>BSBN01000586.1:117500-4917500 GCA_027924645.1 Cunninghamia lanceolata
GGCTTGGTCAATTGCTTGGTTTGATTGATTGATTGCTGATTGGTTGGATTGTTGATTGATTGGTTTGATTGATGATCAATTGATTGATTTGGTTTGTTTGGTTTGGATTGGTTTGATTGGATTTGCTTATCCCCGAAGAGATAGACTCATGAACTCAAGGGTAGACAAAATTGATTGATGATGGTGATATAGCCCAACTCAAAAGGAACCACTCTCTTAAGCTAGAGAAGATTGTTGTGATATGATCAAAAGCTAGATAGTGACCAAAGCCAAAATATGATGTTGTTTTGATTGATTGATGGATGTTGATAGCTAGTTTAGAGTCTCAAGAGGATACAAAGGCTCAAAAAGTCCAAAATGTGATGTGATCAGGTTGAATAAAATGAATGTTGGTTGTAGATGATCAGTGTATTGTCTGAAAACTGATGACAAAGCTATGGATTGACTGGAAATGAGATTTTGAAGTGGATAAATGATGATAGTTTGTAGATTACCAAAGGTGAAACTGTGTTAATGAAAGGCGAGTCTCGATAGCTCAAAGGCGATTTAGAATAACTCAAAAGTGAAATTCTACTAATTAAAGGTGATTTTATGCTACTCAGAGGCGACTGGAGATGATGCAATAGTGACATAGGATAGTGCAAAGGCATGATGTGTGATGTTCAAAGGTAATTCAGGATGACCAGAGGTGAGTTTCTATCATTCAAAGATGACTGGTTGTGATTCAAAGGTGACTGGGTATGATTCAAAGGTGAGTTTCTTTGACAGTGTCTTGTTTTTGATAGGTAATTAGCAAGAGAACACACAACAAAGACACAATGACTGATGTTTTGAGTGACTCTGATACAAAATCAGAGTGAAAGTCTGACTAAGGGCCTAGATTAGCCCAAAATGTTGCACGAGTCTCGACAAATTTGAAGACACTTGTAAGCATGTACAACCTAGGCTGGAAAGTGGATACTACTTGTTGAATCCCTACTTGGATTTCTCCAGATACTTAGACAAAGCAGATGGCTAGAGATATTGGTGACACTGGCTCCCCCACCACAGCACAGGCACACCAAATCTCTTACCCCGAAGATCTGGAGATCTTATGAACTGAGGGATTTTTTGTCTCTACAATGAATAGTACATATAGGGTGGCTTTGAAGGTCTGACCTCCTGCACCAGCAAGTAAAAGGGTTTTTAGCCTCTACTACATGTGGTTTCTAGTGATAATTCAGGGGACTGGCACATTACGAGCATCCAGGAAGCTACTTAAATCTTTAACTAGTTCTACTAGGAGTCTCATCTATGCAAGGTACGCCTCCTTTCAAACTAGCACCATACAATAAGCACTAATACCGGCTAAACTTGGCTTTTGCCTTATCCTTTTTTATATAGAGAACCAAATGAAAGTACTGCTTGAGTTCATTCCCTTGGGGTGAGTACCTCTTTTCCCACCAAGGCAGGCCTCTCTAAAGATAATAACAAGTTCTCTTACACCCAAGATCCATTTGATAGGCAAGGGGAGAGGATACTTTTGTTATTAGCTTAGGGATCTAACAATGTTAAATGCAACAAACACAACAAACAAGCACACAAAGCAAAATAAAGAAAACAAGCAAGCCAAACAAGTTCTTTTTAAGCACCAAACGAAATGTTCCTAGATTAGTGAAAATAATGTAAATCTTTGATCGATCGATCCTACAACAGATTTGTTAGTAGTTTCAAGTCCACCTTTCTTCGACAAACGATAAAGAGTTGCACCAAAAGATATTAGCTTCAATGAAATCAAAGTTACAACAGTGCAGACCAAAAGCGACACAACAGAGTGCAAAGGTGATTAACAAAGAACTAGAAGCGACTGTATTTTTACCAAATGCAATTTTCTTTCGCTCATATGCAATGACAGGCTATGTAAAGTCGATTCGACACTGTGCAGAGGTGATTTTCTGTTGTGTAAAAGTGATCAGATGTCTAAAATCTACAAAACTCAAATGACAAGGTTAAGCAAATGATCATAAAATGAATATACAAAACCCTGATGACCTAGATAGGTGGATTTAGTGAATCAAATCTATACCCTGCAACCAAAACACAAAGTATCCAATGATATGATATGATTAGGTCAAAAATAAATCAAACCCCAAATAAGCTAGCTTGAGGATTGAAAAGACAATTAGGATTAGAAAATAAACTAGCTTGCAACCCAAATCAGATAACTAAGATCGAAGAAAACCCTGCAAAAAATAAATATATTAGTGAAACCCTAATCAACCAAAGGCAACTCCCTACCGATCAAAGGCAATTTTCTGTGGACCAAAGGCGACGAAAGAATGTTCAAAGGTGATTTTCCCCCAATTGTATGCGACACAGAGTCATTCAAAGGTGACTTCGCACAAACCAAATGCAATTTTCTACCAATCAATTGTGCTATTCCGTACCTAGACTTCAAAAATGACTTTCCAAAGAAAAATCAATCAAGGACATGAGTTCCACTGGGCATGCCAGAATGTGTGAGTAGGAAAAATTAGGTTAATAAGATCAAGCATTACAATCGAAACCCAATCCTACCACCTTCAAGAAATCCATCTAAATGACACAAAATGAAAGAAAATCAAAGAACAATGTCACCTAGATTGTATTGATTCCTTGGTTGGAATGTGGATTGCTTCTCAATAGTGAACAACCATAGTTGCCAAAGTTGCCATGACGATAGATGATATGCTCAAAGTGCTTAATGGATGCTTAAATGGATATGATATGCATGAGATGATAATCTGGACGCTAATGAGTAGTGGGTTTCAAGGGTTTGGAATGAAATGAGAGGGTGTATATCTAGTTCTCAACTAAGATTGATCAATGGTGGAGAAAGATTGGCTACATGAATGGTTGAGATGATTCAAGAGGCTTGGATGAACATGTATAAGACATGTGTCCATAGAGAAAGCTTTTATTAAATGATTTTAGTTGGCTTGTTGATGAAGATATGATTGTTTTTCTTAAAATAGGATGGTTTTCTATTTTAAGGATTGGATGACAAGGATAATTGATTTTTAGACCAATTAAATCATCTTTTGTATTTAATCTATGAACAAGGCCGACTTGTACACATAGAAGAAAGTGATAAAAGAGAGAAATGATAAGATAAAAATAAATTAAACAAATAAATTTATTTAATTTATTTTTTAAATGATAGAGGAAAGAGCTATTTTTATAAAATTGGAAGAATCAATATAAATTAAATAAATAGATTTATTTAATTTATATGCATGATGAGAAGATAAATAAATAAAATATTAATTTTATTTATTTAGAAAGAGATGAAATTAAATAAATTTAGAAAATTTATTTAATTTTATTAGAACAATGGGATAATTAAATAATTAAAGATTATTTAATTATTGAGAGAAAATAGAAGAATAAAGATAATGAAAATAGATGAAATTAATTAAATAAACATAATATATTTAATTAATGATAGAAGTGGATGATTTAGAAGAAGATAGATAATTGATACAAGTGTGCTAGACAAAATTGACATATGCAATGGTGAATAAATGCGACAATCGATAAATGGTATGAAGGGTCAATTTTGGATGTCTATAGTTTCTAGTGTTGGGGTGCTCCGCAAGTTCAGCTCTTGTGTTGGTGATCAGTAGCAGTGTGTCTTGATGTGCATAATGAAGACATTCTTTGTTTCTAGTGGTTGCAGCAGTGTTGCAGAAGATTTTGATGGTACTGAATATTCTAGGAAGGTGTGTGAATGTTGTGGAGTATCTCTCTCTGGTCCACATGATGTTTTTGGATTGTGAATGTGATGAACAGCTTGGTGATATAGATTTGAGTCCTAGTTAACCCTTGACATGGTCCATTTTCACTTCTTTCCACCATAGAAGTGTTTAGTGCTGACCTAATTGGTGTTGCACATTTGAGGTGCACACACTTCATTAGAACTGACCTAATTGAGATAGGTCTTGGTTGTAAATGGTATAAATGCAAGATGAAGTTGAGTTGAGCAAAGTAGAGAAGATGATGCAAATGTGAATCAAGGGTAGTGAGTTGTGTGTGATCTTTAATGCTTATGACTCACGAATGCAGTGAGCAGAAGGTGTCTACATTTTAGTGTGCTTGAAGTTGCTAGAGGCAATGAGCCAAAGGTTGTGGATGGCAAGAAGTTGCAGTGGTGGATTTCTCCCATTCCTTTGAGATGGTGAATCTCTTTGTAACAGTTCTCTTTTATTCTTATCTCTTCTGGACAATGAGTCCTTCTGGGCAATGAGCCCTTGGCAGTGAGCCTTTCTTCTGGGCAGTGGGCCTATTTGTTTTTGGTGTTACTATTCATATATATGTGATCTAATCCTCACCGTGGTTTTTCCCTTCTTTGGTTTTCCATGTAAATTTGGTGTTCTTATGTGTTTGATGTGTTTTGCATTGATGCTTCATATGTTTACATTCTGCTAATGCATAATAAGAGTTTGAAGATTGGAATAGCTTGAGGGTTTAATGTTTTAATGTACAACTGATTCACCCCCCCCTCTCAGTTGTCCTATGCATCCAACACCTCCAACACTTATAGAATGGGTAATTTGATTCCGATGAGGTGTTGAAGTGTAATATTTTATTATTATTATTCTCTTAGGAATCTTGAATATTATTGTAACAACATTAGTAAGGAGGTTATATAGCTAGCAAGTCAATAGTGGGAGTTATAGTTGCCATTTTTAATATAAATTGACTTTCTCTCTCCTAAGCATTAGGGAGTTACATTTGTGAGAGTGAAGAATCATCTTATGATAGGTGGTGTCCACTTGAGTTAGTAGCTTCATGTTGGAGCACTAGACTTTGGAGTGGTTCCTACCAAGTGGTATGAGGTCAAAGATGTCTTTGCTAATGGATTTCTATCTTGGGTGCCATGATCAATGTATTATGGGAGCATGGGTTTTTGCCTTGGACCATGGTTTTGGTGGCTCTTGGTTTTGGCAAACCATTATTGTTTTCCTTTTCCTTTTCTCTATAACTTGGAGGCATGAGATAGAGGTTTTATGATGTTTTAAAGGTGAAGTAATGTTATGCTGCTAGAATGTTGTTTGACTAAGGAGTTTGTGTGTGTTGAATTATGTAACATTGTTTGAATCTAATTAATACAAGCTTAAGGATCTCTTTTGGTGATGAAGTTTTTCTTGAAAGGCTTTCTCCACATAAATTTTTGTGTTATGTGTTTTATATGAGCTTGTTGATTTTAATTTGTTGATACATGTTTCTCCTCACATAATTTAATGGTTAATCACATGTTAATTTAATCAATATATCAGATTTGTTCACTATTTGCATATGCTTTCACTAGAGTAGTTTTCCCTATTTCTCAACCTCAAATAAATACAAAATAATCATTTTAAACCCATATTTACTAAGAAATGGCTAAGGAGAATTGTAGATAGTTGATCAAAATAATGGATGGAGGAAGGAGCCAACAAATAAATCCACTAAATGGCATAATCTCTAAGAGTGTAAGGAAATGGCTTAGCCAAAACTTTATCATCATGAGAATAATATAAACATGCAACATGAAAATCCTACAAATGAGTACTAGGGTCCCCTTTTCCATGATAAAACTCAAAATGAGGCACCACAAGATCAATTGGTATTGCATATGTTACAATCCCAAATGCAAGAGGGGTACGATGTGATAGAGTATAAGTAATAACATCTTTTCCACTAGGCATGGAAGCAACCTTTTTCTCCACTCTATCTAGCTTTTGCATTAGTGCATCTAGAGTGGAGGTAGGGATAATGGTGGTAGCAAAAGCATGGGAAACAATAAAGGTCTAGTAGAAAGGGGATGAGGAACTAGATGCAAGGATGTGATACTAGAGGGATTAGAGACAACACTACAAGGAAAAGAGGAAGGCGTGACACTAATAGGGTAAGATGAAGTAATGGGACTATTGGTATAAGAAGTAGGTGGGACAGTAGTATGACGAGAGGAGGGAATGGCACTAGGAATGTGGGAAAGAGATGGAACATGAGTAGGAAATGGGATAGACATAACATAAGAGAAAGGAACATGAGGAAATTTAGAGGTGGGAGAGGTAACGACAATGGTAAAGGGTTGGGTGGGAGAGGGGAAGATGTACTATGCAAAGAACTAGAAGAGTTAAGTTTAGTGTCAATGCTTTAGATAATCTCATAACCAAATGGTGCACCAAGGAACAAATTATGAATATTTTTAGCCAATTCTTGAGGAGAAGTAGCATTAGCAAGCTCTTGGAAAATTGCTTGTGTAGTCCTAGAAAGCTCTTTCTTATTCATATATACCATGATCAAAATTAGATTATTCGTTATGATTAACATTATCCATAAAACCAATGAGATCTCCTAATCAAATGAGTGAGAAGTCATATGAGGGTTTTGGTGAGCACTTTTCACCAAAAGAAAGGGAAAATAAAATACCTTTTACATCAAAACCCTAGGGTAAAATAATTAAACAAAAATCTTAGATAATTACTCTAGGATTAATTAGTTGAGATAGAAACTACTTAGAGTAATGAAGTAAAATACATGAAATTTAAAAAAAAATATAAATGTTACTTAGCTAGAATCCAATTAATGAAAAATATAGTGCAAGGTGTTTGAAGTTGAATCGTTAGGGTATACAAAAATTAGGAGTACTTAGATGAATATTTTAGAATCTAGAAATTAACTATTTGTCATTCTGGGTCACTTATGCTATCGCCAAATCACTTTGCTTGATTATGGATCTTAACATAGCACATGGATTCAAACTAAGATGCACAGATTGAAAATGTGCTAATTTTTGTTACGTGGATTTTGTTCACCCAAATATATAAACCATGCAGAGCTACATAGGGGTACAGTGTCTATAGATAATCTTTGGGAGATTTCTAGGCAAGGATTGATTCTCTTTGGTCAAACACCTAGGATATTGATTTAATGGCTTAGAACAAATATTGAATACAAGAAGCGAACATGCACAAATGCCTATATGTTAATGCAAGAAAAATAAATGCAGTATGGATGCTCTAGTTTTTCTCTTTGAATGCTCAATGGTTAAGATTCAAGTTGTTTAGATGTTAGGTTCTAGGTGCGTAAAAATACACTAGGGCTTGTCCTTAAATACAACTCCAAAGGTGGCAAGTGAAACGTTTTGTGCTTCAAGTTGGCACATCACAACTACTTGGAAGGGTTTGGTTGACCCCAAATTTGAATTTAAATTTTAAAAGCTTGGTATTCATTTTTGCAAATTGTGCAATTGACTTAGGTCAATCTCACAAATTGGGGATACAAATCTAGGTGAGAAATGGATAAAGCTGAGGATCAAGACCTATTCTTTGGATAGGATTGTGTGGACTAGTGCCCCTTAGGTTTAAAATTTGCTTTCTTGCCCAAACACGTCTTTTATACCCAAAAAACCCTAATTAACCTTCAATAGTACAAAAAGGGTTAGGAATTGCTTATAAAAGAGGATCTAAGGAAATGGATCTGCAATCATTGCACACGCATCCATAGAGATCAAGGGCACACATTTAGACATCTAGGGCATCTAAAAGAGCACCCATCACCAAGCTAACACTCCACCATTAATGTTGCATCAACTTACACCTTGCACCTAACGCTTGTTCACAAACACCTATAACTTATTTTTTCATCCAACTATTGAGCCCAAGGATCTAACCAAGGTAAATCCACATATGTGGCTTAAGGATCATATTTCCCATTTTTAGACATTTTGAGTGCAGAAGCAAATGCAAGTGAATTTGTCAATGGTGGTAGGTTTTTGTCAAAAAGTATAGAGAAGACTATTGTGCCAATATAGGATGCTAGTGTGCCAAGAGGATGTTAGCACACTTGATCAAATAGTTGCATGTGATATTAGATGCTACCACCTGTGGTCCCATCCCTAATAGAATAGTGCCAAAACTCAAAAAACATGACCAACTCCAATAGTACTACCTTCTTTCCACTTCATTCCAGTTCTTAAATGCCTATGCCAAGATACAAAAAACAAACAATCACACTTTTTCTTTTTCTTTTCTTCACACATTTCAATTTTAGTGCAATCTCAATCTCAACTTCACATTCTTTATTATTAAAATCTAAAAGATAAACTTTATCCATTACGTCACATTAAAATAAAGCACACATTTTAGTAATTCAACAAGAAGTTAGGTTTCTTTATTTTTAGTTACACGTCTCATCAATTGACTGTATTCTTATATATCATTTGATTCAACAGTCAAAGATAAATCTTAAAAAAAGACATAACAACTATCTACTACTTTTTAACATGTATAAGATATAATATTGTTATCAACTATTTAACTTTTACACCAAATGATATTCAATTAGAACTCCACCAACTATAATTATGATGTAACACCAAACTGCAAGATCCAAAACCCAAACTGGAGCCATCAATTATTAAGTAATATGGTGAAAATAAATGGCGAGATTAGGCCAGCAGTCCCATTACAAGAAATTGTTAGATAGATGAGACTATTCAGTGGGCCAAGTGCCATCATATTTCTTAGACTGAAATGAAACAGATCTTTGACCATCTTCATCACAAACGAAAGGCATTTTTAACAATTCATTCTCCTCCTCATCTTCATTTAATTGACTGCACAATTAGACAAACCCTGCATTCATTGGACGGCAATTTGAGGCACCGACTGCGCCGCTCTGAGTTGTTCCATCTCTGTCGTATTCCTTCCGTCAGTTCACGTGTAGTGTCAATTTGGTGAGCTGTTGATAGCCATTGCCATAAATATATATGTGGGTAGAATGAAGTCAATAAGAAAAACATGTATCATCTGTCGTTTCTAACATTCAAATCTGAAAACCAAGTTAGTCAATTCTCAATGTTGAAAGAAAATGGAATTTGATACAAGCACTATGGATTGAGTTGGGGGACAAGGCTTCTAGAAGGTACAGACTTTTTTGTTTTTCTTTGCTCAATGTAAACAGCTGGTATGTTTTTGTCTGTTTGGGTATATATAATTTATTAATACCAAGCAATTTAAACATGTTGACATGTTCTAGTTTTTGTCTGAAGATCTGAAGAAGATTATTATCAATTCTCTTAAAGACTGTTCTCACCAAGACTTAGTTTTTCTATAGACTAGTTCTTATAGATATTATAGGTTTACAGATATGATAGAGATATGTGAGATATTGAAAGATTATTTTAACCGAGATTTAGTTGTCCTATGGACTAGTTCTCATAGGTATTATAGGTTTATAGCTATAATAAAGATATGTAAGGTATTGAAATATTGTTCTGACCAAAACTTAATTGACCTATGAACTAGTTCTCATAGATATTACAGGTTTATAGATATGATAGAGATATGTGAGGTATTGAAAGATTATTCTAACCGAGATTTAGTTGTCCTATGGTCCAGTTCTCATAGATATTATAGGTTTATAGATATAATAGAGATATGTGAGGTATTGAAGTATTGTTCTCACAAACACTTAATTGTCTCACAAACTAGTTCTCATAGATATTAAAGGTTTATAGATATGATAGAGATATGTGAGGTATTGAAAGATTATTCTAACTTAGATCTAGTTGGCCTATAGATTAGTTCTCATAGATATTATAGGTTTATAGATATAATAGAGATATGTGAGGTATTGAAATATTGTTCTCACCAAGTCTTAATTGTCCTATGGACTGGGTTTCATACATATTACAAGTTTATTTAGCCAATAGGCTTTTATATGTGAGCATTATAGTGCTCGAAATTGTCTCACGCCGGAAAAATTCTAAACTCGTGTTGTTCCTATCGGTGTATTCCTTGAACCTGATATGGGTGCAAGTGCTAGTAGATATGATAGAGATATGTGAGGTATTGAAAGATTATTCCAACCAAGATTTAGTTGTCATACATACTACTTCTCGTAGATATTATAGGTTTATAGATATAATAGAGATATGTGAGGTATTGAAATATTGTTCTCACCAAGACTTAATTGTCCTATGGACTAGTTTTCATAGATCACTATACTTAAATATCATCCATTTCAATAGTCAAATAGGCAATAGCAATTTTACACCTCATTCACAATAAAAAGTGGTAAATATTTGTCCTGTTTTTATTGGCCAAAATTAACCTTTGACTGTTGAAGTGGATGATATTTAAGAATAGCCTTCATAGATATTATAGGTTTATAGATATGATAGAGATATGTGATTTATTGAAAGATTATTCTAACCTAGATTTAGTTGTCCTACAGATTAGTTCTCATAGATATTATAGGTTTATAGATATAATAGAGATATGTGAGGTATTGAAATATTATTCTTACCAAGACTTAGATGTCCTGCTGACTAGTTCTCATAGATATTACAAGTGTTTACAGATATGATAGAGATATATGAGTTATCGAAAGATATGATTGTTTTTTTATACTTTATTATGTATACTTTTTATTTTTTATTTTCTTTTGAGTTTGTTTGGGGTTACACTCCTCGTTCTTTATTTTCATTATACTTTTATAATTCTATGAACCAATTTTAATTTTGAATAGACATTAATATTATTATCATCATCATTATCATCCAAGTTGATGTTATTTGCTTCATAATACATAAAAACTTTATTTTTTGTTTAGTTCTCCTAAATATTAAGCAAAGTTTCTCTAAGTTTTCATGACAAGGGACACAAGGATGTGGGGATGAATTTTTGAGGATGGTAAAAATTTTCTTAGATTTAAAGGATAATGGGGGACAACTAATAAAATGCTATTAAAAATAATATTTAAAATAAAAAATAGAACTTAAAGTAAGTGAAAAAAAGATCCAGATAACTTTAATGACATAAATCATTAAATATGATTTTTAGTAATTTTCCCTTCTCCCTTTATTTTCAATTTTCCTTCCTCTTCTTCCAGGCTATAAAAGTAAATTGTACCAATAAACTAGAAAATGATGAAAACATAAAATGAATATGTGAAATCTAGAACTGTGCATAAACTTGGATTGATATTGCACATCTACATCCCTGATTCTTGCATCTGCACAATTTTAACCCAAATGGAGTGGTCTAAAATTCTTGTGTGTCCTTGAACCTAGAGTCTTTAAAATCTTGGTACTTTTCAAAGAGAAGACTTGATGGTGCTAAAAAATATCAACAGAGCTTTCTAAGCTAGGGTATGGAAGTGTACTAACTTCCTCATGTCTTGGAAAAACTTTGTTGATCAATTCAATAATTTTATAAAAATTTGGAAGAAACACCAAATAATGTATGCAATAGATGATCCATGCACAACCTTGACCTCAATATCTTACATTTGTGTAGCCTCAATCTCTTTCGTTCCCTTTAGGAATGCCACCAACATGTTCATCTTCACTCAATGCATGCCACAGTGCAAGACTACCTCTGTGCATTTGCACACATTCCTCATATGCCATTGTGCAACACTACTCATATGCATATTAAAACTTTACATATGGCTATACATGTCAACATTCCATAAGATAATACAAGTGCAACACGTGGCATTCATATCTACATGAAGTGCCACCATATGTTCTCAGCACATGGTTGCACCCATGATGAGTCCATAAATAAAACCACAAATTCCACAATATTTCAAACAACAAAACACCAAAAAACTCTCTTGTATTCTTCACCCACTAAAAATAAAATTTACATCTCATTCTTCCTTTAAAATGAAAATCTCCTAAAAAGCTTACTATCTCACACAATTAAGTTGTAACATCAAATTAGTCATCTAAAATAGTAAGGCAACCGAAATTGTAAAAAATAGCAAGAAAAAGATTGAAATTGCTAAAATAGCAAAAACTATTATTTTTAGTAATTTTACATTTAAGCACGTATGGCCCTAAAATTTTTCCCATAACTCCTACACAACCAAATGAACCTTGAGATTAAAATTCAACCAAAGATCACACTCAAACACCAAATTATTAAAATTATAAATTTCTAAAAAGATTTAAAATATATACATTAAATTGCAATTTTAAAGCCCTAGATGATTGAATTTGGTTCCAAAATTTGGCCAACATTTGACATAATCAACTAGGGTCATTACCATGCCATAGATCTTTTCAAGCTCTTCACTTTGAAAAAAATGGGCTTCGTTGGCTACCCAAATCAAAAGTTATGGCCTCTAAAAGTTTTGGTCCCACATCAACCCAACCACATGTTCATGTTAAACAACTAGCACTATACAACTTTGAGACTTGTCATCACCTCGTTGACATAATAGAGCATGCACCAACATGTATAACACCTATCAACATATTGTGAAGTCCTAGTTTATGACCCATTTGTATAAACATCTATACTATACAAGGTATCAATAAAGAAGAACCACCAACATCTTTGCTACATACATGTCATTGAACATATCTTCTCCAATACAATATATTTCTCTTTTGAAGTCTTTCATATCTTTTGAATTTGAATTATGATTATAACTTAAGGTTTCATTTGTATATTATATAAACTTGTGGATTATTAGCTAATTTGCAGTGTTTCCCATTAATCCACCTTAGAATTGGATTATTGGCATTAGAGCTTAAAAAATTGATTTCCATGCTTGTTCAAACATGATCATAGCATCTATAAAAGGATTGTACACTTGGTTCAACACCTAAGGATTTTTACAAACACTAAGAATGTAGAAGAATGGAGGACAAATGTGCACTTAGATTTTTAGTAGATGATCAACACTTGATTAATGCAGCCTTAGAAATGTAATGCTAAGAACTCTTCATACAATTATATGACTTCATGACTCAACTTGGACTAGCACTATCATAGCTTAAGAAGCTCATTTTAGCACATCACCAAAATCCTTTCGAGTGTACAAGTATGGTGTTTGAAGGCAAGAATGACACCACCATGTTGGATTACTAGATTTGATAACTTGTGGCAAAGTCCTCCATCAACAATTTCATTGACACCAAGAAAATCTCCTTTATAATGTTAAAGGTGTTCTTTACAGTGCATCACTAGTGGCAAACACTCAATGTGTAGTACAACAAGGGATACCAATCAATTTAGACCTATAGTACCTTTGTCAACACCCTGCAAGAGGAATATGATCCCCTTAGAAATTGAGGATGAATACATGAATTTTCAGTAGTTATGCCAACACAAAGAAAAAAATGGAATCCTAAACCAACAAGTTCCATGACTACTCTACACACCTATATGAAGACATTATTGAGCACCTTCAAGTTCTTAAATACATCAATAAGCTATTGCCATTAATTTGTGCCAAATTGGTAGACATTTTTGTCCAAGCATATTGCTATGAATCTTAAATAGAAGCTAAGGTTAAGATTAAGCGATGATGCCTCTCTTCATGTAAGATAAATCCTATGTTGAAGAACAACTTTAGGCCTTTTGCACCACACCAGAGCATGTTTACACAAAATTTTCAACAAAGTGTCCAGTCACATGCACCAAACTCTAAGCTATCCAACATGTCTATGTTAGACATGGACAAAGATAAGTAGTTGTTAAGTGTGAAAAAGGTGATGAAGAAAACTAGCATGCACATGAGATCAAACCCTCTTCCACAGTAACATTCAAGGATAAAACTGAGCTAAATCACTACAAAATGGAGGTGGACTTAGCTATAGATTTTGTACTCATGAGTGCTATGGAAAGATCTGATTTAATGAATCCTTTTTATCAAACCCTAGGTCAAATATGCACTAAACCCTAGTTTTACAAAGATTTGATCATAATAAGAAGATGTACAAAAAATAATCAAAAACCAATTGTACAGGAGTGATCGTGAAGATGTCAGAACCTATGTCCTAGAAGCTGGAATGTCAAAGGACTATTTTGGGAGCACCCAAGTCCAGAAAGTTGAAATCTTCAAAAACTGCAAACTCAGAAAATGTTGCAAAGACTGCCATGATGCTAGATCTTATGTCAAAAAGGGTAGGAAGACTAGGATGCGAATGCCCAAGTCTTGCATAAAGGAATATTCCCAAACTGTTGTCAAATCCTAAAACCCTAATCCTTGCTCAGTCTTCCTGTGTCTTCGCATTTTTAGGTCTCGCACTTGTAACCTGCACACAAGAAGAAAAGGGGTTTGGGGGTTATGGTGTTTAGGAACTTGCCTCAGTCAAATTACGAGATAGCATTCAACCTTCCCAACACCATTGATAAAGAGAGCATGCCCGCACTTGCCTCAGTCAAATTACGAGATAGCATTCAACCTTCCCAACACCATTGATAAAGAGAGCATGCCCGCGCAGGGCAGAGGCTAAACACAAATCAATATGATGAAATCAAATGATGATGAACAACAATGATATCACCTATGTGATGAAACCCTTAGGAGGATGCATGCTCTTCAACTCATAAGGAGAGTTAGATGATAACTTAAAACCTACACCAACACACACAATGACAATACAAATATGCTCTAGAATCACAATGAATTATTTGAATGCTCTTTACTCCAATTCTTCAAGTTAGCTATCTCTATCTAGGTTCATAATGAATTCAAAAACACACTTATATATGATTTCTTGCTAACATTCATTAAATTAACCAAAAGCGTCAACAAGGAGAAACTCTTTTAAAGGTCTTATGCCGACATGTAATTAAATTTGCCTCAACCAATCAAGGAGGACTTGGGCATGGGAACCCAAGTCCCAAGGCACCTTTTTGGTCTGGGGTAAGGTAGAATATGGGCCCCTTGTTCCCAATATGCATTGGTTTCAGGGGATTTTGCATCAGGATGAATATTTAGAATGTATAATGTAATCATAGGGACCTAAGAGCTAAACAAGGAGGTAAAAAGACATGTGTCCACTTTTCACTCCATAACATTTAGCCCCCACTTTAATGTGTGTATGATCTTATGATCTATACATGCATTAAAGTATGATCAAAGAATATCAAACACATCAAACACTAGAGCGAAGACACACCCTAAGTTTGAAGAACCATTTCTAACCCCCAAGCTTAGGCAAACATAAGAAAACACTTGACAGTCACATAAGACATAGTGAATATGGTAAGAAAGCACATAATACATGAAGATGATAGTAAAGCACGTAATACATGAAGAAGACATGAATGCAGTCATGCAATACACAAGGTATACATGAAGAGAGGTCATGATTAAGCAATTATACTACCCTAACTAGGTGATGGGGGAAGCTCATCCCTATGTGCTTCCATCAAAAGCACACAAAACACACGGCAAGGGGGAGCTCATTGCTACGCGTTGCCACAAAAACATGCAAGACATGTAAGGATGACACAGAAAACACACAGAGTACATGAGTGCCATAGAGTATGTCGTCGACACACTATATGTCTTAAACACATAAAACATGGGTGACGGGGGGAGCTCATCGCTACACGCCGCCATCTAAGACATGCAAAACACACTTGATGGTTGAGCTACACTACTACAACTGTTAAAGACATGCTTAAGGGTGAATAACTTAAGATCCAACCCACCTCCGTAGTGGACTTTTAAAAGGATGTGCAACCACTCAAGGGAAGACACAATCTTGCCATCAACAAAAGGGCTTTCAAAATGCAACCCCACCTGCATCCACAAATGCCTTACAGTGAAAAGGAAGAATGCACACAAAGTATACAACCCCACCTACACCATGGAGATACCTTATGGTGAAAAGGAGGTATACATAAAAAAATAAAGTACACAACCCGACCTGCATCCACAAACACCTTATGGTGAAAAGGAAGCATACACAAACACACTTTATCCACAATATCTAAAATATCCAAACATTTACCACAATATATGCCCCCACCTTAAAGTGGTTGATCCCAATTTCCAGTATCAAAAACATTTAAGGTAAATATGAAAACACGCAAGGAAACAAGAGCTTTCACAAAGCCCATACCCCAAGTGACATGTGATAACAATCGTCGATTGTTCCCAACAGAGGCATCAATATCATTTGCTAACAACTATATAAGCTTTGGTTAGGAAACCTATTCTAAGATATTTAAACCAAATCAATTCATGAAAGTTATATAGAAATCATTTATCATATCACCTAATAAACCAAGGCTACACTTACAGGTCTAGAACTGAGTATAGCCGTGAGGTTATATTTCAGGTATCTCATAATCGAGTGTAGCTACAAGGTGAGATACAAAACAATCCAAAGTGCATAGAAGAAAATTAGAGTATTGCAAAGGTTTGTTACAATAAATTTCACAATACGATACATGATCACATCACAACATGAGGTGATTCTACTAGTCAGGAGTCAGTAACATATCAACCCCATCTTCATATATGGACTAGGTTTATTTTTATTCTTGTTGTAGAGACACATGGTCCTTATCAATGTTCATTTGTTATCGTCATCTGCCGACTAGTAGATCCATGGAAGAATTAAAAACACAAAAAACAAGAGGAGAGACAAAAGTGACTTAGGAACGCAACGTGGGAAAATGCCCCCAAGACATTTTCCACAATGTTATGCCTCCAAGGTACCACACACAACAAGTGCAATAAGATAGGGGAGAGTAGAGGAATGGGTAAACAAATAGAAGAAGTGTCACAACAGAGATGGTTTCCTTGTATCCTTGACCTCACAAGAGTATCAAGGGTCATCCAAGGAGGCCTAAACAAAATTTAACACCATACAGGGGAACACAACACAACACATAAGAGAAGGCCACCTGTGAGAGAAACTCAAAGAGGTGCTACATCAAACGTGGATAAATGGGTGAGAAATACTTACCTGTTATAAATGAAACCACACTAGCGATTGTCTTTGAGCAAATCATCTTCCTCCCAATCTCAAATTTGATTTGAAATAGGTACATAGGGTACTATGGCCCAACTTGAATCTTCATCCTTTAATTCTTCATTTGTTTCCATTTCTTTCGGTGGGATGCTCTCTTCTTGCAAAGACATCTTTCGAGCTAATGCTTGTCACTTTCTTCTTCCTTCCCTTGCATTCCTATTTATTCTTGTCTTGTTAGTTATATTACCCAAGGGAGCTTCTTTATCTACCATCAAGGGTTCATGATTTTCCACATTCTTTGACATTTCGGAAGAGGAAGCTGATATAAAAGTGATTTTTTGTAAGGAAATGCTTTCCTCTTGGAGGTTATCTCCCGATCCTTATAAGGATGGTGGAGGAGGAACCTTAGCAAAAATTCCTTTACCTCTTGTTTGAGGGGATTCCTCTAGATCAAGCTGCTCTTTAGTCTTTATTTGTTCGGTAGGAGGAATTGTAACCTCAGGGGACTAAGAGGGTCCAAGAGCATTCCTGCCATGTGATAGTTGAGCTATTAGCATTGCCTTATATTTTTGATATGCTAGGAAGAATTGATCTTCTCTTGGTTGATTTGGTTCAGTAGGTTGTGGCCAGAAGTAATCCAAGTTGAAATTTCCATGAGTGGCTAAAGGTTTCCATCCACTATGATGAACAACATGCAATTGTCCTTGATGAGGGAATTTTAAGCATTTATGAATGGCAGAAGGAACTACTTTCATGGATTTTAGCCAAGGATGTCCTAATTTCACATGAAAGAGGTCTGAAGTGGGAATGATAACAAATGAAGCTTCTAGAGCTTTTTCAAACACCTTAATCAAAAGTGTTATCTTTCCAATGGTCAGGAGGAAATAACCATTATGTGCTTTAATCATTATATGCGTAGAATCATAGGTATCTTATGCTAGCTCATGCATGTATAAGAATTCTTCAATTATCACATTTGTCATACAATTAGGATCAATAAGAACTCCTCTTGTAGGATTTCCACTTATTATTGTTGTAATGTAAAGAGGGCCATCAATGTCTCTAATTGTGACCTCATGTGGTGTAAATGATATGATGGTTTAAGTGCCTTCCTTTTCTTATTAGATCAAGGGGGACCATACCACCCTTGTTTTCATTGGATACCATGTATGTGAGACTTTTGAATCACAAGGCACTAGCTTGAGGAAACCAAGTTTTTGAATATTTTTGCAAAGATCAAGAACACACAAGTGTCACTACAAACCAAGTGATCCCAATGCTAAAGTGTTGTATACAAAGGCAAGTATAGGTCTCTTTAATATGTATTTCAAATTGTAAAAGAGAAATTATATTTTTATGTTGAAATACACAATGTGTAATTGCAAATATAAGAATTCTGAAATCTAAGACATAAAAATATGCAAGATTATCATACCAAATCATATTTGATGATTGTTTAATGCAGCCAATATGATAATGCAAGAGAATTTATGAAACTCTAATGCAAAATTTTGATCAAAATGCAAGCTTTTTAAGGCCTAAAAATGTACTTTTTCCAAGATCATGTAAGATTTTCAATTGAATAGTGATAAATATCCAATGAAATCAATGTAAGATCTGAATTGAACTATCAGTAAGATGCAAATGCTTGAAGCTATGGTTTCACCAAAATGTTAAGTGTGAAAAAGGTGATGAAGAAGACTAGCATGCACACTAGATCAAACCCTCTTCCACGATAACATTCAAGGACAAAACTGAGCCAAATCACTACCAAATGGAGGTGGACTTAGCTATAGATTTTATACTTATAAGTGCTATGGAAATATTTGATTTAATCAAGCCTTTTTATCAAACCCTAGGTCAAATATGCACTAAACCCTAGTTCTACAAAGATGTGATCATAACAAAAGATGTATAACAAATAATCAGAAACCAACTACACAAGAGTGATTAGGAAGATGTCAGAACCTATGTCTCAGAAGCTGGAATGTCAGAGGACTATTTCGAGAGCACCTAAGTCCAGAAAGTTGAAATCTTTAGAAATTGCAAACTAGAGAAATGTTGCAGAGACTGCCCTAATGCCAGATCTAATGTTAAAAAGGGTAGGAAGACTAGGGTGCCAATGCCCAAGTCTTGCATGGAGGAATATTCCCAAACTGTTGTCAGATCTTGAAACCCTAATCCTTATATAGTCTTCCTGTGTCTTCATTTTTTTAGGTCTCGCACATGTAACCTGCACACAAGAAGAAAAGGGGTTTGGGGGTTATGGTGTTTAGGGACTTGCCTCAGTCAAATCCCGGGATAACATTCAAGCTTCCCAACATCATTGATAAAGAGAGTGTACCATTACAGGGAAGAGGCTAAACACAAATCAATATGATGAATCAAATGATGATGAACAACAATGATATCACCTATGTGATGAAACCCTTAGGAGGATGAGCGCTCTTCAACTCATAAGGAGAGATAGATGATAACTTAAAGCCTGCAACAACACACACAATGAAAATATAATCTGCTCTAGAATCACAATGAATTCTTTGAATGCTCTTTACTCCAATGCTTCAAGTTACCTATCTCTATCTAGGTTCATAATGAATTCAAAAACACACTTATATATGCTTTCCCACTAACATTCATTAACTTAACCAAAAGAGTCGACAAGGAGAAACCCTTTTAAAGGTCTTATGCTGACATGTAATTAAATTTTCCCTGACCAATCAGGGAGGACTTGGGTGCGGGAACCCAAGTCCCAAGGCACCTTTTTGGTCCAGGGTAAGGTAGAATATGGGCCCCTTGTTCCCAATTTGCATTGTTTTCAGGGGATTTTGCATTGGGATGAATATTTAGAATGTATAATGTAATCATGGGGACCTAGAAGCTAAACAAGGAGGTGAAAAGACATGTATCCACTTTTTACTCCATAATAGTAGCCATAGGGGAAAAAATGATATAATCTCCATTGCTTAGATAACTCTCATAACTATTCTATCTACCACACACAACAAACCCTTATTATGTAGGCAACACCAAATCCTAATGACACAAAGGAGATAAATCATGAGGTATAATCTATCAATGCTACCATTCCAATAGATGCTTCAAGAGAGCATGAGTGACTTTTCCACATGAAGTGGGGTTAATGGATACCTTGAACATATCATCATCGACAATGATCTCTGGAGGAGCATCATCATTCATGATGTGATGAAGAACTTCAAATTCTCTACCAACATGCATCTAATCCCATAATCTTTGGGATGGTTACAACAAGGAAAGAAAATCCAAGTCATAAATGTACACTTTCAATTATGTTGTTAAACCTATGTGCAACACAATCACTTCCTTAGAGGTTTGTGACATATTATTTGGTAGACATTTTGTATATGACTGTGAAAGTGTCTACAATGCAAAACCACAATGCTAGAAAATTCATGTTCATAATAGATATTTTAATCTATGAGAATGTTGCCATAGCTCATTACACTCCATTTTTAGAAAAATAATGTTGCAAGATCATTACACACATTCAAGAGTTTTTGCTTCTCATGATCCTTGTATAAACATTAATGCAATTGGTGAAGCACACTCTTACAACATGCAACACCACATCAAATCTATCACAACATAAATACCTTGACATAGCTCTATAGAAGTATGTCAAGGTCTTTGCCAATCATGTGGGTATTCCAACACACTGCATAGTACAACACAAACTTGGTCCCCAAGTCTCTTTTTTCCAATTAGCTCCCTATACCACAAGTTTGTTTGGGAGAATGATAAAGTTTGGCACTAGATTTAAGCACTAGCCAATCAAGGAAAGATAAAACCAATTTCCTTCCCTTGCAGTGGCCTAGTTGTACTCACATAAAAAATGATGGTATATGGTGTCTTTGCATCAACTATTGTGCTCAATAAAATTTAGGTGAAGAACAGGTATCCCTTGTAGTGCATCAATGATCTCTTGGATCAACTTCACAGTGTATGCTATTTCACCAAAATAAACCTTAAATCTACATAACACTAGGTTCAATTGTAATCTAAGAACATCTAGAATACTACACTCAAAAAAATAAGGACATTATGAGTGAATGGTTATGCCTTTCAAACTTGCCAATGCTCTTATTGGACTCATGCACCTGATGAATGATATCTTGTGCACTTTCACCATATCCTTCATCATTGTCTACTTAGATGGCATACCCATCTTCAACAAGACATGGGAGGAGCATGTGCAACACATTTACAAGTAAGTTAGAAAAATTACACCAACACAAGTTGCAAACCAATCTTAGCAAGTGCACTTTTGGTACTACACAAATTTGGTACCTTGGCTACATCAACAACCATTCTAGCATCAATGTTAATCCAAAAATGATCAAAGTGATTCAAGACTAACTAGTACCATGCAACCTCACTAAATTGTGTATCTTTCCCAGACTCGTAAATTCTACTATAGGTTCATCTTTGGGTTTTCTCATGTTACCCATTCCCTTAACCAACTTATGTGTGCCAAATCAACATTCCAATAGACCCTTGTGTGATAGTGCCTTTGAAGAGATCAAGAATCACTTGTGTTCTACACTAGGGCTAGTATTTCCAAACATTGTCCGCTCCTTTGATATTTAGACATGTGCTTGGTATTATTCTACGTTAGCTTGGACATCCCAACAACTATCACTTTGAAATGTATATCAACACTATGGGAGATACTCCACATATGAAAAGGAGCTCTATGCCATTGTCCAAGAAATTAAGTAATGGTACAATTGTATTCAACAAAGATACTATCATCCATTTGTATTATTAGTCACTCTAATTCATAAACATGCAAATCAAGTTGGAGAATGTGGCATATGAAGTGGGTGACTTACCTTCAATAGTTCCACTTGGTGATTAAGCACAAGAAGGGGCATGATAACAAGGCCATAGATTTCCTTAGTTGGCCATTGATCCATATGCCCATCACCATGTGGACTTGCACAACCATAACTTTACTGCTTGGGCTCTACTTTATTCAATACATAAAATTATTTTGCACAAAGTTACACCATGCTCAAGTAAGGTACATATGCTAGTGACTTCTATTTGTCTAACAAGATTCTTTAAAATATTATACATCTTTGCATTCTCACATATGCATCATGAAAATTCTTGATTTGGAAAGCACAATACTCCAAGATGATAGGTCACTTTGGCAATATGAAAAAACTTGTTGCACTTCAAAAGAGATTTTATTAGTCTCACATGTGCAATGACATTGAGCATCACATCAAGTCCTACATACCTTGTTACATCAATAAACTCGCAAACAATAAATTGGTGCTCTAAGCTCCTTTAGTGGTACCATAAAACTCTTGGGAATCAATCAATATGGGTTTCCTCAATAGCCTTCCAACCACCAAGTATTTTAAACAATTTTGTTTATCATGGTTGACAAGTTCTCCAAAATGGTGATCATGGTTGCTTGTAAGAATTTAATGATCATGTCCAAGGCCACCACATCTTCTTCAATCATATGTGGACTCACTTTAGGCTCCCTACGCATATGTCAAATATCTTTTTGGGGAAGTTAAAATACCACATAACTTCTTGGGTTGTGTGAGAACAAGATGCCAAATCTTAGGTAGAAACCTAACTAGGGATCAAAATGTGATTTTTGGGTACATACACTGCCAATGTCCCTTGCCTTTGACCACATGACCAAGATTTGTCAGCACTTTCTAGTAAACTCTCTGGACCATGTTGGACACACAATTAGACTTATCTAGATCCTTCCATCCATAGACTATTGATCAAACAAAGGTGGTCAATTGCACATTGGTAAACCTCATGTATAGTCACAACAACATGCATCTACACACTTAGGTTGATAACTTACAATACATCTGATATGCCTACAATTTAGGTCTTCATAGTTCTACAAGTCAAAGTCCTTTAAGACACCTATGAGGTTCCAACCAATAGTGTCACTTGCCATTGCATACTATGCACCATATCTATCCAAGACACATGCTCAAGCATTAGAATGGGATAAAGTACAATGCTTCATTCAACTAAAAGTATAAAGAGTGCCTTGATGCCCATCATTCACCACACACCTTTTAGGTTAATTACAAATATTATATTTATCTCTAGAAAGAAAGCTTCAAGAGTCCTCACTACAAGATCAATCCACTACATTATAATCCTTACACCATCTTACATACAACTAGAGAGAGAAACTTGATTCTTGATATCCCATAGGATTTGGGCTTGCATCTCATCTTCAACATGGAATATTCAAACCAGCACTTCTAGAGCCAGTACAATCTCAACATATCATAGATTTGGATCTACTTATGTCAATCCAACTATGATACATGAGATCATTGACACCACAATGACTCATACTCATTTCAGTGGCAACCAACTATTCCACATATTCAAGAACAAGTAATATGTTGATCAAGCCAAGTGGTATAACTTGTAGCAACTCTGCATGGAGTTTCCTCATGTTAGCACTAACACAATAGAGATTGATCTGTAAACTTGGAGGAATACTTCCTATCTCTAGTTACCAACTTATAGATTTGTATGAGAATTAAAATATGAGAATAAAATATAACTAAAATTCTTTAATTAGAACAAATTTTGTATCAAGAAATCATAAAATAGAGATAATAACACAAACAAAAGACAAAGAGATTAATGTGGAGAAACCCCTTGTGGGTAAAAATCCACCAAAATATGAGTAAACACTCACTTATGTACTCCCAAAAGGATTAATTATAATTGATATCAACCCTTAGATTGATTCAAGATCCTAGAATCACACTCACACAACCAATTACAACTCAAATTTACAAACTTTCAATCCTTTACTACGTGACTGACACAAATTCTCCCAATACTTGAGCTATGAACATCTTTAAAGAGATAAAAAGGATATGCAATCAAACTATGACACTACTTGGATCTCAAAGGAATCCAACTTCCATGAGGGATCTTGGGTTCTTCCTAACATACTCCTAGACTCACATAGGATCTATCTTGAACTCCATGTCTTCAAGTTGTTCCAAGGACCTCTAATGGGCATGGTTGTCAAATTATCCCTCCACATTGTTCAATACATTATTCAAACAACTCCCTCTTTCCAATAAAACCAATGTAACACAATCATATAGATATCCAAGATGTTTAAAAGTTGAAAATACCATCAAAAAAGAAGAGGAAGGTGAAAATGGAGAAATTTGGAACACCAAAAGTCACTTCAATAGCAAATTGTTCACTTTTGCAGTAACCTTCTTGTAGCCATAACTTTCTCTTGTGAACTTGAAATGCAATGCCAATTTTTTTAAATGTTTATAATTTTGGAAGCAATTTGAACATGCAATAATATTTACCTTTTGAACCCATTTTCCAATTATTTTCTTCATTATAATAGAATTACACTGAAGAATCCAACCACTATCCAAAATTAATGCCACAAAGTATAAAACTAGATCAATTTATAGATTAAACTATTTATTTTCAACAAGGTGTGAGTGATCCTCACACAACCTCATGTAATCTTAGCCTTCATCTCTTACATTCATCCAACTTCAATCTATTACATTCCCTTGAGCAATGCCACCTACACACTCATCTTCATTCAATGTGTGCCACATAGTATCTACCCACCTACACACAACACTATCCTTGAATGCATATGCACATAATCTTCATGCATCATCATGTAGCACTATTCACATGCATATTATGACCTTGCACATGGTTGTGCATGCCAATATTCCACAATACTATATAAGTGTGAAAATTGGCACCATAGAGGTTTGACACCTATCATTACCCCTATCCACATGAAGAGTGCACCATATGTGTGACACTGGTCACCATATTTTGAAGGCCTAACTAACAACCCATTTATATAAATACGTATATTGTACAAGGTGCATGTACAGAAGAATCAACCAACATTTTTGCTACATATATTTCATCGTACATATCTTCTCCAATGCAAAAAAATCCCTTTCAAATTATTCCATTCCTTTCAAATATACGTTGTGATTCTAGCTTAGGGCTTCATTTGCAAGTTCTATAAACTTGTGGATTGCCAACTAATTTATAGGTTTGCCCACCAATGTATCTAGAAATCTAATTAATAGATGCATAAATAGATGACAATGAGCAATTAAAACTAGATATAATGAACAAAGTGGAATGAGTGTCATAATGACCAAGTGCAAAAACTAGGATTTTGTTATTTGTTGATGTAGGAGATAATGAAATAAAAATGAATTATGCAAATATATAACTATTAGGGATGTGGGTGATTTTGATTATTTTAGTGCATGATAGATTATCGCAATGAGTGGTTTTTTGGTGGTTGAGTGATTTCCTAGATGATGAAATGACCTAGGGCTGACGTATTTTAATAATGTATGTCCTAGGTGCACAATTTCAAACTTTTGGCATGAAAGTTAGAAAATAACAAATAGTAGGTATTGAGTTGCCATAGAGCCATAATTATTTTTAAAATTTGACAAAGTGCATGAGGGATGCACTTGCAACCTTGAACTAGGTCAAGGTTGGATGTGTAGATTCAAGTATAAAAATGTTGTTTTCAATCTTGGTAAGTTTTAAGTAGAGATAAGATGATGTTTATAATTATAAATTATTGAAGTATGGGGTTAGTGGGGTGCTAAATTAGTCAAACCCATGTGTTAGGGAAACACACTTAGGACACCTACATAGTGGTCTAAAAAGGGGAAATTTCAAGAGATGCACTTTTCACTCTTACAAGATTTAAATATGTGGTGTTATCATGAACTAATTTTAGGCATATAATGTGCAATGTCCTTAATTTTACCAATTAAAATATGATTGATGGATTGAAAGAAATTCTTTTTTTTCTAACACTAACATCAGACATTTAAAACTATAAGGTTGTAGAGAAAAAACATGTATACCCTACCACTTTTCCACTCTAATTTTATGGCACTTTGAGTCGATGTATTGGATGCATGATTCATGCATACAGTTTGACTATTTTGGAGAATTCGTTGACTCAAGACCCATTCTAGTACTTAATCATTGCCACATTGCTATATTTAGAACCCTTTTGATCCAATTCACAACCTTTCACTCACCTTTGTGATCTTGTCCCTTGAACATGATTACTAGTGTGATTATGTCATCACTTTCAAATTTTAAATTATTATATTCTAATGTTGACTTTCCCAATTGTGATCTTCCCTCTTAGACATAATCATTGGTGTAATTGTGTTCTCCCTTTCAAATTTTAAATTCTCATATTCTAATGCTAACTTTCTTAGGATCTAACCTAGTTGGCATAGGCACCAAAATTTTAAATTCACGCATCTAGGGTTATACATTTAAAGGCATCATCCTAGGTCATTTGGATAGATCATCAAATCATAGAATAAGCTTTTTTGTAAGAGCATACATCATCTTCTTATTTTGTAAATACATCAATCAAAGGTTATGAAAAGCATTAGTAGCAACACACATTCCTTCAACAAGAAATAATCAACATTCATTGTTAAGGCATACTCTAAGGACATGCTCTAGCACAATCACTCATTGACTCACAGTAGAAAGATATAATCAATAATTAGTAAACTCAATGACTTGTACCACCATTCACACATCGACATTCATTGCTAGCCCATTATCTCTTTACTTTTACTATTGATTTAGTCTTAGGACTTGAATAAAGCATAAGGGAGTCTTGAACTTCAATCCTTTTGTAGAAAGCTACTTGATCCTTTTAGCAAGTCATCGTCATTTTCCTTGCTTTAGATACCATCAAGTAAAAAATCTTGTAGTACTGAAGATACATTTTTTTACTGAAGATACATTTTTGTAGAGAACAAGATTACAAAACAAGGCATGATTGTGCCATTAGGAAGACAATATTGTCATTGCAATTTGTGTCACAACCCCTAGTCTCGATAATTAAGTTTCAATTTAAATATTACTATTTTAATAATCGTTGACCAATTTTAACTCATGTGCGTGATAGGAATACACTCTCGATGGAGAGAGAGTATCATTGAGGAGGGGGTGTCTAGCCGACTGATGGCGACTGTGGTGAAAGGAATCCGCACACACCATGCAGTTTCACGTAGATTAAAGTGCATTGATATATGTGTCTATGTGTGTGAAATAATTTCATAATTAATTTTACGGATTAGACTGAAATACCTAGTTGCATCTTATTTGCATTGCATTTGCATTTTATCATTCGCGAATAATTTCTTTATCAATAAATGGATTGTCATGCGATAGAAAATATCTTAATTATGATTGCCAATTAATTAATTGTTTTAAAATTTAAATATGCTTAAATATGGAAATAAAAATAAATTTATTTGACACGTATATATATTTGTTTTATTTGTGAAGAAAAGAAAAAAATTCTTTTAAATGTTATTTATTTATCTACTTTAGATAATTATTTGATGGAATTGAAATAATAATATATACATACATATATATATATATGGATATTCTCTTCAAAAAAATCATTCCTTAGAATAATGACAAGTTGAATGAATAGAATAAAAATAATAATAATATTAGAAATAAAGCAAAAAGGAGAGAAAGAAAACTAGGAATAGAAAAAGAAATCAATTTTAGTAAGAAGAACAAAAAAATTAGAATAAAAGCAAAAATAAGACTATTTTATAATTATGTGTTATGATAAAAAGATAAATACCATATATTTTAATTGTTGCAAAAATAAATTCATTTATTTCCAAAATAACTATTTGGAAGATAAGATAAATTTATATATATTTTAATAAAACAACTCTTTGTTTTACTTTCATTAGATAGGGATAAGAATTAAGAAATTAGAAAAAGAAAACTAAATTAGAATGAAAGCAAAATCCAGAAATTATGGAATGAAAATCAAATTAAGAAAATAAAATGATTTTTCCTTTTAATTATTTATTTTTTTAAGAGATGACTATGTGATAGTTTATTTTCTAATTATAATATTATCTTTTTGTTTTCATTAGATAATGACAAAATAAATAAGAAGATAAGAATAAGAATATTATAAAGAAAATGAAAAAGATAGAAAGAGAGCAAAAATAAAAGAAAAACTAATTGAAAGGCAAAAATCAAAAGATAAGAAAAGAAAGAAGTAATGAATAATAGGAGATAGCAATATGCATAAAAGGGTGGTTATGAGGATATCCATTCGAATGGCATGGAATGAGCTAGAACTCTGCAACATTTGTAGAAGTTTTGGTTGGAATTAATCGTTTGAAAGAATGTGTAATGGGACAACGACGAAATAATTCTTCTCTGCAGATCTTATCAAGTGTGTTACAAAGTTTATTAATCAGGAATGTTTGAGTTCATGTTTTGGATTGAATTGTTTTCCTTAGCTAAAGGTATAAAAAATTCTATAGTCACTTCTTTGAAATGGAGTCCTCTTTCTTTTACTTCGGTGTTTTTTTTTTCTCTTCAATGCCTTAAATAGGCACTAAGAATTTCTCAGGTAACTTATATTGATGACTTCAGCCTTACAATTTACATGCATCTTCATTATGACGCCCTTTCTTGAAACAATAAACTTATTCAACATTTGTGTTTTCATATTGAATCATTCTTGTACTTTGTCTATGCTCCATTTTGTGGACGTTGGCAAAGAATGAGGTTTTAGTCTATATACCTGTGTTAGCAGTGGCATGAAAGATTCGAATGTGCAACTTCATTCCATACCGAAAAGCTCATCACAAAGACCTCATAAATCTAACTACCACACATCACATACAAGTCTAATTACCTCATATCATTTTGCTCTAGATGTTTTCCTATTAATATCCTCACAAATATTGTCAAAGAAAACTAATTTCATAATATAATATTCATCTACCCATTTCAATAAAGTGTTAAAGCATTATTCAGATAAAACATATTATTTTCTTTTACTATTCACGTAGTACGTAAATCTATCAGTAAGGACCCAACCATCATTTATTTCTAATATACCATCATTCATTATTATCATCTATCTTTAATACCTCTTGATACCATACATACTCCAAGTAATCCAGACCATATAATTATCATCCAGGAGAATTAGATAAATTTCAGTAAGATGCCCTACTATAATAAAAAAATACTTCCTAATTCACCATAATCCAATGCTTCAAGGAAATAAATCTTATATTTCATATCGCATGATTTCAGATGTTCATATGTTGAAGGCTATGATAGCTATAGGTTTTCCAACGCTTTTCTTGCTACAACTATTTCAAAATAAAACTATATCCTTCCTCCAAACAAGGTAATAACATAAATAAATAATTAAATAAATTCATATTCATTATAATTAAGGAATTCCCATATTCATTTTTATATAAATATTTTAAAAAAAAAAAACAAGGTAAAATCCTCTAATATCATTTCTTTCTTTATAAAAGACAAATTCTTAAGATAAATTCCTCTAATATCATTTCTTGCTTTTAAAAAAAACAAATTCTTAAGATAAATTCTTATGTAGTAGAATATTTAAAAGAGAATAAGGAAGTATAAATACACGAGAGTTAGTCTCTAATTAAAAGAAAAATCTAGAATATTCTCATAAGATTTAGTTTCTTAAAAGTTTCCTTCTTATATTAAAAAGATTCTTAAAAGTAGACTAAGAAAAGAATGTTTAATTTCCTTCCTTTTCCCTATACCCAAGCAGATGAAGACAATGCCAAATATTATGCAAAACAATTCTCTTAATGCATTACATTATCAACGCATATGGATATGCTTCTATTTAGCCGATTCAAACGAATCGATAGGGATTAAGTGATCATGGAAACATCTTTTTAAACATAAGGGAATGAGAAGAGTATTAATTTCTAAATAGTTCAAATGTATCGATGGATTAAGCATCGTTTAATAAAGAGAAATGGTGGACAAATAAAAACAAACTACAATATAGGATGCATCAAGGTGCTTAAAAGACATATTGCTATTACTTAGTGAAAGAATCAAGGCTGATTTAAAATGAATAGCTTTAAGAAAGGAACATAGTAAACAATAGGATAGGTACAAGGTAAACATAGCAAAAGAAGGCCTAAGTAAGCTCTATAAATATTTGATTTGCAAAAGATTTTTTTTTAATATATATGGATAAGAAACAATAATCAACGATATAAATAGATAAGAAATATTATGGTGATTCACTCAAAAACTAACAAACTAGATATTCAAACTCAACAATGAAAAGAGGCGCAAGGGCTGCAAAATAATGGATAACATAAAAAAAAGAAACCATTGAAGAGACCTTCATGCCATGGCTAACACAGGTATATAGACTAAAACCTCATTCTTTGCCAACGTCCACAAAATGGAGCATAGACAAAGCACAAGAACGATTCAATAGGAAAACACAAATGTTGAACAAGTTGATTGTTTTAAGAAAGGGCATCATAATGAAGATGCATGTAAATTGTAAGGCTGAAGTCATCAATATAAGTTACCTGAGAAATTCTTAGTGCCTATTTAAGGCATTGAAGAGAAAAAAAAACACCGAAGTAAAAGAAAGAGGACCCCATTTCAAAGAACTGACTATAGAAATTTTTATACCTTTAGTTGAGGAAAACAATTCAATCCAAAACATGAACTCAAACATTCTTGATTAATAAACTTTGTAACACACTTGATAAGATCTACAAAGAAGAATTATTTCGTCGCAGTCCCATTACACATTCCTTCAAACGATTAATTCCAGCCAAAACTTCTACAAACGTTGCAGAGTTCTAACTTGTTCCATGTCATTCGAATGGATATCCCCGTAACCAGCCTTTTATACATATTTCTATCTCCTATTATTCATTGCTTCTTTCTTTTCTTATCTTTTGATTCTTGCCTTTCAATTAGTTTTTCTTCTATTTTTGCTCTCTTTCTATCTTTTTCATTTTCTTTATAATATTATTATTCTTATCTTCTTATTTATTTTGTCATTATCTAATGAAAATAAAAAGATAATAGTATAATTAGAAAACAAACTATCACATAGTCATCTCTTAAAAAAATATGTAATTAAAAGGAAAAATCATTTTCTTTTCTTAATTTGATTTTCTTTCCATAATTTTCTAGAATTTGCTTTCATTATAATTTAGTTTTCTTTTTCTATTGTTTTGCTTTGTTTCTATTTTCTTTTTGCTTTCTTCTATTTTTATTTTCTTTTTCTAATTTCTTAATTCTTATCCCTATCTAATGAAAGTAAAACAAAGAGTTGTTTTATTAAAAAATATATATAAATTTATCTTATCTTCCAAATAGTTATTTTAGAATAAATGAATTTATTTTTGCAACAATTAAAATATATGGTATTTATCTTTTTATCATAACACATAATTATAAAATAGTCTTATTTTTGCTTTTATTCTATTTTTTTTGTTCTTCTTGCTAAAATTGATTTCTTTTTCTATTCCTAATTTTCTTTCTCTCCTTTTTGCTTTATTCCTAATATTATTATTATTTTTTATTCTAATTATACAACTTGTCATTATTCTAAGGAATGATTTTTTTGAAGAGAATATCCATATATATATATATATATATATATATATATATATATATATATATATATATATATTTCAATTCCATCAAATAATTATCAAAAGTAGATAAATAAATAACATTTAAAACAATTTTTTTCTTTTCTTCGCATTTCCATAAAAGCATATTTAAATTTTAATACAATTAATTAATTAGCAATCATAATAACATAACTAAGATATTTTCTATCGCACGACAATTCATTTATCGACAAAGAAATTATTTGCGAACGATAAAATGCAAATGCAATACAAATAAGATGCAACTAGGTATTTCAGTCTAATCCGTAAAATTAATTATGAAATTATTTCACACACATAGACACATCTATCAATGCACTTTAATCTACGTGAAATTGCATGGTGTGTGCGGGTTCCTTTCATCACAGTCGCCATCAGTTGGCTAGACACCCCCTCCTCGATGATACTCTCTCTCCGTTGAGAGTGTATTCCTGTCACGCACATGAGTTAAAATTGGTCAACGACTATTAAAATAGTAATATTTAAATTGAAACTTAATTATTGAGACTAGGGGTTGTGACAATTTGATTCTACACACTTGATTTTTCAAATTTCAATTCTCTCAACTCTTTGATGGACATTAATTTAATCATAGATTTTTAGTTATTAGTCCTTTGTCATAATATATCATTAGATAAAATTCATATCTCAAGATACAAAACCGTAATCACCTCATTTTACATTATTATATTCTTATTTACTATCTTTGTTAACTTATAGTAATCAATCTATCATGTTCAACTTTTTTATATTAATTTACAATTTAATTTATTCAATAATTATTTATTTATCCTCATATTAGGATAAAAATAAAAAGAGGTTAGTCCTTATATTCCTCTTCAAAGACACCCACGAATTCCAAATAATAATGATTACAAAAGTAAGAATAAAGCTTTTTAATATAGATAGTAGTAGTTAATGAGATGCTAAAGTTAAAAATTAGAAGTATAAACAATTACCATCATTTAAAAAAATTATATAAGTGGATTACAATATCACGAGAGAATATATCTAAATTAAAAGTTGTTTATTACTTAAATTATATATAATTTTAAAATATTAAAAGAGGTTTCATTTATAAAAAATTCTAATAAATTTAAAATTAAATTCTATAGAAACAAAAAAAATCTATAGACAACTAAATTATAGTTCAAAGTTCATCTACAAAATTAATATGATTGTAGAGAAGAGTTCAACAGGATTGTAACATCCTTAAAAATTCAACTAACTTATAACCTTCTTTCATCAATTTGTGTAGATTATATTTTCTTCCAAATTTATTTATTTATTAGATTTTCATGTTGTTTAATAGGACTGTAACATCCTAAAATTAAACTAATTGTTGCATATGTGTTGTCATTAATGTCAACAGTGGTATGGAGTGTTGATCAATGATGATCAATGATGTCAACATAGATGCAAAGGACATAGATGCCAAAGGGAGATTGTTGGAGAATGGTGATCAATGATGATAGTAGAGTAAGTAATCAGAAGTGTTGTGAGGAAGAAAGCAAAGTGATGTACATGCGAGGTGAAGGATAAGGTGAAGAAAGTCATAAGCATACTGATGGATCAGTATCATCTGTACACAAGTGTACCTTATCTTCTGAAGTTCATGGACAAAGGTTGTGATAACATGAAGATTCTTTTTTTGTTGAAAAGAGTTGTGATTTTTATGTATGGTATTGTGAATGTAGTCTCTGATATGGTGAATGTTGTATTCATTGTTTCCTGATGAAAAGCATTGCGTAAGATATGAAAGAAAGTGTAAAACGGTTCAGACAATCCAAGGCACTAGAAGTTGCACTAAAGAAGCTCAAGAGAATGCTCCACATTCCTCTGCATTTGAAGGTATGGCCTTGCGATTTGGAAGTTAGACAGAGACAGGTGTGAAGTTTGAATGTTCCTAATTTTAGAGCATAGAAGTTACCGCAGAAGAATCCAGAGCTAGCAGAGTGAAGACAATGGTTCAGAGTTGTTGCAAATAGGATGAGTTAGAGGAATGCTTTGCATTTCTCCACATTAGAAGATGTGATCTTGTGTCTTGAAGGATAGTTGGATACATGTCCAAGGTATGCATGGTTCAAATTTAAGATGATAAGTTGTACCGTAGAGGTTCTCTGGAGTCAGCAGAGAAAAGACATATCATGTTGCTGATTAGAGTTGTCAGAAGGAGAAAGTAAATTCCACCGCATTTCACCGCAATACTTTATTTGGATTTTTTGTTTGGAGGTTGAGTTCAGATAGTTTGTATTATTGTTCATTCCAAGTTTTAGGTGTTGAAGTGTACAACAAGTTGGTTTTTCAATGTTCTACATCATGACTATGTGTTTAGAGTTTGCAAGTGATGCTAGGATCAGTATTTGTTTGTTTGCACCAAAAACAAGATTCATAAATCAGAGAAAGGAATGTTTGAGAATGTGTTTACAAGTCATACAATGTTTGTGAAGTGATATGTATGATGTTACTTGGTCTCTCCGGTACCACTTTAGGTCTGGAACTAATATGTGGAAGGATAAGTGTTTGTGAAGCTGACTTGATGTGTTTTGGTGATTGCACCAAATGTTTGGAAGTGTGCACCAGCGTGGAACAGTGTGCTAAGATAAAATATGTCATGATTAACCCTTGGTTTGAACCACATTGGATTTCTACATGATTTTGGTTGTCAACTTGTTGTAGCTATTGCATGTTACATGCTACACGTCTCATCTTGGCCAATGAAGGAGAAATTTTTCTTAAGCTTGTGGAGGATATATATGAAAGATCTTGTTTGGTGTGAAAACTATGAGTGTGTGAGAGTATGCGAGGATGTATGTACAAATGTGGAAGTGAGTATACGTGTGTGTGGAAGGGTGTTGAAGAAAGTAGAGTTTTTTTAACAGAGGAGTTGAAGATACATGTCAGTGTGAAGAGTTGTTATGTTGCAGAGGTGATTGATCAGTGGAGTTTGTCAAGTATGTTATATTGAGGTTGCTGCCTCTTTCTGTAAGTGTTGTAGCATTGTAGGGAGTTGTAGCTTCCTTTGGTTGAAGCTATAAAAACTATGATTTAGGGAGTTGTAGCTTCCTTTGGGTTGTAGCCCATAAAACTTGTAAATCTATTTTATTATTTGTGAAGCTGGATATGGAAAGCAGATCCAAGTAGCTTGCTCACCGTGGTTTTTCCCTTCTATGGTTTTCCATGTAAATCTAGTGTTATGGTTGTGTGCTTATGTGTTGTACTTTGAATTGCTTAATTTGCATTATCATATGTTTAAGGCAGTAAAAAGATTTGGTTGATAAAATTAATTTGGATTAGGTTTTGGCATAAACTGACTCACCCCCCTCTCAATATATCAGTGTGTTCTAACATTAACTTATAACTGTCTTCCATCAATCTATGTAAATTATATTTTCTTCCAAATTTATTTATTTATTAGATCTCCACATTTAGCTACTTTTGTTTAGTAGAATTTTGCTATGCAAGATGAAATAGATGGCTATTCTCCATACAAAATGCACCTATGGCCATCAAATACACTATGAACATGGTGTAAAAATGAATGGAAAATGCGCTTCTAGTTTTCAAATATGTAATCTATCCGAATACCCAAATGATACAAGTTGATTAAGTAAGATGTAAAAAGTGACCTCTTTTTTCCACTTTGATGGATACAAAACATGTTACAAACCTAAGGGACAATAAATGTAATTTTTTTTAAATTGTGAACAAATGTAATTAATGTTGAAGTGTGGGATGGATATTTTTTCATAATTTTTCATTTAAAATATTTTTATTGACTAAGGTAGAAAGCTTAAGCACCTTGAGTATGGCCACCTTAACATAACCTAAAAAAATCATAACATTGTTATTTTTTTAATATGTAAAATATGATATCTGCCGATGATGGCATGGTTCGGTGGTTAAGTCGCTCGGTTGTAGTGGCGGCCACCAGAGTTCAAACCCCCGCTGGGCCAACGAGCTCGCAAGGCTTTACGCCTTCGCTGGGCCGATGAGCTCGCGGGTTTGAAGTGCTCTTCCTAGGGGATGAGGTCCCCCAGTTGTGGCCTCACCGGTTCATTGCTCCGGGCAAAAGCATTCGCGTGGACCCGGAGGGCGTGTCGCACCAGCGTCGCCGGTCACGTTAAAAAGTTTACCAGGCGCATTTAAAAAAAAAAAAAAATATGTAAAATATGATATCTATCTTGGGCTTATATAGTTTTTTAAAAAAAGATTTGGTAATCAAAAGTTATTGAAAAATAAGCATATATACCTTTTCCACTTTGTGAAACTATGTTTGAAAAAACATAAATAATTTTAAAATTAGGTTTAAATTTTTTTTTAAAAATAGAAGTTTGAAAAGTAGACATCCTCATCTACAATCCCTATTAATTTTGTCAAAAAACTTGTGATATAATGTTGTTAGCCATATTGTGGAAGTGGAGTTTGTCAATGGTTTCCATCATGAACTTCTAGTTGTAGGTCCAAGCCTAAAACTAAAGCAAACAAGGGGAGGAATCCAAATTTGAAAATGTGTCTACACCGAATATTTGATGTGACCTAATATTCAATCTATGAAGACTAGATATTTGGTCCATTCAAATATCCAAACTTAGGTGTCCCAAGATATCTTATTCTATTGAAATTTTTTAGTGTCAAAATGACTCCTCCAATTCCCATGAATCAACATTAGAGCTTATGATGCACTATGGCTCTTTATCAATTGCATAGTTAGCTTCTCTATAAACATGTTGTATTGAATAGTCTAATAATGTATCTAGGATTGGCTAGATGCTCTTTAGTATGTTTTTCAACTTCCAATTAGGCAATCTTTTTTTTCCTTTTAGCATTAACAATAACTTGCAACTCGTCTTCAATTTGAATCTAATTGATCCCAAATTGATTACAAACTTCTAGTCCAAATAGAAAGGCTTGGGCTTCTACCTCATTATTTGATCCATTCATCAATTTTTAGATCCTCCATAAGCTCATTTTCCTTGTCCATTCTACACCATGCAACCCACCCTTGATGTCCCAATGTTCCCCATGTTGCTCCATCAAAATTTAATTTCGCCCAACCAAAGTTAGGTGGGGTCCATCTTACATCCTTACAGAATTCAACAACTCCTAACTCCCCAACCCCAAAAAGGGGGATATGTCTAAATCAATTATTTACTTAATTACTTTATTTATGTAATTAAAAGGTCGTGGTATCCATTACATTTTTGGGACTCTGTGCACTATGCATATAACGACATGGAACATTAGAATTGCATCACTTTTTTTTTAAATAATTTCCGTGGGACCATTTTGGTATAAAGTGGCTCCTAACTTTCCTCCAAGTGGCAAATGGGAAAAATTAGTGTGGAGACCATGGGGACATTTTTGTCTAAACTTAAGAAAACCGGGAATCCTTGTCCAATGGTGGGGCCCTCCCACAAAGTGTCCTTATCGTCCTAGACGACAAAACCCATTTAAACTATATCATCTTTGACCAAGCAAACGAAACCCATTTTCATTGGTTCATTTGATCAAGCAACGTGGGCCCTACTCATAGTCCACGTCATCTCCAGTCTTCCGACAATACGCGTGTCAAGCACTTTCTTTTATCTGCGTGGCGACAAAAAAGACGTCCACGTCACCACCGGATTGTGGTGCGCATGCGCCGCTCATTATTACCAATAGCAAAGCATAATGTGCTTTTATGGATAGTGTAATTCTGGTTGCGGGCCCCACGCTTGGAATTTTAACTTTATCTTTGACTGCTACATTTATACGGCCATAATCCTCCAATACTGTCCACACCCTGTCAATTTCTAGGTCTTTGAGGGAAATCTATCAGTTTTGTTTTTTTCCTAAACTTTTTCTTTCAAAAGAGATTTTTTTGGGAAACTTATTGGTTGGAGATTTTGATTGAGGGCTACATTTGACAAATAGTTGATTTTGGGTTTTAGATTTTTTAATTTTTTTTACATGTTAATTTGGTTACTAGAGGTATCACTACACTCTAACTTCAAGCACTTCAAGTTTCTCAAATGGTATATAGGGTTTCATGAAAATTTTAGCGTATCTCTGTATCTAAGTTAGAGTTTAAAGTTATTGTTTGGGGTTTTGGTATTAATGATGTAGTCTAATTGGCAACATCTTCGCCAAGTTGTCCAAAAACACCTGAAAAAAGTTAGATCAAAATATGTGTACCAAGGCATGTATTACTGATTGCCCTATGTGTCACCATATGATTGGTTGTTTCTTTGATGTGACTTGTGAAATGTATAGTTAGACATGTATATGTGCACATGCATTAGTTCCTTATTAAATTTTATTAGTATATTATTTCTCAACTACTAGTTCTTTTAATATACTTAATTAGGGGTCTAAGCGCACAACACCATAGCAGCTATTGGGGCATGCTTATCTATTTGGCGGAATGGATACCCCTTAGTCCTTAGCTCTTGGCCAAAGAGGTTCAGTCAAAGGCTTGTGCTCCCATATCGGGTAGCAAAAATGATCTTGTGGATGATCTCCATAAAAAAAAATCTTTACCACTATTTTTTAAATAAAAATTTAACGACAATGAGATTTCTAAAGTGTTTTTCGTCGTCTTTTTTATGTTTATTACTTGTTAATTGGATGGAGCGATTTTGAAGATTGTGATCCCTTTGTTTTTGGGTTTATTATTGTTGCTTAGGGCCTAATTTTGAAGTTGATCCTACCAATCAAGCAAATTTTAATGATGGTTATTCATTGGAAATTCCCTTTCAAACACTAGGATATATATAGTTTGTCCAAAATCTTTCATTTCACATGATAGTCTTCCTAAAATCTTTAGTGTATTTTATGATAAAAATGTTTAAATATGGCCAGACGACCATCAAATTTAGGCCTTGTTATCTTGCTACTTAAGTTTTTTCCTTGTTTGTGATTTATTCATATTTGAAAACTTGACATCGTTGTTATTGACTTTTTTACCTTCCCTGAACTTTAAGGTATGATTCTATTCCACCCACCTTTTTTAAAAATATGATGTATATGAGCATAGATATCTTAAATACAACTATCTAAAAGAAACTGAGAGATATCACTCTTCAAGGCACCTATATTCAATTTGTTATTTAGGAAAGATAGGTGCCTCAAAGACTTCTTTTAGATAGATGTATTTAAGATATCTATGCTAGTTTATGTAGATTACCAACCATTACAAAGAGTAATACAATGCATCACAATCATTTTAAAGTTAGATTTCTATTACTCTCCTACCTAATTACTACTCCATAAATCATAAAATTCTCAATAGTTAATTATTGGGGATTCTGGGACCCAGAATGATCAGAATCAGGGTAGGAAGGGACCCTCAAGGAATTTCAAAAAAGTTAAACTAGAAGGTAATTTGCTGTTGTTAGGCGGTCTGGTCGTATTGCTGGCAAACGGGTTCCCAAGCTGAAGCTGACTGACTATTCTGAAAGCAATTATGAAGCCTCTACCCATGAGGAGGAGGATAAATCCAAGAGTGATGCTCAGGGGATTGCTATTGAAGACTCCGGTGGTGTCGAAGAAATTGATGGGTAGGACACTCCTGTGGAGGCCTTTGATACTGAAGAAAATATAGGGGTTCATAATTATGTTCCCATTGGTGACTGTGTGAATGTGGGAGATACTACTACTCATGTGGAGGAGACTGATACCAATGATAACACTGGGAAAGATGCCCACTTTGACCCCACTGTTGATCCTGTAGATGCTGATGTGTCTCAGGAGGATGGTAATAATGCTCAAGATGATAGGGAGGAAGAAAATATTGAGAAAGTTAATTATGTTGATGATCTGTCTCAGTTGAAGGAGAGGGTGGAGTTCCTGGAAAAGAGGGTCTTTTCTCTTGGCAAATTCGTTACTAACATGTTTTGCAGGACGACTATAGCTAATCTCTCTTTGCTGTAGGAACATGAAGTACTTATTCATGGTGCTGATAATGACAGGGTTAAGGAATTTGACAAAATGTTGGAGATTCTTTCTAAAGGAGAGGATGACATCCCTTCTTAGTCTTTCTTTGCTTTCTGTTAGCTAACTTTTTACTGTTAGTATCTTTTTGTTGTATATCGGTTGTATGTAAGTTGTTTGTGGTGGTTCTAGCTCTTTTTGTTTTCTGAGCCTTTTTTGCCCTTTTTGGGTTTTGTTTTGTAAGGGATCGGCCCTTGGTTTTCCGCCTTATAATATCAAAAACATATTGTTAGTCAAGCCATTGTTATTCTAGATCTCATATATATTTTTAAGTCATCTTTTATGTAACTTTTATCACATACTTTGACTCCCTAACTTTTAACCAACCTATATTATATTTCAAAATTAAAATCTAATTTTTGTATGGGCCAAATGACAATGAAATTTAGGCCTTGTTATCTTGCTACTTAAGTTTTTTCCTTGTTTGTGATTTATTCATATTTGAAAACTTGATATCGTTGTTATTGACTTTTTTGCCTTCCCCAAGCTTTAAGGTGTGATTCTATTCTGCCAACCTTTTTTAAAAATATGATGTATATGAGCATAGATATCTTAAATACATATGTCTAAAAGAAGCCAATAGATATCACTCTTCAAGGCACCTATAATTAATTTGTTATTTAGGATAGATAGGTGCCTCAAAGACTTCTTTTAGATAGATGCATTTAAGATATCTATGCTAGTTTATGTAGATTACCAACCATTACAAAGAGTAATACAATGCATCACAATCACTTTAAAGTTAGATTTCTACTATTCTCCTACCTAATTACTAAATCCATAAATCATAAAATTCTCAATAGTTAAATATAACATATTGTTGGTCAAGCCATCATTATTCTAGATCTCGTATATATATTTTAAGTCATCTTTACGTAACTTTTATCACATACTTTGACTCCCTAACTTTCAATCAACCTATATTATATTTCAAAATTAAAATCTAATTTTTGTATGGGCCAGACGATAATCAAATTTAGGCCTTGTTATCTTGCTACTTAAGTTTTTTTCTTGTTTGCAATTTATTCATATTTGAAAACTTGATATCATTGTTCTTGACTTTTTTGCCTCCCTGAACTTTAAGGTGTGATTCTATTCCGCCCACCTTTTTTAAAAATATGGTGTATACGAGCATAGATATCTTAAATACATCTATCTAAAAGAAGCCAAGAGATATCACTCTTAGTCACCTATATTCAATTTGTTATTTAGGATAGATAGGTACCTCAAAGACTCTTTTAGATAGATGTATTTAAGATATCTATGCTAGTTTATGTAGATTAACAATCATTACAAAGAGTAATACAATGCATCACAATCACTTTAAAGTTAGATTTCTACTATTCTCCTACGGGTAAGTGCAAGAAGATGGGGGGCCAAAAAGGGGTCTTAAGTGGCCACTTTTTTTTTGAAATCAAGAAATACTGGCCTTGGATGAGAAATTGAGCATAGTTACACTCAAAATTTGGAGATGCAACCAAAACAATGTTCGTAGTGCTCCGAGTCTACTTTCTAAACTAGTATTTTGTTTTGAAAATGGCATAGATTAAGGGGTTCAAAAGAGGGAGCCACAGAAATTGGTGTTGTTTCTATCAAAAAAACATAACATAGCATGTTTTGTGGCTCCCTCAAAAGGTCAACTTTTTTTTGGTATTTTTAAAATCGCTTTAATGAGAAATTAGCTAATAGCATGTAGTTTATGCCTGATTTTTTTGATAATTTTTTGATGAATATTTGATTTTTTACTAATTTTCAAAGTGGACACATCCTAAAAAATAGAATTTTGGCCGTGCTACCCCTATAAATTTTGAAAACTAATTGAAAATCATTTTTTTCTTTTTTTAATATTTGTAGAATGGAGTCTAGTTTCTAAATATGTAATTTTTTTGAAATTTGAATGATTAGTTAATTTACAATGAAAAAAAGACCAAACAGTGGTTTTTGCCTAAAAATAGACACACAAACAAAAGAAATTAAAGATGAAAGGCTTAAAATTGTTAAAATGTGAAAAAATTCACATCGTCAAATAGCTAAGAGAAAGCCTAACATTACCCAAGTGTTTGATTTGTTTGACCTTGAAACACGTGCAAATCTGAGGGTTAGCACGAACGAAATTATGTGAAATCTTAAAGAATATGGAAAAACACGTCTGTGACTGTTCATAAGGCACTCCAAGCCTTTGGGTTGGAAATCCAAAGCAAATCCCAAGCCCAAGGCTCGGGATTCCCAAAGCAAGACATAACATGAGCGCATTATAACGCGCTCACGTTATGTTTTGCTTTCCATTTTTCCTTTCCCGCAAGTCTGTTGTTTGTCATCTTTGACATAATGCGAGTGCGTTATAACGCACTCGCGTTATGTTCCCCTTAAATTTTTTTACGTTCAAGGCCATTAATCATGAGGGTTAAGGGATAAGGGATAGGGTTGGAGGGTTTAGGGATAAGGGATTAGCATTTAAGGTATAGTATCGAGCCCGTTGAGGGTCTAGGAATAGGGATAGCGTTTAGGGTTTAGGGATGAGGGATTAGAGTTGAGGGATGAAAGATTAGGGTTGAGGGTTTAGGGTTTAGGGTTTAGGGATAGGGTTGAGGGTCAAGGGATCAGAGTTAAGGGTTGAGGGATTAGGGTTTGACATTGAGGGTTGAGGTTCAAGGGTTAAGGGTTTAGGGATAGGGTTGAGGCTCGAGGGATTAGGGTTAAAGTAGAGTGTGGAGGGTGTAAGGATTAGGGATAGGGTTGGAGGGTTTAGGGATAAGGGATTAGGGTTTAAGGTATAGTATCGAGTCTGTTGAGGGTTTGGGAATAGGGATAGCATTTAGGGTTTAGGGATGAGGGATTAGAGTTGAGGGATGATGGATTAGGGTTGAGGGTTGAGGGATTAGGGTTTAGGGATAAGGTTTAGGGTTGAGGGTTGAGGGATTAGGGTTTAAGGTATAGTGTTGAGGGTTGAGGGTTTAGGGTTAGGGTTTAGGGTTGACGGAATAGCATTTAATGTCGAGGTTAGGGTTAGAGTGTTGAGGGTAGAGGGATTAGGGATAGGGTTTAGGGTTGAAGGTTTAAGGATTGAGGGTCAAGGCTTTAGGGATGAGGGTTTAAGGCTTAAGATATAGTGTCAAGTGTTGATGGTGTAGGGATAGGGTTTAAGTTTTACGGGCTAAGGATTGAGGGATAGGGATTAGGGTTTAAGGTATAGTGTTGAGGGTTGATGGTTTAGGGATATGGTTTAGGTTTGAGGGATTAGGGTTTAGGGTTGATAAATTAGGGTTTAATGTTGAGAGTTGAGGGTTGAGGGTTGAGGGTTGAGGGTTGAGGTTGAGAGATAGGGTTAATGGTCAAGGGATTAGGGTTAAATAAGAGTGTCAAGGGTAGAGGGATTAGGGTTTAAGGTATAGTATCGAGACTATTGAGGGTCTAGGAATAGGGATAGCATTTAGGGTTTAGGGATGAGGGATTAGAGTTGAGGGATGACGGATTAGGGTTGAGGGTTGAGGGATTAGGGTTTAGGGACAAGGTTTAGGGTTAGGGTTGAGGGATTAGGGTTTAAGGTATAGTGTTGAGGGTTTAGGGATAGGGTTTAGGGTTGAGGGATTAGAGTGAAGGGTTGAGGGATTAGGATTTGATGTTGAGGGTTGAGGGTTTAGGGTTTAGGGATAGGGTTAAGGGTCGAGGGATCAGAGTTAAGGGTTGAGGGATTAGGGTTTGATGTTGAGGGTTGAGGGTTGAGGTTCGAGGGTCAAGGGTTTAGGGATAGGGTCGAGGGTCGAGGGATTAGGGTTAAAGTAGAGTGTAGAGGGTATAAGGATTAGGGATAGGGTTGGAGGGTTTAGGGATAAGGGATTAGGGTTTAAGGTATAGTATTGAGTCTATTGAGGGTGTAGGAATAGGGATAGCATTTAGGGTTTAGGGATGAGGGATTAGAGTTGAGGGATGACAGATTAGGGTTGAGGGTTGAGGGATTAGGGTTTAGGGATAAGGTTTAGGGTTGAGGGCTAAGGGATTAGGGTTTAAGGTATAGTGTTGAGGGTTTAGGGATAGGGTTTAGGGTTGAGGGATTAGAGTGAAGGGTTGAGGGATTAGGATTTGATGTTGAGGGTTGAGGGTTGAGGGTTGAGGGTTTAGGGTTTAGGGATAGGGTTGAGGGTCGAGGGATTAGAGTTAAGGGTTGAGGGATTAGGGTTTGACGTCAAGGGTTGAGGGTTGAGGTTCGAGGGTCAAGGGTTTAGGGATAGGGTTGAGGGTTGAGGGATTAGGGTCAAAGTAGAGTGTGGAGGGTATAAGGATTAGGGATAGGGTTGGAGGGTTTAGGGATAAGGGATTAGGGTTTAAGGTATAGTATCGAGTCTGTTGAGGGTTTAGGAATAGGGATAGCATTTAGGGTTTAGGGATGAGGGATTAGAGTTGAGGGATGACGGATTAGGGTTGAGGGATTAGGGTTTATGGATAAGGTTTAGGGTTGAGGGCTGAGGGATTAGGGTTTAAGGTATCGTGTTGAGGGTTTAGGGATAGGGTTTAGGGTTGAGGGATTAGAGTGAAGGGTTGAGGGATTAGGATTTGATGTTGAGGGTTGAGGGTCGAGGGATCAGAGTTAAGGGTTGAGGGATTAGGGTTTGACATCGAGGGTTGAGGGTTGAGGTTCGAGGGTCAAGGGTTTAGGGATAGGGTTGAGGTTCGAGGGATTAGGGTTAAAGTAGAGTGTGGAGGGTATAAGGATTAAGGATAGGGTTGGAGGGTTTAGGGATAAGGGATTAGGGTTTAAGGTATAGTATCGAGTCTGTTGAGGGTTTAGGAATAGGGATAGCATTTAGGGTTTAGGGATGAGGGATTAGAGTTGAGGGATGACGGATTAGGGTTGAGGGTTGAGGGATTAGGGTTTAGGGATAAGGTTTAGGGTTGAGGGCTGAGGGATTAGGGTTTAAGGTATAGTGTTGAGGGTTTAGGGATAGGGTTTAGGGTTGAGGGATTAGAGTGAAGGGTTGAGGGATTAGGATTTGATGTTGAGGGTTTAGGGTTTAGGGTTTAGGGTTTAGGGATAGGGTTGAGGATTGAGGGATCAGAGTTAAGGGTTGAGGGATTAGGGTTTAACGTCGAGGGTTAAGGGTTGAGGTTCGAGGGATTAGGGTTAAAGTAGAGTGTGGAGGGTATAAGGATTAGGGATAGGGTTGGAGGGTTTAGGGATAAGGGATTAGGGTTTAAGGTATAGTATTGAGTCTATTGAGGGTGTAGGAATAGGGATAGCATTTAGGGTTTAGGGATGATGGATTAGAGTTGAGGGATGACGGATTAGGGTTGAGGGTTGATGGATTAGGGTTTAGGGATAAGGTTTAGGGTTGAGGACTGAGGGATTAGGGTTTAAGGTATAGTGTTGAGGGTTTAGGGATAGGGTTTAGGGTTGAGGGATTAGAGTGAAGGGTTGAGGGATTAGGATTTGACATTGAGGGTTGAGGGTTTAGGGATAGGGTTGAGGGTCGAGGGATCAGAGTTAAGGGTTGAGGGATTAGGGTTTGACGTTGAGGGTTGAGGGTTGAGGGTTGAGGTTCGAGGGTCAAGGATTTAGGGATAGGGTTGAGGCTCGAGGGATTAGGGTTAAAGTACAGTGTGGAGGGTGTAAGGATTAGGGATAGGGTTTGGGGGTTTAGGGATAAGGGATTAGGGTTTAAGGTATAGTATCGAGTCTGTTGAGGGTTTAGGAATAGGGATAGCATTTAGGGTTTAGGGATGAGGGATTAGAGTTGAGGGATGATGGATTAGGGTTGAGGGTTGAGGGATTAGGGTTTAGGGATAAGGTTTAAGGTTGAGGGTTGAGGGATTAGGGTTTAAGGTATAGTGTTGAGGGTTTAGGATTAGGGTTTAGGGTTGATGGATTAGCATTTAATGTTGAGGGTAGAGGGATTAGGGATAGGGTTTAGGGTTGAAGGTTTAAGGATTGAGGGTTGAGGCTTTAGGGATGAGGGTTTAAGGCTTAAGATATAGTGTCAAGTGTTGAGGGTGTAGGGATAGGGTTTAAGTTTTAAGGGTTGAGGGTTGAGGGATAGGGATTAGGGTTTAAGGTATAGTGTTGAGGGTTGATGGTTTAGGGATAGGGTTTAGGTTTGAGGGATTAGGGTTTAGGGTTGATGAATTAGGGTTTAATGTTGAGAGTTGAGGGTTGAGGGTTGAGGGTTGAGGGTTGAGGGTTGAGGTTGAGGGATAGGGTTAATGGTCAAGGGATTAGGGTTAAATAAGAGTGTCGAGGGTAGAGGGATTAGGGTTTAAGGTATAGTATTGAGCCTATTGAAGGTCTAGGAATAGGGATAGCGTTTAGGGTTTAGGGATGAGGGATTAGAGTTGAGGGATGACAGATGACAGATTAGGGTTGAGGGTTGAGGGATTAGGGTTTAGGGACAAGGTTTAGGGTTAGGGTTGAGGGATTAGGGTTTAAGGTATAGTGTTGAGGGTTTAGGGATAGGGTTGAGGGTTGAGGGATTAGAGTGAAGGGTTGAGGGATTAGGATTTGACGTTGAGGGTTGAGGGTTTAGGGTTTAGGGTTTAGGGATAGGGTTGAGGGTCGAGGGATCAGAGTTAAGGGTTGAGGGATTAGGGTTTGACGTTGAGGGTTGAGGGTTGAGGGTTGAGGTTCGAGGGTCAAGGGTTTAGGGATAGGGTTGAGGGTCGAGGGATTAGGGTTAAAGTAGAGTGTGGAGGGTATAAGGATTAGAGATAGGGTTGGAGGGTTTAGGGATAAGGGATTAGGGTTTAAGGTATAGTATCGAGTCTGTTGAGGGTTTAGGAATAGGGATAGCATTTAGGGTTTAGGGATGAGGGATTAGAGTTGAGGGGTGATGGATTAGGGTTGAGGGTTGAGGGATTAGGGTTTAGGGATAAGGTTTAAGGTTGAGGGTTGAGGGATTAAGGTTTAAGGTATAGTGTTGAGGGTTTAGGGATAGGGTTTAGGGTTGACGGATTAGGGTTTAGGGTTTAGGGTTATGGGCATTTTCTATCAAGAACTTGATTATGAGGGCTTGCCCCTTCATTGTTATGCCTATCATATGGCAGAGCATCTGGCAAGCTCTTGCAGGAAAGAGATGTGATCAATGCAAAGGATGTGATCAATCTATAACAGGACAAAACGTGAGCACGTTATAACGCACTCACGTTTTGTCTTGCTATTGAAATAGTAAAAAAGTGTTGACCCCCGTGATCCAAGCCCACATGCTCTATTTTCTTACTGATTATGCACGTGCTCCGACAAAAAAGAAGTGCTTTCATGATGTTGGGAAGTTCACATGCACATTTGACACATTGTACCACCTTTGCATGATCTTTCCACCACCTTTTCTGCTTTGCCAACTTGAGAAGGAGGAAATAACATAGATTTCACACCAAGTTTGATATATATCTATTCAAGTTTTAATTTTTGTAGTGTTGCAATGTTAATTGTGATTCAATTTTAGGAATTTAACATTATAGATTGGTTAATAGTATTGTTGTTAGTAATGATATTTGAGTGTTATTCAATTTAACATTTAAAAGGAAGCAAGTGGTGAAAAACTCTTATTGTTGAGGAGTTTGATGCAAGAAGATAAAAACACTACATAATTGGGTACTCTCTCCATTCAAATCTTTATTTTTTAGGCATGTCAAGTCTTTACATGCATGTTCTTTACATTTTCCTTATTTCAGATTGAATTACTTTATCATGCTTTATCATACATGTTTAAAATAGACACATTCCCAATCAAGAAAGCAGCCTACAATCTCACATGATGCCATGTATATTTTCTACACTTGGGCTCTTTAATAATTATGTGTAATAAACAAACCTTAACATACCATGATGTCAAACTATACAAGAATAAATCCTTACAACATAAAAAAAATACAATCCCACTTTTATCTTGTATTCATTTCTTAGGAACTAATATTGGTCTCTTTATCATGCTATAGACAAATTCTCCATCACGCCAAGGAAACGATCAAGAATTAAACCAACACAGGAAGAGATAGAAGCTAAGAATGCAAAGAAAGCAGTGGCTATGAGGGAACTTCGTGAGAAGAGGAAAGACACGATAAATGAAGACATACCAATTGAAGAGGAACCACAACCATCACAAAGAGATATGGTATTGGTGGCACAAAGAGAACGAATGCAAAAACTTCATGGTACGAGAGATTTGAATACCATAGTTGGAGACACATCCTCTACCGCAAGTCAACATGTAGGGACACCATCTACCACATCTCAAGTTGAGAGTACATCATCACTCACATGTGATGAAGGAGGTATGCCATCGTTCCCACCTCAACCTCAAGGTATGTCATCTATTCCATCTTCGATCGAAGGTATGCCATCTAACCCATCTCATTTAAATATTGATGAAATTCCTAATGTTGAGATGAATTTACCTAACTTAACACCAGCTAGAATTTTGCATAGAAAGCCAAAGTATTTGATTGATATTGATGAGAATATTTTGCAGCCAATGGAAGGTAAGATTCCAAAACGCACTTGTAGAAGATATGCTAATAAGATTTGGAGATTGTTCTTTGAAAAGTTAAATGAGACTGCAAGATGTCAACTATTTGTTAAAATGATGGGAAGTATAAAGTATAGGTCTATCATGAAGATTCTCGGGTTGAGAACATCAGAGGCTTCAAGTGAAAAGTCTATTGTCAAGAATCTAATGAGTGCATATGAGAGTGTGGGTAACACCTCATGCACAAAAGATAGTAATGCAACACAGCGTGTGATTACATCGACTATAGTAAGTAGTCAAACGAGGAAAGCTCGTCTCATTAGAAAGACAAGTCAAGAATTGAGAATTAATAGGAAAACTTTATCAAGAGCCGTTGGAAGACGCCAAAGAATTGAGGACACTAATGCCAATGAATTATGGGCATTCTCGGGGAGACTACCACAAAAAGATAAACCAATTGTTGAAGCATTGAGATCACTAATTGAAGACTTTTGGAAGCATTACACAAGGGTATCTTTGAATCAAAGGGATGTGGTAAGAAGGAGAATCGGTAGTCAGAACCACGAGCCACATCCAAAGCATTTTTTGGATGAGACTCAAACACAGTTTTATGGTAAATTTCTAGAGAAGTATCCTCAAATTAAAATTTGTCAAAGATATTTTGAATTGCTAAAACCTTTCTATGTTAAGATAAAACACACACACACTACTTGTTGTTGTAGATTACATATTGAATTTTCTAACCATTTTGATGCTTATAGGTCTATATGTTTAGATATGCATACTAATAATGGTTTGCAAGGTTGTGTCATATGTGCCCCACCAACATCTTCAAGAGACTTCATATCAAGAATTTTATGTGAAAGAGAGGAAGGTCAAATATTCTACAAGAAATTATGCTTGGATTGCACATGTCATCGTTGTGGTGGCTTGCAACATTTACCAATATGTGAACATATGGAAATAACACATGCGGTTGGAAACGAACTCGTAGAGTTTGGCAAATATAAAATAGTGGCATACAATACAAAAGATGGTAAAGAAGCAAAGAGGTGTGAATTAGTTATTGAAAAGATTCCAGTGTATCAGTTTATGCCTATATTTCGTGACAACATAGTGTATGAGTATGCAAGACATGCCCATAGAGCTCGATGGTTGGACTTGCAATTCAAGTTATGCAAGGACACATTTCTGGTTGGTAGCATTGTTTCAGTCATTGACTTTGCAGAGAACTACAATCTACAGCCACAACATGAGGTGCAATCACAATATTACAACTCCACATAGGTTTCTATATTTGTGCACATCACATTCATTCATGCTAATGATAGTACAGAGGATGACAGAAAGATCATAAGGGAGTATAATTTCTATATTAGTGATGATCGCACGCATTCTACGGAGTTCGTGCAAGGTTTCTTTTAGGTGTTCTACAATGATTTGGCTAGAAGGGGCATATCATTTAGTCAGCATATCATATGGTCAGATAACTGTGCGTCACAATTTAAGAACTCGCAGAATTTATATTGGCTGAGTAGGAGGCATAATGTTACAGGTATTCAACATATGTGGAACTTTTGTGAGGCTGGGCACGGAAAGGGGGAGCATGATGGTGCAGGAGCATGTATCAAAAGAGCCATAGCACGAGAAGAGTTAAAGTATAAAGACAATGCAAAGTTGACAGATGCAAAATTGATTGTCGAGTGGTGTAATGCTTCCATGGGTCCAGGTAATGAAGGTAAGTCTTCAGTTCGTAAATTTTTCTGGTTGATAGATGATACTAACATTGCACCATATGAGGATTGTTGTACACTGACAGGATCAAATGAGATGCACTCTTTCAGAAGCTCAATTGCAGGTTCATGGAGTATCCATACACGAAAGATGTCATGCTTTTGTTCTTCCTGTACAATTCAAGTCTGGGATGAGTGCGAGTCAAAGGAGTGGGTTGAGGAATGGAAGTTAAGTTATCTTAGCCCACTTGACACGTATCGACCCCCGACGGCACTAGAACTAACACAGATGGAATCATCAATTGAATTTGACCACATATCAGATTTAGTTCAACCAGGTAATATAGGGCACGTATATGCATCTAATTTCATCTAGTTCAACCAGGTAATGTCATCTTACTTTGTAGTGTTTTTGTAATGTTGACTAATTTCATCTAATTTGCTACACATATCAATGTAGGGCACGTATATGCAGTTATTGCAGATGAAGATAATGAAGAGGGAACATATTATTACTTATGTCGTTGTGTTGAGGCCAAAAAGAAATTGAAGGCCCCTGTTATAGATGGAGAAAACATCGAATACCCTACAGGCTTAGTGGTTATTACTAGAACATGGCTTAGAAGGTACCCACATAAGAGTGTTAATATTTGGCTATTTTAGGACTTTGACACGCATCGAAAGATTCTTCATTACTCGAACCTTGTCGTGGAATCCAATGTTCATTTGATAAAGTATCGGGGTAGACCTTTGAACAAAATATTGTGGAAGGTGCGTGAGTCTAACCATGAAGCAATCCTTGACACAATAAAGAGTAGAGCAGACCCGGATGGTTCATTGGATTAATTTGTAAGTATTCACATTGATTTCGTAAAGTCATGTTACATTGAGTTGTAAGTATGCACATTAATTTGCAAGGTTTGTCTTTTTTTATTTCCTCCTGCATTTTTACACATATACACATTTTTACATCATCATGTTATGCATTTTTGGTGTCCTGCTCCTGATGCGACCAAACTCATAACTCACCCTACTTCCTCTAGACGCCATTTGATGATCTCTCCAACACTCTGGATCCAGGGCACCCAATCATGATGATGACCTATATACCATTCTCCCAAGGCACTCATAATGAATGAAAATAAGACCAAGGGTGCCCAAGCTTAATAGACTTATTTCTTTCAATTTTGATGATCCAAACTCTTGCAATACGACATCCACTTTCATGCCTTTAGATCTTCCTTCACATACAGGGCACCAAATCAAGTTGAAAAATCTACATAAGGGCACCAAAATGGATGAAAGGAAACATGAAATGCACCTTAGGACTCCATGCTAAGGTTTAAGCCATTAAAGTCTCTTGATATTAGGCGCTCATGATGATGAAACTTAGAGCTTTTTCCTTTCCTATGCGCTCATCTAAGATGTTTGAATGATAAGGAGCACCTTGACCTCTATAATGTACATTGGGCACCAAAATCAAGGTGATTTTAAGTCACTTTGAGTCATTTGGGGTCAGTTTGAGTCTTTGAGTCATGTTGCAAAAAAGTGTCAATGTTGTCAAGTTGCACAAAGCAACTTTTGTATTTTTGGTGTCCTACTTGTGATGTGACCAAACTGACTATTCCAACGCATCCAGATGGGTACATTTACACTAGGCATGGTCCTATTTTTCACCCAAACATGTCGAAACAGTCTGAGCTACATTGTACCGACAATATCCCTGAAGAGTCCAAATTGTAAAAAGGCAGCAATCTTTGACGAGTTTACTTGAAAACCGTGTCACTTAGAAACATTCTGTCTAAGGCAACACAATCACGCAAAGTGCCTCTACAATAACCTCTCTCAATTTTTTATATCTCTGAGGCATTTACCCGTGGTGAAAGGTTTTCTGCTGCCCCAAAAATCGTCAGAAGGAGGCAGTGTAAAGTTGCAAAGGGGTGTAACTTTTGTCCTGCTCCTGATGCGACCAAACTGACTATTCCAATGCGTTTGGATGGGTACATTTATGCTAGGCATGGTCCTGTTTTTCACCCAAACATGTCGAAACAGTCTGAGCTACATTGTACCCACGATATCCCTAAAGAGTCCAAAGTGCAAAAAGGCAGCAATCTTTGACGAGATGTTACTCAAAAACTGTGTCACTTAGAAACATTCTGTCTGAGGCAAAATTATTACGTAGAGTACCTCTACAATAACCTCTCTCAATTTTTTATATCTCTGAGGCATTTGCCTGTGGTGAAAGGTTTTCTGCTGCCCCAAAAATCATCAGAAGGAGGCAGTGTAAAGTTGCAAAGGGGTGTAACTTTCGTCCTGCTCTTGATGCGACCAAACTGACTATTCCAACACGTCCGAATGGGTACATTTACACTAGGCATGGTCCTTTTTTTCACCCAAACATGTCAAAACAATCTGAGCTACATTGTACCGACAATATCCCTGAAGAGTCCAAAGTGCAAAAAGGCAGCAATCTTTGACAAAATGTTACTCAAAAACCGTGTCACTTAGAAACATTTTGTCTGAGGCAAAGCGATCATGTAAAGTGCCTCTACAATAACCTCTCTCAGTTTTTTATATCTTTGAGGCATTTGCCCGTGGTGAAAGGTTTTCTGCTACCCCAAAAATCGTCAGGAGGCAGTGTAAAGTTGCAAAGGGGTGTAACTTTTGTCTTGCTCCTGATGCGACCAAACTGACTATTCCAACGCGTCTGGATGGGTACATTTACGCTAGGCATGGTCCTTTTTTTCACCCAAACATGTCGAAACAGTCCGAGCTACATTGTACCCACGATATCCCTAAAGAGTCCAAAGTGCAAAAGGGCAGCAATCTTTGATGAGATGTTACTTGAAAACTGTGTCACTTAGAAATATTTTGTTTGAGGCAACACGATCACGTAGAGTGCCTCTACAATAACCTCTCTCAGTTTTTTATATCTCTGAGGCATTTGCCCGTGGTGAAAGGTTTTCTGCTGCCCTAAAAATCATCAGAAGGAGGCAGTGTAAAGTTGCAAAGGGGTGTAACTTTTGTCCTGCTCCTGATGCAACCAAGCTGACTATTCCAACGCATCTAAATGGGTACATTTACGCTAGGCATGGTCCTATTTTTCACCCAAACATGTCGAAACAGTCTGAGCTACATTGTACCGACGATATCCCTGAAGAGTCCAAAGTGTAAAAAGGCAACAATCTTTGACAAGATGTTACTCGAAAACTATGTCACTTAGAAACATTTCGTCTGAGGCAACGCAATCACATAGATTACCTCTACAATAACCTCTCTCAATTTTTTATATCTTTGAGACATTTGCCCATGGTGAAAGGTTTTCTGCTGCTCCAAAAATCGTCAGAAGGAGGCAGTGTATTAAGTCAAGATGAAAGCCTATTCACTCTAGGCACCTGTTGTGACCAAATCACACATCGCCCCATTGCAAATGGGGACCCCCTGCTTTTTTTGAACTCCAGTGTGTTTGACTAAGCTTAGATGATGTCTTGGGGTTATTGCATGATGAGGTCAGTGGTGTTTGAGTTTTAGAGCTCCTTGAATACCTAAGCCTAATAGTGGGTGCATAGAGGAAGGAATGATTAAGGTGCACTTTGATAATCATTTCACCCTAGGTGAGTGCCTAGGTAGAATTTGGAGTGGAAGCCTCAAATAATACCTTGGATTTTTAGATGCTTATTTTAGCTCAAATCATCATTATCTAGCGCCTAGAGTTGGAGTCTAACTGCCTAGGGAGTCAAGGAGCATTTCATCATCCGAAGAATCCCAAACATGCGCCTTGAACAAGTGATGCTACGAGTGGTGAACAAAATGGGCGCCTTGAAGAATTGAGCCCTCCAAGACATCTTGCAATTGCCTAAAAGTCCAAAATTTACACAAGTGAGTTAAGGTGCCATTTTCCATCTCCAGAGCCTCCTTTGAGCACCTTAACATGGAGTGAATGTTTTAGTCTATGAAAGATTGCGCCTAAAGAATATAACAACCCCTTGAGTCACTAGGATGAACTAAGTTAACAAAATGAACTTCATTGAGGGAGGCGCACTTGTGCATCTAGACAACTCCAGTTTAGCGCCTGAGAAAAAGCATGTTTAGATCTATAAGTTTGGGGAGTATTGAGTGAGGTAAGTCTTCATGAGCATATACAATGACTTAAATCCATCAATGATGAAGTAAACGCTTATTTGAACTAAGGCACAATTTCACTCCTCTACAATCATCTTCTAGCACCTTGAAAGCTAAGTGTTTGAAACTATCATGATTTGTGCCTAGATGAGGAAGTCTCTATAATGAGTTAAAGCCACTTGAACGGCAAGCATGAAGGGAGTGTCCAAACTTACCCAAGGAAGCGCCTAGAGGAATGGAAGTTGAGTTTGAAGATAGATGACCTTTCGAGTGCACTTGCCCTTGAGTGACAATTTGATTTGGCACCCTTATGTAAATTTAGATATGATCTAGCACTTTGAGGTTGAGTGGAGTAATCTTGGTGCCTTTGTGTGTTGTTTTATACCTTGATGAGCGCCTTGGAAGAATGGACGTTTACTCACCCTTGAGTGCCTTAGTTCTAGAGATTGAGTTCGAAGAGTAATACTCCTCAAAACGCCTTTATGAGAGCCATGAAACTAAGTAGCATAAGAGATGATAAGTGTAAGAGCTTAGGGACTCAAGGCGCATTGTAGGGTCAAGAACATCAAGTTTGTGCACCTAAGGGGAAAATCAAGCTTCAAACACCTCATCAAATGGCGCCTTGGTAGAGGAGTTGCCAAAAGACCTTAAAATTGACAATTTGATAAAATAACTCACATTATGAGTTTAGGTGCCTTTCCAAGATCAAGCTTTCATATAGTGCCTTGAGTTGTTACTTTCATATTAGCGCCCTAGCATAAAGAAGAAGTCCTCAAATGCGCTTTAAGGAGGAAGATTGGTGATTGGAGTAATTATGAGCGCCCTAGAGTGTTTGAAGTGGGAAGTAGTAAAGGATAGCACCTTGAATGATTTTGAGCGCCTCAAAGAGGATTGAGCACCTTGATAAATCAGAGGATTGAGTGCTTAAGGGATAATAGGATCTTTTGAGACTATTGGTAAGTGTTTGGAATCATTAGAATTTTGAAAATAAGATAAAGACCCTAGGCACTATCTCCTACTTGGAACATCACACATGGGAACATGGAAACTAGATTGATTGAAGGAATGATACTTTAGCGCCTTGAGGGTGAATGAGTCAAAATAACACTAAATTGGCACCTAGTCCAATTGATTGAAATCATCTTGGGCGCATTTTCTTGCTTTAGTTGGGTTAAACTTATTTTGGTGCCTTGGTGAGAAGTTCTCTAGATATGAGTTAGAACCATCAAAATAATAAAACTTACCAAGAAAGAGATAGGCGTTTTTATGAAGTTTTTCCTCAATGTTGAGCGCCTAGGAGGTAGATTGCTCAAGAGAGGGTTAGATACTCTGTATTTCACTCTATTGTTGACTTGTCTAAAAATAATGGAAGCATAGAATTATCAACTTTTGAACCTTCGAACTCACTATTGGCGAGACAACATACCATCGGCGAGCTTAAAATTTCATCAGTCGATAGGCTGATGCCACCATGACTCCGTTTGATTTCACTTCTGACAAACATCCCATCATTGACTCTTATCGGTCAGACAGACCACTATCGATGACTTTATATCCTTTCACACCGATGTCTTTGTCACTCCGATATGAGACTCTAAGTCCCTCACCTATCGGTAGGACTTAATACCATCAGCACACTCAAAAACTCTTCTGCTGACACACCGATCTCACGAATGACAACCTTTGGACCACACCCGTCGGTGAGACTCCAAACATCGGTGAACTCTAATCTCATTGGACCGATACACTGATGGATTTCGACTGTCAGTGTGACCCCCTTCATCGGCGAATCTCTCAACTACTCTTCTGATGCGCAGATGGGATTATCTTCTGATACAATGATGTCTTCAACTTCGAACCACACTCGTCGGCAAGACAGACCACTATCAGTGAAGCCTAACCAAGGTCTGTTGATATGCCGATACGACCAACTCTTGACGTCGATACAAGGTTCTTTTGTAGGCAAAGGGCACCTAGGCTTATGGGGCTCAATTTGATGTATTTATTGAAAGCTCAAGGTGAATTGATGCTTATTAAAAATGCCACTAGTCCTTCATTTGCATTATAGGTGCCATTTCCTATTGACTTATATACTCCTTCTCATGCTAGGGTGCCATAATGAAGTGGTTTAGACAATAGGTGCGCTTCACTTACCAGAGGCTTGTTCTCCTTCCACCTTAGGTGCACTTTTATGGTGGAACAGGTGTCAATGGGTGCCTTGTCTTAAATGAATGCTCTCTCTAAGTTGGGCACCCTTTTGAGGCTTTATGAGTTGCAAATTGCGCCTTAACCCTTCATGCTTGTTGCTCAATGTTTGAATGTTTAAGAAAGTCTCCTTTAGGCACTCATCTTAATAACTTTTTCTCAAGGTGCAATCATCCTAATGACTTGGATATTCATCCTAGTGTTTTAGGATATTAGGCTACCAAACTTAGTTATTTTCAGGATCTCAAACATAAAGAATAACATGATGATTCATTTTTTTGTATTGCATATAGTTGACATTCTATGCTACTCATAAAGAATATTAATATTTTCTGTTCAACATGATGATTCATTTTTTTTTTAAATACAACTTTTATCTTTTAGTTCCAAAATGAGGTTTAGGTGATACTTTAATAACAATAGCTAGCTTATTGGATCAACAAACATCCTATGTAATACAATTGGACTTTAAATATTTGAAGTAGTCATCTACAAATATCCATTCAAACGTGGATTTATAATGCAAGTATGGATGCCATCAATAAAAAAGATTTGTATTAACCAAATATCCATATAGGCATACATCAATATCTGTCGATATAAGTATAACATATATACAAAATAGCCATATAGGCTTACAAGAATACCATATAGGCATACAATGTCAACTATGTACAATACAAAATATATGTCCACAAATGCCATATAGGCATACAACAAAGGAACACAATAAAAAGTCATTCCCCTCTGGCTAGTGAAGAGAATAAATCATGAGCAGCCTTTGATCTTCTAGGGGATGGAGACACGCATGTGGGTGGTCTACTACGAACCCGAGGGCTACTCCTCCTATTTAGGTCTTCCTGCATCTTTACCTGTTACAATAAAAAGTATAGACATTAATATATAGAAATTACATGTTATAAAAAATGAAACATTTAACAAAATAATCACTTACCGCTAACATATAATCTGTCTCCTCGCTTGCCTCAGTAGTAGGAATAGGCCCTAGTGATGTCATGTCCTATAGAAACCATCCAGATAGAAATTAAACTTCAAATCAATAATCTTTTGATTTTTCAAAAATAGATAACTACAATAATGAATGTAAATTGAAATTTACTAATCTGCCTTATACCCCTGTCAATGCCATGGAGCTATGAATCGCAGAGGCCACACCCTGCTCCATTACCCTATGAACATGGGGAGGTGTCTCCGCAGCCTGCATCATCTGGAAATAAAATAACATTATTCAATTACAAAAACTATAATAGTGATGCCAATCATGGCTCCTAACATACACACACATTCATCTAAACATGGAAGTACACACAATAAAGCACACAAGTCACATACAAAAATTTAGTAAGTACAATTCATTCATTAAACTATTTATTTTATTACCTCTGTAAAGCTTTGAAGTCCACCACCGCTGGTAGGTGTTGCCATGAAATCTACAGTATTAACCTATTCAACATCTAAAATCAGATATTAGAATACCATTCATATAACGATGCTATTCACATGTAATATTTAAAATTGTTTACTAGTTACATACCTTGATAGTAGATGATCTAGTGAAAAATGCAGGTGGAGAACCACTGAAAACTGCATCGACGCTATGACCCTAAAATTTCATTAAAATCATCAATTTAAATTAGTTAATCTTGCATTTCAAAAATGAAATTTAATAAATTAAATTCAATAAACTTGCTAATATTTACCTGAGTATCAAGGCCAAAAGTCTCACTCAGGAGGGTATCTGTCATCATCATCTGCTCAGCTGCAGATGTAGCCTGTGCACCTGCATCCTGACCATCCATGGGGTCATAACCACAGGCTGACCCACAAGTCTGACAAGTATGGGGTGGGACCCTGCTCCTCGCACTATCTCCCAACCCACTCTGTGTTGCAGGACCGGCATGCTCTATGATGCTCTAGGTCAAGGCACCAATGGACTGAAGTGTATCGACCTCAACACTCTCCTTCACAATGGAAGGGATAGAAACATGCTCGTGGGCTGGTCTACTGATTACTCATCTCACTACCCGCTGTGGGTGAAGACGTGCCCTTGGTCTATCTTGTGCTGACCCCCCACCTCTACCCTAGAAGTCCCGCATATCAAAATAGTTTGGCACTTTATTGAGGACAACCTCGCAGTAGAGTTTCCTCAAAAAGTATTACGGGACCTCATTATTATTGCATGGAGGATGGTCAAAAACCATCCACCACCTCTGCCCAAAATTGTCCCTTATCACTTGGTTGTTGCACCAATGGATAGGGAACCTCTTGCATGTAATGGGTGGAGGTTGATTTGTTTGTGGGTTTGTGAAAATGGAACACAAGTCTAATTTTGTGATTTGTAATTTTTTCACATCTTGGTATGACAGCTTGTCTGCATAATAATCTCTAAACTCTCTCCTCTTATCCATCCAACTAGTTATTTGCTTGCTAATTGAATCTACATTTGATAACATAGATTCAAGAGATTCAGCAAGCGTGGACCTATGCAAGGTTGAAGTGGAAGGATCTTTCAACCTTGCAATTATATCTTCAATTTCTTTTTAATTGTTTTCAATTTGCCCCATTATATTTTCTTGTGTTCTAGGGGCATGTCGAGGAATGGATGGAGGAGGTTGTTGTTCTGCAGGTATTTCCTCCTCAGGATTTTGTGGATTTTGAGGAGGAGGAGGAGGTGCATTAACACTTCCTAACAATTAACGAAATATACATCAAAAATCAACTAAAACCTACCTATTTAGAAACAAATTCAAACAAAAAAACAAATATAACTCACTCCTTCAGCGTGCTCAACGACGTGGCGGCATTTTGGCGACGAATCGATAAGGTTTTTGTGTTGAATGGAGTTTTGCAAAACGCGAGCGCGCTTTCTAGGGTTTGTAGGCCGCGGGCATAGAGGAGAAGAAACAAAGAAATGAAATGACATTAGAAACTTTTTTTTTAATTTATAGCAAGTCATAATGTGAGCACGTTATAACGCGCTCACGTTATGACTTAATTTTTTTTTAAATTAATTTGGCCACTTTTTGGCCCCCCATCTTCTTGCACTTACCCCTACCTAATTACTAACTCCATAAATCATAAAATTCTCAGGAGTTATTTAATATAACATACTGTTGGTCATGCCATCGTTATTCTAGATCTCATATATATTTTTAAGTCATCTTTTTGTTGCAAGTATGAGCAGTAAGTGTTGTCATTGATGTTAACACCTAAGTATGTTTGTTGATTAGTGTTTGGGGAGATTGTTGCAGATGTTGTTGTTGTTGTTGCAGAATGTGAGCCTATTGGTTAAGTTTCCTTGGTGAAGTTGCTTTGAGAAGAAGTTGAAGGTGTTTAGAATGAGTTCTTGATGTTGATCTTCCAAGTGCTTTTGAGAAAATTTGTCCTTTGGAGGAAACAGTGTGTTACAGAGTTGTTCTGGCTTGTAGAACAGTGCTAGTATTTTGCTCTGCATTTCTTCGCTATTGAAAATATGCTTATGGGGTTTGGAGGTGATCTTCAGGGATGTTTGAAGTTGTCATGTTTCAATTTTAAGGTGTTGATTTATTGTATAGAGAAAGTTGTGTTCACCAAAGTGTGGACAGTATTTCTGAGTTGTGCAAAGGTGATTGGGAGAAATTGTCTTGCTCTGCATTCCTCCGCAGTTGTGTTTCTTGGTTCGTGGTTCTGGATTTATGTTTATAATGTACATGTCTTTCTTCAATTCAAGTGGTTTGTGGTTTGGTGCACTGCAAGCTATTTTTCTTAAGTTGCAATTGTTGTCCGTGTAGTTCAAGTGTTCCAGTATGAAGATTCTTTAAGTAAGAGTTGTTGAAGTTGTGGAAGGTTTTGTTGGTTTTAAAGTGCTTGTGGATGTTTCTAGATCATGCTCGTGCTTGGTGTTTGCTCTGCAAGTTTTCTTTTTGATCTTGTTGAAGCATGTGCCTAAAGATCCAAGTGTCAACACCAGTTTTGGCCAACTTAGTTGTTTACACTCTTTGCGGTTGTGCTTCAAAATTTGTGGAAGCATGTAGAAGCATGGGAGAGTGGATTTAGGTCCCTGCTAAGGTGTGGTATGGTCTGTAGTCATTCCTTTCCAACGCAGGAATGTTTAGGTCTAGACCTAATTTGAATTTGGTTAATTTTGAAGGTTGTGCCGACCTTGGAGATTTTCCTAAGGTTGATGTTAGTATTAATAAGTGTTGGATGATTGAAGAATGTGTGGAATGATGTTGATAGACAAAAGAGTTGCATGAGATGTTTGTGTGATGTGAGTCTGTGATGAGCAGTAAGGATTTTCATGTGCTAGGCTACTAGATCCAGTGAGCAAAAGGTGTCTACAATTCTTTCAGAGATGCTACAGATGTTGTGAGTGTTGTTGTGGTCGATTTCCTATTGCTTTGAGATATCTTCTCATTGTAACTTTCTTCTTCTATATTCTTTCATTTTTGGCAGTGAGCCTATTGCAGTGAGCATTTCTTTGGATAGCGAGTCCTTGGGTAGTGAGCCCTGAGGCAGTGAGCCTTGTTGTAAATTGTTGATATCATTTATATTGTGAGCTAATCCTCACCGTGGTTTTTCCTTTCTTGGGTTTTCCACGTAAAAAAAAATTTGCATGGGACCATTTTGGTATAAAGTGGCTCCTAACTTTCCTCCAAGTGGCAAATGGGCAAAATTAGTGTGGAGACCATGGGAACATTTTTGTCTAAAGTTAAGAAAATTAGGAATCCTTGTTCAATGGTGGGGCCCTCCCATAAAGTGTCCTTATCATACTAGACGACAAAACCCAAAAACTATATCATCTTTGACCAAGCAAACTAAACCCATTTTCATTGGTTCATTGGATTAAGCAACGTGGGCCCTACTCATAGTCCACATCATCTCCAGTCTTCCGACAATACATGTGTCAAACACTTTCTTTTATCTGTGTGGTGACAAAAATGACGTCCACATCACCACCAGATTGTGGTGCACATGCGCCACACATTATTATCAATAGCAAAGCATAATGCGCTTTTACGGATAGGTAATTCTGGTTGCGGGCCTAACGCTTGGAATTTTAACTTTATCTTTGACTGCTACATTTATACGGCCATAATCCTCCAATACTGTCCACACCCTGTCAATTTCTAGGCCTTTGAGGGAAATCTATCAGTTTTGTTTTTTCTTAAACTTTTTCGTTCAAAAGAGATTTTTTTGGGAAGCTTTTGGGTTGGAGATTTTGATTGAGGGTTACATTTTACAAATACCTTGATTTTGGATTTTAGATTTTTTAAATTATTTTTTACATGTTAATTTGGTCACTAGAGGAATGCATGTCAAGTTTCTAAATGGTACATCAATACACTCTAACTTCATGCACGTCAAGTTTATTAATGGTACATCAAGTTTTCATGAAAATTTTAGCATATCTTTGTATTTGAGTTAAGAGCTTAAAACTATTGTTTGGGGTTCTAGGTATGATGATTTAGCCTAATCAACGACATATTGCCGAGTTGTCCAAAAACACCTCCAAAAAAAGTTAAGACTAAAACATGTGTAGCAAGGCATGTATTACCGATTGTCTTATGTGTCACCATATGTGGTGCAGTCACGGTTAGGACGGTCCACAAAGTGAACAGTCCAGACTGTGTAGCAAGAGTAAACACAATAGAAACAAATCAATTATAGAATACAAATGCAGATTCAATCAGTCAGTATATCATAGATTCAAAATGCAAATAGGTCAGCAACATGCGGGCTTACAATTAGGTCTCATAGGCCTGATTCCTCAATTACAATATACGCGCAAGATATGACTTTAAAGTGCCCTACAGAATAAATTCAAACTATCCAACTTGTAAATTATGCTAACTAACTTCCTAGGCATCTATTAGATGAATATATATCATCTCCAGAACACAAGATTCCTCTGCATCAGCCAAGGATGATTACAAACTCTGATGAAAGAGATGTAATGTGTGTACATGGATAGGTCAGACCTAAATAGATGAGAATCCTCTACAAGTGAATGGAATATCATGTGGATCTTAGGGAAGGTTAGCCACTATCCCAAGTTCCTTGAATGATGTGTTGTTTAGTTCCACAAGTCATGAAATGTTGCACAAGTCTTCTCCTTTAGCTAATTGTCTGAGACTGTTAGGGTGCTCTACTCTGAGAAAATAGTTGATCTTCTGATAGTGATATCTTTCCAGTACCTAATCCAAATGATCTAAATTTTGGATATGATGTGCATGAAGGTGTTTAGATGCTAAATCTAGCTCCACAAGGTCTGAAATAAAACTGCAGCAGAATGTAGACCAAAATACTGAAACTGCTACTGACTAAACTAACTAGAATGAACTAGAAAATGAAAGAAAACAAACTAAAATACAAATGTTTTTGGTTGATGATTGCTCTTAAACCAGGGATGCTCCTGCATTAGACATCTAAGGTTATTGAAAAAGTGAGTCCCTCACTTTGCTAGGGCTAGAGGAAAACCAAAACGGTCCACCTTAGCCTAAGAAATCCAAGATGAGTCTTCTTTTGATCTGCCTTTCCACTTCACAAGATATCCTTTGTATTGCTTACCTCTAGTGTTGTGTCCAATTCTGTTGTCCAAGATGTCTTCAATCTACTCCAGTGCTTGTTGTGGTAATTGCTTCTTCAAGTCTTCATTAATGTTGTCACTGAACTCTGTTTCATGATATTGATATAGGTCTGCAATGTTGAAAATAGGTGATATACCCAATGTCTCCGGTAACTCCACTTCATAGGCATTTCCTTAATCAAACTTTCTGAGTATCCTACATGATCCAAACTTCTTCATCTTCAACTTGTTATATATCCCAACTGGAAATCTCTCTTTTCTCAAGTACACCATCACTTCATCTCCAACTGCAAATTCTTTGTGTCTCCTCTTCTCATCTACTTGCTCCTTATACTTACTATTCATCTCCTCCAAATGCTTCTTAACTTGATTATGCACTGTCTTCATGTGTCCTGCAAAGTCTTCTACTTCTGTAGTCCTCTTATCTTCCATACTAACGTCTCTCAACTCTCCTACTCCTCTAGGGTTAGTTCTTGTCACAATCTCAAATGGTGTTCTTCCGGTACTCCTATTCACTGAATTATTGTATGCAAACTCTGCTTGTGATATAATCAAATCCCAACTTCCTACCTTCTCTCCAACCAAACATCTCAACAAGTTTCCCAAACTCCTATTTACTACCTCTGTCAATCCATCAGTCTGTGGATGAAATATTGAACTAAACATCAAGTCTATCTTCATCTTCTTCCAAAGTGTCTTCCAAAAGTATCCAAGAAATCTTGTATCTCTGTCTAAAATTATGCTCTTAGGTAATCCATGCATTCTCACAATCTCCTTGAAAAATAGGTCAGCCACATGAACTACATCAGTTGTCTTCTTACAAGGTATGAAATGTGCCATCTTTGAAAATCTATCCACCACTACAAATATTGAATCATGTCCTCTCTGTGTCTTTGGCAATCCCATTATGAAATCCATGCTTATGTCTTCCCAAGATCTCTCTGGTACTGTCAAAGATTTGTATAATCCAATATTCTGACTACTTCCTTTTGTAACTTGACATACTCTACAACTCTGAACAAATTTCCATACATCCTTATATATCTAAGGCCAAAAGTAATTTTCACTTACCAAAGCCACTGTCTTATCAATTCCAAAATGTCCTGCCAATCCATAATTGTGCTTCACTTTGATCAAATTGTCTCTCATTGAACTCCTAAGTATGCATAACTGGTTTCCTTTGAACAACATATCTTCTAGAATGAAATAATCCAGCATCTTACTCCTATATGTCACAACAGGCTCCTTACATGCTTTCCAAGGTTTTGCAAAATCAAGATCTTCCTCATACATGTTCTTCAATTCCTCAAATCCTAACACTTCAACTCTCATCTCTGTCAGCAAATTCCTTCTCCTACTCAATGCATCTACAACTTTGTTTGATTTTCCACCCCTATGCTTCAATACAAAAGTATAACTCTGCACGAACTCTACCCATCTCATATGTCTCTGATTCAACTTTCCCTGACTGTTCAAATACTGCAAAGCTTGACAATCTGCATACAACACAAACTCCTTAGGCAACAAATAATGTCTCCACTTCTTCAAGGCTTGAATTATGGCATAGAACTCCTTATCATAAATTGAATATCTTCTTTGCATCATTCAACTTCTCACTGAAATATTTTACAAGTCTACCTTCTTGACTTAACACTTCTCCGATTGCATTTCCACTTGCATCACAATCTACTTGAAATACCTTATTGAAATCCAGTAATGCCAACATAGGTTGCTTTGTCACTTTTTGCTTCAACAATTCAAAACTTTATTTGCTCCTGATGTCCACTTAAAATCTTTTCTATCACCTCTCATTGTCTCTGTCATAGGGTTACATGATGAAATGAAATTTCTAATGAACTTCCGGTAGAAACTAGCTAATCCATGAAATGATCTGACTTCTCCAATGCTCTCAAGTGTAGGCCATTCAACAATTGTTCTCACTTTCTCAAGGTCCATCTTCAATCCTTGCACAGAAATCACAAATCCCAAGTATACCAATTATTCCTTCAAGAAACTACACTTCTTGACGTTTATCAACAATTTCTCTTCTCTTAGTCTCTGCAATACTTGTCTCAGGTGCCACAAATGTTCTTCCTTTGTCTTACTAAAAATTAGAATATCATCCAAATACACAATAACAAACTTACCCAAGAATTTCTTCAAGACCTCCTTCATCAACCTCATGAAAGTACTCAGTGCATTTGTCAATCCAAAAGGCATCACTAACCATTCATACAATCCCTCATTTGTCTTAAAAGCAATCTTCCATTCATCTCCTTCTCTGATTCTTATCTAATGATATCCACTCTTCAAATCTATTTTTGTAAAATATTTTGCTCCACTCAAACAATCCATAATATCATCTATCCTAGGTAAAGGGAATCTATACTTAACTACAATTTTTTTGATTGCTCAAGAGTCTGTACACATTCTCCATTCTCCATCCTTCTTTGGTGCTAACACTGCAGGTACTACACAAGGGCTCAAACTTTCTCTCATCAAACCTTTCCTCAACAACTCATGTATCTGTCTATTCAATTCTTCATTCTCTGTCGATGTGATTCGGTGTGCTACTTTGTTAGGCAAACTAGCTCTAGGTATAAGATCCATGTGATGACTGATACTCCTGATTGGTAGCAATCCGTCAGGTATATTATCTGCTATGATGTCTTCATACTCTGTCAGCAGCTTAGTTATCTCTTCTGGTTGTGATTCTTCAATCTTTATATTTTCAGGCTTCTTACGGATCAAAGCATAACACATATTCTCATGTCTCAAACCATCCAAAATTTTTCTTCCATCTACCAAACAGATTGTAACATCCACATTCTAAAAACATAGTAAAAATGAGAATTTACCATAGAGTAATTCAATAAGGTAAAAATGAGAGAATTTTTTTTTTATTTATTTAACATATAATCAAGTAACAACAAATTGCAAGATTCTCTTACATAATACAATATATCATATTGTCTTTCTCATTTACAATATCTACATAAGTAAATCAATTACATAAACAAATTTGGAATAATTACTGCATCTGAATATCTGACATCTCTATCACAAGCCCTAGCATGTCTTCTACTGGAGAGAGAGAGAGAGAGAGTATCTTCCCAATGATTTACCTCCATCCATAGACCGGCAGTCTCCCACACATATTCCACATAGGAAGTGGCCCTTCCCTTCACGAGGAATATAGACCAAAGGTGACCAATGGTAATTTGCCTTCCCGAGTACATAGTGTTGTATCCTACACAACTCTAACAACCATACAATCATGACCCTCTAGCTAAGTATGATTTCTGATAGGTTATGCAATCCAGATACAGTGAACCGACAATGCATGCAGAAAATGAATGCATTACTTTGGCCAAAGTTTCAATATCAATAACGTTCATAATGAACGTGGTCGAATTGTTCACCCACCCCTACTCGACTTGGATATTGTCATATTCTCGCAGTTTATCCTCATCAACTATGTTTACGTAAATAGTTTCAATATCTGTCATGATAAAAGTCTACTTGACTTAGATGAGTTCATATGAACATAACCAATCATTTGTCTTTATATTCGACTCTAGGGTTTTCATTACAACCTTGAATAGTACAATATTTCAAAATATCCATATCTCATATCTATGAGACTAAGGTTTATAAATGGCCCTTACTAATTCTAGATTAAGAATAATATGGTTCTGGAATAGTTATCTCCTACAAAAAGGAGTAAGAGAACCTTCTACTTTCCTTAACTTGATATCAATGACAATCACAATATATACTTATATATATTTCCATACAAGGTCATTTTCTAGTTAGACTTAGTCTACTCCATCATAATGGTTTTCAAAGGATATCTTAAACAAGATTAGTAAAATAGATAATAAGGATTCGTCCAATAGACTTTATTTCTTCTATCTAAATATTCCTAGTGTTTTATCACTTGATTAGATAAAAGATAGTTTTCCACAGATTACTAAGATTCTAAGTTCTTTTGAAAAGAAATCATTTTTCCATAAATAAATAGACTAAACCAAGAATGGTTTTAAAATGATAAAATCATAGCCTAATGCTTAAACCTCATTACTCCTAGCTAATGAGTTTACCTAGCAAGTTTCATTTGCACTAATTTCACTGAAAGTCCATTACATGATTAACTTATAACTATATCATCGACTTGCTTCATGATGAAACTTATTCATTTGATCGACTGGTTTATAAGGCACACAATATCTGAAAGGAAGCTAGGTGTGCGAAAATTGCTTCCTACACTAATCTAATGAGGAGAGAAGAGTGCAAATTCTTTTCAATCTTTACAATTATAGTGTTATCAACCCAATAATAGAGATATTGTAGCAAACACATACACAAGAATGTAAGACAAAAGAAGAGAGAGACAAGATATACATGGGGAAAGCCTTCATGGGTGAAAAACCCCACACTCCAAAACACAGCTCAAATGTATTATCTAAACAAAGAGGTTTACAATACAGTTACAGATCCAATGCTCTTGCAGGAGTCTTTAACACTCGTATCTAGAGATAATCCAGCAGCATAACAGTACCTATCAATCACATAATACATCTCTTCTCCAAAGCACCTGTTTATATAGAAAATATAAGGCAAAAATGGCTCTATCTTGAGATGGGCGTCCAACATGGCCTCATGGCCCAAAACCCATGCCTATGGACACTTGTCCAACACTGTAGGATGTTCCTAACACTTGTCAAGTCACCCCATCCCAAAGAGGTTGCCTATTCCCAAGATGGGCAATGATAGATACTCTTACGACACTTACAACCATCATAGAATCCATCATAGCTGTCATATCTTACAAGTGTAAGAGAATCTATCATAAATAGGCTATAAATAGTATATTCTCTTACAACATGTCCTAACACTCCTTGAGGCACCCAAAGATGCCTTCTTCCAAGATACCTTGTGACACATGTCTTCACCTATCATAGAACCTTCTATTTTCGACTCTTACATGTCATAGATTCTGTCATAGGAATCCGTCATAACCATTTCGGTCAATATTCACTTACACACTAGTCAAGATGCCAACACTTGGTAGAAAACCTCTACCACACAAAAGGGACGCCTATCTCCACATGGAGTGTGTTGACCATCCTAGTCATCTTACAAGTGGAGTGACAACTCATCATGCCACTTCACACTAAATGACAAAATAGGATGTGAAAAAAAAATTACAACATAGGCTAAGTAAATAAATTACATTACAATAATAAATGCAAGGAATTACCAAGGTTGAGACACATTAATTCCCAACATTCTCCCACTTGTTGAACACCTTGTAAGAGCCAATAGAAATAACATGATTTAACTGCTATAGGCTGAGAGGCCCATAGACTCCGAACAACATCTGAACTTCTCTGTGCTCACTGGTTTCGTCAATGCATCCGCAACATTCTTCAAGGTATCTACCTTCTCCAAATTCACCTTCCCATCCTCTACCATGTCTCACACGAAGTGAAACTGTACATCAATATGCTTTGTTCTGGCATGGAAAGTTAGATTCTTTGCTAGACAAATCACACTCTGACTGTCACAACAAATCGTAATCTGTCCAACATCAACACCAATATCTAAACACAAGCTCTTAAGCCAAATGACTTCCTTGCAAGCATGAGTTTCTACCATATACTCAGCTTCTGTCGTGGACAAAGCAACCACAAGTTGTCGCTTACTCATCCAACTAATTGCACCACCAAACATAGTGAACACATAGGCACTAGTGGATCTCCTGCTGTTAATGTCACCTACCTAATCAGAATCCATGAATACAAACTGAATGCGAAGGTCCTTTAGCATTACCATGATAGCATATGGAATACTTAGAAGTACCCCTCAAATATCTGAACACTCACTTAACTACATCCCAATGTACCCATCCAAGATTAGCCATAAATCAACTAACGACTCCCACTACTTGTGCAATGTCTAGTCTTGTGCAGACCATAGCATACATCAAACTACTAAGAACACTAGCATAAGGTGCTCTCCTCATGTCTTCCACCTCACTAGGAGATTTTGGACAATCATTAACAAACAACTTTGTCCTCAATGAAACAAGAACACACAATGGTCTACAATCTACCATGCTGAACCTGTCCAACACAGTCTTCGAATACTTACTTTGGCTTAACCAAAGTTTTATGTTTTCTCTATCTCTTCTGATTTCCATTCCTAGAATGTACCTAGCTACCCCAAGATTTTTCATCTCAAACTTTCTCTATGTAATGCTCTGGCTATGACATGTAAATCTCTTCCTCCAAATCACCATGAAGGAATGTTGTCTTCACATCCATCTGCTCCACCTCTAAGTCATAAGATGCTGCAACAGATAACAAGAACCAAATAGATGTCAGCTTTGCAATGGGAGAGAAAATTTTACCATAATCAATTCCCTCCACTTGTGAATACCCCTTTGCAATCAGTCTGGCCTTGTACTTTTCAACACTACCATCTGCACCAAATTTCTTCTTGAACACCCATTTGCATCCAACGGGTTTCCGTCCTTCAAGCAAAGGCACCAAGTCCCATGTTTTATTCTTCTCCAAAGAAGTCATCTCATCTTCCATGGCCTCCTTCTAGGAACCTGCATCTTTCATGCCCATAGCCTCTTTCATAGTTCTAGGCTCATCAGTGTAAGTAAAGAAAAAGCACAACTAGAATCAAGTAATGAATAACCAAACCTATCAAGTTGATTTCTTGTTCATGTAGACCTCCTCAATGGCTGAGGTTGAGGTTTTGCTTCTTCTTTTGATCTTTCAGAGCTGCTAGAGCTCTCCTCATCATCAGGTCTCACAGGGTTTGTCGATTCAGTCTTCTTAGGGGTAGAAGGAAACTAAACCACATCTTCTTTCTTTTCTATCTGTTTTGGTTGTAGAACAACAGAAGAAGGTGTTAGCTCTCTAAAGATAACACTTTTGCTATACAACACTTTTTCAGCCACAGGATCCCAAAGCTTGTATCCTTTCACACCTATTGGTGCCTGCATGAGCAATCAAGTTTTCAAGCAAATATCCATGCAGACACCTTCCCAAAAAATCCAAAAAAGTTCTAAGTATCTGGGCCTCCTCAGCATGTTTCAGCATCAACATCATTTTCTCATAGGAGGTGGTTAGCATCATCATGATATTCTATCGACCGGATATTTCATCAGGGTCATCATGTTTCAATATCGGGTGATATTCTGAAATATCAGGTGATCTTACAAATATCACCCCGGTGCCAATGTGATGGTGATGTCATTTGGATATGAGGAGATGCACGGTATGCAGATGTGATGGTGACGTCATCAGAATATTAGTGGACATGATCAGGTGGATCATTGGCGAGAGTTTTGTTATCAGCAGGGGAGTTTTAGGCTCTGCCGATGTGTTTGGTCTGGCCGATGGAAATGTCATCGGTGTGATGTGTGGCATCGGTATGTCTGATGGGGGTCGTCCCAATGGTTTGGGTCTGGCTGACATGTTGTGGTTTGAAATTTTCAGTGGTGTGTCCATCGGCGTGAGTTGTGCAGTCGGCGAGGGAATTTTCAATCACTCCGATGGTTCCAGTTTCACCGATGAAGGTGGCTTTGTGGAGGCTTCATCGGGTGGACGATGTGATGTTGGGAGGACAAGCAAGTGGTTTGCCGATGAGGAGGGTCTGACCGATGGATGATGACAAGGCTTATGCTAGTGCCATCGGGAGCAAAATCACCGACAATATATTTACTCACGACCTAGTATATAAGGATTATAGGAGATCACCGCAGGGTGCATGTGGGATAATTAGTTCCCACATAATTTGAAATATCAGGGTGATAAATCTTGGTAGGAAACGGTTGCGGTGCACAGTATGATGTTTTTCCCAAGGCCGCGAGTTGGTGCTCCATTAATGGCGGATCTTACAGGGTATGGGCGATGGCGTGGACAGATCTAGTACCCGTTTGAAGTTGAGGATCCCCAGGTGGCGGTGCTGAGCTTGAGATTACTTCTTGTCTTCTCCTCCATCTGTTGCATTCAATGTTTGAGTACCATTTTTCTCATGTGTACTGTATCTGACAATTTCTGAAATCTGCCATGTAATTAATGCTAAGTACCTGCCTTGTTGTATTTTAGCATGTTGTGTTGCTCATTTGAAGGTTGTTGAAGGCCTAAGGCATTTTTTGTGTAAATAACGAAAGACAGGGCATGATCCTGGTTGTTTTATCCCATTTTGGAGTTTATGAGTTGCAACATGAATGTTTATTGCACATATGTTCAGTTTCAATGTTGATTTTATATGAGATGCTTCATTGCATGTGTTTATCTGCTTGTCTCCATTTGCTGCATGTTATTCTCCTTCTTCTATAACTGGTCGCTAAGGGTTTCTCAAGTTCTAGGGTATGGTTTTCTGTATCACATGTTTGATCTCTAACTTCCATTCAAGGAGTGGATTAATTTATTTTAGGTTGAGCATGGGGAAGGTTGCATGTCAGCAGGGATATCTATAAGTAGAGGTAGCTAAATACTCATTCTTGGCTGATGTTTGTAAGGCAAGCATCAGCTCAACCCCTTGAAACTTGAATGACAAGTTGCAAACCATCTGTTGTATACGTCTAGTTGACTCCTTGCCCAATGGATAGGCACCAGTCTGCTCCTGGGTCAGTAGTTATGAGCCAAAACCCCTTGTCTTGCATCCAGGACATTATGTCCACCTATTTCATCACCTCCACCCATTAGTTGTAGGAGTAGGATTAGGACCCCCGCATACTCTCATACCCAACCAGACACATATGTCCAAGAATGTTGCCAACCTTGTGATCTATCATGCAGATCTTGGTCCATACATGAGAGTATTCTGCTTGTTGCTATCAAGCTAAATCCTTCTGTCATTGAGCTAGTCAAGGTCACATCTTTAGCTATAGGGATACCCCCCTTGGTGCGGCAGAACCAGAAGTGAAGGGGAGAAGCTCACGCAACCTCCTGTATTAGTTGGCTGAATCTGCACGTGCATAGGAACTGGCAAACCCTAATGTTGATTCAGAAGAAAAACCAACAGATTGGTGACTCTGCTGGGGAAGAATTAGAAAAGAAAAAAGAGAAGCAATACCTGTGTGCCCATCTGAGTCACCAATAGATTGGCGACTCTGCTGGGGATGTTGATTTAAAAAGGTGATATCTTTCATCCTCTGGTGAAGTTTGCCTTTCTCTGCTAGTGGAATGAACTCAGAAAAATATATGGTGAGCTTTTAGTTGTTGTAAATTTTGTCCTCTCTGGAGAGGTGGCGACTCTGCAAAAAGATTTAAGTGCACATGAAAGGTAGATGTATGTTGTGTGATAAAAGATGTTCAAATTTCTACATCTGGATGAGAAAAGGTACCTAGCTTCTTCCCCTTTATATTTGTTGTTTGCTGCATAAGTTAGATGCAAGGGGGAAGCCTTAGGTCTTCGGCAGACAAGGGATGTCTAAGAGTAGAATTTTTATGAATCCAAATATGTTTTATCCCATACTCAGTCAAGAAGGGGGTGAAATGTTGAATAAAAGAATAGAAGAGATAAAAAATAGGTTGATATACTTAGAGGCTCGGCAAGCTCAGTTAAATAGTAATAACCCTGTTATGTTTGCCAGTCAGAAGGCTAAACCTCTTGCCAACCCTTTTGATCCTTTGTATGACCAACTAGATTTGTCATGGGTTGACTATAAAATTGAAAGTATGCCTACCTAAGTGTACAATCAGATGCCTAGATTTAGTGGACACATTGTGTGTGATGGGGGTGCACATATCCAAAATTTTCACAGTTTTATGGGGAAACACTCATTTAGAGATGAGGATATGTGGATGAGGTTTTTTGTTAGATCCTTTGATGCAAAAGCTAGAGATTGGTATTTGAGCTTTCCAAAGAAATCCTTTGCCTGTTGGGATGAACTTGCTGACTGTTTCAGAGAAGAATTTGCAAGAGAACCTGCTGACCTTGTTGCAAGATTAATGGAAATCAGAAAACAAGATAAAGAGCCCTGTATTGATTTCAGTCATAGATTTGCAGTAGCCCTTTCACAAATCCCAGAAGTCTTTAGACCTGATATTTCAACCTGTGTCGGCATATATTTTGAAGCTTTTGAGGAGGGCTCTAGTGCATTATTGAGGGAATTCAGGATAACAAGTATGTAGATGGCATACAAGTTTGTAGAAAATATAGAAAAAATGAGAAATCTGCATATGCTGAATTCCCTGTTCACAGGCTTTGGTGTGAATAACGGTTATAAGGCTGCAAATGACCAAGTAATGATGGCATCATGTGAAGATAAAAATGAGAATGAAAATACATCAGTTGAGGATGCTAGTAGAAGGATCAGTGATGACTCCTAAGTTGAGGCTAAGGTGTCTGGTTCTAAAAATACTGATGAGGTTATGGACAAAAATGAACATCTGTTTGAATGGATTTGTGGAGATGATTGTGAGTATTGTGCTCAAGATAGAGAAGAAATAAGCAAACAGGGGAATAGTCCCATGTTTGAATCACTGCCTTTTATTCAGACACATGGAGATGATGAAGAGCAATTAGGAATTGAAACCAGTGCTAGTGCAGAATGTGATTGTTCTTTATTTGATTATGATTTTGCTTATGCCATACAGGCTGATACTCCTCCACAAAGCGAATCCATTGGTAAAGAAAATACATGTTCTGTTGCCCATCAACTAGCGGCATACCATGATAAAGCTGAAACACCTGGTTCACCCATTTTTGACAAATATGATGATGAGGATCTGTTTGAGTATGGTGGGAATCTAGGCACTGATGTTGATTTGGATTCTGTTTCTCATCCTGATGGAAGAGAGGCCAACATACATCATGAAGGATATGGTAGAGAGGTGCCAGAGCCTAATCTTTTCCAGTTTGGTGCTGCTAATGGTTGTGTGCATGATGTGCACAATTATGAATTTGAAAGCCTCTCCTTTGATAGGCCAGCTCATGAAGAGAGCCCTGATTTTCGTAGCTGCGTGGTGGACTTTGAGTATTTTTAGCTCTTAGTCCAGCTAGGAGATCATTCTGCAATGCATATTGCTGATGTAGATGATAAGTGCTATATGCCATATGAGTATGCATTGTTTGATAAATTTAACACCCACATGTCACATGATGCTGAAGGTTATCTGCATAGGGGTGATAGTGACAAGCTAAATCAGAGGGTTGAATATGCAGATGACAAGGTTTGTTTGTGGGTAGGTCATGACAGTATCTCCAGGCTTGATCCAGTGAATGCAGATGAAAACAAGGTGTTTGACAAGGGGAGATACAGGTTTTTCTTTTCTTGGTGGCCTTAGGCCATCAGATGTGTTTGGTGATGCAGATCATTGTAAATTTTTGACTCTGTGCCCAATGGATAGAGGACTGGTCTGCATCCCAGAGATCTAAGGTTTTCGCCATGCTTGCAAGAGGCATGTATCCCCAGACAAAGCCACTGTTGGTGCCTGCATGAGCAATCAAGTTTTTAAGCAAATATCCATGCAGGCACCTTCCCAAAAAATCCAAAAAAGTTCTAAGTATTCGGGCCTCCTCAGCATGTTTCAGCATCAGCATCATTTTCTCTTAGGAGGTGGTCAATATCATCATGATATTCTATCGACCGAATATTTCATTAGGGTCATCATGTTTCAATATCAGGTGATATTCTGAAATATCGGGTGATCTTACGAATATCACCCCGGCGCCGATGTGATGGTGATGTCATTTGGATATGAGGAGATGCGCAGTATGCAGATGTGATGGTGACGTCATCAGGATATTAGTGGACATGATCAGGTGGATCATCGGCGAGAGTTTTGTTATCGATAGGGGAGTTTTAGGCTCCGCCAATGTGTTTGGTCTGCCCGATGGAAATGTCATCGGTGTGATGTGTGGCATCGGTATGTCTGATGGGGGTCGTTCCAATGGTTTGGGTCTGGCCGACATGTTGTGGTTTGAAATTTTCAGCGGTGTGTCCATCGGCGTGAGTTGTGCGGTCGACAAGGGAATTTTCAATCACTCCGATGGTTTCAGTTTCACCGATGAAGGTGGCTTTGTGGAGGTTTCATCGAGTGGATGATGTGATGTCGAGAGGACAAGCAAGTGGTTTGCCGATGAGGAGGGTCTGACCGATGGATGATGACAAGGCTTATGCTAGTGCCGTCGGGAGCAAAATCACTGTCAATATATTTACTCATGGCCTAGTATATAAGGATTATAGGAGATCGCTGTGGGGTGCATGTGGGATAATTAGTTCCCACATAATTTGAAATATTAGGGTGATAAATCTTGGTGGGAAATGGTTGCAGTGCATAGTATGATGTTTTTCCCAAGGCCGTGAGTTGGTGCGCCATTAATGGTGGATCTTACAGGGTATGGGCGACGGCGTGGACAGATCTAGTACCCGTTTGAAGTTGAGGATCCCCAGGCGGCGGTGCTGAGCTCGAGATTACTTCCTGTCTTCTCCTCCATCTACTGCATTCAATGTTTGAGTGCCATTTTTCTCATGTGTACTGTATCTGGCGATTTTTGAAATCTACCATGTAATTAATGCTGAGTACCTGCCTTGCTGTATTTTAGCAGGCTGTGTTGCTCATTTGAAGGTTGTTGAAGGCCTGGTGCATTTTTTGTGTAAATAATGAAAGACAGGGCATGATCCTAGTTGTTTTATCCCATTTTGGAGTTTATGAGTTGCAACATGAATGTATTTTGCACATATGTTCAGTTTCAATGTTGATTTTATATGAGAAATGCTTCATTGCATGTGTTTATCTGCTTGTCTCCATTTGCTGCATGTTATTCTCCTTCTTCTGAATCTGGTTGCTAAGGGTTTCTCAGGTTCTAGGGTATGGTTTTCTGTATCACATGTTTGATCTCTAACTTCCATTCAAGGAGTGGATTAAATTGTTTTAGGTTGAGCATGGGGAAGGTTGCATGTCAACAGGGATATCTATAAGTAGAGGCAACTAAATACTCATTCTTGGGTGATGTTTGTAAGGCAAGCATCAGCTCAACCCCTTGAAACTTGAATGACAGGTTGCAAACCATCTGTTGTATATGTCTAGTTGACTCCTTGCCTAATGGATAGGCACCAGTCTACTCCTGGGTCAGTAGTTATGAGCCAAAACCCCTTGTCTTGCATCCAGAACATTATGTCCACCCATTTCATCACCTCCACCCGTTAGTTGTAGGAGTAGGATTAGGACCCCCGCATACTCTCATACCCAACCAGACACATATGTCCAAGAATGTTGCCAACCTTGTGATCTATCATGTAGATCTTGGTCCATACATGAGAGTATTCTGCCTATTGTTGTCAAGCTAAATCCTTCTGTCATTGAGCTAGTCAAGGTCACATCTTTAGTTATAGGGATACCCCCCTTGGTGCAGCAGAACCAGAAGTGAAGGGGAGGAGCTCACGCAACCTCCTGTATTTAGTTGGCTGAATCTGCACGTGCATAGGAACTGGCAAACCCTAATGCTGATTCAGAAGAAAAACCAACAACACCGACACCATAGCCAATGAAAATACACTTAACAACCTTGTTCTCCAATTTAGACCATTTCTCCCTAGGCACATATGCATATGCCTCACAACCAAAAACACGAAGATGTCTAACTTAAGGCTTCTTACCAGACCACACCTCCATAGGTGTCTTACCAACAAGAGCTAGTGTAGGAGACCTGTTTACCAGGTAGCAAGCAGTGGCTACAGCTTCAGCCCAAAACTTTTGTTCAAGGCTTGCTCCACTAAGCATACTCCTAGCCTTCTCCATCAATGTCATGTTCATCCTCTCTGCAACTCTATTTTGCTGTGGGGTGTATGGAGTTGTCTTATGTCTTTCAATCCCTTGCTCTTTATAGAACTTATCGAACTCTACCTAACAAAACTCACCATCGTTATCAGTTCTCAAACACTTAATCTTTTTACTAGTCTGATTTTAGCAAAAGCTTTGAACTTTTTAAACGGACTAAAGACTTCAATCTTGCTTCTAATAAAATAAACCCATGTCCTTCTACTATAATCATCTATGAAAGATACAAAATATATAGATTTGGAGATCGAAGGAACATTAACAGGACCAAACACATTAGAATGAATAAGATCTAATACACCAGAAGACTTGTGAGAACTAGAGTAAAATTGAACACGGTTTTGCTTTCCATATACACAATGTTCACAAAAGTTAAACTCGAGATTACAATCATTTAACCCCTCAACAAGTTTTTTATTTTTAAGGGTTCTAAGACCCTTCTCACCAATGTGGCCATATCTCAAATGCCATAACATAGTCTTTTCAACAGAAAGCTTAACTTCCAAAGCATGTGCACTACCATCATAATGTGTTACAACAAATTTCTTCACTACTCATTCAGATGGTGGGGATGAAGTGACTGCAGTTGTTTTCTTCAAGTCAGAAGAACTATTGCATTGTGAAGTGCATGCCTCCAGCTAAAACAAAGTACCTCTCTGAGTACCCTTCGTAAGCACCTTAGATCCTCTAGTCATCTTGCATCCATCCTTCGAAAAGACAACTTGCACACCTGTATCATTCAACATCCTTACAGAAAGCAGGTTCCGTGGCAATTCTGGGATGTGCATAACCCCAGTGATCCCCTTCACTCATCCATCAAGGAATTGGATTGAGACTCTTCCATGACCAACAATCTTCAGATGAGAATCGTCACCCAAGTACACTCTTCCACCATCGAACTCTTCATACTGCGTGAACTAGCTTCAATGTGAGGTCATGTGGAATGATGCACCAGAATCAATCAAACACACATCATTAGATGCATGGATGGCTAGGATTGCAATGAAGGCATCACCATCATCTTGTGATTTGTCAGAATCTGAATCTGGGACATTCTTTTTCTTATTTTTCTTTTCTTCCTTGCATTCCTTTCAAAAATGCCTAGTTTTTCCATAGTTCCAACAGAGAGCCTTGGTCTTTCTAGGAGATTTGGATCTCCCACGAGATTTGGATCTGCCCTTCTCAGCTTTCTTGTCCTTTTTCCCTTTCTCCTTGGGTCTTCCATGAACTGCAAGAGCCTCTTTGGCTACCTTAGAATACTTTCTCTGCATCTCTTCAGATAACAGTGAAGATACCACTTCATCCATTTTGAATGTGGATGTGGTGCTCCCAATAGCCATAACAAGATGATCCCACGAGTCTAGCAATGAACAAAGCAAGGTCATACAATGATCCTCCTCCATCTTCACACTAACAGATGTCAATTGAGCAACTAACATGTTGAAAGCATTCAGGTGATTTGCAATAGACTCTCCATCATCCATCCTCAGAGAAAACAACTTATTTCTCAGAAAAAGCTTGTTCACCAAGGATTTGACCTGATAAACATCACCCAGCTTCTTCCAAAGGTCTTTTGTGCTCTTCTCCTCATGGACATTTAACAAGATAGAATCAGCTAGACTAAATCTTATGAGACCCTTAGCCTTCTGATCTTTGAAATCCCAATCATCTTGTGTCATTACAGTTGGTTTTACATCGGATATGATTTCCCATAGGTCTCTATCAACAAGCATGTCCTCCATCTTAAGTTTCCATAACTCAAAACTAGTGCCATTGAATTTCTCCACCTCTAATCTTCTGGATGTGCTTGCCATCTCTTTCCTGCAACAAGATTATAGAATTCTCTTCACAAAGATCCCACTCAACCTAAGATTAGCTCAAAAAACCCCTACCCAACAACTAGGACCAAAGGTGATCAAGCTCTAATACCAACTGAAAGGAAGCTAGGTGTGCAAAAATCACTTCCTACACTAATCTAATGAGGAGAGAAGAGTGCAAATTCTTTTCAATCTTTGCAATTACAGTGTTATCAACCCAATAATAGAGATATTGCAGCAAACACATACACAAGAATGTAAGATAGAAGAAGAGAGAGATAAGATATACGTGGGGAAAACCCTTATAGTTGAAAAACACCACACTCCAAAACACAACTCAAATGTATTATCTAAACAAAGAGGTTTACAATACAGTTACAGAGCCAATGCTCTTGTAGGAGTCTTCGACACTCGTATCTGGAGATAATCCGGTAGCATAATAGTACCTGTCAATCACATAATACATCTCCTCTCCAAAGCACCTATTTATATAGAAAATACAAGGCAAAAATGGCTCTATCTTGAGATGGGCGTCCAACATGGCCTCATGGCCCAAAATCCATGCCTATGGACACTTGTCCAACACTGTAGGATGTTCCTGACACTTGTCAAGTCACCCCATCCCAAAGAGGTCACCTATTCCCAAGATGGGCAATGACAGATACTCTTACGACACTTACAACTGTCATAGAATCCGTCATAGCTGTCATATCTTACAACTATAAGAGAATCTGTTATAAACATGCTATAAATAGCATATTCTCTTACAACATGTCATAACCCTCCTTGAGGCCGCCAAAGATGCCTTCTTCCAAGATGCCTTGTGACACATGTCTTCACCTATCATAGAACCTTCTATTTCTAACTCTTACATGTCATAGATTCTATCATAGGAATCTGTCATAACCGTTTCAGTCAAGATTCACTTACACACTAGTCAAGATGCTGACATATGACAGAAAACCTCTACCACACAAAAGGGACGCCTTTCTCCACATGGAGTGTGTTGACCATCCTAGTCATCTTACAAGTGGAGTGACAACTCATCGTGCCACTTCACACTAAATGACAAAATAGGATGTGCAACAAAATTTCAACATAGGCTAAGTAAATAAATTACATTACAATAATAAATGCAAGGAATTACCAAGGTTGAGACACCTTAATTCCTAACAATATCTACAACAACCTTCTTCAAGTATATGGTTGTAAAGGTGATTTAGTTCACCATACGATAGTTTGACATGTCTAACAGTTTATAAACAATAAGTATATTATCGGCTCTGAGTGCTATGAAATAGTATTCAATTGCATCAACAAGCATCGGCCATCTAGGCTTATTCGATGCTATAACAAATTCCTAAAAAAGATCTAAACAGTTTACTAACAATGCTAACAACATTCTCCTATAATTGACTCCATTAGTTGTTAACAAAAACACATTAAATTCAAAAGAATAAGCCTTACTGGCATATTTGTTTATCTACACATGACACTACAGTGGATAACCATAAAAGAACAGTCAATTTTCACAATGCTATAAAAGCAAACAAAACTAGAGGAATATCTTATAGCGATGGCTTAGATTATGAAAGAGTTGTAGATAAAATACTTTAGTTGACGCCCTAGCACCCACGATACCTCCTCAAATTGGTTATCTCTCCTCCTGCTCATTGCGATCCCTCCAAAGCATTACAACCCAATGATCCTCCAATCGATTCTACTGAGTCGTGTCTATAAAGACTTAAGCATGACTCTTTTTGAGTCGCCAGATTATTGCTCCTCCTCTCTTGTAGTTGGAAACATATTGAATGCAAGACGATCCACCTATTGATTTGGTTACAATTGATACCTCTAAAATTGCAAAGCTTTACAAATGTGGATGGAGAGAACGTCCTTCAAAGGGATCTCATCGAATGTGGTTGTTATTATCACCACTCATCTTCCAAAATGGCCGACATGATATTTAAACCATCGTTTGTTCATTAATGATCACTTTAAGTGATCCGATCCATCACTTGATACAATGAAGGTACTCCTATTAGTATGACTACGGCTGCTCATTAGTGAGTAAGCATTAATAACAATTATGAGGTATTAACCTCAATCAATGCATATACATATTGGTTTATATAATTAAATATGGTTTAACATGACATCTATTCTATTTGATGGTTTTTGTTTTGATCAATAAATAATAATAATAAGTCAAAGGCTTATGGATAATGTGAATGGGTCGAGCTTGTATCCCCTTCACAATCCTTCGTTAAATCATGTCAACTTGTCTTGACAAGATCGTCATAAGGCGTTAAATGTCGATAATAAAATCTTATATAACTCAAGGATATTAACAACAATTTTGTGACAATGATAACGTAATATTTATGTTAATCATAAATGGACACCGTTCTAATTAGACAATGTTGTTTTCTTTACAAACGACAATGTCGACACACACACACATGACTTGACTAGAAAAGAATCAAAAGATATCGACTACCTATCGATTAGATCCAAAAGTATACTGACAAAACATGACTTCCCTCTATCGATACTAGTTCACATTTTTGTTAAACACTCATACTCATTTTGGCTAATAATCACTCGTAACCTAAGGTCTATATTTGTCTCCTCGAAAGATACTCTATCTCTTTTCTCTGAGAGTCATCTAAAACCTATAATCCTATATAAAACTTGAAATCAATAGATTACGATCAGTGCATCATTATTCAAATAATAAACAAAATTCTCATAATGCAGTTATTAAATCGACATAACATATTCATTTCCATAGTTCTATAAATGGCATTCAATCAAATCTATTTTTTTCCTTGATATTAATCTAAACATCAAAATAGATTTACTTCTATCCAAGTAAAAGTAAAAAGTATTAGCAAGACAAAAATTGGGGATGTAACACAGACTCTAGCATTCCCACATACTTCACTCTTAAGATCATCTTCTAAAGGAATCAAAGTAATTCTCTTTCCATTTGATGTTATAGTGTGTGTATTCTTTCTCCCATCATCTATATCTTTTCTATCATACTGCCATGGTCTACCAAACAAAATATGACATACATCCATAGGCATAATATCACACAATACTTCATCATTATAAGATCCAATATGAAATTTCACCATACATTGTTCACTCACAGTATCTTAATGTCATCCTGAATCCATGCTATCTAATATGGCTTAGGGTGTGAATCTTTCCAACTTCAGCTTAGTCACCATCTCCTCTAAAACCAAATTATCTAAACTACCACTATCAATTACAACTTTACAACATTTACCTCCTAATTTGCATCTAATTCTGAACAAACTTTTCCTTTTTGATGGTTCCTCATTTGTCTCTTCTTGAAATAGTGCTCTCCTCATGACAAGTGATTCTCCTTTCTTAGGTTTACCAACTAAACTAGGTGATCTGACAGGTTCTTCCACATAGGCTGCTCTTCCACTATTCTCTGTCTTCTTGCTTGTACTCTCTTGATTACATTCAAATGCTCTATGTCCTTCACCTCCACACTTAAAATAGGTTCCTCTAAATGTTCTCCTATCAGGTCCTCTTCCATCTCTTATGTATCCTTCACTCCGGTATGAACTAGGGTTTCCTCTATAGTAGAAAGTTTTCTCATCTCTCTGGTATGCATTATTATATATGTCCTCCTTGAATGTGCTCTCTTTTCTATTCTGCTCTGCATATGATCTCTCTCCTTCATAAAATGTTCTACCTCTTTGAAATTTACCTCCTCTAGCTCTCTGTCTTTGCTCATGCTTCTTGTTCAACTTTTCTTCAACTTTCAGGGCAAACTGATATGCTTCTTCCAATGTTGTCATCCTTACCAAACTTAGTTCTTCTTGAATGTTCAATCTCAGTCCATTAATATATCTAGCCACTTTCTCCTTGCTTGCTTCACTATGTCCTATCCTTATGATCATCTTATGAAATTCTTCAGTGTACTCTTTCACATATTTCTCCTTTTGTCTCAGGTTTTGCAATCTCTTCAATAGTTCCAACTCATAGTCAGCATGTATAAATTGATTCTTCAACTTTGTCACCATTCTATCCTATTTTGTAATCTTCTCTTTTCCTCTTCTGTTTCTATCCAACTAAACTTCTTTCCACCATATAGCAGCATGTCCTTTCAACTTTGTCTTTGTAAATTTCACCTTCTTCGGATCTTCAATTTCTTCATATTCAAAGTATTCTTCTAGATCATTTATCCAATCAATCAACTCTTTAGGATTCAAATTGGTAGTATAGTTCGATACATCAACTCTAGGTATTTTCCCAATCTTTGAAATAGCTCTCAACATCTTTACTTGGTCTGATTCTTCTTCTTCATCTCCTAGGGTTTTACCATTTTGATCAGCGGATTGAAATTCTTCATCATCATCACTTTCAACATTAGGTCGAGGTGTCAATCCTCTTCACCTATCTTCTTCAACAACATCCAATCAAACTCACATCATTTTCATCATTTCCATCATCTCATCCATTCACCCAACCATAGTACCAACAACAGGTATTCTCCTCGATGGAATCTCTTCGTCAGATCAAGTGTAACTGCCTCAAATTTGGCGATCGGGCTACAAAGTGACAACTGCCTCAAAATTGGTGATCGGTTGACAACAAAGTAGTCTGCCTCAAATTTGACTATCTATCCATAGCAAGATCTTACAAAATTTCTTCACCAATTTCACTCACTTCACTCCAAAGGATTCAAACTTTGCTCCGATACCACTTGGTGCAGTCATGGTTAGGAGGGCCCACAAAGTGAACAATCTAGACTGTGCAGCAAGAGTAAACACAACGAAAATAACTCAATTATAGAATGCAAATGTAGATTCAATCATTTAGTATATCATAGATTCAAAATGCAAACAGGTCGGCAACATGCGGGCTTATAATTAGGGCTCACAGGCCTGATTTCTTAGTTACAATATACGTGCAAGATATGACTTTAAAGCACCTTACAGAAGAAATTCAAACTATCCAACTTGTAAATTATGCTAACTGACTTCCTAGGCATCTATTACATGAATATATATCACCTCTAAAACACAAGATTCCTCCGCGTCGGCCAAGGATGATTACAAACTCTGATGAAAGAGATGTAACGTGTGTACATGGATAGCTCAGACCTAAACAGATGGGAATCCTCCGCAAGTGAATGGAATAGCGTGCGGATCTCAAGGAAGGTTGGCCACAATCCCAAGTTCCTTGAATGATGTGTCGTTTAGCTCCGCAAGTCATGAAATGTTCCACAAGTCTTCTCCTTTAGCTGATTGTCTAAGACTGTCAGGGTGCTCTGCTCTGAGAAAATAGTCGATCTTCTGATAGCGATATCTTTCTAGTACCTGATCCAAATGATCTAAATTTTGGATATGATGTGCATGAAGGTGTCTAGATGCTAAGTCCAGCTCTACAAGGTCTAAAATGAAACTATGGTAGAATGCGGACCAAAATACTGAAACTGCTACTAATTGGAATGAATTAGAAAATGAAAGAAAACAAACTGAAATACAAATGTTTTTGGCCGATGCAAGATTTCTCTTGAACTAGGGATGCTCTTGCATCAATATGATTGGTTGTTTCTTTGACGTGACTTGTGAAATGTATAGTTAGACATGTATATGTGCACCCGCATTGGTTCCTTATTAAATTTTTACTAGTTTATTATTTCTCAACTACTAGTTCTTTTAATATATTTAACTGGGGGTCTAAGCGTACAACACCATAGCAGCTATTGGGGCATGGCTATCTATTGGGTTATCTCCCCTATACTATTATTTTAAAAAAAATTACCACTATTTTTAAATAAAAATTTAATGACAACAAGATTTTTAAAGTGTTTTTCATCATCTTTTTTATGTTTATTACTTGTTAATTGGATGGAGCAATTTTGAAGATTGTGATATGTTTGTTGTTGGGTTTATTATTGTTGCTTAGGGCCTAATTTTGATGTTGACCCTACCAATCAAGCAAATTTTTATGATGGTTATTCATTGGAAATTCCCTTTCAAACACTAGGACATATCTTATTATAAATAAAATTATATATATATCAAAATAATTCTATATAAATTTTGAGAGTTTGTCCAAAATCTCTCATTTCATATGATACATTCGTCCTAAAATTTTGAGTGTATTTTATGATAAAAATGTTTAAATATGGCCAGACGACCATCAAATTTAGGCATTGTTATCTTGCTACTTAAGGTTCCTTATTTGCGATTTATTCGTATTTGAAAACTTGATAATGTTGTTATTGACTTTTGTTCCTTCCCCAAACTTTAAGGTGTGATCTATTCCACCCACCTTTTTAAAAAAATATGATGAATACTAGCATAGATATCTTAAATACATCTATCTAAAAGAAGGCAAGAGATATCACTCTTCACAACACCTATATTGAATTTGTTATTTAGGATTGATAGGTGACTCAAAGACTTCTTATAGATAGATGTATTTAAGATATCTATGCTAGTTTATGTAGATTATCAATCATTACAAAGAGTAATACAATGCATCACAATCACTTTAAAGTTAGATTTCTACTATTCTCCTACCTAATTACTAACTCCATAAATCATAAAATTCTCAATAGTTAAATATAACATATTGTTGGCCAAGCCATTGTTATTTTAGATCACATATATATTTTTAAGTCGTCTTTTATGCAAACTTTATCACATACTTTGACTCCCTAACTTTCAACCAACCTAATCTAAACTCTGTATGTCAATATGTGTAAGTTGCAATTAACATAAATACAATATTTTAATATAGTATCGAATAAGAATCCATGGTCTCCTTATTTAGCATACGGCCTAATATAAATATACATTTCCTTCTTAAGATATGTATAGTATAGATTTTAAAGGGAAATATTAGTTATCATGTTTCTCACTAAGCCTATGTTCATTCCTACAAAAGATATAAGGAGGGATGAAGTGTTAATTATGGTTCATTTTAAATTTAAATTTTAAATTTTACAATATACCATTTCCTTTTACCCTCCAATATTCTTTTATATTATAGTTCTAAGTAAAGTAAATATTTTATTATCTATAAATATGGGTTATCCAAAATGAGAAAATAAATTACAATAATATTTAATCATAAAGTTATTTCAAAAGTATTTAATCATAAATTTATTTTAAAAGTATTATATATTATTTTATTTACTAAAATGCATAGCCATTTACTATTTTATTTATTTATATAGTTATTTCATTAAAATTATTTTATATACTAGAATTAAATGAAGTTGACCATGTACATAAGGCATCTTTGAATGGAGATAATGAAGCCAAAATGGAGCACCCAAGTTGGTGAGTGGATTATGATGAGCTTATGGCCAGTGGAAGGAATGTGCTATTTTAGCCTATGGACTCATCTGGGAATTTGGGCGTTCAATTTTTAACTAGGGATTTGGGTGCCACATTTTGGGTGGTTTTAACTCATTGTTTCTGAATTACCATTTGATGGTTTCATGTATTGCTTCTCCTATTTATTAGGTGCTTGAGATGGAGGTTTTGATAGTGAGTTTTGTATGTACTATTATGCTACTAGAATTGCTCTAGATCTCTTATTGGTGATACTCCTGTAAAGGCTTAGACTCTACAATTGTAATGTAACCATTGCTTACTAAATAATACATTGAGTTGCTTTGGTGTGGATTTTTTGTCTTGTAAGGTTTTTCCCCCACGTAAATCACTATGTTATGGTATATTATTTTTGTGTTTATTTCCTTATAATTGTAGGAAGTGTATTATGCACCTCTACTTCCTTTCATGAGCAATGTATCTTAAAACCATTATAATTACAAGAAAAATAAATAAATTCAAAGCCTAGTTATGTGCCTAAAGATCTTACAAAATATTTAGAAGAACGAACAAGGAAAGGAAAGGAACCCACAATATCCATGACTTACACAACCTTGAGCTTTCCCTAATACCTCTAGAATTTTTATTTACAGATATTACAACACCTCATGATCAAGTTACATGTGTTTTAGTTTATATAGGAAATTGTACTTGTTTTGACACTCTAAATTCTTCATTTTGTAGCTATTATACTTGACAACATTTACATTTCATTACAACATACATGTGTAGTGTTTCTTTACAATAAATTATTTACATGCACTCATGTTCACATATAAAAAATAGGAAAAAATGAGCACACATATAATAATACAAATTACACAATATTATTAAAATAATTCCATGGCATATATAAAATATTAATAACAATGAGTACACAATGATTAAGAAATAAATATCCCAATACATATTACATGAAACTAGGAGGTTGCCTCTAGATCCTATCTCTTATCTCACTCCTTACAAATCAAGTCCTACTAGAATATTGTGTTTGGGATTAGGATTGGGATTGTGATTAGCTTATAACCATAGTGATCCCCAAAGCTGTCCAATCTCCTCCCAAAAGTTAGCTATATCTTCCCATGAAGCTCTATACTCTTGAAAGTGGGTGGTACTCATAACTTCCCCTACAAGTACGGGCATCACCTCTTTGGCACGTGCCTTTGCTAGCTCTCCTTATAGGCTATCTATATTTGCTTGCATAGTCTATAGTGCTACTTAGAATATATCTCTCTTTGCTCCTAGTCTCTCGCTATCTCCTCACACTGCATCTCTCTAGCTATAATATATTGACCTCTCTCTTAGCTCTCACCCTCCTAGATTTCTCTATGGATACTTTAACAATGGTTATTCTTTAGGATTCTCAAACTCAGCTTATTTGATCAAATAATGGATTAAAATGATGTGCATACTAATAATCTCTCTATACATGCTCTATAAATCATGAATCATGTGTCGTACTATGTCAAATATCAACTCTAGCCACTCCACTATTGCTCTTATATATTGTATATTCTATACAAGTTAGATATTTCATATATTTATACATATTCTACAACAAATAAATTTGGGTTGGACTATATTACATACCTAGTTAACCATCCTATTAGTCATCACTCCTTGTGATTTTTAATTGTGGTGCCACATCTAGTGGTACTTCCTTGCCCTCTCTTAGGTCCATGGCTCCTCCTATCACTACCTGTATTGGTCCTACTGCTATTCCTGCTATTGCCCCTACCTCCAAGGCCTCTTAAGCATCTAATGGATATAGTGGTAGGGCATGCTCTATCCTAATAAGCTTTGTATGCCTTATTAGTCCCAACATCATCTCTATATGCCACCACCACTATCTCATCCTCATCCTCATCATCTATAAGCATCTATAATAAATTTTATTACATGTGTCTCACCAAACCTATCTACTCATATAGATGGGAGGTTTGGAGGCAAAACCTACTGATTATCAAATTGATAGAGGACCTTAGATCAAAAAAGTCTCTTACATATTATTGGCTACCTCCCATAATACCATCAGGATCTCTTGATCCTCATTAACTATAATCTATCATTTGTACCCATCAGTAGGCCTTAGTATGATCTACAGGTAATATATGTAGGAACTAGTCTATGAAACGTAATCCTCTAGAATACAATTGTCTTACTCTCTCACTATCAATTTAATCTACTAGTATTTTGGTGATAGGCCTAAGGTAATGGCATTATTAATAACCATTGGTAAACTAGGTAGTTATGCCATCCAAATATGCTCATATGCCCAACATTGTAATAATATTACAACTTGTATTATAGATCCACCAACTACTATAAATCTATGTAAATCCTTATATAAATGGGAAAGTATATGCCTAACCCACAAATAGATAGCATGTTTGTCCTTCATATCCCTCATAATATGAATCATTCTATTGTTGAGGGAGGAGCCTTGTCCATGAGGAAAAATCAATACTACAAGAATTAATAATAAAACCTTTTTCCCTCTAGACACAAGCTCTAATACTATATCTACCAAAGGGACCCCACCCTACACACATCCTCCCTTACCTATGCAATGAGGATACAACTATCTCTCTTATTATAAAGGGTGGTTCTAACAATCAACCATCTCCTATCTACCCTAGATAAGTAACCATAAAATCCTCCAAACATGCTCAAGAGTAATAATCATTTGACCAATGGGAAAATGGAATGTGGTCATGTCTACATCCCATCTCTCTTCTAGGGAAGTCAACACATGAACATCATAGATAAAGGTAGGAAACTTTCTCATGTGTCAAAACTCATGACATCTATCAGCCAAATCTCTATGTGTGACAACTCTAGTAATCATAATCTCTACAACTAGTGGTTATGGGACTACTCCCTAAGCTCTAGCTCATTCTACATTTAGACAAATAAAATAAATAAATCAGTACACCGTCAAGATCATATATGTGATAATACATGACATAAATTTTATAATTATATTTGAAATCTTTCAAATCACTTATGTGCATACATGGTCATCTACATGGGTTAGATTTGTAGGTGTAAATTAGATCTACAGATTGCTTCTATGGATCCTAGATCACTTCCTCACTAAAGGGGTCACTTTTTTGTGAAAGAGGTTAGATTTGCAAAATCACAAAAAATATTAAAATAACTTTTTTATTCATTTTTACACATTCCAAACAAATTACAAAATTTGAAAAAAGTGTTAAAAGAGGATTTTTTGACATATTGAGACAAGGTTCTCCTCAATAGTCACTTGTGATCATATTTGGTTTATCCAATGTGCAACATGGCTCCTATGTCATGCCATAATGTCTCTCCTAGATAGTTCTCTCTCAAGGGTGACAATGAAAATGAATTATAGCTTTATCCCCTCTTTATATACTATGGGACTTATATACTAAGTTTCAAACTCATGTTTCACTTAACAATTGACACGCCAAACATGCTATTACTCTCTCTAATGCGTTACACATATGTCTTGACATGCGGTATTATTCCACCTTAACCGATGTATCTAACATACACACATTAATTACAAGGGTGAATTTTTCAAAAAAATAGCATACAACTGTTGAACACAAAGAATATTGAGAGGGGGGGTGAATCAGTATTCTATAAAATCTTTGTTTCACATATTCATTAATCCATTTACCAAATTTGATAACATGAAAGCATAGTAAACATAAGAAGAGTAGCCACAAAGTCATAACACATAGACACCAAGATTTTTACGTGGAAAACCCAAAAAGGGAAAAACCATGGTGAGTGTTAGCTCACAATATATTATGATATCAAAACTAAATTTCATGAAGGCTCACTGCCCAAGGACTCATTGTCCAAAGAAGTACTCATTGCAATAGGCTCATTGCCAAGAAAATAGAAGAGAAGATAGAAGAAGGATTGGATCACTACCAAGAGAAGACTATTACAAATGTATATACAGAATGCTGAAGTGCAGTTCCATTAATAGCTCAATACACATATTCAAAAGTCTTCATTATATCTGCCCTACTTTTCTGCTTTGCTTTACATATACTTTGTTCTTTTGCCCTTACTGCTTCTTTCAGATCACAAAATTGCCTTAGATCACATACACATCAAATTTACACTCTATTCGCATTGTTCCATGCCTCTAATACCGAAATCTACCAAGTATGTATATCCGCAACATGATTTATCTTACAACTATGTTGGCAAGCCAAGCATGAAATGTGTACACAAATATTATACCCTGTTGGCTTGATCTTATGCACAAACAGCAATGCGGACTCAAATAGACATTTAGGAATCTTCATATAGATCAAGACCTATTATGCAACCACTTAGATTGATGATCCAAACAATATAACTTCACCTCATATTGATCTAGCATGAGTGTCAGCTTTATCCTTAAGTGCACACTCAACTAACTTGACTGTCATATCATAACTTTCAATGCAAACCATGTGAGACTCTGAAATTCATAACTGACATTCATTATGGGCCTCTTATCATACCTTTAGAACCGCAAAGCATAATAATCTTTCATAGAAAAATATAGATCTCAGAATTGTTGTTCTGTCACAAAGAAATACTATCAAACTAGAAGTTGATACTGGAGAACTTGTAGAATGTGAACCAATGAACTTCAAGCTCTACAAATTTGGATTTAGATAATTATGCCATGTGTCTATATTGCCTCAAAACCACAAATAAAAATATTCACCAATAGAGGAATGCAGACTAAATTACTTAGGTGTTCTGCTCTGTTCCTGACTGCACTTTGTTTACCAGACTTAAGCAAATCATAACATAATTTCCAGAGAATATCGGGACTTGAAAATTGGAACATAACATCATCAAAGGATTGTGTACAACATACTAGAACCACATATTATGATCTTCAATTGCGGAGGAGTACTAATTGAATCATTGTCACTGTCTCAATATGCTGCCAATTCTTAGTCAATTTGGCTAAGTCAATTTTATTGGACCAAAATATTGTACACATCTTTATCTTAGGAGTTGTCTTCAAACATGTCAGGTTGTTGCCATTAATGACAACATCAAGTCTTCAACATATCAATAGCGTCTCTTGACAATGTTGCCAACAATCTCCCCCTTTGGCATTGATGGCAACACTTAGTGAAAAATGCTTATCTGCTCCCCCTTACTATGTACACCCTATTTTTCTTCTTACTTTAAGATGTTTGGCCATTTTTCACTAGATCTTCTTCTCCCCGTTTGACATCAATGGAAAAGGTGTATATATAGGTAACAAAATGGTGTCAAAACTAAAAAAATGTTCTACTTGTCTGCATATGTACATGTGCAATCTTTCAATTTAGTTAGATGTGGGTGACAGTATATCATTGTAAACAATCTTTAATTGTGCTAATTCTCCATCCCACCTATTCTCAGCACTATTCAAAATTTGAATGTTACCATTAATCTAAAAAACTAAGTCTTCTGCCTTCTGCACATTTGTAGGTATATCAGTTATTGCCTTAACCTTTAAGGCTTCAGTAACTAGACTTGACATTGAATCAATTTTAGGGCTTATTAACCCTCTCAATTGGCACATTTTGCTTTTCATTTCTTCCTTTTTGCTCAGCAGACCACTTATGCTATTATGAATATTTAGAACTTGTATTTCCTAACTGCTCATGGAATCAACTACCGGATCATAAGACTTAGAAATATTCACTAGTTGAAGTTCCATAGCTTTGATCTTGTCATCAATTTCCTTAGTAGTCTCAGGCCATGATAAGAAAAATTTGTATATATCACAAGCTTCCTTAATAGCATACTCTACGTTCTTGATGCTATTATCTAACAAAATTTTGTCACTGTCTAGCTTAGTCTTCAACTCTGTTAATCTTTTATCATCAAATTCCTTCCTAACCTTTATATCAACATTCCTAACCTTATATCAACAGACTTTTCAAAAGATTCTAAATGAGTACTTATAGAGTTTATCAAGCCTTTGAGCTGATTAGTTGATGAAAAAGATGTATCCTTTTGGTATGTAGGCATCAGCTTCTCCAAAATACCAGATGCTTCACCAATGAGCTCATTGTCCTAGATGTGAGACCTTAGAATTTCTTCCTAAGCCTTGGCTTGCACAATTGATACTAGTTTGAATTTCTGCAAAGGAGACATTGAAGCTAGGTTTATTGGTCCTTGCAAAAACTTAGGCTCATCCAAAATTTGTGTTTCCTGTTGCTTTTCCAAAAATTCCTTGACAAAATCTATTGGATCCTATAAGGCAGTAGTGTCTCTTTCCATATCAGACACTTCTTCTTCTTGATTATGTCTTGGAGGTTCTAAGTCCATATCTTCTTGTTCACCAATGTTTTGTTCCATTGGAGGGCTCTTCTCAACTTGTTCATTTTCTTGATCATTATCTTTATTTTGCTCAACAACCTTCTCCTTGTTTTCTTGATCATTAGTTTGCTGATCAGGAGGAGGACTTGTCCCTGTTTGGTCCTTGTTAGCTTTGTCTTGACCATCAATAGCAGGGGCTTGATCAGATGCAGGGGTTTGATCATCTTCTTTCTCCTTTATCTCTTCATCAGTTTTGTCCAACCCTTGATCTAGGCTGACTTTTGGAACAGATGTGTCATCATAAACACTAGTGTTTTCCTTATCATAAATGTTTGGGATGTTGAGATCTCTTAGGATATTAAGTATTTCTTGTTCAATATCCTTTACAAATTTTGTTGTTTCCCCAGACATTAGAGTGTTGATCCTCTTCTTTATCTCAAATTTATCTCCAAGAATCTTAAAGACCTTGGATCACTCCTCAGGAGTCACATCTGGACATTGTTTCAACAATGTATTCTCTCTTGTCTCCAAATCTTTTATCATTGTTGCTTCCTTCTTGGCAGACATTATACTTGCAAGGGTGTTAAGGAGATCTGTAATTATTTCAATAAGAGCTCTATTGTACATCTCCAGATATATGATTACAGCAGTCTCAACGATGTCTTTGTCTGCATCATCATAACCATCATATAGTTGGGCTATAGGTCTTAGATTCCCATCAACTGTTATAGCCTTCAAGACATCATCCAAGTTTATTGTTGCTTCTCCTTTCTCAGGTTTATCTTGCCTTGTCTTTTTCTTGAATCTATCCTTACAGGAGGGCTTCTCCTTTTGGTTCCCAGAGGCTTTTGTGGCCTCAACTTTCATTTTCTTCACTTCCTCATCTGTCTCAATTTCTTCATCATCCACACTTATACTTACATGCATCCTTTTGGCTTTGGTTTTCATTCTTTTGTGCCTTTTATCAGCAGGTTTCCTTGCAGGTGCTTCCACAAAGGGTGTGGGACCAGAGGATGTAGATATAGTTTGTGAAGTAGTTGCTCTTGTTCTCTTCTTTGTTACTGCAGGCTCCTTCTCTTTCCTCTCAGATTCTTCTGGAGGCTTTTCAGTCTCACTTTCCTTCATTCTTTCAGTTGCCCTAGCTGCTTCAGATCTTGATCTTGTTTTAGCAATTTCTTCTTTAGTGAGTCCTATGCTCTGGGCATATTCCTCTAACAATTTCTTCATCTTTTTCTGAGTTTCTAGCTTTCTTAGTTCAACATGCACTTTCACAAACAATTCCTCATAGGTACCAAATCTTGGCTCATTGGTGTCTTTGGGTTTCTTCAACATAAGGTCAGCATAACCATCCAGTATGTTTTCTACCACTTCATAGCCCATTGGGAGGACCCATACTATCCTAGGCTCAATAGCCTCCATCATGCATTGATCTTTGTTGACAATGAAACACATCATTTTTGTATTTTTCAACTATTGATTCAGGTATCCTTTGCCTAGAATGCATAGCCTTTTGAAAATTCTTGAAATAGCCCCACAGGGCTGCATTATGTGCATCTCGGGTTCCTATGCTATTTAGGTGGTTTCTAATTTGAAGAGCAACTGGTTGACTACTTGACCAAATCAACTTCATTTCTGGTAATTCTTGCATGAAATTAAAAAATAAGCACATGATCAACATACCAAACTTGAAGGGATACTTGCTTTATTTTGTCTTCTTCAGATTCTCCATTAATTTCTTCTAGTAACTCACACAGGTCATACTTTGCATTCTTCTTCACCATCTCATATGCAGTGTATATGGCAATACTAGAGACAGAGTTCTCTTGGTAAGTGAAGTAGATTTTGTAGTTGATCACCATGGATGCAAACCTAATTGCATGATCTTCAATGTCGTTGATTGTCAATGCCCTTTTATCAAATTTGGCTTCGATGGTTTCCAACACTGTATTATTTTTCACAGCCTTCAATATAGGCACTGTACCAGTAGAGGTTAACTCTGTGATTGCCCTTATGGCATCTTTTGTGATCAAGAATGGAGTGTTAAGCCACATAAACTCATCATGAATTCAGCATAGTACATACCAGACCCATTCATCCTCTGCAAAAGTTGGGAAATCTATATACTGAATGAATTTCTTCTCTTCCAATACCTTATATTCTTCCTTTAGATCAAAATTATCACCACATAGATGTTTTAGATACAAATCTGTAAGTTGGCTATTGCCATCTTCTTCTAGGGCAACATGGATGTAAGCCCTAATATCCTCTACATGCATCACTCCATGGGGTACTTCCGAAAATGCACCATTTGGATCGACTTCCGTTGATTTGAAAGGGTGTTTCTTGAATTTTGGTCGTGCTCTTTCAGTGATATCAATAACATGCGGTGTTTCCATTTTCACAAGAATTCAAACAAGTTCTCAGTAGGGTTTTAAACTGTAAATACCTCTTTTCTAAATTAGGGTTTGCTCTGAGTTGCTTTGAATCTCTGGAAATTGTTGAAGTCACTTAGAATTCTACTTTGGTTCTCCTTGGACACTTGATAGCTTGTATGCAAAGTGATTAGTGTTTAGAACTCGACCTTTTTTAACCCTTGTTATGCAAAAACCTAATTGTCGTAAATGCTGCTCTCAAAAACATGTCAAACATTTTACTGTAAAACACAGTCGATTAAAATTGCTTCGCAATGTACCGCATCAGGTCTTTTTCTATCGGTTTCTTCTCCAAATGATCCATCCGATACTGCTTTAGCTTATACCTTAGTGTTGGATCTCAACACCTAATATCTAGCTAGGGGATCAAAATATTCATTGAAAGCTCCCCCTGAGCCAAAGCTCCCAATTTACTTCCCAGAGGGAGTACCTACACCAAAAGCTGGTGCAGATCCATCCTTGACCTCATTTACATCCTTCTTAATCTAGACCTTGCTCATTTCCTTCTTGATTTCCACCGGATCAACCTTGTTCTTACCTTTATCTTCTCTCTGCTCTGTTTTCCTCTTTTCTGTAAGATAGTCTCATTTCCTATTCTTGTTTCTGCAGAATCTTGAAACATGTCCAAGCCTATTGCAATTGTAGCATATCACATTCCTTTTTCCTTGAATCCTTCCATTTGTTTGATTTATTCTTGATCTGCATTGGTTAGCCATATGTCCAAATCTATTGCAAGCAAAACACTTTCCACTGAAAGATTGAGTATTCCTTGCATTGTTGGGACCATTCCTTATCATACTTCAACACTCATTTGCTTTATGACCAATTTTCTTGCAATTAAAACACTGACTAGAAAAGGATAAAACATTTTGATTCATTCTACTCCTACACTGAGTAGCCTTATGACCATACTTATTGCATTTAAAACAATAGCCATTGAAAGATGGGTACCTTGGGGCATTTGGCTGCCTGACTGGAGGTATTCTAGGTCTACTTCTCTGATTCCAAAACTGGTTGCCTTTGTTTTTCTTCATCTCAGTGTTTGCTTGACCTAATTTAGAAATTTCTCCTCTTTCAAATCCCAAACCTTTCTTGTCATCTAGATTTTTCTGACTATCAAGCAACTCATCAAGCTTTGCAGAGCTTATTTTGAATTTTTCTTTATAACTGTTTGCTATGTCTAGATCAAAATTTAGAAGCACATCTTTTGCCAACTTTTCACATTCTTCAGACTTGTCTTTCAAAACTTGATTCAGATGTTCCTCGGCCTTTTCTTTCTCTTCAACTTGCATTGATAAATCATTTAGAATTTCATTTGCTGCTTTCAATTATTCACTTAGCTCTCTGCTCCTATCCTTTGACCTCTTGACTTGCTCTCTTAGCTTCAGGATGCACTCATCATCTTCTTTGACATTTTCCTTCAAATCCCAGATATTTTCTTCATACTTATCAAGATCTTCAAGAGTAGTTTTTAATTCTTGATTACTGACATATGTGCAATTATCAATTGTGACACTTCCTGGAGCAGGATACCTTCTAGCTTCCATGTGCATACTTTCCCAGATCTTCCTCAAGTTGTTAAACTTCTTCCAAGGAACCTTGCTCTGATACCAATTGTTGAACACAAAGAATACTAAGAGGGGGGGTGAATAAGTATTCTATAAAATCTTTGTTTCACATATTCATTAATCCATTTACCAAATTCAATAACATGAAAGCAAAGTAAACATAAGAAGAGCAGCCATAAAGTCATAACACATAGACACTAGGATTTTTATGTGGAAAACACAAAAAGGGAAAAACCACGGTGAGTGTTAGCTCACAATATATTATGATATCAAAACTGAACTACATGAAGGCTCACTGCCCAAGGACTCACTATCCAAAGAAGTGCTCACTGCAATAGGCTCACTGCCAAGAAAATAAAAAAGAAGATAGAAGAAGGATTGGCTTACTGCTAAGAGAAGACTTCTACAAATGCATATACAGAATGCTCAAGTGTAGTTCCATTAATATCTCAATACACAGATTCAAAATTCTTCATTATATATGCCCTACTTTTCTGCTCTGGTTTACATATACTCTATTCTTTTGTCCTTACTACTTCTTTCTTATCACAAAATTACCTTAGATCACATACACATCGAATTCGTACTCTATTCGCATTGTTCCACACCTCTAATATCAAAATCTATCAAGTATATATATCCGCAACATGATTTATCTTACAACTAGGTCGGTAGGCCAAGCATTAAACGTGTACACAAATATTATACCCTATCGGCTTGATCTTATGCACAAACAACAATGCGGACTCAAACAGATATTCATAAGTCTTCATATAGATTGAGACCTATTATGTAGCCACTTAGATTGATGATCTTGTAGACACTCAAAATTGTCTAGGTCTTGTTTACACATGACCTTGTATGTCTTTGCCCTAGGTCCTAGTTACACAACACATTGTCGACATGAACTCGTATATGTCCCCTAGGTCCTAGTTCATCCTAGTTCATCCAACCTCATCCCATTTATCCCTAGGTCCTAGTTCATCCCATCTTAATAATCTTCCTGATTGATTAAATAAACCCACTTTATTTAATTAATCCCACTTGATCACATTCCAATTAACTAAAATAAATCCCATTTGTTTAGTTAATAATACCCCTTCACATGTCTCACATAATTCAAATTAAAAAATTTAAATTATTCCCTCACCTCTCATAACATTGCGACACATGTCGCATGTCTCCATCTTCCACTTAATATGCCCTCACATGTCAAACTAATTCAAATAAAATAATTTGAATTAGATTCCCTTTATTCTCCATCGAATACTTGTCCACTTTCCTTTTCTTTCATGTGGGGTAGTATATCTTGCATTTAATACAAGTCACATGTGTAAACTAATTTAAATAATATTTTATTTAAATTAGACTCCTTTCATTCTCCATCACACACTTTTCACGTGACTACAATCCCTCTTTGAGTGGGAAACCCTAATCCAACCCTAATCGATCTTGACCATCCATATCTTTCAACATAACTCTCAATCAAAACTGTTCATTTGAATTTGCCTTTTTTCTATAAAGGTGGCCTCTCTTAAACCATTTGAAGGGAATCTTCTTCCAGTATCCACATGCTATCAAAATTCCTTCTCAATCTCTCATCTATCCCTCTTGCATCATTATATCCTCCATCCATCAATCATCCATCTTCATGTTATGCTGCAGAATCAAGCAATCAACATATCAATCTTTGGGTAAAGCTAGAGTGCTTCAGGTGCAGCGCTCTCAACCCTATCGATGGATCATGAGTCGACATGAGGTTTGCATACATTTGATTTGCATTTGTTATCATTTCCTTCATGTCAATTTTCCATGATCTCAGATCCAAACAATATAACTTCACCGCATATTGATCTAGCATGAGTGTTGGCTTTATCCTTAAGTGCACACTCAACTAACTTGACTCTTATATCATAACTTTCAATGCGAACCATATAAGACTCTGAAATTCATAACCAACATTCATTATGGGCCTCTTATCATACCTTTAGAACCACAGAGCATAATAATCTTTCATAGAAAAATGCGGATCTCAAAATTATTGTTCTACCACAGAGAAATACTATCAAACTGGAAGCCAATACTGGAGAACTTGTAGAATGTGAACCAATGAAGTTCAAGATATACAAATATGGATTTAGATGATTATGCCATGTGTCTATATTTCTTCAAAAATGCAAATCAAAATATTCACCAACGGAGGAATGTGGACTAAATTACTCGGGTGTTCTGTTATGTTCCTGACTACACTTTGTTTACCGGACTTAAGAAAATCATAACATAATTTCTGGAGATTATTAGGACTTGAAAACTAGAACATAACATCATCAAAGGATTGTGTACAACATACCAAAAACGCATGTTATGATCTTCAACTACGGAGGAGTACCAACTGAATCACTGTCACTGTCTCAATATGCTACCAATACTTAGTCAATTTGGCTAAGTGAATCTTACCAGACCAAAATATTGTACACATCTTTGTCCCAGGAGTTGTCTTCAAACATGTCAGGTTGTTGCCATCAATGACAACATCAAGTCTTCAGCATATCAGTAGTGTCTCTTGACAATGTCACCAACAACAACTACCATATCCTATGATCACATTTATTATTATACACACATTCTCATGAATTTATTATTTTCTCCAAAATTACAATTTCTTTTGAGATCATTTTACAAGAACACATGGATGGAGAGACATCTATTTTATGTTTCCTACCTCATCATGGCACATCTTAGCTAGTTTATTCCATATGATTTTCATGGTTCCCACTAGAATTTTTTCTCAAATATTTTTATTGACAATTATATTTTCCCATGATGATTATAGGATCTATAGTGATTACAATGCTCACATCTTATGATTTTAAGTTAATCCAAGTTTCTCATATTTATGTTACTTATTCTTATATGTAATGCTAATATGTTCATGATGATTATGGTTTTTCCTAATGCTTATCATGATGATATCTCACATATATTATTTGTGTTTACAAGATCTAAAATGCATCGTCCATGGCTCTTTTCATTACTCTACAACACTCACTAGAGGCAATGTTAGGGGAGATGTGGAAACTTGACTCTTTTTATGCTTTCATGACATATCATATTTGTTGGGACTTTGGTGTGCTTTTCACTTGTAGGGAGTTCATGTTATGTAGAATTTTGATTATAGACAATAGAATGGTGTTGATAGCCTTTGTGGTAAAATATGGTCAAAGTTAGACTTTATGGTTTGGCATGAAGGTGTGTTTTACATTTTTGAATCCATGGTAGAAACCACATGAGGTTTGGCTAAAGTATGGTTACCACATCCCATGTAGAGTACATTGTTGGAGTATGTGCAACATTGCTAGTGTATCTGCAACATTGTTGGATTACATGCAACAATAGTAGAAGACATGTAGATGTTCTAAAAGGTTCTTTGGAGTTTCAAAACTCATGAGAGTGTTGTCCCTACTATTACAAGCCATGAGAATGGTCTTGGTGGTATTGTAGGAAACTTACTTTCACTATTTGTTCATACAAAGATGTATTGGTCAAAAACTAATGACTTAAATTATTTGCAATAGTATGTAGACTGATGAATATTTTATCTATTTAGATTATCCTTGTGGGAATGACATGTGGTAATGATGATGTCACACTAAGTTTCTTATTTAGTTCTATGAAAGTTGACATTCCAAGGTGGTTAAAATATGGAGTCAATTAGTATTCCTTGAAATGAATAGGTCTACATCTAAGACATGGCATAGAAGGAATAAGTTGATATGCTCGAATGATGAGAAAGTGATTGAGAACTTGTGCATGGGAAGAAGTTGTACACTGGATGTCTACAAATTTTAAAAGGAGACATAAGGAGATGACTTTATTGTATTTGGATTTTGTGTTTATAGATTAATACAATTGTTGGTTCTCTTTTTCTACTAGGGTTTTTCTCAAAAGGGTTTCCCAAGTTAAACCTTGTGTCTCGTGTTGTGTAGATATTGTGTTTGAATCCTTTGTTGTTACATAACATTTTATAAATGAATTGGTAATAGCACAATAAAATTGTAATTTGAGATCATATAATCTAAAGTTATAAAGAAATCAAGTTGTCATAATTTTCTACATTTGGTATCAAAGCCTTGTGTTTGAGGGTTTGGTATCCAAATGTTGAGTGTTTGTTGGAAAAAAAGGGGACACCTTTTCTTGTTGTGTGTGTTTCTAGTTTTGGAGGGAGATTTTGTCAATTGTATAAGAATTTAGGGATAGTGTTGTTGAATTCATGGATAAAATGTTAAGGTCTAATATTGAGAGATTCAATGGTTACAATTTCAAACTGTGGAAGTTAAATGTTGAAGGCCTCTTTGTGGAGAGAGATCAATGGAGTGTGGTATTTTTTATCAACAAAACCTTCTAGTATGTTTTATGAGGACTCGATTAAAATGGATAAGAAACCTAGAAGTACTATCTATTTATGTATTTCAAAATTTATTTAGATGAATGTCTTAGAAGAAAAAACTATTTTTTTGTTGTCGAAAAGACACGATCATTGTATTTGTCCAAGAGTATAGTAAATAATTTTTTCTTGAAAAGGAAGTTGTATTCTTTGAAAATAAAATAACAAGACTCTTTAAATGATCATCTCAACACATTAAATCTAATCTTGAGCTAGCTAATTTCAATTGGCATAAAACTAGAAGAAGAGGATAAGTGCATAATCTTACTTTTTCCGTTACTTGATTCATGGGACAAACCGATTATGACAATTAGTGGAAATTATTCTTCACCTAAACTTGAGGATATTGTAGGAGTTTTACTAAGTGTCGAAGAGATTATAAGAAGGTCCATGGATGATTCTTCTATGTTGGAACTTTGGTGTGCTATTCACTTATAGAGAGTTCCTAGTAAGGTTTCTAGTGGAAGAAGTTGATGGAGTTTGTTTTAAGTGCATGTTGACAATTGTCTAATCATAGATTGGTAAATAGTTGTGGTAAGATATAAAAGGATGTGGTGAGTTTTAGGTGTTGTGGTTTAGCATAGAGACTTGTATCTAGTGTTGCTATATTCCCAATCACATGGTAATTAGAGGAGAACTCACAACTACATAATTGTATGAGTATGTCACTAAACTGTGTATGATAGTGTAGGTGCACTTACTACATGTGATGGCTAGGAGCATGATGATGTTCTAAGGGATTATTAGAGGTACCACAAGCAGATAAAAGTAATCAAGATTTTGTCTTTGCTACCACAAGCCATGGGTAGTGTTTGGTTGTAGTGTAGAAAGACATGTACACAGTTTAGGTGAAGTTGGTCAACAATCTTTAACCAAGTGTGAACAATACTAACTTATTATGTGTGGTGATTATCCATTTGAAGAAGTCATGTTACATGTAATGTGTAGCATGTTGACATCATGATATGGTCATGAGATGGTTGTGTGATTATTGTTATTCCACGTTAGCAATTAAATAGTTGAACAAATGAAATTCCTTGTGAATGGTTCTGTAGCTATATCTATCTACTTGTACTAATCAAACAAGGTTGGATTATTTGTATGTTGGTTTGATGTGTTGTTAACCTAAAGGTGTGAATTCTTAGTTAGATGTTGTATGTTGCTAGTCTACAAATTGAGACTATGTGTGAAAGAGACCTATTGTATCGGATGTAACTTTCCTAAATAATACAATTGTGAATGTCCTTTTTCTAGTGGGTTTTTCCCATAAGGGTTTCCCACATAAAATTGTGTCTCATGTGTACTTGTGACTTGTGTATGATCACATGTGCTTCATTTAATGTTGTTTAATTGAATTGTATAACAAACATAATTATATTTGATCATATAATTTCAAGGTTTTCTAATATCCCAGTCTATTAATCAACCTTACCAAGGATTTAATTCCCAACCATCTGATTACGGCTTTCTTTTGGGATAGGTCAAAAGATAAAGGGGGTAAGAGCATGAGACATAGGAAAATCAGGGAAAGGATAGGTTCAAAACTCTAGGTAAACTTAAAGTAAAATGTTAGAATTGTGGAAAGAGAGATCGCCTAAAGGATTGTAAATCTCAGAAGATAGATTTGGCGGTTCCTTTGATAAATCCTCAAAAAATGATGAGATTGGTACTGATGATATTGTTATTGTAGGTTTTTATTTTCCTAGTGGGTTATTTATTTTCCTATTTCTTATGTTTTTCCTACACTTTTATTAAGCTTGCTTAGGATAATAAGCGATTTTAATTAGGTGAATGGGTAGTTTGAGGTGTCACCATCCTATGAGGGAGTTCCATTTACTATGTTTAGACCGTTTGGTGGTCTCTTTTGTTAGTGTAGGTTTTTTTTTTCCTTATGTTAGGGAGTATTTATTTTTCCTACAAATATATTAAGCTTGCTTAGGTTATATAATACATGGTTAATATGAGGACACGTGGCATAATCCATCAGTTACATGTGTCGCTCTCACCCATCTTTTGGTAGTTGAGCTTCACACCCTCTTTTGGAGTTATTTGCCACCTCTCATAACCATTTTTTGTCTTTACCCGAGTAGGTATAACCATGTAATTTGGTATTTACCAAGTAGATATAACTCCCGCCTATTTTGGGCAGTTGGGAGTTATTACCTCTCTTGGCTTTACTTGCCCTTATTTTGCTATATAAACAACAATCTCCTCTCCCTTTTGCTATTGAAGAAGTTCAGTGCAAGGGAGTGCTAATTCATATCATCTTTATGTTTCTGTTCTTGCTTTCCTTCAATCATTTTGATCCTGGGTGGCTTCATAGCCAAATCTAACATGGTATCAAAGTTGGCTATGAGTTGTGGGTTAGTAGCATCTTAGGAAATATGAGATTCATCATTTCTTGAAAGCAAAGTATGCTCTTCTCTTGCATCATATGGTGACTTGGAGAATCATAAACGCTTGAGAGAGATTTTGGTTTCTAGGGGGTTCTTTGTCTAATCTTGTCATTTGCAGGTATATCAGAGCTTCCTAAAGACATTCTAAGCTCACCATCGAGTTCAAAGCAGCTGAGAAAGTTAGATTAGGCTTTTATTTCGTCCGAATCAGACATCGAAGGTGAGATCTATGAAGGTTTGAAGCGGGCAATTTTCTGTGGAGATCCAATGTGCTGCTCAAAATTGGGGCACTTTGAGGTAAAACAGACTGCACCATTGCATCTAGAAGGCCCAAGAATCCCCATTTTCATATGTAATTTGTCAAATTTGGATAAAGTTGAATTTGGGGTAGAATTTTTTAGGGAGCCAAGTTGTACGACCCCCTATGCATAGTGTACAGTATGAAATTTTTAAAAAAATTAATTTTTTCTATGATTTTCAAGAATTTCACAATATATATTCACAGTTTTCTTATTTATAAAAATTTGGGTTTAAAATTTGATTTTTTTGAAAAATCAAATCAAAAATTAAAAAAAAATAAGAGGGCCAACAGGCCTTACAACCATGCTGACCCCCTTACAGGGCGTACCAAGCCTGCGTGGGAGTCCTTTAGAGGCCCATAGAGGCTACAACCCCTTCTATGGGTCGCAGACCCCTAGAGTGGGGTCTTGGGGTAGGCTTCCCCCCCCCCCCCCCCCCCCCCATTTTTAAAAATAATAAAAAAATTAAAAAAAAAAACTTGCATCTATGCCCCTGTACTGAAGTCGGTGCCTCAGCCTTTGTGTCCCCCTTGGCACCTCCACCATATTTGGTGGAAGTTCTGGCGGTTTTGCCAATTTTAGAGAAGTTCTTAATTCAGTTGGAGAAATCTATTTTTGGCAAACTTCTAAACAAATTGTCAACAACTATATTTGGCGGAACCTCTAATTATAGTGGAAGTTTCACCAAATTTAGTGACAGTTGAATTTTGAAACTTGCCCCCTTCACCATTGAAGTTTTCACTTTTGTACCTGATCTTCAGAGGGCGATATCTCAGCCATACGAAGGCATTTTTCAGGGCAATTTTTTTTTAAAAGGGGTAGAATTTCACACTCTTCACAATGGTGGAATCATTTTGTGCTCAAAAGATCTTGTTTTTCTAGAAAATCAGTTTTCTCATCAGATATGAAGGATAATTCTCATTTTTTGCAGATTCAAACGACTGTAACTTTCACATACGACCTCGAATCGAGATGATTCTTTTTTTGAAAGTGGATATTTTTCTGATAACTACACATTGGTGTTAGTTTGATGTTTTGATTCTGAGATTATATTTTTCTTTCACTATTTGAGTCCATTTTGGACATTTGTAAAACTCTGGAAAATAACTCCAGCATTGTATACGCATTGATCTATAAAGTGCCAAAATCATATTTTTCTGGGGGGGATCTTTGATTGAGTAAATTTTGGGGGGTAATCTTGTGGTGATTGATTGCATTCATTTCTTTACTATGTGTTCTTCCAATGGGGAAACATAACATTGAACTCCTAACTCCATATAATTATGCATCATGGAAACAATTAGTATGAAATTATCTAAGTGGAAAAGGTTGCACAAGCTATGTAAAAGAATCTATTCCTAAACCTACTGATGCTAGTGCAAAAGCCCTGTGGGAGATCAATCATGAGAAAACTCTTGGATACATTTGTTCATTTGTCTCTGTTGATTTACAGTTTCATGTTGAATCATGCAAGACACCTAAGGAGGCTTGGGAGACTTTTGAAAAATTGTATGGTAAAACTGACAAGATTAGGGGTTATCAAATTGATAATGATCTGATGAATCTTGATCCTAAAAGTTTCAACCACATCCATGACTATATCTCCAAGATTAAGCAACTTAGAACACAGTTAAAGGATTGCAAGATTGATAAGGAGGATTTACAATTGATTCTGAATGTGTTATCGAAGCTTGGTCCTGCGTATTTAGCATTTTTTCTGGCTTTCACACCAATAGCCTTTCTATGGGAGTTGCATATGTTGAGCCTACTTTTGATGCATTTTCAAATCTTCTAATCCAAGAGGAAGTGAAGCTAATTCAAATAGGACTCATCAAGTCTTCTAAGTCACAAGCATTGGTGGCTAGTGAACCTAAGGTACAGAAAGAATCAGGGAATCCTGATCAGAAACAAAAGAAGAAAAAGAACAAGACACATAAAGAATTTAAATCTTCTTCCTCGAAAGGGGAATCATCTAAAAAGGAGAAGCTAATGTGTGCACATTGCAAGAAATTAGGGCATGATGAACATCAATGTTATTTAAAACAAATTGATGAGTTGAAGCATCTTCTAACAAAGAATAAAATCAATTTGCCTTCAACTATGTTAAAGGGTTCATCATCTTCTTCCAATCCAAAGTCAAAGAAACAAAAGGGGCAAGCACTTGTTGCAGTTGCATATTCTGAGTCAGGGAGATGGATCCTTGATTTTGAAGCTTCACATCATATGGGTTCATCACAAAGTATTTTCTCTTCATTTGAGACTTGTTCATCACCAAACATCCTGATGGCCAACAACACATATATGCGTGTTTGTGGGAAAGGATCTATTGACATAGACGAAGGATCATTCAATGATGTCCTTTGTATACCTTCATTGTCAACCAATATCCTTTCTATCTATCAGATCACACATGGTGGGGAAGGAAAGAGTGTTGAGTTCACACCCGATTATGTGATTATTCAAGATTTGCATAGCATAGATATTGTTGCAATTAGGGAGGTAGATCATCAATCTCAACTGTACACCTTCTCACATTTTGCTCCTATTGTTCCTTTGGCTGATCAGGACATTCATTGTCTTCCAGACACAGCTACTTGGGATGAGTACTTGACAGACATTGTAGGTTTGTTTTGTGAGTCCTATCTTGCAAACTTGGAGGACATTATTGAGTGCATACATCTTCCCTTTGATGAAGTTGCTTCATCTTCTTCAGATGTTGACGGGGAACCTTTTGACCCTTTTGTTCTTTACCCACATGATCATTCCTCATAGTTTGACATGATTGTGGCCACTATTAAGAAAACTTTGGAGGAGGCACCTTTGCATTTAGAGAAGATATCTTTGTCTTTCAATTTTGTTCAACATCCATCTCCACTAGGTCGTGGATTGTCATCTTCTACAGTGTGGCCTAGAACACCTAATCTGATGGTGATAACTTTCAGCATCGACATGGGGACACCTGAGCAGAATTCAGAGACATCATATATTTTCATCATTCTTCCTACATATTTCTTTCAGGAATGGAAGATATCCTACATACATTCTTGGTATTGTTTCTTCCTAAGGGGAGGAATATTGTTCGACGATCGTGGATCATCTGCAGCATTCATTGTCAGGCATCTACCATTAATGTAGGAGACTTTATCTTGGGGGGGCTACATGGTCTCTTTTTTCCTCTCTTGGGGGGAGTTTTGTCTTATGAGTTTTCTCTTTCTCATCTTCTAAGAGTATTCATCATTGTACATGGGTACCTAACATGGCCTTGTAGCCGGGACGGATCTTTTCATCATTGCATCTTTTCACCCACCTAAGCTATGCTTAAGGGGGGGTGTTTGTTGAACTGAGGGCAGACAACTGAGAGGGGGGGTGAATCAGTTGTCTCAAAAACTTTATCTTTTGCTGTATCAAATCTTCTTCCACACTTATTAACAGATTAATGATATAATCATGAAAGCATAAATCAACAACACATGAGCAGAAACATAATCAACACATATGACACTAGCATTTTTACGTGGAGACCTGGTAAAGGGAAAAACCACAGTGGGGGTTAACCCACAAGATTTATTCTCTATTAAAAGAATAGAAAATGGGAAGGCACTTGCCTTCGGACGCACTACCCAGAGCTCACTACTCAAAAGAGGCTCACTGCCTACAGAAATATTTATAAGTTTATCACAGAAAGATTAAACTAGAAAACAACATCTTCTTCATGCCAAGGTCAGTTCCATTGAATCATACAACACTTTTTCTCTACCCCCAAACACTTCTTCGCTATCTCCTCATCCTTCACTGCTCTTCCTCTTCTGCTCTTTCTCTTCTCTACTCTGCCTTTCTTCCTTTCTTAGGATCTTATCAATTTCGCACAAGGATGATTTTCCACAACTCAACCACACTTATTTATATGCTTCATCAACCTTGGAATAAACATCAAGGTTGACACTACAAACATCTAACTTAATGCGAATCACTATACTATCGGCCAAACATAGCTGGGACCCAAATCTTCCTCGAACAACATGCCACACTTCATAGAACCTCTCTTAGATCATCCGCAACACGCACAAAGCATCTGATCAACCAAGACTAGAAAGAACAACAACACCCAAGGACAAATCTTCAACCATGAGCTCAATCCTCAATGCAGACCACCAACACAGTAGGCACACGATCGAGAGACCACCACAAGCACAATGAAATCAACAAGAACAACCACACCACCTCACTTCACCAGAAACACTTGCATCTTCATCTGGGAACTTAAGAACTCTCACTGTTATGACTGTCACACTAGAATGATTGCTTGTAGACCTCCAAACCATGAACCTCTTGATTTGAGGATACACACGGACATCCCAAACACACCTCTAGATCCACAGATCATAATATACCATTACAGATCAATCCAGACCAATTTTATGCCACTCTATCACCTCTGAACAACTATAAAACCTGGTTCTACTCAGATGGCCATAACTTCACAAATTCTTCATGTGGATCCCTCAAATCTTTACTGGAGAAACTTCAGACAATCCTTTACAACACCCTTTGGTCTGCAGACTCTGATCTTCATCTCACTGGAAATGCGGAGCAATCTACTTCACTGAACTACACTGTCTTCACTGTCTCTTACAGAGAGATATGTAACTCACTTGTTTCTTCCAGAGATGTTTCTCAATAGCCTCAACACACAATTCTTCTAGAATAAGATACAATTGACACCAATGACAATAAGGATATGTTGACATCAATGACAACACCGATTAGATACATATTTGCAACAATCTCCCCCTTTGTCATTGATGGCAACATATGATGTGAAAAACTATTTCAACCATCAAGACAAGAACTTCTCCCCCTTTCTCTTATCACACCTACAACCATTTTCTTTACTGCTCCCCCTTTCACCATCACTGTTTACTTCCAAGTTTTTCACATGACTTCTCTCCCCCTTTGACATCAATGGCAAAGGGCACATATTTGCAATCATCTCTTTCTCTTTATGTTTCTTAATCCAGAATCATACTGACTACTCCCCCTGAGGAGCATCCCATAAACACCAATCTGGATCACAAGATATGATTGTGAATTCCACCAGACTGATGCACATTAGTGAACCTTAGTTCTGAACAAGAGGGGTAATAACCCCTAGCATCACTCTGAGATACTCAAAAGTATCCTTAGGTAGAGGCTTAGTGAAGATATCTGCAATCTGATCTTTTGATGAAACAAACTCCAATCTGACTTCATTCTCATTTACCTTCTCTCTCAAAAAGTGAAACTTGATGGATATGTGCTTTGTCTTTGAATGCAGCACCGGATTCTTTGAAATGTTTATTACACTTGAATTATCATAGAAAATTGTAATATGTTCTTCAAACACAACTTTGATATCCTTCAACATTTGCTTCATCCATAAAACTTGAGTACAATTACTTGTTGCTACTATGTACTCTGCCTCTGTAGTAGACAGAGATATTGCCTCCTGCTTTTTGCTCAACCAAGAAACCAATCTCTTTCCCAAGTAAAATACACCTCCACTAGTACGCTTCTTGTCATCCACATCTCCTGCCCAATCAGCATCTGTATATGTATCAAGAGTGAAATCATCACCCTTAGGATACCATAAGCCATAATCAGATGTTCCCTTCAGATATCTGAAAATTCTTTTGATTGCTACAACATGAGATTCTCTGGTATCAGCTTGAAATCTATCAACAAGGCCAATTGCATTCATAATATCAAGTCTGGTATGATAAAGATAAAGTAGTCCTCCAATCATTGATCTATACCTTTTCTGATCTTCCTTAGGGGAATCATCATCTTTACTCAACTTGCATCCTGTTACCATAGGAGTATTCACTGGTTTTGAATCCTCCATTCCAAACTTTTTCAACGACTCTTTCACATACTTAGACTAAGATCTGAAGATGCCTTTTTTTGACTGAATGATTTGCAGACCTAAGAAGAAATTTATTTCACCAAGAATGGACATCTCAAATTCACTTTGCATCTAATCCACAAAACTTTTACACATGCTCTCATTTCCACCAAAGATGATATCATCAACAAATACCTCAACAATAAAGATGTGTTCATAATCAATTTTGAAATAAAGATTACTATCAGCAATGCCTTTGCTAAAGCCTAACTTTAGCAGATACTTATCTAATCTTGCATACTAGGCTCTTGGGGCTTGTTTAAGTCCATACAATGCTTTCTTCAATCTGCAGACCTTATCTTCTTGATCAGACAACTAGAATCCTTCTGGTTTCTCAATGTAGACTTCTTCTTCCAACTCTCTATTCAGGAATGCTGACTTGACATCCATTTGGTAGACTTTGAAATCTTTGTGAGTAGTAAAGGCAAGAAATAATCTAACTGCTTCAATTATTTCTACCAGAGCAAAAGTTTCTTCAAAATCAATTCCCTCTACCTGAGAGTAACCTTTGCACACCAATCTTGCTTTGTTTCTCACAACTTCACCATCTTCATTCAATTTATTCTGGAAGACCCATTTAGTTCTAATTACATTTTTGTTTTCAGGTCTAGGAACAAGATCCCAAGTATGATTCTTTTCAATTTGTATTGATTCTTCTTCCATTGCTTTTACCCAACTTTCATCATTACAAGATTCATTCACTAATTTTGGTTCAATATTTGAAATTAGACAATACTCCTCTTATTCTTCAGCAATTCTTCTTCTAGTTTGAACAACTTTATTTTTATCTCCTATGATCTGATCTTCAAAATGATTCAACCTTACATACCTGGGAGTTTTGGTATTTTCTTGAGCTTCTAATTCTTGAACTTGTTCCTCAGCATTTTCACTAGCCTCTTGAGTCACTGGATTTTCTAGAGCACTCTGAATCTGAGTCTGAGCTTGAACTTGCTTTTCATTTTCATCACCTGATTCATATTCATAGAACTTGGAAGGTCTCTCCATGCTCTCATCTACTTTGACATTAGCACTTTCAACAATCTTTTTCAATCTCTTGTTAAAGCACCGGTATGCCTTGCTTTGGTTAGAATACCCAAAAATATTCCTTCATCAAACTTGCATCAAACTTGCCTAGATCTTCATCTCTTTTGATATAGCATTTACTACCAAAAACTTTGAAATATTTCACAAAAGGAGCATTACCAAACCACAGTTCATAAGGTGTTTTACCAGAATTACCTTTGATCTACACCCGATTAAGAGTGCAGACAGCAGTACTTATAGCCTCTCTCCAATAGACATGTGGAACATTTGCTTCCATCATCATGGTTCTAGCAGCTTCTTGAATAGTTCGGTTCTTCCTTTCCACAACTTCATTTTGCTGAGGAGTCCTAGGACCAGACAACTGTCTTCTTATTCCGTACTTTTCACAAAATGTATTAAACTCACTGAAGGTAAACTCTTCACCTCTGTCAGATCTCAGACACTTTATCTTCGCACCACTCTTATTCTCCACCCTAGCCTTAAACACTTTGAACTTGTCAAGTGCCTCTAATTTCTCTCTCAAGAAAGTGACCCACATCATTTGGGAGTGATCATCAATCAGCAACATAAAGTATCTATCTCCTTGCAAACTCATAACCCTGGCAAGACCACACAAATAAGTACGCACAAGTTCCAACAATCCACTTGAAGATTGTTTTTTGCTCTTGAATGTAGTTCTACTCTATTTTCCCAACTGACATTCCTTACACATGCTATTAGCAGGTTTTACAAGCTTTGAAAGATCTCTCACAACCTGAGTAGTACTTATCTTGACAATGTTGTTAGAGTTTACATGACACATTCTCCTATGTCATAGCCAACTCTGATTAATATGAGCAATCAAACAATTTTTACTAGTACCACTTAAATTAAAGATGTTACCTCTAGTCTATGTACTAGATGCAATCTCAATTTTGGAGCTTTCCAAAATTTTGTATTTTCCATCCTTGAATCAGAGATCATATCCCTTGTCAACCAACTATCCAACACTGAGAAGATTATGCTTCAACCTTTCTACATACAAAACATCATTAGTGTTATTCTTACCATCAAGAGAGATGGATCCTTTGCCACGGATTCTATTAGTTGAATTGTCTCCAAACTTCACATTCCACCTTCATACCTTTCCATACTTACAAACTTACTCTTATCACCTGTCATATGATGAGAGCATCCACTGTCAATTACCCATTCATCCTTTGCTTCAACCTGAGCAGCCAAGGCTCTTTCCACATTCACACAACTAGCAGATCCAATAGGCATTAGATCTTCTTCTTTGATGGCAATGAGCACCTATTCATTTCCTAAGGTACTTCCCTTATCAAATTCATCATTAGTGACTCCTTCTTTAGCAGCTTCTTGGACATAGTAGCATTTCTTCTAAACCCTAGGTCTATTAGGGTTTGGCTTTGAAACCCTCTCTAGACATCTTGAGGCAAAATGACCAATCTTATTGCAAGCAAAACATTTGAAAGGCAAATTTCCTTCATACTTACTGGATCCTCTTGGTAGTCTTTTGGCAAAAAGGGCTTCAAGTTCTTCAAGCTCCAATTCATCTTCTTCAAGATCCTTCCTTGCCTTCTCAAATATGGTTAGTCTTCTCGAAGAGCTTTCACCTGGATCAAATCTTTGCTTTCCAAAAACACTGGCCTTAAATGCAGATTCAGATTTAGGAAGAGAATCACCAAACTGACTCATTTCAAATGCTGAGAGCTTGCCAACCAACTAATCCCTTGTAATAGTTGTCATAGTCCTAATTTCCTCAATAGCAACAACTCTATACTTGTATGAAGCAGGTAAGGATCTGACCACTTTGCCAACAATCTCTAATTCTTCCAGTGTTCCACTACTGCACACAAGTTCATTCACCTTCTGCATGTAGGAAGTGATGTTTTCATCTTCACTCATCCTCAAATTTTGGTATATACCCTTCAAGCTCTGCAACTTAGCACATTTGACATTTTCATCACCTTCATATAGAGTTTCCAACTTCTTCTAGATTTCATGAGCATTTTTTAATTCCAAGACATTTGTCATTTCTGTATCAGTCAAGGCACTCAGCAAGGCTTCTTTAGCTCGAATGTTGTTTTTAGCATCTTTAAGTTCATCTAGAGTTGAAGGACCTTTCTCCAAAGGCTTATACTCATCCTTAGTTATCAACCAATAAGCATCACCCATGCATTGCAAATGGCACTCCATGCAACTCTTCCAAAGAGAGTAATTTGTTCCATCAACTCTCAGATTGTCCTTCTTGTATGTCGACATCCTAGATCTCCTCAAGCGGTCAAGCTTCTTTTAGAGGAACTGGCTCTGATACCAATTGTTGAAATAAGGGAAGATAACTGAGAGGGAGGGCGAATTAGTTGTCTCAAAAACTTTATCTTTTGTTGTATCAAATCTTCTTCCACACTTATTAATAGATTAATGATATAATCATGAAAGCATAAATCAACAACACATGAACAGAAACATAATCAACACATATGACACTAGGATTTTTACGTGGAAACCTAGTTAAGGGAAAAACCACGGTGGGGGTTAACCCACAAGATTTATTCTATGTTAAAAGAATAGAAAATGGGAAGGCACTGGCCTTCAGGTGCACTGCCCAGAGCTCACTGCTCAAAAGAGGCTCACTGCCTACAGAAATATTTATAAGTTTATCACAAAAAGATTGAACTAGAAAACAATATCTTCTTCATGCCAAGGTCAGTTCCATTGAATCACACAACACTTCTACTCTACCCCCAAACACTTCTTCGCTATCTCCTCATCCTTTACTGTTCTTCCCCTTCTGCTCTTTCTCTTCTCTGCTCTTCCTTTCTTCCTTTCTTAGGATCTTATCAATTTCGTACAAGGATGATTTTCCACAACTCAACCACACTTATTTATATGTTTCATCAACCTTGGAATAAACATCAAGGTCGGCACTACAAACATCTAACTTAATGTGAATCACTATACTATTGGCAAAACATAGCTGGGACCCAAATCTTCCTTAAACAACACACCACACTTCATAGAACCTCTCTTAGATCATTTGCAACATGCACAAAGCATCCAGTCAACCAAGACTAGAAAAAATAGCAACACCTAAGGACAAATCTTCAACCACAAGATCAATCCTCAATGCGGACCACCAACACAGTAGGCACAGGATCCAAAGACCACCACAAGCACAATGAAATCAACAAGAACAACCGCACCACCTCACTTCACCAGAAACACTTGCATCTTCATCTGGGAACTTAAGAACTCTCACTATCATGACTGTCACACTAGAATGATTGCTTGCATACCTCCAAACCACGAACCTCTTGAGTTGAGGATACACATGGACATCCCAAACACACCTCTAGATCTGCAGATCATAATATTCCATTACAGATCAATCTGGACCAATTTTCTGTCACTCTGTCACCTCTGAACAATTGTAAAACTTGGTTCTACTTAGATGGCCATAACTTCACAAATTCTTCATGTGGATCCCTCAAATCTTTACTGGAGCAACTTCAAACAATCCTTTACAACACCCTTTGGTCCACAGACTCTGATCTTCATCTCACTGGAAATGCGAAGCAATCTACTTCATTGAACTGCACTGTCTTCACTATCTCTTATAGAGAGATATGTAACTCACTTGTTTCTTCCAGAGATGCTAATTTTCTCAATATCCTCAACATACAAGTATTCTAGAATGAGATACAATTGACACCAATGACAACAAGGATATGTTGACATCAATGACAACACTGATTAGACACATATTTGCAACAATGTTAGTGTAGTTTTTTTATTTTCCTTATGTTAGGGAGTATTTATTTTTCCTACACATATATTAAGCTTGCTTAGGTTATATAAGACATGGTTAATATGAGGACATGTGGCATATGTTGGGAATTAAGGTGTCTCAACCTTGGTAATTCTCTGCATTTGTAATGTTTGTATTTATTATTCAATTGCCTATGTTGTAAATAATTGGAAATTCTAGTTTGTCATATTGTGGGATGTGGCACAGTGATGTGTCAATCCTACATGGATTATGACAACTTGTTATTTTGTCCTCACATGAGGAGATATGCATCCCACTTAGTGGTAGGAATATTCTGCCATGTGTCGGCATCTTCTATGTTATGTAAGAAATGTTTGACCGAAACGGTTATGACAGATTCCTATGACGAATCTATGACATGTAAGAGTCGAGAATAGAAGGTTGTAAGACAGGTAATGACATGTGTCATGTAGCATCTTTGAATGAGGCTTATTTGGGCACCCCAAGGTGGAATAGGATGTGTTGTAAGAGAATATGCTATTAATAGCATGTGTATGACAGATTCTCTTACAGATGTAAGTTGTAATCGCTATGACAGATTCTATGATGGTCGTAAGTGTCATAAGAGCATCTGTCATTGCCCATTTTGGAAAGTGGCGACCTCTTTGGAATGGGAGTTGTGGACAAGTGTTAGATACATTCTACAATGTTGACCAAGTGTCCCTAGGCATGGGTTTTGGTCCAAGATGCCATATTGGATGCCCATTCCAAGAAAGGTCCAAAACTGCCTTGTATGTTCTATTTAAACAGGTGCTTGGAGATGGAGTTTGTATCACAGGTTTACAGGTACTGTTATGCTGCCAGATTGACTCCAGACATGAGTGTCGAAGACCATTGAAGCTTGCATTGCAAGTGTATTGTAAACATTCTTTCAGATTTGTTAATACATTGTGCAAGTTTCTGAGTGTGGAGTTTTTCACCCGATAAGGGTTTTCCCCACCGTAAATCTCTGTCTCTCTTCTTTTGTCTTCTTTCTGGCTCTTGTGTTTTGTTGCTATATCTCATGTTAATGGTTTAACATTGCTGTAATAGTTAGGATAAAGTTGAATTTGCATAGCCCTCTCCTCAATAGATTAGTGAAGGAAGTGTTTCCGCACACCTAGCTTCCTTTCAGCATAATCCATCAGTTACATGTGTCACTCTCACCCACCTTTGGGTAGTTGAGCTTCACACCCTCTTTTGGAGTTATTTGCCACCTCTCATAACCATTTTTTGTCTTTACCTGATTAGGTATAACCATGTAATTCAACATTTACCAAGTAGATATAACTCCTGCCTATTTTGGGCAGTTGAGAGTTATTACCTCTCTTGGCTTTATTTGCCATTATTTTGCTATATAAACAACACTTTCCTCTCCCTTTTGCTATTGAAGAAGTTCAGTGCAAGGGAGTACCGATTCATATCATCTTTGTGTTTTGTTTCTTGCTTTCCTTCAGTCATTTTGATCCATGGTGGCTTCACAGCCAAACCTAACATCTCCCTATTGGTCAGTTTTTCCACCTCCACCCCTCTACTTGGTCTATATAAAATCACTATCTTGTATTTTGCCAATATTTTGTGTAGCTTCTTCTTTGAGCTTGTAATGCAATTCTATCATCTTGACATTTGCATATCTCTCAGAATCACTTGTTTAAGTTTGTTTATACATTTACAGCTTTTGTAGCTTAGAATGTCGCTTAAAAAGTTCTTAGGCTATTCATCTATTTCAGATTTCTAACATGGTATTAGAGCTTTTGTTTTGACAGTTTTGAGTTTTTACATTCTTGATTAAGAGATTGAGTTCTTTGTGAGATCTTGTAAATCTTGTATGCTCTTCTCTTGCATTTTTTGAAGATTTGGAGAATCAAAAAGGATTTATCAAAACCCATTAACCTCTTCATGTTGCATGTGTTTTATGAGATATGGGTGATTTTAGCTATTCTAGTATATTACTAGTGTTTTTATTGTTACAATGCGTCTAGGAGGCTTGAGAAAGTCAAGATTGGCTTTTGTTTAATCCAATTTGGAGATCATGTGACAGTTGCAAATGGGGGAACCTTTGAAGCTTAGATCTAGAAAAAAACTTTTGTCTAGGGTGCTTTCAAGCCAAAGGAACCTCATGATTGCATCCAGAAGGACCAAAAAACCTTGTTTTGATATAAAATTTACCCAATTTTAGTATTAGGAGCAATCAAGTCAAACAAAATTTGCTAGGAAGGTCGTTCAACACCCCAACACATAGACTAAGGTAAATTTATTCAAAATTTTCAAAAAAAATTTAAAAACACTAAAAGAGATACACTCATAGTGCTAAATCTTAAGTGCTTAAAGCACTTTGTATATAAGGGGCTTCGACCTCTATTCAAACACCCACAAGCTTTGTTCTTAGCCCCTAGCAGGCTTCTAACAAGCCACCAATAACATAAAATCTGTCACCCTCTGCTTCACCACCCCAACAGCCAAAAACCACTGCCCCCAATGGCCAACAACCTCTTCTCTACCTAGTCACTACCCCTGCAACCACTAGAACTGGTGGCGCAGCCCACGGGCCACCCAAGTGCCACCAATCCCTGATTTTTAAGCCTAATAGGGCATTTTTTTTTCAAACTTGCATAACTTTTTGTCATGGAGGTGAATATTTGCAAACAAGTAGGTGGCAACAAGCTAGAGACGAGCTCTTTTAAGCCAAGATGATTTTGATCATATTTTTTGCCATTTTTTACTAGAAATTATAAGTTGAATCTAGTAGTTGATTTTTCTTTGACAGGCCAATTCTTGTGCCTCTGATCTCTATTTTTTGCAAACGAATAGGGGTTGGAAAGATGTTGGAGAGAAATACACAAATATATAGATATTTTTACAATATTTTGTATCAAAAGTTGATTTTTGGCCATTTGTGGGCCCTAAGACTATTGTAATATGGTAAAAAAATTGTAAACACACTAAACTATAAAGTTCCCAACTTGTAATCTCTAGGGGGTGATTTATGATCTAGTGAAAAAGGGGGGGGTGTCTTGTGTGCTTTATTTGAGTTCTGTATTCTCATTTTCTACACAACAAGCTACAAACTACAATCTTCTTTTCTACATAAAATGGATCAAACAACAATTCCTATTTTAACTTCATATAACTATTTTAATTGGAAATAAAAAATGACTATCTATTTCAAGAAGCAAGGGTTGTATAGGGTAACTATAGGGCTTGAAATAGAACCAACTCTAATTATAAAAAACATCCAAAATGGTTTAATAAGTGTGATGAAGCATTTGGCACCCTGTCCATGTCTATATCTCCATATTTTATTTTTCATATTGAATCTGTTTCTACACCAAATGATGTATGGACCACCTTGGAAAATCTCTTTGGTATGTAGGATGAAATAAGAGGACATCTACTAGAGAATGAGCTCATATGGTTAAGTCCTAGTTTTGATACTATTTAGGACTTCTTCACTAAACTAAAGGCCATAAGATTGTAGTTAAAATAATGTGGAATTGAGAAGAAAGATTCTCAATTGATCTTAAGTATTCTTTCTAAACTTGGTCTAAACTATTCAGTTTTTATTTCTACATTTTATGCTACTAAAAGTGCCTTAGGAACCACTTATAAAATGCCTTCTCTTGATGATCTTGCAAATGAACTCACAAAGGAGAAAGATAAATTGGTTCAAATGGGTACAATTAAACCCTCTAAATCTCATGCCTTGGCTAGAAATTAGGGCACTAAAGACTAGAAAGGGTTTGGTAAGAAAAATAAAAAATAACATAATCAAGGAGAGAAGAAATAAGATCAGAAACAAGTTACCTCTAATGCAACTATTCATGTCTCTTCTTCCAAAGGAGATAAGCTTAAGAAGGAGAAGGCAAAGTGTGGCTATTGTAAAAAACCTAGTCATGTTGAAAACAAGTGTTTAAAGAAACAAATTGATCACCTTACACATCTTCTTGAAAAGAATACTATAAAGGTACCTAATTCTATCAAATAGAATTCATCTTGGGAATTTTCAAAGGACATGACAACAAGGGGAAAGGAACTTGGGAAAGGCCCTTGTTGTAGTAGCTTCACAACTTGATACTTGGATCATTGACTCGGGTGTTCTGCACCACATGGCTCTAATGCAACTATTCATGTCTCTTCTTCCAAAGGAGATAAGCTTAAGAAGGAGAAGGCAAAGTGTGGCTATTGTAAAAAACCTAGTCATGTTGAAAACAAGTGTTTAAAGAAACAAATTGATCACCTTACACATCTTCTTGAAAAGAATACTATAAAGGTACCTAATTCTATCAAATAGAATTCATCTTGGGAATTTTCAAAGGACATGACAACAAGGGGAAAGGAACTTGGGAAAGGCCCTTGTTGTAGTAGCTTCACAACTTGATACTTGGATCATTGACTCGGGTGTTCTGCACCACATGGCTTTGTCACAAGATGGGTTTTCCTCTTTGGAGCCATGTTCTATGCCATTTATACTAATGGGTGATGACATTATTGTTGAAGTTCATGGGAGAGAGTTTGTTGGTATGGGTGAAGGAATATTTCATGATGTTCTCTATGTTCCATCTTTGTTAACTAATCTCCTATATGTCTATCAGATCACTCTCACTAGCTTTGGCAAGCAGTTTGAGTTCACACTAGACACAATAATAATCAGTGAGTTGCACAATGGGTCTACAGTTGTTATGGGTAAATTTAATCATTAGTCTAGAGTGTATCACTTTTCTCACTTTGTTCCTAATTATCCTTCACTTTCTTTTCTCACTCACTCACATGAGGTGAGCTATTTATGGCATCAACAATTTGGCCACTTGAACTTTCGCTACTTGCAGCAACTCAATCAACATGGTATAATTTTAGGGTTCCCTTCTATTCACCTTTCTGAAGGAGTTTGTCAAGGGTACATTCTTGGTAAGCATCTTGAAGAGAAATATGATAAATGCAAAGCATGGAGGGCCACATAGCTTTTGGAGTTAGTACATAGTGACTTGACAGGACCATTTCTACATCCTTCTTTTAGTAGGGCTAGATATGTTTTAAATTTCATTGAAGATATTTATAGATACACATGGGTATATTTTATCAAACAAAAGTTTGAGGTCTTTGAGTCTTTTCAAGACTTCAAAGATTTTGTAGAGAAATAATCAGGGAAGGCCTGTAAGATTTACATACAGACAATGGGAGGGAATATGTCAACTAGAGGTTTGAGTAGTTTTGTGCTTTAGAGGGCATTGATCTTCAACACACAGTTACCTACAGTCCAAAACATAATGGTGTCACATAACAAAAGAATAGGTCATTGAAATAGATGGCCAACTGTATGATTCACTCCAAGTCAATGGCACCTCAGTATTGGGTAGAGGCCATCAACTATGTGTGTTACATCCAGAAGTGAGTTCCTCACTAAGATGTGAAGAGGGTCACTCCTTTTCAAGCTTGGACTGATTAGAAATCCATAATAAAGCACTTTTGATTATTTAGTTCTCTTGCATTGGCCCACATTCCAGCATAGAAACACAAGGCTATGGATATACAAAGCAAGCCTTGCATTTTTTTGGGGTACCCAGATTGTGTCAAAGGCTATAGGTTTCTTCATCCTACCACTCATGAACTATTCATCTTGAGGAGTGTCCATTTCAAGGAGAATGTTTCCAATTCTTCTCTAACCACTTCTACATCTACCTTCACTTTCGGAGACACTATGACATGATGATAGTTCTTTTGAGGATCTAAATCCTCTTGATATTGATGAGGAGTCTTCTTCCTCCACTTTAGATGGCAACAATGACGATGAGGATTCTTCCTCCTCTCCTAGTCATCATTTAGAGGGTGATGATTCTCCTCTAGACTCTTTTGATTCTTTAGCTATTGGGCCTCTTTAGGCTCATCAAACAATAGAGTCAGAAGGTGATTGGGTTGGTGATTTTCAAGATGTAAGAAGAACAAGGTCACAATTTCAACAAGCTTCACATATATTCATTGCTTCATCTTTCATTCCACAATCCTTTTGGGAAGCTTCCAGTGTCCCGAGTGGGATGCTACTATGTAGGAAGTGTTCAGTTCCTTGGAAAGGAACCATACTTGGGATTTAGTCCCCCTTCGTAAGGGAAGGAAACTTGTTTGATGCAAGTGGATCTATCATAAAAAATTTACTGCAGATGGGTCAATTGATAAGCATAAGGCTCACCTAGTCACTAAAGGATTCTCCCAGGTTCCAAGGATTGACTACTCTAAGACTTTTGTGCCAGATTCCAGAATGAACTCCATTCAAATTTTCCTTTCTATTGATGCAACCCATCATTGAGAAGTTCATCATATGGATGTGAAGAGTGCCTTCATGGTGACCTTCAGGAGGAGGTATACATGGAGCAACCACAAGGGTTTGTACAAGATTGTATCATCTTAGGAAGTCTCTTTATGGCCTCAAATAGGCCCCTTAGGCTTGGTATGCCAAGATGGACTCCTTCCTTCTATTATTTGGGTTTACTTGGTGCCATTATAATTCAAATATTTATATTCTACAACAGGATGATACTCTCACCTTCCTTGTTCTCTATGATGCTGACTTGTTGTTGATAAGGAGTCAGTTATCCACCATCAAGGCAGTGAAGACCACCCTTCATGATCATTTCTTGATGTCAGACTTGGGCATTCTGTACTACTTTTTGGGGATTGAGATCACTTAGTCTTCTTCTAGTATCTTCATTGCATAGCCCAACTATGCACTTGATACACTCTCTACATTTTGCATGGCTGATTGTAAGCCTGCACTAACTCCATTTCTATCAGGGGTCAAACTTGTGGCTCACCCTTCTTCACCATTGGTGGATGCTACCTTGTATCACCAATTAGTTGGGAGTCTCATATACTTGGTTAAAATGAGGCCTAATCTATCATATACTATGGGCCTGATCTCTAGGTTCATGCAGGAGCCACATGAGTTGCACTAGAAAGTTGATGAGCAGATTCTTCACAGAGCACTCAGAGTTGTGGGATTCAATATGCAGTGGGCATGGATACTGACTTGGTGGGACATACAGATTCATATTGGGCAGGTAATTCTTAGGATCGCAAGTCTACTTCAAGGTATTGCTTCTCACTTAGTTTCGGTCCAGTTTCTTGGTCGAGCAAGAAGCAGTCTGTAATTGCTCTTTCATCTATAGAGGCTAAGTATTGAGGAATATTTAATGCTTCCACTGAGGCCATTTGGCTTCAAAATATTCTCACTAAGTTTGGTATTCCCTTCTGGAAGCCTACAATCATCCTTTTTGACAACCAGAGTGCAATATAAATCTATCACAATCTGGTCCATCACCAATGGACCAAACACTTTGAGATCCACATGCACTACCTTCGAGAGCTGATTCATGAGTAGATCATTGACCTCAGGTATTGCATGAAATCAAAGCAGATCGTAGACATCTTTACCAAACCCTTCACTAAGAGCAAGTTCCTGTATTTGCAAGCTTTGTTGGGGGTGTGGAAAGTGTCCACTTTGAGGGGGCTTCTTAGTCCTTCTCTTTTCTCTCTCTACTTTTTTTTGGGGGGGAGGAGGGGCGTTCTCTCTCTACTTATGGTAGGGGATTCTATTCCTTTATTTTTTGGGGGCTTCTTCTCTTTTGGGGGGAATTCTTTGTACATGGGTACCTCATTAGGCTTCATTTTTCAGGACCCATCTCTTCACCCATCTAAGCTATGCTTAAGGGGGGAGTTAGTGTAGGTTTTTATTTTTCTAGTGGGTTATTTATTTTCCTATTTTCTAGGTTTTTCCTACACTTTTATTAAGTTTTCTTAGGTTAATAAAGTGAGTTTAATTAGATGAATGGGTAGTTTGAGGTGTTTCTATCCTATGAGGGAGTTACATTTAATATGTTTAGACTATTTGGTGGTCTCTCCCTATTGACCAGTTTTGCCACCTCCACCCCTCTCCCTAGTCTATATAAACTCACTACCTAGCTTGTATTTTGAATCTTAAATGGTAATATTTTGCCAATCTTTTGTGTAGATTCTTCTTTGAGATTGTAATGCAATTTTGTCATCTTGACATTTGCATATCTCTTAGAATCATTGGTAGATTCTTCTTTGAGATCGTAATGCAATTTTGTCATCTTGACATTTGCATATCTCTTAAAATCACTGGTCTATTTTTGTTTAGGCATTTATAGCTTTTGTATCTTAAAATATCTCTTAAAAAGTTCTTGGGTTATGCATCTATTTAAGATTTCTAATAGCTTTTATCTCTACTAACATTGTTTGTGATTATTCTTGGCTAATTGACTCACATGCACCATTTCACATGACTCCTCGTAAGGAGTAGTATTCCAAGTATAAGAAGTATGATGGAGGATAAGTTTTTCTTGGTGATAAAAACTCTCTTAGGATAGTTGGCTAGGGAAAGGTAAAATTGTCTTTCAATGATGGGAGAGTCAAGTTTCTCTCAAATGTGTTGCATATTCCAAGTATAACAAGAAAGATTTTTTTGTTTATAAGATAATTAGCTTTGGAGTGCATGATACCTTTTATGAAAAGGGTTATACATTGGTTAGAGAGAATTTGGTTCTACCTAAAGGGATTAGACATGGAACTCTCTTTAAGGTGGAGACATCTACTCTATGTAATTCAGCCAATGTAACTAAACTTGAATCAGTTATGTTGTGGCACCATAGATTGGGTCACTTAGGTAAAAAGGGTTTTAAAACCTTGGCAAGTAAAGATATGGTGATTGGTCTTTTAGATTATTATGTTGGTTTTGAGTTCTATGAACATTATGTGTTTGGAAAGTAGAATAGGGTCAAGTTTTCCATAGGAGATATTAGAGCAAGTGAGATTTATAAGTGATTCATAGTGACATGTGTATACACCTAAAAATGGCTAAGTCGAATTAAATAAATATTTTAATATTTATCTTAATTCCTATTCTTCTATCAATTAAATAAATATTCTAATTTATTTAAATGATTCACATCCCTCCCAAAATTAAATAAAATCAATTTATTTAATTAAATTCCCTAAATTCTTCTATAGTCTCATATAATTAAATAATTCTAAATTATTTAATTAATCCTAAATTCCTCTATCCCAAAGTCCTAATTCCATAAATCCACATCACCTTTCCACCTCACCATTCCACCTCATTCTTCCACCTCACCATGTTGCACATGTAATTAAATATTTTAAGATTTAATTAGCTATATTCCCTCACCCACATGTCCTATTTATCCTCCAGTCAAATTAGTTAACTCATCAATCAAATATGTTAATTAATTAGTCAATTGAGTTCAGTGGTCAATCTATTATGTTGACTCCTCAATCAACCGAGTTAACTAATCAATCATCTCAGTTAACTCTTCAATCTATTCTGTTATCTCCCATAACTCATGAAGAAGGCTTGGACACTTGTCCTCTCCTAATTTGTGCACATTCCATCAAGTCTTCTCAACCTTACACCTCACAGGTAATTCCTCCAATCATGGATCTAGTGACACTTAGATTTGGTCTTCCCTCAGCCTATATAAGCAAGGTCTTCACACGCATTTGTATCCATCTAAGCTTAAGCAATCTTACTATGTAGGAATCATTACAGTGCGCCTTTGACAAATTTATCATCCACTTGCATTCACACAACCTCATTATCACAATCCTTATCCAATCATGTCTCCATCAATCCATATCCATTAGTATTGCATTTGTAGTGTCATCTCCATTGCATAATCCACCCATAGCCATTCTACTTTTGTCATCTTCAACATCAAGGAAGTACACACTTATGAGAGATCCATTACCAGCAAGATCAAGAGGAGATAGGTGAACAATGGAAGCATAGAAGTAAAATGATCTTCGAAGGTATATTCTTTGTTTACTTGTGTTTACATCAATTTCCATTGAGTTATTGGTTGTTTAGTTGTTTAGTACTACTGTTCACATTTTCCACTAACAACATGTTCAATCTTGTGGATATCTCTTCTATTAGTAATCTCAAGGTATTATATCTCTTTTATTTATCATGATTACTCTTGACAAACTTGGATATATTTTCTTGGATAGAAATTTGATTTTCTAAATATTTAAGGAATTTAAGGCACTTGTAGAAAATTAGACAAAGAGGAAAATAAAAGTTTTGAGATTAGATAATGGTGGAGAGTATTGCTCTAGGGATTTTAAAGAATTCTACAAAATCACTAGAATTATAAAGCATAAAACTACACCTTATACATTGCAATAGAATGGGGTAGCTGAAAGAATCAATAAAACCTTAATGGATAGAGCTAGAAGTATGTTGAATAGTGCAAGTTTAAAACATAAGTTATGGGCTAAAGAAATAAGTACTACTAAATTTATTTGATGAACATTTCTCCTACTTCTACACTTGAGGATAAAACACCATATGAAATGTGGATAGGTAAAATCTTGTTATTTTACATCTTAAGGTATTTGGTTGTGAGGCATTTGTCATGTACCTTAAAAAATAATTTGTTGAATTATAAAGCTAAAAAATTCATTTTCATGGGATATGGTGAAAATCTAAAAGGGAATAAGATTTGGAATCCTTTAACTTTAGAATTTTCTATTCAAGAGATGTTTTCAAGAAACTTAGAGTTTTTCCAAGAAAGAATAATCAAAGGAACTAGAGAGCAACAAGATGCATTTTGAGAACAAACTAGAGTAAGAAGATGCATTAGGAAATGAACAAAATAGTGTGCAAGATAACGAGGATGGATAGGAAGAACATTTGGAAGAAATATTAGGGCAAATTTTGATGAGGCAAATTCTCCACTAGCTGTGAGAAGGTCTACAAGACAACATAAACTACCAAATAGGCATAGTACACTATATTGCCATGTGTTTTTGCTTTATCTTGTACTAATGGCGAACCAAGTTTTGTGAAGGAAGATCTAACTTCTAAGCAATAAAATATTGGAAGAAGGCCATGAAGGAGAAGATGTCAGCCTTGGAAAAATGTGAGACTTGGGAATTGGTTGACCTTCTTGAAAAAAGATTTAACCTATTGGTTGCAAATGGGTGTATTAAAATAAGTTTAGCATAGGTACTTGCAGATTGATGGAATAGATTTTGGTGAGATTTTTCTCTTGTAGCTAAATTGAACTCCATTAGATGTATGTTGTCTATTGTTGTTGTTTTTTATTTTGAAGTAAAGCAAATGGATGCCAAAAGTGCATTCTTACATGGAGATTTAGAGGAGGAAATCAATATGAAATATCCTAAAGAATTTGAGATTAATGGGAAAGAAGATCTAACTTGTAAGCTGAAAAGGTCTCTATATAATTTAAAGAAATCACTATGAATATGGTATCAAAATTTTGATTCATGTATGTTGGAACTAGGTTTTACTAGGAGTAAAGTTGAACATCTTGTTTACTAAAAACAAGTTGGTGATCACATTTTAATTTTTGTTTTATATGTTGATGATCTATGTTAATAATTGTAAACAATAAGGCAATAATTAAGGAACTCAAAGCTCAACCTTTAAAGAAGTTTGATATGAAGGATTTAGGTGCTACAAGATACATATTAGGTATGGAGATCAATAGAGATGGGGCTAATAAAAAGTTTTGGTTGAATCAAAGGAAGTACATTGAAACTATTTTATAGAGGTTTAATATCCAAGATAAGAAACTTGTAAACATTCATTTACTTGTAGGCACTAAGTTGTCTTTTGATCATTGTTTTGATTCTCAAGATGATTTGGAGGACATGTAAAATGTACCTTGTGCTATTTTGTTAGTAATCTTGATGTATTCCATAGTCAATACTCAACCAGACATTTCCCAAGTAGTGGGAGTTCTTAGTAGGTTCATGTTAAATCCTAGAAAAGAACATTAGACTCGTGTGAAAAGAGTTTTTAAGTACTTGATGTAATTTACCAAACATAAATTTTATGTAAATATTCTAAGATTTGAAATACTCCAATGATTTTGAACAACCAAATATAAAATATTTCTAAAATCTCAAATACCCACAACAAATAAAAAGAGAACTACACTCAAATCCACCCAAAAACTAGACATGCACTACCATGACCCAAACAATCTATTTTTCTAAAATCTGATTTGAAACTCTTATGAATTCAAAAATAATAATCTGCATCATATTTTAATCACTATCTTATCACCAATATTCCATGAAGCCAAGCTAAGAGCATATAGTGATAAAATTGAATAAACTATGTAGGTCTTCTCAAAAAAACTATTCTAGAAAGATAAACAAATTTTGCACACATAAATGAAAAATTCACAATATGTTGGAGCTTATTCTTATTAATAAAATATGCAGAAAAATACTAAAATATATCAGATATTATAGTAATACAAATGATGGATAAATCTAAAATAATCTTTTGTATGTTGGAGCTCCCTTCTATGCAATCTTTCAAATAGAAACTACTAAAAATATATGCTAAAAATCCAAACAAAGATTTGAAATGAAAATACAACATCTAAGTGAGATTCACCTTAAGAAATAAATGATTTTCATCCTCTAATCTCCAAGAATCCAAGGGGTTTCACCCTCAAATCTTATAGTTGAACACAAGTGCTCAAGTGGTGAAGAAAATTGATTCATTCACAAAAGATACAAAATGGTGAGGTGCCTGACTTAAATATAGAAGATGTGGGTACAAATCCCAACATCCCATTAGTCCATACACCCAGCTATGTTTAACTAGTCAAAGATGCTCTTCTTACACCCACTTACAATTGTCATAAATAATTATGAAGATACTTCTAAAATAAGAAAATGTATAACTCCTTACTAATTTCCTTGTCATAAAATATTCCTCCCACAAAAATATCTCCCACTGTTATAAAATCCATCTTATAACTCCCTAAAAATGGGCTGCCATAAAACTCTCATAAACTTGTTATAAATATGCAATAAAAGAAGATGCCAAATGATTTCGGAGTTACATTATCTCATCTCCATGATTCATGAATTCTCACACCCCTCCTTGGGAAAATACTCCAAAATAATAATATTTTATTAATTACTTGGCCTCTTTTATCGAAAACATGAGAAATAATAATTAATTTGAGTCCAAATAATCAAATCTTAATTCAATTATTTTATCTATAAATTTCTCATTTGCCCATGGGAAATATAGGAATGGGCATATTGTCCACAAAAATAAATTAGTTAAAAATATGACATTACATTTGAAAGGATAAGCATTAGATATCTACATATTGAGAATGAAAACATAAGGAGATGACTATATTATATTTGTATTATGTGTTTATAGATTAATACAAGTGTTGGCTCTCTTTTGTTGTTGGGTTTTTCCTAAAAGCCTTTCCCAAGTTAAACCTTGTGTGTCATGTGTTATGTATTGTAGACACCTAAAAATGTCTTCACTAACTAACTGTCTTCCCGACATCATCTAATTAATTAATTAGATTTTTATTTAATTAATTATCCCCTCCAACACCTGATTCTTCATCATTTCACCCTTAAAATTGAATTAATTTAATTAATTCAATGATTGCACTTTACTAACATTAGCCCAATTAATTAAATAAATGTGCAAATATTTATTTGGTTAATTTTCACCATTTCCCTAAACCTAATTAATTAGATAAATTATGTTTATCTAATTAATTTAGCCTACTAATTAACCTACCCCTATCCTAGTTGATTAAATACCTATTATTTAATTAGCTAGTCTAACCTACCTATCCCCTAGACCTAAGATTAATTAAATGAACCCTTATTTAATTAATCTTAACTCCTAATTAACCCATTACCTAATTTACTACAGCCATATTAATTAAACTAATCACCTTGATTAGTTTGGTCAAATCCCGTTTAACACTCCTCCCCACATTTCCCAAATAAAAAATTGATCTTTATGCCACATAAAACAATTTTTTTATATACATTTGTCATAAACCTCATTAATAACCTCTTACAACACCTACCTTCATTAAATGAGCTCTTCCCCAAATGAATTAAAAATTTATTTTTAATCCTTACCTCTTCCCCATGTGAATTTAAAATTCATATATAATCCATCTCATCTAACCTCATTTAATCCACACCCCTTCCCAAGGTGAATTTAAAATTTATCTTTATTCTCATCCCTCTTTTTTTCATGATCAAATCTAAGCCCTCTACCTCACATTCATCCTCATCCATTGATCTCAATATTGAATCTCAACCCTTGGATCAAATCTCCCTCCAAAATGCCTATAAATACACCCTCAGCCAAGCCTTTTGATCATCCAAGTTTAGTGTATTGTTATCATGCCAAAATCATCTCCATCTTTCTATCTTTGAGCTAGGTTTTAGTGATTTGCATTCTAGTTTGAGAGCAATTCACATAAGAAAACCATGGGTAAAGCTAGAGAGTAAGGGTGCATTCTCTCAACCTTGTCAAGGAGAAGGAGATCATTTGAAGGTATAAACTTGTGTTTTCTTGCATTTTGTTTATGTTTTTCACTTCATTTGTTTCACCATCTTCATGTATATACTGTGTAAGTTCTAAGGTAATCAAGTTACCAAAGTTTTTTACAATATTATCTTATACTAGGGTCACCTACCTAATATCTTATTTTCTAGTTACACTATCATGATTATATCTTATTTACTCCTCACCAAGTTACTTGTATTTTTTCATTCAACTAATTGGAGGGGGCATATAAGGTCACTAACACCACTCTATCTAATTTGGTCACATGGACTATCTTAAGCTTATTTAGTTTTATAGTTGTCACATGCAATATCACTTTAGTTGGTTAAGTAATATAATAACAACTATCATTAAATAATATCCTATTAGCTATCCCTTGGCAATATCTTATATCTCTTGAGTGCAGTATCACTTTAGCTACTTATGTAGTATCATCATAGTTATCTATATAGGAAGTTATCTTTTACATTTTTGTAGAGAGTTAGTTATGTTTATGCTTATTTTGAATGCATTTGTAGTTTTTTAGATGAAGCACTCATTACAATGGAGTGTGTATCAAAGAGATACCTACATTTATAACCATGTCCTTTTATGAGTGCCTAAATATTTACTTTTATGTTGGTTGTGGGTGATATTACTTTGAAATGCATTTTCATGGTAGTTTGCATGCAAGTCAAAGTGGGGGCAAATTATAATGGTGAAAATTACATTGCAATTTTCCCCTTCATTTTAGACTCACCTTGGTTAGTTTATCCTTTATGCAATGACAAGTGTACAAGGGGCATGGTTCTTGCTAAGAGTTGGCACATAACTCAATACATACCTATTCTCAGCTACACTCATCCATAGGAATCAATTCCAATCCTTAGGTTCATCCTTTCCCTCCTCAAGATCACATTCAATGACCCCAATTAAATGTGCAATTATGGAAATAACCCTAGATCTTTTAAATTCAAAATCAAAATCTAGCCCTATTCTTTCCCTCTAGAATTGGTAGTTACAAATTGACTTCAAGCATGAAATGTTTTACATGCACCCTTGCCATGGTATTTAAGAACAAGTCCTAATTCATTTAGAACAAACCCTAGTTCATTTAGAACAAGCAACAAATTTATGGAATGAACACCTCTTGCACACACTAAGGAGCTTTAAAAATAATTATCTAGTGGCATCAACACTAGATCAACATTTTAGTGCATATTGCACAACTGCTTTCTATCTTTGGTCATTGTTCAAAACTAGTGATTCGACATCCCTATAAGATTTGACACGAGGGAAATATTCTCCTTGTCACATGCAAACTTCCAACCACACAATCAAATTTTTATGTAGGTTTAGAATTAAAGGAAATAGTTTCCAAGAGTGAGGACTATGACAAATCAAATTCAAGTAGAAGGATCACATCTGTGATTATGGAATCAATTCATCAATTGTACACACCAATTCTACATTTGCAAAATTGATCTAGGTAGAGAAACATATTTTTTACTAATTTTGCAACATTTGGCTGAGTCAAATTCTACATCAAATAAAGAATTTTTTGATCTATCAAAGGTGGGGATACCACCACATACATGTGTGTGTGTGTGTGTGTTTTACAAAAATGGGGATGCTTAACCACTAACCCCATGAATATTGTATCCCAATTACAAATGAAAGATCACATAGCAAAATGACCCATTAGTTACAAGGGTAGATATTAAGAAAATACTATATCTCTTTTCTCATGTGCCACCCTTACACTTATCAACTCTCTTTTTTTTAATCCGTAAATTGTGAGGATATTTAGGCTGGCCCACACCAGTGGAGGTCACAAGGGGGGCCTCCTCCCCATCCACATAATCAACATATTCAACTTAGATTGACCTCCTCCCCATCCACATAATCAACATATTCAACATAGATTTACTTATTCAACATAGAAGCCACAATGGAAGTCCAAGAACCACAACTTGGAGTTCCAACTATAAGTGTTACTTTGGGGATTCGAACTTGGATCTCCATCTTGAGAACCTTATGGCATTGCCATTTAAGCACAACCCCTTTCACACTTGTCAACTCTTATTTGTAAAATATTTATTTAATTGATTTATCTTAAAATTTATATAGAAAAATAATTTATTTATTTACAAATATTAACATGAATAAGATACATTTTTCTAAAGTCTATGATACTGTTTAAGAGTGCTTTTGGATGCAATTGTGTAGAGATTTTTAGCATCAATATTTTAGATCACACTTTGTGATCCATCATTAGGAAGAAGATATTCCCAAGTTTATCCTCTTCATAATGATGAATCACTAAGTGCAGTGCAAAACAATAATACAAAAAATTATCTACACAATTACATTAAAAAATATTCTAAACATTAAGATTAATATTAAACTTGTGAATTTGAATATTTTTAAAATAAGATTTGATAAAATTATGAATTGAACTTTAGTAGGGTCTAGGTTGGGGTAGGGATAGGGCTCAATACACTGTATTTGCCTATTGTTTGTTCTTGTCTAGATAAGATTTTTGTTCGGGAACAAGAATCTCTACCCATCCCTATCAAATGACATTATAGAGGTTAGAAACCCCATAGGAAAGCGAAGGATAGTTTAAAGGTAACTAAACAATTATATTTAATGGCATTATAAAATACTTTGATCAAAACGAGGCATTCATTAAAACAAATTACTATACAAGGGCGGTTGGAGATAATAATATTGGAATAATACAATGACTTTTCCCATAATGTTCAAAGCTCTAGGCCAAAAATATGGGCGTTTACTAATGTTTGTGAAGCTCCCAAGAAGGGCTCTGGATTTACTAATATATATTCCCTAATTTTGTGTGCTATTAAAAAATGTTTTAGGTCACAAATAAAATTAAGAGAATCGAACATATAAATACATTTTTAATATTAAAGGAGAGAGAATTCAACATATAAATATGGTTTTGATATTCGGTTATTGTTGACTTTATATTATTTTAAGTAGCTAGAGGTACTAAACTATTATCTTAGTACTAGTAATAGTCACCATTGATTTATGAAAATATTATTAAAAAAATCACCAATTTTAAAAAATTGCATAAGTAAAACAAAACAAGTATCAAAATTATAAATTGTTTTGAGTGAGTTAGAAAATATGGAATCAAGATTTTTAAAATTAGTAATTAGCACATTGTAAAAAAGAAAGTTTTCTATATTATTAATGTTAAAAATGTTCTATAGTAATTGTGATTTTCTTGTCATACATGTTTTATTTGTGATCTTTGTAAAGTTATTTTATATATTAATAGTTTATTATCATTATTTTATATTATTTAAATAGTCATATCATAAAATATGACATTTAGAAAAAAAATGTTCATGAAAACTTAAATTAGAAATTGATGTACAACTTAAATATTATTGTCATCAATCATATGACTTGATGTTCAGTTTAAAAGGAGATCTTTCATTATCAATTACCTTGATAAAAAAGGGGCACTAAAATATTTAATAATAGTATAAGAGAATGAAATAGACTACTTTGGTTAGGTTTAATAAACATAAAGAAGATCAAGGCATGCTCTAGAACATTTCCTAACATTTAAGGCTAAGTAATTATTTGAAATAGAGAGGAAACTAGTGACGTAACCATGTTGCTAGTCATCACAATGTGGATTAATAGAGCTACAAGGCCCTTGTGCATGCATTTAAAAACATGGTCTTTCCAACTTTTCCTTATTAACATGTATATCTATAATAGGCAAAGGCACTCATTAACCTCAAGATCCAAAATAGACTAAAAAGAAGTTCCCAAGACCAAAAACCCCTACATTGCATCTAATGTTTTAGTTGATGTACAAAAACAAAGTGAATAATCAAGTTCTCTAATCATTGCACAAAGCTCCCCTTGATATTAGGTATTTTGTATGTTTTATTCAATTATTAAAAAATTCACTATGTTCTCTATAATTTCAACTCCACATATTGCAAATTATAAGTCTTCTTTGAAATTGCATTGAATAATTTGAAATATAATAAATTACGATGGTTTAGTATTTGATTTTCCTAAGCTTTTTATAATGTATACATCAAAACTCTAGTTATATTGATAAAAACTATAAAATAGTTAATACAAGTAGTATAAATTAACTAAAATCAAGACTTAAGTAATAATTTAAATCTGTTCAAATTCTAAATGGATTTGTTTGTTTCAATCAAAACCATGGATGTAGAATAGATAACATAAAGTATCATATTAAAAATCAAAAACTTGGGAAAAATTTATGCTACACAATTATGAAAACTATAATTACAAGTCGTTTTTAGCATATTTTTTACCCAAAAAATTGTAGAATACCTTTTCTCACTACATTTTAGAAGTGGAAATTTTCAAAATGTTTTAGAAGACACCACTCAAATCTACGGAAATAATGCCAGGATATTGAAAATGTTTTTAAAGTTAGCATTCTTTGAAAAAAATTATATCGGTACATTTTAATATTTTTTGTGTACTAATTCTATTGTCTATTTAAATAATGCACTAATATAGTTGAAAATTCATAGTTAACTACATGGTTGTGGTGATATATAGATGCATTGTGTGAATGGATATAACATATCATGTCCATTATAACAATCAATGATAAAAGAAATAAATATGTATGGTGAATTGTGTTGTACCACATGCTAAAGTAACACTTGGGTTTCATGTATGTGTAAAACTAATGTGTTATACATATGCATGCATTAACACTATAAAATAAATATGCAAGGATGTTGTTATCTACCCTACACTAGTGATTACTGTGATGACAATCATGTAAGTACTTATTAAATTAACTACTACTAATGCTTATTGTTTTGAAAAGTATCCATTCTTAGTAGTATTACACACATTGAGACAATGAATTGATATTTTTCTAGAAATTCTACGACCACAATATATTACATTTAACTGTTTAATACATGTAATCATGTTTTAATTTAATTATTTATAGACTTATACATTGTTATAAAAAAGTTCATTCAAACTTAACTTTCTTTTAAAAAAGAAATTAAGATACCATACTATTTTAAAATTATTTACAATAATTATTATTATTGATAATGTCATTGACTATTGTTATGGTAATAATAACCATCATAATATTATATTATGTTTGAAATTTTATTAGTATGATAAATGTTAAGACATATAATACTTTTATTTAGAATTGTTTGTATACTTATATCATGATTTATAATGATTATAGAATTTCCAACTATTTTATAAGATTTGATTTATTATTTTTATAAATAATATAATATTTATTGATAGTATGGTTTAAGATAGAAAAAATTAATTAATACAAAATAAATAAATTATATTATGTCATATTTATAAATGTGTAAAATTGGAATATAGTAATTAGATTATCATCAACTCTTTCACAATTATATTCCAAAATCTCTTACAATTTTATAATGCTTGTCAACATTTTATTTTACCTATTTAATTTAGGTAAAATAAAAATTGAAAGTTAATCCATTAGAACCCCTAACATATACTTGTAAATCTTATTCCACATTATTGGATAGAATTTGACAAAGTGTACTCTTATGTAGTAGCTTCTTTAAAAAATAAAAAAATTATTGTCAAAGATTATCTTTATAGATAAAACTAGTATAGATATGTTAAATACATCTATCTAAACTAGTAAAAGCACCAAAGGTGCTATCAAATGGCCGTAAAGAAGATCAAGTAATTATTTGAAATAGAGAGGAAACTAGTGATGTAACCATGTTTCTAGTCATCACAATATGGATTAATAGAGCTACAAGGCCCTTGTGCATGCATTTAAAAACATGGTCTTGCCAACTTTTCCTTATTAACATGTATATCTATAATAGGCAAAGGCACTCAATAACCTCAAGATCCAAAATAGACTAAAAAGAAGTTCCCAAGACCAAAACCCCTACATTGCATCTAATGTTTTAGTTGATGTACAAAAACAAAGTGAATAATCAAGTTCTCTAATCATTGCACAAAACTCCCCTTGATATTAGGTATTTTGTATGTTTTATTCAATTATTAAAAAATTCACTATGTTCTCTATAATTTCAACTCCACATATTGCAAATTATAAGTCTTCTTTGAAAGTGCATTGAATAATTTGAAATATAATAAATTACAATGGTTTAGTATTTGATTTTCCTAAGCTTTTTATAATGTATACATCAAAACTCTAGTTATATTGATAAAAACTATAAAATAGTTAATACAAGTAGTATAAATTAACTAAAATCAAGACTTAAGCAATAATTTAAATCTGTTTAAATTCTAAATAGATTTGTTTGTTTCAATCAAAACCATGGATGTAGAATAGATAATATAAAATATCATAATAAAAATCAAAAATTTGGGAAAAATTTATACTACACAATTATGAAAACTATAATTACAAGTCATTTTTAGCATATTTTTTACCCAAAAAATTGTAGAATACCTTTTCTCACTCTATTAGAAGTGGAAATTTTCACAATGTTTTAGAAGACACCACTTAGATCTACGGAAATAATGCTAGGATATTGAGAATGTTTTTAAAGTTAGCATTCTTTGAAAAAAATTATATCGGTACATTTTAATATTTTTTGTGTACTAATTATGTTGTCTATTTAAATAATGCACTAATATAGTTGAAAATTCACAGTTAACTACATGGTTGTGGTGATATATAGATGCATTGTGTGAATGGATATAACATATCATGTCCATTATAACAATCAATGATAAAAGAAATAAATATGTATGGTGAACTGTGTTGTACCACATGCTAAAGTAACACTTGGGTTTCATGTATGTGTAAAACTAATGTTTTATACATATGCATGCATTAACACTATAAAATAAATATGCAAGGATGTTGTTATCTACCCTACACTAGTGATTACTGTGATGACAATCATGTAAGTACTTATTAAATTAACTACTACTAATGCTTATTGTTTTGAAAAGTATCCATTCTTAGTAGTATTACACACATTGAGACAATGAATTGATATTTTTCTAGAAATTCTACGACCACAATATACTACATTTTTAAATTATTAACTGTTTAATACATCTAATCATGTTTTGATTTAATTATTTATAGACTTATACATTGTTATAAAAAAGTTCATTCAAGCTTAACTTTCTTTTAGAAAAGAAATTAAGATACCATACTATTTTAAAATTATTTACAATAATTATTATTATTAATAATGTCATTGACTATTGTTATGGTAATAATGACCATCATAATATTATATTATGTTTGAAATTTTATAAGTATGATAAATGTTAAGATATATAATACTTTTATTTAGAATTGTTTGTATACTTATATCATGATTTATAATGATTATAGAATTTCCAACTATTTTATAAGATTTGATTTATTATTTTTATAAATAATATAATATTTATTGATAGTATGGTTTAAGATAGAAAAAATTAATTAATATAAAAGAAATAAATTATATTATGTCATATTTATAAATGTGTAAAATTGGAATATAGTAATTAGATTATTATCAACTCTTTCACAATTATATTCCAAAATCTCTTACAATTTTATAATGCTTGTCAACATTTTATTTTACCTATTTAATTTAGGTAAAATAAAAATTGAAAGTTAATCCATTAGAACCCCTAACATATACTTGTAAATCTTATTCCACATTATTGGATAGAATTTGACAAAGTGTACTCTTATGTAGTATCTTCTTTAAAAATTAAAAAAAGCTATTGTCAAAGATTATCTTTATAGTTAAAACTAGTATAGATATCTTAAATACATCTATCTAAATTAGTAAAAGCACCAAAGGTGCTATCAAATGGTCGATAGGCACACATATTTATAGGCCTATCACTACATAGTTTATATTTTTATTTTTATTGGAAATTTGGTGGCCAAGGCTATAAATACTATAAGAAATTTAATTATTTTTATGCAAATAAAAATAATGAAATGATATTAAATGAATAATAACATGAACTAAATTGTGAATGAACCATTTTGACTTCCGACTATCCTAGATGTCTCTAATGGTGCATCAAGGCAGGTCACCTTAGTTTGACAATGAACGTTAATACCAGTATTATGAGATTGGACACTGCAATTGTCTTCTTTTAAATTTCCACTACATGGCTTTGATAAGGAAAAGTGCCCAACTCAAACTCTACTTTTCATATGAAGTCAGATAAAAGAGTTCTTAACCTTGCAACCTCAACCTCAAGAGCTTCTTGGCCTTGTAGCCTTCTCAGTAATTGCTAGTTCATCAAACGCAATTTCTACACTTCCTCTTCTAAATAAGTAGTGTGCACTTACTTTTTCTCCTAGTACTTTCTTTCAGCTTCATGGTTCCCTAAGGACCTTTTCTTATTCTCATACATTGGTCTAATTTGTCAACCAAACCCTTCTCTTCTTCTATAGAGATAATTTGACTGATGTATTAATTGTTAGTGGAGCCTATTTTGGAGATGGCGGCTAAGGTGTTAGGGGAAGTCACCCACCTCCTCTATGTCTTTTTTTTCTATTGGCTAGAATAAAGGAAGATTTGGGAGTGGGATGGTATTAGCAGAGATATATCATTTTTTATCTATAAGTTTTGTTTGGAGCGCAGGTTTGGTGGATTTGGGGGTCTTGGAATTGTTTGCTCGCTGCTTGAATTGGAGAGATGACACAGCCTCTAGGAAATGAGTGGTTGGAGGAATAAGAAGGCATGTTCCTTTTTCTATTGATGGCTTTGAACCCAGTGCAGGTATGATGGAATGGCATATAATAGAAGTGCCTTGTGTGTTATTTTGGTTGTAGATTGGTGAATGTTGCTAAGTTGTAGACCAGACCATTTCTAGTTTAGGTTTTGTAGTGAAGAGCCAATAAGTTTGGCCAACCGTTTGTAAATCTAATTCTAAAGTTCAATGAGAGTTCAAGAAATTTTGTTTTGAATATGTTCTATTATTTAACTTCATTTGATTTTCTTAGTTTCAAGAATCCTTTCTTCACTTTGTTGCATCAAAAATGTAGAAGCATAGACAAGCTATGTGGACTATTTTTAGAATGCTAATTTTGATGTTTTTTATAATAAGATGAAATTTAGAAAATACTTAAATTTTTGCCCTTCTTATGTTTTGATTGGAGGTCTTTTATTTTGCTTTTAAACAAATGTAAAATTAATTTGTGAACCTTTAAAAATAATCCACAACTAATCAACAAATTAGTTGTTTTCTTCGTCCAAACAAAAGAAGCCAGCCAGGACAATCATTACCTTAGAAACACAATGAAGATCGTTGAGATGGGGAATCAGATAAGACAAAACACAAAAAACAAAGTACGCGTCTGGTTTTAAATTCTAGTTTATTTGGTGAAAGTAACAAGGTGGGTGTCAAAAGTGACCAGAAAAATGTGTACAGGTAAATGATTGTATATTCAATGGCTTCAAGGCTAAGAAATTTTTGCTATTGCTTGAAGTTAGTTGAACAAAGTAAGAAAATTGTCTTGTCTTGTGTGACAATCTCCAAAATTCCTCTCACTCAGCCATGATTGGGTAGCATTTCTCACAGGGTGTGTAGGCAACAGATAAATGCCTACAAATACTATTCGGTGTCATGAGCATTTTAAAAAACATTCTTTCAATCATTCCATGCAAAGATAAATCTGAATGGCTAACATCTATACACTCCAGGTGACAAGATTTCTTTCATGCTTGTCTATTAGCGCTCTACTTAAATATCATCCACTTCAATGGTAAAACAATCAATAGCCATTTTACACATTCACACCAAAAAGTGGTAAATATTTGTCCTATTTTTATTAGATGCAGGAGCCCTTAATTTTAATTGTCCTCCCAAAATGAGTATCCAACTGTCAGTAGATGCTTCTTTTTCTAAGGACAAGATGTAGCTTACCGAGAGCCATTTCAATGCTAACATGACTTTGAGCCTCGGCTGGGCAACTTATCCTAACATTATTCTTTCTCAAGCTCTGGAAAAAATTTATACACATTTCCAATTCAGCATCACCAGAGTCATTGATAGAAATGATAGTGAAGATGGATTTACTTTCTTCCTCACTCCACCCTACTTTCAGTCCTCCAACGCTGATTCAGGCAGATGGCTTGGCCTATTCAAATCTGAAATAGATTGGAACTCATTGAATTAGATTGTTGTTGTGGACTTTGACACATATAAGAATGACTTCGATCCAGACAACAACCATGTGGGAATCGATCTCAACAGCGTTCACTCTAGGATAACCTTTTTAGTAAGTGATCTTTACGAAGATGTTGCTCTCAATAACAAAGAAAAATGGGAAGCATGGGTGGATTACAATGGCACACATATTCAAGTGTTCCTTTTATATAACCCCGACGATACCAGTCCATCTAAAATGAAAAGCCTAGTGTTGGTGTATCCTATAGACCTGAGTCACTTCCTTTTCCCCAATGTCAAGGTTGGCTTTTCGGCTTCCATTGGGGTTGCAATTGAGATTCACATGTTCACCACCTTTTCCTATCAAGAGCATCATTGCATCAGATAAGAAATATAGATAAAAACTAACAAGAAAATGTAGTAACGACATTTTGGAAACAAATGTGATCATCAGATTATCATTATAAACCATCCCAGGAGGAATATATGAAAGGAATTATACAGTAGAGAAAAATAAATAAAAAATTTGATCAACAAAATTATCATTAGAAATCATTTGAGTAGGAATGTCTGAAATAGAAATAATTTCCATGTAAAAATAGTTTTGGGAAAGAGCACTATCCTAATGATAAAAATTAAAATCTAAACTCAAAACAATGACCCACATAGCACAATGAACATAAACATCACGATGAGTACCATAAACTTGTAGATGAAATTTGCAGACAAATGAAAAAGAAAACACATAAATTTTAAATCAGAATTTAATACATATACAAACACACAGAACGCACAAAGAACACACAGATTTTATAGTGGTTTGTCAGAATGACTACATCCACTTTCAAAGCTGGTGACTCTCTTTATTAAATCTATTACAGAACATCATTTCAGTAGCTCTGTGCATCACCAGTATATATTATCATTTGTCGTCAATCTCCAAGGAAAAGAGCATAAAGAAGATGACCCACGAAGGAAGATGAAAGGTCATCAAAAGAAAAAACAAAAGACTAAGAAGCAGCGGTTACAACCAAAGAACGGTTATGCTGATTGGGCTAAATGGTTATGTTGATTGAGCTTCATCGTACCAACAAAACTAATTTTAAAATTCTTCATTCATTCATTCATAAATGAATTTCATATTTAAAATATGCATAAGACAAATGAAACACCAACCACCCATGTGCCATATTCTAATTTTAGTTGTGGCTTGATAGATTTTTAACAATTTTATTTTTTAAAATTTTAGAGCAAAAAAAATGTGAAGGACTACCAAAATTTGGCAGTTACAAGATGTGTGCACATATAGAATGGCCTATCAACGAAAAAATGTTGAGAGATATTAATTTTGAACTATTTTATTTACTTCAAAGTTATTTTATTTTACTTTAGAACTATCTTGTTTACTACATACATGGACAAATAAAATTTTATTTTTATTTAAGAATTATCTTCTTTTTGATAGATAAAAGTGATCGTTGGGGGATCACACCCATACTATATTAAACCAAAAAATGAATTACAAACTCCCAAGATACCCAAACATGAATCTTAAGGGAGACATATACATGATATTGACCCAAAAACTAGTAAGTCAACCAAGAAAAAGACTCAAAATAGAACAACTAAGAGAATACTTGGGAGGAGCCACAGAATAGAGCTAAATACCAAAAAAGCTATCCAAGATGCAATCCAATGACCATCATTGCATTAAATCCAACGAATCTATAGAAAGAAAAAAATAATTTCTATCACTAAACTTTTAATATCAATCACCACCTATTGCACCCTACAGACACCTCTTGCTCAACCTCTATGGACTACATTTCTAAGACGAAATAAGGTTGTATGCACAAAAAACATGCTTTACTCATAATGAAACCACAAACATCTTTCTCATGATTAACTAGTGCCATGTTGAAGTCATCCAATGAGTCATTAACTAATCCCACCTAGCTATTCTTAAATATCATCCACTTTAACAACTAAAGATCAATTTTGGCCAATAAAAATGGGACTAATATTTACCACTTTTTATTGTGAATGAGGTGTAAAATTGGTATTGACTCTTTAACCATTGAAATGGATGATATTTAAGTAGAGTGATCCCACCTTCACATTCTAGAGAACATAGTTTGTTGCCTCCAACTTAACCAACCCTTTGATAGGAAAAACTCCACCCATGTCCTAGGGGCCGACTCCACAAACATAAACAACCAAGGTCAAATCAAGTTTCTCAATAAGAATAAGGACCTCCTGAACAAATGCATTCACCAAAAACTTAACCATTTCGACATCCCACAAAAAACCATCACATGGGAAAATAATATAGAAACTACATCATTGAATAAATTCCTCTATAGAAATTCAAATAAGATATCTTAGCCAACAATCTTGCAAATGACACCATCCACCAAAAGAGATCTGATAATGAAGACCTTACTCACTTTTCCAACTCGTATTTTTCTATATTATGGACCTCCCACTTACAAGGTGGTAGAAAAACTACAATTTACAAGCTGACTCGTGATGAACTTGCAAAGAAACTTTGAAATGTAGTAAATACATGATGGAATAAGTGAGCATATAACACAACTCTATCACTCAACCGTATCCAAAAATAAGGGCTTCACATTAAACAAAGTGACAAAATACTTAGGTAAGCAATCTCTAAGGATGTCCAACATGCACTATGAACCGGCTATCATACAGCCAAAAATAGCCTCAAATACATGCTTAACTCCAAATATGAGATCACTTTATACGATGTCCCATAGGGAGACTACATAGAATTTGTGTCAAGATTCCCTCATATTAGGGATAAAAACACCTACAACATAGAAAATGGTTAGTGAAAATAACACCCCATTGCACTCATGTGATAGGACATGTAATCATCCATGCCCAACATGACAAAGTGCTCATTGTTTAGACATGCGTGAAGCAAAACTCACACAAAAAGAAATCATACCCCACTTGTGTCAAAAGGGACACACCTTGAGAGAGTCTAAGTCATCATTGCACAAAAATAGAAATATCCAAAATATCCATTTGGCAAATAGGTTGAACCCCAATCCTAGTAAAAAAAAACTAGAATTAGTGGCTAAAGGTTCCTTATAGCTAATGGCCTCAAGTCAATCATCCCCCATGACTTAAATTAATTTTGTAAAAACATTATTTGTCTATTGTAAGGTTGGCCTGTCTATCAGTTAGGGCATTCAATTCACAATAGCAATGATTACATTCAAATTCAAAAAAGGAGTCTGAGATATCCGAGATATCCCATGAATGAAAGAGAATATTTTTAAATTTTCAATTCTCAACACACTATGAATGAATCAAATTGATCAAGATCATTGAGTCACACTCCATGTAAATCTTACAAATTCTTAGTTGTTTACAAATATTTAGACTGAAAATAAATGCCTACACTTTTCCCTTGTTGTTAGTTCTAATTTGTAATTTTAAAGAAGTAACCATGATGATTTTACCATTCCAATCCTAATCACACAACTAGCACTAAAAACACCTGGAGTACCATGAGAGGCCCCATCAAAATTAACCTTAAAAACATCATAGCAAGGACCACTTAACCAACAAACGATCAATAGAAATGTAATTCCTCTTCACTACCCCACAAATGAGGAGGAGCTTCAACAATTTCTTCCAAGAAGTAAAGGAGAAAATTTTCCCCAAATCATTAAAGACACTTGACATCACTATTTCCAAAATTGCATCCTCCAACTTAAAAAGGACTTAAAAGAGTGAAGAAGGCTTATTGCGAAAAATTCTAAAATTACTCTCATGCCAAACATGCCATATCACCAAAGAAGGGAAGATAAACCAAATGCAGTGAAAGATGGACTTATTATATAAGGTTGGACAACCTTGAAATAACTACAACAAATATGGAGGAAAGATAGAAAAATAGTTAAGTTTATTACAAATCCACTCCCAACACGATCTGGAAAAAGGACACCACAATAATAGATTATCAACATTCTCATTACCATCCCTGTAGAAGGTGCAATAGAAATTACTAGACAAGTTAAAGTGAGTCAACCTATCCCTAATAAGTATATTCCTATTAAGGGACATCTAAGCAAAAGCCCCAACTTTACGAAGGCAAGCTTTGTTCTAGCATAGACCTATAGGACACTCCAAGACTCTTGACTACACAATATGTGACAAATACCCATCCCTCACCAAATAGACACCACTCTTGGAGCTAGTCCATCTCAAAACGTCATTAACCAAGATTAAGCAAACCTTCCTATGAGAAATTTCATCTTTCAAATTTTCTTTTTGGGACAACAAAAATTGAAGCTCTAAAAAGTCTTTCCAGACCACCTTGGAGACACCACTATCATTATAAGTGACCAAGTAACCCTTAACCTTAATCCCCCAAACTTGAGATAGAATAACTCTAGCCTCCAATAAATCTTCATGAGAGTCCAAGTTAGGATACCCATTCCAAGAGTCATTTCAAAAAAGTGCCTTGTCACCATTTCTAATCTCAAGTAAGGTGGTTAGTGATTATGCTATGACAATAAATGATAAAGTTCCAAATGTGAGACCCCTTTAGAGGATTAGCAACCATGATAATTTTTCTAGTATTTACTTTGAAGAATTTTACACCATTTTATCTCTAGATGGATGTACAAACCCCAAACTAGTTTAGCACCCAAAGCCAAATTTTGACCAAGAAGATTTCACAACTCTACTCCATTGAACTCTTTTTAGATACAAACTAACTCCCAAGAAATAAGGGAGAACTTCTTACCAACAATTCCATTCTAAAGAAGTAACCTAATAATGTTTTCCATAGAGTTAATCACCAAAGAAGGAGATTTTAAGACTAACATCATAAAAATAGGAATAGTCACCAACACCACTTTGATTAACAACAATCTATGAGCAAAGGAAATCCATTTGCCTTTGCAAGAAGATAATTTAGACTAGATAGAGGAAACCACTTGTTTCCAAAAAGGAGAGCTACCAGTCCCAGAAAAAATGGAACACCAAGATATTTATTGGGAATCACTCCTAACTTAAAACCCAAAAGACTCCTAATTCTTCTCTGAACAAGAGGGAAAGAGTTAAAGAAAAAAACATCAGACATATTCTTATTAATGGCTTGACCTAAAGACCAACAATAGAGATCAAGAATCCCTTTGATACATTTGGTCTTAGCAATAGTAGATAAGCTTAATAGAAGTGTGTCATCAACAAATTAGGAGTGCGTAATTGGACTAACATTATGAGAAATCCCTATACTTTTCCAAGTGTAACTAGCATGAGCAACACTAATAAATCTACCCAATGATTTTTCCATCAAAATAAACAAAAAAGGAGAAAGAGGATATCCCTACCACAATCCCTAAGAGGGTTGAAAAAACCCTGTTGAACAACTATTAAGTAGAATAGAGAAATTGGCTATAGACATAAATCAATTAACACCGTTCTTTGGAAAATCCAAACTTTTCTAACCCCTGAAGTAGAAACCTCCGACTAATCCTATCCTAGGGCTTCTTCGTATCCAACTTGATGGTCATTGCTGGGATCTTGAATGTATTCATAGAATAATGAGTTTCATGAGCCATAATAATGTCTTATGTTATTTCAAAATGCAACACAAAACCTTCCTGTTTAGAAGCAATGATTGAAGGAATAACACAAGTTAGTCTAGAAGAGAGAGCTTTAGTTATAATTTTGTATATCATGTTGCAAAGAGAGATGAGATGAAAATCTAAGAAAGAGTTGGGATCTATGCCCTTTAGAATCAAGGAAATGAAAGTGTTGTTTGAAATTCCTTTATATTTCTATTACTACAACAAGCTTATTCTACATCCATCCAAACATCCTTAACAACAAAATCCCAACTCTTCTAGAAGAAGATAGCTAGGAAACCATCTAGACCTAGAGCTCTCTGTCCCTCACATAGAGAAAACAATAGCTCTAATCACATCCAAGGAAAAGGGACTCAAGATCTTCGACCATATGATTTTTCTCATTAGAGAGGAGACAAAACATTCTAAAGAGGAAGACTCCCCTCATTGTTGTTACACAAAACATCACAATGGAAAAGATCCTAAAAATCTTAAATACTTCCTTTTGAATATCTATGGAACTTTCAAGAAAACTACCATCTTGAGATCTTATAATATAAATGTGATTAAAAGATCTCTTAACCTTCATGGAGGTTTTTTTTGTATCTCTATCTCTCTGTTTCAGCCAACACTCCCTAGATTTCTGATGCTAATATCTTCCCCTTGGCTTGTAATTTAGACAAAGCACTCAAAAACTCTTTTTCCTACTGAAAACATTCCTAATCCATACCTATCCTAAAAATAATTATTTAATCGCACCAAGTCTGGCTCAATTCTAAAATTCTCAAAGATATTTTTAAAGACTAATTTGTTCCAAATATTATATGTTGTTTGAGGAAATCTAACTTCTTACAAAGCTAAAACATCTTAGAACCCTTCACCTTTGGGAACTACAACCACCAATACTTAAGGTAATCAAAAAATATATGATCCCAAAGCCACACAATTTCAAACTTAAAAGGGCATTTATTAGGGATTTTATCCTCAAAAATATTCAAGGAGATAAAAGAATTATCAAAACTAAAAATGGGGAGAATCAAGATTTTGTAGTAAATGTTCTTAACTAAACCTTTTAGAGTAAGGAGAAAGTGGTCCATCCTTTCTATAATTTGACTAAAATGTGATCTCCTAATAGACCATGTAAATATGCCATTGGAATGAGTTGGAATCTAAACCAAACCATTTGAGTTAATAAAGACCACAAAATTAATTTAGGACTAAGAAACATAAGAGACTCCACCAAGATTTTCCTCATAACTCATAATAGAATTGAGATACCCACCAAAAATGACCAATTCATCCTTAATATTATTTATAATAACCTTAAAAATCTCCTAGATTTGTTTCTTAAGGGTGTGACCAGTAGGCCCATAAGCATTCACTAACCAAAAAGAAAGATTAGAAGTAAAGCAATGAACTTTACAAAGAATCCAATTCTAATGTGAAAAAATAAGATCAACACAAACTCTCCAAGGAGACCAAAGGATTGCAAGAGCCCTAGAAGCACCTTCTCAATAAATAAAGAAATAGTCCCAGGAGTTATTCCTAGACACCACTTCTTCTAACATGACCAAACAAAGTTTAGTTTCCTACAAAAGAGCAATATCAACATTATAGGACTAAATATGGTGCTTCAAGGAGTGATATTTGTTAGGGGCATTAATGCCCCTAACATTCCACAAGATGACTTTCATAGATTCTTAGGAGAGTTAGGTACTCTTCTCGACCTTAGAGCTCTATCAAGAGGATTGAATACACACAACAATCTCCTCACATTTTCACCTAGTTATTCATATGACCTTTTTGTCTCTTAGGTCCAAAATCAAACTATTTAAAGTTCTCTAAGGCTTTAGATTAAGAAACCATCAAATTTTCTAAAGGCGGGTTATCATCATCCTCAATTGAAGTTTCTCTCGTAGCCTCTTCCATAAAATATTCTCCTACCTTTCATAGAATTTCCTTAGCTATGTCATTAAGGAAGTCTTCATTCACCTCAAGAAAGATAATAGCTTGACCCAAGGAGTCTCGATGTGAATCTTTATCCTTAGGAACTACTCTAGAAGGCACCACCACCCTCTCTTTACCCATGTTGTCCATAGGAAATTCCTAGTTCACCAATCCTATCATAGGAAGACCAACATCCCCAACTCACAAAGAGGTAATAGGGTCCCATCTCATAGAGTCCTCAATCGTCTTTTCATTCTTTGCCATAAATCTAATCTCCTAGTTGACCCCCATAACAGAGGTTATTCCAAGACCCAATAGATTAAAAGAACCCCTCTTCAGGGACTTTCCATCCAAAATAATTATTTATAATGAAATTATCTTCATTACCACTCTTCTTAAACTTATCCAAAAGACAAGCATCAAGCACATACTTAATGACATGCTTATTAAAGTTGCAAAACTTTTGAGTATGACCATATTTGTGGCAATTGAAGCATAAAATATCCAAATCTTCCTATTGAATATATTGTATCCAACATCTATTTTAGAATCTAATAAAATAAATTTGTGCAACCCTTGAGAAATATCAACACTTACATAAATTTGTGCATAAAGACTAGAGACCCCATGAGAGACATTATCATTCAAGAACTAGAAATAACCAATGGCATCTCTAATATTTTTTAAAATATAAGTCTCCCAATATTCCACAAGAAGGTTATGTAACCTCAAGAAAACTAAAACATAATTAATCTTCATTAAAAAATGATCAAAATTTTAATTCAATTTTTGTAAAAAAGGTCTAGATCCATGCAACAACCAAGCCCTACCTTGAAGAATGAACTATCTAGTAGCTATATTATGAAAACAACCATAAAGAAACATTGGGACAACAAAAGAACCTCCAAATCCTTACCTCATTTCTCCCTAATCCTATTTTCTAGCAAACTTCTAGCTAGCCAAAATCTCCAGAACATGCCCAAAATTGCCCTTTCTTTTCTAGATCCTCTTTTTTACTCTCAAGAGAAGTAGCTAAAAGGTCCACCTTAATACATTTATCTAGGGAAGAATCTTTCCACTTCCTCCCACCCCTAGATAGATCTAGAATAGCTCGTCAAAGAGAATTATGAGCATCAAGGGAATGCTTTTGAGCCAAAGACAAACCACCATCTTTAGATAACTCATTAGTTTTTGACAATAAACTTGTTATATTTTTGTATGCAACTTATATTTTTACTATTAGAAAATCCACCATTCATTATTTCAGTAATTCTTTTATTTTATTTTTACTTTTAAAAGTGTAGTAAATATTATATACTCATATGTTACTTTTTAATAGTTTCATTTGTAGGCATTTTTTTATGCGCCTGGTAAACTTTTGAACGTGACCAGTGACGCTAGGGCGACACGCCCTCCGGCTCCACACGGACGGGGGGGAGACTAGACCTCGTGACCTCCTTACCTATAACAAGAATACTTAGCCAATCGAGCCAGGGCCCGCACCCTGTTTCATTTGTAGGCATTAATATTAATTTTAAATTTTCAATATTTTTATATTTAAAAAATAAATGTTGGCTATAAATAGTTTTTCTTTCTTTTTCTTTCATGGTCATGACATAAGATGCTTCTCCCCTTACTACCTCTTTATGCACTAATACTAATCAAGAATTTTGTAACTCTTACACAAATGGTTGAAATCAAACTTTGTTCTAGAACACTGAATTAAATGTTAATTTCCTTCTACTTGAAAAAATATCAAGTCAACATTTTACACAAATTTAATTTAACAATATTTGTAAATGATTATAAATATATTATGTACCTATGAATTTGGTTTAGTCTGATGATATTTTTATCATATTTGCCACATCATCTTTCCTTATTATAAATTATAGGGTGACATAACAAAGTTGTGTCACACTGCAGGTTGATAAATACAGAGTATTCATGCATAGCACATTTAAGTGTGCACCTATGCAAATAAATTTTATTTTTACATGATGAGGTAAAAAAATGCTATAATAGATTAATATTTTTAAAATTATGTTAATTATTTTTATATTCTCTATAATTAAATTAATTCTTGAAAAGTGTGGCAAAAAATTGTGCTTTCACCCTATAATAACATACTCATATCTATACGCTATGTCCTAGATAATTAAAACATGATTATATTCATCAATAAATATGAATATATAATTTACAAAAATAACATATAAAAAATATAATTTATAAAAATTAAAACACACAAATTGTAACACTACTTTTCCCCAGAGTTAATTAACTACTTGCAGTGGATTTTATTATAGTTAATATTAGAGTTAAGATAATTTAGAATATTCAATGATGTCAAAATAAATGTAAATAACAAACATAAATTAAACTATGTGTTAATTAAATAAGATCTCTAAAGTAAATCATTAACAAAGCAAATTGGACAACATAATCACATGATCAAATTAACACTAAAAAACCCACATATAAAATAATTCTAACATATTTTATTAACAATAAGTTCAATACTTATCTGAATCATTGATCACTTGGATTGACCACTCTTACCCTTGGAAGATTTTAGTGGCCTTGGCCCTAGCTATGGCATACTCTAGGAGGAAATAGTTCCTTTTGGAAGACAGTGTGCTATTACGCTCTCATACAAGCGCTAGTTCTAGAAGAACAATGCTCAACACAATGTTGGTTCTAAAAGAACAATGCTCAACACTAGTGTTGGTTCTAAAAGAACAAAGCTCAACACAGTACTCTTACACAAGTGTTTGGTTCTTAAAAGAACAATTCTCAACATAATGCTCTTACACAAGTGTTGGTTCTTAAAAGAACAATGCTCAACACAAGTGCAAACCAAGCCTTGGCCAGGACCATCCCGGGTTGTATGTTGTACCCTAGGTTAGGACATACTCTGTGTGCCCCCTTCTCCTAATGCCCATAGCCCACCAAACCACTTCCTTCTTCCCTTGAGTGTTCTCCATGTCCTTTCCAAGTCTCATACAAATGCCTCATATAACCTTTTAAGGGGTGGTTTCTAAACCATCACACCCTTTCACAAAGGCTATCATTAACAATTAGTTAATAAACTTAATATTTCCTCCCTTTTAAAAGGGGGTTTCATAAGTATTCTTTATTTATCTTTATTTTAACCAAAGGATCATAATATCCTTTATTTTTACATCTCCCTTTAAATTATAAAGGGTAAATAAACTTTATCCTTTTATAATTTCAAACGCTAATTCATAAAATAGCTTTATTTTCCATTTTGTGGAAAAAGTCACATAACACAAATGTAAGTATCACATTAGTACTAAAATTATTCTTCTAGCTTGTTCCAACTTATAGGTGTTAACAGGCCCTTAATAATGTTTGGTGTGTATTTGTTAATATGTTCACTGAAATAAATTTATTTATAAAATATGAAATAAATTATTTAAAAATATTATAGTATGAAAATGTTACTTGAACTTACTTCCAACTTCTCTTGATTCACTTGTGCCTCTTTTCAAGGTGATCAATAGGAAGTATTATACTAGACTCATTATGATGTGGGAGTATCCTAGGGTGTAAGAGCAATATTTCATCAACCAAATTTTCTTTTCTTGTTTGTTTTGTTTTCAAGTCTTTAATTTCTATTGCAATCATAATCAGTTACTGCAAATCCTACCACATTTCATTGCAGTTGCACATATCACATCATGGTTGGGATAATATGTTCTATAATGATCCTTCAATGCCATATTCATTTTCTAAAAGTTTTTTATCACTGTAAAGGTATAATTTGGTTTCAAAACTTTTGCCAAGCTTGGCAGGCTTACACTTAGTTTCATTGTTCATGGATTGCAAAAACTTTTTAAAGTTTATGGCATCAAAGGAACACATATCAAGGTACATTCCAAGGACCTAGGAGTACTTATGGTGTAAACCACATGAAGATCCATAAATCCATCATCACTGCATTCAATTTGGGAGATCCATCTATACATTTGGATAAGTACATGTTTCATGAGGCATTGAGCTTTGCACCACCTTGTAGTTGACTAAGATCATTTCATGGGCTTGAGATGACTATATAAACATTGTTGATAACCATTTTAAGGAAAGGAAGTTTGGCAAGAAAATTCAAAGAGAGTGAGAGAGAGAGGGGGGAGCTTGAGTTACAAATTAAATTCTATAATTTACATTTCTTCTAATCAAATGGTTGAGGCCTAGTATGTTGGAAGCCCATTGTAGTAGATTATATCTCATTCATGACTGGAATCAATAAAGATCATATTGTTATTATGTTGTTTCATTAAGTTTTCATTTTGTAATTGTGTGTTCCATTTTGTCGCATTGTTGGATAGTCGTTCATTTGGACCCTTTGTCCATGACTGCATCACAATTAGAATGGTGAGCATAAAATTCTATGATTATAATAAGTACAAAATCAATTAAAATCTAATTAAACATATGAGTTCTTATTTAAAAACAAAATAAAGTATTTAAATCTCAAGATAGACCTTTCTATCGAAGTAGTGCATCTCACTAAGTTATCATAACTCTTTAGAAACAATTATTACATGAGAAACTAGCCATTAATTTTTTTTCAAATGTTGCTACACATTGCAATTCCTCCATTGATAATGCCATTCCTTTAATAGGTCTGAAACAATTTTGTAATACCCTGATAAACTTCTAAATTATATAAGTAGGATTAATTGGAATTTTGATGTGATAATGAAATTTATATGTACTTTGATTCAAAATTGTATTTGGATATTGTGATGGACTTTATGAAATGATGATTTCAACTTGCATATGACTAATTTGATTTAGTTTTATTTATGGTTAATTTAATTTAGTTTTGTTCTAACTTCTATTCATTTATAAATGATTATTATAGGTTTTATACTTCAGTTGTATGATGGATTACTAACTTATTTATTTGTTGAGTTATGGTTGCAAGGTACTTTGTCCCTAATCAGAGGGAGATTATTATGAGGGAGGAGGATGCCATGAATAAGAAGCACCATGGGTAGATGGCATGGCAACCAATGTAGTAGTAAGTCATTGAAGTGTCTTAGTACTAATAACTATGGTCATTAGTCTCTCAGCCAATCATATAGTTATCTTCCCTAGATGTCATAGGTTGGTCATTATCAAGTTGTCAATACATTGCTTATATTGTAAATTGATGTTGAATCAACACTTGTTATGTAATTAGGATACTAATAATAATGTGTGTGTGTGTGTGTGTGTGTGTGTGGATATGACTTAGTATGGATATATGTTTTAAGGAACCTAATATTTATCGTAACCCATATTAAATCCTAAACCCCCTCATTATCACTAAATCCCCATAATGATTCAATTTGTCAAATGTGGAGGGAATGAATGTATCAATGATTGAAATGTTCAATAGTTGGGTTATGTTCTATTGAATAGCCCTAAATATTAGAGTATTAAATTTGGAACTCCATTCAAATGATGGAGATGTGGCCTCCATCCCACCATACTATTCATGCCCTCAAAGGGCATTATATACTTCATTCCATAATACATAGATAGTGCTAAGAATTTAGAACTTGAGTGTCATTTATAGTTTTTCATGGCATTTAGTTTAGTGGCTCTATTAAGAGGGCTTGAAAGAATGGATTGCATATGGGAACCTTAGGAGAATATTATGCTATTAGGACTTAGATCTAGAGTTTAGTTTCTATATTATAAGGTTTTAGATCTATCGTGTGAGGATGAAGGTAGTCTAAGCATAGTTCAGGAACACAGACTGGTTATCTTTTAAGTGAATTGCAAAGAAATTTAGAAAGATGTTACTCTTTCAATACAAAGTCTCAAGCATGTTGTTATTTTGGTTAATGGTTTTTGTTTACTATGATATATTGATTGTGTATATATTCTATGATTATACCTCTCAATGTTGAATATGATATATAGTATTTCAATGTTTGCTTGGACTTCACATTCATACACAACAATATATTGGGCTTGCAATAGTGATCATTATCCATTGGTTAATATGTATTGGATGGAATTTTAAATGTATTTGATAGTCTCCTATTCTTGCATGTAGTCATAGATCTTGAATGTAATGCTAGAGCCTTAATGTGAGGTTACAAGATAAGGGTTTGGAATTATATATTATAGGTTGACACAATTTGTTGAAGTCAATATTACTAGTAGTCTAATATTCCAATGTTGGTGTATGTGACTATGTATCAACATGAGCATTATGTTTGTATGAGGTATATAGGATTGTGTTGCTAAGATCATGACAATGTAAACCTATTAAAATAATTTTTTTGAAATAATAAATAATATGTGACATTCTTGGTAGTCCTCCTTGTGCTTTGGTATGATGTGTGCATTGAAGATTGTATTACTATTTCATTATCCCATGTTAGGGTTATTCTATAAGCCATAATAGATTCTATAATTGTTGGGCATATTTTATTAATGTTTCATTATCCTATGTTAGGGTTATGTTATAAGCTAGAATATATGCTATAATTATTAGGAGTATTTGTGTTACCACTTCCATTATCAAGGGTCCATAAAGGACTATTGTTCCTTATATTCCAAAACTTAGATACCTACATGGAATACCAAACCTTGGGGTAACATTTGTAACTATTACCATGACTATTGCTATGTTTAAGAAAGTTTATTCAAATTGTCTAATATGTTGCTTTGTCCACTTGGATGTCATTGTTGATCTATATAGGATATGCCATCATTTAGAGTGAGACTAAACCTATTTGGAGGACTTGATCATCTAGTATGATGCATGCACTATGACCCTAAAAGTAGTTGTATGATCCTAGGAGATTGTAATTAACTTTATACTATGATATACTATAACAATGGTACACACATAGAGTGAAATACATTATTTTGGTTATAAATTAACAAGTAGGGACTATACCTTGCTAAATATAGGGGTAAATGCAAGGAGATGGGGGACCAAAAAGTTGCCACCATCTCCAAAATTAAAGCAAAATGTGAGCGTGTTATAACGCGCTCGCATTTTGCTTTGCATAAAAGCAAAAAAAACCCATTTCTACTCACTCACAGTAATGACCATTTCTCCTCACAACAACAAAGAAAATAGGAAAAAACATGATCATGTTGAAGAAAAGGCTATTGAATCAAGTGTAGTAGAGAAAACAATAAATTCACAATGCCACCTTGCCACCAAAGACATCGTCGTGCAAATTTGGAGGCTCCAGCACAGGAAGAAGGTAGGGTTTGACTAATTTTGTTAGTTTGAGAACAATTTTTGAGTTTTACAATGTTTGATTTGTTTTTATATTGCATTTATAGTTATTGGAGAAAGAGAAAACCTAAATCCAACTAAGGAGGGTGAAAACAACCCCCAAAACCCTCCAAACCCTCAAAACCCACCTTCACCTCCTTTTAATGTAAGGGATAATCAAGAACACTACATAGGGATAATAGAAGAAAACAAGAAACATCTTGAAACTATTATTCAAACCCTAAACAATCCAAGTGGAACCACTGATCGTAGGAGGGCACTTGCAAAATCACTAGAGGAGATTGTTTCCCACATGGATTTGGTGACAAAACAAATCACCGAATTCCAAGACTATAAGGAGAGGAGTCAGCAATATTATGTCGACAAGTTGTCATATGAACAAGTCAAGAATGAAAAAATTACAAAATCTCAATTATGTGCACACTTTATTAATCCCAAAACTGGCCAAAGATTAGAAGAAAGTTGCAAACAATTTCCTATACATTGGTGTAGGAATGAAGAAATATCCCAAAACTTTTGGGATAGATGGTACATGGTCTTCGATGAGTGCCCATGCAACAATGATGAGGTACCACAATATTTCTTGAGGAAACTCTATTGTGAGTTCATCCTCAACAAGATTCTAAATTATTTTGACATTCGTGAGTTCCAGGGTAGAGGTGGTGGCTCTGCCCAAGATAGACCCAGGGCTCGGCAAAATGAAGACCATATGCCTATACCCCGAGCGAGGCTAGAACGTAGGTCACTCCCTTTGGATTTGACGGAGAGTGTTGAGCTGGAAACTTTACATTCATTGCCTACTCTCACCCAAACTCTATCACAGCATGCTGATGATCTTACCCAGGCCGATGAGGGTGAGAGTAGTAGGCGTCATGTGTCCCCACATTTGTGTAGTGCATGTGGGAACCTATGTGATTATGGGACGTAGGTGGCACGACAGGACTCTTGGCAGGATGTTGCGATGCAGGGGCAGGATGCTGCGACATAGGGGCAGGACATATTGGATGATCTTGTTCTCAGTGACGATCTCTTACAGCATACATTTGGTATTAACTCTCAGGTAATTTGTTACAAGTTTCATCTTGATTTAGTATATTGTTATTTGAAATTTGTAATTAATTTTATATGATTATCTATATTATAAGTCAAAATAATGTATGTAATTGTTTGCGCAATGAAATTCCAGGATCAGAGTCTTCATCTTGCCTGCATTAGCCATCCATTGGTGGGTTATGAGAGGAGGTCAAGTCAGCATGTATGTAATTTATCACATAATCGTAATTATTGTAGATATGTCAATGGTCATATTATTTTGTGACAATTTGATGATTTCAATAGTCACCAGCACCTCCACAGTTTCCTTGATCCCCTGGATGCCAAACCACCACTTTTATAGAGGCAAATTTAAGCATTTCTAATCATTATGCATTTTTAAAATAATGTTATGTATTTATTTTGTTTGAATAATCTTGAACTTGATTTTCAAATGTTGAATACAGTGGAGACTCCTCCTGATCTTCATGAGTTAGTGCAAATAGGCATTGCTGTAGCCATGATGTCTACAAATCCTTTGATTGAGGTCTGAGACAATAACATGAAAATATCATAATTTTGTATTTCTTGTTTTATCTAATGTCATTTAATGTACATAAATGATACATATGTTTAGTTAATTTTGCTTCTTGATGCTTCTCACAGGAGGTCACAACTCCAATCCATCCAAGTATGGACATAGAGAGAGAGAGAGACAAGATGATGGAGAGTGATCATCAGGTGGCAGTAAGTGATTGATCTTACATATGTGATGTTATATATTTCATGTTATAGATGTGATGTTATATATTAATGTGCATATATTGTTTGATTGTATTAACAGGTGGAGCCAGATTGACTTATGTCGAAGAGGTCTACTCGATGATAGAGAGAGGATGAGTCAGTGATTGGCTCTACATCTTCACAGTCAAGCAAGGGCCATTGATTATTTCATAAAAGTCCATAGGAAACTAGTTTTTGGGATATTTTTTGTGTGCCTAGATGGCTTTGTATACATACTTTTGTATGAACTGCCAATGTATATTTTGAATATATGACTATATGACTTTGTTTGGACATGCCTATATGGCTTTTTACATAAACTAGATGTTATGTTCATGACATTATGTATATGACAATTTATATTAAATATTTAATATGATAATCAATTATTGTTACAGGAATTTGGTTTTACAAGTGCCAATTGCTTTTGCTTGAAAGTTTATAAATCATTTTCAAATAATCCATTTTGTACATATCTTGCAATCATTGAATTCTGTGGGACTATACATTTCTTTGAGGCATCATTTCAAATAGTTCATGTGCCTTGTCTATGCTTCCATACTTTCCATACATGTCTACAAGGGCAACTTTGCAAATACAATACATGTGACAAAATTCCTATATCATTTATGCTTTGATGGTTGTCCACACCATGTTCTCTAGATCCCATTATAGCATAGGCAAGGAGGAAGTTGGTTAAGGTTGTGCAATTTGGTTTTAGATGTGCCAAAATTTGTGTAAATGGTTGAAATTTATTTTTGTGCATTTGCTTGAGAGTTTTTAAAGCCTTATGAAAAATCCATTTCATGCATATCTTGCAATCATTGCATTCCATGAGACAACATTTCTTTGAGGCATCATGTCAAACAATTCATGTTTAGTGTATATGCTTCCACACAAGTTGCATACATGTTTTGCAGGGTACTTACAACTACGACATTTGACAAAATTCCTATATCCTTTATGCTTTAATGGATGTCTATACCGTGCTCCAAACATACCATTTCTAAGGTTTTGGAATTTGGCTTTACACTTGTCAATTGCATTTTCTTGAAACTTTCTAAAGGCTTATCAGAAAATCCATTTTGTTCATATCTTGCAATCATTGTATTCCATGAGGCGACATTTCTTTGAGGCATCATGCCAAACAGTTCACGTGCCTTGTCTATGCTTCCACACTTTGCATACATCTCTTTGAGGGCAGTTGCGACTACAACATCTAACAAAATTCCCATATGTTTTATCCTTTTGATGGATGTCCATTTTGGCATAGGCAAGGAGGATACTGGCTAAGGTTGTGGAATTTTGCTTTACACCCGCCAATCACATTTGCTTGAAAGTTTCTAATGCCTTATCAAAAAGTCCATTTTGTTCATATCTTGCAATCATTGCATTCAATGAGTTGACATTTCTTTGGGGCATCATGCCAAACAGTTCACGTCACTTGTCTATGCTTCCACACTTTGCATACATGTCTCTAAGGGCAGTTGCAACTACAACATCTAACAAAATTCCCATATGTTCTATCCTTTTGATGGATGTCCATTTTGGCACAGGCAAGGAGGATACTGGCTAAGGTTGTGGAATTTTGCTTTACACCCGTCAATCGCATTAGCTTGAAAGTTTCTAATGCCTTATCAAAAAATCCATTTTGTTCATATCTTGCAATCATTGCATTCAATGAGGTGACATTTCTTAGGGGCATCATGCCAAATAGTTCATGTGCCTTGTCTATGGTTCCACACTTTGTATACATGTCTACAAGGGTAGCTGCAATTACAACATGCAAAAAATTTCCTATATCCTTTATGCTTTGATGGATGTCGATACGTCATTCCAAACATTCTATATTGGTGTACAGATAGGGAGGATGTTGGCAAAACTTGTGGAATTTGGCTTTACACATGGCAACTGCATTTACTTGAAAGTTTCTAAAGTCTTTTCAACAAATCCATTTCGTGCATATCTTGCAATCATTGCATTCCATGAGATAACATTAATTTGAGGCATCATGTCAAATAGATCATGTTCGTCAAGTATATGCATCCACACTTTGCATACATGTCTTGCAGGGTACTTACAACTACAACATTTGACAAAATTCCTATATGCTTTATGCTTTGATGGATGTCTATATTGTGTTCCAAAGATACCATTTCAAAGGTTTTGGAATTTGGCTTTACACTCACCAATTTCATTTTCTTGAAAGTTTCTAAAGCCTTATCAAAAAATCCATTTTGTTCATATCTTGCAATCATTGCATTCAATGAGGCGACATTTCTTTGGGGCATCATGCCAAACAGTTCACGTGCCATGTCTATGCTTCCACACTTTGCATACATGTCTACAAGGGTAGCTGCAATTACAAAAGTCCTTATAAATGATGATGATGAGCCTCATCATGATTATTCTATTGCTTCACATCCAAATGCACAAATATCATGCACCTCCCCTTGTGGTGAAAGACTGGCTTGATTTATACCCATTTTCTCAACCAAATCTGCAACTTGTTCTTCATGTTCATGGTTGTTGTAGGTTTGATAAAACTCATTTTTATGATGCCCAGGTTGTCCTAGACATGCATAAGGTTCATGGCTTCTAAAAAATCAATCTGTAGTTCATTTTCTTGACCCATGGAAAAGTTATAACCGATGTCCCAAAGTCTAGAGGAAGACATGTGAAGACAACAATCATGACTTGAATGAAGCCCTTTGCAAGTAGTTTCAAATTGGGCATGGAGTTTAACTTCTTGGACCATGGTAGATGTTGTGATGACTATTTTTAGGCTTCAAACCCTGATGATGACAATCCCCCATATAGTCGATTAAGGTAACCACCATCATGTAGTAATAAAGGACAATTAGGAAATTTTGAAATATTGTTGTGTCATGCATACAAATCATCATGAATAGGTGCATAAGAAATGTCCTAACCCAAGACACTAAAGAGGACTATTAAAATTATGAAAGACCATGTTGAGACAGTCATGATGTCAAGGCATGAAGGGTTGAAACAAGGTGGAAACATGATGAATTTGGAGTCTCTTTGACTGAACTAACTGATATACCTACACATGCATGGATACAATGGTCAATGATGATAGAAAAATATGTTAAAACTAAAAATAGATGATCACATGGATCTTTTACCTAATTTCTTAGCCTTATATGTTACTGCTACACCATTTTCAAGGTCCTAGTTGGCTGGATTAGTAAGAGGAAACCATGGAAAGGCCTTGAAAATATTTGAGTGATGCAAGAAATAAAAGCTATGATGTAGAATAATGGATGTATAAATCTCTCCCAACTCAAGATCAACCTTGTTACAACATCATATTATTGTTTTATGCATGAGGAAGGATAAAATGGGTGTAGCCCTTAAGATCCCTAAGACGAAAAAACTACCAAACTTTGATGGAGAAGTTCTTGGAATTCGTGGCAGCTGGGAATGTTCTGTTTGGACTTACATGTGCATGTGGGGTCTGTCCACAATAACCTCTCTCAGTTTCGTTCAACTCTAGTATATGTGACCGTGTTGGAATCAAACGTATTCTTGCAAAATGCTTCAATTTCATGTAGTGGAAAGGTGCTAGGAGTGACATTTTGCATTCCATAGCTTGTGGGGCCGAACGGACTTCTCCAATGCATCAAGGTGGGCAGGTAAATTCCATGGGAGGTCTCGTTTTGTGTGCCAAGCACCCCAGTCATTTGGAGCAGCAGGCTACCGGTAAAGTCCCTTAAGATCCCTAAGATAAAAAAACTGCCAAACTTTGACGAAGTTGTTCTTAGAATTCATGGTAGCTGGGAACATTCTATTTAGACCTACAGGTGCATGTGGGGTCCATCTACAATAACCTCTCTCAGTTTCATTCAACTCATGTTCGTTTGACCGTGCCATAATCAAATGCCTTCTTGCAAAATGCTTCAGTTTCATGCAGTAGAAAGGTTGCCAGGTGCCATATTTTTTGATCTGCTCATTGTGGGGGTGAACTGACTGCACCAACACATCAGGGTGGGTGGGTGAATGGTAGGGAAGGTCTAGTTTCGTGTGCCAAGCATCCCAGTCATTTGGGGTTGCAAGCTACCGACAAAGTAGAAAGTTGCTAACACTAAAATTTTGCATTCCATAGGTATTGGGGACAAAACAACTATGCCAACATGTCCGAGTGGGTGGGTAAATGCTAGGGGAGGTCTCATTTCATGCGCCAAGTGTCTCAGTCGTTTCAGGCTGCAAGCTATCAACAAACTCGAAAGGTGCTAGGAGTGACATTTTGCATTCCATAGCTCGTGGGGCCAAACAAACTTTGCCAACATGTCGAGGTGAGTGGGTAAATGCAAGGGGAGGTCTTGTTTTGTGTGCCAAGCGCCACAGTCATTTGAGGCAGAAGGCTACCGACAAAGTCCCTAAAGATCCCTAAGACGAAAAAATTGCCAAACTTTAACGGGGCAATTTTTAGAATTTGTGGCAACTAGGAACATTCTGTTTGGACCTACAGGTGTATCTGGAGTCAGTCTACAATAACCTCTCTCAGTTTCGTTCAACTCCTGTCCGTTTGACTGTGCCAGAATCAAACACATTCTTGCAAAATGCTTTAGTTTCATGCAATGGAAAGGTTTCTAGGTGCCATGTTTTTTGTTCTACTCATTGTGGGGCCAAATGGACTGCGCCAACACGTGGGGGTGGTTGGGTAAATGCTAGGGGAGGTCTCGTTTCATGCGCACCAAGTGTCTCAATCATTCCAGGCTATAAGCTACCGGCAAACTCGAAATGTGCTAACAATTTTATAACAATTTTGAAAGTAGATAATCATGCGCATAAGCTAAATTGCCATAAAGGCCACTATGAAGAAGGAGACAATCTACTATCATAACCAACACAAGTAGGATAATCATGAATAGGTACAAATGCCTTGCTCAGGAGTGTTGTTGATCTTTGCAATGAGAATGAAGGTGAGGATGGGTGTTGCAGAAATATATCCTAGACAAGTTCATCACATGGAGACATGACTGCCATATTAAGATGCAAATAAGACTGTCAAAGCTATGAGGGCAGTCATAACAATCCTTACTTTATTTGTAAGGTTCTAAGAGGATTAGGAGACATGGAGAGATAGAGAGGGACATGGAAATGGATCGGGAGAGAGCCCGGGGACATCTAGAAAGAGATGGAGAGATAGAGATAGAGTTAGAGAAAGGAAAAAATATAGAAAGAGGGGCAAATAGAGAGATAGAGAGGGATAGGTGGAGATAGAGACGGGGAGAGGGAGAGATGGGAATTGAGATAGACAAAGGGGTCTATAGATGGAGAAAGATAGAGATACATATATATATATATAGAGAGAGAGAGAGAGGGGAGATATAGGGAGATAGATCTAGCAAGGGAGAGATAGATAGGGAAATATAGAGAGAGAGGTAGAGGGATATATTAAGAGATAGGGTTATGTGGATAGATAGAGATAGGGAAAGAGATGGAGACATGTCTAGAGACATAGGGAGAGAGATTTCAAGAGGTAGAGGGATGGGGAGAGAGATAGAGAGGAGGAGACAGAGGTAGCGAGGGATAGATTAAGAGATAGGGATCCATATGTCTATAGAGATAGAGATAGGGATCCCTATTCTCCTCTCTACCTAAACCTCTAACCCTTAACCCCTAACCCCTAAACCCTAAACCCTAAATAATGCCCCTAAACCCTAACCCCTAAACCCTAAACCATAAAACTTGGAAGCAACCCTAAACCTCTATCTCCCTATCTCTCCCAATCTCTATTGGTCCCCTCACTCTATCTCTCTCTAAACCCTAAACCCTAACCCCTAAACCCTAAACCCTAAAATCAAGCATCCCTAAACCCCTAAAGCCTAAATAATTGCCCTAAACCCTATTTACTTGAGCAACCCTAAACTCATGTAAACCTCAAATAGTGAGGGAGCGAGAGATAGAAAGGTAGAGTTAGACAGAGGGGATCAAAAGAGAGAGCAAGATAAAGAGATGGGAAGAGAGAGAGAGAGATAGAGAGGTAGGTATAGTTAGAGAGAGAGATAGAGGAGACAGAGATATCTCTCCCAGGCTTGGTCTCCTATATATCTCCCTATTCTCTTCTCTACCTAAACCATAAACCTAAACCTCCAAACCTTAACCCCTAACCCCTAAACCATAAACCCTAAATAATGCCCCTAAACCCTAAAAATGAGCAACCCTAAACCCCTAAACCCCTAACCCATCAACCATAAAACTTGGAAGCAACCCTTAACCTCTATCTCCCTATCTCTCCCAATCTTTGTTGGTCCCCTCTCTCTGTCTCTCTCTAAACCCTAAACCCTAACCCCTAACTTCTAGCAACCCTAAACCCTAAACCCTAAACTCGAGCATCCCTAAAGCCTAAATAATTCCCCTAAACCCTAACCCTAAAGGTGTTCCCTAAACCCTATTGACTTGAGCAACCCTAAACTCATGTAAACCTCAAATAGTGAGGGAGGGAGAGATAGAAAGGTAGAGTTAGAGAGAGGGGATCGAAAGAGAGCAAGATAGAGAGAGATGGAGAGAGAGAGAGGTAGGTATAGTTAGAGAGAGGGATAGAGGAGACAAAGATATCTCTCCCAGGTTTGGTCTCCTCTATATCTCCCTATTCTCCTCTCTACCCAAACCTCTAAACCTTAACCCCTAACCCTTAAACCATAAACCCTAAACCCTAACCCCTAACCCCTAACCCCTAAACCCTAAAAACGAGCAACCCTAAACCCCTAAACCATAAAACCTAGAAGCAACCCTAAACCTCTATCTCCCTATCTCTCCCAAGCTCTATTGGTCCCCTCACTCTATCTCTCTCTAAACCCTAAACCCTAACCCCTAAACTCAAGCAACCCTAAACCCCTAAACCCTAAACCCTAACCCCTAAACCCTAAACTCGAGCATCTCTAAACCCCTAAAGCCTAAATATTCCACTAAACCCTAACCCTAAACCCTAAACCTCATTTACTTGAGCAACCCTAAACTCATGTAAACCTCAAATAATGCCCCTGACCCCTAAACCCTAAACTCGAGCAACCAAGCTAAACACCTAAACATATAGTTTGACTTGGGATGATGGAGGATCAATGGGAAATGGATGTAGAATTCTTGGATCTTGATTAAATCATTATACTCATTGGGATGTGATTCAAGATCTAGGATCCAAGATATTTGTTTGATTTTCTATGTTTTCTTGGGGACCAAGTGTCTCATCATGGGATATTGATGGATAATGAATAGGACTAGCACAGGATGATGGATAGGGCTAATGAGATGATGGATAGGAGTTATGTGGGAACTTACTTGCTCATGGATAAGATCTTGATCATAGATAATATCTTGATCACAGGGAGGATAAACATGGATAGCACGATACTAGATATGGATAGGGTAAGTGGGGATGCATTGATATTCATTGGATTGGGGAGTAAGAGGTGGTGATGGGGGTTCACTAAGAGATGTTGGAGGATTAATGATGGGATCGATGTACAGAGGGGTTGACCATGAGATGGTAAAGGAACCAAGATGGGATTAGATGGGATGTTTGGATTTAGATTAGGCTAGGTATTTGGTGTTTCCACATTCTTTGGACTAGGCTCTTAATGTATAGCCATCAAGGGTTTCTTAGATGGATGTGATGGGTTCTTGGATCCAAGATCAATAATCTTTGGATGTTTGACAACATGGCTACATGATGGGGTTTGACTTCGACTTATGGTAGGAGGCTCTTCAATGAAATGGATAGACATAGGAGTGGATGATGGTGTCAGAGTGGTATACATGTTATTAGGAGGTTCTTTGTTAGGCTCAATGATAGGAATTTGAGTACATGATGTTCTTAGATTCCTTGCTAATAGTCCTTGGGTCACATCCTGCATGGCTTCATGGGTTGATGGACTAGGATATGCATATAGTTGATGGATAATGATGGAAGATGTCATGGGGTTAGGATTAGGATTGAGTGAAAGGATATAGGAGGCCCGAATGGATTAGGATTGGGAGTGTTAGAGGGGGATGAAATTGGATCAATGGATTTGGATAGCTCCATATCTTCGCTGTTATTTTTGGATTTTGTAAAGACTCTTTGGAGAAATTTTTTCAAGCGTTCATGGGTTGATGGATTAGAGCTTAGAATGTTTGACAGTGGATTAGATAGTGAGTTATATGGTGGATGAATGATAGGGATTGATGGATTAGGAGATGGGTGGACTAATGAGTTAGTATTACAAGGATTGGAGGGAAATTATAAAATATTTCCCCTTTAACCCTAACCCCTAAACCCTAAACTTGAGCAACCCTAGAAACTCATAAACCCTAAATAATTTACCCCTAAAGGTCTAAGCAACCCTAAACTCATAAACCCTAAATATGCCCCTAAACCTAAGCAACCCTAAACCTCTCTCTCTCCCAAAACCCCTAAACCCTAAATAATACCCCTAAAATCTAACCCCTAAACCACAAACCCAAGCAACCCTAAACCCCTAAACCTTAAATAATTCCACTAAACCCTAAACTTAAGCAACTCTAAACTCATAAACCCGACCAACCCTCTCTCTCTCTCCAAAACAAGAAAACTAGGACTCTCTCTCTTTCTCTCCTTATCACCCTATCCCTCCCCCCTCTCTCCCATCCATCTCCATCCTCTCTCCCTCTTCCCCCCTCTCCTCTCACGTGTTTACAAAGAATATGGAAACAAGAAAACTAGGACATGCAAAGAGGGACGAGGATATAAATTAATATCATGAAATGGAAACAAGATAATTTATGAAATTTCATTGGATGGGAAGAATGATGAGGAGAGGTAGAGAGGGGAGGGAAGTAGAGAGTGAGAGAGGATAGGAGGTAGAGACAGGAGGGAAGTAGAGAGTGGGAGAGCATCGTAGGAGGTAGACAGGGGAAGGAAGAAGAGAGAGAGGGTAGGAGGTAGATAGGGGAGGGAAGCAAAGACTGAGAGAGAGGGTAGGAGGTAGACAAGGGAGGGAAGTAGAAAGTGAGAGAAAGGGTAAGAGGTAGAGAGGGAGGGGGGAGAAGAGAGTGAGAGAGAAGGTAGGAAGTAGAGAGGCGAGGGAAGCAAAGACTCAGAAAGAGGGTAGGAGGTAGATAGGGGAGGGAAGTAGAGAGTGAGAGAGGATGGAAGGTAGATAGGGGAGGGAAGAAGAGAGTGAGAGAGAAGGTAGGAGGTAGAGAGGGGAGGGAAGTAGAGACTCAGAGAAAGGGTAGGACATAAAGAGGGGAGGGAAGTAGAGAGTGAGCTCGAGACGATAGGAAGTGCAACTACCCTTGTAGACATGTATGTAAAGTGTGGAAGCATAGACAAGGCATGTCAATTGTATGATGTAACACCTCAAAGAGATGTTCTATAATGGAATGCGATGATTGCAAGATGTGCAAAAAATTGACTTGTTGAAAAGGCTTTAGAAACTTTCAAGCAAATACAATTGGCATGTGTATTGCTAGTTATGCTCAAGGTTCTTTGACGTGTTTTTATCAGTTTTTAGCAAAATCTGGAGATAATCTTGAGCATTCTCCCCATCAGAATGACACTTTTTTCAATGAAAACTCAAAAAAATACCACCATAATCTTAAGCTCTCTGTTAGCTATCTAACCATATAATTTTTTTCACATTTTGAGTACATTTAGTGTTTCATCTTGAATTTATTTTTGTTAGTGTGTCTATTTTTTTGTCAAAAACCAATGTCTAGTATTTTTTTTTTTTAACCGTTCATCAAAATTTGAAATAAGTTATATTTTTAGAAACTAGACTCCATTCTACACAAATTCAAAAAAAATTAATTTTTGATTAGTTTTCAAACATTTTAGGGGGAGCACGCTCAAATTTCTATTTTTCAGGATGTGTCCACTTTAAAAATTAATAAAAAATCAATTATTCATTAAAAAATTATCAAAAAAATTAGGGATAAACTACATGGTGTTAGCTAATTTCTCACTGGAGCGATTATTGAAATACTAAAAGAAAGTTAACATTTTAGGGGGAGCACACCAGACACTATGTTATGTTTTTTGAGAAAAACAGGACCAATTTGTGTGCTCCCCCTTTTTAAAGCCTTTAATCTCAACCATTTTAGGAAAAAAATAGTAGTTTAGAAACTAGATTCAGAACACTACAACTCTTGTTTTTGTTTCATCTTCAAATTTTGAGTGTAGCTATCTTCAATTTCTCATCCAACATCAATGTTTCCTGATTTCAGAAAAAAGTGGCAACTTAAGACCCCATTTTGGTCCCTCATCTTTATGCACTTACCCATAGGTTGTACCTCACTAAATATTGTTGTTCCAATTAAAGATTATTTTACTCTACTGACTATTAGTTATATCTTATTAAATATGGCTTTACCTAGCTAAATATGGACTGTACCTTATTAAAAGATAATTGTACCATGTCATAAGAGACTATTACATTTATGAATTACTAAGCTATATGCTTGTCATTAAGTTTAAATGCATTAGGCTAGGTATAATGAGCCATAATATGTGAGGCTTATCAACTAATGCAAAAGGGTTGTTTTATCATTGATGGAGTTAATACTTGACTCTTAGGCTAGTTCCAAAATCTAAATTTGTTACTCTTGAATGTCAAGGTTGTTCTTTACTCTTAAGATATGAATTTGATACCTGTAGTGGATGTCTAATTTAGAGGTTTGTACTTAAATCTTAGTGTCTTTATCTAATACTAGTATTATTAGATTGTTCTAAGGTATTGAAGTGCTTATACTCTACTATTGTATGTTTTGTTATGATAAATGAGTAGCATTTGATCATGAACTATCCATGGATACAACCTTGGAAAAGGTTGCATACCAACTTGATATGATTTGATCACTAAGTTTGAAACTTAGATATACGTATATAGGGAATATTGTTATAATTGGATTTCAGAGGGTAGTCATTACATGACTTAGATTTTGAGAGAGAATGATTGTCACTTGTTCATATGCACTCATTTTGTGCATGATTGAGTTGTTGAAAGTGAGTAGGAAGAGGTTCTATGGAACCCCCACCTCTCTTCACTTATTGCCAAACTCACTCTCACATAGTTGAATAGTTTTCCATACTTGACCCATAAGCAAGGTTATAAATCTAGTTCCTTTTTAGGGACTATTTTTCATCTCCAAATAGTAGTTGATAAAGCGCCTCTATCTTCTATAGGTACATTATTTGTGTTACACATTTGTAGAGGTCCTACACCTTAGGAAATTGTGACTCTACTCCTAGATATATATCTGACCATTGGAGATGAGTGCAACATTTGTACCTTTATTTGAAATCCTTGGCCAAAGTATTTTGTATTTGTACACATTTAAGATTAAGAGCTAACCTTGGATATGTAATTGTAGATTGTTCATTGTGTTTATGTTTGTTGATTCCTTCGACTCTATATACATGTTTACCTTGACTATGAAAGAAGAATTGTTATCATCTATGTACTTATTTTATACTATTGTATTAATTTTTGCACCTATATTGTTAATTGTACTTGTATGATCTATGAAAGATGAATGTATACACTTGAAGAAAGTATCGAGAAGGTAGAAATATGTTAGTTGTTGATTATGTAGTAACAAGTGTATTTTACTGAGAAAATGAATATGTTATGCTATCATCATTATTAGGTGTTGATGTAGTTGTTAACCTTTTTTCCCCCTGTCCAGAGCCAAACGGTTAACATGGTATTTTCCTTGGAAATCCCTTTGAAAAGGTCCCTATAAAGCAAAGTGCCAAAATTCCCAGAAGCCTTGCCTAAAAAACCTTACCATTGGAAAGAGCTAGAAAAAATAGGCAGGTTTGCTTTTTACAGCACCTTGAAATTTGACCAAACGAAGAAGTTATTCATGGTCAAAGTTTCAGTCAACATACAGTTCAAATGGGCATTTGGCGGGCTTGCAAAATTCCATCGGCCTTTAAAAATGATCGCTGCAGAACATGCCACGTGTCAGCGGCGGAGAGTAGCCCCTCAAAGTTTCAATATTTCCGCGGAAGGCACCACGTGGAGACACCCGAGAGACACAGAAAAAGTAACTAGAGCCCCGCAAAAGGTGATAGGTGGCAGCCTCCGCTAAGGTTTCTAAAAGTTTCTAACTCGCATCAGAGGATGCCACGTGCCCCTTAACGTTGCTGCGGGAGCTGACAAGTGTCAGCCTCCGCAGTAGTTTCTTTTTGTTTCAAAGTTTGGCACAGGCAGGGTGGGTCCTAGTGAAGAGCCTCTGTTGCTGCGGATCGTGCTGTGTACATGCCACATGTCACTTGCGGAGGCCCAGTTAGAAAGTTTCAGCATGGGCGCGGAAGGTGCCACATGTATCATGTAATGGACACGGAGCTTGCCACGTGTCAACTTCCGCATTTCTCTTTCAGTCCAGTGATGTAAAGTGGCAGATGGTTGTGGGCCCTAGTTTCAAAGTGTCTCCAGTTTTAGATGTCACGGGTTGCAACAAGTGTCACAAGCGGAGGCCACTTCAAACCTTTGATACAGTCTTATAAGGCCATGTGGAGCTCGACACGTGTCGGCTTCCACGTCAGTTTCCGACAGGGGCTTCTCAAGAGTCAACATACAGCCTGGACCCGCCGGCATTGTTCAATAGTTTCATAATGATTCTTCGGGTCCGCAACTTATAGGTTTTGCATATACAGGGGCAGAAGGAGACAAGTCTAGGGCCAATATACACACAAATGCAGAAGCGATATATACAAGCGGTTGATCAAAAATTTGACCGCCTGTATCTCCTCCGTCTTAGCGAATTTTCATATGTTGTAAGAGGCAAAGTTGTATGTTTTCATCCCCTCTTTCATTTGGCAGGCTTTTCAAGAGGTTTTGTCACTTTTCAACAGATGGAGATTTTTTGGTGCATTCATTACAGCAAACATAGCAAGTAGCTCACATTAATGGCAAAATATCCCGCCACCGCTTCATTTCCAGTCTGTTCTCCGCCGCCTAATTGTCGAGAACTGTCAGAAGCAGCTGTTAGCATTCAATGCTAAGTTATCCTCCATCATTTCTGAGGATCAGATCGATGACACAACTGTTTGCATTGAAGACCCAAAATATCTCCCACCTGCCCCTGTTCTAGATCTTTTGCGCCATTACTCTTGGCAGGTGGACGTCCCTTCAAGAAGATATTTCTAATTACAGCTCCCTGAGTGGATTTTGTAACCGACCTAGGTTAGTATTTTGTAGTGCTATATAAGCCGAGGCTTATGATGTAAAAAGTGTTGAAAATTTTTTGGAAACATTCTGTTCTCCCTATTTCCAAACAGAACTTTTCATGCTGTAACCTTGCCTTTCTTTAGATATATGAAAGCTATCATGCCTTTTGCTGATTTTTCTATCTTTATGTGAATCTGCATATGGTTGTCTATGAATATTTCTTGTTCCTCTCAATCATCTTGTTCCTTACCTCTGTTAGAATCATCTATTCTATTTATATCTGCTTGCTATATCTGATTATATTGTGCATACTTCAGTCTTTGCAAAGGTTCTTTAGAACTGTCTGGTGCATCACCCTTTCATATTTTTAAGTATTGTTGCTTTATCTTTCATTTTAGCACATCTCTTCCCCTTTTCAATCCAAAATACAGTAGTTTTAGGTGATAACTAGACAAGGAAACTAGCTTTCTCCAGAGGTTTGATCTCATTTAGCAAAGTCCCACACTTAGAGATCAATCCCATTGTGTCATTAGAATGCTTGGAATCGCATTCAAGCAGGGTGCAATTTCATGTGACAATAGTTTCTGGCAGGCCCGGTGGGGTACTATGGCTTACAAGAGGATGCCTTTTGGTCTCTCAAATGCTGGCTCTACTTTTCAAAGAGCCATGGACATGGCCTTTAAGGGTCTGATGTATAAGCTAGTGCTGGTATACCTGGATGATATAACAGTTTTCTCTAAAAATGCATCTGAGCATTTATCCCACCTAAGGCTAGTCTTTGAAAGATGCAGAGAGTTTGGGATATCCCTCAATCCAAAGAAATGCATTTTTGCTGTACATGAGGGCAAGTTGTTGGGGCATATTGTGTCAAAGGAGGGTATTACCATTGATAAAGAGAGAATACAGGCCATTTTGCAGTTGCCCTTACCCAGTCATAAGAAGAGACTACAACGCTTCATTGGTAGAATTAACTTTCTGAGAAGGTTCATACCTGATATTGCAAATCTCTTAAAAGCCTTGACGTCTATGTTGAAAAAGAACATAACTTTCAGTTGGACGTCAGAGGCTAGACTTAGCTTCCAGTCCATAAAGGAGGCATTAGCAACTGTACCAACCTGATCAATCCTGATTTCTCTAAGGATTTTATCCTGTATGCTTATGGCGGCCTAGCTACCATTTCCGCTATTTTAGTGCAGCAGTAGAGTGAGGGTTTTGAGCAACCAATCGCCTTCTTCAGCCAAGGGTTGGAGGAGTATGAGCAGAAGTATAGCTTCATTGAAAAGCATGTCCTGGCAGTAGTCAGGAGCCTAAAAAAGGTTAGGCATCTTGTTTCAAATAACAAGATACACCTAATGGTGGCTCATCGTAGTGTGAAGGAGTTCCTGCTGAGTAAAGATGTTAATGAGAAAAGGGCTAGTTGGATCACCAAGGTCATGGAATATGATGTGGAGATCAAGATAACCAAGCTGGTCAAAGGCAGAGAACTCAGTGAGCAGCTTATCACTAGTTCTAAGGATGAGGTAGAAGAAGAAGAAGAGGTGCTCCTGATCATAGAGGAGGAGCATCAAGATGATACAACAGCAGTAGGTACTAGTTGGGTTAATGATATGACCCAATTCTTGCAAACTGGTAGATGTCCTGCAGGCTTAGATAAAGCTAAAAGGAGATACTTCAGGTTACAATCCATTCCATATGTTTTAATAGAAGGCACCCTTTTCAGAAAAGACTTTAATGGTGTATTGCTTAGATGCATTGATACTGATCAAATTGACAGGGTGCTACATGAATTCCATGATGGAACAGCAGGAGGACATTTTGCCCCAAGAACTACTACTTGGAAAGTAATGAGAGCTGGCTATTATTGGCCTAGCTTATTTAAGGATGCCCATGCATGGGCTAGAAAGTGTGTTAAGTGTGCCCTTTTTACAGGAAAGGAGAGGCTGTCAGCTTTGCCTCTACACCCAATCCAGGTAGAGCAGCCCTTTATGAGACGGGGCATTGATTTTATTGGATCTATCAACCCACCATCAAGTGCAGGCCACAGGTGGATACTCATAGCGACAGACTACTTCACAAGATGGACTGAAGTAGTGGCTCTGAAAGAATCTAATGAGAGTGTTGTTTTAAATTTTTATTGTGATTTGGTCTCCAGATTTAGAGTGCCTGAATCAATCATGTCCGATAATGCTCTAGCTTTTGTTGGCCTAAGAATAACTGACTGGGCTGTCAAGAATGGGATTTATTTGAATACTTCATCAAATTATTACCCACAGGGTAATGGTTTGGCTGAATCCACAAACAAAAATCTCATCAGGATTATTAAGAGGGCAATGGAGGATAATCAGAGGACCTGGCACACTGATTTGAAGTTTGCTCTGTGGGTTGATAGGATAACTCCTAAAAGGTCTATTGGGAACTCCCCTTATCTACTAGTGTATGGAAAAGAGGCAAGATTGCCTATGTCTATGGAGCTGCCAGCATTAGACATTATGCATCACCTAGAAATGCTTGAAGCAGAAAGCCCCATGGTTGTAAGGTGTGCTCAGCTTATGGAGCTGGAGGAGAGCAGAGATAAAGCTATGGCAGCCATGGAACATCATCAGCTACAAACAAAGAAAAATTTTGACAAGAAGGCCACCCCCAGACATTTTAGAGTGGGTGATATGGTGCTCAAATGGGATGAGCTGAGGAGTAGACTAGGAAAGCATTCTAAATTTGACAGCATGTGGAGTGGCCCCTTTCTCATCACTGAATGCAAGGAGCACAGTGCATTTCAGTTGTCCAATATGAATGGAGAAAATCCGCATATCCCAGTTAATAGGATACATTTGAAAAGATGTTTTGAGGTATGAGCACCCTATAAATTAGTAGGTTAGACTTCTTGTTTTCAATAAGTGTTGTTGCACAGTAGTTTAGATTCTTTTACTTCCCTAAGTGCTTCTGCACAGGCTGCTTTGTCATTAGAAGAGAGCAAGCCTTCCCCCCTTTTTTGTGTTTTGAGAGGCAGGTCTTAGTTTCCCAGCATATTTCAAACTTGACTCCATGCCCAATGGATGCTTGAGGCCATTGATCTCATGTTTAGCAGGCAAACATCCCATAGAGGTCGCCAAAGATGTTAACCTTTTTTCCCCTGTCCAGAGCCAAACGGTTAACATGGTATTTTCCTTGGAAATCCCTTTGAAAAGGTCCCTATAAAGCAAAGTGCCAAAATTCCCAGAAGCCTTGCCTAAAAAGCCTTACCATTGGAAAGAGCTAGAAAAAATAGGCAGGTTTGCTTTTTACAGCACCCTGAAATTCGACCAAACGAAGAAGTTATTCATGGTCAAAGTTTCAGTCAACATACAGTTCAAATGGGCATTTGGCGGGCTTGCAAAATTCCATCGGCCTTTAAAAATGATCGCCGCGGAACATGCCACGTGTCAGCGGCGGAGAGTAACCCCTCAAAGTTTCAATATTGCCACGGAAGGCACCACGTGGAGGCACCCGAGAGACACAGAAAAAGTAACTAGAGCCCCGCGGAAGGCGACAGGTGGCAGCCTTCGCTAAAGTTTCTAAAAGTTTCTAACTCGCATCAGAGGATGCCACATGCCCCTTAACATTGCTGCAGGAGCTGACAAGTGTCGGCCTCCGCAGTAGTTTCTTTTTGTTTCAAAGTTTGGCACAGGCAGGGTGGGTCCCAGTGAAGAGCCTCTATTGCTACGGATCGTGCCGCGTACATGCCACATGTCACTTGCGGAGGCCCGGTTAGAAAGTTTTAGCATGGGCACAGAAGGTGCCACATGTATCATGTAATGGACATGGAGCTTGCCACATGTCAACTTCCGCATTTCTCTTTCTGTCCAGTGATGTAAAGTGGCAGATGGTTGTGGGCCCTAGTTTCAAAGTGTCTCCAGTTTTAGATGTCGCGGGTTGCGACAAGTGTCACAAGTGGAGGCCACTTCAAACCTTTGATACAATCTTATAAGGCCACATGGGGCTCGACACGTGTCAGCTTCCGTGTCAGTTTCCGGCAGGGGCTTCTCAAGAGTCAACATACAGCTCGGACCTGCCAACATTGTTCAATAGTTTCATAATGATTCTTCGGGTCCACAACTTATAAGTTTCGCATATACAGGGGTAGAATGAGACAAGTCCAGGGCCAATATACACACAAATGCAGAAGCGATATATACAGGCAGTTGACCAAAACTTTGACAGCTTGTATCTCCTCCGTCTTAGCAAATATTCACATGCTGTAAGAGGCAAAGTTGTATGTTTTCATCCCCTCTTTCATTTGGCAGGCTTTTCAGGAGGTTTTGTCACTTTTCAACAGATAAAGATTTTTTGGTGCATTCATTACAGCAAATATAGCAAGCAGCTCGCATTAATGGCAAAATATCCCGCCATCGCTTCATTTCCAGTCTATTCTCTGTCGCCTAATTGTCGAGAACTATCAGAAGCAGCTGTTAGCATTCAATGCTAGGTTATCCTCCATCATTTCTAAGGATCAGATCGATGACGCGGCTGTTTGCATTGAAGACCCAAAATATCTCCCACCTGCCCCTGTTCTAGATCTTTTGCGCCATTACTCTTGGCAGGTGGACGTCCCTTCAGGAAGATATTTCTGATTACAGCTCCCTAAGTGGATTTTGTAACCGACCTAGGTTAGTATTTTGTAGTGCCATATAAGCTGAGGCTTATGATGTAAAAAGTGTTAGAAATTTTTTGGAAACATTATGTTCTCCCTATTTCCAAATAGAACTTTTCATGCTGTAACTTTGCCTTTCTTTAGATATATGAAAGCTATCATGCCTTTTGTTGATTTTTCTATCTCTGTGTGAATCTGCATATGGTTGTCTGTGAATATTTCTTGTTCCTCTCAATCATCTTGTTCCTTACCTCTGTTAGAATCATCTATTCTGTGTATATCTGCTTGCTGTATCTAATTATATTGTGCATACTTCAGTCTTTGCAAAGGTTCTTTAGAACTGTCTGGTGCATCACCCTTTCATATTTTTAAGTATTGTTGTTTTATCTTTCATTTTAGCACATCTCTTCCCCTTTTCACCCCAAAATACAGTAGTTTTAGGTGATAACTAGACAAGGAAGCCGGCCTTCTCCGGAGGTTTGATCTCATTTAGCAAAGTCCCACATTTAGAGATTAATCCCATTGTGTCATTGAAATGCTTGGAATCCCATTCAAGCAGGGTACAATTTCATGTGACAACAGTAGTAACATGCATGTTAACATTTACTTATACATAATAACTTGCAGAATCATGGTAACTAGTACGAGTAAGATTAAATTAAACAAAACCTAAAATTTTGAAATGTAATTCATGACTAGTTTAAAATATATATAGATAGAATTTTATAAGTTTGTATCTAATTTTTACAACTCTAGAAAGTCGGCTTTGACAAGTTTCCATCATTATTGGACATATTTTTATATTTATTTAATTTACATTGTTTACTTTATTTTTTCTTTTACTTAAGAGTTATTTTATTTTACTTTAGAACTATTTATTTTATTTTATCTATGTTGTTTACTTTATTTTTATTTTTAGTTAAGATCTATTTTATTTTACTTTAGAACTATTTATTTTATTTTATCTACGTTGTTTATGTTATTTTAATTTTTTAGTTTTGGTTGTACTTTTAACACGAGTAATAAACATCAAATTTCCATAGTCCATAGTATTGCAATTGAATGTTTTAAGATTTAACTGTGTAATAGTTTTTCTATCAACGCTTTAGTTAAAATCATTAAAAAGTAACACATGAGTAATAAACATCAAATTTCCATAGTCCATAATATTGCAATTGAATGTTTTAAGATTTAACTGTGTAATAGTTCTTCCATCAAGTTTCAGATCACACTCTGTGATCTTGATCATGGAGTGTGATCCAAAAAGTTGATGGAAAAACTATTACACAGTGAAATCTTAAAACATTCAATTGCAATATTATGGACTATGGAAATTTGATGTTTATTACTCGTGTTACTTTTTAATGATTTTAACTTTATATTTATAGTTTTTTAAAAAAATATATATGTCAGTGTTTTGGTTTTTATGGTAGCAACATGAAATTCCTTGATGTCATTATAGTACACCTCTCGACATACCTAATTATTTCCTTTACATCTTACTAAATCTTCTTAAAGAAATAAATACATGTAAGATGTTTTCTAAAATTGAATCAGTACTACAAGCTTTTCAAAATTGTATACCAAATAAATAATAGTTAGTTATCATGTCCATTACAATAGTTACCTATTAAGAAAACGACTAATAAGCTATTTTATGGGACGCTTATGGAAAGTCCTTACTATTACTAACAACATTAAATTTCAGAGTCGACCTTGCTTGACTCTATCATCATTTGTTTGGTCCAAGTCTTCCTAAAAAAACTTTGACAGCCCTCCAAAAAAATGTACAACATTGATTGTATAATACGGTTGGAAAGAGTATAAGCTGTGATACGGCCATCGAATTCAAATCCGACAAAATGAAATTGCAAATCTGCAGAGGGAAAGTTAGAGGCAAACTAAAAAACACGTTAGCCAACGAGAATCTTGCCCTTTCTAGAAATAAAAGAACAAGTAAAATTTGGGGTCAAAGACGCAGTGAAAGTGGGCTACCTATAGTAAGGTGAGTCCTCCAAACTACCTAAGCCACTCCTGAGAAAAAGAATTCAAACAAAACGGCGGTCTCCTCTCCATGATATTATTGATAAATACAGTCCGTCGGTTAGTGCATGCGTTCAAGACTAGTTTACGGCCCACGTAAGTTTGAATTACGTTTTAAAAGAATGCGCGGGCGCACTAATGTGGCGGGCCACGATTGCAGTCAATGGTTTTTGTGACGGTTATCTATTTTTATTTTATTTTATTGTTTAAGACGCAGGGATCTGCATAGCTCCCCTATAACTTGTAGTGTGTCAGATAAACTTTTTAACATGACTGGTGACTCTCGCATGACATGCCCTCCGATATCACATGGACGAGGGATTGGACCTCGTGCCTACAACATAATGCTTTAAGGGGGTTGGAGAGCCTCCTTTGGGATTGAAAAACCAAGAAGACTCTTTTTGGTTTGTTAGTCACACCGGTTGTCCTCTATGGTTGTGAGGTTTGGGGAAGTAGCATGTCAAATCACAAATGGAGACAACTATAGAGAATTCAAAAACATCTTATCACTAGTAGTCTTAAAGTCAAAGCTACAGTACCTTATGAGATTCTTTTGGTTGAGGCGGGCACCTTCTCGATGGAGGCATATGCTATAATCTGGTTGATAAGTTACCTAAAAAAGGTGGAAAACATGGAGAATTAGTGGTGGCCGGCTGTTCTTAAATAGCATCCACTTCAATTGGCAAAGGTTAATTTTGGCCAATAAAAATAGGACAAATATTTACCACTTTTTATTGTGAATGAGGTGTAAAATTGATATTGGTTGTTTGACCATTGAAGTGGATGATATTTAAGTAGAGTGGTGGTGGCTTAAGGTGGTGGTGGAGGAGGAGTTACACCGTAGGAAAAAGACGTGGATAAAGCATAACAACAAGTGGATGGACAATTGAGATATTAAGCTACATGCGTGTCCTAAAACCAAAGAAGAAATTAAGAAGCTTGTGTTAGAGAAATTCAGGACTGTCATGTGGACTTAGCAGATTGACCAAAAAAAATCGTACTATGTCAAAGAGTTCAACTCCATGTGGGAGCATGGGGAAAAAGCCTATTTGTATGCTGCTTTTAAAGGTAAAGCTAGAATTTTAATGGCACAGTTGAGGACCGGTTCTCATCATTTGAGATGCGAAATTGGTAGATGGGCGGTCCCCAAAGAAGCTTGGGAAGACATGATTTGCATCTTTTACAGTGCAAAAGTGGTTCAAATTAAATGGCACTTCCTCTTTGAGTGGGCTATTCTTAAACATTATCCACTTCAATAGTCAAAAGTTAATTTGAACCAATAAAAATAAGACAATTATTTACCACTTTTTGTTGTGAATGATGTGTTTGGAAAAAAAAAAAAAAATTGCTATTGAGTGTTTGACCATTGAAGTGGATGATATTTAAGTAGAGTGCTTTGATTGTGCTTCCTATGAAGACATTCAGAGTCAATATGAAAACAACTTGAACGTGGGCAATATTATCGAGATCTTTGAGGAAACGAAGTTGCACATAACAACCAGAAACAACATAAAAAAGATCTTGAAGATTTCTTAACGCTGGGGCTCTTGATCTCTTAGACTACTTGGTCTCATAGACATCATTAAAATTCATTCTTTCTTTCAACCAGGCCCTACCCATGAGGGTTATCTATTCAAAATTGCCCACGACAAAAAAAAAAATCCTTAAATACGACTGACTATACGACCATTCAAATCAGGCTACGGAGGCTCCAATGGGTGCAGCGCAACCCCCTGTAGTTAACGATCTGTAAACTGGTACATCATTGATGGGACAAGCTGTATAGAGTAGGTAAACTGTCACTAACCAATTTGAGGAAGACTGTCATCTCCGTCACTTGTCGTAGACGTGAGAAATGGCGGATTAAGTACCCAGCCTATGACTGTAAAAACATGGCTAACTTGCAGTGCTGAATAGGTCTGGAGTCCTTTACGTTTATGTCTCTGTCAGAGACTACGTCCGCACGCACGGGTGTATTGACTGGTCGCAAAATGGCCGTTTCTTTCTCCGGCGCTGGCCGGTCGCTTTGATCCGCGGGCCCGCCGTAACAAATATGCCGTCATTTGCCTGGGAGTTCTGTGGATTCCTCGCATTATAACTTTTGCAGCGTTACTACTGCTTATCCTGAACTGATATAGGTAAGCGGGTCTGTAATTTTTTTTTTTTTGGGGGGTTCGTCAATGGTGGAAGCTAGGACGCTGTGGATTGGAGAAAGAATGAGCTTTAGGTGGTTTTAGGAAGAGAGAGGGCTTGTTTACGGAAAGGCCGGTTTGTAAGGAATTTGTGAAATTTTTGTAAAAATATGGGCACCGGATGGAGAAGGGCTAGAAGTGCATTTGGATTTGGTGTGTGTGCTTCGGTTCCTCCTGAGCTTGAGGAAAGTGGGGAGGATTTTGTTGGGGGTGGTTCGAGGTTCGAGTCACGAAACTTGGTTGGTTCGAGAGTTTTAAGCACAGGAAATAATGGCGGAAGCCCTCGTGGTTTGCAGCTGCAAAGCGTTGCGAGCCCGAGTCCGAGAGGGAATTGTCGTGTTGATAATAGCCCTAGGTCGGGGGTTCAAACCCTAAGGCTGCAATGCCAGGGTAGCCCAAGGTTGCTTCAGACGGAAAATGTTTCGCCGGTGGAGTCGGTTTCGAACTGTGTGCAGCCGCAGTCGCCACGATCGCCTTCTCTGTTTCGAAGCGCGATTCGGATTTCTAAAGTATGTTTTGGTAAAGAATGGCCGGAATCTTTTGTTTGTTTACAAATCTTTTGATTTGTAGAAGAGAAAATTGTGTGAATGCGATATTGTTTTGAATAATGACCGGCAAGGAAGTCCGATAGTTTTGTGTATTGAGAGTTTCAGGATTTAACTCCTGAAACTCTCACTACAATATCATTATCATGGACTCCGGAAATCTGATGTCTATTACTGATAGTTACGGAAATCTGATGTCTATTACTGATAGTTTTGTGTTTTAGGTAGGTTCAGCGCGTCGCTCTAATGTCTGAACTTTCTATTTTGTATGAGAAGATTGTGTAGTGTGCAATCCAGTTTCTGGATTTAACTGTGCAGTTAAATCCAGAAATTGGATTGAGAAACTCTTCGCACAATATTATGAACTATGAAAATCTGTGAAAATTTTGTTAGTTTCTTACACAATTAAATCCAGAAACTCGATTGAGAAACTCATTGCACAATATTATGGACTATGAAAATCTGATAGTCTTTAATTAGATTGTGTAGTATTTGCCTGGAAGCAGAAATGTGGAGATTTTGTTTTGAGGAAGTTTTGATAGTTTTGTTTGTTTTACAGAGCTCGTCTGTGTAGTATTTGCCTGAAAGAGAAATGTGGAGATTTTGTTTTGAGGAAGTTTTGATATTTTTGTTTGTTTTACAGAGCTCGTCTGTGTAGTATTTACCTGGAGAAATGTGGAGATTTTGTTTTGATGAAGTTTTGATATTTTTGTTTGTTTTACAGAGCTCGTCTGTGTAGTATTTGCCTGGAGAAATGTGGAGATTTTGTTTTGATGAAGTTTTGATATTTTTGTTTGTTTTACAGAGCTCCTCTGTGTAGTATTTGCCTGGAGAAATGTGGTGATTTTGTTTTGATGAAGTTTTGATATTTTTGTTTGTTTAACAGAGCTCGTCTGTGTAGTATTTGCCTGGAAGCAGAAATGTGGAGATTCTGTTTTGAGGAAAATTTGATAATTTTTTTGTTTGTTTTACAGAGCTCGTGTGCAATATGCTTGGAGACAATGAAGGCCGGGCAAGGTCATGCAATCTTTACAGCGGAATGCTCTCATTCTTTCCATTTTCAGTGCATTGCCTCAAATGTCCGTCACGGCAACTTGATTTGTCCAGTCTGCAGAGCAAAATGGAAGGAAGTTCCATGGCAGGCTCCTGCCAAGGAAGACAACAAAGTTGTTCCAGTGATGAGAAATGAAAACCTCATTCCCAGGCGTCAGGAAGCGTTGAGAAACGCAGAAGACGAGCAGAGAAGATTGGATCCGGTGTTGAGAATCCTAGATGATTCCATTGCAAGCTTTAGAGGACATCGCCAAAGCTTTTCTCAGGAGCCTCCCGTGTACGACGACGATGAGCCTCTGGATTCGGTTTCGAATTCGAGATCAGAAGAAGGCCAAGCAAAAGATCGGGAGCTCGAAACAGCGGCGGATTCCGAAGGAACGAGCGATCGTGCAGCGAAAATGGAAATATCTTTGCATCCTGAAGTAGAAGCTGTTGAAGCAGGCAAAGCCTGCGAGAATTTCACGATTCTCGTGCACGTCAAGGCAAAAGAACAGATTTCTGAGAAGAACAACAGCCGTGCGCCGATCGATCTTGTCACAGTGCTTGATGTAAGCGGAAGCATGTCTGGAACAAAGCTTTCGCTGCTCAAACGAGCCATGGCTTTTGTGATATCGAACCTAAGCCCCGCAGACAGGCTCTCCATTGTCGCCTTTTCTTCCACGGCAAAGAGAGTTTTTCCATTAAAGCGCATGGTTCCTGAAGGGCAAAGATCCGCACGTCGCGTGATCGAGCGCCTGATCTGCACAGGCGGCACAAATATTTCCGAGGGCCTGCGAAAAGGCACCAAAGTTCTTGAAGATCGCCGTGTTCGAAACCCCGTGGCGAGCATAATGTTGCTCTCGGACGGCCATGACACCTACAGCCTGAGTTCTCGCGGCGGAGAAAGGCGCAGCAGTTCTGTAGCTTCGATCCAGAGTTCCGCAGTTCAAATCCCCGTTCATACTTTTGGCTTCGGCGTCGATCACGACGCCGCCACGATGCACTCAGTTTCTGAACAATCCGGCGGCACATTTTCCTTCATTCAATCGGAAAGCCTCGTTCAAGAAGCCTTCGCGCAGTGCATCGGCGGATTGCTTAGCGTTGTCGTCCAAGACGTAAATTTATCGCTCTCCGCCTGTGCAGCCACAAAATTAAAATGCCTACACGCCGGAAGCTATGACACTTCCATTTCCGACGACGGCAGCCACGGCACAGTAAAGCTTCGAGATCTTTATGCAGAAGAATGCAGAGACATACTGGTGGATCTTCATTTATCTTCCATTTTGAACTCATCAAACCCTAAGAACTTAGTTTCTGTCAATTGCTCATTCAAAGACCCCGTCTCGCAGCAAATCCTGCAAATTCAAGAACAGTTTCTCTCAATCTTGCGTCCGGAAGACACAATCGGAGCTCCTGTCGCCCTAAATTTGGACGTTCAGAAGCAACAGATGCGTCTTCGAACAGCTCAAGCCATAGCCGATGCCAAAACCCTAGCCGACCGTGGCGAAATGTCTGGCGCACAAGAAATCCTCCAAAACACCAAAGCAGATCTACAAATTTCCGCAGCCTCAGCTCAAACCTCCGATCGCTCACTCTACCTCTCTCTAGAATCAGAAATCACCGAGATTCAAGTCAGAATGGCCAACAGGCAGACCTACGAACGATCTGGACGAGCGTTTGTTCTTTCTTCTCACAGCTCTCATCTCGGACAAAGAGCCACAACCCGTGGCGAAAGCTTTGAGAATTACAGCAGAGAATATCAGACGCCGTCCATGGCGGACATGGTTGTCCGCTCACAAAATCCAGCGCAACCTGAACTTATTTCCCCTCCAAATCCAAATCCAAGCTCCAGTGCCTCTGCTTGGCGAACAGCCGAGAAGCTTGCAAAGGTTGCCCTCATGAGAAAATCCTGCACCAAAGTTAGCGATTTGCACGGATTTGAGAATGGTGGATTTTGAGGTATTCTTTCTTGAACAATTCTTTTTTCAGTAATTGTATAGATTTCCGGATATTGTGAGCATAAAAGTTTCTCTGCCATCAATTTGCAGTTAAATATGTTAATTATCAACCATAAGTTTGGAGTTACAGAAGCTATGGATTCTGGACGTTCCGAATTCATCAATTCTTCTTACTGTAAATTTTTAAAAAAATCTCTGGTAATTTCTTTAGCTGTTCTGGAAAAGGAAAACCCTCGATGCATTTCTTTGTCTTGCGTGTTTTATCAAGTATGGTATTTCTTCGGTTTCTTCTCATAATTTTAGCAGTCGCGCAGAGAAAACATAATGAGAATACTGATAAAGTTTTTCACTCCACAGAATAATACTTCTGGAAAAAGCTGTGTAGAAGATATAAAGCTGTGTAATGACTGTAACATTAATAATAATGAAAGCTTCAGAAAAATGACTGGATCGGAGTTAAAGGGAAATAATGGCAGATCAAGTGGATTGCATATTGGGATAAAAAATAATTAAACCCCACTGTATTTTAATGGCGGCAAATTTCCGAACTGACTTTTATCTGCAACCTGTACGATCAGATATCCCTTTTTTATCTTATGTGTGATTCCTATTCCTCTTTGGGGAAAATATTCTCTGCTGATTCTTAATTTCTATTTATAACTTCATTGCATTATTATGCCTTTTTAAATAGTGTCGTGCATATCGAGTGGGATATATGATTAAAAATTAGTGGAATATATCATAATAAAAAACAACGAATAATACAACTCCTAACAATACATGCGGGACAACTTAAAGCGAAATAATAAAAAAATAAAAATCTAACACACAATTTACGGACAACGGTCTATATGCCTTTGCGACTATGTGTGATAATTATTATTTTTTATTATTTAATAGATTTTTAATCGTCGTCATAGGCCGGAGACTAGATTGTATTTCTTCTCTTGGGAATCATGCACGGCAAAAATTAAACTGTTAACTATAGTCGGCTTTGTTTTTCCTTCGGGCTGCAGCACTTTCCTATATGATGATTGGTGACCATATAAACTTGAGGTTTTTTATTTGCAAGAGAACGAAAAATTGCATTGTTGTCGGGCTATGCAGACACCTGTCTATTTTCTTTTCTTCAAGAATAAACAAGTGTCTCCATGCTTGTTTATATATGTAAAAAGTATGTGTGTCATAATTAGCAATAAATAAGTACAAACGGTATTTGGTTGTGTTGGTTTATGATAGTAGAAATGGAGTGGTATGATCTGAAACGTCGATGCAAAAAAGACTTTACATAATTTTTTCCAAAAAAATTTTATACACATTTCAGTGTTAGTATTTGAAAATGTCTTTTTGTTTTTGAATATTATGTTAATAAATTCTGACAATTTTATTGGGAAAACACACGTTTTTATTTTACTAGTATTGGTTATTTCATTTTTTCATGAGGCAATTATTTTGAATTGTTGACCTTGGTTCAATATCATGATTGACTTGTAAGTTTCAAACATAAATTTTCAAAATCTATAGGAGGTGGGTCTTAGAGTGGAGATGAACATATTTGAGCTTTCATTGTTGCATGCAGGATACTTGAGTTGTTAATGAAGACCTTTTGATGAAACCTTAGCTGGATTTGTTGTTGAATGGTTTCATCAAGTGGCTTTGAGATTTTTTGTTGAAACCCTAGTTGGATATGCTACTGAATGGTTTCATCAAGTGGTTGATGCATGTGTAGTGGATTGGAATACCCTGTAAAAGCAAGTTTTTGCAAGGTTCAAGCCTATTGAAAATTAACATGAATTATTGCTCCAAATCTCTTATAACTGAAACAGGGAGATGAGCCTGTGAAAGATTTAATAGCACATTTAAATATATTGCTAAGAATGATCCCAAACTATGTTAAGCTAAGTCCTTGAAGCAACATTTGGTGGGGGCATGAATAGAGTTAACATGAATGAAGAGGGTGTGAACAAGGAGTCCGCAGTGCAAGTTGATATTGGGATTGGAATGTCTGTTGTTGGGCAGCGACCTCCTGGATGCCCTTGGAAGTCATTCTTTACAGGTGTGATTGGCTTGGGAGCTCAGACCCGCTCATCCCAAGGTGGATTCAGGTTATTCCCTTGTGCCCTTTCTTCCTTGGTTGTGGTGTGTGGCTCCGAGGTCATAGAAAATGAGGAGTTCTATCACAACAGAGGAGTGATATGCAGATACAATGGATTATGGCCTTCTCTGCCCAATCTTCACAAATGGGTCATGGAATCATGGAAGCCGTTTGTTGAAGGTAAGATTGAGTTTTTTCCCAGTGCACGAAGATTCTTCATTGTGACTTTTGCTTCTTCTGAGCAGTGAGATTTAATGCTTGATGGTAGGGTCTAGATGTGAGGTGAACATTCCCTATCCATCAAACTCTGGACTCTTTCCTTCAATCCCCTCACCGAGCCGCTTAATAGCATACCAATTTGGGTTCGTCTCCCGAATCTCCCTCTCCAGTTTTGGGAGGATTCTTGCTTGAGGGCATTGGTAATGCTATTGGTCATTTTCTAAAGGTAGATTCTACTATCTCTTTTATGGGGCACTCCACGGTTGCCCAAATCTTAGTGGATATTGACATCTCCAAACCCCTTCATGGAGATGTTTTGTTGGTAGGGGAAATGCCCTGAAAACAATTGCTAGACTATGAGGGTATCCCCTTCAGATGCATATGTTTTTTCGCTATTGGTCATTTGGCCTCTGGTTGTCCTCTATCATGCTGCAAAGGCGCTGCAACTTGGTGGAAGGATACTCTATTGGATCACTTGACTATCAGTGCATCCCATGAGGATGATTCATCTCAGGGGGATGATTCCTCTCAGGAGGATGAGCACCCTCTTGAGATGGTACCTAAGGGGGTGGTTGTGGTTGAGGCTGCAGCGAACACCACGACTACTATGGATTCTTCTGATCATCTCTTGGCCCCCATGTCGGCTCCTTCTGCTCTGGGCTAGAGCACTACTTCATCAGTTCCTCTTTTGTCTTCAGATTTGCCTTCTTCTGACTTGGCAGCTCTACGTACGGAGGCTACAGAGTGTGCTGAGATTCACCGTGAGACCTCTTTGGTTGTCGCTTTAGGGGAGGATCCCCTCTCTCCTTATTCTGCAGATTTTGACTCTGAGCTTTCCTAGATGGTGGTTCAGTGAAAGAACAAAGGGCTTCCCAACTCTGTGGCTGCTTTGCACCCTAGAGTCAAGGGAGTTAGGTTTGCTAGGTCAAGATCTGGTGTTGTGTAGATCCTTTGGTTAGCTTTTTTCAATTGGGTTGATGTGCTTGTGCTGTCGTTCTATTGTTTTTGGCATGTTTGGGCCTGCTTGTTCAACCCTGGGGGCTTTCTTGTAAAGGGATCAAGACCCTTGTTTCCTACTTATCTTAATCAAAAACTTCATTTACTCCTTTTATTGCTATATTAGATCCACAAATCAAATTTCTCCCAAAGACGAACAAAGTACCAAATATAATTGAGGTGACTCAATGACAAGTAATGAAAATTGAAGACAATATGATATTGTTTGGAAATATAAGGCATATTACAAGACACTCATTATCAATACTCTTAAAGAAAGATAATGGAAGGAACCACCCATGGAGCAATCATTTCAAGAGAGTATCCCTCTTCCTAACTACAAAGTCCTAGAAAGGAGATGAAGATTATGCCTACTCCTCTAGTTGTGCCCATTCTCACAATTTTTAATGAAGGATCTTTGGTTGACAAGGAACATATTTTTTAACCAAATAGTATAAGGATTGTGTAGGTATATCACATGTTCTCTGATGAAGATGAAGGTACATAGCTATCCAAATATCAAAATCATGCTCATGTTCCTACTACCATGCAATAAGATCCTTGTTGTATAAGGGTTGATCATGAGTTAAGATCCTATTCCTTTCATTTAAAAAGTTGTTTGGAGCCTCTTCTCAGGACTTGGAAGAATCTCAACCTGAATGAGCTTCCCAATGCTTTTCTTGTTTAGAGATGGAATGTTTCATGCAAGAAGTGCTTCCTCAAAAGCTTGACATGGATTTGTAGGTGGATAATAAGCATCTTGAAAGAATTTTGTTGTTTGAGATTGTTTCAACTCCAGATCTGGCATTTTCAATGCTTGTAAAAATAACTTGTATGTTTTGGGGATTTTGCAACTTTCAATGAGCTAGACTTGGAATATTTCCTCATTAAAAGGAGAATATTAATTTATTGATGAGGAATTGAAATATGAGGATTTCACTTTCTATGTAGATTTATAGCAAAACTTTGCTATGGAAGATGTTAGGACCTTATGTCCTAACTATTTCAAGTGTTATAATAGTCACAATATAGTTATTTAGTCAATATTACATTGTGTGGATTTATCGCACATTAATTGTACATTGTAAGTCACTCTTTGTGAGGACTATATATTGATGTCATAATGAAGAGATTATCATCTTGGAGTTATATTTTGTTATCAACCTTTGCTCTTAAAGAGGTTTCCCCTTTGAAGTGGCCTATAACTCTTGTTATCAATACAATTATATTTGTAGTTTGAGTATTGTGTTCTTATTGTCTGTTATTGTTTTGTTTTATAATATTTTACAAGTGAAGATCCTAACAAGTGATATCAAAGATCTTTCTAGGGGTGCATTCTGTAGTGGCAGGAACATTTTAGTGGTGCTGGAAAATAAGGTGAAACTATTGCAATATTAACTTAAACAAAGTGTATGCAAATTTGAAATTAGTTTCCAAGATTACCCACAATTGTGTTTAAGTGATTTATCACTTTCAATCAACAATAGAATGAAGAAATAAACACAAGTGACACCATATTTACGTGGAGAAACACTTTCGAAAAAAAAACTCCACACCCAAAGAGATCCAATGCTTGTATTAATCCTTCAAAGAAGTTTACATCAACACAACATCTCTCTTAGAATTTCAGTAGCACTTTGTTACTCCTCCAAACTGCAAAAATATCATACTTGCTACTAACCTAAGGCACCAATTTATAGAGAAGCTGGATGTGAGTATACCACCGTTGTATCTCAAAATAAGTGGCAAAGCCACATGCAAAACATGTTAGAAATGAAAGCAACACTACTTCAATGGAAATCTAATTCAAGATAAATTTCAACAATCTTAAGTGTGCATTAACAATGGAGATTGTAACAAAACATAAAACCCACTACAGAAAAGATGTCAAACATGAAGAACTCAACACAATGACACAATGTTTACGTGAAGAAAAATCTTGCAGGTAAAAAACTCCACCAAGAAAGAGGCACAAGTTTGTATTAATCTCAACAAGATTGTACAATACATCAACTACACAACTCTCTCCTCAAGTCTTCAATCCGATAGCATTCTGGCAGCACCTGAGTACCTAAAATCTATATTGCAGCAAGAAATACATGGAAAATACTTATAGAAACATTTTCTAACTCATCCTAGGTGTTCGCCTTCTCTCTCCTAAGATTCTCCAACTTGTAAATATTAATTACCATCTTACAAGCATCTTACACTTGTCCAAAAACAACCATGCAAAGGTTGGGGGCCCAAGACTAAATCTGGCCTCTTACAACATCTTATGATGCGTCATAATCTTCATAGATTCCACAAAAGAGTATCTTTCCAAGATAGGAACTTTGGGCTAACTATAACAAATATACAACTAACATATCTGTCATATGCGTCATAGAATCTTAGAATCTTATGACAACTTGCAGCTGTCATAGATTCACTTACCAAACATTATGACAATTGTCATACATGCCAAAAATAGTATATTCCTCAAGGGAGCATGCTTACCCTCATTTACTTTGAGTTTTTACATTTGCCAATAGTAAAAGTCACTCCGTAATTACCTCCGGTTACTCCGAAATTACCCCTGTCGGTGAAACTAGTACATCTCCTCATGGATAATTACAAATTACATATAATAATAGAATAAATACAATATTGGGATTTACAAGGTTAATGGCACCTTATCCCAACATTCTCCCACTTGACATTATACATTGTAAATCAACCCATAGGAAATCAAATGAAAATAATCAGGCACTAGAAATAAGGCCCATGGCATCTCTGCAACATTCTCTTGAGTGTCTATCTTCTTTAGCTCAATCTCTCCATTTGCAACCAACTCTCGAACAAAGTGACACTAAACATCAACATGCTTAGTCCGAGCATGATACATGGGATTCTTGGCCAAACAGATAGCACTCTAGCTATCACAACCAATCTAAATGATCCTACAATGAAATCCAATACCTGTACACAATCTCGTCAACCAAACTGCCTCCTTAGAGACATGAGTAGTGGCCATATACTCTGCTTCTGTGGTGGACAAAGCAACTGTGGGTTGCCTCTTACTCATCCAACTCACTGCTCCTCCAAATAGAGTAAACACATAGCCACTAGTGGACCTTCGACTGTCTAAGTCACCTGCCCAATCCGCATCAACAAAACCCTGTATGTCTAAAGATTTGTAAGTACTATAAGTACCAGAATAAACCAAACAATAATCAAGAGTACCTGCAAGATATTTAAACACTCTCTTCGCATAGTTCCAATGCTGTCTACTAGGATTAGACATAAATCTGCTCAAAACTCCCACTGCTTGGGCAATATCTGGTCTAGTGCAAACTATTGCATACATCAAACTCCCTGCAACACTAGCATATGGCACATTAGACATATCCTCAAGATCATCCTCAGTCTTTAGACACATATCTAATCAAATCTTTGTACCAATGGGTAAAGGAACTCTAACTGGGTTACAGTCCTGCAAACTAAACCTCTACAAAATAATATTCACATACTTTGTGACAACCAAAGCTTTCTGTTAACTCTGTCCCTCCTGATCTCGATTCCCAAAATATACCTTGCAGCTCCAAGATCCTTCATCTCAAATGCACCTGAAAGTTGGGCTTTAATCTCATTGATCATACCCTTAGTATTGCTGAAAAATAACATGTCATCAACATACAATGGAATAACCAGTATAGAATCACCAACACAATGAATGTAAACACAATGATCCTTCTCGCTTCTAACAAAACCTAATTTCAAAACAAATGAGTCAAACTTTTGATACCACATTTTGGGGGACTGTTTCAGACCATAAAGAGACCTCTTTAACCTGCAAACCCAATGTTCTTTTCCTTTTACCTCAAAACCTGTAGGTTGTTGCATATAAATTTCTTCCTCAAGATCTCCATGCAAGAATGCAGTCTTAACATCCATTTGCTCAATCTCCCAATCATAAGCTACAGCAATGGATAAGAGAAATCTAATAGAAGTCAATTTAGCAATAGGAGAGAATATCTCACCAAAATCAACTCACTCTCTCTGGGAGTAGCCCTTGGCTACCAGTCTAGCCTTGTACTTCTCCAAAGAACTGTCTGCTCCAAACTTCTTCTTGAAGACCCACTTACAACCTATGGCCTTTCTTCCTTTGGGCAAATGAACAAGATCCCAAGTGTTACAAGAGTCTAAAGCCATCATCTCCTCCTGCATGGCTAACTGCCAAGACTCACTATCATCTGCAGAAATAGCTTTCCTGTAGGATCTAGGTTCATCATTAGTACTCAATAAAGCATATACACAACAGAAATCTGGTGGGCTATACCTGTCAATTAGATTCCATTGTCTTGTGGATCTCCTCAAGGGTGGAGTAAGAGGCTCTGCTCATTCTTTTGCATGATCATTTGCAACAACTTCTTCTGTAACTACAGACTCATCTTCATCAAAACTACTCGAATCTTCTTCTTCTTCTTCACCCCCCAATCTATCATTTTGTTCTTCCTGAGGTGCATCTTGCTGCTCTAAATCAAAGTGCACCTTCTTTACCTTTTCTTTTTTTTCTTTCGGCTGCTCAGGTTCAGAAATAGCTCTAAGTTCCCTGAAAATAACATCTCTAGAAAAGATAATCTTGCGGGTTAGTGGATTCCAAAGCTTATAACCTTTCACATTATCACCATATCCAATGAATGTACACTTTTCAACCTTTGGATCCAACTTAGACCGCTTTTCCTTAGGCACATGAACAAAAGCCTCACAGCCAAAAACCCTTAAATGTGAAACAAAAGATTTCTTACCTGTCCACACTTCATAAGGTGTTGAATCAAGAGCCTTACAAGGAGATCTATTTATCAAGTAGCAAGCAGTACATACAACCTCTACCCAAAAGCATTTATCCAACTGTGCATCACTAAGCATACTTCTGGCTCTTTCCATAATTGTTCAGTTCATCCTTTTTGCAACACCATTCTGTTGTGGTGTATATGGAGTTGTCTTTTGTCTGATTATACCTGCATGCTTGCAAAACTCATCAAATTCTTTAGAGCAATATTCCCCTCCATTGTCAGATCTTAATATTTTTATCTTTAAACCTGATTGGTTCTCTACTAAGACTTTGAATTCCTTAAACATAGTGAAAACTTTAGATTTATGCTTCATAAAATAAATACATGTAAATCTGGATACATCATCAATGAAGGTTACAAAATAACGATATTTTTCGATAGATTCATTATCCATAGGCCCAAACACATCCGTATGAATAATCTCTAACTTCTCTTTTGCTCTATTGCTTCCTGAAGGAAATGATTTTTTGTTTTGTTTACCAAACACACAATGCTCACATAAATCAAAGTGCTCATCAGAATAAGAGAAACTGTCCAATAATTCTTTATTCTTAATAGTTTTTAATACATTATTGCTTATATGGCCCAATCTACGGTGCCACAACATACAAGTGTTTTCAGAAGCCTCAGAAACATACGAGGTATTACTAACTGTAGTGACTTCAAGGTTAAACAAGTTCTTGAATCTCTTCCCTTTCGCTACCACCAAGTTCCCTCTCACCAATCTATAGCCATGCTTGTCAAATGTTACATGCATTCTCAAATCATTCAACTTCGAAACTGAAATCAGATTTCTAGCTAATCCAGGAACATGCAAAACACTAGGGAGGGTTTTAATCCTCCCATCACTGAAACACAACAATACCTTTCCCGACAATCGAATATGAAGAGTTGTCACCAAAGTAGATATTACCTCCATCATATTCTTCATATGAGGAGAACCATTCTTTATGCGGGGTCATATGAAATAAACATCCTAAGTCAACTAACTAGTGATCATTAGAAACAAGATTACATGTAGAAAGTAAAACTTCTTCACCTGCATTCGAGGACTTACCCGAAGCACTCTCCCACTGCTTCTTGGGATTTTTGCACTCCTTCACATGTCCCCTTTTACCACAATTCCAACACTTAACTCTATTCTTTTTACCAAGAGTCTTAGATTGGCCCTTGGACTTGTCCTTAGCCCCTTTCTGATCTCCTTTAGGTCCCCTTTCCTTAGACCTTCCCCTGACACTGAGAGCATCCCCTAAACTATCTGAACTCTTCTTCCTCAATTTGAATGACAGTAGCACTGAAACAAGAGCATCCAACTTCGGATCCACAAGGTTAGTAGTGATAGCAAGGATAACATTCTCCCAAGACTCAGGTAAAGAACAAAGAAGTAAGATACATTTATCTTCCTCACTAACCTCAACATCTACTGAATCAAGTTGACTCAATAACAAATTAAAAGAATTTAAATGCTCTGCAACTGATTCACCTTCTCACATTTTCATGGAAAACAATTTTTTTTTAAATAAAGTTTATTTACCATACTCTTGGCTTGATAGATCTCACCCAACCGATTCCACAATTTGTGTGCGGTCTCCTTTGCGACATTCAATAGGACAGAGTCTAAAAGACACAACCAGATGGTTCCCCGTGCCTTCTTATCCAGTCTATCCCACTCATCTTGAGAGACATCGTCAAGTTTCCTCTCTTTTTGAACAACCAACAATTGGTTTCTTTCTTCTAACAAATCTTCCATTTTCAGCTTCCACAACTCATACCCTGTTCCATTGAACTTCTCAATGTCCAATCGAGAGGTTGATGCAACGGTGGATCCAGCCATAATAACAACACAAGCTCTGCAAAACAAACACAACCAAATCTCCCACTGCAGCTACAACTTCCACACTACCACCCAAGAGTCAAAGCTAGGCAGAGGCTGATACCAAATGTTAGAAATGAAAGCAACACTACTTCAATGGAAATCTGAGTCAAGGTAAATTTCAGCAATCTTATGTGTGCATTAACAATGGAGATTGTAACAAAACATAAAATCCACTCCAAAAAAGATGTCAATCATGAAGAACTCAACACAATGACACAATGTTTACGTGGAGAAAACTATTGTGGGTAAAAAACTCCACCAGGAAAGAGGCACAAGTTTATATTAATCTCAACAAGATTGTACAATATATCAACTACACAACTCTCTCCTCAAGTCTTCAATCCGACAGTATTTTGGTAGCACCTGAGTACCTAAAATCTATATTGCAGCAACAAATACATGGCAAATACTTATAAAAATGTTTTCCAACTCATCCTAGGCATTTACCTTCTTTCTTCTAAGATTCTCCAACCTGTAAATATTAATTACCATCTTACAAGCATCTTACACTTGTCCAAAAATAGCCATGCAAAGGTAATCTGACCTCTTACAACATCTTATGATGCATCATAACTGTCATAGATTCCACAAAAGAGTATCTTTCCAAGATAGGAACTTTGGGTTAAATATAGAAAATATACAACTAACATATCCGTCATATGCATCATAGAATCTTAGAATCTTATGACAACTTGTAGCTGTCATAGATTCACTTACCAAATATTATGACAGTTGTCATACATGCGAAAAATAGTATATTCCTCAAGGGAGAATGCCTACCCTCATTTGATTTGAGTTTTTACATTTGCCAATAGTAAAAGTCACTCTGTAATTACCTCCGGTTACTCTGAAATTACCCTCATGGATAATTACAAATTACATATAATAATGGAATAAATACAATATTGGGATTTACAAGGTTAATGACACCTTATCCCAACAAAACAATTACGCCCCCTTAGTGGATCTAGCCTGCAAACTTAGTAAATAATAATAAATCTTCACATGGGCGCCCAACCCATAGCCAATGAAATTTGGTCAATACTGAGTGCTCAATAACTTGCCGATGGATCCGACGGCTAACATGCACATACATGCAAATCCAAAGGGACCCCACCTCCAAAGTGGATGCCCAAAAAGAATCTTCTTACAATATGCTTTGTAACTACCACCGATGACTAGATCCACCTCTATGAATGCAATTATAGTTTGTCATAGACAAATAAATATTAAATATTTTTATCTCTCATGACCCTAGGCATTTAAGTACACATTCCAAGGATCATGGAGACACATGAAAATGATTTAGGATTGCAAGGTTAATGGCACCTTATCCTAACATTCTCCCACTTGACATTAGACATTGCAATTACATCTATAAGGAAACATAAAATAATAATTAAGTACAGTGATCAAGGCCCATAGCATTCCTAGACCAAGAGAACTTTTTTTTATGGTTATTGGCTTCGTGAGAGAATCTGCAACATTATCCAAAGTGTCAACTTTCTCTAACAAGACCTTACCATTCTCAACCATTTCTCACATAAAGTGATATTGAACATCAACATGCTTAGTACAAGCATGATACATAGGATTTTTGGCCAAACATATGGCACTTTGACTGTAACATTCGATCCTCACAATCTTGCAATCAAAACCAATACCTGTACCATGTCTCTGTAACCATACTGCCTCCTTAGAGGCATGTGTAGTAGCCATGTACTTTGCTTATGTGGTGGACAAAGCAACCATAAGATATCTTTTACTCATCCAACTCATTGCACCTCTAAACAAAGAGAAAACATAGCCACTAGTGGACCTTTGACTATCCAAGTCACCTGCCCAATCTGCATCAACAAAACCATGTATGCCCATTGACTTCACAACACCATCAGTACCATGATAAACCAAACAGTAATCAAAAGTTCCTCGCAAATATCTAAACACACTTTTAACAAAAGTCCAATGCTCTCTACCAAGGTCAGACATAAACCTGCTCAAAACTCCCACTGCTTGGGCAATATCTAGTCTAGTGCAAACCATTGCATACATCAAGCTACCAATGACACTAGCATAAGGAACCTTAGACATTTCTTCAAAAACATCATCATAATTAGGACACATGTCTAAACTAAGCTTCTAGTACCAACCAGAAATGGAATACTTACTGGCTTACAATCCTGCATATTAAATCTTCACAAAATGGTATCAACATACTCTAAATTAAATTTTTGTGTACCTGATCCATATTGATCTCCATCCCAAGAATATATTTTGCAACCCCCAAGTCCATATCAAATGTGCCAGAAAGATGAATCTTGAGCTCTCTAATCATCACCTTGTTGTTACCCATAAACAACATGTCATCAACATACAAGACAATAATCAGTATATGATCATCAATAATCTTAATATAAACATAATGATCCTCTTTGCTCCTAACAAATCCCAACTTCAATGCAAAGGCATCAAACTTTTGGTACCACATCTTAGGTGACTGTTTTAGACCATACAATGACCATTTTAACTTGCAAATCAAGCGTTCTTTTCCTTTCACAACAAAACCATCATGTTGTTGCATATAAATCTACTCCTCAAGATCGCCATGTAAGAAAGTAGTTTTAACATCCATTTTCTCAATCTCAAAATCACAAGCAACAACAATAGATAAAAGGAATCTAATAGAAGATAACTTAGCAACATGAGAGAAAGTTTCACCAAAATCAACCCCCTCTCTCTAGGAGTAGCCCTTGGGCACCAGTCTGGCCTTGTACTACTCTAACTGACCATCTGCACCATAATTTATTTTTATATACCCACTTACAACCAATGGGCTTTCTTTTTTGGGTAAACTAACAAGATCCCAGGTATCACAACTATCTAAAGCCATCATCTCCTCTTGCATGGCCTGCATCCAAGACTCGCCATCCTTTGAAGAGAGAGCCTCCTTGAAAGATCTAGATTCATCATCAGTACTTGACAAAGAAAATACACAATGGAAATCTGGTGGGCTATACCTGTCAACTAGATTTCGTTGTCTTGTGGACCTTCTCAAGGTAGGAGTAATGGGCTCTGCATGTTCTTTTGTATGCTCATCATGCACATCATCTAAACTCTCTGAACCCTCTTCTTCTTCTCCATCCTGATCCATCTAACTATTCTTCCATATGTGCATCTTCCTTCTTTTCTATTTTTGTCTCAAAGTGCACTTTTTTAGTCTTTTCTTTCTCCTTTGGTTGTTGTTCACCTGAATAAGCTATAAACTCCCTGAAAATCACATCTCTAGAATGAATCATTTTTTTAGGTTAGAGGATTCCAAAGTTTATACCCTTTTACATTCTCATCATAACCTATGAAGATGCATTTCTGATCTTTTGGATCTAGTTTAGATCACTTTTCTTGAGGCACATGAACATAAGCCTCACAACCAAAGACCCTTAAATGTGAAGCAGGAGGATTTCTACCTATCCACACTTCATAAGGATTTTTATCAACAAGAGTTGAACAAGGAGATCTATTAATCAAATAACAAGTAGTACTAACAACCTTAGCCCAAAAGCACCAATCTAGCTTTGCACCACTCAACACACTCCTAGCTCTTTCCATTAAAGTTTGGTTCATTCTTTTTGCTACCCCATTTTGTTGGGGAGTATAAGGAGTAGTCTTCTTCCAAACAATACCTGCACGCTTAAAGAACTCATCAAATTCCTTAGCAATATTCACCACCTTTGTCTGATCTCAACACCCTTATCTTATCATCTGTTTGTTTCTCAACTAAGGCTTTAAATTCCTTAAACTTAGTGAAAACCTCAGATTTAACATGCATAAAATAAATCCAAGTGTATCTTGAGACATCATCAATGAATGTAACATAATAACGAGATTTTCCAAAAGAGTCAACATCCACTGGCGCAAACACATCCGAATGAATGATCTCTAATAATATCTTAGCTTTATTAGTTCCAACAGGAAATGATGATCTATTCTGTTTTCCAAACACACAATGTTCACATAAATCATTTTTACCAATAGAATAATCAGAAAGATCGTCAACTAACTTTTTATTAAGAATGGTCCTAAGACCTATTTCACTTATGTGACCCAATCTATGGTGCCACAACATACATGCATTTCTAGTGCCAGTCACATTGACATAATTAAAAAAGTGGAGGCATTAAGCCTAAACAAAGTCCCAATCCAAGATCCTTTCGCAACCACCAAATTCCCTCTTACCAACCTGCAACCAGACTTCTCAAATGTCACATGCATTCCAGAATCATTCAACTTTGATACAAAAAGAAAGTTTCTTGCAAGTCTTGGAATATGTAAAATGTCATTTAGGGTTTTAACCCTTCCATCACTAAAACACAACTTTACCTTTCCCTTACCAACAATTCAATTACTGTTGTTATCACAAAGGAAAACTTCTCCTCCATCATAAGCTGAATATTTAGAAAACCACTCCTTGTAAGGAGTCATGGTAGGAGCAACCTAAATCAATAAGCCAAACATCATTACTAATAGTGTTAGTTGAAATAAACAAAGCATCATTATCACTGTCATCTGAGGACTTTTCCTTGGAGGAATCTGCACTCTTTTTCTTGTTCATGCATTATTTCTTCACATGGCCCCATTTCCCACAGTTCCAACACTTTATTTTGCTCTTCCCAGGGGTTTTAGAACATCCTTTAGACTTATCCTTCTTCTTTTCCCCTTTATGCCCTTTTTCTTTGGACCTTCCCTACACATGCAAGGCATCTTGGGAGCCCGCATGCATGGATTTTCTTCTCATTTCTTCTGAAAGAAGTGTAGCAATGATATTATCCATCTTTGGGTTTTCACCACTACAAATGATAGCAACAATTATATTTTCCCAAGATTCGGGTAAAGAAAAAAGTTAACAAGATGCATTTATCTTCCTCTTCTAACTTAACATCTATAGATGCAAGCTGACTTAAAACTAAATTAAAAGCATTTGAATGATCTACAACAGGATCAACATCCTTCATTTTTAATGAATATAACCATCTTTTGAGATACAACTTATTAGTAAGACTTTTGGTTTGGTAAATATCACCTATCCTCTTCCACAACTTGTATGTGGTAGCTTCCTCAGAAACATTCAAGAGAATAGAATCTGCAAGACACAACCGTATGGTTCCTCATGCCTTCTTGTCAAGCTTTAACCACTCTTCATCAGACAATCCAGATGGCTTCTTTTCATTGGAAATTGCCAACTACTGATCTCTTTCTTTTAGGATATCTTCCATCTTCAACTTCCACATCTCATATCTAGATCCATTGAACTTATCAATATCTAGACGGGAGTTAGAAGCCATGGTATACAATATTTTTCACAAATATGCAAAACCCACAATGTAAAATCTCTTAGTGTAGCCAAAAAACCTTCAATACTTAAGGGAAAGGCACCCCTCTCTCAACAAAACCATTATCTTTGATACCAAATGTTGGAAAACAAGGTGTAACTACTACAATATTAACTTAAACAAAGTGTATGTAAATCTGAAATTAGTTTCCAAGATTACCCACAATGGTGTTTAAGTGATTAGCACTTTCAATCAATAATAGAATGAAGAAATAAACACAAGTGACACCATATTTACGTGGAGAAAGCATTCTAGGAAAAAACTCCACACCCAAAGAGATCCAATGCGTGTATTAATCCTTCAAAGAAGTTTACATCAACACAACATTTCTCTCAGAATTTCGGTAGCACTTCATTACTCCTCCAACTTGCAAAAATATCATACTTGATACTAACCCAAGGCACCAATTTATAGAGAAGATGGATGTGAGAATAGCACTGTAGTATCTCAAAACAAGTGGAAAAACCACAAGCAAAAACCATACGCCCCCCTTAGTGGATAACCTACAAACTTAGTAAATAATAATAAATCTTCACATGACCTTCACATGGACGCCCAGCCCACAGCCAATGAAATATGGTCAATACTGAGTGCTCAATAACTCACCGACGACTCTGACAGCTAACATGCACAAGATGCAAACCAAGGCACCCCATTTTGAATAACATGCAAGATACATGCACGTACATACAAATCCAAATGGACCCCACCTCCAAAGTGGATGCCCAAAAAGAATCTTCTTACAATATGCTTTGTAACTGCCACCTATGGCTAGATCCACCTCTATGAATGCAATTACAATTTGCCATGGACAAATAAATATTAAATATGTTTATCTCTCATGACCCTAGGCATCCAAGTACACATTCCAAGGATCATGGAGACACATGAAAATGACTTAGGATTGTAAGGTTAATGGCACCTTATCCTAACATGTGGCTTACTGCAACTACCCACTATATGTTCTCACCTCATCCAAGGTCAGAAGATTTTGGTGATCAGAAAGTGGTGAACATAGTGGGGAATCAATAAAATTTCCTTATTTTTTCATTGCAATAGACTATCTAGGTTAGAAACCCTATGCCAAAGGTTTTAAAATATTGTAGAGACTTGTCATTTCTCATGAAGTGAGGGTTGCTTCAGCTACAATACTTAGGCCTTAGACAATATCTACAATTGGAATCAAGCTTCCATATACCTTCTGGTATAGAAGACCCTTTAGGGTTAGGAGAAGCCTCGCCATAGGAAGCCATCAACCATTTGCAATCTATAGTACACTGATTAGTGGTCAATGCTAGGAAGTCACCCTCAGAGATGGAATAATGGAGCTATTGGATGGTGGAATCCTCTATAGTTAGAGCTCTCAAATATTAGGTTGATTCCGTATTTATGATCGAGACAAGTCTATCAAAGAGCCGACAAACCACACACCTAGCTTAGTAGTTTCCTTACTAAACCCTAGCTACAAACATATATGGATAGAGATTGGTTGATCCAAAAAATGTTGTACTAATTTACATCAATCTAATCAGATTTTCCCTTGTTGAGCTAATTTTTGTAGGATTATAGTGCATTAGAGGTTTATTCCTTTAGAAAATAGGATTTAATGTAGTTTTGTGTCAAGGTTCAACTTCTATATTGTAAGGCCGACTTGTTTTGATATACTTGTCACACCTTTGTATTAGGATATATATTATAATATTATTTTGATCTTTTTGGATGGCATTTGATGTGTTTAGGATTATATGATGTTTTATTTTTCATCACAGTTTATATGATATGACAAATGATTATATCATTTTTATTTGTTTTAGAATCATTATTTTTGTATTATGCTATTGTAAGCACAAAAATTGCGCACAACCTCCATGAGGACCCCTATGATGATTCAAATCCTTGTCACGTACATGTAAGCATGAAATAATGTCCTTTTAAGCAATAAACCTCTTGATGACGTGTCTTCTTTCTTGTCTTGTGTTGTTTCCTCCTTGTCAATTTCTTTCTCTCCCCGTTTGTGACACTTTTTGCGACACTTGTTGATTTGCATTTTTTGAGCTTTCGACCTTGCTCCTAAGCCTTGTAAGCATCTTGTAGGTGATTTTTCACCTTTCCCCTATATTTTTCATCCTCTGCACCCCCTAGAAGCCTTCTAGAGGTCCCCCAAATCCATCTCCCACTTTCGATTTTTAGTTTCGCTCAACCAATCCAAATCTCCCCCTATTATTTCCAGATCTCCCCCAGGAGATCTTGTAGGTGCAAGTGGAGATTTGGATTCTTGCACATGACTGACTTGTTTCTAGAGGTAGAACACCTCCTTTCCCTCTCTTCTATCATCTCCCATCATGCATTTTCACCCAGACCCTTTTCTTTCCGAATCTCCCCTGGGTTACCCAAGTGATTTGCAGGATCTCCCCCAGGTGACCCAGGGTCATCCCCCAGGTGACCCTATTGGCAAAAGGGGTGACCCTATCGCGTTTCCAACCGCAGAAAAACTCGAGCTTTTCACTCAAAAAAGCTCCGTTTTCACCCATTTTTCTTCCAATTCACATTATTTTTGATGCCTAATATGGAGTTGATTATTTCATGCACCCACACATGCATAATTAAATCCCTCTGATCTATAATTAACTCTTCAATCAATCTCATGCATCCTCACATCTCCAATTCCTCTTCAGTGATAAGCTATTATTGATTTATCACTCCATAGTTAGCTAAGTTCACTGGGTAATCAACCTTGTTAACTCCCCAATCAATCCTTGTTAACTCATCAATCAAATGAGTTAACTTCTCAATCAATTCCACCTCTCATCCCTTCTTCTAACCTATAAATACCCCTCACCTCTTCATTATTTTGCAAGTTGAGCAAGTTGAAGAATACTCTTCTCATTTTCACAAGCTTTTTCAAGCTTCTTCACAAGCATTTGAGCCTCTTTCTTCATTTATTTATTCATATATTTCTTTATTTATTTAAAGCTTCAAAGCTTTCCTTGTTGCATAGCTTCAAAGCTCTTTCGGAGGCAAATTCATTGTGCACACAACTCTTGCCAGTTTTTGCTCTCCAACCTAGCATTCAAAGGCTCTTACAGGACAAAGGTCCCTTTTGCTTTATTCATTGTTTAATCAACCATCGTTACACCGCTTCATTCTATGCCATAGTGATCAACCAAAGCTCTCATTGAGCTCATTCAAGCTTCATCAAATCTTCTTTTTGCTTCTTTGTGTTGTTTTGTCATCAAGATGATCTCCCGCTACTATAAAAGGACTCGAGGTTGCCAATATCAAGGATTTCTAAGGGTAGTGGAGTCACACAAATCTTCATTTCTTTCAGGTTCCTTCATTGCTTTATTCAATTTACAGTAATTAGAAAACCAAATTTGCTCTTGGGAACAGTAAAACTTTGCTTTTTCCTTGATAGTTAGATCTTGCATAATTAGAGTAATTGTTTTCATATTCCTAGATCTAGATCATTTGAAGAAGCAATTTCCCTTTTTAGATTAGATTACTTCAAAACAATCGAAAACCCCAAAAAACATAGATTAAGATTGCATTAGAAAGAATCATATTAGCTTGCATCCATATTTCCCTTTTATAGATTTAAAAGCACTTTTAATTTCCAAAATTCTAAAAAGCACAAAAATACATTTGCATATCATTTAGCTTTGCATACATATAGAAACCCTAGAATAGACAAACTTGCAAACTCTCGATACCATCACGAGGTAACCACAATTAAACGATTCAGTTAAACCCTTGATCACATCACAAGGTAAACACAAAGTCAAAACATAGCCAAACCCTAGGTTAACTAAACCATAGGTCATAACCCTAAATCTAGTTAAGGTTAGTAATCACACAACTACCTTCATCCTGGCTCACGAATGTGCCTAGGAGTGAGAGGAGAGTGGGTGAGGGCTATCCATGACGAGATCTAAGAGATCAATCCAATACCACAACAAGAAACATTTGTTCTTCCACAAGAAGACCCATTTGTCCTCTTACTGTTAGATGAAACTAGACAACTCCAGATACAACAAGAACTCGTTCAACGCATACAAAGACAAGAGGACATAAATGAACAAAACCTCTTACCCACACAGAGGTAGAATCTAAGAAACCCCAATAGAAGAAGAGAAACCAGTGACCCTTCGGGTCATAGGGTTATCTCAACTACAACCACAATCGAACGAAACATTCAACTTAGCACACAACAATAAAGGCCACAGGACTTGTTGACCCCTCTCTGCGAAGCCAACTCTCCAACGAGCCAAACTCCCACCGTGTCTCACCTCCTCTCAACTGGCTACTTCCACGTGAGCAAGAGTGATGCGGTGGATCGTCCCATGGCAAGGAGGGAAGGGTCTGTGTGCATACCGAAATATGACCCGACAAACCCCAGGCAATCGGAGTCATGATTTTGAGCGTACATATTTTGGTGAACCAAACGTGAAGAACAAAAACTTTTGATGGGATCTTTTCCATTTCCATGTGCATCTTTCATTGCATGCTCATCTTTCATGTCCATCTTCATTTCATTCATTTCGTGGTGTTTCCTACACCCCAAAACTAGGACAAAATCACACCAAGTTCAAGGGAATTACCCCTCCAATGAAAGTAGCACATGTTTAGATCCAATAACTTCAATCACAAATTAATCAAACTTGAAAGACTCAAAGGGGTTCCACCAAGATCCCCACAACATTGACCAAATCAAAACATGCCAAGTGAGTGTTCAGTCTAAGATCCATCAACAAAACCAACCCATAACAAGTGATACAAAAATGGCCACCCAAATAGACAATGAAATGAGCCATCAAAAGAAAAGCTTACAAGATGCTTGGGGGGCACCAAAACCCCTCCATGTGGCAAATCATGATGAAAGACTTGTGACATGCCAAGTATCATTAAAAGGAACAAGTGGGGTCAGTCAAACCCCAACACAAAACAATCCATCTCCAGGTTGTAAAACTTAAAGAACGAAGGAAGCCTCACTCACATACCTTATAGAAAATTTGGTCCAACGAATCAAGACCCTTGAAGCTAGAAATGGTTGTCAAAGCAAAATTCAAGAAAAACCTAGGGCACAGGGAAATCATTTCATTGATGAATCAAATCAAACCAGGGGGCAACACAAAATACCCCTCATCTAAATTCCCATTCGGATGATACACATAACAAAGCATTTAGGCCTCCCTTGCCCTCACAATCCAACATGACAAGTCTTGATCAAATAGGTGGGATTCCTATGATGCAAGATCAACCACAAATGATCCCACCCAATCTTCAAAACATAAACATGACGCCATCTAGTTATCCAACCTTTTTAGGATATCAACAATCTAGCATACCCTTTTAGTAAGCACAACAAGCTCCACTTGAAGGGCTAATGTTTGGAGGAACAAAAGCCTCTACATATAACCCCCTCTTAGGAACATACCTCGAGTATTTAAAGGAGCCTCTTGACTACAACATTCATCAAGTTATACTACCACATCCTCTCCCTGAGCTTCTGAAATTTAAAGGGGAGGGTGATCCCAACTCTCATATCAAAGCTTACATCATGGTAGTGCAAGAATTCCTTCCTTGGGATGGGGTGGTATCAAAGATTTTTCCAAAAACTTTAGAGGATATTCCTTTGGATTGGTACTATCAACTTCCAGAAGTATCAATCCACTCTTTTAGGCAACTCATCGATCAATTTGTGGCTGCCTTTGACATAAACAAATTGGTCAAGACAGGAATATGAGAATTTTTAACAATCAAACAAGGAGCCAATGAGTTGGTTGCACATTTTATTACACGATGGAGGAAAGTCCTCTATTCTTCAACTAGCGCACCAAACATGGATCATAGAGAACTTTGTGATCTCTTCTTACATGCTCTCAACAATGACATACGAGAACAAGTACAAAAACTCCCATATAAATCATATGAAGAAGCACTCGAAAGTGCCCTTAGAATTGACCAAGCTACTATTGATAGTGGAAGAAGGGAGTATGAATCCAATGGAAGATTGATAAACCATGATACAAATGACAAATCCTCAACAAATGATCAAGACATAGATGGGTCAACAAACACTTCGCCATCTAAAAAACAACAATTGTGACTACAATAGTCATACAAATTTAGGAAGTGAAAATGCCAACAACTATCCCTTAAGAATCAACAAGAAGTCATACAACAATCATCATAAACCTCGAGATCACAATCATGATAAATATTGCTCATTTCATAAGAGAAGGGGGCATGATATCAAGTCATGTCGAGGGTACCATCGCTTCATATCAAACCTCCCAAAATGTCAACAAAAAGCATTCGTGGACACATTCTCACAAGATGAAGAACTTAGTCCCAAAATTCATCAAAACACCATTGATCAAAATACCTTATGCCTTGTGGAATTAGATAAAGATCAAGAAATTTGTGTCATATAAGGACCATAAAAAATAGATAAGAGCAACAATTTAGATTTTTCTCACATGCTAGAGCTTATCAAGAGTTCTCCTACACACAAGAACGCTCTCCTCAAAGCCTTAGATCTAGGCCATCTTGTTCAAAACACTCCAAGTGAAAAGTGTTCTTCAAAATTTGATTTTGAAAAGTTACCCTCGGACAATGACATAGCTAAACAGGGTGATCTCCCCCTCCATCTGATAGTCCAAGTTCAAGATTATTCCATTAAACGTGTAATGATCGATGATGGGTCTGCAATCAACATAGTCTCGTTTTCACTTCTTCAAAGAATGGGTTATGATGAAGCTCAAATCACAAAACAAACTTCCATCCTTAGAATTCATGGTAACCCAAATACTCAAACCATGGGTAAGGTCAACCTTCAAATCATATTGGGTCCTAAAACCCTCCCAACTGAATTTTATGTCATCAATGAAGAAACCACTTACAACATGATCCTAGGAAGGCCTTGGATCCATAGGATGAGGGGCATTGCCTCCACATTATTTCAAGAATTACACTTCTCATACATGGGACAAACCCACGTCATCAAAGGAGATCCTGATCCTTTCATCCTTTATAGAGTTGAACAAGTCAAAAAGAAGGGGAAGTCCATGGAAACCACTAGTGACCCAAAAATCAACAATTTTGAAAAAGAACAGACATCAAAACAAATTGCAAACATAGAGAAGACCTCAAAATGTATATGGAAGGAGGCAACAAGAGAATTCCCCTTCGATCCCAACTCAACAAAGTCTTATGCTCCATTCAACATAGTGGCCATTCCAATTGAACCAAACATAAACATCCCTATGGTTGAAATCATGACTGAAGAAGAAGAACCAAAATCCACATAGAAACTAGGAGAGTCAACACCAACTCCAATTGCCCTTCAAAATTTCAAAACAAACATGGGAACTCAACAAGAACATAAAATGGTAAAGCTAGGGGGCAAATCATCAAACAATGAAACATGTGAATACACAAAATTCCTCACTAAATACAAAGACATTTTTACACCAAGTCTTCAAGTTTCCTTCCAAACTTTCAAGCAAAGTTTAGACCAAATTGGATAGGTCCACACATAGTTAAGGAAGACATCAAAAACAATACTATCTCTTGTGCATTATGGAAGGAGAAGATCTTAGCATCTCATAAAAATCATAAAATATAAAAACACAAAAAAATTATAAAAATCAAAATGTCAAAAAGAATCTGTTTCTTGCATTTCTGTATCATTCTGTTCATCTTGTATTACTATTAGTGACTTGCTCTTGTACTATTTTCTCTTCAGTAAGGAGCCTAATGTTGCCTAGATATACGTTATCCTTTTAGGACCTAGAGATGCCCCATTTTCACAATCGCCATTATCCCCCTTCATTCCCAGTGATTCTAATCAAAACCTAGCTCTTAGCTTTACACTGATCCCAGTCTTAGTGAGTCAAGATGTTAGGTTTAAACAAAGTTAGTATTCAAACCTACAGTGTTCAAAGGAAGCTTGCAAGTAGACCTTCCCAATTTTTCCCTAGTCGTAGAGAAGTTCGACCAGATTACAAAAACTTTAGGTGGCACTTAGCCCCTTATCTTTCCTAGCCAAAAACATCAGGAAGATCAAAACTCTGAAGGAAGCAATCTAAAATTTGAGTGAATAAAAAAAATGAGTGATCAAAATAAGAGTGTCAAAAAGTGAGAATTGAGACATCAAAGTAATGTATATCAAAATTTCAAAAAGCATTCATTTCCTGAAAAGTCAAAATCCAAAAAAATGAGAAAAATCAAGTGAGGAAAATACAAAAAAAAATTGAAAAGCAAAAAAAAGAGACAAAAAAAGAGTGAAAGAGAGGAAATTGTTGAATGTCTGTACTCTTGGGTGGAGATCAGTCTAAGATCGAAGCCTTAAGGGTGACATTCTAATAGAGAAAGAAAGGTACAAAGCACACACGCACTAGCTGAACAAAACCAAAGAGTCTAGTAGTCTCTAGGATCATCTTCTACCAAGGGACCCTTGTTCTTCCCTTTTTATCCTTTACCCCAGGTCTACCTTGCTTGCCATCTATGATCTAAGTCTAGCGAACACCAATAAAATTTGCTACTTGTCTAAGTTGAAAGCTTGTTAGCTTGTCTTATCTAGATAAGGATCAATGTTTAGCCTTTAGCGAAGCCAAAAATTAAAAAAATGCGCCATTTTCACTCCCACTCCCCACTTAGTTAAAAATCCTGTCTCACAACCTTGAATAGGTCTCTTATATTAGGACAACTCTCAATCCCCTGAATCAAAAATCATATTTAAGAGCAGTCACATTGTTTGTTCCACATTGCATTCATGCCAAAATCAAAAAAGAAGAGTCTCAAAGCAATAAAGTCAATGTCATAACTTGTGGCATTCCATAGAAGTAAAAGTTTCATTTCAACATTTCTTGTGTTATGGCATCTGCATATCATCACCTGCATTCATATATATATGCTCAAAAAGACAAAAACAAATTGCATCATCCATATGTGATCATCTTAGGTATGCATTCTCATAAGAAAAATAAAATCTCTAACCAACCATATGCACAAAAGGGAAGGTGAAGTACAAGATGTTGACTGAAGCTATGTATGGATCTCATCGAATCAAGTCTTGTAACAATAAAGTGTAAAACAATGTTTGAGCACAAGTCACTCCTCCAACAAGTCAAAGGAGCAAAACTGTGTAATCCAGTACACAAGTCTCCCCATGCAAGGGGGGAAGGGTAGAAACATCTTCATTGTAGGTCTCTCAAAGACCTCAAATAACATCAAGGTCAAACCTTTGCAAAATCTTCACAAAAAAACATAAAAAATAAAAAAATCGGTAAAACCTAAAAAATTTGTAAAAACATAAAAAATCCCTAAAAAGCAAATATGTTCTTAAAAAATTTGCAATAAAAGGAGAATCTATTCTCCTCCTCTCTAGATTATCATGTTGTCTTTTTTCTTTTATGCATCTTTCATGCATCGTTTTGTGTGTATACATTCATACAGGACTCATCGACAAAGGCAAACAACTAGTCGAACTCAAACGATCTATGGTAAGTTTGTCATTTCAATTTTTATTTTGATACATTTAAATGCCAAACTAATACTAGTTATTGCAGGTACAATTGCGGGAAAATTGACAAACATGTAAGGCCTAGTTTGGGAACGGTACCTAACATTCATGTAGACTACTGTCCCTGAGGGGGCAAATATGTAAGCACAAAAATCACGCACAGCCTCCATGAGGACCCCTATGATGATTCAAATCCTTGTCACGTACATGTAAGCATGAAATAATGTCCTTTGAAGCAGCAAACCTCTTGACGACGTGTCTTCTTTCTTGTCTTGTGTTGTTGCATCCTTGTCAATTTCTTTCTCTTCCCATTTACAACGCTTTTCGACACTTTTTGCGACACTTGTCGATTTGCATTTTCTAAGCTTTCAACCTTGCTCCTAAGCCTTGTAAGCATCTTGTAGGTTATTTTTCACCTTTCTCCTATGTTTTTCATCCTCTACACCCCCTAGAAGCCTTCTAGAGGTCCTCGGATCCATCTCCCACTTTTGGTTTTTAGTTTCACTCAACCAATCCAAATCTCCCCCTATTATTTCTAGATCTCCCCAGGTAGATCATGTAGGTGCAAGTGGAGATTTGGATTCTTGCGAATGACTGACCTGTTTCCAGAGGCAGAACACCTCATTTTCCTCTCTTCTATCATCTCCCATCATGCATTTTCACCCAAACTCTTTCTTTTCGGATCTCCCCCAAGTGACCCAAGTGATTTGCAGGATCTCCCCCGAGTGACCCAAAGTCACCCCCCGAGCGACCCTACTGGTAAAAGGGGTGACCCTGTCGCATTTCCAGCCACGAAAAAACTCAAAATTTTCACTCAAAAAAGCTCCGTTTTCACCTGTTTTTCTTCTAGTTCGCATGATTTTTGATGCCTAATATGGAGTTGACTATTTCATGCACCCACACATGCATAATTAACTCCATTTGATCTATAATTAACTCTTCAATCAATCTCATGCATCCTCACATCTCCAATTCCTCTTCAGTGATAAGCTATTATTGATTTATCACTCCATAGTTAGCTGAGTTCACTAGGTAATCAACCTTTTAACTCCTCAATAAATCCTTGTTAACTCATCAATCAAATGAGTTAACTTCTCAATCAATTCCACCTCTCATCCTTTCTTCTAACCTATAAATATCCCTCACCTCTTCATTATTTTCCAAGTTGAGCAAGTTGGAGAATACTCTTCTCATCTTCACAAGCTTTTTCAAGCTTCTTCACAGGCCTTTGAGCCTCTTTCTTCATTTATTTCTTTATTTCTTTAAATCTTTAAATCTTTCATTGTTGCATAGCTTCAAAGCTCTTCCACGGAGGCAAATTCATTGTGCACACAACTCTTGCCAGTTTTTGCTCTCCAACCTAACATTCAAATGCTCTTATAGGATGAAGGTGAATTTTGCTTTATTCATTATTTAATCAAGCATCGTTACGCTGCTTCATTCTATGCCATAGTGCTCAACCAAAGCTCTCATTGAGCTCATTCAAACTTCATCAAAGCTTCATTTTGCTTCTTTGTGTCGTTTTGTCGTCAAGAGGATCTCCTGCTGCTGCAAAAGGACTCGAGGTTGCCAATATCAAGGATTTCTGAGGGTAGTGGAGTCACACAAATCTTCATTTCTTTTAGGTTCCTTCATTGCTTTATTTAATTTATAGTAATTAGAAAACCAAATGTGCTCTTGGGAATAATAAAACTTTGCTTTTTCCTTGATAGTTAGATCTTGAATAATTAGAGTAATTGTTTTCATATTCCTAGATCTAGATCATTTGAAGAAGCAATTTCCCTTTTTAGATTAGATTACTTCAAAACAATCGAAAACCCAAAAAAACATAGATTAAGATTGCATTAGAAAGAATCATATTAGCTTGCATCCATATTTTCCTTTTATAGATTTAAAAGCACTTTTCATTTCCAAAATACTAAAAAAGCACAAAAATACATTTGCATATCATTTAGCTTTGCATACATATAGAAACCCTAGAATAGACAAACTTTCAAACCCTCAATACCATCATGAGGTAACCACGGTTAAACGATTCAGTCAAACCCTCGATCACATCACAAGGTAACACACAAAGTCAAAACATAGACAAACCCTAGGTCAACTAAACCCTAAGTCATAACCCTAAATCTAGTTAAGGTTAGTAATCACACAACTGCCTCCATCCTGGCTCACGAATGTGCCTAGGAGTGAGAGGAGAGTGGGTGAGGGCTATCCATGACGAGATCGAAGAGATCAATCCAAGACCACAACAAGAAACATTTGGTCTTCCACAAGAAGAACCATTTGTCCTCTTACTGTTTGAAGAAACTAGACAACTCCAGATACAACAAGAACTCATTCAATGCATACAAAGACAAGAGGACATAAACGAATAAAACTGCTTACCCAAACAAAGGTGGAATTTAAGAAACCCCAACAAAAGAAGAGAAATCAGTGACCCTTCAGGTCATAGGGTTATCTCAACTACAACCACAATCAAACGAAACATTCAACTTAGCACACAACAACAAAGGCCACAGGACTTGCCAACCCCTCTCCATGAAGTCCAGCTCTCCAACGAGCTAGACCCCTGTTGTGTCTCGCCTCCTCTCGACTGGCTACTTCCACATGAGTGAGAGTGATGTGGCGGATTTCCCCATGGCAAGGAGGGAAGGGTCTATGTGCATGCCGAAATGTGACCCAACAAGCCCCAAGCAACCAGAGTCACGATTTTAAGCATACAACTATAATGAGATTAATCAGAAGTATTTGATGTTATTCTTGATTAATGACTATGAAATGTTATATTATCATTGTGGATTAGTATGGTTTAATTGGAGAAAATCTAATCGAAGGCAGGAAACATCGTGGCAAGGACACAATAGAATTCAACAATGGGAAGATCAACACTGATGTAGATCGTAAATCCAAATAGAATACAAGTAACCACAAAGTTGCATCAAATACAACGAGGGAAGGGAACAGAAGAAGTTACATGGTGATAAGATACTAGAGAGGTATAACAAAGCATTGCTTTTGCAAAAGGTAGGAAACCAATTTTTAAAATACACCATGGTTGCAATGAGTGGAAAAGTGGAAATCACAATCCTTCAAAGATATTATCAGATGTAAATGTTGTTTTGCTAGGGTAATAAACCAAATGGAAATCACTAACAATTGAAATTGATCAATTGATTTTGGGATCCTCAACTAGCCATTTGGGGGAATGCACTCTTTTTTCCAAATTTGCAAATCATCAGCCAAAAAAAGAGAAAATTAGAAAGTGGATCAATTAAAATTGGGGAATCAATACCAATTTCAAAACACCCACGAAAGGTTTCTTCTTGATAGACTGCCCTAGTAAGGGAAAGAAAATAGAAATTCTAGAAGGGGGATAGTGGACGATGGATGGAGTTGATGAAAGGAAGCAAATGTGTGGAATACATTTCACTTCCTACACTAATGTATGAGAGGAGATGTGTGCAAAAATTAAACTAATCCCATAGTTACAAGGAAATAAACACAAAAGAAATATACCATAACATAATGACTTGCATGGAGAAAATCCTTTTGAGAGAAAAATCCCACACTCTAAAACAACTCAACTTATTATTCAATAATCAAAGGTTACAGTACACCTGCAGAGTCCAAGTCTTTACAAGAGTATTGCCAACCAAAGATCTGGTGTACTTCTTGCAACATAACAATACCAACAAAAGTCACTATCAAAACCTCCATCTCAAGCACCTAATAAATAAGAGACGTAATACATGAAACCATCAAAAAATGGTAAGTAAGAAACCATTAGCTAAAACCACCCAAAATGTGGTGCCCAAATTCCTAGTTAGAAATCCAACACCCGAATTTCAAAATGAATCCATATGCTAAAAATAACATATTCCTTCCACCTGCCATAAGCTCATCACAATCTACTCACCAACTTTGGTGCTCCATTATCTCCATTCAAACTATCTTATGATGTGTCATAACACACATCGTAATGTGGTCAACAATTGTAACTCCCTCTTACAACTCTTTTTATGTGTCATAAATATTTTTATGTTTCCAATTTGGGAGGCCAACTTCTAAAGGCCATCACTTTTGATCCAAGAGGTCGATTGGGCCCTGTAAGGGTAAAACGTGGATCAATCAAATGAATTATATAAGACCCAAACATCAACAGAATAGAAGATAACAAAAAAGATTGAAAGAAAATAGCAATGAATAACACAAAGCAAACCTTCCCTGAAATCGATGCTTCTATTGTTTGCTTATTACAACCGTCCTTTTGCAGATGAAGTAAGCCCTCAAAGAGTGCACTCCTTTAAGTTGTGTTCGAGGAAGTCGATGGTAAATGGCTGTTGTGATATGCAATGAAGATGAGCTTCAAAGCAAGTATGTGATCTCAAGCTAGTGAATGGTAAGAGGGTGCCAAAGGCGCACTGGTGAATTTCTGCAGAGTAACAATATCAAAAGCCTGGATGATTAGAATGGAAGGATGAAGCTTCATTTATAGACTTGGAAGAATGAAGATCAACGGTTGAGAGGAGATATGAAGATCAACGGCTGAGGATGGTTGAGGAATGTGCAACCAGTGGAAATGTGACAAGTGTCCTAGCTCCATCATGAAAAGGGGGATGTGACAAAATTGACTGGAGAGTTAACTCCATTGACTGAACAGTTAACAGACTTGATTGATCAGTCAGAAGAATGAATTGTGGGATTGACTGGATTGATTGAGGGATTAACTCAATTGACAGGTTAGTTAACACTTTTGATTGATTAGTTAACTAACCTCTGATTTGAGAAGAAATAGCCATGTGGGTGAGGGAAAATAAGGTAATTAAATATATTTAATTACATGTGCAACCTGATGAGGTGGACAAGGTGAGGTGTAAAGGTGAGGTGGATTTTTGAATTTAGAACTTAGGATAGAGGAATTTGGATTAATTAAATAATTTATGATTATTTAATTGTGTAGGATATTTAGAAGAATTTTAATTAAATAAATAGATTTTATTTAATTATGGAATAGTGAATCGATTAAATAAATTGGGAATATTTATTTAATTGATAGAAGAATGGAATAAATATTTAGAATATTTATTTAGGATGATTTGTGTCATTTTTAGACGAATACATTTTGCCCCTCTTTGATGCAATGCAGTTTACAGCGTTGCCTCAAAGAAGTCGATAGTCTGATAGTGATACATGCCCCAGTTTGCCCCTGGTACAGGTTTAATGACGATACGATGCCCCCTTAGGAGATTGGACGGGAAAAGGGCGAAAGAATCAGAGACGGACAATCTCACGAAGACGAAGGGGCTAGGATAGGTTGGAGGAAAAGGGGCGTGTTTCAGGGAAACGGGAAGAAAACTAGAGGAAAAATGGGCACGAGAAGTAGTCACAGTCATCACCTAGCCAAAATTAGGGTTTGGAGGCTATAAATAGGAGCTGGGTCCACAAGAATAATCATTTGTACACTTGTTTGATCTTGATTGGATAGAGAGAGCTTAGAGCAAATTTGGAGCAGCATGGCAGCCAGAGCGGCAGACATTCCACGCGAGGAGCATCGATTCGAGCAAGTCCGTTGATTCGGGCAGCCACCAGAGGTAGGACCCCCAGTATGTGCTTCAAAAAAATTCTCCTAGGGTCGATTTAGGGTATCATAAATGCATGTAGAAAATAGGTCAAACAGATGCGCCGAAAGGCAAAATGGCGCATATGCCGTGCAAAGCGGTGCTTTTGTCATTTCGCGGCGCATATGCCGATTTTGGCAGCGCATGCATTAAAACAGCGCATACACACATTTTAGCTGCGCTTTTGTAGTCAGGCTGTGCATGGGTATTTAGGCAGCGCATATGTTTACTGTAGCGGCACATACGTTAAAACCGCGCATATGCTTAGTTTAGCGGCGCTTCCATAATATGGCGGCGCATATGACGAATGTTGCGGTGCATATTATCGAAGATGCGCATATGTGCATTGTAGCGGCGCATACACAAAGAAACGGTGCTTTTATCAAGAAACGGCGCTTTTACCACCTGCAGTGGTGCATTGGCCTTGGATAGCCAATTTACTTAGCCAAATTGATTCGATCAGCATCCTGTTTGATGCAGGAATCGATGAGCTATCTCCGAGAGTGCAGGCATCTAGTCAAGAGATGTAGTGTGCTGTTTTGATCAATTTGAAATGCTAAGTTTAGTTGATATAGTGCAGTAGATATGTTGAGTATGGTATATGCCGGTTTGGACTAACGCGTTGCCTTGCTTGCTTGCAGGAGGATATTCAAGACACACTGCAATCGAGGGAGACGTTTCCCATGCCCTTATTGCAGAGGTACATGCTGACAGAGACTGACAGAGTGGCGCTTGGTGCCATGGGTTTGGACTATGTTTGCTTTATGCCCGAGGTGCGGGCGAACCGAGGATTGCTGACAGCTGTTGTGGAGAGATTCCACAGTGAGGATGGGACCTTCCACTTTCCTACTGGAGAGATGACTGTGACATTAGAGGACGTCTATCAGATACTGCACTTACCCGTGGTAGGTGAGTTAGTAGAGCACGACGCACAGCGGGATGCGGGACTCGCCGAGTGCAGGCGAGTGTTTGATGATCCCGAGCTGGTTGGACAGGACATCCCGTGGCATGACATACACGATTGTTATGACTACTTCCCGGGGATTGTGGCTGGATTGATCGGGAGCGTTGTATGCCCCGATAGGAGATCACACAGGGTCCCCATTGGATGGGGCAGGATCATGGAGCAGATGCTGACCGAGACCTGATATGCATGGGGAGTTTGCGTACTGGCCCACTTGTACCACAACATGCACTAGGTGGTGTACCACCGCAGCACGAGTCTATTGGCTGGGGTATCATTGCTACAGTTCTGGCTGTGGGAGCACATAGCGGTGACTAGGCTGATATGTGTCTTCACGAGGCAGCGAGGGGAGCCATACAATTATGGCTATGCAGGAGTGATTTCCCAGCACAGGCTGGGGAAGTTAGAGTATTGGAGGCACACCTTGGATGGAGTAGATGTGGTCATCTGGCGACCATATCTAGATTGCGAGCCTTGGGACGACGAGGGAGATGAGCTGCCGTATTGCTTTCAGACCAGGTGGCTGATAGGCCGTACACGACATATATTGGAGAGGCAAATGGTGGGCTGAGTGTTGAGACAGTTCGGCAGGCGACAGGGTATGCCTTAGGGACAGGCATTATTCGTGCGGACCCATGCAGAGAGGGTTCAATGGGGGCCGATGGCTTCGTATGAGGAGGCCCTGGCAGAGTTCAGGCAGATGCCCTATGTGGTGTGGGATATGCAGACAGAGATAGCAGATGCAGGGGTGACACAGGATTACAAGGATTGGATGACTGCACATCCTTTCCCAAGATATTCAGGACCCGGCATGTTGGTGCCTCGTATTGACGAGGCAAACTCAGAGGAGGAGGGACAGGTTGGCCCAGGTCGGAGGGGAGTGAGAGGAGGACGAGGACGACGGGGTAGTAGAGCCGGAGAGAGGCCGAGACAGTGGAGGAGGATAGGTCAGGCTGAGCAGGCAATGCTAGGATAGGAGGCACAGCAACAGATACCTCAGCAGGCGCAGATGCCGCCACCCCAGTAGGTACCACAGCAGCAGGTGCCCCAGCCACAGGGGCCAGGATAGGTAGAGGTAGCACAGGGGCCAGTACAGGCAGATGTGCACGAGAGGACTATAGCCAGCCTGAGGGGACAGGTGCGAGAGCTGTAGGCACAGCTGAGGAGGGCCGATGGTAGGCGAGAGACAGATGCAGCAGTGATCGTTGGGTTGACTCATGAGAGAGATATGGCAGATGCTCAGGTACGTACTATCCGAGTAGAGCGGGACACTGCCGTGGCCGCCATGGGGACAGATGCAGCGAGTTCTTTTTTGGTTGGGCAGGTGCAGTAGGCACAGGCACAGGTAGGTCAGTTGCAGACAAAGTTGGCATAGGTAAAGGCAGAGCTAGCCAGAGCACAGTCACAGGCTCAGTACTACCGGGGTTTACACCATGGTGCCGTGTCATCAAGTCAGAGGGCGGGGAGCTTCAGGAGTCAATCTGGGGCTACTCATAGAGCAGGTCCATCACAGTCAGGGGCTTCCGTGATGGGTCCCCAGCAGTCAGGAGCTGGCAGTGGTGGCCCACAGCAGCAAGGATAGACTCAAACCAGATTTTGTACATTTACGGACATGTATCACCATCCATTTGGATGTATATTGTATATGACACTTTGATTCAGAGAGAGAGATGGTGATATTGTACATTTGGACCTCTTATATGATAGTATATATGATGATGCAACTTTGTATCTAGTGCATATGTTATGAGATGATGTTTTACTTCTATTGTATGATGTGATGTATGTACAGACTTAGATGGTCGATCTGATGTTATATGAGATGCTTTTTTGATATGCTGCTATGATGTCTATATGATTTAATGTTTTGAATGTATGCATACGTAATATGATTTCTATGTGATGATGTAGCTTTGTATATGATGCTATGGGATGGCTATATGATCTAATGTGTCAAATGAATGCAAATGTAATAGGATTTCTATGTGATGATGCAGCTTTGTATATGATGTACGTAGCTATGTTTTTTATTTTTCTGTGTTGTAAGATGCGATGTGATGCTGATATATGGATGACCTAATGCATTGTGTTATGTATGCTACTGACTTAATCATGTTCGTGACTAGCTCTACATATGATATGATATGCTCCTATATGCTTTGTTTTTGTGATGTCCAAATGTACTCTATCGACACAAGAATGACATGATGATAGATAGAAGAATGGTTTTGACAGAATGACTTTAGAAACTTCATTAGACATTGTTACTCTGCATAGTTCGGGAAATGAGGATTTGTACGGGATATGGATGCATGGATGGGTATATGGAGATAGGATGGATGGTTTGCTTTCAGAGTGCTTTATTTCATCATTGGGCATTTTGTTTTTGGTACATTTTCTGAAATGTGGTAAGTGAATACAAGCATCAAGGTATAATTGAACCGAGATGACTTGAGTATTGCTTACATGGGTTTTGCTTTAGCAAGCTAATACAAGCATCTAGTCAAAATTGAATCTAGATGACCTGAGTACTTCTTGCGTTTCAACAAACAAGGATTGCCCCCGTTCATGTTAGACCTTTGATGTCCTCGATGATCTTTTGCCGGTCATGTCTTTAGACAAGGCTTCACATTACTAAAGATTAATCCACAAATAGCAATCAAAGAAAGTAATCATGCCCCCATCATAGCATCTCTAGCTTTTGGCATCCTCGAGTAGCATAGGAAGGTATGATAGCAAAAATCAGGACTCAAACTGATAACCATGTTTCCGATCTACAAAGCATATTTGTGTGGATATGTGTTTAGTTCTTGCCTTAATTTGCGTAAAATCATTTAGAAGACCTTGGGTATTTGCTTTGCATTGGATAGGTTAAGATGCTCACAGTCAAGATTTTTGCTTGAGACGCGGGTTCTGCTTGCATTTGCTTGCTTGGTGAGAAGATTGCACGATCCTTATTGGGGAGACGGACCCTAAGGGACTGACCTAGTGCATCAGGGGCGCATTACTAAATGGCCTTGCCTACGTGACGACACAGAGGCAATGTAGTTCGGGGTAAACCCTAATGGACCATGAATGGACTAGAAGAAAGATGACAAGAAAGGAGCGAATGGGACCGTGGGAGAAATGAAAGCCTCGGGGGCGCATTAGAATAATGGCCTTGCCTACGTGATGGCGCAGAGGCAATGTAGGTCACAGACTTTGGACCATGGACACCGACAAGAGACACTATGCTAGGCTCACATTGAGGAGACGGTATGGGACAAAACCTTGGTTGACAAGGCCACAAGGTGAGTATCAAGCCATGATAGGTAACTGTCAAGTGTTTATTGCGGGACAGATATGGGTCAAATAGGAAATGAGCGAAGGAAGAATGGACGCAAGGTGATTGGATTCCCAAAGATGGAGAAGGCGGTTTATCACCAGTAACACCTGTTTACCAGGTTTTCATCACTTGCTTTTATTTGCATGGGAAACTAGAAAGTAAACATGATGCTTGTTTGCCAGGTTTTCATCATGAAACCTATCCAAGGCACTTGTTTGCCAGGTTTTCACCAAAGGACGATTTTTTTGTATGCTTTCTATTTTTTCTGATTTTTTTGTATTTTCTCTTTTCAACTTTTTTGATTTTTTGATTTTTGATTTTATTGTGCCCCCTTGCATTGGGGTTCTCCTAGGTATAGAACCGGCGAAGGTGCATGCTATTGATTGGATCATCAAACAACTCACCCTCTGATGTGGCCAATTGATATGCCCCCGATCCATAAGCAGCTACAATCACATAGGGCCCAAGCCAGTTAGGTTCAAACTTGCCTTTCTTTTCTCTGTCTTGTTGATTGCGAGGATTCTCTTTGAGAACTAGGTCCCCAACCTTAAAGCATCTTGGGCAAACCTTGTGGTTATAGCTTCTTGACATCATCTGTTGATATGCTTTGAGATGATCGAAGGCTTTCTGGCGCCTTTCTTCTAGCAGCTCTGGTTCTTGTAACCTGGAGACTCTGTATTCTTCGTCTGATATGAGACCTTTCAACGACACCCTGAGGGATGGTAGTTCGACCTCAATGGGGAGGATGGCTTCTGAGCCATAGACAAGGGCGTAGGGTGTAGCACCTATGGGAGTGCGTATACTGGTTCTGTAGGCCCACAGAGTGGGATTGAGTTGGACATGCCAATCACAGCCAGCATCGTTGACAGTCTTCTTTAGGATTTTTAGAATAGTTTTATTCGATGCCTCAGCTTGGCCATTACCTTAGGGGTAGTATGGAGTGGAGAAATGGTGTTGGATTTTGAAACGCTCACAAAGGTCTTGGACATCCTAATTTTTGAATGGTCTTCCATTATCCATGATGATAGATGAAGGAATGCCATATCTGCAGATAATGTAATTCAGAATGAAAGAGGAAATTTGCTTGCCTGTGACGGTGGTTAGGGGAACGGCCTCAATCCACTTTGTGAAATACTCAGTGGCGGTTATAATGAATTTGTGGCTGTTGGAAGAGGGTGGATGAATCTTTCCCACAAGGTCAAGTCCCCACTGGCAAAAGGGCCAGGGTGTCGTTAAAGGTCTCAACTCTTGAGCTGGTGCATGGATAAGGTTCCCGTGTATTTGGCACTGTTTGCACTTTTTGACGAACTGGTATGAATCCATTTCCATGTTTGGCCAGTAATAGCCCAAACGCATGAGTTTCTTGGCTAAGGAGGGACCACTGGAGTGTGTTCCGCAGATCCCTTCATGTACGTCTCGCAAGGCAGTTATGGATTCTTCTTGTTCTAAACAACGGAGCAAAGTACCATCTAGACCACGTCGGTAAAGGGTATCGGCTATGATGGTGTAACGAGAGGTTTGTCGTATGAAAGTTCACTTTTGGTTGGAAGAGAGGTCAGGTGGGAGAAGGTTGTCCTTGAGGTAAGTGTAAGTCTTACCATATCAAGGTGAATCAGATCCGACTAGAAGGCATATGGAATGGGTCTCAAGGAGATCATAAGCTGGTTGCCGTATAGTTTCCACTAGGAACTCATACCGTGACTCATGTTCAGGTATTTCTAGAAGAGAGGCTATGGTAGCCATTGCATCTGCTGCTTTGTTCTCGATCCTGGGTATTTGCTCAAAGGAGATGGTCCCAAAGTGTTCTTTGAAGTCGTCGACCATTCTTTTGTAGGGGATGAGCTTTTCATCTTTGGTTTGATACTCATCATTGACCTAATTGATGATAAGCTGAGAATCACCGTAGACATGTAGTTCTTGAATTTTCCACTCAGTTGCCATCTTAAGACCAATCACCAAGGCTTCATACTCCGCTATGTTATTGGTGCATGGAAATAACAAACGGTAAGACTTTGGAATTGTGTCGCCTTGGGGAGTTATGAACATGATGCCTACCCCCGATCCATGGTTTGTGTAAGACCCATCGAAGTAGAGTTTCCAAGAAGATGATATAGTGAATAAGGACTCATCGGGAAACTCAAACTGCATGGGCTTGTTGTCTTGTAACGGTGCATCTGCTAATTGGTCATCTATGATTTGTCCCTTGATGGCTTTTCTGTCCACATATTCGATGTCATACTCACTGAGAAGCATTACCCACTTTGCTAGGCGACCTGTGAGAGCAGCTTTGTTGAGAAGATACTTCAATGGGTCTATTTTTGCAATGAGCTTAACTGGGTGCGCAAGCATGTAATGCCGGAGTTTTTGTGAAGCAAAAACTACCGCGAGACATGATCTTTCTACTTGTGAGTATTGCAACTCATAGCCCACTAAGGTTCAACTGATGTAGTATACAGCTCTTTCTTTGTTCTCGTAATCTTGCTACGCTAGAAGAGCTCCAAGAGCGGTAGGTGTAGCCGATATGTAGAGAATTAGAGGCTTGCCTTGGATGAGAGGCATGAGAATGGGTGGATTCATAAGGTACTCCTTTAGCTTGTTGAATGCTTCTTCACACCTTTCATCCCACCTAAATGGAATGTTCTTATACAGGAGATGGCTGAAAGGTTGGCACTTGTCTGCCAGCTATGATATGAATCTGCGGATGGCTTGCAGCTTGCCCTGTAAGGATCTCAATTGTGTTAGAGTCTTGGGTGGTGGCATGTCCATTATAGCTTTGACCTTGGCCGGGTCTACCTCTATTCTGTTTGCCGACATGATGAAGCCTAGTAGCTTGCCTGAAGTTACCCCAAACACACATTTCTTTGGGTTCAGTTTGACATGGAATTGGTCCAATCTCTAAAAGACTTTTTCTAATATATCCAGGTGTGAGTCCATTGTGAGAGATTTTGCTAAGATATCATCAACATAGTCTTCCATAGTTACATGCATCATGTCATGAAATATAGTAGTCATAGCTCTCTGATATGTGGCACCTGCATTTTTCAGCCCAAATGGCATGACATTCCAGCAAAAGGTACCCCATGGGTAAGTGAAAGCTGTCTTGTGTTGGTCCTTTGGTGCTATTTTGATTTGATTATACCCTGAGAATCCGTCCATGAGTGATAGCATTGTATGTCCTGCAGTGAGGTCGACTATGATATCGATGTTTGGCAATGGAAAATCATCCTTGCGGCATGCTTTGTTTAAGTCTCAAAAATCATTGCATAGTCGAACTCGGCCATCTGGTTTAGACACTGGCACAATATTGGATATCCATTCTGGGTAGTCTATGGCTCTAATGAACCCCACATCTAGCAATTTCTTGAGTTCTTCTTTGACCAAAAGGGCTATGTGAGGATGCATCTTTCTCAGCTCTTGCTTTACTGGTTTCACTCCTGGATCCAATGGTAGATGATGTAGAATTAAGTTTGGGTCTAGGCCTGGCATGTCTGCATATGACCAAGCAAAGCTGCCTCTCTTCTGTTTAAAGAATGGTACAAACCTGGTTTTCTCTGGTGGTGTAAGAGATTTGGCAAAGTGGATAATCTTGGGTTGTTCTTCTGTTCCAATATTCACGGGTTCTGTCAGTTCCACAACAATCTGTGACCTTTCCTGATACATATCACTAGGGAGAGTGTCAAGCATTCCATCGTCAGGTGCCACAGTTGGGTTTTCACCTTCAGATGCGTCCTTTCTTTTTACTGTTTTATGATCTGACATTGCCGCAAGGCGGTTTTCACTATCAGATCCATTTTTGATCTTGATATTTTTGCGACTGGAAGGCTTGGCACCCTCCTCGAAGTAAGCCACAGTATTCAGTTCGATAGCAAAACCAGCCTTATGATCTCCCTTGGGTAAGTGGTCCCTAAGTTCCATATAATCGATGTAAGCATCATCGTTTTGGAACATATCTAGTTGGGGAGTTCCTTGCAGATCCCAGTCAATAAGCTCAGGGTGCAAGAGGGGAAGGGAGTCGGATGATAGACCTGATTCATTGATGGTGTGAATGGAAATGTTAGGAGCATTGGCGGGGGTAGTGTTCTGGGTGGTACTTTCCTCCAAGTTGTTTATTGCAATGGAATTTAAACTTTCCTCGAAAGCCATAATCTCAAGGATGGGCAAATCAGACTCCAGTGGTCTGTCCCGTTGTGTTTGTCCCTCATGGTAGGGGCTAAGAGTTTGGATGGTGTCAACCTCTTTATCGTCGTAGGAGTGCTCTATTAGCTCGTCCCACTCATACTCATTTGAATCATCTGAATCTGTGTCGCTGTCCACTTGGAGTGTTTGGATTGTCTCCATAAGGCAGGCATTTTCCTTGGCTTTACCCTTGCCTTTGTATCCTAGGCCACTTGTGTTTCTAGCTGAAGAGGATGAAGAAGGTTGTATAGGTTCAATGATTCCTTCTTTTCTGAGGCCGATGGGGCCTTGTCCTTCGTACCCCATCTTGTGCAAAATAGTCTCACCCCGCCCATAGAGTTCTGTAGGGAGTCTAGGCGGCTCTTGGGTGTGTTTTCTTCTTTAGCATAAAGCCATTGTAGGAGATCTCGCTCCTCTGTTTCATCAGATAAGGTCCCCCATTTTACAAAGGGATTTGTGGGAGCTATAGGAGGAGCAGATGGCTTTGGAAAATGTTTGGGTGGATGCTTGGGTTGGCCAAAAGAGCAAGGAGACAAAGGTATTTTGGCAAGGTTGAGGCTGTTCTCAATGGAGTATTCTCCCACGCCACTTTCTTTTATGGTAATTTTTTGTGGTTTAGGTCTTGAGGAGGAAGCTTCAGCGGTATGGTCCTATTGCGGGGTAGGGGAAATGTAGGCTCTGTTGTTGGGTATGACACACTCGGGTTTTGCACGGAAAGAATTGCAATGTTGGTAGGGGTCAGGGTCTCCATGAATGGTGATTTGCTTGCCATTGTGCAGGAACTTAATGCATTGATGGTAGGTTGAGGGGACAACCTTCATGGCGTGAATCCATGGTCTCCCAAGTAGGATATTAGAAGCAAGCTCCCAATCAAGGACCTGACACACCACATTTTTTATTACTGGTCCCACTTGAATGGGTAGGACAACCGTTCCTTTTGTGGTTCTTTCTTCCTTGTCATATGCTTTGATGGTAATTTTCCTCCTTGGATCAACTGCCTGTTCGAAGAACCCCAGTGCAAGGACTAGCTTTAATGTGCAAATATTTAAACCAGCACCTCCATCAATGAGAACCCTCTTGATCCGGTGTTTGTGTATGAATGCGACAATGTGCAAAGGGGTGTTATGAGGTTGGGAGACAGAGAGGTCATCTTGCTCAGTAAAAGATATGGAGTTGGAAGATGTCAGATTGCCTACCATGGTCTGAAACTTTTCTTGGGCCAGATTAGTGGGGACAGTGGTTTCCACTAAGGCTTTCTCAAGAATCTCCTTATGAGAAGGAGATAGACGCAAGAGCTCCAATATAGAAATGTGAGCCAGAGTTTTCTATAACTGGTCGATGACATTGTACTGATGAAAATTGGATGAAGATGGTGGCGACCTTGGAGGGGCGGTGTTGAGCGTGACTTTACTACTGTGGGTAATTATACTACAACCATTTTTGTTAGGTCCTGGTTGTTGGTTGGGTGAGATGACATTGACCTACAGGATTTGCTCAGAAATGCAGTTTATTGTGTAGTCAAATGGCACACTTGCATAGTTGGCATTACTAGTCCCGTTGCTCTGATTTGGCTGGTTGCGATTATTGTTGTTGTCGTTACTGTTGTTGCCGTTGTTGTTGTGGCCGTTGTTGTTGTTGCCATTGGTGTTGTTGTAGTTATATGGCCTGTTGTGATTCAAAAGCGGATCCCTGTAGGCTACATGAGTTTCATTGGAGGTATGCTGTTGTGTCCCTCCCTGGTTCTGATCTAGCACATCTTGGATGACATTTTTGAGGCATATGCAGTTGTTAGTTGTATGCCCCCTTCCTCGATGGTATTCACAATAGTCTGTGTCCTTCCAGTAGGGAGGTTTGACTATAGGCTCATAATCACTTGTTGGCGGTAGGGAAATTTCGTTGTTTGCCAACAACTTCCTTAGTGCAGACTCTTGAGACTCCCCCAATGGTGTGAATTTTCTCCTTAGATTTGAATTGAACCAAGGTCTGGGCTCCCAAGAAGGTGGTTTGTTGACTGTACCATTGTTCATTTCACCCTTTAGAGTGAATATAGGTTGTTGCTTGGGAGCTGCCGCCTTGGCATCCACTACCCCATCATTGACCACATTCTTGTTCTTGGTCCAAAACTTTGACTTATCCGCTGTGTAATTTGAAGTAGGTGTGTCCTTGTAGATCTTGATAGCTCCTTTAGCGATCATAGCCTTTTCGATAAATAAGCCCATTTCAATGACTTTTGAGAAAGATGTAGGGCATTGTATCTGTATCTGATAGCTAAGATCAGTGTTTAGGTTGTGGACAAACATCTCCAATAGCTGCTTCTTAGGCATATCATAAGAACACTTACTAGCTAGCTGTCTCCATCGTTGTAAGAAGGTGGCGAATGACTCACCACTCTTTTGTTTGGTGTTGCATAGATCTAGCATAGATACCTCGTGTTCTATGTTGTAAGAGAAGTGCGTAATAAATTTATTGACAAGTTCATCAAAAGTTTTGATTCTTGGTGGGAGACGCGAGAACCACTCCATAGCCTGACCACCTAAAGATCGTGGGAATAGTCTCATCAAATAAGTCTCATTGTGAGCTACTTCTAAACATGTTGCAGTGAATTCCCTGATATGATCCCTAGGGTCCCCCTTCCCTTTATATTTGTCAAACTTTGGCACTCCGAACTGATAGGGGAATGGCTTCATGACCAAATTCTTGTCAAAGGGGTACGGTGCTATATCTTCTAAGGAGTAGTTCTTGGTACTTGTACCTGTCTTAAGGTCTGATATTTCTTGTGTGAGGCTCTCGAGTCGTTTTCTCATTTCTTCCATAGGAGCATTTTGATCTATGGGTTTCTTGCCTTTATCATTTGCATGGGGGACTGTGTCATTTGTGCCCCTCTCATTATCATCACACCTCCTCTCTAGATCATCGTCGACATTTTCCATGATGGAGGTTATGTCAAAGTCTGCAGGGAGTTTGATTCCGAGACTAGCAAGATGATGGAAGTATTTATGGGGGTCTTCAAGGAGTACCTTCTCTACCAGGCGTTGGAATTTTCTATCTTGGATGTGCGCTACTAATTATTCATGAGAAATTTCTTCATCATCCTCACGTGGTGTGATGAGGTGATTGGATGAGCCAGCCATTTCTTTTTGCTTGTTGTACTGGGATCGAGTAAGAACCATGCAAGGTGACGCGGGATGGAGGGCACTGGGACTGGAAATTTTGGCAAGGTGCCGACGGAGACTATAGTGGATGGGATATCTAGGATACAACTTGGACAAAGGATTCTCTCACTCAATGACTTCAAGTAAGAGGGTTGACACAAGACGGTAGCCACTAGTAAGGGTAGTTGATACCCGTCTTACTATATATGGACTAGTCGCTCAACAAGACTACTAGCAAAGGTACTGTGACCTACTAGGCTTACATGAATTCAGTAATGACACGAAAAGGGACCTATGTCGAACCGGTATGGGACAAACTGACTTTGGGACAAGAAGTTTTTGGACAGAAAGCGAATGGGACGATTGACGAAAGAGAGAGATTTGGGTGAAACGGATGAAGACTGATGGCAAGGTTGAATATGATCTCAGAAAGTGAAACTAGGCTGAAATGGGTGCTCCAATCAGGTGAAAATATTTTCTCAAAAATAGGGCAAGTGCTCACTGTCGTATATGCGCCGAAACAAATGCGCAGCAGTAATGAACAAATGTGCCGTAAGTCGCGGTATATGCGCAGCTCTGGTGAAGTAAAAATGTGTAGCAATAGTATTTATATGCGCAGCAACAATATATATGCGCAGCAAGTTGTTACAAATGCGCAGCAAGTCGTTACAAATGTGCAGCAGAAAGAAGTATATGCACAGCTCTGATATTTTTGGCAAAATTTTTGGATTTTTTTGGTTTTTTTTTTTTTGGGTTGGAAAAGGTCTTCCTGATCTGATTTTATGAATTAACAGCAAGCACAAAGAATATTTTGTAGTTTTTCATTGTTTTTCTAGTTTTTTTGACTCTATTTTGGACTAAACCGAACAAAAGCAAGCACAAAAATCCTAGGCGAGAAATGGATTATAAGGGATTTGGGCCACTAGAACAAGAGGTATTTAATGCAGGCAACCGTTCAAGTGGTTACACACGTGGTGGCACTACTCTCCATTATGGAGTCTCCCAGCCTCAAAGGGTTGCGCCTGAGAGGGTTTTGGGGGAGGTTGGCCGTCGGTGTAACATAACAGCACTTGTTGCAGGAAGTTTTCACCTCAAGCACAATTTATTTTAAGTGGCTTGGTAGGGCTTGGTGTTAGCCTGTTACCACTCAGGGTCGTTCCCACTTGGACAAGCGTGCATCCAAGGGTAGGCCCCTCCTAAAGGTTAAACAAAGAGAATGACAAGTCTGGCACTCTGATCACCCAGAAAAGGGGAGAGCATAAACCTATTGTCATTCGTCAAGCACAAAAAACACTGATTAATCCAACCTAGTTAAAATTAGAAAAACTGAATGGGCTAATCTACTCAAACACAAAACTTTGAAGTGATTTTAGCAAGGTAGCATTGGTTGAGTTTTAGTCCCAGAAATCAATGGTGAGTTCAGTTTTAAACCGCGTAGCACGAAATAGTTAACTTTGAAGTTTTTTGGTCTCACAAGATAGCAGTAGTTCAATTTTAACCCCAAAATCAAAGGTGAGTTCAGTTTTAATCCTCGTAGCACGAAATAGTTAACTTTGAAATTTTGGTCTCACGAGATAGCAGTAGTTCAATTTTAACCCCAAAATCAAAGGTGAGTTCAGTTTTAATCCCAAATAGCAATAACTTGGAAAGTGTTGCAATGCAAGAAACAAATGATCCAGTTACTTCTTTCCTAATTAGAGCTAGGTGAGGATTTGAATGCACATCAGTTTTACTATCCTTTGGAAAGTAAAGTGTGAACTATTTAGATGCAACTATATGGAATTAAACCCAAGCCTATCCTGCAAAACAGCTCCAGCAAACACCTGCGGAAGGGTTAACGTTAGCAAATTTTCTTAGAAAAATACTAAAACCATAGCCTATTACAAATGCGTAGCTTCAGTGATTAGATGTGCAGAAATAATCAACAAAAGCGCAGCAATAATGAATGCGCCGCAACAGTGTGTAAAAGTGCAGCAGGAATACACAGAAGCGCAGAAGGAACAAATACGCAGCAACTGTGATCAAATGCGCTATATAAATGAACAAATGCGAGTAATTATAAATGCGCAGTAACAGTGTATATATGCGCTGTAAAAAGGAACATATGCGCAATATAATCAAAAGCGTTGTAATAGTGCGCAGAAGTGCAGCGAAAATAAACAAATGCGCAGAAATGATAGAAGCGCCGTAACAGTGAATATATGCACCGTAGAAATGTTTAAATGTGTCGAAGTAAGCCCTCAGAGAGTGCACTCCTTTAAGCTATGTTCGAGGAAGTCGATAGTAAATGGCTGTAGTGATATACAATGAAGATGAGCTCCAAGGCAAGTATGTGATCTCAAGCTAGTGAATGGTAAGAGGGTGCCAAAGGCACGCTGGTGAATTTCTGCAGAGTAACAATATCAAAAGCCTGGATGATTAGAATGGAAGGATGAAGCTTCATTCATAGACTTGGAAGAATGAAGATCAACGGTTGAGAGGAGATATGAAGATCAACGGCTGAGGATGGTTGAGGAATGTGCAACCAGTGGAAATGTGACAAGTGTCCCAGCTCCATCATGAAAAGGGGGATGTGACAAAATTGACTGGAGAGTTAACTCCATTGACTGAACAGTTAACAGACTTGATTGATCAATCAGAAGAATGAATTGTGGGATTGACTGGATTGATTGAGGGATTAACTCAATTGACAGGTTAGTTAACACTTTTGATTGATTAGTTAACTAACCTCTGATTTGAGAAGAAATAGCCATGTGGGTGAGGGAAAATAAGGTAATTAAATATTAAATATATTTAATTACATGTGCAACCTGATGAGGTGGACAAGGTGAGGTGGATTTTTGAATTTAGAACTTAGGATAGAGGAATTTGGATTAATTAAATAATTTATGATTATTTAATTGTGTAGGATATTTAGAAGAATTTGAATTAAATAAATAGATTTTATTTAATTATGGAATAGTGAATCGATTAAATAAATTGGGAATATTTATTTAATTGATAGAAGAATGGAATAAATATTTAGAATATTTATTTAGGATGATTTGTGTCATTTTTAGACGTATACAGGCCCCCTTTTTTATAATTGTAGAGCTTGAAGAGGTCCACGTTTTGGGTATTTAGGAACTGATGTTGAACAACCCAGAATTTATCTTGGCCAAAAACGATCGTTATAGCCTATAAATTGAGTTTCTTATTTTATATCCCAAAAATTATATTGTTAATATTCTTAAAATTAGGAGCAAGGTTGAGAAGCATTTCCTAATAGTTGATGTTTATCTAAGAGAGTGGGAAGCCAACTTTGATCCAATAAAAGCCATGATCTCCAAACCATGATGGATCTACCTCTACAATCTCCCATCAAAATAATAGGAACCAAGTATTTTAGCAAATATTGGAAACTCACTAGGAACTTTATTAGGGTTGATGAAAATCTTTTGAAAGAAAAATCTAGTGTTTACATGTGTTTGTGCTTGTAATGAGATCTTTCTCGTACCACCCTAGGGATAATCAAAATAAAATTAGCCTCAGGCTGATGGATGAAAATGGTGGAGGTTGAAGGGCCACAAAGGAAGTGTGAAATATGTAAGAAATCAAGTCATCAAACAAAGAAGTACAAGTATGTAATCAATTTGGAAGAGAGTTCATGAGAGGTAAACTAAAAAGAAGTGGATTTGTAGGAAGAAAGACTAGAGGATAATGTAGGTGTGCAACTAGATAATAATGACAAAAACCTACTCCTTTAGTTAGCCTCCCCTAGGAAAACAAGGTTCTCAAAACCAAGCAAGGTGGTATGCAACTTGTCTCCAAAAGAGACACACAAAAATAAATCATTTTTTTAGTGTGCCTTGGAAGAGTTTGGCATCATCCCAAGTTGGGATACTGGTATGATTAAGCAAGACACAAGTATTGCACTCGAGGTTGTAATAGATTTGAAAGAAGACTCAGAGGATGATCAACATGGAGAGGAAGAATTAGCTATCTTGGAAGAAAGAATTATAAGTTAGACAAAGTCACTAACAAACAAAGGGAATTGTGGGGAACCTAAGAAGAAAGGTAAGAAAATAAACAAGGTTAAAAGATTAGAAGACGGAATCTCAAAAAGTTAGCCAAAATTAACAGTAATGATTCTGAGATTTGGGAAGGAGGCATCCCTTTGTAGTTTCTAATCAAGATCACATCATGGAATGGTAGGGACCTAAATGCCCCTAATGAAAGCTACTCTGTCAAGCACCAAGTAGATGTCTCTAATGTTGATATTTTTATGTTGTGCAAAAATAAAACTTGATCAAAAATATCTAGGAACTCTCATTAACAAATGTAAGTGCTAGAAGGGAGAGTTCATTAAGGCTAATGGTGCCTTTATGGCACTTGACATTCTTTGGTCCCCTTATTTGGTCAACATTGAGATGGTAGGAACTAACCAAAATTGGTGTGTATGCAAGGTCAAAAGTTTTACTTCTAGCCTTAGTTTTTTTCTCTTTAATGTCCAATTGGTTTTACTTATAAGAGAAGGGTATGAGAATAATTGTAATACATCATCTCCCTCTCTCCCCGGTACTCTTATAATTATAGGTAGATATTTCAATGTTATCTTGGCAAGCTTAGATGAAAAGGGAGCCATATGTAGAACAGTCCAATCTCAAAAGGATTTTTTAGAATTTGTGAATGCATGGAGAGTAAATGATATTCCCCCAAGGAATGGTTTATTTAGTTGGACCAATAGGAGGCTTGGATTTAGCCACATAGCAAAAAGGCTAAATAGGTTTTTGTGGACTAACAATTGGCTACGTTTACAATTTTAAATGAAATACTCTATCCTTCCTATCTTAGGATCATATCACTATCCTATTTAGATTCAAATAATACATGATCGACATCTAAATAGATGCCCATTCAAATTAAAAAATATGTGGTTCCATGATGAGGAAATCATGAGTCTACTTGAGAAATGGTGAACCCTTGCAATAAAAAGGATAAAAAATATTCCAAGTATTTAAAAATTAAATATCATCAAAATAAATCTCAAATAGTGGAACAAGAAGTAATTTGGAAACATCTTCAATGAAAAGGAAAAGGTGGAGGCAATTATGGCAGCCTAGATGAAGAGATCGTTACTAAAGGAATGGATCACTTGATGTATACTATTAAGAAAAGATACTAATAGCACAAGATGCTAAACTTTTGGCTAGGGAGGAAATTTTTTAGTCCCAAACATCTTTGGAATGTTGGTTAAAAGATGGAGATAAGAACACAAAGTTATTCCACAATGTCACAAGAGCCAAAAAAGTATTAATAGAATATCCTTGATAAAGTCTTGAGATGATAGTGTTTTGGAAGGCCTAAAGGATATAAATATAGAAGTAGCTGGTTTTCCAAAAACCTCTCAACAATTAGGAAGGCTCAAATTTAAGGAATCAAGAAGAGTTGTTGAGCCATATTCTTGCACTACTATCGGAGGAACAAAATAAAAATTTGATTGCCTCTTTCTCATAAGAGGATTTAATCAAATTGGTAGTATCCCAATTACACCTAGACAAAGCTCTAGGATAGGATGGCTTTCCCACTAATTTTTTCCATAATTGTTGGGGTTTCATTGGGAAGGATATTTGGGAGTCGACAAAGGAATCAAGAAGGCACAAAACCATGCTCAAGGACTTAATGATACCTTCATTTCTATTATCCCAAAGAAGGCGATCTCCACCTTTGCTAATTATTGACCAATTTCAATGTTTAATACTATGTACAATATTATTTCAAAAGCCATGGCCAACAAACTAAAACTTCTACTCCTTGAGGTGGTTTTAGAAGAACAAAGTGGGTTTGTTCTGGGGCAAACAATTGTTGATAGAGTAATACTCACACATGAAGCCACCCATTCCATCAATTTGAACAAAGAGAAGTGTATGATTGTTAATCTAGACATTAGTAAGGCCTATGATAAGGTTGATTGCCATTTCCTAATGAAGGTTATGGAGAAAAAATAGATTCTATCGATAATGGATAAAGTGGTTCTTTAGTTGCATTTCTAGCATTAGTTTCTTAGTGACAATAAATGGCAACCCATCTAGTTTATTCAATTCCTCTAGAGGTCTTAGACAAGGAGATCCAATCTCCCCATTCCTATCTATTATCTTGGTGGAATCTTTAGGTAGATTGATCCAAGCTATGCCTAATAAAGGATTATGGAATGGAATCAAGGAGACAAGAAAGTGAGTGTTATCTCCCACCAAAAATTTGAAGATAATACTATACTTTCTGGGAAAGCAAGCATGATAGAAGATTAGTAGATGGAAAATAACCTGAAGAAATATACACAAACCTCATGTTAGATAATAAATATAGAGAAATTGGATATTTTTCTTCAATGTAAGAATATACCTACAAAGAGAAATATCTAGATGTATGGGGTATGTGATTGGCTCCCTCTTAAGTAAATATGTGGGAGTCTATTATTCACAAGAATGAGTAGAGCAACTCATTGGGAAGAGCTAATTAACAATTGCAACATAAAAATGGAATTGTGGAAAGGTACATGGATTTCCTTTGTTGGGAGAATACTAATGCTAAAGTGAGTAATTCCTACCATCCCAATCTATTTAATCTCCTGCATCAAGACTCCCTCAAAGACTAGCAATGAATTGGAAAAACTGATAAGACCATTCCTCTAGCAAGGAAACTCTGAAATAAGAAGAACCCCCCTTTTTGGGTGGGACAAAGTATGCTCCCTAAAGGAAATGGGTGGTGTAAGCATGAGAAACACTTTTCTACAAAACAAAGCATTGGGGCAGAACTAATTTGGGGAATGTTCACTAGACCCAACAAAAAATATAACAAAATCCTCCAAAATAAATATATGGAGACTAGTGATCCTAAACACATTTTAATAGTCACCAATTCCCCAAGGGGTTCACACATCTAGAATTTCATGTTATCTTATAAAGATATCATTACACACCACCTCACATGAGAAATCATGGATGCCCACAAGGCAAATTTTTGGGAGGATTCTTGGAATGGCTACTTGAAGCTTGCAAAGAGGAAGGAAGTAACAAAAGCAAAGTTGATACTTGTTGAAGCATGGGGCCCTAAAGTAAGAGACTACATTATTTTGGGAAACTTAGGGCATTCATGAATGGTGATGAAAATATGTTTAGGGTCTAGAAGAATTTTAAAGAAATAGCTAGCCTTCCTAAAAGATGCGTTGTTGAACTAGAAAGTCTTCAAAAAGAAGGCTCAAGATACGCTCAAATGGAGTTCTTTGAAGTTAGGGAACTACACTATAAATTTGGGATACAAAGTTGTAGAGTCATCCCATCAAGAGAGATTGGTCAACATGTCTCTATTGGAACATGCAATGTCTTCCCAATGTTGGAGCCTTTGCCTAGATAGCTATCCAAAAGAAAATTTTAACTACTAACAAATATTTGAAACTTGGTTTTGCAAGTCCTTCAAAATGCAGTCTTTGTGGAAAGGCATAGGAAATAGTCAATCACCTACTAGTCACTTGTCCTTTTACAACCAAATGTTGGAAATAATTTTGTAAAAAGCAAGCCTAGGTAGGTTCTCTACACAAAAAACTTTTGGTGGTATTCAAATCATAGCCTAACATCTAAAATAATTCAATATTTTCTTATTTATGGACAATGAGCCCATCATTACTCATCTAGGAAGTATGGAAAGAGAGACACATGCAGATTTTTTAGATAGACAATCGAAGGAGGAGAGATTCCTATTAAAGCTAGAACTACAATTAAATAATTAGTTTTCTCACAAGTAGCAAGTCAAGGGAAGAAAAACACAAGGTTTGCCTACTAGGATAGTGAAATCTTATAAAGATGGAAAGGACTGAAAGCCCCCTACCCTATTCATGGGGTGGTCAAAGTTAACTCTTCACTAAATCCACACATAGGGATAAAATGGAATCCCCCCTCAATGGGATGGAGAAAATTAAATTTTGATGGTGTCAAGGGAAAAACTTGGAACTTTGGGAGCCAGTTACATTATTTGGGATGAGTCGGGATGCCTAATCATTGTAGCCTCAAAAAATTAAAGATCAAAACTAACAATGAAGCCAAGGTGCAAGCCCTATTGCTTGGCCTGCAAATATGCAAGTTACATGGAATCAAAATAGTTTAAATTGAAGGGGTTTCAATGGTGATTATAAATGTGGTCAGGAGAAGAAGGTCCTCGAAATGAAAATTAGCTAACATCATGCAAGTGGTATAGCCAATCTTAGATTCTCTAACTTCTTTTTCAACTCAACATGCCTATAGAGAAGAAAAATTCCTTGCCAACCATGCAGTTGATCATGAAGAGGAGATAATGATACACAACAAAGAAAATACATGGGAGAAGTTTGACTTCCTATTTAATCTATAGTATGCTATAAATTCACCAAGAAAATTGATAGCTAATTGTGTCATCAAGGTGATATGATAATGATTCATGGGATGGCCACCAAGTTAAGCAAATCATTACTTTTGATGGAAGGTGGAGGCAGAAGATAGGGTGTTAGAACAATGTAGTATAATAGGGAGTACTTGGACATCCTTGCTAATTATGTGTCGACATGAGTGGAGGCATTCAAAACAACATCAACTTAGAGGAGGGTCATCCACTTTCATTTGGCACATCAAACTAGGTAATCTCCCTCACCAACCATAAAATTCAATGAGTATAAGAATTTGATTAATAATGAAGAGGCAAACAACCTTCATTGGAGTTGTCACTATAAAATGAATAAAGAAGATTTTCAAGGCAAAAATGGACATCATTATCTTTACCATCCAATGGGCTTTGGGAGAAGAATTGTTATTTACTGATCACAAATATAGAGTAAACACTAACTTTGGGGGAAGGAAAAGGAGGTCTTTTATAGGTTGGCTAAAACTCTAATCAAACCTAGATTTCTAGGGGTTGGGCTCTACTCTAGACAATGTAGTACAAGGTAAATGCTTCCCACCTCAGAGCAGATTGCTACTTGTCATGGATGGTGTGGTGATGGGCCCATGGATGTCCTTCCTCACAATAAGAGATGTTAGAAAGGAAAATATTAAGAGGAGCAAGGCTTGTAAGGCTCTCAAATTTTTAAAACGAGTCATAGGCATCTCAACATTGGTGGACATGGACTAGAGTTTTTCCCTAGAGGAGTAGGTGTATTAAGTGATTGTGGGATGGTGAACAAATTGGTAACAAATAAAAATGGCAAGATAGATTATCTTGGTTGTTGGATATTTGGCCTCTATCTCTTGATAATATGTTTGTTCTAGATAGATGCTGGCCTATTTTGTAATAATGGCCATATCACGTAAAGCATACAATGGTAGAATCATGCCTCTAAGGGATTGTTGATAAGGCTTACCAAGCCTAAGAAGCTATGAATATACCTTTTTGTTGTAATTAATATATATGGGAGTGGCCCCCTTAGTCACAACTCATCGACAAAAAAAAGAGAGTTGAAGTTAAATGTAAAATAGCTCTACAATAAGCCATTAAATTGTCAATTCATTGGACACGAGCCAATCAAATATCACATTTTTTTATTTAAATATTTAGATATTGGAAGATATTTTTATTGGCTAGTGAAATTTTAGAAAACATAAAAATAATAAAACATGACTGCTTTATTGAGTCCAATTACTTGTTTGTATGTATTACTATAATATCCGTCATGGCACTAATAAGAGTTGCCTAAAGTACCCCCTTCCTCCACATATTACATCACGCTTAATAAGCTTACAAATTAAAGCTATTAACTATTTGTCCCAGAGTGTTTCTAGATTTAACTCTGTAATATTTTCTATATCAAACTATTTAATCATGAGTTTTCCACAATCCATGACAATAATTCGAAGTGCTTTTCAATTCAATGTGTACAATTTTTTCATCATGCAAACAAAACCGTACACAGTGGAATCCAATTACACTTGAAACCATCGAATTGCTTTTGACTTTATAAACAAATTGTCTGACACTCTAAGTGCTCTTGGTATAAATCTCCACCTTATATGTTGAGTAATAATTTTTTATATGAAACTATTTAAAAATATGAGTTTTCCATAGTCCGTGGCAATAATTTCAAGTGCTTTTCAATTCAATGTGTACGAACTTTTCATCATCATACACAATCGAATCCAAAAACACTTGAAACCATCAAACTACTTTTGACTTTACCACCATTTTCCCAACACTTTTAAGTGCTCTTGGTATAAATCTCCACCTCATACGTCTGGAAATGATCGCCACTTCAGTAAAGCTCAGCATAATGTTTCCGCACCAGTGATGATTTGCAGGGATGGCTGGAATCTTCACTTTACAAGGTTGAAAATTGGAGCCCCTTTGAATTGACCAGAGAGGCCTGCAACCAATTTCAAAGCCAACAAATGAATTTAGGCCGTTGGGTACGACGACAGTACAAGCCACAGGTACCAGAAACGAATTCAATGGAGATACAGTAAAAAATTCTTTATAATATGTGGGTGTTGGAATAAAAATATACTACCTAGTACTTGCACCAGAAGGAGCTGCAATGATTACCCCAATAGAAAATTATATATAAGTTAAGACGTTAGTTGGTACAGTTTGATTTGTGCATACGAGATACATTAGTTTTATTTATCGTTTTTTTTATATAAAGTAATATTTAAAATATCGTGCATAATTTCTTACTTTTTTGGAGAAAGAGAATATTATTGGCGTAAGCACATCATATAGATGGAGACATAATTCAAAATTCTCATTGTTTTTTCACTTAAAAATAAATATCAAATGACATTCATAGAGAACATAACTTCGTAAAGTAACTTGTAATTCAAATTGACAAATCTATTGAGAAGACTAAGAATAAACTTGATTTCTTGAGGCATGTGGCATGAACTGTTGTAGTTTTAAGAGGGTTTGATTAGTGTATAGAAAAACTACTTATTTCTTACTTTTTTGGAGAACGAGAATATTATTGACGTAAGCACATCATATAGATGGAGATATAATTCAAAATTCTCATTGTTTTTTCACTTAAAAATAAATACCAAATGACATTCATAGAAGACATAACTTCATAAAGTAACTTGTAAATCAAATGACAAATCTATTTAGAAGACTAAGAATAAACTTGATTTCTTGAGGCATGTGTCATGAACTGTTGTAGTTTTAAGATGGTTTGATTGGTGTATAGAAAAACCAATGTTTTTTTTTTAAATTATAGGGACATGGTTATAATTTTAGGGTTGTATTAAGAATAATGCAAATGCTTCTCAAAGTAAGATAAAACTAAATAAAATATAGAAATATGTAAATGGAGGCCATCAATTTTAAACTCTCACCAATAATACGATAAAATAAAAATTGGAGTATATAGAAAGAAAAGAGTTATCACTATATACAGTTGAGTTTCCTTTAAGGTAATCACCTAAAACCATCAACAAAATCTTCAATGGAATGAAACTAAAGGATATATAAAGAATCATAATACTTACATCTGCGAGAGGAGAAAATTTGGGTGCACTGTTCAAAGTTTGAGAGATCAGAATAAATATTTAGTTGCAGTGTTTAGTGGTAATAGCTATAGAAATTTGAGTTGGGAACTTGGAAGTCGAGTCGACTACCAAAATTAATCCAATTGGATATATGGTTTGGTATAATATACATTTAAGTTGGAAACAATGGCCTCCACTATTCAACAATCACTTCAAATTGAGTTGGAAAATGGGAAGCCGAATATGTCATTATTATCAAAAAAATCGTCCTAAAAAACGTGCAAGTGAGCCATCATGAAAGACAATCTTAGAATCGTAAAAATCGTCATGCAATACAAGGTAGTTAAGCATGTAATATTCTTTCATTTCTTTATCAAGGAAAAAAATAATAATTTCTTTCATCAATACAAGACCATCAGATTGGAATAAGGAGAATAGAATATTGATGAGAGGAGTTTTGGATTGTTAGATTGGATCAAAGAGACAAATAAGATACTTTTCAGTGAGAAATTGGCCACCATGAAGATAGAGACAATCCTAACCTCTACTCCATAGGGCTACATTTATTAATTTCTACTAGGAGGGCTAAGGATAGGGGATTATGTGTAAAATATTTAAGGAGATGTCATTGTGGATGGTGCCTAAAGTAGTCAAGTGGGTGGAGCAAGGACCACCCTTAAATATTTGGTCTTTGGGATGCATGGTTGTGGAGATGGTGACAAGAAAGTTGCCTTGGAGTGAGGTTTTGAATCCTCTTACAACAATGTATTGCAATACTTAATGTCAATTTCACATCTCATCATTAATGCAAAACATTTATATTTTGGAAACAATTTAGAATTAAACAATCAAAGATAATTTTACAATTATTTTACAATTTATTGTTGGTAAAAGAGCTCCATCGATTCTTTATTGTAGATGCCTCCTACTAAAGAAAATATAATTGTGGAGGATGACAACTTAATTTATGGAAGGAATTAAATCATATGAAGATTAGATTATTGAATTACACATAATCCTAGAACAAACACCTTACCACTTTGGACTTGACAACCTCATCATTTATCTTTCTCTTATCCTTTTCTTCACCATCCACAAATCTTGGAGCGATGTGTGGGCCAGAAATAAGATGGCTATCCATGGTGTTTCTCTTTTTTATTTCAATAAAATAAATTGGGGGCTCCTGTATACCATAGTGACACTCTCTTGGCTCTAAAATATGTTCCTCTTATCAGCATAGTGCTCCAATGAGTGAGCAATGGGTGATGTAAGAGAGTTTGGATTCAAATGAGATGAAAATCTAGTAGATTGCAAAGGGGTGGGAGACAACTACTAAATGAACTGTAGAGTGTGGACAATGATTACCCATCCTCAAAAAGAAAGGAGATAAACCTGCCATGGATGATGATGTAAGCCAACACTATTTGCACAAATTTACAATGTAATAGAAAATCAAAGCTAAACATGAAAAGTTTCCAAAATCTACACAATAAGTTGAAAGTAAGGGTGAGATGATAGAATCTCAAGTATCACGTAAGGTTTCTTGTGTTGGGTCAAGGCAAAGTAAGGAAAAATCAAAACAAAACTAATCTGCAAATAGTTGAACAAAGTAATTTGGCATGAGAGTGCAACATTCGATCTTGCTCAGTCACATTTATAATTGTTGTTAGTATTGCGGCCTATGGAGTTTGTAGATGTAGAGTTACTATTATCTCATGGTTGATATGGATGACTTTGATCGACATGAATCATGATATGTGTTTTTCTTCATTAATGTCAAGATCTTTTTGCACAATGCAAGATCACATGGAAAGTAAAAAAATAACAAAATTATTTATCATGAATTGTCAGAAGCTCCAAATCCATCAACTTTCTTTCAATGCACTATAAAAAATCTGTTGTGTACTAGAATAAGTCTATTTGAATTGTATATAACAGTAGTTTAATTTGTAAGATATAATTGGGATAAAACAAAGTGTAAGAGATTCATAGGGTGGATAGCAAGAGCTAAAATCTATTATATAGATAAGTTGTCATTATACATGTTGACAAGTTCTTATATGACATGCTCCATCAAAAGGAACTACATGGCCAGGATTTAAAAGTGGGTAGTTTAATTTTGGCCCGAAGAAGCCATCACAGTCAAACAAGTTCATATACCAACCTCACATTTAATTTAAATTTTAAACCTAAGTAATCTATTCAGTTAAATTAACCAATCCATCAGTACATACATAAAATATAACTGATGAAAACATTGCTCTCTTGTGTATATACCCAAAAGCATGACCATCCATTTGAAATCAAATAACTAAAAATAAAAATATTACATACAACTTAACAATACCTATCACTAGTCTATGAAAGACCACCATTGTACAACCCCTATTATCTTACATACTATTTTGGTCTCTCATTTTTAGAAACATGAAAAAACACTATCAAATGCTATAGTTGAGGAAGATAGGAAGGTATTGACATTTTGTGTACCTTTATGGTATTGTATGATATATAGGATAATAAAGTGAAAAAGAGAAAATAACATATATACATAGTGTATATCCATTAAAAATATTATATATACAAAATTTACATGTGTAATCTTGTAATAGTGGAATAGGGAAGTTGCTGACAACATTTTATAGAGGGAACATCTCGAAAATCTTCTACCCAAACTAAACATAGTCTAATCTTTTTGAGAATATCCAACATTTTTAAGGCTACAAAATGAAAGAGAAAAACCTTGTTGCTATTGCCCCTGGTCTCTAAACTGATAGCAGGGTAAAATTCCTTTGAACATCTAACTATTGTTATATCTTAAAATATTTATGCTAAAACAAGGAGAAAAACATAAAACAAGGAGAAAAAGCCTTATTGCTACTATTGGCACTAGTCTCTCAACTTTAACAATACGATAAAATTCTTTTGAACAAAACTACTATTCGATGGATGGATTTTAATTTTTTGGGATAAAATATCTATGCTAAAACATTGGTTTTACAGTGGTTTATATTGCACTGTAGATTGTTTTTTAATTGATCAATACATGAATACAAAGAATAGAAGTTTTCAAAAGAGCTAGTTGTTTTATTGATCAATGCAATATGTTCTTGAAAATTCACAAAGCATCAAGTTTGATTTAAGGAATATAACACAAAAGGATTTTCTAGATTTTACAACTTAATTGAGTCTACACCTTACACTGTCTAGTTATTTCAAACCCTTTATAAGAAGGAATGGTCAAATCTACCATCTAGGAGGCCTAAATTAATAAAAGTCAAAATGCCACTAAGATTAAAGGTCAAAATTCTACAGAGAATACAACATATAGGTAATGAATTGGAAAAGGATTTTAGCATATTTTGTGCCAAAAAAATTATTTTTTGTATTAGAACTAACATTTTAAAGGTAGAATAAAGCATCTTCAAAGAGTAAAACTTACATTACTTGTGGGTTCACCAATATTGGACTAAAAATGGGCCTTGATAGTTTCCAACAGACCTGAAACCTCTTTACCAATAGTAGAAGCCTTAAAAAATACTCATCCAGATCTCTTACAACTGATGCATCATCCTAGACACAATAATGACCATATCAGAGTCATCCTTAGTGTACTAGCTACTCACCATTAATGAGTTATCAAGAGTATTTTCATGAACCCCATGAAAATTCCCTCTCTCACATTCATATTCCATCTCACCATTAGTAGTGATAGTAACTTAATAGTGTTGGTTTGCTCCCACTCCTATGCTTTCACATGCTGCCACAGGTGATGCTATGCCTTATCTATTGTCTCCATGCATTCCATCTACTTATGATGTTTCTCTTACATGACATTGGACTACCTTAGGAGGGGTGGGGTGGAAGGGATCCCAAAAGTCCCACATAGGCTTTTAAAGGAAACGATGGGGGCGTGATGGTGGAATGTTGTGATGAGCTACTCCAATGGTGGGATGAAGTGGCGGTGGTGGCCTAGGGAGACCTTTTAGGCTAAGGTAGTAGTGTAAGTAGATTTTAGTAGAATAATTATTGGTAGTAGAGGCATTGTAGTGGTGGAGGTGTTGTTAGCAGGTGGTGGCAATGGTGATATCTATGGAGTCTCCCTCTATAAATTATCGATGTGCCACTTTGGTATTTCCCAAAGCTTGTAAATAGAGGGCATGAACAACCACAAACTAGGTTCTTGAACTCACCGCCTCTTTCATATAACACCTACAATAAAATAGAACTTATAATAAAGATTTTAATAATCTTTTATAGCAATAAATAAAACTTAACGTGGCATCAATGATCTGTTTGGTGAGGTGATTATTTGGGGTTGCGTAGATTTATCTCCAATAGATTTGTTATGATTTTTTATAGTTGAAAGATTAGATTGAAGATTTAATGCAGGGGTAAATGAAAAATTAGCAACTAAAAATAAACTCGACTTGATTTCCTGGCATGAGACAATTTTCTGACTAAAGGCTAACAATAATATAGGCTATCGGCTATTTATTTATTAATGAAATAGGCATTTATATCAATTAATTTTTTTCAAAATATATTATATCACCAAAAACGATGGGTGGAGATAGGTACACGTCAAATTTTAAGTAAGGCAGATGTTTAAATATTAAACATTAAAATTATAGAAAAAAATTGCTAAGCAATAAGAGCTATAGAACTTGTAGTAGGAGGCAAGTCATGGTTATTTGGTTTCCACATATTTAGGTTATCTTCAACATCAAGAATGGGTACCTAGCCAGTAAGAGCACCATCACGAGCTTGATCCTTAGTATCTTGCACATCTTGAAGCAATTGACTAGCAATCATGGGAGGAGAAATAGGTAGCAGGAGGTGAGGTTTATTTGTTAGTGCCTAGCCACCCAGGAACTTTTTGTGGTTTTGGGGAGAAGTTGAATGTTGGCGAGATCACTAGGACCAACCATGAACAATGTGACCACAACCTCTCTATTGAGTAGTATGAGAACTATCATGTCTACAAGCATTTTGACTTCACCCATGTCTGTGATCTCGTAAAGGGGATTGGCCCTTGTAATGTCCAATTATGTGATTACTCTTACCTTGTCTCAATGTTTCTTACAATGAGATTAAAAGTTATATTGAATTGATTATTACATGATGCAATTGCAGGATGGATATGTGCCTTGTTAGATTACATGTCCTCATTGGTCATTATATGTTGCTTTGACTATGATCCTCATTGTTTGATTTGATGCTTTTCCTTAAGTGTACATGAAATATACAAGTGTAAATGTTTGACCAATGGAAGGATGTAGAGGAGAACGACATGTATTCACTTGACCATCTCACCTTACCTAGTCTTTGTGGTCGAGTTAGTGACCTTATGATTCATGTGGATATGTTTGGTTTCTTGATCCATCCTATTCGATTGTGAATGAAAGGATGCTCCCTATGTTTGTTTAGTTTTCACTAATCTAAATCATTTTTTATTCTGGATCCCTTCTGTGTGAAACCTATAAATTGCATGTTTTCCTTATAGATTATTTTATTCTAAAATGTAATTTGATTGCCTTGAGTGCTTGGAATAATTAACGGTTTATTAGGAATGCTAATATGCAATTGGTTTAGTAGTGGATTATTGGATTATTGTTAGTGAGTTTCCTTGTGATTAAAAAGAATTGCTCTATGTGAGTTTGATTTACCCTTTTATGCATTTGCATTTATGTGAATTTTGGGTGCTAGGTAATGCATTCGAAATGCCCAATTTGTAATTAGGGTTAAAAAGGGGTTTATTAGCCATGTGAGTTTATGATAAATATAATTTATTGCATTTAAGCTAAATGGATAGTTGAAATGATAAAATACATTTTACTTGAAGAGGAATTGCCTAAATGAAAAATATTAGAAAGAATAATATGCTTTTCACTTAATACATAATATTTAGTTTAAGAAGAAAATACACATCTTGAAATAAAATGAATTAGTAATTTTTGAAATATTTTGTGCAAATTCGTTTTATAAAAGAAATGATAATATTTATGTTTAAAATCTATCCAGTTCTAATGTGAAAAGGAAGAAAAGCTCTTAGTGGGTTTTGGGGGATTTTATCAAGAGAAAAGAATAGTCATTTGAAAGGAGTTATTCATTTTTCCCCTCCACTTTGTATAAGAACTCTTGCTTTTCTTGAAACCCTTGAATGGAGCATTGGATGAATTAGAAGAGATTTAGCCACATTAGATATTTATTTAGTGCCACTTCTAAGAGTTGTATGTAACATTGGGTTAGTTATTTTATGTGTGGAAGATAGAATAATTAATTGAGAAATTATTTAATATTGGGCATAAAGTGAAAACTTAGTTGCAAATATTAAATGAGGGGTCAATGGTTTTGTGTATCCATTTTTTTGAAACACATGGTTGTCCCTATACTACATCTTGTATTTATGCAAGCTTGATTCTATAAAAGTAAGCACATGGTTAGTAGTTGGGGTTCGCTGGTTGAGTCAGGCTATTGTTATATTGGGCTTCTCTTGTGAATGCATTTTGTGAAGCATGGCATGGGATGTGTGGTTATGTGCTCAGACACATGGAGGATGCATTGAAGGAGCTTGATGTTTCAGGAGTGTCCGTGAGACTTTGCAAGTGTATTGTAATGTTTCATTGTTGAATAATACATTGAGTATGGATTCTTTTAGAGGCTTGGTTTTTCCCCCTTAAGGGTTTTCCCAGGATATATCTTGTGTTATCTCGTGTCTTGTCTATTGAATATTTGCATTATGGAATTGTTGTAAGATTGTATGCATCATATTCTCTCATACGGTTATGTGGGTATCAATTTCACCAACCTATGAATACCTAACAAGTGGTATCAAATGCTATATTTATGGTTGAGGGAGGTGTGAGCTCCCTGGTGTTGTATAACCCTTGTTGTGTAGATTTGGCGCAAATTTGATTCCATGGCATTGCAAGAAAGATTTGGGACATTACAAGATATAAGGGTTTGTGTAGGTTGTTATTCTATAGATTTGGGGTTTTGGGTGTTGCAAATTTGTTGGATTTATTGTAGATTTGGGTGTTAAAAAATCTTAGCAAAAATATGTTTCTTGGAGGTGCTTCATATGAGGGTTTTGAGGAGGAAGTTTTGCAAATGACCTCCTAGGACAAAATAGACCTCGCCATTGAGTCCAGGAGGCTCGAGAAGCGAATAAAAACATATAACTCGAGCAATTTTGGCCACCAGGGCCTGGAAGAAAAAATGCCCCACCCCTAGTTCGGTCGTATGGTCGTATGGATCTACAAGTGCATGAGAAAATATATATATAATACTCCCTGTGTAGGAAATATTTCTTTCTATTGTTTAATTTTTAAAATTCCTCTTTAAAAAACTATAGTCAATTTGAAATATTTTTAAAAGACATATATAGGGGGTAGGTAGTCCACAAACTGTCGTACCCTGTACCTTGCAAAAGGTGGCAAGAATCACCCTGTCAGTATGGGGTGTCAGCCCTGACTGACAAGGGTTGGCCCCATCGGGCATTGTCAACTGTCGGCCAGCGAGGTCATGGCCGATGGGCCTTTAGGCCCCCGGTTCGGCCCCTAGACTAGTTGAGCCCATCTCAGAGACCCGCAAGCATCAAGGGAAACCTCTTTTAAATTGGACTCCAAAATATTAAGACCATAGTCTATGAACATTTTGGTCTGGAACTATATGGGGTTTGAAATTTTTGAAACATTAAAACATATTTAAATATCCTTTTGGATTCTTCCAATCAAAGACATGTCATGCCTATGCTAGCACGGGTACCACATCACCTCTGCACATTAGTGTATGACACAATCACTTGCACAGTCAGCGATGACACCATGCTTACATCAGTTGTATAGATTATACGAACAGGTCCCCTAGGGCCCCTTTTTAACCCTCGTAGGGCATTTTTTTCTGAGGTACATAACTTTCACCCACGGTGTTAGATTTTTGACTTCTTATAAGTGTTGGAAAGGTATCTCTGAGAAATATGCAGTGGTATAGGTTTGGTTATTAGATTTTTATGTTTGTGTCATAATTTGGTGTCTAAAGTGAGGCATTGCTTCGAGACAATTTTATGCTCATAACTTTTGAATACAACATCGGATTTTTGATTTCAGATAGGTGTTGGAGAGCTCTTGTCATTTACTATAGTTTGGATCATGTAGATTTTTAGTTTGGTGTGCAGAGAGATTTTTACTTTTTTGAGTACTTATGGGAGCCTAAGATTCAGGGTGTGATTGTGAGAGCATTCAGATGATTATTTGGGCACAAACTTGTGGGAGTGCATGCTGTTATGAGACCATCATCATGGTATAGTAGGTTTTTAGATTTGGTGCTTCCAGTTATAGGTTTACATGTGTTTTCAAAGTTTATATTTTGATGGAGATAGGTACACAAGTTGTCTTCTGGTTTGAGGACATGGCTGATACATGTGAGAGAGTAGAGTCTCGTTTCAGTGGGAGTTGAGTACAGGTACAATGATGATCTAATGATTATGGTGTCATGGATATATAGGTACATTTGAGCATTAGCACATGATCATGTATGCAGTTGATAGGTATATGTTATGATGTTTGGTTCAAGATTATAGGTGGTTATGTGGTGTACTTTTAAGAGGTTGTTCTTATCTCCTGGATGCTTGATTAGTTCCTTGACTATGGTTACTCATTTGTGGACTTTTTTGGCAAATCGAATATGTGGTTGATTTGTTGTTTGAGTCTTGAGTCTACAGATTATATTCATTGATATCTTGACTTGCAGGTTACTAATGTGATGAGTTTTCATGTTACATTTATTTTGGATCTTCAAATAATGTAGTTTTGTGGATTAGCTACCCCTTGGTTACAGTGGGATGACTAGGATGTGGACAGTCTATATCCACGAGATTGATTCAGTGTTTATGCAGACTTAGTTGGCCTTGTCTGTGGTCATTTGTACATTGGTATGTTGCATTGGAATGACAGGATGGATGATTAGAGTGCCTAGATAGTTGGTTATTGGGACTTGTAGCATGTTTATCATGATGTCATGGATATTTTGGTTACATAGTTTTGTGTGTGAGCTTTTGACAGTGATGATTATTTTTGTTAAAGGTGGAAAAAGGTAAATGATGGAGACAAGCATGCATACCAAATCAAACCCTCTTCCATAATAACATTCAAGGACAAGATCGAGCTTAATCACAACCAAAGGGAGGTGGACTCAGCTATAGATATTGTGCTCTTGTTTGCTATGGAAAGATAAGATTTAATCAATCCTTTTATCAAACCCTAGGTCAAGTATGCATAAAACCCTAGTTTTAAGATAATTAGCTTATAACAAATAGAAAATAACTGAAACTTAGAATCTGAATGCACAAGGCGAGTTAGAAAGATATCAGAACCTATGTCTCAGAAGATAAATTGTCAGAGGATGAAATAGGGACCACCCAAGTCCTGAAAGTGAGAATCTGTTGGAGGTCAAAACTGAGAAAATGTTGTAATTGATGCTCAGATGCCATATCCAAAACCTAAAATTCTAGAAGACTAAGTTGGAAACCACCCAAGTCTTTTCGAAGGATTATTTTGGAACTATTTTCAGATCCTAAAACCCTAATTCTTGTACAATCTTCCTATAAATTCACTTCTCCTGAATCCTGTACCTATAATTTGCACACAAGACGACAAGAGAGGGTTTGGGGGGTTATGGTGTTTAAGGATTTGCCTCAGTTGAACCTCAGAATGTCATTCAAGTCTTCCAACACCATTGATAGATAAGAGAGCATGCCCTAGCAAGGCAGAGGCTAAATCAAATGATAATAGAATGATTTAAATAACAATGATATCACCTTAGAGGTGAAGCCCTTAGGAGAATGAAGAACCTTCAACTCACAAGGAGATGGATGATGATCCCAAATTTGCAACAACATACATAATACAAACACAAATCTGTAGCAATAACACAATGGGTGCCTTGAATGCTCTTTTCTCCAATATCATAAGTTCATAATATCCAACTAGGTTACAAATGAACTCAAAAACACATTTAAATATGCTTTCTCGCTAACATTCATGAAATTAAATCACAAGAGCCAACAAAGAGGAACATTTTTAAAGGTCCTATGCCAACATAACATTAATTGGCCCTGACCAATCAGGGGAGACTTGGGTGGTTGGTGCCTAAGTCTAGGAGCCCCTTTTAGTCTGAGATGAGATTAAGGAAGGGCCAAAGGTCCCAAATTTACATTGGTGTCAGGCAATCTCTTTGGGATGATCAATTATAATGCATAATGTCATTATGAGGACCTAGGAGCTAAACAAGGAGGTAAAAAGGCACGTGTCCACTTTTTACTCCATAACAATTTTATCTTCTTGGCTTGGAGATCTCAGTTCTACTTTAGTTTCATTAGTATTACAGGTGTGTGTGTGTGGACCATGGTGATCTTCATTTAGGAGGTGGTTATCATGATGCCATGTGTATCTCGTATCATGGTTCAGTGGGAGCTTTGGTAGTGATGTGGATTTTTCACTTGGTGATGGATGATCTTCCGCAGTGGTTATGTGTCATGGAATAACTCTTATATTATGATACTTATGCAGAATGAGTGCTTTGACATCTTGAATTCCATTTTTAGGAGGTGTTTATCTTCATTCTATTGGAGATGTTTATCCTTGGTTTAGATGTTTTATTATTGTGCCATGGTGGACTCTTGATCATATGTTAGAGTGTTGGCATGATACATGTTCTCTTGAGACTAGGATGTGTGTGTTGGGGCATGTGATCTCCTAGGAGGAGATGTTAGATTGTGATATCATGTTTGGGTTCATGATTATGCATTTGGAGCATTGACAATGATCTTGTTGGTTCTCTTGGTATTGGGTACATTGGTCATTTTCTTGAGAGATTCATGATAGTGCGGTGTTATATTTAGAGTTAGAATTGATTGATCTGTTGGATGTGCTCATGGATACTTAGAGACTTGGGTGAGGCTGGAGTTCTCTTGGGATTAGAGAGATTTGTTGAGATGGTTACTCATTGGAGGTTTTAACAGGAAGACTGAGGAGCCTACACCTGGATATGGATGTGAGTTCATGGACCTTAGAGGAGATTATTCTTGGAGAGTCATTATGGCTTGGCATATCCTAGAGGAGCATTCTCATTCCCCACTCCTAGTCTACTTAGTAGTTTATCATCTATGAGGTATTGCCTATCATTTTAGATGTATATTATTTGATGCTTTATCTTGTCATGCTTATAGATCTCGAGCTATGGTTATTGGTTATAGAGGGTTCATTTGAGGGATATTGGCATGGTTATCTCCTTGTGCATTTGAGTTTTGGTTTATGATATTGTTTATGAGGAGTTTAGGAGATGTTGATTGGGCTTAGTCCTAGTTTATGGGAATAGACATTTGAGTTTGATCGTCCTTAGTTAGAGAGGCTTACATCCATATTAGTTTTACATGATACATATGTTTCATTTGATCTATGAGATTGAGTGGTTGGGTGTTGTTGAGGCCTTTCATTTGGGGTTGTGAAGGAGATCATACTTGACACAACTTAGCACTTTGAGGTGTTGGTAGAAGGACATGTTATGATATGATTTATAGGTTTTCTCTCCTTTTCTTATGGCTACTTCCTAGAGGTTCATGTTCATATGATTTGGGAGAGTTATGGTGACATGTTGTGAGGGAGTATGTAGCATTTATGTTGCATGTGTGGATCATTGTGATTGTTCCTGGTACTACATAGTTTTTATCATTTGCCACACCTTGGCTCAAGTGTTGATTGGTATACTTGATATGCCTTGATCTATTTTTAGATTTGACATTACCCATGTAGTGGGAGTTCCAAGATATGTATGTTCTATATTGACTGGTTTTATACAAGAAGCTTGTGATTACGGTTTACGGGTTGGATACATATTATTTGAATGAGTTTGCTGATGTTGTTGATACCTAGGAGGTATGGATGGTTGGATGTATTAGCATATTTTGTGGGTTCTATTTCTAGTCATGTGGGTTTTTTACTGTTGACAACAGCTTGGAGCCTTTGTTATCACTTGGATTTGATGCTTGTGTTTGTTGGATTGGTGCATCTTCACATTGGCATGTTCCTTTTCTTCCATAGGTGGCATGATGGAGGATGAGAGGAGTCCTTGCTTGAGATGGTGGTCACTTTGGTTTTGTTGTAGGTATCTTGATGGAGCATGAGAGCATGTTAGAGATTCATGTGGTTTCATGAATGGATATGATGATGTATTTCATTGATTGACCCTTATGTAATGTATACAACAAGTGGGAGAATGTTGGGAAAAAGGTGTATTGTACACCTTGCATAATATTGATATATTTTATTTCTGTAAAATAAATATTTATTTATGGTGCATCTTAATTGATGTGTTTAGCCACATTAGATATTTATTTGGTGCCACTTGTAAGAGTTGTATGTAACATTGGGTTAGTCATTTTATGTGTGGGAGAAATAGAATAATTAATTGGAAAATTATTTAATATTAGGCATAAGCAAATATTAAATGAGGGGTCAATGGTTTTGTGTATCCATGGTTTTGGAACACATGGTTCTCCCTATACTACATCTTGTATTTGTGTGATCTTGATTCTATAAAAGCAAGCACATGGTTAGTAGTTGGGGTTCACTGGTTGAGTTGGCCTGTCAATGTATTTTGTGAAGCATGGCATGGTATGTGTGGTTACGTGCTTGGACACATGGAGGATGCATTGGAGAAGCTTAATGTTTCAGGAATGTCCATGAGACTTTGTAAGTGTATTGTAAAGTTTCATTGCTAAATAATACATTGAGTGTGGATGCTTTTGGAGGCTGGGTTTTTCCCTCTTGAGGGTTTTCCTAGGATATATATTGTGTTATCTTGTGGCTTGTCTTTTTGATATTTGCATTATGGAATTGTTGTAAGCTTGTATGCATCATATTCTCTCATAGGGTTATGTAGGAATTGGTTTGATCAACTTGTGAATATCTAACATAAATAATGATTATGGTAAGAGAAGAAGAGATCAATTGATGCAAAAAATTCTAACCAACACTCAATGAAAGATTTTACCCCTTTAGATGCTTGTGGAAATGTTAGCCTAATGGCTACAATTCATGCAAGCTTAAGGTCCATTAGTTCTATAGTATATTGATACCTTCAACAAGCTCTAGGTCAAGCTCAATATTTTAGATGCAAAAAAGTTACTTGTTAAATTTCTTTCAGGTCTTTACCTTATCCTTTATAAACATTTAGGTATATTTGAAGTTGAGTCTTTAGATAGGAACTTTAATCTTGTAGTGGCTACAAAAAATAAGTTTGGTCCTAAAAGGGTGATGCATCATGGTACCTCTAAGTCATCCATAAACCCTAGTGGCTAGTCAAAATATCCAAATCGATCTTCCTCCCCTACTACTAGTAGCAAAAAATAATTTTGTAGCTATCACAAGCATTGGGATCATTTAGTTGACGAGTGCAGGCTACTCTAAAGTAGCAAAGAATGGAAAAATCTCCTTGTAGAAGAGCAGCAAGAGAAAGAAAAAGATGTGGAAGATCCACCTATATATAGTAGAAGTTCACAATCCCATAGAGCCTGACTTTGCCCTTGTTCTCATGACTAAGAACTACTCTAAGGCCTCTAGAGAGTTTATCTTTAATCAAAACTTCCAAACCAAGAATAAAATGGCTCTCTTGATCATTAAAAATGGAAGCAAAAATAATCAGGTTAGACAAAGTTTGGTCACCACTCTCCAACTCCTCACATATGATTATTCTCAACCATACCATTTGGGTTGGGTACAAGTACATGGGCCTCATAAATTAATTAACAAGGTTTGTGTAGCCACATTTTATCTCAGGTCTTTCTATTATACAATTGAATATGATGTAACATCCTTTTATTGCTCAAATATTCTTCTTGGATGCCTCGTTTTAGGATTACTAAAGTGCAATTTATTATGGATGACTAAACACCTACAAGATCCAAAAAGATGGTAAGGTGCATAATCTTACTTCTATTTCAAGTGCTAAATCATATTTCATTTCAAGTAAGCCTACTATAAAGCAAGTAAGCTTATCAAAATATGTGGCACTATATTTCATCCTCCAAGATAAGGAGAAAATTTAGGGTAAGTTGCCACCCCCTACTATGATAAATCTAATTAAGAATTACTTGGATGTTTTTGAAGAGCCAAAAGGCTTGCCACCTTTTAGAGATATCAATCATTCAATAGAATTGGTTCCAAGGTCTTCCTTACCAAATTTCCCAACATATCTCCCCTTACAAATCAAAATTATAGAAATAGAGAAGTCTTAAGATGGGGGACCAAAAGGGGGTCTTAAGATGCCACTTTTTTTTCTTTCTAAAATCAAGAAAGATTGATGTTGGATGAGAAATTGAAGATAGTTACACTCAAAATTTGAAGATACAACAGAAACAAGTCGTAGTGCTCCGAATCTAGTTTCTAAACTACTATTTTTTTAAAAATTGGTTGAGATTAAGGGGTTGAAAAAGGGGGAGCACACAAATTGGTCCCCTTTTTTTCAAAAAAACATACCATAGCGTCTGGTGTGCTCCCCCTAAAATGTTTTTTTTTTTAGTATTTCAAAAGTCACTTAAGTGAGAAATTAGCTAACACCATGTAGTTTATCCCTGATTTTTCTGATAATATTTTGTTGAATAATTGATTTTTTACTAATTTTCAAAGTGGACACATCCTGAAAAATAGAAAATTAAGCGTGCTCCCCCCTAAAGTTTTTGAAAACTAATCAAAAATAAATAAATAAATTGAATACGTGTAGAATGGAGTCTAGTTTCTAAAAATGTAATTTATTTCAAATTTTAATGAATGGTTTAAAAAAAGTCAAAAATACCAGACACTGGTTTTTGACAAAAAACGAATACACCACTAGTAGAATTTTGGCAAATAAATGACTACGTGACTAAAAATTTTAGTCACGACAACTAAAAATGATTAAATTCTACTCATGTTTTGCAACACAACTATAAATGACTAAATAATTAGTGACAAGTAAAAATCAGAAAGAGAGGGAAATTAAAAAAATATTTCAAATTGGAAAGAGGGAAATTTTTTCCATGAAAAATAATTCAAATAAAAGAAACCTGACCGCCTCTATGCCCAAGACATTGTTCATGCGTTGGATGTGATGTACATGGGTTGAATTCGTGCTCAAAAATAGGTAAGGCTCATTGATGTCCCTCTTCTTGCATTAATGAATTGGAACATAATCACTTGAAGATGTTAATTTTATTGTGTTTTGTTAAATTCTGTATTGGGCAGATCCATTTCAAGGTGATTTCTCGGAAGTGATAGAAGAGTTTCTGGAGAAGGGCATGACTAGATGCATTGCATTCAATCACTGAGGAACCTTACTACCAGGTCTAGTATTCATGCATTTTTTAAACTATAATTTTTGTTGTGTTTGGTACTCTGTTTCAGTTATGCCCATTTGTCAGATGCTATTAATACATACACCAAAATCTAATTCAATATGTTGACTGTTAATACTCAAACAATACCCCATTCTTATTAGGGATCAGGGTTTCAAAGCTCAATTGTGAAGGATTAGGGTTTCACCTAATTGTAGAAGAACTACCTCAACCTTGCAAACTTTTTTAAACGAAAACAACAAATAATCTTATATTGCTTAATACCCATTTCGGTTTCTGCCAGCCCTATCACAATTTAGTCCCCTGAATAGTCATTATTGTGTTGAAGTATTGTTTAGTAATACTAGTGTTGGTGTGTTCTGAAGAGTATTCAATATGCTCCGTTGTTAAAATGGGGTTTGTTTTTTCTTAATTGGGATCATCTTAGGTGGTTCAGCTTGGCTTAAAATGCCCAAGTGACAAGCTTGCAGATCAATCTAGGGTTTCTAGCTTTTTTCTATGATATGGAAGTCACCCTTTCAGATGTTTCTCTCCCTGATGATCGTCTAACTAAAATGTCCTTTTAGCATGATGATTATTACTTTTTTTAAAATAGAAAGTTCATAGTTTATAATACCAAGAAACCATCAATCTTTTTGCCATTTCTATGATCTGAAAGCAAATAACAAGCACTCAATAAAGAATCAAAAATAACAAAGTCAATTAATATGGCAGCCTAAAATAAGCCTCAAACAATACAAGGAAACAAGGATTACAACCTAGTTTGAAGTCTTTCCCAAAATTTCAAATCAAGAGTAAACCACTAATGATAAGAAACAATAATAGGAAACATGGTTTACAACCTAGTCTCCATAAATTGTTGACACAAAGCAACCTAAAGAAAAAAGAAACTAAAATATGACATTTTTAAATAATCAGAGCGAACTATAATTGTTTAGTTATGATTAAGTATGTGTACATGCTAAGCCTTCTCTGTACAATGCACAGTACTGGCATGCCCAATGTGTTGATGATTACCACCACCATGAGGATGCTCAACAGGATTCATTGCCGCACCACGAACCTTGGGCCAACAGTTTATTTTGACCCTATATTTGTGATATGCATTGCCATCTTTGGGCATTGGCTTTTCTGTCCTTCCACCACTAGTAACCTAACCAATCATGGCTCTACAACTACTTGGCACAATCTTCTTAGCTCCAGATGGAAGCTTTACCCTGTAAATTGAAACCAATTTCCAAGACTCGTCAAATAAGGCTATTAAAAATCTACAAAATAAAAAATTACACAAATCTTAACACTAAGAGAGTGTAGTGCCCCTCCATTCTCATCTTGGATGTGCAGATAGTCTGGCTAAGGAGCATGAAGATGAAGGTAAAATAATAGGAATATTTAGGGTATGTTAGATAGTTGATGTTGTACATTATATGATGTTGGTAGATGCTACATTCATGTTGGTGACATTCCTGATTATCCTCATGTGTGGTTTCATATGATAGTTAGCATGTTTTATTGATAATCCTTGTTGCGACACTGATAATCCATATGCTCTGACATTGTTTTACATTCAAGTGATTATGATGTTGATCTTATTATGATTGTCATAAGTTAGAATTGATTTTTATGCGACTGATTTTGTATTATATGATAATCTGATTATTGTGTGGTGTGAAAAGAGACAATGTCGTACCACTCATTCGTGAGCATCCGACAACGTTGCGATTCTCTTTCACTCCATGACTGTTTGATATTTATTATACTTGTGCATAGACCATGATGTGTGATGCAGGTTGCAGGTACCAGGCATCGACTCCACCTGAATTGACAGGTTTGAGCGTGTTTTAAATCCAATGGAAACTGTTGAACGGAGATAACATATGGTCCCCTAGTTAGCCATCATCCTTGAAAAGGATAAGTATCTAGTTTTGCACCCAGTCAGTGTTGTCTGTATGGGCATGATAGTCAATCATTGTCATTGTGATCATGCTTTTCGATCGTGTATAGTGTCAGGTATTGTTTGGCATTTGGGTTATTTAGTTGGCATTGTTTGATTGTTGCGTTGGTTAATTGTTGTATTAAAATAATATTATTAGTTATGAAAGCATTTTTGTTATATATATATATATAAATGTCTTTATGAGGATTTAAGTTTATGGAAATAAATAATAAAAAAGTAATAATAAATGTAAATGCTAGCTAAAGATAAATAAATAAATTAATATAATTAAATGTTGTGTTAAGTGGCAATAAAAATAGATAATATTTATGAGTTGTTATAAAACTCATATGTAGTAAATACTAAATAAATAAGAATAAAAATGATTCTTGTATAATTGTAAAGGAAATAAATAAGATTAAAAAAAAATTGTCTAGTCTGGTTGTAAATGGTAAAAAAATAACAAATTGTAAGAAAGGGATTTAGGCAGAATTTATTGCCTTTAATGGGAGGAATCTTCTGGAAGATATTGGGGGGGATTTCTCTCTTATAATAATCTTCAATAGATGGAACTTTTGAGGGGGGAGAGGAGATGGAGGAGACTAGTTTGTGGCTGCAACAGTTGAACCTGGCATCGAATCTTCAGCCCAGTCAAGCAAGCAAAATCAGGTTCCTTTGGTTCTAATTTCTGTCTCAGTTTTCTGTTGAAGCAAATGTTTGATTTATGATTTTTCCTGTCAATTGTAATTTTCTTGAGAGGTTAGAATCCTTGTTATCATATCCAATTGTGCATGTCTGTATCATTACATTTCTAGGAATCACCGATTGAAGTGACTATCTATCTTTCACCCATTTCATCTCTATTTTTTTAGTCTTTTACGTCAGCCATAACTTTATTTTTATGAACTAGGTTCCTCTAATTCTCTTATATATGGTGTACGGCCTAGTTATCCAAATCATATCCGAAAATTGTCCTTATCCAGTTTGTCATTTTGGAGATATGAATATTTTGTGATTGTCTATCTTTCACCCATTTCGTCTCTGTTTTAATAGTCTGTTATGTTAGCCATAACATTTGTTTTACAATCTGGGTTCCTCTAAATTTTTTATATATGGTGCATGACCTAGTTATCCAAATCATATCCAAAAATCAGCCTAACCCAGTTTCTCATTTTGGAGATATAAATATTTTGTGATTGTCTATCTCTCACCTATTTCATCTTTATTTTTATAGTCTGTTGTGTCAGCGATAACTTTATTTTTACAAACTGGGTTCCTCCAAATTTTTTATATATGGTGCACAGCCTAGTTATCTAAATCATATATGAAAATCAACCTTGCCCAGTTTTTCATTTAGGACGTATGAATATTTTGTGACTGTCTACCTCTCACTTGTTTCGTCTCTGTTAAAACAGTTAGTTGCGTCATCACTAAGTCTTTATTTTCGAACTGGGTTTCTCTGAAATTTTTATATAAGATTTAGCTCTTATCTATAAAAATCATATCCTAAAATTTAGCATTACCCAATTTGTCAATTCAAAGATATGTGTCGATTAGTGACAGACAATTCCTATGCCATCTTCTACAAATCCATTATGTGTGTATCCTGCAACCATTTTGATCCAAGAGATTTATAGCATTCTACTATTATAGGATTTTAGCCTTGCTTATACAGTTATATTTAATAGTATTTACAAAATTGTCTAGATTATTAATGAAATCTACATCAGTGTAAATAGTGTAAACAATTGTTGTGTTTAATTTGTATGCCTTAGAGTTATTTGCAGTTTGTTCGCAATCATTTTAATAAAATGAAATTAAAATAAGTCTTGAGAATTATTAGTTAAAATATTGTTACTCGTGGACACTTATATCTTATGATCATATTGTAACTTCTACTGGTGATTAGAATGTTACAGTTTTGTATTGTTGAGATAGATTCACTTTATAACTGTTAGATGATTGTTCATGTTTAGATTAACGTTACATTCCTTAAAAAAAAATTGTTGAAGGGTATTAGTTTATGATGTGCTTTGAGAGTGAATGTGATGTGAAACCATTGTGTTTTTAATGGTGTCAAGTGTTGTGTCATTTGGGGAAGTTGTTTCCAGAGGCTTAAGAGGGTATGATTGTGTGGGGGTTAGCTCTGTGTGCATCATGTGAGTTGAATGAAATGTATTCTTGAAATGTTGCCTCCTATTCATGTTGGCATGATACATGTGCAAGATGGATAATGTCTTGCTCAGTGTACCTATTCATGTGGTTATGATGACTATGCAAGATGGATAATGCCTTGCTCTGTGTGATGTGAAATGATGTGTATTTTGTGTTGTAAATGCATCATGATGAAAATGTGATAGTTCATGCTTGGTTTATGTTTTGGGACAAGGATATAAGAATTGGTCCCTGTGCTTATATTTTGTATGCAAGAAGGTAAATGCCTTGCATTGTATATGTTACTTGTCATTGTGATGGTAATTGTCTTGTTTCATGGATAGGGTCTTCTAGATGCAGGTAGGGGAGTGGCTTTCAATGTGGGGTCAGTGCCCAAAGTGGCTGCTAGGATAACCCATTGCAAGTTTTTAATCCAGTGATAACTTAATAATAAATTTAGAGGGTTGGGTAGTTTCCACACTAAATAAGATAATTGGATGCCTCACCCATGCCTATAGTGCTCATTCAGGCTAAGGATGGGATGAGAAGGCCGTGGTTGGAAAGATCAACTTCCTTGTCCTCACAAAAGAAATGTTGGTTCCGTATGTGTCACCCTATGGGGATAGTGTCTAGTGAGAGGCTGCCAGGATAACCATAGATGGGGGCCGGCGTCTAGATGGCCAAGATAACCCATGGATGGGGGCTAGTGTCTGGTGAGAGACTGCCAGAATAACCCATGTTAGGACCATGCAATGACACTCTTCCCTACTGCAGTCTAGCATTCCCTAAGTGTGTTTTCCCCTTTTATTATGTGATTGCCTCTAGAAGTGATGTTTGAGTTACTTGTGTTGTTCATATTGACTCGTGTTGTATTGAAGCCATGTGTAGTCCTTGCACCTGTTAGTCTTCTATCTTTCTAACTATTTTATGTTGTGGGACGTTATGTTATCTCCTAGCACGGGGGGTGGACCTTAGGGTTCCACATGGTCAGGTGGTTATGCTTTATCTCCATTGGTTTTCTTGCTATTGATCATGAGCGAGAAAGATGTATTACTTGTAACAGATTTCAAATCTTGATCTAGCTCAAGGAGATGAATATTTATGTTCTTGCCTTGTAGAATCATGTACTATTATTCTTGATGTATGTACTCCAATGTAATCAGGAAAGCAATATTGTAAGCAATGTAATGGTGTACCCTCATGTAAAGGGAATTGTATATGTACTTGTAATCCTTTATATAGGACCTTAATGATTACTTAGCCGATGTTATAATATGGAATTGTATGTGTTTATTCATCTGATGCAAATAGACTTAGAATGAACTATGGTTGTTAGTTAATTCATAATGTTGGTTAGACCTTGTTTTAGTTCATTAGTAATGCAGTCGTGGAACCCTAGAGGATAAATCTTAATTTAGATGTTATGAATAATTATGATTTACATTTCCTTGTTATTTCCTTCTTTTAAAAAAAATGTGTTTTTTTAAGCTTAGTTGTGTTATCCTCTGGGTTCCTTGGCGGGGTGTTACAGAGAGAACTTAGATAATTGTTCCAAAATTATTTCCACTACCTTTGGAATAATTGCATTTATCAGCTCATTATAACCTTGGAAAAACATTAAGCATAGAAATATGCCATAAGTCTCCACAAGGTGTACACCTAGAACTTAAAATAGTTTGAAAATAATTTGGAAAAAGCCACCATCCATAGGACATCACAACAAATGCATCACATGTTTGTTGCTAGCCAAAAAGCAAGATGATAAACAAAAATGATAATGAGTCAAGGGGAACATCAAGAAGCAGTACATTCAAATTAAATTTCAACCAGCTGCTAAATGAGCACAGCCCACTTTGACTTGTCATAAGTTCAAAATATTAGAACAGGTACATTTTTATGTCTGTAAAGGTGACAACAATCCAACAATGGATCAAACATTTCAGATTGAAATGCATTACAAATGACAACAATCAAATTTGAAATTACTTAGCTCATAAAAGAATAGTGGAGAAAAGGCAGAAAAAGTGTTCTTTGATTTGATTGGGCCAATGAGAAATATTGTCTGAAAAATTCAACTATATCACCATGTCTTTGGCAACTTCGTTACCAATACCTTGGCCAACATTATTACACAAATGAAGAGTATTATGGGCAAAAATAAAAACTGATTTGAGGCTTCACTATGATAGATTGACAAAGAGAAATGATATATCTTACTAAGACAAGCATATGACCCTGGAGATGGGATAATACCAAAAGCTAAAATAGATCATAAATCTAGACACAATCCACAAAATTCCATTAATGGTCCTATCATCTAGGATACCAATAGGCATTGAAAAAATGAGATTAGCAGTGATTGTCTGTTGTTTTGACTTATTTTAACAAATGATTTTCGAATGTGAAGTGTCAACCAAGGATTTTATTACCATTCTATTGACTGTCATTTTATAAGTCATGACTATCAATTTTGAACCAAATGAGGCCTTCCAATGCTCTGGCTTTAGGGGCTCATGATTTTATCGATTGTCTGTGATGGAGTTGTCTGTCGTGTCTACTTTTATGACTCCGAGGAACACACAGAATCAACAATAGAAACAAGATAGGATGGAAACTATTGGAGCCAATGGGCCATAGATGCAAAATTAAAGTGAATGTCTAAGCATGGTTAATGATCTTTTATTTTGTTGCTTCTAATTATATTTGTTCACCTATCAAGGGGGTGTAGTCATGTCATAGCTCTATATCTCTTTATTGCCTTAAGATAGATCCTCATATGATTCTTATCTTGGTAGTAGGGGTATCTCAACACCAAAAATTACTTAGAATCCTACTCCTTCATGAAATGTAATGACTGCAAACTACTATCCCTTGGCTTATCTCTACCATAAAGACAACTCCATGGAACATGTAGAGGGTGTAAGTCATGGCTTGGCTGTGTCTAAGAAAGTTCATAGTTTGTTCTATCTCCATTTCAGAAATATTGTCTCAAAAATTCAACTATATCACCATGACTTGTTCCCTGCCGCAGTACCGCAAATTGTTTCTTTGACCATCGCAAGACTGCGGTTTACTAAACATCACTTGAATCCTTTCACCGCACTACTACACTCCTTCATTGAAACTATCACAGGGCCGCGGTATTCAACAATTACATAACTTAAACTCCTTATACTGCCATACCGTAAGCCTCACTTGAGGCCACCACAAGGGCGCGGTGTATTGTTTTCCTCTGCTCCTTCTTACCACCATACTGCAAGCCTCACTTGAGGCTGCCACGGGAGTGCAGTGTACAGTTTTCCTCTGCTCCTTCTTACCGACATACCGCAAGCCTCACTTGAGGCCGCCGTGGGGTGCGGTGTACCGTTTTCCTCTGCTCCTTACCGCATTACCACCGGTTATTCTCTTAACTACTACGGGACCACCGTGAAGTATCATATGCCACTTAAATTTATACCGCCAGCCCACCACTTCATTTTGAGACTGCTACAAGGTTGTGGTAATCAATCTTTGCATCTCGCAATGCCGCAAGTGCAATCTCTTCATGCTACGGGATAGTGATAACTGCTCCCTTGTTATCATTGGTTCCCGCACACCCACCAAGAACTTTTGAGTGACTTGTGACACTGCGGTGAGAGACAAAAACACATCAATGGTCAAAAAGACAAATATCTTTCACATGGACTTAGTATGGGGTGCTTATGAATGATTCCTAGAATAATTTTAAAAGAAATATGGATCCCTAAGATGGATTTGTGGAAGGAAATTTGCATGTATTTATGGATTTATCAAATGTTCTTTTATCAAATGTATGAAGGTATCTTTATTGTAGGTTATTTTCCCTATATTATTTATTCTTGATTTGAACTCCTTGATTATGTGGTTTTTTGTTAGGACCCAAAGCTTTGATATGCATGACCACCTAGAAAGTGCCAAATGAGTCATCTAGATCATGGCTTAGGAGATTGTTAGTATTCATTGAGTGGTATAATGGTGGTTAAACTGTCCTGGTCTATACAACTAAGAGATGTACTTGTGTGCTTTGTAGTTTGTTTGTTTAATGTTTTGATGCTTAGAAAAACATCATAAATAGATAGGATGATATTTTTGTAATTTATTCCTTCAATCACTTGTCATAGGTCTAGTTGGAGGTAGCAGAGCTGGTGGAATGGAGGGTGTACCTTATCCGCCTATTTATTCAAGCAAAAATGTTGCAAGTTCCACCTCGGATCACCAAAGCCTTCACAAAAACATGTGAAGGCTTTGGTGATCCAAAGTGGAACTTGCAACTACAATATCTGATAAAAATCTACTTCCAAATCACTACGGTGGCATATAAATGATTTTTTTCTTCTATTCCACATCATTAAGCAAAAGTCTTGAATCTTGAAATACCCTACTGCCTTCATTTGCCAAGCTAATTTCTCCAATTTTGCATAGCTCTCCCATGTTTGTGGATGTGATCTGTCTCCTACACAAAAAAGCATGTACCATTTTATGCCCTTCAATCCAACTACATGCAGGTATCTTTTTAATTCCTCCATCTTTCATCAATTTCCTTACTATTTGAACCTCACCACACCTGCCTGCTTCTGCACAGATGTTTTAGAGAAGAACATAAGCTGCAGCATTTTTGGATCCAACTAAAAAAATAGTGTTTCTAGAATACTCAGCCTACATTCAAATTTTGAATTCTAAGAAATTATATACAGTAAATAGATTGATGGTTGTTTGGATAGTAAAATTATTATCTTTCTTAGAAATTAACTGAAATATCTTGTCTTGAAATATCTAGAAGGATTATTTTAATTAAAGAGGATTTTGTGGTTATTTTTGTAACAATTATTAACAATGATTTTACAGTGTAGCTAGCTTGCTATTTTCATTCAAGATACAAGTCATCAAAGTCAAACACATACCAAGAAGATGGTACTCTACTTCAAACCCTCAACCTCACTTAGTTTAGTATGCTTACATGGGGATATTAAGGAAGTTGCTAAACAATTAATATATATCATTTGTTGTTTGTGAAGGAGAATCCTATGAGATCCAATATGGTAGTGGATCAATATTCTTTTTCTTAAGTAAATATGATGTCACAGTTGGGAAACTTGTTGTGAAACATCAGGTTAGTAATTTTTAGATGTTAAGGCTTCCCAATTGGATATCAAAGATCTTTTCTCATCAACTTAACTTGGAAATTATATATAATTAATGGATTCTTTCATGGTGCAGGTCTTTACTAAGACAACACATGAACCAGGGTTGACATTTTTTTGAATTGGTAAGGATGATTAGAGCATCATAATATATTAGTATTAATAAAAATGTTTTTACATATTACAAAAAAAGCCATTCCTAGCCAAAAAGATAACATAATAGAGCATTTTAACTAAGAGCCCTGAACAGAGTTACAGATCTAAAAGGTTGTTTCTGGCTAAAAAGGAAACCAAAGTTATAGCGAAGCCAAAAACTTAAAATAGAAAGAGTGGTTCACATGTTGTCCATATTTAAATCTGCAACCCTAAAGCCATGAACCCTCAGTTGGATTCTCTACAAAAAGGACTATGTCATCATTGGTGAAGGGAACTACCAATGGTTGGAAATTTAACAAGAAGCTCCATGCATTGAATACTTCCTCTATCCTTTCCCTCTTGGACCTTCCAAATGTAGAATTGTGAACCCGTAGTGAATTATCAAAGAACTCTCTGTTACCTAATTGCAAACTTGAAATCATCACTTGATAAACACGTTAAAACTAGGTTTATTAATGATATCTTCACAGAGGAAGAGTCCCCCTACCAAGGCTAAGCCATCATGGAGATTATAAATAGCAAAAGCTTCAAATAGTTTGACATCTGGGACTAGATAGTCATGAACAAACATTGATGCTATCATTTTAACCTTATCAACCTGATGAAATAAGTCCATCGCATTTGAGAGAAAATGAGATACCAGATGCGAAGCATAACATACACTGGATTGTAGCAGAAAATCTCTATCACATACATCTATCAAAGCATCCTCCACCAACTCTTCATCGAGCAATTTGAAGGCCCTAGCCATGAAATCTAAGTTGATGCTTTCATGCATTGGTTGTTCCCATGGTTGAATAGGCAAATGAAGTCAACAATTGCGGGGATATATAGACATTGCAGATACACAACAAGAGAAAAATGAAGAGTCAAGAATGAAATAATGACACAGATACCATGGTCTCTTGCATAAAAAGAGGATTGCACAAGCCAACATAATGAATTGAAGTCATTCAACCCGGTGGGGAAATAAAACCAAGGCAGATGAGATCCAAATGTGGATTAGATTGCTTAGCTCCCAACACTCCTTTTACAGAGCATTCAATGAATATAATCAAAGACATGTGCGAAGTGAACAATTAATGCCAGATGGAAATCTACATAGATTGCAAGCTTCAAAATGATTAAATATACTACTAATTAACGTCAATTAATAATTAAATTGATTAAATATACTACCAATTGATAGAAATTAGTGAATAGTGAATAAATATGACTAAATATATGACCAATATTAAATCAGTGAATAAAAATGACTAAATATACTACCAAATTGATTAAAATGATGATTAAAATTAATGACTAAATACACTACCAATGGACATAAATCAGTGTTAAAAATGACTAAATAAGTGACAATTAACAACAATCAATGACTAAAGTAATGATTAAATATATCAGTGACAAAAAATGACTAAATAAGTGCCCAGATTACAACAATCAATGACTAAATCAACAACTAAATATACTACCAAATCAATCAATCAAAACAACCAATAAATGACTAAAAATGGTTTAGTCATCAATTTGGTCGTGTTATAAATGACTGGCAATAAACTACTAATGGTCACGTGACCATTTTTGGTCATTTAAAAGTAGTTTTTAGTAGTTTTTTTAGTAATATATTGTTCTTTTTGTATTAGTGCACTAACAAAAGAAATTAAATATGAAATCCTTAACATACTCAAAACGTGAAAAAATTATATGGTTAGAAAGATAACAAAGAGCTTAAGATTATGGTGATATTTTTTTTGACTTGTCATTGAAAACAGTGCAAACCTGATGGGGAGCACGCTCCAGATAATGTGATTTTTGTTACAATATGGAAAAATATGTCTTTGGACATCCTAAACACAGTCCAAGCCTTTGGGTTGGAATCCCAAGGCAAATCCAAGCCTAAGGCTTGGAAATTACCAAGGCAAAGTAAAACATGAGTGCGTTATAATGCGCTCGCATTATGTGCATTCACATAACGAGAGTGTGTTATAATGTGCTTGTGTTATGGTGAAATAAAACATGTCTCTCTCTCTCTCTCTCTCTCTCTCTCTCTCTCTCTCTCTCTCTCTCTCTCTCTCTCTCTCTCTCTCTCTCTCTCTCTCTCTCTCTCTCTCTCTCTCTCTCTCTCTCTCTCTCTCTCTCTCTCTCTCTCTACCTTCTTGTTTTCCTTTTCCTAGCTTTCCTAGTTTTCCTTTTCCTTACCAATTTCCCTTTAGATCCCACCAATTTTTTCCTATTTTACTATTTTCTACCTCTCCTCATCATTCTTCTCATCCAATGAACTTTCATTTTATCTTGTTTCCATTTCATCCTCCTAATTTATATCCTCATCTCTCTTTGCATGTCCTAGTTTTCTTGTTTCCATGCTCTTTGTCGATAAGGGAGAGGGAGAGGGAGTAAGAGGGAGAGAGAGAGTCCTAGTTTTCTTGTTTTCATTTCCTTAATCAATAAGGGTGAGGGAGAGATAGGGAGATAGAGGAATGATAGGGGAGAGAGAGTCGAGAGATAGGTAGAGAGAGAGGAGACATATAGGGAGAGATAGGGGAGACAGAGGGGAGAGATAGGGAGATAGAGAGTGAGCAAGATGTCCAGAGAGATAGGGAGAGGGATTGAGAGGTAGAGGGACAATAGATATATAGGGAGATAAGGGAGAGATAGGGAGAGATAGGGAGATAGATGTTTAGGGTTGCTCGAGTCTAGCAGTTTGTGTTTAGGGGCAGAGAGAGAGAGGTTTAGGGTTTGGGGGAATTATTTATGGTTTAGGGGTTTAGGGTTGCTTAGGTTTAGGGGAATTATTTAGGATTTATGAGTTTAGGGTTGCTCAAGTTTAGGGTTTAGGGGAATTATTTAGGGTTTAGGGTTTAAGTTTTAGAGAGAGATAGAGAGGGGACCAATAGAGATTGGGAGAGATAGAGGAGAAAGAGGGGAGAGATAGGGAGATAGAGAGTGAGGGACATGTCCAGAGACATAGGGAGAGAGATTGAGAGGTAGAGGGAAGATAGAGATAGGTACATATGGGAGAGACAGGGAGATAGAGGTTTAAGGTTTCTTGGGTTTAGGGTTTAGGGGTTTGGGGTTTATGGTTTAGAGGTTTAGGGTTGCTCAGGTTTATGGTTTAGGGGTTAAGGGTTAAGGTTTAGAGGTTTAGGTTAGGGTTTAGAGAGAGAGAGAGAGGATTGATAGGGATATATAGAGGAGACCGAGGGGAGAGATAGGGAGATAGAGAGTGAGGGACATGGCTAGAGGTATAGGGAGAGAGATTGAGAGGTAGAGGGATGATAGAGACAGGGAGATAGGGGAGATATAGGGGGATTGAGGTTTATGGTTTCTTGGGTTTAGGGTTTAGGGTTTAGGGTTTAGGGGTTAGGGGTTAGGAGTTAAATTTTAGGGGCATTATTTAGGGTTTAGAGTTTATGGTTTAGGGGTTAGGAGTTAAGGTCTAGAGGTTTAGGGTTTAGGGTTTAGAGAGGGAGAGATAGGGAGATAGAGGTTTAAGGGCATAATTAGGGTTTAGGGGTTTAGAGAGAGAGGGAGATAGAGAGATAGGGAGATAGAGAGTGGGGGACATGGCCAGAGACATAGGGAGAAAGATTGAGATGTAGAGGGATGATAGAGATAAAGAGATAGAGGTTTAGGGTTGCTTGGGTTTAGGGTTTAGGGTTTAGGGGCATTATTTAGGGTTTAGATGTTTAGGGTTTCTTGAGTTTAGGGTTTAGGGGTTTAGGGTTGCTTGAGTTTAGAGTTGCATGTCAAAAGTAGTCTCTCTATCTTTATATATATATATCTCCCCCTCTTTACCTCCTACACTCTCTGTCCCCTCTATACCTCCTACCTTCTCTCTCTCACTTCTGTATCTCCCTCCCCACTTTCCATGCACTTAAAACACTTGTAAGTTTAAAGGCATGACAACACTTAAGACTTTTGATGCATGAAATCTCTTAAAACTTTCATGCTTGACAAAACACGCTCATTTTATAATGCGAGCGCATTTTTGTGAACCAAAAAAAATGGATAAAAAGCATGTGGGATCCATGTTTCAGTCCCACATGCTCTGTTATTCCCTGCTTTTCATGTACAATCAGACAACAAAACACTTTTTTAACCAGTTGACATTTTGACAATCATTTTTTGCCTAATTCACACCTTTTTTTGTTTTTTCAATGTAGAAGAACTACATTGCATGTTTTTAGACAGAATTTGATTGTTTAAACCAATAGTTTCATGTTTCATATTGTTTCAATGTTAGTTTTAATGTATTTAGATTGAGTTTCATGATATATGTTTGTTTTTTCTTAATTTTTACTAATCCTATTAGAGTTTTATAGAATTCAACATTGAATACAAAGGAACTTGCCAAAAAGATCAAATTTTGGAGGATTTTGAAGCTAAATTTTTGAGGATTGGGCAACTCGAATCCTGAAATCTAAGGTATGTTCTTTAAATGTATTCATTTATTCATTTTATGATTATGTTAAAGCATGAAATCTCATGTTATAGGACAATCATGAGGGAAGTGAGAGGATTATCATTTTGACAAGTTAAATTATCATGAGAAAGTGAAAATTATCACATGTTGCTATTATCTTGATTCAAACACTAACCTAAACAATTAGAAGGATACTTTAAAGGGAAATCATGTTAGTCAATGAATTATCATCATGCTAAAATCAAGCTAAGGATTATCACTTGAGCATACTCAGTTGGAAGAACTATCATATCAACCTAAAGACTAAATTATACTACAATAGTTATCATGCAACCCTAGGAATAGTTATGACCTCTCACCCATGGGTAGGATATCAGTTGATACACAAGGTGGAAATCAAGACTAAATGATAAGTCAATTAATCTTGAAAATCCATGCAAAAAGATATCCATGATACTATATAAACATATCTAGGTGGTCTTGAAAGGATATTCATAAATGGTAGGGAAGATTGTCATGAACTAAAAAGATAACCATATATGTCATTGACATAGTTATTAAGTTAATTATAATCACAATGAGGTTGTCTTGAATAGATAGTGGCTTGTCAAGGAGTTATTATATAGTTAAGGAAGATAGAGTATTGATATTGGTGGGTGCATGTCAAGGAGAGTATGATGCCGTCGGGACAGTCTTGAGTAGACCCTCCTTGCATGATAGTATAACTAGTCCTTTGTGATGTACCTGAATCTCTATGAGGGTGATGAAGTTTTAGGGTGGAGGAAGGATAATATAAGTGTCTTAAGTTGCCCAAGACTATGACAGTCTATAATATACATATGATCTACACATATTCCCTTATACATTGCATGTTAAATCCATCAAAGTGGACAACAAGTTCATGGTTTTCACAAAGATAAGAATCCTTCCATGCAGTTAGTATAAGCTACCCTAAGTCATTGTCATGATCAAAGCCTAAACTATCATAGTTTCATCAAGTTGTCACTGGCCTCTTATTGCACATTTTAGGAAGACACCATTAACAAAATCACAAGAAAATACATGAAACTCTCATAAGAACACTCACAATCACTAAAAGTGAAACTATCTAAGTTAAAAAAGTCATCATTATGTGCATTAATAGAATTAGAATCATTAAAATATGATATACATGAATTTGTTGTATCTTGATTAGTTAACCCTAAAGAATTTTAAACATGGTCAAAATTGTAAGTACACATCCCTGATTCTTCTTCTTGTCAATGTGGAAGTGAATCGTGACCTTTAGAAACAAAATCATGACATTTAAGACTCTTTTGTACTCTCTCAATTTGAACTATGTCATTGATACCTCTCTATAAAAAGTATTATCATCACTCTCTCTAATGTAACCAGTTGTATCAACATAAAATTTTGCAAGATTGATGCTACAAATCTAGTAATTGGTCCTCATTTAGTAATGAGTTGTCACTATCATCCTTTTGGCCATTTACCTCTAAAAAACTAGTTTGAGTTTCGTTTATTGGACCTATACTAGATAAGTTATTTGTTGTTTGACTACCGTCTAAATTTTTTAGACTGCCATCTCTAGGTTTCTCCAAGAAATCAATCTGGTTAGGCTGCAATAAACTCTATATTTTAGTCTTTTTGTCATCATAAAACTCAGTCAAAAGATCACCAACAACTTTGTCATCATAATTAGCCTTAAAATTACTCCTTTCTTGATGATTTCACCCCTTGGCTATCTTGAATAGCTAATTCAAACTATAATTGATGCTCTTTGTGTTCACCATGATTTTCTTCAAGTCTTGCATCATAAAGCTAGTTTCTAATGTTAGTATTTTGTCTCTTAACATTTCAAACATATCTATTGAAGGCAAGGAGTCTTGATTAGTGTCACATTATGCTAGTCAAATGAAGGATATTTTCCTTACTTTTGAAGATAATTCAACACTTTCAGTCCTTATAATGGTAATATACTTAACTTGTTTGTCATAACAATCATCATGCTAATTATTCATTATGCTTCTAACATCATCATTGTGTTCCTTGTCATGAAATCCATTATTTTTGCTTCATTACTCCCATGACCTTGATTAACAATAGATTGCTGATTTGAGATGCCTTCATACTTGTCTTCAAGAGCTACTCTAACTAATTTATCACCTACAATATAAAAATTTGGGCTGTCCTAACATGCTGGTAGGTCTAGTTTTACCTTGTGAGTCTCCATTTAGAATGGTTAGCCCATCACTTGTGCTTGTCATAAATCTCCTTAGTGTTACTGACTTCTTCTATCTTGTCTTGAGTAGGTGTATCCATGGGAGGTTAAGAAAGCGTTTTTGAGAAGATATGTTAAGAAAATGTGAAACTAACCTAGAGATTGTGCCTACCACCATTTGTAAATTAACCTAGAGATTGTGCCTACCACCCTAGGAAACTGTAAATTTTCAGATTTAACTTTAAATTGTCACATCATTGCTAGTCAAACCAAGGATATTTTCCTAACTTTTGAATATTGCACCATAGTTAGGATTACACAAAAGAGCTGAAACTTTAAGAGTTTGATCATGGTAGAATATGAGATCAACAATAAACATGTGCTCATCTATGTCATCAACAACATCTAGGCCTAGAATGTCATTACACATTTCACTTCTAATCTAATCATGTCAAAATCAACAAGTTTGGAGTCATCATATGCTAATTATTCATATGTTGATTTCTATATGTTGATTCTTCATTAGTCATCATATGTTGATTTATGTATGCTGATTATTGATTATGCTTCTAACATCATCATTGTTTTATTCATGATGCATATAGAAATCATCATCATGCCGAGGAAACAAGCAAAGACTCTAACACTAGAAGAGTGTGAAGCTAAGAATGAGAGGAAAAGATAAAGAATGAGACGAATTCACGAAAGTAGGAAATTGTCAACCATACAAGAAGAAATTCCACCATTGCCAATTGAAGAGGAACATGACACATATAATCAAGATAAGAGAGAGATGGAATTGGAGGCACAAAGGGAACAAATACAAAACCTTCGTTCAATGAGGAAATTAAATCTCAAAGTTAGAGGCACTTCATCATTCACAGGTCAAGTTGAAGGAACACCATCATTCTCTTCTCAAATTGGAGGCACTCCATCTTTCATAAGTGAATTTGAAGGTACATCTTCATTCTCTTCTCAAGTTGGAGGCACACCATCATTCACATGTCAAGTTGAAGGTACACCATATTCTCCATCTCAACTTCAAGCCTTTTCATCTTTTTCATCTCCAATTGAAGGTACGTCATCTATCCCATCTCAAGTAAATATTGAAGAAATTCCTAATGTTGAGTCAAATTTACCAACGAAAATGCCTCCTAGAATTTTTCATAGAAAGCCTAAGTTTCTAATTGATATCGATGAGAATGTTTTGAAGCCCATGCATGATAAGATTCCCAAGTGTACTTGCCAAAGATATGCCAATAGGATATGGAAATAATTCTTTGAGAACTTAAATAAACTAGAAGATGCCAACTATTTGTTGAATTGATGAGAAATCTAAAATTTAGGCCCATTATGAAGATTCTTGGCCTAAGAACATCGAATGCTTCAAGTGAAAAATCAATTGTAAAGAATCTAATGAGTGCATATGAGAGTGTGGGTTCCACCTTACGCACCAAGGATAGTAATGCCACACGACGTGTCATTACATCGACAATAGTAAGCCAACAAACAAAGAAAGCTCGCCTCATTAGAAAGACAAGTCAAGCATTGAAAATAAGTAGAAAAACTCTAATGAGAGCAGTTGGAAGATGTGAAAGAGTTGAGGACCCAAATACCAATGAATTGTGGGCATTCTCAGGGAGACTACCACGAAAAGACAAAGTTGTTGCTGAAGCCTTGAGATCCCTCATAAAAGAATTTTGGAAAAATAACACATGGGTATCTCCTAATGCAAGAGATGTTGTAAGAAGGAGAATTGGTTGTCGAAACCATGAGCCACATCCAAAGCATTTTTTGGATGTGATTCAAACACAATTTTTCAAGAAATTTCAAGAGATATATCCTCAAGTCAAAATTAGTCAAAGGTATTTTGAAATTGATGAAGGGGGTAAATCATAAAACACACAACAACGGAAATTGCACACAGAAAATAGAACATCCTTTATTGATTTGGACAACTTATTACATTATAGAAGCTTAAATACAATCAAAGGAGTCAACCCTCCACAGGCTGCAACACATTATAGCTCCTCTCCCAAGAATCTATAATCATCTGCCATCTGCAACCCCAAATCGGCTAGGGTTTCTATTTTCCCCACCTATTCTTGACTCTACACTTTCTCCCTTAACTCTACTACTACCCAAGGTTCCAAAAATAGTCATAAATAGCACTTTTTGGCGGCCTCCAGCTAAATTTCAAAATTTACAACTCCCTCCAAAAGTAGGTCAACTTTCGAGAATCATAACTTTTGATCTGGGTGTCCGATTGACGAACTGTTTTAAGCACTGAAAAGCTCGCAATGTGAACTATCATGTTAGAAATTCATAAATGATTTCCATCAACTTTTTGGGATGTTATGGGATATTTTAGTGCCTCATATCTCGTTTCAAAAATTTTTAGGGGCTTTTCAGAAAACATAAACTTTAATATCTTTCAGCTCACAAATGACCTTTGCCTGATTCCTTCGCCAAAGGTCTTATCTTTTCACTTCAATCCATGCCCAAATGAAAACTTTCCTAAAATGGTAGTTAAACTTTCCAAAACTGGCAGTTTGTTATTTTTAGCAATTTGGAAAAACTGAAAGTCCTACATCATTATTCAGGAGATTATGGAACCAGAAACACTAATTATGGAAAGAAATGAAAACAACTGCAATAATTTTGAATTAACTTCTTTTTGGGTGATGCAAGATTACCCTTACACCACTAGATGCTCCTGCATCAGACACCCAGGGTAATTTGAGAAGTGACCTTGTCACGTCTCAGGCGTTTGTTTGAGGAAAACCCAAATGGTCAACCTCTTCCTTAGACAACCAAGAAGAATCTTCAATGGGTCTTCCTTTCCATTTCACCAAATATTCTTCATATTTCCTATTCCAAGTACTTCTTCCAACACAGCTATCCAAGATCTCTTCTATCTCCTTCATTGAAGTAGATGCCAGAATACTCCACTATTCTTCTGTTGGTCCATTCTCTATGCCACCTTCATGATATTCTGTTAAATCAACAATGTTGAACACAGGGGAAATATTGATCCCACTCGGTAGCTCTACCTCATATGCATTTCCTGAATCATGTTTCTTCAAAATTCTGCATGGTCCAAATTTCTTCATTTTTAGCTTATTGTATGTTCCAATTGAGAACCTTTCTTTTCTCAGGTGAACCATGACTTCATCTCCTACCTGGAATTCCTTATATCTCCTCTTATGATCCGCCTTAGCCTTGTACTGAATTTTCATCTTATTAATGTGCTTTTTCACCTCTTCATGCAAATTCTTCATGTGTTCTGTAAAGTCTTCAGCCTCGACACTTGTCTTTCTCCTTTGTCCAGATTCCTTAACTCTAAAGCATTTCTTGGACTATTCCCATATACAATCTGGAATGGTGATTTACCATTACTCCTGCCTGTGGTAAAATCAAATCCCATCCCTTAGGCTTATCTCCTACTAAGCATCGTAGCAGGTTACCCAAACTCATATTCACCACTTCCTTCTGTCCATCAATCTGTGGATGGTCTGCAGAACTGAACTTCAAATCTATCTTCAACTTCTTCCACAATGTCCTCCAGAAATAACCAACAAACTTGGTATCTCGATCTGAAACTATGCTCTTTGGTAGACCGTGTAATCTCACCACCTCTCTAAAAAATAAATCAGCAATATGAACAACATCATTAGTCTTCTTGCAAGGAATGAAATGTGCCATCTTCGAGAATCTATCCACCACCACAAAAATGGAATCATGTCCTCTCTGTGTCCTTGGTAAACCAAGAACAAAATCCATACTAATATCATCCCATGGCTTCTTTGGTACAGGTAATGGCTGATATAGCCCTGCATTTTGACTTGTTCCTTTTGCCATCTGACACGCTCTACAACTCTACACAAATTTCCTCACATCTTGCTGTAACTGTGGCCAATAATAATTTTCACTAACAATAGAAATGGTCTTATCTCAACCAAAGTGTCCAGCCAATCCTCCATTATGCTTCTTCTTTATCAGGTTCTCTCTCATGGAACTCTTCTAAATTCACAATTAGCTTCCTCTAAACAACATGCCATCTTGGATTATGAAATCCAACCATTTTGTCATGTCCAAAGTAACAGGTTCCAGACAAGCTTTCCAAGCCTTTGCGAAAGCTGGATCTTCAGGATACAAACTTTTGAGCTCATCAAACCCAACAACCTCTATCTTCATTTCTGTCAACAAATTTTGCCTTCTGCTAAAGGCATCTACAACTCTATTGGACTTCCCACTCCTATGCTTCAAAACAAAAGTATAACTCTGCAAAAACTCAACCCATTTTAAGTGCCACTGGTTCAACTTTCCTTGACTATTAAGATATTGCAAAGCTTGATGATCAGTATATAAAACAAACTCCTTTGGCAACAAATAATGTCTCCATTTCTTTAAAGCCTGAACTATTGCATAAAACTCCTAATCATAAACATAATACTTTTTCTTGGCATCATTAAGCTTCTCACTAAAATAGGCAATGGGCTTACCTTCTTGGCTCAAAATAGCTCCTATAGCACTGCCACTAGCATCGCAATCTACCTGAAATACCTTATTGAAATCTGGAAGTGCCAAAATAGGTTGCTCTGTGACTTTCTACTTCAATGTATCAAAGCTTTTATCTTCTCCTTTAGTCCATCTAAACTCTTTTCTATCCCCTCTCATTGTCTCCGTTAGGGGTGCACAAATGCTACTAAAATTTCTGATAAACTTTCTGTAAGAACTTGCCAAACCATGAAAAGATCTTACCTCGGAAGCACTCCTTAGCATAGGCCATTCAATGACAGCCCTCACCTTCTTTGGTTCCATCTTAAGAACTTCCTCTGAGACAACAAATCCTAGGTATACGAACTCCTTTGCAAAACTACATTTCTTCAAATTAATCAGCAACTTCTCCTCCCTCAGCTTCTCTAAAACTCTTCTGATATGCATCAAATGCTCATCCCAAGTCTTACTGAAAATCAAAATATCATCCAAATAAACAATAACAAAATTTCCCAAAAATTCTTTCAGTACCTCATTCATGAGCCACATGAATGTACTGAGTGCATTGGTTAGCCCAAATGGCATGACTAACCACTCATACAAACCCTCCTTTGTCTTGAAGGTTGTCTTCCATTCATCTCCTTCTCTGATTCGGATCTGGTGATACCCACTCTTCAAATCAATCTTCGTGAAGTACTTGGCTTCACTCAAACAATCCATTATGTCATTCATTCTGGATAATGGAAATTTATACTTGATCGTGATCTTATTGATGGCCCGAGAATCTATACACATTCTCCATTCCCCATCTTTCTTTGGTGCTAGTACTGCAGATACTGCACATGGACTTAGGATCTCCCTTATCAGTCCCTTCCTTAACAGCTCTTGAACTTGTTTGTACATCTCTTCACTCTCTGCAGGAGTCATTATGTGGGCTACCTTATTCAGAAAACTAGCTCCTGGTATCAAATCCATTTGGTGACTTATCTTCCTCATTGGTGGTAAACCTTCTGGTACATTATTAAAGATAATGTCCTAAAATTTTCCCAACATATCTGAAACTTCTATTGGTACATCTTCACATTTCTTTTGACTAATCTTAGGAATCAATGCAAAGCAATGACGCTTATGCTTCATACCCTCCAAAAATTTCCTAACATCTACCAAGCAAATTCTGGCAGTACTACATACCTTTTCTTCCACCTCCTTCAAGGGCTTCAACTTATGACGAACTCCATCCTTTGTTAGGGAATATGTGTTTGCACGGCCATCATGGACAGCACTCCTATCATACTGCCACGGCCTCCCCAACAACATATGACATGCATCCATTGATATGATATCACACAACACCTCATCATGGTAGTCCCCAATCTTGAACTTCACTAAACACTACTCATTGACCAAAACTCTGTGGTCCTTCTACAACCATGCAATTTGATATGGATGTGGATGCTTTCTCCTTGTCAATGTCAACTTGTCAACCATCTCCTCTGAAACAAGATTATCTATGCTTCCACTGTCAATAATAATATCACAACACTTACCTTCATATTTGCACCTTGTACGGAATAAACTCTTCGTCTGATTGGGTTCTTTCTCCTCATTCAACAAAGTTCTTCTGACAACTAGGGTTTCTCCCCTTTCAACATCTTCAGAATGCTCAGACTGTACATCTTCATCTACATGTGCAACTCGTGCATTACCTTTAGGTATTCTATTTGTCCTTCCTTGATTTTGCGGACACTCGTATGCTCGATGCCCTTCTTCTCCACATTGGAAATAGGTTTCTAAAACCTCCTCTTCCTGGTCCTTGCCCAGGTTGACCTCTTCCTCTTCCTCTTTGCTCACCATTGTATTAGTCACGAGGGTGGTAGGCATTATCCCCTCTCTGATTTTGAATGGTGTTAGCTTCTTCACTTTTCTTTTGATCTTCATTATGACCTCCATAGGGTCTTCCACCAATCCTTCTACCTTGACCTCTTCCCCTTTGCTTGCTATCAAATCTTTTATTTAGCTTCTCTTCCACCTTCAGGGAAAACTGGTACGCATCTTCCATGGTGGTCATTCTGACCAAGCTTAGCTCCTCTTGAATACTTGGCCTCAACCCATTAATGTAATGGGCTACCTTCTCCTTGTTAGCCTCTACATGGCCTATCCTAATAGTAATCTTATAAAACTCTTCTATATACTCCTTTACAAACTTGTTACCTTGCTTCAGTCCTTCTAGCTTATTCAACAGCTCCATCTCATAGTCCACAGGAATGAATTGCTTCTTCAGTTTCTCCAACATCTAATCCCATCTGGTGATCTTTCCTTTTCCCCTTCTGTTCCTCTCTAACTGGACCTCCTTCCACCAAATATTTGCATGACCCTTCAACTTTGTTTTTACAAACTTGACCCGATCTAGGTCTTCCACATCTTCATACTCAAAATACTCCTTCATGTCATTGATCCAATCAATAAGATGTTCCAGATTCAAATCTCCAGAACATGTAGAAACTACGATCCTGGGCCTCTTTCTGATCTTCAAAATGGCCCTCAACAACTTAACTTTTGTAGGATCTTCTGCAGCTTCTTGTTCTTCCTCAGATAGCTCTTTCTTAGCTTCCTCTTCGCTTTCTTCTCTTGTTCTCAACTCAAACCCTCTTCATAGCTCCTCTTGCAATGCACCGATTTGCCTTTTCAGGGCTCTAAAACCCTCTTCCGTCAAAGCATTCCTCCCAATACAATTTCTTCATCGAGGCATCTTGATCTCTGTAGCAAACCCACAACCTCAGGTCCTGGTACAAACTACCTCACGGTCGGTGATCTGTCTACACACTTAGGAACGCTTGCTCTAATACCACTTGATGAAGGGGGTAAATCATAAAACACACAACAATAGAAATTGCACACAAAAAATAGAACTTTCTTTATTGATTTGGACAACTTTTTACATTACAGAAGCTCAAATACAATTAGAGGAGTCAACCCTCCATGGGCTGCAACACATTACAACTTCCTCTCCCAAGAATCTAGAATCATCTGCCATCTGTAACCCCAAATTGGCTAGGGTTTCTATTTTCCCCACCTATTCTTGACTCTACACTTTCCCCCTTAACTCTACTACTGCCCAGGGTTCCCAAAATAGTCATAAATAGCACTTTTTGGCGGCCTCCAGCTAAATTTCAAAATTTGCAACTCCCTGCAAAAGTAGGTCAACTTCCGAGAAGCATAACGTTTGATCCGAGTGTCCGATTGACGAACCGTTTTAAGTGCCGAAAAGCTCGTGATGTGAAATATCATGCTGGAAATTCATAAACAGATTTCCATCAACTTTTTGGGATGTTATGGGATGTTTTAGTGCCTCATATCTCATTTCAAAAAAATTCAGGGGCTTTTCAGAAAACAAAAACTTTAATATCTTTCAGCTCACAAATGATCTTTGCCTGATTCCTTCACCAAAGATCTTATACTATTTTAGTTATGAAGATTTTTGTAACTTTTCACTTCAATCTGTGCCCAAATGTAAACTTTCCTGAAATGACAGTTAAACTTTCCAAAACAGGCAGTTTGCTATTTTAGCAGTTTGGAAAAATTGAAAGTCCTACATCATTATTCAGGAGATTATGGAACCAGAAACACTAATTATGAAAAAGAAATGAAAAGAACTGCAATGATTTTGAATTAACTTCTTTTTAGGTGATGCAAGATTGCCCTTACACCACTGGATGCTCCTGCATCAGAAATGGTAAAGCCTTTTATGTCAAAATAAATCACACATGCACAACTTGTTGTAGAGTACATAGTGAGTTTTCTAATCATTATGATGTTTATAGATATATATGTGTAGATTAGCATACTAATGATATTTTGCAGGAGTGTAATATAAAGTGTCCACCTAGATCTTCAAGAGATTTCATATCAATCATCTTATGCCAAAGAGTCAATGGTCAATTATTCCACAATAGCCTATGCTTGGATGGCACGTGTGATCATTGTAGCGGGTTGCAACATTTGCCAATTTGTGAACATATGGAGAACACACATGCAATTGAAAATGAGCTAGTAAGTTTTGGCAAATATAAGATAGTGGCATATAGTCTAAAAGATGGCAAAGAAGAAAAAACGTGTGAATTGGTCATTCAAAATATTCCAATGTATCAATTTATCTCTATTTTCTAAGATAATATAGTTTACAAGTATGCAAGGCATACCCATAGAGATCCATGGTTGGACTTGCAATTCAAGTTATGCAAGGACATGTTTCCACTTGGTACCATCATTTCAGTTGTTGAATTTGCAGAGAACTACACGTTATAGCCATAGAATGAGGTGCAATCACAATATTACATCTCTACGCATATTGCTATATTTGTGCAAATAGCATTCATTCATGTAGAAGATAGTACAGAGGACGACAGGAAGATCTTGCGGGAATGTCATTTTTATATCAGTGATGATCGAACACATTCTATGAAGTTCGTGCAAGGTTGCTTTTAGATGTTCTACCATGATTTGGCTAGTAGGAGCATATCATATGGCCAGATAATTGTGCATCACAATTCAAGAACTTGTGGATGTTCTATTAGTTGAGTAGGATGCATAAGATGAATGGTGTTTAACATATGTGGAATTTTTGTGAGGTCAAGCATGGAAAGGGGGAGCATGATGGTGTAGGAGCATGTATCAAAAGAGCATTGACATGAGAAGAGTTGAAGTACAAAGACAATGCAAAGTTGACAGATGCAAGATCTATTGTCGAATGATGTAATGCTACAATGGGTCTAGGTAATGAAGGTAAGTCTAGAGTTCATAGATATTTTTAGTTGGTTGATGATACTAACATTCTAAATAATGAGGACTATTGTACACTGATAGGATCAGGTGAGCTACACTCTTTTAGAAGCTCTAATGCAGGTTCATGGAGTATTCATACATGACAGAGTTGTATGCTTTTGTTCTTCATGCACAGATGAAGCTTGGTATGATTGTGATTCAAATGAGTGGGTCGATGATTGGTGTACAAGAAGCCTAAACCCGATTAACATGTATCGACCACTAACAACACTACAACTCATAGAGATTGAATCATCAGTTAACTTTGACCATGTTTCAGATCTAGTTCAACTAGGTATTATAGCATTCAAATTTAATAAAATTCAATATTCCATTTTATTTTGTAGTTTTTCTTGTATTGTTGACTATATTCATCGAACTAAATGCACGTATCAATGCAGGGCATGTTTATGTAGTTATTGAAACTAAAGACAATGAAGAAGGAATGGATTATTATTTGTGTCATTATGTTGAGACAAAAAATAAATTAGATTCCCCTGTTATAGATGGAGAAAACATCGAGTACCCTACAAGTTCAATGGTTGTTACTGGAACATGGCTTAGAAGGTACCCAGTGAAGAAGTATGATGTGTGGTTGTTCGAGGACTTTGACACACATAGGAAGATTCTTCATTATTCTAACCTTGTTGTGGCATCAAATGTTCATTTGATCAAATATGGGGGTAGACCATTGAACATGACCTTGTGGAAGGTTCGTGATTCTGACCACAAGGCAATACTCAACACAATGAAGAGTAGAGAAGACCTGGATGGTTCATTAGATTGAATAAGTGGAATGATAGAAAGGTATGTTATTTTTGTTTGCTATCCTCATTTCACAATCTATATTTTTGACACCTATCTTACCTTCTTATATGTGCTCCTTGGTCCTGGTTGATTAGCTTCATTTAATTGTAGAGTTCATTGATGTACTCATTTTAGTTAAATAGTGCAATTGCATTTGCATGCATAATTTGAGTATGATGGAGGTAGGCATAATCCTTATGAAGTTGCATTTGAAAGGAAAGTAAGGTAGGTTTTCATGATTATTTCACGATGATATGTCCTTTAGTTACTATTTCAAGTTTTAATGACAAACCCACATCTATTTCTTCATATTTGGTGCTAACAATTGATAGCAGCGGTAAGGGAAGCCTTAATTGATGCCCTCCAAGACATTTGATCAAGTGAGAACACCTTTATAGTACTAAAAATTCATCTACTAGAAAGGTATTAGGACTTAATTTTTACATTTGACATCTCCTGGGGTGAAAAGGATGGTGCCAACATGTGTGGGTGGGCGGGTAAATGCTATGGGAGATGTCTTTTCGGTGGTGAAGCCTCATGGTCATTCTCGCGTACATAGAATGTAGACAATCTCTCAAGAGCCCTAAGACAAAAAAGGTGTCAAACTTTGGACCGGATGTTCTGTCAAACCCTGACACCTAGGAACATCTTATTTCCATGTATAGGTGGATGTTAGGTACCTTATTTTTTTTTTAAATCAATTTCATTTGGCTATGGTGGCAAGGAACACATTGTTCCAAAATGCTTCAGTTTCATGTAGTGGAAATGTCTTAGCAGTGAAATTTTATATTCCACAACTTGTGGGACCAAACCAACTACACCAACGTGTTGGGGTGGGCAGGTAAATGCTAGGGGAGGTCTCATTTCATGTACTAAGCGTCCCAGTCATTCCGGGCAGTAGGATACCAACAAAATCACTTAAGATCCCTAAGAGAAAAAAACTGCCAAACTTTGACGTAGCAGTTCTTAGAATTCATGGTAGCTGGGAATGTTTCATTTGGACACTATAGGTGTAAGTGGGGTCCTTCCACAATAACCTCTCTCAGTTTTGGTCAATTCCAATCCATTTGACCATGTTGAAACCAAATGCATTCTTGCAAAATGCTTCAGTTTCATGTAGTTGAAAGGTGCTAGGAGTGACATTTTGTATTCCATAGCTCGTGGGGCCAAACCAAATGTGCCAACGCATTGGGGTGGGTGGTTAAATGCTAGGGGAGGTCTTTTTTTGTGCGTCAAGTGTCCCAATTGTTCGGGGCAGCAGGCTACCGACAAAGTCACTTAAGTTCCCCAAGAGCAAAAAAATGCCAAACTTTGACGGAGTAGTTCTTAGAATTCATGGCAGCTGGGAATGTTCCATTTCAACCTACAAGTGCAAGTGGGGTCCATCTACAATAAACTCTCTTAGTTTTGGTCAACTCCAATCCGTTTGACCATGTCGAAATCAAATGCATTCTTGCAAAATGCTTCAGTTTCATGCAATGGAAAGGTGTTAGGAGTGATATTTTGCATTCCACAACTCGTGGGGCTAAATCGACTACGCCAACACACGGGGTGGGTGGGTAAATTCTAGGGAAGGTCTCATTTCATGCGCCAAGTGTCCCAATTATTCGGGGTAGCAGGCTACCGACAAAGTCACTTAAGATCCTAAGAGCAAAAACTGTCAAACTTTGACGGAGCAGTTCTCAGAATATGTGGCAGCTGGAAATGTTCTATTTGGACCTACAGGTGCACGTGGATTCCATCCATAATAACTTCTCCTAGTTGTGGTCAACTCCAATCAGTTTGTCCATGTTGAAATCAAATGCATTCTTGCAAAATGCTTTAGTTTCATGCAGCACAACCTTGCCAGGTGCCATATTTTTTGTTTTGCTCATCGTGGGGCCAAACTAACTGTGCCAATGCGTCGGGGTGGGTGGGCAAATGCTAGGGGAGGTCTTGTTTCACACACCAAGTGTCTCAGTTGTTCGAGGCAGTAGGCTACCGACAAAGTCACTTAAGATCCCTAAGAGCAAAAAACTGCCAAACTTTGATGGAACAATTCTTAAAATTCATAGCAACTGGGAATGTTCCATTTCAACCTACAGGTGTACATGGGGTCCATCCACAATAACCTCTCTCAGTTTTAGTCAACTCCAACCCGTTTGACCATGCCAAAACAAAATGCATTCTTGCAAAATGCTTAAGTTTCATGCAGTGGAAAGGTGCTAGGAGTGACATTTTGCATTCCATAGTTCATGGGGCTGAACTAACTGCACCAACACGTTAGGGTGGGTGGGTAAATTCTAGGGGAGGTCTCATTTCATGCACCAAGTGTCCCATTCGTTTGGGGTAGCAAGCTATCGTCAAAGTCACTTAAGATCCTAAGAGCAAAAATTGCCAAACTTTGATGAAGCAGTTCTCAGAATTCATGGTAGTTGGGAATGTTTCATTTCAACCTACAAGTGCATGTGGGGTCTATCCACAATAACCTCTCTTAGTTTTGTTCAACTCCAATCTATTTGACCGTGCCGAAATCAAATGCATTCTTGCAAAATGCTTCAGTTTCATACAGCACAACCTTGCCAGGAGCCATATTTTTCATTTTGTTGGTCGTGGGCTTGAACCAATTGTGCCAACATGTTGGGGTGGGTGGGTAAATACTAGGGGAGGTCTCGTTTCATGCGCCAAGTGTCTCAATCATTCCAGGTTGCAAGCTACCAACAAAGTCAAAAAGTGCTAGGAGTGAAATTTTACATTCCATGGGTCATGGGGTCGAACTAACTACACCAACATGTTGAGGTAGGCAGGTAAATGCTAGGGGAGGTCTTGTTTCATGCACCAAGTATCCCAGTCATTTCAGGCTATAAGCTACCGACAAAGTCCAAAGGTGCTAGGAGTGAAATTTTGCATTCCACATGTCATGGGGTCAAACTGACTATGCCAACACGTCGGGGTGGGTGGGTAAATGCTAGGGGAGGTCTTGTTTCATGTGCCAAGTGTCTCAGTCGTTCGGGGTTGCAAGCTACCGACAAAGTTGAAAGGTGTTATGAGTAAAATTTTGCATTCCACAGGTTATGGGGCTAAACTGATTGCGCCAACGCATTAGAGTGGGCGGGAAAATGCTTGGGGAGGTCTCGTTTCATGTGCCAAGTGTCCCAATCATTCTGGGTTGTAAACTATCGACAAAGTCATTTTCTGGTAGCTTACAACTCAGAATGACTTGGATGCTTGGCACATGAAAGGAGACCTCCCCTAGCATTTTACCACCCACCCTGATGCGTTGGCGCAATCAATTTGGCACCACAGTGAGCAGAACAAAAAACATGGCACATGGCAAGGTTGTGCTGCATGAAACTGAAGTATTTTGTAAGAATGCATTTGATTTTGGCACGGTCAAATGGATTGGAATTGATCAAAACTAATATAGGTTATTGTGGATGGACCCCACGTGCACCTACAGGTTTGAACAAAGCATTCCCATCTGCCACGAATTTTGAGAACTGATCTGTCAAAGTTTGGTAGTTTTTGCTCTTAGAATCTTATGTGACTTTACCAGTAGCCTGCTGCCCCGAATGACTGGAATACTTGGCGCATGAAATGAGACCTCCCCTAGCATTTAGCTGACCATACCGATGCGTTGGTGTAGTCGGTTCAACCCCACGAGTTGTGGAATGCAAATGTCACTCCTAGCACCTTTCCACTGCATGAAACTGAAGTATTTTGCAAGAATGCATTTCATTTCAACATGGTCAAATGGATTGGAGTTGATCAAAACAAAGAGAAGTTATTATGGATGGACCCCAATGCACCTGTAGGTCTAAACGGAACATTCCCAACTACCACAAATTTTAAGAACTACTCAGTCAAAGTTTGGCATTTCTTTTGCTTTTAGGGATCTTAAGTGACTTTGTTGGTAGCCTGCTGACTGAAACAACTGAGACATTTGGCGCATGAAACGAGACTCCCATAGCATTTACCTGTCCACCCCGATGCATTAGCATAGTCAGTTTGGCCCCATGAGTTATGGAATGCAAAATGTCACTCCTAGCACCTTTCCACTGCATAAAATTGAAGCATTTTGTAAGAATGCATTTGGTTTCAACTCGGTCAAATAGATTGGAGTTGACCAAAACTGAGAGAGGTTATTGTAGATGGACCCCACATGCACATGTAGGATGAAACAGAACATTCCCAACTACCACAAATTCTAAGAACTACTCTGTCAAAGTTTGGTAGTTTTTTGCTCTTAGGGATCTTAAGTGACTTTGTCGGTAGCCTATTGCCCAGAATGACTAAGACACTTGGTGCACAAAACAAGACCTCCCCTAGCATTGACCTACCCACCTCGATGTGTTGGTGTAGTCGATTCAACCCCACGAGCTATGGAATGCAAAATGTCACTCCTAGCACCTTTCCACTGCATGAAACTAAAGCATTTTGCAAGAATGCATTTCGTTTTAGCATGATCAAATAGATTGGAGTTAACCAAAACTGAGAGATTATTGTGGACAAACCCCACCTACACATGTAGGTCAAAATGGAACATTCCCATCTACCATGAATTCCAAGAACTGCTCTGTCAAAGTTTGGCAGTTTTTTGCTCTTAGGGATCTTAAGTGACTTTCTGACAGCCTGATGCCTCGAATGACTGGGACACTTCGCACACAAAATGATACCTTCCCTAGCATTTAACCACCCACCCCAATGCGTTGGCACAGTTGATTCGGCCTCACGATGAGCAGGACAAAAAACATGGCACCTGGCAAGGTTGTGTTCCATGAAATTGAAGCATTTTGGAATAATGCATTTGATTTCAGCACAGTCAAACAGATTGGAGTTGACCAAAAATGAGAGAGGTTATTATGTAAAGACCTAACATGCAATATAGGTTGAAATGAAGAATTACCATCTACCACGAATTCCAAGAACTACTCTGTCAAAGTTTGGCAGTTTTTGCTCTTAGGATCTTAAGTGATTTTGCTGGTAGCTTGCTGCCCCGAACAACTGGGACACTTGGTGCATGAAATGAGACCTCCCCTAGAATTTACCCACCCACCCCGACGCGTTGGCATAGTCAGTTCAGCCCCACAAGCTATGGAATACACAATGTCACTCCTAACACCTTTCCATTGCATGAAACTGAAGCATTTTTTAAAAATACATTTGATTTCGGCACAGTCAAACGGATTGGAGTTTACCAAAACTGAGAGAGGTTATTGTGGATGGACCCCATGTGCACTTGTAGGTCGAAATGAACATTCCCATCTACCACGAATTCTGAGAACTGCTCCGTCAAAGTTTGGCAATTTTTTGCTCTTAGGGATCTTAACTGACTTTACTAGTAGCCTCCTTCCGCAAACGAGTGGGACACTTGGCACATGAAACAAGACCTCCCCTAGAATTTACGCACTCATCTTGACATGTTACCATAGTTAGTTTGGCCCCACGAGCTATGGAATGCAAAATGTCACTCCTAGCACATTTCCACTGCATGAAACTGAAGCATTTTGCAAGAATGCATTTGATTTCAGCAGGGTCAAACATTTTGGAGTTGACCAAAATGGAGAGATTTTATTGTGGATGGACCCCACCTACACTTGTAGGTCAAAACGAAACATTCCCAACTACCACGAATTTCAAGAACTACTTCATCAAAGTTTGGTAGTTTTTTGCTCTTAGGGATCTTAAGTGACTTTGTTGGTAGCCTGCTGCTTGGAATGACTGAGACACTTGGTGCACAAAAAGAGACCTCCCCTAGCATTTACCTACCCACCCCAATGTGTTAGTGCAGTTGGTTCAGCCCCACGAGTTGTGGAATGCAAAATGTCACTCCTAGCACCTTTCGACTTTGCCGATAGCTTGCAACCTGAAATGACTAAGACAATTGGCACATGAAACAAGACCTCCCCTAGCATTTACCCACCCACCCTGACATGTTGGCATTGTTGGTTCGGCCCCACGAGTTGTGGAATGCAAAATCTCACTCCTAGCACCTTTCCACTGCATGAAACATAAGCATTTTGGAACAATGCGATCCTTGCCACCATAGGCAAACGAAATTGATTTAAAAAAATCGAGGTAGGTATGGAATGTGTATATACTTGCATATGGTGGAATTGGGAGAAAATCAAAATTTACTAAAACTACCCCCTCAATGGCCGAGAGTACTCAGTTTTTTATAAAATCTAAAATAAGTTGCTTCAAGGGGTCTAACTCATTGGATTAGGTTTGTTCACGTATATTGGACCTCATGGAATCATCATAGTTTTCAAATAGTCCATTTTGGCAGGGAAATGGGAAACCCTTATCTAAATAACTTAAATGGATGTCTTGACCTACAAGACCACTTGGAAACATGAAAATGTCCTCCTTGCCATCTCCTAAAGTCACTTGATTGGTTTTGAGCCTATGCTCCTTCATCAACAAGGCATGTCAACTATTTGACATGATGCCTCAAAGAAATGTTGTCTCATGGAATGCAATTGGCAGATGTAAATCCAAATTCCACAACCTTATCCACCATCCTCCTTGCCTGCCAAAATGGGATCTTCAAAACAAGGTATAGACAACCATCAAAGCATAAAGGATATAGGAATTTTGTCACATGTTGTATTTGCAGCTGCTCTTTTAGACATGTATGCAAAGTGTGAAAGCATAGACAAGGCATGTGAATAGTTTGGCATGACACCTCAAAGAAATGATATCTCATGGAATGCAATAATTTCAAGATATATGCACAAAATGTATTTTTTGATAAGGATTTAGAAACTTTCAAGCAAATGTAATTGGCGGGTGTAAAGTCAAATTCCAAAACCTTAGAAATGGTATCTTTGAAACATGGTATAGACATCCATCAAAGCATAAAGGATATAGGAATTTTGTCAAATGTTGTAGTTGCAACTACCTTGCGAGACATGTATGCAAAGTGTGGAAGCATAGACAAGGCATGTGAACTGTTTGGCATGATGCCTCAAATAAATGTCATCTCATGGAATGCAATGATTGCAAGATATGAACAAAATGGATTTTTTTTATGATGCCTCAAAGATATCTCGTCTCATTCTGCTCTTTTGTAACCCATATAGATGGTGAAATGAGGGTATGCTAGACCTATAGAAGGTGAAATGAGGATATAATGTCAAACATATCATCTCCCTCTTGGTCTCTCTCTAAGTCTCCCCCTAACTAAAAATATAATGTCAAACATATAGAAGGTGAAATGAGGATATGTCTAACATGTAAGATGAGAAATTATCTATGATTATCATATCAAGTCTAGTAGTTTCAATATCATGATTGTTATGAGATATATACAAAAAGAAGAGTACAACAAATATGTTAACTAACACTTAGCATCAATCTAATAATTTAGCATAAACAATTTATATTTCCTTATAATGATTCAAACTATGAATTGTTAGATTCATCTAAAAAAACTTATAAAGGCCTAAATGATAAATCATATGATTGGATGCACCTTTCCTTGTACCCATCATTCTCTTAACAAAAATGATTTATTGTATGTTTCATATTCCATATTTTTATTAACATAAAAGTGTAAAATTTAACTAATAATTTATATACAAAAACTAATTATATGAAAACCATATCATAAGTTGTTGCAAATAGGTTCACAATATATCTATTTGTTAGCCAAATAAAAGTAAGCTTCAATATTCATAATGTAAAGTGTCAAAGCATAGACAAGGCATGTGAATTGTTTGACAGAACACCTCAAAGAGATGCCATCTCATGGAATGCAATAATTGCAAGATATGCACAAAATGGATTTGTTGATAAGGATTTATAAACTTTCAATCAAATGTAATTGGCAGGTGTAAATCTAAATGCAAAGTGAATTGTTTGATAGAACACCTCAACAAGATGCCATCTCATGTCCAATGCAAAGTGTGGAAGCATAGACAAGGCACGTGAACTGTTTGACAGAACACCTCAAAGAGATGACATCTCATGTCCAATACAATAATTGCAAGATATGCACAAAATGGATTTGTTCATAAGGCTTTAGAAACTTTCAAGAAAATGCAATTGGCGGGTGTAAAGCCAAATTCCATAACCTTAGCCAACATCCTCCCTGCCTATGCCAAAATAGGAAGTTTGGAACAAGGTATGGACATCCATCAAAGCATAAAGGATATGGGAATTTTGTCAGATTTGTTGTAGTTGAAACTACCCTACTAGACATGTATGCAAAGTGTGGAAGCATAGATAAGGCACATGAATTGTTTGACAAAACACCTCAAAGAGATGCCATCTCATGGAATCCAATAATTGCAAGATAGCACAAAATGGATTTGTTAATAAGGCTTTATAAACTTTCAAGAAAATGTAATTGAGAGGTGTAAAGCCAAATTCCACAACCTTAGCCAACATCCTCCCTTCATATGCCAAACGGGATCTTTGGAACATGGTATGGACATCCATCAAAGCATAAAGGATATGGGAATTTTGTCAGATCTTGTAGTTGTAACTACCCTAGTAGACATGTATGCAAAGTGTGGAAGCATAATCAAGAAAATGCAATTAGCAGGTGTCTTAGAAATGGTATCTTTGGAACATGGTATAGACATCCATCAAAGCATAAAGGACAAAGGAATTTTGTCAAATATTGTAGTTGCAACTACCCTGCGAGACATGTATGCAAAGTGTGAAAGCATATACAAGGCACGTGACTTGTTTGACATGATGCCTCAAAGAAATGTTGTCTCACTGAATGCAATGAATGCAAGATATGCACGAAATGGATTTTTCATAAGTCTTTAGAAACTTTCAAGTAAATGCACAAAAGAAACTTTCAACCAAATGTAATTGGCACATCTAAAACCAAATTGCACAACATTATCCAACATCCTCCTTGCCTATGCCAAACTGGGATCTGGGGAACAGGGTGTGCACAACCATCAAAGCATAAAGGATATAGGAATTTTGTCACGTGTTGTATTTGCAGCTGCCCTTGTAGACATGTATGCAAAGTGTGGAAGCATAGACAAGGCATGTGAATTGTTTGACATGATGCCTCAAAGAAATGCACAATCTCATGGAATGCAATGATTGCAAGATATGCACAAAATGGATTATTTGAAAACAATTTACAAACTTTCAAGCAAATGCAATTGGCACATGTAAAACCAAATTCCTATAACAATAATTGATCATTATATTAAATATTTAATGTAAACTATCATATACATAATGTCATGAACATAACATCTAGTCTATATATAAAGCCATATATAGGTATGTACAAACAAAGCCATACAGGCATATACAAAGATATACATCGGTAACATACAAAAGTACATATACAAATCCATCTAGGCATACAAAAAAATGTCCCAAAATCTAGTTTCCTATGAACTACTATGAAATAATCTGTGGCCCTTGCTTGGCTGTGAAGATAGAGAGCCAATCAGTGACTCATCCTCTCTCTCATCGACTAGACCTCCTCGACAGATATTTTTGCAACTCAACCTGTTAAAACAATAAAAATATATGCACATTAATATAGAAAACATGAAATATATAACATCACATATGTATTCAATCACTTACCACTAGTTGATGATCCCTCTCGATCATCTTTTCTCTCTTTGTCCATAGTTGGACGGGTTGGAGTTGTGACTCCCTATGAGAAGCATCAAGAACCAAAATTGACTAAACATAAATATCATTTATGTACATCAAATGACATGAGATAGAACAAGAAATACAAAATGACATTTACATGTTACTGGCTCATACTTCAATCAAAGGATTTGAAGACAACACGACTGTAGCAATGCATCCCTCCGCTGACTCACAAAGATGAGGAGTCTCCATATTCAACATCTGAAAGTAGAGTTCAAGGTTATTTGACCAAAATAGATACATAACATTATTTAAATGCATAATGATTACAAATGGTTAAATTTACCTTCGTAAAAGTGGTTTTGCATCCAGGGGACCAAGGAAATCATGGAGGTGTTGGTGAAGCTCCCTGTTGAAATTATCAAATTGTCACTAAATAAGATTACCATTGATATATGTACTATATTTAATATGATCATGTGATAAATTACATACCTACTGACTCGACCTCCTCTCATAACCCACCACTAGACAGCTAACAAGGGTCGGATGAAGACTCTGACCCTAGAATTTCATTACGCAGACAATTACATACATTAATTTTGACTTATAATATAGATAGTCATATAAAATTAATTACAAATTTCAAATAAGAATATATTAAATCATGATGAAACTTGTAAAAAATTACCTGGGAGTCAATACCAAATGTATGTTGTAAGACATCATCTATGAGAACAAGATCATCCAATATGGATGTGTCCATCATTGGATGTTGCCCCTGCATCACAACATCCTGCTGAGAGTCATGCATCCCATAATCACACAGGTTCCCACATGAACTACACAGATGCGGGGACAAATGACACTTGTTGCTCTCACCCTCATCAGCTTGGGTGAGATCATCACCATGTTGTCTAGAGACTGCGTGAGAGCACTCAATGAATGCAGTGTCTCCACCTCAACACTCTCCTTCAAAGTCAAAGGGAGTGACACGTGTGATGGCCTCATCAGGGGTCTAGGTATATGGTTTTGGTCTCATTGTGCCCCCTCTCTATCTTGGGTAGAGCCACCACCTCTGCCCTAGAAATCTTGAATGTCAAAATAATTAGAAATCTTCTTGAGGACGAACTCGCAATAGAGTTTCCTCAAGAAATATTGTGGCACCACATTGTTGTTTCTTGGATGCTCGTCAAACACCATGTACCATCTATCCCAAAAGTTTTGGGATATATCTTCGTTCCTACACCAATGAATGGGGAAGTGTTTGCAAGTCTCTTCTAATCTTTGGGCAGTTTTAGGATTGATAAAGTGTGAACATAATGCAAATTTTGTAATTTTTAGGTCCTTTACTTGTTCGTAAGATAATTTGTCAGCATAGTATTACTAACACCTCTCCCTATAGTCATGAAATTCATTGATTTGGTTTATCACTGATTCAGTGTGAGAAACAATCATCTCTAATGACTTCGCAAGTGTTCTCCTATGATCGATGCTTGCACTTGGACAATTTAACATTTCAATTAGGGTTTGAAGATATTTTTTATTTTCTTCTATTTGCCCTAAATAGTTTTCCTATGTATCTCTTTCATGGTGAGGACGTGAAGGTGGGGGGTTTTCAGGGTTGTTTTGACCCTCCTTTGTTGGATTTGTGTTTTGTGTTGCCTCATTGACTATAAATTCAATATGAAAAATCAATCAAACATTACAAAAGTAAATAATTCTTTTCAAACTCACAAAAATTAAGCAAACCCTACCTTCTTTGACTGTTGCACCCTCTACATTTCCTTCATGATATCTTCAGGAGCGGGATTGGTGAGGTGGCATGGTGAAAACATCAATTACTCTTAGCACTTGCTTGATTGCTCCTTCTTGCAATGCGCTCGCACTCTTTGATTGATTTTTTCCTTCCAAAACTACAGAAATGGTCGCGGACCTATGAGTTTTGTGTTTTCTTATTTGATTTTTGTAAGTTATAACACGAGCGCGTTATAACGTGCTCGCGTTATAGCTTGCATGGGATCAAAAAGCCAAAGTGGTGACTTTTTGGTCCCACAACTTGGTGCATTCACCCGTAAGATACATTGGAGTTACCAAAATGTAGGATTTTCGTAGCCACAACAATGAAGGTCTAAAAGTGTTTTGCTTTCTAATTGATATAAAAGAAGATATGCAACATAAATGTGTAATCAGATTTAAGAACTAATTAAACACATTTACAAATCTAAGGACTGAAATCAATAATTGCAAGTGTAGGATATGTCAAGTTCACCAAATATTACATAGGAAAATAGAGCCTAGCTAATTATACACTAACTAGATTAACCTTTCGTATACAACATTAGAACACAAACCAACCAAGACTTGTGTACTTGGCTACATTCCTTAAAGGAAAGCCAAATGGTCTGGGGCTTGGTTCTTTTCTATTGTAATAAATGAGATTAATTTGATACCAGCTAGATCTAGGGTTTGTATGATAAAATATGCCAAAACAGATATCACTAACCTGTCAGGACTGAAAACCCAGAAATCAAGAGTTAAAGTGAGTAGTGCAGAGCTGTTGGGGGCTACTGCTAGAAATATGGCCTAGATCTGGAGGAATAGGGTTCCCAAGCATAGGTGTCTTAGGGTTTTGGGCTATCGAAAGTCTGAGACACTTCCAACACCTATCATTTTGTCTTTTTGTCACCTATTTCTGTTGGATATTTTGTCTTTGGCCTGCACACATAAAAGAGGGAAAATGGTGGTACTGTATAGGATCTTGCCTCAATCAAGCCCTTGTGTAAGTGTTCCCACTTCCACAACAACAAGGATTAGATCAAGAGTATGTGCCCTAGGTAGGCAGAGGCATATATGAATAATCAAAGATAAATGTAAACAAACATGAAGGAAAGATGTTACCCTGAACATAAAAAACTTGATGGGATGATGTCACTATCAAATCACCACAAGGAGAGAATGAAGGAGGAAGGAGCTTCCTTGAATATCTGCAATAAGGGTTAGTACACAACAATAACCTGCAGAAATAAAGATCTTGTAGATAAGAGCTTGTTAGAGAGAATCATCACAAGGAAAGTCATTAGCTAGAATGCCATTAGGAGTAACTGAATGAGAGAGACTTGTTTATATGTGCATCTCAATTACTTTTTGAGGGCCCAATTGAGTTGAGTCTGACAAGGTGTATCACTTAAGTCACAAGGCTGACATTAATATATGAGTTGTCCAAGCCAAATTTCTAGGACTCTAGCGCCTGGGCACCCTAGTCCTAGTAATTTGGGACATCCAAATGAAAGGTGATAGAGGATTATGCCTTATTTATCACAGAGGTACTAGAAATTGCATAGTGTAAATAGAGATGATCATATAAGCCACAATGGGTGCTAAATAGAGTGAAATTGTAAAGGGGCATACAATTTCCAACAGTACACCCGTGCAAAAATATCAAACATTTACATCCTATCTTTCAGTTTCCACAACATCAAATCATGCTCGTTTTCTATCTTTTAGTGCCCTTGATGTTTTTGTCGTTGCCCATGATACCAAACAGTGCCTATGTTCTGTCGTGTGGTGCCCCGACACTTTTGTCAGCCCCTGTGTGTAACTACATGTAGCCAAGAATAGCCTCTTTCAAAGTCAAAATTAGGCTTATGACTAGCCTTAAACATGATGTATACCCATCCAGCTCACCCTCAAAATCACACAATCTTGCTTGACATTGAAACATTACACCCCCATTAGATCATCTCCACAACATTTATTTAGACCTTAGCCTTGTGATCAATACACATTAATCCACTCTCATCATTTCCAAACCTTCTTTGAAAAATCTAATTAATCAAACCAAATCATCTCATTTCCCCCATCAAATCAAATCATCCAACTCATATCCTCCCATCCATCCTTACCAAATTTGCTAAAGTTAGGATCTAGATCTTTCATTTATCATCCTTTAGTTTGAATTAGGCTTAAGAATTTGTCTATCTTAGTTTAGTGTAAATTAAACCTTATCCCTCTTGGATAAATTAGCTTAGGAGATTAGACTACTCCTAGGTTGGTGGACTCCAAGAATCCTATTTTTCCTAGTGCGTCTTGTCTACCCCAAGTAAAATAATCCCATCCTCTTTTTTCATAGGCTCCTTGTCTACCCTAAGTAAGAAAGGATAAAATCCTTCCACTATTGATGTAGAGGTGTCAAGTCTCCAATGGTAATCTAACAAGATCAAAAGATTCAAATAACTTGTGGCTTCAACCAATAAGGCTTCTCTAGTCTTCTCCTTCCCTTAAACTCCACCAAAGGGCTCAAATTTGGATTCCAACTTCTCAGATGAATTCTTGTACCTTCTAGGGTCTCAACCTACCCCAATCAACAAGATTCAATAGGTTTCATGCACCTTTCTAACCGGTTCTTGACAACTCCCCTTAACCAGGCCTAATCCTTGTAGCCCTGTTCAGCGACTAATTTGCACTTTTCTCCAAACTTTCCCAAAGCACTCCAAAAACTAATGACTGATCTGAGTACCCTCTATTGAGTTCTATAACATACTTCAAAATCATATACTATTGTTTTGGACAAAATATGACTGTTCTAATAACCCGACTGTCTTCCTATAGGGCCTAATCCACCCACTTTACAAAGGAACCCTATTAAATACTTATCCCCCTCACTCCAAACCTAAAAAAAGTCTTATGAAAGGATTAAAAACAAAGGATTTTCAAGGTTTCAACCAATGGTTTGCTCATTTGCATGTTTAAATACAAAACCCCCCTTTCTAGGCCTCAAAACCTAGGGCTTGCTACATCTCCCACTTCCAATCACTTCCAGACCTCATTCAAAGGTCTAACACCATGTACTTGACCATATTAACCCTCATCAAACATAAAACCATCACCTTATTAAGGTCGATCTCCTGCTGCTATAACTGAGCCACCATTTCAATGCTCTTTCCACATGCAATCTCTGACTTTCAACGGTGATCACCTGCCCATTTGCACTCCTCCTACTTTTTCAGGGTTATAAATCATATTATACATACAATCAAGGACCTATTCCATGAGAACCAGGATCATACATTCATGGAAAGGTCCTATGAGACATTAAAACTTCTCAAAATGCTCAGGACAGCCTGCTGTTTTTTGTAACAGTCAATATAAACAAAGATAAAAACTGATCTAAAAACCTTCTCAGAGCATGAATAAGGTCTGATACTATTAAATGAGGATCTAAGACATTAAACAAGCATCCAACAATCAATAGATCAACAGAAACAAGAAGGAGATGCAAGAAAACTGAATTTTACTTGTTATTTCCAATCTGCCGTACAACTCAGACTTCCAAAATGACTCCTCTATGCCATCTCACGCCTTGGGAAGGCTTATATAAATTTTTCCTAACTCCCACAATCAATTCCCAAAGGTTGGAGATGGTTAAACTTCCAAAACCATTCATTTTTTATTTTCCCGCCCAAATGCATTATTTAAAAATTTGAATATTAAACTTTGTTTTAAGTGACTTTTACTCTCCCAAATTATCATGGTTCATCATGGTTGATCTTATTAGGATCATTATTACTTATGCCTAGCCTTAGACACTTCTAATTGACTCTTATTTGACCCTAGAGGCACTATTGGCCCACTTACATTATTTTTTGGTCCTAGGGTCCTTACCAGGACCCTCAGGACATTTGATCATTACATCATTTTGCCCATTACAATATGCCATAATTGGTTCTAGGATGTTCCATTTGATTTGATTTGATCCATGGGCTCCTCCTTTGATCATTTGTGTCTTCTTGCTCCAGGGTGTTCTCTTAGGTGCTCCTGCACCATACTCCCCAGCATGATAAAAACTCTTGTCCCAAGAGTCATGTGATCTGCTCCAAACCTCCTGCAGTCTTTTTGAAATGTTCCTTTGAGTTGTGATAGGAAACATGAAATCTCCAAGAGTTATCCTCCTCCTTCTCCCACCTGCATGACTCTTACAAAAAATGTTAGCATCATAAAACATGTTTTGCTGTCCTAGTCTAGGACCTTGCTGTTGTAATGCTCTTGCACTCCCCATCTTAGAATTCTAATTTATTCCTTCTTGTACTATCTGCTGTCTACCTTCCTTCTTCAGCCTCCTTATAGGGCAATCAATGTCCCCAATCTTGATGCAACTCATGTCCCAAATTTTCTGCTCTTTAGGACTGTCATAAACCATTCTCTGCTGCAACTGTTCTTGCTGTTCAACCTGCACATTCAACTGCAATTTCTCTCCAAAACAGACAATAGTATGTTCCTTCTTGTCTTCATATGGTAAAGGCATTAGTTTATACTCTTTACCATCTTTGTGCACCAAATGACTATTTGTATAACCATCATGAACTGTCCTTCTCAAACACTGCCATGGTCTTCCCAAAATTATATGCCCACATGTCATTGAAATAACATCACATAAAATAGAATCATGATATGGACCAATTGAAAAATCAACATATGCCCTCTGATTAACCCTTACTTGCTGTTCTTGACTTACCCAAGTGGCATTGTAAGGACTAGGATGATCAAATGTTTTCAATCCCAACTTATGCACCATATCCCAAGAGACTAAATTATCATGTGAACCTGAATCTATAATCAACTTGCATATTTTCCCATGGCCTAAACAATTAGTTTTAAAAATGGATACCTATGGTGTTTGCTGCATTTTGCCTTTTTCCACCATGAGCATTTCTCCGTCCATTACTGGAGGGGCTAATGACATTTCCTATTCTTCTTTCTTTTCCTCTTCTTGTGCCAAATGAATTCTTCTATCCTTGCTCTTATCAGCATCATCCTTCTTAGGACATTTGAAAGATGTGTATCCCACTTCATTGCAATGATAACATCTGCCTGTGAATACTCCTCTACCTGATCCAAACCTACCTCCACCTCTATATCCACCTCTCTGATCTGCAGAAAACTCTTTGCCCTTCTCATTGCTGCTCTGTCCTTCATTAGTAGGTTTGCCCCTACCTCTATATCCTCTACCACTACCTCCTTGTCTTTCTTGTTTCCTCTTTACCCTCTCTTCAGCCTTGATGGCTAACTGAAAACATTCTCCAAGTGATTTTGGTATGGTCAAACCAATCTCATCTTGCAAGTTATACCTAAGCCCATTAAGGTATCTTGCCACTTTTTCTTCTTCATCTTCCAGTCCTCCTGTAATACTAAGCTTATGAAATTGCTCAGTATAGAACATAACATCCATGTCCTTCTGCTTCATATTCTATCTCATCCTCTTTGTCTGAATGGAGTAATCAGATGGAAGGAATTGGTCTTTCATCATATCCTTCATCCTACTCCAAGAAGTGATTTTTGCTATACCTCTAGCCAATCTCTCTGTCTGCACACTACTCCACCAAGTAAGTGTTGTACCTCTCAATTTCATTTTTGCAAACTTGATCTTCTTCTCATCACTCATCTCCTCATACTCAAAAAAAAATTCCAGGGCATCTATCCACCCTAAGACCTCTTCACTATCCATCTTCCCCTGATAGATAGGTAACTCAATGTGTGCCTTTGTCCCACTACCTTGGACTGCCTTCAGCAATCTCACAAACTTCTTTTCTTAGCATCCAACTCATCCTCAAGAGGATTCTCATCGGCATCCTCATCTCCTTCTGACTCATTTTGTTCATCCTTTCTTGGATTCTTCTCCAATGCTTCCAATCTAGCCAAGATTGTTGCATTCTCTCTTCTCACTTGCCTCAGCTTTCTGTCTCTTGCAACATCCTACTCTCTTATGTCCCTCAATTATTTTTCTCTAGCCTCTAAGGCTTCTCTCAACTCAGAATTCTCTCTAGCCATCTGGTTCTTTGGAGGCATCTTCACAACTCTCACAATCCCCTATCTTCTTCACAAGATCCACAACACCCTCAAGGATCTACTTGCTAGCTCTAATACCAATATGATGCAGAGGTGTTAGGTCTCCAATGGTAATCTAACAAGATCAAAAGATTCAAATAACTTGTGGCTTCAACCAATAAGGCTTCTCTAGTCTTCTCCTTCCCTTAAACTCCACCAAAGGGCTCAAATTTGGATTCCAACTTCTCAGATGAATTCTTGTACCTTCTAGGGTCTTAACCTACCCCAACCAAAAAGATTCAATAGGTTTCATGCACCTTTCTAACTGGTTCTTGACAACTCCCCTTAACCAGGCCTAATCCTTGTAGCCCTGTTCAGCGACTAATTTGCACTTTTCTCCAAACTTTCCCAAAGCACTCCAAAAACTAATGACTGATCTAAGTACCCTCTATTGAGTTCTATAACATACTTCAAAATCATATACTATTGTTTTGGACGAAATATGACTATCCTAACAACCCGACTGTCTTCCTACAAGGCCTAATCCACCCACTTTACAAAGGAACCCTATTAAATACTTATCCCCCTCACTCCAAACCTAAAAAAAGTCTTAGGAAAGGATTAAAAACAAAGGATTTTCAAGGTTTCAACCAATGGTTTGCTCATTTGCATGTTTAAATACAAAACCCCCCTTTCTAGGCCTCAAAACCTAGGGCTTGCTACATCTCCCACTTCCAATCACTTCCAGACCTCATTCAAAGGTCTAACACCATGTCCTTGACCATATTAACCCTCAGCAAACATAAAACCATCACCTTATTAAGGCCAATCTCCTGCTGCTATAACTGAGCCACCATTTCAATGCTCTTTCCACATGCAATCTCTGACTTTCAATAGTGATCACCTGCCCATTTGCACTCCTCCTGCTTTGTTAGGGTTAGAAATCATATTATACATACAATCAAGGACCTATTCCATGAGAACCAGGATCATACATTCATGGAAAGGTCCTATGAGACATTGAAACTTCTCAAAATGCTTAGGACAGCCTGCTGTTTTTTGTAACAGTCAATATAAACAGAGATAAAAACTGATCTAAAAACCTTCTCAGAGCATGAATAAGGTCTGATACTGTTAAATGAGGATCTAAGACATTAAACAAGCATCCAACAATCAATAGATCAACAGAAACAAGAAGGAGATGCAAGAAAACTAAATTTTACTTGTTATTTCCAATCTGCCGTATAACTCAGACTTCCAAAATGACTCCTCTATGCCATCTCATGCCTTGGGAAGGCTTATATAACTTTTTCCTAACTCCCACAATCAATTCCCAAAGGTTGGAGATGGTTAAACTTCCAAATCCATTCATTTTTTATTTTCCCGCCCAAATGCATTATTTAAAAATTTGAATACTAAACTTTGTTTTAAGTGACTTTTACTCTCCCAAATTATTATGGTTCATCATGGTTGATCTTATTAGGATCATTATTCCTTATTCCTATCCTTAGACACTTCTAATTGACTCTTAATTGACCCTAGAGGCACTATTGGCCCACTTACATTATTTTTTGGTCCTAGGGTCCTTACCAAGACCCTCAGGACATTTGAGCATTACATCATTTTGCCCATTACAATATGCCATAATTGGTTCTAAGATGTTCCATTTGATTTGATTTGATCCATGGGCTCCTCCTTTGATCATTTGTGTCTTTTTGCTCCGGGGTGTTCTCTTAGGTGCTCCTACACCAACTATTCACGAAAGATATAGATTTGTGCTTAAACTTTATTTGGTAAAATCATAACCCATCATTAAAATCTTAATTGCCATCAAATCCTATCAATCATCCATCCCCACAACTAATCCTTGCTTAAGAACTTAGCCTATCTTAATTAGGATCCACATCCACCTATATTATAAAAACCTTCAAATCACACCCCCATCCAACACAAATCTACTATTTTATGCCTCCCATCACTTGATCACAAGCAAAGCTCAAAATGGATTCTTGCTACCAATCCACTTCTCCTAGCTCTACCACAAGAAATACGGAAGGATATGCCAATCAACCTCAAATGGGAGAAACATTCACCCCCACCTATGCATATTCACGCACATGTTGCAAGTATGTGCCTAATCGGTGTTGTCATTGATGTCAACATATCTTTGTTGTCATTGGTGACAACTGTGTTCTATTCTATTACTTGTTTAGAAGCCTTGTGTGTTGAGGATATTGAGAAAATTGGCCTCTCCGGAAGAATCAAGTGAGTTACAATGAAGTACAGTATAGACAAAAAGTTGTATACTGAAGAATAGTCTGGTAGACTGTTCCGCATCTCTTGCTGGATGTAGATCTTGGTTTGTGGATTGGAAGTTATTTAAAGGGATGTCTAAAGATGCTAAATCCTAAGTTTGAGCCTCCAGTGTAAAGTTGTGAGAAAGTTACATTCACCAGAGTAAAGCCTACTCCTTCTGATTATTCTCTAGTGAGAGGGAGAAAGTGTTTTGCTTCACATTCCTCTACAATAAAGTATTTTGCTCTGCAATTCTAGAGGGAAGTCTGGGATGATGATAAGTGCCTACAATTAAAGTGGTTCATGTTCTAGTGGTCTACAAACTATCTTTCTCTTATGACAATTGAAGAGATTGAAGTTCATGTGTTCCGGTGTGAAGATCTTATTGTTAAAGTGGTTAAGGTTCTTGCGGTTCTCCTGATGATTATAACATGCTTGTTGATGTCTCCTGATCATGTTCCTATCTTGACTTTGGTCTGTGTTAAGGAATTGAGATCATGTTTGAAGATTGTTCCCAGATAAGGCAATGTGTAACTAGTCTTAGTTGACTTGGTTAATTGCAGTAATTGCGGAGATCCTTTGAAGATCATGGAAGCGTGTTGAACCATGGAAGATCATGTTTGAGGCTCAGCTAAGGCATGGCATGATCCGCATACATCTTTACTTCTTTTTCTTTGCATAATGTTGTAATAGGTCAGGACCTATTTTGTAAATGCTTGTATTGCTGACCTTGGAGATTGCTCCAATGGTTGATGATTGTAATGCTGACCTTGATGATCATTCCAAGGTTGATGAAGTGTATAAATACTTGTAGTTGAGTTGTGAAAAAGTTGTCCTTGAGCGAAGATGGAAAGATAATAAGAAAGGTCCAAAAGGTAGAGCAGAGAAGAGGCAGAGCAGAGTAGAGGCAAAGTAGAGAAGAGGAATTATTGTACTTCAATCACAGACATAAAAAGGTGTTGATCGTGGCAGTGAGCCGCCAGTAGGGTTTAACAACCCTTATTGTAATCTTGCTAGGTTTAGGGTTGAGGCAGTGAGCCTGCTAGACCTAGTTGTTCTTCATGGCAATGAGCCAGTATGTTTAGGCCCATGGAGTAACCAAGCCTAAACGTCATTATTTCAAGATTGCAATATATATTGATAGCTAATCCTCTCCATGGTTTTTCCCCACCTTGGGGTTTTCCACGTAAAATCTGGTGTCTCTTGTGTTTGATGTTGTATCTGTAGTTAAGTTTTTGATTTCATGCATTCATTGTTATATCATAATAATTGTGGATAAGTGATTGATGTTTAATTGCAAAAGTGTTTAAGTTTTTGAGACAACTAATTCACTCCCCCTCTCAGTTGTCCGGGGCATATCAACAATTGGTATCAGAGCCAATTTCCTCTGAAAAAAGTTTAACAACTTGAGGAAGATCTAAAATGTCTTACAAGAAGGAAGCGCCGCATTTTGATGGAACGAATTATGCTCTCTGGAAGGCTTGGATGAAAAGTCATCTTCTTTGTCTTGGCTACAAAGTATGGAAATCTGCAGAAATAAAATACACCATGCCTCCAAATGGTCTGACGACTAAAGTGTTGCAAGTATGGGCCTAACCGGTGTTGTCATTGATGTCAACATACTCCTATTGCATTGATGTCAAGGATTGGATGAGCTGTGTGCTGAGGATATTGAGAAAATTAGTCCTATCAAGAAACAGAGAAGAAAAGTGAAGACAGTGAAGCTCTTTGAAGTAAAGATCCCAGCTAAGATGAAGATCAAAGAATGCTCATCAAAGGGTTTGTAGATATGTGTCTAAAGATGATTTAGTCAAGATTTGAGAGGTCCGCATGAAGATTTGGAGAAGTTATGGCTATATGAGTAAAACTACTTCTAGCAAATGTTCAAAGGTGACAGAGTGACACAAATAGGTCCGGTGAGTTCCAGAAATGCAATATCATGTTCTGCAGATTTGGTGGAGTGTTTAGGAAGCCAATGTGAATTGACAACTCAATTGGTTCGTGGTCTGGAGGTCCACAAGCATTTATTCTAATGTGATATTGATGACAGAATGTGTTCTTGAGGTTCCAAATGAAGATGCGAATGATTTCAATAAGTAGAAGTGGTGTGGATGTTCTTGGTGATTCAGGCAAGCTTGTGGGGGTCTCTAGATTGTGTCCAGTTCGTGTTGGTGGTACGCATTGAAGATTGAGCTCATAATTGAAGGTTTACTTCCAGGTGATGATGTTTTTCCTAATCATGGTCGACTAGATGATTTACACATCTTGCAGATGATCTTGAAGATGTTCTGTGAAGCGTGGCGTGTTCCTCAAAGAAGATTGAAGTCCCAGATATGTGTGGCCGACAATGTGGTGATTCACATGAAGTCTTTTGTAATAAGTCAAGTTGTATTTGTGTATTTGCTCTGTAATAAAATAAAGTATGTATTGTGCCGACTTTGATAATTATCCCAAAGTCTGTCTTGTAAAAATAAGAGTTGTGAAGTCATTTCAAAGTATCCGTGTGAAGATGAGGAAGTGGTAAAGAGGAGAAGAGAAAAAAGTAGAGTAGAAGTATTGAGCTTAAATGGAATTGACTCAAGCATGGTGAAGATGCTAATCTTCAGTTCAAGTATGTAATATTTATTATTTTGTAGATAGTGTGTCTCCTGTAGGCAGTGGGCCTCTTGTGAGCAGTGTGCTCGGGCAGTGAGCCCTAATTGGCATGTGCCATTTTGTTCTTCTTATTCTTTTAATAGAGAATACAATCTTGGGTTAGTCACCCCGTGGTTTTTCCCTTAACCGAGTTTTCCACGTTAAAATCTTGGTGTCATTTGTATTAATATGTTTCTGCTCTTGAATTATTGCATTATGCTTCCATGATTGATTTATTATTATGTTGTTGAATCACAAGAAGGATTTAAGTGTTTAAAGAAAAGAAAGTTTTTGGGACAACTGATTCACCCCACCTCTCAGTTGTCTGTCTTAAATCAACAATTGGTATTAGAGCTAAGTTCCTCTAAAAGAGCTTAATCGCTTGAGGAGATCCAGGATATCTTCCTACAAGAAGGATAGTCTGAGGTTTGATGGAACTAATTACACTCTTTGGAAAAGCTACATGGAATGTCACTTGCAATGTATGGGAATGCAATATTGGACCATAACTTCAAAGAAGTATGTTCCTCCAAAAAATGGTCCGACAACTGTAGATGAAATCAGAGATGCTGAAGATAATCTTTGAGCTAAAGAAGCCTTACTAAGTGCCTTATCTGATTCAAAGCTGAAAAATGTTATAGATTTAAAAACTACATATGAGATCTGGGAAAAACTGGAACTTCTGCATGAAGGAGACAAAAATGTTAAATGTGCCAAGCTACAGAGTCTAAAAGGAAAATTCAAAAACCTGAAGATGAATGAAGATGAGAATATCACTACGTTTATGCCAAAAGTAAATGAGCTTGTTTGTGGCATTAGGTGTGCTGGTGGAATCTTGAATGAAGATGAGATTGTTGCCAAATTTCTCAGATCCCTACCTCCTACTTACAAAAATTCAGATGCTTATCAAATATCACAAGAGATCAATTGGTTGGAAAATTAGCTGTGTTTGAATTGGTTGAGTTTGGAGATGCACCCCCCAAGACTGAATCTCCATTCAAAGCTAGTACCTCTGTAAAAGGCAAACAAAGGTATGATCCAGGAGAGAACTCCTCAAAGAAACTATCATGGTATGAAAAAGCAAGAAAAGATCTGGAAGAAGATGAAGCAGAAGCTGCTCAACTTGAAGCCCTCATTGCAAAAAGACTACCAAGAGGATCTGGTAAGTATGAAGGAAAATTGCCCTTCAAATGTTTCAACTGCAACAAGATTGGTCATTTTCCCTCAAGGTGTCTGGAAAGATTTTCAAGGACTAATCCTAATAGATCAAGATTTTAGAAGAAATGTTACTATGTTCATGAAGATGATGATGATAAAGGAGTAACAAATGATGAATCAGAGACAAGAAACAAATCTAGAAGTGACTAGGTGTTTATTGCCATCAAGGAAGAAGATCCAATGCCCATTGAATCTGTCAATCATAAAATGGTAGAAAGAGCTCTGGCTACCCAAGTTGAAGAAAAGGATGATTGGGTCATTGATAGTGGATGCTCCCACCATATGACTGGTGACAAAAATAAATTCATAGATCTGGAAAGATATGAAGGAGGAGTTGTAAAATTTGGTGATAATTTTGCTGGTAGAATCAAAGGCAGAGGAACTATTTCTTTTGATGGAAAGAACAAAACCAGTGATGTACTTTATGTTGAAAGTCTAAAGCACAATCTTCTTAGTGTTGGATAGTTGGCGGACAAAGGCTATGATCTCTGATTCAAAAATGGAAAATGTAAGATCTTTGAAAGTTCTAGAATAGAGGTTGCATCCGGTACTCAAACAAAAGGTAACATCTTCCACTTGGTTGGTACTAGCAAAAGTTGTTTATTTGTTCAAATTGATCAGAGTTGGTTGTGGCATAGGAGAATGTGTCATGTGAATTTTGATAATATCATCAAGATAAGCAACACTTAGGCTGTAAGAGATCTTCCAAGACTGTTGAAACCTACTAATAGTTTGTGCAAAGAATGTCAGTTGGGTAAGCAGAGCAAAGTCACATTCAAAAGTAAGGAACAATCTTCTACCAGATTGTTGGACTTAGTACATAATGATCTATGTGGACTGACAAGAATCAGGAGTTTACAAGGTGATAGATATTTTATGTTACTAATTGATGATCATTCCCAGATGATGTGGGTGACTTTCCTAAAAGAGAAATCTGAAGCTCTTGAGAAATTCAAAATATTCAAGGCTATGGTAGAAAATGACACTGGGTTAAACATAAAATGTCTTAGGTCTGATAGAGGTGGAGAATTCACATCCGGAGAATTCATAGAATTCTGTGAGAAACATGGGATAAAAAGATAGTTATCTGCTCCAAGGACTCCACAACAAAATGGAGTAGTGGAGAGAAAGAACCAGACCATCCAAGAAGCATCTAGAACCATGATGAGGAAGCAAATGTTCCTCAGATCTACTGGAGAGAAGTTGTAAGCACTGTTGTCTATACTATTAATCGAGTACAAATCAAAACAACACTAGTAAGACCCCTTATGAACTTTGGTTTTGCATCACTCCCACTGTAAAGTATTTTAGAGTCTTTGGTAGTAAATGTTATATTAAAAGAGATGAAGACCTTAGAAAATTTGATGCTAGAAGTGATGAAGGAATATTCTTGGGTTATTCTACTCAAAGCAAAGCATACTGGTGTTATAACGAGAGATTGAGAAAGATTGTAGAAAGTACAAATGTGAAGGTTGATGAATGCATTGAAAAACCCTCAAGGTTTTATTAATATGAAGAAGATGATCAGAATGATGTTTTGGTCCAAGAAGTTCAAGCCCCCTCTGAAATTCAGAACCAGACTGATCTGAAGAATCTTGAAATACAGGAAGAAGAGATAAGTTTGAATGAACCTATCCAAGAAATAAAAGTGCAAGAAACTCCCAAAACTCCCAGGTATGTAAGACTAAATCATTCTGAAAACCAGATCATAAGTGATAAAAGCAAAGGTGTTCAAACAAGAAGAAAGATTGCTCAAGACTTAGAAAAGTATTGTCTGATTTCAAAGATTGAACCAAAAATAGTAAGTGAAGCATGTAATGATGAAAGCTGGACTAAAGCAATGAAGGAAGAGTTGATGCAGATTGAAAAAAATCACACTTGGGATCTTATTCCCAAACCTAGAAACAAAAATGTGATTGGGACCAAATGGGTCTTCCGGAATAAACTGAATGTAGATGGTGAAGTAGTTAGAAACAAAGCCAGATTGGTCTGCAAGGGTTATTCTCAAGTAGAAGGAGTTGATTTTGAAGAAACTTTTGCTCCAGTGGCAAGAATTGAAGCAGTCAGATTATTTCTTGCCTTTGCTACCTTCAAGGATTTCAAAGTATATCAAATGGATGTCAAGTCTGCCTTCCTAAATGGTGACTTGGAAGAAGTATACATTGAGCAACCAGATGGATTTCAATTGTCTGATCATGGTGATATGGTCTGCAAGTTGAAGAAAGCATTGTATGGACTCAAACAAGCCCCAAGAGCCTGGTATGAAAGATTGGATAAACATCTTCTGAAGATTGGTTTCAACAAAGGTACTGCTGACAGTAACTTGTACTTCAAAATTGATCATAAAAATATCTTGTTTGTTGAAGTATTTGTTGATGATATCATTTTTGGAGGAAGAGATAGTATGTGCAAGACTTTTGCAAATCAAATGAAAAGTGAATTTGAGATGTCTATGTTTGGAGAAATGAATTTCTTCTTGGGTATGCAAATCACTCAAACAAAGAAAGGAATCTTCATATCACAGACCAAATATGTGAAAGAATTGCTAAAGAAATTTTGAATGGAAGATTCAAAACCAATGAATACTCCCATGGTAACCAAATGTAAACTAAGCAAAGATGATGAATCCCCTAAGGTTGATCAGAAAAAGTACAGGTCAATGATTGGAGGACTACTATATCTTACTCAAACTAGACTTGGCATTATGAATGTTGTTGGTCTTATTGCCAGATTCTAAGCTGATCCTAGAGAATCTCATGTCATGGCAATCAAGAGAATTCTCAGATATCTAAAGGGAATAGTTGAGTATGCTTTATGGTAACTTCGGGATCATGATTTCTCTCTTCATGCATATTTAGATGCGGATTGGGCAAGAGATGTGGATGACCAGAAGAGTACCAGTGGTGGTGCATTCTTTTTGAGGAGAAGACTGGTTTCTTGGCTGAGCAAGAAATAAGAGGCAATATCTCTATCCACTGCAGAAGCAAACTATATTGCAATAGTAGGTAGTTGTACTCAAGTATTGTGGATGAAGCAAATGCTAAGAGACATCAGAGTGGAGTATGAGGAACCTATCACAATCTTTTGTGATAACTCAAGTGCAATAAATATATCAAAAAATCTAGTGTTGCATTCAAAGACAAAACATATATCCATCAAGTTTCACTTTTTGAGAGAGCAAGTGAACAAGAATGAAGTCAGATTGGAGTTTGTGCCCTCTAAGGATCAAATTGTAGACATATTTGCTAAACCTCTACCTAAGGACTCTTTTGAGTATCTCAGGGAGAAGTTAGGGATTATTACCCCTCCAGTTCTGAATTAAGGTGCACTAATGTGCATCAGTTCGGTGGATCTCACAGTCATATCTTGTGATCCAGATTGATGATAGGAAGCTACTACTCAGGGGGTGCAGTCTGTATGATTGATGCAAGTATGTACCCTTTGCCATTGATGTCAAAGGGGGAGAGAAGACATGTGAAAAACAAAAGTGGTTGTTGATCAAAGGGGGGGCAGTAAAGAAAGAGAAGACATATGAATGACTATTGTTGATAGGGGGAGCTATGTCAGTTAGTGAGGAGAAGTTCTTGTCTTGATGGTTAAAACAGTTTTTCACATCATATGTTGCCATCAATGACAAAGGGGGAGATTGTTGCAAGTATGGACCTAACCAGTGTTGTCATTGATGTCAACATACTCCTATTGCATTGATGTCAAGGATTGGATGAGTTGTGTGCTGAGGATATTGAGAAAATTAGTCCTATCAAGAAACAGAGAAGAAAAGTGAAGACAGTGAAGCTCTTTAAAGTAAAGATCCCAGCTAAGATGAAGATCAGAGAATGCGCATCAAAGGGTTTGTAGATATGTGTCTAAAGATGATCCAGTCAAGATTTGGAGAAGTTATGGCTATATGAGTAAAATTGGTTCTGGAAGATGTTTAGAGGTGACAGAGTGACACAAATAGATCCAGTGAGATCCAGAAATGCAATATCATGTTCTACAGATTTGGTGGAGTGTTTAGGAAGCCAATGTGAATTGACAACTCAATTGGTTCATGGTCTGGAGGTCCACAAGCATTTATTCTAATGTGACAGTGATGACAGAATGTGTTCTTGAGGTTTCAAATGAAGATGTGAATGATTTCAATAAGTAGAAGTGTTGTGGATGTTCTTGGTGATTCAGGCAAGCTTGTGGGGGTCTCTAGATTGTGTCCAGTTCGTGTTGGTGGTCCGCATTGAAGATTGAGCTCATAATTGAAGGTTTACTTCCAGGTGATAATGTTCTTCTTAATCATGGCCAACCGGATGATTTACACATCTTGCAGATGATCTTGAAGATGTTCTGTGAAGCATGGCATGTTCCTCAAAGAAGATTGAAGTCCCAGATATGTGTGGCCGATAATGTGGTGATTCGCATGAAGTCTTTTGTAATAAGTCAAGTTGTATTTGTGTATTTGCTCTGTAATAAAATAAAGTATGTATTGTGCTGACTTTGATGATTATCCCAAAGTTGATGTCTTGTATAAATAAGAGTTGTGAAGTCATTTCAAAGTATCCATGTGAAGATGAGGAAGTGGTAAAGAGGAGAAGAGCAAAAAGTAGAGAAGAAGTATTGAGCTTAAATGGAACTGACTCAAGCATGGTGAAGATGCTAATCTTTAGTCCAAGTATGTAATATTTATTATTCTGTAGACAGTGTGTCTCCTATAGGTAGTGGGCCTCTTGTGAGTAGTGTGCTCGGGTAGTGAGCCCTAATTGGCATGTGCCATTTTGTTCTTCTTATTCTTTTAATAGAGAATACAATCTTGGGTTAGTCACCTCGTGGTTTTTCCCTTAACCAGGTTTTCCATGTTAAAATCTTGGTGTCATTTGTGTTAACGTGTTTCTGCTCTTGAATTATTGGATTATGCTTCCATGATTGATTTATTATTATGCTTTTGAATCACAAGAAGGATTTAAGTGTTTAAAGAAAAGAAATTTTTTGGGACAACTGATTCACCCCCCCTCTCAGTTGTCTGTCTTAAATCAACATAAAGATGAAATCAAAGATTATGAGATGGATGTCAAGGCAAAAGATGCTCTACTAAGCTCATTAACCGAGTCAATATTGACGAAAGTTGTGGATCTTGAAACTGCAAATGAGGTATGGGAAAAGTTGAAAAATCTATATGAAGGAGATGATTTTGTGAAGGAAGCCAAGCTACAAAGTCTGAAAGTGAAATATGAAAGTTTGAAGATGAATGAAGATGAAAACGTATCAGCCTTTATGCAAAGAGTTGATGAACTTGTCACAGGGATAAAAGCCATGGGGGGAACTCTCGACGATAAGGAAATTGTGATGAAAATTCTTAGATCTCTACCCAAGTTCTACTGTCACAAGGTAGCTGCAATTGAAGAATTCATGCAAGTAAAAGAAGTTGATAGGGATCATCTGCTTGGTAAGCTTACTGCCTTTGAAATAAGAGTTTTGTGATCCTCTGCCAAAAGTTGAGACTACCTTCAAAGCTAGTACTCCTGGAAAGGTAGAATCTGATGATGAGTTTGATGAAATTGAAGCCAACTTTGTGGATAGACTGCAAAGAGGATTTGGTAAGTATAAAGGCAAATTACCTTTCAAATGTTTTTCTTGAGGTAAAGTAGGTCATTTTGCTTCCAGATGTCCTAAAAAAATTGAAAGAAATAGAAAAAGATATGAGAACAGGCCTAGGATCCAAAAGAAGTGTTATTATGTTGAAGACTTTGATGATGATGAAGGAGTATCAGATAATGGTGAACCAGATAATGCTAGTACTTCTAGAAATGAATGCTTGTTTATTGCTATTAAGGAAGATCCTATGTCTACTAATTCTACTAGTTGTATGAAGGAAGAAAAACCAGTGGAAAGTGTTGTGGTTGCTTAGGTCATTAAGGACAAGGATGAATGGGTTATTGATAGTGGCTACTCTCACCACATGACTGGTGACAAAAGTAAGTTTGTGAATTTGGAAAGATATGATGGTGGACTGGTTAGGTTTGGAGATGATACAACTGGTAAGATTTGTGGAAAAGGATATATCTCTTTTGATGGCAAGAATAATACTAAAGATGTCTTGTATGTGAAAGGATTAAAGCACAATCTTTTGAGTGTGGGTCAGATGTGTGACAAGGGCTATGATTTAAGCTTCAAGGACAATGGATGCAAGATTAGGGAAAGCTCTAGAAAAGTCATTACAACTGGTAAGAAGACCAGAGGTAATATCTATCACTTGAAAGGAACTGATAACTATTCCTTATTGGCTCAAACTGATGAGAGTTGGTTATGGCATAGAAGGTTGTGTCACATAAATTTTGATAACACTATGAAGATAAGTATTGCACAGGCTGTCAAACATCTACCTAAGCTTGTGAAGCCTGCTAATACTATTTGCAAGGAGTGTCAATTTGGGAAACAAACAAGAATAAGTTTCAAAAGCAAGGACCAATCAGTTGGAGGACTACTTGAGCTAGTGCATACAGATTTGTGTGGACCTACCAAAGTAAGAAGTTTGCAAGGAGACAAGCATTTCATGTTGCTTATTGATGATTATTCTAGAATGACTTGGGTTGCCTTTTTGAAAGAAAAAGTTGAAGCTCTAGATAAGTTCAAGGCATTTAAGGCAATGGTTGAAAATGTGATGGATTTGAAAATCAAATGCCTGAGGTCAGATAAAGGAGGAGAGTTCACATCAAATGAATTCAATTTCTTTTGTGAAGAATATGGAATAAAGAGACATCTATTTGTGCCTAGAACTCCACAACAAAATGGAGTTGTTGAAAGGAAAAACATAACAGTTCAAGAAGCTGCTAGAACCATGATGAAGGAAGCTGATCTTCTAGAAGCATATTGGAGAGAGGCAATTCACACCATTGTATATATCCTAAATAGAGTCCAAGTAAAAGGTAACAGTTCTAAGACTCCTTATGAATTGTGGCATGGTAAAGTTCCTACTGTGAAATATTTCAAAGTTTTTGGTAGCAAATGATATATCAAAAGAGAAGAAGATTTAGGCAAGTTTGATGCTAGATGTGATGAAGGAATCTTCCTTGGTTACTCCACTAAGAGCAAGGCCTACCGGTGCTATAATAAGAGGCTAAATAAGATCATTGAAAGTGCAAATGTTAAAGTTGATGAATGTAAGGAAAGGTCTTTAGAATCAAGTGGATATGAATCAGATGAACCAGATGTTTCAAAAGTGGTGCAGCATGAAGACAACTTAGATGAAGAAGAACAAGCTCTGATAAGTGCTACCAAAACTCTAAGGTATGTAAGACTCAGTCATCCTAAAGATCAAATCATAGGAGATAAGAGAAAAGGGATCTTCACCAGAAGAAAAGTTGCAGAGGAACAAGTAAATTTTTATCTGTTTTCCAAGATTGAACCTAAAACTGTGGATGAGGCTTGCAAAGATGAGAATTGGGCAAAGGCTATGGAAGAGGAATTGATGCAGATAGAGAAGAATCAGACTTGGGATCTTGTTCCCAGACTAGGAAATAAGAATGTTATTGGCACAAAGTGGGTCTTCAGAAACAAGATGAATGAGAATGGTGAAGTGGTAAGAAACAAAGCAAGGTTGGTATGCAAAGGATATGCTCAAGTTGAAGGAATAGACTTTGAAGAAACTTTTACTCAAGTTGCAAGGATTGAAGCAATAAGGATGTTTTGGCCTTTGCAGCCTACAAAGATTTCAAGGTTTACCAAATGGATGTGAAGTCCGCCTTCTTAAATGGAGAGTTGGAAGAACAAGTCTATATTAAACAACTGGAAGGGTTTCAGTCATCAGATCAGGGTGACATGGTATGCAATTTGAAGAAAGATTTGTATGGATTAAAACAAGCCCCCAGGGCATGGTATGCACAGTTGGACAGGTATCTAATATAGATAGGGTTCAGTAAAGATACTACAGACATCAATCTCTACTTCAGGATCAATAATGAACAAATCCTAATTGTTGCAGTCTTTGTTTATGATATTATGTGCTCAGTTTTTGTTGGAGAAATGCAAAGTGAATTTGAAATGTCCATGTTTGGAGAGATGAACTTCTTTTTAGGTCTGCAAATAAGTCAATCAAATAAAGGTATCTTCATTTCTTAGTCTAAGTATGTGAAAGAGTTGTTAAAGAAATTTGGGATTGAAGACTCCAAACCAGTTTGCACACCTATGATAACTGGTTGTAAGTTAAGCAAAGATGATAACTCACCCATGGAGGACCAAAAAAGGTACAAATCTATGATTGGAGGATTACTTTATCTGACTCAAACCAGACCTAACATAATGCATACAGTGTGTCTTGTGGCAAGATTTCAAGCAGAACCCAAGGAAACACATGTGATGGCAGTCAAGAGAATTCTGAGGTATTTAAAAGGTACGATGGATTATGGTTTGTGGTACCCTAAGGATAGTGACTTTACTCTTAGTGCATATACTGATGTAGATTGGGCTAAAGATGTGGATGACAGAAAAAGTACAAGTGGAGGTGCATTCTTCTTGGAAAAAAGGTTAGTATCTTGGTTGAGCAAGAAATAGGATTCAATATCCCTATCTTCTGCAGAAGAAGAATACATTGCAACAACATGCAGTTACACTCAAGTGTTATGGATGAAGCAGACTTTGAAGGACATCAGAGCTGTGTATGAGGATCCAATCGTAATCTTTTGTGACAACACAAGTGCAATAAACATATCAAAGAATCCAGTGATGCATTCAAGGACAAAACACATATCCATTAGGTATCATTTTCTGAGAGAAAAGGTGATAGAGAATGAAGTCAAGTTGGAGTATGTTTCTACCAAAGATCAAATTGCAAACATTTTCACCAAGCCTCTGCCTAAGGATACCTTTGAGTATCTCAGAGAAAAGTTAGGGGTTATCACCCCTCCTACTCTAAACTAAGATGCACAAAAGTGCATCAGTCCAGAGGTGCTTAGAGATCTGGATTGATGCCTTTTAGGGCTACTTCTTAGGGGGAGTAGTCAGAGAGTTTAGAAGAAAGATTGGATCAGAGTAGAAGAGTGCAAGTATGTGTCCTTTGCCATTGATGTCAAAGGGGGAGAGAAGTCATGTGAAAAACTTAGATAGACAAAGAGTGCAGATGTGTAAAGAGAAAGGGGGAGAATCTTGTTGAAAGAAAGAGTGCAGGTGTGTAAAGAGAAAGGGGGAGAATCTTGTCTTGATGGTTGTTTCAGTTTTTCACATCATATGTTGCCATCAATGACAAAGGGGGAGATTGTTGTAAGTATGTGCCTAATCGGTGTTGTCATTGATGTCAACATATCTTTGTTGTCATTGGTGTTAATTGTGTTCTATTCTATTACTTGTTTAGAAGCCTTGTGTGTTGAGGATATTGAGAAAATTGGCCTCTCCGAAAGAATCAAGTGAGTTACAGTGAAGCGTAGTATAGACAAAGAGTTGTATACTGAAGAACAATCCAGTAGACTGCTTTGCATCTCTTGCTGGATGCAGATCTTGGTTTAAGGATTGGAATTTATTTAAAGGGATGTCTGAAGATGCTAAATCCTATGTTTGAGTCTCTGGTGTAAAGTTGTGAGAAAGTTACATTCACCAGAGTAAAGCCTACTCCTTCTGATTATTCTTTGGTGACAAGGAGAAAGTGTTTTACTCCGCATTCCTTCGCAATAAAGTATTTTGCTTTGTAGTTCTAGAGGGAAGTCTGGGATGATGATAAGTGCCTACAATTGAAGTGGTTCATGTTCTGGTGGTCCGCAAGCTATCTTTCTCTTATGACAATTGAAGACAGTGAAGTTCATGTGTTCCAGTGTGAAGATCCTATTATTAAAGTGGTTAAGATTCATGCGGTTGCTCCTGATGATTATAACGTGCTTGTGGATGTCTCCTGATCATGTTCCTATCTTGACTTTGGTCTGCATTAAGGAATTGAGATCATGTTTGAAGATTCTTCCCATATAAGGTAGTGTGTAACCAGTCTTAGCCGACTTGGTTAATTCCACTAATTGCGGAGATCCTTTGAAGATCATGGAAGTGTGTTGAAGTGTGGAAGATCGTGTTTGAGGCCCAGCTAAGGTGTGGCATGATCTGCATACATCTTAACTTCTTTTTCTTTGCATAATGTTGTAATAGGTCAGGACCTATTTTGTAAATGCTTGTATTACCGACCTTGGAGATTGCTCCAATGGTTGATGATTGTAATGCCAACCTTGATGATCATTCCAAGGTTGATGAAGTGTATAAATACTTGTAGTTGAGCTATGAAAAAGTTGTCCTTGAGTGAAGATGGAAAGATAATAAGAAAGGTCCAAAAGGTAGAGTAGAGAAGAGGCAGAGCAGAGTAGAGGCAGAGCAGAGCACAGGAATTATTGTACTTCAATCACAAACATAAAAGGTGTTGATCATGGCAGTGAGCCGCCAGTAGGGTTTAACAACCCTTGTTGTAATCTTGCTAGGTTTAGGGTTGAGGTAGTGAGCTTGCTAGACCTAGTTATTCTTCATGGTAGTGAGCCAGTATGTTTAGGCCCGTAGAGTGACCAAGCCTAAACATCATTATTTCAAGATTGCAATATATATTGAGAGCTAATCCTCTCTGTGGTTTTTCCCCACCTTGGGGTTTTCCACATAAAATCTGTTGTCTCTTGTGTTTGATGTTGTATCTGTGGTTAAGTTTTTGATTTCATGCATTCATTTTTAAATCATAATAATTATGGATAAGTGATTGATGTTTAATTGCAGAAGTGTTTAAGTTTTTGAGACAACTGATTCACCCCCCTCTCAGTTGTCTGGGGCATATCAATAGCACATTCATTGACTTTCTCAATGAGAAGAGGCTACATGATAAATTTGACCGATTCCTTGAATATCATAAGGATGAATTCCTTGAGCAAGTTATTAACAATGGAGTACATCTCCCTCACCACTTCGATCAAGACAAACTCAAGACACTTTTCCACAACAATCCACCATCATCCATTCACAATCAAACATGGTGTTGTGTCCCTGATCCTAACAAACTGGTCCATGATAATCTATGGGCCACATCCACTAACTCCATTTACACCATTAACCAACACATAAGGAGTAGTGTCATCCCACATCCACAGTGCCAGACCCTCCCTATGGCATTCCACCACACATGATGCCATCTAATCCTCCAACCTCTGCCAACATCACACTAATCCATCCAACTCAAATGTTTTCACCACTCCACCCATCAATACAAACTCCTCCAATATTCCTCAAAATATGACTAATGTCATCACCATCCCAAAATCACTTTCACTCTTAGTCATTCCCCAAAGGATGACTATGACTCAATCGACATTACTACCTACCATACTTTCACAAACACTTCTCCAAACTCAACACCCACTCACATCACAACCACCACATCATTCATAAAATCCCTTAACAAGCTATACACATCCCACATATACCCAACCACCACAAACCTATTATTCTACCACCCATCCACAACCACCCAATTTTGCATCCATGCAACACCAAAACATTGCCCAACTCCACTTTGAATCTTAATCTAATAGCCCCATAGATATAAGAATTCAAAATTCCACCCATAGAGTGCAACCTTTTACTACTAAAAAAATTGGTCCACCATGAAAATGCTCATCTTCTTCAAAGTGTAAAACATATACTTCATCATCATTAGAGGACAAATTTGTGCCCTTTTTTCGTGAGAGCAACTAGGTGTTTGCACATAAAGAAATTCATCTGGGCTCCAACTAAATGTCAAGACACACTTTAAACTACTCTTTATATTTAACCAAAAGAGCATGTCCCTTTGAAGGACTAAAAATATTCATTTATCATACTCTTGTCCATTTATACACCACTTATTCCTTTATTCTCATAATATAATGAATCAAATATTTTGATCATGTCGTCATTTATTGGATAATTTAGGATTCTTTTTCATTCTTCCTCTTCTACTAGGATTAAAGTTTCCTCAAAGTCATCATTACTTGAGTAGTTCTCTACCTCATTTTTATGCAATGAAAGCATATTTTTAACCTGTAGAATTATTCCTATACTAACAACCTTTTATCCATTCATTGAAGTTTCTTCCTTCATCTTATCAATGAAGGATCTATCAATCTCTATTGCAACTAGGAAATCAATTATTACTTCATCTTCAATTAATTTCTTTGGCACATTTTGATTTAAAATGCATGACTACATTTCTTGCTTTAGCAATATAACTTTTGAATTGTAGGGCAAACCTTCTTTCCTTTCCACTGCCTTGAGAAATACTTGAGAGAAGTCTTCATTTGAACTAAACCCAAGGGTTGAGAGGATCATTTCAATTAGTAGCATTTGCTTAAATAAAAAATATACATTTTATACTACAACACTTGTTTGAATAGTAGCAACATCTTTCTTCTCTTATAGATTAAACATTCATTGTTACACACTCCTCATACATTATAAATACATGGTCTATCATCATATTATGCCAATTTTGAGTAATACATTTGAATGAATTGTGAGAGGCATGGATAATAGGATGATTAGGTTGAGTAGGTTGAAAATGGTTATGGCTTTGAAAATCAATCACTTTCAATGAAGGAGTGGGCTACATGGGAAGGATTTTAACTATAATTTGTTATTTTAAAATAATCATCGTTAGAAATTTTAGAACATAGCTTTCTCATTACAACCACCTCATTTTCATTATAAGATTGAGTTGGAGGGGAGGTGAGTGGGCAGATTTTTTGCATGGAATTGCTTGGGATAGCTTGAGGATATGCATAAAATGGATGGAGGAAAGATGTAGTAGGTATGGGAGGAAGTTTTCCACCATAATGAGCTCTTTCTCAACTTGAATAACTATATTTTAGGCCTAAGGGAGAGTTACATCGCCTTGCATTTTAATCATCAAAGATAGATTAGAATCTAATGCTCTTAAGAAGTAAATAAAATAAAAACCTAGAGGAGGCCACACATCAAATGAGAGCCTCTCTCATGTCTTGTTGAATATGGTGTTTAATTCATACATAGATTATTTTGCTCTTTTTATTGTGGTGAGATGCTGAACTAAAATTGTGCAATCAACCTTCTCCCTGAATTGTTCATGCAACATGGTTTCAAAAAATTCCCAACTTGTAATGGATGAGGGTGTTAAACCTCAAAACCATTCAATTATTTTTCCTTTGAGAGAAATGGCCAAGATCTTAAGAGCAACCTCCTCTTCTGCAATACCATGGATGTCACATAGAATAAGGACATCTTGCATGTGGTTAGCTAGTAGTATTGAACCATCTCCATGAAACTAAGGTAGGGCCTTCATAGTTGATTGTGAAATACCATTTCTTTCATATGCAAATTACAAAGGACTATTTGGAATTTGAATTAGCAAATGGTAGATTTAAGGTTACCGTCACATTCAGTTGTATATTTAGATGAACATAGTTTGCCTCTATGGAGAAATGGATCTGTAGACATAAAGAAGTCATTGGGTGGAGGATGTGTACTCATTTAGAGTTAATATTTCTATAACCTACCACAAAATTCATAGTGTGTAGAAATTTGCTTGCCTAATCAAAGTAAAGGAAATAAACCTTGCATAAGATTCTAACTTTTAATCAAGTGATTGTGGGTTTGCATCCCACACAACATGCCAAAAACTATTGAGTCTTTTTGTGCAGCTAAGGTTTTGGTGAATAAAGATGCTTAACATGACCAACAAAAAATGAAAGGTTTGTAGATGTGGGATGCAATCGATAGACCAATCTTCAGAGTGAGGGCTAGCTCTCTAGTTACTTCAACCTAACTCTAACTAAAGAGGAAAAGGGAAGAGGGAAATTTCTGAAAGTAAAATATAGAAAGCATGAAAGGTCATAAGACAAGAGTAGCCATCCTCCCACCATCTAACTAGAGCTAAGAAACTCATGGTATCATAATCAATCATAATGAAACTAGAAACACACACAACAATCACAAGGTTTCATGCACACCAAAGATGAGTCAGAACTTATGGAGTAACAACCTTGTAAATTAATGTCACGATATAATTTTTAAGATTACATATGGTCTACATAGCATATTACTAGAAACAAATATAGAAGTTCCCCTAAAGCCAAACAATTGAAGGATAGAGGAAAGGAAAGAATATTCCTAGGAAAAGCAAAAGAACCAAAAAGGAATAATTTCTCAACCTCAAGAATGAACATACTCAACAACAATACAAGGGGCAAAATAAAACCATATATTTGTATTGACCAGATCATGAGGTTTGAAAGAAAGAAATACAATTTACCACAATCCTAGAGAAGTTGAAGATAGCTATCTTTACGGGTAGAAAACATTCACCCAATCCTTTCCCAAAAACTAGAAAACCACATCATAGAGTTGTTGTAAAAATGATCTAGCATCCCTTACAAATTTAGTCTTTGAGGTATATATAGAATAGGAGAGGAAAGAAGAGGGAAAAGAAGGAGAAAATCCCATAGTACCTGAGATGTGGTTGTGCAGTCTTCAATGCCCATACTATAGATGTTGGTTACTCATTAATATTTCTATCATTCTTTGTGTGAATACTCATCCCACAATATTTGGGAAATCAAACATTATAATCCTCTAACAAAGTAATTAATATAGTAATCCCCAAATTTATATGTATGTGAAGATATTTACTAGCATTGGATTTATTTTGTCATCACTGCACCTTCTTGAGTGATTTTCTTTTTATTTCTACACACCTTACTTTTTAATTTAGAACACTTTTATGATGGAAATAAATGCACAACCCTTCACTTTAATATTTCCCCTTTCTTTGGTATTTTTGTGTAATATTCTCCTTTCCACTTTTACGTGGAATTCTTTCACCTCTAGCTTTCTTTTTGCCTCTCTTTTTCACTTGTGCTTTTATTTGTGACATGGAATATTAGTATTCACTTCATTCACTTTCACATCACAAATATTTTAGCATGAATACTTTGTACCTTTTATGTTTTGCATTTGATTTCCTTTTAAATCTTTCACTCCCTTTAATCATTAAAAATATGAGTTTTAATAATTAAATTACATGCAACCATCACATTAATATTAAAGTAACCTTTAATATTAAAATAATACAATTTTAATACGGGAAACTTTTTGAGAGTGGAGACACTTTTGGTTCACATAGCTAGAGCTTGAATTGAATCACATGTATACTTGTTAGAAATGGATTTGGCATCAAGACTACTTGGGTAGTTATTTTACTCAAACAATTAAAAATAATATTAAATGTTTCCTATTACGATCCTCCAACCAATGGAAAGATCTTGCTCTAACACATCTCCTTGCAAATCAAACAATTAAAAATAATATTAAATTTTTCCCTATCACGATCCTCTAGCCCTTGCATTTACCTCAAATTGTTGTAGATGATTATTTTAATCAAGTCAAAAATAATATAAAATTACCTTAGACTCTTGAGATGGATTATTGCTGGTGGCATCTTCATTGGTTTTGAAAATATTAAATAATGCATAAGCACTATAAAATACCACAAAGCTATCTAGTTGTGGGTCCCAACACTTCATGACATTAAAATTAATGTCATGGCTTTATTTCTAATTATCTCCTATACTCCACTCCCATGTTTATTTAAATATCATTTTTATTTGCCATATTTGAGAGGCTAGCCGATGGCATTACTTTTAGTTGTACCTTTCCTTACAAACACGAAAATCTATTGGAACTGTTGATTCATTCAATCCAATGTTAGTTGTACATTTCCATCAAGCATACAGAGGTCCATTCCATCCGCACCATATAACCTCTTGATTGCAGACCGCCATTGTCATTTTGATCAGTCTCTGATTAGAATATTAGCACCCATCTTGCAATAAATTAAAGCGTATGATGGATTTGCCACACCCATATTTGTTTGCATTTCCTTCTAAATTTCTATTTGAACCTTTTCTTTTTGTTGGCCACCCATTTTAGCATTGATTTGTCTTTACCATAATAAAGGAAAATGCTTTAATATAAAGTGGCCAATATCTAAAGATTGCAACACCAAGTTTTGTATAGAGGTGTGTCATTTGATTAGTTATACGCCATATTTAATTTGAATTTCTTCTTAACTTTTTTGGTTTCTCTTTTCAATACAAGTTGCACCACATTATGTATTTTGATTTGTAATTTGAAATATCTGAATGTAGGTGCCATACTTCACTACTGCACTGTTATTCCTTGGTTCTTGGTTGATATTTTGAATGGAAGAGCACATTAAATATGTACCTTCTTGTTACAAACTCTAACATTCCATTCTTGCACAAAGGTTCCAAATTCTAACTTCTATGCCAAGATTGATATGGGATAGTTATTACCTCTAATAGTAATAATATTAAAATCTTGTATATCATAACTTTGAATACCTAGTGTCATTTTATTTCCTTGTATAATACTTCATTTATCTACTATATTAAATAATAAGACATTTGAATATAGTTGTACCACATTACCATCACCTAGTGTACTATTCACCATTCATTGCTGGCCCTGTAGCCTTCATTGCTTCCATGTGAAAGCCAATATTTTGATTGGAATTTAACCATTAAATGGAGGCTTACCTATAGGATAGGCTTATTTTATGGTGACCATAAAATGGTTAACACACACTATCTTGCGCAAAGTGTCTCTTCATTGGTAACAAACACATTGACATGCAAAAATACTTACCTAAGAACCTCCATATAGCTCCCTAGGACATCCACTAGTTGGGAAATATCTAGTTTAGTATAGACCATATAATACAAAATTCTACCAACAACACTCATATAAAGGTGCTGGGTCATGTCCTTTATACCACCTAGTGTCAAAGAACACACACATTGATCTACAAGACTGCAAACTAAACCTCTACATAATAGAGCATTCTTCCCCCCAAAGTTTTATGCTCACTATCTCTCCTCTAATCATCTTTCTAAGAAAACTTAGCTCTCCTAGGTTAAGTTCACATCGCATAGAAAATTGAGATTAAATAGACCCAATCATTCATACTATTACTAAAAGATAATGATGTACACTAACATTAAATGATCACAAACATGTTTGAAAACTAAACAATGTGTTATGTTCAACTCTATACAAATAACAACTCCAATATAAAATTAACCAAGCCTCTAGGATAAACAACAAACCATAGAGAGAAATTTTACAAAATATACCATCTCCTTTTGCCCATACTAGCAAGTGTTGTAGTTGTGACAAGTGGATCTCCTTTAAAATCCCATTTAGAAAAGCCATTAAAACATCTAACCATTCAACCTCAAGGTCAAACACAATAGAAATAATAAGATGAAAAGTTTTAATCTTCTCAACTAAAGGAAGATCAATCTAATAACCATTACCATAACTAGGGAATATCCACAAAAGAACTAACCATATATGTACTCATCAAACTTGTCCTCAAAAATGACTCCATAGCTCAAGACCCATACATAAGGAGACAAATGAAAAATGATACCATGCCACATACTTCTCAAGACAATCCTTAGAATGGACATCCATAGCTCACTTTTCATTCACATAAGAAGGAAAATCATAAAACACAATGCATCTAAGAAACTATAATATTGAACATTACGAGTACAATGATCAAAGGTAATTTTTAGCCCATAATAATAGTACAACTATTTTATCACTTTTCATAAAAATGAGATCTAAAATATTTATTAACTATTTCACAATTAAAATTTGTAATGTTTAAGTAGAGTGCTAAAATAATTACTACTATTGAAATACAATATAAGTGCTTTTGGATTAAACTATGCGTATTTCTTTGCTTCAACGTTTGGGATCACACTCAGTGATCTATTATGAGGAAGAGGATTCTAATCACTGATGATGGATCACTGAGTGTGATCTGAAACATTGAAGCAAAGAAATACACATAATTTAATCCAAAAGCACTTATATTGTATTCTACTATGGACTGTGGAAAACTCATGCCTACTATTACTACTGAAACTTTGAAATTTTTATAGTTCGATCAATCAAGGAGAGGATGAATGTGACCTCCAATATGCTGGCCTCCTACACATGGGACACTGATTTTGCCTCTCTAACCATTGTTGAATGCATTCTCTGTGAAATATGTGGTGTTCATTGCAAGGCAACTGGCATGCCTCTTCTGCTGCTTTAAAATCAAATAAACAAATTGCACATGTAACAATTTCATTAAAATGATTCTCTGAAATTTTTATTGTAGGCAGGCCTTCTATCGCTTGTCTTATATCTCTCTCCCTTTTTCTCTCTACTCTTTCTTCCAGATCGCTTGACCAGCTTTGGAAAATCAATCGTACTACTCCGAACAAAATAAATTTTACTTTTCTGATTGTCTCACAGTATGTGTTGCATGCAGGCATCGGATTGTCGCACATACAGTAGTTCACTTGGTATGAGTTAAGCTCTTGCTGTAATGAATCGAGAACACTGTTAAACTGGTGAAGATGAATTGCAAAGTTATTAGCTTGATTTTCTGGGTCTGCTTCGTATGCTACTTTCTTTCTAATCAAATCATTTTTCAATGCACAAACACGAGTATTTAGGTTGGCAAAATGCTGCCTAAGAGCTTCTCTGTTAATGTCATTAATGATCTGATCTGCCTCTTGCTGCTGTGACATTTTCTTAATTGATTTCTGGACTTGAAACTCCAAATGGCCAACTAATAATGGATGAATTTGATCTCATGCTCCTTTTTATATATCATACCAATAAATTGAGAATTGAGAATGAATAGAGGTGACTGCTAAGAGAATGAGGCAACATCTAATAATTAGTTTTTAAGAAACTCAATTAACATTAATAATAAAATCTTCGAATACTATTGTAAAGGAAAATTATCAATTTCCTAAAGAGTTATCTAATGTCAATTAATTTAGATAATCAAAGTTGAGGGTTAATATTAGAATATTAAATTTTAAACTAGAAAAAGTAAATTTGATAAATTAAAATGTTTAGTTTGATGAACAATAATAAAAATATTGTTTATGTAAGATGAGTTTCTATTCACTTAAGTATAGAAAAATGGATGTTCTAACTGTATTCACTATCTTGAATTCTGTGCAAGATTCGATGGCTCTAATTTGATTTCCTAGATTTAGGTCAATACCAAGTCATGCAAATCTGACCTCTAATGCACATTCTTGATCTAGTGCACTATACACTTCCACTATTTAGTTCACTAGATTATCTACTCTGAGTGTTGACTATTAAGGACTAGAAATATTTAAACATACCTTGGGAAAATTGTTAGAATTGCAAGGGCCAAGTTCTCTGAGGTCAACCCTCTTGATTGGGCCAACTTTATGTTCATGGAAATGACCAAAGACAACACTCTTCAATAATGCAAATGTCCTTCAATTAAGTTCCTTTTAATGCTCCAAAGTGAAATATTCCTAAAAAGATGTTTCTTGCAATGCATAGGATCTTCATTGAATTCTTGGATGATAATTAGTACATAATTTGAATGTCTTTAAATACTTTTACATAGCAATAAAATCATGAAATAATAGCTAGTGAAATACGTAGGAGTTGGCAAAGATTTGAAATTTGGATTTGTGAATTTTTGGGCTGATATTGCATGGTGATGGATCAATCCCACACCATAGGATTGACCCAAGAATGTAAATATCGATGTGGAAAATAAAGGTCTTAACATGGGGACAATACTAGGTGTAATAAATGTTTAATCTATTGGAATATATGTATGGATGTTGATAAGATATGATCGAATGTATGGGAATACGTTGAGGTAGGCATGGGTGAAGGATTGATAAATAGGCACAACATTATAGAAGAGTGTGTCATTTGTTGATATGTAATTGTATTAAGTCATTCCATGAAAATGGGCCCAAAATTAAATGAGAATTAGCATCAATATTCAAATTTCACCATTACATTTTTCTCCCACTCAACTATTTTTTTGGTGGCTATACGTCACCATTTGACTGATTTTCTCATTTATATCCCCCAAATTTGGTTATTTTTAGGTTTTTTTAGAAATGTCTAACTCACCCATATTTGATAGATTTTCTCTAATTCTAAAACAAAAGTGCCTTGAGTTAAATTAAACTAGTAAAAGCACCAAAGGTGCTATCAAATGGCCGATAGGCACAAATATTTATAGGCCTATCACTTAATAATATGCATTTATATTTTTATTTGAATGTCATTATGTGTAGTATTTGGTGGATAAGGCTATAAATACTATAAGTGTTTGTTTCATTATAAATCTTTATTAAGTGCTTTGTAGTAGGCAAAGAACTTCTATAAAGAGATAATCCATAAAAAATGTTTGAAGTTGAATGCAAAAATCACTAAAAAATTTATTAATCCTAATTTTAATTGGAATAGAGAAATTCAATCATTTTTTTACAAATAAAATTAATGGAATAGGTATTAAATGAACAGTCATATGAACTAAATCATAAAAAAACTATCAAAGAACTAAATCGTGAAAAAACTAGATCAAAGAACTAAATCATCAACAAACCATCCCCTAGATACATTTTAAGCAATCAATACATTAAGTTAACCACATTACCTAAATAATGTAGGATCATAGAAAATCCATGTCAAATTAAATAATAGAGTCTACAATTCCAAGGATTATGGAATGTAAGTACCCTTTAATTCATAATTGTTGTTGAATTTGACATGTAGAACAAAAAGTAAAAGGGCAAGGTATGCACCTTTCACCCCTTAGCATTTTCCCCCACTTTAGTGTGAATGTGAATTTACATGGGCATACATACCAAAGTGAAAGAAAATAAAACAACTGATGTTAGAATGGTGACAAATAAATAAATATTAAACAATATTGGACACACCCAATGCATATGATCCAAAAATAAATAAAATGAAATTTTTAAAAGCTAATGTGTTAAAATTATAAAGAAAGACTGCAATTTTGTAATTCTGGTTGATTCCATTTTTATTTGCACCAACATCCCACAGTTAACTAATCAACAAGATTTGAAATGGGGGTTGTTAAAGTTTTTACAACTGGAGCCTATTTTTACAAAAAGTATTTCCATGTGAAGTAGAAAATCCCTTAGGTAGATTAGATACAAATCAAACTTGCTCTGCTTTGTATAGCATGAGAATTTTGTAAAATGTTTATTATTATAATACATTTATTATATTGGCATGCATGGCATTATAGTTTTTAAATAGATCATGGGATCCCTAGTTTCCTTCAGCTATACTTTCTAGCATTGGTTGCTCAAAATAACTATAAAATCTATGGGACCACTAGATTGTTAAAGGATCTTAAATTTTCTCAGCAACACCTATGGATAAATTTTCATTGGATCTACTCAATGGGACCATAGCCTGAGCCCTTGTGAACTTCTTGGAATACTCTTACCAAATAATTCTCAATACCAAAGTGAAAACTAGTAGGAAAAATGAGGAAAAGAAGTAATTTGTAGACGATTTCGTAGTTTCCTTGAGCACTCTTCTCTTATCATTACCAAGTTGTGCCTCGATGCTATATGCATTGTGGATGATGACACTATTGACAATCTCACGTCAGCTTCTGATGTGTGACATCACTGCCCTCTATTTTAGGTTTCATGCATTCATATTCCTTCTCTCGTGCACTTACATGTGGATTCATCCCCCTAAACTATTTCTACTTGAGATTGTCTATGACTTATGTATTGGGTTTTTATCAATCCTTTATTTACCTCTTTTTTTCCTTTCTGTCATTTTCTTCTAAGATTATGCACCACTGTATCATTGTCTAATGTAACATGAACTTTCAAGTCCAATTGGCATACTTTGGTGGCATTCATATAATATAAATTTCATTTATAATGCATTGGAGTTGTCCTAGAATAACTCAAAAGTAGAAGATGAAGCCCAAGTGAGGCATTAGGCATATAGCAAAGGACCTACTACAGACAATTCTGAAGTCAAATCTAGATGACTATCAGCAAACTATTGAAGAAGGGTAATAAAGTGGAACACCTTGAATTGAAATCCTGAAGTCTAACCTAGAAGACAAATATGTGAAATATATAAGTGTCAATCTGATACAGATTTTGAGTAGGAGAAAAGAATTTAAGAAACTCATGATTGGGAGACAAATTGGCCCAATATGGGAACTAAGAAAAACCTAAAACCCCAGACTAAATATAGAGAAACCATAAAAAACATAAGGAAATCAGGGAGCCAGACACTAGGAAGGCACAACCTGAAACTACTTGAGTCAAGAAACTGGCCCAAATAGGGTAGCTTCATTATAAGCATAAAATAATCACTTAAGTCTCCAAATTGAATCAAAATTGTTGTATGCATCATGGCTGGTAGGAGTAATTTTTACAGTGTTTGTGATAGAGAACAAGCAAGGATATCTTGGTTTTTAGTAAAATTAATTAATATATTTTGAGAAATCTTCAGAAGAATTGCATGCTAGGATGTTGCAACCAAGTGTATTCTTGTTGCAAAGACCACCAGCTCTTTGTATTTTGTTCTTTCCTAAGACTGACTTTGTACATAGATACATCAATGTTGCATTTACTTTTAAATGATCGTTTTATCCCTCTATGCATTTTGCTTGCTATGACAATTCATTCATTTCATCTAAGTTCTTTGGAAGAGATGATCTACACTATATTTATGTTTAACTTTGAATAGATCAAAGCATGATATCTCTGCAATATTTTATTAAGCAGCCAATATTTATGTTAAAAAAATGTCTTGATTGCAGGGTAAGTGCAAAAAGATGAGGGGCCAAAAAGGGGTCTTAAGTGGCCACTTTTTTTCTAAAATCAAGAAATGTTGGCCTTGGATGAGAAATTGAGCATAGTTACACTCAAAATTTGGAGATGCAACCAAAACAATGTTCGTAGTACTCCGAGTCTACTTTCTAAACTACTATTTTTTTAAAAAAATGGTATAGATTAAGGGGTTCAAAAGAGGGAGCCATAGAAATTGGTGTTGTTTCTATCACAAAAACATAACATAGCATGTTTTGTGGCTCCCTCAAAAGGTCAACTTTTTTTTCATATTTTTAAAATCGCTTCAGTGAAAAATTAGCTAACAGCATGTAGTTTATGCCCAATTTTTCTGATAATTTTTTGATGAATATTTGATTTTTTACTAATTTTCAAAGTGGACACATCCTAAAAATAGAATTTTGGCCGTGCTACCCCTATAAATTTTGAAAACTAATTGAAAATCATTTTTTTCTTTTTTTAATATGTGTAGAATGGAGTCTAGTTTCTAAATATATAATTTTTTTGAAATTTCAATGAATAGTTAATTTACAATGAAAAAAAGACCAAACAGTGGTTTTTGCCCAGAAACGAACACACAAACAAAAGAAATTAAAGATGAAAGGCTTAACATTGTCAAAATGTGAAAAAAATCACATCGTCAAATAGCTAAGAGAAAGCCTAACATTACTAAGGTGTTTGATTTGTTTGACCTTGAAACACATGCAAATTTGAGGGTTAGCACGAACGAAATTATGTGAAATCCTGTAGAATATGGAAAAACACGTCTCTGGACATTGGAAAGGCACTCCAAGCCTTTGGGTTGGAAATCCAAAGAAAATCCCAAGCCCAAGGGTTGGGATTCCCAAACCAAAACATAACGCAAGCGCGTTATAACGCGCTTGCGTTATGTTCAACTTTATATTTTTCCTTTTCCACAGAAGTTTTTGCACTATTTGTCATGTTTCCAATAACAAGTCACCTTGAATTTTTTTATGTTCAAGGTTATTAATCATGTATGTATGTATCTATGTATGCCTATATGTATGTATGTATAATGTCGAGGGTAGAGGAGGGTAGAGATAGGGGTGAGCCAGATAGGGGAGGAGAGGGGTGGATAAGGATTGAGTGATTAAGGTTTAAGGTTGAGGGTTGAGGGTTAGGGATAGGATTTAGAGTTTAGGGATAAGGGATTAGAGTTTAGGACCTTGAGGGATTAGGGTTTAGGGTTGAGGTTTTAGGGATAGCATTTAGGGTTGAGGGTCGAGGGATTAGGGTTAAGGTAGAGTGTTGAGGGTAGAAGGATTAAGGATAGGGTTTAGGGTTGAAAGTTTAGGGTTGAGGGATTAGGGTTTAAGGTATAGTTTTGAGGGTTGAGGGTTTAGGGATAGAGTTTAGGATTTAAGGTCTAAGTGTTGAGGGTTGAGGATTTAGGGATAGGCTTTATGGTTTAGGGATAAGGGAGTAGGGTTTAGGGTTTAGGGTTTAGGGATTAGGGTACCATAAATTATAATTAGGGATTAGTGTTTATGGTTTAGGGACTAGGGATTAGGGTTTAGGGTTTAGGGATGTACAATTAAGGGGTACCATAAATAAACTAGAATTTAGGAAGGGTTGGGAAAATTTTGTGAATCATCATGAGCTGGAGATTAGAGATTTTGTTGTGTTCAGGTACATATCCAAGTCATAATTTAAGGTTAAGATATTTCAAAAAATAGGGTGTGTGAAAAACATCAATGCTCTTCAGCTTATGAATACCAACATTGATACAGATAAAAGATGGCCTTCTTCTAACAGAGTATGCAGTTCAAGTCAACCGATAGGTAGCAAGTTGTTGAATGAGTTGGTTTAATGGGCATGCCTCCTTCTTCAAGGCCCAGGTGGGTAGGAGTGGGATGTACAATTAAGGGGTACCATAAATAAATTGGAATTTAGGCAGGGTTGGGAAAATTTTGTGAATCATCATGGGCTGGAGATAGGAGATTTCGCTGTGTTCAAGTACATATCCAAGTCATATTTTAGGGTTAAGATATTTCAAAGAACAGGGTGTGAAAAATATCAATGCTCTTCAGCTTATGGATGCCAACATTGATACAGATAAAAATACCCTTCTTCTAACAGAGGATGCAATTCAAGTCAACCAATGGGCAGCAAGTCGTTGATCTTGAATTGATTTCAGATGAAGAAAACAATGATGTTGTTGAAGCAATGGAAGAAAATCAAAATTGTAAGTCTAATTTAATTTATTTCAACTTTCAAAGTAGGCATTTGAATTATAGCTTTACCTAAAGGATTGGTATAACAAAAACTTAATTATGTTACAAGCCTTTCTTTGAAGAACCCTGGACATTATGGACCCTATCATCTAGAAAAACACGACAGTGAACTCTGTCCCACCTTTCAAATCAGATATTTACCTTTTTATTCAATGAAAATGAAGTCACGAAATGTAAATCGACCATGCATACTAGTAAGATCAAATTCTTTGCCTTCTATTCTTATTACTCTTACTTTATTAAGAGAAGAGTGTCAAAAAGAATGGGTTTAATTGTAAGCTAACATAAGGCAAAGCAGTTTTGTTATTACATTTTTACGAGGGATCTCTAATAGTCTAATATAATGCAGTCTTCTATAATATGAACATTTGCATTTGTGTGAATGCTAAACTTTAATATAGTAGAGTATTAAATCAATGCAATCAGCTATTTATTGGGTTAAAATAACTTAGTTTTTGTAATGGTTTGGGAATGCAGGAGTTGCCAAAAATAGGTGAATGTCCTCTACAATTACCAAGAGAAAAAAGTTTAGTAGTTCTTGTGGATAGAGCCAGTAAACAATGGGAGATTATTTGCCTGTTTCATAACAATATACCTCCCCTAAGTGCGAGGTGGACATCAAGAAACATAGATGTACCCCAATGCAAATCTTTTATCATAATGATCATCCTTTTGATTTCAACTGTTAATTACTCATTGTGGATGTACCATACATAAAGCTTTTCTCATAGTGTGTACACCTATTGGCATAATGAACCCCAGATGGGCTAGAAAAACATGCCATATAACATTACTAACATTAAAAACATTCATAGCCATTTTTCTATCATATTCTTGTAACTCAGATATCTTTAAGAGAAGAGTGTCAAAATGATGGGTTTAACAACCTAACATAAGGCAAAGCGGTTTTGTTGGGTTTAGGGATAGGGTTTAGGGTTGAGGGATTAGGGTTGACAGATTAGGGTTTAGGGTTGACGGATTAGGGTTTAATGTTGAGAGTTGAGGGTTGAGGGTTAAGGGTTGAGGGTTTAGGGATAGGGTTGATGGTCAAGGGATTAGGGTTAAAGTAGAGTGTTGAGGGTAGAGGGATTAGAGATAGGGTTTAGGGTTGAAGGTTTAACAATTGAGCGTCGAGGCTTTAGGGCTGAGGGTTAAGGGACTGGGGTTTAAAATATAGTGTTGAGCGTCGAGGGTTTATGGATAGGTTTTAGGGTTTAATTTTTAAGGGTTAAGGGTTGAGGGATAGGGTTTAGGGTTTAGGGATAAGGGATTAGGGTTTAAGGTATAGTGTCGAGGGTTGAGGGTTTAGGAATAGGGATAGAGTTTAGGGTTTAGGGATGAGGGATTAGGGTTGAGGGTTGAGGGATTAGGGTTTAAGGTATAGTGTCAAGGGTTGAGGGTTTATTGATAGTGTTTAGGGTTGAGGGTTGAGGGATTAGGTTTTAGGGTTGATGGATTAGGGTTTAAGGTATAGTGTTGATGGTTGAGGGTTTAGGGATAGGGTTTAGGGTTGACGGATTAGGGTTTAGGGTTGACAGATTAGCGTTAATGTCGAGGTTAGGGTTAGAGTGTCGAGGGTAGAGGGATTAGGGATAGGGTTTAGGGTTTAAGGTTTAAGGATTGAGGGTTGAGGCTTTAGGGATGAGGGTTTAAGGCTTAAGATATAGTGTCACGTGTTGAGGGTGTAGGGATAGGGTTTAAGTTTTAAGGGTTAAGGGTTGAGGAATAGGGATTAGGGTTTAAGGTATAATGTTGAGGGTTGATGGTTTAGGGATAGGGTTTAGGTTTGAGGGATTAGGGTTTAGGGTTGATGAATTAGGGTTTAATGTTGAGAGTTGAGGGTTGAGGGCTTAGGGTTTAGGGATAGGGTTGATGGTCAAGGGATTAGGGTTAAAGAAGAATGTCGAAGGTAGAGGGATTAGGGATAGGGTTTAGGGTTTAAGGTTTAAGGATTTAGGGTTGAGGCTTTAGGCATGACGGTTAAGGGATTAGGGTTTAAGATATAGTGTCGAGTGTCGAGCGTGTAGGGATAGGTTTTAGGGTTCAAGTTTTAAGGGTTAAGGGTCGAGGGATCAAAGTTAAGGGTTGAGGGATTAGGGTTTGACATTGGGGGTTGAGGGTTTCGGGAGAGGGTTAAGGGTCGAGGGATTAGGGTTAAAGTATAGTGTCGAGGGTATAACGATTAGGGATAGGGTTGGAGGGTTTAGGGATAAGGGATTAGGGTTTAAGGTGTAGTATCAATCCCGTTGAGGGTTTAGGAATAGGGATAGTGTTTAGGGTTTAGGGATGACGGATGACGTATTAGGGTTGAGGGTTGAGGGATTAGGGTTTAGGGATAAGGTTTAGGGTTGAGCGTTGAGGGATTAGGGTTTAAGGTATAGTGTTGAGGGTTTAGGGATAGGGTTTAGGGTTGAGAGATTAGAGTGAAGGGTTGAGGGATTAGGATTTGACATTGAGGGTTGAGGGTTGAGGCTTTAGGGTTTAGGATTTAGGGATAGGGTTGAGGGTCAAGGGATTAGAGTTAAGGGTTGAGGGATTAGGGTTTGACGTTGAGGGTTGAGGGTTGAGGTTCGAGGGTGGAGGGTTTAGGGATAGGGTTGAGGGTTAAGGGATTAGGGTTAAAGTAGAGTGTTGAGGGTATAAGGATTAGGGATAGGGTTGGAGGGTTTAGGGATAAGGGATTAGGGTTTAAGGTATAGTATCGAGCCCGTTGAGGGTTTAGGAATAGGGATAGTGTTTAGGGTTTAGGGATAGGGTTTAGGGTTGAGGGATTAGAGTTAAGGGTTGAGGGATTAGGATTTGATGTTGAGGGTTGAGGGTTGAGCCTTTAGGGTTTAGGGTTTAGGGATAGGGTTGAGGGTTGAGGGATCAGAGTTAAGGGTTGAGGGATTAGGATTTGACGTTAAGGGTTGAGGGTTTAGGGTTTAGGGATAGGGTTGAGGGTCGAGGGATCAGAGTTAAGGGTTGAGGGATTAGGGTTTAACGTTGAGGGTTGAGTACATTGAGGTTCAAGGGTTAAGGGTTTCAGGATAGGGTTGAGGGTTAAGGGATTAGGGTTAAAGTAGAGTGTCAAGGGTATAAGGATTAGGGATAGGATTGGAGGGTTTAGGGATAAGGGATTAGGGTTTAAGGTATAGTATCAAGCCCATTGAGGGTTTTGGAATAAGGATAGTGTTTAGGGTTTAGGGATAGGGTTTAGGGTTAAGGGATTAGAGTTAAGGGTTGGGGGATTAGGATTTGACGTTGAGGGTTGATGGTTGAGGCTTTAGGGTTTAGGGATAGGGTTGAGGGTTGAGGGATCGGAGTTAAGGGTTGAGGGATTAGGGTTTGAAGTTGAGGGTTGAGTACATTAAGGTTTGAGGGTTGAGGGTTGAGGGTCGAGGGATTAGGGTTAAAGTAGAGTGTCGAGGGTATAAGGATTAGGGATAAGGGATTAGGGTTTAAGGTATAGTATCGAGCCTGTTGAGGGTTTAGGAATAGGGATAGTGTTTAGGGTTTAGGGATAGGGTTTAGGGTTGAGGGATTAGAGTTAAGGGTTGAGGGATTAGGATTTGACGTTGAGGGTTGAGGGTTGAGGCTTTAGGCTTTAGGGTTTAGGGATAGGGTTGAGGGTCGAGGGATTAGAGTTAAGGGTTAAGGGATTAGGGTTTGACGTTGAGGGTTGAGTACATTGAGGTTTGAGGGTTGAGGGTTTTAGGATAGGGTTGAGGGTCGAGGGATTAGGGTTAAAGTAGAGTGTCGATGGTATAAGGATTAGGGATAGGGTTGGAGGATTTAGGGATAAGGGATTAGGGTTTAAGGTATAGTATCAAGCCCATTGAGGGTTTAGGAATAGGGATAGTGTTTAGGGTTTAGGGATGAGGGATTAGAGTTGAGGGTTGAGGGATTAGGGTTTAGGGATAAGATTTAGGATTAAGGTAGACAAGGAGCGACTAAGAGACATAGAGAGGGGAGAGGTAGAGAGGTGAGGGGGAGAGATAAGTGAGATATAGAACATGAGCTGATGGAACTAGAGGTGAGATATTGTAAAGGTGAGATAGGCACAAATATTTATGGATCAATTTATAGCAGAACAAAACTCGAGCACGTTATAATACGAGCGCGTTATAACGCGCTTGTGTTTATTCCTGCTATAGAAACGGTAAAAAAGTGTTGACCCCCGTGATCTAGGCCCACATGCTCTGTTTTCATGTTGATTATGCGTGTGCTCTGACAAAAAAGAAGTGCTTTCATGCTTTTGGGAAGTTCACATGCACATTTTACACATTCTACCACCTTTGCATGATCTTTCCACCACCTTTTCTGCTTTGCCAACTTGAGGAGGAAATAACATAGTTTTCACACCAAGTTTGATATATATCTATTTAAGTTTCAATTTTTGTAGTGTTGCAATGTTAATTGTGATTCAATTTTAGGAATTTAATATTATAGATTGGTTAATAGTATTGTTGTTAGTAATTATATTTGAGTGTTATTCAATTTAACATTGAAAAGGAAGCAAGTGGTGAAAAACTCAAATTGTTGAGGAGTTTGATGCAAGAAGAAAAAAATACTACATAATTGGGTACTCTCTCCATTCGAATCTTCATTTTTTAGGTATGTCAAGTCTTTACATGCATGTTCTTTACATTTTCCTTAATTCTATTTGAATTACTTTATCATGCTTTATCATACATGTTTAAAACTCTTCACATTCCCATCAAGAAAGCAGCCTACAATCTCACATGATGCCATGTATATTTTCTACACTTGGGCTCTTTAATAATTATGTGTAATAAACAGACCTTAACATACCATGATGTCAAACTATACAAGAATAAATCCTTACAACATAATAAAAATACAATCCCACTATTATCTTGTCATATTAACAAGTTAAAATACAAATGAATACATGTCAAGATCATACAAGTATGCACATGACATGATGATTTGTATGCACATATCTTGGGCTAGGACATTCCTTATGCACCTATTCATGATGATTTGTACATGCACATGACACAACAATTGTTGTCTATTCCTTGACAAGCCACCCAAATCCTAGTATCCCTAGTACCAACAAAACACCTTCTCAATTCCAAATTCTAGTAGCCCTAGTAACAACAAACATGTCAAATTGGGTATGCCTCAACCTTTTCAAGCATGAAGTCCCATGTACTCTTTTCATGGCTGCAATAATTTGCTTTGTATGCTTTGTACCTATTTTGTTTGAGTGACATTTACTCTTTTACATGATGATTGTATGTACATTTACTATGAAGGGTTAAATGACATATATTTTAGTTATTTGTATGGATTCATTTCTTAGGAACTAATATTGGTCTCTTTATCATGCTACAGACAAATTATTTGTCATGCCGAGGAAACGATCAAGAATTAAACCAACACAGGAAGAGATAGAAGCTAAGAATGCAAAGAAAGCAGTGGCTATGAGGGAACTTCGTGAGAAGAGGAAATTGGACACGATAAATGAAGACATGCCAATTGAAGAGGAACCACAACCATCACAAAGAGATATGGTATTGGCGGCACAAAGAGAACCAATGCAAAAACTTCGTGCTACAAGAGATTTGAATACCATAGTTGGAGACATGTCCTCTACCACAAGTCAACATGTAGGGACACCATCTACTACATCTCAAGTTGAGAGTACATCATCACTCACATGTGATAAAGGAGGTACGCCATCGTTCCCACCTCAACCTCAAGGTATGCCATCTATTCCATCTTCGATCGAAGGTATGACATATAGCCCATCTCATTTAAATATTGATGAAATTCCTAATGTTGAGATGAATTTATCTAACTTAAAACCACCTAGAATTTTGCATAGAAAGCCAAAGTATTTGATTGATATTGATGAGAATATTTTGCAGCCAATGGAAGGTAAGATTCCAAAACGCACTTGTAGAAGATATGCTCATAAGATTTGGAGATTATTCTTTGAAAAGTTAAATGAGACTGCAAGATGTCAACTATTCCTTGAAATGATGCGAAGTATAAAGTATAGGTCCATCATGAAGATTCTTGGGTTGAGAACATTAGAGGCTTCAAGTGAAAAATCTATTGTCAAGAATCTAATGAGTGCGTATGAGAGTGTGGGTAACACCTCACGCACAAAAGATAGTAATGCAACACAGCATGTGATTACATCAACTATAGTAAGTAGTCAAATGAGGAAAGTTCGTCTCGTTAGAAAGACGAGTCAAGAATTGAGAATTAATAGGAAAACTTTATCAAGAGCCATTGGAAGACGCCAAAGAATTGAGGATACTAATGCCAATGAATTATGGGCATTCTCGGGGAGACTACCACGAAAAGATAAACCAATTGTTGAAGCATTGAGATCACTAATTGAAGAATTTTGAAAAAATTACACAAGGGTATCTCCGAATCAAAGGGATGTGGTAAGAAGGAGAATCGGTAGTTAGAACCGTGAGCCACATCCAAAGCATTTTTTGGATGAGACTCAAACACAGTTTTATGGTAAATTTCTAGAGAAGTATCCTCAAATTAAAATTTTTCAAAGATATTTTGAAATGTTAAAACCTTTCTATGTCAAGATAAATCACACACGCACTACTTGTTGTAGATTACATATTGAATTTTCTAACCATTTTGATGTTTATAGGTCTATATGTTTAGATATGCATACTAACAATGTTTTGTAGGGTTGTACCATACGTGCCCCTCCAACATCTTCAAGAGACTTCATATCAAGAATTTTATGTGAAAGAGAGGAAGGTCAAATATTTTACAAGAAATTATGCTTGGATGGCACATGTCATCGTTGCAGAGGCTTGCAACATTTGCCAATATGTGAACATATGGAAAAAATACATACGGTTAGAAATGAACTAGTAGAGTTTGGCAAGTATAAAACAGTGGCATATAATACAAAAGATGGTAAAGAAGCAAAGAGGTGTGAATTGGTTATTGAAAAGATTCCAGTGTATCATTTTATGCCTATATTTTGTGACAGCATAGTGTATGAGTATGCAAGACATGCCCATAGAGCTCGATGGTTGGACTTGCAATTCAAGTTATGCAAGGACACATTTCTAGTTGGTAGCATTCTTTCAATCGTCCACTTTGCAGAGAACTACAGTCTACAGCCACAACGTGAGATGCAATCACAATATTACAACTCCACATAGGTTTCTATATTTATGCACATCTCATTCATTCATGCGAATGATAGTACATAGGATGACGGAAAGATCATAAGGGAGTATAATTTCTATATTAGTGATGATCGCACGCACTCTACGGAGTTCATGCAAGGTTGCTTTCAGGTGTTCTATAATGATTTGGCTAGAAGGGGCATATCGTTCAGTCAGCATATTATATGGTCAGATAACTGTGCGTCACAATTCAAGAACTCACAGAATTTCTATTGGTTGAGTAGGAGGCATAATTTTACAGGTATTTAGCATATGTGGAACTTTTGTGAGGCCAGGCATGGAAAGGGGGAGCATGATGGTGCAGGAGCATGTATCAAAAGAGCCATAGAACAAGAAGAGTTAAAGTATAAAGATAATGCAAAGTTGATAGATGTAAAATCAATTATCGAGTGGTGTAATGCTTCTATGGGTCCAGGTAATGAAGGTAAGTCATCAGTTCATAGATTTTTTTGGTTGATAAATGATACTAACATTGCACCATATGAGGATTGTTCTACACTGATAGGATCAAGTGAGATGCACTCTTTCAGAAGCTCAATTGCAGGTTCATGGAGTATCCATATGCGAAAGATGTCATGCTTTTGTTCTTCCTGTACAATTCAAGCCTGGGATGAGTGTGAGTCAAAGGAGTGGGTTGACGAATGGCATGTTGGTGCCTGCATGAGTATTCAGGTTTCAAGCATTTAAATATGCAGGCACCCTCCCAAAAGGTCCAAAAAATCTAACTCTTTCGGCCTCTGCAGTTGTAAAAAATGCAAAAAATAGAGTTAAAATGCATGTATCTTTGTATATACAAAGAGGTTTGTATATACAAGTGCTAATATACATTGGCGGGCTTGCAAAATCTCAATCGGCCTTTGAAAAATGGTGAAAAAATGAGTTATATGCATTTTGAATGCATATCGGGCTTGCATATACAAGGGGGAATCTTTCGTAGATTCCTAGGGATATTCGCTGCTTGTATATCGGCTCTGCTTGTATATCAGGCTTGTATGTCAAAACATACATCAGCTACATGCATTAGAAATGTGCAATGAAAAATATACAAGGGTGGAATATGCATTGAAGATTCCTGGAATATGCATTGAAGATTCCTGGAATATTCTACAGATGTATCAAGGGTTTGCTTGTACATTGTGTTGTATTCGCACATACAAATGAAAAATGTACATTGGGCACATACATTGAAAACATGCAAAGAAAAGATACAATTGGTGGGGCCCGCGAATATGCAAAACAGGATGTACATCGGGTAACAAATATACAAGTCAACATGCAAGCGCACAAATGCAAAGGCAAGCATACAAGTCAGATTTCAAAGGGTTCTTCCAATCCAACTCATAAGAACATGGAGTCTACACCTTGTATGTATATCCGCATTGTATGTTTACACATACAAGCTGATATACAAAGGAAAATATACAATTCGAACCCGAAGGAAAAGTCAAATTTGGCAAATGAAGCACTGGCATCTGCGATTTGTATGTCATGATGCTTTTATGTGTGCTGATATACAAAGGTTAGATGCAAGCCAGATTTCAAGGCGAATGCAATGTGTTTCATAAATTTTGAAATTCGTGCGTTGTATGTATAAGGGGAATGCATGTGCACATGTACAAACAGGATATGCAAGGAAAGATGATGCAAGGCAGATCCGATGGTGATTGCGATTTGTCCTATAAATGTTTGGGGTCCACCTTGTATGATAGGCAGTTGTATATGCATATGTTTTTACATATACAAGGGCGAAAAGGCAAAAGGCGAAAAGGGCAAAATGAAGGCGTGAAGGGTCGATGATGGATGCACGGGGTGCCTACGTGGCACATTCTCATTGGCTATTGACTTTTCAGCAATCTTTCAGGCCGCAGATCTTAGCGATAGGGAGATTGGATCGACGACCATGTTTTAAACTGGCAGCGAAGGATTTTCCTGTATGTTTGCAATTACATTTTGAGCGGGAAGGAGCTTCAGGGGCACGCGAACCAGTGGGCTGCGAGTAGTTGGCATTGATGGTAGATGTGTAGAGGGGTATGGGTCGAGATGATCGGCCAGCTACCACATTCAAGGACAAAAATCTCCAGATGGCAGCACATTCCCTAATTTCACCTGCTCATTCCTCTCTCTCTCAGCCACATTTAATGTTTTTGAGTGCCATTCTAGAGATGCATTGTATCTAGCAGATTTTTGAATTTTGCCCTGTAATTAATTGCTAAGGGCACAGCCTTGCTTTATAAGCAAACTGTGTTACTCATTTTGAGGTTGTTGAAGACTTGGGCATTTTTGTGAAAATAAGGAAAAATAGAGTATTTTCCTAGCGGTTGTATCTCTTTGGAGTTTATGAGTTGCATCTGAATGTACATTGCAAACATTTTCAGTTTCAATGTTGTTTTATATGAAAAATGCTTATGGCATGTGTCTAACTGTCTGTCTCCTTTGTTGCATGCTTTCCTTCTTCTGAATCTAGTTGCTAAGGGTTTCATAGATTCTAGGATACATGTTTTTGTATTGCATGTTTAATCTGTGACTTCCATTCAAGGAGTGGATTAAATTGTCTTAGGTTAAGTATGAAGAAGGTTGTATGTCAACTGGGATGTTTGTAAGTAGAGGCAGTTAAATACCCATTCTTGGGTGATGTTTGTAAGGCAAACATCAATCTAACCCCTTGAAACTTGAATCCAAAATGCAATCCGTTCTTGTGCATACGTCTAGTTGACTCCTTGCCCTGAGATAGGCACTGGTCTGCTTATTATGTAGTAGTTATGATCCAAAATGCATGTCTTGCATCCAAACCATCAAATTCAAATCCATTCATATTTCCAACCTGTTAGTTGTAGGATTAGAATTAGGAACCCCTTGCATGCTCTCATACCTGACCAGACAAATATGTCCAAGAATGTTACCAACCTTGTGATTTATCACACAAATCTTGGTCCACACATGAGAGTATTCTGCCTGTCATTGTAAAGCTAAATCTTTATGTCATTGGGTGAGTAGCTAAATCTTTATGTCATTGGGTGAGTCAAAAGTGTCAAATCTTTAGCTAATAGGGATACCCCCTTGGTGCGGCAGAACCAGAAGTGAAGGGGAGGCAGCTCACGCAACCTCCTGTATTAGTTGGCCGAATCTGCCTGTGCATTGGAACTAGCAAACCCACTACTGATTTGGAAGAAAGACTAACATGGCAGTTAAGTTATCTTAGCCCACTTGACACATATCGACCCCCGACAGCACTGGAACTAACATAGATGGAATCATCAGTTCACTTTGACCACATATCAGATCTAGTTCAACCAAGTAATATATCTATTTGCATAGTTTTTAAAATTCCTAATGTCATCTTACTTTATAGTGTTTTTGTAATGTTGACTAATTTCATCTAATTTGCTACACATATCAATATAGGGCACGTATATGCAGTTATTACAAATGAAGATAATGAAGAGGGAATAGATTATTACTTAGGTCATTGTGTTGAGGCCAAAAAGAAATTGGAGGCCCTAGTTATAGATGGAGAAAACATCGAATACCCTACAGGCTCAGTGGTTATTACTGGAACATGGCTTAGAAGGTACCCACATAAGAGTGTTAATGTTTGGTTGTTTCAAGACTTTGACACGCATCAAAAGATTCTTCATTACTCAAACCTTGTCGTGGCATCCAATGTTCATTTGATACAGTATCGGGGTAGACCTTTGAACAAAATCTTGTGGAAGGTGCGTGAGTCTGACCATGAAGCAATACTTGACACAATAAAGAGTAGAGCAGACCTAGATGGTTCATTGGATTAATTTGTAAGTATTCACATTGATTTTGTAAAGTCGTGTTACATTGAGTTGTAAGTATGCACATTAATTTGTAAGGTTTGTCTTTTTTTATTTCCTGTTGCACTTTTACACATATACACATTTTTACATCATCATGTTATGCTACATGGGGTTAGACCTAAGTGATGGATGAAGTTGATTATGAGAATAATGTATAAAATCTAGGTAATATATAAAATATAGGTGTCTGTAGGTGTATTGGTTTCTAACTAGATAATAGGTGTCTTTAATTGTGATGTCGAGGCAATGGGATAGTTGGAGGATGGTAAACTAGACAAGGTTTCCTTATGCTCTAAAGCCCAAATTTCATGTTCATTATACAAAAGTGGGAACAACAATTAGAGACTCTGAATTCTTTATGGAAAAGGTGATTTCAGATGTTATGGGACCCATTCCAATCATTGCCAAAGGCAGACCAAACTCAAGATTAACACTTCCTTCACAAACCCAAGAAATGGCTTGTAGCCCTAAAAAAGGAGAACAGTCCTAATAACTTTTGATACAGATCTTCAAACACAGAACTTGGATAATCAGTAGATACCCATTTGAACTCCCTATCATATATCCAAAACTAGGTATAGGTTGTTTTGGACGATATACCCTAACCTATAACTCCTCTTAATAACCTAAAGCCCCAATTAGGCCTAAAATACAAAGAGACCCCCCTTAAATTCACACACAGAACTCAACCAATGACTTGAGCACTTAGTATTCATGCCAAAACTATAAATTTTGTGGGTTTTGTCCTCCTACAATCTGTTGTTCCCAAAAATGCCTCTATGGTTCTTTCTAAACATCACCTAACACATGGTTTTGTTAGGTTTCCTCAAAGAAAACTTCTTCTCCTTAGATTTCCTACCAAAAACTCATCATAACATACTAGAATAGACCTACTACAACCCATTCCACTGATCAAAAGTGAATCAAATCAGTGGAATGGCCAAAAAATGCATGTGTCTTAGGTCTTAGGTGAGGCCACATGAGCTTCCACCTTCACGTGGTTCACCTTGTCAGTATAGAATATTTATATTTCTTGAAGCTAAGGGAAGCACTTTTTCTTAATAGGAAAACTTTATCAACTTTAGTTGCACTAATGGTGCAGGGGTACCTAGGTTGTCATGCCTCCAAGAGGGGTCAAAAAATAAAATTTTGTTTTGATTGAGTCAATTGTATGTAATAAGGTCTTCTAATACCATTTCATTTGTTTTTAAGTCACTTTGAGTCATTTGGGGTTAGTTTGAGTCATGTTGCAAAAAACTATCAATGTTGTCAAGTTGCACAAAGCAACTTTTACATTTTTGGTGTTCTACTCCTGATATGACCAAACTGACAGTTCCAATGCATCCGGATGGGTACGTTTAGACTAGGTATGGTTCTATTTTTCACCCAAACATGTCAAAATAGTCTGAACTACATTGTACCGATGATATCCCTATAGAGTCCAAAGTGCAAAAAGGCAGCAATCTTTGACAAGATGTTACTCAAAAACCATGTCACTTAGAAACATTTCATCTGAGGCAGCATGATCATGTAGAGTGCCTCTACAATAACCTCTCTCAGTTTTTTATATCTCTGAAGCATTTGCCTGTGGTGAAAGGTTTTCTGCTGCCCCAAAAATTGTCAGGAGGTAGTGTAAAGTTGCAAAGGGGTGTAACTTTCGTCCTGCTCCTGATGCGACCAAACTGATTGTTCCAACGCATTTGGATGGGTACATTTACGCTAGGCATGGTCCTATTTTTCACCCAAACATGTCGAAACAGTCTGAGCTACATTGTACCGACGATATCCCTAAAGAGTCCAAAGTGCAAAAAGGCAGCAATCTTTGATGAGATGTTACTCAAAAACCGTGTCACTTACTAACATTCTAAGGCAACACGATCATGTAGAGTGCCTCTATAATAACCTCTCTCAGTTTTTTATATCTCTGAGGCATTTGCCCCTGGTGAAAGGTTTTATGCTGCCCCAAAAATCGTCAGAAGGAGGCAGTGTAAAGTTGCAAAGGGGTGTAACTTTCGTCCTACTCCTGATGCGACCAAACTGACTATTCCAATGCATTCGAATGGGTACATTTACACTAGGCATGGTCCTATTTTTCACCCAAACATGTCGAAATAGTCCGAGCTACATTGTACTGATAATATCCCTAAAGAGTCCAAAGTGCAAAAAGGTAGCAATCTTTGATGAGATGTTACTTGAAAACTGTGTCACTTAGAAACATTCTGTTTAAGGCAACGTGATCACGTAGAGTGCCTCTACAATAACCTCTATCAGTTTTTTATATCTCTGAGGCATTTGCCCATGATGAAAGGTTTTCTACTGCCCCAAAAATCGTCAGGAGGCAGTGTAAAGTTGCAAAGGGGTGTAACTTTTATTCTTCTCCTCGTGTGGCCAAATTGACAATTCCAACGCATCTGGATGGGTACGTTTAGGCTAGGCATGGTCCTGTTTTGCACCCAAACATGCCGAAACAGTCTGAGCTAGATGAAGACTTTTTACCCACCTCATCCTTCAATCATTATAATTGTTATCAAAAGACATCATCAAAACATGAAAAAACTCTAAGACTTGTAGTTTTAAGTTGATTTCCTCCAAGGTACCAATGTGAGATTGTTCTGATGGCAAAGGGTGCCTTGATTCATGATGTTGAATCTCCTTCCTCCTAGGCGCCAAAATGGATAGTTTAGACAAGAAAAGGTGCCTTAGTATACTTAGCTCATTTCTTGGCAATTTGATGGCTTCAATCACTTGTTCAAATCTATAGGAGACCATTTTACACTTAGGCGCTAGATCTTAAGATTTAGAACATCTTCCTTCAAGGCGCCAAAATGAGGTTATTTAGACACAAAAGTGCGCCTCCATATAAGATGCTTATTCTCCTTCCACTTAGGCACTCATTCATGATGATCCAAGTGACAATAGGTGCTTGGACTTCCCTCGGTAAGATTTAGTCATTTTGAAGGTTCTAACACTAGGCGCTACAGTTGGAAGTGATTTGAAGTTTATTTTCCTTTAGGCACCCAAAATGGATGGTGGAGACAAGAAAAGGCGCCTAGGCTTCTTTTGATGATTTTCAAAGTCTTCCTAAGTTATATTATGTTATATTGACCCTTAGGCACAAATGGATGATCTAGGATGACTCTAGGCGCATATCCAAGGTGATATCTTTCGAGGCGCAATCTTCATTAAGTTTAGACTTCACTTTACATCAAGGCACCAAAATGGATAGTTTAGAGAGAGGCAAAAATGTGCCTTGAGGTATGATGCTCAGTTTGATGTGTTTGATCAACTTGGATAATCAAGATGAATTGCCTCCCTTAAGGCGCCCTCCTTTATACTTTGAAACATCCTTTCAATATCAAGGCGCAATTTTGAGGTTGTTTGGATGATGAAAGGCACCTTGAGTTCTAGGCGGAGTTTTAAGGTTGTGCAAGTAGAGAAATGTGCCTAAGGTCTTAAAGCAAATTTGTGCCTAAAACTGAAAATCCCCGAGGTATGACTTATGGAAGCCTATAGCCCCAATGTTATGTTGCATACTAAAATTAGGTAAGACTTAATGTAATCTCATAACCTCGCCTTATATGTAAGAGGAATTACATTTAATAACCACAATGGTCATCAGGTGCTCATAAGCATATGATTTTGACTATCTTATTCAAAACAACAAACATACTCTTTGCATCCCAATATGGTATAATAACAAGAAATTAAGAAATATTTTCAATTGACCAACTCATAGAGAATATGGATCAGCATACTCATTTGAATATTTTTAATTGAGCAACTCATAAAGAATATTAATATTTTATGTTCAACATGATGATTCATTTTTTTTTTTAAATACAACTTTTATCTTTTAGTTCCAAAATGAGGTTTAGGTGATACTTGAATACCAATATCTAGCTTATTGGATCAACAAACATCCTATGTAATACAATTGGACTTTAAATATTTGAAGTAGCCAACTACAAATATCCATTCAAACATGGATTTATAATGCAAGTATGGATGCCATCAATAAAAAAGATTTGTATTAACCAAATATCCATATAGGCATACATCAATATATGTCGATATAAGTATAACATATATACAAAATAGCCATATAGGCTTACAAGAATGCCATATAGGCATACAATGTCAACTATATGCAATACAAAATATATGTCCACAAATGCCATATAGGTATACAACGTAGGAACACAATAAAAAGTCATTCCCCTCTGGCTGGTGAAGAGAATAGATCACGGGCAGCCTTTGATCTTCTAGGGGATGGAGGCACGTATGTGGGTGTTCTACTACGAACCTGAGGGCTGCTCCTCCTATTTAGTTCTTCCTGCATCTTTAGTTGTTACAATAAAAAGTATAGACATTAATATATAGAAATTACATGTTATAAAAAATGAAACATTTAATAAAATAATCACATACTGCTACCATATAATCTATCTCCTCACTTGCCTCAGTAGCAGGAATAGGTTGTGGTGATGTCATGTCCTATAGAAGCCATCCAGATAGAAATTAAACTTCAAATCAATAATCTTTTGATTTTTCAAAAATAAACAACTCTAACAATAAATTAAAATTGAAATTTACTAATCTATCAATGGCATGGAGCTATGAATCGCAGAGGTCACACCATGCTCCATTGCCCTATGAACATCGGGAGGTGTCTCTGTAGCCTACATCATCTGGAAATAAAACAACATTATTCAATTACGAAAACTATAATAGTGATGCAAATCATGGCTCCTAACATACACACACGTTCATCTAAACATGGAAGTACACACAATAAAGCACACAAGTCACATACAAAAATTTAGTAAGTACAATTCATTCATTAAACTATTTATTTTATTACCTCCGTGAAGCTTTGAAGTCCCCCACCGCTGGCAGGTGTTGCCATGAAATCTCCAATATTAACCTATTCAACATCTAAAATCAGATATTAGAATACCATTCATATAACGATGCTATTCACATGTAATATTTATAATTGTTTACTAGTTACATACCCTAACAATAGATGATCTAGTGTAATATGCAGGTGGAGAACCACTGAAAACTACATCAACGCTATGACCCTGAAATTTCATTTAAATCATCAAACTAAATTAGTTAATCTTGCATTTCAAAAATGAAATTTAATAAATTAAATTCAATAAACTTGCCAATATTTACCTGAGTATCAAGGCTGAAAGTCTCACTCAGGAGAGTATCTATCATCACCATCTGCTCAGCTGCAAATGTAGCCTGTGCACCTGCGTCCTGACTATCCATGGGGTCATAACCACAAGCTGACCCGCAAGTCTGACAAGCATGGGGTGGGACCCTACTCCTCGCACTATCTCCCAACCTACTCTGTATTGCAGGACTGGCATGCTCTATGATGCTCTGGGTCAAGACACTAATGGACTGAAGTGTATCGACCTCAACACTCTCCTTCTCAATGGAAGGGATAGAAACATGCTCATGGGCTAGTCTGTTGATTACTCATCTCACTGCCTGCTGTGGGTTAACACGTGCCCCTGGTCTATCTTGTGCTGACCCCCCACCTCTACCTTGGAAGTCCCGCATATCAAAATAGTTTGGCACTTTATTGAGGACAAACTCACAATAGAGTTTCCTCAAAAAGTATTGCGGGACCTCATTATTATTGCATGGAGGATGGTAAAAAACCATCCACCACCTCTGCCCAAAATTGTCCCTTATCGCTTGGTTGTTGCACCAATGGATAGGGAACCTCTTGCATGTAATGGGTGGAGGTTAATTTGTTTGTGGGTTTGTGAAAATCGAACACAAGTCTAATTTTGTAATTTGTAATTTTTTCACATCTTGGTATGACAGCTTGTCTACATAATAGTCTCTAAACTCTCTCCTCTTATCCGTCCAACTAGATATTTGCTTGCTAATTAAATCTACATTTGATAACATAGATTCAAGAGATTCAGCAAGCATGGACGTATGCAAGGCTGAAGTGGAAGGATCTTTCAACCTTGCAATTATATCTTCAATTTCTTTTTTATTGTTTTCAATTTGCCCCATTAGATTTTCTTGTGTTCCAGGGGCATGTCGAGGAATGGATGGAGGAGGTTGTTGTTCCGCAGGTATTTCCTCAGGATTTTGTAGATTTTGAGGAGGAGGTGCATTAACATTTCCTAACAATTAACGAAATTTACATCAAAAATCAACTCAAACCTACCTATTTAGAAACAAATTCAAACAAAAAAATAAATAAAACTCACTCCTTTGGCGTGCTCGACGTCGTGGCGGCATTTCGGCGACGAATCGGTAATATTTGGGTGTTGAATTGACTTTTTCAAAATGCGAGCACGCTTCTTAAGGTTTGCAGGCCGCGGGTATAGAGGAAAACAAAGAAATGAAATGAGCACAAATGCTTTTTATTTATTTATTTATAGCTAGTCATAACGCGCTCGCGTTATAACGCGAGCACGTTATGCATTAAATTTTTTTGAAAATAATTTGGCCACTTTTTCGCCCCCCAACTTTTTGCACTTACCTTGCAAGCAACTGTAATTTCTCTTTATTCTAATTACCAAATGAGCAGGAATATTCACATGGTTACTAGTTTTCTTGGCTATTGCATATAATAGAGGAATTCTTGTGTACATCAATGTACAATGTGAAAAGTTATATTTGAGTAACCTTTATGCTTCATAAATTGCTAGGTTACAATTTAGTAAAATCATACAGAAAACTACATGGTTCCTGATCTTTCTACAAATAATGATTACTTGTTTGAAGAATCTAGCATCTATTGATTAAATAAATAATTAGAAAAAAAAAAGACTGCTTTTTTGTACATGACCAAATTTGAAGGAACAAAACCCCAGTTTTCTTCTAGTTGCACTTGTTAATATCTATCTATACCAATTCACAATTATGTTGTTGTTTCAACTTTCCAGGACCAATTTAAGAAGGGGAAACTAAAGCATCACTACATATTTATCAAAAAAGTGTTCGCTAAGAAAGTTACAGTTAGATGTATGATATACTTATAGAGAAGACAAAACTATATCCACGTTTGAGAATATCACCAAGGAAGCCAAGCCTTGTCCACATCATTTTCAAGTAATCATCGCTCATGTACACCTTCTCTGCAGAGAAATCCATCCCCCTAGTCTTCAAGGTATAACAGTACGGATGAATCTCACGACAGAGGTTGTAGGCCTTGGCATCCAATGCAACAATCAACATATTTTGCAGCAAATCCTATGTACCGTCACCAATCCTGAAGCTCTCCAAAAATAGATCAATCATTGTATTGGGTTCTTCCCATGCCCCATTCAATGCAGTTAAAATAACCGTCTTGTTGGAATTTGCAGTTCTTGCCAAAACTCTGTCTAATTCATCCAGAGGGCGGGCTAGAGGAGCCAGATCTTGTGCTTGGGCAGGTGAGGCCACTACATTCTGTGCAAAAAGCAGTCAATGTATTCAATGCTAGTGAAAAGTGCTTAACTCCAAATAATAGTGATAAGTTTTGATTGTTATGAATAGCTATAGAATTTCAGTGAAAATCCAGATGTAATGTGACATTTCAAAGAAAACCCTTAAACCCAAAAGCCAAGGAGAGTTGAAGAGTTAAAGATGAATGAAACACAATAACAATTGAGTCAAAGATTTATCAGCTTCATATTATAGAAACAATGCATAGAATAACGATTGTAAAGTGTCAACACCTGAACGAAATTGAAATCATTGTGAAGAAACTGCAACAGGCCATCGAGAGGATTCTCTAGAGCATCAACTCAAATTTCAATGCGATTTAAATGGGGAAGAGGATGATTTATAGTTGTGGTGCCAACCAAGCAAGTAACTGATGAGAATCAAAATCACATTCTTGTGCATGTAGGCCTTATATGTAACGCCAAGAAAATGTAAAGGTTTGGCTAGAAATGCCAGAAAGAAGTGGAAGCTAGTAGTAATTGAAACAAAATTTTAATTTTAGTTGTGGCTTGACAGATTTTCTAACAATTTTATTTTTAAAAATTTTGGAGAAAATAAAATTGAAGGACTACCAAAATTTGGCAGTTACAAGATGTGTGCACATATAGAATGGCCTATCGGCCAAATTATTTAAGATAGACACATATTGCACTATTACATATAAAATTTGGGCCCTAATCTCCTTGATTTATTAGGGGTTATTTCTCGTTTTCTACACTAGCCACATTTCATCATCTTTGTTTAAAAGTTATATATTGAGAAAAAAATAGACATTAAATCACCATAAAATTTATATATTAATAAAAAAATTTAGTTATATTGCAAATAAATTGGTATAAGGAAAAAATATTGCCATCCACTCTAAAATTTGGTTTCTCGATAAGTGTATGGAAATGGAATACAAAAAGGGGGTCAAAAGTGGCCACTTTTTTTTTGTTGAAATTAGCTTAACCTGAACTTGGATGAGTAATTTGAGATGCATGCACTCAAAATTTATTGATATGAAAAGAACAAAAATTGTAGTACTCTGAATCTAGTTTCTAAACTACTAAAGTTTTTTAAAAATAGTTGAGATTAAGAGGGTGAAATGTTTCACACACAAAAGTGTTCATGTTTTTCTCACTAAAATATAACATAGTGTTCAGTGTGTGCCCCCCTATTTTTTTGTTGCATTTAGTATTTTTAAAAACCATGTGGCGAAAATATAGTTAAGAGTGAGTACTAGAAGTTGTGTATTTTTTTGTATTTTTTATTGAATATTTTTTTGTGATTTTTAAAAGTGGATGCATCCTGAAAACTGCATCACTGAGCGTGCGCATCACATAACTTGCATAAAAATAATTGATTTTTTTTTAATGTGTAAAGAATAAAGCATTTTACAATCCTATTTTTTTTTTCAAATTTTGATAAGAGGATCAAGAGTTATAAAGAAAAATGAATACATATGTATCTGAGGAATATAGAAACATTAGTAAAAGAAATTGACAATAAAAATGTTAATGATTTCAAATTTTAAAAAAACTATATGGTTAGAAAGCTAAAAAGACGTGCAACATATTGGTGGTAATTTTATGAAATATCGTCATCCAATGTGTAAACCTGATGATGTGAAAGTTGAAAATTCTACTGAAGGTCCAAAACATGTCAAAATGAGGGAAAATAAGGCTCCAAGCCTTTAAGCTCATTGCCCAAGCCTATTCCAAGGCAAATTGGGCGGGAAGATTTTTCCACTAAAAAATGTGAGCGTGTTTTGTAATGCACTTGTGTTATGGAATGCGAGCGCATTTATGGAGTACTAAAAGCTTGCAAACAAGCAGAAAACCACATGCAACCCGTGATCAAGGCCCCACTACTATAGCACATGATTTCTGCATGCTTTTCTGTGACATTTGAGGAGAATCTTTTGTTTTATATGAATTGAAATGATTGAAATGCATTGGAAATCAACAAATATTTGATTATCGCATTTTTTTTATTTGTTTAACACTTTGGCTGTCAATTTTGATGTCTATTAAGATATTTTTGACAATTTTTTAATTGGTGTAAATAATAATCATGTACAAAGTATTTTAAGAGTATATTTGTGATGAATATGTTATCTTTTGTGATAATTTTGTTCCTTTATTTTATAATTAAAATCTTAATTAACATATATTGACAATTTTGTAAATTTAGGAATAATTGAAAATTACCATGGGAAGGAATAAACGAGGAACACCTGAGAAAATTGAAGCAGAGAAACAAAAACAAAGGGAGTGCATGAAAAGACTTCGTTAAATGAGAAAAGTTGGAGGAGAAGGTACGTCATCAACACCAATTGACATGAATGTAGAAACAAGTCCCAAAACACCTATTGAAATAAGAAATGATGAGCAAAATTTACCTAATGCAAACCAAGAACACATGCCAATAAAACACCTCCTAAAATTATTCGTAAAAGACCAAGTATCTAATTGAAATCGATGCAAATATTTTGAAACCAATGCCCAATCAAATTTCTGAATGCACTTGTAGAAGAATTGTCAATAAAGTATGGAAAAGTTTTTTTGAAAGCTTAAGTGAAATAGGAAGGTGCCAATTGTTTGTTGAAATGATAAAACATATTAATTTTAGAGATACTATGAAGATCCTCAGTTTAAGATCATCCAATACCGATGGTGAAAGAACTATTGTAAGAAATCTAATTAGTGCATACCAAGCAATAGGTTCAACCTCACACACTAGAGATAGTAATGTGATCTGATGTGTTCTTACATCAATTGTAGTAAGCAATGAAATGAAAAGATCTCGTTTGATTGGCAAAACAAGTAGATCACTAAAGATAAGAAGTCTATGAACACTATTGAAAGTCGTTGGGAGATGTGAAACGTTTGAGGATCCAAATAATAATGCACTATGGGTATTCTTACGTAGAATCCCATGCAAATACAAGGTTGTTGTTGATGCCTTAAGAGCATTAATTGAACAATTTTGGAAAGATAACACAAGAGTTTCACCCAATCAAAGAGATGTTGTAAGAAGGAGAATTGGATCTCAAAATCGTAAACCACATCCTAAACATTTTTTGGATATGATGCAAACACAATTCTTATAAAAGTTTATTGAGAGTTGTCCTCAAATAAGAATTAGTCAAAGGTATTTTGAGGGGTCAAACCTTTTTATGTTAAAATAAATCATGCACGCACTACTTGTTTTTGGTATTGATAAGCTGCAAACACAGGTGCAGATCTTGATAACAAAAATCCCCACGGGCAGCAAAATAGACCAAAGGCCACAAGCAACACAAAAACATCTGACTAGAAGCACAAGTTCATAACAATATTAAAAAGGAAACTAAGACCAGAACATTAAAAAACAAGCTAATGCAATAGATCTTTCCAATCATCTTTAATCTTCTTGATCAACTCCTCTTTGTTCCCGAACACAACATCAACACTAGCAATATGCCCATCTTGCGAAATAGAAAAGGTATTGGCCACCTTGTGGAAGACCTTCAAGCAAGCAGTCACCAACACCTGAACTTTATTTTCCATGGCTGAGAACCAAGACTTAACATTATCAACCTCCTGCACAAGTTTCCTGTTAGGCTCAACCTCCTTGGCACTCTCCACCTCCTTATCTGGGGTCTCAAGAATCTTAGTCTCCTCCTGTTCAGTGTCATAAAATGAATTATTCATTGAGTCAAAGTGGCTTGTTCCTTCTTGTTCCTGAACTGGAGTAGTCTTAACCTCCCTTATTTCCATCTCATTCTCAGGGTCATCAGGATCTGAAGTAGAGGAATAGTCATCTATTTTCAACACCTGGAGCTTCCCACCAGCCAGCCTAGACGACCCGTGAATGCTAGGTCTTCTCTCAGTATTTTCCCTATCCACAGCCTTCTCCTTGACATCAACAACTTCCACCTCTTTCTACTACTGGGGAATAGCCAACCCTTTCTTAGCCTCCATATCCACACTCCTCAAACCAACTTCACCTTTTTTGGCTTTCCTTTTAACACCTTTGGCAGAGCTAGGATGGTAATGCAAGCCTTTGCGTTTATTTCTTCCAGGGCGTGGAGGGAAACTCCTCAGATCACAAAGGCCCTCAGCAACTTCTTTACAGGATTAGCCATGGGACCCATCCCACCCCTAGAAACTAACACGAGGGTCTGGCCAGAATGTTGGGCCCTAGGGGAAGAGGAGTCCAACATGATAGGGGGGCTAGAATATGAAATAACAGGGGAACTAGAGGGGGGTCAGCAGGGTTAGTGGGGTCAACAGCAGCATTAGACAGGGCTTTCAATTTGGAGGGACTACCAAACTTGACACTGAGAGGGATGTTATCATCCGAATCCTCATTGGAAATTTATTCGACAAGGCTAGCTTTAGGGGGTTGAACAAGGCAAAGGGCCAAATGGAATTGATAAAGATGGAATATGAGACCCTGATGCAGGTGAACCACAACCACAACTGGATTACCCTCTTGGGTTTTCCTAGTTAGCTTAACAGAAGCTTCAAGGCTAGAAAGCTAGTAGAAAGGGAAGTTTACCACTATTTTATGTCTGAAGTGGTTTAACAAAGAAAAATGATAATGATAGAAGCACCTATAGTGACCTTCGAGAGTGAAAAACTTCATAATAAGGTAACATACCTAGTCCTAGGGGTTAACCAGGCTCTCATGCTCAAAGCCTCCTTGCAGTCTGACTTGTTTCTCACCTTCCTAATAGAAATGCTTAAGTCCCTCTGGGTCTTGGAACTTAGTTGGTTTTTTCAACCTTTTGCCCTTACGTTGCAGACCCATAGCACTAGCAGTGGAATCCTCCAAAACAACAAACTACACACCGCCAGCCTTCACCCTCCTATCCGCATCCCATGACATAGCAAATTGAATAGATAAATTCTCGTCAAAACCATTCAAGGAACAGTGTAACTCCCCCCTCATAGGCAATTCTCCAAACCTGCGAGTCTTCCTTAAACTCACCACAAGACATCAGTTTAGTATGCATCTTGTCGCCACCCATTCTTCTAAACTTACTAAACCAACAATGAGGGATGCAATGACAAAGATTGGCAAGAAACAAGGTTTGTTTGAACAATCTAGAAATAAGCAGATACTTATTAAAGTAAATGCAAGCCGCACACCCCAAAAACTCATAAATGTCCTTCAAAATCCCCAAGTTGTTCAGGACATAATTTTCTTCATTATATGGCTCGTGTGATCTCGCCACAACCAGAATGACCAACAAGGTATGAAAAGACTTGTGAGGCTAGCAAGGCGACAGCTCACGAGGGACGATGTGTTGGCAACAGTCCACATGGAACTTTAAAGTCCAGCTCAATCAAGGAAAGTGAGTTGTCATGACCATGACATCATCCTTCACATGCCACTCCAAATAATGAGGGGATAGCATGAAGTTACTAACCATAACAAAAAGAAGGGTGTATAGAGCCATGACCACTTAGGAAGTTGCCTCCTTTTGAATGTTATTTCTAACATTCGGGGGAAGAATAGAGTTGTTTCTCCAACACATGAATGGGTAGAGATTAATCACATGGTTAGCCATAAGGTCCGCAACTTGATTGCCTTCTCTATAGGTATAAACAACTTCAATACCATTGAAACTTAAAAGCAAAGTTTTAATATCATGAATAATGTCTTCAACCTGCCAACCGACCCTGGCTTTGCCTTTAACAACATCTATTATGAGCTTGGAATCACCTTCAACCACTACTCAATTGATGCCAATTGCCAAAGCAACTTTGAGGCCCCAGAGAAGGGCCAAGGCCTCCACCACATTATTAGTGATTTCGCCAAGCTGCCCAGCAAAAGCTACCAAGAAAGCACCCTTGTCAGACCTTAGAACAACTCCTCCACTTATCAACCTAGGGTTGCCTTTAGCAGCACCATCGAAGTTGAGTTTGGACCAACCCACAGGGGGGACCATTTAGTGTTAGCCCGAACTCTTCTCCTAGTGTCATCCATCCTGCAAATACTTGTTGAAATGCTCCACTTCTTTATGATACTAACTTCCAAGCTATTGGGAGGATGTTCGGCAACTTTCAAAGTGTTGTTAGAGAGGTTGTCCTGCAAGAGTTTGGCAATCATACAAAAAACCTCCTCATGATTTTTAGATTTTTCTTGAAAGAGCCTATTATTCCTCTCCTTCCAGAGGCCCCAAGTAAGAATGGGAGGGATCAAGGCCCAGATTTCTTTACAAATAGGGTGGAAGAGAGGAGAGGACCAAGACCTTAAAAGAGTAGGTAGGTCCTCATTCAGACACCAGGGAATTCTCAGATTGTTCATAGCCAGACTCCAGACCTTCCACAAAAAGTAATAGTGTAGAAGGAGGTGAGAGACAGTTTCTTCATCTTTAAAGCAGAGAGTACACCTATTGGGTATTTGGAATCCTCGAAGCCAAAAGTTATCTATGGTTAGGATTTTGTTTTGCACTGCCAACCACCAAAAATGGTTAATTTTTGGGATAAGGTTATGGTTCCAAACCCTCCTCCATAGGTTATCTTTATTTTGAAGCATAAAGAGGTTATAAGTAGATCTGATAGTAAAAATCCTAGACCTCTCCTTAGCCCACAACATTTTATCCTTCTGTGGGAAGATAGGAATTCTTTAATCTCTAAGAGAGAGTTGAATCTCATCCGCTTTCCGAATGAGGTCCACCATGTTGGGATAAGGTGCCATTAACCTTGTAAATCCCAATATTGTATTTATTCCATTTATTATATGTAATTGTTAATTATCCATGAGGAGATGTACTAGTTTCACTAGTAGGGGTAATTTCAGAGTAACCAGAGGTAATTACGGAGTCACTTTTACTATTGGCAAATGTAAAAACTCAAAGTAAATGAGGGTAGGCATTTTCCCTTGCGGAATCTACTATATTTGGCATGCATGACAACTGTCATAATATTTGGTAAGTGAATCTATGACAGCTGCAAGTTGTCATAAGATTATGAGATTCTATGACGCATATGACAAATATGTTAGTTGTATATTTGCTATATTTAGCCCAAGGTTCCTATCTTAGAAAGATACTCTTTTGTGGAATCTATGATAGTTATGATGCATCATAAGATGTTGTAAGAGGCCAGATTTAGTCTTGGGCACCCAACCTTTGCATGGTTGTTTTTGGACAAGTGTAAGATGCTTGTAAGATGGTAATTAATGTTTACAGGTTGGAAAATCTTAGGAGAGAGAAGGTGAACACCTAGGATGATTTGGAAAACATTTCTATAAGTATTTTCCATGTATTTGTTGATGCAATATAGATTTTAAGTACTCAGGTGTTGCCGGAATGATGTCTGATTGAAAACTGGAGGAGAGATTGGTGGTGTTGTTGTATTGTAAATCATTTTCAGATTAATACAAACATTGGGCCTCTTTCCTATGTGGAGTTTTTTACCTGAAAGGGTTTTCTCCACGTTAAATATTGTGTCATGTGTTCAATTTTCTAATTTTGCATTTCTGTGAAGCATAGTTTTGTTTCTATGTTACAATCTCCATTAATAACACAGTTAAAAATTGCAGAAATTTATATTGAATCAAATTTCCATTGAAGTAGTGTTGCTTTCATTTCTGACATTTAGCATCAGAGCCTGGCCAACTTTGACTCTTGGGTGGTAGTGTGGAAGATGTAGCTACAGTGGGAGATTTGGTTATGTTTATTTTGCAGATCTTGTGTTGTTATTATGGTTGCATCAACCTCTTGAATGGACATTAAGAAGTTCAACGGAACGGGGTATGAGTTATGGAAGCTGAAAATGGAAGATTTGTTGGAAGAAAGAAACCAATGGTTGGTTGTTCAAAAAGAGAAGAAACCTAATGATATCTCTCTGGATGAGTGGGCTAAATTGGATAAAAAGGCATGTGGAACCATTCATTTGTGTCTGTCAAATTTTGTCATGTTGAATCTCGCAAAGGAAGAGACTACACACAAGTTGTGGAAATGGTTGGGTGAGATCTATCAAGCCAAGAGTATGGTAAATAAACTTTACTTAAAAAGAAAATTATTTTCCTTGAAAATGAAAGAGGGTGAGTCAGTTGCAAAGCATTTAAATTCATTTATTTTGTTGATGAGTCAGCTTGCTTCAGTAGATGTTGAGGTTGATGAGGAAGATAAATGTATCTTGCTTCTTTGTTCTTTACCTGTGTTTTGGGAGAATGTTATTCTTGCTATCACTGCTAACCTCACAAATCCGAAGTTGGATGCCCTTGTTGCAATTTTACTGTCACAGGAACTAAGGAAGAAGAGTTTGGATAGTTCAAGGGATGCTCTCAGTGTCAAGGGAAGGTCTAAATAAAGAGGACCAAAGGGAGATCAGAAAGGGGCTAAGGACAAGCCCAAGGGCTAGTCTAAGACTCCTAGTAAAAAGGACAAAGTTAAGTGTTGGAACTGCGGTAAAAGGGGACATGTGAAGAAGGAGTGCAAAAACCCCAAGAAAAAGTGGGAGAGTGCTTCGGATAAGTCCTTGAATGCAGGTGAAGATGTTTTACTTTCTGCATGTAATGTTGTTTCTAATAATCACTGCTTGGTTGAATTAGGATGCTCATTTCATATGACCCCGCATAAGGAATGGTTCTCCACATATGAAGATTATGATGGAGGTAATATCTACCTTGGTGACAACTCTTTATATCCAATTGTCAGGAAAGGAAAGGTATTGTTGTGTTTCAATGATGGGAGGATTAAAACCCTCCCTGGTGTTTTGCATGTTCTTGGATTAGCTAGAAATCTGATTTTAGTTTTGAAGTTGAATGATTTGGGAATGCATGTGACATTTGACAAGCATGGTTGCAGATTGGTGAGAGGGAACTTGGTGGTAGCGAAAGGGAAGAGATTCAGGAACTTGTTTAAGCTTGAAGCCACTACAGTTTGTAATGCCTCTTATGTTTCTGAGGCTTCTGAAAACACTTGTATGTTGTGACACCACAGATTGGGCCACACAATTAATAATGTATTAAAAACTATTAAGAATAAAGAATTATTGGACGAATTTCTGTGAGCATTGTGTGTTTGGTAAACAAAACAGAAAATCATTTCCTTTAGGAAGCAATAAAGAAAAAAAGAAATTAGAAATTATTCATACGGATGTGTTTGGACTTGTGGATAATGAATCTATCAGAAAATCTCATTATTTTGTCACCTTCATTGATGATGTATCCAGATTTACATGGATTTATTTTATGAAACATAAATCTAAAGTTTTCACTAAGTTTAAGGAATTCAAAGTCTTAGTAGAGAACCAATCAGGTTTAAAGATAAAAATATTAAGATCTGACAATGGAGGAGAATATTGCTCTAAGGAATTTGATGAGTTTTGCAAGCATGCAGGTATTATCAAATAAAAGACAATTCCATATACACCACAATAGAATGGTGATGCAGAAAGGATGAACCGAACAATTATGGAAAGAGACAAAAGTATGCTTAGTGATGTACAGTTGGATAAATGCTTTTGGGCAGAGGTTGTGTGTACTGCTTGCTACTTGATAAACAAATCTCCTCATAAGGCTCTTGATTCGACTCCTTATGAAGTGTGGATAGGTAAGAAACCTTTTGTTTCACATTTAAGGGTTTTTGGGCTGAGGCTTTTGTTCATGTGCCTAAGGAAAAGCGATCTAAGTTGGATCCAAAGGCTAAAAAGTGTACATTCATTGGATATGGTGATAATGTCAAAGGTTATAAGCTTTGGAATCAACTAACCCACAAGATTATCTTTTCTAGAGATGTTATTTTCAGGGAACTTAAAGTTATTTCTGAACCTGAGCAACCAAAAGAAAAAGAAAAAAAGGTAAAGAGAGTGCACTTTGAGTTAGAGTAGCAAGATGCACCTCAGGAAGAATAGAATGATGGATTGGGGGGTGAAGAAGAAGAAGAAGATTCAAGTAGTTCTGATGAAGATGAGTCTATTGTTACAGAAGAAGTTGGTGCAAATGACCATGCAGAAGAATGAATAGAGTCTCTTACTCCACCCTTGAGGAGATCCACAAGACAATAGAATCTAGTTGACAAGTATAGCCCACTAGATTTTCATTGTGTATATGCTTTATTGAGTATTAATGATGAACCTAGATCCTACAGGGAAGTTATTTCTACAGATGATAGTGAGTCTTGGCAGTTAGCCATGCATGAGGAGATGATGGCTTTAGACTCTTGTAACACTTGGGATCTTGTTCATTTTCCTAAAGGAAGAAAGGCCATAGGATGTAAGTGGGTCTTCAAGAAGAAGTTTGGAGCAGATGGGTCATTGGAAAAGTACAAGGCTAGACTGGTAGCCAAGGGCTACTCCCAGAGAGGGAGTTGATTTTGGTGAGATATTCTCTCATGTTGCTAAATTGACTTCTATTATATTTCTCTTATCCATTGATGTAGCTTATGATTTGGAGATTGAGCAAATGGATGTTAAGACTGCATTCTTGCATGGAGATCCTGAAGAAGAAATTTATATGCAACAGCCTACAGGTTTTAAGGTAAAAGGAAAAGAACATTGGGTTTGCAGGTTAAAGAGGTCTCTTTATGGTTTGAAATAGTCCCCCAGAATGTGGTACCATCAAAATTTTGACTCATTTGTTTTGAAATTGGGTTTTGTTAGAAACGAGGAGGATCACTGTGTTTACATTTATTGTGTTGATGATTCTATATTGGTTATTGCTTTGTATGTTGATGACATGTTTTTCAGCAATACTAAGGGTATGATCAGTGAGCTTAAAGCCCAACTTTCAGGTGCATTTGAGATGAAGGATCTTGGTGCTTCAAGGTATATTTTGGGAATGGAGATCAGGAGGGACAGAGTTAATAAAAATCTTTGGTTGTTACAAAGTAAGTATGCGAATACTATTTTGCAGAGGTTTAGTTTGCAGGACTGTAACCCAATTAGAGTTCCTTTACCCATTGGTACTAAGCTTTCATTTGACATGTGTCTAAAAACTGAGGATGATTTTGAGGATATGTCTAATGTGCCATATGCTAGTGTTGTAGGGAGTTTGATGTATGCAATGGTTTGCACTAGACTAGATATTGCCCAAGCAGTGGGATTTTTTAGTAGATTTATGTCTAACCCTAGTAGACAGCATTGGAATTACATGAAGAGGGTGTTTAAATATCTTGGAGGTACTCCTGATTATAGTTTGGTTTATTCTAATACTAATAGTGCTGACAAATCTTTGGACATACAGGGTTTTGTTGATGTAGATTGGGCAGGTGACTTAGACAGTTGAAGGTCCACTAGTGGCTATGTGTTTACTCTGTTTGGAGGAGCAGTGAATTGGATGAGTAAGAGGTAGCCCATAGTTGCTTTGTCCACCACAAAAGCAAAGTATATGGTTGCTACTCATGTCTCTAAGGAGTCAGTTTGGTTGAGGAGACTGTGTACAGGTATTAGATTTGATTGCAGGATCATTCAGATTGGTTGTGATAGCCAGAGTGCTATTTATTTGGCCAAGAATCCCATGTATCATGCTCGAACTAAGCATGTTGATGTTTAGTATCACTTTGTTCGAGAGTTGGTTGCAAATGGAGAGATTGAGCTAAAGAAGATAGACAATCAGGAGAATGTTACATATTCATTGACCAAACCTATGAGCACAGAGAAATACGTGTGGTGTAGAGAGGCCATGGGCCTTGTTTCTAGTGCCTGATTATTTTAATTTGATTTCTTATGGGCTGATTTACAATGTATAATGTCAAGTGGGAGAATGTTGGGATAATGTTCCATTAACCTTGTAAATCCCAATATTGTATTTATTCCATTTATTATATGTAATTTGTAATTATCCATTAGGAGATGTACTAGTTTCAGTAGCAGGGGTAATTTTGGAGTAACCGGAGGTAATTACGGAGTGACTTTTGCTATTGGCAAATGTAAAAACTCAAATTAAATGAGGGTAGGCATTTTCCCTTGAGGAATCTACTATATTTGGCATGTATGACAACTTTCATAATGTTTGGTAAGTGAATCTATGACAGCTGCAAGTTGTCATAAGATTCTGAGATTCTATGGCGCATATGACAGATATGCTAGTTGTATACTTGCTATATTTAGCCCAAGCTTCCTATCTTAGAAAGATACTCTTTTGTGGAATCTATGATGGTTATGACACGTCATAAGATGCTGTAAGAGGCTAGATTTAGTCTTGGGCACCCAACCTTTGCATGGTTGTTTTTGTACAAGTGTAAGATGCTTGTAAGATGGTAATTAATGTTTACAGGTTGGATAATCTTAGGAGAGAGAAGGTGAATGCCTAGGATGAGTTGGAAAACATTTCTATAAGTATTTTCCATGTATTTGTTGTTGCAATATACATTTTAAGTACTCAGGTGTTGCTAGAATGCTGTCAGATTGAAGACTGAAGGAGAGATTGGTGGTGTTGTATTGTAAATCATTTTCAGATTAATACAAACATTGGGCCTCTTTCCTGTGTGGAGTTTTTTACCTGAAAGGGTTTTCTCCATGTTAAACATTATGTCATGTGTTCAATTTTTTGATTTTGCATTTCTATGAAGCATAGTTTTGTTTCTATGTTACAATCTCCAATAATAACACACAATTAAAGATTGCAAAAATTTATATTGAATCAGATTTCCATTGAAGTAGTGTTGCTTTCATTTCTAACACACCAAGCCCTGATAGAAGTTTCCACCCCCCTTTGTTGGGTAGGATATAATCACAAGCCATTTTTCCAAAGCGAGAAACAACCAAATTGACCAAATCTTGGACATTCTAAACTCTATTTAACAGGCACCCTTTATACTAGTTGTCTTCCCAGAATCTTATAGATCTACCATCTCCCAATTTCCACTTGATACCCTGTAGAAGCACAGATCTACATTTTATCACATTGTTCCAGACGACAGAACCTTTAGGGAGGGAAATGTAAAAAGTCCTCAAGGATCAGATTTCCAAAGTACTTGGCTTTCATGATACTACCCCATTCCTTTTCACCCGTTAAAAGGTTACATCCAATTTTGGAAATAAGGGCTTTGTTATGCAAGTTGATCTTTCTTATCCCCAGGCCTCCCTGGAGATTCAGCCTGCACACCTTGTCCCAACCAACCAGAGCTAGTCTCTTTTTATTTTCCACCCCAGACCACAGGAAGTTCCTTTGGATTCTTTCAAACTTCTCAGCTTTGTACTTGGGTATTTTAAAAGGGAAAGAAAGTACACATGAATACCTTGTAGGGAGGCCTTTAGAAGTTGGTACTTACCATCTTGGCTTAGCAGTTTGCCTTTCCACCCCGCCAATTTCTTCTGAATCCTTTCTAGAATTGAGTTCCAATAGTCAGAAGACACATCCTTAACAGTAAAGGAGAGACCCAAATAAGTACCAGGGAGCACACCGCTAGTGCAACCAAGAATCCCCATAATCTTTTGTTGAAGTTCCATAGGGGTGTTGAAGAAGTAGACCTAGCTTTTGTCATAATTGATGGACTAGCCAGCTAAAGTAGCATAATATTGTAAAACTTGTTTCCATTTCTTGGCCTCAACCATCGAAGCAAACCCGAAAAAAATAGTGTCATCAACAAATTGTTGAATAGTCATCAGATCAGCTGTTGAAGTAGGTTTAATGCCTCGGATCTCCTTGGAGTTAATTAAATTAATGAAGCTTCTACTAAGGACTTCTACCATAAGAATGAAGAGGTAAGGGGACAAGGGGTCCCCTTTCCTTAAGCCCCTTCCAGCATTAAAGAAGCCCCTAGGGACGCCATTAACCAGGACAAAAAATCTAATAGAGGTGACACATATTTTTATGAGTTGCAAAATTTTTCCTTGGAAGTCCATCTGCTCCAAAATTTTCAATAGAAATTCCCATGCCACTCTATCGTAGGCTTTTGATATGTCAAGATTAAAAGCCATTCTATGTAATTTACTTCTTTCCATTGAATGTATAATTTCATGGGTGGAGATGGCCGCATCGGTAATTTGTCTACCTAGGACAAACCCCTTTTGGCTGCTACTGATGAGTCTATCGAGGATGGGTTGAAGTCTAGAAACTAAAATCTTGGAGAATATCTTATAGATGGTGTTACATAGGCTGATGGGTCTAAAGTCACCCATACACAGAGGTTTTGATTTTTTAGGAATAAAAGCAATAAAGTTATGATTGAGTTGCTTCGACAGCTTCCCAGTCCTAAAGAAGTCACAAGTCGCTTTAGCAACATCTTTACCCACAATATCCCAAAACTCTTGAAAAAAAGTAGGGGGAAAGTCATCAAGCCCCAGGGCCTTAAAAGCACCCATAGAGAACAAGCAAGAGCGAACCTCCTCCTCAGTAACCAATTTACCAAGCCAAGCATTATCCTCTTCATTAAGGTAAGTAGGGATGATGTCAATAAGCTCCTATTTGAACCTACATTCTTGGGTAGCCAGGAAGTTTTGGAAATAAGAAGTAGCAACATGTCTAACCTAATAGTTTGACTCTACCAAGATTTCCTTATCATCCATAAGTCTGGTAATGCTATTTCTTTTCCTGTGCCTCATAGGAGATTGGTGAAAGAAGTGTTCTTGTCCCTCTCACGAAGTCACTGCACCCTCGATTTCCTCTTTTAAAAGCATTTCTTTCCATTCCTTTCTCAAAACTTCTTCTTCCTTAGCAGTATCCTCAGAATTGTCTCCTTCCTCCATCTATTTTTGAATATCTTCTAGTTTAGCAAAGATCCTTCTTTTATTATCAAAGATATTACCAAAGGTGTGCCTATTCTACCCCTTAACCTTGTTCTTAACCATGAATAGTTTCTAGGCCAGCTTGAACATGGGGGTACCTTGGACAACAACTTTCCACCAACTGGCTAACTTGTCCCTAAACTTAGGATGCTAGGTCCACATAATTTTGAACCTAAAAGGGAACAATCCTTTGACCTCCTTATCTCTCCAAGAAAGAAGGAGGGGGTTATGATTTGAAGTAGTTCTGGGGAGGGCTTCCAAAGTAGAAGTACTGATGAAATCCCAGCCCAAAGAGACCAGGACCCAATCCAACCTGACTTGAATCAAGTTACTTCCCTATCTCTGGTTAGACCAAGTAAATCAATATCCTTGAATGTCAATATCCATAAGGCCTTCTTTGATCAGAAAATATGTCAAGTCCACCATGTTGTCCGTGTAGTCTAGAATACCACCACTTTTTTCTAAGGAGAAGAGGGGGTGCTAAAGTCCCCAGCTAACATCCAACAGCTAGTGTTTTCCCTAGCAATTAGGGAGGATAGATGATCCCATAACTCTCTTCTGGGGGCCCTTTGGTTAGGAGCATATATTGACAAGGTTCCAAGATATGTTGTTCGACTCAATTCTAACAGCAAGACAGTTTTTATTCTTTTCTAAAAAGCTTCCTTTGATAGTCTTGTTGTTACACATTCTGATTGTTAGGGATTGCATGCAAAAGATATCAATTAAATGCAAATAAAGATTAAACAGAGGAACGAAAAATACACAAAAAAAATAACAGCGAGAGACAATTTTTAACGTGGTTCACCCAATCTCGAGCTACATCCACCAACAGAGAGTCCAATATTATTATCTAGTAAATCAAACTGATTACAACCAGCAATCCTTGCTACTCAATACCACTACAAAATGCTACAATACATCTACGGAAACCCTAACCCTTAGCCATTTTTATCAAGCCTTATGTCAGTTACAAAAATAAGGTTTTTTTTTTATGTCAGCCAATAGAAAAATAACTCCTGATGCCTTTATAAAGTAATAAAATTTGTTGTTGTTAGCCGATGATGGCATGGTTCGGTGGTTAAGTCGCTCAGTTGTAGTGGCGGCCACTAGAGTTCAAACCCTCACTGGGGCAACGAGCTCGCAAGGCTTTATGCTTTCTCTAGGCCAATGAGCTTGCGGGTTTGAAGTGTTCTTCCTAGGGGATGAGGTCCCCCAGTTGTGGCCTCACTGGTTCATTGCTCTAGGCAAAAGCATTCACGTGGAGCTGGAGGGTGTGTCGCACCAGCGTCGCTGGTCATGTTAAAAAGTTTACTAGGCATATTATCTTGAAAAAAAAAATTGTTGTTTTGGGGGCGTTACCCCCAAACCCCCGCAAGGGGCACTGTCCCTTGACCCCATTAAATAATCTGGGGGGAAACCACACTGATAAAAATGGGGTAAAGTTAACCTCTGAGTCTAATTAGGCTCCATATAACAACAATCTCCCACTTGGAGACTGATCATACTCCACACCATATCATCTCCCACTTGGAGATTGATCATAACACCGCTAACCTTGTAGCTCCCACTGGAAATAAGCACCCTGGACTCTATTGTTTTGATTTTATTATTTTTCAATCTTGAAGACCAACCGAAGCTGAAGAAGAGCTCATCTTCTCCCTTATTACTGTCTTTATAAACATATCCACTAGATTTTCATCTATATGTATCTTTTCCAACCATAATTGTCCATCATCTAACACCGATCGAATGAAGTGATACCTCAACTATATGTGTTTGGTCTTTGAATGCAAGGTAGAATTCTTTGCAAGATGTATGGCACTCTGGTTGTCCATAAACAAATAACTGTTAGCCTGTTGTTTGCCCAATTCTTCCATGAAAGATTGCATCCATATCATCTCCTTGCTTGCCTCTGTTGCAACTACATACTCTGCCTCCGTGGTGGATCAAGCAACCACCTTTTGCAACCTGGAGATCCAACTCACTGTTGTCCCACCTATAGTAAATACATAACCTATAGTACTCCACCTGGTATCAATATCCCCTACCAAATCTAAGTCTAACATCATGACAGCTTTGGTTAAGTTAAGATAGATATCATGACAACTAAAACTGACAGATCAATGTCAAGAATGCATCAGCACAATATTATGAAACAAGCTATGATGCACATTGACTCATGAACATCAGACTTAAGAGTAAGGGTGTTCACATATTAGACACACAAACATATAGAGATTAACTTGTAAATTTTGATTGACCATAATGAGGATGAGTAGAGAACATCATTTTAGACAATGATATATCTGTTCATACAGACCAAATTAACTTAGGATAACTTTAAAACTAAATGACACATGATAAGCAAATGAACATGAGGATCAAACACATCAATGATAATAACAATCCATAACACAAATATTGTCATGAGTGGAAAACCCTCACGGGGAATAAAAACCACTCGAAATACCTCACTAGCTTATTCCAAAATTTTGCCTCATTGTCTACAGAAAAGTGTCTCACTGACTTATTCCAAAAAATTTCTTCACTGGCTACAAAAAAGTGTCTCACTGACTTGCATCAATGCCTCACTGGCTTATACATTTCACTGACAAAGCAAGGTCTCACTGACCCATACAATCAACTTGATTACAAATCAAAATCACCTCAAGGGATTACCCTGTTTCTCTTTTGTACAAGACCTTATTCCTCCTTAAACTATCACCTGATAAACTTTCTCTTGGATACAATCTTTTCAATCTAACAAGAAATCAATATTTAAATATCTCTGCAATGATCTCTGCAATTATGATTTCTTCAAGTCTTCTCCCTTGCAAACCTTCTTTGCTTGTAATATAATCTTCAACCTCTAACTTAATGCTTCAAATACCAAGCAATCTTGAAGTAGAAAATATTGTAAGGATATCCTTCACCAAATCAATTTTTCAAATAGACAAATAAATGATATTTCACTGTCTCTTAATAAGACTTGCAGTCTTCACACTCACAGTACACTTTTCTTTACAAAAATCTTTTCACACATTTATCATCCTTCATCAAAACATCACTGAACTACAATTCTTTTCTACCTCTGCAAAAGATCTCTTGATACACTGAAATTCACTTAACACTATCTTTGCAAATAAACCCCTGTCTCATAATAAAATTTCCCTTGCAAAAATTTAACACATATCTCTGCATTAAATTTTATCATACAAAATCATTAGAAGATTATAGAAAAATTGATCTCTGCAAAATTTCCCTCATCTCTTATCATCCTGCACATGACTTTCAATATTCAACACTCTTCATAAATTTGACAAAAATGAACCTGCATGAAGGTATTATGTTCACCAGCACATAGTAATGATCATATCATAAAAGGACACTGAATATTTTTCAAAAACAAAAACTCTAGCACTCGTACACTCATAAAAATTGAGAAAAGCCATTTTTTTTGGCTTTTATAATAGAGCACCCGTCAAAATTAGAAACTACTCGCGACCGTTGGCATTCAAAATGCCTTTTGAACTCTATCTGTCTGATTTGATCTTCGCACCATCTAAACACTTGACATAAACAGTTTGATCTTTTCTCCAACCACGAGCTTTAAAACAACTTTGAGAAACCTTTGCTTATTGGTGACCCTAGGTGATCGCGGTCGATCATTCAATGGACCCCAGACCCTTAATAACAACTTAAGTTATTCTTTTATCTGCAAACCCCAACAACATCAAAAAAGAAGTAAAGTGTTTGACGGGTAATTTAGGGCTAAAAAGATGTGTTTTAGGAGCTTCACATTCAGGTTTAAAGAAGTAGTCTTTTAGGGCTTTTAGATTAGGGTTTAGCAAAGATTTAGGATTTTCTACAATTGTAAACCCTAACAATAATTAGGAACAGAAAGCATATAATATAGAGCATATACACCATAACTCTTTAATAAAAGAGTGATAATGCAACCCTTGATGCATGAAGCTTGAAGACCAACAACTTTGTATTGTCTCATGATATAGGTGAGCCCACTAAAATGCCATAATGCCAAGTATAGCATGGACACCATGAGAACATCAACTGATCCAACTGTCATAATATCATCAGGAGATCATGAGAGCATAGTAAAAATCAACTTTCATATACCAAGAGATCATGAGAACATGTGCCAAACATATGTCAACTGTATGTGCCAACTGTTCATAACATTAGAGCATGTGATTGTCATCATAGTACCTTAAGATTACCATTACCATATAGAACCAATAACCTCTATCCTGTAGAGCATAGTAAGTACCACAACCAACATGTTTGATGTCTCGTCAAGATAGAACTCCATCAACACCAAGTGAACAACATTATGAGCATTATCAACACACCAAGAACATCATCAATACCAATACCAATGCCAACTGCCATGTGATTCAACTGTCATGTGTCATGCCACAAACCTGAGAGTTTGTGTATTTGACATCAAGGACAACAACTGAGAGGGTAACATTACAAGCATGTCATCAACATATAAACATAAAATAATGTAGATGTCATTATCCAACCTCTTAAAATAAACACAATGGTCAGAATTACACCGGCTGTAGCCTTGCTTAGCCATAAAAGTTTCAAATTTCAAGTACCATTACAGAGGTGCTTGTTTCAAGCCATACAAACTCTTCTTCAATCTGCACACCATTTTCTCCTTACTTTTGACCTAAAATCCTTGGGGTTGTTCCATATATATCTCCTCCTCCAAATCACCATGGAGAAAGGCAATTGTCACATCTAGCTGTTCCAAATGCAAATCTTCAGCAGCCACAATACTTAAAATAGTATAAATAGAAGTCATCTTAACAACCGGAGGAAAAATATCATCAAAATCAATGCCCTTTTTATATGCAAATCCATTTACAACTAACCTGGATTTAAATCTTTTCTTACCTCCATCTTCCTCTTTCAACCTATAAACCCATTTTTTTGGTAAAGCCTTTTTACTTGCAGGCAACTTACATAATTCCCAAGTCTGATTTTTCAGCAAGGAGTCCATTTCTTCTTTCATTGCAAGCTCCCACTAAACCTTTGTATCCACCTGCATAGCTTCATCATACCCTTCTAGTTCACCAGCATCTGTTAACAAAATAGAATACAAAGAGGGAGAAAACCTTTCAGGAGGTCTACTTAGCCTTGTTGACCATCTAACATTCACTGGAGTTTGTGATATTTCTTGTTGTTGTTGTGGGGCATGAGGAACCACTAGAACATCACTATCTGGAGTATCATCTAGCACCACATAATCCTTTTCTTTATTCTCATGCTACTGCGACTGATCTTTGTACAACACCTTCTCATTGAATACAACATCCCTGCTTCTCACAATTTTTTGATTTTTAAAATCCCAAAGCCTATAACCAAATTCATCAATGCCATATCCAACGAAGGTACACTTTTTTGATTTTACATCCAGCTTGGTTCCATTTTCATAATCTACATGTGCAAATGCTTCAAATCCAAAGGTTTTGAGAAAAGAATAACTCACCTTCTTACATGTCCATGCTTCCTCTGGAATACCACAGCCCAAAGGAACTGAAGGACCTCTATTAATTAAATATACAGTAGTATTGATAGCCTCTACCCACGTGTTTAAAGGTAACCCAACATGCAATCTCATGGCCCTTGCATGCTCCATTATTGTCATGTTCATGCGTTCAGCCACTCCATTTTTCTGTGGAGTCCCTAGAACCATTTTCTGCCTATGAATTCCATTAAAAGAACAATACTCCTCAAATTCTTTGCTGCAATACTCACCACCATTATCAGATCTGAGACATTTTAATCTTTTACCCGTCTCATTCTCAACCAAGCTTCTCCATTTCTTAAATGTTTCAAATAGATTAGATTTCTGCCTAAAGAAATAAATCCAAACCTTCCTAGTTGCATCATCTATGAATGTAACATAATACTGAGAGCCACCAAGAGAAGATACCTGAGCTGGTCCCCATACATCTATATGCACAAGCTCCAACTTTTCATCTTTCTTTTGCTTCCCATCCTTGAGAAAACTAACTCTCTTTTGTTTGTTATACACACAACTTCCACATAAATCCATATTAATACATTTTAGACCTGGTAAAACTTTCTTAGAATGAAGTACCTTCATACCTTTTTCACTCATATGCTCAAGTCTGTTATGCCACAGTGTTGTCTCAGAACCTGCAGCAACTGTTTCAGTCTCTTCCTGCGAACTTGCAACAACTGTTCCTGAACATGTTTGGTTTTTCTTTGCAACAACTAAAGTAGAAGGAACAATATGACTTGTATAAAGATATAAGGTGCCTACTTTCACACCTTTTGCTACTATTAAGGCACCTCTTGAAACCTTCCAATTTTTATCACTGAAAGTAACTATACAACCTTTATCAGCTAGCTGCCCTACTAAAATTAAATTCCTACTCAGCCTTGGAACGTGCCTTACCTCTTGTAGTAGCTAATGATTCCCATTCTGCAACTTAATTTTGATTCTTCCCTTTCCAACAATCTAACAGGGTTCGTTATCTCCCAAATAAACCAGCCCAAAATCCCCTTGGACATAATCAAGAAAATAACTTCTATGGGGCGTAGCATGAAAAGAGGCCCCTGAATCTAAAACCCATGAATCATCAGCATTATCTAGGGAAAGAATCAAAGCATCATCTTTAGATTTATTACTTACCACATTTGCCTCCTTATTGCCTTCTTGTTTGTCTCCTTTATTCTTCTGAGACCAGCAATCTTTTTTTAGATGACCTGGTTTCCCACAGTACCAGCAATCCTTCTGTCCTCTGGATTGGGACCTCTTGTCCTTTGATTTTCCTCATGACTTCCCATGACCTCCAAAACCTTTTCCTCTCTCCTTTGATCTACCCCTGCTTTCTACATTCAAAACACTACTTGATGTGGACCCTCCTAACCTTTTCTGTCGCATTCCCTCGCTAAGGATAACACCAACAACATCATCAAATTTTAAAGTATTTGAACTAGAGACAGAGTTACTTACAGCCATTACCAAGCTATTCCAGCTTTCTGGCAAAGAACATAATATCAAGAGAGCCCTCACCTCTTCATCAAAACTTACTTTTACAGAAGTTAACTGACTGATAATCATATTAAACTCATTTAAATGATCTGTCATAGATCCACCTTCAATCATCTTCAGATTAAATAAATGCTTAATGAGAAATACCTTATTTGAGGCTGAGGGTTTTTCACACAATTTAGCCAAAGCTTTCATCAGACCATCTGTTGTCTTCGCTTCTATTATATTGAATGCCACAGATGGTGCCAAGCACAACCAAATGGTTCCCAGTGTCTTTATCTAGAAGATTCCAATCATCAACAATCATTTTTGCTGATTTCTTGGCTATTCCTTCCAACGGCCTCCATAAATCCTTCTGATAGAGATAATCCTCCATCTACATCTTCCATAACTGATAGTTCTGCCCATTGAATCTATCTACCTTCAATTTACCATCGTCCACCATTGCTCCTACTTAACCGTGAGACTTTCCTGCAGACGATAATCAAACACAACCTACTCTGATACCACTTGTTAGGGATTGCATGCAGAAGATATCAATTAAATTGAAATAAAGATTAAACAAAGGAATGAAAAATACAAAAAAATAATAACAGCGAGAGATAATTTTTAACGTGGTTCACCCAAACGCGGGCTACATCCACCAACAGAGAGTCCAATATTATTATCCAGTAAATCAAACTGATTACAACCAGTAATCCTTGCAACTCAATACGCTACAAAATACTACAATACATCTACGGAAACCCTAACCCTTAGCTTCTTTTATCAAGCCTTATGTCAGTTCCAAAAATAGGGTTTTTTTATGTCGACCAATAGAAAAATAACTCCCAACGCCTTTATAAAATAATAAAATTCGTTGTCTTCGGGACGCTGCCCCTTGACCCTGTTAAATAATTTGGGGGGAAACTTCACCAATAAAAGTGGGATAAATTTAACCTCCAAGTCTGATTAGGCTCCATATAACAACAATGACTATACCCCCAAAGGCTCCAGAGGCATCACAAATAAATTAGTCGGCACTAGGCCAAATACTCTTAGCAATGGATTGGAATCCATCACCCTTCATCTTGACTTCTTGGAGCATAAGAATATCCACTTTGTTATCATAAATACAGTTCTTGACAAAGAACTATTTATGAGGGCTATTGAGCCCCCTGATGTTCCAAGAGAGGATTCTCATTTGTTTGGGGCCTTCTTGGAGCCAATTTCCAAGGTCCTCTGTCTTCCCATTGCTATATCCTTGCTAACTGCTTTCTCTCTGGTTTCCTGCTATGAGGGCCTACCCATTTTAGTATCAACCCCTACATCAATAGCCTTCTTGGTATGCCCCTTGCCTTTCCTCCTTGCAGTGGTCCAGCCTTCAGAGTCAGTGACATTGGAACTTTCCCTAGGGGTTAAAGTGAGTGCTTTACAACTAGAGGAAGGGATCCCCTAGGCAGCACCGTTGTTACATTCCATTTTGTTTGGGCTTCCTAATCTTTTGAAAACTAAAGAGCCTTCCAGACCACTCGTAGTCATCTCCTCCTTCTCTTCCAGTCCTTCCTTACTAGGAATTTGCCCTTGGTGTAGCTCACCCTCTTCCAGTCCACCATCCTATGGGAGAGTGTTATTCCCTGTCTTGGAGAGATCAGGGGTCTTTTGGAGAGGCCAGTCCCAGGCACTTCAAGCCTAGGAGGTCCTAGATCATCGAGAATTCCAGTGTAAGGCTACCACCTTTCTTATTGCAAATTTGGCAGAAGGTGGTAGCGTTCTCATAGATAATGGGTTGGACCCATTTACCAAACTTGGACTCTAGAGTTTAATATTGTTAGGAAGAACTTTGTTAATATCAACACTAACATAGATCCTTGCAAACACTAACCTGGATTTATTCTTGGTTGTGCTATCAAGCGCGATGAAGTGTCCAAATGAGTTAGCTATCCATATGAAAATCTCCTTGTCCCAATATTCCAACGGGAGGCCTACGAGTTTGATCCAAACATGAGCAATTCTATTAAGATTAGTAGCAGCATCAAAGCCCGACTTCCACTTACAGACAGAAAGGTTGTGCTTTCCATACATCTAGGGACCCCCTGCTAGGATAGAGGAAATGTCTTCCCTAGTGGTAAATTTGAAGAGAAACATGCCTCCAACCATTGCACTCACTGTTACACTACCCTTCACCTTCCATTTGGCAGTCACCCATTTCCTAACCAGATAGATATTGGTTTTGAAGGAAAAAAACTTTCCCACCAAGGCATTCTCCATAGAATAAACAATCCTATCCATAGTAATGTCTGAGAATTTAATTTCTGAGCTATCCACAAATTCACAAATTTGAGGGAAAGCCCACAGGCCCTCCCAATCCTCCCCCAAGAGGGCATTCTTCTAGGCCTTGGAACCCAACACTTTGTCCTACAACACGTGGCCAGAGGAATCAAAAGCCTTGTCAAAATTCACTTGACCAGAGAGGTTCTACAGACTATCCTGAAACCTGGGGACATAACATTTACCCGAAGCAAGCCCAGGGCTACCCTGAACCGAAGGAGGGATGGGGGACCCCCCTGGGTCCCTAGCAGCCATGGAAAAATTCAAAATCAAAAGGAGTGGGAAAACAATTGCAGGGCGGGAGTGGGAGTATAGACAATGTTTATGTTTTTATGCACTCACTACTTGTTGTAGGATGCATATTGAATTTTCTATGCATTATGATATTTATCATCATATATGTGTTACTTTGGGAATGTCTGATACAAATCCCACCTAAATCATCAAGAGATTTCATTTCAAGTGTCTTATGTGAAAGGATGGATGGAGAATTTTTTTTATAAGAAGTCATGTTTGAAAGGATCATGTGTTAGTTGTGGTGGTTTTCAACATTTGTAAAAATTTATACATATGAAGATCACACATGAAATTAGAAAACAACTAGTTAGTTTTGGAAAATACAAGTCAGTAACATATGGAGTAAAAGATGGAAAAGAGTTAGAGAGATGTGATAATTAGTGAGTACAGATATATCTGTAGCCGAATTTATGAGAATATTTCAAGAGAAAATAGTGTATGGGTATGCAACGCATAGACACAAAGCTCGATGGTTGGATGGGCAATGCAAGTTATGTAAGGATACATTTACTCTTGGAACCATTGTTTTTGTTGTAGATTTTGCTGAGAATTATACATTACAACCACAAAATGAAGTGCAATCTCAATACTACAACTCTATTCAGGTTACTATTTTTGTACATATAGCATTAATGCATGCACCTAATAGTACAAAGGAAGACATAAAGCTATTAAGAGATTATCACTTCTACATTAGTGATGATCGTACTCATTCCAATGAGTTTGTACAAGGTTGCTTTGAAATGTTCTATGGTAATTTAAGTGATAGAAATATCACATTTAGTCAACACATCATATGGTCGAATAACTGCACATCACAATTCAAGAATTCAAGGATGTTCTATTGGTTGAGTAGGATGCATGTGATGAGTGGTGTTCTTGATATATTTGTAATTTTACTAAGGCTGGACATGGAAAGGGGAAGCATGTGTAAAAAGAACCCTTGAAAGAGAAGAGTTGAAGTACCAAGGTGGTGCTAAGTTGGCAAATGCAGCAACAATCGTGCAATGGTGTAACTCCATGATGGAACCAGGTAATGAAGGTAAGTCTATAGTTTGTAGATTTTTTGTGTTGGTAGAACAATGTAATATTGCAAACTATGAAGATTGTTGTACAATAGCAGGATCGAGTGAGCTCCACTCATTTAGAAGTTCAAACACAGTACAATAGCAGGATCAAGTGAGCTCCATTCATTTAGAAGTTCAAATGTAGATTCATGAACTATTTATACAAGAGAGATGACATGTTTTTGTTCTTCATGTATGGATTTTATTTAGGAAGAGTGTGAGTCAAAAGATTGGGTTGACAAATGGTCTTGTAGACCTTTAGTTCCGATAGACACATATCAACTTCCACAAGCACCACAGTTGACCCAACTGGAAGTATCAGTTAATGTTGACCATGTATTAGACCTAGTGGCACCAGGTATTATAGATTTATTTATTAGTTGAAATTAATATTTTAACTGAGCATTATATTGTATTTTAGATCATTTAGTTGATTTAATTTATTTGTACAATTAAATGTAGGTCATGTTTATGCAGTTATTGCTGATGAGAATAATGAAGAAGGAACATATTATTATTTGTGTTATTGTGTAAAGGGAAAAAAGAAATTGAATGCCACAATCATTGATGGAGAGGATATTGAGTATCCTACATGGTCTATTGTTGTTACTGGAACATGGCTTAGAAGGTATCTGATGAAGAAGTCTGATGTGTGGTTGTTTGAGGACTTTGACACACATAGGAAGATTCTTCATTACTCTAACCTTGTTGTTGCATCAAATGTTCAATTGATCAAATATCAAGGTCGACCAAACAATAAGAATTTATGGATAGTTCATGAGTTTGACCATGAAGCAATACTTGACACTATAAAGATTAGAGCCAACCCACATGGTTCATTAGATTGAATTGGTGCAATAATAGGTATGCTTTACAAATCAAGTAACTATATTGTTCATTATTAAAGTTATTATTATTATGTACATATATAGTAGATTACATTCTTGCCAATTTTCATACAAAAGTTCTCTATTCATCAATCCATAGTATCTTCTTCCTAGTCGATGGTAGAGGCCTCATTTTTGGTATATGCTTGTTTATTAGTTGAAAATTTTTTACTTGGTAGTTTAAATTATTTATTTTCCATTGAAATAACTAATGAAATTTGTGGTTTGACTTGTTGTCACAGCCAAATTTGCATTCATCAAGTAGCATACATCGTGGCATGAATGGAGAACTTGTGATTGGAGGTGCATACACATTCACAAAATGCCTTTCTATGAGAAGTTTGTAATTTATAGCCCTAAGGACTTTTGGATATTTGAGCCCTTTCCACATTCACATTCAAACATGCCATTTAAAATTAGCCTTTAACCCTATGCTATATATATGATGATCATAATTAGGTCCATGTGTACTCTTTTCCCCTCTATATTCTTGATATTCAAAACTTAGTTGTGAACCTTAGAACCTTATGAGTGGATCCTTTTCCCTTCACATTTCATCTAGACACAAGTACCATTTAGCATGCTCGTGTCTATACTTTTGGGTGGTGATTTTGACCTAGGCTATAATTACCTAACCTAATCTTTGATGATGATCCCTTGCATCTTACTAGTTGCATGGGGTTAGGTTATAGGGTGACATATAAAAGTTCATACCACCTCTTCTTATATATTCCTTTATATTAGATTTACTTCAAAAGTCATTCTAGGATGAGCACTAATCTAGGATGCCTTCTACTCCCTTTCTTTTAGTACCATGGTTTGAATATCGGATACTACTCTAGCATATCCCTCCATCTTTTTCATTCCTTCATCCCTACATATTGTGACCTTCTCCCTAATTCTCTCAAAATCTAAGGTCCACATTGGAAAATCCTTCAAATGAATCATAGCAAGATACCCCATGCTTCCCTTATCTTTTTTCACATGCTTTGTGCCTACCACATACCTCATACCACTACATCTTTTATCACTTCCATTTGACATGACAACATCTTTCTTGCCTTGATGCTTAAGCATAAGACCATATTCTTGGAATCTATTGACCAAAACCATCATATTAAATATGCAATTGAGACCTTTTTGTTTACCATTTTCAATGTTTTCCTTTAAAATGGCAAAATCCAAGGTCCACATTGGAAAAATCCTTCAAATGAATCATATCAAAGACACCTTATCATTTTTCACATTCTTTGTGCCTACCATATACCTCATACCACTACATATTTTATCACTTCCATTTGACATGACAAATTGCATGTCCCAGATGTAATTAAGATAATTCCTTGTTTGCCTTGATGCATAATTCCTTTTTCCTTGTATTTGATCCTTTTATCATTTTAATACTTGTCACTTGCTCCATCATATCCTTTTGTCTTTCTTTTGCCTTTGTGTTATTTATTGTGCTTCATCTCACTATGATGATATGGAGAGTGATGATCCATGTTAGTTACTACATAAACATTTTTATTAGGACTAACTCCATCTATGATCATTGAAAAATCTTTGTAATCACTTGGGAGCATACATTCATTGTTTTCCTAGTGATTTTCTTAGGGGGCATAACCTAGATGTTCCCCTCTTTCATCACTTTATCACTTATTCTATTGAGGGAATGACTTAGATGTTCTAGTTTCCAGTTGACTAGCAACCTATAACCAGGGTGGCAACTACCAAATAGCTAATGTTTTAGGTAGAAACCACCAAATAGACAATATCTCAAGTGACAATGTATAAGCATCCAATGGAAACCTCAAATCCATTAACTATCAATTTTCCATTGTTAATAAACATGGTATACAGGTCCAATTGTGATAATGTATATATAGTCTTATATATTGTTAACTAAATTTATTATGATTATGTACATATAGTCTTACATTCTTGCCAATTTTTATACAGGAGTTCTCTGTTCATCAATTTCCATAGTATCTTCTTCCTAGTCGATGGTAGAGGCCTCGTTGGTGGTATATGTTTGTTTATTAGTTCAAACAATTTTACTTGATAGTTTAAATTATTTATTTTCCATTGAAATAAATAATAAAATTTGTGGTTTGACTTGTTGTTGCATCCAAATTTACATCCATCAAGTAGTAGACATCGTGGCATGAAGGGAGCACTTGTGATTGGGTGCATCAAGTTCTCATTGTTAAGAAATGATTAACAAATGACATTTACAAAAAGATCAACATCTCTATTTCTTTCTAAAAAGGTTTGAACCCTTTCAAAAACCCATTTTACTAATATCAAAAACAAATGCCACTTGCATTTATAGATTTGAATCCAATAGTGGATCATTTCTTTTTCTTTTGTTGAACTTGCATAATTCAAATTTTATGTAGAAACACTTGGTTGAATTGGCCTTGAGGAACAATTTTATAGTTTTCACTTCACCTTAACAGTCCCATACCGAGTTTTGACATTCTAGTTGTAATAGTTTAAATTCACAACTTAAGAGTGCCCCTTCCTCTTTTGTTAGCCTTTTGTATCCTTGGAAGGTTGTCATACATCTATAATGATTTGACATGTGATTTATTTCACAAAATACAAGGATCCACAAAAGACCCACACTGCTATTCACAACTATTAACAGTCCATCCCACTGTGACAATCCTATTCCCTTCTTTGGTGGAATATATGGAAGTATGTATAGATGTCTACAAATATATGAAAGTATGTGTACATGCTTACAACAAGTGATTCATGCTACAATGAAGCACAACATGATGAAATAACAAGATGCATATTTACAACACTTAAGAATATGTCGTAGTGTTTCTCATGTCATCAATACATGTTATATCCCTTACTTTCTCATGCAAATGGATAAACTATGTTTTCATCTTATAATGGATAATGGATGTGTACATGTTTTCTATCAATGATAATGGATGTGTTCTTTGTACAATTTTCAAGAAATGTGAGGGCTGAAGTTACATTGCCTCATAAACTTTACCTAGAATTGTCCTTCATTACCTTCATGTAGAATTCCTCACACTCACCAATCAGCGAGTGAAGTTAGCTATAATTCACAATAGAAATTATGTAAATACATGTGATAACAACTCTCTTATAGATCTTATGCAAATTTGTCATTACCTACATTGACTGTGCATTTGTCTTTCTCTAGAAAAATGAGGAAGAGATTAAGAGAGAGAGAGAGAGAGATGTTTGGCATGATTCGCATATCCTCACTTCACCTTCTATACGGTTTCCATGCTTTGTATATCCTCAATTCACCTTTCTACATTGGCTTGACACCCAAAACTTTGCGTACATGTCTATCAGGACAATTGCAACTACATCTGACAAAATTCTGATATCCTTTATGCTTCGGTGGATGTAATTAGAACACATTGGATCAAGTGAGGACACCATATCAACCTAAGGAGAGTAGAGAAAAGACCTAAAAATGAATATTACAACATAGCTTTTAATTTAGTTTCATCTACTAGAAAGGCATTAGGACTGAAATTTTACATTCCATACCTCATGGGGTTGAATTTATTGTGCCAATATGTCAGGGTTGGCAGATGAATGCTAGGGAAGGTATCTTTTCACTAGAAAAGCCTCCTGGTCATTATCGGCTACATCGAATGCAAACAATCTCTTAAGAGCCCTAAAACAAAAAAAAAGGTACCAAACTTTGGACCAACTGTTCTGTTAAACCATGACACCTACGAATGTCTTCTTTACATGTATAGGTGGATTTCAAGCCCACCTACAAATACCTACCTCAATTTTTTTAAATCAATTTCGTTTGCCTATCGTGGCAAGGAACGCATTGTTCTAAAATGCTTCAGTTTCATGCAGTGGAAAAGTGCTAGGAGTGAAATTTTGTATTCCAAATCTTGTGGGGCTGAACTGATTGTGCCAACATGTTGAGGTGGGTGGGTAAATGCTAGGGAAGGTTTCATTTCATGTGCCAAGTGTCCCATTTGTTTCAGGCTGTAGGCTATCGACAAAGTCACTTAAGATCCCTAAGAGCAAAAAAATGCCAAACTTTGACGGAGCAGTTCTTAAAATTCATGGTAGCTATGAATGTTACATTTAGGCCTACAGGTGCATGTGGGTTCCTTCCACAATAACCTCTCTTAGTTTTGGTCAACTCCAATTTGTTTGACTGTGCCAAAATTAAATGCATTCTTGCAAAATGCATCAGTGGCATGCAACACAACCTTGTCAGAAGCCAAATTTTTCATTCTACTTATCGTGGGGCTGAATGGACTATTCCAATGCATCGAGTTGGGTGGGTAAATGCTAGGTGGGGTCTCATTTCGTGCACCAAGCATCCCAATCGTTCCAAGTTGCAGGTTACCAACAAAGTCACTTAAGATCCCTAAGAGTAAAAAACTGCCAAACTTTGAAAAAGTAGTTCTTGGAATTTGTGGTAGTTGGGAATGTTCTATTAAGACACAAAGGTGCGTGTTGGGTCCATCCACAATAACCTCTCCTGGTTTTGGCCAAATCCAATCCATTTGACCATGCCGAAATTAAATGCATTCTTGCAAAATGCATCAGTGGCATGCAGCACAACCTTGCCAAGAGCCAAAAATTTTGTTCTATTCATCATGGGGCCAAATGGACTTTACCAATGCGTCAGGGTGGGTGGGTAAATTATAGGGGAGGTCTTGTTTCATGCACCAACTATCCTAGACATTTTGAGTTGCAGACTACCAGCAAAGTCACTTAAGATCCCTGAGAGCAAAAAACTACCAAAATTTGACGAAGCAGTTCTCATAATTCATGGAAGATGGGAATGTTTTGTTCAGACCTACATGTGTATGTGGGGTCAATCCATAATAACCTCTCCTAGTTTTGGTCAACTCCAATTTGTTTGACCATGTCAAGATTAAATGCATTCTTGCAAAATGCATTAGTGGCATGCAACACAACCTTGCCAGAAGCCAATTTTTTTGTTCTGCTTGTCATGGAGTTGAACGTACTATGCCAATGCATTGGGTTGGGCAGGTAAATGATAAGGGAGGTCTCGATTCATGCACCAACTGTCTCAGTCATTCTGGGTTGTAGGCTACCAGTAAAGTCACTTAAGATCCCTAAGAGCAAAAAATTCCAAAATTTGACAGAGTGGTTCTTAGAATTTGTGGCAACTAGGAATGTTTCGTTTAGACCTATAGGTGTATGTGGAGTCTATCCACAATAACCTCTCCTGGTTTTGGTCAACTCCAATCCATTTGATTGTGTCAAAATTAAATGCATTCTTGCAAAAAGCATCAGTGGCACCTAGCCCAACCTTGCCTGGAGCCAATTTTTATGTTCTTCTCATCATGGGGTCGAACAGAATGTGCTAACGCACTGAGGTGGGTGGGTAAATTCTAGGGGAGGTCTTGTTTCTTGCACCAAGTGTCCCAGTCATTCTAGGTTGTAGGCTACCGACAAAGTCACTTAAGATCCCTAAGAGCAAAAAATTGCCAAATTTTGACGTAGCAGATCTCAGAATTCATGGCAGCTAGGAATGTTCCAATCAGACCTACAAGTACATGTGGGGTCCATCCACAATAACCTATCCCAGTTTTGGTCAACTTCAATCCATTTGACCGTGTCGAAATTAAATGCATTCTTGCAAAATGCATCAGTGGCATGCAACACAACCTTGCCATGAGCCATATTTTTTGTTCTACTCATTGTGGGGCCAAACTGACTATGCGAACACATTGGGGTGGGTGGATAAATCCTAGGGGAGGTCTCGTTTCGTGCGCCAAGTGTCCCAGTCGTTCTAGGCTACAAGCTACCAATAAAGTCACTTAAGATGACTTTGTCGATACCCTGCAACCTGGAATGATTGAGACATTTGGCACATGAAACGAGACCTCCTCTAGCATTTACCTGCTCAACTCAATGTGTTGGCACAGTTTGTTCGGCCCCATGATGAGCAAAACAAAAAATTTAGCTCCTGGCAAGGTTGTGCCACATGCCACTGATGCATTTTGCAAGAATGCATTTAATTTTGACACAATCAAACAGATTGGTGTTGACCAAAATCGGGAGAGGTTATTGTGGAAGGACCCCATGTGCACCTGTAGGCCTAAATAGAACATTCCCAGCTACCATGAATTATGAAAACTACTCCGTCAAAGTTTGGCAGTTTTTTGCTCTTAGGGATCTTAAGTGACTTTGTCGGTAACCTGTAGTCTAGAACGACTAGGACACTTGGCGCATGAAACAAGACCTCCCCTATCATTTACCCACCCACCCCAATGCATTGGTGCAGTCCGTTCAACCCCACAATAAGCATAACAAAAAATTTGGCTCCTAGCAAGGTTGTGTTGCATGCCACTAATGCATTTTGCAAGAATACATTTAATTTCGGCACGGTCAAACGTGTTAGCATTGACCAAAACTAGGAGATGTTATTATGGATGGACCCCACATACACCTGTAGGTCTGAATGGAACATTCCCAGCTACCACAAATTCTAAGAACTGCTCCATCAAAGTTTGGCAGTTTTTTTCTCTTAGGGATCTTAAGTGACTTTGCTGGTAGCTTGCAACCTAGAACGACTGGGATAGTTGGCGCATGAAACAAGACCTCCCCTAGCATTTACCCACCCACTCTAATGTGTTGGCATAGTCTATTTATCCCCATGATGAGAAAAATGAAAAATTTGGCTCATGCAAGGTTGTGTTGCATGCCATTTTTACATTTTGCAAGAATACATTTAATTTTGGCACGGTCAAACGGATTAGAGTTGACAAAAATTGGGAGAGGTTATTGTGGATGGACCCCATGTGCCCTTGTACGTCTGAACAGAAAATTCCCAGCTACCATAAATTCTGAGAACTACTTCGTCAAAGTTTGGAAGTTTTTTGCTCTTAAGTGACTTTGTCGGTAGCCTGCAACCCGGAATAATTGGGACACTTGGCACATGAAACGAGACCTCCCCTAGCATTTACCCACCCACCCCAAAGTGTTGGCATAGTTCGTTTGGTCCCACGAGCTGTGGAATAGAAAATTTCACTCCTAGCACCTTTCCACTGCATGAAACTGAAGCATTTTGGAACAATGTGTTCCTTGCCACCATAGGCAAATGAAATTGATTTAGAAAAACTTAGGTAAGTTTTGGTGGACTTGACATCCACCTATACATGCAAAGAATATGTTTGTAGGTTTCATGGTTTGACAGAATAGACAGTCCAAAGTTTGACACCCTTTTTGTCTTAGGGCTCTTAAGAGATTGTCTGCATTTGATGTAGCTGATAATGACCAAGAGGCCTCACCACTAAAAAGACACCTCCCCTAGCATTCACCTACCCACCCCGATGCATTCTCATAGTTAATTCGACCCCATGAGGTATGTAATGCAAAATTTCACTCCTAGAACCTTTCTAGTAGATGAAACTAAACTAAAAGCTATGCTGTAATCTTCATTTTTAGGTCTTTCCTCTACTCTCCTGGAGCACGTGAATTGTTTGACAGGACACCTCAAAGAGATCCCATCTTATGGAATGCATAAAGGATGTTTGGAATAGGGTACATGGACATCTATCAAAGCATAAAGGATATGGGTATTTTGCCAGATGTTGATCTTGTAGTTGCAACTGCCTCTCATTCCTACATCCATGACTAAATTAAAATAAAATGTATGCCATCCTTTCTAAAGGGCCCACAGATGAAATGTATTGCTGGGAAGTGTTAATAAACATTGGCAAGTGAAGGTTTTATTTCATTCATTTATAAAGTGGCATTTCACATGTATGGATAAGGTGTTGAGGACACATATTTCATTCATTTTTTGGTAAAAGCTAGGGTTTTCTAGATTTTCTTAAGCATTTTCAGCTTATAGAAAGCATGCCATAGCTTTCCCTTCACCTAGAGTCCATAACGGGGAGTGATAATATCAAGTTTTACTAATTTTGGCATCACTTCAGACCTACCATCAATAAAATTTAAGGTTTTATGCAAGATTTATTTCAAAAAGTGAGGTTTTCGTAGTGTATGAGGGTTTGGATTCATAGCCTTTATTGAATGTTATTGAGTTAAGTGAGGTTTTGTAGCATGTAGGAGGGTTTTGTATAGTCATGGAGATGCTTATTATGCAAGTTTGAGGTTGTCTTTATTGTCTTTTTGAGGATTTGTGTTGATATGACAGTCATAGGAGGCTAGTCAAGGACTGCCATAGTTTGAGGGGCAGTTATGGAGTTATTTCTTGTTTGAAACCGTCATTAAGATGGTATTATATGTATATATAGGATATTTTTAGTTATGCATACCTAAAACAAGGACATGTAGTGCCAAAAATGTCACCATGATGCAAGAGATAGTTTTGATGTCATACATCTTAAGGCTTAAACTATTGATCAAAACTTCTAGCATGAACTCAAGTTTGCAAAAGGACTTCATCACTAGTCTTGGACCACATCTAGAGACCTAAAGTTAACTACCATTATTGCAAACATGGTATGGACAACCATCAAAGCATAAAGGATATAGGAATTTTGTCAAATGTTGTAATTACAACTGCCCTTATAGACATGTATGCAAAGTGTGGAAGCATGGACAAGGCATGTGGACTATTTGATAGAACACCTCAAAGCATAAAGGATATAGGAATTTTGTCAAATGTTGTAATTGTAGCTACCCTTGTAGACATGTATGCAAAGTGTGGAAGCATAGACAAGGCACATGGACTGTTTGATAGAACACCTCAAAGATTAAAGGATATAGGAATTTTGCTAGATGTTGTAATTCAAGCTGCCCTTGTAGACATGTATAATTTGCAAAGTGTGGAAGCATAGACAAGGCACGTGGACTATTTTATATTGTAGCTAGGGTAAAAATTAGGGCTAAATTAGAAACAACAAAGCATCAAACCCTAACAAGCACAATGAAGTACAAGATAGCATAGAAATCCAAACACAAAAGCAAACCGAAAACTAATCTCTACACCAAGCTTGGCTATCCTCCATTGCTCTTCTCAATCTTGCATAGGAATGCATGATTTCGAAGGATGAATGTTGGTTGCTCATTCCAGCAGCATAATGATACTTGGAAACTCAATTCCTAAATGGCTTGGTTGAGGGTTGATTTAAAGGAAGTGAGTGATTTGAATGAAGGTCTATGATTGAAAGTTGGTTTCAATGATGTGGACAACTAGGATCGAATAGGGTTTCCCACTCCATGAGGAGTTGTAGTCATGTGACAAGTGTAGGGAAGACCTAATTTAAATAATGTTTTATTCAAATTAGTGGTACATGTGAAGTGTATTAAATGAAAAATGTAGTAAGTGACATGTGTTACAATAAGATGAAAGGTGAGAAATAATTCAAATATTTTATTTGAATTAATTGGAAAATGGGAGATGGAAATCAATTAAATAAATATGATTTATTTAATTAATTGGCTTAGTGGGATAAATGGGATTAGGACAAAATGTCTTATGATATCTCTAGTAAAGTGTCAACTAGGTGATGGTCAAGACATGGACAAATTTAAGTGTCTACAGATACAACACCTCAAAGAATAAAGGATATAGGATTTTTGTCATATGTTGTAATTGCAGCTACCCTTGTAGACATGTATGCAAAGTGTGGAAGTATAGATAAGGCACATGGACTGTTTGATCTAACACCTCAAAGAGATGTCCTCTCATGGAATGCAATGATTGCAAGATATGCAAAAAATGGATTTATTGAAAAGGCTTTAGAAACTTTCAAGCAAATGCAATTGACACGTGTAAAGCCAAATTCCACAACCTTTGCTAGCATCCTCCCTGTCTCTACCAAATTAGGATTTTTGGAACAGGGCATGGACAACCATCAAAACATAAAGGATATAGGAATTTTGTCAGATGTTGTAATTGCAACTACCCTTGTAGACATGTATGCAAAGTGTGGAAGCATAGACAAGGCATGTGGACTATTTGATCTAACACCTCAAAGCATAAAGGATACCAGAATTTTGTTAGATGTTGTATTTGCAGCTACCCTTGTAGACATGTATGCAAAGTGTAGAAGCATAGACAAGGCACGTGGAATATTTGACCTAACTCCTCAAAGCATTAAGGATACTAGAATTTTGTCAGCTATTGTATTTGTAGCTACCCTTGTAGACATGTATGCAAAGTGCCGAAGCATAGAAAAGGCATGTCAATTGTTTGACCTAACACCTCAAAGAGATGTCCTGTCATGGAAAACAATGATTGCAAGATATGTAGAAAATTGGTTTGTTGAAAAGGATTTAGAAACTTTCAAGCAAATGAAATTGGCATGTGTAAAGCCAAATTCCACAACCTTTGCCAACATCCTCCCTACCTCTGCCAGATTAGGATCTTTGGAATAGGGTATGGATAGCCATCAAAGCATAAAGGATATAGGAATTTTTTAGATATTGTAATTACAACTGCCCTTGTAGACATGTATGCAAAGTGTGGAAGCATAGACAAGGCATGTGGACTGTTTGACCTAACAACTCAAAGCATAAAGGATACCAAAATTTTATCAGATGTTATATTTTTAGTTTCCCTTGTAGACATGTATGTTGTTAGTGAACATATTTTGTCACCACTTATTTAATAAAGACACACCCAGTTTAGCAGTAACAAACTCCACCAACAGTTGGACAATTTTTCATAAATTGCCCTCTGAATGTTTTAGAAGGTACAACTCACTTCGTAAGATGAAATTTGTATGTTTGCTAGCACACTTCTAACCTAAAAGTGAGGAGAGGGATTTTTCTACAATTATAAAATAAAACTGAACCACAACACTTAACGTATTGTAGGTAGGGAAATAACTCAGAAGTATTGAGATAAATATCTCTTCTCTCAAATGCACGAATGGAAGAATTAATAATGATTAGAGAATAATAATTGAATCACCAGCTATACTATCAGGATCTAACATACGAAAGGAGATACATAAAAAGATAATTCAGTAATCAAAGAAGTAGGTTATTGACATTTTACACAGAGCAACATAGATATCATATTTTCATCACACCATGCATCCAACATACGAAGAATGAATAGCTCATACACAGAGAAACAATGGACCCACTATCAAGTTTCTTATTGTATTGATGAAATCAAATTGAACAAAATACTTTTGTTCTCTTCAAAAATGATAACACATATACTACATAAAATGTTTTCCTTACTCCTTCAAATTTGAAATGCAATGTCCAATGATCTAGTCATGAAAGGAAATTTCATCAAAAGATCCCCCACTCTCCTTTACCCATACATTATATAGTAAAAGAGAGGAACCAACTTTTCTTGCATAATTGTCTTATATAACTAATAGAAAATGGTAAAATAAAGTTCTTGAAATATAAAACAAGATATAGTCTCGAATAATAAAATGAATCTTAACATGACAAAATATAAAAATCAAAGGAACAGTTATGAAGACACTTCTTGGTCTTCCTCATCCATTGTATCAGATCCCACTTGTTCATCCATGACATTCTTTCCTGTTTCAGTCCCTATTTTTTGAGATGCATCCATCTTGGCTTGGAGGAATTTGAATTTATTTAGGATTGAGATGACACCTTTAGCATTAGGGATGCTAGTGATCACTAACCTTGTCCTCCACATCTGCAATGTACCACTAGCCTCTTCATATTTTCTTGATGTTTAGAAACAGGATCTACCATGAGTCTAGACATTCTTTTAGCCTATTTAGGAGTGGATTCTAACTTTAACAGCCTAGCCATTACATCAAATTATGTATCTATTATTTGAGAATATCTTCTTTTATTTCTAACTTTTGTTCTCAGCCAAGCAAGGGTAGCAGTTACTGAGCAATCACCTGTGGCAGCATGGAAATTTTTTTATCTATTTTAGGAGTATTATCAACTCCAGGCTGCTGTTGAGGAGAGGGAGGAGTACAAAATACTTCATCTTGAGAAATGGGAGGAAGAGTTACACTTCATTTTGCAGGGGGTGTTGTTCCCCCATCCTCTTCATCCTGCAATCCCTGTTGTTGCTCTGATGTTTTGTTAGCTTGAGGGTTTAGACACTTTTTGGTTCTTTGCTTCTTCTTGGGAGTCTGAACATTCTCTTTAACATAATCCTTTGAATGTGTTTTATGTTGAGGCCCTTCTACCTCAACTTGCCTTGTAACAAAATCATATTCTGCAATCTTGGGCCATTTTATACTTTATCAGAAAATACCCTTTGCATGAACTTGGCTTATGTTGCCTTTATCAATGGAAAATATGTATTCTAACAAACTAGCCCTTTATCCCTTTTGTCAAAAAAAACTCTTTCGCAAACCTCAGCCTTCGTCTCTTTTATCGCTAAAAGTTACTTTTTGTAAACCTTTATAAAAATGTCTTTATCGGTGAATATAGCTTTCTGTGAACTCAGGCACTTCCCTCTTTTCTATTAGCATAACAACGTCCTTATGAATCAAGACTTCAAACACTTGACCTTTAATCTCTCTGTCACCTAGTTGGTGAATCAGCGAAATGGTGAACTCGCGAACTAGTTAGCAAAACAAAAGTTTTTCTGATAAAGATATCTCTGATAACTTAACTTCAAGCTTTTTCTTTCTTTCAAACATCTGTCACCATGCCTTTGTCAGTAAATCGGCAAATTGGTGAAAATAAAACTCAAGACTGATGGAGTTAAGTTTGTGAAAAATAGAGAAATCCGATAAAGAAGACCTTGATAAAAAGCTAAGGACCATAGTTAGGTTATTAGGGAATCGGGGAAATTCATAACTCGGGAACCAAAACTCAAGTCGCGAAAGATAAAGAAAGTTGATGGATGGAAAGGTGATAGACAAAAGACAAGACACATTCTAATGAAAAGCTGTTGGGAAAGTTGGGAGTTCGCAAACTCGAAGTTTTGCCGATATGGTTCATGGACTTAAGATTTTCCAGAGAAGGTTCACCAATAGAGAACTTTCCTTACAAAGGAGAAAATGAGTCAAGTTCAGAGAAACTCAAAATTGTCAACAACAGGGATTTTGGAAAAGAAAACTCCAAACCTTGAGTTTAGGAAAAGAGGAATTTTCTAATAGAAAAAGAGGATCGAGACTAGGACTTTGGAAACACAATACAAGTGCAAGGATAAAACCAAGATGGGCCACAATTTCAATTTAAAGGAAACATATGTAAAGTGTGGAAGCATAGACAAGGCACATATATTGTTTGCCCTAACACCTCAAAGCATAAAGGATACCAAAATTTTGTCAAATATTGTATTTGTAGCTGCCTTTGTAGACATGTATGCAAATTGTAGAAGCATAGACAAGTCATGTTAATTATTTCACCTAACACCTCATTAAAAAGATATCCTCTCATGGAATGCAATGATTGCAAGATATGCAGAAAATGGATTTGTTGAAAAGGATTTAGAAACTTTCAAGCAAATGCAAGTGACACATGTAAAGCCAAATTCCACAACCTTTGCCAACATCCTCCCTACCTCTGCCAAATTAGGATCTTTAGAATAGGGCACCATCAAAGCATAAAGGATATAGGAATTTTGTCAGATGTTGTAATTGTAGTTGCCCTTTTAGACATGTATGCAAAGTGTGGAAGCATAGATAAGGCATGTGGACTATTTGACCTAACACCTAAAAGCATAAATGATACCAGAATTTTGTCAGATGTTGTATTTGAAGTTACCCTTATAGACATGTATGCAAAGTGTGGAAGCATAGACAAGGCACGTGGACTGTTTGACCTAACACCTCAAAGAGATGTCCTCTCATGGAATGCAATGATTGTAAGATATGCATAAAATGGATTTTTTGAAAAGGATTTAGAAATTTTCAAGAAAATGCAATTGGCACATGTAAAGCCAAATTTCACAACCTTTGCCAGCATCCTCCCTGCCTGTACCAAATTAGGATCTTTGGAATACGGTATGGACACTCATCAAAGCATAAAGGATATAGTAAATTTGTTAGATGTTGTAATTGCAACTGCCCTTGTAGACATGTATGCAAAGTGTGGAAGCATAGACAAGGCATGTGGATTGTTTGACCTAACACCTCAAAGAGATTTCCTCTCATGGAAAGAAATGATTGCAAGATATGCAAAAAATGGATTTATTGAAAAGGCTTTAGAAACTTTCAAGCAAATGTAATTGGCACATGTAAAGCCAAATTTCACAACCTTTGCCAGCATCCTCCCTATCTTTGCCAAATTAGGATCTTTGGAATAGGGTATGGACAACCATCAAAGCATAAAGGATATAGGAATTTTGTCAAATGTTGTAATTGCAGCTGCCCTTGTAGACATGTATGCAAATTGTGGAAGAATAGACAAGGCACATGAACTATTTGATAGAACACCGCAAAGAGATGTCCTCTCATGGAATGCAATGATTGCAAGATATGTAGAAAATGGATTTGTTGAAAAGACTATAGAAACTTTCAAGCAAATGTAATTAGCACATGTAAAGCCAAATTCCATAACCATTGCCAACATCCTCCCTACCTGTGCCAAATTAGGATCTTTGGAACAAGGTATGAACAACCATCAAAGCATAAAGGATATAGGAATTTTGCCAGATGTTTTATTTGTAGCTACCCTTGTAGACATGTATGCAAAGTGTGGAAGCATAGACAACACATGTGAATTGTTTGACTTTAGCTCTGCTAGACATGTATGCAAAGTGTGGAAGCATAGACAATGCATGTGAACTATATGAATTTAACAAGTTATTAAGCCAACCTCCATCATGCTCAAACCCTTGATATGAACTCATTTGCACTGAATACCTCACAAAACACTCAATCATGAAGTACTTCTTAAGATAACTATTAGCATGATAAAATGAGACAAGACCATAAAAAATCTCTCCTTACAAGCCTTAGAGATGATGCTTCCACCTATCATAAATGATGTTTGGACTCGTGAAGAACCTTTTTCCAAGAATGGGAAAACTGTAACAAATATTTGATGCTATCATGCACAACAATCAATATCACTCAACCACGATGCATGAACAAAAATGATAACAGATCAATGTAACCTTTAAGAAAAACCATTATATCTCTATGAAATATATGCCATTATAACCTTCAAACAAAGTGCATAGAACTCAATGACAAATATATGATTAGACCCTTCATGCAAAAGTCATGCAAGAGTCATGTATTCTCGAGTCAATGTCACTTAACCATAATGCATCAACAAGCACACTAGGTACACTATAAGAGTTTCAATCAACCTTAAAAGAAACCCATACAACAAAATGACATATATACCATCAAATCATTCAAAAAAACCTATATAATGCAATGACACACTGATATTTCATTATAGCCTTCATATAAAAGTCATGATCATGTACAAGATTGAATGTCAATAACCATGGTGTATGAATAAGAAGACTATGCACACAGTCATAGGTGTTTAATGCACACTACCCATGATGCATGCATGACACTTGTATGATATTATGCCATATATTTCATTCAACCCTTATATACACCATATATGTATATGTCATTCAACCCTTATGCACACGATGTACATATGAGAGAGATAGTGATAGAGACAGAGGGAAATATAGATACATAGAGTAGGTACAAACCATTAAATCCATTTAAGCTATGAATATGCATAAAATATTTATATACATTAGTCTCGATAAAGCCATGAAGGCATACGAATGTCATGAAAACATTATACAATGCCATGACAGGCCAACATTGTCTCTCAAACTACAAAATGTCATCAATAGAAATAGTCATACAAATTACATTATGAATGTGCAATGTAAAGGCATAAAAAGTGTCTTCGTCATAGGTAGCAAACACTAAATTATTGAAACATTTGACCTCTCTTTTCCTGACTAGAAATTGAACCTTGATCCCCTAAATTAGTCGTTGTCTTATGTCATTCTGATCTCATGTGTCTCTCACTATTTTGTATTTCAAGCTGTATATACTATGAGAGTCACTGATTGACTCAAGCCACCAGGATCATTTGCAAAACCTAGGATTAACCTTCTACAAGAGCAAAAAAGCAAAGAGGATAAGTTTGCACAATATTGGATGCAATTAATGAATTGGATTAATGAATTACATGTGAGAACTTGCTTTTTTGCAAGTTTAAAAACCCTAATATGACTTAAGAATAATCTAAGACTAAAATTAGCCCCAAGTCAACTTAATAAAGTGTAATTAAATATTTAATTACACCAACACCCCCCTTAAGTGCAACTTAGGGAGAAATGAAAAACATACAACGAATGCAAGAATGGGTCCTGACTACAAGGCCATGTTAGGTACCCATGTACAACAAGAATCTCTCATAAAGTGGAGAAAAAGGAGAAAACCCCAGTGGGAGAAAACTCCCCTCCAAAAGAGAGAAATACAACAAGTACATGAACATGTGATGAAATAAGGACTAACACTAAGACCCCCCAAGAACTGAATCCATCGCAAAAGTCCAATCATGAATGCCCCCCATAAGAGAGGAAGAAGAGAGAAGGTCAGGTGACCCCTCAAAAGTGAGAAGGATGAAACCTCATGCGAGGAAATGCTCCCTCCCAAAATAGAGATGAGAAGAGAGACCATGCATATGCTCCTCAAGATGACTCCTACAGTGCTAGAAGATGCTCGACATAGAATAAAGATAAAGACCCATGAATGGTGAACAACATTCCTCCCCTTGGGAAGAAATAGAACTACAGATGTGTGCATAATGTCTTCCCATTTCAGATAGGAATATACGGGGAGAAGGATAAATGTCTTTGAACTCTACACATGATCCGAAGACAACAATGATGCTCCTAAAAACTGCTCAAATGTCTCCAATCCACTACAAAACTATGATTGGATAGGAGGATGAAGAACAATCTCTGAAGAAGATGATGGTGATGCAACTCCATCGAACCTATCATCAAAGAGAAGATAAATGTCATCAAGGTGGTCCTCCAATTCTGTAAGGTGGGACTCTACAAACAAATATGATATATCTGGTAGATATGTGTCCCAATGAGCTATATTTGGAAGACTGATAATGTCCTACTACAAAGAATCTGATGTACCAACAAGTAATAAAGATGTGATCTCAATAAGAGGAGAAAGAGAAGCAAGTGAAGTCTTTGTGTCATTTGAACTAGCAAGACCTGCCAAATATGCAAGCTCCTCAACTGTATCATGGTCAAAAGGTATGCAATCTGCATCATCAAGGGGTATGTGGCAATCCATAGTAGGATTATCTAGGAATGGAGAGATATGTGGGTCTCCATAGATCTCCCAAATGCTAGTCCAAAGAGCGCGTGTGCACTCAATATGTGAGATAGAACACATAGTGTCAAAATCAACACTAGAACTAATCAATCCTACAATATGATCAATATAATTCCCCATGCAGATTTCCTCCCAGGTGTATCTGGTTCAAATATGAGTCCATAAAGATAAGGCAAAAGATTAAGCCACCTAAGATGTGTCAAGATGCCCTTTCGCCAAGACTCGTAATTATCCTTACCCAATGTTACCACAAAAGGGTGAATAGAAAAACCCATGATATCTCCTCAAATAAATTAGATCAGAGATCAACAATCTGAATATGTATTAAGGTTGATAAATAAATCCGAACAAAACAAACAGAACTTCTCCAAGTGCCAAAATGTCCAGAATATCAAACAAAATCCATAAAATTGACAAACTAAATAAAGAATACCCGGGCCTGAATCTGGAAAAAGTGCATGGATGTCTGTGTAGAGCTCCTTAATACCTTTCCAACACCATAAGAATCATGAAAATTGGAGATCGTGGAAAAGAGTTACGAGTTCGGAAGCCAAAAAGGGTATCTAGACTTCAAACATAAATAAATGTCACTAGCGGAAAAATCTAAAAAAAAAACCTACGCCACTAGATTTTTCTTAGAACCAGCTTTCTGACACCTATTTGTTTTTGAAAATCTGACTCCATTTGCTCAAGATATACTCGATTTACCAAAACTGCTCCTTTAGGGCAAATAGGCAAAAAAACTAGCCCATGTCGCTAGATTTAGCAGAACCTCCACCAGATTTGGTGGTTCCGCCAGAATAGTGAAAGAGTCAAAAAAATTGCCAAATTTGGCACATGCACATTTTTGGGGGTACATGCAATTTTTAAAAAGGTTTGATTTTTTTTATAAAGGTTTGATTATTTTTTAAAAAAATTGAAAAAAACTAAAATGCATGTGTGGGGGGCCACGTAGGCCACACCCCAAATAAGGATTGCTTTCTATGGAATGAGGTCCGCTCCCTATTAAAAGGGATGGACTGCCCAAGGCAAAGCCATAGGCCTGCAACAGGTATAGGGCCTATGCAGGCACTGGGTAGGTACCTGGGACCTTAAATTTGTAGTTTTGATTTTTTTTAAAACCTTTTTACAATGAAAAAAAATAACCCTGTTTTTTTTTAAAAAAATAAGGAAAATAAAAAAAATATTTTTTTTATTTTTTTTGAAAATTTCACCTTGGACTACGTGTTGGGCAGGGCGTACAGCTTCCCTGGCAAAAAGTTTTTTGCCCCAGATGATTCCGAGGCTGATTTCAACGATTTGACAGTTAATCTGAAGGTTTTTGAGGCTTCTGAGTGCAATGGCAGGGTTGGATTTGGCCCAAAACGCTTTGAAAATTAGCTTTCCTCTGGATCCAAAAAAAAAACACCTACTAAAACCCTTGTAGATCTAGCCTATGAAGCTCAAATCAAGCCAAATAAAAGGCTAATATGACTATCTCAATTGCTCTGAATCTAATGGAAGGCTCTATATTACATACAAACACACCCAACAAATGACTCTTGCTTCAATTTTTCTCTAGATATGAGAAGGGGCTTGTAAATCTAGAGCTCTGATACCATGTGAGAGTCATTGATTGATTCAAGCCACCAAGATCACCTGCAAAACCTAGGATTAACTTTCTACAATCTAGAAAAAAATAAAGAGGATAAATTTGCACAATATTAGATGCAATTAATGAATTACATGTGAGAACTTGCTTTTATATTTGCAAGTTAGAAAACCCTAATATGACTTAAGAATAACCTAAGACTAAAATTAGCCCTAAGTCAACTTAATAAAGTGTAATTAAATATTTAATTACACCAACATATACAAATTACAAAATTAGATACTATGCCAAACTCTATAACTAAAAAATATTATTTTAAAATAATTTACACACTTACAACATATTGGTAGTCTAGTTGTTCTTGCCTATGACGCTTGAAGCATCATCATGAGAGGTCTATCCTTGGATAGGAGTGTTTACATCAATCTATATCATAATAAAAATGTATTTATCAATTTTTTTGAATACCTAATATCTTTATGTTAGGAATTTGCAGGTCAAATAAAACCAATTCCACATAACCCAATAGGAGAAACAAGATGCAGAAATGAACCATAATGCAAAGATCAATGAACAAACACAAGATAACACAAGATATACCTTGGGAAAACCCTCAAGAGGGAAAAAACTAGCCTCCAAAAGCATCCACACTCATATGTATTATTCAGCAATAAAGATATTACAATACATGCCATGAGCCTCCATGAATACCTATGAATCCATCAAGCAGCTCCAATGCATCCTCCATGTGTCCAAGCATGAATCCACACATCACCTGCCATGTTTCACAATATTCACTTACAAGAGAGAACTCAATACAATGACAATCTCTCACAAACCTCCAATCCACCTACAATGAAATAGCCAACCAACCCAAACCACTAACAATGTGCTTGCTTTTATAGACCAAGCTCACACAAATACAACTTGTGGTATTTGATAAAACCATGTGTTCCAAAACCATGGATACACAAAACCATTAGCCAATAAAACCATTAACCCCCATTTGACTGTTGGTACTAACTTTTCCCAATTAGTCAAATAATACAAATAATAATTAATCACTCTATGTGTCCCACACACATAAAATAATTAACCCAATGTTACATACAACTTATACAAATGGTAACTGAATAAAATAATACAATATTATGCAAGGTGTACAACACCTATTTCCCAACATTCTCCCACTTGTTGTATACATTATATAAGGGTCAATCAATGAAATACATCATCATAGGCAAACATGAAATCACATGAATCTCCAGCATGCTCTCGTGCTCCATCAAGATACCTGCAATAAAATCAAAGTGACCACCATCTCAAGCAAGAACTCCTCTCATCCTCCAATGTGCCACCTATGGAAGAGAAGGAACATGCCAAGGTGAAGATGCACCAATCCAAAGAACACAAGCATCAAATCCAAGTGATAACAAAAGGCTCTAAGTTGTTGTCAAAGGTAAAAAACCCACATGACTGGAAATAGCACCCACAACATATGCTAATACATCCAACCATCCATACCTCATAGGTATCAACCACATCAATAAAATCATGCCAACAACATATCCAACCCATATACCACAATCACAAGCTCCATGTATAAAACATGTCAATGAAGAACACATACATCCAGGAACTCCCACTGCATGGGTAATGTCAAATCTGAATATAAATCAAAGACATATCAAGTCTACCAATCAACACTCAAACCAAGGTGTGGCTAATCAACAAGCCAATGTAGTATCAAGAACAATCACAATGATCCACATATGGAAGATAAATCACTGTATACTCTCTCACAACATGTCACCATAACTATCCCAAGTCCAACCATATGAACATGATTCTCTAGGAAGTAGCCATAAGACAAAGAAAAAAAACTTGTAAATCATAATGTCCTACAAAACACCTCAAAGTGATAAGTTGTGTCAAGTATGATCTCTACAACCCCAAATGAAAAGCCTCAACAACACCCAACCATTCAATCTCATAAGATCAAATGAACATATATAACATGTAACCAACATGGATGTAAGCCTCTCTAACCAAGGTAGATCAAACTCATAACCATTCCATAACTAGGAATAAGCCCAATCACATCTCCTAAACTCCTCATAATGAACATCATTTACCAAACCATATGAACAAGGAGATAACCATGCTAACATCCCTCAAATGAACCCTCTAGAACTAATAACTGTAGCTCAAGATCCATATCTATGAGAAGATAAATCATAAAGTAAACCAAAGAAGTCCTCCATGGTAAACCAAGATGTCAACATCTCCAATCACATGAAGATAACCATCTACTATCAATGAAAATCAGGATGTCAAAGCACTCTCACTGAAACAAGAATCATAATCCAAGAGCCTCTCCAAGACACCCAAAACCAATACAGAAGATCATCCATATTGCTGCTAAAGCTCCCACTGAATCGTGAATTCGAGATATCCATGAAAACAAAGTAACCATCTCCTAAATGAAGATTATCCATGGCCCCAAACCAATCAAGGAATCCCATTGTAACATCAACAGCTCCCAAAAGGTCGAGTAGAACCATGATCTCCAAACAAGAAGATAAAATCATCACTGTCAAAATCTCACATAAAACCATGTATCCAAGATCTCCATGACATCTTGATAAAACATGCTACAAGTCCCAACAATCGACTATCCAGGCACTCTAATCATCCATCCTCTTATCCCAATGCAACATACCAATGTATAAATGACCATAGACAAGGCCAACTAACAAAGTCTACATAAACACTGAATCAATCTCATGGATAAAGAGAGTCCACATTCGAGTCATCCCACTGTAGCCAAGGGGTAGCTAATCCACAAAACTACATAACTCGTAGATCCAAAATAAATGTAACATGCAAACTCATCATCACACTAGTAATATGCAAACTGAGATATCAAATAAGATAACCTGTAGACTCCAAAACTCAGACACCAAATCAAGGCTAGATTTAATTTTCCAAACAAGTCCACAACAAGTAACCATAGTCAAGGAACTAATCAAGCATCCAGGAGATTAGAACAATCCCCTAAAACAACACCACAACACCACCTATAATCATGAATCGAACATCATAGCCCATACCTGTCAATCACATACATGATCATGTCATGCCAATGCAAAAGTGTACTTGCATATCTATGACACCATAATCATCATCATCGATGTACCTATACTCAACTCCCACTGAAACGAGACTCCAAGTCTCACACATGTATCAACCATGTCCTCAAACCATAAGACAACTTGTGTACCTATCTCCATCAAAGTCCAAACTCTAAAGTAAACCTATATCAGGAAACACCAAAACTGAAAACCTGCTATACCAAGTTGATGGTCTCTTAGCAACATGCACTCCCACAAATATGTGCCCAAAAATCCATCTAAATGCACTCATAAATGCAATTTGAATCTCAGGCTCCTACAAGTGATCAAACAAGTACCAATTTCATGATCCAAACTATAGTACATTGCAATAGCTCTCCAACACCTATCCGAAATCAAAAATTTGATTCTGTATGCAAAAGTTATGAGTATAAAATTGTACCAAAGCAATGTCGGCTTCAAACACCAAATTCTGACACAAATCAAAAAATCTGGCCATGAAACCTATACCACTATGTAGTGCTCGGAGAGACCTTTCTGATGCTTATAAGAAGTCAAAAAATTGATATTGTATGTGAAAGTTATGCCCCCGGATGAAAATGCCCTCGGAAGGCTAAAACGAGACCCCTAGTGGGACCCTAGTACCTGCTGATGTCATCACTAACACAAGCAGTTGACTAGGCGTGAGGTGGCACTGACTGGTTGGTCATCATTACTGGTCTTTGATAGACAGATTTTAAAAAATAGTTTTATTTTCACCCAACATCGGACCCGTTGCAACATTACAAAGGAGGATTTAAATTGTTTCAAAGTCTGAATGAAATATTTTTAACGTTGTCATAAAATTATTTTTAAACGCCTGCTAAACTTTTTTAAAAAATAATTTTATTGCCCGTAAGGGCTGCCGATGGCACCCTGCTGGACCGGCAGCCAAAGGCCATGCCGGCCGGCGAGGGCCCGACTCAGTCTTGTCAGCCCCGACCAAGATGTCGAGGACCGAAGGCCCTAGGGCCTTCTGGTTCGGCTAGCGCCAACTAGAGGCCGACAAGCTTGGCATGCCGCGCCGTACTTGGCACTGGCGCAGGCTCTGCAGGCCAGGGTACATGGTCTGTGAAAACAAAAAAGACTTCTATAGTTTTATATTTTAATTTTTGATTTTTCAAAACTATAGAAAATAAACCATGTGCAGGGAATTTTTAATTCTACAACTGTGTACCTTCAACTGCAATGACCATATGGCCGTACCGCCGACCTGGGGGATCATAATTTTTTTTGCCTCGAGTCACCATGGCCAAAACATGTGAAATTATATGTTTTTCTTTGCCTCTTGAGCCTCCTGGACTCAATGGTGAGGTTTGTTTTGTCCCAAGAGGTCATCTGTATAAATTCCTCCTCAAAACCCTCATTAGTCAAACCAAGAAAACCCTCTTTAGCCATGATTTTTCAATCACCAAATTTGCAACTGCACATCAAATCTCCAATACCCAGAACCAGCAAACTGCAATACAACCTGTACAAAACCTTGTAATGTCCCAAATCCTTATATGGATTGTCATGGCTTCCATTTTGCACTGAATCTACACACACAAGGGTTATACACATCCAGGGATCTCACACCTCCCTCAACCATAAACATGGCTTTGATATCACATGTTAGGAATTTGCAAGTCAAATAAAACCAAGTCCACATAACCCAACAGGAGAAACAAGATGCAAAAATGAACCATAATGCAAAGATCAATGAACAAACACAAGATATACCTGTTGGTGTTTCAATTTGCACCTCTGGAATGCGAGTTGGAAATGAATAATTATGCACAGATAAACTACTCTCCTATTATGAGGGGGAGTTCCCTTTTTGCTAATGTTTGCTTGAAAGATAAATAAAACAAATTTGCCTATCTTCTTTGTGATTCTTAGCGCGAGCACAAGGCTATAAAACTCTTTTCGCTATAGCAGAGGTTTTTCCTTTTTAAAACTTCTAACTACAACTAGGCCTAAACTAAATGACGCTTTTAATCTCCTAAGTAAATTTAGAGCAAAGGGATTAAAAGTTAACAAGGAATGATTTGTTTTAGCATAAAATCTTTAATAAACTACTTCTAGATCACATCAGAAAACTCATTGTACTTTAAGATGAAAGTTGAAATAAGATTACACAACCCACACATCTGATGACAAAACTAGATGATCTGAGATAGAAAATCAAAGAAAAAGATAGGCATGAGACTTCTATTTCAATATCATAAAGTTGATACAACTCCAGGACAATAATATTGTAGCAAAAGGCTGGCATACAATACACTATTGAACACTGGAAAACAGACAACACGAAATGAACGAGCACTTGAAATAACAATTTCTGCAGGCTAGAATAGGCACAACAAATCTTACTATCACAATTACCATTACTTACAATGGGCAAGGCTGCCCTTATTTATACTAAATCAAAGGAGTAGGGAACCCTAAAATCTCCTTGATTTAACCTAACTAACTTGCCAACTCGCAAGCTTTATTTCTATTCTAAGACAAAGATTACAACTAACAAATGCTTTAACTCCAACTAATACAAAGTGATTTCTTTCTAAATAAAGAATGGATGAGCTTTGGATGAAAGCAAATGCTTTAAAACAAAAAGCATCTAAGTTAAAGCTGCTTTCTTTTGAATCACATCATCATCTACATTCTTGCTTTATTGGTGATATCATCTATTGATATTTTGGGAAATGATATCTTCTAAAAAGTGAGTGACTGCATCTTTTCTAGGAACACTGATACTCTCTAAGATGACATTCTGGTTTTCCAACATTTCTTCACCATTTGCAACCATTTGAAGGAATTCATGAACTTCGCCTAGGGCTTTATCAAACTTTACTATCATTGTGGAAAAATGATCCATCTTATCAACACTGATATCACCATTTAAATTGTTGTAGACGAGAGTCTGGAACTTTGTCTGTACTTCCCTGAGATCATACAGAGTACCATATTCTTTCTCATATAAACATGGGCTCTGGGAAACAAAAGATCTCACAAACTTGAGAACATTTACCACTTTTTCCTTCCATTCTGCTAATTCTAAGATTATACTGTCATAAGTTTTTACTGTGAAAAGATACTGTGCTTTCCAAGTAGAAACAATCTTCTTATTTTCAGTTGAATCAACAGAATCATGTGTTATCTTCAAGTCAGAGATAATGATCTCAAACACCGGTCTGTTTTTAGCCAAAGTCTATTGTAACCCCTGGATGCCTTGATGCAAATCATGAGCGTTATACTTTAATTGATAGATCTGTGAAAGTATTGTTGTCATATTTTGCCTAGCCCCAAAATTTTCCTGTTTCCCTCCTTCTATCAAAGAAATCCGATCAGAGAAAGCCTAAATAGAAGGAGAGAAAGCTTAAATTCTTTAATTACTCATGCTCTGACTTGCCAAAAATCCTAAAATCTCACCTTAAGAATCCTTGTAGAAAACCCAGAAAAACTCAGAAATCTTTTGTCTTCAAGTGCCTTCTATCACAGAGATTTCTCAATTTTATACTTAGCCATTTTTACAAGTATATGATGATGATGTCATCCTTGTTTTGGGTTTTCTGTCTTTTGGTCAAATTGCATCTTAGATACAATTGTATGTTGTATCTTGGCCATGTGCAAGGGTGAATGTACATCGGGTCCTTTGTATGTATTGTTGTATGTATTTTGAATATGCAAAGGCAGACATACAAAAGGGTCATCGGTGGGACAAGCCTCATCAGTAGCTAAGTCCAAGGTTTCTTTGATCGGCCGATGAAGATAAAAAGGCGATTGTATCTCATATACAAGTTGCCACATGCAAGGTAAGATACAAAGGGTGGGGTCCACCAATTGTATATATATACAATTGTATGTTTCCACATATAATCGAACATACAAGCGCATATACATTCCTGATATACAAAGCCTGGACCCGAAAGGAACATACAGTTTGGTTTATAAAGGCAGATGTTTGTTTGCATCTTTGCTTGTATGTTCGCGTTGTATGTTTGCACATACAAGGGAATATACAAAGGTAACATACAAAGGTTAGACGCATGTTTGCAATGCACAAGTGTGTTTGTATGCAGTTTTGCTTGTATATTCGCATTGTATATGCGATATACAAGGCCGATATACAAAAGGAAAAGGTACAAGCCGAACCTATTATGAAGAATCAAATGTGGCCGATAAACCTTTGAGTTCTGCATTGTATATATATGCGATTGTATCTCATATACAATTGCGATATACAAGACAGACATACAAGGATTTTCGGCCAGACGTAGTGCATCGGCATCCCAGTTTTTGGTCTTTCCTACGGCCGATGGAGGATGCATTGTTTAGCGATGGGTCTCAAAGATCAACTCAGCGACTAATCAGGTGTTGCCACATGTCAGGGCCGATCCAAAGGCCAATTCAAAAGGGGCCCGCTCTTGTATGTAGCCATTGTATTGTATATGCAAGGTGACATACAAATGAATATACAAAGGCATTTCAAAGGCCAATTTAGATGCCGAATGCAGGCACACATACAATGAACATTTTGGCAAGACCATGCTTATCGGCAGCTCAGCTGGATGTCACCCTGACAACCTGATACATACAAAGAAGTTTGCATATGCAAAGGGTCATTTAGATGGCAATTCAAGTCGCAGATGTAAAGCGATATACAGATGCAGTTGACCGTAGCTTTGACCGCCCGTATCTCCCTCATCCTAGTGAATTTCAACATGCTTCAAAAGGCAAAAGTGCTTGTTTTTGCCTCCTCTTTCATCTGGCGGGCTTTTAAGGGGAATTTTCTCACTTTCAAGTTTGATCTGACTTTGCATGCTCGGCCGATAAGACGTCTCAGCGGTCATTTTGGCATGTGTAGAGGATGTTCTTTTTTCACAGTAGCTCTGGTTGGTGAGTTTTGCAGGTGCATTCATGGCAGATGGATTCACTCTTCAATGCGTATGGGTTCTATGTCTTGCTGGCCGATCTTCGTGTTTTGGGCGGCAACTTTGGAGGTTTCTTCTTCAATGCCCTATCCTATCTTGCGTTCGGGCAACCGTTTTCTGTGGTTTTGGACCTGGCAACGACATGGTTCATGTCTTTTCACCACACCCCTGCCCATGCATCCTTGATCCTACATTAATGACCTCAGATCCTATGGAGCAGCGACTCCATGCCTTTCTGGGTAGAAGCCTGACCTATAAATGGAATGTAACCTCATTATTTCAGGAGGATGGTTTTATTTTGGGCTCTTATGTTGCCGATTTTTCTGTAGTTAGACTTCTGCTACTAAATATTCTGTAATGTAATGGTTTCTGACCTTCATGATTAATATATGTATGATTTCTTGCCTCTCTTGTGTCCTGATTTATGTGTTTTAATTGAAGTTATAGTTTGTTATGTGAGTAAAACGGCTCCTCTATAGGTTTAACCTTCATACCGAAGCCTCAATCAGTCATAAGTCTATGTGAATCTCCTTCATCATTGAAATCATTGTTGTGTCTACACCAAGATCACCATCGCTCACTAAATCTGGTGTATCACTACTTTTCATTTCAGTTTCCTTCTAACCCTTTTCCCCTGCTAGCATTAGCACTAGATTTAGTTGCATTTATCTAAGCAATAGGTTTAGAAAGAGGAATCGGCCTTCTTTGGAGGTCTAATCTTAGTTCGCAAGGTCCCACACTTCGAGATCATTCCCATGTTTCTCCATATTGCTAAAGTTTTACAACAGCAGCAAGGGTGCAGATCTGAGAGATAACAAGTACAACTCTACTTTTAGTCACAAGTTCTTCCACCCAATCCTTCATGTACCTCCTCTAGATGACTAACTGACTGAACTGCTACTGATCGGCCAGTGATTCCAAATTTAAAGGAAGCGGTAAATTAGCCAAATGTACTGCCATAGCTGCCTAACTTCAGCCTTGAGGGATGCTTTATCTTCTCCATCCTTCAACACCCTCTCCTTCAAATTATCCGCTGCAACCTCGAAGCGATTTACATCTGTATGCCGGGTACTCCTACCAAGGTTAGCCTTGACAACCTTGAAGTCATGAACCTCAATATCATCACCATTTTTATCTTCTGGCAGTGTTGCAATTTCAAGGATCATTTCACCATCTGCATTCTTTTCAATGTGAACTTGCTTCTTAAGTTTCCTATCTGGTGTGTCCTAGTAGATGCTTTTAAACTCTATCAAGTTCAACTGATATGAAGGATTTCTCCTCTTCCTTCCCAGAATGTTTTCAAGCCAAGATGAGTCATCCTCTCTTAGAAACTCAGTTATAACTTCATCTACTACTGATGAACCAATATGTGTCTCGAAGTTATGAACCGATGAATCTGGCTCTGAATCTATGTGAATGGGAGAAGAACTCGGTGATGAAGGTGGAGAAACATGAGCTGAAGGCAATGTTTCAACATGCGGTACTGGTTCAATGGGAACTTCTGACGCAACTGCTGGTTGTTCCTGCTGAATATGAATTGGAGACTCAACCTTTTTCCTCTTTAACTTGGTCATCTTTGTTCCTTCTGGAAGGACACTCATAGCTTTAGTTCTTTGTTTTGGTTTGGAAGTGGAAGGTTCTGATAGTTGAACAATTGCAGCTCTGCTACCGGAATGACTTCTTTCCGCTTATTTTTCAAGAATATCAAATTGTTTTTGACAACTCAGTTCGTTCTTTCCTCAATGGAGGTGTTCTCTTTGGCTGACCAATTAACTAGTGGCAATGGTTGTTGCTCAACCTGATCTCTGAAATATGTGGGAAGTAAAACTTCACCATCACCTGACAAGCCCTCTACATCTTCTAATAGGATATCAACCAACTACTGTAACTTTGTTTCCACACTTCAAACTCATCTGCACAATTAGCCCAAAAATCTTCAATTGCGGATGCATGTACACAATTTTGACCAAGGTGTGATGCAAAAACACCATGAGGATCATATGAAGTCCTCCTATCAAAAAACTTAAGACCATACTTGGATGATTCACTACCAATTACTTTAGCATATGCTCCAGATCTACATCTGTAAATACCCATCCCAATTGGAAAATTGAAAGCCGCCTTACGCCTGCTACGCAGAAATGAATGAACTTTGTAGGCTTGCCTTAGAAATTCCATGAATGCTACCTCATCTGTAGGATATCTCGGCAGCATGGCTGGCTCTCCTGAGAAGCCATATACTCTGATGTAGGAGAAAGTGGGAAATTGGATAAACCAATCAGCCCATTCTGGCATCAGCTAAAACTTGTATATGCAACTCATTATCCAGATTTTGCACTGCATGCATAAGGAATGCATCATTTACCCACCTATAATGTCGCTCAACCTGAGAAAATTCTAACTGCGAGAAATGGTGATATACATGTTGAATGCCCAGAGTTTCGACAATATTCAAACCTCTAAACTGACCTTGAAAAGCCATCAAATACACAAGGTATGACATCATGTGGAATTCATGAGCCCTTTGAAAATCAATTATTTGATGGTGGAGACTATCACTGATGAGTGTCGACCAATCATAGAATTCAGTTCCATCAACAATCTGGGACATGATGTAAAACATCCAAGGTTGAAATTTGTTAGCATCTGCTTGACCTGTGATTCGGCCTAGCAGAGTAATCATTATTGCATGTTCTTCCTTAAACTCTCCACGTCCAACATTCTTTGGCATGACATTCTACTTTTCTTTCAACCACCTTTGAGCAATATTTTTCTAATACTTTTCTTTATCATTGTGCCACACCCTCTTGCATTCCTCAATTGAAACAACTAAGTTTTCCCTCTAGATTGGTATGAAAAACACTTCTCAATGTCATTTGGCCTGAGACTGCAGAGCACCCGTCCATCTGCTGATTGGATTTCTCTTGTGACTAAATTGTAATGCTTCATACAAGCAATTACAAATTTAATACTTTGCACTGTGATGGGGAAAGAAGTTGCTGCAAGTAACCTAGAGTGATTCAAATTCCTGATAGCTATGTTTCCTACATCTTCCAAAGGATGCAAATTGAACATTGGAAGTACCTTATGCAAGTCTGTCTCGAAAGTTCTCAGGTAATTATGAACCAACATCGTTTTAGGCTTGATCTCAGTTGGAGAGTACTGCATACTGAAAGAGTTGAAAAATGACTGTGAACACATCTATGTCAGAAAAATCTTGGACAAAAGGCTGAAAATTACTTGCTAATTTCTTCTAAAAAGTAGAATGTGAGCGAAAAAACTACCACATGGGTTTTATAGACAATCCCATTTTGAAGCAACCAAGATCGTCAGATTTTGAAAAAGTGGAGGATTTCCTAAAAAAATAGCAAAAAAGTAGATTCCTGGAAAAATAAAATTTCCCAATCTTCAAGAGGATGAAATTCTAGATGGACCCATCTCGATGAAAATTGAAAAAGCTTCAGCCATGTTTCTAAAAAACAATCCCCTAGAAAAAAGGACTTTGAAAAAGCGTGCCTCCTTGCTTCCTCATCCTGAAACTATGAAGAACGCTAAAAAAGCACTTCGTTTGGGTCTTCGAATCTTCGTTGAATGAAAATAAAAATCTTCCTCCTTTGGATGCAACCTGCAAAAGTAAAGAATAAAGAAGTCAAAAGTTTGTCTTTATACAACTTTAGGGCGAAAAAGTAGCTTTCTTTGTGAAAGAATAAAGCTTGAATCTTATCCATGAAGAAAGCATCTTTTAAAGCACAAATCCAAGTAGATGTCTTCAAATAGGAAGAATCCCTATTTTATAGCTGCCTATGGCTTCATGTGTGAGATGATGAAAAATATCTTCTTTGATGATGTCATCAAACACGCAAGGTTGCAGAAGTGTTAGCCAATTTTTCCTTCATTTCGACACTTTTGCACTCATTCTGACTTCGGCGTGGCCTGCCCCTAAATTTACCAAGATAGCAAACTGTCATCATTGACTGAAGAAGCTAACTGATCATGGCATCTTGAAGATTTATCAACTTTGATTTCATCCCCAACCTCAAACTGACGATCTAACGACATCCAACTGTAAATTTGTTTTCTAAAACCCATCGTTGAACGAAATTTTAGAAGCGACTGTCAGAAAAGCACTCTCAGACATGAAAATTTTCTAACACCTTAAAACTTGGGCACCCCCAGCCTCCAGGGGCGCTTGGTTTTTTGTGCCTTAACCATTTTCTTGAAAATTTCAACTTTTTCAACTTCTTGATTTCCGTGCACGTTCCAGTGACTATAACCCCTGTTTGGCTACCGATTTTTCACCTCTTGGAGCAAAACTAAGTCTGCTGGTCTAGAAGGCAGGGAAACCTGATGAAAAATGAACTAATTGTGCCTTCTGCCTACCTCTAGAATCGTGCCAAACTGATTTTCTATGAATCTGACCAGGCTGACGGAGGAGGAATTGTCATTTTTTGGAAAAATCTCAAAAATAACCTAACTCTAGTGAAACTGGGTGCCCTAAGCCTCCTGGGGCGTCTAGGAATTTGTGCCTTAGAAAATTTTTGTGATTTTTAACTTTTCTTTTCATTCCTTGATTTTTGTGCCATCAACTCCTATTTGATCTTCATTTCTGGTCGTCTGACTGATTGCTGAAGTAGGACAGGAGGTGATCTAAGCTGTCTAAACATACCTGAGATGAATTTCTAGCTTTTACCAGCATTTCGACTAAGTTTGACCACCTGGAAACAAGTTGACGAAGGCTTTTTAACATTTCTCAAAAAATGCAAAAAAAATTCTAAGGCATGAAAAGGTGGGCGCCCCCAGCCTCCTGGAGCGCTTGGATTCTAATGCCTTAGCCAAATTTATGATTTTTAAGCTCTGTTTGCAATTCTCCTCATTTCACATACCGACAACTGCTTCATGTCACTGATTTTGACATTTTTCCAGTCAACTGCCACTGGATGAGGGATGGACTAGATAGCCTGGGTATATCTGATGTGAATTCCAGCTTTTGAGAGCCTGTTGACCAAAATGACTGCTTTTGTCCACCCTGGAACTGACCGATGAAGACATTTTAACATTTTCTCAAAAAACATGAAAAAAACTAACACTACCAAAGCTGGGCGCCCCCAGCCTCTAGGGGCGCCTGGAAATCCATGCCTTAGTCAAATTTTAGGATTTTCAACTTTTCTTTTTATTCCAGATCCATCCTGCTTCATTTCCCATTCTTCGTCAAATCGACGACTGTTCGTTAGTTCTGCGTTAGCTGAACAACCTGGAAGACTTGAAACTAATTTCTTGGCAGATGAACTTCCTCCAGTGATGGCTCCGAAGCTCGTGCTTCACCTTCTGAAAAAGTAGAATTGACTTAGTAGAGAAAACTTGACCTTTTGCAGATTTCGTCTAGACCACCTTGATCGTGAAGCGAAATCAGTCAATCAGAATCAGGCATGATACCTGAATCAGAGATTCTATTTTTAGAAAATTTTGCCAGCATCCGTATCTCAAGAAACCCAGAAAACCTAATTTGATGTCTATTTTTAGAAATTTTGACTTTTTGACTTTTTTGACGAAAAAATTTCTAGACTTTCTCAAAATGCCTTAATGAAGCAAAATTTTTGATTTGGCACCACAATACCCTGGGAAACCCTTAAGAGGGAAAAACCCAGCTTCCAAAAGCATCCACACTCATATGTATTATTCAGCAATAAAGATATTACAATACATGCCATGAGCCTCCATGAATACCTCTGAATCCATCAAGCACCTCCAATGCATCCTCCATGTGTCCAAGCATGAATCCACACATCACCTGTCATGCTTCACAATATGCACTTACAAGAGAGAACTCAATACAACGACAACCTCTCACAAATCTCCAATCCACCTACAATGAAATAGCCAACCAACCCAAACCACTAACCATGTGCTTACTTTTATAGACCAAGCTCACACAAATACAACTTGTGGTATTGGATAAAACCATGTGTTTCAAAACCATGGATACACAAAACCATTAGCCTATAAAAATCCCCATTTGACTATTGGTACTAACTTTTCCCAATTAGTTAAATAATACAAATAATAATTAATCACTATGTGTCCCACACACATAAAATAATTAACCCAATGTTACATACAACTTATACAAGTGGTAATCGAATAAAATAATACAATATTATGCAAGGTGTACAACACCTATTTCCCAACACTTTTTATCTTTTCCATTCATCTATTTATCACAGCATGATTCTTTATATCTTTTCCATTCATGTATTTGACTCGTCACCGAATCTACATTCTTCATCATTGCTTCCAATGATGAAGCGAGTGATGTATGGTGCGGGTTTGATATTGATGCCTTCAATTTTGAAACTATTTTTGTAAGTTGATTTTTATTTTCTTCTAAATGCCCTAATAAATCCTCTTGACTTTGTCCAGGGTTTCTTGGAAGTGTTGGAGGAGATTAGGGTGTTGTAGGGTTCTCTTCGGGAATTTCCTCATTCAAATTTGGTTCCAAGTTAGAGTCTATAGGATATGATATAAATTTTTTTTTTTTTAAATAAGAAATTCAGCAAAAACAATCAAATTTATTGAAATGCAAACACAATCTGATTACAAAATGCTAAAATCATGGACCTACCTCTTCTCCGACGTGACATAATGGCGATTTTGATTGCAAAATGGTGAATTTTCAAGATTATGAACGCGTTTTGGAGTTCCACAGTGCGTACTGGATAGGTAGAGGGTCGCGGCTAGAGGAAAATGCATAAGTTTGTTTGCTTTTTTGCTTTTTAGATAGTCAAAACACACTTACGTTTTGGGGCTTCCAAAATGCGGGCGCGTTTTGGAAACAAAAAATGTGAGCACATTTTGGATTGGGCTTTACCAAGCCATAATATGAGCATGTTTTGTTATTTTTAAAATAACACACTCACATTTTGTCTAAAATTGGACATTTGGCCACTTTTTTGTATAGCATTTCCATGAACTCGCCCTTCTAATATGAAAAGAAATCACCTAGGATATTATTCTTCTTTGCATTTCTTAAAGTATACCAGTTCCTCACTTTGAGTTGCATGTGATTCCTAACAAGAACATGTATTGCTAAGTAGATGAGCAGTCACAAATATACATGTAAAGTAAATATTCAAACACAAAAGGATATCATGTTACATATAAAGTAATGTTAGGAAAGGTGCCTCAACCTTGCAACTATAAAATATTTCTATTCTTCCCAATTTTGGTCTTTTCGAATACCCTTTATCTTGAAGAATGGTTTAGAACTTTCAAAGTTTCCAAAAGGGGCTAAAAATGGTAGGGCTTACTGTTTTTAGTAACTCTACATTTAAGTATGGATGGACCCCAAATTTTCCCAAAGTGTGTGGAATTGCCAAGTAAACATCTTGGGTGAGTTTTAACTCAAGATCATACTTGGATTGCAAGTTATTAAAGTTTCCATTTTTGAAACTCCCAGAAAAGTTTCAAACTCATATTTGAGGCATTTAGATGTCCTCAAATACCTTGAAAGTTGTCTTAATCAAAAAATCATGTTATAGCTTGATAGATCTCTTCACAAGCTTTCTGATGCATCAAACGATTTGTCAATCAGACACCTGGATCAAAAGTTATGGCCTCTGGAAGTTGGGCCTCTCGTTTTGGGAAATGTGAAAATGTGTTGGACACTTAAAAGAGTTGTAAAGGGGAAAGTTACACATGTTGGTGTGTGATTTGGCACATCACAATGCATATTTTATTGGAGATCATTTGGGCGCCACTTTTGGGTGGTTTTGGCTCATGGTCTTGTAATTACTGTCGATGGTTTATTGTATTGTATCTCCTATATATCAGGAGCTTGAGATGGAGGTTGTGTGTAAGAGTCTTATAGATGTTGAGTTGCCTCTGGATCTTTGGTTGGTTATACTCTTGTGAAAGTTTGCTCTGTAAGTATATTGTAATCTTCTTGATTCTTGAATAATATATTGGATGACTTTAGAGTGTGGGGTTTTTCTCTCGAAAGGGTTTCCCCACATAATTACTATGCTGTGGTATGATTTCTATTTGTGTTTATTCCTGTAGCTGTTATAAAGATCTAAAAAGTTTTGCATATCCCTCCCCTCAAGATTAGTGTAGGAAGTTGTTTCACTACCTTATCTTCCTTACAAGTAATACATCCCACTAGATTTCATCATATGTGTTCATCATTTGACATGCACGCTCCATGAGAACCTACAAAACAAAGAAAAGATGTACAATGAGTAGTTTTTGTTATGAAAGTAAAGATAAAAATAACTATAAGCTAAATTTACTATATATGATAATGAGAGAGATAAGGAGAGGGTAGGGTTGGAAAAAAAATCTACCTATAAAGAAAGTGGTTATGGCATATCAAGCACTACCATTGTCCTGATAATGATTCATCTAGACAAGGTGTTGAGTCTCTATATTGGTACCTATAACTATCTACAAGCTCAAGAAAGAAGTGTTAACAACATGATCTACCTTGTTTAATTGTCCACATCCATCAAATTCAAGGAATTAGAGAGGGAAATATAGTATATTAATTGTAAATGTAAGATAAGCATATAAGCACGTAAATCATGTAAATAATGACTTGCAATAAACACATCCTATAATAAGAAAATAAGACATCTCAAATAATATAAACATGGTAAGAACATAGGTTGGACATAAGTGTGAAGGAATATAACTTTACCCCTAGTATAGGTAAAAGAAAATTGTGAGCAACCCGAATGGCTAGAAACTCCCATGTAAGTATTGGATCATTCTAAAATTCATATGCCCCGAATGTCACTCCAGGGGAAAGAACATATGAGGGTCAAGGTTAGGTGATAGGTCTCCTATGGTAGCAAAGTTATAGGTTCATATTATATTAGGCTAGACTACAATGCAACCATGATAGTATGGGGAGTGTTATGGTGTCCCCAATGTTACTCCAATAGAATAAACACATATAGAATTAGGATGGCACAATTCCTCTTAATGTGATATGGTAGTTTGTATGCTAAGATTAGAAACAAAAAGAGACTAAAGCCATGCAAATAATAGAACCTAATTCCAAACCTAATACACCTCTAATTGAGCTAAGGAATTCAAACAAATGGTGAAAGGGAAACAATATTCTCACAAACACAAACCTTGATGCCTATGGGATATGCTCGATATGATTGATGTTATTGAGAGTTGATGTAGCTTCTCATTCCAACAACATGACCTTTTCCTACATCCAATTCTAATTATTGGAAATAGATTGAGGAATGGTGAATTTATAGACCTGGGATAAGAGCCATGGATGGTTAGGATTGGATATTGTGCAATGGAGGGAGGGATTTGATCCATTTGCAAGAGAGAATAAGAATATTACAAGTGGCTTCTTGTGATTGGTGCACATGATTAGGACAATGATTGGAAATAGATGGAGGGTGAAGATTTTCTTATTTTTATGGAGGGTGGGGATTGAAAAAGGTACCTTTTGGAGCCTCAGTGCAAGGTTGACCTTAGGCATTTTAATCAAAGTGGTGGAGGAATGTGCAAATGATTAGTTAATTGATTAAACTTGATTTATTTATTCAACTAATAATGGAGGATTTTGGATGAGTTAAATAAATATTATGTATTTAATTTTTGGGGGAATGTTGAGAGAATTATTTATTTAATTAAATAAAGGTGATTTAATCAATTAAGGATGGGACCTTAGAAGAAGGGTTGAATTAGTTAATTAATTAAATAAATAAACATAATTTGTTTATATAATATAAGAAGAATTATTAGATTTATTAATTAAATGATTTATTTAATTAATATTAGAATAGCGATTGAATTGATTAATTAAATAAATATAATTTAAAAGGGGAGACGCAAGATGAATTTGGTGCGATGATGGTAGAAATGTGAGAATGCATTTTAGGTGTCTACAAGTAGTGAAATAACACTCTATGAAAGGAACGAGCACAAGAAAGATCATAATGATGCCTAGATACCCCAATATTAAGGTAAAGATGACCCTTGGTGAGAAAATGATCTCACATGATAATTAGAAATAGGTAGTTGAATCAATAAACAAGCATATAAATACATATATTTAAGATGTGATAAAAAGAGCATGTAAATATGATAAGATAGCTCTAGAAGCATTATAAGGAAATATAAGCTCATATGAGGATAAGATATTAAAATGAAATAAGTATAAAATAAAGACATAATAAGCTCGTAAAAGACAACAAAATAATTTTAATCATGGAAACACGATAAGGATCATAATAATAAGATGTAAACATGACCAAGATCATAGAATAACTTGAGAATTATCATATTGGATGATAAGCATGATAATGATTGATGAGGTAAAATCAACCTCATCGTATATTGACCCAATTACCCCTTTTAATCAAGACAGCTAACCCAATTAAGCCAATATATTAAAGTTCTTATGATAAATATTATTTATTTATAAAGAAATAATGTATAAAGCTTTATTCTTAATTTGATTAATATTTGACTGTTAACATTGATAAAGCGATGTGTAAAAGATTTATTATTGCACAAACAGGATCTGAAGCAACGAAGTGGATAAGGCAACCATTCAATGAAGACTAGAGTAATCAGCGTTGGAAGTTGGAAGCACCTGAAAAGAAGGAAACCATCAGTTAGAAAACTTCCCTTACTTTATGATTCTCCGTTCATATAGCATTTTATTTACTTTCTTGTTATTTTAAAACAACAATACATTTAACCTCCCACTCGGAGCCTCTTTTATTACACATCATGGAATTCTTCATCTCTTCTTGATCATTGGGATTATTGCTTATAGGACATGCATTACTCAAGTTTGTCAAATCCCACATACATGATCTTGATGGTAGTATTGAGGACATTCATCCCCTTTTTTATGATAGCTCTCATAGAAAGTTGTATCACCTTCTTTAGATGTTATGATGTCACATTCAGACCTCCTTATTCTTTCTCCACTGATATTTGCTTCCACAGTGATAGATTTTGCAGATACTTGTGAGTTGATAATTTTAACTTAGTCACCATTCATGTTGACACCTTCTACAAGAGTACCAAATTCTCATCGATCCAATTATCTTATCTATGGTGAGTACCATACATCCATGGTTATTGTACCTGAATCTTACATGATACCTAATTCATCTTATTAGTATTTGTCACAATTTGGTGTTGGATTGGAGATTCTTGAGTGACATTCAAAGGATTCATCTTTGTCTTTTAATCTTGTTCTACATCTGCTTCCACTAGGTTCTGGAATGTCACACTCTTCAACTAGGCTCAAGACTTCTGATTTGATTATGACACTTTTCAACATCAACAAGGGGCACTTGAGTAGAGTTCAAAGACATCATATATTTTGTTGTTTCTTCTCTCATATTTCTTTTAGGAATGGGAAGACATCCTGCATTGGTTTTATTTCTTCCTAAGAGGAGAAATATTGTTTGACGGTTTTGGATCATCTTCAACATTCATTTTCGAGCATCCACCACCAGGGTAGGATATTCTACATTGAGGGAGGTTTCATGGTCTCTCTTCTTCTCTCTTATGGGGGAAATTTTTCTCATAGGGGATTTTATCCTTCTCATACATTAGAGAGCATCTTTCATGTTTTTCTCTCTTTTGGAGAGGAGTTTTTCCTATGAATTTTATCCTTTTCTTTGTTTGTGAAAGATCTTTTGTACGTGGGTACCTCATTAAGCCCTTGTTGTGGGGAGCCATCTTTGCATCTTTGCATTTGTTTGTTGCTCCCTAAGTTGCACTTAAAGGGGGGTGCTGGTGCGAATGGGGTTATTTGGGCTAACCAGTTTCCCTCTTGGGTCCTTTTCACACCTAGTTATTTAAGTTTACATAGGGCTTTCTTAGGGCATTTTCACTTTATGTCTCATAATTTTATGTTGTCCTATTTTTCACCATGGTCTATATAACTGTTATGCAAAAAAGTGTGTACACTTTTTAATCAAGACCTATTTTAGCACCTTTTTGAACATTAAATGATTAAATCTTGATCCCGATGAATAAACCCAACAAAGTAAACTTAGGACTAGTCTAAGCCCACTTAAATGGACACTCTCTGGAGTTTGTGAGGCTAAAGGACTAGGTCCTATTTTTATGGCGTCGACTTGTAACACCTCCTTGGCTAATACATGTTGGCCCCATTTGGTTTTATTAATTGTTAGTGAGCCGGAATGCATATATAAGCAAGTTAGTTTATTCATTTGAACATCTAAGTAATCTAGGCACACTTGCACTCTCTCTTCTCCTCTCTCATGCTCTATATTCTTCTCTAAAGCTCTCTCTGGTGGATTATTGTTGTGGCACTAACTTCTTGTAGGTCTTGTGAAGATCTCTCTACTTCTTTGTGCTACACCAACTTCTTGAGTCAAGTTGTGATGTTGCATCAAGCAAGCTAGGGTTTCCATGCTCATGGTGACTCCTTTCCTTTATGCTTTGTTATAGCATTCCATTCTACTTCAGATTTGCCTCTGCCCTCCTATGGCACACTCTCTTTATCTCTCATCATTGCTATTGTGGAGGTGGAAACACCATTCACGGAGCTTGACTTAGGCAAGCTCCTAAATAGCATAAACCCTCTTTTCTTCTTTTTTGCATGCATGTCACATCTAGAGGAATATGAAGATAACAAGTTACAGGAGATAGGAAGACATACAAGTGAAGGCACCTAGATTTGAAAATCTTCCAAAACCTTAATCTGGGACTAGGGCACCTAGCGCCTCTATCCCCCTTGTTCGGATGACCAAAACCTTTTGGAATCAGGTTCTCTCAGCTTTGTTCAACTCCTCCTTGCCACTGCTTTCTGGGTTTTCGACGGTTCTAGGTCTGTAACTCTTGTTTTCTCTATTTTAGCCCTAGAAACCCTAGATTTGGTAATTAGTCATAAGATCTCTCTCCTTAGCAACAAAGGGACCAATCAAGAGACCTATCAGCTCTCCTTTGAGGATTGTAGTTGAGTCTTGAGTTTCCTTGATTCGTGTTCCAATGTTATGTGGAGAAGGATTGATTTAGGGTGATGTACATGTTAGCCTAAATCTCATTTTCTACATAATAATAACCAAGGGTTTCTCTTTGTACTGCACACATTCTATTTGCATTATTTGATAGGAATATGATTTATTCTTGTCATCTTGATCTTCTAAGTTCTTTGTGCTTTCCATTAGACGTCTAGATCTTGGGTGGCTATCTCCATAGCCAAATCTTACAATTTATTAGACCTCAATTAATCACATTGTTCGTAGTATTTGCTTTTGAAAAGAAATAATTATTATTTTTTAAATATTTAGGCTAAATGACTAAATAAAGCAATCAATTAAGAAATTAGCCAAGACCAAGGAGATGGGACAAAAACACTACACAAAGATGCTTTTTGAAATTGACAAAGAGGATTAGGGTACTTAGTTTCATGTGTGAGAAGATGATACTTTGTTGTAACTCCACCCTTTGTGATCCAATCTTGATTTTTCTATCAAATTTAAAATTGTAACAATCAAATAGACTAAAAGATCTTTTACGTTCATTCTAGGTTCAATCAGATTGCATATGTAGAAGTGATCTCTACACCTGTGGATCTAACCTAATATCTATATTTCTAAACTTTTGCTGTGACCTTAATCCTAACACTTTTGGTCTTCAAATGTTTGTTTGATTGTGTTATTTGAGTTTGGTGGTATCTAGGGATATCATTAGACCTTGTTGTGCTACATGTAGAAGGTGACTTGCTCCCCCTTTTTTTGCCTTAGTCAAACTCTTGGTTTGATTTAATATTTTTGAACAAGTTGGAAGACACACCAAGCATAAATGCAGATGCTTATGCTATCTTAATGTTATCACATGCTAATGCAATGATCTTTACATGATGCTCTATTGAAATGTGAATGCTCTCTAGTTAATATGGATCTTGGATATCCTGGAATGAATTAGGGTTTGTCATTTTATACAACACCCTAACACCAAAATTTGAATATTTTGTGCTTGATTTGATGGGAAACAACTAGTTGGAAGTGAATTGGCTTGGGCCCATGATGTAGTGAAAGCTAGGCTGCCTAATGAAAGGCATTTAGATTTGTTGTGTCCTTTTCGGGGAATATTTGAACATTCAAAATTTTTAATATTCAATAAGCTTAAACAATCTCTTGAAATAGTAAATGATCAACCAAATTATCAATTTCAAGAGACTATCCACTTACAGTTCACCAGTAATAACATACAACAATTGTCAAAACATAGCAATCGTTACAAACATTGGCCCAACCTAATGACTATTGCGTTCACTAACAACTACTACAACCGCTTACATAGATACACAACAACCAAATTCAGACCCAAACACAAAATGGATTACAAATTTGACACTGACAGCCAATTGAGTAATAGCCAACTCCCTAAATAGTATCATAGACGCTCATTCCTATAGGCTCATCTGTCTAAAAAATCTATGACTTTCACCCCATAAGTTCTGACTCCTTTGTCCCATACGAATCAAACATTAATTTTTTTTTTTATTACCTTCAGTCTTCCCTTATTGAAACTTTGGTCTTGAAAAGAGACCTGGTGAATCACTTGAGTATCACATTGCTATAGCCAGAGAATAGAGCATATAAATCTGCCGCTCAACTCCTCACTGTTGTCGTCTCTTGATAAGACTTCCTATTTAAATGAGATTTCCCTTTCGATTTTCTCCAAGACTCCATCGTGGGAAGTAAAACTCACGCTAAGAATAGAAAAAGTTAGCTATTGCAAAGCTGCCTTTGGATTCACCCATAATATAATAAGCCATCAAACAATCAATTATGATAGCAACCAGCCCCAGAATGAGGGATGTAACTGCTACCAATAAATTGAGGAATAAATAGAGAAAATAAACACCTGTCAAATTTGCAGGCCCATAAAATGAAACTTACGTCGATGCTCCTGCATCAACCCATAATTAAATTTGAATTTGGAAGTTTGGTGGTCAAATTAGTTGCAGCTTTGAACTAATTCAATTTAATACTAACAAATTTGACCTCGAATAAAGAACAACATAAATAGAGGATGGATTCAAACCATCGAAAAATCAAGACTCACAATTTAATTAGATACAAACTATATTTCAACTCTTACACACAAATATACCACTTAAACACCCATTTATTGCATTCAAAACAAACAAATCAAAATAAATCCATTCCACCCTAATAACTTTCTTTTCCTTGCAAATGAAAACATTAGTTATAAGTTATTGGCACAACTAAAACTATACCATATTTGTTTTCAAAGTGTTACGTAGGCGCTTGAAAGAAGAAAATAGGGGGAGTCCTCAAAAGATTTATCAGCCCTTCAATTGTTTTTGACCTTAAGACATCAAGAAAAAATAGGAGAAGGAAAATGCGGAATTGTAAAGTGTAAATACAAAACTCCCCACAGGCAAAAAAAATTAACAAACATGACCGTTGATATTTGAAAGCTGGACCCCATAAACTCAGTCTCCAGCTGAAGCGTAAGTTATAAGAAATCGTTTTAATTTGAAAATCGTCAAAAAGAGCCGTTGTAAAGGAATCCGTAACACCCTGCTCTTATTCATTACAGAAATTGAAGCAGGGGCAAAGTACACGCCATTACTTCATTCAACGAAAATCCTGCTAATTGCAGTGGCAGATATCACGGAGTGAAACCAAGGTTTTGGTTTCTGGGGCTTTAAATCATATCGGCTTTCACGGAGAAGAAAAGAAGAAGATGTTTACTGAAGGCCTAGATGAGACTGCTCTCAATTGGGTACGAGAGGTAAGTGTTCCAAACTATACCGAATTCCCATATCTTGCAATTTTATTTTAGCTCTCAGTAAACAGAGTGTGAAATTTGGAACACCCAATTTTTTTTTCATTGAAATGGCTCAAGGGGATTGATATGCTGATTAAAGACGTTTGATTGAGACCAACAGGGTGTGGATGTCCAGCCCACTTTATATTCTTCTGAAAATATCAGCCCCAACCTTGCATCTGATCCCTTGATATACAATGCTGCACCTATTGGTAAGGGCAGGAACTGGGGACTCCCTGCCACAAAATTGCCAGCAGTTCATTACCATTCAGGGTATCTTGGCCCTCCTCATATTTCCCCACATTTGGAGGGCAGCGTTGTATTGGACGTGGATGACGATGAGAGTGTCGGCTCTGCGCCGGAGCATGGCCTTTATTATTCCTCTGGTGAGGATGGGGATTCTGTGGAGTCTGATCTGCAGGAAAACCCTCTTTTGCATCATGATTATAGAGGAGGTGTTGGTCTGAGTGGGGGTAATCTTAAGTCATCGCAGGAGACCACATATGAGTATAAATGCCGGTATAGGTATGATAGACTGCAGAAATCCAGTCCAGATCCTGTTCCTGTGTTGGAATCTAGGAGTGGTCATGGTGAAGCAAAGAGGAAGATAGACCCTACTCAACATGGAGAATCTGTTGGGGAAAAATTGAGGTTTCCGGGTGGCACACAATACCCCTGTTCTGGACCTGGATCTTCAGAGGATATTGGAAGTCCCGAGGAATTGCCAAGAGAGAATGAGGAAAATGGCACTTTCTATCAGGAAGACAAGTGCGCTCAACCGACTACTGGCTATGAAGAAAAGAGACAAGAAGATAAGGAGGTTAGCAGAGGTTATCCCTCCTTTTTTGTTTTGCTGTACCTATTCCTGTTTGAGACAAATGTGTGCTTGATCACATCTGATTTCAATCATAAACCTAGGATTACTGTTTCAAATGTCATGAAGTAATTTGACCTGACACACAATAAAGGCTTTGGGTCAAAGATGGATGGGGATGTACACTGATTTTTTGTTTGAGACAAAGTGCTTATACATACACTGATTTTTTTGTTTGAGACAAAGTGCTTGGTCATGTGGGCATTTGTATAAAATTACAAATTTAAGGTTACTATTTGAAATGCCATGAAGTAATTTCACCTGCACACAAAAAATAGGCTTTGAGGTGGATCGGGATATGTTCTTGATCATGTGGGCATTCGTTTGCAATCACAAACTTAGCGCTACTATTTTGAAATTGAAACACTGTGGCAACATTTCAACTGCACACACAAAGATACACTTTGGGTTTATATTTGTAATGACAGGGAGCCAATGTTAAGATCATTTCAGTGAGGTCAAGCTTTTCCTTTTACTCTGTGGTTTGCAACAAGGTTTGTGTGATTTGCAAAATAAGATCAATTTTTAGTAATATTTCTATGCAGGAGATGACCCAAAGTAGCAATCATGAAGCCAAACCATGGACACTGGAGTGTGATGTGGAAGATCAAGTATTTCACACACCTTCTCCACGTTTGTTATTTAATGCGTTAATCATGGCCAATCCATTAATTTTGATTTGATTGTGATATACTAGGTTACTTTCCTGTTTGTTTGTAGGAATTTCACATTCCTGAATCCCAACCCAGGAGCTTGTCAGAAACAGGAACACCAAGTGCACCACCAATGTTTGAGCCTGAAACTGAAATAACTGAAGAATGTGCTCTCAAGACAGAGCCAAAGAATAGCTGGAGACAGAGGTCAAGAAAGTCAAGCCCAATGCATGACATACATACAGATCAAAAGCATTGCAGTGTACCGGAACCAATAGATAAATGTACAGGGTAATTAATTAGAAATACCCACATTTTTTCTTGACGATGTACTCATAGAATCTAAGTGTGCAGATTGACATGCCCTGAATGAGATATGATGAGCATCAAGCTTTGAGTTGAATGGGATTAGAGTTACGACTGGCTAGCAATGGAAGTTCTCAATTGACAGTCTGTTTATTTTACAGGTCTGCTTGTGAGGAAGGGGAAACACGGACTTCATGCAGACAAACTAATTCCTTTTTTAGCCCCCCAGCTTTTTATGTCAGGTGAGTTGCTTTCTTTTCAAATTTCATTCCTTGCTGCTAAAGCCATCATGGGCTTTTAGAAATTCAATGATAATGTGTATTTCATATGCATGTATAGTGTGCATAGCTTTTAGTGATACTTGTCTTTGTTTTGACAAATTATTCACTTCACTATATAAATTTTTCTATTTGTTTTGCTTGAGAAGGTGATTATGTTTTTGTGTTACAGTGGCCATGGTGCTTGGCAGGCTTTCCTAGCTTATGAAGCATGTATCCGACTGTGTTTACGTGCATGGGCCACAGGCTGCATGGAGGCTCCAGAGTTCCTTAATGATGAGTGTGCTGTTTTGCGTAATGCTTTTGGGTATGTTGTATCAATAATGTTGCATTTTTTCTGTTTTGTCTTTTTCTGAAATAAACTATGTCAATTTTATTATTTATTTATTTGCTTATATTACCTGGGTTAGGCACCCAGGAGCCTGCAAAAAAAGGGTATGAAGGCTCGGATTCTGGTAAACAGACGGTTCACCAGATCCATCTTAGAATATAAAGTATATCTTTCAATTCTCACAAAAAAACACACTCCTGAACAGCAGAAGAGGGCAAAACCACCATGATCAGACTGTCCCAACAGTACCACCAACCAGCTTTATAACAGCACCTCCCACAACCAGTACCAGAAATTCATATGCATTCATTGCTATTGAGCTATATATAACTGTGTCATTTTATATTGCATATACTATCAGAAAGTCTGCATCTTTCTCTGGAACGTGCCCATTATCAGGCTTACTTAAGCTTGGAGATCCCTGAGCAGAACTTCCTCTGGGAATTCCTTCCCCCATCTTCTTTCTACCTCTCCAAACAAGTATGGTTTTATCATATATTAAAAACATAAAATCATAGAGGCCCTAGAAAACGTTAAACTGTCACAACAACTTCTTTGATCAGTTTCTGGATGATTAATTTTGATGTATAATCTTCGTGTGCAATGTTTTCAAATAAACCTTGATGGGTTTAGCCAACATTATGTGATATGTCAGATAAATTTGGAAATTTTTTCTTTAAAGTGTCCATGCTTGGTGAGTTTAATGGTCATCACATACTTGCAATGATTGTTAAATTTTCTAATTTATATTTCTGGGGGTCTTGTAGATTGCAAAAGGTCTTGTTACAACCAGAAGAGGAATTATTGACGAATGGAGCTATTTCTAGTTCTCTGGATGAGACTACTGCACCTAGGCCAAAAAAAACTGTGGAGAAAATTAAGGTGGAAGGTATGGCTTTGATCTCATTTAAAGCTATGCTGGTTTGCATGGGATTGCAGTGGGTGTTGATAGGGATTTCCTTCTGAGACCTGTTAGAGTATTATGTTATGATAGCATCAAATTTATTATATACATGAATGTTATTGAAAACGTAAGGACATTGGGACTTATTATGTTCAACAATATTCATCCTCTAAAATCCTATTCTTAATCATTTTGGAAAAAAAAAAACTCTTGTATACATGACAAGTTTTGGAGCAACTTTTTCAGTACTTTAAGTTAATATGATAAATTTGTGTGTTTTTTTCCCTTTTGGATGTATGTGTTTTCCTTATGGTTGTATTCAAAATTTAGCCGTGCCTTGGGCCATCAAAGAGATGGGCCTGTTCAACCCTCATTTAGAACTTTGTTGGTTTGCATAAGGTTGCAGTGGGTCTTTCTAGGGATTTCCTTTTTCAGACTTGTTAGAATATTACATTAGGACATTGGGACTAAGAATGGTCATCCTCTAAAATCCTATTCCTAATCAGTTTGAAAAATTGAAAAAATAAATTTTTCTTAATTAGTTGGACAAGCTTTTCAGTAATCTAAAACAGTATGGCAAATGTGTTTTTATTTTCTTTCTTTTCAGATGTAAGTATTTTCTTTATGATAGTATTCAAAATTTGCCTGTTCCTTAGGCCAGCAAAGAGAAGAATTTATTGAACCATTCATGACCAAGGGTTTTTTCAACCCTTTGTTGATTATGCCTGCACTATAGGTATTTTAATAGTTTGGATGCATAACATTTAGAGGGTGAAATCTAATCCAAGGACTGTATGCTGGTGTGAAAGCAGTACATAGAGTGAAGATGAAGTTGGTGGTGCCTTCCAAATGCAATTTTCCATGTGCCGGTCCAATCCTTGAACATTTCAAATCTCTGGGTAAACATTTTTCTAACATGCGGTCAGCTCTTTCGGCTGGATGGGCAGCAGTGAAAACAGTTCGTGTTGTACCACGTGCACCTCCTCATTCTACCTACTCACAACGTGGTGCTGTGTATATGCAAGCTGGAGCACAATATGTACGACAATTATCTGGAATGATAAAAGCGGGTGTGAATACACTTTGCAACAGCAAACCTTCAGAAACAACACAAGGTACCAGTTTTTCATTTTCTGTTGTAGTGTGAAATGGTTTTCCACCTGTGTTAAATGCATGGTTTAAAATCCTGTTTTGCATGGTTCAATAATAAAGAAAATACACTCAGAACTTAATACACTTGTTTACACAGATTATATAAGGTAAGTAAGAATCTTTTCTCATACAGTTTTCAATGAAATTGAGAAAAAATATGTTTTCTTTATTATTGTGTCCAAAGCACTGTAATATATTCTGGAGTATAAACTGCACTGTCAATAAATTTACTTCTGAAATGATCAATTAGACTTATCCATGATATTCAACTGGTCTGTTTTGCAATGGTTTTTATACAGAGACCTTTTCATGTTTGCTTCAGTTGAAGAGCTTAATTGAAGAAGAAGCTTCATTGATGCAGCCGGGGTCAGCTGTGTGGATGCAACCAGGATCTGGTGATAATCATATGTTGTAAGAAGACTCTCTCTCTCTCTAGTTTTCTCTTACAAGCAACCTTTATTTTATCAGCTTCTAGGTTTTTACTGCATTGTTTCTGAGTTTGTCAACTTATATGATGTATTCTGTTTCCTTTTTATTTATCAAACTTCTTTAATTCACATGCCACAATTTCCTTTAAATTAATTTGAAAATTTGCATTAATTCAACTAATTCTCAAAAGATTCAAAAGGAATATTCTCTTTCACAGCTTTTGCATTATCTTCAATTGTTCGAAGATCTTTGTTTTATTTTGTGGTTTGTTTGTTCTGAATTCAGTTTTCCAGAGAGCCAAGGAGACATTCTTATAGTGGAGGTTCAAAATTGCAAGGGAAGCGCTTATGGTCGAAGTTGGATCAAGATTGCTTCTATAACTGATGACCTAGTATGTCCTTTCTTTAATGTTTATTTTTATTATTATATTATTGAATCTTTTGGAATCCAAACCTTTTATTTGTTTATATATTTTTTCTTTAAAAAAAAGCTTTGCCTTTCTTGCAGAATGATAAAATTCGTTGGTGGCCTATTTACAACGAAAAGCATGAATGTGTGGGAAAGGTGCAACTCTCTATTACTAATATAAGTACCTCTGGTGAAATGAGGCCAACAAAGGTACACAACAAATTCTAGTAACTGTATTTTTTGTAATCTTATGCATCTATCTTAGTGTTGGAAATTGATCTTAGGTAAATAAATCCTTTATCATTTTAAAGGGATATTAACATATTGGACAAATGCATCCGGAAACTTAGAACTAAAAATTTATGGGGGACCATATCAATCAAAACTTTGTGGTACCTTCTAATTCCTATCTTCATGAGAAGTTTTTGTATCGTGTGGTCATATAAGACCAGCAAATTCTTTTGTTTTTAAATAAAAATGCCCATCTTTAGAAATTATCTTATATATATTTACGGTTGCGATGATTATTCAACAAGCCAAAAAGGGAAGAATAAACATTTTTATTAAGCTAAATCATCTAAAAAAATTGGACATGGTGCTACGTTGATGGTAGAGAAAAAAACATTAATCTTGTCAACTAAAATGGCTAAAGGATTGCATTGGACGTTTAGGAGATGGAGATTTGGTGAATTTGAGAAGATCAACAATGTGAGAATGAAGAAGGTGATGAGTTTTGTTGGCTTATTATTCTCAAGTTCATATATTACTCTTGAGAAGGGACATGACAAATTGTCCCCAATTGTGGTCAAATAATGATACATTGGGGCAATTATACTCTAGTTTTTCCTCCTTAGGTTTTAGTTTTTCAAAGGAATGTGGGAAACACATGCTTACATTCTAGAATGATCAACATGGCTTACCAAAATGATTCACTAGTCTAATGGTTGCCTTGAATGTCCCAAATCGTCCACAATTGTGGTCAAGCAATGTACAATTGGGTAATTGTACTCCTCTTAGTTTGAAAATCATTGCTTGTTTCTCAAGGGGGTGGAGGAACACCTTCTTATGTACTTCAATGATTAACAAGAATCACCATAATAATTGACTAATCTAATGGTGTCCATAATGATCCCAATTATTCTCAATTTCAATCAATACGCATCAGTTGAAGGGTGTAGGCTAGGTCACAAATGTGTCGACTATGGTCTATGAGGGTTTGGTTATGTGATGTAGACCATTAAGTCCTAAGTTCAAGACAAAAAAAGCTATTGACTAAGTTATAAAGGTACTCAAGCCAATTGAGCCTTTATTGAAAAACATGGTAAAGCATGAAATGACACAAGGTTAGATGGTCTTGAAGGATAAAAAATAACTCCTAGGATAGTCAAGCTTCCCAAAAGAAGGGCTAGGAATGTTACAGAGGCACAAATATGCAAGGGGATAATATTAGAATGAAGGTGATTAGGTGTTAAGTCATAAGTTCAACACAAGACAATAGTGACTAAGGTTAAAAAATGCTTATGAAATTACAAAAGGATCAAATGTGTCTCCTAGGATGGTCAATATTATGAGTATAAGGGCTAACAATGTTGCTTAGACATGCAAATAAGCAAAGTGTGTTGAATTAAAACAAAGGCCACTGGGTTGCAAAATTTCCATGTGTGCAACGAATCCATCATTGCTAATGGAAATGGATGTTGCATATCAATCTTGAGTCTTGGGATACACTTAACCCTTGGTTCATGAATCACTAACTATGACAAAGCAAGATCAAAAAGTGCTCAAAAGACACATCCTACATCTATCAAAGGGATACCTTACACATGTTTCCTTGTGTTGTTGAGATGATGTTGATGAACAAGCCACTCTAGATTAGGGTGGAAAGGATTTTATCATTGGGCTTGGTGATTTGAAGTGTTCTTAGAGATTTAGGCAAAACTATCAATATTTCATATCTATAAGAGCTAACAAATTGCTAGGGAATGGGAATGTAAGAATGTAGGAAGCTTTGAGCTCCAAGGAATTTGACACTATGCTAATGATAGCACGCACTCAATAAAAAAGTGATGCTTGCGTTAACAAGAAAGCATCCAACACTGTGGATTGCAACTCCCATAATGTTGTTAATCACTCAACTTGTGATTAGAAGTCCCCAATTACCCCTATCCCCTCATAATAAATGATGACTCTCGGGGAGAGTAAAGCCACTAATGGAAAAGGGGATTCTACTAACTTGGTTGGGATACACCAACACTACTATGTAGGTATTTGGTAGATGAGAGACATGGTGCATGGAATGGGAGAGAAAGACCAAGAGTAGTAAGCAAGGATGAGGAAAAGCATGAGAGGGGCAAGTAATATCAAAGGGCTAGTGATCACATAAATTATGCTAAAAATAAAGGTAAAGAACAAATTGTCAAGGAAAACAAGAGAGTTTGACCAGAAAAGATGTAGGACATTGGCATCTCAAGCTTCTTGCAAGACTTTTAATGCCTTTAGCTACATGTCATATTAGGTAGGGATTGCATGATGGCATAAACTCTTGGTGGCCACAAACTAGGGGTTATTGGATAGGTAACTAGGGGAAGGCCACTTGATTCAAATGTGAGGATAGGGAGAAAAAAGGTGAGAGTTGGTCAAGAAAGAGTATTTAAATCAACCTTTCTTTATTGTGTGTCTAGGGTGACAATAAGTACAACTACGACAACAAAAATGAGGGGGTCATATAATAAGAAAAGGGCACATAACACTACCACCAACACACGGGCCTTGTATGGCTTAAAAAGGAGGTGATTAATTTCTCCCCTAGAAACACAAGTTTTGAGATCCTTGACTAGTGAGGACAATTAAAGAGACATTGGAAATGATTCAATGGAATGTAAGGAGGTGTGTAATCATGACAAACTAACTTGAGAGAAAAGAGACATTGGAAACACCAATGCATTCTTCCTCTAAATTCAAACCTATGTACAAGGAAAAGAAAAAGTGAGTCAATTGTGCATGAGCATTTAACTCAATGTGTCTTTAACATGTGTCCAAGGTGAGGAGTAAACTTTGATGAAAACCAAACAAAGGGCATAACACGCTACCACCAATGTGGAGGCCATGCCAGTGCTTGACAAGGAGGTGGAATCCTAAGTTGCAAGATTCTTTACTTGGAGAGATAGTTTAAAGAGACATTTTGAACAGGTCAAGGAGGTTTTTAATCTTGAGAAAATGACCTTATGTTATGTAGTGAAAGGATGTTCTAGATGGAAACGAGGGACACAAGGATAGGCTATTGTATAGGAAAAAGGGGCTAACAAAATTTCCTCAATGAAACCATTTAGACTAGGAAGAGACAAGATGACGATAGCTTGTGCATGAAACGTAACCTTTGTTTGTCATGTGATGTAAAAACAAGGGGGTGGTACTTTGACTAGAAGGAACTCATACTACTACCAAAATCCAAGTGTCACTATGGAAAGTAAATGGAAAAGGAAACCCACAAACAAATACAACACACATCCTTAATTATCCCAATGCTTGAAAAGGAGTTGGAATCCTAAGTTTCAAGATTCTTTGCTTGTAGAGATAGTTTAAGGAGACACTCTAAACGGGTCAAGGTGGTTTTTGATTATGACAAAATGACCTTATGTTGGGTAGTGGAAAGATCTTCTAGATAGCAATGTGGGACACAAGGAAAAGCTAGGATATGGGACAAAGGGGTTAACAAATTTCCTCAATGAAACCATGTGGACTAGGAACAAACAAGATGAGTAGTAGCTTGTGCATGAGACTTAACCTTTGTTCGTCATGTGTCTAGGGAGTAAAACGATGACAATGACAAAAATGTTGGGGACAATACTATTGCCAAGGGGGGATGTCAACAACTTCCCTACATAAAAATCCAAGTGTTACAATTCCTAATCTTGAAGGAGGACTAAAGGGGTCAACCATATTCACTATAGAAAGTTAATGGAAAAGGAAACCTATAAGGTGGCCATCACCCATTGCTTTATCTCCTAAAAATGACAAGAGGAACTAGAGAAAGGTCCAAAGGGAAGGTTTTGGGTTATCAAGACTTCTTAGTGTAATTAGGAACCATAATTTGTGGTGTCTAGGAGGAAAAATATTGTAAACTACATCTTGATGGAAAGAAAGGTTTTATTGGGAAGGTAGGCAAGCAAAGGGAAAAGATTCGCATTGTGGGAAGGTTTTTTGGGAAGGTAGCGTTAGGAAGGTGGCCACCACCCGCTGCTTATCTCCTAGAAAGGAAAAGGGGAACCAGAGAAAGGTCCAAAGGGAAGGTTTTGGGTTATCAAGACTTTTTAGTGTAATTAGGAACCATAATTTGTGGTGTCTTGGAGGAAAAATGTCATAAACTGCATCTTGATTGAAAGCAACATTTTATTGGGAAAGTCACAAGCAAAGAGGAAATATTTGGGTTGGGAAGAGTTAACAAGAACCTTCTCCTGCTTAGGAAAATAGAGAGGAATTGTATTTAGAGTGCCAAGAACCTTGCGACTGATGGGGTTGAGAACCACTAAGGAGGATGTGCTCTTGGTCCTTAAGAGACAAATCAATGGCTTCTTTCCGTTAAACTATATGTTCAACACATGGAATCCAAACTCAAGTCTAATCTTCAAGGAATATTCCCAAAATTTGGATCACACCCTTGCAAACAAACGTTGTGTGTTTACTTGCATCTCTTAAGAAAGGAAGAGGGATAACCATTGGAGCTATGTGAGATCTAGAATCTTGACTATGGCCATCATGACGTAGAAGATGTTGAGAATAAACACTATGACCAGATTCCCTCTCTTAGTAGAAGACGTTTCTAACTTGTGGAAATATTTATAAGAATGTTAGATCTAGATTCTCATTTTTCTCATTTGTCACCATGCTGAAAAATGATTTGACAAGCTATGTAGATGTTAGAGCATTTATTATCATTAGTAAATTTTGAGTAGAATTTGGTACAAGGTTTAGAACATTAAAAGTGAAAAGGTTTGAGTCACTACCTATCATTCTCCTTTGAATAAGAAAAGATTGATTTAGTCCCTCTTGTAGGGATTGACACACAAAAAATTAACTTATTATTTTATCCTTTTATTTTAAAATTGTTCTATTTATAGAGGAAGATTATCAAATAGTTGTTTATCACATGGAAAATGGTAGGGGTAAAATTTCCTCTTTTTTATTGTTTACTTGATTCTAGAGCCCCATCTTTATTTGTAAGTTGGTACAAATATTATATTCTTGTAGTGCAAAGAAAAGTTATTGTTGGATTACTTCTGTTGTTGAAAAGATGGTATTCTTAGAAGTAGACTTGAATGGCATTAATTTAATTAGCTTTTAATGAGATTTTGTAAGGAAAAAAATTGAAGTAGAAAATCAAATCTGAAGTTTTATTATTTTCAGATTGTTAATTTCTATGGCATTTGAAACAGTTCAAAACTCACAAAAATAAACAAAATAATTAAAATTGCCCGTGAAAGCCTTCATTTAATACAGAATTCACAACCAATCAGTAGCTAAGAAAATAGTATGAAAGTTCTAACCAAAATGTTTATATGTTTTTATTAATTTTTAAATTTGTCATTGGTTTTAGTGTGGTCCTGTTGGAGAAACCCTAGCATATGACTTGGTACTTGAAGCTGCAATGCGGATGCAATGTTTTCAGTCAAGAAACCTGCGCTTGCATGGACCATGGAAATGGTTGCTAACAGAGTTTGCTTCGTATTATGGAGTATCAGACTCATACACTAAGTTGAGGTATCTTTCTGAGACCATTAATAAATCACTTTGTGTTAGTGCATAGGACTATTAAAGTTCCTCATTAAAGGGCTCGGTGTGAACTTTATCAATTCATTATCTGATTAAACATGAAAATTTAAAATAGTTTGCTTATTAGTAATGATGTTTCAGACAAGTAATTCAATTGTTTAATATGTAGGTATCTTTCATGCATTATGGATGTGGCCACTCCAACAAAGGATTGCTTTGATCTTTTATATGAATTGCTTGTCCCAATAATAAAAGCTCGGGATGAGAACACTTTAAATCGACAAGAGGTAATTTTGTGAAAATTTTCAAGATTTTTTACTTAATTATTTTGACATCTATTTTACTTAATTATTGTGTAAATATTTTTCTTAGTAAATAAACACTAAGAAGAAAAAATAATAAATACATAGAATAAATCTTAAATGAAGAGCCATCATCATTCATTTGTCCATATTTACATACACCACCTCTTTGCTAGAACAAATATAGCTATCAAGGGACTTTAGGTGAAGCTTATTGATTCAAAATTGGATCGAAAGGAGGAGATCTTAGTTGCTGCACAATGGTCCTAGTTGCTGCACAAGATCTTAGGATTGTGTTTGTTGTTTTTTCCATGTTTGGTCGTGTTAGGGAAGCAAACAGCTTTTGGTGGGTTGTTTCCTTTAAACTGGGAATGATTGCCTCGCCATGGAATCGTGATGGTTCAAGTTCATTTGTGGGCGTTAATCACTTGGTTTTCTTCATTGGCAATCGTTAGGGATGGAGTGCATATTGATTGGGTTTTGAATAGTCAAATGGTTATGCAAGGTTGATCGTTGCCATTCTAGGGCAACCAATCCATTTACCATTGTTGCAAGGCCAGAGAGGAATAAAGGGTAATCAAAGATTGAGTGTGTAGGTTTCGTTGGCAAAGTAATCACTCTCATTGTTGGGTGAAGGGGAAAGACAACGTTGTAGGGTTCTTGTGAAGTGGAAGAATTGTATTGTTGTTCTGTATACCTAAAAGATCATTTTAAGGACATATTTCTCCAAGTAAAAACATTAAATAGTGAGTGCGGATGCTACAAGCATACCCTTCCTAGAATTTTTCTACCCTTCTAGGTTTTCTCCAGATGAACTATTGTGTTATGTAATTGTGTGTATGATATATCGATTTTGTTGAGTGTTTTACCTAGTAATAAATACTGTTACGAGTGTGAGAAATGCCATTAGAAGTTTGTTGAGACTTGAGAGTGTAGAACTAGTGCTAACATAGATATCCATTAATGATACATCACTAGGATTATCAATTCTTTGATTTATGGTTCAAGTAGTATTAGAGCTACAAATATTTGGTTGTTGAATAGGGTCGTGGATGGCCCATCTACAAGGTCAAGTGGTAGTTCTTTGTTGTTTATGAAGTTTTTGTCTTTGCTTTGGGCTTTAAGAGCAATGGCTAGAGAAGGAGAGGAGGAAGGTGAAATCCATTTCAGAAGACCCAAAGATGTAGCAAAAATCTTTGATTTTGTGGGAAAGATAGACCAGATAGGAAACTTCATGCAAGCTTTAGTTGAGAAATTGGGAATGCCTAAGCACAAGGAAGAAGAGAAATCAGTGAAAGACTGAATTGGAACAAGGAGAATCATCCACATAGATTGTATTTTATTTAAGGCTGAAGTGAAGACAAATATACAACCATATGATGGAGAGATTAGTGTCGAGAAGTTGGATTAGTGGATATCCTAGATGGAGGCATACTTCAAACCTTCAACTTACCCCTCATTAACAAATTTCATTTGATAGGCTCAAGTTGTCAGGCCATGTTCTCACATGGTATGAGAGCTATGCATTGTCCCTTGAATGTTGTAAAGTTGCTCTTGTTTCAAAGGAAGATTTCAAGAAACTCAATGTGCCCATTGTGGAAAGGAAGGGCATGGGGAAGAGAAATGATGGAGGCTTCACCCGGATTCAAAATTGTCTTGGAGAAATAAGAAAAAAGGAAAGAGATTTGAGGGGATTTTGATTCAAACAAGATGATCTCTTGTGTTGTGTGTATAGAGGCATGTGTTGTAGGTGAAAGCTCCTAAGCGAAAGATAAAGAAAAGATGACAAAGCTATTCCATATTAAAACCCACATCAAAGACAAAAAGGTTGACTCTCTTTTCAATACTTGTTCTTAGGCCAATCTAATTTCTTAGAATTTAGTAAATGAGTTAGAGCTGCAACCTTATGCTTTGGGTTGGCTGAAAGATGGAGTGGAAATCATGGCGAAGAAGTGGTGTAAAGTCAAGTTTTCTATTGGGTCCAAATATAAGGACAAAGTGTTGGTGGATGTGGTTCCATTGGATGTATGTGGAGTGATATTTGGCAGTCTATACTTGTATGTGGAGTGTTATTTGGCAGTCTATACTTGTATCTCATGGAAGCTACATATTGGAGGAGGCCTAATTAGTATAGGCTGTTCCTAAATGGAGCACCATACACATTAAATGCAGCAGAGAAAAAGACTCAAATCACCATCGTTAGTGTGACAAAACATAAGTGATCAATCAATGCTAGTGGAAAGTTTGCTTTGCTGATGTTGAGAGGCAAAAGGGAACAAGAAGGGGCTGAATTGAAAGGGCTACGTGGGCATTATACTCATCAAGAACAACAGGGTGTGACTGATTTGGTGAGTAAATTTTTTGAATTGTTTGTAGAACCCAAGAAATTGCCTCCAAAGAGAGCCATAGAACTAAATAAGATAACCGTGAAGAACTAGTATCTGCTGCTCTGAATTGATGATCTGCCAGATCAATTGCAGCATACCAAATATTTTATGAATTTGGACCTTAAATCTGGTACCACCAAGTGAGGGTCAAGGAAGAGGATGCATGGAAGACAACTCTCAAAATAGGGTGTTGATTGATTTGGTGAGTAAATTTTTTGAATTGTTTGTAGAACCCAAGGGATTGCCTCCAAAGAGAGCCATAGAACATGAGATTTAGTTGTTACTTGAATGTCCTTTACCAAACTTGGGGCTGTATAGACAAAGTGTTATCGAGGCATAAGAAGTTGAATAGAAGATTAGGAAGTTGTTGGAGGGGGTAATAAGACCAAGTACCTCCCCTCCCCATGTGGATCTTCCATTGTAATTGAGCTGAAGATAGATGTGCATAGATTATTGGGGACTGAATAAGATAACTGTGAAGAACTAGTATCCGCTGTCCTGAATTGATGATCTGCTAGATCAATTGCAGCATATACCAAATATTTTACAAATTTGGACCTTAAATCTGGTACCACCAAATGTCAAGGAAGAGGACACGGGGAAGACAACTTTCAAAACATGCCAAGGTCTTTTTGAGTGGTTGGTTCTTCCGTTTGGATTATGTAATGCACCAGCCACCTTCATGTGCCTCATGAATGAGGGAGGTATTGAGACTGTTAATTGATTCATGTGTTATTGTATTTAGATGACATTTTTGTTCAACAAGTCCTATGAAGAGCATGCCTCATCTTGAAAAGGTATTTGAGATTTTGTGGAAGAATAATTGTTGTTGAATGATAAGAAGTTCAAGTGTACTAAAACCTCTTTACGTGGTGGGTGATGAAGAGATAAGGATAGATCCATCCAAGGTTGAAGTGGTATTGATCAATGCCCACTTCCACGAGTGAGACTTAGAGCTTTGTAGGTGTAGCACAATAGCTCTAAAAATTCATGAAAAACCTCTCATATATTGCTGCTTCGCTTCATGAAGTCATGGGAAGGAAGGAAGTTTCATTGAGTTAATAAACAACAGTGTGCATTTGAGGAGTTGAAGAAGAAAAGTATGACACTAGTCCTTGTTATCCTTTGGAAACATTCAAGGGTCTTGTGTTAAACTACAACACCTATGATAGGGAACTATATGCTTTGCTTTTTGTGGAGTGGAAACATTACCTCATAGGGAAGGAGCCTATGGGTACACCTTTGCAATATTTGTTTTCAAGCACAAAAAAATTGCAGCAGTCCAGACACATGGTCAAGTATAAGCGTGGTGTTACAAATAAGGTGGCTGATATGCTGTCCAGACCACCTCTTTTATCTGCAGTAAGTACTTTGTCTAAGCTAAAGCCTTTCTCTCATGAAGTGTATGTAGAAGACTATGAGGATGATATAGATTTCAGCGAGGTATATTAGACTGTACGTAGTGAGAAACATGTAGAGTTTGAGCCTCATCAAGGCTATTACCTTTGCAATATTTGTTTTCAAGCACAAAAAAATTGCAGCAGTCCAGACACATGGTCAAGTATAAGCGTGGTGTTACAAATAAGGTGGCTGATATGCTGTCCAGACCACCTCTTTTATCTTCAGTAAGTACTTTGTCTAAGCTAAGCCTTTCTCTCATGAAGTGTATGTAGAAGACTATGAGCATGATATAGATTTCAGTGAGGTATATTAGACTGTACATAGTGAGAAACATGTAGAGTTTGAGCCTCATCAAGGCTATTACCTTCAGGAAGGACTATTATACAATGCGGGTGAACTTTGTGTGCCAAGAGTGTGAAGAGTTTTGCTAATGCAATGTTCACATCATGAGTAGCTAGACACTTTGGTGTAAATAAGACCCTAAGTAATCTCCAACAATATGTTTATTGGTCATGTTTACAAGTTGATGTTGCAAAGTTTGTTTGCAAATGTCGGTTGTGCAGTGAGTAAGCCCAACCAACAATTGGAATTCAGGTGTACCAACCATTGCCAGTGCCTAAAAGGCCTTGGGACAACATCCCAGGATTTTGTTGGAGGTAAGGCAAGGATTCTAGGTTCTTGAGTGAGTTTCGGTGCACGTTGTGGGAAATAATGGTCATGAAGCTCAAATAGTGCATTGCCTTTCATCATCAAACAGATGCACAAATGGAAATTGTGAACAAAACATTCAACACTCGTGCAATAGGGCCATTCATTCGAGACTTGTTTTGGTTTTATTCCACCAAGCCCACTTGATATTTGTTTTGGACAGTCAAGGGGCTAGAAAAATGGAGACTTTGAGGTTTCTAAAGCTCATAGGTTTGTGGAGAAAGTTTAGGAGAGACTGAAGGGGTCTCATCTCAAGGATAAGATACGTCATGAGCATCATAGAACATAACATAAATTTGATGCTAGTGACATGGTTTGGGTCTACTTGGGCAAAGTGAGATAGCAAGAGCCTTCATGAAAGATTAACCCTTTGTGATATGGCCTATTTTAGATCATTGAGTAGGTGGAGAAGAATGCTTTTCATTTGGAATTGCTAGAGTATATGAAGATATTTTCAGTGATCAATATTGATTGGTTATGCTTGTTTGAGCCTTCTCTGTTGTATGAAGAGCTGGAGGATGTAGTTCTTCCTTCTTTGGATGATTTCACACTAGAGGAGATGTATGAAGTGGAGGAGGATACTATTCTTGATAAGAAGGTGAGGCTAACTAGGTGAGGAGAATGGGAGACATGGTTGATTGGTGAGAAAGGGCAGTTCTTGGACAAGGCTAGATAGATGTCTCGTGAAGATGAGGGAAAGAAGTTCCCACATTTTATTGTGTCCTCAAGAGATGTGATCTGAGATTGGATCGGAAGGAGGAGATCTTAGTTGTTGTGCATGTGATCCTAGTTGTTGGACAAGCTGATCTTAGTTGCAATGCAAGAAGATCCTAGATGTTCTGTAAGAAGATCTCAGTTGTTGTGCAAGTGATCCTAGTTGCAACGCAAGAAGATCTCAATTGTTGTGCAAGATCTTAGTTGTGCAAGATCTTAGTTGCGGCGCAAAGTCTTAGTTGTTGCACAAGTGGATGCCTTTGTCGTACAAGTATCTCTCTTGTTGTGTAAGATGTTCTTTTGGTTGTGCAAGTAGTCTTTTGTGGCGTAATGAATATGTAGCAGGTTTATGGGAGGAAGGTTTCTACAAGTGTCTTGGTGGTGGTAGAACATTGTTACGAGATTTCTAGAGACAACCATTTAATTGCTTGTTGTGGAGTAGTTTTGGCATTGATGACACGCTAAAGGTCATTTTAGGGCACCTGTTTTGAATGAGATGATGGCAATTTTGACCCTTTTGGCAACTGTTTGACTTTGTAAAGGATTGTGTTTGTTGCTTTTCCCCTATTGGGTGGCATTGGGGTAGTGAACATCTTTCCTTCAAAACTGTGCATGTTTTCCTCACCATCAATCACTTGGTTGGCATCAATCAATTGGTTTTCTTTGTTTGCGGCCGTTAGGGCTAGAAGGCAGATTGATTGGGTTTCCTATGAGGACATTTGGATGGTTGGACGATTATGCAAGGATGACCATTGCCATTCCAAGGCAACTAATCCATCTCCCATCGCTACAAGGCTAGAGAGGAATAAAGGGAAATCAAAGATTTAGTATGTGTGTTCAATTGGAAAAGTAATCACTCATTGTTGTGTGAAGGAGAAAGACACTGTTGTAGGGTACTTGTGGAGTGTAATAGTAAAGTGGAGACAAGGGAGCTTTATTGTTATTGTTGTTGTGTAGACCCAAAGACCATGCAATAACACTAAATAGTGAGTGGGATGCTATAAGCATATACCCTTCTTGGAGTTTTTCTACCCATCTGGGTTTTCTCCAGATGAACTGTTTTGTTTTGTGACTATGTGTGTGCTTGTACCCTATTTTGTTGATTGTTTTACCCTATGCTCCACGAGGACGCGTCCCCTGCCCCAGAACCCTCGTCCCCGTATTGGGGATGTTTTGGGGACGCGGGGATGGGTAGGAAACGTCCCCTACCCGTCCCCCCTTCCCCGGGGATGTCCCCTAAAAATTCGGGGACACAGGGGACGGATAGTCGTCCTCGGGACGGCCGGGACGTCCCGGGGACGACAAGGGACAGATAATCTGGCTGCGTGATAGCTACTCTTTTGCGTTGTTGCTGAAACATTGCTATTATAGACTCAAGGTCTGGATAGAGATGATTTATATCTAATTAAAGGCTGCTCAAATTTCGCAAGTTTAGGGAACTTTTAAGAAAGCTGAAAAGCGTTTTGGAATATAGCTGTGAAACGCACATCATGGATCCCTTAACGATCAATATAACTACATTTCTTAACTTCTCCTCTTCCCCTGGTAGTAGATCTCTTAAATTTTTAATATGATTAGTAAGATCAACCGTATATTGCAAGAGCTGAAAGCATTCACTCTTAGTGTGTGACATTTGGTTGATTTTGGAGAGGAAATATCCTACCATAGACAACCTTGCCTGTGTGATAGCTACTCTTTTGCATTGTTGCTGAAACATTGCTATTACAGCTGTCAACTCAAGGTCTGGATAGATATGATTTATATCTAATCAAAGGCTGCTCAAATTTCGCAAGTTTAGGGGACTTTTAAGAAAGCTGAAAAGCATTTTGTAATATAGCTGTGAAGCACACATCATGGATCCCTTAACGATCAATATAACTGCATTTCTTAACTTCTCCTCTTCCTCGGGTAGTAGGCCTCTTAAATTTTTAATATGATTAGCAAGCTCAACCATATATTGCAAGAGGTTAAAGCATTCACTCTTAGTGCTTGACATTTGGTCGATTTTGGAGAGGAAATATCCTATCATAGACAGCCCTGCAACTATCCAATGAATTTGTCCAACTTGTTGAAGTATTTTTGATACCACATTTAATATTTTGCCATCAAATTCATTGGATAGTTGCAGGGCTGTCTATGGTAGGATATTTCCTTTCCAAAATCGACCAAATGTCAAGTTCTAAGAGTGAATGCTTTCAACTCTTGCAATATATGGTTGATGTTGCTAATCATATTAAAAATTGAAGAGACCTACTACTAGAGGAAGAGAAGTTAAAAAATGCAGTTATATTGATCGTTGAGGGATCCATGATGTGTGCTTCACAACTATATTCCAAAACACTTTTCATCTTTCTTAAAAGTTCCCTAAACTCACGAAATTTGAGCAGCCTCTGATCAGATATAAATCATCTCTATCCATACCTTGAGTTGACAGCTGTAATAACTATGTTTCGGGAACAACGCAAAAGAGTAGCTATCATGCAACCAGATTATCCAGCTAAAACAGTTGGAATTGAAGAAAAAGAAAAAAATAGCTCTTGCAATATATGGTTGATGTTGCTAATCATATTAAAAATTGAAGAGACCTACTACTAGAGGAAGAGAAGTTAAAAAATGCAGTTATATCGATCGTTAAGGGATCCATGATGTGCGCTTCACAACTATATTCCAAAACACTTTTCATCTTTCTTAAAAGCTCCCTAAACTCATGAAATTTGAGCAGCCTTTGATCAGATATAAATCATCTCTATCCATACCTTGAGTTGACAGCTATAATACCTATGTTTTGGGAACAACGCAAAAGAGTAGCTATCACGCAACCAAATTATCCAGCTAAAACAGTTGGAATTGAAGAAAAAGAAAAAAATAGAGTAGTTGCTTCACATGAACACAACAGATGAATCATTCAGGGCTGTGATCATTTATGGCTTCAGTGAGATCGGGAAGACATATCTTGCCAATGTTGTTTATGCAAGATTAAAACTGAACGACTACAACTATACCAGAGTTGTAATGGCTATATTTTCTTAGAAAAATGACATCAAAAAGAAATAGGAACAGATTTTGAAGGATGCCTTCCCCAACTACTACTCTACAACTGTATTCCAAAACGCTTTTCAACTTTCTTAAAAGTTCCTAAACTTGCGAAATTTGAGCAACCTTTGATCAGATATAAATGATCTTTATCCAGACCTTGAGTTGATAGCTGTAATAGCAATGTTTTAGCAACAACGCAAAAGAGTAGCTATCACACGGCCAGATTATCCAGCTAAAGCAGTTGGAATTGAAGAATAAGAAAGAAAATAGAGCAGTTGCTGCACATGGACACAACAGATGAATCATTCAGGGATGTGATCATTTATGGCTTTGGTGAGATTGGGAAGACATATCTTACCAATGCTATGCAAGATTAAAACTGAACGACTACAACTATACTAGAGTTGTAATGGATATATTTTCTCAGAAAAATGACATCAAAAAGTAGGAACAGATTTTGAAGGATGCCTTCCCCAACTACTACTCTACAAGAAAAAGTAGATTTTAGGGATTGACAAAAGGGTAGGGAGCATTTAAAAAGTGGTCTCATGAATTACCACGACTATAGATTTGCACAGATTTAATATTTAACCATTATACTTGGGAAACACGAGAAGATTTAGAACACTTATCTCATCAATGACTGAATTCACAAGTGCATTCCTTGGCAGTATCTCTGATAAATCTTTCCTTTTTTTCAATGCAGTCCTTTTTCTCACGAAATGAATCAAGGATTCCCGTCATTTCCCCATCTGCACTACTTTGATAACTAGTTTGAATCCAAGCATTGATACTTGGATTGTAGGGTGATTAATCTACTTGTCCTCATTTAGACTGATGCTTTTGCATTTGCTTCATATTGGAATTCCCCTTCTCGATTGTTCGTCTTTGTCTATTTCATTTTTCCCATGCCCATCCGAAGGGTTTTTTTTCTGCTCATGTCAAAATCTCTTGATATTAGTCATAAAGCAAGATTAAAGAAAAAAGATAAAAATAAAACACAAAAACCTTATTTTATTTATTTGTTTGTTTATATTTATACGTATATTTTAATCTATTTTAAATATAATAAAATAAAGCAGAAAAAGCTCTATTCTCTTTATTAGTTTTAAGCTTGCTTTATTTTATAACAAAGTCTTAAAACGTATATTAAAACCATCTTTAAATCTTAATTAATTTAATTACAAAACTAGCTTAAATGCTAAGAAAGACTAAATTAATAAATAAAACTTAACATCTAGAGAAACTTTTCTTATGTTTCAAAATTCAAACTTATAGTTAACGTAACATCTTTACCTGAATCTAGATCTCTAGATGAATTGAAATGAGTCAGTTAGGTGATCTTACAGTATGACCTTGTACATGCCATACCACTGTTGGAGCTTGGCATGTGAAGTTAGGGCTTGATTTCCCCCCTTAATCTTGTTTCTGTTGTGTGGAATGGTGGTGCCATAGACTATGGTGGTTTTGAGGTGTTCTTTGACTTGTTAGAGGATTTCTTGGAGTTTGTGAATGCTGGTTTTGGGGTTTCAGTTCTGCATTTTTTATATCAGCTCAGTGTATTCAGTTTGGCAGAGGTATCCAGTGAGAAAACATAGTGTTTGAGGGCTGCAACTTCCTCACCATCTGCTTCAGTAGGATTTCAGTGGGTTCAACGTGCAAAACACAGTGTGTTTTCTGGCCTTCATCGTCATCTGCTTTAGTAGGGTTTCAGTGGGTTCAGCATGCAAACACAATGTGTTTTCGAACCTTCTTCATCATATACAGTTGTGCTTCAATGGGTAAACTCTTTTATTGTTTTGAATAAATTCCAGGGTTATTCCTTTTTTTTAATTAAGTATACCTTGGTTAGGGACCAGGGGACCCTTCAAAAACTAGGGCCATAACCCTCCAAATTGTTTGGAAATGTCTTATACAGAACCAGCATCGTCTTGACTACCGGGGAGGCAAATTACAAGGTCAACCCCCTGACTTAAAACATATAAGGGACTAACAATATACTATCAAAAAGAGACCCTCTAACAGACACTGACAGAGACTAATTCCAGTCATTACCTGTCAGATCCGCAATGTCAATTTCATGATCGCAGGGGCACTTGAATTCTGCTTTCTCCTCCTCAGGAACCTGCACTTTCATTTGTTTCGCCATCTTTTCCATGATCTTCCTGAGCTGAGTTGGCTATTATGCAAATCGTGAATATGATCCAGAAGAAACTTCAGATTCAGCTCCGTGTCACTTGTGAACTCTTTAATGTCTTCATGAACCAGAGCCGAGGACGCCGCCACCGATGTCATCATTGCCATGGTGAGAGACTGCGCAGCCCCAAACACGTTCCAGCGGCCTTGCGTGGTGTTGGGATCAATGAGAAAGGACGACAGAGCACCCCGCAGACTCTCGCTGTTCTTACCTTCCACGACTTTGGCCATCTCTACAATCCTTCCCACCCATTGTCTTAACATTGGGTTCTTAATCTCTGCATCCAAGAATGAAACCGTATCCTCCAAAACCCTCTTACCCGTCACCCTCGCCTTCCTCTTCTTTGGTTCCTTCCTCATCCTCATTACCCCCCCACCTGCCCATCACTTGCTTTCTTCTGCAGTTGTCTACGACGAGGTGCCATTACTGTAGGCTCTGGCCTTACGATTCTTCCTTTCGGTGCCACTCCACTGTCAGAGAAATTCATTTCTAACTCACCGCTATCAAGGCAAAAGAAATGAGCTAAAGCTTTGAAATCCCCCCCCCTTGTCTAATCGAATTCAAGAAGCCTCGAGATGAAGCTGACAGCTCGCACGAATACCAGCTAGCAAACTCATGACAGCCTCATCGCCTATTCTTATTCATCATTACTCCTTACCGAGAAGAAGGCAGCTTACTCCAACTTGCTAAATCATCATTCCATGATAGCTCGGACGTCCTAGCCAACGTGTCATCCTTCTTGTCCCTCTTAGGAATTCTGTCCTCTTTCTATTCTTGCTTAAAGATCTCGCCCATTATCAGGCGGATGGGCTTTGATGTCCTTTTGGAGAAATCTCAACAATTCAACTGGGTAGTTTACCTTGAGCATTCCTTCTCCTCGCCTAGAAGCATCCCTAGCGTCTATTCCTTGGTTGGCTGCCCAATCCACTGCCGAATTTCCTTTTCTTTTAATGTGAGTCTTTTTGCATCTTGACAGCTTCATCATCAACTTTCTTATCTCTGACAACAATTCCAGGGTTATTCCTTTATGATATATGTTGCAGTAGTGTATTCAGATTGAAAATCAGAAAATAAAATTATATTGCAGCCTTCTATTTCATTGTAGAATTATATTTTAAGTTGCAATATTCTTCTTTGTAATACCTTGGATGGTAGTACCGCTAGTGGGTTCATATGCATTGCATTCATTGTAAAAATTGGATGGTTTACCACCAGTATATAGCATTTTATGATTAAGCACACAACACTAAATAAGTGCAGAAGTGGTCGGCTCTGCTACCTAGTGTGCATCATTTTGTTTGCATATCACACTCCACTAAATAAGTGCATATGTGGTTGGCTCCGTCGCCTAGTGTGATCGTTTTGTGTTGCATCAACCACTCCGTTGAATAAGAGAAGATTGTAGACAGCGTGGCCGTCTAGTGTGTTGCAATAAACATTTTAATTGCATACATCTCTAGTTGCTGCATTTGATAGTTTGTGTAGATCCAACGCATCGTATGCTCTCACCTTGCCCACATCGGGATTTGGGTGATCAGAAAGTGTTGATGAGTTTGCATGATTGCATCTTCATTTCAGTTGAAAATATAAAAAAAAAGGGTGGTTATTACAAATCCTGAAGTAGAAAATAAAAAGTCAATTTATTATATATCCATATATCCATGAATATAATATAAGTTTGCTTCATGTGTTTGATCAGCCATAGGGAATAAGAATTCCCAAGTACAACACACATATGTCATATCATTTTGACCTCATATACATAACCAAATATCACATGGGATGGTCTTGAGCAACTCAAAATCCATGGAATCCTACAAAAAAGGAATCTTGGAGTAGAAATACCAGTGAACTATTAGAAGCAATCAATTTGAGCTATAGTGAGTACAAAATAAAGTCAAATTATGATACATCCATATATCCATGAATAGCTCAGATCTACATAATGTTTCTTTGAGTTTTCGGAATAGGGGATGTAGGGATGTGGGGACGATTGGGGGATGGCTATTAAAATAACTTAAACAAATTAAAAGCAGTTAAAATTTTAATACAATGCACCGTGTTTGCAATGACAACTCCCCCCTCCCCCCCCCCCAATAGTTTTTTTGGGGGGTTTTAGCATTTTTTCTTGTAAAAAGTTACCCTTATTATTTTTATGCATCAAATGGATCACGTTTTCTAGTCTTGAAAAAGGGGGAAATTCCCTTCAATTCCCCAAAACTAAGTTGCTGGTACAGGGATGAGTACAAAAACAGGCTCAAGTTTGGGTACACCGACAGGGCAATTTTTTTCTTGGTTATGGGTATAGTATTATATATATAATATACAAAAAAATACACTACTGACTACAAAATTTAAAATATATTTGGTACTTGATACTAAAAATACATTTCATAATTCACAAATCACATGTAATTTTGTAAATATCATATATCTATGTTTCATTCTTTGAAATTTTGAATTGAAAAGATAATTGATAATCCAATGTCATAACTTGATATTATCATATAATATAAAATATATCTATATGTCAAACTCAAAGAGTCAAATCATTACAAATCTTGAAAATAGTAAAACTAAATACAATCAAATAATTGTATCATCTTCTCCATCGAAAGTGCCTAGACCTAAGTCATCAGTTGGTTCAAATTCATTTGAACCACAAGCAACCACAATGCCACTCCCACTAGCTACATGAACAATCATGTGTAGCAGCCTCGTTGTTATCTATCAATTCTGGCAAGCTCTAAAAAAAATGCATCCAAGTTGGCACACTCAGGGGCTATATCCCAATTCTTCATTGCCCCTTCCTTGTAGTCAACTTCCTTATGTGATAGGAGTCACAAGTTGGAATGGACGTAGACCAAATCTTCTTCATTTTTGTAAGTAATCGGTTGTGCCTAACTAAGTGAATAAAGGAGTATCTACTCCAATTCCGCTCAAGAAGAAGAACTTGCAACCTGTTGAAATTGGAGAGAAAGTCAATACAACTTAACATTGCAAAAGAATGGTAAGAATGATCAAAATAAAAATTAGAAATGCTTACTTGTGATAGAATTTTAATTGCAAGAGGTTGTAGGAACATATAAATTTGCCCATGGAGGTACCACCATGAGCATCCATCCTATACTTGTCTCGAAGAGTGCAAATACTATGATCTCATCCTGTGATGAACCTACCAAATTTAGTCCTAACCTCATCCACCACTTTTGGATCTAAGAAGATTCTTCGGAATGCTTTTTTGTACTCACAGCAACTTCATTGTCTCTATATGGTGCCATTCTTCTAGGCAAAGAAAGTATTTTTGTGCTGTAATAAATGGGAGATAATGCATATGCAAGGAGATGCACAAGGGTGTGGTCATCTTGTTCCAGTGATCAAGAATGATTTTTTTCAAGGAAAAATGTTTCTTTAGGGTCATTCTCCTTCTCGGCTATTATGGCCCTTATTTTTTCTATCATGGATTGCATGCCATCATAGATTTCTCCCAAACATGGCCGATCTATATCAAAGAACCTGATCATACTCATGATGGGCTTGGTGAAACTTAAGACATAGTCCACATGAGCACATCAATCATCATCCATGATCAATGATTTGCCCTTTTGGACCCTTTGTGAATTTGATTGCCTCCATACACTCCCCATTGGTTGCTAATGACCATGCCGCTCAATGCCTCCTACACCTTCACAAGTCATCTCAAAATGATTGTGTGCGATGCAAAGTGAGGCTCAACAAAACCTAATGTAGTATAAAAAATAAGTTAATAACAAATTTAAATTTAAATAAGTAAATGTCATAAATTAAATTTAAAATAAATATTGAAATTTCATAAATTTACCTTCAATAATTCCAAATGGGAGAAAGCTTTGAAGATGCCTTGTGACATATTTGAATCTCTTCACCCTCAGTGTATATATTTTTCACCCACCCTATCTGAGTGCCAATCTTTTGCATCACCAAGTTGAGGGAGTGGACGATACATACATGGTGTCCAAAAAATGTGCCCGTACCTTTCCTCAATCAAAGCACCTACTATCCTGCAATTTTTTGTATTGTCCATTATGACTTGGACAACGTTTCTCAACACCCACCATCTCTATGGACTCAATGAGGATTTTGAGAATGAAGTTTGCATCCTTCACTTGCCCCTCACAATCAATTGCCTTCAAAAACATTGCTCCTTTAGGGCCGCCTTTAGAAACATTGCCCCTTTAGGGGACACTATAATTACATTTATTAAAGGCTGGTTTTTACAATCTTTCTATCCATAAAAAATGATGGACACTTCCGTTTCAGCCCATGAATCCTTGATTGGTTTTAGTGATGTCTCTACAATTTTTTTTCTTTTGCCAATAAGGTGGTGCGCACCTTCTCATATCCAGAACTTTTTAGGGTTTGGCTAATTGTCGTCACCATTTCCTGCCAAGTTGAAAGGAAGACCATTGGTGTAATTGCGGTGTGCCTTCTCCAATGGGCCTCTTTTGTGAGAAGAAATAGAGGCATCTTCTTCTTAGGTAGACGATGTCTTCAAGAAAGGATGTGGGGCAGCTTGAAGGAGATGCTATAGGTGGCTTCTCTAATCCTTTCTTAGCTACATGATGAGAAGATTTTAATTTTGCTCTCACTCATAGCATCAACTTCTTTTTGTTTTCTAATATAAGCCATAATTTGTTCTTTTGGCAACCCCTTCTTGTTTGGCTCTTGACAAACTCTAATTCCTAGGCCGGTCATAGCACAAAGGTGAGCTTTCACTTGACTATACGAGCTCTTATACTTGATCCCACTATGACTACAATGCCAAACACAAGCCCCCACCTCCTACAAATTGTTCAATCACCGTAACATATTTCCATAGAGGTGCTGCTTGATCATTTTTTAATTGTTTACCTATCTCTGGAGCCATTGAACTTGAACTAGTAGCCATTTTGAATAGATTTTTGTTATAAGAAAAATAAAAAATAAAAATGAAAATGTAACTCTTACAATACATATAAACATAATAAAAACAAAAAACAATTTTAAAAAAAATTAAAATATTCTTTAAAAAATCTTAATTTTCTTTTCTTTTCAAAAAAGTTGAAAAAAAATCCTCAAAAACTTGAAAAAATTCTTCAAAAACACGAAAGGATTTCACAAAATAATTACCTTTGATCAATAAATATTCTTTGTGCAAGCTAGTTCCTTCCCATAGCTTCTACAAAATGTCTTTGTCACCTTTGCAATCCTTCACCTTTCACAAATGACAAAAGGGAATGATATTGGTTGTTTTTATGCTTTGAGATAGTGAAATGAATGTTATTTATCACTTTTAGGGTTGCTACTCACATTTTAGGCCTATTAGGATTTTTAAATGCTTTTTTTTTTAAATGCTTTTTTTTAAAGTCAATAAAATATGTTTTTTCACGGAAATGAGACCGTCTAAGCTTTGGGCGCTGTTGGGAACACTTGGGCACAACCAGGGTATGCCCTTGCCAACTCGGGGTGGTAGGGCCGTCCCGTTCGTGCCCCTATGCCCACTCCTATATCCGTTCCCATCCAGCCCTGCCAAGGTGAAACTACAGGTTTCCGGTAACATAGCCCTAGGATATTTAGGATGTTGGGGATGTCAACTAGACCCCTGGGAAAGTGTCCCCATGGAACATTGGTTTTTCATTGCCTCACATTTGAAAACACTGCTGAAAATTTCATCAAAGGCCCAAAACTTGATGTCTCTAAATCTTAAAGGCTGGTTGAAACCATAGTTCAGTTCTCTATGGCACTATTACATTGACCACACCTATATTATCCAAGTGAGACAAGCCTTGTAATAGGGGTTAGAAAATTTGTGTAGCTTCATAGTGCGAGGAATCCAAGATTCCTTCTCCAAGCGAGCAGCAATAGAATCAGATTTTTGAACTAATCTTTCGTAATGGACATGTATATTTTTCTCAGATAATTAATTTAAGACATGTTTCCATCTGTTGAATGCAATATTGTCTCCATTGTTTGATCAGTTGTTTAGGAAATCTTACTCACATTTCTAAGTACGCATTTGTTGTGCTTGTATTGTAATTTGATTGGGCTGCAACCAAGTATTGTTTGTAAATCTTTTCAATCATACTTAATGTTGGACTTGCTACAACTCAGATCCACACTTAATGCTGAAGAGTAGGTTGCACTCATCTGCAAGGAGGATGACCTGGCTGCCTATTCTTATAGGGCATTGAAATTGATGACACTCTCTCGTGTCAAAATCTATTGCTAACTATCCTTAGGTGGCAAGTACCAAGAATAGAGGGTAAGAAGGATAACTTTCCTTATACAAGAGAATTGGCACCCCGCCGTTGCTTGAGGGGGCTGACCTCTCACATGTGTCTGTCAACCTTTCCAATGCCTAAATAGTTTATAAATGATGGGAACTGTCATTTCTTATTAGAATTAGATCTTTCAAACCTTGTCAAGGTTGATATTGTTTTATAATCCTATATGGAAACCTTTCCAATGCCTAAATAGCTTATAAATGATGCAAACTGGTCACTACATGTGGGTTTATGTCATATGGTGATCAAATAGACTAAAATGCAGAACTCAATACACTATTTGAGGCCAAGTCACATGGAATATGAAAATTGGTTAGCTTCTACCTTAAGGACTGATAAACAACATTGTTGACCTTCCCAATGCCCCCATAGGTATTTAAATAATAGTCAGTCAATGGATAATGTTACATTTTACAAGATTGATTTGTCTTTCATCCAATTATTTGTTTTGTTTATTTATGTTGGCAAGTTTATCATACAAAAAAATTAAGCAAATATATTGATTTGAGTTCATCCATTTCTATGTTTTTCTCTGTTGTAAAGTTCTGTTTGTTCTTAGCGGCTCTCATGTTTTGCATAAATAGAATTTTACCGATTTAAATTTCATCCATTCCTATGGAGTTTTAGTTGTGGAGTTTCATCTTTGCTTTCTTTGCATCTGAATCATGCAACATCAATACATGATCATCATGCAACATCAATACATCTGTAACTAAAGGGGAGGGCACATAAAGGGAAGCTTCTACATTAAGGACTGATAAACAGCATTGTCAACCTTCCAATGCCCTCATTTGTATCTAGATTTTAGATTCCAATAGTTTATGTTAGGTTTTACAAGATTGATTTGATTCCATCGAATTATTTGTTTTTTTACATGAAGTTCATTATTTGGTTTGTTTATTTATGTTTGTAAGTTTATCTGACAAAAATCCTAAGCAAACATTACCTCTATTGTAAAGGTATTTCTTCTATTGTAAAGGTATTTCTTCTTTGTGGCTCTCATTTTTTGCATACATGGAATTTTCCAATTCAAATTTCTTCCATTTCTATGATGTTTTAGTTGTGAAGTTCCATCTCTGCTTTGCGTTGCATTTGAATCAGTACATGATCATCATGCAACATGAATACATCTGTTACTAACGAAGGGGGCACATAAAGGGAATACTCTGATTATGATTTAATTTGATGTGATGTTTACACCAAGTTCAGGAAGCACCAGTCACTGTCCATAAAATCAAGTCAAACAAGTGATATTGCACTCAGTAAAGAATGCCATGATGTTTGAGTTTCAGATATTTCTATATGGGCTGATTACGAACTCAAGCAAATCCCAAGATCATTTATGCAATCCAGATTAGAGCTTTAATTTCAGGTCATTTACAAAATTATGTCACAAGAAGAAAAGGAATGCAAATATGAACCAGAACCCACATAGATCCTCCATTCCATATCCATTAGCCAGGGACTCTCTGTTTTGGCTTAAATTTCTGGAAACTTTCAAAAATATTTGTCACAGGATCTTAAATGCTTAAGCAGAACCAGTTTTTTCCTTCATACCCAGGCATGCAACTTAGGGCATACATTTTCATGATAACTCATGCCACTTCATTTCTCCAAGAAATAGCTGAAATTGGTAGGGAACTCCCCTCCAATATTTTACCATGTGCTTTTATTATCAGTGGCAAATCATCACCAGAAAATGCACTATTTCCATCTGCAAGGGTGTTAGTTATTTTCTTAACATGCAAATATTCTCATTTATCAAAAGTTAAAACCACCACTTTCCAAATGTATAATGAAGTATACACAAATTTCTACTGTAATAGCTCAACTGGCTAATTACAGAGAAGGCTTTTAAGTTTTTTAGATGCCTCCTCTAGTAAACAAATTTTTAGTCTTTACTTCCTCTTCACCAAAGCAAACCTGCCATGCAATAATGTTCATCACATCTATTAATTACCATATATAACAATTGGAATTATATGAATTCTCCCTCTGTCAACTTCATATATATAATTCTTATCTGTGATGGGTCCTTTAATTATAAATGATTATCATACAATAAACCTAATCTGAATTTTTGGTTGCAGAAACGAATGTTGGCTGACAGTGAAGATCAATTGGAACATCTTCTGGCAATGGCTTTTGAGAATTACAAGTCACTAGAAGAGTCATCACCATCAGGTTTAGCTGATATGTTTGGGCCAGCTACTGGTATTGCTGCACCTGCATTAGCACCTGCAGTGCAAGTATACACTCTTCTTCATGACATACTTTCCCCTGAGGTGCAAGCAACTTTGAGAAACTATTTACAGGTGCTGTGTAGTTTATTCATGTCTATGCATGCCTAAAAATGAAAAAAATCATTGGAGAGTCATTTGTTTCAAAAATATCATTTCTAATACCATCCTTAGAGTCTCATTTGTTTTGTAAATATTTTATGCAGTTCGTTATTAGCTTGAGTCTTGATTTTACTATAGTGACAATTTTGCAGCAAGGGTGATGAATAAAAAATTATTGAATGATTAAGTTTGTGATATTCTTCAAGGAACACCATTCCCAATGTTGTCCAAGTCTGTCTTGTTGTTCTAACATGACAAGGAAATTCAAGATGAACCTGTTAAGCAGGATTCACCTTTCTCTTATCTCTGAGACATTTAATGAAAAGATCTTGTTTGTTTCTCTGAGACATTTAACGAACACATCTTGTTTGTTTCTCTTTGACAACCTGCTTTTGGCTTAAGCAATAGTTGTTTTAGATTCCATCAATGTTAAACCTAGAATGCTATCATGTACAAGCACAACAAACCCTATATTAGAATATTTATTTCATGCTATTTTTAGTTTATTGGTGAATCGTATATTTCAGATATGTAAGATTCTCTGCAGTTTCTATTTCTGAAACTTGCCTTGTTTGTATATTTTGTAATCTATTTATTTGAGCGATTTGCTCATTGTAATACAATCAAATTTTTACCAATTACTATTGTAATATGGTATCAGAGCCCGGAGATTTAAAAAAAAATTGGTCTTCTAAAATTTTGAAAGAAATTTTTTTGAAAGCTTTTGAAGATTGATTTATGTTTGAGTCGGGTTCCTGGTTTCGTTTTTTTCTTGCCCTCTTCAGTGTCGCGTTTTATACCCTTGGCGCGTTCTGTTTGCCGAGACGTCGGCCGCCAAGGGTTTTCTGGTTTTGTTTCTTCTGTTTGCAGAGACTCGATTTCTGTTTGCAGAGACGTCGTTCCTTCTTGGAAGGAAATCGCGTAGAAAGGAAATCGCGTTTTCTTTTCCTGCTGTCGACACATCTCCCACGGACGTCCTTTTGTTTGCTTGTGTCTTGTGTCCGACGGCTCTTCTGGTGTTCGTTCCAAACTTTCTCAGAAGCCGTGCGTTTTTCTCTCTGCAATTCGTGACTACAAATGTTAGAGGCAGCGGATTCAAGTGTTTTTGCATGCGACTTCCTGATCTCTGGTCTATTTTTCTGAGTTTTCATGGGCGCCTAGGGTTTCTGCAACTTCGGCTAGGGTTTTGACCCTCATTTTCAAGTCAAATTTTTTTCTGATTGCAAATTCTTTGTGGGTTTTTCGAGATCTTTTTTGGGTTGACTTCAGATTTTTCTAGGTGTCTCAAAATTCGCGCCTCAAAATTTGTGCCAATAGATTTGCCTTGAAATCTGTACCTGTACCTGCTTCAATGCATTGGAATTTGTGCCTCGAGTTTCGTGCATTCAGCCTCTTCCAAGTTCCTCATTTTTCGTGCTCGAAAAGCGTGAAGATGGCTTCTTTGACCAACATTATGTTGGAGGGCAGTCAGCGTTTCAATGACAAAAATTATAATACTTGGAAGCAGCGAATGATGACCATCTTTGAATATCCCTGCCTCGATCAGATGATTTTAGGGAACACTACTCGTCCAGTAACGGCGGGTAAAGACCAGGATAAGTTTGATGAGCAAAATCATGAAGCGGTGATGCTCATTAAGCTTTCAGTCACAGATGATCAGCTACCTCAGATTCCGACTGGAAAATCAACAAAGGAGATTTGGGACCATTTGAAGGGTATACATGAGACCTCCGACAAGAGCCGTGCATTCTTCTTGAAAAATATATTGTTTTCTATCATGATGGATGGGAAGACATCTTTGCAGGTGCACATGAACAAGATCCAGGAGATCAGAGATTAGCTGGAGGCTATTGGTCGGAACATTATGTCTGCTAAGGTTGATCTAAAGTTTCCGGAGCTTTGTACTATCCTCTTGCAGCAGGATCGCTGGAAACAACAGTTATAGAGCAGTGCTTCTTCATCCTCTACAGAGCAAGCTTCTGCAGCCACGTCTCATGCTCAGAATAAAGGGAAAGGTCAGCCTTTGTAGCAGAAAGGCTCAGGTCCACCTCAGGACAACACCAAGAAAAAGAACATTCAGTGTAATTACTGCCATAAATATGGTCATATGAAGAAGGATTGTCGTCTGCGTCTGGCTTCTGAACAGATGAAGTAGGGAGGGTCTCAGCCAAAAGCAAATGTTGCCAAGCACACTGAGCAGAAGGAATCTGCCTTTTACGCCTTTATGGCTAAAAGACCTGCAGATCATATGAAGTCCTCTGCCTGGTATATTGATTCAGGTGCCTCGCGTCACTTCACCCATCGACGTGATTGATTCACAGATTTCTCTCCCTTCAGTGACTCAGTTATTTTTGGTGGAGGAGAAGAGTATACAGTTGTCGGTAAGGGCACTGTCCAGATTCAGTCTTGTGGGAGGAATCTCATGTTCCTCAATGTATACTATGTTCCTGGCATGGAACTAAATCTTCTCTCTGTCAACCAAATTATGCGAAACTCTCCTCAGTTGGATGTGGTCTTCAGTACACACAAATGTTCCATTGTTGATCGGGAGACTCAAGCTACTGTGGCTGTTGGTATTGAGGATCATGGTCTATACAGACTTGTGGATATAGGTGATTCATCAGAGTTAGCCATGGCAGCCAGAAATTCTTCCATCACCAGTCTTTGGCATCAACGTTATGGGCACTTAAATGTGCACTATCTCTCTCAGCTATCTCGGGAGGGACTTGTAGTCGGTTTACCTAAGATCCAGACTCAGCATCATGGTGTTTGTGGAGCTTGTCAGGCTGGGAAGTAGCATAGGACACCGTTCCTGAATGGTGACTCATGGCGAGCCTCCAAGGTACTACAGTTGGTTCACGCTGATGTATGTGGGTCAATGAATACAACTTCTGTACTGGTTGCAGGTATTTCTTGCTTTTTGTTGATGATTTTAGTCGTAAAATGTGGGTGTACTTTCTCAGACAGAAATTAGATGTGTTTATTGTATTTCATAAGTTTAAGGCCTTAGTAGAGAAAGAGTATGGCTGTTCCATAGTCACTCTTAGGTCAGATAATGGGGGGGAATTTTGTTCTTTTGATCTCTCCAACTTCTGTGATATACACGGCATCAAACACCAATTAACCACACCCTATATTCCTCAGCAAAACAGTGTTGTAGAGTGGTGCAACTGCACAATCACTGAGATGGCCCGTTCCATGTTAGAACACAGGAGTGTTCCTAAGAAATATTGAGCAGAAGCAGTCTACACTGCTGTCTATCTACTTAATCGGTTGCCTACATATGCTGTTAAGGAGAAGACTCCTCAGGAAGCCTGGATTGGTCGCAAACCTCGGATCAGTCATCTGAAAATATTTGGCTCTTTAGCTTATGTATGGATTCCAGATGCCAAGAGCTCCAAATTGGATTCCAAGAGTCAAAAGCTTATGTTCACAGGGTACAGTGACAACCATAAGGCTTACTAGTTGATTGATATAGATACTGATCGTCTTACCTTCAGCCGGGATGTTGTCTTTGATGAAGAACGAGGACCTTTTCATCCTTCCTCGTCTGTGCAGAATTCTGAGGATCAGCCGTTGAAGGCTTCTGACTTGGGTGTTCTTCCATTAGGTCCACCTGATGGGAGGGAAGATGATGCAAATTCTAATTTTGATGATGCTCAACCCAAATTTCCACCGGATGTTGATCTTCCACCTGATGCACCTGTTCCAGCTCCTCCTGTTGCATCCGATGTTGGTACTTCTACTCTCCGGCCTAAATGGTGGGCTAAGACTATTGAAGATCTTCATGATGATGAGCTCATTGAGGGTAGATCATCCAGAAACAAGAGCAAACAACAGCATACAAATAATTTTGCTCTCATGGCCAACATTCACAATATCTATGAGCCTCAGACATATTTAGAGGCTAAAGGCATTCCTGAGTGGGAAAAGGCTATGGAATCTGAATACCAGAGTCTTCAGAAAAATCACACTTGGGTCCTTTCTGATCTTCCTCCAGGGAAGAAGCCCATTAGCTGCAAATGGGTGTACAAGGTGAAATACAAAGCTGACGGAACCCTTGACAAGTACAAAGCTCGTCTCGTTGCTAGGGGGTTCTCACAGAAGGAAGGCATTGACTACGAGGAGACTTTTGCTCCTACAGCTAAGATGAGTACAATTCGGCTTGTCCTTGCCTTAGCAGCCCAGTTTGGTTGGAAAGTCCATCAAATGGACATTAAGAGTGCTTTCCTCAATGGTGAGTTGAAGGAAGAAGTCTACATGATGCCGCCTCCAGGGTTTAAGGTTGCCGGTCAAGAACATAAGGTGTGTAGATTGGTCAAAGCACTCTATGGTCTCAAATAGGCTCCTCGGGCTTGGTACATCAAGATTGACAAGTACCTCACAGATCATGGCTTTCAGAGGAGTCCATCTGACTCTAATTTGTATGTCAAACGCACTGGTAGTGATATTCTGATTTTTGTTGTCTATGTGGATGATCTGATCATTATTGGTAGCTTGGCACATTTGATCGCTGAGATCAAACAGGGTTTGTGCAGCACATTTGACGTGACAAATCTGGGACTCTTGCATTATTGTTTAGGTGTTGAGGTTTGGCAGACCGAGAGTAGTATCTTCATCTCGCAGTCCAAGTATGCTCGAAGTCTTCTGGATAAGTTCCGCATGCAGGATTGCAAACCTGCCTCCACACCCATGGAAAAAGGGCTCAAGTTGCCAGCTAAGACAGACTCACCTGTAGTGGATGAATCATTGTTCAGGCAACTAGTGGGCAGCCTCATCTATCTCACTGCCACTAGACCTGACCTCAGTTTTGCAGTGAGCTACATTTCACGCTTCATGACAGCCCCTAAGGTTGATCATTGGGTAGCAACGAAGTGTGTGCTGCGTTATGTGAAAGGTACTTTTGATTTTGGACTTCTTTACACTAGGAGTCATGATCCTAGACTCAGTGGTTTCACATACTCAGATTGGGCAGGTTCGGTTGATGACAGGAAATCAGCATCTGGGTATGTGTTCAATTTGGGATCCGGTGCTGTCACCTGGACTAGTAAGAAGCAGCAGACAGTGGCTCTCTCCTTGACAGAAGCAGAGTATCGGGGAGCAATTAAGGCAACTTGTGAGGCAGTTTGGCTTCGTCGGATGCTTGTTGATATGCAAATATCTCAAGCAGGTCCGACTCCCTTGTTCTGTGATAATCAGGGTTCTCAAACTTGCCAAAAATCCAGTCTTTCATGAAAGAACCAAGCATGTAGAAACTCATTGTCATTTCATCAAAAAGCTTGTTGAAGACGGATCAGTTCAGTTGCTGTATGTTCCGACAGAGGATCAAACAGTAGATATCCTCACCAAGTCCCTTAGTTCAGATAAGTTTGTAAAATTCAGGGAGTCTCTTGGTGTAGTTGATAGATTGACCATTTAAGGGAGGGTATTAGAATATTTATTTCATGCTATTTTTCGTTTACTAGTCAATCGTATATTTCAGATATGTAAGATTCTCTGCAATTTCTATTTCTGAAACTTGCCTTGTTTGTATATTTTGTAATCTATTTATTTGAGCAATTTGCTCATTGTAATACAATCAAGTTTTTACCAATTACTACTGTAATACCCTAATTATACCTAACATTTTCACAATATATGTTGGATTTTCTCCATTTGTCATACTTTCTCCTCTTTTCCCAAGTTTTTACACTTCATTATTTTTCTGGCTTTGGATTGTGGGTAACCTTGAATTCTTTATTACAAAGATCATTGAACTCTCTTCCTTTTTCTGTGTTCACATAGTAGGCATGGAATGATTTTGACAGAAATTCTAGATGGTGTCTTTTCTTCAAGGCCCTCTTAATTCATTTGGACTTGATTTGTATACCCTCATTGAGAAGGAACAATGTTGCCACTGGCATCATTGGACTACCTATTATGAAAAAGTGCATTCTTGTGACGTTCAAGACATGCCTCTCTTTTACAAAGATTCTAATGATCTTTCTTCAATTTCATCATTAGAAGTCTCAAAATCCAAGTCCTCTCCTTCTTTACTGTCATTTTTTACTAAGCTTGGATGTAGGATAATTTCATTCTACTGCAATATTGTAAAGCTTAGTTTACTTCAGAGCTTATTTCTACAATAGTTTTGCGCATTGATGTTTAAAATTGCCTTTCAATGAGTGCCAAAAATTTGCATTTCTTATATACAGTATGAACCTATTACAACTTACTAACGTACAATTGACTTTTGGCTTTGGAGAAAATTTAGTTGGCTAACACAAGAAAACTGATTGTTGAAGGAGTGAAGCATTAAAACAATGAACATAAGAAAATGGAAAAAATTAGACATGGTATTTTGGAAATAGGTGTATAGGTTAGGGTCAAATGAAAGTTTGAAACATAGTTAGATATCTGGATAAAACAGAGAATTAATGAAGAGACAACAAAATTGATCAACAAGGGAAGCAAAATTTTACACAGTGGAGGATGACTAACAATTAAGCAAAAAGATACTTCAAATGTGCAAATTGTTTAAAAAAAAGACTATGATCCACCAAGAATTGGAAAGAAAGGCTGAGGGTCGAATTCCTAGTCAAAATGTGGGCAGACATCTAGAGGCATGTTGCACAAGAACCAGGAAAAGAAAATATGAAACAATAAGGAATGGCTAGGGTCCAATTTCTGGTGGAAAATTGCTTGTGTAAAAACACTAATTAAACAACTGCTCCTAGTCATCAGTGAGGAAGTTGTACATTTCCTCATAGTTCTTCACACTATCCACTCTAGTCCCTTTCATTCCCAGCTCAAAATCTTGCAGAACAGCCAAGGTTGTAGTCGAGCGATGCATAATCTTTGTGGTGAAGCGAGACAAGGTTCTGAACTTCTCCAACTTAGCCAACGTATTCTAAATACCAGCAACCTTGATGGTAGTCTGGGCACAAGTTGCACAATCCTTAACATTAGACTGAGAATCGACAAGGTGATCATCAGCCTCAGGATCCGAATCAGGGGCATTCATTTCAGCAAACAGGCAAGGACCCTCCCCACCTTGTTTAGAATTATCAGAGGAGTCTTCAGTGTTCACCTTCTCCTCTTCCCCCTCACTTTCCTTGACTTCCTCACCATGCTGAGAGTCACTAGTCTCAATGGTATCCTGTAGAATAGTGGTAGGCATGCCAACAAGCCTGCTAGACCTTCTGATGCTAGGCCTCCTACTAGTCCTCCTTTCCCCATAATTACCCAGGCCCCCCTCTCTCCTTATGACTGGAAACCCTTTTCTCGACCTAACTAGAACCCTTATCATTCCCAAGATTCTTTGTCTCAGCTTGACCCCTTTTATTGAGGTTTTTCTCCTAGTTAAAAATCTCGACATCAACAAACCTACACTCCCCAACTTCATATTGCTCATTCCCTTTAGCTTTTTTGTTTTTAGCGTTCAAGGCCTCCTCCAGATTTCTTTGAGTGGAAGGTTTAGGGTCATCTTCCTTTAGGGGGGTCTTCGTGAGGGCACAAAGACTATCCGTTACCTCTTTGTGGGATTTGGACTTGGAGCCACCGGACTTAAAAAGTTTAGGTCCACCGGACTTGGGGATTTTTGGGGTTGACATCTTTAAAGGGGGCTTGGGTTTGGACCCCGAAATCAAGGGCTGAGTAACATTATCCATCTCCACCGAGGGGTCCATCGAGGTACTTTCCCTCTCAACATCACAAATCTTAACCCTACCTTTTGAGGAAGGAGACACAGCAGGGGGGCAAAATTTTTATTATGTTTATACTATGATACCGGTTCTCCTTTAGAAAACCCTGGGTCCCGGTTCAGTCCGGCTCGGGTCCTGGTCCGGGTCCGGTTTGGCCGGGGATATGCCCAAGGTCCTTCCATTTGACCGAACCCGGGCGAACCCACAACGAACGCACTACGAACCGATGAAGAACCCGCGACGAACCCGCCTCAGGACGTGAAAAAGTCATGTCTTTTTGACTTTTTAATAAATTTTGACATTTTTTAATTGTTTTTTTTTATTTGACACTCCTCCAACCCTAAAAGCATAATGTGGAAACAATTTAAAGACCAAAAACAGTCTATTTTCCTCATTCCAAATGAAAAAACAAAACTCTTCCATATTGAGCTGAGCTATTTTTTTTTCTTGCCATCAAATCTATAGAGTTGAAGATCGATTGGTGAAGGATCTAAAGCGATTGTTTTGCTATTCCTACGGGTGTACAATAGCTCGTTTGCTACAAAGGGGATTTTAGAGGCAAATTTTGCAAAAAAGGTTGGTTTTTTTGGTGTTTTTTTTCTACATTTTTGTTTTGTTTTGAATCTTTTTTGTTCTTTTTTCTAAATTCTTCTATCTACTATAAATCAATGGCACATTTGTAAAGCTTTTAAACTCAACTAGGTTTTAATTTATTTTTTTTGTTTTCAATTTCATTTGTTTGAAACTTTGAATTGATGGAATGTGTTGTTTATTGATTTTTTAAATTTTTGGCATAGGGATTACAATGGCAAGCGGTTCAACATCATTGGAGAAATCCAAGTTCAAAACAGATCCAAATTCTCCCCTTTGGAAATATGTTAAAATGTTAGAACCACTTCCAGGCGGTGGAGGTTATATATGGATGTGCAATGGTTGTGGGGTTCAATATAGAAGCTCTTACAGTCGGGTGAAAGCCCATTTGTGTAACATACCTAGGTTGGGCATCAAAGCTTGCCCTGGAAAATATGGTGTACCCATCCCACAAGCTCAAGTGCTTGCATATATCCAAGAGCAAGAAAAAACAGAGGAAGCATCAGGTCGTAAACTAAGTCACCCTTTGCTAAAGAGAGGTTCTCAAGGAATGAGCCCCCTCAATCAGCATCACCATCAGAATTTGAACGGGAACATGTAGAGAGCCACCCATTTTTGCCCACAGTTGAAGAAACTATAGCACACAATATATACACTGAGGGTGAGGAGATTTAGATGTTTGTGACAAACCATCACAAGGCATCTTCAAGACTTTCTCCAGTTTAGAGTTGTTGAAATTAACTCTATAAATTTAAATTTAATTTATGACATTTTTACTTATTTTTTACACAACATTAGGTTCTAAGACTTGATTCCAATCACACAATCATTTTGAGATGACTTGTGAAGGTGCAAGAGATGTTGAGCACCATGGTCATTAGCAGCCAATGGACTGTGTGGAGGCAATCAAATTTAGAGAGGGCCCAAAATGTCAAATTATTGATCCTGGATGATGATTGGTTTCACTGAGCCCATCGTGAGTATGATTAGGTTTGTTGGTATAGATCGGCCATGTTTGGGAGAAATCTATGATGGCATGGACTCCATGTTAGAAAAAATAAAGGCCATAATAATTGAGGAGAATGATCCTGAAGAAATATTTTTCATAAGGGTGGAAAAGATAATTCTTGATTGCTGGAACAAGATGACCACACCAGTGCATATGCATTATCTCTCAAATATTATAGCACATAGATACTTTCTTTCCCTGGGATAACAACACCATATAGAGATGGTGAAGTTGCTAAACAAGAAAGCATTTCAAAGAATCTTCTCAAATTCAGAAGTGGTGCATAATGTTAGGATTGAGTTTGGCAAGTTCATCTCATCACAAGATCATAGTAGTTACGCTCTTTGAGACAAATACAAGATGGATCCTCATACATTATATGTTCCTTTGTAGGCAAAGTTATATGTTCCTCTAGCCTTTTGCAATCAAAATTCTATCACTATTTTTAATTTTTAAACATTCTTACCTTTCTTTCACATTTTTAAGTTGTATTGCTTTCTCTCCACTTTCTCTCTTTTATCCACTGAGTTAAGCGTAACCGATTGGCAGCAAAAAAGAAAACAGAAGATTTGATCTACATCCATTCTAACTTGCGACTCCCATCACATAAACAAGTTTACTACAAGCAAGGGGCAATGAAGAATTGGGATATAACCCATAAGTGTGCCAAATTGGATGCATCTGTTGTAGAGCTTGCTAGAGTCACTTTAGATGATGGCGTGGCTCCTACACATGATTAGCTAGTGGGAGTGGCACTCCGGTTGCTTGTAGTTCAAATGAAGTTGAACCAAGTGATGACTTAGATCTAGATGCTTTCACTGAAGATCAAAATACAGATTTTTTATTGTATTTACTATTTTCAAATTTTGTAATGATTTGACATATGATATAACATTGAATTATCAATTATCTTTATCACTATCAAGCTATGTCACAAGGTTCGAATTCGAATTCGAATTCGGCAACCATGAAATTCGGAATAAATTCGGCAAGGAAAATTTTGGAAAAAAGTTCGCCATTAAATTCGCTTTACATAAATTTGAATACACACACACACACACACTACATTTTAAATTAAAAATATAAATAAAAATACTAATTTTATTTTTAAATATAAAAATAAAAATATATTAAATAAAAATAAAAATAAAAATATCAACTTCAAGTATCATATATCAAATGTATTTTCAATTTTGTATTGTGTATGTTTTATTTTGCATATATATATATATACACAGCCTTACCTGTACCTAGGGGAAAAAAATTGTTGTACAGGCACACCAGAACCCATACCCGTTCCTGTACCAGAATCGGCAACTTTGATAATTATTGAATTCATGCTTTAGCATTGAAGATGAGGTACTTTCAACAGAATCTGTCTGACAGTGATAGGCAAAACAACTATGAAGAAACTGAAGAAAGGCTGTGTGCCCACGCAGTCATCATTTATAGGTGCTGTGGAGCTTGTGACATCCTCCATAGAAATGACAAAAATGCTGCAACTAATAATTCCCGCGGTATTAAGTCCAATTCTTTAACTTGAACCTAAGATTTTATGTAGATAAAATTAAATAGGGATGGCTATGGGTCCAATTTCTGGTGGAAAATTTCTTGTATAAAGGAAACTTTTGTAAAAACAGTGAGACTGGAGATGTCAACGCTGGAATCCATAAGGGACTTTAATAAACCTCTTGAATCAATGGAAAATGTTGGAATAATAGCCATGGTTTTATAATATTTTTCAAGCTAGTTGGAAACTCCAATGGTGTTTGATTCCCCAAGCAAATGCTTCTGATGGGGGTTCCTAATCCAGATGGTTTCTGTGAAAGAAAACTGTCTCCAAGCAAACAGGTATTCATAGAGGAAATATCATTGAATAATATGGATCCAGAGAGGGGTTATGTAGAATCCTTATCCAGTCTAATAAGAACTTCCAGAACTATTCATCCTCAAAGAGAAATATTTGTTCAATTCAAGCTTTATCATTGATGATGAGGTACTTGCAACAGAATCTGTCTGACAGTGTAGGCAGAAAAACTAGGAAGGCGTGAAGACACCCACAAGAGGCTTCATGCTTAAGAAGTCATCATTTACGGGCATCCTGGTGCTCATGACAGCATCCATAGAATGACAAAAATGCTGCAATTATCTATTTCTCAGTATTAAGGGTCATCTTTAACTTGACCCTAAGATTTTATGTATATAAACTTAAAGGGCCTTTGGTTTCATAAAATCAAGATAGAATGGATGTTGGCATGGTCTCTGGTTGGATATCGTAAGTTAATATTTGAGGGATATGGGTGTATATAGCTTCAGGAGTTTGAAAAATATAAATGACATGATTGCATAAATGAAAATTGTGATTAAAGTGCATTATTATTCTGAATATTGTTGATCAAATTTCTTTCCGACCATGGATGTTCAAGACCAGCAGACTAAGTTAAACACAAGGATGAATTATGCTTCAACCATTGCAAATTTTCTAGCAATACACAAATGTTAACTATGGTCAGTCAGACTTGCATTGCTGAGAACTTTGTTGAAGTGTAATCCTTTTACAAACGTCATATTTAATAGAGCACCAAAGTTCAGTTATGCTTCACACACCAGATGTTGTAGGCACTATACTTCACTTTTCTTTTGATGTTGAGACTTTTCGCATTATATAATGCAGTGAATTGTTATCTACAACTTTTTTATGCTTGTGACCCTGTTTCTTATTTGCTTTAAAGAGGTTGTAGGAAGTTAGGAACATTCTTTCAAATAAGCTTAAGAATTCGTTCTTGTGATTTATATACACAGATGGCTGCAAGGAAAAGATGCAAGCGGCATATGGCAGAAACTGATGAATTTATAATTAGCAACAATGATGGATTTTTGATGGATTCCTTAACTACATCTACAGCTTACCTGAAAATGAAAGCACTGTGCATGCACATTAGAGATGAAGTGTACACTGATATTGCAATCCACAATAAACACATTCTTCCAAGGTATTCGTCCTGGTTAAAACAGTGAACCTTCTAATTTCTGTACTGCTTAAAACAGTGAACCTTCTAATTTGTGTACTGCTTGTGTGTGGAAGAGTATACTCCTTTATTCGTACAATACTGATTGCAGTACTTGAAACAAAAAACATGCTAACAAAAATCGGTGCTGTTTTGAAGTATCTGCTTGTAATATTTAGATGAGAAGTTTCGTCTAGAAGGTCATAACATTTTTTAGCCTTAACGTTTCTGAGGTCCTGCCTGACATATATGTGCCTTTTTTGTGATTTCTTTTTTCAGCTGTATAGATCTCCCAAACATAACTGCTGGTGTATACAATGTGGAGCTGTGCAATAGACTACGAGCATTTCTTGTTGCTTGCCCTCCTTCTAGCCCTTCAACACCCGTGATAGAGCTGCTGATTGCAACTGCTGATTTCCAAAGGGATCTGGCATCATGGAATATTTGGTACATTCACTTTAAAGAGAAAGTATTCTATATTGTTGAATGAAAGTTGAATGATGAATTCTTTCATCAAGTGTTTTTCTTTCCTAGAATTAACGATCTAATACTGAATTCTTATTGCAGTCCAATAAAGGGAGGTGTAGATTCAAAAGAATTGTTTCATCTGTATATTATTCTTTGGATCCAGGACAAGCGGCTTTATCTGCTGGATTTCTGCAAGCTTGAAAAGGTGAGTTGCTTGTTGATGCTTTATAATGTGTGATTGTTTGGATTTCACTTTGAGTACAAAGGTCTATTTATTGACTTTAGGAAGCCCTCAGAAGGCAGAAGATCTCAATGTATTGCTTTCTTGTGACTTTATTTATGTTAGTTTCAGAAATATTCATGTTAGATTCTTTAATTGTTTACATTTTAATTTGTCTTGTTGAATTCTGGATTCATTGGTTCCAGTCTGCATAAAATGGTCCTTGGATTTGAAGAAGAAATTCCAACAGCGTGGTATGTATCTATTGATGCTAACTTTGATTGTAAATCATTTCATACTAGGTTCGTTTGGCAGAAACAACAACACAGCACTCAACATCACCATTTGTTGAGGAAATGTATGAACGCATCAAAGATACTTTGAATGAGTATGAAGCAATTATAAACCGCTGGCCTGAATACTCCATTGATTTGGAAAATGTATGTGGTAGAAAATTTTGTCTTAGATGTTTAATATTTCAATCTGTAGCAGAACACAATGTATTTTGTTTCTGTGTAGATCTGGTCATTGTATTTTATTTTAATTTTCGAATTCACCTATTTGGAAGTGAATTAATTCAAGATACTGGTTGATTTTAAGGCCATAACAACCATAGAGAGGGCAGTAATGAGAGCATTGGAGAAACAATATGCTGAGGTCTTGACTCCTTTGAAAGATGGCATAATACCAAAAAAATTTGGTCTACAGTACATGCAAAAGTTAACAAGACGTAATTCAGTATGCCTCTACAGTGTTCCCAGTCATGTAAGTTCTTTTCTCTTTTATATTTTTTCTACGTCGGATGTCGATCATGCTTGTCAGTGTCACTGAGTTCTGTAAAACATTTGTAGCTCTGCATGGACTAAGTTTTGTTCTTTGATGTGCAGTTGGGTTTATTCTTAAACACCATTAAGAGAATTCTTGATGCATTGCATCCTAAAATCGAGACACAACTCAGGTCCTGGGCATCATGCGTGCTTACACCTGTTGCTGGAGATAAGAAGCTGGTGTTTGGAGAGCAACTGAATGGCATTACTGTGATGTTGAGAACTAAATACAAAACATTCTTGCAAGCAATTGTGGAGAGACTTGCAGACAATGTATGTGCCAACTGCTGTGATGATCTATGCTATATGTTAATCTTAATCTTGATGCCTATATTTAATTAACTACAATTCTATCATGCCAAAAGAACTTTGAAACCTCAGGGTGTTTGTTTCATTTATGTTTGAAAGCTTCCTCTTTTGATCTGCTTAAATATGCGAGTTTTGCTTTTGATGCTGAGAAACTGCACTGCTGCAATATTGCCTGGGATGATTGTGTCTGTCTGCAGGATAGATTTGATCATCACCTTGCCTTGTTCTTTCTTGGGATGGATCATTACAATGAGCCATATAGACCTTGATTTGTCTTACTGTATTTTAGTAAATGCCACCTGTGGTATTCATCTTGATTTAGCTAAGCTGTTCCTTCTATTTGTTGATGCTTTGGCTTGTTGATGCAAGAATGTGATTCCCTGATTGCAAGAATTGAAACATCATGATGGATCATACTGATCTTTATCTCCTTGCAATTTGATTTTAATGAATGCCACTGCTAATGATTTGTGTTCATCTTGGTTTGGCTGCTATGTGTTGATTTGGCTAATTGTTTCTGTGTGATTCCCACCTTGTTCTTTATTAGGCTGAAGCATCACAACGATGCTTGTGTATTTTCATCTTATTCCCAACTTATTCTTAATTAGGCTGAAACATCATGGTTGATTGATTTTCATCTTATTCCCAACTTATTCTTAATTAGGCTGAAACATCATGATGGCTCACTCATATTGAATTTAAATGTTTGCCACTGTGCTAATGGTTTGTGTTCATCTTGATTTGGCTGACATGTGATGATCTTTTTCTATGTGTTGATTTGGCTGACATATGATGATCTCTGTCTCTGTTGATTTGGTTGATTGTTTCTGTGTGATGCCACTGTGTGCTAGTGTTTTGTGTTCATCTCGATTTGGCTGATATACAATTATCTGTCTATGTGATGATTTGGCTGACATATGATGATCTTTCTCTGTGTTGATTTGGTTGATTGTTTCCTGTGTAATGCCACTGGGCCAGTGGATTGTGTTCATCTTATCTTGATTTGGCCGAGATGTGGGGATCTGTCTACAATTTCATGTGTTGATTTGGATGATTGTTTCCTGTGGGATGCCACTGGGCTAGTGGTTTGTGTTCATCTTATCTTGATTTGGCCGAGATGTGGGGATCTTTCTACATGTGTTGATTTGGTTGATTGTTTCCTGTGTGATGCCACTGGGCTAGTGGTTTGTGTTCATCTTATCTTGATTTGGCCGAGATGTGGGATTTTTCTACATGTGTTGATTTGTCTGATTGTTTCTGTGTGATTCCCACCTTATACTTTTATTAGGCTGAAGTTTCACGATGACTCATTGTGTCTGTGTATTCCCACCTTTTTTCTTTATTGGGTTGAATCATCATGATGCCTCAAACTGATCTTTATCTGATTGCATTTTAATTAATTTTGCTAACAGTTCATGCACATCTTAATTTTGGCTCAGATGTGTTGGTCTTTCTATGGTTGATGACTTAACAGATTGTTTCTGTGTGATATTTCCACCTTATTCTCTATTAGGTTGAAGTATCACAATGGCTCTTTCTGATTTAGCTGAGATGTGTTTGATCATTCCTGAAATTAATTTAATGAACTTGCTTCTTTTAAAAAATACAGACGCATGTACAACGCACAACAAAACTCAAGAGAATTCTTCAGGACACAAAAGAGGCAGGTGGAGAAAATGAGATTCGAGAAAGAATGCAGCTTCTAAATTCTCAGCTCATTGACACTATTTGCCAACTCCATTATATATTTGACAGCCGGATTTTTGTAGCTATTTGTCGTGGTTTTTGGGATCGCATGGGACAGGTCACTCTCTGATTCCAATACTATTTATGTTCTACATTCATACCCATTTGTAACTAAACTAACTTCTTGTTAATGTTTTTATGTGGCAGGATGTGCTCTATTTCTTGGAAAACAGGAAAGAAAATAGATCTTGGTATAAAGGTTCTTGTTTTGCCTTGGGGGTAAGAATTTTATTGATTCTATTTGCTTTTGTGATTTATTTCTATTCAATTGGAAGAGAAGAAGGATTTATTTGCATGCATGCATATGCTAGAAAAAAAATTCGAGGGGGCCTTTTCTTCCATATCATGCAGTGTAATTGACAATGCAATGAAATCTGTGGTGTCTTTTTTCAGATTCTAGATGATACCTTTGCATCTCAGATGCAGAGATTGCAAGGAAATGCTTTGCAAGAGAAGGATCTGGATCCACCACGCTCTATAATGGAGGCGCGCTCTATGCTATGTAGGGAGACACCCCATGGTGCAGATTCATCAAATTATTATTACCTCTAGGAATTAATAAGATTCAGATGATTCATAGATATCTAACATGTTCTACTTCTGTCTACATGACTCCATCCATTCATTTGCCTCGAGAAAGTAAAAAGGGATTCTTTCAGCTGTTTAGGAGGATTATCAAAGATAACTCAGAAGCTTGTTATGTATATTAGAGTCTACAATTCTTTCATTCCAGGAAGGTCTGGCTCAAGAACAATAGCAGAAGACATCTTTATCGTTTCAAGATCATTCATTCATCTGTATTTTGTTCTGCACTGCCAATGCCTTGAATTAAGGAGCAGGTAGCATGGTTTCTCAATCATGTATTCTTTTGTCTATGCCAGTATTTTCGAGAAAATAAAGGAGGAATTATTTAGCTGTTCAGAAGCTGTATCAGTCACTGATGTTATAAAGTATATTGTAAAGAGCTATCTTTTCAAATGAAAAGCAGAGAAACTCAGAAGCAGCTTGTGTTCTGATGCCAGTTCTTCATTAATTAGCCAGAGATTGGCCCTCTTCCCCTACTTGTTTCATATTTTTTTTGTATTAATTATACTTTACATTACTCTGCCATAGCAGCTTTCAGAGCACAGTATTCTTGCTTACAGTTTGCAATACATATTTGTCAGATTGTTCAATATCAACTGTCACTGGGCAAATATCAAGCAGTGAAGTAAAGTATATGTAGGCATACCACTGATACAAGTTCGTTGGAGTATCAAAATATACAAAATGCCATCAGCTTATATCTACTAGCATATGTAACAGATTAGGTGAGATATCATAGACTAGGGGTCATGGCTTTGGCTGCATTCTTCAGAGTCTCCCCACCCATACTTTCTTTCGGAAGGCTGTACAATGGACCTGGTCTCTTCAGCAGCTGAGTTGGCTCCAACATTCCTTTGCAGTCTTGCTGGTTGAGCATCTCTGGGCCTTACTGCATTTCCACCTGCTGCCTCATTAAACACTCTCTGGAACTCCCTCAATGCTCTCAGGAACGTCTTAGAGTCCTTGTGATTATGGTGCCACATATGTCTATACTTAATCTCCTCCTTGTTGACTAACACAATGCCATCACTGATTAACCTCATGAATTTAGGCATAGATATCTCCATGGTAACTGTGATCTGCAAAACAATATTAATGAAAGTGAGTCTTTTTGAAGACTCAGTAAGCACCCTCCTACACCCTTGAAACTTATCTTCATTTCTTGCCTTCCAGATGTGCCATAAAATTTCAGTAGAGAGACAGTTCCAAAACACTTGATAATCTTTTTGAAGACTCAATAAACACCCTCCTACACCCTTGAAACTTATCTTCATTCCTTGCCTTCCGCCATAAAATTTCAGTAGAGAGGCAGTCCCAAAACACTTGATAATCTTTCTTTAAATTACTATTATTGAACAAACATCTTTCCATTTAATTCTACCATCAATATCCCAAATTATTAAATCATTACAGAATATTTTCCAGATTTCCTTTGCATAGAAACAATCAAAAACTATATGCAATATAGATTCTGGAGTTCTACAAATGCTGCAGATATCAACATCAGAATAAGCCATCTAAATCAGGCCTTCTTAGGTTCATTAACATTATGCCACACAGAACCAAAAAATTTCTGCCATCTGCTATCAGGAAGTGAGATTCCCCAACATTTATTGACATGATCAGTAACAGAGGTAGTGCTAATTAGTTCTTTATAAATAGATTTTGTTTTGATTTCATTTAAAACAGTGCCATCCTTCCAAATAAGATCACCTGCAAGATCCAAACTTTTGTCAGAATTAGAGGGAAAACTTGCCCCTTTACAGGCATCAGCAAGAATATTATAAGTTCTTAAGTTAGAAGCTGGAATATTGAACTCAGAGACTAAGTCGTTCCAACTTTTAAGCTTGCCATTATCAAGGATGTTATGGAAGGTTTGAATACCAATTTGATTCCATTTTTTTGCAGAGCATCCCTGGAACAGAGCAAGGGGCTTATTCTTATGTTCCAAGTTCCACCAAATGGAACTATAGTTTTGGCATTTCAGATTGTTATTAATTACCAGATTGCTTGATTTGAATTCAACATTATGCTTAATAAGCTCCCAAGCCTTCCAAAGGCTTTTGAACACCATGGAGCCAGCTGGAGACATTGGGTGTTTATTTATGAGAAAATCACAAATTGACAGTTTTTTCCAAGCCTTGGCATGCGTAGGGGTAGCAAGCTGAATGTTGTTCCTTACTAGAACCTTCCATGGTTCATCACCCACCATGGCTTTAGCCACCCATTTTGTTGCCAAGGCAATTCCATGCAACCTTAGATCTTTCAGGGCAATCCCACCATGCAATTTATCAAGGCAGCACCAATCCCATTTAATAGAGTGCCTTTTCTTTTTACCTTTACCATCTGACCAAAGGAAAATCCTGATTCTTTTTTGGATCTCATTAACCTGGTAACTGCTAAAATATCACACCGAGGCAAAATAGATATTGTAAGAAGATAAAACTTTTTGACAGACCTGCACCCTGCCAGCAAAGGATAGATACTGCCTATTCCACTGTTCTAACTGTTTCTCAATTTAGGTTTGGATTGATAGCAATTGGTATTCCCAAGTACCTTGTTTGCTTGTTGGGACCACCCCATTGGAAGTCATACTTTTTATTCCACTCGGGAGGGGATTCTTCCCACCCAATAATGTTGGATTTAGCACTAGAGACTTTTGCACCTGATGCTTGGCAGAAAAGATCAAGTTTCCCCATCAAGGATTCCATATTATTTTCATCAAGCTCTAAGAAAATAGCAGTGTCATCTACAAATTGTATATTAATTAGCTCAATTTGATCTGGGAGTTTTATACCTCTGATCCTTGGGGAGTGGGTCTGGTCCCTCAGTAGGTAGTATAGAGCATCTGAAGCAATAACAAAGAGAGCAGGTGCTAAGGGACACCCTTGCCTGATGAACCTCTCAAGATCAAGAGTAAACCATTAACTTCAACCTGAGCAACAACATCCTTGAGCAAGGTATTTACCATATTACAGAACATGCTGGGGAAGCCAAAAGCCTCCAAGGTTGCCCTTAGAAAGAACCACTCCACTCTATCGAAGGCTTTTTCAAAGTCTAAAAGGAGCATGGCTGCATTTTGGTTGGATCATCTTGACCATTCCATTGCCTCCCAGCTTGTGATCAGATTCTCCAATATGTACCATCCTTTAATGAAACCTGTTTGTGTGCTATTGATGAACTTGGGGAAACTGTTAACCAGTCTTAATGTTATTACCTTGCCAGAATCTTATATGATACATTTAGAAGGGTTATTGGCCTCCAATTCTTGATCAGGGTTTTATCTCCCCCCTTAGGTAGAAGCTTGATAATGCCTTTATTAATCTCCCCCTTTAGGTAGAAGCTTGATGATGCCTTTATTAATCTCTCTTTTCCAACGCTTCAAGGTAGACCTAAAGCAAGTCATCACAAATCCAGTCCACAAATGTTTTGTAGAATTCCATAGACAACCCATCTTTCCCAGGAGATTTATCATTGCTCATGGACATAATGGCATTTCTAATTTCATCTTTAGTTATGCTTGCAGACAGTTTTGAGGCATCTTCATCATCTATCTTCCTTGGCATAATTCTTCTAACAAATTCCCTGGCATTATGATTGCCTTCAGCTCCCCCTTCTGAGGTGAACAGCTTTTTGAAATATGATTGGAATTGCTTGAGGATTTCCTCTTGGGAGGTGAACAGATTGCCACCCTCCCAGATTTGGTCAATCTGCTCTTTGATATTTTTCTCCTTAATGTATTTAAAGAAGAATTTATAACCCTTATCTCCATGATTTAGCCAATTTAGCTTAGCACGCACCTTTAGGCCTTGGATTTTGTGAGTTTAGATTCTTCTTAGACTATTTTTAGCCAGGGCAAGCTCCTCTCCCAACCTCTCATCTTTTGGATCTGCTTGAACCTTAGATTCAACCAAGAATAGATGTTCTTGGAGCTCATTTTCTTCCCTTCTGCTGTTAATGGCTTTTTTCTTTCCAATGGTTTGGAACAACTTCCTCCAAGCTTCTACGTTTTAACATCTTTCTATGGCCTCTGCATCTGTCTATGGCCTTTGCATCTGTCTATGGCCTCTGCATCTTTTAACATCCACTTGTTGATCTCCCTTAGAGAGGTAATAGCATCCATGCAGTCACTATCCTTCAGCAGGTGGGCATTGAGGATGAACCCCTCCTTCCTTACATTCTCCTTGGGTTGGCCCTGATTGGTAACAAGCCTTGCCTTAATGGGATGGTGATCAGATAGGGTATAGAGGTATACACTAACTTTGATCCCATCATTGTCTGGTAGGAAACTGAAGAAGTCCTTGTTTGCATAAATTATGTCCAGCCTACAATATATTCTTTTGCCACATTTCTATGCATTACACCAAGTAAACCAGATCCCTTTGCTATTTGTCCTTCCCTTTTCCAGAGGGTCTACTAAATTTAACGTAGCTTTTAATTTCTGCCAAAAGTACTTTTCACTGCCTTTCCAGGCCATATCAATTCCACCACATTTGTCCTCCATGTGTTCCACCATATTGAAATCTCCTCCTAGGATCCAAGGAACCTCAGGGAAATTGATAAGCCATTGCCAGAGTTTTGTTTTGTCCTTGTGGTCATTGGGGGCGTATATAGAACAGACCCCCAATATAACTCCATCCTTTTCTTGAGTGATCCAAACATCGTTATTACGGGGGGAGGTGCCTTGATTGGTCACATATTGAACCCACTTGCAGGAGAGGAGGATGGCAGCACCTCCTCTCCCTCTTTCATGTTTGGTGGTGTAGTAGGAGGATCCATTCCAAATGAATCTCATATTTGTATCTAAGGTGAAACCAGTTGCTTTGGTTTCTTGAAGAAGGACAATATCTTTTTGCTTCTCAAGGTTCAAAAACCATGTACTTCCTGTCAGGGGATTCAAGGCCCCTGACATTCCAAGATATACAATTAAGATTCATTTTCAACATTCATGGGAGAGACATCTTGGCTACTCTTGAACTGTTCAAAGCATTTAGGCAACCTATCCTCATTCTCCAATCTTTTTGCAGTAGGTGACTGGATTACAATGCTTGTTTTCTTCCTCTTGTTTTTGGCAATCTATATACTTCTATTTATGGATATGGATTTACCAGTTTTCCTAAGGTCTGACAGGTCTAGCCTGTGGCTTAGGAGTTTTCTCTAGCTGCCTTTTTGTGATATTCTCACTTTCACTATTTCCCAAAGTCTCAGATTGGTCCAAATTGCTTGTTGATTTAATTTTTGCTTTGCCATTGCTATTAGGGGCACAATGTATTTCTTTGTTCACATCCTTGAATACTTCATTATTTAGGTGTCCTTTAGCCACCAAAATAGGTGTCAACGTTTCCTTTGGTATGGAGGGTTCATGATCTTGGTTATCTTGATTCAGATTTTGATTATTCTTGATTCCACTTTCCTCAGCCTCAGAGTCCTGCTCAAGAATGGAGGTGCTAATTTGGTTGGTAGGTTCTAAGGGACCGCCTCCCAATGAGGAAGATCCAGGTGCCTCAAAGTTGCCATACATGTTTCCAACCAACCTACTAGCCTCATTTAGGGCATCCACCGGAGGATTTTTGGTGGAGCTGTTGTTAAGCAAACAAACATCAAGATATTTTTCTCAGATATTAGACACAAGGCCCTCCAACATGGAGGCGACCTTATCACCCCCAACTAAATTGGCATCTTCATTCATTTCACCACTCTAGTTACTCTTTATTAAACTTATCTTACCAACATCTTTTTTAATTTGGAATTGAGAGATTTCAGGGGCAGAGGATTAATTAGTATAGTTCCTTTTTACAACATTTTTTTCTATTCTTTGTCTAATGTTATGCAATGCTAATTGTTGAGCATTCAACTTTTGAATTAACACCTTATCCCCAGTAATGGTTGATAGGGGAGAGGGGGGAACAGGGAGGCATCGATGGTGCTTCAGAGTCACCAGAGGACACGACAACGACATCCCCAACACATAACTCAGAAACGCTCACATCCTTAGATAAAGCATCAAAAGAGTTCCTGAGTTGGACAAGATTCAGTTTTCCAGAGGGACCCCCCCCCCCCTCCGAAGCCCTCATTAACCACATTTCCAGGTAGCTCAGACTGATTTTCCTGCCAAACATTACCAACTGAATTGCGGACCATATTGTCCTAACTATGCAGGGACTCACAACCCGAAGATGGGTTGGGATTAGAATTAGGGTTTGTGTCAAGGTTACCATCAACAAATTCCACATTAGTGTTGGAACCAAGGTTTTCAACCAACATCTTTGAATTAGGGTTTGAGTCAGGGTTGGCAATATTGGCCTTCCCTTAATAGATTTTCTTTAGATGATAGGGCAGTTCCTTCAAATATGCCCCTCCCTTTGACAGAGATAACAAGCATTTATGCCTCCCAGAATTTCTAGATCACAGACAAAATGGTTTTCATCATCTTCCGATTCTATATTGCCAGGGATTTCTACCCTGGGCTCCAGAGAGACTAGGGCATGGGCGTCAAGGTGGGGGAGGGATGCCTTTGCCTCATCCACCCTCACAACATTCCCAATTGGAGAGAGCAAGTTTGGACTTAGTTTCCAATATTCAGGTGGGAGGTTTTTAATTACAACCCATCTGGGGCAAGACAAGGGAAGAATCTCATCTGCAATTGCCGCAGGAGACCAAGACAGTGCCCTAAATACACACTCACCTAGATTCCAGTATGACTTAGAAATGACTTTCTCTTGCATAAAATGGTTCTTTAGAAATATGACAAATAAACCATGTTGTAGCATTCTACAGAAACTAATTTGAATGCCAAATTTATTACCCAAACATTAGAGAACCAATTATCAAGAAATTTCCTAGCCGAAATCTTATTCACATCAACAGCCACCATGAAAATGGCAGTTTCTTTTAATCTTGATCTTTCATTGTTAATTACTTTCTTCATCTCAACATTCGGAGTAAGTTTCAGACTTTTAGGGTTTGCGGAGGTTTGCTAACCTTCCTTTTTGCCATTGTCGACACCCACGCTCCCTTCCCGCTCGACCACGACTAGGAACTTAGTGCTTCCTGGCACCACAATGCCTTTGGACGCCACCACCTCTTTGAACAACTTTGCAACAATAGAAGGGCTTTCATTATCTACACCACCATTTGCATCGGGGATGGGGGGTCCATACCCCTGTCCAAAAATGCTTGAAGGGTCGAAATCCCCACCCCAGACAGATCATAAAATGAAAAAAACAATCATAGAACGAAAGGCACACGAGAGAAAAGTTACAGCCAAAGAAAAACCCCAACCCAACAACAGCACAGACAAAGAATGAAAATAACAAACCTTGTGGGGGGGGGCTCGACCTCCCCCACCCATCACTTGCAGGTACACCATGCACGCACTCCTACGCACTTGCTCCTTCCTTGCTGCAATCAAAATCACTTGTTTCATATTTGTTATGTAGGTCATAATTATTTGATCTAGTAACTTCTTTAGATGCGGTTTGGTTCAAAACACTAGCAGAAGATCAAGTCATTCATTAATCTTTCATTCTGCACCTTGAATTCAGGGGTAGGTAGCATTGTTTAATTTCTTAAATTGTTTAATTTTTTGTTTTGTTCATGCCTTTGAATTTTCTGGGAAGAGATTGGCAACAACTTGCATTTTGGCTTATTTGTTTTTACAACACCTCTCATTTATGCAGAACAAAATAGAGAAAAACATGTCAACTTGTGTTCAAAAGGTTTTTAAAGCAATTGTCATACATTTACATACATAAAGCTAATTGGTCATACATTCTACATAATTTATTCTTACATTAAATATCCAATGAAAATATGGACCCTAACCATAGGTTTGAGGCAAGGTCAAGTATAGCACAATTGTGGGAGAAATCTGTCAAAGTGCATGTTCTTTGTCATGCAGACTAGACCCAAGTTTTCAAATAAGGATTTAGTCAAAAGAATTAACGTGTACTTTTCAAACTACTGACATGGATAATCAAATTCAAACATATCTAACACTACATCAATAAAAGACTCCTTAGGGGAGGACCATTACCTCATGGAAATCCTCCAAAATGATTTAACATTCTCTCTTGGTTGTCAAAGTTCATGTTTTTTGTCAATGCAGACTAAACCCAAGTTTTCAACATGCCTTTTTAAGGGATTTAGTCAAAAGAATAACAATTAGAGTGAACTTTTCAAACAATTGACATGGACAATCAAACTCAAGCATATCTAACACTACATCAAGAAAAGACTTATATTATTGAACCAAGCTCAAGGAAGAATAAAGAGTAGCCTAAAGTGTCATTTTGAATTTTTGGACAAGATGGAACAATGGATCATGAAGAGTGTCCCAAGCATCAATTTGAATCTTTATACATTGTCTCAATCTTCTCCAAGAATAAAACAAGGCGGCCAACCCTATTTGATTAGCATTCATTTTCCAACATCAATTGTCCTAAAAGAGTGTTCTTATTCCATTCTCTCTAAAGTACAAGTTTTCTAGTGCTCTTAGGCCATAGTTTGCTCTTTGGAATTCACTTTTTGTCATAATTTCTAGGTTCCAGTATTTGCATAGAAAAGAGAATAATGGTTAGTGCTTTTTTATTGTGCTCTAGTTTTGCCTCCTAGATTTGTTTTAAGAACATTGGACATGCTTCCAAAATCTTGAGAGACTATGATTTGACCTTGAATTACTTTGATAAGGCTTTGTCATGGATCCTCTTGTCCCTTCTAGTCACATCATAGACTAGAAATCAATAAAACATATTTTTTTAATATTGTGCATTCATTCATTGTGTGGGTGTCTTCATTCTCAAGCATATATGATGAGGTGATAGTGGATTTTGGAGTTAGTGACTATGACAACCAAGAAAGAATGTGAACTCATTTTGGAGGATTTCCATGAGGTAATGCTCCTTCCCCTAAGGAGTCTTCTTGATGTAGTGTTAGATATTCTTGAATTTGATTATCCATGTCAGTGGTTGGAAAAGTACATGCTAATTGTTATTCTTTTGACTAAATCCCTTAAAAAGGCATGTTGAAAAATTGGGTCTAGTCTACATGACAAAGAACATGAACTTTGACATATTTATCCCATGATTGTGTTGTACCTAACCTTTCCTCAAACGTATGGTTAGGGCTAGTTATCAGTCTTTTCAAGGAATAGATGTCCTTTATCTGAAAGAGAACAAGATCGCTAACTTTTAGCTTTAAATGAAGGATTGTATCATTTGACTAGTTTCACTTTACATGTCCAACCATGAATAAGATCACCAATTTTCAATTTCATACGAGGTTAGTTCCATATGACAGTTAACCTTTACCATGTGTCATTTTGGGTCCCAAAACCGCTGCTCCACTTCCTAGAACAAATATTCACTTTCAAGGTCAAGGTTGTAGTCATGAAAGTAAAACTTGCTCATCCACAAACCATGGAGGGTTGAAGGCCAACTCTACGAGAGTGGATTTTCTCTCCTACACTTTGAGCTCAGCTTAAACTCGGGGGGTATTCCCTGATGTTAGACCCAGATGAACAACTAAAAATTGGTGGCTAAACCCAACCCATTGACTTGGTTCCAAACACTGCCACTAAACCAAGAACAACCAGCCACCTACAGACCTCAATATAATCGATTACACACTTTGCATATGCACCCATAAATCACACCTTTTATATCTCCATAAAATACATTCATTTGATATTCCATACACAATGGAAAGATGCATACATACATGACATGATTCATAAAGGATTGAAACAATTTTATATCACTACAAATTTATCCTTGGTTATAGAACATAACCATGAACAGCATGTAAAATCAAATCTACTCCTACTCCTAAGCTACTAGTGAATGATTTGTTCATTTTAAGGCATATGACTGGTCATGAGCTTCCAATATCGGTGTCAATTCGATGGGTAATAGAGTATGTGATTCCAACAAGAAACAACAAATTGAAACCAAAAGGAAAGTCAACTATGCATGAGAAATGCGTCCCATATTTGCCATCTGATAAAAGAACATACTTATCTATCCATTTCCATAAAATAAGAATCCATATGCAATACATAAATTACCATAACAAACGTTTGTAATGAATTGGAATGATGTGATATTCATCAAAATTGCATTACAAGTGTTGGGTCCCAAAATAGCTTATCCTAATCCCTACAACAATATTCAATCTTCGAAGCCAAGGATGTCATCAAGGAGATGGAATAGAGGTTCAACAATATGATTAAGATGATTAAGGGCCAATGGACAAGAGTGGGTAATCTCCTCTTTGCTTTTGACTCATCTTAAGTCAAGGAGGGTGTTCCTAGAGGCATCCATCAATGGGGATTAACAACAATACATAATATGTTCATTAAAACAAGGCAGCAGTACCCAAACTGCAGTTTTGAAACTAAAGCTATCACTAAAACAAAACTGACCTACTACACTAAAGCCTCTTTTGAGCCGATGAATGAAAAGTCTTGTATAAGGGCAAGATGTTTTGTGTTTAACTATTGAGATGTATTCATTTTAATGTGTGTTTGGTTACCACCTCCAATATCGGCACCTATCTAGCATGCAACAGAGTCCAATTTATCGAAGGAAAATGATAGAACAGAAACAAAAGAAAGTTGATCTAACAACATAAAATGCATCTGTCACGTAATACTGGGCATACATACATACTTAATAATCCATAACTTCACCAATACAAATCCATATTTAATTCAAAAGAGACCATCACCAACTTGGTAATGCCTTAGAATGTTGTCACTTTTATCAATTTTTAAGTTACAATCATACCCTGAACTAAGGCAAGAAGAAACCTTAGCATTGGCTTAGGTATTTCTTTGAAAATGCACCCTCAATAATGGAGATATACAATATACTAGAATTTGTAACAATGTCTAACCTTTCATCTATTGTATCACTTATCTGAAGAGTTGAAACTGCAACCCTTTGACCTGGAAAAATCTTCTTTTTCTACACCTATAGCCACCTAGAAATGAGATGAACAACCAACCCTTTGAATGAGTTTTCTTCTTCTATTTATAGCTTTCACAACTTGGATCCAAGGGTGGAACGGGTGGGCAAACCCTAACAAACCCACCAACTACAATAAATACATCATTTTCAACTACCCATTTCGCATTAATGGTGACCTATCACGGTTTTGCATCATTTTGGGAGCTGTAGGAAATTATCGCTTTTCATTTTCACGTTTTTTTAATGAGTTGCAGGAATCTGAGGGGGTACTTGATGCAAGACTTTTGGGGGGTTTCAGACGTTGCAAAACTTCAAGGGCGTCCGGGGCATATCCAAATCTGCATGAAATCTCTGCTGGAACTTCGTAGAAGACAAGAAAGGAAAGAAAGGTTGGCAGAACTTCTGGAGGGAACAAGACATGGTAGGGATCCATGAAAAATTAGGACATATCATAAAGGGTAGAGAATAAATTCTAAAGAGGAGGAAGGGAGATTTGGCACAACTTTTGATGGCACTTGGAAAGCAGATCTGGAAGGATGTTTAGGAGGTGGAGGTGAAAAGTAGGAAAAGAAGCGGAACATTTGGTAGGACTGGATATGTCTTGATTGACATGAAATTGGCGTAGAAGAGGAAGAAAGGAAATGGGCGGAACCAAAAGGGAGAAAGGGAGGCAGATCTAGAGAGGGGTTCAAGATGCATCTTGAACTAGGTGAATGTTCTACCAAAACAAGTGCAAGGAGAAAAACAAAAGTTTGAAAGGGTTGTGGAAATGTCCTGTTCAAGGTCTGAGGCATGCCAGAAGACTAGAAGAGGAATGTGGGACTTTAGGGAGGACATGGATATGTCCTGAAACAGGCTAAAACTTTGCCAGAGAAGGATGAAGGAGGAAAGCAGGACTTCCAAGGGGGATGGGATATATCTAGAACCATAGGAAAGTTCCGCAATGTCCAGGGGCTGAAACTTTCGTAATAAACAAAAATCAAGGAGACTTAGAATTTTCATGAAATATAACATTTTAAGTATAAGTTGACATTTACATTTGGACATTTACTTTCTTATACTTTAAGTTATATTTCTTGTATATAGTTTTAGAATGGTTGAGAGTGGTTTCAGATCTCTAGGAGTTATAATGCAAATTCTAGGATTTGGAGGATCTTATAAATTTCAAACTTAGTGAAATTTCAAGGAAGATAGCACAAGATAGATAGAACGAGGTCAATACATAGGAAGTCCCTTAAGAAAATTTTGATGAATTTGGTATGATTTTGCAATTATGAGGCTTGCAAAGAGGAGTCCAATAGTGGCTCTAGTTAGGGATGTGTGCCTAACATAGACAACAAGAATCTAGAACATCTCCGAATATACCAGAAAAACAAGAACGGGCAAAACACAACACAAACACACCATCATGACCAACGATGGTCAAGACTACGTGAGGTTCAAAATATGAAAGATATAACTTGATTTCACCATTCAAAATTGAAGGACTTCATTACTTATGAGAAGTAATGCTTCAAATGCTGACCATGAACGTGCAGCTCCATAAGTTCTCCTAGATTAATCAAATGGTAGACATTGAGCTCAAATTTCTCAACTACTTCAAATGGCCCAAGCCACAATGGATCAAACTTACCATGCTTCCCTTTGTCTTCAGATTTTACATTTCAAAGGAGAACCAAATCACCAATCTAGAAACCCGTTGACATGGCATTCTTATCAAATAAACACTTCATTGTCTACTTATGATCCAAATTTTTATCGTGTGCAACTCTTCTTTGCTCCTCAAACTCGGTCAATTGCATGATCTTTAGGGAGAGTGCATCACATTGATCTTCCTCTACACCTTGTAGCAACTGATAGACTGGTAACTCCATGTTGATGGGCATCTTTACCTGTGCTCCATAAACTAGTTCAAATGGGCTTCTACCTATGGTTTTTTTGAAAGTTATCATGTCAGCCCATAGAGCATATTGCAAACTATCATCTCATCTTTTCTTATTTTGATTTATTGTTCTTTTTATGATCTTCAGCAGGCTTCTATCAATTGACTCAACCTGTCCATTACTCTAGGGATCATAGGGATGAATGCATCAGGTTTATACCAAACATATAACACATGTTCAACATATCTTGAGACCTGAAACACATTGCATTGTCTGCTAAAATCCTAGCAGGCACTCCAAACCTAGTTATTATGTTGCTGATCAAGAATTCAATCATCGCCTTGGAAGTTGCATTTCAAGTTGAGACTGCCTCTACCCACTTGGTGAAATAGTCATTAGCTACAAGGATCCACTTATATCCATTACTAGATCACTCTTGTATTTCTCTAATGAAGTCAATTCCACATTGTTGGAAAGGTGCATCAACTGCGAGAGGCAAAAGGGGAAGTACTCCAACAAATTTCAACTTACCATAAAACCTTTGGCAAGCATCACATCTTCTTATCTTCTATGCTACATCCTTGAATAAAGTGGGCCTCCAATACCCAGATTTGAGGATCATATGGGAAATTGTTTATCTTTGAAATGTCCCCCACAAACACCATGGTGGCATTCATTCATTATTGCTTCAACTTGTTCTTGATTCAAAATTTGAGTAATACACTTTCATGATTCCTCCACATCAACTCATTTTGGAATAGAACATACCTTTGAGATTTCATCTTGAGGGTCCTTTTCTGATTCTCATCCATACATGTTGGACAATTCATATTTTCAAGTAGAATATTACATCCTTGTCCCATGCATCATCAATCAATCTACAATGAGAAGGAACCCCTTCTACATTTGTTTCATTTACTTTTGTAGCTTCAAGATTAGAATTAGCCATTAACTTGGCCAAACCTTGGCCTCTAATCAGCTTTGTAACCTGTATGTCCATGACATACTCTTGGATCCTAGTAATCCATCTGCATCTTTTACCAGAAACTTCTTGCTGCATAAATATATCTTTTATTGTTGCACATATGCTATGGTCTTAGCACCTGTAAGGTATGATGAATTTTTTGACAACCTTGACCAATGTGTAAGCATGACTCTCCATTATGGACTATTTCAGCTTAGATGCTTGCAATGATTTACTAAAACATGACACAGGTTGCTCATACCCTTCATCATTCTTTTGGAGCAAAACAACAACAATAGTATAAAATGAAGCAAAGGAGAATAACTGAAGGGGTTTAGAATAATTAGGACTTATGAGTACTGTCACCTACTTGATAGCTTCCTTGATGTATTTGAATGCTTCAACTAGTTCTACACTCCACAGAACAGACTGCCCCTTCTTAAGCATTTTTGAAATGACCTTAGTCTTCTCCGCAAAATTAGGAACAAACCTCCTGACGAAGTTTATCTACCCGAAGATAGACTATATTCCTTTAATTGATTTGGGTTGAGGAATGAGGTCGATAGCCCTAACTCGTTCTAGGTCTATTATTACCCCATCCTTTGTCACAATATATCCTAGCAGTTTGCCCTCCTCAACACCAAATATACATTTCTTGGGATTAAGTGAAATCCCATACTCTAGACATCTCTTGAAGATAACTTCAAGGTGTTTGCAATGATCATTTCTATCTTTTGAGAATGTTGTCAATTCATTATGATAAACCACCATGAGCTAATCAATAAGACCAGCAAAAGCCATATCCACGCCCCTCTAAAATTTTGACCATGCATTCTTCAAGCCAAATGGCATCCTCACATAAACATAGGTATCCCAAGGAGTCGTAAATACCATCTTGTATTGCTCTGACTCCTTGATCATCACTTGGTTGTACCTAGAGAATCCATCCATCATGGACATCAATTCTAATCTAGTCACTTTCTACATCAAATGGTCTATGCTTGGGAGTGGATAGTTATCCTCAAGAGATTTGATATTCAAATTTCAGAAATCCACACACAACCTGATTTCCTTGTTTTTCTTTCTTACTGGGACAAGGTTAGATACCCACTCAGAATGTCTGATGGGTTTAATGATACCTCCCTCTTTCATCTTTAACAATTCTTTCTGCATCTTGGAAGCTATGGTTGGGTTTATGGGTCTTTGCTTCTGTCTGAATGGTTTTGCATCAAGCTGGAGGGGAATAATATGCTGAAATAAGTCCTCCCTATAGGCTTTCAGATTATCATAGGACCATGCAAAATATTTTTTGAATTTTCTCTACAAAGAAATTAACATATGCTTCTCATGAGGCTTCAACTTGTTTCCTATGTAAACCATTTTTCGTGCATCCTCAGTCTTGAAGTTGAAACCATCAACTTTTTCTTCTTCAACAGATTTACCTTTGCTTTTCCAATGGTTGGCATTGTCAAACATCCTCTCTAGTGCCACTAATCTTTTTGGAACTGTATATGTCTTCAATTGCACAACCTTATTGCCAAACAAGTCTTCCTTACCATCCTCGACTTCTATCATGGGCTGCCAATCAATTAACTGATTGTCAAACTCATCCATGCAATTTAAAAGCTATAAATTTGATTGCTACCATTATGAACTTGCCAACTATATATGTTATCTAGGATTGTAGGCCTGGTAATTACTTCGACATCACAATGACAAAAGGGAGAAGAGGTCAATTGTGGATTAAACCTTGAACCAACAACAACCAAAGCATTTCTTTTTTCATTTCCATTTATCTCAATCCACTCAATCCCAATGGCATTAAATAGTTCCAAAGTGTCCCAAATTGCATTTCTATATAATCGTAGCATATTGTCCTTGGTTACATACACCTTTCTAACATGTTGTACCAACAACTCCAAATCTCCTAAGATTTTCAAACACTTTATCCTGTGTTTGTGAGCAATATTCAAACCTAGCAAAAGAGATTTGTATTCTGCAATGTTTTTGGTGCACAAGATGTTGAGCCTAAAGGAAATTCTGAAATGTTCACCATCTGGTGATATTAAAACCATACCTGCACTTGATCCTTCTCTCAAATATGCACCATCAAAGTATATTGTCCACAAATCACCTGCATCACAAGTAGGAGTGGCGAGAGTGGAAGGTAAAATATCAAGGCTATGATTATCCTCACTGCAATATCCCATGAAATGGTCAATGTCAGTGTCAAAGAAGTTGGCATCATCATCCTCTATCTTGTATCGGTCCTCGATATTTTCATCTTCTACCTTCTTCTTTCTATATAACTTTACATCCAAACCATGGACTGGAATAGTGGCATACAAAAGATCCATTGGATACTTCCACCCATGGAAGTTGCCCACTTTCTAGATAGTAGCATACCCCACTTTGTAACATAGTCCACAAAACTAACATCCATAAAAGTGGTTTGTCTAGGTAAGCAGCAAGATGGACCTCAACATCCTTAACCAATCCAATGACATTGACTTCCTTGGAATCCATGGCAAAGCATTTGCCAAAAGATATGGACACTTTAAGTCCCAATCCATTCATTATCTCCAAGGGCATAACGTTGTTGGAAGCACCGGAATCAAGCGTGCAGTTGTGCAACAACCAACCATTTATGATCAACATTGTATAGAAAGGGTCCACACCCATCCTGTTGTTAATAACCCTTGACCCTAGGTTCACCTCTATAGTTTCATCTTGGCCTTTACCTTCATCAGCATCACTAGAAATAAGAATGGGTTGCTTTTATGCATCTACCATAGTGATAAATGATACAACCCTATCTCTATGTTCAAGGATTTTGAGAAGTTCCCCTATAGGCACTGATATTCTGACTTGGCTTAAGACTTGGGCCATGTCAATAGGGCTATAATTTGGTAAATGAGTACCACAAGGGACAGTAATATCATTTGCACAAGGAATGTAAGGTATTACTTGATTGGAAGATACATCCATACCTTTTTCCTTCATCTTCTTCTTGTCGTTTTTGGTTCTTTTGGCACCTAAGGCTGATCACACTTCTCAGTGTTCTTTGGATTATGAACTTTTGAAATGGATGCAACAACTAGTTGTGCTAGATGGGCTAGATTTTTCTGCACATATTTCTTCTTTGTTGTTGATTGTTGTGCCAAAATTTTCTTCTTTTCCAAGATATTCTTCTTGGTAGTATTTCTATCCTTCTTTTCCATGTTTTCCTTATGTTTTTCTTTCTCACCATCCAATGCACCTTTTCTTGATTCTATAGAAAGAGAGTTTTGCATAGGCACTTGCCTATTTCTCAGTTGATAACCTCCCTAGACTTGCATAATGGATGCATTAGTCAAAACCTTCATATTTTCCTTGGATGGCTTCGACTGCTGACACTTATGATGGATAAGATCCCTCAAGCACTCAAAATCGTGAGCTAGCAGTTGATATCTCTTTGGACTTGTGTCATAATCATATTGGAAAATGTAATCACCTTCTCCATAACTGTCATAATCGACATCCTCACCCATCTGCTCATACTCCTTAGTACCAAACTGATTTATCTCATCCTCATAGTACTTGACTACACCTTCTTCATTTGGAAACTCTTCATCTTTGCCCATTGAGCGAGCCACAACACAATTTGTTGAATCATGCGGGAGATAGCATGAATTGTACCAAGACAAGGCATCTTGGTAATTTATCTGATCCTTCCTCAATGGATCAGGTGTATCTCTCTAAGGCTGCTTGAAATTGACCTGCTTAAGGGCATCAAGTGCCTATCATTTTGTTGTGGTCTTTGGACCAATAAGTATTGTAAGGTCAGTTATGCAATCTTTAACCTTCATTGAAATGAGTTGCAACACCCTACAAAGGTAACCCTTTCTCATTTTGTGCTATCTTATAGGACATGTCTTTCATGACTCTCATGAGTTTGTCTAGTTTGTCTTTTGTTGTGAGGGGTTTGATCAAGGTTACCTTGTTTGGCTAGGAGATCTTCACATCAGACCTCTTCACATGCTTTTCGGAGGCTCTCATGTTATTTTCGATATTAATGGCTACATCATAGGCTTCCCTTAGCATTTGAGGACTCTTATCCCTCAAGAAATAAATGATTTTAGAATCAAACGCACCACAATACATCACTAAACACATTGATTCATTAGGTATAAGATTAGTGGGTACCTTTCTCATTGACATAATAAATATGCTATTGAAATCAACCACTATTTCATTGATTCCCTTCTTGATTGTAGTGAGCTCGTGAATGAAAAATTTGGGTTGATCCTATCTCCATACTATAGTCTAAACACTCATGAATTCTTCCCATGAGTCAATACTATTATCAGGGAGAGCCTTATACCATTCCTTAGCACTTTCCTTCAACGAGTGTATAAAATACTTCATCATCACATCTTTGTCCTCTATCTCATACTCATCGGTGACATTGATGAAGTGCATCAAGTGTTCCTCGCATGTGACTACATTATTGCCTTGAAACCTTGGGATTTTCCCCCTGATCTCATTTGGAATCGGGTTGGAAAAATCAGGAATACTAGAAAAGTCCAACTGCTTGTATCTTTCTGCACCCAAAGGTTGTCTAGGTGGAGGAAACCTCTGGGCCTACCTTTGAACTGTAGGTCTGAGATTCAAGGCATTCGCATACTTTTGATTAACTTGTCTTTGAGGTGGTTGATTTGGAAACTAATTATTTTGTTGATTTTGATCTTGGTTCTGGCCCTGTTGACCCGTATGATGATGTTGCTGATATTGTCTCTGATTTGTTGTAGGCCTAAGATTTGGAACGTTTTGTTGCTAATGCTAATTTTGTGCATTCTGAGCAAGTTGAGCTTGCTACAGGTCAAGTAGGGCATGCACCTCTCTACCTATTCCTGATATGATCAAGCATATCTAATTCATCATAGAAGGTCATTTCCCTCTCCTCAACATTGGGCTATTCCTATTGGTCTTCCTCATTGGGAATATTGTCATGTTGTCCCCGAAGAGACCTCAGGGGTGAAATATGGTGTTGATCATTTTGGCAAGTCTATTCATTAGGCATGCCAAAGGTTCTGTTATCTGCATTACAAGATCTATCCCTTCTTCCTCTACCCATAGCGTTCTCATTCCTTCAAACATCATACTCATTTCTATTCATTCCTCTATCTGTCCTAAGTATATTATTAGTAGAGACATCAGAAGTATATTGGTATTGATTTCTAAAATTGTCAAATGCATCATTCCTGCTAGAAATACCTTCTTGACCTTAGGCATTAAGATTTCTTGCTCTCCATCTATTCCATTGGCTTTGTGAGCAGTCTGAAGAGATTTCATGTGCCAACTGTTATGGGAAAATTGGATCTAAATGAATAATCAATATAAGAAATATCAATGATACACAAAACTCAATGAAATAATGAACAAAAGAGATCAATCAAACAATGAACAATACAATGCAAACCTCCTTTAATTCTCAGCTTCCATTGATCGCCTATCACAAATGATCTTGTCTATGAATATGGCCCTCAGAAGGTGTACTTCCTTGCTATGATTCCAAGATGTTCAAATGGGAACGGCTATGATAGTTTCACCATGAAGATGAGCTTCACAACAATGATAGTAGTGTGTAGTAACAAGTTTGATCGCAAGCAATGAAGGAATTGGTGCCAAAGGCATGCTGTAATTCCTGCAGAGTAAGTTTACTTAAAGCCTGGATGGACGAAATGGAAGAATACGGTTGTACTTATAGACTTGTGAAGGAGAAGATCAATGGTATAGAAAGAATGAGGAGATCAACGGTTGAGAACGGTTGAGGAATATGCGTGAATAAGAAGAAGACAAGTGTCATACAAAAGTTGTTTTATTGAGTTAACTACTTTCTTTTCTAAAGGTAAGACATGCTTTTCATAATTTAGAAAGTTTTTTTCTAATTTAAGAGATATTGATAAAAGCAAGGTTGATTGAATAGATAACTCAACTTGTGATTTGCTTTTGCATGATTTGAGAGAAATTAAATAATAAATTATTTAATTGTGTGTGCATGAAGAAGAAGACTTATTTTTAGAAGATTTGGAAGATATTTGAAGAATTTAGAAGATAAGAAAGCAAATTAAATAAATAAATTTATTTGTTTGTTTGTGCATGATTTGGAAGAATAAATAAAATATTTGATTTATATTTTATTGGGAGAATTTAAATAAATTTAATTGATTTATTTAAATTTGGAAGAATGATTTGATTTAATTAAATAAAAGATTTTATTTAATTTTGACTTTAGAAGAGACAATTAAATATTTTGATATTTAATTAATTTAGAGGAATATGAATCAAATAAATAAATTTGTTTATTTATTTATTGATAGAAGAATTAGAATGAAATAAATATTAAGAATATTTATTTAGACCGAGTCGTGTCATTTTTAGGTGTATACACCAACAGATCCTTGAGTCTTCTCCTACAATCTAAAAATTGATTTTCTAGTTTTGACTAACAAAGTTGCCACTTCCCTGCTAGGAGGGAAGACTTAGATTTTTTACTCTGTTAACGGACTATGACAATTCAACCAGAAGTAAACTAGCCCCCCTGGCAGTGGTGCCAATCTGTTGGCTCCCAAAATAGCTTATCCTAATCTCTACAACAATATTCAATCTCCAAAGCCAAGGATGTCATCAAGGAGATGGAATAGAGGTTCATCAACAGGATTAAGAGGATTAAGGGCCAATGGATAGGAGTCGGTAATCTCCTCTTCACTTTTGACTCAACTTAAGTCAATGAGGGTGTTCCTAGAGGCATCCCTCAAAAAGGATTAACAATAATACATAATATGTTTATTAAAACAAGGCAGTAGTACCCAAACTGTAGTTTGAAACCAAAGCCATCACTGAAACAAAACTGACCTACTACACTAAAGCCTCTTTTGAGCTGAAGAATGAAACATCTTGCATAAGGTAAATATTGTTTGTGTTTAACTATTGAGATGTATTCATTTTAATGTGTGTTTGGTTACCACCTCCAAAATCAGTGCCTATCCAATAGGAAACATAGTCCAATTCATTGAAGGAAAATGACAAAATAGAAACAAAAGAAAGTTGACCTAACAACATAAAATGCATCTATCATGTAATACCAAGAATACATACATATTTAATAATTCATAACATCGTCATACAAATCTATATGTAATTCAAAAGAGACCATCACCAACCTGGTAATCCCTTATAATGTTGTCACATTTATCAATTTTGAAGTTACAATCATACCCTGAACTAAGGCAAGAAGAAACCCTAGTTTTGGCTTAGGTGTTTCTTTGAAAATGCACTCTCAGTAATGGAGATATACAATATACTAGAACTTGTAACAATGTCTAACCTTTCATCTGATGTATCACTTGCCTAAAGAACTGGAACTGTAACTCCTTGACCTAGAGAAATCTTCTTTTTCTACACCTATAGTTGCCTAGAAGTGAGATGAACAACCAACCCTTTGAATGAGTTTGCTTCTTCTATTTATAGCTTTCACAACTCGGATCCGAGGGTGGAATGGGAATGAAAACCTTAACAACCCCACTGATTATAATAAATACATCATTTTCAACTACCCATTTAGCATTAATGGCGACCTACCACAGTTTTGCATCATTTTGGGAGCTATAGGAAATTATCACTTTTCATTTTCATGTCTTGTTAGCGAATTATAGGAATCCAAGGGGGTACTAGATGTAGGAATTTGGGGGGTTCCGGACATTGCAAAACTTCATGCAGACGACAAGGAAAGGAAGATTGGCCGAACTTCTAGAGGGAACAGGACATGACAGGAATCCAAGGAAGATTAGGACATATCTTGAAGGGCAGAGAATCAATGCCAAAGAAGAGGGAGGGAGATCCGGTGCAAATTTTGATGGCACTTGAGAAGTAAACCTGGAAGGATGTTTAGGAGGCAGAGGTGAAAAGAAGGAAAGGAAGGGAACATTTGATAGGACTGGATATGGCTTGACTGGCATTAAATTGGTGCAGAAGAGGAAGAAAGGAAATGGGTGGAACCAGAAGGGAGAAAGGGAGGTAGACCTAGAGAGGGCTTCAGGATGCATCATGAACTAGGTGAAAGTTCTGTCAGAACAGGTGCAAGGAAAAAAGTGAAAGTTTGAAGGGGTTGTGGAAATGTCTTGTTCAAGGTCTAAGGTGTGTTGGAAGATTGGTAGAGGAAAGAGGGACTTCAGGGAGGACATGGATATGTCCTGAAATAGGTTAAATCTCTGCCAGAGAAGGTTGAAGGATGAAAGAGGGACTTCCAAGGGGGATGGGATATATCTAGAACCATAGGAAAGTTCCACAATGTCTAGGGCGATGAAACTTTCGCAATAAATAAAAAATCAAGGAGACTTAGGATTTTCATGACATATATACATGAAATATAACATTTTAAGTATAAGTTAACATTTACATATGGACATTTAATTTCTTATACTTTAGGTTATATTTCATGTATATAGTTTCAAAATGTTTGAGAGTGGTTTTGGATCTCTCAGAGTTATAATGCAAATTCTAGGATTTGGAGGATCTTATAAATTTCAAACTTAGTCAAATTTCAAGGAAGACGACACTAGACAGACAAAATGAGGTCACTGCACATGAACTCCCTTAGGAAATTTTTTGATGAATTTGGTATGATTTTGTAATTATGTGTCTTGAAAAGTGGAGTCCCAACAACAAGCATGCCAGCAAATGTGGCAAGAGAAAATACAATGTTGCAACAAAGGATTTCCTTGAAAACATATAAATAGAAAATGAGACATTCCATTACAAAACAATCCAAACACCACAATGATAGTAGTTTGATCTCCATCATTGACTATCTACTATAGCAATAGTTGGATCAAGGCTCAAGCCATAATGGGAATGCCTATTGGCATGAATATCAAAGCATTAATAATTAAAAATAATTGCTAAAACAATAATAATAATTATGTGAAATTATATGACTGCGGTAAGGAGACCACTACGGTCACAAGAAAGTGTATTTGAAGGAGTTAGGGCTAATCAACCTCGGAAGGACAAGGAACGAGTTGAAGGCTATGGTGATAATAAGTTAGGGTTTTATGATGGAACAGGCTTTAATGACAGAACCAGGAATGCCACTAGGTTTTCAGGATCATGGTTTAACAGACATAGGGGAGCTAAATCAGAAAGAAGAAGAAATGGTAGAAGATATTTTTGAAGAGGTAATGGTAGATCTAATAATGGGATGACGTCTGTTTTCCAGATCTAGGTTGCAAAGAAAGACTCTTCAAAGATTAAACCTAGACCTAAAACTATTGAAGCTTCCAGCATGGAAATCCAGATTCCATATAAGTTAATCTTCCCTCATATTGAGGATTTATCTCAAAAAACATTAATTGGTAAGATGTAGAAATTTTGCCTTCAATCTGATAATTTAAATGCATCGATAGATGTATTTTGGGAAAAAAATTTGAATGTCATTATTCTCGATATGAGTCAGGGGCTTTTTATAGTGATATTCTCAAACAAAGAGTCTAGATCTGCTATCCTGAATAATGAACCTTGGTTCTTCCATGGAAAGGGTATGTTTTTATAAGAGTGGGAACCTAACTTTGATCTGTCCTCTACAAACATGCATTACATTCCTTTCTAGGTTAGATTGGAGAATTTACCTCTCGAATATAGAGATACACAAATCACTCAACTTTTGGCAAGGAAAATAAGGTTTTTTAAACATATGGATATCAACTCTTTTCAGAATGCTGCCATGCCTGTGAGATTTTGTATGATAATGAATACCTCTCATCCTTTTCCAAATTCATTGATCTTGAAAACATCTAGAGGGTCCTGGTGTCAAAAAATTATTTTCAAAGATCTACAGTGTGTTTGTGAAAGTGGGCAGTTAAACTCTGATTTGGCATGTGAGGATCTGGTAAGTGTTACTAATAATGATTCATCTTCGACAGAGAATTCCAGAAAAGAACCCTCTCTTGATTATTTACTAAATCCTCAGGATTCATCTATAGGGCATCCTCATAATGAAAATCTGAAAGAAGGTTTGTCTAGAATCCTTGAAATCGTGTATCCAATTGTAGATATCCTTGTTCTAAGTCACTTGGATATACCAGTCCCCACTCAAGAAACTAATAACTTGGAAAATACTCCTTCATCTAAGTTGGTTGTTTCTTAGACAGATCAGTTGTTGAAAGATATTGGTGCTTTGGGAAGTGATTGTTTGGGCCATCTAGTTCAGGATCAATTAGATCAGTTGGGTGTTAATGAAACACAGTGTCAGAAGTTGGCTGATTCAATTGACTCCTTCCCACTAGAAGAGGCAAAGAAATTTATTAATGAGATAATTAACAAAGTGGGGGCAGAGCTTGTTGAAAAATTAGCGGATGAAGTTATCAACGAAGAGGATGATCAATCTAATGAAGTGCCTACTATTTCTCAAACCCCTTTAGTGGAAATGGTATCTTCTTCACCACCAGCCAAGAGAGGTAGGAAGCCTAAATCTAAGGTTATAGAGGAAGAAATTCAGGCAGAAGTTCAAACTACCCTGGAAAAAATATTAACTAGGTCATCATCGAGGAGAACATGCTGCTCTCCTCACATCCAATGAAGTTGTTATCTTGGAATTTTAGGGGCATTAATTCCCCTAACAAGAGATGCTTGATAAAACATCAGTTGGATTTATCAGGTGTTGAATTAATTCTATTACAAGAAACTAAGTTATCTAAGCAACTTGCAGAAGAAATTTTTTCGAAATGGAGAAATGGGATTTTCATTGCTTTGCTGCTACAGGGGCTTCTGGGGTTTGTCTTAATTGTGGGATAAGAACAATGTTGAAGTTGAGGTAATGTCAGCCACTTCTAACTAGTTAATGGTTGAAATTAAGTACAGAAATCAGATTTTTTGGGTTATAAATGTTTATGGCCCAACTTCTACATTAGACAAGAAAGCTTTGTAGGATGTTTTAAGTTTGGTGATTCAGAATGTGCCTGAGGATAGAGTTATCATAGGAGGTGATTTTAATGCTATTGTGAACTTGGATGAAAAGTTTGGGGGTATTCTCCCACCAATTAAAACCATGTCAGATTTCTCAGCTTTTGTCAGTGACAATGGACTGATAGATTCACCCCCAATCAATGGCAAATTCACTTGGTCTAATAGGAGGAAGGATTTACTTCATATTGCAGAGAGATTGGGTAGGTTTCTTCTTTCTTATTCATGGTTGACCTTTGAGGGTTCTTTCTTTTCGTCTATCTTGTCATTTTCAAGATCAGATCATTTTCCAATTTCCCTAGAATTAGACTTCACTGATGTTCCAACTTGTCTTAAGAAATCTTTTAAAATGGAAGCTATGTGGTTTAGAGATCCTAATTTTTTGCCTTCTCTAAAATTATGGTGGGAATCTTCTCCTGTTATAGCTGGTTCCAGAATGTTTCAATTGTGCAAAAAACTTCATCTTCTAAAGGGTAAGATTCGTCATTAGAATATTACACATTTCAAAAATATTTTCAAAGAAAAAGAGGTTTTGACAGAGAAGCTTCAGTTTTTAAACTCTCATATAATCTAGCATGGGATGGATAAACAATTATATGAATTGCAAAAATCTTTACAATTGGAGTTAGAAGAAATTTTAGCTAGAGAGGAAGTTTATTGGAGGCAAAAGTCCATGGAAATTTGGCTTCATGAAGGTGACAGGAATACTAAATATTTTCATGCGTCTACTAAAATGAATAGGCAACTAAATAAAATTCATTCTATTTGTAACTCAGAAGGTATTTAGATAAATGATCAGCTGTTAATTCAAAAAGAAGCAGTTGCTTTCTTCTCTAAGTTGCTTTCCAAGGAAGGTGTTGACCCCCCTTTGTAGTTGGTTGATTCATTGTTGAGTAATATTCCTAGCCTGGTGTCTAAGGAGGATAATTTAATGCTTATGAAAGAGTTTTCTTTAGAGTAAGTTAAGGGAGTGGTTTTTTCTTTGGATCTGGATAAAGCTCCAGGCTCGGATGGTTTTACACCTCTTTTCTTCCAAAAGTGCTGGGACCTTATTGGAAGAGATGTTTGGTTGGCCTTGGAAGAGGCTAGATGTAACAGTAGTATTTTGAAGGGAATGAATGCCACCTTCATTGCACTAATACTAAAAACTAGCTCCCCAAACTCTTTTGTGAATTTCAGGCCAATCTCTCTATGTAATACGTTATATAAAATTTTCACCAAGGCTATCACAATGAGGCTTGCTTCTTTGATTCTGAAGATAATATCAGAAGAACAAGGAGGTTTTGTCCCAGGGAAAGAAACTATTGATGGAGCCCTAATTGCACATGAAGTCCTTCACTCAATTCGTGATCTCAATTTACCAGCTATGATTCTCAAGCTAGACATGATGAAAGATTATGATAGGGTATCCTGCGATTTCCTTATAAAATTTTTAAATAAATTTGGTTTTAATAGGAAGTGGTGTAAGTGGATTTTTTCTTGTATTTTAGGAGTTAGATCAGCAGTTTTAGTGAATGACAGTCCTTTAGAATTTTTTCAGGTGACACTAGGATTAAGACAAGGAGATCCCTTATCTCCTTTTCTCTTTATTATAATGGCAGAAGTATTTAGTCAAGGTATTACATAACAGAGCAAGAAACTAAATTGGAAAGGTATCCATATTCCTAGAATTTCTTTTCCAATCACTCATACTCTTTTTGTAGATGATACTTTACTTTTTGGTTATCCCTCAATAAATGAAGCCAATTGTATTCAGAAAACCATTTCTTTGTATTGTGAAGCTTCTAACCAAGTTGTGAATTCAAATAAATCAAAAGCCTTATTTTTCAATACTAAACCTTCAATTCAAAATAGAATCATCTCTCTTTTGGGTTCAAGTCAGAAACCTTGCCAAGTCAGTATCTAGGCATCCCTCTCTTTTTTGGTGCTCAAAAAAAGCTTTTTGGGGGAAGATTACTCAATCCATTCATAAAATAATTGCTTATTGGAAGGGGCATTAGCTTACATTAGCAGGAAGGATTACTTTGATAAAATCAGTATTATCAGCAGTACCTATATATATGATGTCAATTCTTAATCTTCCTAAAGCTATTATTCAAGACATTCAAAATTCATTAAGGGTTTTTCTTTGGGAAGATAATTCAGAGGGGAGAAATAAGTTGCCCTTACTTGCTTGGGATAAAGTTTATATTCCTAAAATTAGTGGAGGAGCAGGTATTCAGAATATTCAAGCTCAAAATCAAACTTTGGGTGTTAAATTAGCTTGGAACCTTTATTCTAAACCTCATGCAAAGTGGTGTAGACTAATGCAACTTAAATCCCTAGATACCTTAAGTCCTAACATAATTTTTACAGTTTCAAACCCTCCTAAGGGTTCTAACATGTGGAATTTTCTAATAAATTGTAGAGATGTCATTTTACCTCATCGTTCTTGGATTGTTCATGATGGTTAGAAGGCATCTTTTTGTTGTCTCAGATTAAAGGTATTGAGCTAGCCAAACAAGTGCTCTCACTCAATTGAGGTACAAACGTGAAAGATTATTTTATAATTAGCAAGGAGGGTCTTCTTTCTTCAGCCAAATGGAAAGATTTTTTAGATTATCCCTTTCCCCAGGATCATAAGGACATTCTCTCAATGCTATTATCAAATAGGAAAGTTTGTTTCTCTCTGAAAGAAGATGAGTTGGTTTCAAAATTCTCTAATTTAGGACAATATTCTGTGCATGAGGGTTATAGGTCCTTGATTCTCTCAAGAAGTTGCCCTGCCTCTTTTTGACCTCATCACTTATGTTGGAACAAGGCTTGTCTTCCTAAAGCAGGAGCATTTGCTTGGTTAGATCTAAAGAAGAAGATTTTGACTAGCCAAAGACTGAGTAAACTTGGAGTAATGGATTCCTTCAATTGCCATTTTTGTGGTTAGACAGAAGAGTGCCCAGATCATTTGTTTGTTATGTGTCCTTTTGTTGTTCAGTGTTGGCAGTGGCTTCTTTCAAAATTGAACCAGTCTTCACCTCTTCCAAATTCATTATTTGATCTCTTCTATAGTTGGCCTATTTTGTACAAAGATTCTACCTTTTCCTCTTTGTGTGTAGTCTCACATTCTTTGGTAATTTGGAGTATCTAACTTGAAAGAAATAGGAGAATCTTTAGGAAAGAATCTCTTGAGACTGATAAAATTTTAAAGCTGATTGAAAAATCCATTTATGAGGTTGTTATGAATCATCTTCAAAAGGAAGGGACTTCAAATCTTTTGTTTACTTCTTGGGATGATAAAATTCTTTCTAATTGGCAATTGTTAAAATCTATTCCGGGCTCTGGATTTCAACCTATTGCAAAAGTGGATAGAAATAACATCAAATGGATTCCTCCAGTAGGGGATTTCATAAAACTTAACTTTGACGGAGCTTCTCGAGGAAATCCAGACCCCTCATCAACAGGTTGTGTCTTAAGGAATAGTAGGGGAGAAGTTATTGAGGCCTTTGCCAAAAGGCTCCTGGACTTGTCAAATAATTAGGTGAAAGTTTTAGCTTTGATGGAAGGTCTAAAATTGGTAATTAGTCTCCAAATTAGAAAGCTACACATAGAAGGGGATTCAATGAATATAATTAATGGTTTGACAAAGAATTTTGTTCCAAATTGGAAGCTTCATTATCTTTTACAAGAGGCTTGGTTTCTACTGGATTCTTTTGAAAAAATTTAGATATCACATTGTTACCGTGAGGGGAATTCCCTAGCAGATGGACTAGCCAACATTATCTTTTATTTGGATATGAATTCTATCTAGCTTATCAGAGATCAGATCAAATGTTTCCCCAAAATCCTTTCTATTTTGGAGAAGGATATGAAATAATGAGTGGCTTAATTGCCATAGATTTTTTAAACTAATCGCGTGTGTGTTGCATGCAGGTGCTTACATTTTCAATACTTTTGGCAATTGTGTATAATCATGTTTGCTTATGTGGATATCTCTCACATCTGGCAGAATCCACATTGCATTTGATGCCTTCAGTACTTGATTCCTTTTCACAATGGGGTTCTACAGATATTAATTCCATCCTGGATGAAGATTTGACATGAGACATCATTTCTTGGATGTTCCTTTGCCTATTTAACAACGTTCTAAGGCTTTAGTTTTCACCTTTGTCTACTAGTTTGTGATGGAGTTCCATATCAATACGCGGTTGTTCTTCCCAATGCAGAAATGGGAGTGGGGTTTCTTAGGCACTATAGACTCAGATGCCTTGGCATCCATATTTGCCATCGACGGTATGGAAGTTGAGGAAGCTTTAAGGGAGATTATAGGGAGGGAAATTCTGGAAGCTCCTCCCCATTCTCTATACCCTTCTCAAATTCATTCTTATTTTGCATCGAATGCAATGGACCTGTTGCAAGATGTGAATGTTCTTAGGGGGCTTGTTGTCAAATTTTCTCACTCATACTTATTTTTTGAAGACTCTCTGAATTTGGATTTATAGAATTATGACTTGTTTAAGTCGGGTGCCTTAGTGGGAGGTCTATTCACAAGGTGCCAGATTTCACACTCCCCTGCTTTCAACTGTGTATTCAATACAGTTCATTTTGGATAACTTCATGAATGCGAAGACACCCTGCACTTCTCTATCCATGCACATAGAGACAAAGTTGGTGAAGCTTTGGCCAATCGAGCTGATGAGAAACTTCAAGCACTACTCTTCCTCTATCAATATCAACCTCAAGTTCCTCTTCCTCCAGGCTACTGACTGATGAAGGTGAAGTAGAGAATACTACAGTGCTTTAGGACTTGAATGCTATTATAGATTCTTAAGTTCTATTATCATATATTGTTTTATGTAATGACTTAATAGTAACTTTTTGTATTTGCTCCCCTTTTGTTAGAGGGTGAAGCCTCTATCTTTTTGCTATCTTTCTTCTCCTTTCCTATTGATTAGGTTTGGCTTCTGGCCAATAACTTTGAAAGGAGAATTTTTTGTTGATATTCATGCTACAAGAGTTTTCCTTCTCCTTGCTATCTATACTTCTGCTACTTTTATATAATATAATATTTTCGGTGCTTAGCACCTTTTGGCTAAAAAAAATAGTTACATTAATGAATCTCCTTGATTTGCAAATGGGTTGATCTCACTGGCTAGAACTGACGTGGATTGAAACCCTAGAAAATTCTCCTGCACCTACAAGCGTTTGGAAAGATGGCTCAACAACCAACAACAAACACATCTTATTAACATGCTTATATAGCATTTTGTCCTCACTAAATCTTGGTGGGAAAACCCTAAATGCCCACCTACTTCCATCAATCCCATGACCAACTTGTACCTACAAAATTTATGTTTTAATCTGCCTTCAAACAAGTTGATTAGGGCACTCATGGCGGCTTGGGACAATAGCAGAAGTCACACTAGAAATCCCGTGAAAAAATAATGCTTTAGAAAAACACATTTTGAATATTTCAAAAATACTTAGACTTTACTTTTAATTTATTCTCCTTCATGATTTAAGAAATTCAAGATTTCCTTGAACCATTTGCACCTTTTTCATTGCTTTATCTCACTCGACTTTCATTTTGGCAATTTGTGCAACTTATGAACTTTTCTCTTTGCATTTTTTATGATTTTGGTCCACTGTGAACCCCTGAACAACACAACCCTTGTATATTCTTACCTCTCTTTCATTGTGTTTGGTTCCTCATTGCCTCCTTTTGACAAGGATGCAGATTTGAGAACTCAAGAATCATTAAGTCCTTTGAATGTTTGAATGGGGTAAACAAGGACTTAGGATATTTTAGAGGTGGTTTAAAACTAGGAACCCATTAAACATATCTCGGGTCAAATATCAACGATGGGTTAAACAAGGGAATGACATGGAACTTTAATGAGTTTCTAGGGCAAACTTTAGGATTGAAACTGGGGGTCCCAACAGTGGCTCTAGTTGGGGACATGTGTAAAACATTGACACATCAAGAATCCAAAACATCCCCAAGTAGACTAAAAAGAAAAAATGAATAGGGGGAAACAAACACATGAATGTATTTACATGGTACCACAACATAAATATACACAACAAGACAACACAACCATTGGCATGACAACTCACAAACATTGAATGTATGGTTGCGTATCAAAATTTACACATTGCAAGTCAAACCTGCACAAGATGGATAAAATTACTTGCCTCTGTCAAAGACAAGATGAATGAAGGATCTGATCTCTCTCAAACCAAATTTGCACTTACCACCCAGCTGCAACAAAAGATGGCTGCCACATGCATGTACCAAACTGCGATCATCATTCATGAAGTGAATATTCACTTCACCACAAACACAACTGCAAGGTAGCCACAAATAATAGGTGTTTGACCTATTCCATTCCATATCACACATCTTCACAGTAGCAGAGCCTGTGAAATACTAAAACTCGGGTCGACATCAAAACACATGGATGTAGACAAACATCCATCATCAAATGCAACATTTTCAAGCTTGCTAACCTCCACATGTGAATCAAGACAAAAGGAGAACATCTCCAATTCACAAGGAAAATAAAATATGTTGTACTGCATTGTTGATCCACAAAAGAAGACACTTCTTCATGCAAATCAAACTAAAAATTTTCTAATTCTGGTATACCTTCCAATTGAATTGCAACATGTTGATCTTCAACTTGGCATTCATGTTGTTGCTCAACATCATTTTCTTCTACATGATGGGCCCATACAAATGACTTAAATTCAAGTGCAAAACCATCATCCACAACAATAGAAACTTGAACCTCATCACAAAGGAAAGTTTTTTAATCATAAATGTTACTCTTGGATAATGGGTGACAAACATACACCACTCTCACAAGTGCTGATACAATCACCAATATCTAAATCATAATCATGATACAACTCAATAGTCAAACCATCAACACACAAATTTGAACCAAGAGACACCTCATATCAAGAACCAAGTTCTTCCAATTGTCTCTCTGTTTGGAGCTCATTCTGGCAATTTGTTGACCACTGTGAACAAACTGGTAACACACTTCTTCCTCATTTGTTTTTCTAACATTTTCTTGTGGCCTGTATGAAGTACAATTTGAATGGGGAACACAACAAACCTTGCACCAAAGAAATAGGCTCCCATATGTGTCCACATGATCACCATCTTCACACTTTTCAAGGGCAAAATTTTTCAAACTAAAATTCCATAGCTACACCAACATCTATCTCAGATCGGTTGTCATTCAAGGCAGCCATATCTCTATCTTCCTCATGCAAACAAATAGGAGAAACCTCATTCTCACTAACAGGAACAAAAGAACGTGGCTCATCAAACAAGAAACAAGTTTCTTGCTCACTCTCTATTTCATTTACCTATGTACATACTATGTACTCAGTTTCATCAACTAATTCAATTGGTTACTCACTTGTGCACACAACTTCCTCTTTGTTCAGCATCATTGTCACATGATGCACCACCTTCTCTATCTACCCTTATGACTACACAATTATATTCATTTACGTTGCACTCATCTGATTTGTTGTATCCACAGGATTGTTGCTCACATTAGCATATTCCTTACCAATAGTACTTGCATTTTTGGACAACAAACTCATTATGTAGTCATCCCTTACCTTCTCCAAGGAGTCTAGGCATAAATACACTTGTTGCAAACTTGTTGTTTGAAAATCTTCTTGCACTGAACTCAATCTAAATTCAAATGCTTCAAAAAAATATCAATGCATGTGGGAGTGTAAGGTCTGAAATTGTTTGGAATATTGGAAAGAGAAACAAAAAACCTGTGACTGAAATCCATGCTAGACTCTCCCTCTTGCCTTCTAATTTTTTTCTAATTCTATGACAAGATTAGTAGGGTCAACACCTTTAGCAAACTCATTTTAAAAAGCAAACACAAGTTCATTCCAAGAGGCAAAAGATTGCCTTGGAAAACTCTGAATCCATTTTTTTATCCTTTCCATGTAAGAACCTAACAAATAATCTCATGTACATGTCTTCATCTTCAAATTGATGCTCTTCCATGAATTCTAAAAACCCATCAACATGTGTGTCGCCTTCCCAAATATTATACCCATCAAACTTGGGCAATTGGTTGTAGACCTTGGTTGGCATGTTTTGTGTTTTGTAATCAACCCAAGAGAGGTATAACTGATTGTAAATTGGATCTAAGGGAGTGATAGGGGACTAAGCAACTTGATTTTTAGGGGCAACAGGGAAAACATTGGACTTCACCCTAGACTCTAGTAGCTTAAAACATTTTTCAATTTCTTTTTCTTGCTACAACATGACTTATGCAATTTCATATTAGGGGCTTTTTATGTACTTTCTGTTAGTTGTCTGTTGTCAATCTATTGTCAATCCTCTGTATTTTGGTCTATGGTTTTTTGGTTGTTCCTTTTTGCCTGGGTCTGTATCTTTTCTATGGAACTTTAGTGCGCCTTTATGGCTGATGTGTAATGAGATCGACACCCTTTCTTGCCGCTTACTTTATAAAAAACATGGACTCTAGTTTGTATAAGATGCAGAGACATGACTAGAATAAGCATAACTAGAATAGTTATAGGTATTGAAACCAATGTAATTCCTAGGGTCTGAAACATAAGAAGTTGCATATGAAGGGGAACCTCTAGGGTAATCAAATTCATACCAATTGGCCATGACTAAAGCATTCTACAATGCTAGGTAGAAAATAAGACATTACAAATTGTTCCCTCACTATGATAGGAACTCAATCTTTAAAAGCTTGGAAGAAAACCGTGTCACTTAATTTCACCAGTTGTTGCTCACTAAGATGGGGCGTTTAAATCACCAATAGCACATGAAGGGACATCAACAAAAAAAATTATTTTTGTAACAACAAATTCACCACCTCTTCGACAAAGAGGAATTCCTTGAAGTGTGACAAAACTCCAAGGCCACAAATTGATTTTAGGTTCAGCTTGCCAGCAGAGTCTTCAAATTAATTTCAACCCAACAATAAAACTTCCCTGGCAATGGTGTCATTCTGTTGGCGTAAGTTGACGGGTTGCCAACTTACCCAAACACAATAAAATGCACCTAGCAACGACTGCACATAAAATTTCAATCACTGTTGCAGAGGTCTTTGAATCTAAACCAAAGTATTACATCCCCAACAACAAGGCCATTCTATTAGGTCTCAAAATTGCCGCTTCACTTCCTAGAACAAAGATTCACTTTCAAAGCCAAGGTTGTCGTCATGAAAGTAAAACCTGCTCATCCACAAACCATGGAGGGTTGAAGGCCAACTCTATGGGAGTGGGTTTTCTCTCCTACACTTTAATCTCAACTTATACTCGGGAGGGTATTCTCTAAGGTTAGAACCAAATGAACAACTAAAAATTGGTGGCTAAACCTAACCCCTTGACTTGGTTCCAAACATTGTCCTAGAACAACCAACCACCTACAAACCTCAATATAGTTGATTACACACCTTGCATATGAACCCATAAATCACACCTCTTATATCCCCATAAAATACATACATTTGATATTCCATACACAATGGCAAGATGCATTAAACATACATGACATGATTCATAAAGGATTGAAACAATTTTATATCACTATAGATTTATCTTGTATTATAGAATAGAACCATAAACAACATGTAAAATCAAATCTACTCCTACTCCTAAGCTACTGGTGAATGATTTTTTCATTTGAAGACATATGATTGGTCATAAGCTTCCAAGACTAGTGCCAATCTGATGGGTAACACAGTTTGTGAGTCCAGAAAGAAACAACAAATTGAAATTAAAAGAAAGTGAGCTATGCATGAGAAATGCATCCACGATTTGCTAGCAAATAAAAGAGCATACTTATCTATACAAAATCCATATGCAATACATAAATGACCATCACAAATGTTTGTAATGAATTGGAATGTTGTGACATTCATCAAATTTACATTACAAGCATGCCAACAAATATGACAAGAGAAAATACAATGCTGCAACAAAAGATTTCCTTGAAAACTTACAAGCAAAAATGGAGAGATTCCATTACAAAACAATAATTACATTAATGAATCTCCTTGATTTGCAAACGTGTTGATCGTACTGGTCAGAAATGGCCTGGATTGAAACCCTATAAAATTCCCCTACACCTGCAAGTGTCTGGAGAGATAGCTCAATGACCAAAAACAAACACATCTTATTAACATGCTTATATAGCATTTCATCCACATTGAATCTAGGTGAGAAAACCCTAACCGCCCACCTATTGTCATTAATCCCACAACCAACCTATACCTAGAGTATTCATGTTTTAATCTACCTTCAAATAAGTCAATTAAGGCACTCATGGTGGTGTGGGACAGTCGCAAAAGTTATATCAAAAATCTCGTGAAAAAATAACGCTTCACAAAAAATGCATTTTGGATATTTCAAAAACACTTTGACTTTACTTTTATTTTATTCTCCTTCATAATTTTGGTGATTTAGGCTTTCCTTGAACTATTCATACCTTTTTCTTTGCTTTATCTCACTTGACTTTCATTTTGGCAACTTGTGCAACTTATGAACTTTTCTCTCTCTACATTTTCGGTGATTTTGGTCTGCCATGAACCCCTGAACAACATCAACCCTTATCTATGATTTGATAGAAAAGAATGATCTAGCCTAAGAACTTAAACTAGGTCAAACCCTCTTGCACAAACATTAGGACACAAACTGGGCTTGGCTTCTACCCATGAAGGAGAGCTAAACAAGGGTTCTGCCCTTTTGTTGTTTAGAGGAGAATCAACCAAATCCAACCAAAACTAACCAAGAAAACTAGGGCTAAATATGAAACCCTAATTTACAAAGATTGACAAATATACGACAATTAGAAACAGAAACATAAAATCAAAAAGTACAACAAAGATCAGGATATAAAGGGTGTCAGGCACCCTAGACCCTTTCTAGGATTTTACAGAATCTCTGAGCTCCACCAGACCTATACTTGCAAACCCTTTCTTCTTCCCAGATCTTGTCTTCAAAAACCTGTATCTTTAACCTGCACACAAGCAAAGAGGGAAAAAGTTGTGTTGTGTTTAGGAGCTTGCCTTAGTCAAACCATGTGTTTGTGTTTTCACCTCCACTACAATTATGAATAGTGACCGAAGAGTGTGTGCCCTAGGAGGGTAGAGGCAAGATCAACAATATATGATAGAAATATGAATGAAAGTGATAATGATTACCACAAGGTGTGAAACCCTAGTTGATGTAGATAACTCAAGATCTTGCACCAACAAGGAGATAGACAAAGATAGCTTTAACTTCCTTCAAAACCTACAAATGAGAATCATAACATCCACAATCACATCCAAACATGAAGAGAATTTGAGCATCAAAGACCAAAATATGTGAGCAAACTTGCAATATCCATCTAGGTGTAAAATGAATTGTAAAACTCCTTTATATATGCATTCCCTCTCATCAACGACAAATAAAACCAAATGGGGCTGACGAGTAAAAGTTAAGGAGGTGTTCTAAGATGACACCACAAAATAGGACAGGGGCTAACTTTCAGGACCAGGGCACCTTTAGTCCCACAAACTCTGAAGAGTGTCCATTTAAGTGGGCTTAGACCATTCCTAACCTTATTTTGTCAGGTTTATTTATCGGGATTGAGATTTAATCATTTAATGTTCAAAAAGGTGTTAAAATAGGTCCTGATTAACAAGTGTGCATATTTTACTATATAACATTTAGCCCCCACTTTAGCGTGGGTAGGAACTTACATTTGAACTCACACTAAAGGAAGGAAAAGATAGATTTCAAATGCAAAGAAATAGAAGCCCAAAGAATTCCGCCAAGTTGTGGACTATTAGTAGCCCCCAAGCTTAGGGTTCTAAGGTTGCAAACACATAAGCAAAGAGGTTTCAAACATGCAAGACATTGAAACATAATTTACATACATGGAGTACTAAAAGCATACATAGGAATACATGTGGGAGACACACAATACACAAGGAAAATACATGCCATACACAATGCATACATGCTTGACATGACACATAAACATAAGGCACAAAGTGTAAATGAAAAGCACGTGGAAAACATGATGAAGACACAAAAGACACATGGAATCATTAAGGAAAACAAGTTCAAACACAATGCATCAAACAAAAACAAACATAGAAACAAATGCACAAGGCACATGACTCTGACACTAGCTTGCTCTGTCGCTAGGGGTCATGTTAAAAGCAATGCCTCCATGGATCACACACTAGTAAGGATCGTCGAATTATGTGGTGACCATGACAAGTCATGTGAAGCACACAGGTTAGCACACTTCATTGTACTAGGTGGCTCATGGACCAAAAGGAAATATTATGGGCTAGTGAGGATCACCAAACCACTAGGTGAGTTCCATACAAACAACAATAAACAAGTATGTAACCAAAAAGAGCATAGAGCGATGTATGCCCCCACCTTAAAGTGATTGCTAACTCCTATCAGGGAGCAATTGCTTTAAGGTAGAATAAACCACAAGATAAGCATGATCTTTTCGAAAGAACATGCCTGTAAGATATGTGTTCCCAAAAAACTACATTGCAACAAGGGGTTGCCCCCACAAAAGGCCAATCGAGGCGATGCTTCGAGCATGATACACAATGGCTTATGTATTCATGGTATTGTTGATAGTAAGGAATACTGAGAGGGGGGGTGAATCAGTATTCCACAAAACCTCTTCTTAACAAATTTGTTAATCCAATTTCCCAATATAATAATATAAAAGCAGAATAAGCATAAGAACAACAACCACAAAGACATAACACATGAACACAAAGATTTTTACATGGAAAACCCAAAAAGGGAAAAACCACGATGAGTGTTAGCTCACAATATATCAATATAGCACAACACTGGATTACAATAAGGCTCACTACCTTAGGGCTCACTGCCCTAAGAAATGCTCACTGCAAGAAAGGCTCACTGCCTATAGAAAGAAAGAAAAAAGAAGAAAGGATCATTGTCAAGTTGAACTACTCAAATTGCATCTACACATGCATAGTTGCAGCTCCAATGAAGCACAAAAATATTGTCTCAAAACTCTTCATGTCTGACTACTCTATTTCACTCCTCTGCTTTTACATGAGAATAAGATCTCTCTTCTTCTTCTCTTTATTGCTTCCACAAAATCGCCTTTCATTGTATATCACACATTTGTATGTATCACATTCGCACCACACTCCAAATACTAAATTTGATCCCTTATATATATCCGCAACACTTAAAATCTTCATATTAGGTCAGCCTAGTAAAGTGAAGCATGCACTCATACCTTAAGTAGATTGTTTGCCAGATTCATTTACCAAAACTCCCAACAGACTCAAACAACATTTGAATTCCTTTCACATATGTCAGCCTCAACTATTTAGCAACTTAGGATTAAGTTCTAAATAATAGAACTTACAACATCCAATTCAAACTTATCATGTCGGCCTCTAACTCAAACTACCACTGATTCAGTTCATCTGTCAGACTACATCTTTTACCGTAGACCGTAGGGATTGCTCAAAATCATGTCAAAGACTCCTCAGACATCACCAAACATACCTTTAGAACCACAAAGAAAAATATTCTTTAGCAGAAAAATGTGGACCATCAGAACTCAGACTCTGTCATAGTCAAGCTCTGTCAAACAGTGTGATGATACTCAGCAGCTTGCAACTATCTTTCTGGTGGACTTCAGAACTTACAACTCTGGATTTGGACACTTCATATAAGTGTTTACAACACCTCAAAACGGCATAACCAGATATTTTCACGTCTCGTTTTTATGAACAATTTAATTATTCTAGATTAGTGAACAATTATTGTGATTGACTTTTACCTTAAGTAATTTTGCATGAGTGAAGGTAATTATTATGAGATATATTGATGAAAATTGGAAATTGTTTTAAATGTTAAATATTGTAGAAATGATTACAATGATTTTCCTCGGCTATGTTTTTGGAGACACTAACTTATTGACGTCGAGTTGAGTGCAAATGGATGCAGGTACTCGTCGAAGACGAGAGCATGGTTGAGGTAGAGGTGTTCTAGCCACTTGGCAAGAACTGATGGATGGATTACCCTGATGCAATCACACACATCACGTAGTTGCATATGCATTATCAAATGGATTTTATTGAATTAATGTGTGGTTATTAATCATTTTTGAATGCATGATGTGATTACTTAAATTTAATGTCTTTTCGAATGATATTTAAAAGATGTATTGTAGTTTATTTAAATAAATTATAAAATATTGTTTATAGATGTTTGGAAGACAATGTGTTCCTTAAAATTAAATAAATATATTAAATTATATATATAAATATGCAATATTGTATTGCATTTCTCTTCTTGATTATTTAATTGGATTTGTTTAATAATAATAGTTAAATCATTCAAAATAGTATTATTATATTGAATAAAAGAATTAAAAATATATTTCTGTCACTCATGCGACGGTAAGTTAACTTAAATAGCTAGTAATTAATTTAAATAAAAAAAAGATTGAGTTTTAAATTGCTTTTGTTTCATGCAAACTGAAATACAAACTTCAGTTTTAAACCTAAGAAGAGATCGCTAGAATTAGAGGGGAATAATGGGAATAAAAGAAAGAGATACCCATGATTTGTAGTGGAGAAAACTAGTTTTTCCTGAGCAATAGAAGCAAAGAGGAATTGTAGCGACAGGAGAGAGAAAGGGAGGCAGCGACAGCAGCTGCGAATACTTCACCAATTGATGACTTATCCAAGTTTTTCATTTGGTTTTCCTTGCATTATAAAAACATTGATTTAGGCTGTCTTTAGATGGTTTTATCTATTGTTTGGCTGGACGACTGTAATTGTTTAGACGTTCCTTGTTTTGGCTGGCCGTTTTCCTTCTTTCCTGGTCATTGACTCTTTTTCTGAGTCGTCCCCCTCTTGTTCTGCCTGAGTGACTTAAATCCATTGGTCATTTCTCGTTATCTTGGCTATCGTTTTCCTATTCTTTTTTGACCACTTATTCTTTTTGGCCATTTTTGCTAAGGAAATCATTTTCCTTTGCTAGTCGTTGACCTTCTTCATGGCCAATTTGACTGTGCTAGGGTGATCTGTATAGATCGACCCCTTGTTTCTTGCTACCACTAGTTCTCAGACTCAACTATGGGTGTTGAATTCCCTTCCTTCTGTAGTTTTGACGTTAACTCATATCTATCCATGATGTTTGATTTGCTAAAAAATTAGACTGAAAACTCTTAGAAAAATCTCCAGATCGCTGTTAGGTTTCCTCTGGCGAATATTTTTATGACTGTATTTTTGTTCTTATGCTAGCTGAATCAGATTAAGATGAGGAAATCGACCTCTTTAAGCTGAACAACAACCTCTGAAAAATAGATAAAAATCATATGTTCCTGTAGCTTCATTTTCAGTTTTATACTGCTGTAGCAATTCCTTTATTATACCCAAGAAACTAGTATTCCTGTAGCTTCCTTTATGACTGCGAACTATATAAATACTTGTAGCAGATTACACGATCTTCCTGTAGCTCTGTTGGAAAACTTGTTTAGAACTTTATATTGACTAAGATCAGAGACAATAGACTACTGTTTTATTTTCCTTTGAATCTTGAAAACCAAATATATATATATACATATATACTTTATATTGACTAAGATCAGAGACAATAGACTACTATTTTATTTTCCTTTGAATCTTGAAAACCATATATATATATATATATATATTCATGACTGGAAATTGATTAAACTATGATCTATGTTCATCTTTTTATTTCAGCAACAGCTCCTGTCGCAGTTGCGACAGGAAGACTTTTTTTTATTATTTTTATTGTTTTATACTTCCTGTCATAGAAATGACAGCAAGGAAGATTAATATTTAGAATAACTATTCTTGAAAATATTATGACTGAAATACTAGATTAGAAAACTATATCAATTTGATAAACCTATGAATGCAATTGTATGTTCAAAAGATAGATTCTTGCTTGAAAGTGTATTTTTCCTTATTTAATGATTTGGGGAAAGGGATTTTATTGATATATTGTAAAACTTGTACTTTTGATTCTTACTTTGTTTTTTTGCTTCCTAGGGAAAGAAGTAGTTTCATCTAGGAATTGTTATTGGGTTACTTTTGGGACTAGGATGCCGAATGTGGATATTCAGAGATGACTTTTCCTCTTTTTGGGAATTGAACCAGGTTACTATCTAAGGATTAGATCTAATCGAGATGACATTGAAATAGATGTTTTATTATCTAGCAAACATATTTATTGATATCTCTGCCACATCTTGTTGTGAGACAATTTGCTTTTCATTATTTAGAATTACACATTCAGACATCAAGGTTGCATCAGGTGTTTCCTCCTGCCAGTTGTTACCAGGTAGCTAGACATTTTGTGCAGGGCTAGGTTTCCTTCGTTTCATGAAGGGATCTGGGGAAGTGTAAATTCTTCATGGTTGGGTGGAAAAGCACCTGGGCCATGTTCCCGTCTCTCGGCTTGCAGGTGGTGGACCACTTGGTTCGTGCGGCTGAAGAGTGTATTGATTTTTTTATTATTATTGTACATGTTGATTGTACTTTATAGTGGATGTATTATGGCATGCTTTCCAATGGATTTATGTATCTTATTTTATAGTGCTTGTTACCTAGATTAAGCACGCAATTATGTAAGATTTAATGATATTGAGATCCATATTTATGAGATTATCTTTTACTTGAGATATTGTGATTAAGCAGATTAATTACACCTTTTATCTTTGAAATGTTGTATCTAAGTGGATTATTTACATCTTTATATTTTGGATATTGCAATGATGTATTTAAGTGGATTATTTACTTCATTTACTTTTGAGTTGGTTTAATGGCTTTTGCATGTACTTGTGAGGCTTTACAGATATACAACACTAGAGAAATGCAGACCAAAACAATTGTGTGTTTTGCTTTAATTGACACTGTATTCTGTACTACCAAACTTAGGTCATTTGAAGATATACTTCTGAAACTGATCAAAAGTTGAAACATTGGATATAAGATAATCTAAGAGTTAGGAACATCATACCAAAACCGCAAACCTTGGTCTTCAACTGCGAACCAATGCCAATCCAAACACTAATTTTATGTCTCTGCCTCTGTACATTGCCAATACTTAGCTAATATGACTAAGTCTTCTTTACTAGACCACAATCTCTATTCCAACCTTGTTCTTTTTCTTGTTGCCATCAATGACAACACTCAATTATCCAACATAGCAATGTCTCTTGCCAACATGTATGATGTTGAGCATAGCAATAAGGTGCCATATAAATCAACACATCAAAGGAAGAACAAGTTAGACTAAGTAATAACATAAAGGGATCTACTTGACTGATGTTAATATATGAATGGGTGTATATACGAGATATCTCGAGACTATATATATTTGGAACTATCATCATCCACCAACTAGTAGAACTATGGAGACAAAGGAAGAAATGTCACATGAAATCAAATACAAACCCTTTGGGTGAACAAGGGAGAATGCCAAAGCATCCTATGCCTTGCATCATCCCCAAAAGAAACAACAACAATGCAAGTTATGACATATAGAAGAATGATGATAAAAATAGAGAGAATGTCACAATGAATTTCGATCCCTTTGTATCCTTGCGCCTACAAGGGTGACGAGGGTCATCCAAAGAGAGATTAACAACAACAACAACAACAATATAAATAAAGCATCAAGCAACACCTTATGGGGAAAATAATCACATGCACTCATGACAAAATAGAAATAAGGGTCCACACTTGCGAGTCGACCTAAAGCAAATCATCCTCCTCTCAATCTTTCTCATCACCAATTTGGGTAGGTCGACAAGATGCAAGAGGAACTATAGAAAACGTGGTGTAAAGAACAAGATCTATAATTGTGTTAGTCTTATCTTCAAATTCGCTATCAGAATATAGTACAATAGGTTCCATAGTGGGTTGTGAAGCTTTATCCTTCTCTATAGGAGATGAAACGCTAGTAGATGTCTCTTTCACATTCGTTGGTGATAAACGCTTGCAAGGAGGGATATTCTCCTCTTCTATAGAAAGGTGATCCATAGCACGATGATGCTTCTTTCTTTCTCTGACAATTTTATTTCGCTTAGCTTTATTTGTGATGTTTGTTAAGGGAACCATAGTATCTTCTAATGTGGGTTCCTTTTCTTCCTTTGCTTCAAGAACATTAGAAGAAACAGGAGGAATCACCAAAGGATGAGAGACCACAAGGGAAGGGTTCCTCAATGTGGGCTTCTCTTCCTTCTCAACTTGTGAAATAGGTGGAAGTACTTGAGCATCCACAAACAGTTGGGAAACCTCAGGAAATAACACACACGCAACTAATTTATTTCCACTAGTCTCCGTAGAGTCAGGTGGGACAAAAGTAATATTGTGATTGTGGGGAGGTCTGTTTTGTGCTTTGTGGTTGCCTTGTTGTCCTTGAAGTGATGGTGGAGGGGCAACCTCAGCATATCTATCGGATGCTCGAGGATGGAGAAGAACCTTTGATTTGGGCTTATCTTAATTCACCACTTGTGGGACAGAGGGAACTACTATCATAGCGTCAAAGAATCAAGGAGGTTTGGGGATATCACAAGGAGGTATGTTACTAAGCGATAACTATGTTATTTTCTTTGCTTTAAAATTTTGATATGACTAGAAGAATAAATCCTCTCTAGCTCTAATAACTCCAACTAGTTTTGGCTAGAAGTAGTCAAGTATAAAGTGTCCATGACGATTGACGGGCTGGTACCAACTATGATGGACAATGTGCACACATCCCTCAAATGGAAACTTTAAGCACTTATGAACCTGATGCGGAGCTACCACCACTAAGGGGCCCAATTGAATGCTTAATGAAGAGAATGAAGGGGATGGTAGGGCATAACAGGGTTTTAAGGTCTTCCTAGACCTGCTGCTCCACTGGTCCTTAACTGTATTTGTATGGACATGACTGTCCCCTCACCATACAAGGCTTCAATGAGTAGTAAAGGTAACTTATCATGGTTAAAATGTATAAGGCTCATGCCCAACCTTTAAGGCACTTAAGATCACACCAAAATGGTGATCTAAACCTAATCAAACTCACCAAGAATCCAAATCTCTATTCCTTCTTGTTGTTCCTTCATAACAGGCTTGAATTCCTTGTAGCCCTATCAATGAGGTTTTTCCATCCTAATTTCCATGTACGGCCTCAAACCCAAAAACCAATCAATGATTTAGATACACATTAAGGAGTTGCATCACATATTAGACATGCAATGTAGGTTGTTTTGAAGCATCTACCCTAAAAAGTAACTGCACCTGCTGTCCTAGAGGGCAATTAGCCCACTTTTACAAAGGAAGTGTCCTCTAAACTTGATCCCAACTCAAAACTCCTATGGACAGTCTTTCAACTAGTTCCAAAACCACCAAATCCACAATCTTCCTCAGGAAAAACTATCACAAGACCCCCAAACCACTAAACCCTCATTTTTAGGCTAAAACTTAAGGGTTTATTGAAAATCCCTATTCTAGGCCTCCACCATCTTGGCTATTGGTTCAAACACATTCAAATACACCTACACAAACTCATTTCATCATTATATGACCAATACTTCAGACTTTTACACAAACCCTAGCCTCTAACCTATTCAAACTAAGCAAAAACCATGGGGATTCCTCTAGAACAACACTTCAAACACCACAAATGACTTTTCCTTGCTCCAGTAATGAAGATTCAATGCAAAATATGGTCTAACAAGATCCATTTATCTATTTAGAAGTTCTGATGTTGATGAAACAAGCCAAAAATCCATCGATTTGTTAAAAACCTTAAAACTAGGATTAAAGAACAGTTTCAGCAAAATGAGTACAAGAGTGCTTCAAATCCAATGTCAAATCCTCTAAACTGATTCAAATGAGAGATTATCCTAGTTATTTCACAATTCCATACATTTTAGCTCTTGACTGCACTGTACGAGCATGTACCAGGCATGAAACAATGAAAAAAATAGTAAAATATGCGGAAAACTGATAATTCACTATTATTTCTCTTCAAATATTCCATACTAATCCTCTTACTCGACATGAGAGAGGTATATATGCATGTTTACAATGAAACTCTAGGATTACTCCCACTCCCATCATGGGAAAAGCCATCATAAAGGCAGAAATCTAAATATTTTTCCATAAAAGCTAACTATCTAAAATTAGATTGACTGTTTCCACAAAAAGTTGTCTGTCCACAAAAAATGCTCAACTTAGACAGTCATAAAAATAGGAAAATATTAAAGTTCCTACACCTATATGACCTCCACTCTAAGAAAATGCCTATAGTGGGCTTGTTACAATATTTTAAAATCCAAAAGTTTACCTATGCTCAAAGTTGAGCTCTAAAAATCAAAATTTGTCCTTCATGCTTAGGTGCTCCTGCACCAGAACCATAGAGGGGACCGCCTTTATGGAGTGGAGCCATGGGTGACCCAACTTCACATGAAATAAGTTTGATGTAGGAATAATGACAAATGTAACTGTGGTTGAGGAAAAATAGGGTTATAAGATCAAGCATTACAATCAAAACCCAATCCTACCACCTTCAAAAAATCTATCTAAATGACACAAAATGAAAGCAAATCAAGAGCAATGTCACCTAGATTGTATTGATTCCTTGGTTGAAATTTGGATTGCTTCTCAATAGTGAACAACCATAGTTGTCGAAGCTTCCATGATGATAGATGATATGCTCAAAAGTACTCAATTGATGCTTAATGGATTGAATATTCATGAGATGATATTCTAGACGCTATCAATATTGTGTGGGATGAATGAAGTGAGGTGAGAGGGTGTATATATATCTCTCAACTAAGATTGATCAACGGTGGAGATTAGGTGGCTATGTGAACAGTTGAGATTAAACAAGAAGCTTGGATGAATGTGTACAAGACATGTGTCTATAGAGATAGCTTTTATTAAATGATTGTAATTGGTTTGTTGATAATGATAGGATTGATTTTCTTAAAATAGGATGCTTTTCTATTTTAAGGGTTGGATGATGTGGATGATTGATTTTTGAACCAATTAAATCATTTTTGTATTTTATTTTTTAACAAACTATGGACAAGTGTGACTTGTACACATAGAAGAATGTGATAAGAGAGGAAATGATAAGATAAAAATAAACTAAACAAATAAATTCATTTAATTTATTTTTAAATGATAGAGGAAAAGAATAAATTTAGAAAATTGGAAGAATCAACATAAATTAAATAAATAAATTTATTTAATTTATGTGCATGATGAGAAGATAAATAAATAAAATATTAATTTTATTTATTTAGAGAGGGATAATGGAATAATTAAATAATTAAAGACTATTTAATTATAGATGAAAATAGAAGAAATAATGATAATAGATGGAATTAATTAAATAAATATGATTTATTTAATTAATGTTAGAAATAGATGATTTAGAAGAAAATAGATTAATTAACACACGTGTTCTAGACAAAACTAACATATGCAATGGTGAAAATGTGACAAATTGACAAATGATACGAAGGGTCCATTTTGGGTGTCTACATTTTGCCTCTCTTTGAGACAATGTCTGTTAGGACATTGTTTCAAAGAAGATATGATTGATACATAAGATAAACAAGCTATGCCTCAATGAAACTGACGAGTGATGCCTTCTCAAGAAGAAAACTTGGCTACTGGGAAAAGACTAGGTTGACTCGCGATTAGATGACAAAACAAGGATAGACTAGGTTAATTTGACACAGAGAATTGGGGTTTGGGTGGGATAAACTAGGGATGGAAAAGAGGAATTAGGGTTTGGCTTAGAAGAAAAAAATTATGGTTTGACTCTATAAATAGGCTTCAAGGGCTCAATTCAACTTATTTGTGCTATTTGTGTTTAAAATTCTAGAGCTCTGGTGATTTAGAGTGCATCAGGACTTCTGATAGCTTCAGGATGGTGATTCCACATGCAGATCATCGAGCAGAGAGGGTGAGGACTTATGGATGACCAGTAGGAGCTCCTGCACTGGTATGTATTGAAAACTTGCTCAGTATGCGTCATTAATAGGGTCTAAAAGTGTCATTAATTCATGCATGTGACCAAAGGCGCACTAGAATAGTGCATGCGCTTATGAGCGATAGGAAGTCGCATTTAGCTTTTTGAATCGTATATGAACACGAGTTAGTTGTGTTTGGTTAGGATGAGGCTAGAGGCTTAGTACAGATAGCTAGGGATAGACAGGGATAGAGCCATAGTCGCTATAAGACAGGCTCGGGTACAGGTGCAAGCTTACCAGGCACAGGCACAACTAGTACCAGATGATGGAGTTGTGGCGAGACTTACTACACAGAGTGATGCAAAAGTGTAGAGGGCATAGGGGATGACAGCAAAGCGAGATGCCACTATAGCTGCACTAGGTACAGATCAGGCTACCTTACACTTGGCTAGAGATCTTACTCAGGTGCAGGGTGAGCTTGGTACAACATAGGTGAAGGTAGAGTACTATAGAGGTTTATACTTTGGAGCAGTATCGATAGATCAGAGACAGCCTAGTTCCAGGACTAGATCTAGGGCTTTAGGTTCACGGAGGATAGGGAGATCCAACCCATCAGTTGTGGGCCCACCCCTATAGGCAGGTGCAGGAGGGTCTCAAGGTGGAGATTAGGGAGAGGCTTCCTCGATGAGTGCCACCCACCCAAGACATCAGGGATAGCATGCTTGTATATATTGTATCATATTGTACTATCATTTTGTATCATTGAGGCCTACAAGCTGATATATGTATTATGATGGCTTTTGGATAGCCAATTTGTATATATCGATTTATTTTGTACATGATGAGACACTTGTATATTGACCCGGATGCTTATATATGATGGATTTTTTATGACGATATATAGTGTTATGATTATGGGTGCACATGTATGATGTTTATTTTTATGGTTTTATGTTTTTATGATTATGACATGCATATGGATAGATTGTAAATGATACATGGATGCAATGTTTATAATGAATGAACGGTTATGAAAATGAAATGGACAACGATCTATGTTATGGATATAATGATATAGAGTGATGTATGTCTAACACACTTGTTTTGCAGGATGAAGACAATGAAGACAAATATTATGATAAATAGAAGAAAGTAGATGAAATTCAATTGATCAATCCTTGTGAGAGCTATGAGTTTTATTGCAGGAAAAATGGATAATGGATGATAGATGCATCTTTTAACAATGGTTGCACACAAATTTAGATATTGCAATCCTTATGTTTGATATAGCATATGGATATTATGCACCAAGGTATAGAAGCCTAGGGTGTCAATGTATCCAATGCATTCAGCATAATACAATATTGTCTATCGTATGAGGTCAAGATGTTGATCCAACATACACAAGATATGAATATTAGCTGATCTAAGATGGACTTTGACTCTGCAAGCAACGGTTTTAACTTATTTACACTAAATATAATGAAACCTTGTTGGTTATATGTATGGAAAATAGTCTTAGCATAGAATAGTCTTAGTGCATAAGAGACTATTTAGCTCCTAAGATGCAAAAGATATTGATATGCAAGATGATAATCCCAACATGTACAAGATACTATTAGGCATAGTAGGAGAATAAGATCATCCCACAAACACAGCATATGAAAGCAAATGACCATGCCCCAGTCCATACTTCATCATGACATACCAAGATATGATGAATCAAGGCAGTCTGACTAGGTATTAGAAAGGGACAAAAGTTAAATCAAAAGGAAAACAAAAGACACGGCCATCATGTTCTCTTGCCAAAATATGGTGCTCTTGAATAGATTGGATAGCGCCTTGTTGTGAGGAAAGATATATCCTATTGAAGGATGAGATGTTGGATGGATATAGCAAATGTTGGCTAAAGGCATGCGGACAAACGTCTTTGTTTACCTCTGATTTGATGAGAGCTTGAGCTATCGAGACATGCGTAGTCTATTTTTTGCTTGAGTTAGTCAAAGAGAAGAAGATGGAAGATAGGAGAGATGAAATGGAAATGGATGAATGAATCATCTATGCTTGCATATTGGATACTTCCTTCATATTCTAGACTGCCTACATACCCTATATCCATGGGATCAAAGCACAGTAGGATGATGATGAGACATGATGATATGTAGTTCTGGGTGTTTATTGATGATGTGGGAAATAGATGATAGAAGAATATGAGATGGATGAGGATGATGACTGGTGAAAGTTGGAAGAAAGATGAAAGATAGAAATGGTGTATCGCCTATGCCTAAGTCTGAATACTTCCTTTGTATTCCAGACTGCCTACATACCCTGTATCCACGGGATCAAGGCACTTAACGATAGAGATGATATGTAGTTCTTACGAATGTTTTATTGATGGTGACGATGAAAGTGGATGGATTAATCAAATTATGGATTGATGAGATTGGTTGGATGTTTGAGGATATATGATGATTTTGATGGGATGCTTAATGATGATGCTTTAAGTATCCACTCCAAAAACTAAGTGCAAGCAAGTACCCCCAGTATGGGATGAATTTATTATGGATGGTGATGGATTAGATGACCTAGATCTAGATGGATAATAGACAAAATGATACCTCAACTCCAACAATTTCCAAAATCATGATAGGAATAAGCATGGGGATGGAAAAGGGAATGATCTTATTATGGATGGAAAGACTTATTATGGTATAGGTGAAGTTTAAAATGGAAATGGATGAAGTTTATTATGGGATGGATAAAGTTTATTACGGATGGATGGATGGTAAATGAAATGAAACAGATGGTCAGAGTTGGTTCTACACATAGCACATGTTTACCGGGTTTTCACTATGGTACTTATCCTAGGTGCCTGTTTACCAGGTTTTCACCAAAGGACAGATTATTTATCTTTACTATTTTGATTTTTTTTTAATTATTTTAGGGGATATTCCAAGGATCAAGCATAAAATTTCTTCAAATGAACACTGTTGATGGGTTAATCCAAGGGAATGCCTTCAGGTTGAGAGAGTATAAGCTTTTGATCAATAGACTGATGTGATCACAAAAGGTCCTAGCCAATTTGGTTCAAATTTGCCTTTCTTTTCATGATCCTATTGATTCTTCTGATTCTCTTTAAGGACAAGGTCACCTACCCAGAACCTTCTTTCTCTGATCTTTTTGTTGTAGCTATGACAAAGACAGTTTTGATAAACTTGAAGATGATTGAGGGTTGTAAGGTGTCTTTCATCGAGTAGCTCTAGATCATTTAGTCTGGATGTTCTATACTCCTCATTAGAAATGATATGTTGTAGTGACACTCTTAGTGATGGGATCTCGACCTCAATTGGTAAAATAGCTTCGGTGCCATATACAAGAGCATAGGGTGTAGCACCAGTGGGAGTTCTGACACTTGTTTGATAGGCCCACAAGGTTGGATTCAGTTGTAGATGTCAATCATGACCAGCTTCATTGACTGTCTTCTTAAGGATTTTGATAATGGTTTTATTAGAAGCCTCAACTTGGCCATTACTCTGGGGATAGTAAGTTGTAGAAAAATTGTCTTGGATATGGAATTTGCTGCATAGCTCATAGACTTCTTGGTTCTTAAAAGGATGTCCATTATCAATAACAATGGCTTGTGGAACTCTGTATCGGCAAATAATGTAATGAAGGATAAATTTGGATATTTTTTTGCCAGTGATATAAGTCATTGGTATGGCTTCAACCCACTTTGTAATACTCTGTGGTGGTAATGATAAACTTGTAGCCATTAGATGAGGGTGGGTGAATATTTCCTATGAGGTCGAGTCCCCACTGTGAGAAAGGCCAAAGTGTAGTAACAGGTTGTAACGCATATGCTGGAGCATGTATCAGATCCCCATGTTTCTGACATTGTAGACATCACGTAGCAAACTTATGTGCATCTTACTCCATGGTTGGCCAATAATATCCATCTCTTAAGAGTTTCTTAGTAAGGCTAGGGCCAATAGAATGCAAACCACAGACACCTTCGTGTACCTCACATAAGGCAACATTAGCTTCTCTCAAGTCAAGACACCTAAGAAGGACACCATCGAGACTCTTGCGATATGGTGTTTATCCAAAGATGGTGTAACGAGAGGCTCAATGGATAAATGTTTTACGTTGGGTGTTGGATAGTTGGAATGGAAAGGTACCATTATGGAGGTACTCATATATATCCTCATACCAAGGAGAATTGGGACCAACAATTTCACATACAAGTTCAGATTATGGAACTTCGAAAGCTGGGACCAAAAGTTGTTCAACCAAAAATTCACACCTGTGTGCATTAGAAGGCATGTTTAAAAGAGAACTGATTGTAGCCATGGCATCTGCTGCTTTATTGTTTATCCTAGGGATTTGCTCAAATGTTATCTTGGAAAAATATTTCTTGAAATCATCTACCATCAATTTATATGGGAGAATCTTTTCATCTTTTGTTTGATACTCATCCAAGACTTGTTTGATAACCAACTGAGAATCTCCAAAGACTTGTAGTTGTGTGATAGCCCATTGTACTACCATGCGTAATCCTATGATCAAGGCTTCATACTCAGCAATGTTTTTAGTGCAAGGAAAACCAATCATGTATGACTTTGGTCTACAATCTCTTTGAGGGGTGATGAAACATATTCTGGCTCTAGATCCATGCTATGTATATTTTCCATCAAAGTATAGCTGCCAAACTACTGAAGGGTATAAATTGAATAGCTCGTCATCAGGAAACTCAAGACGAATAGGATGAACATCTATCATTGGTGCTTTTTCTAATTGATCTGCAATTACTTGTCCTTTTATGGCTTTTCGATTCACACACTCTATATGAAACTCACTTAGAATCATTACCCATTTTGCTAGTCTACTTGTGAGTACCACTTTGGAAAGAAGGTACTTGAGTGGATCAAACTTAGATATGAGCTTTGTAGTTTGGTTCAATATATAGTGTCGTAACTTTTGAGAAGAAAACACTACAACTAAGCATGCTTTTTCCATGGTTAAATAGTTAAGATCATAGCCAACAAGAGTTCTGTCGATATAGTAAATGGCTTGTTCTTTTCTTGATTCATCATGTTGAGCTAAAAGAGCACCTAGAGCTGCTATTGTTGAAGAGATGTATAATAACAATGGTTGATCAGGCACAGGAGGTAGCAGAATAGGAGGTGTAGCTAGATATTTCTTTATTATCTCAAAATCTTGATGGCACTTATCATCCTATTTAAAAGGTTCTCCCTTCTGAAGAAGGTGTTGAAAAGGATGACATTTATCTGCTAGCTGTGAAATGAATCTACGGATAGACTGTAATCTACCTTGGAGACTACGAAGCTATTTCAAATTGGATGGTGGAGGCATTTCAACTATAGCTTTCACCTTGTCTGGATCAACTTTTATGCCTCATCGAGATACAATGTAACCCAACAACTTTCCTGATGTCACACCGAATACACATTTCTTAGGATTCAATTTCACTTGATATTTTTCCAATCTGTCAAAGATTTGTTCTAGTACTTGTAGATGGCCTTCTCTTGTTTTTTATTTTCCCAAGATGTCATCAACATAGTCTTCTATTATGGTGTGAAAAAGATCATGGAAGATAACAGTCATGGCTCGTTGATATGTAGCTCCTGCACTCTTAAGACCAAAAGGCATTACGACCCAACAATAGGTACCCCATGGACATATGAAGGAAGTCTTGTGTTGATCTTCTTCTAGAATTTTAATTTGATTATAGCCAGAAAATCTGTCCATCAAGGATAGCATTTCATGTCCTGTTGTGAGATCAACAATGGTATCTATGCTTGGTAATGGAAAATCATCCTTAGGACAAGCTTTGTTAAGGTCTCTAAAGTCGATGCAGCAACGAATGTGACCATCAGGTTTTGAGACTAGTACTAGATTTGAAACCCACTTAAGATAATCAATAGGGTGTATAAACTTAGCATCCAATAGTTTCTAAATTTCTGCTTTGACTAAAACTGCGACTTGAGGATGCATTTTTGAATCTTTTGTCTAACTGGTTTTACATTTGGAGATACTGCTAGATGATGTACAAAAAGTGAAGGATCTAACTCTGGCATATCTGCATAGGTCCACACAAAGTTGATTGCTCTTGTAATAAAGAAAGCGGTGAAATTTTTCTCTCTTGCTCTGATAGTGATGCTGCTAGGAATGTGATCTTTGGATTCTGTATTGTGCCTAGGTTCATCTCTTGGGATTTTTCTACCAACAATGGTGACTATTCTTGATATTCAGTGGTCAAAGGAAGGTCAAATCCTCCATCCTTGGGCATCTCAGAGAGGTTTTCACCCTCGAATACATCCTTTATTTTTACTTTTTCACGGTCAAGAGGCACCTTTAAGTTTTCACCTAATGACCTATCTTTTTTGATTTTATTTATTTCACTTTTGTGACTGAAAGATTTGATAATTACACCAAAATATGCTAATAAAGGAAGATCCATCATAAAGCCCACTTTGTGATCTCCCAATGGTATGCATTGTCTTAAACCCGTGAATTCTTCTATAGCTTCATCATTCTGAAATATGTCTAGAATAGGTGCCCCCTATTGGTCCCAATCAACAAGGTCAGGATATACGAGTTGAAGGTTGGATGATGATGGTTGAAAGGTAAGTGATGTGGATGAGAGCATAAATATGGATGTGTCTTGGAATAGTTTGGTTATGTGGTAGGAAGAGTCATCAACGACATCCGAATTAGAAGTCTCTCTTGCGGGAAAAGCTTCAGCTACCTTATCGAGAATACACTCAATGTCTTTGGAAGGCGGAACCTCCTTACCATACCCTAGACCTTGCTTATTAAACTTCTTGGTAACAATAATAGGTTCAATATGTCCTTGTCCATGTGGTCCTGGGCCTCCTTTTCCTTTACAGCCCATGTTCTTGATAATCCTAAATCCATTGTTATAATGCTCCACTTCTAGAGTGATTTGATCATTCTCATCAAAGAAGAGCCAATAGTTGATGTCATCAATGTCTTCATCTTCTAGCATTCTTGATTTGATGAACACAGTAGGAGGTGCTTTGATGATAGCTTCGGATGAGGTAGCTTTGGATACGGATGGTTTACCATAAGATTTAGGTGATAAGGGCAAAGTTCCTACACAACAAGATTCTTGTAACGTGTATTCACCAAGTCCTTTCTCCTTGTATTTAGCATTGATGTTGGGGATGGATTTACTAGATGAAGGCTTGTTCAAGTCAGATGGGTCTACATAGGAGGTATATGGATAAGATTCATTGTTGATAGGTATGTGATTAGGGTCTTGATATTTAGCTTGAAATGTTCAAAAAAACTCAAATGGATTAGGATCGGCGGGCATTGTGACTTCAACACCATTGTAGGGAAACTTGAGATATCGATGGTGGTGGATGGAATGAATTTTATGGTGTGTATCCAAGGGTAACCAAGGATAATATTGTATGGCAATTCAATATCAAGGACTTGGCAACGGGTATCAGTAGTAATAGGGCCAACCTTGATGGGTAGATAAATTATTCCCTCAGAATCTCTCTCGGCATCATCATATGCTTTGATGGTTATGCTCTTGGTAGTGTCTATGTGATCTTAAGAATATCCCAATAATTTTACAAGCTTTAGAGAACATATATTTAAACCAGCTCCACCGTCTACCAGTATACGTTTGACTCAGCGTTGGTTTATGTAAACTTTGATATGGAGGGCATCGTTATGGGATGGATCGGGTGATGAAACTAGATCTTTTCGGAAAAGGTCAAGCGATAAGGTGATGTAAGAGTCTCTATGATGGCTTGGAATTGTGTAGTATCAATATCATTTGGTATCGATGACTCTTGTAGGGCTTTACAAGAATGGTTTTATGTGCAGGTGATATCTGCAATAACTCCAAAATGGAAATATGAGTGGGAGTCTTGCCAAGATGGTCGATAATATTGTAGCTAAAGGTTTGGCATATGGTAGATGGGGCTCCTTGGATAGTAAAATGGCCTCAACAGGTAGTGATGGCACAATCGGGTTCTTTTCCCTTTACTGTGAAGGGCTCTTTTGCTCTTATGCTAATTGTAGAGATGCGATTTTGTTCGATACAGCCAATTGTGGATGACTCATAAGTATATTGGATATTCTTCCCTGTATTGGAGGTACTTGCTTTGTTATGTGATGGAAGTGGATTCTTGAAAGCATCAAGATCATAATTTGTGGTCTACTTCGGGGGATCAACAGTGATTTCTCCTTGATCAAGAAGATTTTGGATCAAATGTTTCAATTTCATACAACCAGCGGTATTATATCCTTTCATTCTATGAAATTCACAGTATTCATTATCTTTGTACCAATTAGGTTTAAAATTTGGTTCTTCATTTGGTCGAGCCTCGGGTAGTGTGATTTTGCCGACTTGTAGTAGCCTTTTAAGGACAGATTCAATGGGTTCTCCCAAAGGAGTAAATTGTCGTCTAGGTGCTTGATTTGGTTTTGGTCGATCTCTTGGAACAAAGGGTGTGTTCTTGGATGCTTCATGGATATGGATGGGAGCCTTTGTTAGGAATAGCATGCAGAAGATATCAATTAAATATAGATAAAGATTAAACAAAGGAATGAAAAATACACAGAAATTTAAAATAGTGAGAGACAATTTTAACGTGGTTCACCCAAACTCATGCTACATCCACCAACAAAGAGTCCAATATTATTATCCAACAAATAGAATTGATTACAACCAGAAATCTCATGCAACCCAAATCCACTGCAATATACTATAGATACAATACCCCAATGGAAACCCTAACCCTTAGCCTTTTTTTAATGAAGACTTTGGGGGGAAACCATGCCAACAAAACTAGGGAAAATTTAACCTCTGAGTCTGATTAGGCTCCATATAACAATAGCCTTCATGGTTTGAACATTCTTTGCATCAACAATACCATCATTAACAACATTTTTGTTCTTGTTCCAAAAGCGGGGTTTGTCATTTGAAGATTGTGCATTGTCTTTGGTTTCTTTGAAAATATTGATGACACCCTTTACAATTAAAGCTTTTTCAATGTTTGTTGCTTTAGTAATGAGTTCATCAAAAGTAATAGCACTTTGTAGTTGCAATTGGAATGATAGCTCGGGATGAAGATTTTGAACAAATATGTCCACTTGTTGTTTTTTGAGCATTTGCCATGAAAGCTTGCTAGCCATGTTTCGCCATCGGATGAATGATGAAAAATTTTCCCCATTGCGTTGTTTGTTGTTGACAAGATCATTCATGGTTACCTCATGTTCTATGTTGAAGACAAAGTGTGAGACAAATTTGCTTGCAAATTCTTTGAAAGATTTGATACCCAAAGGTAGATGAGAAAACCATTCCATTGCTTGGCCCCCAAGACTATGAGGAAAAAGATGCAAAAGATATGTGTCATTGTATGCAACGTCAAGGCAAGCGATATAGAAGGTTCGAAGATGATCATTTGGATCACCTTTTCCTTTGTATTTGTCAAATTGTGGTATCTCAAAATGTGGAGGAAAAGGTATCATTTGAAGTGTCTTGTCAAAAGGATATGTGCATACATCTTCAAAAGCAAACGTTTTCTTTGTGTGGCCCATGCTTATGTCTTCGACTCATTGTTGTAATTGTTCAAATTGCTGCTACATATCAAATGTAGATGTTTGTTATTGTTGCATAGGATTTTGATGGCTTGGATGAGGTATTTGATACACTAGAGTGTGGTTTGGAGGATATTATTGGGATGTGTTGTATAGCGGGTGTATGTGTTGTGGCCTTGGTTATCAAATGGTGGAAACGTATAGGTGTCCGGTGAGGGATTAATGCGTTGGGTTTGTATCACATGTGAACCAAAAGATGGATTGGTGTAAGACATATATTGGTTAGAGATTGGCTGAGCTTGGGATACAACAGGTGGATTGGATGGTTGTGGTCCAAGTGAAAGGAGTTGATCGACATATGATATGTTGGAGTGTGTTTGTGATCCAAAAGGTTGGTCGATAAATGATGTATTAGGATTGGATTGTACATTCTATGTATGGGAAGGCACATTAGGTGGTTGAGATGGTCCAACATGTGACACAATTAGAGTAGAAACATGAGGCACTTGTGTTACTTGTGGAGGAGTGATGTTCATGGAAGAAGATACCAAGTGATGAGATACATGAGATGTAGCAACATGTGGCACACTTTGGTTGGAGACTTGAGGTGCTTGAGACACATGCGAAGGAGTGACATGAGATGCATGACATATGGCATGCTTTGGTTAGGAACTTGAGGTGCTTGTGACACATATGAGTTAATGACATTTGATGGTGTTAACAAAGGCTCTATTGATGTGGGTGCATAAAATGGAGGGATGGATGGATTGGTAAAAGATGGTGTTTGAATGTTGTGTGTGGATGATGTGGGCTTGGTGGAAATGGTAGTAATAGCCTTATGAGTATCCTTAGCAGCAACAACAACATCATTGGTTGGGTCTTGTTTTGTGATCTTGGATATGTCAAAGCCACTTGGCAATTTGGCTCCTCTTTGAGCTAATTGTAGGAAAAATTAGTTGGGATCGAACATTATGAGCCTATTGACATTTTGTAATGTGTCAATGTCTTGTAAATCTGCTAAGTCATCTTGAGATTCCTCATAGGCTGGTTGATTGAAAGGATGTTGTGGTGTGTGGGTTGATGATGAAGGTCCAAAATGATATGGTGAAGGATGGGTTGATGATGAGGGTCTGGGAGTGTAACCTTTGGGTACAAACATATCCTGAGGCATTCCAGTCATGAATTTTGAAGCATCCTTAAGAGGAGTGGATTGGAATTGCTGTAGGTTGGCTTCCATGGCTCTTTTGTATTGGCTCCTTGTTTGAAGCATTGTGATGTTTGGATGATGGCTGTGATTTTTTTGGACTTATGTGACAAAGTTGAGACTCTTGGATTGTTTGATTGGTTTTGATTGATTTTGGTTCATGATTTGGATGGCTTGATCGATTGATTAGATTGTTGATTTCTGATTGATTGGTTGTTTGGATTTTGATTGATTGATTGATTATCCCCCAAGAGATAGACTCTTGAACTCAAGGGTAGACAAGATTGATTGATGATGGTGTTATAGACCAACTCAAAAGGAACCACTCTCTTAAGATGGAAAAGATTGTTGTGATATGATCAAAAGCTAGATAATGATCAAAGCCAAAGGATGATGTCGATTTGATTGATTGATTGATATTGATAGCTGATTTAGAGTCTTAAGAGGATGGAAGGCTTAAAAAGTCCAAAAGTGTGATGTGATTAGGCTGGATAAGATGATTACTGGTTGTAGATGATCAACTGGATTGTCTGGAAGCTTATAACAGGCTCAGGATTGACTGGAAATGTGATTTTTTGACTGGATAGATATAACATGCTACAGTTTTCCAAAGGCGATGCTATTCAGACCAAAGGTGATTCACAATAGCTCAAATGCAACTGGGGATAATTCAAAGGTGACTGTTTATAGATCAAAGGTAACTTTTCGCTATTCAAATGTGACTGGGTATGGCTCAAAGGTGACACCTAATAATTCAAAGGCACCTATGTTATGGCCAAAGACAAATTTGAGGCTAACCAAAGGCGAGCCTCTATGATGCAAAGGCGATTGACTGTAGTTCAAAGGCAATTGGTTATTGTTCAAAGGCAATTTTCTGTGACAGTGAATTGTTTTTTTAGCAGTTTTATTTTTTATTTTTTGACAAGAGAACAAATAGAAAAAGACACACACATAAGACACTCACAAACATGTACAACCTAGGCTAGAAAGGATACTACTTGTTGAATCCCTACTTGGATTTCTCCAAATACTAAGACAAAGCAGACAGCTAGAGCTATTGGTGACACTGGCTCCCCCTTTCATAGCACGAGCACACCAACTTCTCTTACCCTTCGGATCGTATGAAGTAAGGGATTTCTATCTCCACAATGAATAGTACACGTAGGGCAGCTTCAGAGGTCTGACCTCCTGCATCAACAAGTAAAGGGATTTCGGCATCGAAAACAAATAGTTTCTAGTGAATATTCAGGGGATTGGCATGTTACGTGCATCCAGCAAGCCACTTAAAGCTCTAACTCACTCTACTAGGAGTCTCATATATGCAAGGTATGCCTCCTTTCAAACTAGCACTGTACGGTAAGCCCTGGTACCGGTTTGGACTTGGCTTTCACCTTATCCTATTTTATATAGCAGACCGAACGAAAGTACCACTTGAGGTCGTTCCATTGGGGTGATCTTTTCCCACCAAGGCAGGGCTCTCTAAAGATAATAACAAGTTCTCTTGCACCCAAGATCCATTTTATAGGCAAGGGGAGAGGATACTTTTGTTATGAGCTTAGGGTTACAATCATGCACAACAAGCAAACAAAAAAGATAAAACAAACACAAAGCAAACAAGGTTCTTTTTAAGCACCAAAACCAAATGTTCCTAAATTAGTGAAAAATATGATGAGTCTTTGACCAATCAATCCTGCAACAGATTTATTAGTAGTTTTAGATCCACCTTTTTTTGACAAAATGATAAGATGCTGCAACGACAAGTGTTAGCTGTCAAAGAAATCAACTTGCAACAGTAAAAACCAAAGGCGAATGAGTAGTGATCAAATGCAATTGTCTACAAATTAAATGCAATTATAATTTTACCAAATGCGATCACTTGTTGTGTAAACGCGAGTATGTGTGGTGCAAAGGCAATCGAGGACCATGCAAATGTGATCTTTTTTCAATCAAAGGCACTTAGATATGTGAAATCTACAAAAACTTGAGATCTGGGATTAGATAAATGATCAAAAGGAAAATATGAAGGCTCTGATAACATAGGAGGATGGATTGGTTGAATTACATCGGGTATTCTGCAACACAACACAAAAGATCCCACTATATGATATGATTAGGTCAAAGACAAATCAAACCCCAAATAAACCAGCTTGAGGATGAAAAAAGTCCATTAGGGTTAGCAAATAAACCAACTTGCAAACCAAATCAAACATAGAAAGACTGAAGAAAACCCTAAAAAACCTTGCAAAAAGAGAAATATATCAACAAAACCCTAGTTACCCAGAGACGATTCCCTGTCGATCAAAAGCGACGATTTGTAGACTAGAGGTGACTGAAGATTATGCAAAAAAATTTCACTGACCAACTACGATCCGAAGCCATGCAAAGGTGATTTATTGATGATCAAATGTGATTCTCTGTAGATCAAATGCACTCTACGTACCTAGACTTCAAAAACAACTTTCAAATGAAAAGATTATCAAGGATGTGGGTCCCACCAGGCGTGCCAAAATGTGGGTGAGGAAAAATCAAGTTAATAAGATCAAGCATTAAAATCAAAACTCAATCCTACCACCTTCAAGAAATCTAAATGACACAAAATGAAAGCAAATCAAGAGCAATGTCACCTAGATTGTATTGATTCCTTGGTTGAAATGTGGATTTCTTCTCAATAGTGAACAACCATAGTTGTCAAAGCTGCCATGATGATAGCTGATATGCTCAAAAGTACTCAATGGATGCTTAATGGATTGAATATGCATGAGATGGTAATCTGGATGCTATCAAGATTGTGTGGGATGAATGGAGTGAGGTGAGAGGGTGTATATATAGCTCTCAACTAAGATTGATCAACGGTGGAGATTAGGTGGCTATGTGAACAGTTGAGATTAAACAAGAAACTTGGATGAATGTGTACAAGACATGTGTCCATAGATATAGCTTTTATTAAATGATTGTAGCTGGTTTGTTGATAATGATAGGATTGATTTTTTTAAAAATAGGATGATTTTCTATTTTAAGGGTTGGATGATGTGGATGATTGATCTTTGAACCAATTAAATCATTTTTGTATTTTATTTTTTAACAAACTATGGACAAGTGTGACTTGTACACATAGAAGAATGTGATAAGAGAGGAAATTATAAGATAAAAATAAACTAAACAAATAAATTCATTTAATTTATTTTTAAATGATAGAGGAAAAGACTAAATTTAGAAAAGTGGAAGAATCAACATAGATTAAATAAATAAATTTATTTAATTTATGTGCATGATGAGAAGATAAATAAATAAAATATTAATTTTATTTATTTAGAGAGGGATAATGGAATAATTAAATAATTAAATACTATTTAGTTATAGATGAAAATAGAAGAAATAATGATAATAGATGGAATTAATTAAATAAATATTATTTATTTAATTAATGTTAGAAATAGATGATTTAGAAGAAAATAGATTAATTAACACACGTGTGCTAGACAAAATTAACATATGCAATGGTGAAAATGTGACAAATTGACAAATGATACGAAGGGTCAATTTTGGATGTCTACAGTAACATTCAAGGTTCTTGGCCCAACCTTGACATTGAGGGTCAAGGCACCAAGAGTTGGAAGGATAGACCCATCATGTGCTCTAATCATGAATTCTAATACATCATAGTGATTGTGGTGTAAACCATGCATGTAGAGAAACTCTTCAATTACTACATTTACCATGCATATAGGATCTATCATAGCATCTCTAATGGATTTATCGTTGATTCAAATGGTGATGTAGAGAGGTCCATCAGGAGCTTCAATAGTAACATCATGAGGAGTAAAAGATATAGACAGTTCAGGTTCTGCGTACTTTTTATGAGGGCGGGCATCTACCATACAAACATCGCCTTTATAATTTTGTTCTTGAGATGTGTCCAGAACATTAGATTCATGATGAGGTAATGAATTTGTATATTTTTGAAGAATTTGATTAGGTAGAGCCATCGATTTATTTCCTTTGTCGTTTATACCAACAACCTAGATGACATTAGAATCAATGAGGTCTTGAACTTCATGTTTAAGATGCATACATCTTCCAGTGTCATGATCGGTGGTGTGGTGAAATTGAAAAAAGGCCTTCGAGTCAAAGGAAGATGCTTGCATCTTACTTGGATCGATAGGTCGAATAGGTGGAAGCTTGATGAGATTGTTGTTCAATAGTTGCATCATTATAGAGTAGAGAGACTCCAATAATGGTGTGAAATGTCTTGTTTTTTGTTTTAATTTATATGAGGTGGGAGCAGGAGATGACGTTGTTGCCACATGTTTTCTTATGTTACTAGCTAAAATTGCATTGATCTTGATGGAGTTTTTGTTGTGTCTTTTGAACGAATGATTGTGTGAGGCTTCAGATTAACCAACTAGAGCTGATGAGGGATTATTCTCATACTAATTAACTGAAAGGTGGTAATCACAGAGAGTCGTGCAAAGATGAGTGAAAGATTCATAGCGCATCAACAATATCTTATCATGGATGTGAGGTTGTAAATTTCCAATAAAGATTCTTTGTACATCAGCATCCATAATAGAATATTGAACTTGTGAAAAGAGGGATTGATAACGACCCATAAAATTTGTAACTTTCTCTTTTGTTCCTTGTTTGCAATGAACCAAGTTGATCAAAGAGACTTGAGGTCCAATGTTAGCTTGAAAATGTTCGAGGAATTTATAGATGAATTGTGAAAAAGAAGTGATTGAATTAGGAGGCAACATGTTACATATGCACTGATCACATATTGTTTGATGGCAAGTGAAACAAGATTTTAGGTTATCAGATGACTCTCGGGGAAAAGAGAGAGAGTATCTTTCTAGGAGAGAGATATAGACCTCGGGTTACGAGTGATTTATTTGCCAAACTGAGTTATAAGTGTTTAACAAAAACCTGAACTATAGTGTCATAGAGGTAAGCTTTGTCTTGTCAGTTTACTTCTGAACCTAATCGACAGGTAGCCGATATTGTTTTCAAATCTTTCTAAGTCATATTAAGTCATCTTAGTCGTTAATAACATTAACAACGTTGTTTGAGTTTGATTTATAACTATTTACATTTAATGTAGATATTACGACGTTTCTGTCATAAAATAATTGTCTTACTACAATTATTAATATATTTGACGTGCTATAAATGATTCTTATATGTTAAGACATTTTTGTTGAAGTTATTATTATGTGATTATTGTCGACGGATTATGATGGGGAGACAAGCTCAACCCAATCACAATATCTATAGACCATGATTTAATAATATCTTATTATTGAATAAACTATATCTATCTAATGCAATAGGTGATGTTATGATAATTATAATTGATGTAATCAATATTTATTAAATATTGATGCCTTAGCATCGAATGAGGAGAATATCTCCCATAGAGTCAATGGTTTAATGTTGAGTAAGACGAAGGCTTAATTGTAGAAGAGTCTTCAATAGTGTTGGTGGTAGATCGAACCACTCATTGTGAATCATTTAATGATCAGTTGTGTTTAAGTGAAGTGTTGATCACATCTTAGAAGGTTGACTGTGGTTTTTTAAACCGTCACAATCATCGAGTCATGGAGCAGTAATTTCCCATCGACATGTGGGATTTACACATGAATAATGGACTTCAATTTTGTTTTAACGATATAGACTATTAAGAAGTTGGTAACCGAACGTAGAGGAGGTGGGAGATGAGGCGACTCTGTAGGAGTTGTGCCTCTGTCATTATGACCAACGACTCGAATGAGTCATGGTTGGTTTTTATTTTAAGTAGGTTTAGAACTTGTAGAACATACAGAAGGGAGAATAGAAGAGGATTCAGGATAGAATATAGTAGCTGTGACCTAGACACATTCACAATCCAGTGGCGTCGACTCGGTGAATCATTCGCCCATCTCAACTAGTTCAAGTTGCACATTACCAGGTATTCCTCAGTGCATGTATCATAAATCCATGAGGAAATCGAATAGCTTATTTAAGACTATATAACGTAGTAATGAAGGTGACTATATGAGTCCGCTGGTTAGGATTAACCTTTTGATTTGTGTTGTGATAGTCGAAGACTATTTAGTATCAACTTAAGATGGTTCCATTAACATTGTAAGTAAACTATTTTGAATTATTTTCTTGTAGTCGATGGAGACATCAAATGTTATTTACATGGTTGAAAATTTGTCATACCGGTGAGTAAACTGATATAGGTAGACAGAGTCGACTACCTTCTTAGTGAATATAAATCGTTGATTATACCAAACCATTGAATGTAAGATAAATGAATATCTTAGTAAGGGACTGTCTTGAGTTGTCGTGAGCTTGAATAAATAGTCTTCTTATTGATTTAGGTTTGAAGTCAGTCAATTAAGAGATTGAGAATTAACCATATGTTAGGCTCTCGAATGGATGAACCATGTTTTCATTTTGAACCATATAGTAATGAGGTTAGAATGATTTAACATTTTGTCTTGTATAGGTTATATATATAGGCATAACAGATAATGTTATTTAACCAAGAATTTTAGACTTATTCAATTCATCAGTAAACTTTTGTATCATATCAAATGGTAGTAACTTAGAGATATTAGGGAAAATGGAATAAGGTTTTTATGAGAAATTTCATTTAAGACTAATTGTCTTTCTTATACATGAAGAGATCCAATACAATGGAGTAGGCCAAGTATACTAGAGTAAGACCTAGTAAGGATATTTATACTGGGTTATGTTGTTTATATACATTATCAAAGTTATTTTATGATTCCTTATATAGGAGACATTATTATTTTGGAGAATTATAGTATTATTAACTTTTCTTAAGTTAATCAAGGGTTATTACCGATTCCAGAACTCCTAAACATAAGATATGGTTATATCGTTATATCATATTAACAAGGAATGTTAGGGTAACCCTAGAATTGACTACCAATAAATTGAATGGATATGTCATATAGACTTACTCAAGTCATAAGGTATTATTATTGCGACTCTTAGTTTAAACTATGGCATGAATAGGGTTGATAAGAGTTATAAACTACGTGAATAAGATGGTATCCAAGTCGAGTAGGGGTGGGTGAACACAACGATTATGTTCTTTTTGAACATTATTGAAATTAAAAACTTTGGCCAAAGTAATGCATTTGTTTTCTGCATGCATTGTCGGTTCACTGTATTCGGATTGCTCATCCTATCAGAAATCATTCTTAGCTAGAGGGTATCTAGGGTTGTATGGTTGATAGAGTTGAGTAGAATACAACACTAATTACTCAGAAAAGGCAAATTACCACTGGTCACCTTTGGTATATATCCCTCGAGAAGAGTAGGGCCACTTCCTATGTGGAAGATGTGTGGGAGATCGTCGGTCTGTGGTTGGAGGTAAATCACTGGAAAGATGCTCTCTCTCTCCAAACAGAAAACATGCCAGGACTTGTGATAAAGATGTCGGATATTCAGATGCAGTATTGATTCCAAATTTGTATATGTAATGGTTTTACATTTGTAAACATTGTAAACGAAAAGACAATATGGGTATATTGTATTTTGTAAAAGAAATCTTGTAAATGTAGTTACTTTATTATATGTTGAATAAAAAGAAAAATTTTCTCTATCTCATTTTTACCTTGTTGATTTACTCTATGGTAAATTTTGGGTTTTTACTATGTTTTTAGAGCGTGGATGCTACACAACAAGAAAAACCAATCCAAGGCCGAATCTTTGAGTGACCTAGGAAAGATTTTTGCCAAAATTGCATCTTCAAAGAATAAATCACTACACATAGTTGTAAAGGCTGCCACATTGTTTTTAGGGTCTCCCTTCCCATTATACTTCTCAAAGTGAGGGGTTTCAAACTTCTCAAACATTTGAGCTCTTAGTATAAGATAGGATAAAGGGATACAGATATAATGAGATGCCGTAGATGGTTTGGTAGGACTTTGGTTTATGCTTGCTAATTGTTGTTGGATGGAGTTCATGTTTTGCAAAAGTTGATTAATGACGGGGTCGGAAGGTGAACTAGGTTGAGATTGGTATGAATGGATAGGGCTAACCATAGGTTGTGAAACTATATCATTGGCCTTTTGGAAAGTGATATTAGGCTTAGTTTGATTTGATGCAGGTTGGGTGTCACTAGGTGTGGTATTTGTATAGTTGAAGGGAATGAAACTATAATGACGAATGGGATTCCCAGTAGATAACCCAACACATGTGGTAGCACTATTACTTGGCTATGTAGTTGTGGTGAGAATAGTAGATGTATATGGAGGAATAGGGGATGTCGATATGGGTGCCAACAATTGAGTCCCTATTTATTTAGAAGAAGTGACATTAGTGACAATTTCAATGCAACGAGATGCAGATAGAATGTTGTTATGCACTATATGAGCAAGGTCATGCAAGACTTCCAATCCTTCTTAACCTTCAAGCAAAAGACTTCTTAGACTCTCAACAACAGGGATGACCTCTTCATCTATATGTTCTAAGCTTTAAAATTGCTGAAAATTAGCCAACTCAGTGTCTAATCTCTGAATTTGAACTTCAAGAACATGAGCCACAAGGTCATCAATGTTGATGGATTCATGAAAATTTGATGCTTTCGGCATATGCAAAGGGATATCAAGAAGAAGTAATTTACCTTCTTGCGTGATTAGACTTGAGAATCAGGGTTCCGATGTATTGTTACCATCATTATTCAAAGTATTAGACCCATAATTCAAAGATTTCTTCTCACAAGAGTGTTTTAATTAGGGCACCGGATCACAAAACTCATAAATTGCTTACAAGCTTTAGTGACACACAAGATGCACACAAAGAAGAGATGAATGAGGTGATGAAAGAAGAGTTTGAATTATTTAAATGGAGCAATGTTTTATAATTTTTATCAAACGATAACACATATAATGAAATAATAAATTCTTAATCAAGTTCAACTCTACTCAAAGCAAATTAGATATCATGTATACTCATCTTCAAATCACATCCTAACTTTAATGCTTTTCTTAAAATGTACCAATGCAGAAATTGTTCTTCTTTTCAAATTTCAAAAACTAATTGACATATATGATGTATGATAGAAATGTAAAATCAGATTTAAAATGCAAACATTATCAGCAAAATCTAAAACAAGATATGAATCACAAACCCTAGATTTCACAAAAACTGGGTTTTTCTAAAAATGCAACTTTTTTCTTAACAAACCTTAGCAATGAATAGTTTCAAATGCAAAATAAAGCACAAATAAATCACCCATTAGTGCAATACCAATCAGATCAGATGCAAAAATGAGAAATGTCAATGTTTCTATAATGATCTAAAAATTATGCAATGAAAACAATGCAATAAATATGTTTTTTTTTCTAATCCTAAAGTGCTTGATTTTTTCACTTTCAGTGCAAGTATGCAAGAATTTATTTTCTTTAAACACAAATATGATATGCAACAATAAATGAAAATAATTTAATCATGCAATGAAGATTTGAAACAAATCACTAATCTCCAAACCCTAGGTTCAAGACTAGCTAGGTTTTCTAAAAATGCAAGGTTTTCTAAACCCTAATTTTGAAACTATGTAGAAATAATCTATGTAGGTATGCAAAATGATAAATGAATTCAATCCTAATAAGATCTAGGGCTGCAAAAAAATTGTATCTAATGCAATAAATATGCCAAAGTGCAAGAAATGACGGGTTCACCAAAATGTTTTGAGATGGAAAGATCTAGCCTAAGAAGTTAAACTAGGTCAAACCCTCTTCCACAAATATTAGGACACAAACCAAGCTTGGCTTCTACCCATGAAGGAGAGACAAACTATAGGGGTTCTACCCTTTTGCTATATAGAGGAGAATCAACCAAATCCAACCAAAACTAACCAAGCAAACTAGGGCTAAAGATGAAACCCTAATTTACAAAGATCGATAAATATACGACAGTCTGAAACATAAATAGAAAATTAGAAAGTATAACATAGAATCAAGATACATATCATAATATGGATCTAATCTTAGGAGCACTAAAATGCCAGGGCGCTCAGTGCCCTAGACCCTTTCTAGGGTTTTACAGAATCTTTGAGCTCCACCAGACTTGTACCTACAAACCCTTTCTTCTTCCCAGATCTTGTCTTCAGAAACCTGTATCTTCAACTTGCACACAAGCAAAGAGGGAAAAGGTTTTGTTATGTTTATGGGCTTGCCTAGGTCAAACCCTGTGTTGGTGTTTCCACCTCCACTACAATGACGATTAGTGATCCAAGAGTGCATGCCCTAGGAGGGCAGAGGCAAGATCAACAATATATGATAGAAATATGAATGAAAGTGATAATGATTACCACAAGGTGTGAAACCCTTGTTGATGTAGATAAATCAATATCTTGCACCAACAAGGAGATATAAAAAGATAGCTTGAACATCCTTCAAAACCTGCAAATGAGAATCATAACATCCACAAGCATGAAGAGCATTTGAGCATCGAAGATCAAAACATGTTAGCAAAATTACAATATCTATCTAGATGTAAAATGAATTGTAAAACTCCCTTATATATGCATTCCCGCTCACTAATGAAAAATAAAACCAAATGGGGCTGACAAGTAAAAGTTAAGGAGGTGTTCTAAGCTAACACCAAAAAAATAGGACCGAGGCTAACTTTCGGGACCAGGGCGCTAGGCACCCTAGTCCTTTAGCCCCACAAAATCTGAAGAGTGTCCATTTAAGTGGGCTTAGACCAGTCCCAACCTTATTTTGTCGGGTTTATTCATTGAGATCGAGATTTAATCGTTTAATGTTAAAAAAGGTGTTAAAATAGGTCCTGATTAACAAGTGTACACATTTTACTCTATAACAATCTATTATTCCCTTTCTCTTTCATTGTGTTTGGCTCCTTATTGGTAAAGATGAAGATTTGAGAACTTAGGAATCATTAAGTCCTTTGAATGTTTGAACAAGGGAAACAAGGACTTAGGATATTTTAGAGGGGGTTTAAAACTGGGAACCCATTAAACATATCTCGGGTCGAATATCAATGGTGGGTTCAACAAGGGAATAACATGGGACTTTAATGATTTTAGGGAAAACTTTAGGCTTGAAAATAGGGGTCCTAACATGTCCAACCATGAATCCAAGGGAGGTATGGTCATCAAGTTTCTTTCGTCAGGTTTGGCATCAAATGTTGCTTGGGGATTTGACCCCATTCATCAAGCTAGGAGAGGTAAGGTTGTCATATTGTTTTCACTAGATTGATTCTAAATTGAGTGTTTGTAGTTAAGGATTTGACCCCACTATTTGAGTTATCTATATGCTTTTTAATTTTGACAGTTGCTTTTGTGGGCTAGTCAACATTTATGTTGCCAAGGATGTCATAGAGATGTCAACATTTTTATAGCGGCATGCAAACCATCTCCCTTGCTACCTATTCATGGAATTTCTGTCATACCTAACCTTACCACAAACATATGGTTAGGACTAGTTATCAATCTTCTAGAGGAATAGACGTTCTTTATTTGTAAGACAAGATCACCAATTTTTAGCTTCATATGATGATTAGCACCACATGACAATTATCACTTTACCACATGCCTAACCATGAAACCAAGGGAGGTGTGGTCATCATATTGCGTTCACTAGGTTTAGCATCAAATGTTAGTTGGGGATCTGACCCCACTCTTCGAGCTAAAATTGCTTGTTTTTTTATTTTGATGGTCTTTTTCTTGGGCTTGTCAACTTGTATGCTTCCAATGACATAGTGAGGTCAATGTTCTAGTAGTAGCTTGCAAACCATCTCCTCGATACATATTTGGTTATATGTGAGGATTTAAAAATGGTGGAGTCTATAATGAAAGAAGGCTTTTTTCTTTGTTGGTGTGCTAATGAGCATGAAGTGTGATTCTATATGCATGATAAACTTGGGATTTTTTAATACTAATCACTATAGGAGCTCATCCCTTCTCACAACTTGGTTCACTTAACCTAATAATTGTCAAGGAAATGCATGCACTCTCAAGTGTAGTTGGTCCATGATGGTAGACCAAAATGCTTTCTTTTTTCTTCTACCAATTATGATTTCCTAGTGAGTGTTATGTTTGAATCTAGACTTTTAGATTATCTTCTCATCATTTTTAGTTGATAAGACTATACCACTTTCGAGAGCTAAAAAAATTGATTGTATCTCAACATGAACCATCTCAACCATAAATGGACTTTAGGGCACCTCAAAATCATTTGGTCAACCCATCATAGACACTGATTGGATTGATTGGTAGAATTACATTATTTTAGTATGGCCATATTTTTATGTCACCATAGAAAGTAGGTCTCAATATTTCAAAGATAAGCTCATTTTGCTACCACCCAAACTTTACTTGGGTTTCTCAAGAGACTTAGAAATCTTTGTTTGACAAGGACCTTTAGTTGCACCATGTCACTTTTAGCCACAAGTTTATCGTGGAAAATTCACACATGATTAGTGGAGAGCCACTTAGAACATATATGCATTATCTGAAATTTGGAGATAGTCTCCAAATAAAATTTCCTTCACTTCATTCTAGTAAGGTCATAGACAAGATCAAAGCCATAAAAAATGCCTATTCCAAACTCACTCACCTTCTAGGTAATCTACAAGATTTTTTTCCCATTATAATAATCTATAATTTGGTTAAACAAGTTGTAGAAATTAAGAAATAAGTGAATAAACTACTTTCTACTTAACTAAACACAAATGATGGTTAATTGAGTGGAGAATGTTGTGTAAGAATGAATATAATTGTTGGAAACTTGAAAAAATAATATAAAAGATAGAATATATGTTGGAAAACCCCTCTTAAAGGGAAAAACCAATTAGAGTTGGTAAATGCTCAACTACCTATTAGTTGTTAATCTCAATAACACTAGTACAATGAGGGTATACAACTAAATTGTTGTTCCAAATGCTCTTTGACAAGCATACATAGTCTTCTACCATAGAAATTTCCTTTCTCAGAACCCTTGCAACAAGTTTTGGATAGCTTCTTATAGATGTTTGGACCCTTTCTTGTGCACTAGAAGACTCCAATTTGGAATTGGAAGTGCCAAAAGTCAGTTGGTTCAAATTTAAAGTTTGTGTTCCATGTTTCATGATGAAATGGTCAGGTTCTCATCAAGGGATGATTTTATTTTTACCATGGTAGTTTTTCTTTTTCTAGCAGTAGTTTCATTTTTGCCACAATTTTTATTTAACAACATTAGTTTTGCTTCCACCATGATGGTTTCATAACTTCTTCCTAGTGTAAAGCAATGGTTTTGTCTTGTGGAAAAAACCACTTATTTTATGGAGTTCTCACTTCTAGATTTTGTACAACTAATGAAGATAATTGACTATTTATATCCCTATGGATCTTAGAGATCCTTTGGTCCCACAAAATTTAAATGAGACACTAAGTGAGGAAACAACTCCCCCACTTTCTCCTTGGAGTAAAATTTTTCTTGCTTCAATGCTTGTACCTTGAATCCAATTCACTATGGCTCTCGATCTCCTCGTTTAGTCTTGCTTATATTCTATTGTAAGACTACATACTCTAAAATATTGCTTGCTTTTCATGCACCAAGTATTCCAAAGAGGAAAACACTTCTTCTTTGTCCAACATTGAAAATTTAAAGAGTTACAAATACTCACAACTCACCATAGAATGCATCACCATGAAAGGAGGTAAATCACATCTGAATGGATTGTCATGAATTGATTCTAAGATGGAAAATGGTCCAAACCTTAGTGGTTTCATTTTCTTGGCTTGTCCTTGCAACCTTACTTTACCTAGGACAACCATACTTAGTCCCTACCTTGAGATTATGCTCGAAATGATGTTAGTCATGTCTTCTCTTTTACTTATCTTGAGACCTTTCAAGCATCTCTCTTAATTTGAGATGGATTTGTTGAATTTTCTCTTAAAATTCCATTGCTATAGTCACCTATGAATCTTGTCCACCTTTCTCCTTGTGTTGTTATAATGCAACATCAAGTAGACTAGTAGGAAAACACCCCAAACAAGCCTCAAATGGTTATTGATATGTAGAGGAATGGATTACTCTATTGTAGGAATGTTGGATGTAGGGTAAAGATTCATCTCATGCCTTGCACCACATGCTATTATAGCCCCTAATAAATTGAAACATAGTCCTATTGACTACCTCTATTTGTCCATTTTTTTGAGGATGGAAAGGTGCGCTCCTTGGGAGCTTGGTATACATTTTTTACCCACAAATTGGACCTAAACCTACCAAAAAATGCATATTTATATCTAAAACAATTAACTTAGGTATCCCATAGTACACACAAACATTATCAAATGCTTATTTCCCTGTAATTATTTTCTTGCATGGAATTAGAATGCATATATTGCCAAATCTATCATCCATAACCACAAAAAGATAGTTACGTCCATGCTTACTAACAGGTAAAATGGTCCTATAAAATTCATAGAAATTCTTTCCCATAGTCTTGTGGGTATGTGTAGAGGCATATACAATCCTTTCTTGTCTTAGATTTAGTAGTGCAACACTTGGCTCATGACCTCTAATAAATCTAGGTACTTCCAACTACATTTTGGGATGATACACATACCTTTGCAAATGGACAATTGTCTTACCAACACCAAGATGACTTGTGACTATGGAGGTATGTGTCTCCCTCATGAGTATAAGTCTTTGTGCCTTTGGCATATATAATTTACCTAACTTAGAGAGAGTCCCATCCTTTATGTAGAAGTCTTCTTCACTCTTGACAGCTTCTTGAGATTGCAATTACTTGAACTTCTCCCTAAAATATGCTTCATTAGCATAATCTTCTTGGAGCACGCGCTGGATGTGGGTTGAATGAACAACTAGTGAATGGATGCACATAACACACAAATGAAAGATAAACAAGAAAGAACAATGGAAATCAAATGGTAAACATGTATATTTAATTGTAGAATTGAAAGTACATATCAACCACTTTGTAAATACGAAACTTTGATGCACTATACTACCTCAACCCTTAGATAAATATATGTAGTGAATATTTGAAATATAATCCACAATTTTCTCTCTTTCAAGCTCTATCCAGAATCTTCTATCTTCAATTTGCCAACTTTAGGATCAAGCCCTCCCTCTTGGAGTCAAGCCCTTGTAATAGTCACATGATCAACTATAAATAAGCACCTAGGCACATATGAAATATAAAGCACTAGATCCAAGACTATCACACCCTATGCCTCCATTGAATGTGTGCATAGAAGGAAATCCTAAGGGATGTGTAGACAATAAATTTAGACCATTCCTTAATAACCCCAATTGTAGCACCTTCCCAACCTTTTAATTTTGATGGTCTAACATAAATTCCTTGCAAAAAATACAAACTTTATTATATTAGAAGTTTCCTTGACAACCTAACATTGTGCTTTGACATACTAACACTAGTTGACTTTTTCAAGGTTGGCTCACTATTGAATCTATGTGGAAACTTGTACAAGGGAACTCATAAGTGCTAACCATGAGGTTGAACCAAAGTTTGTGTGTGGTACATCAAGGATGCACAATGGTAATGCATGAGTGCACACAATTATATGAGTAGTAGCAAGACTACGTGGGAAGGGATGCACAAAATAAAGTCTTGTGCCAATGCCAAAAGGTCTTCTGCAAGGAAATGGAACTACACAATCCAAGAATGAGAGTGATGTTCCACTAAAATGATCCAACAAATTAAAAAAAACACATATACACAAGTTAAGCCTTTATGAAAAACTAGGAACACATGCACACAATTTAAGCTTGTGTGCAAAACTAGGAACACATGGGCACACAAGTTAAGTTTGTGCATCAAACTAGGGAAGCATAAATTATGGCAATGTAAAATTATGCTACATTTAGTATGATCCTACATAAAACATTTTAGCTCAAAATATTGTGAGTTGGGGCTCACAATTTTAGGACTACAAGGAAGACCAACTTGGCCACCTAAGTCAACTTACTTTAGCTTCAAATATCAATGAGTCATCTACATTGAATATCGATGAGATATCTAACCCTTTAGGTAACTTGATCTCATAAGCATTATTTAAAAATATATGCAAGATGTGACATGGACCAATCTTAGGCTTTATATTGTTGTAAATTCCTCTAGGGAATTGTTTTTTCTCATATGTGTCATGGATAACTCATCCTATGAGTAGGTCTTCTCATTTCAATTCTTATTTTTGCATAATTTATACTTTGTGCAACTCTCCTCTGGTTTCTTCTTGACTTATGCATGAACTTCATTCATGTGTTGCACAAAGTCTTTAACCTTTCTGGTTATGTGCCTACCATATTCCCCTCTCAAAATATATGTGACACCTTGCAAGGATGTCCCATACACCACTTGAAATAAAATCTTCCTTGATGATCTATTCACCAAGTTATTGTACTTAAATTTAGCTTGTGCCAACATATAGTATCAATATGTAGGCTTCTCTTCTACCAAACATTTGACTAGATTGGAAAGACTTATATTGAAAACCTATATGTTTATAGATGATATGTTAAATTGTAATTGAGTTGCATGCCCACCTCTCTCCTTAGAGCACTAGAAATGGTTAAGGAACTTCATATCCTAGTTTGATGTAATGCTTTGTGGAAAACCATGCAACCACACTATCTCCTTGAAGAATAGGTTCATAATCCTCAACACATCATTTATCTTTTGACGAAGAATTAAATGTACACCATCTTAAAAAATAATTAACCTCTATGAAGATAGAGTCATTACATTTTTGCATGTGGTGATCCAAGGATAAAGTCCATGGGTTGTTCCTCCCAAGGTCTATCTAGAATTCATGATGATTGTACAACCTAGTGTTATGTACCACTCCCTTTTCTACTTGACACATTTTGTAGTACTCCATGAACCTTCTCACATATTTGCACAAACTTGATTAGTAGTGTCACCCCTCTAGCATGGCCAGTCTTGTTTATGTCAAGTGTCCTTTGAGTTTGCAACTATGTAACTCTTTGGTGAGGTTCTCCCTCACTAAACTTTACAAAATGTACATTTTTTTTTCCTCTTGAACATGTATCCCTCTTCCATGTACTCCTCAAATGGGCCTCTTATGTCAACCCATGGCTCCATATGTGCATGACATACATCTATAAAATCAAGATATGTGACATACAAATCTTTCATCACTTTCATACCCACTAGTTCCACTTTCATCATGGACATAATACTTACCTCTTGCTCAAAATGTCTACAACCTTGTTGGTTTTATCTGTGTAGTGCTTCAACAAAAAAGAGTAACCCTACCAATACTCTACCCACCTCATATTCCATTGATTTAGATTTGTCTAATTGTTGAAAAACTTTAGTGCCTAATGGTCTATGTGAAGATGAAAAAGATATTCAAGGAACAAAACATGAAAAGGAAACTCAAATAAAAATTATTATACCTTTGCAAGCCCTTGATTTCTCCCTCACTCCTTGATAAGGTTGAGGAAGTGCACCCAAGCTTCCTAGCTTTACCCAAATGTGATTGAATGTATGTGGAATGCTCTCAAACTAACACAATTTTGGCATAACCTAGATATGGAGATATGGAATGAGGAATGATTTTGGCATAATAAACTTGCTTAAAACTTGGATGTAAAAATGGCTTGTGGAGGCTTGTATTTATAGGAAAATTGGAGGGGATTTGAATCCAACGATGGAGATTCAAAGTTGAAGATCAATGGTGGAGATGAGAGGATGAAATGGAGGGTTGAGATTTTATCAACAATATTGGATGGTTGTGATTAAAAGTGAAATTTTAATTCTCCTTGGGAAGGGCTAGAATTAATTAGGATTAAGACAAGTGATGGAATAAAAAATCATTTCGTGTGGGAGGAGGTGGAATTAAAAATTCTATTTTATTAGTGAATGTGTGAGTCAGGTGACACATGTGTTTATTTGGCAAACACATGTGTGAGCTCTTTGCATGAAAAAGAGCTCTAACATGAAAGAGGAAAGATGAGTTTGAAGGGTCATGTGACACATTTGAATAAAAAAAATCTTTTTATTCAAATGGTGTGGGAATGGGAGTTAAGCATGCTTTGACCAAGTTAATCAAGTGATTAACTTAATTAATGTGGCTGAAAAAAATTAGTGGATGGGTTAATCAGGGGTTAAAATTAATTAAATAATGATTTATTTAATTAGTTTTGGTCTAGGGATTATGTAGGCTAGGGTAGCTAATTAAATAATTAGTAATTATTCAGTTAGGCTAGGTTTAGGCTATAGGGTAGGGTAAATTAATTAAATAAGCATGATTTATTTAATTAATCAGGATTAGGAAGGTGGATAAATTAACCAAATAAATATAAAAAATATTTATTTAATTGATTTTGGATGAAGTTATAAGGTCTCGTGATGAATTAATTAAATTAATTCATTACTAAGGATGGATTAGGGATAAATGGCTAAGGGTGAATGGCTAGGGATGACTTAGGGTTAATTAATTAAATAATTATGGTTTTTATTTAATTAATTGGTGAAGGGGTTAAGTTGGTAATGCGATTGATACGAGAAAATGGTTAACAGGGTCGAGACATTTTTAGGTGTCTACATTTTGCTCTTTGACGTGGCATCGTGACCGAGTAGGGAAATGGCGTCAAGTCAAAGAATTTTGCCCCAGCTGATGAGAAGAAGTGGAAATGGATGAGGGATTCCCCCTCGAGAGATTCGGTGAAAAAATTAATTTTTTTGGGTGAACTTTTGAAAAAGAGGGAACAATGGTGAAAAAGGGATTCAGGATGGAAAACAAGGTTGATAGAAGAAGAAACAAAGGAAAAAGGTTAAGATTTGTGGCCCAGGGAGAAGAAATGGTGAATTAGGGCTGGCATGGTGGCTATAGATAGAAAAAAGGGGCCCAATATGCCACATTTGCATACCTAAGTTGACTGGACGAGAGAAAATAGAGAGAGCCATGGCACAACTATTGTTCCCACAACATCTGCATCAATTGGAGAGAGTATGGGAGTATCAGCAGATGGAGGAGACTGGACCACGGGTATGTCACCTAACCCTAGTTTGTGTTTTTTTGAGATTCAGGTTAGTCAGGGGGTCGGGAAAGGGGTAGCTTAGTTAGTTTAGCGCTATTGTGCAACTGCATAGCACCATAGGTGGGTGGTTTAGCACCTTTGGGTAGATTAGCGCTGCAAGGCTAGGAGGGCCAAAGAGGCAGTTTAGAGCCATATGTTAGTGGTGTAGCACTATCAGGTGGATTAGTGCCAAGTTTTAGGGAGTTTAGTGCTTTAGCGCCAACACCTGTGGATTAGTGCAATCCTCTAGATTAGCAGAATAAGTGGGTAAATTAGCGTTATTCACTAGTTTAGCACCAAAATTTAGGGGTTTTAAGTCAGCAAGGCAGATTAGCGCCTTTAGTTGGTGGATCAATGCTCTTGAGTAGATTTGTGTCATTGGCCAGGGGATTAGCACCATCAGTTGGATTGGCGCCTTTAGTAGAGGGATTAGCGCTATTATCCAATTTAGCACCTTGGGTGATTGGTTTAGCGCCTTAGCATTGTTTTGCAGAAAGGGATTGACTTGGGTGATTTTTGGAATGCAGATTAAGTGGACATAGATTCAGTCGTGAGAGTGACAAGTTCCAGCAGTTATGGCATGTAGGGAGAGCCTGACACCTGTAGAGCAGATTCACTTACATGCGATCAGGTTGAGTTACATATTAGTGATGCCCTAGTTGAGGGCTCACCAAGCGATGATGACAATGCTCATGGAGAGGTGGTGGAGTGAGACATGCATGTTATTATTATCAACAGGGGAGATTATGATCACCCTTGAGGACGTGTGGAGGATCCTCTAGATCCTTATTGTTGGTGAGCAAGTGGTATATGATCCCACAACAGGTGCAACATTAGATCAGGTGTTCACGCCTGGGCATGTGACCTATACCCAAGATGGACAGGAGATGAGGTGGGACCACCGTCACATTAGATGTTTGATTGCTTACATAGTGTACTTATGTGGGCTAGTAGGGGGATCCTAATGCCTGATTGACATTCACAGGGATTCTCGATTGGTTGGGGGGACATGATTGAGCAGATGGTGATGTAGGGTACCATGTATACTTAGGGGCCATACCTCTTGGCCCAACTTTATCATGATATGCATATGGTCATGTACAGAAGGGGAGCAAGCTTGGGTGCTGGAATCACATTGCTTCACATTTGGGCATGGGAGCATATAGCCATTACGAGGCCCATATGCCCTCATGTTAGGCCGCAGTTTCAGCCACAGGTTATGGCTTACACTAGCACTCTTCAGTATTGGCAGTTGGGGAGCATGCGATACTGGAGGAGGCATCTTGATGACATGGACACAGTGATGCGGTGGCCCTACATGGGTATGGAGCCATGGTTTGATGATGACCGTCAAATTCCTTTCACTCATCAGCCTCGGTACCTCATAGGGAGGACAGTGCATATTATAGACTGGCATATCCCCTCTCAAGTGTTACGACAGTTTGGAGAGGTGCAGGACCTACCTTAAGTTACTATGATTTTTGCTCAGGTGTGGGTGGACTGTCCACATTGGCTTTTGTAGATGGACGCACAACTGGTGCTACTTGATTTGACAAGGTTATAGGCACAAATATGGGCTTGGGGGTGGTGGGGCGATGAATGCAGGGACTACGCCTACATATGATGCATGGTGGAGGCAGGTGAGGTTAGTATGGCTAACACTTCTAGATGTAGATCATGATGTCGAGGAGGAGGAGGGGAGGGGGAGGGGGAGGGGGAGGATGAGGTTTGGGAGTATGTGGTGGAGGAGATAGAGAAGGAGGAGAAGGATAGGAGAGATGGGGATGGTGGGATAGGTGGGGATGATCAGAGAGATAGAGGCATATAGGTTTTGGCAGAGGTGGTAGTAGGGTCCTCAGGTGTGGGGCCATCACATGCAGTTCCAAATCAAGTGTAAACTTAGGGAATAGGGACCATCCAAGTGGGTTGGATGGGTGCATCTTATGTTCCTGCATACTAGATACTTCCTTCGTATTCCAGACTTCCTACGTACCATGTATCCATGGGATCAAGGCACATTAAGATGCGGGTGGTGATGATATGTAGTTCTAATGTGTGGTGATGATGTGGGATGGGTTGGATGTAGGATGGAATGATTGCTTTTTTAGGGGTTTTGAATTTTCTAATGTTTTTGGGTTTTTGTGGTTATTTGATTTTTTTGGATTTTCTTGGTTTTCTGATTTTTTTTTGGATTTTGGTGATTTTGGTGATTTTGTGATGTTTTTGGATTTTTCTAGTTTTTTGTTTGTACAAGGAGGGCATACAAGGATCTATTTATTCATAAATCTGCCTCATGTGGGTGATGAAGGGAGGGGATAAATGATGTTGAATGTTTGTAATTCCAAGCCATGAGATGGAAGATGGTATGGAGTGATTTTGACATGGATGAGGATGAGGACTTATTAGATGGTGGAAGTGGCCACTACACATGGCATCTGAGACAGGTTTTCACCATGGTACTTATCCAAGGCATCACTAAAGTGATTTTCACCATTGGGTAGGCTTCAACAATAGGCTTATGAGTCTAGGAGAGACGCCCAGCACTACCATACCCTGTATGAACGGTTGGTTCCTACAAGGCAATGTGAGAGCTATAGGAGCCAATCTAGGGCTACTGCATCATATAGATTAGGGCATTCTCAATGCTCAGTACAACAGCCATCTTAGCAGTAGCAACCACCTCAGTAGCAGCCACTTATGGGGCCACCTCCTCTATGACCTACAAGATCTACAGCTCCACAGAGGTTCCCTCCTAGTTCTCCTACTCCTCATCAAGGGAGCTCTATGTAGCTATATTGTATATGCCTTCGAGCTTTTGATATGTATTTTGGCCCTATGGGCATGTTTGTATCATGACCTTTATGAGATGTATACATGTTTTTTATCAATATATATGAGATGATGATTTTTTGGCAGCAATTATATGGATATGTTATGATTATGATGATGCTTATGTGATGATTATTTATTATGGATGTTTTTATGATGGTTATGGTTATGATTATGTATTATAGATGTATGTATGTATGATGTTTAAGGATGCACTAGATGGATGTATTTATGGATGTTATGTGTAATGGTTTATGGATGTTTGATTTGATGATTTGATGTATGTAATGGTATGCATATGGATTATGGTTTTATGGTTTATGGATTATGATGTGGATTATGCATTAATGTGATGTTTATGGATGATCATGGTAAATGGAATATATGCTTAGATTAATTAATGCAAATGAAATATATGCTTAGATTAATAAACATATATTATGTATGGATGAAATGCAAATGGAAATATATGCTTGGATTAATAAACATATATTATGTATGGATGAGATAAAAATAGAAATATATGCTTAGATTAATAAACATATATTATGGATGGATGAAATGCAAATGGAAATATATGCTTAGATTAATAAACATCTATTATGTATGCAAAGTGTAATGATATGGATGATAATTAATGCAATGATAGATGGATTATGATGTGGTTTATGTTCTAATGATAATGTTATGTATGTAGGGTGGAAGATGTAAGTCATGATACATGCAATGCTTAGAGCCATGGTGGGGAGTTGGAGGAAGGGGGGGTTAGATGCAGGCTTAGTGGATGGTTAAGAGGTGGTTGGAATAGATTAGGAAGGGTGTATCCTTGGTCACTTAAGCCACATTGTTAGAGAGACATTTTTAGGTTGGGTAGAAGTGGATAGGATTGGATGGGATGAGGTTGGTTAGGTTAGGATTTGGTAGGATGGGATGAGGGTTTGGGAGGGATTTGGTGGGATAGGATGGGGGGATGGATTGGGTCTTTTTCCTTTATTAATGTTAAGCCAAGGTGAGATGATTTTGATGATAATCACATGGTTTGGTAGATAGGGGATGAGGGTAGATTAGGGATGATGGGTTGGGGTGAGAATTATGTTGATATTTTGAGAGCAAACCTAAATTTATTATATCAAAGAAGATATTTTCACCAAGGTATGAAAGACCAAGGTGATGATGTATATCTTTCCTTTGCATGGACTGGACCCGCAAACAATAGGATGATCCCATGCATGCCCAAGATAGTACAATCTTGTCTAGACGAGGGAAGGGGACTCATAGCATAAGTCCTTAGTACACCTTAGATGCAAAAGGAAATTAGTATTCTAGAACTGACCCTATGTTTCACAAGATACGAATATAAAATTGGAGTAATGAGAGCAACCCACAAGCACAACATACAAAAGCAATGACCATGTCCCATTCCAGGTATTTTTTGCCACATACCATGATATAGTTAGATCAAGGTAGTTTTGAGATGATCCTTTGAATGAGACAAAACTTAAAAATCAATAATCAAAAAGATCAATTAACCAAACAAACAACCATTGTATCTCTTGCCAAGATAGGTGTTGATTTGATGGATTCTGCCTATTGTAGGAACAATATATCTGTTAAGGCAAGGATCGATTGGATGATAAGGATAAAAGTCAAAAGATTGGCAAAAAGATATAGGCCATGTGTTGTGATTGAAGTTGGTTTGATGATTGATGATTTTTGTGTGAAAGATGATGCTTTTGATAGTATTCTTAGCGAGTATATTGCATTTGGATCAAGTGTAAGCTTAGGGAATAGGGACCATCCAAGTGGGTTGGATGGGTGCATCTTATGTACTTGCATACTGTATACTTCCTTCATATTCCAAACTACCTACATACCTTGTATCCATGGGATCAAGGCACATTAAGATGAGGGTGGTGATGATATGTAGTTCTAATGTGTGGTGATGATGTGGGATGGTTCAGGATGGGTTGGATGTAGGATGGAATCATTTTTTTAGGGTTTTTGTATTTTCTAATGTTTTGAGTTTTTGTGGTTATTTGATTTTTTTGGATTTTGGTGATTTTGTAATGTTTTTGGATTTTTTTGGTTTTTTGTTTGTACAAGGAGGGCATACAAGGATCCATTTATTCAGGAATCTTCCTTGAGTGGGTGATGAAGGGAGGGGATAAGTGACGCTGAATGTTTGTAATTCCAAGCCATGAGATGAAAGATGGTATGGAGTGATTTTGATGTGGATGAGGACAGACTTATTAGATGGTGGAAGTGGCCATTACACATGGCGTCTGAGACAGGTTTTCACCATGGTACTTATCCAAGGCGTCACTAAAGTGATTTTCACCATTGGACGACTTTATTGCACTCAGTTCTTGATTATTTGATTTTTTGGATTTTTTTTCTTTTTTGATTTTTTTGTATATTTTGATTGGGATATCCTGATGGGTCAAGCATAGAATTTCTTTAGGTGCATGATATTCATCAGCTCATCCAAAGGCCGCCCCTCAGGTGTTGCAAGCTGATAAGCACCTGATCCATAGCTAGTTGTTATGACATAGGGTCCCAACCAATTAGGTTCAAACTTGCCCTTCTTGTGGCGCTCTTGTAGATTTATCTAATTTTCCGTAAGGACTAAATCACATATCTCAAACTGGCTAGTCTTGATCTTCTTGTTATAGCTTCTGCAAAGGAGATTTTGGTAGGCCTATAGGTGACTAAGACCCTTGAGGTGCCTCTCATCCAATAGTTCTATCCCGTCTAGGCGTGCAACTCGATACTCCTCATCAATGAGATTTTGCAATGAGATTCTGAGAGAGGGGAGCTCAACCTCGATGGGGAGGATGGCTTTGGAACCAAATACCAAGGAATATGGTGTGGCTCATGTGGGGGTATAGATACTTGTGCGGTAGGCCCAAAGGGTGGGAATAAGCTATAGGTGTCAGTCACAGCCAACTTAGTTTACCATCTTCAGAATTTGGAGGATGGTTTTATTCGAAGCTTCAACTTGGCCATAATCTTGAGGGTAATATGGAGTGGAGAATTGATGTTGGATGTGGAATTTCTGACAAAGGGTACGTACTTCTTGATTTTTAAATAGTTTCCCATTGTTAGTAATGATGGCGAGGGGGATTCCATAACAACATATGATGTAGTGGAGGATGAATTTGGTGATTTGGATATCGGTGGTGTAAGTGAGTGAAATGGCTTCTACCCACTTAGTGAAGTATTCAGTAGCAGTGATAATGAACTTGTGTCCATTAGATGAGGGCAGGTGGATTTTTCCAATGAGGTCGAGTCCCCACTGTGAAAAGGGTCATGGAGTTGTGATAGGTTGCAATTCTTGTGACAGAGCATGGATGAGATCTCCATGTTGCTGACAAGGAAGGCACTTCTTAACAAATTGGTTAGCATCATTTCTCATGGTCAGCCAATAGTACCCTGTTCTTAGAATTTTTTTCGCAAGGGTAGGTCCATTAGAGTGTGCCCACAGATACCTTCATGTACCTCTTGTAAGGTTGTTTTGGCTTCTCAAGAATCGAGACACCTTAGAAGGGTACCATCAAGACTCTTTCGATATAATGTGTCACCAATGAGGGTAAAACAGGAGGTTCGGTGGACGAATGATCAGCATTGGTTGGATGATAGGTTAGGTGGGATGATGTTGTCATGGAGATATTGGTAAATATCTTGGTACCATGAGGATAAGGGACCAACAATTTCATACACTAATTCATATTGTCACACATCATAAGGTAGCACCTATAGTTCTTCGATGAGGAATTCACATTTCTGGGTATTCTTCTACATGTCGACCAAAGATCCTATAGTAGCCATAGCATCTGTTGCTTTGTTATTTGACCTCAGGACCTACTCAAAGTGGATTTTATGGAAATACTCTTTGAAGTCATCCACCATTCATTTATATGGCAAGAGCTTATCATCGTTGGTCTTGTACTCATTACTGACTTGTTTGATGACTAGTTGGGAATCACCGTAGACTATTAGCTTCTCAATTTTCCATTAGATAGCCATTCAGAGTCTTGTGACAAGAACCTCATACTCTGCCACATTGTTGGTGCATGGAAATGTTATTTTGTAGGATTTTGGTATGCAATCTCCTTGAGGGGTCACGAATAAGTTACCTGCCCCTAAGCCTTGATGTGTGTAGGATCCATCAAAATACATTTTCCATTCTATTGTAGGTGCCATTGTGAGGATTGACTCATCCAAAAACTCTGAAAGGAGTGGATACTCTATAGGGACTTGTGCATCATCTAACTAGTCTGCAATGACTTGTCCTTTAATGGCCTTCCTTTCTATATACACTATATCAAACTCACTTAAGATCATGACCCACTTAGTCATTCATCCAGTAAGAGTTGTGCGGGACAACAAGTACTTTAGTGGATCAATTTTATCTATGAGCTTCATCTTGTGATTGAGCATGTAGTGTCTTAGTTTATGAGATGTGAAGACAATGGCAAGGCATGCTCATTCAATAAGGATATAGTTAAGCTCATATGCCACTAAGATACAACTGATGTGGTAAACAACTCTTTCTTTCCCTTGATCATCATACTGTGCTAATAAGGCCCCTATTGTTGTTTTTGTTATCAAGATATAGAGTGGTAAGGGTTATCCTCACTTTGGCAGAATGAGGACTGGAGGCATAGCGAGATATTCTTTCATCTGCTTGAAGACCTTTTGATAGTTTTCATCCCATATGAATGCTACATTTTTATGGAGGAGATGCTGAAATGGTTAGCACTTGTTGGCTAGTTGGGCTATGAAGTGTCTTATTGATTGAAGCTTTCCTTGATGGCTACACAACTGCTTGAGATTCTTAGGTGGAGGCATTTCAACTATTTCTTTCACTTTTGTGGGGTCCACTTTTATGTCTCGTCTGGATACAATATAGCCTAGGAGCTTTATGGAGGTGAATCTGAAGACACATTTCTTAGGATTGAGACACACTTTGTACTATTCTAGCTGGTCAAATATCTTAGCTAGCACTTGCAAATGTTTATCCCTTATTTTGGATTTTCCCAATAGGTCGTCAACATAATCTTCCATGATGCTATGGAAAGGGTCATGGGATATCACGGTCATAGCTCTTTGATAGGTAGCTCATGCATTCTTCAGGCCAAAGGGCATGACAACCTAGCAGTATGTTCCCCATGGACATATGAAAGCCGTCTTGTGTTGGTCTTCTTCGGTGATCCTGATTTGGTTATAACTAGAAAATATGTCCATTGGTGATAGCATTTCATGCCCAGCTGTGAGATCGACTATGATGTCAATGTTTGGGAGAGGGAAGTCATCCTTAGGGCATGCTTTGTTAAGGTCCCTAAAGTTTGTGCACATGCAAATGCCCCTAGTGAATTTTACTATGGGCACAATATTTGACACCCACTCAGTATACTTAATAGGACAGATGAATCCCACATCTAGGAGCTTTTTGAGTTCTGCTTTGACAAGGAGTGTCACTTGTGGATTCATTTTCCTCAAATTTTGCTTTATCTGTTTTGCATAAGGATGTACGGAAAGATGATGGAAGACTAGTGTGGGGTCCAACCCTGGCATATTAGAATAGGTCCATGCAAAGTTGTGACTTCTTTGTTTGAAGAAGGCCAAGAAAGATTCTTGTTCTACGGATGTAATGGAAGCGGCCTAAAAGGTGATCTTTGGTGACTCCTCGGTGCTGAGGTTCATTTCTTGTGATTCCTCTACGAGGATTGGTGAGCTCTATTGATATAGCTCAGGGACCTAGGGGAGATCCATTCTCTCATCTCCTAGTGCCTCGAGGAGGTTTTCACTAGGAGATACGTAATTTATTTTGATTTTTTCTTCATCTAAAAGTGCCACAGCGTAGTTTTCACTTCGAGATGTCTTTTTTGTATTTATATTTTTGTGACTGAGAGATATGGATGTCTCGCCAAATTATGCGGATGTGTTTAGTTCCATGATGTATCCAACTTTATGATCTCCAAGGGATAATTGATCTCTAACCCCCATTAGTTTGGCTATTTCTTCATCGTTTTGTGCGACATCGAGGACCAGAGATCCTTGTTGGTCCCAGTTAATGAGTTGTGGATAGACGAGAGGAAGGTCATTGGATGATGATGGTGTGGTTGATAGGTTGTAAATGGTGCAAATGGAAGATTTAAATAATTCAAAAAAAAATGGCAAAAGAGTCTTGATAATCCTCTTCATTAGTGTTGTTGATTGTGGGAAAACCTTTGGCAACCTCACTCAAGATATATTCATTTTCTGCAGAGGTGGACTCTAGTTTTCCATACCCAAATCCTTGATGACAGGGATTCTTTGTTTCTTGGATGGGTTCAAGGATCCCTTGCTCATGTAGGCCCATACTGCCTTGTCCTTTATAGCCCATATTTTTGATAATTTCTAGACCCTTGCCATAGTTTTCAATGGGTAGGATAGGAGTTGTTGGTTCTTCTTCTTCGTCTTTGTAGAGGCATGATAACATGTCTTCAAGGACATCTTGTTCTATCGAGTGTTTTATTTTGAAGACAGGAGATGGGTTACATTTGATGATCACCATGTAAATTTCTTTAGGTGCACCAAATTTCTTGGGGGATGGTGGAAGTTGCCCTACACAAAAGGTGTCGTGTAGGTTGTACTCTCCACATCCTAGGTCACTTGCCTTGATCTTGATCTTAGGAATGGGTGATGGTGATGAGGTAGATGCAATTTTGGAGGGGTCGATACAATTGGTGGATGGTTTTGGTTGGGAAGTGGATGGTTTGATGGAATTATTGTAGGGGTAAAAGGTTTTATTATGTCCTTCCAAGAATGTGTAGTATTGAAAAGGATGTGGGTCAGCATAGATTATGACTTCTGTTTCGTTGTATGGGAACTTGACACATTAATGGAATGTGGATGGGATGGCTTGCATGGCATGGATCCATGGGCAGCCGAGGAGGATATTGTAAGGGAGATCAAGATCAAGCACTTGACATTTGGTCTCCAAAATTTTCTGTCCAACTTGGATAGGAAGCTTGATGGTTCCTTTGGATAGGCACTCAATGTCATCATATCCCTTGATGGTGATGATCTTGCTTGAGTCTACAACCACATTGGAATATCCCAATTGTTTTATTAATTTAAGAGTGCAAAGGTTTAGGCCAGAGCCACCATCTATTAAGACTCTTTTTATGGTATGTTTGTGGATGCATACTTCAATATGGAGAACTTCATTATAAGATGTGCTTGTAGTGGAAAGGTCTTACTCAGAAAAGGTGAGATGATGTGACAATGAGATGTGTCCCACCATGGCTTGGAATTGATCAGCATTCAAGTCAGTAGGGACATGAGTCTCTATCAAGTCTTTGTCAAGGACTTCCTTGTGGAGAGGGGATGTGGGAAGTGACTCTAGCATAGAGATTTGAGCAGGGTTTTTCCTGAGGTGCTCGACAAGGTTGTACTTGTTTGTAGGTGGGTGGCTTGTGGGTATGTATGTAGAAGTTTGATCATCGGTGGTTGGTGCTCCTTGAATAGAGATGTGGCTATGACGAGTAGTGACAACACAATTAGGATTTTTAGCTCTGATGGTGATGGTAGCTATGTGGTTAGAGAATTCTTCTATGCGACCCACAATGGATTTGAAAGAAGAGAGAGGGGGGACAATGTTATAGGTTTGATTAGATGAGGAGGTTTTACCTTTTTTGTGATCGGGGAGTGGATCCTTGTATGCTCCTAAGTTTTCATTAGCCGATCGTTTGGGTGGTTCATCAATGGTGATATCAGCACGATCGATGAGGTCTTGAATGCAATTCTTTAACCTCATACAATCAGATGTTTTGTGTCCCTTGACGCGATGGTATTCACAATATGCATTCTCATTAAACCAAGATGGTTTAAATTGGTTGTCATCATACAGTCTAACAGTGGGTAATTTGATGAGGTCGGCCTTTAAAAGGTTTCTCAAGATGTTCTCAATGGGTTCACCCAAAGGTGTGAATCTTTGTTTTGGTGCATTAAATTGTCTTGGAGGTCCTTTTGGAACGCTAAAATTATTATTGCTTGTTGATGGATTTGATGGTGTAGGATTTTGTACATTTTGAACATTCTTAATGTTGGTAACACCGTTGTTAAAGGTGTTTTTACTCTTGCCCCAAAATTGGGGTCTTTCACGTGATAGGTTGTTGTTGTCCGTGTTGGTGTTGCTATTGTTGTTGTTGTTGTTGCTATTGACTTCGTTGTTGGTCTATTTGTTGTCATTTTCTCAGTAAATTTTGATAGCTCCCTTAGCTATGAGACCTCTTTCGATTGTGGTTCCTTTATCAATGACCTCTTCAAAGGTGGATGTGCATTGAATTTGTAGGTGGAATCCCATCTCTTGATTAAGGTTAGTCACAAACATAGTGACCAATTGTTTTTTAGGGATGGGCCATGGGAGCTTGCTTGCTAAGCTTCTCCACCATTGCAAGAAGGAAGCAAAGGATTCCCCATTTCATTGTTTGGTGTTGCAAAGGTTTGTCATGGACACTTCGTGTTCAAAGTTGTAAGAGAAGTGATTGAAAAACTTCTTCGCAAGTTCGTGGAATTTTTTAATACCGAGGGGAAGGTGAGCAAACCATTTGGTGGCTTGGCCTCCTAAGCTTCGAGGGAAGAGGATCATTAGATATGTGTCATCATAGGATACTTTCAACCAAGCTATGTAAAATTCCCTAAGGTGTTCCCTAGGGTCCCCTTTCCCTTTGTATTTGTCAAATTTGGGTGTTTCAAAATTCTTAGGGAAAGGAGGCATGGGGATAGTTCGATCAAATGGGTATATGGGCAAATGTCTTCGAATGAATATTGTTTTCTCTTATGCCCATGTTGTATGTCCTCAACCCTTTGGATTAATGTTTGGACAATGCTTGATAAATCTTGGGTAGGTGGTGGTTGTGGTACGTTTGATTGTTGTTGTTGGATTAAATGTTGGAGAAAGTTGGGGATTTGTTTTTGATGGGGTGGATTTTTATTTTGTTGATGTTGTTGGTAGGCTATGAGTTTTTGTAGGATATGTGATGGAATTTGTTTTTGTTGATTTTTATTTTGTTGTAAGGTTTGGGTGGAAGATGATACAATGGGTGGTTGTGAAATGGGAGGTTGCGAAATTGGAGGTTGTGTGTAGATGAAGTTAGATGTTTGTGAAGGGTTGTTGCATGGGTTATTATTAGGGATGATGGACGTATTGTAAGGTGGTTGGGAAAAATTTGTGTCATGAATAATATGGTGTTGGTGTCAAATTGAGATACACTTGTGGAAGCACTTGTGTACGTGGTATTTTTAGGTATATTGAGGGTGGTTTGAGGGGTAGATGTAGTTATGGTTGACGTTGATGTGGAGGTAGGATTTGATGTGGTTGATGTGGTGGTGTTAGATGATGAAGGTTGTGATGTGTTAGGGACATTGTTTGAGGAAGATTGTTGTGATGTGGAAGCTTGGTTGGGTACATTAACACCATTTTGGATCAAGAATTCAAGGTATTTATTAGGGTCCAACTTTAGGACTCAGTCTAGTAAGTCCATGGAGTTGGGATCTTGCATAAAATCTAGTATTTCTTGATCAGCATTGTTGGTGTTAGATGGTGGTTCTATTTGTTGGGTTCCCCAAGGGTTTATCATGGCATTGTTGTCAAAGGATGTTTGTTGTTGGACTATTGGGACATTGTTTTGATCAGTAGGGTGCATTCCCCATGGCATATTTGAGTTCATTTCCTTGTTCTTCCTAGCTCGGGACCTTGTTTGTGGCATGCAATGGATTGATTTGATTTGGTGATGTTAAGGTTGATGAAGGTTATGACCTTAGAGATTGATTTTCAAAAGATTTTGGACCAAAGGTGGATGAATAAGTGGGTGATTTGGTGATAGTATTTGAGGATGATTTTTGGATGGGTGATCAAAGCGTACTTTGGGTAAATTTGGATGATGATTTTAGATGGATGTTAGTGTTACTTGGGATAAATTTGGATAATAAATGATCAAGGGTACTTTGGATAATTTGGATGATAATTTTGGATGAGTGATGTGAGGGATACTTCTGATAAATCAAATCAAAAGAGGGCTAAAAAAAATCTAGATCTTATAGATTTCAAGGAGATTTTCCTTTCTTTACTTAAGGTAGACTGAAACACTTAAGAAAAAATGGAATGGGGATTATTTTACTTGGGGAAGACAAGACCTCCGAGCAGAATGGGGAACCTTAGAATTCACTAACTTAGGAGTAGTCTAGGCTCCTAAGCCAATTTATCCTAAGGTTGATAAGGCTAATTTATAAAATAACTTAAGGTAGACAAATACTTAAGCTCTCTTATAAATTAGAGGATGGAGGATGAGATCTAGATTTAGACTTGTACAAATTTGATTTGATGGATGATTTTGGATATGTTGATTTGATTTGATTTGGATAAGGTTGATTGATGTTGGATGATAGGATTTGGATAATTGGATTATGGTTGGGATGGTTTGGATTAGGGTTAGACTAAGGTTATGGTTTGATGTTGGAAATTTTGATTTGGATGGATTTAAGATGAAAAGGTTTGAATGATGTTGATTGGAAGTGAGATGGATGAAATGAGATCTAAGGTCCAAAGTGAAAATCAAAATGTTTTCTCTAAGGTCAAATGGATATATGGGGGATAATGAACTTGGACTATGGTTTAGATGAGGTTAAGAAATTTTTGATTTAGATAGGATTAAGATGAAAGGTTTGGGTGATATTGACTAGAATTGGAATGGATGGAATGAGGTTAAAGGACCAAAGTGAAAATCAAAATGTTTTCCTAAGGTCAAATGATATGGTATGGGAGGATGGACATTTTGACAAGGATGGACTTAGGTGAATGATTTTGGGATGATCTTTTGGGATGTTGCAATGTCACAAGGATGATTAAATTCTGCTAGGAAGATCAACTATAGGTCACTTAATGATTTTTGGACATGGAGGTAAATGGCGCTAAAAGGTGGCCCAATGGTGCTAACAGAGTGACTGAAAGTGCTGAAGGGTAGACTGAAGGTGCTAACAGAGAGTCTAATGGTGCTAACAGTCAGGAAGAAAGCACTGACATGGATTCCAATGGTGCCAAACATAGGATTGATAGCGTTGATTGTTTGATCAAAGGTTGGAATTGATTGATTTGATTACAAATTTTGGATCTTTTGGATTTCAAAGGTTCTTAGCAAGCATTAAATCAAGAAAGAAAACACAATGTCTTGACTCCAAAGGTGGACTTGGATAGTTGGCTTGTATAGGTTTCGACAAAGAAGACACACCATTCACATGAACATCCTAGAAATTAGTCAAGTGGGAGTGTCATATCTTGTGGATCTCACAAAATGGTTGTGGGTCAATCTTAACTCAAAAGTGAACCAAGATTCCCACCCCCATTAATACCATAGTGCCATAGCTTGGATAGATAGGGAAAATACAATCATGGACCACCTTACCCCCTTACCTTGGAGACTTCCGTCTTGCGAAAAGTAGACCCTATCTCAAGTATAGCGGTATGATGAGTGTCTTCCCCTCCTACTGTAGCGGTGCACCACAAGATACGACAATCGAAAGTTATTAAGCTAGGATAGTACAAGATTCTAGGGAGTCCTCTATATACACAAGGTATGTGAGGCCTAAACCGTGAACACTAGTCCATTGAAGGGATGTGGCACCAAGCGGTTAAGCAAGGACCACATCACCTTGTGTTTGGAATCACCCAGGGCCCCAAGGCTGTCCCAATCATGATGTAACTAGATTGGGGTATAAGTTTCCTTCTCCCACCTTTGATATACCTCACCAGTACATGTGGTTAAGTTCGTCCCTTGGGGTGATGAAATCCCCAAGCAGACCTCCTAAGAAGAAATTATCTCGCTTTTGATCACCCAAGATCACACTAGGCACGAGCGGGAGAGCATACGCAATGAAGATAACCCCTTTGAGATACACTTAAAAGCAAGAAAAGTGTTTACAAGTAGACTTTTGATCCGCAAGATCACCCTAAGGTATGAGGGGAGAGCATACATCTACAAGCAAACAAGACACGACAAACAATGGTTAATTTCCAACTAAGCTAACTTTAGTGCAACTAACATCTAGTGATAAAAGACAAACATTGACAAGCGAACCTGCACCAAATTAGTTAGTAGTTTGATAAAAAGATCTTGGACAAACGTTCTTACCACCTACACAAACAAGTTAGACCCCTACACAGACCTGCAAACTTTGTTAGAAAAATGACACTAAAACCGAAGCAAATAGTACTAACAGACAGACGAATAGCACTAAATAGACAACATATAGTGCTAAAACAAAGACAAATAGCACTAAAACAGAGCCTAATAGTGCTAACAAAGGCACCAATTGCGCTAAAATAGTAAAAAAAAGATTTATACCTCTCTGTCACCTGTCATAGAAACTGATGGCACAGTTTTGGGTTCTGATGGCGCTAATCTAGCAAAAAATGAGTGACCTGCACAAAAATAGAGATTTCTTTGCATAAAATGCTCAAACAAGGTTAGACGTCCTGCAAGGTTAGTCCACCAAGGTCATGCAGCAGTTGTTAAACCCAAAACAGAGCTATGATGTGAGATATGTAAGGCAAAAGTTAAGCCAAGGTTTTCTTTCAAAATGTATTAGAAAAAATGATCTTACAGCCACCTAAGACTCAGGAACCCTGTGACATTAGAGGACCAGAACCTGGACACAGTGATCAGTAGAGAAAATAAAAGATAAAACCATATTTGAAATAATGATTTTTGAAACTATCGTGTAAAATAACATTGAAAAAGGTGTAAATAGCATTGAATAGGTGTTGATAGTACTGAAAGAATGACAAATAGCTCTAATCCAGATGTAGATAGCACTGAAACAATGGATAATGGTGCTAATCTATGGGAAAAAGGAGTGACTGCGAGAGCTAACTGCGCTAAATCCAACCTGCACATCAAAAATCTTTGCAAAAGCTCACAAAAACATTAGATTCAGGACTAGGGGTTGTTGAAATAAGGGCAGACAACTGAGAGGGGGGGGTGAATCAGTTGTCTGAAAACTTTAACTTTTGCTGCTTTTAATCTTCTTTACCACTTATTAACATATTAATGATATAACCATGTGTTGGGTGTGTTGGTAATCATTTATGTTTAGGGTTTTAGGCTCGAGCTACTGGTGGTGCCTGCATAAGTATTCAGGTTTCAAGCATTTGAATATGTAGGTCCCTTCCCAAAAGTCCAAAAAGTTCTAACACTTTTGGCCTCTGCAGTGCTAAAAAATGCAAAAAATTAGAAATATACATTGGTGGGTCAAAAATCTCCATCGACCTCCAAAAAATTGATGAAAAAATGCGTTAGATAAATTTCTAAATGCATATCGGGCTACAGTTTCCAGTGTCTGAACGTTTCTGAAAGTGGCTGAGAGGTTTTCATTATGCCAATGCCACGGAATTCGCCAAGTGTCGAGCCTCAGTTCATGACGCACTTTTGTTTCTATGTTATAGCTTTAACATGGATCGTGCCACGTGGCGGAGGGTCTTTCAACATTGCCTAAAGTTGCTAACCGCGGAACGTGACATGCGTCAGTTTCCGCTTGAGTTTCAAAGGCACTCCCTAAAACTTTCAGTGTGAGCACGAAGGGCGCCATGTGTCCTTAGCAGTTGCTGCGGAGATTGCCAAGTGTCAGCTTCCGCATCATGGTTCATATTTGCTTTGGTGCTAAGTGAAGACAGGGGTGGGTCCCAGTGAAGAGTCTCAGGCATTATGGATCGTGCCATGTGGCGTAAGTATCTCTGACACAGTTCTAAGTTATGGTCCAGCAGAAAGCGCCACATGTCGTCAGTCGAGGTAGAGTTAGTAAAGTTTCAATGTATCCACGGAAAGCACCATGTGCCTCTAGTGATGGCCGCAGAGCTCGCCAGGTATCAGCTTCCGCGTATTGGCCTATGTTTTCTGCGATGCAAAGTAGTAGATGGTGGTGGGCCACAGAAATGAGGGTCCCTGTGTTTCTTCAGTGTTGCGGAGCCCGACATGTGTTGGCTTCCACATGAAGTAAAAATTAAAAGTTTCTAATGTTTCAAGAGATGCTGCGGAGCTTACCAAGTGTCAGCTTCCGTGTACCTGTCCTTGTTTTCCTCTTATGAAGGCTTCCGCGAGAGGTTGTGGGTCCCGGTATCAACGTGTCTCATGTTTCAAATGCTACGAGTTGTGACAATTGTCACCTACGGAGGCCACTTAAGTATAAAGACATAGTTTCGTAAACTATTGTGGATCCTGACATGTGTCAGCTTCCGCAGGAGTTTCAAAAAAGGGTCTTTGTGTTTCAAGAACAGTGCGAAAGCTGCCACCTGTCCCGATAGTCGATGTTGCGGAAGCCGCCACCTGTCCCTTTTTTGAAAGGCAAAATGGAGGGACCAATAAGCCAGTAATAGAAACATGAGGTGCCTACGTGGCACGATCTGGTTGGCCGGCGACTTGGTCAATGTTTTTGGGGCCATTGATCTCAGCGATGGGAAGTAGATCAACGGTTGTGTTTTAAAGTTGTAGCGAGGGATTTTTTGTATTCTGCGGCCACATTTTTTGAGCGGGAAAGTTTCAGATGTGTTCGTTGCTATGTCTCCTGAAGGCCGCAGGTAGCTGGGCATTAATGGCGGTCTTGCAGGGGCATGATGGATGGAGTGACCGGCCAACCACCGAATTTAAGAAGCAAATCTTTGAGCGGCGGCTCAGATCCCGAACTCACCTGCCCTCTCCTTCGTTTTCCCCGACTGCATTCAATGTTTTGAGCGCCAATCTAAAGATGCATTGTATTTGGCAAAATTTTGATTTCCCTTGTAATTAATTCGTTGAGTACACGGTTTTGCTATAAAAGGCAGACTGTGTCACTCATTTTTGTTGTTGAAGACTTGGGCAATTTTGGGGGAAAAATAACAAAAAATAGAGCATTTCCTTGCTATTCTATCTCATTTTGGAGTTTATGTATTGCATATGTGATGTATCTTGTACATATGTTCAGTTTCAGTGCCAATTTTATATGAAAAATGGTTCTTGCATGTGTTTTGTTGTCTGTCTCCACTTGTTGTATGCATTTCTTCTTTTGAATCTAGTTGCTAAGGGTTTCATAGATTCAGGGATACAAGCTCCTATATTGCATGTTTGATCTTTTGACTTCCATTCAAGGAGTGGATTGAATTTGTCTTAGGCCAAGCATGGAGAAGATGGTATGTCAGCTAGGATATCTGTAAGTATGGACAGTCAAATACCTATCCTTGGGTGATGTTTGTAAGGCAAGCATCAGTCCTAACCCCTTGAAACTCGAATGCTAGTTGCAAGCCATTCTTATGTATATGTCTATTTGACTCCTTGCCCTGAGATAGGTACTGGTCTGATCTTCTGAAGTAGTTATGATCCAAAACCCCTGTCTTGCATCCAAACCATAATTTCAAACCATTCCATATTTCCAACCTATTAGTTGTAGGAGTAGGATTAGGAACCCCTGCATACTCTCATCCCTAACCAGTCATATATGTCCAAGAAAGTTGCCAACTTGTGATCTATCATTTAGATCTTGGTCCATGCATGAGAGTATTCTGCCTGTTATTGTCAAGTTAAATCTTTATGTCATTGAATGAATCAAGGTCATATCTTTATCAATTAGGGACACCCCCCTTGGTGCAACAGAACTAGAAGTGAAGGGGAGGCAGCTCACACAACCTCCCATACTCTGTTGGACGAATCAGCCTGTGCATTGGAACTGGCAAACCCTCTGCCGATTCGGAGAAAATAACCAACAGATTTTGGCGACTCCGTTGGGGAAGAATTGCAAGTTTTATCCTTTTGACATCCCTGGTTAGATTGATCAGACCTGGAAGTATTTTGTTGCAGCAAACAAGAATGTTTTGTGTGACTCTACTATGGCAGAACCCAGAAAGCAAAAGAAATTAATTTTCAGCTTCAGCCTGTTTGAAGCTCATTCCTCTGCAAGGAGGTGGCGACTCTGTATCAAAGAACCTGATAAGAGGACACCATAGGTGTTCAATTTGCTGTTGCTGCAACATATCCAGGTATTTTATAAGTTTTAAAAGACTCCCTATTTGGTGAAACAACACTGGTTAAAAGGAGATGATAGTGAAAGATTGCATGTTATTGTAAGAACCTAATTTGCATTTCAAAAGGAGTATGCAATATTGTTTAAAAGACTCATTTGAGGGACTTTAGGAAAGTTGAAATAACAGTTTGTATTTTAAAGGCCTAAGGTCATTATTATGATTGAAAGTCTGAGTTGAAAAGAGGGTTGCAAAAACACAGAAAGATGTATTATTAGCCCATGCACCCTTGTGAGTTGTCAAATATAATGATGCATAATAATCAGTCCCAACCATGTAATAAAAGAAGTTTCAGTATTGACAGATATAAGCCCATAAATTTCAATGACATTTGTGGCTATCCAAATGCTTTTCCATCTAAAATCAGAAAATATTTGCCCAAATTTAATGGTGCAAAGGATGAATTAGCTGAGAAACACCTGCAGCAGTTTATAAATGTGATAGATGACTTCGAGATTGACCATGAAGATGTAGTTATTAAATTATTTGTTCAATCTCTAGATAAAGATGCAAGGGACTGGTTCTCCTATCTTCCAACATACTTTGTCAGCTCTTGGCATGATTTTAAATCTACATTTCTAGAAGAATACGGTGAAAGAACTTCTGAATATGCAGTTATTAGTGATTTTATGTATATCCATATTGAAGAAGATGAGTTGATCCCAGCGTTTAACCTTAGATTTATGAGGACATTGAATAGAATACTAGAATGCATGAGACCAAATGATGCATTATGTTTAGTTGTCTATTTGGGAGCATTTGATAGAAAAATGAGCTATAGATTGAGAGATAAAGAGCCCACCACATTGCATCAGGCACGACAGTTTGCAATAGACATTGAAAATAACTGGAGGTATGGGATTCAAAAAGGGTATTTCTCTAAAAAAATTTGCTGCCCTGTAGTCCCAAATGTTAATGAGGGATATAATCTAAATGTTGAAGATGAATGTCAAAGTGCTAACACCCTTGTTGTCCCAGTTTTTGTATCATCCCAAGTTGATGATGTTTCTGTTATAGAGGAGGATGCCCTGATTTGCCCAGTAAACGAAGTTGATAAAAATAATTTTTCAAGTGATATTTGCATGCCAGTCCTAAACAGAGAGCGTTCATGTTTAAATGATCCATTTGTGCAAAGTTGTAATCATATGGATCAAGAGTCAATATCAGTTTCATCAAGAAGCATTAGAGGGCTAGAAAATGATGCAGATAGTTCAACTTCAGAGTGCATTGATGTAGCATAAATCTTGTATGTGGGGCAATCAGTTGTTAAAAATGATGAAGATGATATCCATGATCAGTTCATGGATCAGGTTTGTTCTTCTTATGACTTTAGATTTGATAATGAAAAAGAAATGGATTGTCATGAAGAAGAAACAGAGACCTTTGCAATGAGTATGAATCTCCTTTATGATGAGCCTGTGGATGCATTTGATATTGTGAGTTATGACATTCATTGGTGCAGAATTAACCCTCTATTTGAAAAGGATAATACTAATTTGCAAACTGTGGATAATGAATGCTCAGTATCAGTTGGTTCAGACATGTGCAATGATAGCTATGTGGGTCAGGTTTTGCTTTCAATGTCAATAGGTGATATGAATTACATTGTAGATTTCATATATTCTAAGTGTTTTCAGTTTTGGATCAGCTGGATATGTATTTGGTTATATGTAACAGCCAGGTAGATAATGAGTATTGCCAAATGCAATATGAGGATATAGTGTTTAAGGATTTTAACCTACATATGTTACCTAATGCTAAAGAATATTCTAGTATGTATGGTTATATGTCTGATCGTAAGATGCAAAGTGACAGAGGCAGTGCTGACAGTGGCAAGCTTTTGAAAATGGTGAAGCATATAATTGATTAGATCAGCATATGGGCAGAATATTTTAATGTTTCCAGTTGTGGTTGGGGTTATTCAGTTTGGGATCAGGCATTTGACAGGATAAAGTTGTGGTTCTTCATTTTTGGCTGCCCAGGGCCACCAAAATAATGTTTGAAAATATATAATTGGTGTGCAGGTTGGTGCAAGTTTGACTCTGTTGCCCAATGGGTAAGGTCCAATCTGTGAAACCAAAGATTCTGAGATTCTCGCCATGCTTGCAAGAGGCATGCGTCCCCAATCAGAGCCTGTTGGTAATCATTTATGTTTAGGGTTTTAGGTTCAAGCTACTGGTGGTGCCTGCATAAGTATTCAGGTTTCAAGCATTTGGATATGCAGGTCCCTTCCCAAAAGTCCAAAAAATTCTAACACTTTTGGCCTCTACAGTGCTAAAAAATGCAAACAATCAGAAATATGCATTGGCGGGTCAAAAATCTCCAACGGCCTCCAAAAAATTGATGAAAGAATGAGTTAGATGCATTTCTGAATGCATATCAGGCTACAGTTTCCAGTGTCTGAACGTTTCTGAAAGTGGCTGAGAGGTTTTCATTCTGCCAATGCCGCGGGATCCACCAAGTGTCAAACCTCAGTTCATGCCACACTTTTGTTTCTATGTTATAGCTTTAATGTGGATCGTGCCACGTGCCGGAGGGTCTTTCAACAGTGCCTAAAGTTGCTAGCCACGAAACGTGACATGTGTCAGTTTCCACTTGAGTTTCAAAGGCACTCCCTAAAACTTTCGGTGTGAGCGCGGAAGGCACCATGTGTCCTTAGCAGTTGCTGTGGAGCTTGCCAAGTGTCAGTGTCTGCATCATGGTTCATATTTGCTTTGGTGCTAAGTAAAGACAGGGGTGGGTCCCAGTGAAGAGTCTCAGGCGCTGCGGATCGTGCCATGTGGCGTAAGTGTCTCCGACACAGTTCTAAGTTATGGTCCCGCAGAAAGCGCCACGTGTCGTTAGCCGAGGCAGAGTTAGTAAAGTTTCAGTGTATCTGCGGAAAGTGCCATCTATCTCTAGTGATGGCCACGGAGCTCGCCAGGTGTCAGCTTCCGCGTATCAGCCTATGTTTCCTGCGATGCAAAGTAGTGGATGGTGGTGGGCCACAGAAATGAGGGTCCCTATGTTTCTTCAGTGTTGCGGAGCCCGACATGTGTTAGCTTCTGCGTGAACTAAAAATTAAATGTTTCTAATGTTTCAAGAGATGCTGCGGAGCTTACCAAGTGTCAGCTTCTACGTACCTGTCCCTGTTTTCCTCTTATGAAGGCTTCCGCGAGAGGTTGTGGGTCCCGGTATCAACGTGTCTCATGTTTCAAATGCTGCGGGTTGTGACAATTGTCACTTGCAGAGGGAACTTAAATATAAAGACAAAGTTTTGTAAAGTGTTGCGGATCCCGACATGTGTCAACTTCCGCAGGAGTTTCAAAAAAGGGTCTTTGTGTTTCAAGAACAGTGCGGAAGCTGCCACCTGTCCCGATAGTCAATGTTGCGCAAGCCGCCACCTGTCCCTTTTTTGAAAGGCAAAATGGAGGGAGCAATAAGCCAATGATAGAAACATGAGGTGCCTACGTGGCACGATCTGGTTGGCTGGCGACTTGGTCAACATTTTTGGGGCCGTTGATCTCAGCGATGGGAAGTAGATCGACGGCCGTGTTTTAAAGTTGCAGCGAGGGATTTTTTGCATTCTACGACCGCACTTTTTGAGCGGGAAAGTTTCAGATGCGTTCGTTGCTGTGTCTCCTGAAGGCCGTGGGTAGCTGGGCATTGATGGCGATCTTGCAGGGGCACGATGGATGGAGTGACTGGCTAACCACCGGATTTAAGAAGCAAATCTCTGAGTGGCGGCTCAGATCCCAAACTCACCTACCCTCTCCTTCATTTTCCCTAGCTACATTCAATGTTTTGAGTGCCAATCTAAAGATGCATTGTATCTGGCAAAATTTTGATTTCCCTTGTAATTAATTCGTTGAGTACAGGGTTTTGCTATAAAAGGCAGACTGTGTCACTCATTTTTGTTGTTGAAGACTTGGGCAATTTTGGGGGAAAAATAACAAAAAATAGAGCATTTCCTTGCTGTTCTATCTCATTTTGGAGTTTATGTATTGCATCTGTGATGTATCTTGCACATATGTTTAGTTTCAGTGTCAATTTTATATGAAAAATGGTTCTTGCATGTGTTTTGTTGTTTGTCTCCACTTGTATGCATTTCTTCTTTTGAATCTGGTTGCTAAGGGTTTCATAGATTCAGGGATACAGGCTCCTATATTGCATGTTTGATCTTTTGACTTCCATTCAAGGAGTGGATTGAATTTGTCTTAGGCCAAGCATGGAGAAGATGGTATGTCAGCTGGGATATCTATAAGTATGGACAATCAAATACTTATCCTTGGGTGATGTTTGTAAGGCAAGCATCAGTCCTAACCCCTTGAAACTCAAATGCTAGTTGCAAGCCATTCTTATGTATATGTCTATTTGACTCCTTGCCCTGAGATAGGCACTGGTCTGATCTTGTGAAGTAGTTATGATCCAAAACCCCTGTCTTGCATCCAAACCATAATTTCAAACCATTCCATATTTCCAACCTGTTAGTTGTAGGAGTAGGATTAGGAACCCCTGCATACTCTCATCCCTAACCAATCATATATGTCCAAGAAAGTTGCCAACTTGTGATCTATCATTTAGATCTTGGTCCATGCATGAGAGTATTTTGCCTGTTACTGTCAAGTTAAATCTTTATGTCATTGAATGAATCAAGGTCATATCTTTATCAATTAGGGACACCCCCCTTGGTGCGGCAGAACTAGAAGTGAAGGGGAGGCAGCTCACGCAACCTCCTATACTCTGCTGGCCAAATCAGCCTGTGCATTGGAATTGGCAAACCCTCTGCCGATTCGGAGAAAATAACCAACAGATTTTGGCGACTCCGCTAGGGAAGAATTGCAAGTTTTATCCTTTTAGCATCCCTGGTTAGATTGATCAGACCTGGAAGTATTTTTTTGCAGCAAACAAGAAAGTTTATGTTTGACTCTGCTGCGGGAGAACCCAGAAAGAAAAATAAATTAATTTTCAACTTCATCCTGTTTGAAGCTCATTCCTCTGTAAGGAGGTGGCGACTCTATATCAAAGAACCTGATAAGAGGACACCAGAGGTGTTCAATTTGCTCTTGCTGCAACATATCCAGGTATTTTATAGGTTTTAAAAGACTCCCTATTTGGTGAAATAGCACTGGTTAAAAGGAGATGATAGTGAAAGATTGGATGCTATTGTAAGAACCTAATTTGCATTTCAAAAGGAGTATGCAATATTGTTTAAAAGACTCATTTGAGGGACTTTAGGAAAGTTGAAATAACAGTTTGTATTTTAAAGGCCTGAGATCATTATTATGATTGAAAGTCTGAGTTGAAAAGAGAGTTGCAGAAACACAGAAAGATGTATTATCAGCCCATGCACCCTTGTGAGATGTTAAATATAATGATGCATAATAATCAGTCCCAACCATGTAATAAAAGAAGTTTTAGTATTGATAGATATAAGCCCATAAATTTTAATGACATTTGTGGCTATCCAAATGCTTTTCCATCTAAAATCAGAAAATATTTGCCCAAATTTAATGGTGCAAAGGATGAATCAGCTGAGAAACACTTGCAGCAGTTTATAAATGTGATAGATGATTTCGAGATTGACCATGAAGATGTAGTTATTAAATTATTTGTTCAATATCTAGATAAAGATGCAAGGGACTGGTTAAAAGGAGATGATAGTGAAAGATTGCATGCTATTGTAAGAACCTAATTTGCATTTCAAAAGGAGTATGCAATATTGTCTAAAAGACTCGTTTGAGGGACTTTAGGAAAGCTAAAATAACAGTTTGTATTTTAAAGGCCTAAGGTCATTATTATGATTGAAAGTCTAAGTTGAAAAGAGGGTTACAAAAACACAGAAAGATGTATTATCGGCCCATGCACCCTTGTGAGGTGTCAAATATAATGATGCATAATAATCAGTCCCAACCATGTAATAAAAGAAGTTTTAGTATTGACAGATATAAGCCCATAAATTTCAATGACATTTGTGGCTATCCAAATGCTTTTCCATCTAAAATCAGAAAATATTTGCACAAATTTAATGGTGCAAAGGATGAATCAGCTGAGAAACACTTGCAGTAGTTTATAAATGTGATAGATGATTTTGAGATTGACCATGAAGATGTAGTTATTAAATTAGTTGTTTAATCTCTAGATAAAGATGCAAGGGACTGGTTCTCCTATCTTCCAGCATATTCTGTCAGCTCTTGGCATGATTTTAAATCTGCATTTCTAGAACAATATGGTGAAAGAATTTCTGAATATGCAGTTATTAGTGATTTTATGTATATCCATATTGAAGAAGATGAGTTGATCCTAGCTTTTAACCTTAGATTTATGAGGACATTGAATAGAATACCAGAATGCATGAGACCAAATGATGCATTGTGTTTAGTTGTCTATTTGGGAGCATTTGATAGAAAAATGAGCTATAGATTGAGAGATAAAGAGCCCACCACATTGCATCAGGCACGACAGTTTGCAATAGACATTGAAAATAACTGGAGGTATGGGATTCAAAAAGGGTATTTCTCTAAAAAAATTTGCTGCCCTGTAGTCCCCAATGTTAATGAGGGATATAATCTAAATGTTGAAGATGAATGTCAAAGTGCTAACACCCCTGCTATCCCAGTTTTTGCATCATCCCAAGTTGATGATGTTTCTGTAATAGAGGAGGATGTCCTGATTTGCCCAGCAAATGAAGTTGATAAAAATAATTTTTCAAGTGATATTTGCATGCCAGTCCTAAACAAAGAGCGTTCATGTTTAAATGATCCAGTTGTGCAAAGTTGTAATCATATGGATCAAGAGTCAATATCAGTTTCATCAGGAAGCATTAGAGGGCTAGAAAATGATGCAAATAGTTCAAATTCGGAGTGCATTGAAGTAGCATAAATCTTGTATGTGAGGCAATCAGTTGTTAAAAATGATGAAGATGATATCCATGATCAGTTCATGGATCAGGTTTGTTCTTCTTATGACTTTAGATGTGATAATGAAAAAGAAATGGATTGTCATGAAGAAGAAACAGAGACCTTTGCAATGAGTATGAATCCCCTTTATGATGAGCCTGTGGATGCATTTGATAGTGTGAGTTATGACATTCATTGGTGCAGAATTAACCCTCTATTTGAAAAGGATAATACTGATTTGCAAACTGTGGATAATGAATGCTCAGTATCAGTTGGTTCAGACATGTGCAATGATAGCTATGTGGGTTAGGTTTTGCTTTCAATGTCAATAGGTGATATGAATTACATTGTAGATTTCATATATTCTAAGTGTTTTCAGTTTTGGATCAGCTGGATATGTATTTGGTTATATGCAACAGCAGGTAGATAATGAGTATTGCCAAATGCAATATGAGGATATAGTGTTTAAGGATTTTAACCTACATATGTTACCTAATGCTAAAGAATATTCTAGTATGTATGGTTATATGTCTGATCGTAAGATGCAAAGTGACAGAGGCAGTGCTGACAGTGGCAAGCTTTCGAAAATGGTGAAGCATATAATTGATCAGATCAGCATATGGGCAGAATATTTTAATGTTTCCAGCTGTGGTTGGGGTTATTCAGTTTGGGATCAGGCATTTGACAGGATAAAGTTGTGGTTCTTCATTTTTGGCTGCCCAGGGCCACCAAAATAATGTTTGAAAATATATAATTCATGTGCAGGTTGGTGCAAGTTTAACTCTGTTGCCCAATGGGTAAGGCCCAATCTGCGAAACCAAAGATTCTGAGATTCTCGCCATGCTTGCAAGAGGCATGCATCTCCAATCGGAGCCTGTTGGTAATCATTTATGTTTAGGGTTTTAAGCTCGAGCTACTGGTGGTGCCTACATAAGTATTTAGGTTTCAAGCATTTGGATATGCAGGTCCCTTCCCAAAGGTCCAAAAAGTTCTAACACTTTTGGCCTTTGCAGTGCTAAAAAATGCAAAAAATCAGAAATATGCATTGGCGGGTCAAAAATCTCCATCGGCCTCCAAAAAATTCATGAAAAAATGAGTTAGATGCATTTCTAAATGCATATCGGGCTACAGTTTCTAGTGTCTGAACGTTTCTGAAAGTGGCTAAGAGGTTTTCATTATGCCAATGCCACGGGATCCGCCAAGTGTCGAGCCTCAGTTCATGCCGCACTTTTGTTTCTATGTTATAGCTTTAACGCGGATCGTACCACGTGCTGGAGGGTCTTTTAACAGTGCCTAAAGTTGCTAGCCGCAGAACGTGACATGTGTCAATTTTCGCTTGAGTTTCAAAGGCACTCCCTAAAAGTTTCGGCGTGAGCGCGGAAGGCGCCATGTGTCCTTAGCAGTTGTTGCGGAGCTTGCCAAGTGTCACCTTCCCCATCATGGTTCATATTTGCTTTGGTGCTAAGTGAAGACAGGGGTGGGTCCCAGTGAAGAGTCTCAGGCACTGCGGATCGTGCCATGTGGCGTAAGTGTCTCCGACACAGTTCTAAGTTATGGTCCCTCGGAAAGCGCCACGTGTCGTCAGCCAAGGCAGAGTTAGTAAAGTTTCAGTGTATCTGCGGAAAGCGCCATGTGTCTCTAGTGATGGCCGCGGAGCTCGCCAGGTGTCAGCTTCCACGTATCAGCCTATGTTTCCTGTAATGCAAAGTAGTGGATGGTGGCGGGCCACAAAAATGAGGGTCCCTGTGTTTCTTCAGTGTTGCGGAGCCTGACATGTGTCGGCTTCCACGTGAACTAAAAATTAAAAGTTTCTAATGTTTCAAGAGATGCTGCGGAGCTTGCCATGTGTTAGCTTCTGCGTACATATCCCTGTTTTCCTCTTATGAAGGCTTCTGCGGGAGGTTGTGGGTCCCGGTATCAATGTGTCTCATGTTTCAAATACTGCGGGTTGTGACAATTGTCACCTGCGGAGGCCACTTAAGTATAAAGACACAGTTTTGTAAAGTGTTGTGGATCTTGACATGTGTCAGCTTTTGCAAGAGTTTCAAAAAAGGGTCTTTGAGTTTCAAGAAGAGTGCGGAAGCTACCACATGTCCCGATAGTCAATGTTGCGGAAGCCGCCACCTGTCCCTTTTTTGAAAGGCAAAATGAAGGGAGCAATAAACCAGCAATAGAAACATGAGGTGCCTACGTGGCATGATCTGGTTGGCTGGCGACTTGGTCAACGTTTGTGGGGCCGTTGATCTCAGCGATGGGAAGTAGATCAACAGCCGTGTTTTAAAGTTGCAGTGAGGGATTTTCTGCATTCTACAACCGCATTTTTTGAGTGGGAAAGTTTCAAATGCGTTCGTTGCTGTGTCTCCTGAAGGCCGCAGGTAGCTGGGCATTGATGGTGGTCTTGCAGGGGCATGATGGATAGAGTGACCAGCCAACCACCGGATTTAAGAAGCAAATCTCTGAGCGGCAGCTCAAATCCTGAACTCACCTGCCCTCTCCTTCATTTTTCCCAGCTGCATTCAATGTTTTGAGCGCCAATCTAAAGATGCATTGTATCTGGCAAAATTTTAATTTCCCTTGTAATTAATTCATTGAGTACACAGTTTTGCTATAAAAGGTAGACTGTGTCACTCATTTTTGTTGTTGAAAACTTGGGCAATTTTGGGGGAAAAATAACAAAAAATAGAGCATTTCCTTGTTGTTCTATCTAATTTTGGAGTTTATGTATTGCATCTATGATGTATCTTGCACATATGTTCAGTTTTAGTGTCAATTTTATATGAAAAATGGTTCTTGCATGTGTTTGGCTATTTGTCTCCACTTATATGCATTTCTTCTTTTGAATCTGGTTGCTAAGGGTTTCATAGATTCAAGGATACAGGCTCCTGTATTGCATGTTTGATCTTTTGACTTCCATTCAAGGAGTGGATTGAATTTGTCTTAGGCTAAGCATGGAGAAGATGGTATGTCAGTTGGGATATCTGTAAGTAAGGACAGTCAAATACTTATCCTTGGGTTATGTTTGTAAGGCAAGCATCAGTCCTAACCCCTTGAAACTCGAATGCTAGTTGCAAGCCATTCTTATGTATATGTCTATTTGACTCCTTGCCCTGAGATAGGCACTGGTCTGATCTTGTGAAGTAGTTATGATCCAAAACCCCTGTCTTGCATCCAAACCATAATTTCAAACCATTCCATATTTCCAACCTATTAGTTGTAGGAGTAGGATTAGGAAGCCCTGCATACTGTCATCCCTAACCAGTCATATGTGTCCAAGAAAGTTGCCAACTTGTGATCTATCATTTAGATCTTGGTCCATGCATGGGAGTATTCTGCCTGTTACTGTCAAGTTAAATCTTTATGTCATTGAATGAATCAAGGTCATATCTTTATCAATTAGGGACACCCCCCTTGGTACGGCAGAACCAGAAGTGAAGGGGAGGTAGCTCACGCAACCTCCTGTACTTTGTTGGCCAAATCAGCCTATGCATTGGAACTGGCAAACCCTCTGCCAATCCATAGAAAATAACCAACAGGGTGAATATTTTGTCGTTAACTAACTAACGACAAAACGGTTATATCGCCACAGCTGTAATTAGACAGAGTCTTTCCTCTCAGCAAGGGGAGGTTCCCTCTAGTTGTTTTAACTATTACAAACAATAGTTTACAAAGCTTATTTACATTAAACACTATTTTCATGGTGATTCCATTTCATCCTATTCTCTTTTTTCATAATAGATGTTCTTGCTCTTCAAAATGATAACTTCAACATTATTGATATTTAATAACTTTTGAACTGAGACAAACCATAGAAACACAAAGTCTTCTATTGGTCAACTTATTTCCCACAAATAAACTTGATTGAATTCAAATGTAGCTCAAAGTCTTCACTCTCATCCAACACGATATAACTAGATTGAACAAAACAGTTTACAGCACAAAGTCTTTAAACAATTCTATTCTCACAAATGTAAACACAAATTTCCATAATGAGAAAATAGCACAAAGTCTATTTAACGAGAACAAAAACACTTCTATCAATTTTCAATAAAACTCCACAATTCCAGAAATGATTCAATATAACATAATATCAATGACATAAGAACACTGATATCATAAAACAATATGATTCAACTCAAAGTTCGATACTCAAACTGCTTGCCTATATTAATATTTGCTTGAAAATTTGATAAAATGAAAAGTTCAAAGTCTTGATATGTTTTCAATTCGGTAGAGTTTCCTTGCAATAGATAAAAGATAAAAATTACAATAGAGGCCCTCTTTATTTATAGGGAGAGGCCTTGAGAAAATTTAGGAAAAACCTAACTACTTTGACTTATTAAAAAATAGGAGTCCTTATTGACTTGGGACTTCCTAAGTTTTTACATGTAATTACATATGAAAAAAGTACATGTAAAAGTGTCCAAAACTAAATGAAAATTACATATGAAAATACAAAAATAAACTAAGTTATGAAAATTTGCATCAACTTGCATTCCCTGAAGTTTGCACACATCTTCATGGTTTTATGCCAGTAGTATTCTTGAAACCTCTCAAGTCGATAATGAACTCATGAGCACAAGTTCCATTCTCACCACAGAAAAACACAGAGTAGTGGTTCTCTAGATGTTTCATCATGTAGTTTGTATTAAAAAATGGCTATCTTGGATGCCTCAATAAGTTCCTTTGACCATGTGAGGTTGAATAACATCCACAACACCAATAGCATCTTGGTGGCCCAACTGACCTAGATCTATTGCACCCCATAACAACAATGCTCCAACATCTGTTACAACAATAGTATGAGCTTGGCCACAAGCCACATGTGATATGTGATCTGTGTCATGAGCAGTTACCTGAACAGGAGATAACCATGACTCTCTAACTCGAGCTCCCAGCTACCCAAGATCCCCACTTCCCTATGCATTGAGATCCTTCCGGAATAATTGCAAATCTAGATGGTAAAAGAGAAAGGTAACCTGAATCCCCATCATTCATAACCAATTGCATGGCAACCACATCAATAGGTGCATATACTATAAGAGACTCATAAGCGTATGTGCAACATTCTTGCAATATTAACATGGTCTAGTTGGAATTCAAACCACTTGCCCCTAGGAGACTAACATTGTTGCCAGGATCGTCCCCTTGCAATGCTAGCCATTTCTTGCATTTGACCACCATTAGATAGAATATTCCACTTGTTTCTGAGAGTGACATCTCGGAGAAACTCAATCCCAAAATGCTGCCTCCATTGTTGATTTAATCTTCACCATGAATTCATCTGAAGACTTATTCATTCCACACATAGTATCAACAAATGTTCTATCACTGTCATGAAAAATATCATTAACCATAATCTCATTATCACTGGCCCTGCAACTGCTGACAATCCATATTAATGGTGGAGCATGAATGAACTTGAGCTAAGTGATTTCCTACAGTTCTCTCATAAATGGATCCTTCAGAAGCTTTGCAGTAGAAAACCTCACTGATGATGCCGCCAAGCATTTGTTGATGAAATGTCTCACTTCAGGATCAGTAACCTTTTCCAATACAGCTTGCCTTATACCAAAAGTCACCTTTCTATAAATTTGAGCAAAATTATAACACTCACTATATGGAATTTCAAAGTTAATCATCTCAAACATACACATGCCAAAGGAATAGATATCCACCAGCTCATTGTAATCCTCTTCATACAACTCTGGAGCCATGAATTCAGGTGTACCAATCACAATATGGGCAGCTCGATCACTTACAAGGGTGGCTGCAAGACCCAGGTCCGCAATCTTTAGAGTGCCACTATTGTCATTCACAAAAATATTATTTCAATTCAAACCCCTGTGAATGACGCAAGGTTCATGACTATGTAAATAATGTAAACCCTTATGAATTTGTTGTGCCCAGTTATTCACAACTTTCATGGAAACATGTCTATGCTTCTGTCGGTACTATCTCAGGGTCCTAAAAATGCAAACCTCCGTAATGAAATTCACATGTCCAACCCTATCGTCCAGCCATGCATTATAGAGAGTTGTTGTATTTTATTGCTCAAGGATTTTAAAAGCTAGACTTCTACAAAGAGTCTTTGTATTACATCATCATCAAGGCACTTTAGAGACGCCTAGTTCCATGCAACCTCAATACCATCTTTCTCATCAAAAGCTTGGTATACTACTTTCATGGTATGCAGCCTAGAACCTCATCATATCGGCCTTACCTTCTAGTTGGATCCATTTCCACAAAGGGCTCCATATCCTTGTCACCACCATAAAATTCTACTATCGGCATTTCTTCTTTAGCGTTACTGAAGAAACAAATAGCATTTTGACTCCTCGCCAACATCAAAAGATTCAAGAGGTTCCTAAATAGATGTGTAAAATGTTTGTGGTAACTTTGATCTAGACTCCATCCTTGAAACATCTTCGAAAATATCTGCAATTCTAAGAGCAGCGAGAACTGGTGCTTATGCATTTGAGGTTAAAGTTTGATTGATGCTCAGGTGGATAAAATTGATGCTTCTGCATGTGAAGGATAAAACTTACACACATATGCATGAGCAGGTGAAATCACCGCTACTACATATGATATTGGAGAGTTTTTAGCATGTATGGGTGCCGAAAAATGCTGCCTCTACATCTAGGAGAAATTCTCTAACATAGGCGGCATTTTCTACCGCTTCCTTGACTGGCTTGAGGATGTGTCCATGCATAGCCATATCACTTTAAGCTAGATGCATCTAACAAATCAATAAATCATTGATCTGATACTCGAGCTTTTGCTGCTACAAAACACTGATATTCATCAAATACCAAAAATAGACACCAATTTTGGATTTTTCGCAAACAGCCTACCAGGCAACCTGTCTGATGCTTTCCTCTTTTGCAGTGGATGATCCTTCTTCTTTTGAAATTCTTCAAGCATAGGAAGAATATCATTTTTAATCTCCTTCATTTTCAAGTTCTAAACCAAAAAACTCATTTGAAAATGCCCCATAGTGCAGCCTCAAGTGCATGACAACACGTAGAAGCACAACTCGAATCACCATTCGATCAAGTTCTAAATCCATAGACTATGTCACAACCTAAAAGCAAGTGTGATTCTACTGCAACACCTATGATCTTCTGTATGTTTGCATTTGTTGTAAGATCTTGCAAACCAGATCCTTGAATTTTTTCTGCATCTACGTGAATGACCCGAGTCTTTGTCTTGCATCACGCCTTATCCCATCTTCAAAATCACTCAGTTGTAGAATTCATCTGAGATGACTTAGACCCAGATCAACCTGTATTTCTTTACTTTTGTGTTTGTTAAGTGAGCAGCGGTAGTTTGATCCTCCGGTGTGCTCTCTTGTCCTAGTAAGAAACAAAGATAATAACCCTCCTTCTGATACCCAGAATGGTAGGTATACAAAGTGACATAGCAATCTCTGCCATAAAATTTACCAATCTCTTCTTTACAAACAGGAGTCTTGGAGTTATTGTTGACCCACCATACCTTCAAGCAAAGATGGAATTTCTTATTTTGCTAGAGTTTCCTGGGAACACCATATCAACTTAGTGTCAGGGTGACAATTTACCCCTCCCTTACATCCGATATTACATTCACTAAAACAAAGGCAAGGGTGGGAATTGCCGCTCCTGCTCAACCTTGTTGGAATTAGACTGGACAACTGAGAGGGGGGGTGAATCAGTTGTCCCACAATTTAATCTTTTTTTTGCTTTTAACCTTCTTTATTATCTTACTACCAGATTAGTGATGTAACAATTAAAGCATAGATCAACAACATAAGAGCAAAAACATAATCAACACACTTGACACCAAGATTTTGACGTGGAAACCTGGTTAAGGGAAAAACAACAGTGGGGGTTAACCCACAAAGATTTGTACCCTGTTAAAAGTACTTTAGAAAAATAGAAGGCACATGCCTTCGGGCTCACTACCCAGAGCTCACTGCTCAAAAGAGGAGGCTCACTACCTATAAAATTAATTTAGAATAGAATGAATTAATTGAGAAATAGCATCTACTTCATGCCTAGTTCAGTTTCAATGAATGCTCAAAACTTCTTCTTTGCCTCAGATTCTTCTTTACTATCTTCACACTCTATACTTCTCTCACTCCTTTTCTTCTCTGCTCTGCTTTTGATCCTTTATTCGGATTTAATCTATTTTGCACAAGGATGATGTTTGACAACTCTTCAACAAGTATTAATATACTTTATCCATCTTGGAATGATCAACAAGTTTAGCCAAACTTAACGCAGATCTTTACACTGTCAGCTAATCATAGCTGAGACTTGAATCTTCCTCCATTAACACGTCATGCTTCATAAAATAATTTTTAGATCATTTACAGCACGCTAGGAATATCCGGTCGACCAAGACTAGGAAGAACATCAACAATCAAGAGGAAACCTTCAATCACGAGCTCCTTTGTCAATGCGGACCACCAACACAATAGCCACACGATCCAGAGACCACCATAAGCACAATTAAGTCAACAAGAATAACCACACTTCGCATCACCAGAATCACTTGTATCTTCATACTAAACCTCAAGAATGCACACTACCATGACTGTCAAACTAGAAAGATTGCTTTCGGATCTCCAAACCATGAACCACTTGAGTTAAGGAAACACACCAACATCCCAAACATGCCTCTAGATCTGCAGATCATAATATTCCCATACTGGACCAATCTGGACCAACTTCTTGCCACTCTGTTATCGCAGAATAATTGCAGAAACCTATTCTACTCAGAGGGCCATAACTTCTCCAAATCTTTATGTGGATCTGTCAAATCTCAACTGGAGCAACAAAAGACAACCCTCTATAAACCCTTTAATCTGCAAACTCTGATCTTCACTTTACTGGATTTACTAATCACTCCTCTGCATTATCTTCACTATTTCTGACAGAAGGATATGTTGACATCAATGACAACACATCAGGCACATATTTGCAACAATCTCCCCCTTTGTCATTGATGGCAACATATGATGTGAAAAATTGATTTCACCATCAAGACAAGAACTTCTCCCCCTTTCTCTTATAACCACTTGTTTTCACTACTCCCCCTTTCACCAACAACTACTTACTTTCAAGTTTTTCACATGACTTCACTCCCCCTTTGACATCAATGGCAAAGGGCACATATTTGCAATCATCTTAATTCAGACTAATTTCCAACGTATACTAACTACTCCTTAGAGTAGTATTCTCTCATCAATTTGGATCTCAAGATATGACTGAGAATTCTACGGACTGATGCACCTTGGTGCATCTTAGTTCTGATTTAGAGGGGTAATAACCCCTAACTTCTCCCTAAGATATTCAAAGGTATCCTTAGGAAGAGGCTTAGTGAAGATATCTACAAACTGATCTTTGGATGACACAAACTCCAACTTGACTTCATTCTTATTTACGTTTTCTCTCAGGAAATGAAATTTGATAGATATATGCTTTGTCTTTGAATGCAACATTGGATTCTTTGAGATACTTATTGCACTAGAATTATCACAAAAGATTGTGACTGGTTCCTCAAACACAACTCTAATGCCTTTCAACATTTGCTTCATCCATAGAACCTTAGTACAATTGTTTGCTGCTGCTATATATTATGCTTTTGCAGTAGACAGAGATATTGCCTCTTACTTTTTGCTCATCCAAGAGACCAATCTCTTTCCCAAGAACAAGGCACCACCACTAGTACTTTTTCTGTCATCCACATCTCTGCCCAATCAGTATCTGTGTATGCATGAAGAGTAAAGTCATTGTCTTTTGGATACCACAATCCATGATCAATTGTCCCCTTGAGATATCTAAAAAAAATTTGACTACCACAACGTGGGATTCTTTTGGATCAGATTGAAATCTAGCAACAAGTCCAACGGCATTCATGATGTTAGGTCTGGTCTGGGTCAGATAGAGCAATCCTCCAATCATTGATCTATATCTTTTTTGATTTGCCTTGGGTGAATCATCATCTTTACTTAACTTGCATCTGGTTGCCATAGGTGTGCCTATTGGGTTTGAATCTTCCATTCTAAATTTCTTCAATAATTATTTCACATACTTGGACTGAGATATAAAGATACCTTTGTCTGATTGAACAATTTGCAGACCTAGGAAGAAATTCATTTCTCCAAACATAGACATTTCAAATTCACTTTTCATTTGGTTAGCAAATGTTTTGCACATACATTCATTTCCACCAAAAATGATATCATCAACAAAGACTTCAACAATCAGGATGTCCTCATGATTAATCTTGAAGTAAAGATTACTATCAGCAGTACCTTTGCTAAAACCTATCTTGAGCAAATATTTATCCAATCTTGCATACTAGGCTTTGGGAGCTTGCTTGAGTCCATATAATGCTTTTCTCAGTCTACAAACCATGTCACCCTAATCAGACAACTAAAATCCTTCCATTTGCTCAATGTAGACTTCTTCCTCCAAATCTCCATTCAGGAATGCTGATTTGACATCCATCTGATACACTTTAAAATCTTTGAAAGCAGCAAATGCAAGAAATAATTTAACTGTCTCTATTCTTGCCATTGGAGCAAAAGTTTCTTCAAAATCAATTCCTTCTACTTGAGAATAGCCTTTGCATACCAACCTTGCTTTATTTCTTACAACTTCACCATCTTCATTTAGTTTATTCCGGAAGACCCATTTGGTTCCAATTACATTTTTGTCCTTTGGCCTAGGAACAAGATCCCAAGTGTGGTTTGTTTCAATTTGCATTAATTCTTCTTCCATTGCTTTTACCCAATTTTCATCAGTGTAGGCTTCATCAATTGATTTAGGTTCAATTCTTAAAATCAAACAAATCTCTTCTTGATCTTCAACAACTCTTCTCCTAGTTTGAACACCTTTATTTCTATCCCCTATGATTTGATCTTCAAGATGATTCATTCTTACATACCTGGGGCTTTTGGGAATTGCTTGAACTTCTATTTCTTGAGCTTTTTCCTCAATATCTGTATTAATTCCTTGAGTCTCTGGAATTTCTGGATTGGTCTGCATCAGAGTTTGAACTGACCTTGCTTGATTTTGACTCTCATTTTGATCATCTGAATCATATCCGTAGAACCTGGAATGTCCTTCCTTGCTCTCATCAACTCTAACATTAGCACTTTCAACAATCTTTTTCAACCTCTTGTTAAAGCACTGGTAAGCTTTACTTTGAGTAGAGTATCCCAAAAATATTCCCTCATCACTTCTTGTGTCAAATTTGCCTAAATCCAAAAACTTTGAAATATCTCACAGTAGGAGGATGACCAAACCATAGTTCATAAGGGGTCTTACCAGAATTACCTCTGATCTGCACCCGGTTAAGAGTGTAGACAGTAGTACTTATAGCTTCTCTCCAATAAGCTTGAGGAACATTTGTTTCCATCATCATGGTCCTGGCAACTTCTTGAATGGTATGGTTCTTTCTTTCCACAACTCCATTTTGTTGGGGAGTCCTAGGAGCAGATAATTGTCTTTTTATGCCATACTTTTCACAAAAAGCTTCAAACTCATGGGAAGTAAATTCTCCACCTCTGTCGGATCTTAGACATTTCAATTTTTCACCAATTTCATTTTTCACCATCATTTTGAACACTTTGAATTTTTCAAGAGCTTCTGATTTTTCTTTTAGGAAGGTTACCCATATCATCCTGGAGTAGTCATCTATCAGCAACATGAAATATATATCTCCTTGCACACTCCTAATTCTAGCAGGACCACAAAGATCAGTATGTACCAATTCCAATCGTCCATTTGAGACTTGTTCCTTACATTTGAATGAAATCTTGCTCTGTTTCCCCAATTGACATTCTCTACACATGCTATTAGGTTTCACAAGTTTTGGAAGATCTCTCACAGCCTGAGTGGTACTAATTTTCACAATATTATCAAAATTCACATGACACATCCTCCTATGCCATAACCAACTTTGATCTATCTGAGCAATCAAACAACTTTTACCAGAGCTACTTAAATGAAAAATGTTACCTCTGGTTCGAGTACCGGATGCAATTTTAGTTTCAGAACTTTCCAAGATTCTACACTTTCCATCTTTGAATCGAAGATCATAACCTTTATCAACCAACTGTCCAACACTGAGAAGATTATGTTTCAGTCCTTCCACATACAGAACATCATTTGTGTTATTCTTACCATCAAAAGATATGGATCCTCTGCCACGAATTCTACCAGTTGAGTTATCTCCAAATTTCACAAGCCCACCTTCATAATTTTCAAAATTCACAAACTTACTCTTGTCTCCAGTCATATGATGAGAACATCCACTATCAATCACCCATTCGTCTTTCTCAACAACCTGAGCAGTGAAGGCACTTTTTATATTTGCATAGCTAGCAGATTCAATAGACACCGGATCTTCTTCTTTAATGGCAATGAACACCCAATCATTTTCAAGGGAACCTCCATGATCAAATTCATCATCTGTGACTCCTTCTTCACCAGTTTCTTGGACATAGTAACATTTGTTCTGATTTCAATATCTGTTAGGGTTTGGTTTTGAAAACCTCTCCGGACATCTTGAGGCAAAATGACCAATCTTATTACAAGAAAAACATTTGAGTGACAATTTCCCTTCATACTTACCAGATCCTCTTGGTAATATTTTGGTGAGAAGAGCTTCAAGATCAGCAGTTTCAAGTTCAATATCTTCAAGATCCTTCCTTGTCTTTATTAATCTGTTTGATCTTGTAGAAGAGCTTTCACCCGGATCATATCTTTGTTTTCCATATACACTGGCCTTAAATGCATATTCAGATTTGGGAAGAGAATCACCAAACTCACTTAATTCAAAAGCTAAAATTTTGCCAACCAGATGATCTCTTGTAACATCTGAGACAGTCCTGATCTCCTCTATAGCAGAAACCTTATGTTTGCAAGAATCAGGTAAAGATCTAAGTACTTTTGATACAATCTCTTATTCTTCCAAAGTTCCACCAGCACACCTGATACCACACACAAGTTAGTTTATCTTTTGCATGTAGATTGTGAGGTTTTCATCTTCACTCATCGTCATAGTTTCAAATTTTCCTCGTAGACTTTGTAGCTTCGCACATTTGACATACTTATCACCTTCATACAAATATTCCAACTTTTTCCAAATTTCATAAGCAGTTTTTAGACCAAAGACATTTGTCATCTCGGAATCAGTCAAAGCACTCAACAAGGCTTCTTTAGCTCGAAGGTTATTTTTAGCATCTTTGACTTGATCTGGAGTTGAAGGACCTTTCTTCGGAGGTTTATATTCAACACTGGTTATCTCCCAATAGGTATCACCCATGCATTGTAAATGGCACTCCATGTGATTCTTCCAAACAGAATAATTTGTTCCATCAAATCTCAGACTATTCTTCTTGTATGTCGACATCCTGGATCTCCTCAAGTGGTCAGGCTTTTAAAAGAGGATCTAGCTCTGATACCAATTGTTGGAATTAGATCAGACAATTGAGAGGAGGGGGTGAATTAGTTGTCCCACAATTTAATCTTTTTCTACTTTTAACCTTCTTTATTATCTTACTACCAGATTAGTGATGTAACCATTAAAGCATAGATCAACAACATAAGAGCAGAAACATAATCAACACACTTAACACCAAGATTTTGACGTGGAAACCCGGTTAAGGGAAAAACCACGGTGGGGGTTAACCCACAAAGATTTGTACCCTGTTAAAAGTACTTTAGAAAAATAGAAGGCACATGCCTTCGAGCTCACTGCTCAAAAGAGGAGGCTCACTGCCTATAAAATTAATTTAGAACAGAATGAATTAACTGAGAAATAGCATCTACTTCATGCCTAGTTTAGTTAATGCTCAAAACTTCTTCTTTGCCTCAGATTCTTCTATACTATCTTCACACTCTATACTGCTCTTGATCCTTTTCTTCTCTACTCTGCTTTTAATCCTTTATTCGGATTTAATCTGTTTTGCACAAGGATGATGTTTGACAACTCTTCAACAAGTATTAATATACTTTATCCATCTTGGAATGATCAACAAGGTCGGCCAAACTTAATGCGGATCTTTACATTGTCGGCCAATCATAGCTGAGACTTGAATCTTCCTCCATTAACATGTCATGCTTCATAAAATGATTTTTAGATCATTTACGACACACTAGGAACATCTGGTTGGCCAAGACTGGGAAGAACAACAACAATCAAGAGGAAACCTTCAATCACAAGCTCCTTTGTCAATGCAGACCACCAACACAATAGGCACACGATCCAAAGACCACCACAAGCACAATTAAGTCAACAAGAATAACCAAACCACTTCACATCACCAGAATCACTTGCATCTTCATATTGAACCTCAAGAACGCACACTGCCATGACTGTCAAACTAGAAAGATTGCTTCCGGATCTCCAAACCATGAACCACTTGAGTTGAGGAAACACACCAAGATCCCAGACATGCCTCTAGATCCGCAGATCATAATATTCCTATACCAGACCAACTTCTTGCCACTCTGTTATCATAGAACAATTACAGAAACCTATTCTACTCAGAGGGCCATAACTTCGCCAAATCTTTATGCGGATCTCTCAAATCTCAACTGGAGCAACAAAAGACAACCCTCTACAAACCCTTCAATCCACAAACTCTGATCTTCACTTTACTAGATTTACTGATCACTCCTCTGCATTGTCTTCACTATTTTTGACAGAAGGATATGTTGACATCAATGACAACACATTAGGAACATATTTGCAACAAACCTATATGAACATAAGTGTATAAACAACCTACGAAACAACAAAACATACACGGTAAAAAAACAACAATATATAGACAAAAGCAAACAAAATAAAAATATAAAACTAGGGTTTCACCATCAAACAATGAAAATTGCCGATAACAAACAAGGATTGGTAAATAAAATCTCACACGACGATTAGGGTTTAAAAATGACAACAAAGAAATAAAATTGCCCAACGATTCATCTAGAGATGACGAATTCAACAAAAACAAAAACACTAGTTTTGGTGACTTAAACTGCGCTCCAGGGTTCAAATGAAATGCCAAGATAGAAAAGAAAAGAAATAATAAAGAAAAAAATAATTAAGACATATATAAACGCTAATTAAAGCTTACACAAAGTGCATTGATTACACCTGACACGAACTTGAGTTGCATGAGATATGCACAAGCGATGGTTTCTACCGCTCGTACATAGCACAAACAATATGCACGGGTAGCAAAATTTGCCGCCCCTGCACAAAAGAGTTCGTGAAAGAAAAATGCAACAGCGACAAAAACTATCGCTTGCACACAATCAAAGGGAAAAATGATATGCATGGGCGGTGAAATTCTCTGCCCCTGCACGCAAAACCATAGGCAACATGTTTGGGCAGCACTTTTCATTGCCCTTACATCACTCAAAAATGGAGACATGCACTGGCGGCAAAATTTGCTGCCCCTGCATGAAAACAAAATTTCTCTAACTCCTCAAAATTGCGACAATCAATTTAACAACTTACGCAAACTTTGAGAAATCCAAATGAGAAGATACTCGAATAGATACTTAGGAGCGAGAGGACTACGCACGAGGATGAGATGACTCACCTTGATTTGCGAATTTAGAGTGTAGGCTATGAAATGGACAAGTTTTGTAGGGGTCATCCTACAAAATGAGATCAGCTGATGTTGAGGACAACACCATGAAAGCATGAATCAATAACACATGAGCAGAAACATAATCAACACACATAACACCAAGATTTTTATGTGGAAACTTGGTTAAGGGAAAAACTATGGTGGGGGTTAACCCACAAGATTTATTCTCTGTTAAAAGAATAGAAAAATGGGAAGGCACTTGCCTTCAATCACACTACCCAGATCTCACTGCTCAAAGGAGGCTCACTGCCTACAAGAACATTCACAATGTTAACACAGAAAGATTGAACTGAGAAACAACATCTTCTTCATGCAAGGTTCAGTTCCATTGAAGCACACAACACCTCTGCTCTGCCCCCACTCACTTCCTCGCTACATCCACATCTTTGCTCACCACCACACATTTCCACGACTTCACAATACTTATTTATACATGACATCGACTTTGGGATGAACATCAAAGTCGGCCTTACAATCATCTATCTGGAACATTCTCCAAGATAGGCATTATAAACAATTACAATCACAAGACTTAAAATGCTACATGCGAATCTTTACACTATCATCCAAACATAGTTGGGACTCAAATCTTCCTCGATCAACATGCCATGCTCCATAGAAGTCTTCTTAAATCATCCGTAACATGCACCAAGCATCTGATCGGCCAAGAGTGGAAAGAACAACAACACTCAAGGAGAAATCTTCAACCACGAGCTCAATTCTTAATGCGGACCACCAACACAATAGGTACATGATCGAGAGACCACCACAAGCACAATGAAATCAACAAGAACAACCGCATCACCTTAAATCACCAAAAACACTTGCATCTTCATCTGAGAACTTAAGAACACCAACTGTCATGACTGTCACACTAGAAAGATTGCTTGCGGACCTCCAAACCACGAACCACTTGAGTTGAGGATACACACCAACATCCCAAACATACCTCCAAATCCACAGACCATAATATCCCAATGCAGAGCAATCTGGACCAAATTCCTACCAATCTGTCACCTCTGAACAACTGCAAAACTTGGTTCTACTCAGATGGCCATAACTTCACAAATACTTCATGCAGACCTTTCAAATCTTAACTGGAGCAACTTCAGGTAATCCTCTTCACTGAACTGCACTGTCTTCACTGTCTCTGACAGAGAGATATGTAACTCACTTGTTTCTTCTGGAGAGGCTAATTTTCTCAATATCCTCAACATACAAGTCTTTTAAACAAGTGAAAGAATAAGATACAGTTGACACTAATGACAACAAGGATATGTTGACATCAATGACAACACCGATTAGGCACATATTTGCAACAATCTCTCCCTTTGTCATTGATGGCAACATATGATGTGAAAAACACATTCAACCACCAAGACAAGGACTTCTCCCCCTTTCTCTTATCACACCTACAATCACTTTCTTCACTGCTCCCCCTTTCACCAGCAACTACTCACTTCCATCCAAGTTTTTCACATGACTTCTCTCCCCCTTTGACATTAATGGAAAAGGGCACATATTTGCAATCATCTCTCGCCCTTTTTGTTTCTTAGACAAGACCAAGCTAAACTCAGAACAAACTAACTACTCCCCCTAAGTAGCATCCCCTTAATACCAATCCGGATCACAAGATATGACTGTGAGTTCCATCAGACTGATGCACACTAGTGCACCTTAGTTCTGAACAGGAGGACTAATCACCCCTAGCTTCTCTCTGAGATACTCAAAAGTGTCCTTAGGTAGAGGCTTAGTGAAGATATCCACAATCTGATCCTTTGAAGGGACAAACTCCAATCTGACTTCATTCTAATTTACCTTCTCTCTCAACAAGTGAAACTTGATGGATATGTGCTTTGTCTTTGAATGCAACACCGGATTCTTTGAAATGTTTATTGCACTTGAATTATCACAAAAGATTATAATAGGCTCTTCAAACACAATTCTGATATCCTTCAACATTTGCTTCATCCACAAAACTTGAGTACAATTACTTGCTGCTGCTATATACTCTACCTCAGCAGTAGATAGAGATATTGCCTCCTACTTTTGCTCAACTAAGAAACCAATCTCTTTCCCAAGAAAAAATGCGCCTCCACTAGTACTTTTCATGTCGTCCAGATCTCCTACCCAATCAGCATCTATATATGCATGAAGAGTGAAATCATCACCCTTAGGATACCATAAGCCATAATTAGATGTTCCTTTCAGATATCTAAAAATTATTTTGACTGCTACGACAAGAGATTCTCTAGGATCATCTTGAAATCTATCAACAAGGCCAACTACATTCATAATATTAGGTCTGGTATGAGTTAGATAAAGCAGTCCTCCAATCATTGATCTATACCTTTTCTAGTCTACCTTAGGGGAATTATCATCTTTACTCAACTTGCATCTGGTTATCATAGGAGTACTCACTGGTTTTGAATCCTCCATTCCAAACTTTTTCAACAACTCATTTACATACCTAGACTGAGATATGAAGATGCCCTTATCTGACTGAATGATTTGCAGACCCAAGAAGAAATTCATTTCACCAAGCATGGACATTTCAAATTCACTTTGCATCTAATCAGCAAAATTTTTACACATGCTCTCATTTCCACCAAAGATGATATCATCAACAAATACCTCAATAATCAAGATGTGTTCATGATCAATTTTGAAATAAAGATTACTGTCATCTGTGCCTTTCCTAAAACCTAACTTTAGCAGATACTTATCTAATCTTGCATACCAGGCTCTTAGGTCTTGTTTAAGTCCATACAATGCTTTCTTCAATCTATAGACCTTATCTCCTTGATCAGACAACTGGAAACCTTTCAGTTGTTCAATGTAGACCTCTTCTTCCACCTCTTCATTTAGGAATGCTGACTTGACATCCATCTGGTAAACTGTGAATTCTTTGTAAGCAGCAAAGGCAAGAAATAATATGACTGCTTTGATTCTTGCCACCGGAGCAAAAGTTTCTTCAAAATCAATTCCCTCTACCTGAGAATATCCTTTGCACACCAATCTTGCTTTGTTTCTCACAACTTCATCATCTTCATTCATTTTGTTTCAGAAGACCCATCTAGTTCCAATTACATTTTTGTTTTCAGGTCTAGGAACAAGATCCCAAGTGTGATTATTTTCAATTTGCATTAATTCTTCTTCCATTTCTTTTACCCAACTTTCATCATTACAAGCTTCATTCACTGATTTTGGTTCAACCTTTGAAATTAAACAATACTCTTCTTGTTCTTCAGCAATTTTTGTTCTAGTTTGAACACCTTTATTTTGTTTCCTATAATCTTTATCTTTAGAATGATTTAACCTCACATACTTGGGAGTTTTGGGATTTTCTTGAACTTTTGATTCTTGAACTTGTTCCTCAACATTTGCACTAGCTTCTTGAGTCACTAGATTCTCCAGAGCACTCTGAATCTGAGTTTGAGGAATTTCATTTTGATCATCTGATTCATATCCACAAAACTTGGAAGGTCTCTCCTTGCTTTCATCAACCTTGACATTAGCACTTTCAACAATCTTTTTCAATCTCTTGTTAAAGCATCAGTATGCCTTGCTTTAGTTAGAATAACCCAGAAATATTCCTTCATCACACCTTGCATCAAACTTGCCTAGATCTTCATATCTTTTGATATAGCATTTACTACCAAAAACTTTGAAGTATTTCACAATAGGAGCTTTACCAAACCACAGTGCATAAGGAGTTTTACCAATATTACCTTTGATCTGCACCTGATTAAGAGTGTAGACAGCAGTACTCACAACCTCTCTCCAATAGACATGTGGAACATTTTCTTCTATCATCATGGTTCTAGCAGCCTCTTGAATAGTCTAGTTCTTCCTTTCCACAACTCCATTCTGCTGAGGAGTCCTAGGAGCAGATAATTGTCTTCTTATTCCATGCTTTTCACAAAATGCATTAAACTCACAGGAGGTAAACTCTCCACCTCTGTCAGATCTCAGACACTTTATCTTCACACCAATCTCATTCTCCACCCTAGCCTTTAACACCTTGAATTTGTCAAGAGCCTCTAATTTCTCTCTCAAGAAAGTGACCCACATCATCTGGGAGTAACCATCAATCAACAACATAAAGTATATTTCTCCTTGCAAACTCCTGACTCTGCAGGACCACACAAATCAGTGTGCACAAGTTCCAGCAATCCACTTGAAAATTATTCTTTACTTTTGAATGTAGTTCTGCTCTGTTTGCCCAACTAACATTCCTTACACATGCTATTAGTAGGTTTTACAAGTTTTGGAAGATCTCTCACAGCCTGAGTAGTACTTATCTTAACAATACTATCAAAGTTTACATGACACATTCTCCTATGCCATAACCAACTCTGATCAATCTGAGCAATCAAACAACTTTTACCAGTACCACTTAAATGAAAGATATTACCTCTAGTCTGTGTACAAGGTGCAATCTTAGTTCCGGAGCTCATACCCTTGAATCGAAGATCATACCCTTTGTCAACCAGTTGTCCAACACTGAGAAGATTATGCTTCAACCCTTCTACATACAAAACATCATTAGTGTTATCCTTACCATCAAGAGACATGGATCTTCTGCCACGGATTCTACCAGCTGAATTATCCCCAAACTTCACAATTCCACCTTCATATCTTTCCATACTTACAAACTTACTCTTATCACCTGTCATAGGATGAGAACATCCACTGTCAATAACCCATTCATCCTTTTCTTCAACCTGAGTAGCCAAGGCACTTTCCACATTCACACAGCTAGCAGATTCAGTAGGCACCGGATCTTCTTCTTTGATAGCAATGAACACCCATTCATTTCCAGAGGTACTTCTCTTATTAGATTCATCATCTGTAACTCCTTTATCAACAGCTTCTTGGACATAGTAGAATTTATTCTGAAACCTAGGTCTGTTAGGGTTTGGCTTTGAAACCCTCTTCGGACATCTTGAAGCAAAATGACCAATTTTATTGCAAGCAAAACATTTGAAAGGCAACTTTCCTTCATAATTACTAGATCCTCTTGGTAATCTTTTGGAAAAAAGGAATTCAAGTTATTCAAGCTTCGTTTCATCTTCTTCAAGTTCCTTCCTTGCCTTCTCATATCTGGTTAGTCTTCTTGAAGAGCTTTCACTTGGATCAAATCTTTGCTTCCTCAAAATATTGGCCTTAAAAGCATATTCTGATTTAGGAAGGGAATCACCAAACTCACTCATTTCAAATGCTGAAAGCTTGCCAACCAGCTGATCCCTTGTAACAGTTGTCACAGTCCTAATCTTCTCAATAGCAGCAACTCTATGCTTGTATGAATCAGGTGAGGATCTGAGCACCTTGCCAACAATCTCTGATTCTTCTAATTTTCCACCAGCACACGTGATACTACACACAAGTTCATTCACCATCTGCATGTAGGAGGTGATGTTTTCATCTTCACTCATCCTCAAACTTTTGTATCTACCCTTCAGGCTCTGTAACTTAGCATATTTGACATATGCATCACCTTCATATAGAGTTTCCAACTTCTTCCAGATTTCATGAGCAGTTTTCAATTCCAGGACATTTGTCATTTTTGTATCAGTTAGGGCACTCAACAATGCTTCTTTAGCCTGAATGTTGTTTTTAGCATCTTTGATTTCATCTGGAGTTGAAGGACCTTTCTCTAGAGGCTTATTCTCATCCTTTGTTATCAACCAATAAGGATCACCCATACATTGCAAATGACACTCCATCTGATTCTTCCAAAGAGAGTAATTTGTTCCATCAAATCTCAGACTATCCTTCTTGTATATCGACATCCTGGATCTCCTCAAGTGGTCAAGCTTCTTTTAGAGGAACCGGCTCTGATACCAATTATTGAAATAAGGGCAAAACAACTAAGAGGGGGGGTGAATCAGTTGTCTAAAAATTTTAACTTTTGCTTCTTTTAATCTTCTTTATCACTTATTAACAGATTAATGATATAACCATGAAAGCATGAATCAATAACACATGAGCAGAAACATAATCAACGCATATAACACTAGGATTTTTACGTGGAAACCCGGTCAAGGGAAAAACCACGGTGGGGGTTAACCCACAAGATTTATTCTCTGTTAAAAGACTAGAAAAATGGGAAGGCACTTGCCTTCAGGCGCACTACCAAGAGCTCACTGCTCAAAGGAGGCTTAGTGCCTACAAGAACATTCACAATGTTAACACAGAAAGATTGAACTGAGAAACAACATCTTCTTCATGCAAGGTTCAGTTCCATTGAAGCGCACAATACCTATGCTCTGCGCCCACTCACTTCCTCACTACATCCACATCTTCGCTCCCCACCACACATTTCCATGACTTCATACTTATTTATACATGACATCGACTTTGGGATGAACATCAAAGTCGGCCTTACAATCATCTCTGGAACATTCTCTAAGATAGGCATTACAAACAATTACAATCACAAGACTTAAAATGCTACATGCGAATCTTTACACTATCGGCCAAACATAGCTGGGACTCAAATCTTCCTCGATCAACATGCCATGCTCCATAGAACTCTTCTTAGATCATCTGCAACACACACCAAGCATCTAGTCGGCCAAGACTGGAAAGAACAAAAACAATCAAGGAGAAATCTTCAACCACGAGCTCAATTCTCAATGAGAACCACCAACACAATAGGCACACGACCTAGAGACCACCAGAAGTACAATGAAATCAATAAGAACAACTGCATCACCTCAAATCACCAAAAACACTTGCATCTTCATCCAGAAACTTAAGAACACCAATTGTCATGACTGTCACACTAGAAAGATTGCTTGCGGACCTCCAAACCACAAACCAATTGAGTTGAGGATACATACCAACATCCCAGAGATACCTCCAAATCCACAGACCATAATATCCCAATGCGGAGCAATCCAGACCAAATTCCTACCAATCTGTCACCTCTGAACAATTGCAAAACCCGGTTCTACTCAAATGGCCATAACTTCACAAATACTTCATGCGGACCTTTCAAATCTTAACTAAAGCAACTTCAGGCAATCCTCTACAAACCCTTTAATCCGCAGACTCTGATCTTCATCTCACTGGGAATGCAAAGCACTCTTCTTCACTGAACTGCACTGTCTTCACTGTCTCTGACAGAGAGATATGTAACTCACTTGTTTCTTCTGGAGAGGCTAATTTTCTCAATATCCTCAATATACAAGTCTTCTAAACAAGTGAAAGAATAAGATACAGTTGACACTAATGACAACAAGGATATGTTGACATCAATGACAACACCAATTAGGCACATATTTGCAACAGGAGTCCCACTGGGCGTGCCAAATGAAGATGAAAAAGATATTCAAGGAACAAAACATGAAAAGGAAACTCAAATAAAAAGCATTATACCTTTGCAAGCCCTTGAATTCTCCCTCACTCCTTGATGTGGAATGAGGAATGATTTTGGCATGATAAAATTGCTTCAAACTTGTATGTAAAAATGTCTTGTGGAGGCTTGTATTTATAGGCAAATTAGAGGGGATTTGAATCCAATAGTGGAGATTCAAAGTTGAAGATCAATGGTGGAGATGAGAGGATGATTGATCAGCAATATTGGATAGTTGTGATTAAAAATAAATTTTTAATTCTCCTTGGGAAGGGCTTAGCATTAATTAGGATTAAGACAAGTGATGGAATAAAAAATTAAAAAATATTTTTTGCGGGAGGAGGTGGAATTAAAAATTCCATTTTATTGGTAAATGTGTGAGTCATGTGACCCATGTGTTTATTTGGCAAACACATGTGTGAGCTCTTTGCATGAAAAAGAGCTCTAACATGAAAGAGGAAAGATGAGTTGGAAGGGTCATGTGACCCATCTGAATAAAAAATTTCTTTTTATTCAAATGGTGTGGGAATGGGTGTTAAGCATGCTTTGACCAAGTTAATCAAGTGATTAACTTAATTAATGTGGCTGGAAAAAAATAGTGGATGGGTTAATCAGGGGTTAAAATTAATTAATTAATGATTTATTTAATTAATTTTGGTTTAGGGGTTATGTAGGCTAGGGTAGCTAATTAAATAATTAGTATTTATTCAATTAGGCTAGGTTTAGGCTGTAGGGTAGGGTAGATTAATTAGATGAGCATGATTTATTTAATTAATCAGGATTATGAAGGTGGATAATTAACCAAATAAATATGTACAACACAAACTCCTTCTGTAATGAGTAGTGCCTCCACTTGTGTAAAGTTTGTAATAGGGATTTGAATTCTTGGTTATAGATATAATACTTTTTCCTAGCCTCATGTATCTTCTTGCTAAAGTAAGCTATTGGTATACAATCTTGACTTGTCACAACCCCTTATTTATAGACATGATGTTTCCACAGTCCATGGTATAAGAATGAAGTGCTTCTGGAAGTAACTGTGTATTGCTTTTTTAGATTGACGCTTCAAATCACACTCCATGATCCATCATCAGGATGAAAAAGAGAGAATAAGTGGATCACACACTTATTCTCTCTTTTTCATCTTGATGATGGATCACGAAGTGTGATCTGATGCGTCGATCCAAAAAAGCAATACATAGTTACTTCCAGAAGCACTCATTCCACAACCCCTTATTTTCAATAATTAATTATAAATTTAAATATTATTATTTAATAACTGTCAACTAATTGTGATATGTGTGTATGACAGGGATACCCTCTCTCTTTCTCGACGGAGAGAGAGTATCATCGAGGCAGAGGGCGTCTAGCCGAATAAAGGCGAATTATGCTGAAGCGAATCCGCACATACCAGATAGTTTCATGTAGACTAAATTGCATAAAAGTGTGTGAATATGTGTGTGTTTAATTAATACATATACAATTGCAGATAGAATATTGAGGATAGACAAAATTAATTATTTAGTCTTATTAATTATTAGTTACTTTGCTTCAAATTAATTATTTTATTTATATCTTTTAAAAAAAAGATTCTCTTGCTTCACCATTATTTGCTTAATAATTAATAGCCATTGTTAGGCCACATGGAAGAAGTGGCAGTAAATTGTCTTAATGAGGGAATCTTTTGTTTTTGCGGTCTTTACTATTTTGTGACTGGGAGTTGTGGAAATTAATTACATTTTTTTTGGAACGTATGAACTTATAAGGAGGCTCTATAGGAAATTTGGGGGGCCTTCAACTAAGGGGAAGAAACAGAGGATTTCAAACATGGCAATCCAGAGTGTGCATTTGGTAATTAATATGAGATGAACTCCCTAGAGGCATTCTGTCAAGCTCAACATGCGCCTTCTTATATTTCATGGATTCCATATGTTGGCAAAGGTTGAGGACTCATCTTCACTCTTGCCGCTTGCATTTCCTATGAGTTCTTTCACCTTTTCAAAAAATTCATTTTGTGCATAACTCACAGTCACTACTTTTCACAAAATGACTTTTCTTTGAGGCATTTAGTCAAGTAGATCTCGTGCTTTGTCTGTTCCTCATCACTAATAATCTTTGTCAAACAAGTTTGCGTATCTTGTCTATGAAACCACTTTGGGTATGCATGTCTATCAAGGAACATACTTGCTTCAATATTCTATGAACATTGTCTTGTACGTGATGACTACTCTCTAGGACATTCTGTCAAACAATCTTCATGCCTTAACTATGCACCTACATTTTCCATGCATTTCTTTGGGATCTGATAGAAGTCCATAACCAGTTCCAAAGGTTTTGGAATCTAGCATTATGCCTGTCGATTGTATTTGCATGAAAGATTCTAAAGCCTTCTCAATAAATCTTTTATTGTGTGATTCACCATTGTGCATATCCTTCAGATAATGCAATTGCATTCACCACTAACTAGCCATCGTCCCTTTTAGAAGGTCTCAAATTTTTGGAAGCTGTCTCTTTTTGGAGGTTTCAACCCCTTTTTCCATACATATTTTTGCATTAGAATTCTTTACAGAAGCGCACAGGTGTGGTGAGGTTCTTTTGTTTCTCATGTTAAGCACCAAGGCTACGTCTGTTCTAGGCGCTATGTTTTAAGTTTTAAAACTTCAACCTCCTTCAATGAATCATTACTTCCAGTATCACTTCCTTGCCTTTTTTTCCTCTTGCCATCGTTAGTTCCTAATTTTAGATTAATGTAGTTTTTATCTAACACTGTTCTGGCAGTTTAATTCTTACAAATTCATATTTCAACTTGTATCAAGATTATATATATTCCATGGCTTGGTTGTTTAACAATGTTTTATTGTTATGGATTTTATAAATGTATACATGATTTTTATAGGATTCGATCAAATCCATACTTTAGTAAGTGTTCCCAAAAGGTATGACTTATAGATTAAGTGTACAATGTAAAATTATCACATGCTCTCAGTATTTATGAAGTATTATTTCTTGTTTAAGCGTGGAATGTACGGGAAATTCTATGTTCATGTTAGGGTAAGATTTGTAAATGTATAAATGAAAAACCCTCTATCATGTTGCATCCTTGAAATAATAATTGTAATGGATTAGAGAACCAGGGTTAACCTTTACGGATGAAATTTTGATATATTAAATTATATGCATAAGCTTAACCATAGTTACGTTCATGGTAGTTATATTTCAAACAAAATTAGAACATATTGGGATTTGTCTTAAGTTTTTAGTCCATTCAATCATTTATTATCCTTGGTAATCCACTTTAAGGGTAAAATTCACCCTTGCTACCTAATATTCATACACCCTTCTAAATGCTTAGTTTATGATCTAGATTGCTATAGTCAACCTACTTTCTTGCTAAAAGGTGGTCATTATGAATCCTTCCTTAGATATTATGAGTATCTTGGATGAATCTAAACTTTTAGTTTATAGCTAATAAGTGGTTTTTGTTTGGAAGAGGAACATCTCTTGAACGTAATTAATTATCTAGAAGTTTATAGATCTCCTTAAAATTTGACTAAGGATGAGATTTTATCTATGTAGACACAGACGTTACATTTTTTTAAAACTATGTATAGAACCTTAGTTTAAGTGAAGGATGTCCTTTGAACCTATGAGTTTTTTTTTAGGTGATTGGCCTAAGGTGTTTATGATATTGTCATAATGAAAAGGTGTCTCTCACTCTTTTGGACAACCTAAAGGTTACAAAATAATGGACTTGGTCTAAGGATGGTTGAGAATGTGAAAGAATAGTTGATTGAAAGAACTTGAATAGCTTTTTTGTTGTTGATGACTTGTCTTCTGAATGATATGATCATTGTTCCCTTTAAGCATGTGCAAGGGAATAGTATGGTTGAGCTTACGTCTAATTAATGAATTAGTTTTCTAACTCATTCATGTATGAAAAATGAGATTATGCATTCAATGGAAAGTAGCTCTAAATATAGACATTATGTTTGCTTCATAGACAAGCATAGTTTGATTGTGATTTTTGTTATAAGGTGAATTGCTAGTTGAGCTAGACCTCCCAATTTCGTTATGTGAAACCTTCAGAGAACTTATGTAAATGATACAAGGTAGATAGATCTTAGTTTTTTATCTCATTCTAATATGGGGCAAAAATATGAATTTGAATCTTTGGGATGTTATACTTTAGACCGATTTTATGAAACCAATTCAAGGATTAAGCTGATTGAAGACTATCATATTGTCTGTTTAAGATTTGTCTTCCGAAATGAGGTATTTTCTATGGAATATCATTGTTGATGGCATCATGAATGATGTTTGATGTGTTTGCAATATGCATTTTATATTCTGCTTTTATTTTTGTAAGTGGAGTTAGAGAAAGAGCATGGACAGTTGTCAAATATGGAACAACAAAGAAGGGTAGGTTTCTTTTTATAACCTATCTTCCCATCAGCGGCTTAAAAGATGCTTTGGCCAAAGCTTGTCAGTCAAATTAGTATTAATTACTATTTGATGTTTTATTTCACTCTCTGCCATATCATGATATTAGATCGGTATATGCAGTTGACACATGCTATAGAGATGATAGATATATCATGTTGCACTAGATTCCTTCATGCATACCACCTTTAGTTTGCTAGACCCCTCGTGGAGGGTCAAGCTTCTCCATTCAGGAGTAAGACGGGGAGGTGTGAGCCTTGTGGCTGGGTAGTAAATCACCTTGATGATGCTCTTTCTCCACTAGATTCAGAGTCGAAGATATGGTATGATATCAAAGACATTATACGGGCGATGTTCTTTTGTTGAGCCTATATGGCTAGATATTGTAAAGGAATCATCCTTTATATTAAGCTATTTTGTTAGTTGATGTATTGAATCATATTTGATTATATTGATGAAAGCATTGTTCAAATGTTGTGTTATTTATGGGAAAATTTTAATTCTTCCCTTTTTCCACACTATTTTATGAGAATAATATTATTTTAATTGGAGTGGTTCTTACATGACTCAACACAACACTTGTTATTGTTCCATTGACATCATAATAAAATTGGAACACCTTTTCAAAGTTTGGAAGTGCAACACAAGATTCTCTATCACATTCTTCTTTAATAGCATGAAAATATTGATAGCAATAACTATCCACTCAAACCAACCATTTCGCATGCAGTGCATTAAAGGTACATTAAAGGTATGCATATGCCATTGAAGTTACTAATGAAATCCATTAAAAATCTTGCTAACCCATGGAAAATTTTGTCCTCATTATCATGATTCTAGCCACTCAAAAATTGCCTAACCTTTTTGAGGTCCATCTTCAATCTTTCTTAGGATATTATGAACCCTAAGTATACAAGTTCCCTATACATGAACACACATTTCTTTAGGTTGATGTACATGTCATGTCACCTCAACTATGCCAACACCTATTGTAGGTGTACAAGATGCTCCTCCCTCATCTTGGTGAATGCAAAACTGTCATTAAGATAAACAAACACAAATTTGTTGAGAAACAACTTTAGAATTTCATTAATCAACCTCGTGCTTGGGACATTAATCAACTTGAATTATATTACATGAAACTCATTAAAGCTTGATTTTGAATGAACTCTTCCATTCATCTCCTTCTTGGATCTTGATCTACTAACATATTCTCTTTAGATCAAACTTGGAAAAGAAATGCACACCAGCTCAACAGTCCATCAGGTCATTTATTAGTGTTAATAGAAAATGATGCTTGGTGGTGATCTTGTTGATTATGTGGGACTTTGTGCACATCCTCCACTCCTTGTACTTTCATGTAAGTATTGTGGACACTATGCAAGGACTCATGCTTTCTCACACTAGACCTTATTCTAGTAATTCTTTAAAATGCTTGCTCAATTCTACACTCATGTTAGGATTCATTATGTGTGGTGACTTTTTGGACAAATTAGAATCTAGAATCATATCTATGAAGTGTGAGATATTGTGGACGGTGGCAATTTGTATGGCATTATTTTTCCACGAGAAAGTATGTAAAATCCTCAAGAAGCATGACAACCCTAGGATCCTTAGAGCTATGTGGCTCTCTCTACTCCTTTTGTGTGGGCTTGACTACTAGTGCATAATAGTCTTTCAAGTCTCTCTCCTCCTTGAGAAACTCTTTTGCTACAACAACATCATGATTAGGGCAAATTTAGGTTAAAAGAGGCTTCATAAGAAATCTTAAAAATAAGGATGCTTGTTGATGGGTATTTTGACACACTTTTCAACTTAGATGAAATACTAAGTATCCCACCTCTCCAAAAACAAATCAATCTTCTAAATGGAGATTGATTACCCCAAGGTCTTTATAACCAAGTCTTGACCATGTAGGATGACTTAGTTGTTGTAATGTTATTTACATCAAAGGGCCTATAAATCTTAACACATTGTTGGAACTGGCTTTTTGGGTTAGGATTTGATAACTTTAACATCTCGTGCAAACTTAACCCAAAACTAAAATTGTTTTCATAATTAAAAATTGAAATTTATAACAATGAAATCCTACTTTATACCATTAGATATTCAATTTATTTTCAATGCCTTTACTCACAAACCAGATTTTATTCTAATCCTAATCTAACCATTTTGTAAAGAAAATACAAAAGTTAAAAACAAGGGAAAATAATATAAAAATACCTAAATTAGGATTTTCATTTCCATGCAACATCAAATGAGTAGACAAATCTAAAATTAACCAATCCTTGCTTTGCTATAAATATCACAACTCTACAAAGGATAGTTTAATCTTAAATGGAATTTATCATTTGTGAAAATAATCTATATTAAAAACACCCATTTAATAGCATAGATTAATAAGATATTTTCACAAATGATTGGAGGCATAGTGTTCAAGTTGACCACATAGAGTGTTCCACGAGTAGCAAAATACTAGTGATATGAAACACATAGATCGATCAAACAATAATATCACCTGCACAAAAAAACATGTAGGAATACTACTCAAAAAGAAGAGTAGTTGAACAATTTTTATTCATCAAATTCCCTTAGTCTCAACAGTTTTCAAAAATAACATAATATGTAAAAAGATTGCTTATATATAGACTTGATCATGTCTCAAATAAAATATCCAACAATCCAAATCAAATTATATCAATGATTACAAAAAAGAGCACATTAAATTTCATGAAGTAGTGGAGTGGCTGAAAGATCCCAACATCCATCCATTATTGAAGGCACATCCAATGGTAGCAAATTTGCATGACAAAAACTCTTTGACACGTTGCCTTTGTGAAAATGTGTGTTTACTACAGGAAAGAAAATCTTTTTCACAAAATGAATAGATTAAAATTAGAAAAAAGTCACTTCACTTGGGGTCTTCCACATCTAATGCATCCTCTATGGTAATTTTATCAGCTTCTACTTCCTTTCATTTGTACTCCATGAAGGTAGTAAGAGCTTCATTTATTGAATCCATATCTAGTCCATCTACATAGGTAAACTTGAAGTGATGAGTATCAAATGTACAAGAGACATTATAGAGTAAGGACCACCTTTTGGCTACATCTTTGTCAAACTCCTTAAGAATACCCTTCGACTTATCAACTTATTAAAGGAATTGAGATTTAAATCATAAGGTTGTTGATGTAAATCTTAAAATATGGCGTCCTTAAAATGTTTCTTCAATGTATCACATCATTAACTTTTGATTCCTTATAGTAGTATCATGTTGTATCATCAAACAATGCCTAAATGCTTATTAGGACATCTACTATTTTGGTATTTGCTTTGGTCACCTTGTCAAGACTAGATTCTAACATATCAAATCTTAACTCAATTATTTCTTTCCATATAGCTAGTTGATGCATATCTTAATTTTCAAAAATCCCCTCCTTAACCAAAATTTCAAAATTCATCTTTGACATCATTTCTATCCTTAGCAAGATCTAAGCATATGTGGCCAATTCCTCCTAGAAATCTTCCAGAAGACCTTTTATTTTACTCCTAAGCTACTTGAATTTATCACAAGAGCTCATGGCTTCATCAAGCACCTTGAATACGTAGCTGAGAAGATCTTCCATCTATTGTTCTGTGGATACTAATATACATTTCATATTATCTAGATTAGCTACCTCTTATTGGGAGATCAGCACATGGGGTGGAATAGATCCATCTATTGCCTGTAGGGGTTTAACCAATTACTTAATGTAGGAGGTAAGTTTAGCAATTTGCTACTTTAGCTCTTATTTTTTCCTTTCTTTATCCATATGGGAAACAATAGTGGAGACAATTATTTGCATCCCCTAAATTTTTGTCTCCCTTGTTTGCTTCTGTAGCTTGACTTTAGTAATTTGGTAATCACTTGGAAGAATATCTCCTTCATCTTTGTCAACCATAGGTGCACAAAATCTATTATTCTAGATATGAAGACATCTAAGATTATGGAATACAATGTCTTGTCCTTCTTCTTAGGTCTAGGAGTTACCCACATTGCTACTATTGAGAATAAATTCTTGGTAACTAGCTTTATAAGTTGTTTTCTCTTTTGTATTGTAACATCAAGGCAAGTGGGGACTAAAATTGTATTAGGATTATCTTTTGGAGGGATTTTATTTTGCTAAGGTGATTTAGAAGCTTGTTCTTATTGTTTTTGTGCTTCCTTTTCCCTCTCCATCTCATCTAAAAGTTTATATCCTTCAATCAAATCTTTCATTGTAAGTGGTTCAATCTAACTAGGACACTCTTCTTATCCTACCTACAAAGTTCTTTAGCTCCATCTTCATCTTCTTTTTTCTTTATTTCCTTCTCATTTTCAGCCTCTCCTTTCTTTACACTTGGGTTCACTACTTCCTTCTCCTTGTCTTTTATTCCACTTGTGACTTTATCTTCTACCAAAATTTGCTTCTTTGTTTGTGATTCTTGCTCATCAAGTTGCCTAGTGTAAAGGGTAAAATTTGGATAGTTGAGTTTTTGGTAGTTTTGTGTGTGTATCCTCCTTTCACCCTTTCATTCAAGGACCTAGGGTCGAGTGGCAATGTACTATCATACCATAGGTCATTATGAGATGTAGGGAAACTTGGATTTGTATGATTAGATTGTCAATTATGCTCACTTATGCTCAATTATACATCAAAACCCTAATTACGCAAATACGGAAGCAAACGAATGAATATCAAAAAATGCTGCTATAGAAAGATGTAAAATGACAGATAATTATACACCTATTTTCAGGGTTCAAAAGTGGAACAGTTGGGGACTAATGAGCGGGTGCCCAAGTCCAATGCCTAGGTTTTTGTCAGGATCTAGAAGCTTAGTCTATAACCTGTTCCTGCTGTCATAGAGATATCCCGTCATGGAATCCAGAGGACTAAAGAGCGGGCATCCAAGTCCAGGGTGTTGTTTTCAACTTTGATCTGCAAATCTGACACTCTGTAGTACCCTCCTGTAACTCCACTTTTCCTGTATCCTCAACCTGTAACCTGCAATCACAGAAACTTTGGGAGGGGTTGTGGTGTTTAGAGGCTTGCCTCAGTCAAGCCCCAGAGAGACATTCAAGTCTTTCGAACACCATTGTCAGATAGAGAGTGTGTGCCCTTGTGAGGCAGAGGCAAAAACCAAATGATAAATGCTCAAAAACACAAATGATGTCACTTTGTAGTGAAGATCTCATGAAAGGAAGAAGCTCTTCATGCCATGAGGAGATGATTGCTCAAATCTGCAAATACAAACACATAGACAACACAAATCTGCTCTTGCTACACAATGAATGCCTTGAATCACTTTCAAAATGCCAATGCTCATGAAATTTCCATCTAGTTTACAAATGAATGCCTAAGCATGCTTATATATGCAACTACAAACACTCCTGCCAAGAATTTTGTAATTCAAACTTACCGTGTCGACATAGGACCCAAATAACGATCACAAGTTGACACCCAAAATTTGGGACTAACCCAAAATAGGGCAGGACTAGGGCATGGGCGTCCAAGTCCTCCCCCCTATTTTGGTCAAGGTTCTAGGTTCAAAGGATCCCCCTAGGTCCCATTTGTCATGAAACTTAGGGATCATTTCATCGGGATGTCAAAATATGATGCAAGATGTCCTAAATGTAGGGTAAAGACCCAGGAGCTAAACCTTATGAGGGAAAGCCCCCCAAGGGGACATTTTCTGATGTTACATTTAGCCCCCACTTTAATGTATGTATAAATGCAAGGCCAATACATGCATTAAAGTACGGTCAACAAACACAACAAAAACACCAAGAATGAAGAAGACACACTAAAGACATTGAAGACAATGACAGGCACGCAAAACACGGAGAAGACAGTTACAGTGACGCAAAACACGGAGAAAACAACAAATGCATAGAAGACAGTTAATGCATAGAAGACAAGAATGATTTCTTTTCTTTTCTTTTTCTCATATATATGAAATGTAGATGCAAGTAAAAGGAAAGTAAACACACCTCCCATAATGTAGGAAGCACTCGTCATGCTAGTCTTTAAACTACATATATAGGGCAACACACACGCAAGACACACCAAACCTCCTAAAATACAGGAAGCAATCATCGCGCTGGTTTTTAGACTACATATGGGGCAACAGGCACACCAAACAAATAAAGCACACTAAACACACACACTTTGAAGACACGAAGAAAACACGACAGACAAGCGATGGAGTGTTCCTATTTCTAGGCTCATCACCATCTCATGCACATTACAGGCACACACCGATGATTGGGCTTTGCCACAACAATCACTGAAGACACGCTTAAGGGTTGAGTAAGTCACAGAACCGCTCCTCGCCTCCGCAGAGGACTTTTGAAAATGGCAGGATGGGCACTCTTTGCAAGAGATACAACACCCCCGCCTCCGGAAAGGGCTTAAGATGATTGATTGATTGATTGAAAACAAACTTAGAGTGCAGGAGGGAATCATCACCACCAGTCTTTAAATTGCACCTGAGGACAAGCACATTGCTAACATCTACAACAGACAGCTTACCTTATATATGCCCCCACCTTAAGGTGGTTGATATTAGGTATCGATATCAAGCACGTTAAGGTAGGAAGAAAACACATAAGGGAACACAGACTTTCACAAATCCCATGCCCCCTGAAGGTGACATGTACTTTACGATCGCCAAATGTTCCCACAAACACATCCCTGCAAGAAACATGTTAATGTCCACATAATCATGATAAACAACATCAATGCATATGATCAATCACACAAAGAGCCAAGGTTATACTACGAATTTAGAGATCGAGGATAACCGTGGGGCTATATCATGAAAATCTCAGAACCAAGTGTCATCGAGGCGAGATTCAAAGATAAACAAAGTGCACGGAGCAACAGTATTGTTAAGGTTTGTAAGTGAGATAAAACATCATCAAAATCACTATGCAGAAAGCACAAGTGCTTCTACTAGCCAAGTGTCAGATAAGATATACAACCCCATCATCATATTAGGAACTAAGTCCAATTTTTGATTTCTCGCTAAAGGGATGCTAGGTTTGCATCAGTATAAATGTTTTTCGTCATCCGCCCGCTAGATAGAAACACTAGAGGAAGGGAAACAATAAATCAGAGAAGAGAAACAAGTGTCTTACAGACAATCACGTAGGAGGGTGCCCCCAAGTCACCAACCGCAACGCTATGTCCGTAACACACAACAAACAACAATGAAATCAAAGAGAGGCAATATAGAAGAATGATGATAGAGATAGAAGGAGGTCACAACAGAGGTGGTCTCCTGGTATCTCGGACCTTACAAGAGAATCAGGGGTCATCCCAGGAGGCCTAAACAACACATAACACATCACGGGGGAAGAACATAATGAGAGAGATAAAGGGTTAGAAATACTTACCTGTAGGGATCTTCGTGCTAGAGGCCATCATCGAGGAGGTCAAGATCCTCCCAAATCTAAATGCTAGAAAGAGGTGTTGGTTGTTCCATTTGTCTGTCTAATGTATTTTGATCACTTACCAATCCCTAAAGGGATAATGAAGGATGGACCTCAACATAAATATCATCTCTTAGTGGACTAGGTGGGTTATGAAACTGTTCCTTATCCACATCAATCACACCAAATAGGTCAAGATAGTCAAAACAGTGTTGCGTTGTTAGGATTTCATCCATTAATGCTACACTTTAGCTAGGAGGATTATTCGAATTACTAGAGCTAACCCTAGTCTTCTCATCTGAGTTATCTAAATGTTTAGTTGTAGGAGAAGTAGGGTAGCTTGTGAATTCATTATCACTCTCATAATCATTGTCAATATCATCTCCATGTGTTTCAGCTATTAATTCCAAACTATTATGAGAAGTGTCATGCTCTTCATTCAAAGTGCATTTTATTAGTTCTTCTACTACCCAAGGGTATGTATTTATGAGATATATGAAGTTGTTAAGATTAGATACATAGTCAAGGATTTTGAAGGAAGATGACACAAATATATCCTTGTGATACATAGCTTGTATATAGGTAACGACATGAGGATGCATACTGAGAAATTTGTACAGATTTTCAAATTTTGTGATATATGCATGTAAAGATTCCAAATAGCACTGAGAATATGAGGCCATGAGTACCAAATCATATTTTAAAAGTTTTTTCAAAAGAATGCAAAAGACAAGTGCAAAACTATATGCAGAAATGACCTAAAATGCTTAATTTTTTATACTTTTTTCAATGCAAATATATGAAAGAAAGGATGTTGTAAAGATTTTGATCAGGGACAACAAATAATATGTCTAGTTCCAATCCAATACAATAGTAATATCTGTCACAATACACTCTTGATGCACATCTAAGATGATGACTAATCCAAATCTAGTGAAAATACACTAAAATATGCGATTTTATCACCAAATCTCAATGAAAAAGAGCATGACAAAGGGTATTGTGAGAAAAATGATGATGGAAAGCAAATTATATCAGTAATAACAGCCACCTAATGCCAAAATATTTTTCATGACATGCTTATAGTGTCACTCAAGATCAAACCCTAGTGAAAATATAGCAAAAATATGCAATTTTTCACAATTTTTCAATTCCAAGACCTAGCAAAAGGGGTGTTGTAAAGAATTTAGGAGGTGTAGAAAATAATAGCAATGATATCAGTCACCTCAATCCATAAAATTTGTCACAACACGCTTGGAGTGCAATCTAAGTCAAACCCTAGGGCAAATATAACAAAAATGTGCAATTTTCTGCCAAATTTTCAATACAAGAGCCCAATAAAAAGATGTTGTGAATATTTTTAGGAGGGGTAGAAGATAATTACCCTAATAACAGCCAATTAGTGCAAAAATATTCTTCACAGCACGCCTATGGTGCAAATTTTGAAAGTTGATAAGGCCAAATCTAGTGAAAATCAAGGTTTTTCAAGCCCTAGGTGTGAGATCTTGATGCAAAATGCTATATGAATGTATTTAGTCTGATTTATGATGAAAATTAGTTCTCCTCAGATCTGAAAGTTATTTTCACACCCTACCATGCAAAATGCAAGTGCAAATATAAGGGAAAATCAATGAAAATGCAAGTTTTTGTTAAAATTTTCTATGTAAAAATGCAAATTTACACTAAAATGCAACACTACAGCCAAATGCAAATTTGAATGAGTGTCTAAGATCAGTAGAAAAATCTAAAACAAAATTTTACCTACAAACCCTAGTTTTTGAAATTACTAGGTTATATGAAAAATGCAAAATTTCCAACAAAACCCTAGCAATTTTATGATAAAAATGCAATGCAAGATATTGAATTTTTGTAATTTTCTGCAATTTAGCTCAGATATAATGCAAAAATTAGAAATTTGATGAAATTCAAATTAATTAATGCAACATGCAAACCCTAAAATGCCATTTTTTTCAAATTTTTCCAATTTTTGTAAGTTTTCCAATGCAATAAGATGATTGACTATATGAATGAATGAAATCACTGCAAATCTGAAGCAAAACACTCAGCAAGGTGCAAATAATTCCAACAACACAGGTTCACCAAAATGTAAAGGGTAAAATTTGGATAGTTGAGTTTTTGGTAGTTTTGTGTGTATCCTCCTTTCACCCTTTCATTCAAGGACCTAGGGTCGAGTGGCAATGTACTATCATACCCTAGGTCACTATGAGATGTAGGTGTTAGCGCCTGAATTGACTGGTAGTTTTTTGAGCAATTTTCATTCAGGCACTCTCCCTAAGTATCCAAAAAATGCTCCAAGTGTTGGACCTCCTCAGTAGTTTTCAGCTGCATCATCATATTTTCCAGAGGAGGAGGTCATCATCATCATGTTTGTTTCCATGAAGGTCAGCATCATCATGTTCTCTGTCAACCGGTTTCTCATCGTCATCATCTTATTTCAGTTATCGGGTGATGTTTGGTTTTTATCCTGATGATGCTGACGAGCTACAATGCGCCCTGATCTGCTTGCGAGGGTGATTCTTCAAAGTCTCCGGTGATCTTGCACTTATCACCTTGCCCAAACATGATGATGATGTTGCCCCGTTCTTCTAAAGGGGTTATTCTTTGAGTTGTGCGACCTGACTTGTTCTTCCTTAAGGGTCGTCATCATCATCATATTTCCAGTTATCACCGTGTTGCTCGCGGGGGTCATCATATTATCTGCATCATGATATCTCGCCGGGGTGATATTTCTATCATCGGGTGATCTTGGTTATGATCATCCTGATGATGTTGTTGAAGAGTTCTAAGTGTGACCCGATCTTCACTAGGGTCATCATATTTTGAACGTCAGGATGATCTTAGTCAATATCATCCTGATGATGTTGTATCACTTCTTGTTCTTTGTTTCTCATCCTGATGATGCTGACGTCATCCGTATATCAGGGTGATATCCGGTTCTTCCTGCCTATCTGCATCATGATATTTCCGAAGGAGGGGGTGATATTTTCATATCACTCGAGTGTGTTTGTTCCAGCATCATGATGATGCTGATATCAAGGAGATATCCGCCTGCCGGCTTCGTGCGCTATCTAGTGGGGGGTGATCTTTTCAAGCATCATCATATTCATCTATCGCCCCGATCTTACAGAGAAGCTACAGTGCAACATGATATTTGCACATCAGGATGATATTTCCAAATATCCGGTTGTCTTCCGAATATCATCCTGATGTTGATATGATGATGACGTCATCGAGGTCCGGGGGTCATATTTCTAACAGAGATCATCTTGTGGAGGTCCCCCGATATTTGCAAACATGATGATGACGTCATCCGGATATGAGGAGGTACGCAGTAGGCAGATATGAAGATGACGTCAGCAGGATATGATGATGACATCATCAGGATGTTCATCGGCCAGACTTTTGGTATAAGCTCAGCAGGAGGATGTTCCTCCGGTGGATCCGGTTGTGCGGGTGAAGACGGATATCATGCAGTTGTTTTGCGAATATGATGATGACGTCAGGGTGATATTTCGGGCAACAGGATATCATGCTGCTGGAGGATGATGATGATGAAGTCTTATACTAGTGTCGTCAGGAGCAAAAGCACCGACATGATATATGCTCATGACTTAGTATATAAAGTGTTAAGGAGGTTGCTGCAGGGTGCATGTGGGATAATGTTATCCTGCATATTCGAAATATCATGATGATGAATCTCGGTGGGAAGTGTTTGCGATTAACTGTTAGATGTTCTTCCCGAGGCCGTGGGTTGGTGCGCCATCAATGGCGATTGTTGCAGAGGTATGGGCGATGTCGTGGACGGATGTAGTACCTGATTGAAGATCTGGATCCCTAGGCAGCGGCGCAAGGCTCGAAAAATCTTCCTGTCTCCTCCCCTACCTGCTGCATTAATGTTTGGGCGCCATTTTTATCATGCTGTATATCTGGCGGGCTTTTTGGTCAACCTGGTAGTTAATGCTGAATACACCCTCCTGCTATATAATGCAGACGGTGTTATTCATTCAAGGTTGTTGAAAGTTGTGGATTTTTGGCTCTGTAATCCAAAACCAGCTGATCTGGTTGCTCTGTACAGTTTATCTTGTGAGTTTATGTATCTCCTGTTGTAGGACTTGGCATAAATCCACTGATTTCATGGTTGATCTTATATGAGTAATGCTATCCTAGCATGTGTTGTGTTAATTCTGTCTCCAGTATTGCATGTATTCTTCTTCTGGATCTGGATGTTTGCTTATGTCTAGATTCTAGAGCATAGAATTCCTATGTTGAATGTCTGATCTTTTAACCTCTGCTCAAGGGGCAGATTAAACTGTTTTCAGGTTGAACATTGGGAAGGGTATACTGCAGTAGGGATGCCATAAGTAGAGATAGCTCAACACTCTATATTGGGAGATATCTGTAAGGCAGATATCATGTGTATCCCCCTGAAATCCAGTTTTAGCTATTCATGCTGATCATTCACAGGTGTATGTCTACCGACTCCAAGCCCTGGATAGGCACCAATCATGCTGTGTTCTTGTGTTATACACCATGTCCAGCTTTGCATCCAAATTCAAACTAAAACACTTCATCCTTCCACTTGTTTGTTGTAGGAGTAGGATTAGGAACCCCCTGCATGCTCTCATACCCAACCAGACATCATGTCCAAGAATGTTGCCAGCCTTGTGATCTATCATGCAGATCTTGGTCCATACATGAGAGTATTCTGCCTGTTGTTGTCAAGTTAGATCTTTCTATCTTTGAGCTAGTCAAGGTTACATCTTGAGTTATAGGGATACCCCCCTTGGTGCGGCAGAACCAGAAGTGAAGGGGAGGAGCTCACGCAACCTCCTGTATTCAGTTGGCCTGAATCTGCCTGTGCATTAGAAGTGGCAAACCCTAATGCTGATTCAGAAGAAATACCAACAGTAGGGAAACTTAGATTTGTATGATTAGATTGTCAATTATGCTCACTTATTCTCAATTATACATCAAAACCCTAATTACGCAAATACAAAAGCAAACAGATGAATATCAAAAAATGTTGCTACAGAAAGATGTAAAATGACATATAATTATGCACCTATTTTCGACGTTTAGAAGCGAAACAATCAGGGACTAATGAGCGGGCACCCAAGTCCAATGCCTAGGTTTTTGTCAGGATCTGGAAGCTCGGTCTGCAACCTATTCCTACTATCACAGAGATTTTCCTGTCACGAAATCCAGAGGACTAAAGAGCGGGAACCCAAGTCTAGGGTGTTGTTTTCAACTCTGATATGCAAATCCAACACTCTGTAGTACCCTCCTGCAACTTCACTTTTCTTGTATCCTCAACCTGTAACCTGCAATGATAGAAACTTTGGGAGGGGGTTGTGGTGTTTAGAGTCTTGCCTCAGTCAAGCCTCGAAGAGACATTCAAGTCTTCTGAACACTATTGTTAGATAAAGAGTGCATGCCCTTGTGAGGCAGAGGCAAAAACCAAATGATAAATGCTCAAAAACGCAAATAATGTCACCTTGTAATGAAGATCTCATGGAAGGAAGAAGCTCTTCATGCCATGAGGAGATGATTGCTCAAATCTACAAATACAAACACATAGACAACACAAATCTGCTCTTGCTACATAATGAATGCCTTGAATCACTTTCAAAATGCTAATGCTCATGAAATTTCCATCTAGTTTACAAATGAATGCCTAAGCATGCTTATATATGCAACTACAAACACTCCTGCCAAGAATTTTGTAATTCAAACTTACTGTGTCAGCATAGGACCCAAATAATAGTCACAAGCTGACACTCAAAATTTGGGACTAACCCAAAATAGGGTAGGACTAGGGCGCGGGCGCCAAAGTCCTCCCCCCTATTTTAGCCAGGGTTAGGTTCAAGGGATCCCCTTAGGTCCCATTTATCATGAAACTTAGGGATCATTTCATCAGGATGTCAAAATATGATGCAAGATATCCTAAATGCAGGGTGAAGACCCGGGAGTTAAACCTTATGAGGGAAAAGCCCCCAAGGGGACATTTTCTGATGTTACACCTACAAACCATTTCAATGTTGGATAACGATGGAGGAGAGTTTACAGAGAACAATGGGATAAATTTGAGGGAGGAATGGACAAAGAAACTTGTTCTATTATGGGCTCTTTATTCTACGGTTGAATGGTTTGGTTGGCCTTAGCCTTATTAATTGGAGGAGTATCAATGATAGGATTATTTGAAGGTGGGACAATGATCCTAAAAGAATGACTTGGAGAGAAGAAGGCAATAGGAATTGATGCCTAAGGCATGGGGATTTACAAAGATGTAGTACCAGAGGTCGTGGAAATAGGAATTTGAGGAGGGGTACCTAACTTGAGGTAGTTTCTACTATGGGATAAGATGGAGATGCAATAACAACTTGTTGAGGAGGCAGGTGTAAAATTCTAACCTTTGGCATAAATTAAACTTCATCTTCTAATGATTCTTCCTCTTGCTCCTCTATCTTCCTCTTTTTGGTCTTTTTGTAGACCTTTTTTGGCTCCTTGCTAATTGTGGCTCTCTTTTCTTTAGTTTTTTGCACTTCCTCTTCTCCTTGAGAGTCTTTGGATGGAGCTTTTTCATCTTTGACTATTTTCTCTTTTTGCTTCTTTGAAACCTCCTCACAAGCCAATGTAACTCCTAATGAGTGTCAGGTAACACTCATCTAAACATGCCTTTTTACTTCCTTTTTCTCATCTTTATACACTGCCTGTCCTGGTAATTGCACTATAGCTACTGTGAAGTCTTGTTTTAATTATGCTAATAAGAGATGAAATGTTGAAGATTATTGTTATGATTCAAGAAGACTTATGTTTGCAGTGAAACTAACAAAATTGTGCATAATTATCTATTTTTGGTTTCACAAGTATCCATTGCTTAAGCAGAAGACAATTTTGAGGAACTTCAGAGGTGATCCTAATTACCTTTGGAGCCGAGCAAGAAGGACACCACCAACACTCCAACGTTTTCTAACTTGTTTGAGGATCTCCAGAGTGATGCAACAGGATAGAGAAGATGGTGATCATGAAGACCTTAGTAACAGTGTCTTAGTAGGTTTTGAAAGCATCTTCAGAGCTACTGGCAGTAACACAGAGTCCCCAGAGCTGTACAGAGTCTTTGGCTCTGTTAATTACCAGAATCTCTGTGGCTTCTAAGGAGCTATGGAGTCTATTTCTCTAGGCCTGAGTGTCCCAGCAGATGACTCCAGTGGTCCATGGGGACATAATGCACTTTTATTTATTTTTGCATGAGATTAGAGGATTTCTTATAGTCTGCTATTTTGGGAAGTCAAGTTCCTTTTTATCAGGGCCTTGCAACCTGTTATTGCTATAAGTCAAACTCTGGATTTAGTGACACCTTTAGTATCACTTAAGTCCTTTTTAAGATTTTGCATGAATATACTCTTGATAGACAGTTGCATGTTTTAGTTCTAAGAATAAGAGATTATTTATATCTCAAGTTGAACTGTTAGGAAAAGTAGTTAACTCTAGAAATATTATGTTGCTCAGACTGATATTTATGGATGTGAACAACAGAATAAATAAGGAGATTTGGTAGCAGATGTTTATGTAATTTCATTCTTAAGTAGAAACATATATTTTTGAATACAATATACTTTGAATAAACTGGATTAAACAAGGCAGTACTATTATACTTTTGTTCTTAGTTCTTTGTTTAGCCTTTAGTTCTGAAGGTGTGGAGCAAGGGCCCACTCCCACCAACATATAAGAGGCTAGTATCTCTACTTTATTATCTTATTGTAGTTTTCATTAAGTATAGTTTTCTTGTTTTCATAAGATAAATCAATTATTGTTAAAGCAATCTTGTTTCTATTTAATACTATGTTAGCCAACTTTAACACGGTATCAGAGCTCTAGGAAGAATCACTTTGTGTTAGTCATTTTTTGAGAGATCTTGAGTGCAAATCATGGTGGATCTTGATAGTTGAGTATGCTCTTCTCTTGCATCGAATGATGACCTGGAGAATTAGAAAGACTTGATAGAAATACTAGATTTGGAGGGTTTTCCTCTTTATGGCCTTTTATTGTAGGTTCATTTTAGAGTATGTTGCTGCAAATTTGAGCACACCATTGTGTTCAGAAGGTCCAAGATAGTCAAGATCACCTTTTGTTTCGTCTAGATTGAACATCGGAGGCCAAATCTATGAGGATTTGAAGTTGGGAGGTGCATGCAATATTCAAAATGTACCTAACTTTCAAAGAAGTTTGGGTCAAATCTGACCCCGCCATCGTGCTTAGGAGGCCCAAAAACCCCAAGATCGACTGTCAATTCTTTGAAATCAGACAAAGTTGCAGTGATAGGCAAATTTTTTTTACCCCGGTTGTATAGATTTGTTGCATGGAATTTTCTCAATATATTCTGTGGAATCTTCACAGGTGTCATCCTTGTGCATGCATCGTTTGGTGCATCATCTTTGACTGATGGGTAATTAAAAAAGATCTATGTGTTTTAATTATTTGTCTGCGGGATACAATAAAGTTTATGCAGATTTTTAATTGAAATATAGGTTCGTACCCTATCCGCAGGGTACCTTGGGCCCTCTAACACACCATGTGGCGCTAATCATTGGTGGCCTGCATTCACATTAATTAGCGGCCGACCAATGTTATAACATCCCTGACGACTTTTTCACTTTGGATAAATATCTACGGGCAGTGCAGATCCTGATTGACGGACAAATTTCAACTGGCGGCAATTCTTAAAAACTCCTGATGACTTAAATCCAGGCAGTCATCAAAATCCACAGCCATGAACATTCAAATCTCATTGAGACATTTTCTAAACTCCTTGGATGTTTGTATCGACGTATTCCTTAAACCCCCAACCCACCCTGGCGGTCTCCACTTAACACCGCTCATCAGTTTTTAAGACTAGGGTAGTTTCAAATATCGCCCATCAAGCGGCATTTTTAAACTACCTCTGGTAGTTACCAAAACCATTGGCATTGCAACCGATAGTAGACAATCGCCAGTAAGCAGTTTTACCGCATTCAGAAAGTAGTTTCACGCCTAAAATTGGTTGTTTTGACAGTACATCAAGTGGTTTCTGCAGTCAACAACTGTGGTTTTCTGCTTAAACAAGGGTAGTTTTCAAGTTCACAGACAGTTCCGCATTTTTTCAGCAGTTTCAAAGGCAAAATATTGGTTTTGATAAATCAATAGTCTCCTCTGCCAAAGGTAGTTTTAGACCATAAAACAAGCGGTTTCGTAGCAAGACGATGATTTTTCATTTTTACAGAGACTATTCTGCCAAAATGAAGCACTATTATGTCAGCCAGGGGCCCTCTTTGGCCCCTTAAAGCCCTAAAAGGGGGTTTTTTTCTTTTTTTCACAACTTTTTCCCATAGAGCCGAAATTGGGAAAACAAGATATTGTCGGAAAGATGACAGAGAGCACTTTGCAGTGGTCTTAGTAGTTTTTTGATATTCTTCTATTGGCGACAGATACAACAGTTTGAAGATAGATCTCCGTTTTTGGTTTCTGAGCTCACAACTTTCAACCACGATCTCCAATTTTTGTGATTCTTGCGGCATCGAAAAGGTATTCAGCAGCTCTTCAAATACATCTATGCATTTTTTTAGATTTAATACCAGGTTCATTTTATTCAATTTGTTAGTTTTTTTGCTTTTGAGTGATAACTTGGGCATTTTGAGACTTGAGGAAGTGAAACTTGTTTTGGAGGGATTTGTTTGCTGTGATAAATCGGTGTGAGTGATTGTAATCTCACTCAAATCTGTGTAATTTTTAGAGATTTTGATGTTTTCCCAATTTTGGTCCCTTGTGGACAATTGTAAATCACATTAAGTATAAAGTGCCACAATCATTCTTTTTTGGGGGGGTGATCTCATTGATTGAGTAATAGAGGTTGTACTTGTGTTCTTTTTTGTACTCTTGTATCACAGATTCAAACAAACTTCCTCTACTCACACCATATAACTATCATGAGTGGAAAACTAAAATGGAGATTCATTTAAAAAGTTTAAAAATTTATAGAGTAACAATGGGTATAGAAATTGAACCAACAACAGCTGCAGAAAAGAGAAAGTGGTACAATAGATGTGATCAAGCCTATGGAACACTATGCTTGTCTATTTCTCCTGATCTTCTTTTTCATATTGAATCTTGTAAAACACCTAGTAAAGTGTGGACTATCTTAGAGAATCTCTTTGGTAAGCAAGATACTATGACAGGTTTCAAATTGGAGAATGAATTAATTGGTTTGAATCCAACCGACTTTGCAAGCTTCCAAGACTTCTTCACAAAGCTAAAATCACTTAGATTGTAGTTCAAACAATGTGGAATTGATAAAGAGGACACTCAATTGATTCTTTTAATCCTTGCCAAGCTTGGTCTTGACTATTCAGTTTTTGTTTCTACCTTCTATGCTACTATGGATGCACTTGGGAAAGCTTTCACAATGCCTTCACTTGATGAGTTTGCCACATCACTCACAAGGGAGCAAGCTAATTTAGTACACATGGGCACATTGAAGTCTCCTAAACCTCAAGCTCTTCTTACTAATCAAGGTTTAAAGGATCAAAAGGCTTCAACTCATATAAATAAGGATTTCAATAACAATGAGCAAGCAAAGCAGTCGAATAAATCACCTAAGTCCTCATCCTCTCCCAAAGAGGAATCAACCAAGAAGGAGAGACCAAAGTGTAAATATTGCAAGAAACTAAGAGATGATGAGCATAAGTGTTATGAGAAGAAAATTGATGAGTTGACTCACATTATTCAAAAGAACAACATCAAAATGCCATCTAGTCCATCCTCTTCTTCGACACCATCATCATCTACACAGACAGGGACAACAAACATTGCTAATGCGACAAACAAGGGAAAAGGACAAGCACTCTTTGCTTCTACAAGTCTTCAGTCAGAGAGATGAATTCTTGATTCTGGAGCTTCTCATCATATGGCATCTTCACAAGGGATGTTCTTTTCATTTGAGTCATGTACTTTGCCACCTATTTTGATGGGTATCAATACATACATGTATGCATCTAGAAAAGGAACCATTGATATTGGTGAGGGTACTTTCAATAATGTATTGTGTGTACCTTCCTTGTCAACCAATCTCCTTTCAATAATGTATTGTGTGTACCTTTCTTGATAGTTCCTTGGGTTTCCACGCACCTCCATCTTATTTAGAGTCTCAGTCTGCAAATTACCTTTCTACTTCTCTTCTCTTGCTATTTCTCCTAATGATGGATCATAGAGTGTGATCCGAAACATTGAGGTAAAAAACTTGCACATGGTTAATTCCTAAAATATGTAATTACAACCAATCTCTTTTCTATCTACCAGATTACTCATTGTGGTGCAAGCAAGACAATTGAGTTCACTCTTGATTCAATGATCATATGAGACTAGGAAAGTAGAGATATCATTGCTGTTGGGATGGTTGATCATGCATCTCACTTGTATACATTCTCCCATTTTTCTTCTTCTGATGATGTAGATCCATTGATTGATATTCACACTCATGCATCAAGTGTGAATCATGTTTCTGAGGAGAAGTTTGGTCACTTGAACCTTGGTGTTCTTTCATCTACTTCTGTTCATGAGACTAGTGCTGAGCTTCCATCTCCTGCTTCTTCAGAGATCGACATCGACATGGTTTCTTCTACTTCAATTGAGCAGGATCATTCAAGTCTTTCAAATACAACTTCATGGGATACTTTCTTGGCAGGTATATCCAGACTTGTTTTGTGAGTCTCATATTGCAAATTTGGAGGACACACTTGAGGGGATATCTCTCCTCTTTGATGATAGTTACAATACAACTGTTATCCCATCTACTTCATCTTTGGAGGTTGTTCTTCATAAGTCTACCCAGGATTTTAGATTGGTCACACCTCATTGCATTGTGCCATTCTTTGATTTTGACATGTGCACACTTGAGCACTTTTTAGAGGCACTAGTCATGAGACTTCTTCCCTCATATCTCTTCTTGGAGATGGAGTTTCTTCTACATCATCATTTGGATTGGTTTCTTCCTAAGGGGAGAAATGTTGTTTGCAAGTACATGACACTTTTCAACATTCTTCTTTAGGCATTCACCATCGGCATAGGAGCTACTTCAATGTGGGGGGACCTATAGTCTCACTCTTTCGCTCGTATGGGAGGGGTATTTGATTGTATATATGTGATAGTAGTCCTTGGGGGGTCATGTTGAGTCCTCCTACTATCACTTCTTTCACTTTCATTGTTTTATGCATTCTCACTTTTGGAGAGGAGTTTTGTCCCATGAGGTTTTCTCCTTTTCTCCACTTGACATTTGTCGTACATGGGTACTTAACATGGCCTAGTAACCGGGACCCATCCATCATTGCATCTTGCTTTAGTCAGCTACTCCCTAAGTTGCACTTAAGGGGGGGTGTTGGTGTGAATAGGGTTATTACCTATCCGGTTTACCCTTGTGTGGATAATTCATATTATTTAACAATTTATTAGTTAAATAATATTCACACATCACACATAATTCACATGTTAAGTTGGCTTAGTGAGTCTACTAGATGTTTCTAGTGTGTCTAGTTATTGATAGTTGTTGATAGTTGTCATCTTATCCTGTAGTTGTCACATGTCATAGGATTAAGACACTTGTCACATGACTACAACACCTTGTCTTTCATCCTTGTCTTTATAAGCAAGGCATATCATGTACATTGTAACAATCTAATAACAATCTTTTATCAATCTTATGCATTCTTTGATAGAATAGAATTATTCTCTCATTTAATCTCTCTTGTTCTTTCATGAAGTCCTAGGTCCTGGGTGGCTCCAATAATAGCCAACTCTAACACAAAAATCAATGACATTGTCTTATTGTATGATAAATTTAAAATGCCTAGAAAATTAAAAATGTGACGATTAGGACCTTATAAAATTGTAGAAATAAGACATTCATGAGCTCTAAAACTAAAAATACTTTAAGATGACCTATTGAATGGGTAGGTCAACGGTGCAAGAATGAAGTATTACTATGTGAGAGACTAAGGATTCATAATCAATGAAGAATAGTACTAGAGGTATCCTATAAATTATGTATAAGAGTGTACATTAAAGTAAGATAAAACATAAAACAAGTTTATGGAGTAAATCCCCATCGCAACCAATTTGTAGCATCAAACAAGACAAGGAGGAGATAAATCATTACAATGAAAAACTTTGTATACTACAAACAAGTGCAAGATGAAAATGACAATGGGGAAAAGAAGAACCTCTAGTATTACAAAGGAACATTGATTAGAGAGATAGAGGAAATTGGGAAACATACAATTGTATAGTAGTGAATTAAAAAAAGGTGCAAAGTTGTATCATAACGGCTATAAAAATGTCAAATCACAAAAGAGAGCTAACATTAAAAAATGGAGGGAAATAAGTAGATGGTGCAATAAATTAAAAAATCGACGTTGGAACTCAATATAAACTTGCACAACCAATAAAAAAACAAACCAAAATCTTGAAGTTTGAACAAACAACCTACTCCAAATTGAACGAAGCTGAGCTAAGGGAATACAAGAAAGAAAAGTTGAAAATTTGTTGCTATAAATGAAATAGTGTGTGTAGAAGAAAGAATGGTATGAGAAGAAAAAGATTGTGGTAAGAAAGTTAACATAGGGGAAGATAGGTTTTAAAGCTAAGTTGAGAAATGAGACAAGTAAAATTGCAAGGTATTATTTCAGAAAAGAAGGGGTTGGATGAGTGTGAAGAGGAGCATGGATTGTGTCCAAAGGAAAAATTGTAAATAGTAAAAAAGAAAACCTTGCTAAGGAAATGGAAACTTTGGTTATAATTGATCTAGAACAAAACCCCTGACCCCAGTATAAAAAGTACCCATGGAAGGCGATAGAAGTAGATATAGATGGGACTTTTTCTAACATCCTATCCTATGTACTCTATGTAAATGTTAGAAAATACGTACATGCCACTTTGTTAGAAATCAACCATGAGAAACTTGAAGACATCAGATGCCTCTTGTTGAAAGTCAACAAAATAACAAGTGAAGTGAAATATCTATCTCAATATAGGAGAGTGGAAGAGTTGAAATTAGATACTTAGGCTAACTTTCCAATTTTTTGTGAGGAATTGGTATAGGTTAGATTAATGTTGAGCCAAATACATGCAAATTTTATGTATTTGGATCAACCCTACAAAATTACCAAATAAGCCATTAAAGCAGTAACAAGGTTATGTGACAAGGGGGAGCTTCCAACAAAGGATAAAGTAAAAACCAAAAAAGTAATGGAGCTAATTGGAACAACATCAGATGGAAGAAATCTAATAGTGGAAGATATTACAAACCATACTATGCAATACATAACAATGGTAATAGTGCATAAAATTTACTACACCAACACCAAAAATTTAGCAATAAGAACAACCATTCTCACTACCTACGAGATGATTATTAACAAGAAATAATTTGATTTGGTGGAGGTACTATGGGAGCAATTATTGGAGAACCTAGTAGGAATGAAGCACACAAATTATTAATTTAGGTATGGTTCCTTAATCATTTGTCCTGTATTTTATTTCATGCAACATTTATTGACATATGGGGGATGTGTTTGGTCTATGAAGATTATAGTGGCATCCCAAATCAACAAACATACAAAGAGTTTCAAGCAAGCCACACCATTCTAGGAAATTTATTGGGGATTTTCAAGAATTTTCAAACGTAAATGCAAAATAGAGACCGCACATCTTCACAGATACTATGGAAGTATCAAAAGGAAATATGTTTCGTGGTAGATACAAATTTTGTGTACACAAAAGGAGTTGATCCACACACCTCATGGGTACATAGACTAACCTATGAAATAACTAATGAACTAGCAAAGGCTAAGATAAAAAACTTATTGGTGCTACCAAATGACCCCAAGGTAGAGAGGCTTGGAACATATGATAAATACATGGATAAAAAGATGAAGAGGGAGGCACATGAGAAGCTAGAGAAAGGCAAGAAGAAACTCCACTAGAAGTGGGGTTTTGTAGAAGATCCAAAGCCCCCAACTATAATAGAGATCTTTGACTCATTGCCACCATTAGAAATAGGTGAAGCACATGTGCATAAGTTAGAAAGACTAAGAATTGATCCCCTAGGTTTGAAATAAGGGATTCTAAAACCCATGAGAAGCTTGGAGAAGAAGAGCTCGAGAAAATATCTCCACAAGTGTCTACGAGAAGAAAATTAGCAACCACACAACCACAAAAGGAGAAAATAGGTGAAGAAAGAGTGAAGTCTCCAATAAGATAATCCACAAAGGCCCTCTTACAAATGAGTGTGTAGAGAAAAAGGGAAAGGTTCTTCATAGTCTAAGGAAAGACTAGAAAAAAAAAAAAAGGAAATTTACACAAATTATGGGAGAGGAGGAAGAATCTCCCCTAGCAAAAATAAAAGAATATAGGGGGAAAAAAGAAAACAAAGAAGCAAACCTGGCACCACCACCTTAGACTAAGCAAATTGGAGAAAAGGAGGAAGATACTACAGATGGTCAATTGTTAAATAGGTCTCTATTCACACCTGGAATGCCCTTACAAATAGCATAGATGTATGCAACATAATCCACTAAGAATAAACAAGTCATTTTAGAAGCCATGCTTGACTTTATAGCAAGAAGTCCTTAGTCAAAGGGGCACATAATAAGAGATTTTCTAAAAGATATTGTTACAAAAATAAAGGAGAAAAGAGAAGAAGCAATGGTATTGGAGGAAGAAATAAGAAGGGGGGCCCTTCAACAACTTGCTCTAGATCTATCACCTAGACTATAAAGAGAAAAACTAGCACAAATGCAAGCTAAAGAGCTAAAGTCAAAATAAAGGGTAGACACCCTCCTATCACAAGCAAAGGCCATGAAACAAAGAGTCCCACAAGAGACACTGGAGGCTACACAAAGAGCCTATGATGCACTATTGATATAAGAAATGACACAAACATAACAACGAGGAGGTATAAGTGCAAAGAAGGTAATTATATATTGATATTGCACAAGTTATAGAGCAACCAATAAAAGTTGCAGAGGAAATACCAATAAAGAAACAAAGAAAAGAGGCCAAGGAAAAGGAAGAAAAGATGAAAAGCGACAGAGGGAAGACAATGGTAGGGATGACCTTTCGGGTGTGTGGAAGAGAGTAGTTGAGGTGCTAATGAGGTATGTTATTCTTGATGGCTTCTTTGAATGTTTTCATGCTTACTTGTTTCTGTTGGCAAGAGACACTATATGGATTCATGGTTGTTGTCATTGATGGCAACAAAGGTCATCCCACATATCCGCAAGTCATGATGTGTCTCTACCGGAAGTCTGAATGAAGATTGTTGTGGTCCGGTGAACAAGAACAGAGCATGTGGCAAGGTCCGACAGATTGGTCCAGATCTCTCAGAGGAAGTGTCTTGGTGCAGTGCGGATTTGGGGAAGTCAAGAGGACTACCTTGAGTAGTATATTCCAAGGATTTAGCCTCCGGTGATGGACAAGGAAGAAGATATGAATAGTTGAGTACCGGATTCCTGAGAGACAGTGAGAACAGAGGAAGAACTGACTGACAGAGTATCAGACTATTTTCTGGATGTGTTACTGTTGATGGTAAAGGTTGTGAAGGCATGAATCATGTTTGGCCGACATGATTAATGACATCTACAAGTATATGCTTGATCCGCATTACTTGATATGCAAGGATTCAGCCGACAGAACAGAGTTTGTGAGAAGATAGACTATTTCAGGTGCCGACTAGAAAGATAATGAAATCACTAGTGTGGATATAAATAGAGGATGGATTTTGTTGTGAGAAAAGTAGTTGAGTTATGGGGTATGCGAATAAGTGCAGAGTAGAGCAGAAGTAATAAGAAAGATTTGGTATGTGAAAGGAAAGCAGAAGAAAGAGCAGAGGAAAGATGAAGTGCAGCAGATCAGTATACTGAGCCTAACCAGAACTGAACTCTAGCATATGTAGATGCTTCCAATCAGTTCAAGTATAGTATAACATTCTTTTGTAGATAGTGTGTCTCCTTGTAGGCAGTGTGCCTCTTTGTGAGCAGTGTGCTCGGGCAGTGAGCCCTAATTGGCAAGTGCCATCTTGTAATTCCTTATTCTTCTAACAAAGAATAATCTTTGGGTTAATCACCCCGTGGTTTTTTCCCTTAACCGGGTTTCCACGTCAAAAATACTGTGTCATGTGTTTCTCATTTCATGGTAATGTTTGTTTGTTTGATTCAATGATGCTTTGATTAATAAGAAAGTTCAAAAGAAGAAATAATTAGGATAACTGATTCACCCCCCCTCTCAGTTATCAACAATTGGTATAAGAGCCAAGTTCCTCCTAATAGAGCCTAACAGCTTGAGGAAGATCTGGGAGTTCAAATGGATGCATATGGTTTAAGGGAGCAACTCAAGATTGCCCTTGAGGATCTTGAACAGTCAAACTCTGAAGTCAATGAATTAAAGGAAAGACTCAAACAGGCTGATGAATTCATGAGAGAACTAAAGGACAAATTAAGTCTCTCTATGAAAAAGAGAAAGGAGCTGCTCCAACAATTAGCAAGACAAAGTGAAGAAAGCAATACAGATGAAGAATTGACTGAGAAAACCAAGTTATGTGAAAAGTTATCAAAAGAAGTCATTATGTTAAGACATGAAATGGAATCAGGAACTATAAAGTTTACTCAAGAGATTGAAGAAAAAAGAAAAGCTGAAGACAATCTAAGACAATCTCTTAAAGAGAAATTAGAAGAATGCCACCAGATGGACAAGATTATCAGACATCTTGAATTTGATCTTGAAGATGCCAAAGATAATGAAGAAAAACTTGAGGATCAAATTGTCTCTCTCAAAAGAGATCTTCAAACAACAAATGAATATAAAGAAAAATTCAAGATAAGTTCTGCCCAACTTGAAGTACTTCTTGGAAGTCAAAAGAGGACAGATGACAAGTATGGTTTGGGATATGAGAAAGGAGAAAGCTCCGGATCTGGTCAAAAGAATTTTGGATCAGAAAATCCAAGGAATAGGCCTAGAAGACCTCTGGTAAGATAGCCCAATGCTCAAAGATATCCATCCTTCAATGGATACTGCCACAGCTGCAATCACTTTGGTCACAAAGCTAATCAGTGCAGAAAGAGAATGAATCAGACTAATTCATCCTTCTCCAGACAGTGCTTTAACTGCAAAAGGTATGGACACAAGTCTCACGAATGCAGAAATATGCAAGTAAACAAATCATTCAATGGTAGATGCTTTGCATGCAATAGAGTAGGTCATATGGCTAATCAATGCGTATCAAGAGGTTATCAGTCAAATATGCAAAGAAATGTTATTTGCCAAATCTGTAATAGGTCCGGTCATAATGCAAAAGTCTGCAGAAGCAAGAATCAGGACAAAAGAGGTCCGGTGTATAATCAGAATCAAGACAAGGGTAAACAAAAGATGAATGCGGATGAAGTTAGGAATCAGATGAACAAGATTTGGGTGAAGAAAAGTTCAGAGAATATAGAAATTGGATCCGCACCAGACTCTGGTGCTGATATTCCTTCCAGAAATTAAAAAGTGAGCTCTGGCTCAGGGGGAGACTCAAAGAAAATCCTATTCCCCCAGCCAATCAAGTGGTGCCGGATGTGGCACAAGATGCAGAGTAAAGGGTTTAAAGATATAAGTCTTGAGATGATCCAGATAAGATTTCAGAGGTCCGCATGAAGATGTAAAGAAGTTGTGATCGATCAAGTAAGACCTGTTTCGGGAGATGCTCCGGTATGACAGAGGATTACAAAAGGGTTCGGAGAGATCTGGAAGTGCATTGTCTTATTCTGCGGATTGGACAGAGTGTTTGGGATGTTCTTGTAATGTGTCATCTTGATTTGTTCATGATTGGAAGATCCGCATGATGTTCATAGATCAGGACTGATCTGGTACTCCAAGCTATCTGAATAAGGCAAACTGGAATAATGTAGGTCGAGCATTTATTGCCATCAGATATTAGGGTTTGCGGAGCAATATAAGGGATTTCTCATAAAATCACTTGCTCATTCTGCACTCAAGAAGAAGCGAAAAGTGGAGCTCTGCAACAAGATTCATCAAGCTCACCAAAGATCTCCTGCCGAAGTCATTACATACAGAAATCAATCCAACCACTCCGTGTAACCGAAGACGCATAAGGTATTTTCCATTTTCGATATCTTGCTACAAATCTTTTGAGAAATGGCTACTCCAAATATAGTAAAGATCTCAGATAGGCCCCGACCTGAATTTAAGAAAAATCCATACAAGTCATTGGAGGTAGATCCCTTAGGAGCATTCTCTAGTGTTCCTTATGGCATTTTACACACAAAAGACGTTAGGGTTTACATACATGCAAGCATTGAGGAATTTAGGGAATTCAAATTGAGAGATCTCTATCACAAACAACTGATAAACAATGCTTTTGAGCTTAAACCAGAGTATAAAGGTATCCAAAAGAAACAGTTTGATCAATTCATTCATTTCCCCTGCTTTGAAGAAGATGAATGGGTCCGGTATGTATTGAGCAGGATGCATGACAACTTCCTATGGCTGGATAGACCCTGCAAGATCACAAAAGAGGCAATTAGGGCAGTAATTGGTCTATACTCTTCCGGAGGGATACCTATCCTCAAATCTGTCAATAATAACATTGTAACTGAGGCCACCGGATCAAAATTTGATAAGAGGGCAATGACCATTGAAGATATTTCTGATCCGGATATCAAGTATGCATCCATGATAATAGGATACAAGATCTATCACTCTAGTAGGGAGAATTCTGTATCCGGAACTACAGTATATACTGCCTATGAAATGCTGAGGAAGAATGCAGATTATGATCTCTGTGAACTTCTCTTAAGCCAATTAATGGAAAATATACAGAAAATCAAGAAGGACAAAAAGAATTCTTTTAAGTATGGTACTCTTATATTATGTCTATTTTTCTACTTCATGAATCAGCTGCCCGGATCAAGTGGATGGGCATGGCAGAATGACAAACCTATTGCAGTCCAGATAAGAGATTATTTACATGGGCTTGGGGATGCCAAAGCAAGAAATACAGCCCTATGGGGATACTTCAAAAACTTCCAGAGCACGATGCAAGTAAGAGAAAGAATTCCCCAGTCTCTTGTTGAAAAATACAAAGACTCAGTTTGCTTTATGGTGGATACTGATCAGTGCCTAAAGGAGGCAGTGGAGCCAAGGACTGTCTGGATCATGCCCATGGGGTATGAGGTTGATGAACAGATTGTAGAACTGCATGTTCAACACATGCTTAGTCAGCCCAAAGATCCAAAGGCAGAAAGGTTTGGAACCTTTGAGGAGCTGAGTGTGAAGATCCATGTGGAACTTAGGGAACCTAAGATAAAGAGAAAGGTGAGAAAAGAAGTAGAGCATATTGCTCAAGGCCTAGGCATCCCAAAGGAGGCACTTGATGCCAACCGGGAAAAGAGAAGAAAGGCTGAGGAAGAAAAGAAAGAGGCAGAAAAGAAAAGCAAGAAAAGTGCTCCGGTGGAAACCTCAACCCGGACCAGATCATCAAAAGGATCTACACCTGTCAGAACCAAAAGCTCAAAACCGGAAGTCCAGGCATCCGGTAAAAGATCTAAGACAAAAGCCACAAGGGCTTATGAAAGCCAAAAGGATGAAGAGGAAACTGAGTCAGATGAGGGAGTAAAAGAAATAAAGAAGCAGAAGAAGAAAGGATCCGGTAAATCCTCCACAGGTCAAGACAAGGAAGAAATGGCAGAGGAATTTGTTGAAAAGCCCACCTTGTCTCTAGAGAGTGTAATCAAGTCAGTCACTGTGGATGGGAATCTTCAACCAGTGGCCGAATTTTATGATGACTACAATGAGGCAGACCAAAAGATCCTGCAAGAAGCTACAATCAGGTACCTCAACATTTACAATAAAGCCTTTATTGAGTTTATCTTCAAAATTCCTAAGAGTCTAGAGAAGGAATTAGAAATAAGAAAGAATAATGCTCAGGCAAAAGATCTTGAGATCCGGGAGTAGATAGCTATTCAGCTATATCCTCAAATTGATCCCAAGACAATGAACATAATATTCAAAGACTGCAAAGATGAGTTCAGGAGTAAAGCAAGAATGAATCAACTCATGCTTGGTGAGACTGACAAGGTGGCCATAGAGACAGAAAAGATCCTCCGGAAGGCCTTCAAAAGGTTTAATCTTCCTGTAGTAGAGGACTTAGGTGCAGAAACAGTTGTGGACTTGGAATCATCTGCTCTGGAAGAAGTGGCCCTTGAACAGACTAACATCTCTCCTCCGACTTCCCCTACAGTCTCCGGATCCCAAGATGAAGAGAAATTACAGGGGAAAGAAGCAGCAGTAAAAGAAAAAGAGGTTGACAGCACCAAGGATGCAGAGAAAGAGAAGATTCCAATAGAGAAAACCACAACTGAAAGTGGTAAGAATGTGGAAGGAGAAAAGATTCCAAAGGACAAAACTGTAGAAGAAAAGAAACATCCGTCTCCGGCAAGAGACACTGCACAAACTGTTCAAAAATTTCTGAGCCAAGAAACAATAGAGATTGATGAATTGGAGCTTCTAAAAGGTCCATTCAACTTTGACTCCCTCTCTCCGGTACAGACGATGAAGATAGCTTCATTTGCAAATGCTAAGGCAAATGAAAAACTCCTAAAGTCTCATATGGAAGACTCTGAGTTGATAGAGGCTGCTTCCGGAGTGCTTGAAAAGATTATGCCATTAGTCCAGATAGATCTGACAGCCTCCTCTTCCGGTAATCTCAAAACCTTAGTCAGCAGTGTTGATACACATTTTGATTCTCTAGAAGAATCAGCTGAAGAAAAGGTCCGGAAGGAGTTTTTGGATAAGAGATTTTCAGAAGTTCTAGGATTAATCTCTAATGATAGGAGAAATATGAGTATTGGAATAAAGAGCTTAGAAAGTGCTCTTAAGGATGGTGGTGACATCTACAAATTTTGTATCTCCTGGTCAAAGGCAACAGTAGAAATTGATAAGAGAATAAAAGAGGAACAAGACAAACTACAAAGTTTGTCTCAAAGTTTTGATCCTCTCTCTTCCTCCATCGTCAATCAAGAATGTCAAACTATTGCAATCACAAATGCAATAAAGAACTTTGAGAAGGAAAGGAAGAATATAACTAACCGGATGGGAGAACTTAGAAGGATTATAATCCCTAAGTTAGAAACTATGCATGAGGCCATAAGTGATGCTCAGACTACCGCCCAAATAAATGATCCGACAGATCTCAAAAGGGCAGAAGCTTTTGCATTTTTGTTAAGTGGTCACATTTCAATTTTGGACAGAATGAAGCAAAGTTGGGCTACAGAACTGGTCCAATTGAAGACATCCTTTGCAGACATTCTTCAGTTTATGTGAGTATGTAATATGCGGCTAAGTATAGTAAATTTTTGAAAATTTTGGTGTACGGACCCTACCCTTTGCCATTGATGTCAAAGGGGGAGTGAGGAGCAGTGAAAAATGAGGAATCCAACTAAGGGGGAGTTCCAAAAATTGTATATAAAGTTAGAACATCAGCCAAGGGGGAGCATAGTGTAAACACTTAGTCATTTTTCACTAAGTGTTGCCATCAATGCCAAAGGGGGAGATTGTTGGCAAGAGACACTATATGGATTCATGGTTGTTGTCATTGATGGCAACAAAGGTCATCCCACATATCCACAAGTCATGATGTGTCTCTACCGGAAGTTTGAATGAAGATTGTTGTGGTCCGGTGAACAAGAACAGAGCATGTGGCAAGGTTCGACAGATTGGTCCGGATCTCTCAGAGGAAGTGTCTTGGTGCAGTGCGGATTTGGGGAAGTCAAGAGGACTACCTTGAGTAGTATATTTCAAGGATTTAGCCTCTGGTGATGGACAAGGAAGAAGATATGAATAGTTGAGTACCGGATTCCTGAGAGACAGTGAGAACAGAGGAAGAACTGACTGACAGAGTATCAGACTATTTTCTGGATGTGTTACTGTTGATGGTAAAGGTTGTGAAGGCATGAATCATGTTTGGCTGACATGATTAATGACTTCTACAAGTATATGCTTGATCCGCATTACTTGATATGCAAGGATTCAGCCGACAGAACAGAGTTTGTGAGAAGATAGACTATTTCAGGTGCCGACTAGAAAGATAATGAAATCACTAGTGCAGATATAAATAGAGGATGGATTTTGTTGTGAGAAGAGTAGTTGAGTTATGGGGTATGCGAATAAGTGCAGAGCAGAGCAGAAGTAATAAGAAAGATCCGGTATGTGAAAGGAAAGCAGAATAAAGAGCAGAGGAAAGATGAAGTGCAGCAAATCAGTATACTGAGCCTAACCAGAACTGAACTCCAGCATATGTAGATGCTTCCAATCAGTTCAAGTATAGTATAACATTCTTTTGTAGACAGTGTGTCTCCTTGTAGGCAGTGTGCCTCTTTGTGAGCAGTGTGCTCGGGCAGTGAGCCCTAATTGGCAAGTGCCATCTTGTAATTCCTTATTCTTCTAACAGAGAATAATCTTTGGGTTAATCACCCCGTGGTTTTTTCCCTTAACCAGGTTTTCACGTCAAAAATACTGTGTCATGTGTTTCTCATTTCATGGTAATGTTTGTTTGTTTGATTCAATGATGCTTTGATTGATAAGAAAGTTCAAAAGAAGAAATAATTAGGATAACTGATTCACCCCCCTCTCAGTTATCAACAGTTTCCACTGCTCAACCATTTCCATCATAATATTCTGATTAATTTTCCTTACTGGTTATTTACCTCGTTAGAGGATTTTGTTCAAAAGGTCCCGGTCAGAGAAAAAACCCTCCCGCTCCATTAGGGATTGATATACATTATCTATAAGTTTGAATTAACACTTACTGTTGCCTTGACTTTTACGTTGAGGATTTACAACCCCTCCCTTGTTGAGAAAGTGCCTGATGACCTTCCCTCTAACAAGAAACTTTAAACTCCTAAACCCTCGCCCTCTACTAAAACTACCCCTATTAATGCTGCTGAGACTACCCTTATTAAGGTCTCTAAAGAATATCCTATCTTGGCCCCCGCTGGCAAGAAGAAGAACAAGGTTACCTTTCAGAACCCCCTTGAGGTTAGCATTGAACAGGGAATTTCCAATGCTCCCAGCAAAGGCAGACAAAAGATTCAGATTGATTCTCCTGTTTAGGGAGATAAATATAAAGGCAAAATAAAGGTTCTAGAGGATTCCCCAACTGTTGTTGATTTACCTCACACATGTAGTATGGATAAAGTCAAGGGCAAAAGAAAATTTTTGGAGACAATTGACAAGCAGAGTCCCAAACCCCGGGTTCAAGCCATTCCCCTAAGTTTTCTCAGTCTACCCCTACCCCCAGTAGCTCCCTTGTGAGTGATCAAACTCTCAACATAGAGAAAAGTGACTGCAAGTCCTACCAGCAACTTGTTGACAAGGTGTCTACCCTATACCAAGCTCTTAACCTTCAGAATCAAGTCTTGAAGTGGCAACTTGCCCAAATGCATCATGTCAAGAGAAAAATCCAGCACCTCGAGGTCATTACTCAACTTGAAACCTCTGAGTGGCCAAAGGAAAATGAGGATGAATTGTAGCAGGAGGTTGAGAACCTGGCCAAAATGTTTGAAAAATGGGAAAACATGGAAGAGGAATTAAACAAGATTAAGAAAAATCAGGACAACATTAAGAAAAATATGGAGGAAATAGTGGCCTTCAACAAAGAAACTGTGAAAAACTTAGCCACCACATTGTATGTGTTTCAAGCTGAAATGGAGAAAAGGAAGGCGGCTAGAGGGAAAAACAAGGACTACTTCAGGTAACAATTCACTGCAGACTTCTACTACATGACCCGCTAACAGGATCGAAGCCAAGAGCAGAGACAACAAAGGAAAGGAGATATTCAAGGACTCCTCAAATGATCAGGACAAGAAGGTGTAGGAGAGCTCTTTTGAAAATAAGCTTGAATTTCTAAATAGGGAATGGTAGGCCATCAATGGCCTTAAGAATCTGTCTAAGCAATAAGGTTTCTACTACTGGTCTGCTACTGGCCTTTAAGGCAGCCGCTGTTTTTGTGTTTGTTTTCTACTTAAGGTTATACTTTTTTTGCATTCTATTTTACTCCTCGTAAGACTCTAACTATTCGCCTTTTGGGCTTTATGTTATGCGTTCGGGCCCTTCCCAATTATCTAATTCAAAACAACATCCCTAGAAGAATCATTCACTACCATACACATGAAGTTACCACAAATAAGCAAAGACATTGTACTACCACTAGATCAACAATTACAAGAGGTAATAAGTGGGATTATGATAGAATTCAAAAATCAAAGTCTACATAGGGATGCAATCAAACATGAATTGATCATTGAACTTGAGAAGAAGCAACTAGAAGAAATAAGGAAGAAGTGCATTGCTGCACATACCAAATTAGAGGTATAAGTGAATAACATGCAAGGAATCTACAACAATATAAATACATTGTATCAATTTTGCTTAGGATGGTTGACATCCACAGAGGCACTGAAGATTTAGATGGAAAATATTAAAAACTAGATCATGCAAGATTCCACAACCTATTATATAATGAAGGACTTGAATGGCAACCTCTATGTACATATAGAGAACATGCATAACTAATATCAATAGGTTCATGATTGAAGAGAGAACTTACAAGCCCAAATCAAATGATTAAGGGAAGTGGTCTATCTCAACTTGGCACACCTAATAGGTCTCCTGGTAGAAGCAACAGAAATAACAGATTCTATTAAAATTCTAGGTCAAATTACTAAAAGTGATGTCACATTAATCAGAATTAATGGGTAGATCTAGCTATTGTAGCAGGCCATTATCTAATGGGAGGATATTTATGCTTAGTTGAGGGGCATATATAAGAATATCTTGCCATGAGGATTTCTTTTTTACACCATTTTGACAATTGTAGTGAAAATTTTGATACAAGTCAGCATGTTGAAGAATGACGAATAGAGCCAACATGTCTTGAGGACATGGATTTAGCTAGGGGATGATGTTGGTAGGATAGAGTTGTGCCACTCCCATTAGGTTGAAATCCTGAAAGGGTGGCCTAATGGAGGCTACTGGTGAAAATCCACAAGGGTGCCAAAGGCTGAAAGGAACACACCCTAAGTAGGATTGACAAGGAAAGAGTTACTGCAAGCCAAACAAGGTGCATATAATTGACCTGTGGCAAAGCTAAAGATCCATAACAAGGAAAAGGGACACGTCCCTATATATAATCATGTATAAATATACACCTAATGTATGAGATGAGAGAGAAAGTTCTAAGAGTAGAGAAGATAAGATAATATAAGAGGAAGATATATGTGAGATACATACATATGCAATGAGAGATTGATGATCATGTACCATAAAAGTTATACCAAATATATGATGGTTTATACTATTAAGATATGAATGATGATTGTACATGTATGTGTAATTTGATTTAATTATCTTATATTCCACTGCACTTATCTATAATTCATCGAACTAGTTCTAATCTTCCTCTTACCCCTTTACACTAGGGTATAAACTACAACTGAAGAGCATATGCCCAGATCTTCGGTCTATGTTCTCTCTTCTACTAACAACATTTGTCTTTGCTTACATATTCTTATGTAGCATCTTGACTATTATTATTTGTCTATTGTGCCCTTATTGGGGGCAACATTAGGGAGCACCTTATTGTCATTTCTTACATGCTCTTTTTGTGATTACACCTTACTATATTACCTCATGCTTGTCACACGACGATATCTATGACATTGTTACATAATTATTGAGCTTACATAATCATATCTTTTTCCATATTACTTATTCTCCTCTCCTCTAATTCCTTTCATCATCTACATGCAATCAATTGGAGGGGGCATATAATATCATAGTTGCTCTTTCATGTTTATGGTTACAATGAATTTTTAGATCATGATTGTTCCTTCATTACCATACATATATAATGACTCCTTTGTAGCCCCACATCTATTATGGCTCCTTCATAGCCCTACATTTATGATAGCTCCTTCACAACCCTATATTGCTCTCTTTTCGGTTAAATTGATCTAATCGTGGACTTACACCACCTTTTTACCTTTACACATCATTTGTTGACATTGTTAAGTAGTTGCTTATGGTTATTTCAAATTTTAACCAGATGCTACTCATGAAATTTTGTGCTTGCAGGTTTGAAGATGGAGTTATTGCTACAAGGAGTACATATGCATCATTGTCCATAGCCATATCTTTTTTTATATGTGCTTGTAATTTACTTTCATGTTGGTTGCTTGTTTACTTTGATATGCATGGTTCATAGTAGTTCACATGAAAGTTAAAGTGGGTACAAAATGTAAAGGAGAGAAGTGCATCCCTAACACTCTTCTTCATTTGTTCTAGGCTCACTTCGACCTTTTGTCACACATGCAATAGTCTAGTGTACAAATGGTGTGTTTTTGTGTGAAAAACTACCATTTTACCTGAGCCTTAATTGAACTAGAACCCCCATTTCCAAAGAATTTGGATATGATCTTCACATTACCTATTTTATATATTGGGTCAAATTGACATTTGTGGTCTAGAACCTGGTTTAGAATTAAACATTCAATTTGACCTTTGAATTCCCAAAATCAAATTTAATCATGGGCTCAAGCTAACTTAGTCCCGGCCTTACCTACCGACTTAAACACAAAATATTCAAATTTGCACACTAGGGCGTTGTATAAAAGGACAAACTGCTAGGTCATTTCATCACTTAGGAATAATCTAGCAAGAAGGAAGAGCACACATTACATCATCACTACAATAGCACTTAGAACAATGTACCATCAACATTTGCACTCATAAGAATAGATATACGCATCTACATCCTATTTGACGTTTTTGTAAACTTGTCAAAAATCATTGAATCTCTAAGGGTTTAACCAAGGCATAAGGTGGGAAGCTAGTTGACTTCTAACTCCCTGCATGGTAAGCTCTATTAGTGCTCTTTAGCACCACTTTGTCCAAATTATTAGAGGTGAGCATATTTATGAAGGAATTAGACAATAGGCTCAATACTACATCTTTTAAGTTCAAAATCATACTAAAAGCTCAAAACCATAGATGTAAGGATCAAAGCTACATATGTGGGATCGAACTACAGTATAAAACAAAATGGAGACTCGAGTAATGTAGATTTGATGATTGATTATTAAGAAAAATCACAAAGCGTGATCTATAACAAAATATGCTTCATCATTCTTAAAAATAACACCTATTCTCTTTTGTTAATGAAACACATCCATGTACATATTTGTGTAGTGTTTTGAGACTAAGCTATATTATCCATGTTGATTGTGTGTTATTGCTTAAATTCATTAATAATTAACCTAGATTAATTTTTAAAAAGGAATCGTATTATATCTTTTCAACCTGTAACATAAAAAACATAACGCAAAAATTGGCCAAACATTTACTAATTATCCCATGTTTAATGTTTGGTCATCCGTTTCTCATGCTATGGCGGACACGCTGATCTCAACACTTCCCCTCCGCTCGTGGCTGTCATCCTCTCATGCGAAGGGTATGTTTTCCTATTCTTCTCTTTTTATTTGCAGGCTCCACATTTCAATGTCTCGAGTTGCGGCTTGTTTTGTTTTGAATATGTAGAATGACATTCATCATTCGTAACTGCTGTCAAAGAAATCTTCTCTGATCACTGCCATTGGCATTTTGTTCCATACATTTCCACTAAGCAGATGTGTCATTGGGCTACATTTTAAGCCCTGCCAGATAGAATTTTAGTTCCACCGTCGTCCCCCTTTTCTTTGGTGGGACAAACAGTTAGCTATTACTCATCCAACCCTCATCCTCGTTTTCTTTAGTGGGACAAGCCACTCGCTATTGCTCACCTCCTCTCATCCTTACGTCATTAAAATTCATTGATTCATTCATTGTCCTTATTTTCTTTAGTGAATGAATGAATGAATGAGTTTTAATAACGTCCACGAGACCAAACAGTCTAGTGGGAAGTGGTTGGCTTTTGCTCACCCCTCATCCTCCCTTTCTCCCTTTCTTTAGTATGACAAGCTGTTTGCTAATGCTTACTCCCTCAGTTGAGGACTGGTTCTCATCATCTAAGCTGCGAAACTGGTAGACGGACGGCCCCAAGGAAGTTTGGGAAGATAGGATATGCACTTTCTGCAGCAAAAGAGTCGTTGAAACTGAACGGCGTTTCATCTTTGAGTGTGCTGCCTATGAAGATATCCGCATTCTATATGGGAATAACTTGAAGGGGGGAAGTTTAAACCGGCTCTTTGAGGAAGCAAAGCTCCACATAACGGTCGGCTTCTTGGTCAAGATGCATAGTAGAAGAGTCGACATCGAAAAGATTTTGAAATTGTCTTAGGGCTTCGGCTCTTGGTCCCTTAGACTGTTTGGCCTCGTGGACGTCATTAAAATTCATTCATTCATCTTCATTTTCTTTAGTGGGTCAGCAGTTAGCAATTGCTCACTCCTTGTCTTACTTTGACAAAAAGTGCCTAAAGACCCTTAAGTTTGGCTTGGTACACTATTCCTCACCCCCATCCTCCTTTTGTCTGATTATATTGCCAAGTATACACTTCTGAGTTTGGAGAGCACATGCAAGAGCATTTTCTTAAGGTTTCAATTAATGCATCTAATCAAACAATTTGTTGCTTACCCTGACCTTTACCCATAACACTGAAACAGAAATTTTCAGTATCTATGATATTTATAAAAAATATTCGCATGGGAATAGAATTTCACTCTTAAATGGCATTATGAGTTCTTTCTGTATGCCTTAAGGAGCTACCGGCTAAATATAATGGTAATATAGAACATTAGTGAGAGCATAGTTTTAAAATTTGTGACTCCGCATAACTGGGCAGGCTCAATTTTGACTGGGATTTGGCAATTTGGCAAATTAAAAAATACTTAAATTTATTAACCGGCAAAACTTGACAAAAAATCAGAAAAATCAGTGTAGGCAAGTAAATGGGTGAGTTTCTCGGCTATGATATTTTCTTGGAGTACTTGTGATTTGCGCCAATGCTTGGCAAGTTTTCAATCTATGAGTGAGAGTGCCACTCAGGTTCAAATCCTGCCACTGCAATAAGGGAGTTGATAACTTATGTGAACATGTGGTGAGGTTAGGCAGTACAGTCCATTGCTCCTGTGAACATGTGGTGAGGTTATGCAGTACATAGCTCCAATGAACATTTCATGAGGTTGCAGTTTAAACATTACAGTGTACTTTGGAGTGTGACACACATGTTTACAAAATGTGGTCCAAGCATACCCCAAATGTCCAACTATTGAGTGTGATTCAAAATGTCATCCAGGCATGTATACTTCAAATGACATTATTTTAATGACAAAGTACATTTGAGTGTGACCCATGTCTACAAAATGTCATCTAAGCGTTAATGGTGTGAGTGTAATGCTTGCTTACAAAATGCCAGTCCAAGCATTTCCCAAGTGGCAGTACTTTTATAAAAGTTTAGTTTTGAGCATGACCCATGTTTACATAATATGGTCCAAGCATACCCAAAATGGGGTTTACTCTTTCAGTGTTTGTCGCTCCTAAAATTTCCTCAATGATTTGCCTAATCCTAATATATCTGATGGATGGTCTTCCCCATGATTGGCATTGTGGTTCTTCCTAATGTGTAGAAGATTTTCCTTTCAGTCTGCTTAAGACTCGTTAAAATGAGCACCACTGCCATCATTTCCCTTGTTCACATCATTTATAATGTGATTAGTGCAATTTGTTCTTGGGGCTGAATTTAAAACCTGCAACTGGGTAAACACATTTAGCTTGGTTTTCTCCTCCTCTATTTGGTAAGATTGTGGGGGATAATTTCAACATTATTCTTCTCAAGCTTTGAATCTCCTTTCCATTCCTCAGGCTAAGTTGCAGTTTCTGTTTGGTTTTCATAATCCTTGTCTTCGATCTAAGATGGTTCATCGAAAAAGAACATGGCGGACTTTATGTGTTTCTTTATAACAGGATCCTTCACTTTTGCTTGTTATTGACAACAAGGGGATAAACCAAAATTTATCCTACTTCAGGTTTCCAAGGTTCCACCTCCTCTTCTAAAGAGTTTTGGTTGTGCTTCAAACCTTAGTCCTCCTTGGGGACTTTTTCATACTTTGCATCCAAAACCTTAAAACAATAATTCTTTCTGATTCTTCCTGTATTCCATCATCCTCCAGTTTCTTTGAGTTTTTCTAGATTTTTTCCACATTGGTAAGAAGCTACAGATTGTTCCTCTTCTAGAATATTTGGAACCATTTTTTTTACTGTAGTCTTTGGCACAAATTGGCTAGATAAATCACACCAGGTTGTAATGTCCCTAGCTGATTTGTGTGCAAGTAGTCAGTTTCCAAGTCTTCCGGAGGCTAATTGGTTAGTTGGCGTGAACTCCAATGTTCTTGGAGAAGCTTTGATCAGTCTTGCGGAGCAATTGTTCTTGGTTTTGAGTTCAGTTGGTTAGATGGAGCCTTTTGATGCTTTCAGAATCGATTTCCGACCATTCGGGTGCTCTCCAAACTTCTTGGAGGAGCATGCTATTTTTAGTAAGTCTTCCGGTTGCCACCGATCATCGTCCTAAGTCTTCAATATCATATTGGTGTGATCAGAATTGCAAATTATATCATTTGGATGCTTTCCGCAACTTGGGTATATTATTGAGTTATTTAATTAATTATTCACTTATGTTGTCTAATGTTGGAAATATTAAAAGGGACAACTAAGTGTGATAGCTCATTTTATAGGTAATGAAAAGTTATTTCAAGTGGATGCCTCGAAAAAGGGACTTTATTCATGGGAAAATATTATTATTTCTCAAAAAGGTGAAAGTGCTACATAACTTAATTATTTATTTTTATGAAAGGGAGTTTTTGGAGCAAAAAGAGAAAAGTAATATTTTATTGCTCCAGAAAAGTTATAAAAGGAGGTTGAGGGCTCATTGTGGGGGTTGATGGTGAATTTGTTTTTGCTTTTGCAATTTGGAGAGAACCTATGTTCTTCTCAAATCCCTTGAGGACGAAAACCCTCTTGAAATTGCTAGTTTTGGTGGTGAAAGATACTCCCTAGTTGGTTATGGTGGTTTCACTACAGAAATCACCTAAAGATATTGTAGCAATTTCATTCAGAGATTGCTTGTGTGCTAAATGATTTGTGCCTTTTAATCTTGTGTGGTTGTTTATTTGTTGCAAATGAATTTCAGAGGAAAACAAAAGTTTGATAAGTAGTTTGAAGTGATTTTTGTAAATGTTTGAAGGCATACTATTCTTGTGTGGCCCTGACATCTTGATTAAGGTTGTTTGCAAAAGTTATCAAAGTTGGTGTGAATTTTTATAGAGGGCGAACACTCCTTGAAGGCCGCGCCTAGGTTGGCATGAGTTCCAGAAGACCAAGCGTTGCTTTATTGTTGAAATTTCTTGCATAATGGTGGTGCCAAACCCTCCTACTCATGGCCGTCCAATGTGGAGTTGAGTTTATGGCGATTTAAATGCTTTTTGATGGTTGCGCCTAGGGTTTGGAAGGATCTACAGAGGTTTCAGATCAGTTTGATCACTTTGGACAGAGTTTGTAGCTTGTGTATCTTCATATCAGCCTCCAGTACGCAGTTTTGAAAGACTTGTGTAGCAGCATTAGCAGAGTCATCTGATGAGTTTAGAGTTGAAATTGGGCATCATTCTTCATTTGTATCTTCAGTGCAACAGTGGGTATGATTTCTTGTGATGTTTGAGTGATTTCTAGTGCTACTTCTTCATGATTTTATGCTAGAGCAGTGATATATCAGTTTTATCTTTCTGTGATATGCTACAATAGTGTTAATCTATTTGCAATCAAATTTATGAAGAGTGTTATTGCAGCCTTTAACGTTTGTAATACTTCTTTAGTTGCAATAATTCTATGTTTGTAATACCCGGATGGTAGTACCGCCAGAAGCTTACATGTCTGTGCATTTCATATTGTAATATTGGACGGTTTACCGCCAATAATCTATAGCATTCATGTTAGCCCGTTTGGCATGCACACTCTGCCAGTGGCTTTGCATTATTCACACGTCCGCTGAATAAGTGTCGATAGGTCGACTTGCCGCCTCGTGTGATTCATTTTGTATTGCATCATGCACTCCGCTGAACAAGCGTAGATGTGGTTGGCTCAATCGCCTAGTGCATGCATATTTGTGCCCTTGCATATAACACACTCCACTGGATAAGCGTGGTGTGTGGTTGGCGTGGATGCTTGGTGTGTTTGTAATCATCCTTGCATTGCATACCTCAATAGCAGATGGATAGGAAGGAATGATCCATTGCATCGTATGCTCTCAACTTGCCCACCTCGGGATCTTGGTGATTAGAAAGTGTATTGGAGACTGCTGTGCTCTTTATTTAGTTGAAATTATTTGGAAAAAACTAGGGTGGTTATTACACAGGTGCACTTAATCTTAAAGGGTACATCATCACATGTTCATAAGCCAACTTTTGGGTGAGAATCCTTTTGTCAAGCTTGAGAGTGGCGGCTTCTAGAAATCCATTTTCAAGACCTAGCACATTACACATCTTGGCACAAGAAAAGGTCTAATCCCATGGTTTTGCTGGTTTCATATACTCTTCTATCTTGTTTCTGATTTCTATTATTATTAATTTATTTCCTTATTCTAGAGATTGAGAGAAGGATGGCAAATATACCAAACTTCAACCCTACATTCATTCCCCCGAAGAGTTGAAATTCATGCTTTATTTGTTCAGGTAAAGCTTACTAATTCCCAGGAACCATGCCCCACTCTTGAAATCCAATTTCTATTTTGAGAACTAAAGAACAGAGTAGCAAAGAAGCCTTTGCCACAAGCAAATGTACTAATGTATCTAGTCACTCAAGGCTTCCAATCCATTGATTGAAAAGGTGGAATCAAAGTGGGAGTCATTGCCTCTATGTATACCCTTCTCAACAATTTACAATAGTTATAGAGTGCAAGTTAGCCATGCAAAGCACGTTTATATAAGCACATTACACCTGCAAGCTGCTCATTACCCAATGGTATACCAAAAGTATTGGAAACTTAAAGGGACCTGATGAAACAGATTTTCCACATTATAACATCCCCACTAAAACACAACTTGGAGGGCCAAATGAAGCTGACATTAACAAGCCAAACCTCTTGAAAGAAGAGAGTCCTTAACATCTCTTGAAATGATAGCTTTTGATGGCTCAAGCAGCTTTTGCAATCTGGAAAACTAATCATCTGCATTCACTAATATGGAGTCCAGCATCGTCCATGTCTTCTCCCAGAGAAAGTAAAACTGGCATACACATATTGATTTTCCATCAAGGAATAAAAGTCAACTCCCATGTACATCTGAGAGATTTAACTGTCCTTTGGTTTCCATTAAAGAACCATTATGAGGCAGTCTCATCCTCCTAACCAACAACCATTAAAAGAGGCGGGAATGATACTCAGAGAATCTACCCCAATGCTGAAGCTTCATGTGAACAGCATTCATAAGTTGTGCATCCCAATCAATCAACTCTGAGTGCAAGCTCCAAAAATTTCAACCTCTAAAGATGTGCCCACAAATGAAGCAAATCACTAAAGGGCCATCCATGAAGACGATGATAGGAGAAACACTGAATCTAGTTTTGATCCGAATGCTGTGTAGACCATCAAATTCTCTCAACCATGTGAATAAGCTCCCAAAACATGCACAAGCCACAAACTCATGCCAAAATCTAAGCACCGAAATGCCATCCTTGGGGCTCTAGGTCGAGCCAGGCCTTACAACCTTAGAACATCACTAAGACAATACACCATGATCACATCCTTAGTCTGTAAGGTCACAAGAGGCCCGAAACCACCACAACCATCATGGATGACTGAAGTCAAACCCATTTGAATAAATGGCCTCCAACATCCTCTTGAACCAACTCTTGGAAGCAAAGATGGAATAATACTGGCTCCATGGGATGGCCCACATTCAAAATAACACCCATCCATAGAATGCAGTGGAAAGCCCATCAATAATGAAACCCCATCTTGATTATTGGTTTCAACACCCCAACCAAAATCGCATCCATCTTTGGCTGAATCAAGATAAATGACATCCTCCTAGAGGCGGGAGTCTCATGTGTTCGATCAACATCATTTGACATGCTGGGATCAACACTTAAATCTCTCTCCTTTGAAACCTTCTTTGATGCTCCATCTGTCAAAATATCCTCATCACATATTGATCTTGTAAATGAGGAACAATGCAATCCCTACACTATAACACTTTCCCTATATTGTTAACATTTATTGTATTAGTTGGATCCCTGATTTCTTGGCTTTTTCTTCTGCCTTGGAAGAAGGGTATTTCTCTAGGAAAAAAGATAGGATGAGAATGGCTTGGCATAGGATTGGCAAGGGAGGCTTGACCATTCTTCTTAAGTTTATTTTCTTCATAAGAAGATTTTGAGGTGTTCTCTAGTCTTGTGTTTTTGAGCAGTGAAACTCTCTTGTTAATCTAATGCATTTGCTGATGCATGCAAGCTTGAAAATTTTCTAATTTTTTTTTGTTTCGTAAGCGTTGGAGGTCACATGGGGGACCTCCTCCCCATCAACATATCCACTCATCCAACTTAATCAACTTAGAGGCCACATAGAAACCACATGTTACTTGGGGGATTCGAACTTGGATCTCCATCGTGAGAACCATTTGGCCTATGCCATTCAACCACAACCCCGTTCACGAAACTTTTCTATTATGTTCCTCAAGTCACCTCTATATTTTTTTCATTACTTTTATAGAATATTTTCTTAATCGAAGAAAAGAGATGCAAAGAAGAATGTGAACAAGAAGTTAAGCAATCATGCATTCAATAGTGTTATGACTCATGAGGGCTATGCAAAGAGAGAACAATTGGAAAGATGTCATACCCATTTTTAACCATGAACAAACATTGCAAAAACATAGCCAAGACTTTTTTGTTTTTTGTTTTGAACAAGCATCACTAAAATTGCAGTGTGACATGCACACATAGGTGTCATTGCCATGTGCGATGACACCCAGTGTCGACCTAGTGTTGACTATGCGCAAAAGGATGTGTTGACATGGCCTCAAGGAGGTAGGAGTAAAACAACAAGAGAACACACATCCCAAGTGGTACACCCTATGGCAAAAGACTACTAAGCCAAAGGGGCGGGCACCATCACACACACGTTGATGGAATGTCACTTTAAAAATGACCCATTCCATGATGCCCTAGGAGGAGGAAAGAACAAGATCCCTCACAGGTGATGATGCATTCATAAATCAACTAACTATAATTAAATCAATTTGTAATATATATTTTTTACTCTAAATTAGCCTTTAAATATGAAACACAAAGGTAAGGAAGAGACACTGCATTATCCTTTTAGAAGCTTAGCCAATAGCATTTAACACATGGTCATTTAATAATTCAGTCCCTTCCATTGGGAGTAAGAATAGAAATGAGGCATACATCATTTCATACACATAAACATAGTTTGGTTATCCTTCTTAGCAAGAATGTAGGGAAAATTTAACTATCCAATCATACAAGAGAGGTCCACATTTCAACTTACTCATTTATTCCTTCCTTACCTTAACCATTGGCAACGCCAATTCACTTACAATTACTTGTTAATCTATCATTACCTCTAGAGTCTGAGAGAAAGAGATACTATGAACGCTTAACATTATCCCATAGGATCATTACCTTTTCCAACACTTTCAGAATTAACATATAAGCATTGCTAAGTTTAACCTTCCAACAAGAATGCAAGACAAAGAAGGAACAAATAAGCACACACATCAATCTATCCTTTTTATTGCTCTAGCTAACTTGTTTCATGGAATAAGATCATTCATCAATATAATCGTCCAATGCAAGTATAGGGCTAGAAGAATGTTTAAGCGTTCAAGGGAGGGTTTTGATTTACCAGGCATGACTCATTGACATTAACTACTCATTATCTCATCATATAGCTAGAATACTTAAACATTTACATTTGAGTTAAATAAGACAAGTTCAAAAGATGACATAAAACCCCTAGACATGATTTGTTTACCTGAGTCTGACCTTGGACTGCCTACACATCCTACCTAGGGAATTAGGGTCATGTAGTTCTCCTAGGGAACTGATGGCGTTTCAATTCGCACCTCTGGAATGCGAGTTGGAAACGGACAACTATGCACAGATAACTGCTCTCCTATTATGAGGGGGAGTTCCCTTTTTGCTGATGTTTGCTCGAAGGATAAATAAAACCAAATTTGCCTATCTTCTTTTTGATTCTCAGTGGCGAGCACAAGGTTATAAAACTCTATTTCGCTGTAGAAGAGGTTTTTCCTTTTAATAAATTTCTAACTACAGCTAGGCCTAAACTAAATGACGCTTTTGATTGTCTGAGTAAACACAGAGCACAGAAATCAAAAGTGGACAAGGAATGATTTGTTTTAACATAAAAACTTAAATAAATTTCGCCTAGATTCACATCACAAGACTCATTGTACTTTAATGATGAAAGCTGAATAAAATTTACGCAAGCCACACATCTGACGACAAAACTTGATGATTAGTGAGATAGAAAATCAAAGCAAAGGCAGGCATGAGACTTCTATTCCAATATCATAAAGTTGATACAACTCCAGGACAACAATATTGTAGCAAAAGGCAGGACAACAATATACTATCAAACACTGGAAAACAGACAACACGAAATGAACGAGCATTTGAAATAACAATTTCTGTAGGCTAGAATAGGCACAACAAATCTTGCTATCACAATTACCATTACCGTTACTTACAATGGACAAGGCCGCCCTTATTTATACTAAATCACAGGAGTAGGGAACCCTAAAATCTCCTTGATTTGACCTAACTAACTTGCCAACTCGCAAGCTTTATTTCTATTCTAAGACAAAGATTACAACTAACAAACGCTTTAAAGCAATCTGCTTTAAAGCAAAGAAAACTCCAACTAATACAAAAGTGATTTCTTTCTAAATAAAGAATGGATGAGCTTTGGATGAAAGCAAATGCTTTAAAACAAAAAAGTATTTGAGTTAAAGCTGCTTTCTTTTGAGTCACATCCTCATCTACATTCTTGCTTTATTGGTGATGTCATCCATGGATATTTTGGGAAATAAAAACCTCCAAAAAGCATAGTTTGAGTGAAAAAGCTGGCACATGGGTTTTATAGGCAATCTCGTTCTGAAGCGACCTAGATCATTGGATTTTGAAAAAGTAGAGGATTTCTCGAAAAAGTATTGAAAAAGCAAATTTCCGAAAAAATAAAATTTTCCAATCTTCAAGAGGATGAAATTTTAGATAGACCCATTTCGATGAAAACTGAAAAAGCTTTGGCCTTGTTTCTGAAAAATGATGCCCTAGAAAAAAAGACCTTGAAAAAGCGTGCCTCCTTGCTTCCTCATCCCGAAACTATGAAGAACGATGAAAAAGCACTTTGTTTGGGTCTTCGAATCTTCGTTGAAAAAAAAAAAAATCTTCCTCCTCTGGATGCAACCTGCAAAAGATAATGAATAAAAGAAGCCCAAAGTTTGTCTTTATAGAACTTTAGGGCAAAAAAGCAGCTTTCTTTGTGAAAGAATAAAGCATTAATCTTATCCATGAAGAAAGAATCTTTTAAAGCACAAATCCAAGTAAATGTCTTCGAATAGGAAGAATCCCTATTTTATAGCTGCCTATGGCTTCATGTGTGAGATGATGAAAAATATCTTCTTTGATGATGTCATCAAACACTCGAGGCTGCAAAAGTGTTAGCCAATTTTTGCTTCGTTTCGACATTTTTGCATTTGTTTTGACTCCAGTATGGCCTGCCTCTGACTTCAACAAGATGGCAAAATGTCATCGTTGACTGAAAAAGCTGATTGATCATGGCACCTTGAAGATTTATCAACCATGATTCCATCCCCAGCGTCAAACTGACGTTCTGACATCATTCAACTGCAAATCTGACTTCTAGAACCTGTTGCCGGACGAAGTTCGGGAAACGACTGTTGAGAAACACTGTCAAACATGAAAATTTCCTATGGCATGAAAAGTTGGGCGCCCCTAGCCTCTAGGGGCGCTTGGTTTTTTATGCCTTAGCCATTTTTCTGAAAATTTCAACTTTTTCAAATTCTTGATTCTTGTGCGCGTTCCGGTGACTGTAGACCTCTGTTTGGTTGTCGATTTCTGCCTGTCGGAGCGAAACTGAGTCTAATGATCTAGTATACAGGCAAGCTTGATGAAAACTGAGCTGATTGTACCCTCTGCCTGCCTCGAAAATCGTGCCAAACTGATTTGTTGTGAATATGATCTGGTTGACGGAGGAGGTTTTGTCATTTTTTGTAAAAAATCTCAAAAATATTCTCTGGTGAAACCCTAGGAATTTGTGCCTTAGATTTTTTTTGATATTTTCAATTTTTCATTCCATTCCTCGATTTTCGTGCCAATAGGTCTTGTTTGATCATCATTTTTTGTCGTCCAGATGACTGTTGAAGCAGGACGGGAGGTGATTTGAGCTATCTGAACATATTTGAGATGAAATCCCAGCTTTTATCGGCATTCGACTGAGTTTGACCACTCGGAAACGAGCTGATGAAGGCTTTTTTGACATTTCTCAAAAAACGCGAAAAAAAATCTAAGCATGAAAAGGTGGGCACCCCTAGCCTCCAGGGGCGCTTGAATTCTAGTGCCTTAGCCAAATTCATGATTTTCAACCTTTGTTTGCAGTTTGCTTCGTTTCGTGTGCCGGCAGCTGCTCCCTGATGTCAATTTTGATGATTCGTCAATCAACTGCTGCTAGATGAGGGATGAACTGGATAGCCTGGGTGGATTTAATGTGGATTCCAGCTTTTCAAGGCCTGTTGACCAAAATGATTGCTTTTGTCGACCTCGGAACTAACCGACAGAGACATTTCTAGCATTTTCTTGAAAAATGCGAAAAACGAAAAAAATCTAACACTGCTAAAGATGGGCGCCCCTAGCCTCTAGGGGTGCCTGGAAATCCATGCCTTAGTCAAATTTCAGGATTTTTAACTTTTCTCCTCATTCCAGATCCATCCTGCTCCATTTCCTGTTCTTCGTCAAATCGACGACTGTTCGTCAGTTCTGCGTTTGCTGAACAACCCTGAAAATCTGAAAATGAGCTCTAGCAGATGAAACTCCTCCATTGATGGCTCCGGAGCTCGTGCTTCACCTTCTAGAAAAAGCAGAATTGACCTAGTAGAGAAAACTTGACCTTTTGCAGATTTTGTCTGGACCACCTTGATCGTGAAGCGGAATCGACCAATCAGAATCAGGCACGACACCTGAATCGAAGATTCTATTTTTAGAAACTTTCTATTTTGAGAAAATTTTGTCAGCATCCGTATCTCAAGAAACCCAGAAAACCTAATTTGATGTCTATTTTTAGAAATTTTGACTTTTTGACTTTTTTGACTTTTTTGACGAAAAATTTTCGAGACTTTCACAAAATGCCTTAATGAAGCAATTTTTTTTGATTGGGTACAACAATTGGCTCTGTCTGGGGACTATGTCGGATACTTATGGCATAGGAGAACCGAGAATCTCTGGACTTTTCGAGCTGGGACCGGTGTCTTATCAATTGGGCAATAGAGTCAGGTCACTTTCCTAATCACCTAAAACAAAACTCTTCCCTACATCACCTAAAACCGGACTTCCTAAAATCACCTAAAAGTTGGAACTTCCTAGGACACAAAGAACACAACTATCACATTACAAAAAGGGGAAAAACATTATGACATACCGATCACATCACAGAAAGGGGAAACACATCACGAGAACAAAAAGTGTTCACAAACGCTCTTTTTCCTAAGCGAGGATGAGAAGAACAAAGACTGTTAGACAAAACCATCAACTGATTTAGAAAAGTAAGAACCATCTCTCCTTAGATGTGAAGATTGTCTTGGCAGCACAAAACTTTTCCTTCTCCGCAACATCTCCTCAAAGAGCCACGGTTCAGGAGGGTATTCACGTTCAGGCCATGAGAAGTTCATGAGGAACTGGTTGATACGCCAAAGATCAGGTGGAGCATCTTCTTCTACAGAAAGCAACCTCTGCAACAGGTGAAGGTACAGAACCTCCTTCTGAAGATATGTAGGAATGTCGTGTGGCCAAAGTATATTTGTGGGAATGGTTATCACCACATATAGAACATGACTTTCATTTATATTTTGAACACACGCAACTTTGAACTCAGTCCATGTATCATCTTCTGGAAAAGGTGTAAGCTGTTCATACACAACTCTCATTACTAATTCTTGGCTTGTTGGATCCACAACTGTTGTCACCCATTTTTCCAGTGCTTCAGGAACTTCTTCTTCTTCATTGGTCATGTTTTCGTCCATCCAATCCTCAGAATCTGATAAATCATCCAGATCTGAATGCTCAATCCCTTGATCATTATCGATAATATCTTCACTTGACAGCTTACTTTGCCATTCATTACTTGAATCTTGTCATCCTCTATACAGTAGTCTTCATCACTGCGGATATCTGGTAGTATCTCAACTTCAATAATCATATACCTTTCTTCTTCTGATAGGTAAGTAGGATCAAAGACAGATTCATCTGAGCTATATGTTTCTTCATCTTCTTGATCGATTTCACATATGGCGTATCTCACAACATTTGTCAAGAATTTCTGACTTTTCAATATCATCCTCTTTAGTGACCAAAACTGAATATTCCATGAACTCTTCTTCTCCATCAACCTCTTCATATGCTGCATTTTGTATTGGTTGTATAGTATCAGTGAAGTCTCTTTCTTGTACAGGTTCATAGACGGATTTAGCATTGTCTTCTTCACTAGTGCGTATGAAGGATTCTTGGGACAAAGGTGAAGACGGGCTATATTGTAAAGGAAAATCTGCAATATCTTCTGTTGAAGAATCACTTTCCCACTGATGTAGAAAACAATTTAGATCCAATGATGAATCTTCCATATGATCTCCAGCTCTGAAAAATTCTTCTAGGAAGAAATCATCTCCAACATGAAGATTATGTTCTTGCTCCAATTGCAGTGCTTCTTTGGTCTCTTCTTTGGATGTATCTAACACAGGTTTTTCAAACCAACCTTCAAAAGACAAGAAGAACAAATCAGACTCATCATTGCTTTCTGCAGCATATTTGGTTTCTTCCTCGTAATTTTGTTCTTGAGAAGTTTGTTGCACTTCTTCTTCCTCAAAGAAAGTTTGCAAGTTGTATATTTCTTCTAATTCTTCCTTTGATTTGCCAACCGTGCAAACAACCTCCTGATTCTCTTCAATTATTTCTGACAGCATAACATACGTACCAGGACCTGTTTCTTGATATAGCACTTGTGCTTAGGATCCTGAGATTTCACTACTATGAACCGTGACTTTGTTTCTGGTTCCAATTTGAAACTGCCTTTCTTTAATGGAATGGTCGCAGATGACCAATCCAATTGTATTTCTCCTCCGAGATCTTTGCAAAAGCTTCTACTTAACAGCATCCCGTAACTAGTTGAAATGTCGGCTACCAAGATAGTCATCATTATTTTCTTCTTGGGACAAGCCGCCAGTCGTACTTGAGCATCCTTCAATTGTCCAACCAACGACATTGACTTAGACTCAAGCGAATAACACTTGTCATGTGTTTTGGTGCACGAGAGTCCTAATGCATTCATCACCTGCAAGGGCATGACGTTGTCCGAGGCTCCTAAATCTATGATACAATTGCTCAATTTATAGCCTCCTATATACAGAGAGATATAGAAAGGCTTGGGCTTCTATTCCGTTGGAACAGAGGATTCAAGCGATGTAGGTTGTACGACAGTCTCCTTCTTGACATACTTAACAATTCTATCCAGCTGATCCGGATGGTCCTGAAGATATTCCAGTTGAGAAATCTGCACCTTTGTCTTCATCATAGAATCCACTATATCAAAATCGCCGAAGACGAATCTTGAGCAGCCTTGACATTTTCATGTGGTGGCTTAACATTGGAAGTGGAAGCCACTTCCTTCCCCTTTTCTTTCGATCTTTGCTTATCCTCTTCTTCTTTCTGTGCTTTGAAATGCTTAGCTTGTGTAAACACAGGTGTCAAAAGATTTTCATGATTCACCGCAAGAGAATATTGACGAAGATCCTCTTGTTTTTCCTTTATTAAAACGGGTTCTTTCTAGAAGTATCCCGTAGTAGAGTCGCCATCGAAGTTGTCCGTCTGTGGTAAGACAACGTTCGCACTTGGGGAAGGGACAATGTTTAAAATGGGTGCAGCATCAGCATATCCCATAATTTGATTCATTCTTAAATTATCAGGACATGTGGCACCAATATGTGCATCAGTTTCATGAAAGGAGCAAAACACTGCATTTTGAGTAGCATCAACTGCTTGTCTTGGTGGTGGTGCTGGCAACCTGGGCCTGTAGTTATTGAAAGGTTGGAAATTGTTCCTCTTAGGTTGATATGGTTGCTGTGGTTGGTACTGTTGCTGCGGTTGGTATTGTTGTTGTGGTGACTGATATGGCTGTTGTGCAGGTTGCCCCTGAGTAGCAACTGTCTCTTCATAATAGTCACTTCATTTGCTACCTTCTGTAGCAGTGGATCCGCAGAACTCCGAACAAGAGGCCTGATTGAATTTGTTTTCATCTCGCCAGAGGTAATCATGTCATCCTCTAACTTGATGGCATTTTCTTGTGCATTGGATAATTCTGTTTCATTAGTTGATCTCAAAAAGAAGGCTATCTCAGAAGGAAGAGCGTTAATGAAATTGCTCAACAGAATTTGTGGAGATGGATTGAGTGTATGAGAAAGGCGTGTAACCAGGCGATTAAACCTTGCCACGAACTTCCTCATCGGTTCATTGTTTTCCATCTTTGAATTTCCGTCTTCGGCAGGCTTGAACCTTGCCAAGAATTTCTTGCTCATAGTTGCCCAATTTGTAATGATGCTTGGCTCCAGATGATTAAACCAGTCGGCAGTGTTTCCCACGAGAGTCTCAACGAAGAGATGCACAACAACATCTTCATGTGATACATGCAAAACGGCGTAAGCTGTTGTGAATGCAGAGATGTGTTCATTAGGATGTTGAGTCCCATTGCCATGGAACCGGGGAAAGTGTTTTCTTGATCCTTTAGGTAACTCGTGATGTACTTGTAGGGCCAAAGGTCCAATGTTGTCACCCCAAGGCAATGGGGGTGGACGCCTCAGATTTGCATTATTGTGATTTTTATTATTTGCATCACCCATTGCTCTAGGCTGAATTACTGGTTCCTCTTGAGGTTCTTCTTGCTTGACTTCAGGAACTAGCTGAACTTTAGGAACTATGTTGGATGCTTCTCCAACTTCTGTAGGGACAAGATCTTGGAAGAAAGGATCTGTAGCACCGCCTTTTCCCCTTCTTGAATAAACCCTGTGAGCCAGGATTATCTACTGCCACGCGGGAGGTGGTAATACTGGTCTTCCAGCCGCAAGATCCGCTTTGTGTTCTTCGTCAAGAATAGTAGCCGTGTTTCTCCATTGGTCAGGACTTTCCTTTTGCGCAAATATGAAACTCCTCAGGCTACTAATGATGTCCGGTTGCTCTCTTTCCACTCGTACAAGGTTTGGTTGAATAGTAGCTGATGTAAGATTTGGTTGTTGAACTGGAGCAGTAGGACGCCAGAGAGTCATTCCCGTGACATAAGTCTAAGCTTGCTTGAAGTTTTATGCCTCGTGCCCCACAATGGGTGCCGGAAAACTATTGGCGTTTCAATTCGCACCTCTGGAATGGGAGTTGGAAATGGATAGCTATGCACAGATAAACTGCTCTCCTATTATGAGGGGGAGTTCCCTTTTTGCTGATGTTTGCTCAAAAGATAAATAAAACCAAATTTGCCTATCTTCTTTTTGATTCTCAGCGGCGAGCACAAGGTTATAAAACTTTATTTCGCTGTAGAAGAGGTGTTTCCTTTCAATAAATTTCTAACTACAGCTAGGCCTAAACTAAATGACGCTTTTGATTGTCTGAGTAAACACAGAGCACAGAAATCAAAAGTGGACAAGGAATGATTTGTTTTAACATAAAAATTTAAATAAATTTCGCCTAGATTCACATCACAAGACTCATTGTACTTTAATGATGAACGCTGAAATAAAATTTACGCAAGCCACACATCTGACGACAAAACTTGATGATTAGTGAGATAGAAAATCAAAGCAAAGGCAGGCATGAGACTTCTATTCCAATATCATAAAGTTATACAACTCCAGGACAACAATATTGTAGCAAAAGGTAGGCATACAATATATTATCGAACACTGGAAAACAGACAACACGAAATGAACGAGCATTTGAAATAACAATTTCTGTAGGCTAGAATAGGCACAGCAAATCTTGCTATCACAATTACCATTACCGTTACTTACAATGGGCAAGGCCGCCCTTATTTATACTAAATCACAGGAGTAGGGAACCCTAAAATCTCCTTGATTTGACCTAACTAACTTGCCAACTCGCAAGCTTTATTTCTATTCTAAGACAAAGATTACAACTAACAAACGCTTTAAAGCAATCTGCTTTAAAGCAAAGAAAACTCCAACTAATACAAAAGTGATTTCTTTCTAAATAAAGAATGGATGAGCTTTGAATGAAAGCAAATGCTTTAAAACAAAAAAGCATCTGAGTTAAAGCTGCTTTCTTTTGAGTCACATCCTCATCTACATTCTTGCTTTATTGGTGATGTCATCCATGGATATTTTGGGAAATAAAAACCTCCAAAAAACATAGTTTGAGTGAAAAAGCTGGCACATGGGTTTTATAGGCAATCTCGTTTTGAAGCGACCCAGATCATTGGATTTTGAAAAAATAGAGGATTTCCCGAAAAAGCAGATTTCCGAAAAAATAAAATTTTCCAATCTTCAAGAGGATGAAATTCCAGATAGACCCATTTCGATGAAAACTGAAAAAGCTCCGGCCCTATTTTTTAAAAATGATGCCCTAGAAAAAAGGACCTTGAAAAAGCGTGCCTCCTTGCTTCCTCATCCTGAAATTATGAAGAATGCTGAAAAAGCACTTCGTTTGGGTCTTCGAATCTTCGTTGAAAAAAAATAAAAATCTTCCTCCTCTAGATGCAACTTGCAAAAGATAATGAATAAAAGAAGCCCAAAGTTTGTCTTTATAGAACTTTAGGGCAAAAAAACAACTTTCTTTGTGAAAGAATAAAGTTTGAATCTTATCCATGAAGAAAGCATCTTTTAAAGCACAAATCCAAGTAGATGTTTTTGAATAGGAAGAATCCCTATTTTATAGCTGCCTATGGCTTCATGTGTGAGATGATGAAAAAATCTTCTTTGATGATGTCATCAAACACGTGAGGCTGCAAAAGTGTTAGCTAATTTTTGCTTCGTTTCAACATTTTTGCATTTGTTTTGACTCCAGTATGGCCTACCTCTAACTTCAACAAGATGGCAAACTGTCACCGTTGACTGAAAAAACTGACTGATCATGGCACGTTGAAGATTTATCAACCGTGATTCCATCCCCAGCCTCAAACTGACGTTCTAACGTCATTCAACTGCAAATCTGACTTCTGGAACCTGTCACTTGACGAAGTTCGGGGAACGGTTGTTGAGAAACACTGTCAAACATGAAAATTTCCTAAGGCATGAAAAGTTCGGCGCCCCTAGCCTCTAGGGACCCCTGGTTTTTTATGCCTTAGCCATTTTTCTGAAAATTTCAACTTTTTCAAATTCTCGATTCTTGCACGCGTTCCGGTGATTGTAGACCCCTGTTTGGTTGTCAATTTCTGCCTGCCGAAGCGAAACTGAGTCTAATGATCTGGTATATAGGCAAGCTTGATGAAAACTGAGCTGATTGTACCCTCTGCTTGCCTCAAAAATCGTGCCAAACTGATTTGCTGTGAATTTGACCGGGCTGACGGAGGAGGTTTTGTTGTTTTCTGTAAAAAATCTCAAAAATATTCTAACTCTAGTGAAACTGGGCGCCCCAAGCCTCCTGGGGCGCCTAGGAATTTGTGCCTTTGAATATTTTTGATATTTTCAATTTTTCATTCCATTCCTCGATTTCCATGCCAATAGGTCTTGTTTGATCATCGTTTTCTGTCATCCAGATGATTGTTGAAGCAGGATGGGAGGTGATCTGAGCTATCGGAACATATTTGAGATGAAATCCCGGCTTTTACCGGCATTCGATTGAGTTTGACCACCCGAAAATGAGCTGACGAAGGCTTTCTTGACGTTTCTTGAAAACGCGAAAAAAATTCAAGGCATGAAAAGGTGGGTGCCCCCAGCCTCCAGGGGTGCTTGAATTCTAGTGCCTTAGCCAAATTCATGATTTTCAACCTTTGTTTGCAGTTTGCTCCATTTCGCGTGTCGGAAGCTGCTCCCTGATGTCAATTTCAACGATTTGTCAGTCAATTGCCGTTGGATGAGGGATGGACTGGATAGCCTGGCTGGATTTAACGTGGATTCCAACTTTTCAGGGCCTATTGACCAAAATGACTGCTTTTGTTGACTCCGGAACTAATCGACGGAGACATTTCTAGTATTTTCTTAAAAAATGTGAAAAAAATCTAACACTGCTAAAGCTGGGCGCCCCTAGCCTCTAGGGGCGCCTGGAAATCCATGCCTTAGTCAAATTTCAGGATTTTTAACTTTTCTCCTCATTCCGGATCCATCCTGCTCCATTTCCCGTTCTTCGTCAAATCAACGACTGTTCATCAGTTCTGCATTAGCTGAACAACCCTAAAAATCTGAAAATGAGCTCTGGCAGATGAAACTCCTCCACTGATGGCTCCGGAGCTTGTGCTTCGCCTTCTAAAAAAAGCAGAATTGACCCAATAGAGAAAACTTGACCTTTTGCAGATTCCGTCTGGACCACCTTGATCATGAAGCGGAATCGACCAATCAGAATCAGGCATGACACCGGAATCGAAGATTCTATTTTTAGAAACTTTCTATTTTTAGAAAATTTTGCCAGCATCTGTATCTCAAGAAACCCAGAAAATCTAATTTGACGTCTATTTTTAGAAACTTTCTAAAAATAGAAATTTCTATTTTTAGAAAATTTGACTTTTTGACTTTTTTGACGAAAATTTTTCTAGACTTTCACAAAATGCCTTAATGAAGCAAATTTTTTTGATTGGGTACAACAGGGACTTTTCTATTTTTATCGACAAAATGACAATTACACAAATTCACCATACATTTTGAGATTAGATACTTAATTGACATAAACATTACGAAGGAGATGATCATCACAAATATTTTAGAATGGCTTGGCACTTAGTATTTAATACATGAACATGTCATACTCAAAGCACCTTAAACAATTTATAGAGTTTATTGAAGGAACTCCAATCTTAAGGGAGGTAAGTATTCTTTATTTTAACCAATCATTAAAGGCTATGCCAATTGTACATTATCAATGACAATGGGATAGCATTTGTTTATTTGCACTTTGTGAAGTTGCACTTACTATTTTCATCAATTTGTGTCTCACATTACTATGTTATAGATTTAGAGTTTCATAACTATAAAAAGATTAGTTTTTGCATTCATTAGCCAACAATGATTTCAAGAGCATGTGTGAAGGCTATGATGCTGATATCTCTGCTTGGGAAGAATAACTAAGGAATTCCTTGATTGTGATGTGGGAAAAACTAGTTGTAGAGGCACTTCTTTCTTCTCTAATCTGCTTTTCTCCATCATAGGGATATATGGTAGATGTGTAATGTGAGTGAAGTGTCTTGTAGAAGAAGAGTCGAATTTGTAAGAGAAGAACCGACCTTTCCCAAAAATCCAAAGAGCCATTGAACAGGTGTCTCATTCCAAGGTGATAAGTAATTGTCTTGTTGTGGCAGGTAGTGGCAGACTTACTGACTACAATTTCACAATTTATGATAGGGTCTGCCTCAGTGGGGCACTGCTCAACACCCTGCAGTCACCCAACATCAGTGCACTCGGTGCAATGTAGATGAGGGTTTAGTTATGAGAAGTGCATGCAGAAAAGACTTCCATGTTGAGTGGCCAGCTGGACCAGTATTATAATTTCTTCACTTTCTTCTGATACAATATGAATTTTTAGTTGCAATAACATTGACCTATTTTGATTTTTTTCTGACATTGATACTCATTTGATTCTTTTACAATGCTTAAATTTTATGTAAGGATTAATATAAATATTCATTCATCATGTTTCCAAACATATCCATGAAAGCCAGTATTACAATTTTATTATTTTTCTGCATGATTACCCCCCTCATTTTGTCATTCATTCTATTCCAGTGCCATCCTTGAGAGATACTAATGGATTTTTTTTTCTTTTTGTGTCCTCATGATGCGCATTACATTCCATCTCTTGTTGAAGTGTACCTCATTCCTTTACCTGCAACTAAAAGTTGCTTTGTCAAAAGATTATAGTTCTACTACTACTCAGACAGTGATTTCTTCATTATGTTTTGTTGAATAACAAATCAGCATCTGCTTCTCTTGACATTGCTCCTCATATGTGAATGTGACTTAACATATTTTCTTTGCACTAAAGTTTGACACCTTTTGACACACAAGCTCATTCATCCAGTGAAGAATCATCAGCTGCATCTGATTAACGGATGATGCAATACCTTTTGAGCACATTGGAAACCAATGTTTTTTTCTTGACAAGATTTGAAGTTCTCAGGGTTATTTTCTTCCACTAGTTCTTTATGTTTTGTGTGTTTAGTTGTTCATAAGTCCTGGTCATAATTATATTCTCACTTAAGTATTCTCTAAAAATGTTTCTCAAGAATATACTCTATGTGTTGGGTTGCAAAGATCTGAGTTTAAGTAGGATGATTAGAAACATTTTGAAATGGAGCTATTAAATGTACAAAGAGTGGTTCTTTTTATTTGCAAATGGTCTGCCTTTCTTTGTTTTTCAAGCTTGTATTGCATCAAGCTTTGTCCTTTGTGATGAAGCTTGTACTGTTAAACAAGTCTCTAATAGTTTGTTCCTGTCGTGTTGTCTTCACTTTTCTTCTTTGCATTGTATTTTTCTTTCCTACAGCTGTACAATATCTATATTATTAAGTGTTATTTCACATTAGAAAATAAGCATTTTCATTCTTCTTGTGCCATTCCATTTCAAATTTAAATTGCAAGTTTTTCTATCCAGAAATAAACATGTAACTTTAGTACATTGTTCCCTTTCCAGGCAGGCATTTCAAATTTTCATGTTCTTCCTTTCTAAGGGATACCAAAATGGGTTCAATACAGTGTCAAATGAAAACCTATGCTGCGGTGAACTCCTTTAATCATGGTCAGGAAAAGTCAGTTTGGATATGGACAGAAAATAAGCAAGTCATGACTACTGCTGTTGAAAGAGGCTGGAATACGTTTATTTTCTCCTCAGATAGTGAAGAACTTGCCAGTGAATGGGCCTGTAAGAAATCTTAATCTGATGATCATGATTATGTTTTTGCTTGTAAGGAAATAAAAAAAAATAGGAATTCAGAGGAGCAAAAATGACTTGTAATTTTTCCAGTGTTATAAGACTCACCAAGACTCGGCGAGTCTTGAGGCGAGTAGGTCAAAACAGGTCCCGAGGACTCATGACCCAGGGACTCGGCGAGTTTGGTCAGACTTGGCCAAGTCTGCCAGACTCACCAGACCCGGCAAGTCTCGCCGGGAAGACTTGGCCAAGTCAATAAAAATCAGGGGAAAAAAAGAATAAAAAATAAAAAATGCTCAAGCATTGTTTTATTATTTCGACTTTTTTTCCAATTAAATGCCAAGTAATTGAATTACATTTATAATTCTAGTTTGCTGAGTCAATCCCTATCCTAAGTAATGCTCCTATGGCTGTAGTAGCATTTGTATGACTTCACATAGAGCTAGCAATGCTCAGCTGAGTGATACAAGCCCCTTTCTACCATAGTCCATGACTCCATATTGTGATTTTTTTTTTGATACCATGGATAGTATAATTTACGAGTTTTGTACACTTAAAACACTGACAATATTTGTATATTTAAAAATGTTGTTTCCTTCATCTACAATCCACTTTTATACTCATTTGATCGATGTATACTTGTGTTTCTAATGAAAGTAGATTCTATTTGATTAGTTTATAGTGTCTTTAAAATTTATTTATTTAAGGGTACATGAAACAAGTTTTAAATTGTTAAAAATCTCTATATTTCATGGTTTTTTCAATTTGCCGAGTCTGAGTGCCGAGTCTAAGTCCAGGTCAAAAATCAGCTTGCCAAGTCTTAGCCGAGTCCGAGTCTTGTAACACTGATTTTTTCATTTGCAAGCACACAATTATCCAGGAAGATTCAAGCTTTTACAGGCATGGAAACAAAAGCATGCGTTTATAAGATACTAGACATCAATTTTGATTGTGGCTGTTGGCAGCAATTGCAAAGATCAATCCTCTGTTCATCAATGATGGGTATATATATGACAGTGAAAGAAAACAGATTGGTGCATTTGCTGAGGTTTCTTCTCCTAGCCAGCTTCAAGAATTATATTTCGTGGTTGGGCAGACAGAGCATATAGTGATTCATTGTCTTGATTGGCAGGTGCACATTTTTAATCAGCATTATGTTCTGAACTGTTGCTTGATCTTGTTTTTCTTAAATTTGAGAATATTATATGTTAATATTATATGTTGGCTCAATATTGATTGTCAAAACTTTCTACAAAATTTCTTTACATGTAATTAACTTTCACTGCAGTCTATGGATAGAGTGTAGATCCATTAATCACACATTTTGCAGTAGCTAGCCTGTCCATAAACATCCTACTTACATACTTTGATGATTGATCCAATGATGTCCCTGAAATTTTTGCAAATGTCTATTAGTGTGCTTTGGTTTAGCATATGATTTAATATCTGCATGTGGACCAAAGAACAAATCATATATCTCACAAAGATAACTATGTTATGCACGTGTAGGTTATAGGAATGCTTTGTCACCAGAGAATAAATACAGCATAGATGTCTTATTGCAATTGGACACAGCTAATAAAACATAAAACATAAAGATGTAACCATCCACAATATAACACGAAGCATCAGACTTGAGCAAGGTCTCACGACCACTAATAACATGAAGCATCAGACTTCAGCAAGGTCTCACGACCCCCTTATGTGGAACAACCAGCTTCAATATTGGGACGACCACTTCAGGAAAGGAAAATCAGATTATATCCTTTTTGGCAGTAATATGAAATAAAAAGTAATAATTGGAATCTTCACAAAAAACTGGAACTTTCAAACCACACCCAAAATCTGGAATCACACTGCAACTTCACACAAAAACACAATATGAAAACCAAACCAAACCATAACCAAATCTGAAAATCTCACACAACACACCAAACCAACTGAAATTGGAAATCAAATGCAAGCTTTCAATGCATTGGTGACCTCTGAATGAAATCACTCTAATGGAGATGAGGGTTTTCGTCCCCAAATCTAACCTTTGCAGCACATAGGTAATCCTTGGATGGAATTTCTCATATGAATAGGAGGGTTTTCGTCCTTGAATCCATTCTTCAAAAGGGTTTTTGTGCTTAGGCAGAAAGATGAACATCTCAAGAAATTGGGGTTTTGATTTTATAAATTGCATAATCTTCTTCTGTGCCCAAACTCCTCCTTTGTAGTCTCTTTGAGGGAATATAATTGAATATTATATTCTTTTTTCTCTTTTCCCGCCAAAACTTTATTTTTTAAAATTTTCTAGAAAGTGCTTTTTATTTAAACATCACTTTTGTACTCTAATCCTAGCGACACTTTATTGTCCCTCTTTTAAAAACTTTTTAATAATAGAACATAAGTTGCCTTTTTATGAATATAACTTAAAGTTACTTTTAGGACAATTTAAGTTAAATTATTAAATTATTTCCCTTACTTATCCCCATTAGCCTATGGAAAATAAAATAATAGGCTAAAGTGCTCTTGATTATCTTCGCTTGAAAAAGGGGACTTGTTATATTGCTAGAGCATTTGTAACCATATTTTCTCAAAGAGACTCACAATTTATTTTTGATTTGAATTCATTTAAAAGCATTGACTACCTACATCCTTTTCTAATAGATGAAAGGGGTGTTTTTAGGTATCTCTCCTAGGCAAAAAAGAGATTGTAAGGCCCTTGTCCTTGCCCCTGTCCCATTGAATTTTATTAGGGATCCCATTGAGTTTAATTAGGGATCTCACCATGTCCTTGTGGGCCTAACCCTAGACACATGACCATTGGTGCAAAAAACATCAAAAAGAGAACATTTTGGATTACAACAAAAGCATAAGGTAGACAACAAAAATTCAAAATTGGCCTACACAATCCTAGTTGGAAAACCAACCAACCAATCCGATTAACCATGGAAAACAAGACTATAGGGACCAACTACCTTGATAGCCGCATCCATCTCTAGGTTCATGGCAACCTGAATTGTGTAATAGCCACTATCCCATTTCAGGTTCCTCAACTTTGTACATCTGCTGTATGTGAACCAGCAATATGGGCAGTAGTAAATCACTCCCAAGCGCCTAGAAATGGAGGTTCTTCCCAAACAAAGAGTTGCACAAGGGATTGTGGCCCTAGACGACCTCTCCACATGAATTAACAAGCCCCAAAGATAGGCGTTTAACCCCTTTATGCACCACGTCCCTGCTGCAATATTGTACGGCCTGGCTGAAGTACCAACAGCATTAAATAGGCTCACAAAACCTCTGCAATCTGTCCCGATATGTCTGCAACAGCCCTTGGAATGTCTTTGCCAACAATGGATATCAAAGAACTAGCTTAAAACTCCTAAATCTGCATTTAGGAATGGTATGGCTCCCTTCAAGGTGTACAGCCAACAAGGAAATTGAAGTGCAGTCACAAAATCCCCTTCAAACTAATCAAATTTGCAACTATAATATTGTTCTCTGCTGTTCCTACAATCTGCATAGATATATGTGCAATAACTCCTCAAATCCTCATCAAAACGCATCATACTAAGCTCATTGCGAAGCCCCTGGATGAGACTCCCATCAACTCTCCTGATGTTGTCTCTCAAACACGAAGAGAGCGATTCTGCGGAGGTTTTCGTCTCAGCAGAACCCTAGTTCAACCTCAAGCTCCAAGCTCAAGCTTTCACGACAATGTAATTTTTGCAAAGTGAATGAATGCCCAAATGACTTCACAATTTTCCTTTTTACTCCTTCACTCTCAACGCCCAAGGGAGGAATATTTTATTAATTTGTTTTATTTTCATGACTTAACCCCTCAAGAAGTGGGCGCCCAACTCCTAGCACCATGACATTTTAAAAACAACTTATAACATCATATAATAGTCACTTTAATAAATTAAAGTAACTAAAGTTTCAATTTAACTTATACTTTGACACTTAACTCCGTGGCTATCTCGAAATCCAAGTACTATGTGCTAGGTGCTCCAACTGCCAGTGCTAAATATGGAAAGTCAGGGAAACTTCCCCCGGTGATCCTCCTGCCTGAATTACTATAAATAGTAATTCCTAGTAAAATGCACCCAATTAGGTTCCCTAACCAACTCCATTAGCCTACGGGAACTCTGGAATAGGCTAATCACTTCACTTGTCTGACTGGGCTAAGAAGGGGACATTACAAACTACACCCAAGCACCTTGTGTTAACATCGAGGCCTCCTGGAATTTTTACACCATGGCTGTGACCCCCACGTCAAGCACGTCCTTGCCAATGGTTGGCTTGTAAATCCATCAACACCAGAGCAAAGTTTCAACTTGCATTCTTAGCCATGAAAGTTGTTTTATTCTTATTCTATCCTACAAGATCATCTCAAATCTCAAGCTTGGCAACCTTAATAGCCAAGTGCTCGTAGATGCTAGAAGCCCGCCCTGCTGTGGAGCTCCTCTTTTCCCTAGAGATACAAAACTAGGGTGAGAGGAGAGTCACTCGCTAGAAGCTGCCTAAAAGCATGCTTGGCAACCTTACTGACAATTTGCAATGCCTCACCCACACCACATCAACCCATTTTTCCTTATCAAATTGCAAGAAATTCAAATAGCAGGATTTTGGGGCATCAAACTTATGCTCAATAGCCAACACACCTTGTTGAAGGGGAGAGGGAGGAGGAACCCAATTGTCTTCCTGGGTAGCACCATCATGTTCTACTCAATAGAAATCTCACTATGTTGGATGTCACTTGGATCTGACATAAGAGTTTCAAATCTTCCTTCTCTGGCAAATACTCATTTTGAATGAAGAAATTTTCAAGCTAGAAGAAAACATTCAAATTCTCCACACCAAGAGCCAGTTGCCTAAGGAAAGTGTTTGCTATAGAAGATTTTGTTCTTTTCATGCCACAACTCTCCTCCCCTTTCTTTAGGCCTAACACATCCTTGATTTAGTCCAGGTCCATCATTTTTGAAAACCATGACAATAATTTTGAACCTTTGCATGGAAATTTGCCTACCAAATGGGGATTTCCTTGACCAAGTAAGAGCATCTAGCTGGAACACCATGGGCCGTGTTTCAATCAAATCATAGAGCACACAGAGTGAGATGATAGAGGAAGCAAGGTGTTGGTGTTTTAATTTGTCATTTTCATGACAACATAAAACATAATATGTAAGATCCCTAATCAAATCTGCCCTAAATTTCTGATTTTTATTTTGTCAAACCTTAGGCATGAATTCTGATTTTTCTGTTTCTGAATTGTAAATGGTTTTGGACAGCGAATATATGTATGCCAATTGCTTAAATGTATATGTCATTTATGAACCTTGTGAAGACATGCAATGATCACCCTAGTTTTATAGCATGCTAACTTAATGAAAATTATTAGGACTGCTGCAAAGACTTAACAAAGTCTGATTTTTTTACAAAACAATATTGCTGTAGCATTCCATGTTAGCCCATAATCAACATTGAAGGATATCACTGTTTATAATCAACAATGAAGAAGCAATATATAGATATGAGCAATATCACCTTAAAACTGACTTACAATGTGACCCTTGATGATGCTCAACTGTTGCATTGAAAACTGCTCTTTCCTACTGCTGTACGGGGTCTGGGGCAGGGCTGATATCAAAGACTATGTTCTTACAGTCAAAACCTCCTCCAAATGCAGTCCACACAGCTTTACTACCCCTGGATATCCCCATCTTCAATGAATAAGATCAGAACTTAAGTGATCAGCAACATAGGAGCCCATGCCTGGGTACAATGAAGTACGGCCTGTGCATATTGTACGGCTGTTGTAGAGGTAATATCACAGCTTAAAGGTACTGAAAACTCCTCAGAAATAGGCATCTACCCTAGGCAATGGATGCTCAGACTTCTATAAATGCAAACAAGTCTCTTTACTGATATTCGAATACCACCCTTACCGTTGAATGTCTGAGCCTGTACGACCAGCATGAAGATTAGTGAATCTTTCAAAGAAACTATCAAAGACACTCCAAAACACCATTATAGAACTCACTCAACACAACAAAACTCCATTCAACCCACTAATCAAAATACATCAAAATCCCATTATGCACGAGTATGATTTCTGAGTGAAATCATCAACTGTTCCCAGCTAGGACTGATATTTCACAATCGAAACTGGAGATGTTCTGGGGTTAAGCAACCTCTCAGAGACCTTTGCTGAACAGCAAGAGTGCTCAGATGAAAAAAGATAATCACAAATGCATGAATATTTCCAAATGAGTGAATGTTCTCTTAATAACTTCGACACACCCCACACCCACTCAAAAATAGCAAAGGAATCATGTCAGACCACCCCCTGACGCCACTCAGCCAACGCTCAGCCAGAAATAGCAAATGAATTAATTTAATAATCCCCCCACAGAGGAGTGCTCCCCCCACTAACTTGCTGGGCCTAGAATAGGCATTGAACAAGGATAATGGGCCCACCAGACCCAACGCAGCACAGGAAGAACTGACAACATTAAAAGGATACATTTGGTATTGAAATATTTGAATTATCTATTACCCTTTAAAGTTCCATTTCCCTTAAAATTTAGTTAGCCTTCGGAAAAAACAAAAAGCTAACATAATTTCAATTTTTTCGATTGCTGGGGAAAAGGGAACATTACAAGACAACATCAACCATATATTCTACCACATAATATGACCATTCTAATGCAAATAAAATGACATAGAGTTCTGATTTCTGAATATGATTAATTGCTGCTACAAATCAGATTACTCAGAATTGAAATTACATCAAGTTTCAAGGCTCAAACATGCCCAAACATAACTCAGATCTCTGCTGTTACAAAATCAGACCTTTACATTGATAAACAAAGGTGTCTACATACCAAAATGATGGAGAATGGTGTCTTCACTTCAAACCCTAGATGGGCGAATTGGTTTGGCACTTGATCATACACCCATGAGACTCAAAAAGACCTACGAATCCTCCTCAAACCCTCCAAGATAGGCGGCACTTCCTTGTAGTGGCATGCAAATTGATGGGCGGCGGCTAGGGTTTGCCTTAAAATGCTTCACAAACATGAAATCGCCTCCCTTGGAGATGGTGCTCAACGTAGGGTAAAACCCTATCAATAATCTTCAATCAAATCCTTCAAAAGATGGCGCTCCAATCTGATGTAAAATCTGAATATAATCTCTCAATCTTCAAAATTGTAGTTGGCCACAAATCTTACAATTTTGGCCCCAGGTCTTCTCCTCTCCAATCTATAGAAATAAATGTCTTTGAAGCTCAATCCTCTTCTCCGAATCACCAATGAAGTGCAAATGTGAATTCTGTATGAATCCACCTCAAGATGGAATTGGGTTTTCGTCCAATCCACCAATATTCCTAAGGTTTTTTGTCCTTGGAATATGCTGAACCTAAGTTGCAGCCACGAGAAAATCTCCAATGAAAATGACCAGATATGAATGATGCAAATGACTTGCTTTTTACTTTCTTTTATAGCCACCAATTAAGCCTCCTCTTGGCCGACCTCCTTTTGGCAATTCATTTTATTTTATTTTGTTTTCTCTATCAAGTGCCTCACTTTGATAATAAAGTCATTTTATTTTATAAATATGCCCAACTTAATTAATTAAATATAAATAATCCAGAATTGACTTATGATTACTTAGTATTAAATTAATTAGATTATTCCCTTGCAATTCCCGACTTAGCCTTCGGGAATAAAATTGGCTAGCTGACTCTATTGGGTGATCACTTGGAAAAAGGGAACATTACAGTCCTCCCTTCTCAGAATTGTTCTCCCTCAAGCAATTGCAAACCTGGATGTTGCAAAATCTGTTCACCTTGCCAAGTAGCATCCTCAAGGGGCAAGTCTCTCCATCTAACCAAATACTCCTTGATCACCCTATTCCTTAGCCTGCGCTCCCTAACATCCAGTAGAGCATCAGGAACAAGTATCAGTTTCCCTTCCTCATCCAATGGTGGAAGCCAGGAAAAGATGTAATGTGTTGCCCAATTGCCCTTTCGAGGCAAGATACATGAAATACATTATGAATTCAGCTACCCTCGGGCAACTCCAAGTCATATTTAACCTCTCCAACTCTCCTCACGATCCTGTAGGGGCCATAGAACCGAGGCATTAGTTTTTTTGCACTACTCTTCTTCAATGTACACTGTCGGTATGGCTGTAGGCGCAAGAAAACTAGATCACCAACCTCAAATTTCCTCTCCACCCTGTGCCTATCTGCATACATCTTCTATTGATTCTGAGCACAGTGTAGATTATCCTTAAGAGCCTTAAGGATATCTTGGCTATCCTACATCATCTCTCTAGCTCTGGGAGCTCTGCTGTCATCAAATGCTAAGTCTACAAAAGAGATAGCGTCATAACCATACAAGGCTCTGAAATGAGACATGCATGTCGACATGTGATAGGTGGTATTGTAACAATGCTCTCCTAAATACAACCACCTGATCCAAGGCTTCTGCTACCCCGCAACATAATTGTGTAGATACCCTTCCACCCATTGTTCACAATCTCAGTTTGCCCATTTGTTTGAGGGTGGTAGTTAGTGCTCGGGGTCAACTTCGTACCAGCCAATCTGAATAGCTCTTGCCAAAACACATCGAGAAATCTGCTATCCCGATCGCTGACAATAGTCCTTGGAAGTCCATGAAGTCTAAACACCTCTCTAAAGAATAAATCTGCAACTTGAGGTGCCTTATACTTAGATGAAATAGCAAAGAAATGTGCATACTTAGTCAATCTGTCAACAACCACAAATATGCAATCTTTGCCTTGGACCTTCAGAAGACCTGTAATGAAATCCATAGATATACTCTTCTACTGTTCTAGAATAGGCAATGGCTGAAGTAAACCTGCTGGGAAAGTATGTTCTGACTTGTTTTGCTGACAAGTCATACACTCTCGAACATGTCGCAAGACATCATCCTTGAGACCCTTCCAAGAGAATCTCTCTCGCACCTGCCTGTAGGTCTTGAAGAACCTTGGATGTCCTACTAAAGGAGTGTCATGAACAACCCTCAAGATCTTATCCTTCATTTTAGATTCAGGTACCAAATAGATCATCAATCACCTTATACCTGTCATCCTAAATCTTGTCGTCCATGAGCTCGCATGCAAATGTATTTTTGGAATGCTCAACCAAAAGGTGAGCTTTCCAATCAGCTAAAATCTTTGTCATAGAGCAAAGTGTGGGTCTCCTGGATAGTGCATCGGCAACAATATTCTTCTTCCCCTTAACATACTCAATATCAAAATCATATGCCTAAATCTTACTTACCCACTTTTGCTGCCTCTCATTCAAATCCTTCTGCTCTAAGAAGTATTTCAAGCTGTTGTAGTCAGTCCTTACCACAAATATTCCACCCACCAAGTACTGTTTGAACTTTGCCAACACATGCATGATGGCAAACATCTTCTTATCTTAGGTGGAATACAACCCCTCCGCATCTCTCAACTTCCTACTCTCATAGGCTATGGGATGTCTATTTTACATGAGGACGACGCCTATCCCTTCACCTGATGCATCACACTCCAATACAAATGGCTAAGAGAAATCGGGTAGAGCCAATACTAGACAAGTGCTCATCACCTCCTAAAGTCTATCAAATGTTGCCTGAGCCTCATCCGACCATCTGAATGCGCCCTTAGTGAGATCTGTAAGAGGTGTTGCCAGTTGTGAAAACCCCTTCACAAACCTCCTGTAGTAACTGCATAGCCTGAAAAAACCCCTAAAATTTGAAATGTTCTTCAGTGGCGGCCAATCCAAAATAGCCTGTATCTTCTCTTGATGTACCTTAACTCCATCGGTGCCAATCACATGTCCCAAACATAAAATCTTTGTCATCCCAAACTCACATTTGGAAGCCTTAGCAAATAGGGACTGTGCCTCCATGATGCCTAACACCTCGTCAATATGCCTAAGGTGATCCTCCATGTCTTACTGTATATCAAGATATCGTCAAAGAATACCAATACAAACTTTCGCAACTGCCTGTTGAAGATATGATTCATGCAAGACTGGAAAGTCACGGGAGCATTGGTAAGACCGAAGGGCATAACCAAGAACTCATAGTGCCCGTAATGACATCTGAATGCAGTCTTATGAATATCCTCATCATGGACTCTAATCTGATGGTACCCTGAACGAAGATCGATCTTGAAAAAATAAACTGCTAAATGTAACTCATCCAATAACTCATTGATCCTGGGTATGGGGTACCTGTTTTTGATGGTCCTCTTATTCAATGCATGGTAATCAATGCATATCCTCATCGTGCCATCCTTCTTCACCAAAACCACTGAAGATGCAAAGGGACTGGAGCTAGGCCTGATGTGTCCCATATCCAATAACTCAATCATTTTCTTCCTTGAATCTCTTAGGATGACGATAAGGAGTGGTGATGACGGGCTTGGAGCCTTCCTCTAACTCAATCACATGCTCAAATCCACAATCAGGAGGTCTACCAGGAGGAATCTCTCCAAATACCATGTTGTGCTTATCTAGCACTGATTGGATATCCACATGATATTGCTGGTCACTGCTAGAAGAGGATTTAGAAGACACAAAACATTGGGCTGCCCATGCAACATCACCATGTCTAAACAATGTTTCCATCTCTTTGTTGTCACTACCCTTGGCGCGCCATCCGCCAAAGCTCTCAACACTATCTTCCTCCCATCCGACATAAACTCTAACTCCATCTTCTGAAAATCCTGGATGTACCTACCCAGTGAATGTAACCATTGGATTCCCAGAACAACATCGGTATCACCAATCCCGACTACATAGAAATCATTGGTAATCGTATAGTCACCCAACTGGATACTCAACTGTGAAATCGTTTTAGTACAACTCATTTTGAATCCATCATCAACCATAACACTGAAACCTGAAAACTCCTCTGCCTGCTATCCTCTCTTCACCACCAAACCCTCTTCAATGAAGTTATGAGTGGCCTCGCGGTCAACCAAACATGTGACTCGCTGTCCCTTCAGGACTCCTCTCACTCTAAAAGGATGATACTTAGGAGCTCCTGACAATGTAGCAATAATACCATGTACTGTCACCTGTAGCTATAGAATCAAGCACTAACTGCTGCTTGTCATTCTCACTTTCCGAACTAGTGTCTTGGACACCATCATCATCAATATCGGAAGTGACCTCTATGTAATGGGCTTTGCCTTTCCCAAGGCCTCTAGGACGAGGCTCCCAAGGTTCCTTGCATGAGAAACACAATTTCTTCCTCCTTATTCATTTTTGGCTTCTATGTATGGATTCATCCCCCTAGGCCATTCCTTCTGAAAATCTTTCTTGGGATCCTTTCTTGAGGAAGAGAAAGGTTTGCTTTGAAACTTTTGCTTGGAAGGTGCTGAAAATTGCATGTCTTTAGCCCTCTTAATAGCATCTTGCAATGAAGGTGGATCTAGGGCTTTCACCCAACCGTGAAGAGGCTCCTCTAAACCTTCAATGAAAAGATAAGTCAATCCGCTCTCTGAAACATTCGGAACCAAGACTGCAAACTTTTGAAATTCAGATATATAGGCATCCATTGAATCCTTCTGTTTGAGTTGGGCCAACTCTCTGAAAAATTGTTCGGGATTAGTTTTGTTAAACCTATCAATCAGTCTCTGAGTGATATCAACATAAGGAGTGATAAAGCTATAACCTTGTGTAACCATCCCATTATACCACCAATCATGTGCATCTCCCTCCAAGTGTAAAGTAGCAAACTGAATTGCTTCCTTCTCGAACATAAGGTTCAAAGTGAAATAGATATCCATCTTCTGAATCCATGCATGTACCGTGCATCTACCCGAACAATCGAAAGGAGTAATAGTTACCTTTCCCAATTTTCTTTGCAAATCATGGTAGTGATTTTTTTCCGCTCTAGGTCTGTTCTTATATTTCAATTGACAGAAATCCTGTGGAGACATTGCAACTTGAAACTCATCACCTAGAGATCGCCATTCCCTCATGTAATCATTAAAGCTCTCACTTGCAACCTGCTGTCCACCTCTTGTGCTCCTTGCTGATCCAAGAAAGTAGGCATAAGAGGCCTAATTACGGAAGCTTGAGTGGTTCTAGTGTGAGTGTTGGTATTATTCCTTGAATTGCTAGCCTCCCCATTGTTTTTATTGCTTCCCCCTGCATGTTGATAGTCCCTGTTATTATTTTGATTTCCATTGTTGTTTGCCATGTTATGCTGCACAAATTGGGACAAAAGCTGCATTAGATCACGTTGTCCTCTAGCAATATCATCGAGGATGTCTCTAGTGCTGGGATCCTCATGATTCCTGTCACCCATGATGTCTTCTTCTTCAGAATCTTAGTCAATAAACTACTGCCTTCTCCTGTATGTAATGTATTCTCTATCCTCAGGATTCATAAATCAACATTCCTTAGATAAATTTGACATATAAACCCTTTAGGTTGGCAAGATCTCTTGCTCTGATACCATTGTAAGATCCCTAATCAGATCTGCCCTAAATTTCTGATTTTTATTTTGTCAAACCCTAGGCATGAATTCTGATTTTTCTGTTCCTGAACTGTAAATGGTTTTGGACAGCGAATATATGTATGCCAATTGCTGAAATATACATGTCATTCATGAACCTTGTGAAGATAACATCAACCATATATTCTACCACAGAATATGACTATTCTAATGCAAACAAAATGACATAAAGTTCTGATTTCTGAATATGATTAACTGCTGCTACAAATCAGATTACTCAGAATTGAAATTACATCAAGTTTCAAGGCTCAAACATGCCCAAACATAACTCAGATCTTTATTGTTACAAAATCAGACCTTTACATTGATAAACAAAGGTGTCTACATACCAAAATGATGGAAAATGGTGTCTTCACTTCAAACCCTAGATGGGCAAATTGGTTTGACACTTGATCATACACCCATGAGACTCAAAAAGACCCACGAATCCTCCTCAAACCCTCCAAGATAGGCGGCGCTTCCTTGTAGATGGAAATTGACATGCAAATTGATGGGCAACGACTAGGGTTTGCCTTCAAATGCTTCACAAACATGAAATCACCTCCCTTGGAGATGGCACTCACCCTAGGGTAAAACCCTAGCAATAATCTTCAATCAAATCCTTCAAAAGATGGCGCTCCAATCTGACGTAAAATCTGAATATAATCTCTCAATCTTCAAAATTGTATTTGGCTACAAATCTCAAAATTTTGACCCTAGGTCTTCTCCTCTCCAATCTGCAGAAATAAATGTCTTTGAAGCTCAAGCCTCTCCTCCGAATCACCAATGAAGTGCAAATGTGAATTCCGTATGAATCCACCTCAAGATGGAATTGGGTTTTCGTCCAATCCACCAATATTCCTAAGGGTTTTTGCACTTGGAATATGATGAACCTAAGTTGCAGCCACAAGAGAAAATCTCCAATGAAAATGACCAGATTTGAATGATGCAAATGACTTGCTTTTTATTTTCTTTTATAGCCACCAAATAAACCTCCTCTTCGCTGACCGCCTTTTGGCAATTCATTTTATTTTATTTTGTTTTCTCTATCAAGTGGCTCACTTTGATAATAAAGTCATTTTATTTTATAAATAGGCCCAACTTAATTAATTAAATATAAATAATCCAAAATTGACTTAGGATTACTTAGTATTTAATTAATTATATTATTCCCTTGCAATTCCCGACTTAGCCTACGAGAATAAAATATGCTAGCCGACTCCATTGGGTGATCACTCGGAAAAAGGGGACATTACATAATAGTGGATATGAGGAAATCCTCTCTTCAAATTCGCAGGGGAAGCTCTCTGATTTGATCTACTTCTAAATCTAAAAAGTAAACAAGCCCTCTACTATGAACATTGCACAATTTGGTCTTTAGGGTTATACATAAAGATGAAATAACTAAAGCAAACTTGACCTATATGTTTTCGATTTAAGAGGTTAGAGTACAAGAACTGAAAATCTCCTACTCACCTAGGAGATTTTCTATTTTTACAATACTAAACTACATGATTTAACAGTAATGTTATTTGATGATTAAATTTGAGATCATCATCACATCCACAATTTGATTGGTTTGAACATAACATAATATATCGATGAAAGATAAACAAACACTACGAAACATACAAAGTTGCTTCATGAGCTTGAAAGTAAATGCTACACAAAGTTAACATAAAACTTGTTTGTCACTTTTTCTTCCACTTGCATGATTACAATTTACAATAACATGCCTTGATTTGAATTAAGATTTTAGTAGCATAAGCTTACTTCAAATTTTCTTCTTCTCTTGGGTGTACAACTCTCTAACTTTCTAACTCCTCTTCTAAAAATTGTAATAACCAGCCTAGTTTTTTTTTGAAATTTGCAACAATAAGCAAGGTGCAAACACACAATCTCAACACTTTTTGATCACCTAGATCCCAAGATGGGCAAGGTGAGAGCATACGGTGTGTTGGAATCCACACAACTACCCAATGCAGCTACCAATGCTCACTGCAACGACTAGGCAGCTACGACGTCCACAATCTATGCTTCTTCAATGGAGTGGTTGTTTTAACACAATATGAACATGCTAGGCGGCAAGCTGACCACAACTATACTTATCCAGTGGAGTGCGTGATGCAATAGAATAAAGGCATGCAAGGCGGCAAGCCAACTTGATCAACTCCTTTTCGGCGGACTGCGTGCATGCAAGCAAGCCACTGGCAGAATGTTTAACTTGCTCAAACCAAAATGGTTGATATAGCAAGTTGTTCATGCCAAAAAGGGTTGAAAGATGAATGCTATAAAATATTGGCGGCGAACCGTCCGATTTACAATATGAAATGACCCATTGTAGTACTACCATCCAGGGTTTATAATCACAAGATATTGCACTGATGTAAAGTAAATACAATGAAATATAGAGGCTGCAATATCAACTTATAATTCTGATTTCAACATGATATCACTGCTGCAGCATACAAATCACTCTGAAATTTCAAGGAAACATGATAAAAAAGCATGCATAAATTGTCGACAACTGAAAACACTAAAAAACATACCATAGAAGAAGCCACCAAACTGAAGATGAAAGGCTGATATGAAATAGAAATCTCTGTAACACTGCTGTAGCAGGTCTGTAGCATTGTAGCAGCTCTGGAAAACCCTTAACCAACAGCCCTAAATCATTCAAAACTCATCATATACTAATTTTCACAGCTCCAAACTCCTGTAGACTGTTTCCCCTCATCAAGGCGCCATCAAACAGCAACAAACATCAGGGAAAAAGAAGGCATTTTCCCTTTCTAAATGCAGACGCCACCCTAGCAGGTATGGCCGGGTACAGCAGGTGTACGACCTGCATAAACCCACTTCTAACTCTTCAAAAGGGCATCAAATTCTCTCCAAAATGTATCATCATACCTTGCGCCTGGGTGACAAGAAGATTTTATCAGCAAACAACATTTTTTACCTCCATAAATCCACTCCCAGCATGGGTATAGCCTACAGAAGTACAATCCTCAAGAAGGAATAGTACGGCTAGCATAAAGTCTTCATTCTGGCATCAAAACACTACAAAATCTTCAACATCAAATATCAACCCCTTAAACTCCAAAATACCAAACCCAAAACACATCAAATATGTCCATTTTCATCAGCAACATAAATAATTTTACTTGCAACACAGGTGTGATCTCAGGGTGAAATCACCAACTCTAGCTAGGAGGGTTTCCGTCCTCGAAATTGGTATTTCTAGAGGGTTTTTGTCCTCAAGAAATAAGGAGGAACTCAAGTTCTCTCACAGAGCAATAAGCAAATTCAAATTGATAGTCTAACCCTTCAAATGAGCTCAACTCCCCCTTATATAGGCACTTTTAAGGGCAACACTGGAGGAAATAAAATAATAATATCACTTTTCCTCAAAGAAATAAAATAAACCTTTTTTAATGCTCACTTAATTTGCTTTATGACCCCATGCCTAGCGCCCTCCTTTTGCACACTGAAAAGTCACTTTATTTAAATAATTATAAGTTGTCAACTGAAAAATATAACATAAAGTTAATTTTTGACAACTTAGTAATTATTTAAATCAATTTTCCTTTTTAACATCCAATTAGCCTATGGGAAAACATAGGAAATAGGCTAATGGTCTCAGAACACCTTACTGGCGAGAAGGGGACATTAGAAAAATCCTATTGATCTCTCATGAATGGATCTAAGTGTGAATGATCAATACAATGTGCTCTTAGCACTTATTTATAAACCTTAAAGAGGCTGCTTTAAAGAATAAAATAATATTATTTAATTCTGCCTTAAAGCAAACCCTATCCCTATCTCCTAAAATAAGAATTAAATATTTGAACTTAAAACAATTCTAAAAAATAAATAATTATAATATGCCAAAATAGGTGCTCAACTTGTGCTCAAAATAGCATGTGGACAAAATTGGAACTTATCATAAAATGACTAATTTAGTCATTCTTTTCTTCATCTGATTCTAAAATATTTGATGATTTAGGAGGTGTCGTTCTTTTTTTGTAACCAATCGGACTTTATTTTCAAAGTCCCTTATCTCTATCATAGATGGCCTTTGAGTGAATTTTTCTTTTCTCAATTGAAGCTGCACAAAATATCTGCTTTTTATGACCAACACTTGATAATTTGGCAATTTGAGTCTAAAAGCTGCAACTTTGACAGCTACCTTCATTAGCTCATCCATGTGACTGGTATTATAATTAGATCATCCCAATTGTACCGTTACCAGCTGCTCAAAACTTCTCTTTGTTGCATAAAAATCATTATTTGAAAATGTAATAGACAAACTATCACAAAAAGACAAAACATTCCTTTCTACTGCTTGCAATTTTGTTATAACTTTTTTGACGATTTTAAAAAAGGGGTTTGGATTTTGGAATCAAATGACAACCTGCTACCCAATCAACATAAGATTTTCTTTCACATATGAGATTCATGATATAGACTGTCCAGTTTTTGAAAGTCCTTGCACTTCCTGTTGCCCTGTTACTCGGTTTAGCATGGTAATCATATTTGAGAGGTCTTGCTTGAAGTCACTTTGATATAGTAATTTGGCAAATGATCATATCTTTTGTTTGGTACAAGTAGTCACTTCTTATTCAATTCTTTTTGACATTTCTGAGTATTGCTCTCCCATTGAAGTTTGCAATCTTCTACATTGACAACTTGTGTTTCTTTGTAGGGCTGCAAACTTAAGGCCAATTCGATGGAGTTTGCATCTAGGCAACATATAACCTTGTTATCAGAAGAAATAATTTTTCTTGTGTTTTCATCATAGTGATGAGACTAGGGATTGAAAAGTGACAGGAAATGATGCCGCTTGAATGAGCCCACTTTCTACGAGCTTGCGAGCTACATTACTTCCTGCTCTCACATGATCTTCTATTTTCAGGTTTGTGAGGTTTATGTGCCCTAGTAGCATATCCTGGACATGGAGTATGCCATTTGCCATTGGATCTTTGGGTTCTATAACACCTTCACATAGCTCCATGATGCCATATTGTCTTCTTCAGTGTTATAACTCAGAAATTAATGATTTTGAAGGGATGTAGTCGCTGGTATAGCCTGAAAATATGATAATTTGCAGCACACAGTCACTGTAGCAGTCTGAAAAGTAATGATTTGGTATGTGTATGTCACTGCAACAGCTTGGAGAAGAATAATTTGTAGGTACAGTTGCTGTAGTAGTGAGAAAAATATGATTTGACAAGTGTACTGTCACTGTTAAAGTAAAAAAGGTGCTTGGAAAGATGAAGGAAATTGCTGGAAATTGTGAAAGCTGATGTGGAATTAACTCCAAAACTCTGCTGCGTTGTTCTGCTGAGATTTTTGATGAGGAATGGAGTTTAACTACTGTTGCAAACCCTTTCACTTGACTGAATAGTGCTAAGAATTGTTTTAAAACTTTCAATCAGTCAATTGTACGCATAGAAATTGAAAGAACAGCCTAAAATTGAGAAAAATGTTGAAGAATCAGCTCAAGACCCTGTTGTGCCTATTTGCTTGAATGGATGGTGCCAAATACTGCTGGTTTATTTGTCAACAGTCATATTTGTGCTTGGAAAGTGATGGCAAAGTGCTGTAGATTGATGAGATATGATAAAGAACAAGCTTTAATACTGCTGCCTTGGTTTTTTGGAACTTGAACTTTAACTTGCAAAAAGAATGACTACGGTGGCTTGGTCAGACGCCCAGCAAAGAAGCTTGAAGTTATGTGAATATGAAGTGAAGCTTCATTTTTAAATAGGCAAAATCCAATGCCTTAACTGCTTTCTTCCTATCCTTAGATGCCTAGGCTTATTTGGGCACTCAATTTGCTTTCATTCCATTCTTTGATCATCAACTAAAACATTTTAATTTGATCCCTGGTGGAGCTTTTCTCATTGACACCAAGTGGAGATTTTGATCACTTAATGCCAAGTGGAACTTTAGGAACTTGACGCCAAGTTTAGGTTTTGCTCATTGTTTGCCAAGAAGTGGAACCTTTGGACTTTAGACACCAAGATGTGGAAGTTTTAATGATAGGCGCTAAGACATGGAAGTTTTGAACATGGGAAGCCGTAAGGAAAACTCCACAACTTTGCTTGTAGTGGAGAAATCTTCACTTGTTGTCAATTTGAAGGAATTTTCAAATGATTAACTCAAAACTTTAAACAACTTCTTAATTTCTCCCATTTTACATTTTCGAACACTTTGTCAACTGACTTTGATGAATTTTCCTTTCCTTATTGCTTTTCTTCCTTCTAAATTCCATTTTCAAGTGATGAAGCTTGAATCTGCTCTGACAACTTTCTAACCTTGTCATCCACTACCCTTCGCCGAAAAAGTAGAAAAACAAAAAGAAACTTTCTAAAAATAGAAAGTTTGATTTTCGAGCTTTTCTCCTCAATCCAGAAAGGGGCAAAAAAAAACAGAAATCAAAAAGCAATTTTCTAAAAATAGAAAGTTTTATTTCTGGATTTCACTGAAGCTTCTGACTTGAATATGATATTTTCTGCAGTGGCAATCTTATGCTTGAATGATGACCTCTGTACGATCTTATCTCAATGTGTCGAGAGGATTTGCCTGGCATATAGTCTTTCCCTTTCCCTTATTCCTTCTTCTTTTTGCTTGTGCTGGAGCCTCCTTAGAATTCAGATCTTTAATAATTCTCACGACGAGCAATCCTGCTAATACTCTCAGTAGAACAAGACATGCCAACACCTAAAGACTTGGCCTTTGACAGGAAAGATAACAGTATTATTTTTTCCTTCTATCTGTCTGAGACTAAAAAATGGTATACAGTATTCTTTTTTCCTTCTATCTGTCTGAATCCGCTGGAAAAGCAGCTGATAGCATGGAGTTTGGAGTGGGAAAAATGCCATTGCCATCCATTGGGACTTGGAGAAGCACAATTTGGAGAGATTGGGGGTGAAGATCCAGGAATAAGCATGGAAGATGCTTTAAATAATATTGAGGTTTGAGAGGCCAGGAGAGACATTGGAGGTGATGAAGTTAACTGCTGGGTACTAGAGCCTCCATGATGCAGCAAATGCTAAGCACATCACATCTCTACATGTACTTGGTTCTTATCAGCTCCAAACTTACCTAGGAAATTTATTATATTATCATAGAGTGGAGAGACAATACGAGCCTGAAGCTTATATGCATTTTGTCTAACCCTGTTGTGAAACAACTATTGTTTGAGTGAGTAGAGGGATCTACCATTCAAGGTTGTTCCTTAGATGCAGAATAACCATGACATCTCCAAGGATATAGAATAATTGAACAGCAAGAAGGAAATTAAAACAATAGACTGAGTACGAGATTTGGCATGAGTGAAGTCTCATGAATCCTGATTATATGGAAAAATGTGCTGAAGTTGATCCAGAGCTAGAAATTGCCAGAGAGGTCAACATTCAATAAATATTTCTCTCATGGCAAAAAGATGCATCCGAAAATGCTGAAGATCAGTGAATCAATTGCTCGACCTTTAAATCTGAGAGTTTGTCAGATTGGGAAGTCTTGGCCTAATATGCATGATGTCTTAAAGAACGAGTTCCAATTTCCAAGCTAAGTGAGGCAATTACTGAATGGTAATAAATTAGTCTCCTTCCACCTGGGAGTCAATAAAATTATCCTGCACCACTAGGTGCAAACTATTGTTGAACAGCAAGCAATTCAACTACATTATATTTCTGGTCAGCATTCTTTGCATGTGTGAAGATTACAAACCTTGGGAATCACAATTCAGTGCTGGTTATACCTGGATTCCTCTTACCATCACCAGCAAAGTTTAACAGTTTAACTTGACAAGTAACTGGCGAGATGGATAGAAACATCTATTGTACAGCAAGTGGTGGGCAGAAAAATTTGGAGGGAAGTCACCAAAATTGGAGTGCATCTGATTCAACTGGATTAAAGTTGAAATAGTAGCAGTAGGTAGACAAATTCTAACCATAGCTCTAATACTACCTGGAAGTGTATGCACTTTGTACTCAATAATTATTGAGGGCTTAAAATGTATAATTATTCTGCTTAAGCCAAATGGTCCACAGACAAATAATGACACAGTCAAGTGTACATTTTAGACATTGGGCTTTGAACAATTGTTTTGTTCATTCTAGAGCAAGATCAGAGAAGTGAAGCAAGTGTGGACATTGCAAATGCATGCAGCTTGTTACTGTAAGAAACCTTTGTTGAGTGTAAAAAAAAGTTGAGCAAATGATGAGTGATAGTTTCAGAATTTTGATTACCTAATATCCATTGAGATGGTCATTGAAAACCCCTTGAGGCAAGGATATTTTCTATGTGGTAACAGCCACAGAAGAAAATAAACACTGGTCATGATCCACACATGATGATGCTGAAGTGTCACACGCTAACAAAGATATCTTCATTACCAGCTGCAATCATATAACCTCTGTTACCTATGAAAGTCTGTCTAAGAATGTCACCAAGAGTGAAATATATGCATTTTGATTCCAATTCTTGAGAGACATTGCTTTGTGCGATTGATAGAAGGATCATTAATGGCTGCTTGAGATAATGACAAAGAGGTTGCAATAAAAGATTAAAAATAAGCTAGGAAAGCTATAAGCTAGGAAAGCTATGTTCCCCCAAGTTTCCAGGATGGGGATGACAGGAAATGGGGGCATGCATTTCAGGGATGGCATGGGATGGCAATTAAAAGAATAGGGGAAATTTAAAAATACACAAAATTTCAAATATTCATATGATAAGGCATTCACCATATTCATTATATAACTATATTATGAAACATTAGAGTTGAATTCAGAATTCAAATGAATTGACGTGCAAATTAACAAAATTTTAGTATCTAATCATTTGAGTTTTCATTACCAATGTGCATATACAACAAAATTTTAAATATAGGCACCCGAATATCTTGTCTTAAATATTTATAATCAGCTATATTCGTTAACAAAATAGAATCACCATATTTAATCCCAAAATATCAACAGCGAAGCTGTGTTTACACGCTAAAACATGTGATTGGCAAACTAAAGCTGCGAGTCTACTGACATTGTTGTTCATATTATGACAGAAGTTGAAATAAGGGGAACATGATATTGTTGGAAAGAATATATTAGGGGATTAGAGACATGACATAAAAGGAAAATATAGACAAAATTACCAATTACGATTGCCAGCTAAAGGCAACAAGATTCCTAACTTTGTGTACTCCATCTATCCATGTGATCGATCCAAAGGTTGCAGTGATTGGTGTCACTATTAAGTTGGGTCTTTCAAAGTTAAGTGTCCTTGCTCTCACCACTATTTTCATTGCAGGAGGGGTGGAAACAACTACTTTGTATGTCGAACTGGTCGTCTCGTCATTTGTGACAGTCCTTGGGTAATTCACGACAGAAGAAGGACTTGACAAATTTTTATTTTTTTCTGACTTTTCCAGGCAGGGATGGCTGGCCATCCCTGGCACGGTTGGGAGACATCTTTGACGTTCCCGGCCATTCCTCAGATGTTTCGGAAACATTTCTTGTGGAAAGAGGGGTTTAGAGGACTGCCTGGGGCAGGAGTCACATCCCCAGGTTTCCTTAATGGAAGTGATTCAGCAACTAATTTATATCTGGTGTCTAATTATTGCTTAATATCTAGGATTGTTCAAGGAATTAACACTGCTTGATTCCCAAGCAAGGTGCACACTTGCAGTGATTGTCATTTCTCATACTGTTATTCTACCTATCACTGAACATTTTATTTATGTTAAATCTTATATTTTTCTTTTATCCAAACAGCAACAGCTCCAGTAATAATAGTTTGAAGGTTTACTGTAATTGGTGTTTGCTTAACTATCAACCATATCAGACTCTTATGTATACCTATTCTTATTTTGAATAGATTATACGAGTCTCTTATGTATACCTGTTCTTATTTTGAATTAGATTATACCAGCGGAAAACATGGTTGCTGCTTTCCAGGGTAGTGGGACATCCATATTCACTGTTACAAAGACAGTTCAAGATGCTCAAGTGTATTTGGAGGTAGAGTGAAAAGTTCTACACTACAAAAGAAACTATGCTGATCCATTGTTCTAGCCTCCAGGAGAATAATAGTATTTGTTACATTTAACTGAAATTGCCTTGTGATTTGGACATATCTCCTTGAAGTTGACATTGATATTTATCAAATATGTTGCACACAATAAGTCAGTCTATTAGTATTTCCCATCTTTTGCAGGCATTGGAAAAGGGTATGGATGGTGTTGTATTGCATACAGATGATATGAACCTTATTCTTGAGCTGAAGGTCTAGCACTTTCTCTTGCATTCTTACGTTCTGTTATTGTGAGTCAGGAAGTCCTGTTTCATATTTGTATTTCGTGTTCATATTAACTCAGAGCAATGAACTAAAATTCTAGTCATCATTTGGTAGATAGTCAAACTATTGCATGATAAGATTCCTATAACTTTTTTCTTGGATAATCTCAGGGCTATCTTGATAGAAAGGTTGATTCAAAGAATGTCACAAACTTGAGTACAGCAACTGTGACTCATTTGGAAATGATGGGCATGGGTGACCGAGTCTGCATTGATCTCTGCAGTCTCTTAAGACCTGGTGAAGGACTTCTGGTATGGGTTTTTACTTGAGTTTTTCATTCTCATTTAAAGATGCTTTTAACATGAATTCTTGATTACTCATTTGCAGGTTGGTTCTTTTGCCAGAGGCCTTTTTCTTGTCCATTCAGAATGTTTGGAATCCAGCTACATTGCTAGTAGGCCCTTCCGTGTGAATGCTGTGAGCTTTTCTCTTCCATTTCCATCACCTAAGACCCAACAGAAGTAAAAAGATCTATGTATACAAAGATAACAAACACTTAATGATAGGTTATCACATAATCTCCTATGAAATGTAAATGGCTTAGATTTATGTATCTTTTCCATCTGATAGTTTATTTCTATCAGCAAATTTTGTTCCATATTGTTGTTCAGTATGAGGTCATCATTGTTAAAAAATAATTCTGTCTTGTCTTCATATTTACTTCTGATGATATGATAATGAAACCTACCTGAAAAGCTTCTGATATTGTGATTTCAAGTCCGAATTGCTTTTGGGATTTTCCTTCTTTTTGTAGGGTCCTGTGCATGCATACGTTGCGATTCCTGGTGGAAAGACCTCTTATCTTTCTGAGCTAGAATCTGGCAAAGAGGTGATTGTCATGGACATGCATGGTAGGCAACGGACAGCAATAGTCGGCCGTGTCAAGATAGAATCCAGACCTCTTATTCTAGTTGAGGCAAAGGTGTGAGTTGCATCTAGTGCCTTTTAATTCCAAATCATTTGCAACTTATTTTAGCAATGTATGTTTATTATTCATAAGCTAACATTTATGTGGTGGGCTCAACTTTGCCTTTTAGCTTAATTGCAGTTTCATCCATCTTAAATGCTATGGATTTGTTCCAGCTAATGGTTAATATTATTAAATAATAATAACTTCTAGATTTGAAGTAAAAATAGTGGTGTTCCTTTAGATATTGAGAAATCAATCATCATCACAATGTTAGCTCCCAAAATTATTTTCAAAATGAGTGACTTCCAACCTTTTCCCATCACGATGAGATATTTCTATATTAGGTTTCAGCATATTTGAACTTTGGCACTGAGCAAAAATTTTCTGTATAGACTATTCTTGTAAAATAAAAGTTGCAATTTATTCTGTTAATATCCCTAGTTTATTTTGCATCGTTTTGGAGGCCCAACTAGGTCTTCAACATTTTGGTCTTTGACATGGTGGTTCTCGATATGTCAACAGGTTATTTTAAATGTCTCTTGTCAATGTTGATAAGTAGTACTTTTTGTAGATCCGAAGGTCTCTCCAAGTTTAGTCATAGGTAGTCTCTTAAAGTCAGTTACTGAGACAACCGACATGGTTGGCTTTGAATCACCTCATAGTCTAAAAATATATCTCAGATACGAATGAGTAATAAGACTGATTGCAAAGATCTTATTTCTATAGAATAGATGGGCGAGAGTTGCAAAAAACCTCTTCAATGTTCATATTTTATTTTCATTATGTAATAAACATCCAGCTTGGATTAGCTCCAGATATTCTTATGTTATGATGTTTACAGTATGCTATACGTGATTCTATTCAATGGTATAACTAGATTACAATGTTAAACTTATCTCTTCTGCCTGTGCCATCCAAGACATCTCCTAGTGTAATACATTTTAGCATTATGCATATGATGGTATAAAATAAATTCTGAGCATAACCACTTTGTAGATGAGAAAAATCACTTAGTCAGCGGCCAACAAGATCTCCCACACCGGCATCATCTAGAACAACAAAAATCAAAACAAGGAAACCAACGGCTAAGTCAAAGGAAAAAAGGTGAATCAACCACCAAAATACAAGTCAGCATAAAAGCAACGTCGCAGCCAAAAAGAAATCCCAGAAAGGACAAAGAATGGGCAGCTGCCAGCAAATACTCATCTCCATGTTAGCAGCTATCGCACCATTTCATGATGCCTAGTCAAAGTTAAAAGGAATTGAATGAGTTTGAAACATTTTACAAAGGAAATATGGACCAGAGATATTTTTAGAAGTCACCGACCTTGTTCTTGCCAATGAAGTTCCAGCAAAGTCATCAAATTTTGAAAAGCGCAGAGATTCATTACCAATTAAAACATCACGATCTCAACAAACAAACTTTCTCGAAATAGAGAATGATTTTCAGAATATTTAGAGTTGTGGATTTCAATGAGAAAATGTTCAGATTCAAGGAGTTTGTCAATGTGTTTGTCATAGGGTTTCAGATGTAGATCACTAGGATTCATAAATTGTTAAGATTTTTAGAGCTTCATCAGAAGGCTTTCCAGACTTCATGAGGAACAAAGGAAAGCAACTAAAAATAGTTTGTCACCATTTTCAAAAGGAGAGCATATTCAAAATTTGCATTTTTTTATTAGAGCTCGTGTTATTTTTAGCTTCCTGCTATTTTTAACTTGTAGTTGACTTTGTTCGATCGTCATGCAAGACATGTGAGCTTTTGATGTGTAATTGTAATATTTTAATCCTCAGTTGAATTGACAGTTGTATTAGAATTAGTGGACTAGATAATTTGTAATAAAACTTGCACATCATGCAAGCAGTCATAGGTAGGATAGAAGTGCAGTTAATTTATTTTCATGCAATTGTTTGTAAACAGTATAAATAAGTGCTTTTTTGCACTTAGTTGTATCAATAAAAAAATCAATCAAGGAAGGAGTGAATATAGAGGAGTGATAATTCTCATGCTTGCATTATGCTGAAATTGCTATTCGTCGAGTATTCAATGTTATTGTGATTTTGTTATTCGTTTAAATAGAATTTATTATGCCTATCTTGCTCCTAGGTATCTATTGAGATGTCTTGTTATGTGTGTTAAAGGTTAGGTTGCTTCAATGAATTTGCAAGCTTTGTATTGCAAGCGAACTTGAAGATGTAGCTCCTGGCTTTGTACCGAGCCCTGCATTCAATTTAATTTTTTTTTTTGTTGATAAAACTTAGTTTAGGTCCAGGAACCATAAAAAAATAGATTTGACACATCAATCCCTTGAGATGAAGGATTAGTGCTATTCATACTGCTAATTACATAACCATCTTACCCCTCAAAAACTATAACCATCCAAAACTGAACCTCTACATCTGTATCCTAATCATATCCGACCTTTAATACAATTCTGAGCCTCTTTATTGTGTCCACATTTATCTTCCATAATTTTTGAATCCCTTTTCTTAGATGACCTCAGTGCCATTTGGTGCTTGAGCTTTGATGGGGTAGCTTTCTTTCTGTTTACCTCTGTCCATTCTTGGTTATTCAGAGAGAGCTCAATGTTTGAAATTTTTTCCTTCGGGCTGCAAATAACTGATTCCTCAGCACAATCCTCAATTTTTGAAACTGTATTTTCCTCACATAACTTCTTTGGTTTATCTTCATCCAAAGAGGCCCCAAACATAGTTGCAGAAGATGAATTTTGTTTATTGCAAAGAGGAGTGGGCTGTTGCACATTAAAATCTAAAACATCTTGCTGAGAATCCCTCTCTGTTTGAACACCTGGAAGAATATTGTAGTGCTGTGGCTCTCCACCCACCCACCAAGTGGGCTTTTCATCTTTATAGCTTTGCAACTGAGCTTGAAATTTAGGGCACCGAGGGTTGGAATGATCAGTGTCAAAACATTTCCTACATCTAAAAGCTATTTTTTCGTAATCTATTGGTTGCCTCTAGCATCTATCACCCACCTTTAAAGAGATCGACCGGCATACCTCTGGTTAAATCCATTTGCATGCACAACCGCGCATAGGTAGTGTTGGTGAAATCAATAGTCTCAAGAGAAATGAAATGATATTTACCCAATCCGTTAGCAATTGCTTGCAGACTCTCTATTTCCCAAAATTGCAAGGGAAGGTAGGGCAAACACACCCAGAGGACAACAGAATTAAAAGCCTCAATTCGAGGATCAAAAGATGGATACCAGGGTTTGATGCACAAAAAATCCTCCTGGTAATACCATGGGCCATATTTCAGAACCTTCGCCCTATCTTCGAGCGAATCAAATTCTAGAATGAAGAAACCCCTCGTGCAAGGGTATAAACAGATTTCTCCCTCCATGCATTCTTTCTAATTTTTTGAGATCCAAGCATGGAGATCGCAGAGCTTCGGCCAAATTTTTGGAAACCTGCAAATAAGGGCATGTTCTTGTAGATATTCCTCTCTATCTCCGGTGAGACCATCCATGCATATTTCATGAACCCGGTCAGAATGTAGAAACAAGAGTGATCTGCCACAATCCCCATTTGCACCTAAGAATGCAAGATTGGAGGCTGAATTATTTGCATGCCTATTTTGCCTGCCCCCCGACCCAACTCAGCCACGCCGTACCCCACAACATCTTTGAAGCTTCTTTCCTTTCTATCTTTTGCATCCAGATTTTGGGCCAGCAAAGAGGACTCGCATGAGCCAACCTTTGTTTCCAGAGAGCAGCTTCCATTGCGACTTGAGTAGAGTGGATCAGGAATGGAGGCACCATTTGCGCAGCCCCCTGAACTCCCATCCCTAGCATCTTTCAAACCATTGAATGCGGAAACCCTAGTTCTTGTGTCTTTCGGCACCGAGATCATAGTTGCGAATTCCTTAATTATATACATTCAATTTAATTGTAACATATGTGTTTGTGTTATTTTATTCAATATGTGTGCACTTGCTTAGCTCAATCTTTGTTTTTATTGAGTAGTGTAAGTGTCTAGTTGTAGGATTTAATTCAAGTCAAAAACCATAAAACCCTTTGCCTCGTGTTGAAAGAGTGTGTCAACCTTTTACACTAGGCAAACCCAAAAAGATCACATATTTATGTTCTATTCAACATAAACATGAAACAACCACCTCAAAAATCATTGTAAAGTTTGTAAATTGCAAGTATATATTTTGCAGATTTAGCTTAGTTTTTAATTTACGGGGAACTTCCCCTTCTAATTTGAAGAGTGCTTCTACCACACATTTGTTCTATTTTGTGTCGCACTGAAAGGTGCGAATTAAAATGCTAACAGTTGGGGACTTTGTTGGGAAAATGACATAAGAATATCATCTTATCCATTGCAACATTCAAATTTTGGCACAAAGGGTCCAAAGTTAACAAATATTTTTAGTTCTAAACGAAGACTTCCTATGGTTGATCACGAGGATAACAACATCGACAACAATTGTCCACCTCCTCTATTGACATGGGGTAATCAAATTGGTCCATTGGCATCGGTAGAAAATCATGAGCTTCCTTGAGGCTCAAGGAATAATTTTTCAAAGTTTTACGATGATGGTAAGCAGTATCTTGACAAACATATTTCAGCTTTCGCCACTACATGTGGAATTCTAAGTGTAGCACATGAAGATGTTTGTAGTTCGCTTGTTTGTGGAAACCTTACAAGGCACAACAGTTGATTGGTTTCACCACCTTGCTGTTGGTTCAATCATGAGTTAGGAGTCAATGCTTGAGAAGTTTCTTGCACGTTTCAAGTTGTCTGACACAATCATATCTTGTTTGCTGTAATGTCCCCAACTAATTTATTTGACACTTTTACAATATAGAAAGATGCAAATGCAATTCCTCGCACTTTTTGATCACCTAGGTCTTGATGTGGGCAAGGTGAGAGCATACGTGTTCGAAAACACTATCTAGAAGAATGCAATGCTTAGAAAGTAAAGAGGCGACATAGCCAACTAGAGCATATAGGTGGCATAGCCGACTAGATCAACACCTTTTCGACAGAAAAGTATGCATTATGCTCAAGCCAAATTGGCTGATTACAACTATAGACTGGGTCAATGCCAAAATGACAGACTACAAGCCGATCTGGATCAACATCAAAATGATGGATAATCAATGCAAACATTGGCGACTATGCCATCCAAACGTTGATTACAATGCAAGTACAAGAAAGCAAAAGAATCCGACGGAAGGCATTTCAAATTGTTACAATGTTTAAGCACTTCAATCTGGTGGTAAACTGCATAGATATTACAATAGATATTTATTCCAAACAGCTGGTTAGACTACAAAAATGTTCTTAAACAACCATATTATGATGTAGAAATAATAAACCCAAAATCCCCAATTAATGGTGGTGGGTTAGTGGACTGATTTTAGCATCAAATAAACTTCATACCTCTGAAATGTTGAGTTATAACAGCAATATGCAACATTAGAAACTTCTACAACAAAATGTATGGCCAAGGAAGAAGATACAACTCAAAACCACAATGAAGATCAACTCATAAAACTGTATGGCCTGTTAATTGCTGATTAAATAATAACCCATAATAACCCAACTTATTTGTTGTTGACCAGATCTGAAATACCATCCAAATGAGATGAAATCTGTTAATACAGCTGAAAACCTCAAAAAAGAACAATTCCTTAATGGTATGACACCCCCTTTTTAAGATAGTACGACACATCCTTTCCTTCCCAAAATGATGCGAGTCCTCCCAAAATACCATTCACTCAATTAATTTGTACGGTAATGAGGAAACTTGTTAAGGCTACAAACCTTCACTAAAGCTCACGTCTCCCTCAATATCATGTATGGCAGCTAAAACATTGAGTGCCCATCAATTACAAAGTGTACAACTCTTTTAAATAAGAAAGAGTTTAATGGGGGCGACTGAAATATGAAAAGGGTACAACTTCCTTAAAGCTGCTGCATCCTCACAAAGTTATCATCACATATTTGCAAGCAAAATAATAATATTATCATTTGTAAATCTGAAACTCACACACACTTGGAAATAGCAACACATTAAATCTAGAACTTCATCCACAAACTGGAAAATCACTCAAATAATAACCTAGGCACAACATGATTTTGAAACTCGACCAAACTGCAATATTTATTTATTCTGAAATGCCACAACTCTCGAACAACTGCTATATACAAACATTCAACTCTGATAAATTTTCAAATCTGAATACTACCCCAAAACACCAAATACCAAAAGGAATTGGAACATTTAGCCCACATGCGATTCCTGTATGAAATCACTCTAAACGAATTGAGGGTTTACGTCCCCAATCTAGCTTGCAGCACACAGGTAATTCCTAGATAGAATTACTCTTATGAATTGAAGGGTTTTCATCCTCCAATTGGTTTTGGAAACCAATAGGTTTTTCGTCCTCCGGATGAAAAAGATGAAGAGTTCAATCTTGAAAAACAAGAGTTTTATGAAAATTAGCAACAACCTCTTTTTGTTCTCACATCCTTCTTTTATAGAAATTTTTAGGGCAACAAAATATTATTTCTTTTTATTTTCACTTTTCCCCTCCAATTATAAAATGAAGTGACATAAGAACCTTTTAAAATAATATCACTTTGTACCCCATGCCTAGCGACACGTTATAACACCACTTTAGGTCCAATTTTAAAACACTTTTTAATAATATAACATAAGTTGTTTTAATAAAATAAAGTTACTTTTGACAACTTAAGTTAAATTATTAATTTATTGAATGTATTGCAATATATAAAATCACACTAATATATGGTATGTACTGCAGTATATAGCTTCACTCCAACATATGATATATACTATAGTATATGACTTCACTCCAACATATGATATGTACTACAGTATAAAAATTAATACCCTTAGCTTGAAAAAGGGGACATGACATTTGCACGACTCTTAAATGCCAAGAAAGACGAAAATGAACCGATGTGGGAGTTTGTTGCAAGATTCAATCGTCTGGTTACCAAAGTTGCCGACACCCTAAATCTTTTTTGTGAGATTCTTCTAAGCTGCTTCATCAATGCTCAATCTTCAGAAGTTGCTTTCTTTCTCAAGCAAGGAAATGCTATAGAATTAAGAGAGGCTAAAAAATATGCTATCGAGTTGAAGGATCATATCAGTGTCAAAGAAGTTGGCATCATCATCCAGTGTCTTATATCGGTCCTCAATATTTTCATCTTCCACCTTTTTCTCCCTATACAACTTCACTTCTACCCCATGGACTAGAATGGTAGCATATGAAAGATCCATCTGGATACTTCCACCCATGGAAGTTGCCCACTTTCTGGATAACAAGATACCCCATTTAGCATGGGAGTCCACAACAATAATGTCCATCAAGAATGACTTGTTTGGATAAGCAGCAAGTTGGACCTCAACATCTTTAACTATACCAATCACGTTAACTTCCCTGGAATCCATGGCAAAGCACTTGCCAAAAGATCTAGACACTTTCAGTCCCAACTCATTCATTATCTCCAAGGGCATAACGTTGCTGGAAGCACCGGAATCAAGCATATAGTTATGTAACAGCCAATCGTTTATGATCAGTGTTGTGTAGAAAGGACCTTTATAATGTGCATTTTATATTATGCTAATCGCCACTTTTATTTCTTTTTTTAAAAAAATAAAATTTTTAAATTCTAATTTTAAAATTAATATACTATTAATTTTAAGATAATTATTAATCATTAATTAAAATAATTAAAAATTAAAATCCATTGATAATCTATAAATATTTGACAATTTCAAACTTTGGACTTTGACACGATAACCTGCAATCACGTTAACTTCCTTGGAATCCATGGCAAAGCACTTGCCAAAAGATCTGGACACTTTCAGTCCCAACTCATTCATTATCTCCAAGGGCATAACGTTGCTGGAAGCACCGGAATCAAACATGCAGTTATGTAACAACCAACCGTTTATGATTAGTGTTGTGTAGAAAGGACCTTTATAATGTGCATTTTATATTATGCTAATCGCCACTTTTATTTCTCTTTTTTAAAAAAATAAATTTTTTAAATTCTAATTTTAAAATTAATAATTTTTTAATTTTTTAATAATGATAATTTTAATTTTAAGATAATTATTAATCTATAATTAAAATAATTAAAAATTAAAATCCATTGACAATCTATAAATATTTGACAATTTCAAACTTTGGACTTTGACACGATAACCTGCGACTCAGCTGAAAATGACTATAATGGAGTTTCATGTAATACAATTGAATTTCGGATTGGGTACTGTTGGGACTTGAAAAATCAGTCCTCAAAATGCCCCTTTTGTGCCCCTGAGTTTCATTTGAATCCCACTTAAACCTATAATCTATAACTGATCAAAGACATCTTTCATAGGTTTTCATGTGTCTGCCATTTTAAAAGTACAAGGAGAAAAGTCCAAAAGATGACTAAGTCAAAAATTTCTAAGCATTCCCTTGTGTTTTTTCCTTTTTCGGAGGTCGGAGTTTCGGGCTTCCTCCTTCCATTGTGCTTCCCCTTTTGGCCCTGAAAATTGTCTAAGTGTTGAATTTCTAAGTGTTTGGCAGAGTTTTGGAGGTCGGAGTTCTTCCCTTCCGTCTTTCTAATGGCAAGCGAAGGGACGAAGGCCCGAGGGTCGAAGACTGCGGACTTCGGAGTTGTGCTGTTTAGCCTTCTTCAGTGTTGCGGTGAAGGGACGAAGGCCGAAATCCGATGGGGTTGAATATTATAAGTATAGCGGAGGTCGGAGTTCGGGCTTCTTCCCTTCCGCCTTCTTCCTTTTGGAAGATGAAAGGAGGAAGGCTCGACGACCGACCCTCGACAAGTGAAATTTCCTAAGGCATTCCGCCTTTCCGTGGAGCCTTTTGGTGGGCCTGCAAGCTAGCTTGCGAAACGACGGAAAGTCAATGCGCGGCAATTTCGGGAGTTGGGCCTTTGGCTCTCCTTCTTCGGGACATGTGCAAGGCGGAAGGCCCAAGGGCCGAAGTCTGCCTAAGGTTTAAAGAACTTTCTAAGTAAAGCGGACTTTGGGGGGTCGGAGTTATGTGTTCTCTCTTCTTCCTTTTGGAGGGCGGAACACCAAAAGCCCGAAGTTCGACAAAAGCAAAGAGACTAAGGTAAAATGACTAAAGTAGAGAGAAACAAAGGAAGAGGGACGAAGGCCAAAAGTCTGAGGTCCGAAAGTCTGACTTTTTGGAGGTTGGTTTCCTGGCCTTCCTGACTTCTCCAACCGCCTGGGAACACGCCAACTACTTCCGGCGGCGCCATTACTGCGAAGTGGGTGGCCGAATTCAATGTTTTTAATGCAGTGGTTGGGGTGGTTATGGATTTTGGCGCCCAGTTCACTCTCAGATTGGATTTACTTGTGCTATAAAGGCAAGATCTGAACTCTTTTCAAGGGTTGGTCTTTTACCATTTTCAGGCGACTTAGTGCAGAGCTCTCTAGGGTTCCAAAGATCAGGAAAGTTACAGTTCTATAGCGGATAAGACACATTTTATGAAAGGTTTTCAGATTGATTTTAGTTATCATTTGTATGAATTTCTCCTTCTGTAATTTTTCAGGGAAATCCTAAGTTTAGCTAGGATTTTCTTTTACCACATTTAGTGGTATGATAGTAACCGTGAATCAGATGAATCAGACAAATTCTTAAAACATTACATGCTGTGTAATGATCTCTTTTATGGTTATAGATGAATGATTATATGTTGCAGAAGATTACTAAGTGTTCTCTTCTTTGATAGCTGTCTTTCTTGCATCTGGGTATCCAAAAAGTGCGTGTTTCATTTCTTTTGTTGTTTTCTTCCTTTTGCTGAACTGTTGACTCCGTAACCCAATATATTAGGCACCACTCTGAAGTATTTGATCACCCACACTCTTAAAAAAATAAAACAAACTTATCATGTGTGAAGCAAGTAGTTAGTTTGTATGTCTTACAAACAAGCATACATGCACTTTCCATTATCAATGGGAGTGCCTTTTCATCAGCGATATAGGGCTTATTAATGACAACCAGTTGTTTTAGGTCCAGTGACAACCTTTGGCGCCTGGAAGACGAATAGGGTTTGGTTGTCCTTTCATTTTTAGTTGTTCATCTAGTGTTGAATCCAATACCTATTCAGGTATACCCCTTGGAATATCCCTTCTGAGTCTAAGTTGAGCTCAAAGTGCAGAGGAGCCTACCCACTCCTATTAGTTGGCTAGAATCGCTTTAAACTTGTTGATGAACCGTTTCCTATTACCCAAAACGACCATCCCTGGCCTAGGTGATTTAGGAAATTTTTAGGGTTTGGGGTTGCAGCTATTTTGGGTCCCAACAGGTACAACAGTTTGCCACAGATATTTCTTCTGTGTAAGGTAATGTTGTAAGTTATAGTTGTTGTGGTATGTATTTACAGAAATTTTGTCAACTTCCAGCACACCTTAGAAAAGTCTTTTAGAAAGGACAAAGTTTAATATTAATAGAAGGCATCCATTTGTTTAATTTATATTGCATAAATTTTTCATCTGAAATTCTACCAACATTTACCATGAGTGGAATTATGCACTGAATTTGTCCACTAAGCTCAAGAGCCCCTAGATTTGTGTAAAAGCCAGACATATAGCAACAAAGGAAAATCCTAGGATGGACTAAACCTGTCCCTATTAGTTTTGGCTGTGGCAAAAGCCCAAGGAGCTTCTGGCATTCCTTCTATAACCAAAACACCTCTGCTTGTCTCTGTATCTTCTGCAGTTACCAACATAAATTAGTAATATGTATTGCAACATCATTTTCTAGGTACAGTTAGTAAGCACAATGGTCTTAAAAATTAAAATAATAAACTTCAAAACAAGAAATTAGTTGTTTTTCATTTAATTAAATTGCTCTTATAAGCTTTGGCAATATAACAGATCGATGATGAACATCCTAGAGAAGTTTGCATTAGAATTACTGACTTGAGCAAATATTTCTTTTCTTTGTTTTGCTTTCCAGGCTTACATCAATTGTCCCTGAAGTAGGGGAACAGTTCTAAATTTTTTTTCTGATATTTGCAGATTGAAGGATGTGCTGAAGTTCTGAAGTGCAGTATTCTCTTGCAAAATGCAGAAACAGTCAATTTAGTTTGTCCTCCATCTTCTGGTAAATTTATTGGAATTGATTAAGCAAATGGTATTCCTATTTATTCACTATATTCTTCAGAGACCAAATTCATGTGCACTAATCTAAGCTAAACAATTGATTGTAGATGGGGAAGTACAACAGTTAACAATACCTGTGTCAACCTTGAAAGTTGGTGATCAAGTTCTTTTGAGTATACAGGCAAGTGCACGGCATACAGGTATACAAATTGAGGAGTTTATCATAGAAAGATAACTCCTTTAGAAATAATACAGTCGAAACTCATAGCAACTTTATTGCCAGATGTCTTCCTATACATTCTTTTGAATGGATCATATGATGGCATCTGGAATTTCAGAACAAGTCATACTGATTCCTCAGATCTTTATTATATGTGGTTTCTGATTTATTAAATAGCAATATCCATATGAGTTTCTGGAACTTTACAAGAATTACCATAATTTCTACATGTTAATAAAGTTGCCTGTCATGTACCAGGACCATCAACTGCTATTTGTTACCCAACAGATTCTTCTGATGGTCTGCTATTAGGAAAAGGATATTTGGATACCTAGATATCAGACATTTTTTACCCTCAAACTGGGAACCAAATTAACTGAATAGTAGAACTACCGAATTTTATAAACTAATGTTTATTAAACAAATTTTCCACTAACTATTGCGTGAAACTGAACCTTGTTGTTCTAGTTGCATCAATGATTAACCAGTTCAAGATCTTATATCTACTAAAGCTCCTCTTTACTGAAAATAATTTGAAGTCAACTACAAATACATAGTGATACATATAAAAAGTGCCAAATCAAAATGACGTTTTCCGATGTTGCAGATGGGCTGAAATCAGGTCCAATTTTGAGGATGTGATAATAAAAGCCCTCTAGTATGATTGTATCATGTTCAATCACAAGTATATACAGATCCTCAAGCAGTTTTATACTTTGGAGGGTAATGTGTTCTGTAGTTGAAGTAGACTTGATGGTAATGTAGCTATTGTTATTATGGATCTTCCTTGATCCAAACCTTCCCTTCTTGCTCCTCACTACTGTGTATGCCTATAGACTATTTTCATCTTGTGGACATAGATAAAAATTCTTCTTTCTCCACTTCAGGTCCAATTACATGGAAGAGATAGCTGAAGTCTTGTCTTACAAGAAAACAGGAGTGCAGCATGCAAATGTCTAAAGGATGCTGGAACATGTTTCCAGTGAGAGACAGCAGATTCACTGACCATGAGATAGCAGTCTCAGACCACACAAATCGATGATGTGATGGTGATGAGGATGCATTTTAATGTCTGTTAGGTTGAGTCGGTCTGTCCTACTGTAGTACCCAACAAAGTGTGTCAACAGTGCATTTTTCTTAAACCCTTTCTGTAAAATGTGATATTGTAGTTACTCTTTAATATTCATATTGTTGTTTATCCAATTAATGCATTATTTAATACAATCTTGCAAAACAACTAATTACAAGATGCAATTTTTAAAAAATTAACAAAATTTTGGATGGAAATGTGAAAATAATTCTCGAGTTGTTTTTATAAAGATGAAGTATAAAGTGCATTAATTTGGCATTAGATTATTTATTTATCTATTGGTAAAGATAACTAGTGTTGAGGACCCTATACCAGCAAAAAAATGAGTAAAAAAACTAGCCCCAACTGATATTATACAGATCAAGTTGGGGCCTCAAATATGACTGAAGGATCTATCACCTTCAATAAGGCATAAGAATTTATTTTCACTCCAAAAAGCTAGCATGATCCCAATCATCAAGGCATAATTTTAAAAACTACCATATTTTGCTGAAGAAAATCTTCGACAAAATTCACTATTCCTCCATAGAGCTTTATTATTAGTAAGCATAAGAAGAAAGTGTACACATCAAGTTATGGAGTGTCTAATCAAACTCAGTCTCTCATATCAACATCTCTCAACTTCAATTCACTCTCAAGGGATCAACACTTCCAATACACTACCTCAAATCGCCCAAACCTCATATCAATATTGGATGAGAAAAAAGTAAAGAGGGTGGGCTGAGAACACTAGGCTATGTAAGTTAAAAACAACTTAAGATCTAACCATGAAGCACTAGTCGTCACACATCCATACAGATTCACTTTTAAGGGAAACCAAAAATGATTGTAGATAAAAAGTATATAGAGGGAAAATATAGTGCTTGTAGGCCATCATACAACAAACAAACAATTGTGCGACCCCAACATATTGAGATATACAAATTTCTTGAAGGAAAGGGAACCTTCACTCGGAATCAATTCATTCATCTCTTCTTTTTCAGTCATTGTTCCACTCTGATCATCATATTTTACTTATCCTTAATTGATTGCCATATTATTGTTAGTTTACAGATTTGTTACCTCGAAAAATCTCTGTATGTTTTGTCCAGCTTGAGGTGGCAAACGCACTAACAGTTGAACAATTTGTAAATGAATTTTACAATTGTTCTCCACATTCTTTAAAAAGGAGCAGCTTCCTTTATATGATGGGGGGATTTGTATTTTGGGTACTTTTAACCAGAAAGTACGAAAAGGTAAGAGAAAGAGAGATGAGAGAAAAAGAAAAGGAAATCTACTTGTGAGCATACGAAACATAGCACTAATTCCCGAACGAGGAAAAAAATAAACTAACTACAGAAGCACAAAGTCCTCTCAATACCTGTACAAAAGATTACAGCATATGAAAGTACTGACTGAACATACGAACAATCAACACATAAAGAGAAAATATGAACATAAGAACACATCTCTCCATTAGAGGAATGATGAACATAAGAACAACATTCTCTATTAATATTCGAAAAACAAAACTGGGCTCAAAGTCTCTAGTCTATCTCCTATACAAGCTCTTTGGTTACATAGGGCAGCAACAAGATAATTTTTTCGGAACCCTTGGCGATGAACTCCTGATGAGTTCTTAAAGGCCTCTTTTATTTCCCCGTAACTGTTTCTTGAATATCCTATTTTATTATTTCTAAACTTCTTCGCAAAAGAATGACTATTGGAATTCCATCCAACTTGTGTGAGACTTTGATATATTTATAAACAATATTGCTCTCAAGAGACAATAACTGATCAAATCTACACATTAACTGTGATGTCCGCCTTCGAGCCATTGAAGGTAGTTGAGATATAGGTAGAGCCTCAGACAAAGTTTACCTATACACACAATCACTCCAGATCTGGATCATCAGCTCCGTCACTTCGAACACTAACATGCAATAGACCTAACTTGTCTATCCTAAAAATACAGTCCAAAATGTTCTTCCATCTATCCCGAATAAAATCACCAAACCTGTTGGCTATAGTGAAAACTGTGACAGTCACCATCCTTGCTTTTGTGTCATCTAAGGAATAGCTATACTTTGTTCATAATTTGTTTGAGTTCCATTCTTGAGAATACAATGATAAGAGTTTTGGTATAAATTCTTTAGGAAGATATTTCCCACCATTAATGTGCCGGTTATTCCTGATAAAGTCTTCTTCTGTTTTCTTTTTAAGTTTTTCCTTAACTTGAACATTGTGTTGATCTGTATTAAGCATGATAAGGAAGTCTGATATCACAGATGCTGCATCGTTGTCTACAAGAACTTGTGGTGACTGCTCATAATATCTTTCTGCCAATACCTACATCACCTCTGTGTGTATATATATAGTGTTTCTCCTGGCAAACGAAAGTTCTCAAGGAATGTGTGAAGTGTTGTTTCTATACTTCCACATTTTGCATACATGCCTACCAAAGCATTTCCAACTATAATATTTGACAAAAAGTTCCGCTTTCATTATACTTAAATGAATGCCCATAATACATGCCTCTTAACCCGCTTGCAAAATATTTTAAATTTGCATGCACTGGTTTTGTTGGCAGAGGTTGCGGGATTTAGTCTTACAGATATCGATTGCATTTGTTTGAAATTTTTCTAACGCCTTTTAAATAGACCTTCATTTTGTGCAGAACCCGCAATCATTGTATACCATGAGATGACATTTCTTGGAGGCATTCTGGAAACAGTTCTTATGTCATGTCTATGCTTTCCACGTTTTGCATACAGGTCCACCATAGCTTTTCCAACTGTAATATCTGACAAAACCTCCCGCTTCCATCATGCTTTAATGGAGGTGCAAAGTCCAGGGCCTAAATTTGATGGTCGACCCTGCAGGAATGAAAAAGTCGATCCCATATCTGCACAGAGTTCAATTGTTGAAGAGTCTTCTTCAATGACTTTGTATGCTCAAGAATGCGTTTATTTGGAATTGAATTGTCTTCCCTGTGAGCACCGTCTGTTCTCTGTTCATCATGTGAACATCGTGTTTGCACAGGTCCACAGGAACATTTCTTTTATGGTGGTACTCAGGCCTGGCTTGGAAAACAAGAACCTTCCCTCATGTGTGACAAATCATTGCTATATTCGTCAAACATTGCTATAGCTGACACAATATAGTTTGATCCCAGTTGAATTGAACCTTCCTGGCAGTTATAGTCACACAGCTCATCCATGAAAGAAAAGTAAGAATGGAAGCACACATCAGTGAAGTCCCGGGCCACTGTGCAACTACCTTTAATTGTGATTAAGGTGCCATCCACAAAGCAACGAACAAATTTATCTTCATGTCCCTCCCCAATAGCCTCAAACATTGCCACCAGCGGTGCAACAAGGCCATATACCAATTTCTAGAAAATGAGGAATCTTTTCAATAACAAGAAGATAAATACCACATATACTCTGCTCCAAATCATTCGATTGGTTTGCAGTCAAGGCGCAAACATTCATTTAATGGGTCACAAGGTCTTCCTCTGGAATTTCAGGATGCCTGTAACCATCTCCCCAAAACTTTGCGCCCATCAACAAGCTTTGTATAAGGATCTAACAAAATGAGGTTTTGTCAAAACGATGGCCTTCCTTCCATCCTTGAGGTCTATCCATATGGTACCCCCATAACATCCCCGTTAGGAAGCGGTCCCATGGAGGGGGTTTCCTAAATTATCTCAGCAGTGCTGTTGAGATTTTTTAGGAGCATTTTACAGTGGGTGGTCTCATAAATTTTATAGTTACCAGTATGCTTAAAATTTTAAGCTCCGAATTTTATGGAAGCTGGTGGTCTCATGAAGTTTTTTAACAATAGTTTATACTAAATAATTTAGCAGAGATTTTTTTAGGGAGGGAAATTAAGTGGCAGGAATAAAAAAAACTGGTAGTTGACTCCCTAAGCTAGTGGAGGTAAGTTTCAGCCCCACCCCATCTGCACCTGCTCAAAAATAACCTCCTAAACAATAGCTGCTCCTATTTTGGAGAAAAAGATTCTGATCTAAGCATTAGCAAACTATTTTGAGTTCCACGGGACCCTTTACTCCACAAAAGTAGATCCTCTAGCAGCTCCATGGGACCGCTTCCTTAAAGGCGGGTTCTCAATGCAAACATGCCATCTATCCCCTATGTTTCCTACCCAACCCAATTCCTTTTTATGTTGGAAAAAAACATGTCCCATCTGTAAAACATGTCCCAATGTAAAACATGAAAGAGGAGTTGCATGCAAGAGGATCCCACCACAACATAAAAATCTTAAAATGAGATCCTACCCAACCCAATCTAATGTTGGAAAAAAACTACAGATGCCATCTCATATTACAGATGCAAGAGGATCCTACCCAACCCAATCTAATGTTGTAGCACCCTCTTCACACCTAGACCAAATAAACAACACCTCCACATTCTCTTAACCTTTTATCCCAAAACTACTCACCAAAGTTTTCAATTTATAGAATTTAGGCTTGAGCAAAACCATCAAGAGGTGTTTAAACTATGGAAGGAATCAATTGACACATGTCCCAATGTAAAACATGCAAAGAGTAGTTGCATGCAAGAGGATCCCACCACACTGAGGGCATTGTGCGAGAAAGAATCTTGACACAAATTGTGACCCTTAGATTTGCCCAAGGTGAGTACCAATTTCAAGGAGACTAGTCAAAATTGTAACTCATTTTAATGCTCTTACACCTCATGCCATGTGTTGGGAAGAATCTTATGGGTCCTCAATGGGACCATTAACACATACACCATTAGATTATTGCAATGTCTCTCTAGAATCCCAAGATTACAACCTAGAAGCCCAAAGTTACAATAATGTCTCACATTATAACTAGGACTTGTAAAGTGTACAATGCACTTAGTCCTAACATTCTTCCATTTGTTGTATACATTGTGAGAACATAAATAAAATTACAAAGTAAAGTAGTCAATGTCAAGGGGAGAGGTCCCCATAGCTTTCCTACACCAAATAAACTTTTTAGTGCTCATTGACTTAGTGAGAAGCTAAAGTATTCACCAAGGTGTCAGTTTTTTGTATCATTACCTTTCCATCTTCAACCATATCCCAAACAATATGATATTGAACATTAATATGCTTCTAACGAGCATGGAAAGTAGGATTCTTGGATGAAATGATGGCACTTTGACTATCATAGTTGATCTTTACTATCTTGTTTACAAAGTCAATATTCAAGCACAATCCATGTAACCATATTGTTTCTTTACAAGCATGTGTAGAAGACTTTTTTTTTGAGTTGTGGAAAGAACAACAACTTGTTGTCTCTTATTGATCTAGCTAACAACTCACCCAAATAAAGAGAATATATAGTCACTTGTAGATCTCTTGTTATTTAAGTCTCCAACCCAATTTGCATCAACAAAGCCATGTATGTCCAATTACTTTCCTATATTACTTGTTCTATGATAACATAAAATAAATAAAAAGTTACACCTAAATACCTAAATACCCATTTCACGTAGGGTCAATGTTCCATGCCAGGGTTAGACATGAATATGCTCAAAAATCCCACTGCTTGGGTAACATTTGGTCTAATGCAAACTATTGCATCATAAGAATTCCTATAATGCTAGCATAAGGAATAATATACGTCTTCAAAACTTCCTTTAACTTTAGACATTGTTCCAAAGATAGTTTTGTGCTAACTAGAAGGGTTACATTCATTGATATATTGTCATGCTATTAAATCTTTGCAAAATTGTTTCGGCATAGTTCCTTCAGTTCAACCAAAGTATCATGTTAGGACAATCCCTTCTAATTTCCATGCCTAAGATATATTTAGCAACTTCTAAATATTTCATATCAAATTCCATGGATAATTGATTTTTTATTTCTCTAATCATATATTTATTGTTTCTAATTTGAAGTATATTTTCCTTCCTCTTAACAACAAAATTTTTAGGTCGTGACATATGAATATCCTCTTCTAGATCACCATGCAAGAACCAGTTTTCACATATATTTGCTCTATTGCAAAATTTAAAAAACAAAACAATAGAAAGCATGAATATAATTGAATTTGATTAGTAACAAGAGAAAAAAATCACTAAAATTTATTCCCTTGATTCGGGAATAACCTTTTATCACTAGTCCAACATTGTACTCTCCCAACTTACAAACTTCATCAAATTTGTTGTTAAAACACTTATTTACAACCCATGAGCTTTCTTCTTTAAAACAAATCAACTAGATGCCACGTTTTACATATCCTCTTTCATGGCCTCTTTCCAAGATTTGCGAGCTCTCATTTGAAGAAACATATTACTTCACATATATACAACAAAAATCTATTTGGCTATAACTTTCAACTTGTTTTTATTGTTTTGTGGACCTTTCAAAGGCAGTGGAGAAATAGACTCTCTTTGTCCTTCTTTTGAACTTTTGTTTGAATCCTTTTCTTCATCTCCAACCCCGTCTTGTCCAACATGTTTATGTTATATGTATCTTCAACCTCTTCCTTGACATCAAAGTGCATCTTTCCCTTCTCTTCCTTTGGCTATTAAGATTTGAAAACACTTATTTTTTGAAATCACATTTTTTGAGTAAACAATTTTTTCAGTTGGAGGATTCCAAATCTTATAATATATAACATTTTCACCATAACCAATGAAAATATATTTCTTGTGTTGAAATCTAACTTAGACCATTTTTCCTTAGGCACATGAACATAAGCCTTACAACCAAACATTTTCAGATGTGTAATAGAAGGCTTCTTTCCTGTACACACTTCGTGTGGTCCCTTATTGACAAAACTAGAAGTAAGAGACCTATTTATTAAATAGCAAGCAGTCTTGACAACTTTAGCCCAACATTTTTGCAACCCTTTAGAGCCCCTTCTATACCGATGCAAAATGCTCCCCACTCGGACAGTCAAACTCATTTTGTTGTGGTGATAGTTTCTGATCCTTTAGACCGCCTGTTGTGGAGTGTGATAATGTTTCTTGGATTGTTGTGCACAAAAGGAAGAGAGGTCCTCCAAAAGGTGTTTTGAATCAACACATTGTGTTTCCTTGCTCTCGGAGAGCTAAGGGAACTAGATCTGGTTTAGGGACCATCTAATTTAGGTCTTGTCCTTTGTTGTTGTGTGTTTGTTGTGATATCACAACTTTGTACCATGTAGCCACGTTGTTTGATTGCTTCATGTTGGGTCTCTTGGTCTTTGACCCAAGGATGTACAAGGGTTTGGACCCTTTCAAAAACCTACCTTTACCAATAATAAAAAAATTCAGCCCAAAATTTTTGTTTCAAATTAGTATTACTTAACATACTTCTAGTTCTTTCCATTAATGTGCTATTCATTCTCTTAGCTGCCTTACTTTGTTGTGGCGTATATGGTGTAGTTTTCTATTTACAATTCCATTATGTTTGTAAAATTCTTCAAATTATTTACAACAATAACCCCTATTGGTGTTTTAATTTGTCTTTTTCAAGACAAGTTAAATTAGACAATGTGTATAGTTAAACTATTCTTCAAATTATAAGATGAAGCTCCTTGACGCTAACTAAACCTAAAACCTATAGTTAAATACATAACTTACAAATATGTACATTGTACAATGTTTAGAAGGTTGTTTTGAATTAAATGTCAATTGCTAACATGATTATGTTTTTGCTTCGAATGCAAGCACAAGACTATCAATAGTCAAAACTTGCAGCTCAAGATTTTTAGATTTAAAGGAGGTTAACTAATTCAAGCACAAATGGAGACAACCTCCTATTGTTTAAAACAAAGACCAATATTTGGTTGTGGACAAAGGTTTGAAGGAAAGACACATACAATTACTAACTACTGGCTAAAATAGATACCAACATAACTATATCAACAACAAATAATTAAGCAAGCAAACAACATATGATTTTATGAAATAAATAGCTAACTTGCATATAAAACTTACAATTTAGAAAAGATGGATTTTGCCAATACTAAGCTTGATGAAATCCAATCTTCTATCAATTTAATTCATGAAATGACAAACATGCAAACAAAGTGATAATAACTTCAATTTGAATAATAGCTTCCACAGCATAAGTGTGACTTCTACCAATATTCATTAATGGAAACACAACACTCTTGACTTCAAAGATTGAATGAATTTTTTTGCAGCATAGGCTTAACATTTGGTCATCAGTCACAAAAACACAATAAATTTTTACTGACAATTTTAGCAGCATAAGCCCACTCTCCAATATCCTTACTACAAATTATGTGCTCAAGGCACTTATTTATAAGTTCTCAAGAGGCAACTTTAAGGGATAAAATAAAAATAGAATAATCCCATTAAAGTTCCATTTTAAAGCAACCCTATCTCTATCTTCTAAAACAAGGAGATAAAACAAATTAATTCTAAAACAAATAATTAAAATAAAATCTTAATAATAAGTTCACATCCATCTCCTTAAAAAAATAGTAAATTTTGTCATTTAAGCTATTTTCAAATATCTAAAACATCTTTGACTTGCAAACTTTGTCAAATCTTCTAAAGTCTCTAAAATATGGCAAACTTTTCCTTGAAGCAATTGGAACATGCCATTCACTCCTTGACTTGACGAACATTCTTTGACTCTGACACTCTAAAATTGAATGTTCAACCTTGGCAACTCCTCCAAGGTGGATGACATGGATACGAAATTGATGACTTCCTTTTAAAAACAATTTTATGAAAAATCAACTTTCTAAAAATAGAGAGGGCTTTTTGAGCTCCTCTTGTCGTTCCTAAAAAAACATATCTGCTAAAAATATAATTGTTTTGAAAATTGGATGGAGTTTCTCTCAACTAAATGTTTTTGATTGAGATAAGTAGCAAAACAAGGGTGCTAGACCCTGATACAACATAGCCTAAAAGAAACAAGGGGCTGAACCCAAAACAAATGATGCCACAAGGGCAAAAAATAGGGGACCAAACAACAGATCCCAGAAAGCAGGAACAACCGATCAATGTAGTGCCCCTCCGTTCGCACCTTGGATGTACAGGTGAACTGATCAAGCACATGAATATGAAGGTAAAATAATGGGAATAATTAAGGTAAGGCTCTGACATTGTTTTGCATTCCTATGATTAAGATGTCGATCTTACTACAATTGCTATATGTTAGAATGGATCTCATGGACTAAATCTTGTTAGATTTATTTGTTATGATGGTACTTCTGAGACTTGTTCAATTTCATGCACCTATATGTTCAATGTATGGTTTTGTTCAAATAATGAGGTAGATTCGATTCGGTTATGATTACGTGTTATCTAATCTAGATTGATATGATGTGGAGAGGACGATGTCGCATCACTTGCTTGCGAGTGCCCTGCGATGTTGTGATTCCTTTTTCACCTAGTGTCAGCTTTTGTGTGTCTATATATGCTTGACTGTGTCATTTGTTGCAGTATGCAGGTATCGGGCATCGACTCCACCTGAATTAACAGGTCTGAGCATGCCCTAAACCCAATGGATAAGTTGTTCCAAAGATAACTTAAGGTCCCACATCTCAAGTCATCATCCTCGATTAGGATGCATGACATGTCTAGTTCAACCTGTCAGTTCTGTCAGTATGTCAGGTCTTGCAACTGATTGATATTTGATGGAGCCTGTTGGTTAAGTGCGTGTTTGGCCCTGGCTTGTGAACATGTTTGATTTGGCTTTTAACGACTGTCCTACTCAGTGGGTTATGTTGTATGCCTATATTTCATTATATAGTCATACTAATATTTGATCCACTTTAATATTTAATAAGGTCATATAATATTCTTCTTATTATTATTATTAATATTTAATAAGATTAAATTGGTAATTAATAATTACCTAGTTCAAATAATTATTTAAAGTTGTTTGAATATGAATTATTTTATTACTACTATTAAATTGATTTAATTAAGGGAAGGTCGTTGAACACTAGTAAACGCACTAACCAAACCCTAGAGTAGAGAGGAGACAGTCCTATCATCCAATTGACGAAGCCTAACAATTGGATCAAGAGTGTATTGATTCAGCGTTACACTATGGTTACTAATGGATTTGTGATAATATGTTATTTATGATGGATATATTTTGGCTATATATTGTACTAACACTTCTTGTTGAGTGTACATGTAGAATTATTATGTCAATGGATGATGGTGGTCATTTAGCCACTTTATGTCTTTATGTGTGATGTCTGACCTAGGCATGGGGCCCTAAGGTCTATTGGCCATGATGTTAAGAAATATTATTTTTAGTTTTGTGATAAAATGATTATGTTCTTGTGTGGGATTTAACCTTGTAACTTTTAAAATGATTTTTAAGTGTTTTTAAGAGGTCTAAGTTGTATTTTATGTTTGAAAAATTGTCTTATGTCCAAGGTACATAGGTAAGAAGTTTATTTTTGTCATTTATAATATTTTAAAAGGTTTTTAGACCCTCCTTTAAGCCCCACTTACAAAAGTGACGAAACTGGGAAGGTAGTTGGTTGAATTAGTTGGGTGGTTGAGTTAGTTGGGTGGTTGAGTTAGTTTTGGGTAGGAAGTTACTCTTTCCTTCTCTTTATAAACTCTTCATGGAGTGGGGGTGAATTGCTCATTTTTATGATTCTCATTCAAGGATTCTACCATTAGTGGGATATTGCGATTGAGGTACCATGTTTTCTTTATTGATTAAATATAAATATTATATGTTTTCTTTATTGATTAAATATAAATATTATATGTTTTTCTTTATTGATTAAATATAAATATTATATGTTTTTCTTTATTGGTTAAATGTAAATATTGTATGTTCTAAATATTATATGTATCCTTTATTTATTAAATGTAAAGGTTGTTTTCCTAAGGGTTGTTGCTTGTGAAATTGGAAAAGCAAATATTTCAATGTTAATCTTGAAAGAAGCATATTTGTTGCCTTATTTGCATGTCATAAACATAGATCATCATAGTATGAATTATATTTTTGATTTTTACATTAGATCTTCCTATAATTATAAGATAGTAATCGCCATATATATTGGCATTAAGGTTTGCACATAATCATATGTTATCTATATATTGGTATTAAGATTTCTCTATAATCTTATAATTGCTAAATGTTGGTGTTGGATCTTAGAAATGATGGTTTTTATCTGTTTTTTAAAAGGGGTCACGAAGTCATCTTGCTAAGGATCTGTTAGTTTGTTCATATGCTCTAATAGATAAACTAATGATGTTCTTTGTGTACATAAGTATCTTTGAACCTTGTCAAACAGTTCAAGTACCTTGTCCATTAGAGTATTCCTTACTTCTGCCTTCTATTAGATCTAGATGGAAATGTTTTTCTTATGTGCATTAAGGTCTCAAATAAATATGGACTTTGGATCATATAAAACTGCCCACTTTTGCATAGATTTTTCAGGATCCAATTCTTATAGTAGATTGTATTAAACATCTTATTAGCTCTTCATTTAGTCAATTTATATTTTGGGTGTCTTGTTCTTTGGTTGTTCAAATCTTCACAGTATTCTGTCAAACAGGCACGTGCATTGTCTATGCTTCCAAATTTCGCATGCATGTCTGCTAGGGTAGTTGCAGCTAGACATCTGACAAAATGCCTCTATCATTTATCCTCTTTGGACATTGATACGTTGTTCGAAAGCTGCATTTGTGCATAGGTACATAGGATGCTAGCAAATGTTACGAAGTCTGGTCATACACTTTCCAAAAGCTTTTGCTTGAAAGTTCTTAAAGCCTTCTCCACATACCAATTTTTAGTGTATCCTACAATCATTGTATTTCATGATAACAACTTGAGAGCTTCATATATATTCATTCCTTACAAAGTCGTTTAATAGGTGGAGATGAGTTACGAGATTAGGTCTTGAATCTAATGCAAAATATAGTATATCTCTTAGGTGTTATCTCCCTATCTCTGCTTATTTTTACACTTGTTATTGATGAAAAGATGTAGTTTAAACTTTAAGGCATAAGTGAATTTCATGTTTTACTCTATGAGGAAAGAGCTCTTATACATTCTTAGGTCCTTAATAATAATTCTAGTATGATTCATGTTTAGGATTTATGAAGACAACTTTCTTTAGGTATTTTATTTAAGAATAGTTAACCAAGGTTAAAGATAGAACTTTTCTCTTAATTAGTGGATTAATATTATGCCATAATGGTAAAGATCACCATTGGATGATTTATCATTATTTATTGCATAAGCAAGGAAAATATTAAATATGTCAATATGCTTACGTTAAACTTAGATGGAAACTTGTTCTTTTAGGCTTGCATCTTATGGGAATTGTAGTGAACCCTTATATGTATTATGATCTTATATCCTTATTATAAGTAGTTATTGGTGGAATTAGTTAAACTAAAGTGATTTGATTATTTCAAATAGATATGTAATTCTTATAGACATTATATTACACTTTTATATTAATTTAATTAGCTTGTCGTTGTTATATATATATATATATTGATAATTAGTTTTATAAATTAATTAATTAATTATATACCTTTATGTGCTTTGTGACTACATAAAGAATGTGTCTCATTGGATAATAACATATATATATTATATTAGGGTTTTAGTATAAGAAATGCTTTAATTGGAATTAAATATATTATGTTTTCTTTTGTCAATAACATGAATGCATTATATATAATGTATCCTCTTTAATGAGCTAAGTTTGTTAATTCACTATTTATGTAAGTAAATGGAATAGAACTTTATCAGATAAATTATTACATAGGAAAACTAGTGAAATGAGGAATGTTTTACTTGATTTTGGGTTAGCAGTGAACCTATCGTTTGTATGGAAAATGTGTTTAAATTGGATTGATAGTTGGCCTTATATTTTAATGCATTAGTAAGGTGACAATAAGGGGTTTATGTGTGTGTGTTAAAGATAAAATGCATATTGTGGAATATCTTACTAACAACTATCAATTGGGCTTTCGGTTAAGATAGGCATGTTTATAAATTATGCATTTATTGGTTATTGAATGATGGTTTCTTAAACATAATTATAATGGTTTTGTTAGTAGAAATATGATATATGGGTTTGGATTATAAATGTTGTAATTAGCATTTAAGTTATAAGTATTTGTAATTAATATTATCTATGCATTGTTTAGCTCGACGGTTATATATAATTGATGATAGAATTAATATTAATTAAACTAGACCTAGGTTTTATGAAATTCTTGGTGGAGATATAACTTGAATCCAGTTGCTAATTTGATTAAATAGAATTGCTCTAGTAAGAAGAATTTATGTTGTCTATGAGCTGATTAGTTGAAATTGCTTATTGTAAGCAAAACTTTCATGTGAGTTGGTCTATCTGTAAATTGTCAAGTTTAGGTTCCAGAGGCATAAGGTAATATGATTTGATTGTATGTTTTCTGTTGATAGGTGTCTTGAAATCAAGATGTTGTAAAAACATGATGTCTCTTGTCTATGTATGTGCGTCTTAGTAAATGATAATGTGAGATGATGTACATACTGTGTTGTGAATATATTATGATGGGTTTAAATCTCCTTCAAGGAAGTGTTGGCATCGAGTTTGTGTGTAGTATTGTAATGGGGAGATCTTGGTATTCGTAATGAGAAACTCCTTTGTTCATGGTTGAGATTTGTGAGCAAGATGACCCGTACCTTGCTCTGGATATGTGTTGTTATGGTTATTACGATTGATCAACGGAAAGTTTTGGGACAATGATGTACAGGTTGGTCATTGTGATTATGTTTTGTATGCAAGAAGGTAAATGCTTTGCATTGTTTATATATACTTATCGGTATGATAGTGATTGTCTTGCTTGATGGTTAGGGTTTCTAGATGCAGGTAGGGGAGTGGCTTTCAATGTGGGGCCGGCGCCCAAAGTGGCTATCAGGATAACCCATTGAAAGTTTTTAATTAAGTGAAAACCTAAAAATGAACAGGGGGGAAAAGGGTAAATTACACATTAACAAGATAATTGGATTTCCTCTCCCATGCCTGTAGTGCTCGTTTAGACTAAGGATGGGTAGAGAAGGTCTGGTTGGCAAGATCAACTTCCTTGTCCTTATGAAAGGAAGGTTGATTCCGCATGAGTCACCCTATGGGGCCGGCACCTAGTGAGAGGCTATCAGGATAACCATAGATGGGGGCCAACGCCTAATGAGAGGCTGTCAGGATAACCCATGTCAGGACCATGCGATGACACTCTTCCTACTGCAGCCTAGCATTCCCTAGTTGTACTCTCCCCATTCGTCGTGTGTTGCCTCTGGAAGTGATTTTGAGTTGCTTGTGGGGTTGTCATGCGTTGTAATGGAGTCTTGTTCAGTCTTTGTTCCTATTAGGCAATTGTCTACCTGACTGTATGATGTTTTTGGACCTTATGTTATCTCCTAGCACGGGGGGTGGACCCTAGGGTTCCACATGGTCGGGTGGATGTGCTTTATCTCCATTGGTTTTTCCTTGCCTTTGTTCTTGTACAAGAAGGTGGTAACTCCTGTAGCAAATTCAGATCATGTACCTATTTATGGAGACAGTTATTATGCTCATGTGTTATCCTGTGTATCAGATTATTCATAATGTATGTATTCATATGTATTCAGAAGATGATAATGTAATAATGTAATGTTGTATTCATATGTCGGGAGAAATTGTAACTATGTACTAGATCCTGATGAATACTTATATGATGTTATGTAGATGTAAATGTTTATTGTTTTAGTGCATTAGGTTTACAATGAGTTACTGATGTTAATTCATGATGTGTGTTAGATTATGTTAATTGTTTTGTCAAGTAATGCAACCATGTTATCTTAGAGGACAAGTCATTCGTTAAATGATGTGTTAACATTACTTTGTTATTTCTATCTTTAAAAAAAAAAAAATTATCCTGTTACATATAGCATAAATGTGTTGTTCTCTAAAGTTTCATGGCGGGGCGTTACAATCAACAACACATGCACAACAGCCCAGTAGGAGAACAAACAACAAGGATCTACACAATCCCAGATCTTGATCTAGAACAGCTAAAACCTTTGCCACTAGAGAGCAAAGGACCTTTCTTCTTATGCTGAACCACCGTCCAGGAGGGATTAGAACTAGGAACAACAGAAAGAGGAGAGGGGGGAGCCTCCCCTGAATCCACAAGCAAAGAGGGTTCACACAACCGCTAAAGAATCCACATGTAGGGAAGCTGAGTCCAAAGAGGGCAAAACTGAGGAAGCAGAAGTTGGAACAGAAGAAGCAGGCCGACCCGAAGCCATAGGCGTAGACAAATGAACATGTAGGAGACTAGAAGAATTCAGAGCGAGCGAAGGAACTGCATCAGCATTCTTTGCCACCCCCACAACAACATCCTCGAAAGGAAGCTCAACCTCCTCAGAGGAATCATCCCCCTAAGACAAACAATCCTTTGGTGAAGCACTGATAGTCAGGTGATCCACAAGAGCATCCTTCCACCAAATAGCATATCCCTTGCCTAGAGAGAGGACAAGCATAGGCTAAGTGACCGGTAGCAAAACACCTTCTGCACCTAAAAGGAATACCCTCATAATCCAATAGTTGTTTCCAGGGCCTATCACCAACCATCAAGACCACATCCCCATGAAGGGGTTTAGAAATGTCAACATCCACAAGGATGCAGTCTACCGTGGAATGTCCCATGAAAGAGGTTGTAGAGTCGACCTTAAGAAAATGGCCAATAGCATTACCAATGCTCCCATAACAAGTATCCTCCCAAAATTGGAGAGGGAGAGTAGGGAGATAGACCCAAATAGGTCTGATGTTGAGCGGCTCTGTTAGGGGATTGAAGGAGAGAGTCCAGGGTTTTATGGAGAGCGAATGCTCCCCCCACAACCAAACCCTACCATCGAGCACTAAGTCTCGCTGCTCCGAAGAAGCAAATGTCACAATGAAGCACTAAGTCTCTCAACTAAATGTTGAACTTGTTGATGTATCAAATATGACAAAAAAACCTGATTCAACATGTGTTGAAACTATCATATTTAGGTACCTATTTGAAAACCTTGACTAATCTACTTGATTTGGCCAAGGGGAAATAACTTTGCTTTGTTTGTGAATATTGAAACCTTAAAACCCTCGATCATGGTTGCCTTTGCATTTTTTGGATTGTCATTTGCTTTTCTCCTTAATCAATCCTTATTTCAACACCCAATCCTTGACTTAGCCAATTTTTCCCTTATGCAGAGTATTGTCTCACATTCGCCACATTTGGGCCCACTTTTTCCATGGCTAAACCATCCCAATTGTGCACTCAACACTTGACAACTTATTTTTTTTTGGGTGTGCTCTTATGACTATCCAACCATCCTTGGGGTAGAGTTTTATATGGGTTAAACCACGTTAAATCATGCTTAGATGTCTGTTAACCATTTAAGTGATTGGTGTGCTTTTGTAGCTAATTAGCCACCTTTTAGGTGGAGATTTATGTTGGCTTAACCACCCCAAAAGTGTGCTTTTAAGTGGCTATTCACTTAAGTACCTTGGATGCACTTTTATAACCCATTAGCCATGTTTGAGGAGTAGTTTTATATTGGTTCAACCATCCAAAAGGTACACATAACATGTGGTAATTTGACACAAATGCTAGAGGTGCAATTTTATGCCCACTTAGCCACCCTTTTGGTGGAGCTTCGCATTGGTTTAGCAAAGACAAATGTGTGCCTAGCATGTGGCTAACTTAAGTGAAATGGCTTGGATTTTGCTTTCATAGGCCACTCCTTAGGTGCACTTTGGCATTGGTCTAACCCATCAAAATGTGTGCCTTACTTGTGGCATTTCATTGTTTCAACTTAAACATGCTTTTGTAGTCACTTAGCCACTCCTTTGGTGTGGATTGTCATGGCTTAGCCAACTCAAATGTGTGCCTAAATAACTTAATTTGTTGGGTGGAGTTTTCACTTGTTCTTGACAACTTGCCTTCACTTAAGTGTGGATTTGCAATGGCTTGACCATGCTAAAAGTGTGCCTCTTTAGTGGTTGGAGGAGTTTTAGGCCATCTTTGTCAACTTACCACTTAAGTGGCACATATTTGTGCTAGTTAAGCCATTAAAGAGTTGTACCTAGCTTTGAAAATACACTATCTTTCCTTCATTATTCACTTTATGTTGACATTGTCATCTAAATGACAAATTGGAAATTCATTCTCTCCTCATGTTGGTTCAAGGATTCCATTTTGTGTCTTATTACTTTACTTGGTCTTCCACTTGTCAAGCACTCTTTACACTAAATTTCTCCACTTCATTTGTGCTTGATTTCTTGATAGCTTAGTCCCTTTTCTCTTTGTTTGATCTAGTCTTGGTTCATATTCCTTTGAATAATTTCAATGTGCTTTGCCCACTGAAAACTTCTCCCATTACTTCTCCTTGGACATAGGTTGAAAGAATTGTTGCATCCATTATTGTCTCCTCCATTGTTTCCATAGCTTAAATCCTCATTTTCCAACAAAATTGTTATCTTGAAAAGACCAAGGACAAGACTGTTTTGACAAATTTTGACTGGAAGAACAATAACTAACTTGTCCTTGATGAGTTGTTAACAATTACCTTACAAAACGAAACCTGAAAAATAGAGTTTCATAGGGGTACCAACCTCTCCCCCCTTTATTTGAATCTCAAAGCTTTTATTTTCTTTTCCTTCTAAATTTTTGGAGGCACCTTACATTTTCTTAAAACTTAGAATTGTGCCTAAAAAAATAAACCCAAGCTTTTCTTAAGAAATCCTCAATGAAGGTAACATAATAAAATGATTTTCTAAGAGATATAACATCTAATAGACCAAATGCATAAGTGTGAATTAACTCTAAAATCCCTTTAGCTCTAGTGTTTGAAGATGAGAATTTAAACATCTTTTTCTTCCCACTCTTTAAACTCATTCTCCTATTTTTTGGTATTAATCAACTTCTGTCGACACTTATACACATCCTCTTGATGCTTGATCTTTTTTTCCACATTTATTTGTGAGAAACACTTGCTAGTTATATACATCCAATGGCCTTTAGCATTGCCTCCTACAATATGAAGATCCATTACCTCTTCCTAACACAACCATGTTAAATTCATCTCTCAAAATGCTTTTGATAATTTGTACCACATATAGTATGAGAAAGATACATCATTGCCCAACTACAATGAACATTATCTTATTGATTCTTTATACTTGTGGCTCTTAGGTGCATTCACAATTGATCCGAAACACCTAACCACACACACACACACACACTAGTTGACCACACTTTTCAATTGCTCTTTTGGCATAGGCAACACCTGTCAAAGATATAAACCATACTACTACTCCTCATCAAATCTTGAAAAAGAGAAAACCATACTACATACACAACACAAGACACAGGTATGAAATAGGCAATAACAACACCATGTTAAAAGTAGGAAATAAAACTAATCCTACCAAAAAGTTTACCTAATCTCCAAGAGAGAAGCTAATTAGAGATGGGAATGCACATCCATCCTTCTGGCAAGTCTTCTAACCTCCTCTTAGACCCCCTAAATTCTAGAAATTATATGCACAACATGCTCATCTCTAAAATTTTGGATAACACAAAGACTAGGTAACATGACAAATGTGGATATTGTCAATTTTAAAGTGTTAGACTCAACAAAAAATACACCTTATACAATGAATAGACAGAAGAATGGAATATGATTTTGGATCTAAGTTTTCCATTCTCTTGATGTTTAAAGAAAATTCAATATTATCAACATGTGGTTTTAAAACAAAAATACAATAGATCCACCTAGCTTAATGCCACAACACAAGCTTTAATGGTATTCATGTGAGAATTAAGTTGTCACATTTTCCTAAAGAAATGTCTAATACATAAATAAAATAATATTTTAAACTACTTTTGACCTTTATATTTCTTTTTAACTCCAAGCTATAGCCATGGAATCTTGTGCTAAAACAATATACTTTAGGATACTTTTGTTCTTTACTTTTAAAAAATGAGATTCTTAATTCCAAATTTAAAGTTCCATACTTCCAAATTTGCTGAATAATATCAAACTATATTTCATTTTGGCCTATATTGGTGGGAATCAATAATAGCTTGTTTTAAGGGTTACCATTCACAATAATACAATGATTGAACATTATGTACAATACAACTATACATGAACACAACATATTCATTCCTCACAATTGTACCCTTACTGTTAAAAATGTTCAAGCTTGATGCTTGATTCAAAGCTAGAACCACATCTTCCAATATTAAATGAACTTGTTCCATATCACTGCTAGGACAAGTGATGCTCTCCTTCACATTGGTTTGTGCACCTCATAATCAACTTAATAACTTCTATAAATTCATCTAGAAAAGCTTTGGCATTGTCACAAAATTATAAAAATTATCAAGAATTTGTGAAGATTACACTACTTCCATCTATTAAATCTTTTGTTAATTAAAATTTTAAGCCTTTCTTGGAATACCACTACAAAAGATAATCATCTTACAATTTAGTAAATGATCACAACTATATAACTAAATAATCACAAGTACACAACTAATCATCTCATGCTAAGAAAACTCTAGCTGCATCACCATAATAACTAGGAGAATCACTCTCCAAGGAAAAATGATCACTATACTTAATACAAGAAGATTATTTCCAAATCATAGCCAATGCTCCCACTACATAAATGGGAAAAATATACACTCCAAGAACTTTTTATGGTTCCATAATTTGCATCTTCACATCAAAAGACCATCTATCTCCAATTGATAGATCTACTCAAAAGCAACTTTATCATGCCAAAACTCCAATTGGTGTTCTAGAGTCTAGCATGGCACAATAATACACATCCTCAATACTAGAAGACTATCTATCAATAAATGACATATCCACATCATGACCAAAACTCCCACTACAAGTGATCTAGAGCTTCCCATGACATTGTGATTAAACATTCTCATGATAGATTCATAGGCACAACCATGTCATACCAAAACCCCAATATGCATTCAAGAGCTTCCCATGGCATCATGGTCACCATATTCAACCTAGACGATAATCTATCACAACCTACTATATTCCTACATAAATATCTTATTGAACTTTGATTCAAATCCTCTCATGACATAGTTCACTTCCTCAAAACCTTAAAGACTATCTTTCTCTAACTCATATATTCATACTTAACCATGCTATTGCCAAAACTCCCATTAAAAGTGATCTAAAGCTTCCCATGGTAGCATGGTTCATGTCTTCAACACACTAAGGACCATCTAGTTGCAACTCCATTATGTTGAGGGTTGTACACAATCATTTTCTACTTGGCACTACCACTATCCTTGCATAACTTTCCAAACTATGTAGACCTCAAAATAGTTTTAACATGATTTTGTTTCCCATGTTCGAAATTTTCATAGAAATCAAAATCTGAAAGAACACTCTTCAAGCCCCTCAACCAAATCACTAGAATTTAAAGCTTGAAGACCTTTCTCACCAATGTGATCCAATCTTTCTTGCCACAATTTTTAAGGTATTGTGGTGGCGATAACTTAAAAATTTTCCTTGGCAAAATCTTAAAAATTTAAAATTTTTCAAGTCCAAAAATTTGAGGCATCACCTCCAGACAATATCTTGAAATCTTTCCATGCCAACTACTTGAGGTATCACTTAGGTGATACCTTGAAATTTCTCCTTGCCAACATCTTGTGGTATTTCTTGGGTGATACCTTGAAGTTTCCCTTTATCAACAACTTTAGGTGTCATTAAGGTGATACCTACACATCTCTTCTACTTAGAACTCTTAGGTATCACCTACGTGATATCTTAGAGTCTCCTAGATGCTTGAGGTATCTCTTGGGTGATAACTTGGGGTCTCCCAAGCGCATAAGGTATGCCCATGGAAATACCTTTCTTAGAGATAGTCCTATAACTTCTAGAATCCATACCTTCTTTATATAGACTCGAAACGAGACACCATTTTTTTGAAATTGTATTTTTTTAAGAGGAATCCACATCTAAAATCATTTATTCTCCACTAGGTTTTTCCATGGTGATACCTTGAATTTTTCCTTTAGAAGCTCTTCCCTTAGAGATTTATTGCCTCATCTTCACCATTGAGGTCTCACCATGGAGATAGCTTAACATGCCTTGAATCTCTTCTAAGGTATCACTTGTGTGATATCTCATCATCTCCAAGTCCTTAGAGACATTGTAGCATGGTGATAGTTTTTGGAACCTAATAAAATAGTTGAGGAATTCCTCATGGTACTAGCATAAAGTTTAAATAGAGTTCTAATCCGAACCCCCTTTGCCAAAATCAAATTTCCTCTAACCATTTTGTGACCTTCTTAACAAAAGGCAACATACACTCCCAAATCATTTATCTTACTCATAGATAACAAGTTTCTCGCCAAACTTGGGATATGTAAAACATTAGAGAGATTCTTGACTCTTCCATCTCTAAATACAAACTTGACCTTTCCATGGCCAACATTTTAATGAGATGCTATCTCATGAAAACTTCACCTCCATAATACTTTTCACACTAAAAAAGCCACTTCTTGTGAGGAATCATGAAAAGAGGCACCCAAATCTATTAGCCATGCATCTTCACATGCATGAATAATAGATGCAAGGAACACATCTCCTCTGAATTCTTCACGAGAGGATTTTTTAGGGTCATCTCCAGATTTAGTTTTCTTCTTTTTTTTGTCGTCCTTTCTAATATGACTAATTTAAAATAGTTCCAACATTTCACCTTAACTTTTTAAGGAGACTCTATCTTACCTTTGCATTTTAATCTTTTTTATCCCTTTCTATTGTTACTTTTCTCCTTCATGTGACCTCTAAGGAATAAAGAATCCTTTACAAAATTCATGGAAATTTATGTTTGTTTTCTTAGACAACAAAGCTCCAACCACCTCCTCCAGTTTCAACTTGGAAGTGGTACTGTTGATCACCATAACAAGATTTTCCCATAAATTTGGAAAATAACATAATAAGGTTATGCATTGATCTTCTTCATCCATCTTGACATCAACGATGCCAACTAATGTATTAAGATGTTGAAAGCATTCAAATGCTCTATAACTAAATCACCATCTAACATTCTCAAAGAGTACAATCTTCTTTTAGAAAAAACTTTTTCACTAATGACTTTGTCTAATAGAAAGATACAATCTTTTTCCAAAGATTTTTAGTAGTATTATCTCTAGAGACATTTAGAATCATTGAATCCAAAAGACACAATCAGGTGGTTTACTTGGTCCTTTGTAATGCCCCTAACTAGACAGTTACCACATTTTAACAAAATTTTAAAATCAACACAAACTTGAGCTCTTTCTAATCACTAAGATCTTGATGTGGGCAAGGTGAGAGCATTCAAAGACTAGGATGTCGACAATATGCAACTAATTCAAACTCACTAGCAACAAGTTGCACAATTTACAATCAATAGCCAACTTGTAGATAATTATGTAGGTATGATCAAATCCATCGATAGATTATAAGTAGGTTTGATTATTACCAAATTAGTAGATAACAAGCAAACCTAATCAATTTCAAATAGGATGATTACAAACTACAGATCTGATCAATGTCAAACTGGCAAATAACAAGTAGATTTGGATCAATGCCAAATTGACAGATAATGAATTCAGATCTTGGCAGCTATGCCATCCAATCTCCATTACAATGCCAATACAAATATTGATGAAGAATATAGTGGTAAAACCTTCTAGAATCCACTTACAAATATAAACTCTAATCTGGCAGTGAACCACACAGATTTAACAATGCAACAACGGAAAATAATCACACACAAACATAGGAATCACAACTATTGAAAACTCTTTTAATCAACATAGGAATATCTGAATTAGAATCCAATAGAGGGGTCTGAAATAAGCAAATACCAGTGAGAATTTGCTCTAGTAGAACAAGGTTGTAGTGGACAATGGATTTCAATGCACCAAACACCCAAAATACAAGTGTATAATAGCCAAGAAGAAGAATATTGTAATCTCGAATAGTTGGCAAACTCTCAGCACTATGAAAAACACTTAGAAACAACTGGCTATAGTCTTAAATTAGACAAAACCATTATCAGTGAGTGCAGCAGGTTGAGTAGATGTTACAAGCCATTGCAACCCTTAGAAACCACAAATGAAGCAACACTTTAACCTTCCAAGATGTACAACTTTTTTTGGAACATGTACAACCCAAAATAATGTTATACCAGCTCACACTGATCACACCAATGTCTATACTTGGTGGTTTGTGTTTGAATGTTGCAACAAAAGATATTGACTAGCGATCAAAGGCAAATCTTCAATAAACAACCCTTAAAATCCTATATGACCCCTTACACCATGGTGTGACTAGCATACAAAGAAGTACAACTACCATGAACAATAGTTTATAACCTAACAACCATCTTGAATGAAGTTTAGCCAACAATGAGGAATATACAACCTTTCACAAAGAAATGATTAACAATATTAAAATATGTGATCCCTCCTAATAATTCCTTTTTCTTGGTGTGAATCCCATTTCATTATAGGTTGCAATCAGGAGTTAGCGACATGGAATGCAAATAACATGTCTCCTTTATCATACAAATAAAGTAATTCTTCCAAAATTGGAACATCAATCTCACAAACAACAATATGCAGAAAATATATTGATATTTGATTGAAAACCAAACTAGAAACACACAAAACAACTAAAATATGCAACTGTAGTGGTATAGATCACTGTAGCAACAATATGGATCACCATAGTAGTGGTACAAATTATTGTAGCAATCTTCAAAAATCATAAAATCTTTGATACCTTCACACCAAACTCAAGAAATCAACTAGAACTAGAACTTTCAGCACAATGGTGACTCTTGATTGAAATCACTTGAAATGGAGTTGAGAGTTTTCATCCTAGGGAAAAGAAATAAGAACTATTGTTTATTCACAAGAAAAAAGAAATTGCTAATAAGCTACAATACTTCTTCTGTGCACAACTCCCTCGTTTATAGGCACTTTTGAGGAAATAAAATATTTTTTTCTTTTTCCTCCAACTTAGATTAAAAAGTGCCTACGAAGCTCCATCACTTTTGTACCTTAGTCCTAGTGACACTTTATAACATAACTTTGGACCCTCTTTTAAAAACACTTTATTATAGTGGACCCTTTTTAAAATAACTTTTTAATAATAAAACATAAGTCACCTTTTTAAAATATAACATAAAGTTAATTTTTGGCTAACTTAGGTTAAATTATTAAATCATTTCCTTAGCTCGAAAAGGGGACATAACGTCCTTTTGTCCAATTTTCCCAATCTTCAACAACCATTGTTGGGGTTTTTAGACCCACCACAACTAGCCATTGTTCATAATCAACTAGGAAGTCTTCCATTTTAAGCTTCCATAGCTCAAAATTCCTTCCAATGAATTTTTCAATCTCCATTCTTCCAAAAGTGCGAGTCATTTCTTTATACCTAAAAATATTCATCTGTACAAAAAACTCTTATTGAAACCAAATATTAGAAACAAGGCTTTTGCCCTTTCCAAACAAGGATTAAGAATTAATTAGGATTTTAATATCAAATGGAGAGAATGATAAGCCTTACCCCACTTAATTTTCATAGAAGAGTTACTACAAAGTTATATAATCTAAAACTGGATTCAACAAAGAAATAATAAATAACACAAAATTTAACCTAGGATACTCTTATGAAAAAAAACCTACCAAACCATAGCACTATTTAGATTGGTTTCATAGTAAGAATATTACAATACAATAAGAATCAAGCTTTTACTATTCAAGATATATTCAACATGCAGAAGATTCAGGTAGCAACATAAACCCCATCTTCCTAGACTAATCCCAACAACAATTACCTACTCCAAAATATGTCAAGTCCAAGGAATTTTTAGTGGCTAGATGTTGCCATTTGACTATTTTTGACATTTCTATCCCCTTACTTGGCTATTTTAAAGCTATTTATAAGTGTCCAATTCATCCACATTTGATATATTTTTTCTAATCTTGAAGCAAAATCACCTTGAGTTAGAAATTTTAATTCTTTAATATGGACACATATCACGCTATTGTATATAAAAATATGGGTCCTAATCTCCCTAGCTTATTAGGGTCTATTTTTTATTTTTATATTTGAACCCCATTTCAAAACCTTTATTTAGAAGTTATATATTGCTAGAAAGCTTAAATATTAAATCACCATGAAAGTTATATATTAGTGGAAAATTTTAGTCACTAAATCACAAAAAAAATTGGTACAATATTGTCATCCACTCTAAAAGATTTTTCAATATGAAAAAATTGCCTAGGACATTATGTTTTTTATTGTGGATTCATTAGGGTTTCTATAGAATTCTCAAGAGGTCATTTGTTAATCATGTCTTATTAACTCCAAATGCAACATTATACTTATAGCGAAAATCCAATACTCACTCATGCAACTTGAGCACTCAATTCATGCAATAAAGTAGTACAACAAAATCCACCTCTTAAGAATAGCATGCTTTAAAAGCAAACTTGAGTTACAAGTTAAAGCAAACTTGCAATGCAAACAATCTCAACTCCCACAAATAATGAATTAACTTATTAGATATTTCCAATAATCATCTAGAGAAGTGTGCTTAATTTAGCTAACCTAAGTGTGAGTTATAAATGTTTACAAGGTTTGTAAGGTGTACAACACACACCTAACCTAACACTAACTTCCTAGCAAAGGCCTATGTTCTTACTATTCTAATACTTGCTTCTGTCGTTCCCTTGGTTCTCAATGTTATGTATTCAAACAAACTACTTATTGATTGACATTTGTCATTTGTTACTATGTATGTCATTTATCTCTTGTGCATGCATATGAGTCTCCAATGAATCACTTCTACGTGCAGATTATTCTTGAGATGCAAATCTTATATATGCTTACACTGATGCTCTTCCTCTACCTTGGTATGTTCTTTACATTCTTTTTTCCCACCATTCTACATGTGATCTTATTTACTTATATGTGCTTATCCATTTACAACTCATAATATGCTCTTTTCCTTTCTAATGCTAGCTCTTTCCTTGGGGGCATATCTCTTTTCTCATACTAGAGAGAGAATCGCCTCAATTATGTACCCTCCCTTATTATGCTATATCACACTTTGTCTTAAATTTCTATCTATTGTTATTCTGCTTCTCTTATTGATCCTTGATGTCTATCTTAAATGCTAATTATTTACCCATTCCTTAGGGGCAATTTTAATGATTAATGAGGGCATTTCATTTCTTGTCCCCTTCTTCTATTAACTTTCCTATCTCGTAGCTTGGAAATTTTCCTTTCTTCCCTTATATATTTTCCCTAATTGGATGAGCTCCTATCCTTCCACTAATCAATTTAAGGGGGCATATCATATACTTTTATTTATATGACCATCCAAACACTTTATTTGGCATAGCTTGGCCTCTTTTGATGTTTGGATGGAAACCATGCATATATTTAGGTGAAAACCACATTACCATTTTTATTTTTAGACCTTTTCTAATTCCCTTGGTGGCAACCACATATATCTGGGTGGCAACCACAACACTTTTTTTTTAAAATTTTTTTTACCTTTTTTGATAGGCTTGGCCCCTTTATCAATGGTAACAACATCACTAATCTCTCTTTCTTATATCTCAATGGTTACAACATAATCAATCCTCAAGGTGCCTCTCATTTTACATGATATTTTTAGCTCATTTATAGCCTTCTATTTCAGTTCTTTACTACCCCATGTGATCCTTCATGGATCCCTAGGATAGTTGGTATAAATTCAAATGCAACATTAGCTCAAGGAAATGAACATGTGTGTAATTTATTTTAGCATTATTCTTTTTTGTTTATTTTAGCATGTTCTTCTATTATTTAATAACATATTTCCTCTAAATGAATAGTAGCTACATTTCTTTTAATGGATGCATACCAAGATGAAGGAGAAAAGTGAAGAGAATATAAAAGATCATGAGCTCTTCTATATCCTTTTGTAGTATCTTTTATAAATTTAGTAATTTATGCAATGTATTTTACTTTAGCATACTTCTTCACCTATGGTGTAGGAGCACCTAGAAAATCATGTTTTGTGTTGTAATAAGGTCTATTTGACCAATGCATTTTTATTTCTGTTGGTCTCTAGGTCTTTCAGGACCTAGAACTCTTTTTGTAAGTCCCAAGTGACTTAGGTCACATTTGTCAAATTGTTAATCACAAGACGGTTGGTCTCCCAACCGTTTGGATTGGTCTCCTAGCCGCTTGGAATCAGTTGGTTTTCCTCAGGGCGAGTTGATAAAAATCCCAGAGGAATAAACCAAATCATGATCAGGGGAGAAGAAGTGTGATTGAATGTGATTGTGTATTGTGCTTGGAGAAATAGAATGATTCTGTTCCGTCAATTTGATTTTTGTTCTTGTAACTGCAAATTGTATAGCTGTAGATTTCCATTCTTTCTATGCTTTCCGTTGTTGCAATATGTCGATGTGAAGCATTCCACTGGTAAGATTTATGTTGAAATCAGTGGAATGTCTTCGTTGTACAAATATCTATTTTTGTTTTCTATTTTGTTTCATTGTTCGGCGGTGCAGAGGATCCAGACAGTGCGAGTTGCACAGTAGGTTGACCTAGCATCTCCATGTGCTAGGGTTCAGGAGAAGGTAAACTGTGCATCAGTGTATCGGCAAGAAAACCCTAATGTGGCCGATAGTAATTGTCTTGCCGACGAGTGAAGGTTAAAGGTGACATCAGAGTGATCGGTGCATTGGCCAAAGATTGCAAGTGTTTGCTGATAGAACAAGTCTCACCGAAGGTAAATGCCATTGGCACATCGAGAGACAAGTTAAGAGTTCACCGACGAGAAGGGTCTCGCTGATAAGGTCACGTCCAACCGGTGTGGAAGCCGTCACGGTTGAGACGAGGAGGAACTTAACCATCATCGGGCATTGGTAGAAGGATGAAAGAGTTGGCCGATAGGAGTAAGTCTTGCCGAAGATCAAGTGAAGTTGAGTTATCGGTGTAAGGTAGACCAATGAAGAGACTTTAGAAAGTCATTCTGACCGATGAAGATGTGTCGGTGGCTCATTTGTTAAGTCTTGCCGACTGTAAGGAAATAGTGACCCGTACTGCATTTTCAGCTGTGCGCTCCCCATCATATTGGCATCAGAGCCTGGAAAGATTTGGGGCAGCAAGTTAAATTGAGGATTTGCAGGAGTGTTGGTGTTTGGGTGCTATCTGTGAATAGTGTATGTCAGACAGAGAAAGCGAGATAGAGGTGGAGAGGATGCCTCCCAAAAGTATCTCATAGGATGCCATTCAGAAGTTGATCGAGGAGATACTTGAATCCAAGCTGGGAGAGTTCAAGCAGTCCAAAAGCAAAGATAGGGAAGATGAAAGTGACAATGATGAAACCAATAAGAAGACAGAGGAGATACTAGTAGACCAGAGGGCATTTGTAAATGCATTGAAGTCAGTCAATAGGGACACCATAGATGGGTTACCTATGTATACTAGAAGTATGGAAGTTGAAGAGGTGATTGACTGGATTGAGGCATTGAACAATCACTTCAAATACAAAGAAGTCCCTGATGATAAGAGGGTTAAGTTGGCAAAGGCAAGATTGAAGGGATCTGCTCTTGCATGGTGGAATTATGAGCAAGGAGAGAGAGTCAAGGAGGGGAAGAATTTGATAACCTCCTAGGAAAGGATGAAAACCAAAATCAAAGCACAATTCTTACCCCTAGACTATAACGTGTAGATGTATAAGAAATTGCAGAACCTCAGACAGAGAGACCTTGATGTGAATGCATACACACAAGAGTTTCATAAACTCAATCTCAGATCAAAGAGAAAAGAAGAAGAGTCCGAGAAGGTGGCTAGGTATTTGAATGGCCTAAGGATGAACATCCAAGATGAGATCAACATCTTAGCACCAGAAACAGTGAACAAGTGTTTCCAAATGGCCTTAAGGGCTGAAGAGAAGATAAAGAGAAAGAGTGAGCAGAATAATAGAGGTAGAGGTGGAAGAAATTTCAGAGGCAGAGGCAGTTTTGGAGGAAGAAGTCCTAACCAGAGGCCTAGTGGTGAGTCTAGCCAAGAAGAGCAAGTTGGAGACTCTAGTAGCCGAGGAGGCTACCAAGGAAGAAGGTCTAATGGAAGAGGTGGGACAAATGGATCAGGTAGAGGATCCAAGTTCTCCAATATGAGATGTTATAATTGCAATCAGATAGGGCACCTGGCATACAAGTGTCCAGAGAAGGCCTCAACTTGTCATGGTGGTGAGAAGATAACCACTTTGCTTCAAGAGGATGCAAGGAGTGTGACATCTCCTAAAGTGAATCTAGCATTAGAACGGGGAGAAAATCTGATGATCAAGAGGACGTTGCTCAAGGAACCAGTGCATACCGAACCATTGCAAAGAAGGGCTTTGTTTAGAATCAACTACAAGATCTAAGGTAAGGTTTGTAAAGTTATTATTGACTCTGGTTCTACTAATAATATTATATCTTTGGAAGCAGTGAATAAGTTGAATCTAGACAAGATACCCCATAGCAGTCCATATAAAGTCAGTTGGTTGAATAAGGGGCAACACATACTCATCAATGAACAGGCATGGGTAGAATTTAGTATTGGGGGGGTATAGAGAGAAAATTTTGTGTGACATCCTTCCAATGGATGCTTGCCATCTTTTGTTGGGCTGACCATGGCAGTTTGACAGAAAGGCTCATCATGATGGAGAAAAGAATGCTTACTCATTCCAGAAGGATGGTGTGACTTATAGGATACAGTCATTGGTAGAAGAGGATCCACAACATGTAGGGTCTAGTGTAATGATGGTAGGAGAAAAAGAATTCATGGATACATTAAAGGAAGGTGGTGGAGTAGGTTTTGCTTTGATTGTGAAGCCTAAGGGGGAACAGAAGGAAATTGTGAGAGAAGTAGGGCCTAAGGAGGTCAGAGATTTGCTTGAGAGTTACAAAGGAGTGATTGCAAAAGATATACCTGATTCCCTACCACCTGTCAGAGACATTATCCATCAGATAGATCTCATACCTAGACCGGTACTCCCCAATAAGGCAGCATATAAAATGACCCCTCAGCAGAATGAAGAGATAGCAGATCAGGTTCAAGAACTCCTAAACAAAGGACTGATAAGGAAGAGCCTTAGCCCATGTGTAGTACCTACTGTCTTAGCCCCAAAGAAGGATGGGAAATGGAGGCTTTGTACCGATTCTAGGGCCATAAATAGGATAACCATCAGATACAAGTTTCCTATTCCTAGAATAGAAGACCTAATGGATTATTTGGGTGTGCTACTTATTTCTCCAAAATAGACTTGAAGAGTGGGTATCACCAGATAAGGATAAGAGAGGTGGATGAGTGGAAGACAACATTTAAAACCAATGAATGGTTATATGAGTGGCTTGTGATGCCTTTTGGTCTTTCAAATACCCCTAGTACCTTTATGAGGCTGATGAATGAGGTGTTGTAGGAATTCATAGGGAAATTTGTGGTAGTCTACCTTGATGATATCTTGGTGTTTAGTAAGAGCAAGGAAGAACACTTGGAACATTTGGAGATAGTCTTGAAGAGGCTGCAAGATCAGAAGTTATTGATAAACTTGGAAAAGTGTGACTTCATGAAACAAGAATTGGTGTACCTAGGTTTTGTCATCTCTAAGGGTGATTTGAAAATGGATCTTTCCAAGGTAGAGGCTATTTTGAATTGGCCTACACCTAGGACAACAGGAGAGGTCAAAAGTTTCCATGGCTTGGCCACATTTTACAAAAAAATTATTAAGAACTATAGTGATATTTGTGCACCTATGTTAGAGACCATCAAGGGTGGAGGTAAGATGAAGTTTGTGTGGACAAAATAGGTAGATCAGAGTTTTGAAAGTCTGAAGTAGAAAGTTGCCAAGTATCCTGTTTTAGTACTTCCTGATTTCAATAAAGTCTTCACCATTGAATGTAATGCAAGTGGGCTAGCCATAGGAGCAGCGTTGAGTCAAGAAGACAGACCAGTAGCCTTTTTTAGTGAAAAATTGAATGAAACTAAGAGGAAGTACTCCTCTTATGATTTAGAGTTGTATGCCATGGTACAAGCTCTAAAAAAATGGAGTCACTATTTGCTTCCTAAAGAATTTATTGTATACACTGACAATCATGCTCTCAGTTTTTTGAATGGACAATGAAGCTCAGTCATAGACACATGAAGTGGGTGGAAAGTCTTCAAGCATACACCTTCATCATCAAGCATAAGAAAGGGATAACCAATAAGGTTATTGGTGCTTTAAGCAGAAGGGTGTTGACAATGCAAGAAGTGTAGCTACAAACCATGGGTGTTGAGGCACTCAAAGGATTGTATGAAAAGGACCAAGATTTCAAGGAGATTTATAAGGTATGCAGTGAGTTTGCCAATGCTTTCCATAGTGAATTTTCAAATTATACATTGTAGTATGGACTTTTGTTTAAATGAAGTCAACTATGTATCCCTAAGTGTTCAATGAGGGATAATATAGTGAAGGAGAAGCATAGTGGTGGTTTAGGAGGACATTTTGGGCTCAGTAAGACCTTAGATCTTGTAAGAAGATTTTACTTTTGGCCAAGGATGCAATCTAATATCAGAAGGTTTGTTGAGAGTTGTATGATTTGCCAGAGAGTAAAAAGGGTCTCAACCAATGCAGGACTGTACCAACCTTTGCCCATACCAAACAAACCTTGGGAAAGTTTGAGTATGGATTTTGTGATGGGATTGCCCAAGACAAGGATAGGTTATGATAGTGTGTTTGTTGTGGTAGATAAGTTCAGCAAGATGGCTCACTTTATTCCATGTAAAACCACCAATGATGCCAGTTACATTGCAGGTTTGTTCTTTAAAGAAATTGTCAGGATTCATGGATTGCCTTTGAGTATTATATCTGACAGAGACAACAAATTTGTGGGACATTTCTAGAGAACCTTGTGGAAACGATTGGGTACAAATTTGTCCTTTAGTTCAACCTATCACCCTCAGACTGATGGCCAAATTGAGGTTGTGAATAGGTCATTAGGCAATCTGCTGGGATGTTTGACAAGAGAACATGGCAGTAGTTGGGATGTGGTACTCCCACAAGCAGAGTATGCCTATAATGATTATATGAATAGAAGTATAGGTCTAAGTCCTTTTGAAGTTGTCTATGGTAGTCATCCTCCAGGCATTTTTGAATTGAGAGATGTTCAAGGGTTGGACAAAAGGAGTGGACATGCTGATACATTTGCAGAGGCTATGAAAGAGATCCATCAACATGTCAGAGATACTCTACACTAGAACAGTCAGAAGATCAAGGCTAGAGTGGATCAAAGAAGGGATGCGCAGTACCAAATAGGAGATATGGTCATGGTTCATCTCAACAAGAACAGTCTACTCACAGGAAAACACAAGTTAATGATGCAAAAAATTGGACCTTGTTAGATTCTGGAGAAATATGGTCCTAATGCTTACAAAATTGAACTCCCTGATGATATTGTTATATCACCTATATTCAATGTTGCTAACCTGACATTATATAAGAGTCCTGATATAGGAGAAGGTACAATAGATTCTATCCAAGACAATGCAAAGTGGGTGCAATATTTACCACCTAAGGAACCATCAAAGATGGAGTGCATCTTGGATAGCAGGACAACCAAGAAGACAAGAAATTAGATCTATTTTGAGCACTTAGTCAAATGGCAAGGACTTATAGACTTAGAGGCCACATGGATGCTGGAAGAAGACATAAAAAAGCAGGGTGGTGATTTGCCGCAGTTAGTCTCTAAGAGGACTTGAGACAACTTTCACCTGGGGAGTATGGTGCAGGAGCACCTAGAAAATCATGTTTTGTGTTGTAATAAGGTCTATTTGACCAATGCATTTTCATTTCTGTTGGTCTCTAGGTCTTTCAGGACCTAGAACTCTTTTTGTAAGTCCTAGAACTCTTTTTGTAAGTCCCAAGTGACTTAGGTCACATTTTTCAAATTGTTAATCACAAGACGGTTGGTCTCCTAGCTGCTTGGAATCGGTTGGTTTTCCTCAGGGTGAGTTGATAAAAAATTGAGAGGAATGAACCAAATCATGATCAGGGGAGAAGAAGAAGTGTGATTGAATGTGATTGTGTATTATGCTAAGGAGAAATAGAATGATTCTGTTCCGTCAATTTGATTTCCGTTCTTGTAATTGCAAATTGTATAGCTGTAGATTTCCATTCTTTCTGTGCTTTCCATTGTTGCAATATGTCGATGTGAAGCATTCCACTGGTAAGATTTCTGTCGAAATTAGTGGAATGGCTTCGTTGTACAAATATCTATTTTTGTTTTCTATTTTGTTTCATTGTTCAGCGGTGCAGAGAATCCAGACAGTGCGAGTTGCACAGTAGGTTGACCTAGCATCTCCATGTGCTAGGGTTCGGGAGAAGGTAAATTGTGCATCGGTGTATCGGCAAGCAAACCCTAATGTGGCTGATAGTAATTGTCTTGCCGACGAGTGAAGGTTAAAGGTGACATCAGAGTGATCGGCACATTAGCCAAAGATTGCAAGTGTTCGCCGACATAACAAGTCTCACCGAAGGTAAATGCCATCGGCACATCAGGAGACAAGTTAAGAGTTCACTGACGGGAAGGGTCTCACCAATAAGGTCATGTCCAACCGGTGTGGAAGCTGTCATGGTTGAGACGAGGAGGAACTTAACTGTCATCGGGCATCGACAGAAGGATGAAAGACTTGGCCGATAGGAGTAAGTCTCGCTAAAGATCAAGTGAAGTTGAGTTATCGGTGTAAGGTAGACTGACGGAGAGACTTTAGAAAGTCATTCTGACTGACGGTTGTTTGATCGATGAAGATGTGTCAGCAGCTCATTTGTTAATTCTTGCTGACTATAAGGATATAGTGAATCGTACTGCGTTTCCCACTGTATGCTCCCCATCAACCTAGTTGTACTATCTCACTAAAGTGGGGGCGAAGTGTAGGGTCAAAAATTACCTACAAGTTGTAATTTCTACCTTATGTTTTGACACTCATTTTAGTGTCCATTTCTAGAGATGCATTCTAGGGATCATTTGCCATTTTTCGATAATTCTATCCATCATTGGATTGATTTACAACCATCTACAAGCCTCTCCAAACCCCTACAACCTACCCTAGAATTTTGAGACCCTTATTTTGAAAAGGACAATCAGGAAAGATGCACAAGTGTCATGGACACTTGTGCACCTCAAACACTTGATTTAAATGAGCTTAAAGCCTTAATTTCTAAGTTTTCCTAACATGTTTTCTAATGGTCATTTGGACTTGTGTATTAAATAAAGTCATGTTGAGTTTTGAAAGGGTTCTACTCACAACTCATTCTCCTACTAAGTTTTCTCCTAGATTTTATATTGCTACAAGGTTTTGAAGCTCCTCCATTGAAGATTTATTTGTAGAGATCTCCCTTGTCATACACCCTTGCTCATTTTCTCTCTAGATTCTCCATCCTCATAGTGAAATCCTGCATGCCACTCTCCCTTCATTGTTTCTCCTATTGACCTCCCAATTTCCTATCCAGTGGCTTCTAAGAATCCCTAATTCATTGCATTTCTATGCTCCATTGCTCCTTCCTACATATTTGATCCTAAAACACCTTATTTTGTTTCCCTAAATTAGTCCAATTGCATCCACCACCCATTTATTTCCATCACTTACACATAGTGCGTGGAAATTGAGGGCCAATAGGGGGTAAAAAGTGGCCACTTTTTTCTTTCTTGAAAGCAACAAAAAAACTTTGACAAGTAATTCAAGATATCTACACTCAAAATTTCAAGATGTGATAAGAAAAAGTTTAGTAGTGCTTAAAATCTAGTTTTTGAAATACTATTTTTTGTTTTAAAAGGTGGAGATTAAGAGGTTCAAATAGGGGGAGCACACAAAGTGGTCCTATTCTTATTAGAAAAATATCATAGTGTTATATGTGCACCCCCATAAATTATTGAGTTTTTAAAGTATTTTGTAGATCCCTTCAGTGGAAAGTTAGCTAACATCATGTAATATTTGTTAGAATTTTTTGCTAATTTTTTAACAAATAGATTATTTTATACTAATTTTCAAAGTGGACACATCCTAAAAAATTTAAAATTGAGTACGCTCCCCCTAATTTTGAGAAAAAACAATCAAAAATTAATTTTTTCAAGAATGTGTATAGAATGGAGAGTAGAATATAAAAGTGTAATTTGTTTCAAATTGGGTTGAGCAAATAAAAAATGATGCCAAAAAAGAAATACATGTGTTTTTGGCAAAAACTGAAGAGACTACTAAAAGTAATCAAAGATCAAAACCCTAATATATTTGGATCTTAAAAAAAAATTACATGGTTAGAAAGCTAAGATAAAGATTGATCCATAGTGGTGTTTTTTGAAATAATTTCTTAAAATGTGTGAATTTGATGGAGAACACACTCAAGATTAGTTTATTTTTATTTTTATTTTTTGCAAAAAATAGATTTGGGCACCTTACATGTAGGTCCAACCTCTACGATCAAATATCCAAGCCAAATGCAAGCCTAAGGGTGGGATTCTAAATAAAATGCAAACAAAACATCCACTTGTTACAAATTCAAAAGAGAGAGCATGCTAAGCGTAAATTCTTTATTTTTAAGGTAATTATAATGCAATTGTGTTATAATGTGCATGTATTATGGCTCAGGATTTTCAAGACATAATGCTAGTGCATTATAACATGCTTTTGTTATGTCATATTTTTCTTTAAAACTTTTTTTGGCCACTTTTGGCCCCCCAACTTTGTGCATTTATCACATAGAGCTATCTCTCCTTTCTAGGGTTTCTTTCTTCATAGGTGCAAATCTTTGCACAAACCACTCACACAATCACTAGGGCTTTCACATACTCAAGAATTTTCCAAGGATATAGTTTAATGTTGGAAAATACTACCTAAGGGATTGATGGAGACAATCTACTAAATAGAGAAACCCCATTTTTATGTCCCATACAACTTTGACAAGCTACAATAGAAGATCAAGGACATTTCTAGATAAGATACAAATATAGAAAAGATTAGGATAGAATAGTGAACAAGTTTTGAAAGTTTCATAACTCCTTAGGGAGACACAAATACTAGTGTTTAAACATAGGCATTGATGTGGTTAGGGGTAGAAGCACCTAGATCCAACATTGGTGTCTAGACAAGGACATAGACAAGGGTAGGAGCACCTAGATCTAACAATGGTATCCCTATTGATGCAAGCAAGATAAAAAAATTTAGGTGCTAAGTTCTAGTATTCTACTTTCTATTTCTTCAATCAAATCCAACCTTCAGTTATTCAAGGGATGCACATTTTCTATCTCCCCTCTTTCCTTTTCTAGTTCCTGTACTAGTTTTAACACTAAATTTTAGCTTAATTGAAAATTTTGAATTTGTTTATTCTCTCTATTGTTATATCATAAAATATTTTAGATTAAACTAATGCATTGAAAAAAGGGCCTAGGTTATTAGTTATTTCATTTACAAACTACAACCACCTATGGTTCCCAAAATCATTCTTTCAGTGGAAAATAAAAAACCATAACTCTACCAAACTATTATTCTCATCAAATATAAAAAGGAGAAAACTCTACTACAAATACAACACTGAACAACAAACAAGAACAAATAGTAACACCACCATATTGAAAATAGGAAATGCAACTACTACCAACACTCTCTCAAGAAATTTACCCAATCTCCAAGTAAGAAACTAAATTGAGATGTGAATGAGCCTACATCCTCATGGTGGACCCTCAAACCTCCTCTTAAACCCCCTAAATTATAGCAATAAGATGCAACATGCTCATCTCTAAAAAAATTGACAACACAAGCATTAGATGACATGACAAAAGTGGACATGGTAAAAAAAAAATTATGGTGTTCTCCCAATTATTTGTGTTCTCCTAGGAAATATAAATAATTAGAAAATTTAGCAACCTTTATTTCTCATCAACAATTGACTCAAGGAAATACCAATAATGCTTTAGTTGGAATTTAGTTTTCAGTAGTTAAAAACTAATAATTTAGTAATAGTGGAATCCAATATCATAGTAGTTAAAAACCAATAATATCAATCTTGAAAACCAATATCACAAAATAAAAATAAATGAATAATAGTAATATTAGAATATAATTTTGACACTTTTTCAAGAAAAAAATAATGCTATTTGATCCAATATTTGAGGTTTTATATCAATATTTAATGAAATATTGGTTCACACAAAAAGAAAAATAACATGGATTCCAATTCCTAAATAAAAATATTTCGACTTGAACAAATATTTATCAAAGGATCAACTATACATGAAGATTCCAAGCCTTTCACACATATGGAAAATCTAGAGGGATTTTCACCTTGGGGTTGGAATGAAAATCACCTATTGGGAGATGATTGATTTACCCACTTTTAAGGTTGATCTTCCATAACCAATCCTAAGTTATCAAATGGTCAAATTTAACACATATATTGTTCTTTCTATTTCTTTAAATGCTTTACTTTTGATTGATTTACATGTTCATTGAAACTATGAGAATGATGCAAAGCCACCTTTCATGGTACATGTTGACATAAGCAACCATGAACATTTATTTTTATTTCACAACCTTCATTTCTCCCTTTTGCGCACCTTTTATTTTATTTTTTCTAATTACATATACAATTATGTTTTCTCCTATGTATCTGAGATGGTGCGAAGCAATGCAAGTGTCCACAAGACACTTCATTCATGTCGACTCAAACCATAGTTGTCTTTGCCTTCTAATTCATAACTTATTTACATGAGCTATATTTACATGACCTTTTAATGGGATTTTGGTAAAATTTATATGTTTTTTCACTTATATTTTTATTTTTCCTCTATGGATTTGAGATGACTCAAACCAATACAAGTATCCATGAGACACTTCATTCAAGTTGACCAAAAAATAACTTGCTTTGGCCTTTTGCTTATACTATTGTTGTTGTACTTCTCCTTTCATTTTCACATCTTTAGTCTTCATTAATTCTATGAATGAATTTACATGGATTTTTTATATAAACATTGATCTCACATATTCATAGATATTACCTATTTTTGTAGTGTAATTTTACAATTTATTGATTCTTAAATTATTTCATTTATGCCACTTTCCATCACAACACACTAATACTTAGCTTCCCCGCTTAAGCCGGAATTATCCAAGCACTTATACATCTCCTTGTGGAGAAGAAAAGCATATTGCTACATCTCAAATCATGCCATTACTCTTACACAATTTCACATTGAACACAATATGCCTCGACATTGCTCTTACATGATAATACTTCAAAATGACATTTATCCTATTACTTTTTCACAATAATATCCTATAAAAAATTTCTTATGCCATTCTCATAAGAACATGTATTTTGTATGAAATCATACATATTGTGCTTCCATGATCATATCTCACAATGAAATTTGGAACATGAGCATCTTACTCACACCAATGCTTGTCCTCACATGGGGAAACATTGGGGTAAAATGTTTTCCCAACATTACATAATTTATAATGCCTATAACATACAAATCACATCTAGAGCCATCATATTTCTATATTGTGTGTGTGGGTGGGGGCAAGGAAGGGGGGATTGGGTGCATTACATTATTACATCTATTTTCTCCTCTTCTCAAATTGAATCCACAATGCCCTTATGCACTCAATTTAAGTGGGTATACAATATCTATTTCATCTTAAACATGGCTTGCTGATTTTATACATCATTGGGTCAACTTGGTCACAAATCCATGATTTCCTTATGTATCATGATTTCATTCACACCTGGCTTTTACATGGATTCATGCTTACATACGTCCTGGGTCCTATTCATAATTCCATTTACACTCATATTTTAGAAGGTGATCATGTTTACATAATTTGCCAACTTAGTGACAAATCCATAATTGTCTTATGCATCATGATCCCTTTATAGACCTCATGCTATGTGTCTATAACGTGGGTTCCAACTTGGTCACAACTCCACAATGCCCTATACACTATGGCATACAACTCATCACTTTAGACATTTTTCACTTCACATTTGAATCACAACACAATGTTTGATTATTATAATTTTTTTGTGTAGTAACATTATTTTGCGAGAACATCTCATGATTGTGTGCATATATGGAAGATATCATATACCTAGGTACATGAAGATCTTAAGGCATTGGATATTGTACCCTATGTCGGATTGCTTATTTGATTTACTTCATATTTTACTTTGGCATGCATGATTGTTGTAGATTCACATGCACACCAAGGTGGGAGAAAAATGTAAGGGATCAAAATGCATACCCTACATTCTTACACATTTGTTTTACACTACTTTGGGCACTATCGTAATATATTATTGTAATGCTCAATTTGAAGTGTTTGACAGACAAACTAACCCTAATCCTATAGCCATCAACTAAAATCTCCATATCCACTACCGTAGTTAGGATCTGTCCTATCCTTTAGATGTCCTACTAGCCTATACTAGGTTGCATAACTTAGCTAATCCAACAAATTCAAAGTTCAAACTTTCCACTCATGGGCCAACCTTTAAAACAAAAATTACCTCATTTTAACTCATGCACCAAATACACCGAATTAAATGACTAGAAACATGTATTTATAGACAATTCTAAATCATTAGAACTCATTAAATAATACATTACTATATCTAATATTTTGAAGACACATCTACACCAAAAATACTTAGAACATTTTCAACTCATAATATTTCAAAGTGCCGTATCCTTAAACATTGCAATGTTAAATTTAATATGTGTGCAATTTTTATTAACTCCTAAATACATTTTTCTACTAGTTAATCCAAAATCTTTTCTCTAATCTAAACAAGAGAGGCATTGCCTCATGTTCCTGCGGATGATGTGGCAAATGTAATGATTGTTGTTCTAATTAATAGTTGTTATGCCCTATTGTGTGTGTCTATTTTGAACTAAGGTTTTCATATGCTTTTCCAGTAGTTTATTATAGGTAAGAATATTGGCCTTTCTTGAAACAAAATCTTGTATGTTTCTAGTGTAGAAGGGGAGAGAGAATTGTAAATTTGCCACACATTCAAACTACCATGACCTGGAAAGAATATAAATGGAGATTTTGATAACACAATCAAACTACCATGACCTGAAAAGAATATAAATGGAGATTTTGATGCCTATAGATGAAAGAGAGTATGTCAAGCATTTATAATAGTTCAGATGCACATTTGGGACATCCCATATGATAATGAAATTTAAGTGTTTAAGCTAATACATATATTTCAACATATAATACATCCATACATGGATACTATTGTTGGCATTGTTATATGATTGGGTAGGAAGATGTTGGATAATATTGTTGACATTGCTATTGATTTAAATTAGATGTTGACCCTTAAGCTGTCCAAATTGTAGTCTCAATGGGAAGTAAAGTTAAATGATACATTTGGACTTCTTTGATTGCCATCTAAGTAACATAAGACCATAGTTATTGTTCAAGCAAAATTATTTTCAATGATTAGAACTCTGCAACTCTATAAATTAAACCTTCAGTAAATCTCAGCACATGTTAACATGGATGGGTAATGCTTTCCAATCCCAAGCACACATATAGTAGGACAGCCATGAATGCCAGTCTTGCATCCAACCCACCTTAAAGCACATAATTGTACTTTTGCCACCAATCTCTTTTGTATCTATAAACAACAAAGCTAAAGATGAATCCCATGACTATCTAGCTTGTGTAGTTAACTGCTATTGCAGACCCAATTTGCACTGCATATTAATCAATCTGATCCATTCTTTGTCTGGGTATGCCTTATGAGCCAGCCATGGCAAAAGTGGAGCAATTGCCCCACCTAAGGCTGCCAAATATCCTTTTAGGACATATTAACCCCATATCAAGAGGTATCATAGAAAACATGGTCTGATGGGTTGTGCCCAAGTATACTATTGCAGCGATCACTGTGCCTACTATCTGTAGAAAATAAAAATAAAAGTTAAATTAGCCATATGAAATTTTACAAATTCCAAGTCTAAGAAAGTCTATTCTTAAATATCATCCACTTTAATAGTGAAAGGTCAATTTCGGCCAATAGAAATCGGACAAATATGTACTACTTTTTGTTGTGAATGAGGTGTAAAATTGCTATTGAATGTTTGATCATTGAAATAGATGATATTTAAGTAAAGTGAGAAAGTCCTACTAACCTATTTTTAACTCTTTTGTATTTTTTTTTTATAAATTAACATCTTTTAATAAATCTATTAACAAATAAAATAAAATAAAAATTTAACTAGGCAAAAGAATGTTCCCTATCTAATATTTCGAGATTCAATGTATCAATAAAATTACAACGAGTCTTTGATAGTGGATTTCTCATACGGACACGCTCTGCAGGAGTTTGTACCTACAAATACAGTCTACATTTTTTTTATTGTAATAAGTTGGGCAGAATTTGAACTGGGCACAGAGTATCAATTTTATCAGAGCTTATAACAACAGAATTTACCTCTTTATTCCAGTTACTCCAGCGATCATACCCCACCATATACCCTCTCAGATGCCAATAGGAAAATTTAATAAATTATAATAAGAGATATAACAGTATTTGTAATTTTAATTTTTAATTTTGTTCTTATTTTGGTGATATATTAACCATTAAATTGATTAATATTTTATTTTAAATAAAACATCATATACTTAAAATATATTTTAATTTTTAAATTATGTACATTATAAATATATTATTGAAATTAAAATTAAAAATAACATTTAAAGACAAAGCAACGAGACAACAATTATTAGGCCTAGATTAAAAGATATACAAGATTAGATAAGCATACTATAAAAAGCTGAAGACATAGTCAATTCAAATGAAAAGATTGTAACTTAACACAAGTTCTTGAAGAGAAAGACCATCTTGAATTTGCTCACAAATGACTTGACCCCTGTTTACCAAATAAAATTATTTTTCAACATCACTAAATTTTGATCAATAAAAATAAGATAACTATTTTCCATTTTTTTAGGGGATGAGGTGTAAAATTACTATTGCTTCTTATTAGAGAATATAATATTTAAATAGAGTGACCAAATAATAGCTCCATAAGATTCTCCCATAGACTTTTTGGCATAAGATTAAAAAAATATCAAAATAAGTCCAAATGATAAGTTGTCTTCCACCATTAGGGGAAATAATCAGGCAACGTAGATTGCAATCAGAGGGAGAAGGGAGAAGTAAGAAGCATAGACACGCTCATGGGTTCAATGGAAGAGGAATAGACTATAAGAGATGAAAGCCATGGTAGACTGGCTATGATGGAGCTTGCAAACATGCTGAGTGTGCCCATGGCTCTCAATGCAGTTGTCCAACTAAACGTTGCAGACATCATATGGCAAAATGGTCTTACCAACCCACTTTCTGCAGCACAAATATCATCAAAAATACCCACAATAGCACACACTTCCTCTTTTTCTTCCTCTGAAAATCTACAGAGAATATTGAGAATGCTTGCAAGTTACGTTGTATTCAAGGAGATTGTTTTCATAGACTCTGATGGAGTTTCTCAGAGATTATATAGCCTAAAAGAGGTGGGAAGAACTCTGGTTAAGGATGAGATGGGTCTATCATTTGGGTCATATGTATTGCATTTATAGCCTAAAAGAGGTGGGAAGAACTCTGGTTAAGGATGAGATGGGTCTATCATTTGGGTCCTATGTATTGCAGCAGTATCAGAAGGCATTGCTGCATACAGCTGTACTGGACCCTACATAGGAGGCCTTTAGACAAGTTCATGGAAAACCTACCTATGAATTTTATGGGGATGATGGTGATTCTAATGAGCTCACGAGGACTGCCATGGCAAGTGTTTCTATTCCTTTTATGAAGACTTCTTTGAATTGTTATGATGGTTTTGAGGGTGTTGATATTGTAGTCAATGTTCGAGGCAGCTCTGGATTCTGTTTGCATATGATCATACCGAAGTATGTACATATGAGAGGAATCAACTTTGATCTACCACATGTTGTTGATGGAGCTCCTTCCTATCAGGGTAATTTTTTTAGACCCCTAAGGAAGCGGTCCCATGGGAGGGGGCTTCCCAAATTATCTCAGCGGCGCTGCTGAGATTTTTTAGGAGATTTTTTAGGAGCATTTTACAACAGGTGGTCCCATGAATTTTGTAGCTGCTGATATGCTTAAAATTTTAGGCTCCAAATTTTATGGAAGCTGGTGGTCTCATGAATTTTTTTTAACAATATTTTATGCTAAATAATTTAGCAGAGATTTTTTAGGAAGCTAGGAAATAAAAACATAAACTGTAAAATTTCCCTCCAAATTTTTTCCTAAATTAAGTGATGGGAATGAAAAAACTAGGAGTTAACTCCCTAAACTGGGGGGGGAAAGTTTCAGCCCCACCCCATCTACCCCTGCTCAAAAATAACCTCCTAAACATTAGCTGCTCCTATTTTGGAGGAAAAGATTCTGATTTAAGCATTAGCAAATTTTTTTGAGTTCCATGGGACCCTTTGCTCCACAAAAATAGATCCTCTAGCAGCTCCATGGGACCGCTTCCTAATAAATTGTATGCAAATTATGATATTGAGTCAGATTGGTGAATTGTAATCTTCTAGTTCATAAAATCTGTAGTTGAGCTGCTAGAAAGAAAAAGAAAATTGCTATATCAAGGTTCAACAAATCAGCTGATCTCAAAAACTACGGATGGAATATTTTAGAATAGTATTGCGGTTGGTGTAACTAACAAGGCTTATAAACGAGAAATAAATCCCCATGGAATTAGAAAGAAAAGGGCAATTAATGAATCTTTAGTTTTGTAACAAACAAACAGATACCAAACAGGGTCTTTGACAAAACTTTCCCCCACAAAAAAATAGCCACATGAGGTATCTATTTGATATACCAATTTAGATTTAATAGTTGAACAGTCACCAACAAATTTACATCCCATTCATATAAAAAAATACTAAATACTAAATATTTCTGAATAGGATTGAATATTTGTGAATAGCACAAAATATTTCTCCAAAAATATTTAGATATTTTCCCTATTTTTATTGATGAAAATTGATCTGATTTTAGAATAGCAACAATAAACTAACTTCTTTTATTGTGAACAGTTTCCAAGAATAAAATTGAAGGATGAATAGTAAACCGGAATTCATACAAAAGAAGAACAGTCTATATCTGTATGATGTCAGGGGATCCTTAGCTTGTTAATTAAAAAGTGGTTTATGACATGCGCTTGATGGAATATTTTGAAAATGGTGCATCTATCATGGAGGCTGTTATAATTTTAATGGGGTATGGTGGGGCAGTTGAGGGTTTTTTTTGGTTTTAAAACAATATAAACATATGGGTATGTCAATTTTACATCTACTGAGAATCAAGATATATGCAGCCTGAACGGGACAAACTCTAAATATATTCATTTTTCAAATAAGGAAAGAATTTGCTTATTACATTATTTTGGGTGCAGGCGTAGCAGCTGTAATTTCGCTTATGTTAGTTTTGCCAAGATCTGGAATCAATGGCGTCAGAATCTACTTTTCATAGGAACAATTAACTTTATGAATGTCAAACTCACCTTATTTTCTTGTTTTAAAATTACAGCTGTAACGCATCGAACAAAAATGACATGGAATTCACTGTTAATTTTAACTTTCGGATTGACAATCCGTGATGGAAAGGAAATTGGGGACAGAGATAACTACAGGCAATGCACAGATTGGCAGAGTGGAAGGCGAGGAAATGAATTTAGGGCTAGGTTTTATTTTTCACAGATGGGAAGGGTAAAAATTATTTAAATTCTATGGGATATGCATCACATACATTTCAGGAGATACTTCGGTTGGAGCCCCAGCGGTCCTGGGATTGGTTTAGGTTATCTTAGTTAATGTAGTTTATAATCGCCCTACAATTCATTGCCCCTTTGTATAAATTGGTGTGCCTCAATCAGAATTCTTGATACCTAAGAGTTTTGTTTCCATGGCAGGGGCAGGAAAAAGTATGTGGGTATGTTGGTGGGCTCTCAATGTCATTTTTGTTTTTGTTGGTGGGATTGATTCTCAAAGTGTTGCTGGTCCAGAATTTGCAGCCTGTGCAGGCCGTGAAAAGAGGAGTGAATTTTCAATTTCTTTTTACATGAGGCAGCCTTTGAATGTTTTTTTTAAAAAAGAAACTATTGAAAATGAGTTTCTAGGTGGCGTTGAAAAAAAAGGGAGATGAAAAGCAGAAGCATAAGAAAAACCAGAGAGGTCCCATATTCACATTCAAGACTAGAACCTGCTTTAGTAGAAGCATTTCTCTTGAAAATTTTTACAGGATGCCAACTAGTAGTTAGATTTTTTACGAGTATATTGACTTTAATGATATCCCTTCTCTCCTTTGTCAAAGCTACCAACTTAATGGCATCATATGCTTTTTCCTGCTCAATGGTGGATAAAGTAATCTTTCATACACCTGACATGTATATTAATGTTATGTGGTCAGAGGATCATGTCATGTATGAGGGACAAATGCTCAAGCTTAAGCTTGATAACAGCTCTGGTATAAGAGTAGTGTTGTTTCTTTTTGTTTTTTTTCCCTCATAATTTCGTTTATTAAAAAAATATTCTTTAAGCTTGATAGCAACTCTGGTATAAGAGTAGTTTTCGTTCTTTTTGGTTTTTTTTCCCTCATAATTTGCTTTCTTGATGATGAATTATGCACTATCTATATTAAAAATATATTCTTTCATTTAACCCTCCCGAACTAGATTGTGTGTTGCTGTGTAGAAGTGCCTTAAACAGCTCCTCTGTTTCCAAGGTGGTGTTGTAGGGGTCAATTATTGTGAAGATGGTTTACAAGTTTACATGTTGTGATGGTGGTACAGGTACAGGATTTGCTTCCAAGAGCACAAGCTACTTTTGTCTCCCCTGGCATAACCTTAGCCATTAGTATCTAACAGAGTAATGGGATATTTCGGCCTTCTAAGGGTATCTTCAAGATAGGTGGCTAGGAGTTGTGAAGAGAGGCATGTATAGATGAATGGCAGCCAAAAACTCCCGTGAACAGTGTGTTGCACTCTTCTTTCAACCTGAATTGGATGGTCTTTGGTGTCCAAGACTCGGCATGCCTATTTCTGTAGGTCACAACCCTTGTGTATGCAGGCCGTGAGCCTTATATGGCCGTGGGCCTTCTATATGCAGGCTGTGGACTTTTTATTGAAGCCAAGCTCTCCATCATTAACCACAAGTCAACCTTCTCCAAGCACAAAATGACCTTCTCAGATGAAGAAATTTGGACATGACCACTTTGACCTGGTATGAGTTGAAATCATTGAAACCTGCAACATAAACACTGTAAAATAATGCCCAAAAAACCAGAGCTTACAAACTACGAATCCTGATTAGGCTGAATAGGCCAAACAATGGGGCAAGGCTGCTAAATGGAGCCATGAGGCCAAGCAATGGGCCCGAAAATAGGATGTATAGAAGCCACAAGTTGAAGAGTTTATACTCTTCTTTATTCAAACTGAAACACAATTTTTTTAATATTAAAAATCTGTGCATAACAATAACATTTTAAGTTTTTAGTCATTGAATGAATTATGAAACCACAGTTAGCATAAGATAGAGCAGTGGAAAGTTTAGTTTTGGCTGGAGGCAAGTTTGTAATTAATGTACTTGGTGAGGGCAAGACTTATGCTATCATGAAGCAACTTCTGAAGCCATATAAACCAGGGGAACCTCGATTTTTGGGTTGCTAACAAAGGAAGCAAGCAATGGTGGCAAAATTCTTAGATGCAGTATTTAGGAAATTTCTTTTAGCTTGACTGCAGCAATACTTTGAGCAGTATTCTATCTGAATGTTTGTTACAACTACTAGTTTATTTTAAATTTGCATAGAATTTCCACTCTTGAATTTGTAATGAATATCTCTCTGACGTCAGGAATTGTGCTAATCATTTATATTGTTTTTCTTTCAGATATCTTGGATGGAATGTACTGTGCAGAGTGGCATGGAAGCTGGAGACCATTGGGTCCTCTATGCAACTATTGATGATGGTCAATTACAGGTTTGTCATCCAGACTTGGCAAACGAGGACATAGAAACATTTTTTTAGATAATTTATAGTTCCTTGTTCTTACAAAATATAGAAGAAATCATGAAACCAAATTTAGCTTTTTTGTTATTCTTACAATGGTATTTCTTTTGTTAAATTGAATTTGTGTTTGACAATTAATCTATAAAATAAATCAATTCAACTTGCTGCAGTATATCTCTTTGAGAAAACAAGGCACGTTACCTCTTTGACACACTGTGATAGATACAAGACTTGTGCTGTAACCAGAATCGACTAAAATAGCCTTACTAAGTGCAATCTTGATGCATCTATGCAGAAATTTTAGTAGCAAGATGGTTGATGGAGTGATAATAATGTGGGGCGATCAGATTCGATGATTCCTCCGCGCTTGAGCAGAAACAAAGACATGAAAATGACCGTAAATCATCACATTGATTTCTTACTCTTAAAAGATCAGATTTCATAAGATTTCCGGGGAGATTTGATTTGATTTATTGTAACAGCGATATTTATTTCATTGAATTTTTTAATATTTTATTGTATAGTTATATTTATTTCATTGAATTTTTTAATATTTTATTGTATCAGTCATATTTATTTCATTGAATATTTTAATATTTTTTTATGTCATTCAACAAAAGTACTAATAGAATTGAAATTTCATCAAAGTCTAAGAATGCAATAAATGTTGTATCGATTGGAATAAAAATAAAAATCAAAACACAATAATTTCATTTTCTGCACTACTGTTCATAGAATGAACCAATAGGAACACAAATAAATATTATTTTTTAAATTATGGAATAAAAAAATGATTTATGAACTATAGCATTCTTGGGAAAAAAAAAAATACTCTATGATAATTGGTTAAATAAGAAAAAAAAATTGCATCTAGCCGATGCATAAGTAATCTTGCCAAGGGCAGGAACTAATTAAAATCTCCACACCCATTTAAGTATAATTTAATTTATTGTTGTATATCAATTTGCTGGACTTAGATGTATTTATTTCCCCGAGCCCAAACTCATTTAAATAGTAATAATTAAGAGTAAATGATAACAGAAACATGTGATTCTCATTGCTTGTGACTAATGGGGACAACTTCTTGTGATTCTCTTTACTTTTGACTAATGGTAACATTAATTTTAAAAAAGTCTCATAATTATGTATCTAATGGATGTACAACTTTGCTTCCATCACATCTTATAGTGCTTCAATTGAAACCGAATTCAGTAAAGGAGCTCACATAACCAGGCAATAATTGTAAGAAAAATAATGGATGAAGAGTCTGTTAGAAGCCCTCTGTTACCTGCTCAAGGAAGAGGCAAAGGCTTCTTCATAAGCCCAGATCTGCCTGGGAGATTTTGGATTGAGTCAAAAGCCACATGGAAAATTGCAAGCGCAGCAATCTTCAGTCGGCTTGCAATATATGGCTTCAACGTCATTACTCAGGCATTTGTAGGACATCTGGGCAATTTGGAGCTTGCTGCTTTTTCCATGGTCATTAGCATTATTGTGGGTATCACTTCAGGCATCATTGTGAGTGTTTAAGATTTAAATCCTTCTGTACTCTTGTTATTTTTACTTAGTTTTTGTTTGCTAAATGGATTGTGAGTATTTAAGAATTAAATCCTTCTGTAATCTTGTTATTTTTACTTTTAGTTTTTGTTTGCTAAATGGATTGTTAGTGTTATGCTTTAGATGCCATAGTACTGCAGAGTTATTATACATTTTTTATGTTTAATAGTTGGGATGAGATTAACTGTTAGGGAGTTTTGGGTTTTTTCTATTTTGGCTTTATGGTATGAAATATTCATGTTTATTCATTGTATATTTTCTGGGTTTTCGATATATTCTAATATTTCAATGATATCATGCAAAAAACATACATGCAAAATATACACATAAAACCCTAGCCCTTCAGCAAGAAAAAACACCAAAAAAAAAAGTATAAAACCCTAATTGGGATAGTGTATGTTACAATGGTATCAGAGCTAGTCTTGCCAGTCTGTTGGGTTACTTCTCATTCAGTGTAGATTTTCAAGTGTGGAAAAAAATTTAGCTTTGCATGTGGGTGATATCTTTTGTATGATTTATACTATATGTAAAACCACTTTCTATGAGTCTATTTATAGAGACACATGCTTAAGGGTGGAGTAAGAGATTTATTATTATATTGGAGAATGGTTGAGTTTTTACAATTGTGAAGAATTTTATTGTGCTGGGTTTTTTATTGAATTTTTTTTCTATTTATTCTATTTTTTCTTTAGTATATGCACTACTTCTATTTTACTTCTTTTTCTCTACAATCAAATCACCAAAACTTATGACTTATAATTTATGAAGATTTAATTATGTAATTTGGAATTAAATTTTTAATATAATTAAAATAAAAGTGTATACAAAGTCATAATTGAAATCTATTCCAATCCTTAAAAGAATTGAAGATAACACTTGAAGTGGTCAAACTTCTACAATTTCTTCATAATTATTGAAGAGTCATTAGGGAAGAGGGCCCAATGGTGGCGCACCCTAACTTTATGGGTTGACATAGCAATGTACGTGTAACATTGACATTAAAAAATTATATCCCCTAGTAAAGATGTGGACAATTCAAATATTTCGTTTCACTCTCATAGACCCAAGGAAAAAGGTGCCATCAACATGCTTTTGGTTGAGGTGTCATAATAGACCCCCCAAAAAGTTCGACCAATAGTTGTGCATTAAGTCATGTTTTTAGTGTGTGGCATCATATGATTTGTTGCTTTTTGAATCTAATAGGCATATTTTATTCAACTATTGGGTCCTCTCTTACAACTACTAGTACCATACTTTTAAAGTCCAATTTATCAGTCCTATGATAACTATTGGTATCTGCGCCACTATTAGACTCTCTCCCCTAATTTAAAGTTTAAGGCCGGTATGTTGCAAACCAAAACAAAATAGAATTAACCTCTTTTCATTAAGAGGGTGAGGAAGACCCAACTAGGCTGTAGAACGATGCTTGCAGCCTTTGTCACCAAAGCCATGGCCGCATTATCAACGAGAATTTAGAGGCAGCCAATACGATAATATATAATAAGTCTGAATCCAAAATAAAGATATAGTATGTTAAATAGGGATTCAGACCTATTACGTTCACTTGGACTAGTTAAGCTATTCCTACAAGCACTCTATGCCATGGGCATGGAATCTAAATTGATCTCTTTGGCAAATTTTATGTGGTTTAATTTCTAAAAATGTAATAATGGGCATTACAGAGCTGATAGAAATAACTGCAAGATTTATATCATACAGACCTTAATGTCTTATTTCAAGAGAGGAATGCAGATACAATAGCCTATTCTGCATGCAATTATTCTTTGAAACAAGTTCAAACTCATCTCCCTGGAACCGGTTGGATGAAGTTGGTCATAGCTATGAAAGCAATTGTCAATGAGATACATAGTTTTAAGTGCCTTGTTTGAAAACTCCTCTATGTTATTGCTTTCTCTTTACTATACTGTGGTCGTGACTTAATTTTTACCATTGATTCATTTATCCAAGTTGGTGTCTCTTGTTAGTATGTGAAGTCAGTTTCTTATTCTAGCATTAATTAAGCAGTTGACCATAGGTGTACAACATGCAGAAGTGTCACTCACACTTTTAGTTTTGGAAATCTTTCTTCGAAAAGGATTTTGATCACTTAGATATTTTTGGTGGGTTTTAGTTAGTCGAATTTCTGGGTAAAGCTTAACTAGTGGGCACATTGTAAAACGACCCTCTGGTCAAAATCCTTTCGACAAAACTATATTCGACAAATCGATCGACGAATAGTGTCTTTAAACAAGTCGACAATAAAAGTCAACAGCAAACCGGTGTCGAAAATGAGTAAACAGTCAGCATGACAACATGCTGCTGTTTATGTGAAAATTCTATTGCAGCTACTGATTATTAATCTCCTATCTTATATAGATTATTTGACTGCCGAAAATTAATTCATAGCAAATATTGAAAAATAATACAGCTGCAACTTCACAAATAATCATGGAGATAGAAAAACAAAATATGCAAAATAATGAACACAATATTTTTGGACAAATTGTCCCTGGAAAAACCCCAAAGGGAAAACCAGTGTACTATAGATGAATAATTTTATTAAACTTCAACAAATCAAGAGATACATAAACTGCTTGCTTTTTACTGGCAAAGCTCCGGCAATATTCTCCTCCGGAAATTCTTCTCCTAATTTCTCCTGGAGAAATTCCACTATTGCTGTCTCCAACGCTATCACTGCGCCCTTGCTCTCACTGCAAATCAATTTGCTATTACTGCAAATTTATTTATTTGCTATCATTGCAAATATTTTTTAGATGTGTCCTCTCCAAATGCCCATTGATCCTTTTTTATACTCTTCTCATTGAAAACCAATAGCCATGATTTAATCTCAATCAATGGCTAAGATTAATTAGACTCTAACAAACCCTAATGTCTAGAAGTCTATGGAGAAGTCAATTTTCTAGGTATGGAGATAATTATTCTAGTTGTGTTTCTAGCCTCGTAATCACCACCCGAGACTAGAACACCTGTCTGAGCTACTTTAAAATTAACACTCCCTCTTAGCAAGGAAGGTGTTTTGCATAACACCCAACTTATCTCTGAAGAAGATGAATTTTGCCTTCCCCAATGCCTTTGTCAAAATGTCTGCTACCTACTGATCTATAGGTATATACTGTAGCTGAACAATCCTCTGTTGTACACAATCCTTGATGAAATGATACTTGATGTCTATATGCTTAGACCTATCATGAAACACTAGATTCTTAGATAATCTGATGCAACTTTGATTGTCACAGTGTATCACCGTAGTCTCAACTCTCTGACCAAACAAGGCTACCAGCAACTTCCGAAGCCATATAGCCTCACACGTTGCCATGCTAGCTGCTATGTATTATGCTTTTGCAAAACTCAGAGCCACGAACTTTTGCTTCTTGCTGTACCAAGAGACAACTCCTGATCCCAAACTAAAGTAGCACCCTGAACTGCTTTTCCTGGCCACTATACTACCTGCCCAATCTGCATCAGTATAGCCTATCAACCTGATACCATCACCTCGAGCATATCTAATTCCATACTCGATTGTACCATGCAAATACCGCAACACATGCTTTGCCACTATCCAATGCACTCTCTTCGGCTCAACCATGAACTGACTAAGAGAGTTTACTGCAAAGGATATATCTGGCCTAGTGTTGAGCAAATACATGATAGATCCAATCAACTACCTATATAAGGTGGGGTCTACATCCTTTTCCTTGGATGAGTCTACCTTCTTCCAATTCATGATCATAGGTGTAGACATGGCTCTACAATCCTGCATCTCAAACCTCTTCAAGATTTCAATGCAGCATTTCCCTTGTCCAAGAAAAATCTCTCCATCTGTCTGCCACACTTCCATGCCTAGAAAGTAGTGCATAAGCCCTAAATCCTTCATCTCGAACTCTGCTGCAAGGTCCCTCTTGCACTCCTTTATGAGCCCTAGTGAACCTGTTAAAAACAAGTCGTTCACATATAGAACAAGAATGATAACTTCACCCCCAACCACCAAGTAGTAGAGGTTAGCATCCGCCTTACTCTTCACAAAGCCCATTCCCTGCAAGTATCTATTAATGCGCTCATACCACGCCTTGGGAGCCTGCTTGAGTCCGTACAAAGCTCTCTTCAATCTGCACACGTGGGTTTCGCTGCTGTGTGCTATAAAGCCCTTTGGTTGTTCTATGTATACCTCTTCCACCAATTCACCATTTAGAAACGCCGTCTTGACATCCATTTGATGGATCTGCCATTCCATATGTGCTGTAAGTGAGATTACGGCTCGTATAGAAGTATACCTGGCCACTGGAGCGAATGTCTCCTCATAGTCTATTCCCTCCTTTTGAGAGAACCCCTTGGCCACAAACCTTGCCTTGTATTTCTCGATGCTACCATTTGCACCGTGCTTAATCTTATAGATCCAACGTGATCGAACCACTGCCCTATCTGCCGGTCTAGGCACAACCTCCCACACATCATTCTGCACTATTGAGGTATATTCCTCAACCATCGCATCTTGCTACACCTGTCGCTGTGTGGCCTCCTGATAGATGGAAGGCTCGCTATCTACCAACTGACTAACTAATGCCACATAGTCATTATACCTGTTGGTTGTCTCCACTGTCTACTACTCGTCCTAGGAGCTCCCTCAAACTCCTGAGAATCCCTATGTGTTTGTTGAACCTCATGATTTCTACTGCCAACTGTAGAGGATGAAATATCAACCTCCATATCTTCCTAATGCATCTCTTGGATCTGTTGCATCTGTTTTTTCATATTCTGTGAACTCTCAGCACATGAGCCTATGCTTGTACTAGTAACTGTACTCGTGCTTCGCTGCCCCTGTTCTGATTGATCAATCCTTGGAGCTTCTGTTGGCTGCTCATTTTGATTATCTGCTGGCAAGTCTCTGGACCTTCTAAATGCCTTGTCCTCCATGAACTTGACATCACGCCTAACTATAATTCTCCTAGTCCTTGGAATAAATATTCGATATGCCTTTGAGGTTTCACTGTACCCTACAAAGTACTCTCTCTCTATAGTCTGATCTAACTTGGAACGTGTAGGCCCTGAAATGTGACAAAACGCCAAACTCCCAAACATCCTGAAGTGACTGACATCTGGCTTCTTCCCTGAGAATGCCTCCTCTGGTGTCATCTTGCCCAATACCTTATGTGGAACCCTGTTCTGTATGTATATTGCTGTACTACATGCCTCTGCCCATAAGTAACGTGGTATATCCTGGTCATACAACATAGCCCTTGCTGCCTCCGATATATAACGATTCTTCCTTTCAGCAACCCCATTCTGCTGTGGGTTGTAAGGAACGATCCACTCTCTCTTGATTCCTACCTTGGTACAAAACTCCTGGAACTCTTTCCCTTTGTATTCGCCTCCATTGTCTAACCGAAGAACCTTTACCTTCTTGCCTGTCGAATTCTCCACAAGAGCTTTGAACTCTTGGAAACGACTGAAAACCTCATCCTTGGTCTTCAAGAAGTATATCTAGGTCTTCCTAGAGAAATCATCAATAAAAGTAACAAAGTACTCGTATCCTCTAAGAGACTTCGTCAACATTGGTCCACATATATCTAAATGTACTAGATCAAGAACACCCTTAGATCTGATGTCACTCCTTGGAAAAGCTGCTTTCACAAACTTCTCCAATACACATCCCTTACATACATCATCATGCTCTGTGCTCACCTTTGCAACACCTGTTACTATCTCACGAAGCAATTTAAGTGCTCCATGATGTATATGGCCCATCCTCCTATGCCATAGCTCTCCTTGATCTCTAGGATTACTGTTGATCACTAGTGCCTTAGGAGTATCAAACTACAACCTATAAAGTCGGCCGCTCCTAACTCCAATAGCTATGGGTGATTTCCAATCCTTATGCTTGATTAACACATGCGCCCCTCTAAAGAGTACATTGTAGCCTTTATCTTGAAGGATAGATACAGAAATTGGATTCATACCCAAGCTTGGCACATGCAACACATCATGAATGGAAATCGGCTTGCCATTCTCCCTCTGAAATAGAATAGTCCCTCTCCCAACTGGATTGCACTTGGACTTATTCCCCATCTGAATCTGGTATCTGATGTCCTCGTCCTTGTAACTGGAGAAGTACTCCCTAACTCCTGTCATATGAAATGACGCCCCACTGTCTATATACCAAACACCCTGTGAGGTTGAGCTAGTCAGGCAAGCTATGAGTGCAAACTCATCCTCCATTCTACTAGAAAACTCATCTACACTTGCTGAAGCTGTTGTCTGCTTCTTGCCTTTCTTTTCATTTTTCTTCCTTTGTGGGCAATTGCTGACATAGTGGCCGAACTCATGACAACCATAGCATTTGATCTTAGACAAGTCATTCTTCTTCTCACTTTTTGGATTTGATCCTTTGCTAGGCCCCTTCTTCGCTTTCCCTTTTCCTGCCAGGGCAACGTTTTTTTGTTCCACCTCACTTTTCTGACTCTTATTGTTGGTTCCACTGACAAGACTTAGTCTAAGCTCCTCCTGAGTGAAGTCACTCCATAGTCGATCCCAACTTGGTAAGGTGTCTCGTCCATTAATAACCTGAACAAAGACATCCCACTACTTAGTAAACCCATTTAGGGCTATCCGTACTAGCTCATCATCATTTGGTTTATCTCCAACAACTGCCAACTCATCCTTAACAAGTCTAAGCCTGGTGAGGTAACTTGTAACGTCTTCTCCCTTGTTCATCATGGTATTCCTCAACTTTTCTCTGAGAATTAGCTTCTGATTAGTGGTAGCATTCTGGTACAGATTCAGAATGGCGTCCCACATCGTCTTCGTTGTATCTAACTCTGCAATATGTGGAACAATATGATCCTTAACACCATCAAGAATCAGCCTCCTCGCCTTGGCATCTTCCTTCTTATATGCTAAGAGCTATGTTGCATCTGTAGGTACAGGTACAACAGTGGTCACATATTCCTTGATACCATTCTCTTCCAGTAATAAAGAAATTTTGGCTTTCCAGACACCAAAAATTGAGGCTCCATCCAATCTGCCCTGATCTCTTAAACCTGCCGAGGCCATCTCAAAAGAAAAATAATAATAATTTTGAAGAGGTCAAACTGGGTTTTATAAACCCTAGATTTTTTATTTATTATTATTTTTCTTTCTCCCTATGCTTGTACTGAGCCTTTTCTGCCCTAAGATCTGCTCTGATACCATGTGAAAATTCTATTGTAGCTACTGATTATTAATCTCCTATCTTATATAGATTATTTGACTGTCGAAAATTAATTCACAACAAATATTGACAAATAATACAGCTGCAACTTCACAAATAATCACGGAGATAGAAAAATAAAATATGCCAAATAATGAACACAATATTTTTGGACAAATTGTCCCTGGAAAAACCCCAAAGGGAAAACCAGTGTACTTCAGATGAAGAATTTTATTAAACTTCAACAAATCAAGAGATACATAAACTGCTTGCCTTTTACTGGCAGAGCTCTGGCAATATTCTCCTCCAGAAATTCTTCTCCCAATTTCTCCTGCAGAAATTCCATTGCTGCTGTCTTCAATGCTATCACTGCGCCCTTACTCTCACTGCAAATCAATTTGCTATTACTGCAAATTTATTTATTTGCTATCACTGCAAATGTTTTCCAAATGTGTCCTCTCCAAATGCCCATCGATCCTCTTTTATAATCTTCTCATTGAAAACCAATGGCCATGATTTAATCTCAATCAATGGCTAAGATTAATTAGACTCTAACAAACCCTAATGTCTAGAAGTCTCTGGAGAAATCAATTTTCTAGGCATGGAGATAATTATTCCAGTTGTGTTTCTAGCCTCGTAATCACCACTCGAGACTAGAACACCTGTCCGAACTACTTTAAAATTAACAATTTACAGTGGAGCATTTTTCTGTAACTGTGAATTGTTCCTGAGAAATAAAGCTATTGTGAGACTTTTGCCCATGGTTTTTCCTGGTACATAACCAGGTTTCCATATAAATTTTGTGTATTGTTCATTTCTATGTGATTTATTGCTTTTCATTGTGTATATTTATTGTTTCTGCATTGTATATTTTTCTTTCATTTGTGCTCCTTTGACAAAACGTCTTGCACAAAAGATAGGGTTATGGCATAAATCTCTACACCAAAAACTTTCAACCAGTTTCTTGAACTTGGGCAGCTCATGATGCATTATACATTTCCATTAGAAACATGTAAACAACCCCTCTTCACGTCTTTGATATCCCTGTCCATGCCGCCATAACTGTGAATTGCACATTTACTCAAGAGAAAGAAGATAACACAAAGTTTGTTTCAGTAAAGCAAGATATAACACTGGTTATTCGAGTGAGTAAGCATAAGTGATCACTCAATCATGACTATTCTTAAATATCATCCAGTTTAATAGTCAACTTTTTTATATGAATGAGGTGTAAAATTACTATTGATTGTTTGACCATTAAACCAGATAATGTTTAAGCGATAGTAATGAACTAATAATAAACGTCAGAATATTATCAAATCCAACTCTATTGCCTTGATCGACCTATCAGACCTTTGGGGGTTGAAAATTGAAAGATGGATGCAATGAATGCATATCCAATCTGATTCTGTTGAACCATGAAGGAAGCCTTGAACTCCGGTGGGATGTTACTTGGACTGGAGCCGATCAAATTCTTTAGCACATTATACGAGATGTCACACCATCAAGGCATCAGAAAATTGTCGATGAGAATCCAAACCTAGTGAATTGATGGAATCTGATTGTATTGCACTATCAACAATCTTTGAAATATGGTGAAACACTTAACCCGAAAGCCTGTGAAATAGACCTGAAAGAAACTAGAAAGTAAAGCAGTTTTAAGTAAATAGGTTGATTAGTTTAATTGGTGACAATGATGGGGCTCTACTTAAACATCATCCACTTCAATGGTCAAATAGTCAATAGCAAATTTGCACCTCATCCACAACAAAAAGTGGTAAATATTTGTCCTATTTTTATAGTGGTATGTCCTTTGATTATGCTATCCTCAAAGGTTCAAATCTCTAGGACAGGTTTAAATCTCTAGGATGACTTTTGATTTAAATATATACCCCTTCATGATAAAAACAATAAAGGTAGAGATTATGCTATTCACAGATGTTCAAATATCTAGAATGAATTTTGACATATATATACACTCCCTCATAATAAAGATAATAAAGGAGAGATACCATATCTAGTTGTTTCTATCAGAAATAAAAATTAAATCCTATCAATAATGTAAATGATAGGGAAATGGAAACCATTTTATATAAATAATATTGTTTTAAAAAAATCTACCAAAGAGAAGTAAATGATTTTTAAGACATATAAATGTAAGGTTAAGATTTTTTTCTCCCTCATTTATGACTATATAAATAATATTATTTTAAAAATCTAGTAACCAAAAGTTAAGGATCTTTAAAAGAAATAAATGCAAGGTCAAGTTTTTTTTTTCCCACTCATATATTACTATAGATGAAATAGACTTATATATTACTATAGATGAAATAGACTTGAAAGAAAGTAAAGCAACTTTAAGTAAATATGTTGATTAGTTTAATTGGTGAGGATGATAATAAAGATAATAAAGGAGAGATACCATATCTAGTTGTTTCTATCAGAAATAAAAATTAAATCCTATCAATAATGTAAATGATAAAAATTAAATCCTATCAATAATGTAAATGATAGGGAAATGGAAACCATTTTATATAAATAATATTGTTTTAAAAAAATCTACCAAAAAGAAGTAAATGATTTTTAAGACATATAAATGTAAGGTTAAGATTTTTTTCTCCCTCATTTATGACTATATAAATAATATTATTTTAAAAATCTAGTAACCAAAAGTTAAGGATCTTTAAAAGAAATAAATGCAAGGTCAAGTTTTTTTTTCCCACTCATATATTACTATAGATGAAATAGACTCAAAGAAAGTAAAGCAACTTTAAGTAAATATGTTGATTAGTTTACTTGGTGAGGATGATAATAAAGATAATAAAGGAGAGATACCATATCTAGTTGTTTCTATCAGAAATAAAAATTAAATCCTATCAATAATGTAAATGATAGGGAAATGGAAACCATTTTATATAAATAATATTGTTTTAAAAAAATCTACCAAAGAGAAGTAAATGATTTTTAAGACATATAAATGTAAGGTTTGTTGATAACTGAGAGGGGGGGGGTGAATCAGTTATCCTAATTATTTCCCTTATTGAACTTTCCTTTTAATTGATGCAGCATAAAATCAAACACAAAAACATTAACCATGAAATAAGAAACACATGACACAGTATTTTTGACGTGGAAACCCTGTTAAGGGAGAAAACCACGGGGTGATTAACCCAAAATTATTCTCTGTTAGAAGAATAGGAAATTACAAAAATGGCACTTGCCAATTAGGGCTCACTGCCCGAGCACACTGCTCACAAGAGGCCCACTGCCTACAAGAAGACACACTGTCTACAAAGTGATGAGAATCACAGTCTTGAACTGATTGGAAGCATCTACATATGCTGGAGTTCAGTTCCGGTTAGGCTCAGTACACTGATCTGCTGCACTTCATCTTTCCTCTGTTCTTTATTCTGCTATCTTTCACATACCGGATCCTTTTTGCTACCTCTGCTCTTATCTGGACTTATTCGCATATATCTCCACATCACCACACCCTTCACAACTAAATCCATCCTCTATATATATCCGCACAAGTAATTTCATCACCTTTCTAGTCGGCATCCGGAACAGTCTAGTTTCTTACAAACTTTTGTTCTGTCGGCTGAATCCTTCCTCACCAAGCAATGCAGATCAAGCATATACTTGTAGATATCATTAATCATGTCGGCCAAACATGATTCATGCCTTCACAACCTCTGTCATCAACAGTAACACATTCGGAAAGCAGTTTGATACTCTGCCAGTTAGTTCTTCCTCTGTTTTCACTGTCTCTCAGGAATCCGGTACTCAATCATTCATATCTTTTTCCTTGCCCATCACCGGAGGCTAAATCCTTGGTATATACCACTCAAGGTAGTCCTCTTGACTTCCCCAAATCCGCACTGCACCAAGACACTTCCTCTGAGAGATCCGGACCAATCTGTCGGACCTTGCCACATGCTCTGTTCTTCTTCACCGAACCACAACATTCTTTATTCTGACTTCCGGTAGAGGCACATCATGACTTGCGGATATGTGGGATGACCTTTGTTGCCATCAATGACAACAACCATGAATCCATATAGTGTCTCTTGCCAACAATCTCCCCCTTTGGCATTGATGGCAACACTTAGTGAAAAATGACTAAGTGTTTTCACTCTGCTCCCCCTTTGCTGATGCTCTGTCTTTATATACAATTTCCGGAACTCCCCCTTAGTTGGATTCCTCATTTTTCACTGCTCCTCATTCCCCCTTTGACATCAATGGCAAAGGGTAGGGTCCGCATATCAAAATTTTCAAAAATTTCTTATACTTAGCCGCATATTTACATACTCACATATACTGAAGAATGTTTGCAAAGGATGTCTGCAATTGGATCATTTCTGTAGCCCAACTTTGCTTCATTCTATCCAAAATTGAAATGTGACCACTTAACAAAAATGCAAAAGCTTCTGCCCGCTTGAGATCTGTCGGATCTTTTGTTTGGGCGGTGGTCTGAGCATCACTGATGGCCTCATGCATAGTTTCCAACTTAGGGATTATAATCCTTCTAAGTTCTCCCATCTGGTTAGTGATGTTCTTTCTTTCCTTCTCAAGATTCTTTATTTCATTCAAGACTGCAATAGTCTGACATTCTTGATTTATTATAGAGGAAGAGAGAGGATCAAAGCTTTGAGATAAGCTTTGTAGCTTATCCTGTTCCTCTTTTATTTTCTTGTCAAATGCTGCTGTTGCCTTTGACCAGGATATACAAAATTTATAGATGTCACCGCCATCCTTAAGAGCATTCTCTAAGCTCTTTATTCCAATGCTTACAATCTTCCTATCTTTAGAGATTAATTCTAATATTTCTGAAAATCTCTTATCCAAAAATTCCTTCCGGACCTTTTCTTCAGCTGATTTTTCTAGAGAATCAAAATGTGTATCAATACTGCTGACTAAGGTTTTTAGATTACCGGAAGTGGAGGCTGTCGGATCTATCTGGATTGATGGCATGATCTTTACAAGTACTCCGGAAGCAGCCTCTATCAACTCACAGTCTTCCATATGAGACTTCAGGAGCTTTTCATTTGCCTTGGCATTTGCAAATGAAGCTATCTTCATTGTTTGTACCGGAGAGAGAGAGTCAAAATCAAATGGGCCTTTTAGAAGCTCCGGTTCATCAATCTCTAAAGTTTCTTTGCTCAAAAATTGTTGAACAGTTTGTGCAGTGTCTCTTGCCGGAGACAGATGTTTCTTTTCTTCTGCAGTCTTAGAACTGTCAACCTCTTTGTCTTTCACCACTGCTTCCTTCTCCTGTAATTGCTCTTCTTCTTTGGATCCGGAGACTGTAGGGGAAACTGGAGGAGAGATGCTAGCTTGTTCATGGACCACTTCTTCTGGAGCAGAGGGTCCCAAGTCCTCAGCTGTTTCTGTACCTAAATCCTCTACAACCGGAAGATTGAACCTTTTGAAGGCCTTCCGGAGGATCTCTTCTGTTTCTTGGGCCACTTTGTCAGTCTCGCCAAGCATGAGTTGATTCATCCTGGCTTTGCTTCTGAACTCATCTTTGCAGTCCTTGAAGATAATGTTCATTGTCTTGGGATCAATTTGAGGATATAGCTGAATAGCTATCTGCTCCTGGATCTCAAGATCTTTAGCATGAGCATTATTCTTTCTTACTTCCAATTCCTTTTCTAGGCTTTTAGGAATAAGAGATATTATTTCAATGAAAGCCTTATTATATATGTTAAGATATTTTACTGTGGCCTCCTGTAGAGTCTTTTGGTCGGCCTCACTGAAGTCATCATATGATTCAGTCATTGGTTGAAGGTTTCCATCCACCGTGACCGACTTGATTATGCTCTCTAGAGACAGAGTGGGCTTTTCAACAGATCCTTCTGCCATTTCATCCTTGTCTTGGCCTGTGGAGGGCTTACCGGATCCTTTCTTTTTCTGTTTCTTTATTTCTTTTATTCCCTCATCTGACTCTGTTTCCTCTTCATCCTTTTGGCTTCCATAAGCCCTTGTGGCTTTTGTCTTGGATCTCTTACCGGATGCCTGGACTTCCGGTTTTGAACTTTTGGTTGTGGGAGGTGCAGGTCTCTTTGATGATCTGGTCCGGGTGGGAGCTTCAACCGGAGCACTTTCTTTACTTTTCTCTTCTTCCTCAGCCTTCCTCCTCTTTTCCCGGCTGGCATCAAGTGCCTCCTTTGAGATGCCTAGGCCTTGAGCAATGTGCTCTACTTCTTTTCTCACCTTCCTTTTAATCTCAGGTTCCCTGAGTTCTACATGTATTTTTACACTCAGCTCCTCAAAGGTTCCAAACCTTTCTGCCTTAGAATCTTTGGGCTGACTTAGCATGTGTTGAACATGTAGCTCCACTATCTGTTCATCCACTTCATACCCCATGGGCATGATCCAGACAGTCCTTGGCTCTACTGCCTCCATTAGGCACTGATCAGTGTCAACCATAAAGCACACTGAGTCTTTGTATTTTTCAACAAGAGACTGGGGAATTCTCTCTCTTGCTTGCATCATGCTCTGAAAGTTTTTGAAGTATCCCCATAGAGCTGAATTTCTCGCGTTTGCATCCCCAAGTCCATGCAAGTAGTCTCTTATCTGGACTGCAACAGGTTTGTCATTCTGCCATACCCATCCAGTTGTTCCGGGTAGCTCATTCATGAAGTAGAAGAATAGACATACAATAAGAGTACCATACTTAAAGGAATTCTTCTTATCCTTCTTGATTTTCTGTATATTTTCCATTAATTGGCTTAGCAGTAGTTCGCAGAGATCATAATCTGCATTCTTTCTTAGCATTTCATAGGCAGTGTATACTGCAGTTCCGGATACAGAATTCTCCCTGCTGGAGTGATAGATCTTGTATCCTATTATCATTGATGCATATTTGATATCCGGATCCGAGATATCTTCAATGGTCATTGCCCTCTTATCAAATTTTGATCCGGTGGCCTCAGTTACAATGTTGTTCTTGACAGATTTGAGGATAGGTACCCCTCCGGAAGAGTATAGACCAGTTACTGCTCTAATTGCCTCTTTTGTGATCTTGCAGGGTCTATCTAGCCATAGAAAGTTGTCATGCATCCTGCTCAGTACATACCGGACCCATTCATCTTCTTCAAAGCAGGGGAAATGAATAAATTGCTCAAATTGTTTCTTCTGGATATCCTTATACTCTGGTTTAAGCTCAAAAGCATTGTCTATCAGCTGCTTGTGATAGAGGTCTCTTAATTTGAATTCCCCAAATTCCTCAATGCTTGCATGTATGTAAACCCTAATGTCTTCGGTGTGTAAAACTCCGTGAGGAACACTAGAGAAGGCTCCTAGTGGATCTACCTCCAATGATTTGTAGGGATGTTTCTTGAATGAGGGGCGAGGTCTATCAGAGATCTTAACTATGTTTGGAGTAGCCATTCTTCAAAGATTTGCAGTGAGGTAATGAAAAATGGAGAATACCTTATGCGCCTTCGGTTTGCACGGAGTGGTTGGATTGATTTCTTTATGCAATAACTTCGGCAGGAGATCCTTGGTGTGCTTGATGAACCTTGTTGCAGAGCTCCACTTTTCGCTTCTTCTCGAGTGCAGAATGAGCAAATGACCTTTGAGAAATCCCTTAAATTGCTCCGCGAACCCTAATATCTGTCTGCAATAAATGCTTCACCTACATCATTCCGGTTTGCCTTGTCTGGATAGCTTGGAGTATCCCGGATTAGTCCTGATCTGTGGATATCATCCGGATCTTTCAATCATGAATAAATCGAGGTAACATATTACAAGAACATCCCAAACACTCTGTCCAATCCGCGGAACAAGATAGTGCATTTCCGGATCTTTCCGGACCTTTTTGTAATCCTTTATCATACCGGAGCATCTCCCTGAACAGGTCTTTTTTTTTGATCGATCACAGCTTCTTCATAACTCCATGCGGACCTCTGAAAACTTGACTGAAGTATCTCAAGACTCATATCTACAAACCCTTTGATCCGCATCTTGTGCCACATTCGGCACCACTTGTTTGGCTGGGGGAACAAGATTTTCTTTGAGTCTCCCCCTGAGCCTGAGCTCACTTTTTAATTTCTGGAAGAGATATCAGCACCAGAGTCTGGTGCGGATCCAACCTCTACATTCTCTGAACTTTTCTTCACCCAAATCTTGCTCATCTGATTCCTAACCTCATCCGCATTCATCTTTTGTTTACCCTTGTCTTGATTCTGATTATACACCGGACCTCTTTTGTCCTGATTCTTGTTTCTGCAGACTTTAGCATTATGACCGGACCTATTGCAGATTTGGCAAATAACATTTCTTTGCATATTTGACTGATATCCTCTTGATCTGCATTGGTTAGCCATATGACCTACTCTATTGCATGTGAAGCATCTACCTTTGAATGATTTGTTTACTTGCATAATTCTGCATTCATGGGATTTGTGTCCATACCTTTTGCAGTTGAAGCACTGTCCGGAGAAGGATGAATTAATCTGATTCATTCTCATTCTGCACTGATCAGCTTTGTGACCAAAGTGGTTGCAGCTGTGGCAGTATCCATTGAAGGATGGATATCTTTGAGCATTTGGCTGTCTTACCGGAGGTCTTCTAGGCCTGCTCCTTGGATTTTCTGATCCAAGATTCTTCTGACCGGATTCGGAGCTTTCTCCTTTCTCATATCCCAAACCAAACTTGTCATCTGTCCTCTTTTGACTTCCAAGAAGAACTTCAAGTTGAGCAGAACTTATCTTGAATTTCTCTTTATATTCATTTGCTGTTTGAAGGTCTCTTTTGAGAGAGGCAATTTGATCTTCAAGTTTTCCTTCATTATCTTTGGCATCTTCAAGATCAGATTCAAGATGTCTGATAATCCTGTCCATCTGGTGGCATTCTTCTGATTTTTCTTTAAGAGATTGTCTTAGATTGTCTTCAGCCTTTCTTTTTTCTTCAATCTCTTGAGTAAACTTTATAGTTCCTGATTCCATTTCATGTCTTAACATAATGACTTCTTTTGATAACTTTTCACATAACTTGGTTTGCTCAGTCAATTCTTCATTTGTATTGCTTTCTTCACTTTGTCTTGCCAATTGTTGAAGCAGCTCCTTTCTCTTTTTCATAGAGAGACTTAATTTGTCTTTTAATTCTCTCATGAATTCATCAGCCTGTTTGAGTCTTTCCTTTAATTCACTGACTTCAGAATTTGACTGTTCAAGATCCTCAAGAGCAGTCTTGAGTTGCTCCCTTAAACCATATGCATCCATTTGAAATCCCAGATCTTCCTCAAGCTGTTAGGCTCTATTAGGAGGAACTTAGCTCTGATACCAATTGTTGATAACTGAGAGGGGGGGGTGAATCAGTTATCCTAATTATTTCCCTTATTGAACTTTCCTTTTAATTGATGCAGCATAAAATCAAACACAAAAACATTAACCATGAAATAAGAAACACATGACACAGTATTTTTGACGTGGAAACCCTGTTAAGGGAGAAAACCACGGGGTGATTAACCCAAAATTATTCTCTGTTAGAAGAATAGGAAATTACAAAAATGGCACTTGCCAATTAGGGCTCACTGCCCGAGCACACTGCTCACAAGAGGCCCACTGCCTACAAGAAGACACACTGTCTACAAAGTGATGAGAATCACAGTCTTGAACTGATTGGAAGCATCTGCATATGCTGGAGTTCAGTTCCGGTTAGGCTCAGTACACTGATCTGCTGCACTTCATCTTTCCTCTGTTCTTTATTCTGCTATCTTTCACATACCGGATCCTTTTTGCTACCTCTGCTCTTATCTGGACTTATTCGCATATATCTCCACATCACCACACCCTTCACAACTAAATCCATCCTCTATATATATCCGCACAAGTAATTTCATCACCTTTCTAGTCGGCATCCGGAACAGTCTAGTTTCTTACAAACTTTTGTTCTGTCGGCTGAATCCTTCCTCACCAAGCAATGCGGATCAAGCATATACTTGTAGATATCATTAATCATGTCGGCCAAACATGATTCATGCCTTCACAACCTCTGTCATCAACAGTAACACATCCGGAAAGCAGTTTGATACTCTGCCAGTCAGTTCTTCCTCTGTTTTCACTGTCTCTCAGGAATCCGGTACTCAATCATTCATATCTTTTTCCTTGTCCATCACCGGAGGCTAAATCCTTGGTATATACCACTCAAGGTAGTCCTCTTGACTTCCCCAAATCCGCACTGCACCAAGACACTTCCTCTGAGAGATCCGGACCAATCTGTCGGACCTTGCCACATGCTCTGTTCTTCTTCACCGAACCACAACATTCTTTATTCTGACTTCCGGTAGAGGCACATCATGACTTGCGGATATGTGGGATGACCTTTGTTGCCATCAATGACAACAACCATGAATCCATATAGTGTCTCTTGCCAACAAGGTTAAGTTTTTTTTCTCCCTCATTTATGACTATATAAATAATATTATTTTAAAAATCTAGTAACCAAAAGTTAAGGATCTTTAAAAGAAATAAATGCAAGGTCAAGTTTTTTTTTCCCACTCATATATTACTATAGATGAAATAGACTCGAAAGAAAGTAAAGCAACTTTAAGTAAATATGTTGATTAGTTTAATTGGTGAGGATGATGGTATACTCTTTGATTATACTATCCTTAAAGGTTTAAATCTTTAGGAGACTCTTGATATAAATATATGCTCCCTCATAATAAAAACAATAAAGGTAGAGATTATGCTTCCTCATAATAAAAACAATAAAAGTAGAGATTATGCTATCCACAAAGGTTCAAATATCTAGGATGAATTTTGATTTAAATATATATGCTCTCTCATAATAAAGATACCATATCTAGTTATTTTCATAACAAATAAAAATTAAATTCTATCAATACCGTAAGTGATATAGGGAAATGTAAACCATTTTATATAAAGAATATTGTTTTAAAAAAATTTAGGAAAGAGAAGTAAATGATTTTTAAGACATTTAATGTAAGGTTAAGATTTTTTGCTCCCTCATTTATGACTCTATAAATAATATTGTTTTAAAAATCTAGTAAACTGAAGTTAATGATTTTTAGAAGAAATAAATGCAAGGTCAAGTATTTTTGTTACACTCATATATGACTATATAAATAATATTGCTCCCTCATAATAAAGACAATAAAGATGGAAATTATGCTATCCACAAAAGTTCAAATCTCTAGGACGACTTTTGATTTAAATATACCCCCCTCATAATAAAAACAAGGGACGCATTGCGTCAGGTTCCTGCCATTAGATGTGTGATTTGTTAGTTGATGTTGAAACTAATATTGGTAGCAATTTAAGTTTGCAATGTTTCCAGATATGTGTTATGGAAGAGAACTTGTTGAGATAATATCAAAAAAATGAATAGCGTAATACTTCTATAGTATTCAACAAGAATAATTTTATCACCAATAGACATAGTCCCGATTTGAAGAATACACAATTTTCATGAGCATTACATAAGCCTCTTGAAATAGCATTTGTGCCATTTCACATAAGTTTGAACTCTAATTGGTCTCCTTTGTTTGTTAACTAGTTTTGATGTTAGTTGTTAAATTCATGAAAGATTCTTGACCTTATTTCTAAATATTCATTTCATTAACTGGCTCTAGTACAAGCATTGCAGCATATAATGAACACTTAAGCTCAATGATATTGTCCATAAGAGTTTTTTTGGTTCTTATGGTTTTCTTCTACAAGACAGTTCTTATAACCAATCTATATTTGGTTAATCTTAATGCCTCACATGATATTTAGATTGCATCCCTTGTTTATGTAAAGACTGCATAGAGGTTATGGCCTTACTCATCATGTTGTAATTCACTTATTCATTAAAAGACGAAGATACCAATATCTATGTAATCCAATTATTTTCATTAAAAAATTAGAAAATGAAAATGTATCTAGTTTAACCATTCAGAATTTTATATGAAGTGTGTATCCTGATTTGTAAGCATCCGACCATAAAGAATAGTGTGGATTCTCATCGTATAGCTATTTTTTTATAGAAATAAAATAGTGAGGTTGCGTGGCTTACCAATATTAAATGCCATACATGGAAGAAATAGAAGTCAATTTATTTTGTTGTATTCATATATTAATTATTATTAGCCAATCGACTTTTATATGTGAGCATTGTAGTGCTCAGAATTGTCTCATGCCGTAAAAAAAATTGATGCTAAAAATTTTTCTAAACTCGTCGGTTGTTCCTATTGGCGTATTCCTTGAACCTCCTATGGGTGCAAGTGCTAGTAATTAAAACTTTTGCACCATAAGCCAACATAATAGGAAAACAACTGAGATTTGGAATTTTTCTATTAATTATGCTCTTACATTTTAAATTTTTCCTTCCACTTTCATATCTAGACATTTCCTTCGATTGAGAGCAGGATAGTTTATTCTTAGTGAATCAAATCAATTCACTATATTTTTCTATACATCCCGGCCGTTGAAAATAACAATGATGCCTGAAGTTTCGTCCAAGGTGATCATTACATTAAAGAACAATACAACTAAGAGAAATAAACAACTGGTTCAGTCAAGGCTAGGAATTCCATCACTTGAATTCAGATATTCACACACTTTGCTAAATTTCGCAGAAGAAAATGTTAACAATTCTCTAAATCAATTATTTTTTAGGGATCAACGATGATGTCAATTAGAAATATTTCAGTTTCTGATATTAACAAATTTGAAACAACCACAGTCATAACTTCAGCTGGTTCTATTTTAGCCCAGGAATATAAATCAACTAAAGCCAAACCAGCCGATCTGTGTAATTTTTGTGCTAATATACAAGTAAATCAAGTAAATTTTGCGGTTTGTAGGTTACAGAGAATGATGAATATCTCTAATGAAAGCTCGCATTCACATTCATTATTCATCATAGAGAAGAAGTAAAGGACTGACAAATTCTACCAAGTTATAAAACTATGCAAGTGGATCAAGGCATTTAGGATGTGGATGTTGCCCTGCAATTCCACAAGTTAGGGGTGGCAATATTTGGTGAAAGCTCTCAAATTTGGGGTTTTAATTAGTACTACAAACTCAAAATCATGGGGAAGTTCAGGCGGTGGCAATGTAAAGAGGCAAGTCCTTCCATCCAAGCTTTAGTATACCCTGTTCCTCAAAAAGGGAATACCCAAAGCCATCACAGGGAAACATGTTCAATAACTTTACATACATTGAGAGCTGTGCTTGGGCAAAAGTGTTTCCTTTCATTGAGAGCTGTTGAAATCTGAAGTTGTGCAATTGTGTCCTCCAATTGTCGAATTTGATCTCTCTAGTTCGAGCAGGTCCTCCAACAACGAGGGTGTGCAGATGTCCAGGGGCCAAAAGCAATGAATAGCAATAGCAAGAGCAATTCTAAAGCATCCTGCAATCCTACTCTTAGATGAGGCCATCAATGCGTTAGATACAGAATCAGAAAAAATAGTTCAGGAAGCTCTTGACAAGGCTTCCATGGATCGCACAATAGTGGTGGTAGCGCATCGTCTCCACCATTCGCAATGCAGATAAAATAGCAGTGGTTCAAAGCAGGGGAATGATTGAAACTGGCTGACACGAAGAACTCCTTCATAAAGCCTATGGAGCCTACACAGCTCTGGTGTAATTGCAACAAGTGAGCTCAAAGCATGGACAAATGCAAAGAAGCAATACTAGTGTGAGTATTTCTCCAGCTAGTATTTTATCAGTTAATAGAAGCAGACATGGCTCTCGGAGCGGATCAGACAGAAGTAGTTGTTCAAGACGTATATTTCCAGAGCAAGAAAATCTAGACGAAGAAGAATACAATGGGATGAAAAACACGAAGATGAAAGCTCCTTCTCCTTCCTTCAGGAGACATCAGGGAATAACAATATCTAAGTTTTGGATTGGATGACATAGAGCAGACTAAAGAATAGTGAAAGTTTTGGATTGGATGACAAAGAGCAGACTAAAGAATAGTGAAAATATTATTATAAAGTGAGCACGTGCAAGTCTATTAATTTAAGACTAGAGAGTATTATCATGAACCTTTCACTATAATGTTGGTGAGGTCAAAAAGTAGCCAAAGGTGGAGGCCCCACAAAGCTTATTATGCACTATTAAGGGGACACCAATATCTACACATATGCAATAACTTGACAATAATGCAATCATCCACTATTCCATAGTCAAATGAACATATGAAATTATAATGCATGTATTGATTATAGTCCAAAGCCATGAATCTAAAAAAAAAAAATTCTATCATTTTGGCAATAGTGGAAACAATAATAAGTCCAATTGCTTACGTCACTCTAATAAGACTATTACACATTGTGGTCCAATAAAATATCAAACAAAAAGACTTCAATATATTGGAAAATATTGTGAAAAATAATATACATTAGAAACTTTAATCAGATGATTTTAATTCTGCTTTTTCATTGGTCCATTGAATAAAAATAATAGAAGTTGCATGAATGCATTAGTATTCCTGCCTACGGCAGGAACTAATAATAATAAAGGTAGAGATACCATATCTAGTTGTTCCCATCACAAATAAAAATTAAACTCTATCAATAGTGCCAGTGATAGGGAAATGTAAACCATTTTATATAAAGAATATTGTTTTAAAAAATCTAGCAAAGAGAAGTAAATGATATTTAAGACATATAAATGTAAGGTTAAGATTTTTTCTCCCTCATTTATGACTATATAAAATAATATTGTTTTAAAAATCTAGTAAAGATAAGTTAACAATCTTTAAAAGAAATAAACACAAGGTTCAATTTTTTTGTTCCACTCATTTATTACTATATAAATAATATTGGTTTAGAATTTTTTTGGTCAAGATCCTTTTTATGGTAGCCTTTTTAATTTCAACTACCAATCTATGTATTTGTTTAAGTGCTCCACACTAAGGGAATGCCTATTGGTGTAATTACTAGGTCAAATGTCTTTAAAGACATAAAATTCTTTTAACTTTTCTGAGATATGAAGGGACAAAATCTACTAAAAGAAAAATAGCTCCTCCCTTTGCTGGCATGGTATTAGCGCTTAGATTTCTGCAGGCTTTGCCCTTTGTTTTTGTTCATCTTTGTTTAGGACTTGGTCTTTTTAGACTTTGTGGGTGTACCCTCTTACCACCCTACCCTTTTTTGTGAATATTGTACCATTTCTCTATTATTCATGGGTAAAAGTTCAAACCTATGTCACACTTTCAGCCAACTAAATAGTTTTTCTAAAAATAGTTTAGATTTAAACCATTTTGGGAGAAACATTTGTACCTAAAACCACACAACACCTATGTGGCATTGTGTGGCATAAAGAGTTTCATCTGGAACCTTTTCGCTCAAAAGTTGTAAACCACAAAAATCTGATTTCGACTTTGAAAATAGTATTTATTTGCATAAAAAGTTTTGGACGAGAGAGTTTTGCTCGGAACCTTTTCGAGCGATACAGTCTCACCCAAAACTATCTATATGGCATCCCATGTGGCAACCAAACCCCTCATTTTCAAAAAATTAAACAAAAATTCAAGTTCAACTCCAAATTTCTCCAGCCAAAAGGTATTTTCATAAAAAAAAAAAATACTTTTTGGTAGATCTCAGAGTTTAGAACTTAGAAATATAATTTTTTAATATTTTGATTAGTTATATTAGTATTATTTTTAAATTTATTGCAAGTAGGTTATTATAATCAAACATGCAACTGATTAGAAATTAAAAATAAATAGGTAAAATATATTTAATTTTTTAAAAAAATATATAGCACACCAGAGGAGAGAATCTTCTCAAGAAGGTATTTAAAAAAAATAAAATAAACAATTGCACAAAAGTTGATGTCCCATGAAAACTATAATGTTATGATTAAATTTGATTTTAAAAAATTATTAAAAAATAGTTATTCATCAAAAGTTCAATTTTTTTGCATGCACTAGATATTTGAGTTGTCTAATTAGGAAAAAAAATTAGAAAAAAAGTTAATTTTACTATATTTTTCTTGTTCCATCGATGTCACTTGTTTCAAAAAAATTAGCAATTAAAATTCATATATTAAATTCATAAAAAATATATCCAACTAATTTTGAAAAAAATTAAAAAATTTAAAGCATAAACTACATTAAAATTTCTACATTTCATTAGTTTGTCATTTTAAAATTCAAAACATACATATGACTTTTTCATCGTTTAAGTTGGAAAAATATATTTGTGTTGGTTAATTCCTTTATAAAAGTGTGACATATTTTTAAACTTTTACCCTAATATAATGTTAAATAGGAGTATTCATTAAAAAAATCTATTAATTTTTTTAAAATAGTAACACATCCGTCAATTTTAGCCTAAAAGGCATTTCGTGTTCTTCAAGACATTTAATGTTTATTCAATGGTTGTTAATAATGTGTCACATGTTTTAAGACTAATACCATGCAAAGATTTTCTTTATTGGAATAAAACAAATAATGAGTACAATTAATAATAACCAAGTTGAAAGTTAGGTAACTGATTATATAGTGGACAAGTGAGATTTTAAGTACTCTTTTAGGTTGATTTTGAAAAGACAAAACTCAATTATGTTTTTGGATATTTAAATATATTTTCCATGGAAGGTGTTGGCACCTTGCCCAAAACTGAAAAATTTATGTAGTTGTGCCTCCATGCTCTTCTGACTATATGATTATTATCGATCTAAGATGTCATCAATTAGGGTTTCATGTATGTGTATGATTGGGGTTTAATTCTAGACACAGGTCTTAATGATGTTAAGGTTGTCTTTGTATGTCTTGACTTTCAAGTGGTCTATGTGTATTATTGTCTTGCATACTATAATGGTGGTCAACCCAATAAGATCCATTGGGTTGACCTTATCACTTTTGGGGTCAATTTTATACACCTTGGTGGTTGTGCTAATTCATAATCTCTTGGGGCCCATATTTGTATTGTGTAGGCCACCAAAACCTCCTCGCACTTTATTGTTATATTTGCCTGATGGATACCCCACACCCTTGTTGGTCAATTATATAAGTTTTTGAGCTTTGTGTACATGTGTTAGGCAATGCCTTAGGAGTCATGAATTGAGGATTTTCTTCATTTATTTGGTTATGATATAAATTTGATAATGCAAGCACTCTTCCTTAGTACTTGGCAGTGTGTTTATGCTTGTTGGAGCTCGATGGAGTTATATGTGCTATGCTACAACTAGTTGTGTATCTCACCAAGGCGTAATGTAGGTTTGGTTACATTTATTGGTAACCTTATTTTATGACATTGGTGCATTTAATATGAATTAATTTTGGATCATGCAAGTTCTCATTTTCTCTGCTGCAGACATGTTTTCCATTTTTGCCCTACCTTGAGCTTTGACACCAATGGGACACATGTTGGGTGGGCTCATATTTATAACTTATCTTTTGAGGTCAACTTATCCCTTATTTGTGTGCCTTGAGAGGTGTTTCCAATAATTGCAAGTGTGAGTTGACATGCCAACCACCACATCCACCTTGAGGAGATCTATTTCATCAATTTTGACCTACTCATTATCTTAATCTCTCCTCTTGGGTTCTAATTCTATTTATGGGCATGGACTACTATTGTAACCTACAAATGAGATGTATAGGGCTTAAATTAAATTTAATATACATGATTTGTACCCTGCTCTCAATTTGATTGACTTGTATAGTTGGTAATAGATCTCCTCACTTGTGCTAAGTACTATTTTGTTAATCCAAGGTGGATTTCCCATGATTCCAAATGTAATCTCCTTTGTATAGTTAAGAGTTTATTATGATAGGTGATTGTGAAGATGCATTGAGGTGACTTGGGCTTGATTTTATAGAATCTTTATGCCCATGGGGTTGTTTGTAATATCTAATGTTATATATGCATGCATATTGCAAGTAAAATGGGTTGGTCCCTAAGCCAATGTTTTTGCATGTATGTGTCTAGGTGTAGTCTAGGGCATCAAATGACAAAGTCTTAATTTGGTAAGGGACTAAAAGTATATTGTCTAAATAATAAGAATATGTAGTTTAGAAAGAAAGATGTATGACTAATGTTTCCATGACCAATAGTGATATTCTTAAGGTTGATCCCACAATAGTGTGTCCCACTTGCGGGGCATCTTGATTTTTACTAAAAATCACATAGTTTTTTTTAAAATAAATGATTTAAGCCTAAATGGGTTCTATCTAAAGGGGTTTGATTGAAGGGGGTTAGATCAAACCTCCTTGGATAGAACCTCCCTAAGCTTAAACCAAGCACCTAATGGAGTCTCCTCCACACCTATTACAATGTTGACAAAAAAATAATTTTGCTTCACCTTTTCAGTGAAAGGAAGCTAGGTGTGTGGAAATCGCTTCCTACACTAATCTAATGAGGAGAGATGAGTGCAAATTCATTTTAATCTTTACAGTTACAACAATGTTAACCCGCTAACAAAGATATTACAACAGACACATACACAAGAATGTAAGACAGAAGAAGAAAGAGACAAGATATACGCGGGGAAAACCCTTACGGGTGAAAAACCCCACTCCAAAACACAACTCAAATGTATTCCATTAAATAATCAAGGTTACAATACAGTTTCAAAGTCAATTCTCTTGCAGGAGTCTTCGACACTCGTATCTGGAGACAATCCGGCAGCATAACAGTACTTGTCAATCACATAATACATCTCCTCTCCAAAGCACCTATTTATATAGAAAATACAAGCCAAAAATGGCTCTATCTTGAGATGGGCATCCAACATGGCCTCATGGCCCAAAACCCATGCCTATGGACACTTGTCCAACACTGTAGGATGTTCCTGAAACTTGTCAAGTCATCCCATCCCAAAGAGGTTGCCTATTCCCAAGATGGGCAATGACAGATGCTCTTATGATTCTTACAACCGTCATAGAATCCGTCATACTGACATATCTTACAACTGTAAGAGAATCTATCATAAACTGGCTATAAATAGCATATTCTCTTATAACATGTCATAACCCTCCTTGGGGCGCCCAAAGATGCCTTCTTCCAAGATGCCTTGTGACACATGTCTTCACCTGTCATAGAACCTTCTATTTCTGACTCTTACATGTCATAGATTCTGTCATAACCGTTTCGGTCAAGATTCACTTACACACTAGTCAAGATGCTGACACATGGTAGAAAACCTCTCCACACAAAAGGGATGCCTATCTCCGTATGGAGTGTGTTGACCATCCTAGTCATCTTACAAGTGGAGTGACAACTCATCGTGCCACTTCACACTAAATGACAAAATAGGATGTGCAACAAAATTACAACATAGGCTAAGTAAATAAATTACATTACAATAATAAATGCAAAGAATTACCAAGGTTGAGACACCTTAGTTCCCAACATTCTCACTTGTCGAACACCTTGTAAGAGCTAATAGAAATAACAGGATTTAACTGCTATAGGCCGAGAGGCCCATAGACTCCGAACACCATTTGAACTTCTCTTTTCCCATTAGTTTTGTCAATGCATCCGCAACATTATTCAAAGTGTCTACCTTCTCCAAATTCACCTTCCCATCCTCTACCATGTCTCGTACGAAGTGAAATTGTATATCAATATGCTTTGTTCTAGCATGGAAAGTCAGATTCTTTGCTAGGCAAATCACACTCGAACTGTCACAACAAATCGTAATCTATCCTACATCAACACCAATATCTGAACACAATCTCTTAAGCCAAATGGCTTCCTTGCAAGCATGAGTTGCTGCCATATACTCAACTTCTGTCATGGACAAAGCAACCACAGGTTGTTGCTTACTCATCCAACTAATTGCACCACCGAACATAGTGAACACATAGGCACTAGTGGATCTCCTGTTGTCAATGTCATCTGTCCAATCAGAATGCACGAATCCACGAATACAAACTGAAAGCAGAGGTCCTATAGCATTACCATGATAGCATATGGAATACTCAGAAGTACCCCTCAAATATCTGAACACTCGCTTAACTGCATCCCAATGTACCCGTCCGAGATTAGCCATAAATCAACTAAGGACTCCCACTGCTTGGGCAATGTTTGGTCTTGTGCAGACCATAGCATACATCAAACTATCAATAGCACTAGCATAAGGTACTCTGCTCATGTCCACCTCACTAGGAGATTTTGGACAATCATTAACAAACAACTTTGTCTCCAATGAAATAGGAACACACAATGGTCTACAATCTGCCATGTTGAACCTATCCAACACAGTCTTCACATACTTACTCTAGCTTAACCAAAGTTTTCTGTTAGCTCTGTCTCTTCTGATTTCCATTCCCAGAATGTACTGGATGCCCCTAGATTTTTCATCTCAAACTGTGCTGACAACTGAGAATTCAAATCAGAAATCAAATTCTTACCATTTCTAATTAACAACATATCGTCAACATACAATGCAATAATGAGAATGCGATCATTGTCAAATTTGTAATACACACAATGATCTGATTTTGATCTTAGAAATCCAACCGACAACACAAAGGCATCAAACTTCAAGTACCACATCCTAGGAGACTGCTTCAAACCATACAAAGACTTTTTTAACTTGCAAACCAAATTTGCTTTACCTTTCTCTATGTAATGCTTTGGGTGTGACATGTAAATCTCTTCCTCCAAATCACCATGAAAGAAAGATGTCTTCACATCCATTTGCTCCACCTCTAAGTCATAAGCTGCTGCAAGAGATAACATGAACGGAATAGATGCCAGTTTTGCAACGGGAGAGAAAATTTCACCATAATCAATTCCCTCGACTTGTGAATACCTCTTTGCAACTAGTCTGGCCTTGTACTTTTCAACACTGCCATCTGCACTGAATTTCTTCTTGAACACCCATTTGCATCCAACAGACTTCTGTCCTTCAGGCAAAGGCACCAAGTCCCATGTTTTGTTCTTTTCCAAAGAAGCCATCTCATCTTCCATGGCCTCCTTCCAAGAACCTGCATCTTTCATGCCCATAGCCTCTGTCACAGTTCTAGGCTCATCAGTGTTAGTAAGCAAGGCAAAAGCACAACTAGAATTAAGCAATGAATAATCAAACCTATCAAGTTGCTTCCTTGTTCGTGTAGACCTCCTCAATGGCTAAGGTTGAGGTTTTTCTTCTTCAGAACTTTCAGAGCTACTAGAGCTCTCCTCATCATCAGGTCTCACAGGGTTTGTCGGTGCAGTCTTCTCAAGGGTAGAAGGAAACTGAACCATATCTTCTTTCTTTTCTGTCTGTTCTGGCTGTAAAAAAAGGAAGAAGGTGTTAGCTCTTTGAAGATAACACTTCTGCTATACAACACTTTTTCAGCCACAGGATCCCAAAGCTTGTATCCTTTCACACCGACTCCATAGCCAATGAAAATACACTTAACAGCCTTGTTCTCCAATTTAGACCGTTTCTCCCTAGGCACATGTGCATATGCCTCAACCAAAAACACGAAGATGTCTAACTGAAGGCTTCTTACCAGACCACACCTCCATAGGTGTCTTACCAACAAGAGCTGATGCAGGAGACTTGTTTACCAGGTAGTAAGCAGTGGCTACAGCTTTAGCCCAAAACTTTTGTTCGAGGCTTGCTCCACTAAGCATACTCCTAGCCTTCTCCATCAGTGTCTTGTTCATCATCTTTGCAACTCCATTTTTCTTCGGGGCGTATGGAGTTGTCTTATGTCTTTCAATCCCTTGCTCTTTACAGAATTTATCGAACTCTGCCAAACAAAACTCACCATCGTTATTAGTTCTCAAACACTTAATCTTTTTATTAGTCTGATTTTTAGCAAAAGCTTTAAACTCTTTAAATTGACTAAAGACTTCAGTCTTGCTTTTAATAAAATAAACCCATGTCCTTCTACTGTAATCATCTATGAAAGATACAAACTATATAGATTTGGAAATTGAAGGAACATTAACAGGACCAAACACAATAGAATGAATAAGATCCAGTACACTAGAAGACTTGTGAGAACTAGAGTAAAACTGAACACGGTTTTACTTTCCATATACACAATGTTTGCAAAAGTCAAACTCAAGATTACAATCATTTAACCCCTCAACGAGGTTTTTATTTTTTAGGGTTTTAATACCCCTTTCACCAATGTGGCCATATCTCAAATGTTATAACATAGTCTTTTCAGCAAGAAGCTTAACTTCCAAAGTATGAGCACCCTTGTGAAAGGAAGCTAGGTGTGCGAAAAATGCTTCCTACACTAATCTAATGAGGGGAGGAGAGTGCAAATTCAATTTTATCTTTACGATTAAAGCAATGTTAAACCACTAACAGAGATATTGCAGCAAACACATACACAAGAAAGTGAGACAGAAGAAGAGAGACACAAGATATACGTGGGGAAAACCCTTATCGAGTGACCCCACACTCCAAACCTGCACAATGTATTATCAAAACTAAAATGGTTTACAATACACTTGCAATGCAAGCTCTTAGGAGTCTTCGACACTCGTATCTGGAGACAAACCAATAGCATAACAATACCTGTCAAACCTGTAGTACATCTCCTCTCAAAAGCACTTGTTTATATAGAATATACAAGGTAGAAATGGCTCCACATAGGGATGGGCGTCCAACATGGCCTCATGGCCCAAAACCCATGCCTATGGACACTTGTCCAACTCTATAGGATGCTCCTGACACTTGTCAAGTCACCCCATCCCAAGGAGGTCACCTATTTCCAAAATGGGCTATAACAGATGCTCTTACGACTCTTACAACCGTCATAGAATTTGTAATAGTTGTCATAACTTACAGCTGTAAGAGAATTTGTCATACACAAGCTATAAATAGCATATTCTCTTACAACATGTCATAGTCCACCTTAGGGTGCCCAAAGATGTCTTTTTCAAAGATGCTCTTCGACACATGTCATCACTTGTCATAGAATCTCCTATTTCTGACTCTTACATGTCATAACTTCGTCATAGGAATCTATCATGACCGTTACAATCAATATTCCCTTACACAACATCTAAGATGCCGACACATGGCAAAATATTCCTACCACTAAGTGGGATACCTATCTCCTTATGTGAGGACAAAATTACATGTGGTCATATGCCATGTAGGATGACACTTCATCGTGCCAACTCCCACAGTATGACAACATAGGATTTGCATCCAATTAATACAATAGGCAATTAATAAATAAATACAATGTAAAAATACAAGGAATTATCAAGGTTGAGACATCTTAATTCCCAACATTCTCCCACTTGTCAAACACCTTGTAAGAGCTAATAGAATTAACAGGGTTTAACTGCTATAGGCCGAGAGGCCCATAGACTCTGAACACCATCTGAACTTCTCTGTGCCCACTGGTTTTGTCAATGCATTTGTAACATTCTTCAAAGTATCTACCTTCTCCAAATTTACCTTCCCATCCTCTACCATGTCTCATACGAAGTGAAACTGTACGTCGATATGCTTTGTTCTGGCATGGAAAGTTGAATTCTTTGCAAAGCAAATCGTACTCTGACTGTCACAACTGATCATAATCTGACCTGTATCAACACCAATATCTAAACACAATCTCTTAAGCCAAGTGGCTTCCTTGCAAGCATGAGTTGCAGCCATATACTCAGCTTCAGTAGTGGACAAAGCAACCACAGGTTGTCGCTTACTCATCCAACTAATTGCACCACCAAACATAGTGAACACATAGGCACTGGTGGATCTTCTACTGTCAATGTCACTTGCCCAATCAGAATCCACAAATCCATGAATACAAACTGAATGTGGAGGTTCTGTAGCATTACCATGATAGCATATGGAATACTTAGAAGTACCCCTCAAATATCAAAATACTCGCTTAACTGCATCCCAATGTACCCATCCAGGATTAGCCATGAATCGACTAAGGACTCCCACTGCTTGAGCAATGTCTAGTCTTGTGCATACCATAGCATACATCAAACTGCCAACAACACTAGCATAAGGTACTCTGCTCATGTCCTCCACCTCATTAGGAGATTTTGGACTATCATTAACAAACAACTTTGTCTCTAATGAAACAGTAACACACAACGGTCTACAATCTGCCATGCTGAACCTGTCCAACACGGTCTTCACATACTTACTCTGGCTTAACTTAAGTTTTCTATTAGCTTTGTCTCTTCTGATTTCCATTCCCAGAATGTACCTGGATGCCCCGAGATTTTTCATCTCAAACTGTGCTAACAACTGAGACTTCAAATCAGAAATCATATTCTTACCATTCCCAATCAACAACATATCGTCAACATACAATGCAATAATGAGAATGCGATCATTGTCAAATTGTAATACACACAATGATTTGATTTTGATATCAGATATCCAATCGACAACACAAAGGCATCAAACTTCAAGTACCACATCCAAGGAGACTGCTTCAAACCATACAAAGACTTCTTTAACTTGCAAACCAAATTCTCTTTACCTTTCTCTATGTAATGCTTTGGCTGTGACATGTAGATTTCTTCCTCCAAATCACCATGAAGGAAAGTTGTCTTCACATCCATCTGTTCTACCTCTAAATCATAAGCAGCTGCAAGAGATAACATAAATTGAATAGATGTCATCTTTGCAACGGGAGAGAAACTTTCACCATAATCAATTCCCTCCACTTGTGAGTACCTCTTTGCAACCAATCTAGCCTTATACTTTTCAACACTACCATCTGCACCAAATTTCTTCTTGAACACCCATTTGCAACCAACGAGTTTTCCATCCATCAGGCTAAGGCACCAAGTCCCATGTTTTGTTCTTTTCCAAAGAAGCCATCTCATCTTCCATGGCCTCCTTCCAGGAACCTGCATCTTTCATGCCCATAGCCTCTTTCATAGTTCTAGGCTCATTAGTGTTAGTAAGTAAAGAAAAAGCACAACTAGAATCAAGTAATGAATAACCAAACTGATGCAGAGCACACAGTGGAAGCGAACACTTATCAACTTTTGAAGCCATCAAACCCACGATTGGCAAGACTTAAACCTGTCAGCACACTCGAAAACTCTTCTGCCGACACACCGATTTCATCGATGTTACCTTTGGATCACACTCGTCGGTAAGACTTGCATCATCGACGAACTCCTTGTTCATCCTCCCAATATGCCGATATGACTTGATCGGCCAGAACACCACTGTCAGCTCAATGTCTTGTTATCTGCTTGATGTACCTTGTCATTCCGATATGCATCTCTAGTCGCGACTTTCATTCAACGCCCTAAACTCCCCTTCGGCCAGATTGCCCTTAGCGCTTCGAAAGGGAAACGGTTCACCGATGGCCTCTGTCTCATTGACAACATCTTCAACTCCTCCAATCCAAACCCTAGCACATGGAGATGCTAGGCGATCTACTGTGCACAACCAAATTTGGTCCTCTGCGCCGCTAAATCATGAAACAAAACAAAAAACAAACAAATATGATACAACGAAGCCATTCCACTGATTTCCAAGTGGTTGGGAGACTAACCACTAACAATTGTCAACCGTGACCTAAGTCCCTTGGGACTTTACAAAATGAACCTAGATTTATTCCACTTGGACTCACACATGGCACTAGGCCTTACAATTGGTCACGTGGACCTTATACAACACCAAAACATCAAAATGAACATGAAATGTAAGTTTGTTTGGAATAAAGTAGTAGATGAATCTTTTGAGATTCTTAAACATAAAATAGCAGAGAAACCTATTTTGGTTTTGCCTGATTTTAATAAGTTGTTTACTGTGGAATGTGATGCCAGTAATCTTGCCATTGGTGTTGTCTTGAGTCAGGAAGGTAGATCTGTTGCTTTCTTTAGTGAAAAGCTGATTGATGCTAAACAAAAGTATTCCACATATGATCTAGAATTGTATGCAATGGTGCAAGCATTGAAAAAATGGAGACATTATCTCTTGCCCAAGGAATTCATTGTTTATACTGACAACCATGCTTTGAGTTTTCTGAATTCGCAGGAGAAGCTAAATCACAGGCATATGAAGTGGGTCGAACAACTCCAGGCGTATACTTTTTCCATCAAACATAAGAAGGGACAAGCCAACAAGGTGGCAGATGCTCTGAGTAGAAGAGTGTGCACTACACAAGAAATCCAGTTGCAAAGTGTGGGAGTGGATTCTCTGAATGATGAGGAGTTCAAGGAGATATATGCAGTTTGTTCACAATTTTCAGATTCCTATCATTCTGAATTTTTTGAATTTTTGCTACAGCAGGGGTTATTGTTTAAAGGCAACCAGTTGTGTGTGCCTAGATGTTCCATGAGGGAGAACATCATAAAAGAGAAACATTGCGGTAGTCTTGGAGGTCATTTTGGACTGGACAAGACATTGGAGCAAGTGAGAAGGTTTTACTTCTGGCCTAAGATGCAAACAGATGTCAGAAAATTTGTAGACAGTTGTCACATTTGCCAGAGAGCCAAAGGGACTTCATCCAATGCAGGTCTCTATAACCACTTCCAATTCCTCAAAGGCCATGGGAGTGTATAAGTATGGATTTTGTTTTGGGTCTTCCCCGGACTTAAAGAGGTTTTGATAGTGTGTTTGTTGTAGTTGATAGATTCAGTAAAATGGCTCATTTTGTACCATGCAAATGTACCAATGATGCTTCACACATTGCCGGTCTATTCTTTAAGGAGATTGTTCGAATTGATTGTTTGCCATTGAATATTGTCACTGACAGAGATCCCAAGTTTGTGGGACATTTTTGGCATACATTGTGGAACAAATTAGGCACTCAATTATCTTTCATGTCAGCGTATCAACCTCAGACGGATGGACAAACTGAGGTGGTGAATAGATCACTAGGTAATCTTTTGAGGTGTTTGACTAAACAACATGGAGAAGCATGGGATATGATCATCCCATAAGCAGAGTTTGCATATAACGATTCTGTTAATAGGAGCACAGGAAAGAGCCCTTTTGAAGTTGTATATGGGATTCATCGCAGGGGAATTTTGGATCCCAGGGATCTTCAGAACATGGAGAAAAGAAGTGCACAAGGAGAAGATTTTGCAATCAGCATGAAGGATATCCATGATGCTGTAAGGGAAACTATCCAAAAGAACACATGGAAATACAAAGAGAGAACTAATCAGAAGAAAAGGGATGCCCAATACAAAGTTGGGGATCTGGTAATGGCATATCTGAAAAAGGAAAGACTTCCAAAGGGGCAGCCCACAAAGCTTCTTATGAAGAAGATAGGTCCATGCAAGATTGTACACAAATTTGGGCCTAATGCATACGAAATTGAACTTCCTCCAGGTTTAGCAATATCACCCATTTTCAATGTGTTAGAACTGTTACAGTCATGCAAAACATAGAGAAGACAGTTACAGTCACGCAAAACACGGAGAAGACAACATTGAAGACACGCAAAACATAGTAAATACAGTGAATGCAATGAAGACAATGATTTTCTTTTTCTTTTTCATTTTCATATATATAAAATGCAGATGCAAGTACAAGGAAAGTAAACACACCACCCATAATGTAGGAGGGACTCATCGTCACCAGTCTTTAGACTGCACATGGGGAAACAAACACGCCAAACAAATCTCAAAGTGGACGAGGGATTCATTGCCACTAGTCTTTAGACTGCACATGAGAACAAACACGCCATACAAAACAAGCACGCCAAACAAATCCCAAAGCATAGGAGGGACTCATCGCCACCGGTCTTTAGACTATGCTTGGGAACAAACACGTAATACACACACACATCGAAGACATGGGAAAACACGATAGACAAGCGATGGAGTGTACCTATTTCTAGGTTCATCGTCATCTCAGGCTCATTACAGGAACACACCAACGATTGGGCTTCGCTGCAACAATCATCGAAGACATGCTTAAGGGTTGAGTTAGTCATAGAACCGCTCCCTGCCTCTACAGAGGACTTTTGAAAATGAAAGGATTGTGCACTCTCCTTGAGAAATACACCATCCCCGCTTCGCACAGAGGGCATAAGATAAAAAGGATATGCACAATATCCCACCTCCGTAGAGAGCTTAAGTGATTGCAATAGATTCAAGATTCACAAATACACATTGCTAGCATCTACAACAGACAACTTACCTTATATATGCCCCCACCTTAAGGTGGTTGATGTCGTGTACCAATATCAAGCACGTTAAGGTAGGAACAAAACACACAAGGGAACATGAGCTCTTGCAAAGCCCATGCCCCCCAGAAGTGACATGTACTTTATGATCGCCAAATGTTCCCACAAACACATTCCTGCAAGAAAAGTGTTAGTGTCTATATAATCATGATAAACAACAATGCATAGAGAACCAAGGAATGCAAGATTCAAGATAGACAAAGTGCACAGAGCAACAATATTGTTATGTTTTGTAAGTGCGATAAGATAACATCAAGATCACACGGGGTGATTCTACTAGCCAAGCATCGGATAATATATAACAACCCCATCGTCATGTATGGACTTGGTCTATTTTTTGATTTCTCGCTAAACAGACACTAGGTCTGCATCAGTATAAAATGTTTTTCGTCATCCACCCGCTAGATAGAATCACTAGAGGAAGGGAAACAATAAAGAAAGAGAGGAGAAACAAGTCTTAGGGACAGTCACGTAGAAGGGTGCCCCCAAGTCACCAACCACAACGCTAAGTCCATAAGACACAACACACAATAATGAAAATAGAGGAGAAGAAATATAGTAGAATGATGATACAAATAGAAGAAGGGTCACAACAGAGGCGGTCTCCCAGTATCCTTGACCTTATGAGAGTATCAAGGGTCATTCCAGGAAGCCTAAACAACACATAACACATCACGGGGGAAACACATCACGGAGGTAAAGGGTGAGAAATACTTACCTACGAGGATACCCAAACTAAGGGTTGTCATTGAGCAAATCATCCTCTTCCCAATCTCAGATGCTAGAAGAAAGAGGTGTATAAGGTACCATAGCCCAACTTTTTTCTTTATCTTCCAATTCTTCAATTTGATGTTTTGTATGTTTGTTTCAATGTTAGGTTGAATGTTTTCTTGTTGAGCGGCAAGTCATTGGGCAAAAGCTTGTCTTTGCCTCCTCCTTTCTTTTGCTTGTCTATTCCTTCTTGTTTTACTACTTATTTCTTCAAAGGCATTATCATGTTTTTCTATAGAGTTTTGCACATTAGAGGAGGAAGCACCATGTTCAAATTTCATTGGTCTCGGCGTAATATTTTGTTGTCTATGAAAGCCTCCTGATCCTTGTAAGGATGTTAGAGGAGGAACCTCAACATAAATACCATCTCTCCATGGATGAGGTGAGTTATGAAACTTTACCTTATCCACATCTATCACACCAATTATCTCATCATATCCATAATAGTATTGTGTTCGTTTTCCTTTTGCTCTAAGGTGATCCTCAAACACATGTTGTTCATCCCTCATTGTTTGTAAAGGAGGCCTGGCCACTCTAGCTAGTTGTTTTGCTTTGTATCGTCTGTAATTTAGGAAATATTGGTCTTTTCGTGGCTCAGGTTCTGTTTCAAGTCGCGGCCAAAAGTAATCAAGGGTGAAATTCTTGTTCTTAGCCGGAGGTTGGTATGTGTTACGACAGATAATACGGATCTCTCCATGCAAAGGGAATTTTAGACATTTATGAATAGTTCAAGGGACGACATTCATAGCCTTAAGCCATGGGTGTCCTAGTTTTACATGAAAGAGGTTGGATAATGAGATAACATCAAATAAGTGATCTATAACTTTGTCATAAACTGAGACTAACAGTTTTACCAATCCAAATGTTTTCATCAAAGATCCATGGTGTGTTTTAATTCTCAAATCCGACGGGTCATAATAGTTTTGTGCCAAATCATGTTTAAGAAGGAACTCTTTTGTAACCACATTGGTCATGCAATCAGGGTCAATGAGTGTTCCATGCATAGATATTTCCATTATTTTCACTATAATGTAAAGAGGCCCTTCAGTATCTACCATTTTTTTGTCATGAGGTGTAAATGTTATTTCAAGCTTAGGGGCTCGTCTTTTCAAATGCGGCCTAGGAGGAAGCCTAGCATTATTTCTGTATTGAGAAGCCATGTATATGTTTTCAAATGAATTCCAAATCAAATTTCAAAAGGTTTTCAAAACTTATGCAAGAACAAATGCAAAAGTATGTATGAATATGACCTAAAATATTTGATTTGTCAACTTTGTTCAATGCAAATCACTAGAAGAAGAGGTGTTGTGAAAATTTTCAAGAAAGACAGCAAATAATATGTCTAATGACAGTCCAATTATGCAAAAATATCTTTCACAACATGCTTTTGAAGCAAACCTAGAGTGATGACAAGTCAAAATCTAGTGAAAATAGGCCAAAATATGCGACTTTTCACCAAATCTCAATGTAAACAAGTATGACAAAGGGTGTTGTAAGTCAAATGATGATGGACAACAAATTATAATAGTAATAACAACCACCTAATGCCAAAAAATCCATCACAACACGCTTGTAGTGCCACTCAAGGTCAAACCCTGGTGAAAATATAGCTAAAATATGCAATTTTTCATAATTTTTCAATGCAAAGGCCTAGTAGAAAGGGTGTTGTAAGGAATATGAGGAGGGGAAGAAGATAATAACCATAAAAACATCCAATTAATGCAGAAAACTCCCTTACAACATGCTTGTGATGCAAATCTAGAGAGTCGATAAGGCCAAATCTGGTGAAAATGCAAGGTCTTCAAACCCTAGGCATGAGATTTTGCAAGAAGACCACTATGATGCAACACTACTATTAGAAATTAGTCCTGATGAGTGTTTTAAAATGGTAGTAAAATATGAAACAATATTTTGACTACAAACCCTAGTTAATGCAAAACTAGGTTTTTATGAAAAACGCACAATTTCAAGCAATTTTTGTCAAATTAAGCACACAAATGTAATGCAAATGTATTCCAAATGATAAATTTCTACAAATTAAATCAGATCTACTGAAAATGATAGAAATTTAATGAAGTTGAATGCCAAATATTTCAAATTATGCTAAAATGCAAGCCTAAAATGCCAATTTTTTCAAAATTTTCAAAATATTCAATTTTTTTGTAATTTTTTGAATGCAATAAGATGAATGAATGAAAATCTATCAAACAACACTCAGCAAGGTGCCAAAAATTTCAAAAGCATAGGTTCACCAAAATGTTTAGGATGGGAAAAGAGATGCGTGAATGTGTGAGGTTTTTAGTTGTTTTTGTGCAATCCTCCTTTCCCAACAAAAATTCCAAGGGCTTATCAACTGAGTTGAATCTCCACTAAGAGAGAGAAATCACCTATCATGTTGGGAAGCCACTTGGGAAGCTGTGGACTCTTGGATATGTCAAACAATGTCTCTATCTAATTCTCAATAATGCTTAGAAACCCTAATTATGCAAATCAGTAAGAAAATTATCAAATTACGGCAAATCCTTTCAGACTGGAACAAAGGATAGAGATACTTAACTTACTATTTTCAAAGTTTAGGAGGTGGATAAGCCAGGGACACGGGGACTCACGCCCAAGTCCAAGGTACCAATTTCTTTGAGGGGTCCTGATCTCTTTCTGACACTGATCTGCACTGCAACTTTAGTTTCCAGAGATTCCAATGCAGAGGACACGAGGACTAGCACCCTAGTCTAGGAAAAGCACCAGTGTCCTGCTTCTTTCTAGATCCTGAATCCTCTGTGTTTGCTAACCTTCCCTGCAACTCCACTTCTTCCAAATGCAACACCTGTAACCTGCAATCACAAGGAGTGTGGGAGGGGGGTTGTGGTGTTTAGAGGCTTGCCTCGGTCAAGCCTCAGAGAGACATTCAAGTCTTCCGAACACCATTGTCAGATGAGAGTGTGTATCCTGGTGGGATAGAGGCAAAAATCCAAATGATAAATGATTGAAAACACAATTGATATCACCTTGTAGTGAAGATCTCATGGAAGGAAGATGCTTTTCATGCCATGAGGAGATGGCTATCAAATTTACAAATACAAACACAATAACAACACAAAGTACTACTCTGCAACATAATGAATGCCTTGAATCACTTTCACAAAAGCTTATTAATCCAAAATGCCAGCCAATTTGCAAATGAAACGTAATCATGCTTATATATGCAACTACAAAGATTCTCGCTAAGAATTTCGTAATTCAAACTTTGGATTTCCGCATAGGACCTAATTAACGGTCATAAAACTAACATTTGAAATTAGGGCAGACCCAAAATAGGGCTGGACTAGGGTGCTAGTGCCCAAGTCCACCCTGCCATTTTTGCTTGGGATTCATTAAAGTGCAGCCCCCTAGGTCCTATTTGTCACAAGACCTAAGGGTTTTCTCATCAGAGTCAGAAATAACATGCAAGATGCCCTAAATGCAATTATAGGACCTGGGAGCTAAACCTTAATAGGAAAAATCCCCCAAGGTTACTTTTTCTGACATAACAATTTCTATATTCTCTTCTAATATAGAAGCATTCCTTAATTTGATCTACCCTTATAATCTTCTAATTTTGGGTTATTGGCCAAATTATTTGTTTTTGAATCCTCTATCATCACCTCTTAAGTGCTTTATTTTTCTCTAATTTGACCAATTCAAAATAAATTTTATAAGATTAAAAGGGTACATATTAAAAAATATACCCTTGAATTTACATTTTCACTCGATGTAATCCTCTATTTTTTAAATTATACATTTATTTTCTTAAGATAGGTCATTATTTATGCCATCTAGTACACACATTTACTTGTTACTCCTTGCAAGGTATTGAAGTACCACACATCAAAGGCCACTCTTTGCAATTAGATACACATAATGAGTTCAATTTACTTTCTTCAATATCCTCTTAGGTCCTATTGAGATAATTGCTTGCCACATAGGTTTACAACACATATCAACAATGTCCTATTAAACCAACGTTAGCAAAATTTCAAAATAAACTAGCTTATTTAATCATAGAGGAACAGAAACACAATTATTTATGTTCTTTATAGTTATAATTTGCATGCATTCATACCATCCTAATTACAATGGGAACTCATTTCCAAACTCGTAGCATGCTAGTTAACCAATGCCATGTATATGAGTTGATGCATACCAATCTTCACCTACCTATTGTTCCTTCAATATGTATCTTCATACATATAGTTGTTGAAATATTTAACATACTTATATCATTATCAATAAGCATTCTCTTAATGGAGCATTAACCTATATTGAAGAGATATACATCAAATATCTCATTGAATATGTGTGGCTATGTCAACAAGTATTGAGGTAGTTACAACCTACCTATTTGAGTGTATCGACAATTCTATCTTTCACACATACTAACCCATTCAACATACATCCTCAAGTTCTTTGCATTAAGGTTCATATTAGGAGGATTTTAGTGCTCTTAAATATGCAATTAAATTCATCACATAACAATGTGTATATTCATATCCAACAATTGGGTTATAGGAAATAGTAACCATCAAATATGACAACCTTCTGTCGTACACTCTATTTTTCCTTATACTTCATATATCTAAATTCCATTTCACACCCATTTAGGTATTCTTGGTTAGGATTGGTCAAAAATTCTTATAAGATTAGAAGTCTACTTAAGAAATTTAATGTCAACATATTCATACTAAGTGACCAATTCAATTATAGTGAACTAGTAATGCAAGATCATCTACTTTTTCCTAGAGTCTAGTGAGCTTATAGGTCCAATGTTTAAACTATGCTACGATAACATGGTAATAACCACCCTAGTTATTACTAGTTTTTTATTACATATCAAGTACTAAATTAATCGACCAAACAACTTCTATCCAATTTAGAAGTGCCAACTACACAGCCTTACCAACCACAACCATCACAACAACTCTATGCGACATCTCATATACTCATACTAAATATGATCCCAATGTTAGGGTCATCCCTAGACCTAGACCTAAACCTCAAGGGTTCATTCATAATGGCCCTGCCTATGTATCCCTTCCTAGGAATCAGAGGCTTCATAGTTTTTACACCAATAATAGAGAGGCTTCATCCTCTCCTTTGATATGAGATATCTGATCTCACTTTTAAATCATAGCATTTTAGTGAAACTTATGATTCCAATTTGGTTAATACACAATAGTAGGATAGAAAATGCATTCTAGTCAAATGTTAGTTCTGTTACTAAATTATGTTCACACCTAATTTAGTTGGACCTAATTTGTAGTTGTTTCAAAAGGAGTAAAAAAAAAAACTTTTAAGTTATTGCAATCAGTGAATGTTTGATGTCCTAACAAGAGGAAAAGTAATGATCAGTTGTCATGATAATCCAACAGTCCAATCAGGACCGTCAAACCATCATGACAAATGAATGTCCAATGTCAAGAAATCAGATAGTCAGTGAAAGACAGTTGGTCTAACTAGTTTTATCTTTCAAGTTATAAGACAATGTGATTATTCAAGTGATCATATTTTAGTGTGAAAGAAAGGAATTCATTTGAACTGTCTTTTCATATCATATTTTGAACATACATTCAATTTCAGTTATTCTATCCTATGCATTGATTGAAAAAGAAACATACTTAAATCAATTGCATAAGGTAAATTAATTGATCATGTTTAAAAGAAATGTTTAAATGTGTCCCACACAAGCTGTGGGAGTGACTAAATTGAGTAATGTAGACATATGCAAGCTATAGATCTGATGATAAAAGGAAATGGAAAAGAACATATGAGAATATCAAATATCCATCATTGCCTTTTGTTTGAAGGTTGATGCTCTTTGATTGGTGGCTGGTCTTCATGTTAGATCTTTACGCTCCAGTCATGTCAGTGTACATGCAAAAAATTGGGGAAAGTCCTGTTAGAAGATCCGTATATTTAAGACTATCATATGCTTTTATCAACATACATATCAACTTACATACAGTATGCATTTCATGAGAATGGATCAAATCAGACATGTGCAATAAATCAGATCATCATGAGAAAGATCAATCAACTTCAAGAGGTATATTTTTATGCTAACTTGTTTGTTCACTGTGCAGTTATATGGAAAGTAATGTTGTTGATTTGAAGACATTAAAACATGTGGAAAAAATGTGGCCCCCACAAGGGTTGAGCCCAGCATGTTTCCCTTTTCTATTCATTTGAAAAGGATATCAGAATGAAAGACGGGATGCATCATTCAAGATAATATCATGCATCATAAAATCAAACTTGCAAAAGAGTGAAGTCATCATGATAAAGATGAAAAGGAGCAGTTGCTCCTATAAACTATGCCCACTTGACAAACAGATTGATTAAATCAGATCAGACATAATCAAAATGCTTCATTACATATTACAAAGGAAGCAGTATTGCCAATTTACTGAACACAGAGATACAGTCATGATAATGTACTTTTCTTTATTTCTGTCATCATGGAATGCCTTACTGCTGTCATATTTCATGCCATAGTCATCTAGGTAGGTCAAGCATCATAAAATCAAACCTCAGATGTCAAAGAAGTACAAAAGGTGTAATGTAGGATCAACTAAGAAAGAGATGCCAAGACTATCATCAAAGTGATCAAATAACAACATGGTGAAGTGCAGATTTACATTAAGTAAAGGCTACAAGAGCCATTGTGAAATGACAGACTCTCATGTATATCTCAGTATGCAAAAGGTACAGTGTCTTTGTTTACACAAAGTATTAATGATGAATCATGTCATGTTCCAATCAAATCATAATTCAACTTTATTCTCAGTGTACAAAAGTTGTGTGCAAGACAATTTATAACAGTTAACATGAGATAACTGAAATGAACAAGTGACAGTCATATTATGCTACAGTATTGAAACATCTTTCATACCAAGAAGATATGTTTAGGCTCCAATGACAAAGACATTTCAATATTAAGAAACTGAATGTCACTTTGGGCCATAAAAGTCAAAGATCAAACTGTTTAAAGAGCATCTGACAATGACATCTATAAAAAGGAGATATCAAATTCATTTCATATAATAAAGAACAGAACAACAATACTTGATAGGAGCAATTGACAGTCATAGCTACAGGAGGTAGCACAAAAGATATAAACATCTGAATTTTCATCTGACAGTGAGTCAAAAGAAAAGGAGAAAGATGCCTCAAGATTATTGTGAGAAAGTGTACAAGTTTAAAGAAAGTGTCATAACTGTGCCTGAAAAGGTTTCTTGTTCTCAGAAAATTTTAAAACCCTCATTGCATTCTTTCAAAGAACCTTATGAAGAGTGGTATTTACAGTCAAAAGATATATAGAAGGTAACAAGAATATGCTATGGTCGTGCAGGGAAGGAGCATTTTTGTACAAAAATGTAATACCCATGTCAAATTTTTTGAAACCCTCATTTCAAATTTTGCATATAGCTGAAGTAAGTGCTACAGGATGGAGCTAGTGGTCTAGCCATTACAGGAAGAGTATTTATATCTAAAAAATTTGCAAATCCTTGTAAATTTTGAAACCCTAGTGACATTTTTATTTGCAGAATCAAGAAATGCACAGGAAAGAAAGAATGGAGCATGGCCGTGACCAAGAAGTTATGTTTTAGGCAAAAGATGTTTAAAAAAACCCTTTTAGCATTTTGAAACCCTTGTTTCAAAGTTTGAAAATCTTACATTTTTTGTATCTAAAGGAGTAAAAAGCCATGGCCATGCCAAAAAAAGGCATTTTTTGTGCAAAAAGAGCAAACCCATCTCAGATTCTTCAAACCCTTATAGTTTTCCATATACAGTGTCGAAGATGAGAGTTACAGAAGCAAGAGAATGGAGTTGTCATGTCTAGAAAGGGTTCTGTGCTTAAAAATGTATGAAACTTTGTTACATTTTTTTTGAAACCCTCTTTCTTTTTGCAATCTACAGTCAAGAAAAAGATATATACATGCACAGCTGCAAAAGAGAGGTCATTTTCTTCAAGGAAAAACAATACCCATATCACTTTTTTAGAAAACCCTTATCATTTTTTTAGTCACGGTGAAATGTGGGAAATACAAGAAGGCCGAACCAAGAAACTTACCTCATTGATGGATGTAGAGTTATAACAAGTCACGCCCTTCTCTTTTGTTTAAAATCTTAGAGAGCAAAGGCAAAAAACTAGAGAAGGAAAACACAGAAGAAAAGAAAGATTATTAGAAGTTGTAATGTATACTCAACCTACATGGCCGCAACCATACAAAAGAAGAAAATCCACAGAAGTAACACAAAATGCCAGTCAAATCTCAAGTATATACTCACCTTCTTGCATGTAAATGCCATTGAAAACACTTAAAGATTCAACCGAAGAAGACTAGATGGAGAGTGAAAGAACCAGAGGAATGTGTTCGTGTTATCTAAACCCTAGTGGCGGTCGAATGAGTTACAGAGCCAAATACAGTGGAAAGCAAAATAAAGAATGAAGTAACTTTTAGGGTTACTTCTTGTCTTGTTCGATGGGTTCTGCATCTTCTTTTTTCCATTTGTTTTGACTTTGCAATTAAAAAACAAATCATTGCCTTATCCACCGGGGTCAAGACTTTAGTCTTGAAAATACCTAGTCATCATGTGAAGAAGGGGCCATGGGCTGACAACATGTTTCTTTTTGCTTTTGAATTTGATAGAGTCAAAGTGGTCGATATCATTGTGAGATAAGGCTCATTGCCTTATGATTTTTAAAACCCTTTATTTCTATATGGTCGACTAATGATGTGGTTGAAATGCCTCATGAGAAAATCATGGTCGAAGACACCTTGAAATCATATGCAACATGGCCAAGAGTCAAAGATTCCTCTCACATGCATAGAGACCAAGTGTGGTCAACAAAGGAGCATCATTTGAAGACAAGGTAATGTATGAAGAGATGGTAGGATTGTGGATAAGTTAAAGTTTTGCATGGTGGTATTTGTATGGTGAGACAAAGATATTTGCATGAAGATTTTGAAGACAATGCATGTATGTGGATAAGGTAAGGTTAGTTTTTGGAGGGTGATATACCTTATGAAGGCAAGGGGATGTATTTTGCCTTGGTGTATGTGAGACGCAATTAGGAGATTATTTCTTACATGGAGATATAAGGGGATATTATTTTCTCTCTCACATATTAAGTCCTAATTTTGGCACCAAATCATGCAAATTTGTGCAAATTAGGCAAGTATAATTGGAGTGATAAGGTGTTTGTTTTCTTTTCATCTATCATGCATGACTTTACAACTAAAATCAATGTAAGTAAATAATAAAGTAATATTTTACAAATTACTTTATTATTTTGCACAAGTTGTAAAATCATAGAGTTAATGTACAAAATGTAACTGATAGTAAAGTAATTAGCACCTAATTACTTTATTCTTTGCCTACATCAATTTTGCAATGCAAAATCATGTAAAATAGATGAGTTGAGTTAACTAAGGCTATTTGGAGACTTTTGCATGATTTGGAGGACAAATTGAAGAGTTTTGGTTAACTTCTCGGTCAAACACATGGAGAGGATCAGTTTGGAGCTATTTTTGCTCAATTTGGGGTAGTTTTGGCCCTTATTTTTAGGGTATTTCTTATTTACTTGGGAATCAAGTTAGAGAGCTTATTTTTAGAGAGAGATGACTGCAGTTGACTCTTCTATGCCTCTTAGAGAGAGAGAGCAAACTATATATTGTGAAGCAAAACTTAGGTTTTGCTAGTTCTTGCCTTTTTACTCTTTACACTTTGAGGGAGAAGGAGGTTTTGTAACTCATTGATTACAAATTTTATAGAGATTACAATAGGTTACATGTTCCATTTTCTTGTCTTTTATGCAATATTTTCCTTTATTTTTCATTGGAATCAAGTGTTTGGATTTCCATTAATGCTACTTGTATGAGTGATTTGATGAAATTTTATTGTGTTTAAAATATCAAAACCTTTAAAATTATTGTCTCATTCTTAATTGCAAGTGTTAAGCATAGTGATATCACAGGTCTTAGGTTGTGTTACTGAAATCTTCTTCTTTCATGTTGTGAAAAATCCCTTTTCCTTCATAAAGAAGATAATTTCCAGCCTTAGAAACATTTTTGTGATTATTTTGCCAAAAGTGGATTGTGTGGATAAGATTTCTGAGATATATCGTGAGTCATATTTGCAAGTTTTCCATCATTATTAGGTGCATCACCGCATTTACAATTTCAGTTTTAGTGATTCCATTAGATCTTTTTTACCCCTTTCTTGCAAATTTATCATTTTACCAAGGGAACCAGCCATCTGGAGGTTCAAGCTCACCATAGGTCACCCACAGCCTGAGTTTGATCCAATGTTTCGAAGGATTGTAGAGTTTCACAACTTTGCGTAAGGGTGCAATCCTAATCGACAATAGTTTTTGACAGGCCTGGTGGGACCTTTTTGAACTGATTTCTGTTCGAAAAAGAACTTATCAGTTTGCTATTTTGGTATGAACAACAGATTTATTACAGCCTTTTAGAGGTTTTTATTTCAAATACCTGGCGACTCTAACTTTCTGGTTTGAATAGATAAGATTTTTGCAGCTTATGAGAACCTATTTTCAAGCTTTTGAATGAGTAGGCATGTCTACCTTTCATGGGAACATGTCATATCATCCATCTTATCATGAAAATGCTGCTAATCCAACATCTTATCAACCATATCAGATCAGCCATGCTGCTCGTTTTAGCCCAAATTCCATGGTTTTTCAAGGAACCTAGCTTGCACATTACTCTTACCTCCCACCCACCCTTGCTCAACCTTCATATCAGCATGCATATGCCCAAAACCAACCTTAAGAAATATCTCTGATATCATATCAACTCAAATAGTATCACCTCCAAGGGGTTGAATATATAAAGAATAGCATGAATGAAACAAAAAACACATTGCTAGAAATCACAAAGCAGATAGAAGAGTTCAAGAGGCAACAAGAATATGAGCAGCAGTAGGAGGAACGAGATTATCAAGCCTATCTTCATGAGCAGGAGTTGGAGGCACAAAGGATACAGTTTTAAGGTCTCAGAAGGGAGATAACAACAAAAGAGGAGTAGATGAAGTTTTTGCTTGCACAAGCACAAAGGCATCAGATCCAAACAGCTTATTTCATTCCAGATCACCCCTTTCAGGATGAGGTTAGTATGTATGAAATTCCAAGTTTTAATCACAGTGAGCCTCCTAATCCTCCTGAGGTCAAGATCCCAAATTTTAGAGTCCCTTCACCATTGCTAGAGCCTATGTTGACACAATCCTAATATGTTATTCCTCATGACTAGCCACTACAAGAGCCTTTTATCATCCAGGAAACTCAAGAAAAACTCCAAGTTTCCCTATTAGATGAATCTGATTGTCCTATTAGTATTCACCTTTATAAGGATGGACCTATTGTCTTTCAAGATAGCTCACTCATCATGAAGAAAGCTAGGAATGTAAATCTAATGCATGCAGCTATGGAGCATTACCGATTAGAACAACAAAATATTAAACAAGAGAAGACCCTTCGAGAGGAGTCTTTCAATGCTTTAACTAATGATCTTCCCTATTTTGTTGAAATTGAAGAAAATGTTTCAGTATTTATCTCAGAAGATCAATTACAGTAGCAACAGGAAGAGGAAAAGGTAGTAGTATCTGAGCCTATCAAAATTCCAAGTTTCAGACCAACAGCTGAAGGTGCTGCTATTTTTTCTGTATTCCCAACTAAAAGTAAGCATAATGCATATGATGTGGAGCAAGAGGCCACTGCTGCTCCAAATCCTTTGCATTTCGATTCATTTGAAAAGTTTTCTAATGCTGTTTATACGATAAATGAAAGTAGGACACATATATTGGAAGGGCAAAATCCTCAATTGCAAAGACAGGTTGCCCACATTCCGGTGGATAAAGCCCCATGTGAGGAGGAAGAACTGGTTTCTTTGTTTGACTAGTTACTTGGTTTTGTTGAGCCAGATAGAGAAAGTATGCTCATACCAATAGTAGTTTCAGAATAGCAAGAAGACATCAAACAAAATGAGGACAATCCTGATTTGAAGGATGTGGAGATTAATATACATGAAAACACTAGCAGTTTGGAGCTTGAATCAAGTATTCTATCAGCTGTTCCTAAAAGCCTTCAAAGATCTGATAGTTTTGATGAGTTATTGGCTATCCTAATGGGGGAAGATGATTCATTAACCATGGAGGAGGAATTGACATGGTAGGCTATCATGCAAGGTAAAAGTATTGAACAACTGAATGAGGAAACTCATCTAGATTTAGTGCAAGATTATCAGTTAGATGAGAGTATGTTTTCAGACATCATAGAATTTTTTTGTTCTAACGTTGATGATAAGCTACTATCATATGAATCAATAGTATGTGATCAGCCTATTCAGGTCAAAGAGGTAGACATTACTTCGTTTCATTCATCTAAGCTAATTTTTTCAAATCAGGTTAAAATTACAAGTGATCCTATGACATCAGATCTCAATAAGGAAACCAGGAGTATGAGCAAAAAGTTCATCATTGCAAGAGGCTGTCCCATCAGGGATTTAGTTGAAAAAGAGCTTAATAAAGAGATATAGATTGTTGTTGTACCCATAGAGCAGATTTCAGCTTTAGAACAACAGAATCAACTCACTTATTCACCTTATAACAACATTGCCTATGATCAGATTCAGATAGTAAGAGAGGTTCTTTTTGTTCTTCAGACAATTTTGCAACATCCCATAAGGTATGTCCTTATGATTCATATCTTGTCAGCAATAAATCATCTTGCAGAACATCATGTCTTAACTAGAAAGGGAAGTTATTTTACAAAGCCAGTTAATGAATTTGTTTGACCAGCTTCAATGGCTGGTTAGTGTAGGGTAGGTTAGAATTTCAGTTTGGTATTTTATTTTCCAAGAAGTGCACATGCACATTTTGCTGGTGATGTCTTAAACAAGCTAGAATAGTTTCATTTTTAGTTTTTGTTTGCTGCTGTAGTTTTCTATCAGCTTGAGTTGCAGAAGCTTTTTTTAAGTTTTAGGCAGAAAATGACTCATGTGTCCAATGGAACTGCAAGGCTACTGGTTCTAATTTGTTTAGTAGGCAAAAACCCCTGAGAGGTCGCCAGAAATGTTACTAAATTATGTTCGCACCTAATTTAGTTGGACCTAATTTGTAGTTGTTTCAAAAGGAGTAAAAGAAAACTTTTAAGTTATTGTAATCATTGAATGTTTGATGTCCTAACAAGAGGAAAAACAATGATCAATTGTCATGATAATCCAACAGTCCAATCAGGACCGTCAAACCATCATGACAAATGAATATCCAATGTCAAGAAATTAGATAGTCAGTGAAAGATAGTTGGTCTAACTAGTTTTATCTTTCAAGTTATAAGACAATGTGATTATTCAAGTGATCATATTTCAGTGTGAAAGAAAGGTATTCATTTGAACTGTCTTTTCATATCATATTTTGAACATACATTTAGTTTTAGTTATTCTATCCTATGCATTGATTGAAAAAGAAACATACTTAAATCAATTGCATAAGGTAAATTAACTGATCATGTTTAAAATAAATGTTTAAATGTGTCCCACACAAGCCGTGGGAGTGACTAAACTGAGCAATGCAGACATATACACGCTATAGATCTGATGATAAAAGGAAATGGAAAAGAACATATGAGAATATCAAATATCCATCATTGCCTTTTGTTTGAAGGTTGATGCTCTTTGATTGGTGGCTGGGCTTCATGTCATATCTTCAAGCTCTAGTCACGTCAGTGTACCTGCAAAAGACTGGGGAAAGTCCTGTTAGAAGCTCCATATATTTAAGACTATCATATGCTTTTATCAACAGACATATCAACTTACAAACAATATACATTTCATAAGAATGGGTCAAATCAGACATGTGCAATAAATCAAATCATCATGAGAAAGATCAATCAACTTCAAGAGCTATATTTTTATGCTAACTTGTTTGTTCACTGTGCAGGTACAAGGAAAGTAATGTTGCTGATTTGAAGACATTAAAACATGTGGAGAAAATGTGGCTCCCACAAGGGTTGAGCCCAGCATGTTTCCCTTTTCTATTCATTTGAAAAGGATATCAGAATGAAAGACATGATGCATCATTCAAGATAATATCATGCATTATAAAATCAAACTTGCAAAAGAGTGAAGTCATCATGATAAAGATGAAAAGGAGCAGTTGCTCCTATAAACTATGCCCACTTGACAAACAGATTGATTAAATCAGATCAGACATATTCAGAATGCTTCATTACATATTACAAAGGAAGTAGTATTGCCAAATTGCTGAACACAGAGATACAATCATGATAAGGTACTTTTCTTTATTTCTATCATCATGGAATGCCTTACTACTGTCATATTTCATGCCATAGTCATCTAGGTAGGTCAAGCATCATAAAATCAAACCTCATATGTCAGAAGTACAAAAGGTGTAATGTAGGATCAACTAAGAAAGAGATGCCAAGACTGCCATCAAAGTGATCAAATAACAACATCGTGAAGTGTAGATTTACATTAAGTAAAGGCTACAAGAGTCATTGTTAAATGACAGACTGTCATGTATATCTTAGTATGCAAAAGGTACAGTGTCTTTGTTTACACAGAGTATTAATGATGAAGCATGTCATGTTACAATCAAATCATAATTCATCTTTATTCTCAGTGTGCAAAAGTTGTGTGCAAGACAAGTTATAACAGTTAATAGGAGATAGCTAAAATGAACAAGTGACAGTCATATTACACTACAGTATTGAAACATCTTTCATACCAAGAAGATATGTTTAGGCTCCAATGATAAAGACATTTCAATATTAAGATACTAAATGTCACTTTGGACCATAAAAGTCAAAGATCAAACTGTTTAAAGAGCATCTGACAATGACATCTATAAAAAGGAGATATCAAATTCATTTCATATAATAAAGAACATAACAACAATACTTGATAGGAGCAACTGACAGTCATAGCTACAAGAGGTAGCACAAAAGATATAAACATCTGAATGTTCATTTGACAGTGAGTCAAAAGAAAAGGAGAAAGATGCCTCAAGATTATTGTGAGAAAGTGTACAAGTTTAAAGAAAGTGTCATAACTATGCCTAAAAAGGTTTCTTGTTCTCAGAAAATTTTAAAACCCTCATTGCATTCTTTCAAAGAACCTTGTGAAGAGTGGTATTTACAGTCAAAAGATATAGAGAAGGTAACAAGAATATGCTATGGCCATGCAGGGAAGGAGCATTTCTGTACAAAAATGTAATACCCATGTCAATTTTTTTGAAACCCTCATTTCAAATTTTGCATACAGCCGAAGTAAGTGCTACAGGATGGAGCTAGTGGTCTAGCCATTACAGGAAGGGTATTTATATCTGAAAAATTTGCAAACCCTTGTAAATTTTGAAACCCTAGTGACAGTTTTATCTGCAGAATCAAGAAATGCACAGGAAAGAAAGAATGGAGCATGGCCGTGACCAAGAAGTTATGTTTCAGGCAAAAGATGTTAAAAAAAACCCTTTTAGCATTTTGAAACCCTTGTTTCAAATTTTGAAAATCTTACATTTTTTGTATCTAAAGGAGTACACAGCCATGGCCGTGCCAGAATAAGGCAATTTTTTGTGCAAAAAGAGCAAACCCATCTCAGATTCTTCAAACCATTATAGTTTTCCATATACAGTGTCGAAGATGAGAGTTACAGAAGCAAGAGAATGGAGTTGCCATGTCTAGAAAGGGTTCTGTGCTTAAAAATGTATGAAACTTTGTTACATTTTTTTGAAACCCTCATTCTTTTTGCAATCTACAGTCAAGAAAAAGATATATACACGCACGACTGCAAAAGAGGTCATTTTCTTCAAGGAAAAACAATACCCATATCACTTTTTCAGAAAACGCTTATCATTTTTTCAGTCACGGTGAAATGTGGGAAATACAAGAAGGCCGAACCAAGAAACTTACCTCATTGATGGATGCAGAGTTATAATAGGCTGCGCCCTTCTCTTTTGTTTAAAATCTCAGAGAGCAAAGGCAAAAAACCAGAGAAGGAAAACACAGAAGCAAAGAAAGATTATTAGAAGTTGTAATGTATACTCAACATACATGGCCACGACCATACAAAAGAAGAAAAGCCACAGAAGCAACACAAAATGCTAGTCAAATTCAAGTATATACTCACCTTCTTCCCGCACGTAAATGCCATTGAAAACACTTAAAGATTCAACCGGAGAAGACCAGATGGAGAGTGAAAGAACCAGAGGAATGTGTTTGTGTTATCCAAACCCTAGTGGCGACTGAATGAGTTACAGAGCCGAATATAGTGGAAAGCAAAATAAAAATGAAGTAACTTTTAGGGTTACTTCTTGTTTTGTTCAATGGGTTATGCATCTTCTTTTTTCCATTTTTTTGGACTTTGCAATAAAAAAATAAATCATTGCCTTATCCATCGAGGTCAAGACTTTAGTCTTGAAAATACCTAGTCATCATGCCAAGAAGGGGCCATGGGCCGAGAACATGTTTCTTTTTGCATTTGAATTTGAGAGAGTCAAAGGGGTCGATATCATTGTGAGATAAGGCTCATTGCCTTATGATTTTTAAAACCCTTTATTTCTATATGGCCGACTAATGATGTGGTCGAAATGCCTCATGAGAAAATCATGGTCGAAGACACCTTGAAGTCATATGCAACATGGCCAAGAGTCAAAGATTCCTCTCACATGCATGGAGACCAAGTGTGGTCAACAAAGGAGCATCATTTGAAGACAAGGTAATGTATGAAGAGATGGCAGGATTGTGGATAAGTTAAAGTTTTGCATGGTGGTATTTGTATGGTGAGACAAAGGTATTTGCATGAAGATTTTGAAGACAATGCATGTATGTGGATAAGGTAAGGTTAATTTTTGGAGGGTGATATACCTTATGAAAGCAAGGGGATGTATTTTGCCTTGGTGTATGTGAGATGCAATTAGGAGATTATTTCTTGCATGGAGATATAAGGTGATATTATTTTCTCTCACATATTAAGTCCTAATTTTGGCACCAAATCATGCAAATTTGTGCAAATTAGGCAAGTGTAATTGGAGTGATAAGGTGTTTATTTTCTTTTCATCTATCATGCATGACTTTACAACTAAAATCAATGTAAGTAAATAATAAAGTAATATTTTACAAATTACTTTATTATTTTTCACAAGTTGTAAAATCATAGAGTTAATACAAAATGTAATTGATAGTAAAGTAATTAGCATCTAATTACTTTATTCTTTGCCTACATTAATTTTGTGATGCAAAATCATGTAAAATAGATGAGTTGAGTTAACTGAGGCTATTTAGAGACTTTTTCATGATTGGGAGGACAAATTGGAGAGTTTTGGTCAACTTCTTGGTCAAACACATGGAGAGGATCAGTTTGGAGCTATTTTTGCTCAATTTGGGGCAGTTTTGGCCCTTATTTTTTGGGGATTTCTTATTTACTTGGGAATCAACTTGGAGAGCTTATTTTTAGAGAGAGATGACTGCAGTTGACTCTTCTATGCCTCTTGGAGAGAGAAAACTATATATTGTGAAACAAAACTTAGGTTTTGCTAGTTCTTTCCTTTTTGCTCTTTACACTTTGAGGGAGAAGGAGGTTTTGTAACTCATTGATTGCAGATTTTATAGAGATTACAACAGGTTATAGGTTCCATTTTCTTGTCTTTTATGCAATATTTTCCTTTATTTTTCATTGGAATCAAGTGCTTGCCTTTCCATTAATGCTACTTTTATGAGTGATTTGATGAAATTTTATTGTGTTTAAAATATCAAAACCTTTAAAATTATTGTCTCATTCTTACTTGCAAGTGTTAATCATAGTGATATCACAGGTCTTAGGTTGTGTTACTGAAATCTTCTTCTTTCATGTTGTGAAAAATCCCTTTTCCTTCATAAAGAAGATAATTTCCAACCTTCCTTAGAAACATTTTTGTGATTATTTTGCCAAAAGTGGATTGTGTGGATAAGATTTCTGAGATCTATTGTGAGTCAAATTTGCAAGTTTTCCATCATTATTAGGTGCATCACCGCATTTACAGTTTTAGTTTTAGTGATTCCATTAGATATTTTTTACCCTTTCCCTACAAATTTATCATTTTATCAAGGGAACCAACTCATTTGGAGGTTCAAGCTCACTATAGGTCACTTGTAGCCTGAGTTTGATCTAATGTTTTGAAGGATTTTAGAGTTTCACAACTTTGCGTAAGGGTGCAATCCTGATCGACAACAAGTTCAACGTCAACATCAATGTATGAACACACACAAAACCACATAGTTACTAGCTCATATAAACATCACTTATTCACACATAGTGATTGGCTCGAGCATACATCACATATACACAATGTGATTAACTCATGCGTGCATCACCCATACATAGTGTGACTAGCTCATGCATACCACATACATACAAAATGTGAATATCTCATGCATGTGTCACATATATGGAATGTGATTAGCTCATACTTACAACACACGTACACAATGTGAATAAATCATGCATGTATCACATACACACAGAGTGACTAGTTCATGCATACACCACATATACACTGTGTGAATAACTCATGCATGCATATTCACACAGAGTGACTAGCTCATGCATACACCATATATACATAATGTGATTAGTTCACACATACATCACATATAGCACAATGTGACTGACTAATTCACACATACATCACATATACACAATATGAATATCTCATGTAGGCATCACATATACAAAATGTGATTGGCTCATACACACATCATAGGTACATATAGTGACCAGCTAGTAGAAATGAATTGTTGTAGCCTTACTACAAGAATTTTCCCCTTTACCTAGTTCACTAACACATAAGCCCTTAAATACCTCCTATGAAGAAAAAGGAATGTCAGTGCATCTCATGCTACACCATGGTCCCATTCTTTATCTTGGTTTATTGCCAACTATGATCACAAACAAGCATCCCATACTACATATTGCCATCATTGGCTAAGGGCACAAGTGTGATAACACACAACACATGAGGCCATTAATACATAAGTACATATTGATTGACTCACACACACATAGTGACCAAATGATAACAGGAAGTGGATGTGATCTACTGCTTTCGTCTTTCCAACACTTGGTTCACTAACACTTACCCTTTTAGTATATCCCAACTAGAAAAAGGAATGTTGGTACATCTCAGCTATATTGTGGGTCCCATCCTTTTTCTTGGTTCACTACCAATTGTGATGACAAGAAAGCATCCCATACTACTTGTAGTCATCACTAGCTAAGGTGTAAATGCAATAACATACAACACATGAGGTTGTTAATAATATTTCCATAACCTATTGAACCTTTAGAGTTGGTGGATCCTAACATCTACCGCCTCCATGCCATTGGTGAAATTTATTCCAAACTGGTATGGGATAGCTCCTGACATCTATCACTTACATGGTATTGGTGAAAGTTGGCTAAGATATATCATACTATTGGGTAGCTCTTGGCATTTGTCACCTTCATGCTACTAGTGATAGCTAGCTAAACCCTAAGATATGTCAGTTAGCTCCTGATATCCATCACCAACATGATACTAGTGATAGCTAGCTAAACTATTCATTTATCATAACATGGATAGCTCTCGACATTTGTCACCTCCATGCTACTAGTGACAAATAGATAATCCTTAGATATGATGGATAACACCTAGCATCCATCACCTACATAGTACTAGTGATAGCTAGCTATCTACACTTGTATTAGACTTGGTTCTGACATGTGGGGTCATCTTATAGCTAGGTACACATAGTCAAGATATCATAAGGATTCACAAATACTGGTCAGGTTGACCTAGTTACATGCCATATAAAGTGATTCCTAAACCTATACATGTGGTCTTATAGGTCCTAGGGTCTAAATTATTGGTCAAAAACAAGTAACACATTGGACCCTCATGAGATGGATTATGTTTGGTCACATATGTATAAATAAATATAAACTCATAAAGTAATCTCAATGGCCATTCCATACATTTGAATTGTTACTTGGAAACACAATATGCATTATGTAGGAGTCAAACCCACAAAAGTAATATTAGACAATATTATACCTCTGAGTACATAACATTTGCATATTACCAATCATAAAACTTAGCATACAATTATCCACCAACTAGATATAAAGGTAAAACAATTACCATAATTGGTAATACTTACTAGTATTTGCCCGCATTTGGCAAAGGAAATCATAAGGAATTTCATCATAAACAAATAGAAATCTAGGCACATATATAGAATAGGCATATCATCCACACATATTAAGAGAGGTTAACACCTACATATCATGATAGCTTAATTTAGCATCATCATTAAATGCAAGGTTAGTAAGTTACCATAACTCATTCATAACCTTGTTATGGTTAGGTTTATCATGCCCTTAATACTTGAAATAGTGAACCCCTCTAGGTTCTTGAGGATAACCTATACCTTCCTATACTTATCATTGAGCCCAGACACAATGCCATAGTGTTCGACACACAAAACGCTAATAATTATAATTATACAAGTCCAAAGGAACTCTTATACATTCACATTAGAGATAGATTATGATGATAGTGACTCTAAAAGTTGATCCAATATTGGAGTAGAATTTGGAAAGCCAAACACCACAAAACCTCAACTTGTAGATAAAATTAATGATGATAGAGTGTCTCTTATTGGCTCAAACCTATGTAGTGGGGACATATTAATTAGAAAGGAGAGTTCACATCCATATTATGCAAATTTCATCCTCAATCTAAAATATATTGAAGAGGGATGGTTGATCAAGTTTAGGAACACCCCATACCATGGAGAAATTCCCTAAACCCCTCCCATATGAACTTGCATCTAGAGGCATCCTTCACCCAAGGACTGCCTACATACCCACTTCCAAATGGGATTAAAGTACCATGTAGTTCTCCTCACAATAATCTCTCTAGGAACATACACAGAATTCTTATAATCAGGGTTTATAACCACTTAAGAAACTTATCCATAGAAATGAAATAGAAAGAATACTATAGAAGGAATACCATAAAATGGATTAAAACCAACCAGTGTAACAAATCACCATTTACGAAAACCCATTCCAAAAAAATCCATAGCCCACATAGTTTTGTTGATTAGTATTGCATACCCCAATGAGTTTCTTTTTAATGAATCTCATCAATTAATAATGCCTAATAGTAGTTCAGGAAACCCAACTAAGTTCACAATTTAGAAAACATGTACTAAAGAACTTCAAAGGACACCAAGGTCTCAATTTAGACCTCTCCACCTCCATGACTCAAAATTAGTCTTAAAACATGCTAGAACCCTTATGGGTTCATCTTATTAACACAAAGGCTAGGCTAATTACCTACCAACATGTAATTCTCTTTTTTCACAGTCATATTATGGCCATTATAGAAAACTCATAATTCTTACAAAACCAAAGCAATCATTTGTTCAAGTCTTTGCACATAACCATTAGGATAAATAAGGAGCACAACTAGATCTCTACAACCCTTTTAGATTTCCCACTAGGTATGAAAGGTTGTACTTATTAATGCCATCATATATGATAATTATATATTATCCCATGCTAACACTAATAAGATACATGGTTGAATATGTATATGCATTAAACTCAACTGACTCTATCTCCCACTATATATCCATTTTATCAAATAAAAGTCAAGTTTCATTGTCACCCAGTTTTATACCAACACTTACTGACATCGCAAGAATCAAATCCATACACAAAAATATGCATAACATCGTAGTCAACATAGATTAAGTCCATTCATATCCTACCATAGGACAAAAGCAGTCAAAGTATCTTCACAATGCAATAATTATGGAAAGCCTCGATATGGCTCCAAATGATGTCCTACTATAATATGGTTCAATGATATCAACTATCATAATAATATTATATTGTAACATCATTCTTAGTCAGAACATAACATGAATCAACAAGGTCACATAAAATTATCAAAAACCTCAAAGGCTTATGACAATACTTATAAACGTTCTTTAAGCATGATCAATACCTATGTGCTATATCCATTATATCCTCATATAAAGATGTACTCTCAATAATATTAATAATAATATTCTTACTCTTTTGGTTTCAATTACCATATGGTGCAACCCAATATTCTTATGATAGTTTAAATCATGGTCTAGATAGTATTCACACTTTCCATTTATATTAAATATGACCTTAATGGTTAGTACTAAGTCATTCCATATAACAGAAATATGTTGCAATCAAACCTTATAATCAAATTTCAGTGGTCATACGATGAAGAAACATCACAACCCATAACATATCTTTCAATATCCAACATCATGCAACTAGCAAGCAACCAAACACAACAAAAATATAGATTAATGGTATTTAAACTCAATGATCAATCCTCATGATTTAGTACCCAACAATGATATGAACATTTCTTATTTCAAGAATTTTAGAGGGATATATATCATAAAGGCATTAGGCCTCAAATCCATCAAAAACTCACAGTAAGTTGTATCCATCAAGGTTTCCCAATTTCCCACAACTATAAACTACCCTATCAACCCTTGTATATCACAACTTAGCACTTGGAGATTCCTTACTTTTGGCACTAATACTCTAATTATACCAATGACATGAAAAAATACTTTTAAGATCCTCCTATATCTCCATTATCTTTAAGTAGATGGAATACAAGACAATGGCATAGGTGATACCATACATGTATCAAAGACTATGGCAAGGTTATCAAGATTATAACGATGTCATAATTTTGATATGGTGGATAACTTTACAAGCTCTACCTGTTAGTCTACCATTATTCATGAGTTTAAAGCTCAAAACCTGGTTGAGGGTTCTTAAAACATGCACAATAATTTTCTCACTTCCAAGATTCATACAATATTAATAGAGAACCTAGAATAAACACATAGCAAAAATCTTGATTTACAACCATAATATGTTATGTACGTAATAATACAGTCATGTCTCCAATAAATATTTAATCATCATGACCAACAATGACATACTAATGTCTCACCATTTTATAATGACTATAACTTTACTCAAATGTCATCCTAACAAATCTCTACTCATGATCAGAATGGAAGTCTTACAAATATTGCTAATACAACCCATGTTAACTAGTGTTAGCTTAATAATTCCATTAATAAATAATCATAACCTATTATCATTCAACATATTTTTAAATGATTCCATTTATAATTCAAAACTCACAATCTTATGCAACTTATACTTTTTCTGATTAGACATTGGTGAAATCCAAAACCAAACACTCACAGCGATTATAAAGGGCTATAGTGAAATTCTCAAGCATAAATAAAGGATGACACACAATGATTTATGTCAACATTATCTTAGTACTAAATTACTTCAAGAAAACTATTTTTCATCAACTAAAATCAAATGACTCTCGACCAAATGATGATCTCAAATACAGTAGAAATAACTTACTTATAGAAGTGTCTAATCCCAAATAATGCTTCAAAAAGACTTCCACTATTACTCCATGCTCATACCATTTTTCCATTGTGTGAATACGCATTACTCTTCATAGTTGATCAGATGTTGCTCACATCAATTAATAGCATCCTCAAAACTATCATGGGACTACCTACCAAGACCATTACAGAGACATTGGCATCTCTTGTTGATAATGGCCCAAGCTACCATCTGATGCAGGAGCATCCAGGGTGTAAGAGCAATCTTGCATCAACCAAAAAAAAATGTTGTTTCTTTTCAGTAAGGGCTAAATTTGGCACGGTTACTATTTTTAGTAAGTTTGCATTTGTGCACAGTTGGATACAAAATCTTACACAGACCTCCAGAATGGGGAATTGAAGCTAATGGTGAAGAAATCACTTCAATATCATTTGCCATTTGTGAGATATTAAAATTTTAAATTCTAAAAATCCTATTGAAAATATTCAAAGTCAAATTTGAGGCACTCAGAGGCTCTGGATGGGCCCCAAATTTAGTGGGAAACCCAAGCAGTCTAGCTTTAGGGACTACTTGCACACCATTGTCTTTTCGAGAGCTTTCCGAAAAGGTATTATAATTGAAAATCCAACAGTTGGATTGAAAGTTATGGCCTCGTGAAGTTGACCTATTTTTAGAGGGAAATGCAAATTTTAAAATTAAGCTGGTGGCCACCAAAAAGGGCTATATATGACCATTTTTGGGAACCTTTGAGGTAGTAGAGTTAAGGGGGAAGGTGTAGAGTTAAGAAAAGGTAGGAAAATAGAAACCCTAGTTGATTTGGGGTTACAGAAGGCTGAAGATTCTAGAGACTTGAGAGAGGGAGCTGTAATGTGTTGCAGCCTGTAGGGGATTCATCCTCTGATTGTATTTGAGCTTCTGTAATGTAATGTTTTGCCCATATTAATAAAACATCATTCTATTTTCTGTGTGCAATTTCTGTTATTGTGTGTTTTATGATTTACCCCCTTCATCAAGTGGTATCAGAGCAAGGGTTCTTGAGTGTGTAGACAGATCGTCAACTGTGAGGCAGTTTGCACCAGGACCTGAGGTTGTGGGTTTGCTGCAAAGATCAAGATGCCTCCACGAAAAAACCATGGTGGGAGGAATGCTTTGACGGAAGAGGGTTTTAGAGCTCTGCAAAGACAAATCGATGCATTGCAAGAGGAGCTGTGAAGAGGGTTCGAGCCGAGAAAGAGAGAGGAAAGTGAAGATGAAGCTGAAGAAGAGCTATCTGAGGAAGACCAAGAAGCTGCGGGAGATCCTGCAGAAGTTAGGTTGTTGAGGGTCATTTCAAAGATCGGAAAGAGGCTCAGGATCGAAGTTTCTACCTATTTTGGAGATTTGAATCTGGAACAACTTATTGATTGGATCAATGATATGGAGGAGTATTTCAAGTATGAAGATGTGGAAGACCCAGAATGGGTCAAGTTTGCAAAGACAAAGTTGAAGGGCCATGCTAGTATTTGTTGGAAGGAGGTCCAATTAGAGAGAAATAGAAGAGGAAAAGCAAAGATTACTAGATGGGATCAGATGGTGGAGAAATTGAAGAAGCAGTTCATTCCTGTGGACTATGAGATGGAGTTGTTGAAGAAGCTGCAAGGATTGAAGCAAGGTAACAAGTCTGTTAAGGAGTATACAGAAGATTTTTATAAGATCACTATCAGGACAGGCCATGGAGAGGCCAACAAGGAGAAGGTAGTCCGTTACATTAATGGGTTGAGGCCAAGTATTCAAGAAGAGTTGAGCCTGGTCAGAATGACCACTATAGAAGATGCGTACCAGTTTTCCCTGAAGGTGGAAGATAAGCTGAATAAGAGATTTGAAAGAAAGCAAAGGGGAAGAAGTCAAGGCAGAAGGACTGGTAGAAGACCCTATGGAGGCTGAAATGAAGATCCAAAGAAAAGTGAAGAAGCTAGAACCAGTCGAAATCAGAGAGGAGATAATACCTACCGCCCTCGTGACCAGAATAATGGTGAGAAAAGAGGAAGAGGAAGAGGTAGACTTGGGCAAGGACTTGGAAGATGAAGTTTCAGAGGAACATGTTTCCAATGTGGAGAAGAAGGGCATCGAGCATACGAGTGTCCGCAACATCAAGGAAGGATGAATAGAAGACCTAAAGGTAATGCATGAGTTGCACATGTAGATGAAGATGCAGAGTCTGAGCATTTTGAAGATGATGAAAGGGGTGAAACCCTAGTTGTTAGAAGAACCTTGCTGAATGAGGAGAAAGAACCAAATCAGAGGAAGAGTTTATTCCGCACAAGGTGCAAATGTGAAGGTAAGTGTTGTGATACTATTATTGATAGTGGAAGCATTGATAATCTTGTTTCAGATGAGATGGTTGACAAGTTGAAGTTGACCAGAAGAAAGCATCCACATCCATATCGGATTGCATGGTTGCAGAAGGACCATAGAGTTTTGGTCAATGAATAGTGTTTAGTGAAGTTCAAGATTGGTGACTATCATGATGACGTGTTGTGTGACATCATACCGATGGATGCATGTCATATGTTATTGGGGAGGCCATGGCAGTATGATAGGTGTGCTATTCATGATGGCCATGCAAACACATATTCTCTGACAAAGGATGGAGTTCGTCATAAGTTGAAGCTCTTGAAGGAGATGGAAGAAAAGGTATGTAGTACTGCCAGAGTTTGCTTGGTAGATGGTAGGAAATTTTTGGAGGGTATGAAGCATGAGCATCATTGCTTTGCATTGATTCCTAAGATTAGTCAAGAGAAATGTGAAGATGTACCAGCAGAAGTCTCAGAAATGGAAGAATTTCAAGATATTGTCTCTGATAATGTACCAGAAGGTTTACCACTAGTGAGGAAGATAAGTCATCAAATGGATTTGATACCAGGAGCTAGTTTGCCGAATAAGGCAGCCCATAGAATGACTCCAACAGAGAGTGAAGAGTTGAACAGACAAGTTCAGGAGTTGTTGAGGAAGGGATTGATAAGAGAGCCTAAGTCCATGTGCGGTACCTGCAGTACTAGCATCGAAGAAACATGGAGAGTGGAAGATGTGTAGAGATTCCCAAGCAATCAACAAGATCAAAATCAAGTACATATTTCCATTGCCCACAATGAATGACATAATGGATTATTTGAGTGGAGCCAAGTACTTCACGAAGATTGATCTGAAGAGTGGGTATCACCAGATTCGAATCAGAGAAGGAGATGAATGGAAGACAACCTTCAAAACAAAGGAGGGTTTGTATGAGTGGTTAGTCATGCCATTTGGGCTAACCAATGCACCGAGCACATTCATGCAGCTCATGAACAAGGTATTGAAAATTTTTTGGGAAGTTTTGTTATTGTCTATTTAGATGATATTTTAATTTTCAGTAAGACTTGGGATGAGCATCTGATGCACATCAGAAGAGTTTTAGAGAAGCTAAGGGAAGGGAAGTTATTGATTAATCTAAAGAAATGTAGTTTTGCAAAGAAGGAATTGGTATACCTAGGATTTCTTGTCTCAGAGAAAGGTCTTAAGATGGACCTAGAAAAAGTAAGGGTTATCATTGAATGGCCTACGCCAAGGAGTGCTTCTGAGGTAAGATCTTTTCATGGTTTGGCAAGTTTTTATTGAAAGTTTATCAAGAATTTTAGTAGCATTTGTGCACCCCTAACTGAGATAATGAGAGGGGATAGATATGAGTTTAGATGGACTAAAGGAGCAGACAAGAGCTTTGATACATTGAAGCAGAAAGTCGTAGAACAACCTATTTTGGCACTTCCAGATTTCAATAAGGTATTTCAGGTAGATTGTGATGCTAGTGGTAGTGGTATAGGAGCTGTTTTGAGTCAAGAAGGTAAGCCCATTGCCTATTTTAGTGAGAAACTTAATGATGCCAAGAAAAAGTATTCTGTTTATGATCAGGAGTTTTATGCAATAGTTCAGGCTTTGAAGAAATGGAGAAATTATTTGTTGCCAAAAGAGTTTGTTTTATATACTGATCATCAGGCTTTGCAGTATCTTAATAGTCAAGGAAAGTTAAATCAAAGGCACTTAAAATGGGTTGAGTTTTTGCAGAGTTATACTTTTGTTTTGAATCATAGGAGTGGGAAGTCCAATAGAGTTGCAGATGCCTTGAGTAGAAGGCAAAATTTGTTGACAGAAATGAAGATAGCGGTTGTTGGGTTTGATGAACTCAAAAGTTTGTATCCTGAAGATCCAGATTTTGTAGAGGCCTGGAAAGCTTGTCTGGAACCTGTTACTTTGGATAGGACAAAATGGTTGGATTTTATAATCCAAGATGGCATGTTGTTTAGAGGAAGCCATTTGTGCATTTCGAGGAGTTCCAGGAGAGAGAACATGATAAAGGAGAAGCATAGTGGGGGATTAGCTGGACACTTTGGTCGAGATAAGACCATTGCTATTGTTGGTGAAAATTATTATTGACCATAGTTGCAGCAGGATGTGAAGAAATTTGTGCAGAGTTGCCGAGTGTGTCAGATGGCAAAAAGAACAAGTCAGAATATAGGGTTGTATTAGCCATTACCTATACTAGAGAAGCCATGGGATGATATTAGTATGGATTTTGTTCTTGGTTTACCAAGGACACAAAGAGGACATGATTCCATTTTTGTGGTGGTGGACAGATTTTCAAAGATGGCCCATTTTATTCCTTGCAAGAAGACTAATGATGCTATTCATATTGTAGAGTTATTTTTCAGGGAGGTGGTGAGACTACATGGTCTACCTAAGAGCATAGTTTCAGATCGAGTTACTAAGTTTGTTGGTTATTTCTAGAGGACATTGTGGAAGAAGTTGAAGACAGATTTGAAGTTCAATTCTGCATACCATCCACAGACTGATGGACAGACAGAAGTGGTGAATAGGAGTTTGGGTAACCTGCTACGATGCTTAGTAGGAGATAAGCCCAAGGGATGGGATTTGATTTTACCATAGGCCTAATTTGCTTACAACAATTCTGTCAATAGGAGCACAGGTAAATCTCCATTCCAGGTTGTGTATGAGAGTAGCCCAAGAACTGCATCCGAATTGAGGAGGATGGATAAGAGGGAGAAGAGTAGTGCCGAAGTTGAAAATTTTGTTGAGCACATGAAGAATTTGCACGAAGAGGTAAGAAAACATATCCATAAGATGAATTCTCAGTATAAGGCTAAGGCAGATCAGGAGAGGAGACATAAGGAGTTTCAGGAGGGTGATGAAGTCATGATTCACTTGAGAAAAGAAAAATTTCTAGTTGGTACATATAATAAGCTTAAGATGAGGAAATTTGGACCATGTAGAATCCTGAAGAAGCATGATTCAGGAAATGCATTTGAGGTAGAGTTGCCTGATGACATCAATATTTCACCAGTGTTCAACATTTCAGATTGGATAGAGTATCATGATGATGGACTTGACAAAGGAACACAGTGGGACATTCCAGCATCTACTTCAGAGAAGGAGGAGATAGAGGGCATTCTCGATAGCCATGTGGGTAAGAGTACGAGAAATAGGCAGTATACAGAATACTTGGTGAAATGGAAAGGAAGGCCTGTCGAAGATTCATAATGGTTATCTGAGACTGAGGTTAACCGTTTTGGTTTCCCTCTAACTCATGAGAAGTGACAGGGTCACTTTTCAAATTACCCTGGGTGTCTGATGTAGGAGCATCCAGGGTGTAAGAGCAATCTTGCATCAACCAAAAAAAAATGTTGTTTCTTTTCAATAAGGGCTAAATTTGGCAGGGTTACTATTTTTAGTAAGTTTGCATTTGTGCACGGCTGGATACAAAATCTTACATAGACCTCCAGAATGGGGAATTGAAGCTAATGGTGAAGAAATCATTTCAATATCATTTGCCATTTGTGAGATATTAAAATTTCAAATTCCAAAAATCCTATTGAAAATATTCAAAGTCAAATTTGAGGCACTTAGAGGCTCCGGATGGGCCCCAAATTTGGTGGGAAACCTAAGCAATCTACCTTTAGGTATTGCTTCCGCACCATCGTCTTTTTGAGAGCTTTTTGAAAAGGTATTATAATTGAAAATCCAACGGTCGGATCGAAAGTTATGGCCTCGCGAAGTTGACCTATTTTTAGAGGGAAATGCAAATTTCAAAATTAAGCTGGTGGCCGCTGAAAAGGGCTATATATGACCATTTTTGGGAACCTTTGGGGTAGTAGAGTTAAGGGGGAAGGTGTAGAGTTAAGAAAAGGCTAAAAAAATAGAAACCCTAGTTGATTTGGGGTTACAGAAGGCTGAAGATTCTAGAGACTCGAGAGAGGGAGCTGTAATGTGTTGCAACTTATAGGGGATTCATCCTCTGATTGTATTTGAGCTTCTGTAATGTAATGTTTTGCCCATATTAATAAAATATCATTTTATTTTCTGTGTGCAATTTTTGTTATTGTGTGTTTTATGATTTACCCCTTTCATCACCATTTATTGGCTCATGTCAAATCTACCTCATCCTTCTCCTCTTATGCCTTGTACCATCACTCAACTCTAAGAATGATATTGAAGATAATTTTGATGTAGTCACTAAAATTTTCCTTCCTTAGCATAAGACAACATTCTGTTTGCAAAAACATCCTCCTATTCCTTTGACTGAGCCATTTCCTCTTACTCATTTGTATGTGGTTATCTCATATTGGGGTAGTGTAGAAGATATTTACTAAAGAGATTTTATCTCTTTCTCCTGGCACCACTATACTACACCCTTCTCTCTCTCTCTCTCTCTCTCCACGTAACAACTCCACAGAACATTCATTTCTTCTAGGTATTCCCTATTGATCCTTGTTCCAAAGCTCCCATTTGGCACAAGAAAAAAGAATCCCTCCCATGTACAAGTCTTTCTCCCATTATATATATAAATAAATTGACACATAATAATAATTTCTACACAATGTCGCTCATGCTAAAAATTGTGGCCACTCTCTAAATGACTTCTAGCTCTCTCTATTCCAATGTAGTCAGTATCCTAGTAATCCCTACTTGCTCAACATCCCCCTGTAGAGTATCCACTCCCTTAATTTATGCATCGACATGCTTCATGGAAAGTTCCCAACTACCACGTCTGACAAAATTCCTTTATCCTTTATGCTTTTATGGACATCCATACCTTGCACCCATTTGACTCCTCATGGACATCAAATGGAAGCCATACCTTTATGGTATTGCAAGTTGTTTCTCTCCTCTCTTGACAACTTAGCTTCCTTTCCTCTTGCTCATGCTTTTTGCAATTAACCTGTTTCCCTTCTATCAAAGGCCTTTCTTCTCCCTCTTTCTAAAAGATTGTTTAATTTATTTTTTAATGCAATGTCAAACATGCGTGGATCTGCCACGAGGGATGTGACAATACTCTCTCTCTCTCTCTATATATATATAGCATACATATCTTTAGAAAAATCTATCTAAAATACATCGAGATATGTCCTTCCTGAGGTACTTATTCAACTTATATATGGCAAATTTATTAAAAATTAGGCACCTCGAGAAGGATATCTCTCAACATATTTTAGATAGATTTTCCTAAAGATAGGTATGCTAGTAGTATCTACAATTTGAACATGTAAACAACATTATTTTAATGAGTGGTGCATTTTTGTTTGAGTAATAATAAAGTAGTACCTTTAGAGAACATAACATTAGAAATAAATAATGTCTTAATAATCATGAAAATATGCAATACACCTATAGAATTTGCGAAACAATGCATCATTTCATATTCATTGAAATAGATTTCTAAGAAGTACATCACATAATTTATCTTCTAATAATTTGTCTCTGTTCTTCATCTTTTTGGTTGCCAAGTCCTTTTCCATTTTTCATCTTCTTATAATGGTCATATATAAATGGTGGCATTATTCTTAGACCTTCTAATGACTTTACATGAGATATAGTCACAAATGTCAATCTTGTTCTTTTTTTGTCATATGTCAATAGTGGCTTTTGAAAGAGTCAAACCTTGTGATTTGTGTATTGTCAATGTCCAAGCTAGTCTTAAGGGTATTTGGATTATGTGGTCCCTTTCTATTAGTGTAATTGGAATTGTATGTGGAGTTCGATCTTCAAATGGTATCCTTGAGTAACTATCAAACTAAACCATAACCTATGTTGGTAATATTATATTTAATTACAAATTATTAATTTCATGTGTAAATGATTGTCAAATTTAAATTACAAAATTTTTGTTAATACACTCACCCATTACAATCCTTATATTAATGTGAAACCATATCAATTAATCAAATTTTTATCATAAGACTAATAACATATGTCAAAGTTACAAATTTTATTTTAAATGAGACTATTATTAAAAAACTTTTGGGAGATTTTAAAATAAAAAAAGTCAATCGATAATTTGAACATAGTCATTTTTTTATATGTTAATAGTATATATATCTTAAATACACTATCAATTTCTAGCTATTTTAATTACTTAAGAATTATTTTATTTTATCTACATTGTTTACATTTATTTTTATTTGAAGAGCTATTATTTTTTATATGTTTAATATGTTATTTTCCAATAAGTTCATTTGTAGGTATTAATATGTATTTTAAAATTTTATGTCTTTCTATTTAAAAAATAAATAATAACTTTTCTACTAAATAAAAAGCAATTAATTTATAATATATATTTATTTTTTATTATTGACAAAGTAAAATAAAATTATATATTTGCTTTGTTTAATATTTATTTTATATTTACATGAACTTTATTTCTATATTTAATTATGTTAAGTATATTTTTAATTTTCTAGTTTTTGTTTTTAATACTATATTTTAGTTTTTAGTTTTAAGTTCATGGTCACGACATGAGGCTCCATGCCCTATTGTCATTGTAGATTGCCTATGGTATAATTATATAATTTATGAATTTTATATAAAAATATTTTTATTTAAACATAAATTTTAAATATGATATTTAATAAGTTTTAAAAAAAATTAATGTATTGTAATAATTTAAATATTAGATCCCTATGTGATGTAAGGACAAATTAAGCTCACATACTAAGTTAACTAATACTCTAATTAATAAAAAATATTAGACTCCATCAACTATTGGGTAGAATTAATTTTGTCAATTATATTTTCCTTATTTCTAGCCATCACTCTAGGAATAATATAAAATGAGCATGGATTTCTCTCCTTTTGTAATAGTTTTTTTACCAATTTTTTTTTTATATGTAGATAGGAATGGGTACAGCTCTTGGCACACTATGTGGACAAGCTTATGGTGCACAAAGACAAGAGATACTTGGAATTTACATGCAACGCTCTTGGATTGTTCTCTCTAGTTGCACAGTGGCTCTTACACCCTTCTATTTTTTTGCCACACCAATCTTAAAGCTCCTTGGTCAACCTAATGATATTGCAGAGTTATCAGGCAGAGTATCTTTGTGGTGTATTCCTATGCTCTTCTCTTTTGTATTCTTTTTCACTCTTAGTAGATTTTTGTAGTCACAATCCAAGAATTTCATAACTGCATGGTCATCGGCACTTGGGGTTGTATTCAACATTATCTTATGTTGGCTCTTTGTGTCCAAATGGAGCATGGGAATTGAGGGTTCTCTTATTTCCTTAAATGTAGCATGGTGGACTCCTGTGATTGTTCAATATGTGTATGTTACATGTGGGTGGTGCCCAGATGCATGGACTGGATATTCAATGGAGGCATTTGTAGATATTTGGCCCTTTTTAAAGCTATCTGTGGCATCTGGTGTCATGGTCTGGTGAGTTTCCTTTTATTTTTTTCTCAAAGAATTTTTGTTTCTAACCATAAATAAAAATGAATTTTTGCTAACTTTTTCTAAATTATTTCCTCGATAGGTTGGAGCTTTGGTATTATAGATTACTTGTTCTACTCACAGGAAACATAAAAGATGTAGAAGTTGCCATTGATTCACTTTCTATTTGGTAAGAGCTACTCTTTATTAAGTTTAAAAATATAGTCATCCACATTTATATCCACACATTTTTATTGGTTTGTTTAAAGGCTCCTGGTGCATACAACCTATATATTCTACCAATGCTAAAGATAAAACATTGCTTATTATTTTGTTTATATTTTAAAATCATTTTTATATTTCAATTTTTAGATGAGAGAACTTATCAAATTATATGTGAAATTCATAGGAAAACATGAAAGATTCTTTTTAAAAAGAAAGAAACTAGAATCTTTAAAATCTAAGTTTAGAATCACACTACTTGATTCCACCATCAAGATGAGATCCAAACTATGAATTTCAAAATTTTCATGTAGTCAAATATTAAAAAATTAACCTATTTTTATTATGAATTGTAAAAACTAAAAATCTATACTACGAATCATGTTTTTTATAGATGGAGTTTTTCACTTCAAGTAAATGTTGTTTTATGTTGATAACATTGAATTTAATCTCACATTGACCATGTTTCTCTTATGCATAGTTTTTTTCTCTTAGAGTAAATGTTGTTCTATGTTGATAGCATTCAATTCAATCTTACATTAATCTTTACATTTTTTTAAAGTATTTAGATTCTTTAATGTAGAATGTCCAATGTTAATAGTTCTTGAAAATTTCTATCTTTTTAAATTTCCTTTTATTGTAAAAAATTTGACTAGTTTTAATTTACATATATTTACCTTAAGATCAAAATTAAGGATACAAAATTTAAATAATATATGAGTTAAATAAATAATAAGTCGATATATATATATATATATATATATATATATATATATATATATATATATATATATATATATATATATATATATATATATATATATATATATATATATATATATATATATATTCATGACAAGTGGGTAGTCCCTCATTGTAAATGAATTGAAAAGGTTTGGTTTACTTGAGCTTGGTCAATAGATAATAACTTAAGACATCCATACATGTTTAAACATTTTTTTGTCTTTTCTTAAAATCTACTAATATATTCTTTTTTAGCAGCCTAAACATCAACACATGGGAGATGGCCATTCCACTTGGTTTACTTGCTTCAACAAGGTGTATCTATAATTTTAATCACAATATTGTACTTTAGTTTGTTAGTCTCCTTTAATCTGACAAGGTGTTGCATATATGTAGTGTTAGAGTTGCAAATGAACTTGGAGCAAGGAGGCCCAGGGGAGCCAAATTTGCAGTGATTGTCTCTGTCATAACCTCCATAGTTATAGGGATTACGCTCCTAGCTCTTATTTTCGCTTTACGCAATAATATTGCTCAAGTTTTCACAGACAGTGTTATTATACAAAAGGCCGTTCATAAATTAGTAATATTACTGGCATTTACTATTCTACTGAATAGCATACAACCAGTTCTTCTAGGTGAGAAATGTCAACCTTATATATCTTCATCTATGGTATAAAATTTTAATACAGTTCATCTTGATTATCTCCAAGAAAAGGCCATTTCATAGATATTCTTGCCTAATAACTCTTAACATCATTTTATTTGTTGTGTAATTTTAGGTGTTGCTGTGGGATTGGGGTGGCAAGCTTTTGTTGCCTATATAAACATTGGATGCTACTATATAATTGGTGTTCCCTTAGGCATGATTCTTGGTTATGTATATGATTTAGGAGTTATGGTGAGTAGAAATTCATTGTAAAAATTATTGTAGAAATGTAATAATTTATTTATTTAGTTTTTTATATACTTCTTATAATGGTTATTATTTATTTTATAGGGGATTTGGTTGGGAATGATATGTGGGACTGGAGCCCAAACTCTAGCATTAATGTTTATCACTTGGCGAGTAAATTGGGATACAGAAGTAAGTCACTTTTTTTAAAATTATTATTTCAAATCCTATCACCTATTGGATGATAAGAATTCATTATATTTATTTATATTTATTTCATAAATTTAAGGTTGATATTTAGGAAATTATGACTCTTTAATCTAACATGTTTTATTTATTTGTAGGCCAAAATAATTGAACGTAAATTGAATCAATGGTCCTCTTCCAAGCCTTGAAATGAAAAGATTAAAAAAGTGAGCATTCATTTTCTATTTAAAATGTGTTGTCTTCTATTCAATTGACAACTCTAATTTCTCCATAAATAAGTTAGTTTAATACACATTTTAAAAGTTATCTTTGCAGGATATTGAGAATTAGGGAGTGGCATAGCAAGACACTCTGAGAGATAAGTTTAGAGTTTTGATAAGCAAGGCCAGTGTCAAGATAAACAATAGTTACTAAATGATCTTTAAGTAAACAAGGCCATTTAATCACTGAACAATGAATTTTATATATAGTGTATAGTGTATAGTGTAAACTTTTATTCCAAAGGAAGGAACTGTTGTATTCATTAAAATTAGTTACTTCTATTTAGATCAAACTGAATTTATGTTTTTTTTAATCAATTAGATGTTTAAAGATTAAATTTAGATATTTTATTAACCAATAATTTAAAGTTTAATGGGTATTTTAAGTTAGATTTTTTAGTTTACCATGTTTTTTAATTTTCAAATTGACCTTTATAAATAATTATTAAATTAATAATTTTAAATAAAAAGTATGTTTATATTAATCAATTTTACTTTTAAAAATTAATAAACATATAATTGTGTATGGCAATCAATACTTTTTGTGGATTAAGTAGTGTTAATTCAAATAATGTAATCAATAAAAACATAATTAGATTAACTAAATTAGGAGTTGGGAAATGACAATTTGAAATGTTATTTTAGGAAATTAAACACAAAACATGGGTATAATTATGTTTCAAATTGATGATGGAAAATGTATGCTAAAGATGTGCAGAATTGGTTCACTAATGTCTAGAAATTGATACTCTTGGGATGCACACTGTCTCAGAATCATAATGGAGACTAATTTTTTGTAGTTCAAATCCAATCTTCTCAAGTTGAACTTGAGATTTGCAGAAGTGATCTAATGTGCATAATAGTCTTGTAATCCATGGGACTGATCTAGTTGACTATAGAATTCAAAAACCATCATTGTCTCAATCTCTAATATAAAAAATTGGCATAAGGATAGTCAATTTTTAGAAATAGCTTAGGGGAAGCTATTGAATTACAAGGGTCAAATTTTTCTTATTCAACCCCCTTGTTAGACTAGCTTTACAATATTGGAAATTGTTGGAAGATAATAGGCAAGTGTGCAATGGCCTATATGTCGATTCTAATGTAATAGGTTCTTTTATGCTCCAAATAAAAATGTTCCCAAAAATGAATACTCTTTGATAATTAAATGTTCCTTATTATTCCTCCATATGTTTATTTCACAAATTATTATCTTTAAATACTAAGATATAATAAATAGTCATGCAAACATGCATAGAGTCAACTTTTAATGAATAGTGGAAAATGGTAGGAATTGACAATTTTGAATTTAAAAAAATGAATTTTGGGATTAATCCTAAGTGGGTCAAGATCAAACTTTAACACTGCAGAATTGACCTAGGATAGGGAAATGCAAATCTTGAGATTAGGAATGGATGCATGGAAGTCTGCATTAATAATGAGGTGAATTTATGGGAATCAACACAAATGGGGTTAGGATAATGTCAAATGTATGGAAATGTGTAGGGGTTAGATTAAATGGGGATGCATAATAATTAGGGAAGGAGATAATTAGGGTACAAGAGTTCCACTTGTCTCTATGTAATTTTGTTAAGTCATTCCATTAAAATGGGGCCAAAACTGGATGGGAATTAGCATGGATATGCAAATTTCATAGTTACATTTTACGCCCATTTTGATGTGAATGTGAATCTAAAAGAAGCATGAATTTGAAACTATATGAGGATTCTCAACCATCCATGCAAAGTAAATATTCAAACAAAAAAGATATGGGGTTCATGTTAAGTAATAGACTCATGTAGATTTCTTCTTAGGGTAAAAGTTTAGAACTATGTCACACATTTGGCCAAATAAATAGTTTCTATAGAAACGGTTTCACCCTAAATAGTTTCAGGAGAAAAGGTTTTGTCCTAAAGAGTTTTAGGAGAAAATATTTTGTCTGAAACCACGTAGCACCTATGTGGCATTATGTGGCATAAAGAGTTTCGTCTAAAACCTTTTCACCTAAATTTTTTAAATTTATAAAATTTGATTTCAACTTTGGAAAGGGTGTTTATTTATATAGAAAGTTTCAAGCAAGAGGGTTTCGCCTAAAATATTTTCTAGTGATACCGTCTTGCCTGAAATTGCCTATGTGGCATCCCATGTGGCAGCCAACCATCCCATTTTCAACAAATTGAACAAAACTTCAAGTTCAACTCCAAACTTCTCCAACCAAAGGGTATTTTCATGAAAATCTAAAAATACCCTTTGGTAGATCTAAGAGTCTAGAATTTAGAAATATATTTTTTTTAATATTTTGATTAGTTCTATTAGGATTATTTTTAAATTTATTGCAAGTTGATTATTATAATCAAACATGGAACTAATTATTTATATAAGTGTGACACAATTCTAAACTTTTACCCCTTATGTTCTCCTTAGTTTGAGCACTCCTAAGGAACTTGCAAAGTTGAGAATATATAGAATATCATAGAATATATATAGAGTATATGCAATGAGTAGCTTCTATCAATCAAGAAAAAGTAAGTACAACTACAAGTTAATCCATCTATCTATGAAAGAGAGTAGAGAGAGAGTAGGGTAAAAATTTCCACCTATACAAAAATTGGTACTAAAATACTCCACCAAGTGTGGTGACAGTAATTTGCTATGGCACTTTAGGCATGACCATGTAATGTCATCAAGATCAGTTTGGGTATGATCACGAGTCTCTGTCTAGGCACATGTGGTTGTTTATAATATCAACATAAGAGTATTAGTGATAATATATTGCCCCTTTAATTAGTTACATACATTAGATGCAAGGAATAAAAGAGGAGAGGTAAAATGATAAATACAAAGTAAAGGTTATAAAAACATATAGGCACATAAATCATGTAAATTAATAAATTTTGTAGATAATATCATGTGACAAGCATGACATCAAATGATAAGAATGAAAAACATGTAGCTTGGAGATAAGCATCAAGGTACATAAGTTCTCCCCTAGTATATGCAAATGAAAAATGTAAGGTGGCCCTAGAGGTGCAATATAAGTACATATGAGATGGGGAAGAAATGGAGTCCCTAATGTGGATCTAGGAACATGATAAAGCATGCAAGAAGGCAATAGGGTGGGGAAGGAATGATGCTGCCAATGTGATAGGATAGCTCTAGGAATATGATAATGCATATGAGCATGAAATGTTATGGAAGGCATGATGCCCCTAGTATAAAAAGATGGCCCTATAAGCATGATGAGGAAATGAAAACAATATAGCATGGGGAAGGCACGGTTCTCCCCAATGTAATAAGGTAACTTTAAACGCGTGGTAGGATAATGAAGGTACATGTAATGGCAATATGATATATAATTGATGATAATAAGATTAAACTAGGAATAAGATAATATTTAAGGCAAACATAAGATCATAGGTAGAAAATCAAGATAAGTATAATCCAAAATCAATGAGAAAAAGAAACATAAGGATGCATAAGGTAATAGTAATTATAAAAGTAGGAAATAATAGGGATTATTATCAATAAGAAAATGCGGTAAACATGGGTAAAATATTAGAGAAAGTAATGAATGTTGGGACATAACAATAGGCAAAAAGGATAGAAAAAGTGTAAGAGAAAACAAGTCAAGAAATAAAGAAGGAAATGACCTCCAAGTGAGCAAAAACAAACATGAAACTTGATATAAAAGGTAAAATGAGCATGCAAACATTACAAACAAGGCATAATAAAAAATTCTAAAGTGCAAAGAAACAAGTAAAAGACAAAATGAAAACAAGAAATATAGATGATAGTGATTCTCATGAATCATCAAACAAATCTAAGAATATCATCATCATCCTCCAAGACATCATATTCATCCCAAAATATGTCATTTTAATGTTCTTAATTAATTCTTATATTTTCTTCCTTAGAACTTGATTTTTATACGACTTGTGTTTCCTCTTGGTAATATTTTGTACCTTTTATGAACACATTAACAATTGGTGGCACATTAGATGTTTCTATTAACCCATATTTCTTTCTTCACCATCAGTGATTGTGTGGAAATATTTTACATTTGATACACCACAACAGTCTGCTTTGGAACCCGTGTGTTTTTATTTAAATGAAACTCTAGCTTTTGTATTACCTTTGTATTTACTTTTGTATCTTTATTTGGTATATGAGTGATGTGTCCATGATCATGTTGATTCATCATAGGCTGTGCAACTCGAGGCTCTTTAGGCTTTAAAATCTCTATCCAAACTATTTTGAATCATTTCTAACTCATCCAAATGTATCTTGTAAAATCATGTCTAAGATCATATCTTTCATATGGCACATCTTTTGGTGTTTTTACAAATATATCCAATTTAAGGAGACTAGAATCTAATATTGGCTTATAGTGAGCTCTTTCAACTTTGACAACCCTTCCTTTATGTACAAATTTTAGACATTGATACAAAAGAAAATGAGTCTTGCATTGTTCTATCCATGGTCAACCAAGTAGTACACCAAATCTATTTTATGATGGTATCACATGGCATCAAACTGGCAATTCTTTAGACGTCACTCTTAAATGGAAAATAATGCATCCCAATATATTAACATTCCATTACTCATCTTTAAAGAAACCATGGAATGTGCTTATTGTTGATGTCTAATATGGCTAGTGAATAAAAGATCTTTAGTGCATAGATTATATTGGCATGCAGGATCAATAAGAAAGTAAGTAGGTGATGAGAACATGAGACTACTAGATAATACATAATGGACCATACTAGATTTCTTAGGGATCTCCTCATAAAAAATGCAATCAATGGAGTAGTAGGTGAAGAATATATAGTTTTATCCCTTTTTGTACCCATGAAAGTATGTAATGTGATGCATCTTGAGATTCAACATGATAATCATTCATAATATCACTATCCTCATGTATATCATCCATAACAATAGTATCATGTGCCTCAATATTGTTTGTATGAGTGAGGAATGGATTAGTATGGATCTTTAAACAACTATTTGAGGGTTTAATCAAATAATTTCCATCATCATTAACACATTAAACATGACCATGTTGTCATCTATGAGATCTTGTACCTTATGTTTTAATCCCATGCAGGATTATGTGTTATGTCCCTTGAATCTATCAGAATCATAAATGCTTGCTTTTTATAACTCTTTGGAAGTGGCTTATTAAGATCTAATGGATGGATAGGAGGAAGAGTAATCAAATTAGTGCTCAATAGACTTCAAGGAACATCATCTAAAGATTTTTAAAATTTTATAAAATTTCTAGGAGCATTTTTCTTAAAAGAAGGAAAAGCCGAAGTATTAGCAATTTGGTTAACATTTTCCTTTGAATCATTAATCTTTGAAAGAATATTTTACTTAAAATTTTGAAGGGTAAGAAGATTAATATGGTGAACTATATTTGAATAATTTTGTGCTAGTAGCTTAGATTCAAGCATTTTCACATCCACACAAAGATCCATAAAAGATGTAAAGCTATTGAGATACACATTATTAGTAATTAGATTAAGATATCCCTTGATAAAGATATCTTGCAACTCAAGATCATGTAGGGGTTGATGCAACTTAGAGCACAAGTATTGAAATCTTATGAAATAATCATTGATGCACTCATTTGGTCCTTAGGAATGCTCAAATAAATTAGAAATAGTAACTATATAAGGCCCATATCAACTTTTAACTAGTTCAAGAATACATTTGCCAAATCATCAAATGTGTATTTAGATCCAAGAGGTAATGATAAGAACCATTTAATAGCATAATATTTAAAATCCTTGGAAATTAAATTACTTAGCCAAAAATATATCTTCATATAAGAAATCAACACATGCTACAATGTGTTACATCCCTATTTTCTAACTTGCTTTACTTTTACTTTTTACTTGGGCATAAGTAAATTTGTGGAGATGTTATAGACCTAAGACAGGATATGACATAGAATTGTATTGAATATCATTTATGAAATCATGGAAATGATTATGTTATTGTCGATTTAATATCTATATGATGAGATTCGATTTACTAGTTGAATTTATTGAATAATGATGCACTGATTACATATTGTTTGATGACAAGTGAAAACAGGATTACAGGTTATCGACTCTCAGAGAAGAGAGAGAGAGTATCTTTTGAGAAGAGACAGATAGACCTTGGATTACGAGTGGTTAATTTGCCAAACGAGTCTAGTGTTAAACGATAATGTGATCAATGAGTCGTATGAGGTATGTCTTGTCTTGCCAGTTACTAATGAATCTAATTCGACGGGTAGTCAATACCTTGATTATCATCTAGTCAACTCGATGATGAGTCGACATAGTCGCTTGTTAAGTTAACAACGTCATAGCCATAAAGATGGTTGCATTATTCTGTTGTGTCGCTTGAGGTTGTATTGTTGACCCTTAAACGTCAAGACGTTCCCATCAAGTTAGATGATGCGAATATTGCTGACGTTTAACGTCAACAGTTGAACCTATTTTGTGGCGGATTTGTGGATCACGTCTCGTAGTCAAAAGATGCGAGAAGTCGTTTTGTGCGACAAACGATTTAGAAAACTTGTTTTGCGTTACGCCCAATCCGTCGTGATTGCCGTAAAAACACATTGATCATGTGTTGTGAATTTATTTCTTTTTGAAAATCGACGGACGTCGAATTAGAGACTTAGGTGTGTTTTAACCTTTGTCGTAATGTAAAGGAATATGCTAAATTAAATAGTTATATTTCTGTAGACATTGAGGAACTCCTTTACTCTTGTCTTTTGACGGAATCATTTTAAAGTTCGAAGAGGGTATCTCTAATCTTTTAGGGAGCAATTACTGCATACATTTTCTTCATAAGGAGTACATGTCTTTTATTGAGAAGTCCACGATTTGTGGGCACTTGTTTTAACCAACTCTGAGTGGACAAAAGTGATTACGCTCAATTAGAACTGTATGAAATATTATAGTGGTGAGTTCAGTATAAGCAATTGAGCGGTACTTCTAAACCACGAACACCTATCAATTTATTGGATAATTCTTGTGCTTCTACGGCATATTATTTGCTGCCTTGTAGCACGTCTTTACTATTTTTGGTAAGTTGGCCTTTGTTTATTCTCTTGATCGACATTGGAGACACTTTATTCATTTATAATCTACCACCTTGCTAGAACTAAAACACCACTATTCGGTGTAATTGCGAATTTAGAGGTTTAGAAGCCTTCATTTTTGAGTAGGGGAGAGTAATGTTATTTCTAGAAGCCGCCACCTCGCCAATTTTGGAACTCCATTGGGGAGAATAACCGCAAACTGAGTGGAGGCAAAACTGCATTCTAGTCGATCGTCAGTATCGATCCAGAGTCGTAGAGGGACACATAATAGTTCTTTTATGATTGTCTTTTCTTTTGAACGATTCTTTTTGTTTTCTAGTTTTTAGATCACCATATAGTCATCGACCAAACTTCTATTACTAAGATGGAAAATCTTTATTTCTTATGATCGGCTTTGTGTGGAGGAACATCTTACTCAACTTTTGACTGCCACCCGCAAGAGTGAAACTCCACTTTTTGAGTATTAGCGAATTACGTGGTATTGAAGCCTTTTTCTTATGAGTAGTGGGTGGGGTTGTTACTTTTTCCAACCATCACATCACCTTGTAAAAAGTTCCATCACGGAGAGTGCTCGCTTATGGATAGGAGCCGTTGTGCATGCCATAAGATCAGCCATCTTATGAGGCATGGTGGACAGTTGTGGGGCGGTGACAGAGCTTCGCCGTGGGAAGGTGGTAGAGTGGGTTTTTGGGAGTGAGTTTTGGGGTGGTCTTCGAGAGAGGGAGAGATCTTCTTTGCGGGGGGGTCGTGTAGGAGGTTATTCGTTTGGATGTTTAAGTGTAAACGTGGGATGGATACCATTTTACTGGATGATAGGGGACGCGAGAGGTAGAAGATTAGGCAGTGGATGTTAAGAAACAGCAGAGGGAGAGCTTGGAGCGGTTACGCTGTGCACAACAGAAATAGAGGGGAGCTAGTGGGCAAACGAGTAGAGGATAGAGCATAACGTAGAAGGAAGGGATAATGAGCATCGGTGTAAGCTTGAGATCACGGGGAACATGCATAATCTTCCATAGGATCTTTAGAAGTTGGTCTAAATAGGTTCTGTTCCTTACATAAAGTTTTTGCATAGATTTTGCTATACTAGTTTTTATATTGTAGTCTTCTTTCAAACTCAGAATCACTGCTCTTATCTTGTAAGGTCAATGTCCATGGATGATGAAATAGATGAAGTTTTGAGGTCTAGCATATGCTGGTAACTTTGATTAATGAAGCTAACTATGCTTAGAGTCATTTTGACCAATAGGAGTCATTGTTTCTTGTTATTTCGAATGATGGTTAGACTGGTATCATATCAAAATCATGGGATAAATATAGATAGTAATATAGGTAGGAATGTTTAATTCGAGAGAACTTGCTAATCATTACAAACATATTATATTTTTGTCTGTGTATACATTCCAAAGACTCTATTCAAATAGATTTGAAAACGTCTCCATTCTCGTTATCATATCGAAGACCTCTTTTTGAACAATGTAATCAATTCAGATTTACGCCAGTATTAGGATGCTTTGGTTAATGATTTCATATGAACTAATAAGCTCGAGACTATTACATTCGCTCTATGATAGAGTCATCATGTTGATTAGTAAAATCATGCTATGAGTATTGTAGAACAACTAACGAAACAATAGGTTACAGTTGTGAAAAAGACATCTGATTATAATAGCGTGTTTATGGCTACATTAGATATATTTTTGTATGTGGAAAATAACTTAGACAATAAACCTAGGTTGACAATAACTTAAACTAGTCTGTGTATATTTTTTTTATAACAAATCAATCTTAGTCAATATTTTAGACTTATATGGAACCATAAGGTTGGATATAATCAAGATACAATTAAGATCTCTTTGTAAGGGAAGATTAACCTAGTTGTAAAAGATTGAACATCCTCTTAGTGGTAAGAACAATGGAAAACAATCTTCTATCTAGCCAAGGGTTGAGAAACTTAGAATGACATCATCGACAAGGAGGTTGACCCTGTTTCTTATTAAATTATTACTTTATGTATTTATAGGTTTGTTATTCCATTAAGGTGGAATAGGGAGGACAAAACCTAAACTTGACCCAATAGGGTAATGGTAAAATCTAAACCTTTGAGATCACTAAATAGATCGACAATGTAGGGGCAAGTACTCTAACTATGAATGTTTATTCTTCTTGTCAGAGAAGAACTTGCAAGGCTTAAGATGTCTCAAAAATAGTAAATATTCTTATGCTCTTAGAAAACTTTAGTTTTAAAAGGTTGTTAATATCATTAAGAGAATACTTTGCTTTAGGAATGTCTAAGTGAGTGGATTACCCTACGTCAACTTAGATGAAAACACTCGTCTAATGTTGACTCTATATAGTTCAGTATGCAAAAGGAGAACTTTAACATGAATTCAAATAGATAGAAAATGGGATTAGACTATCAATCCAGTTGGAATCAAACTAAACTTGGGAGAAGCTTAGACTCAGAGTTGAATCGTTTGGCATTATTGTTATTGAGGTATTCTCTTATAATTTAAAGGAGACTTGTTTGGAAATTTGAAACAACTTTTAAGTCAAAAAGAAGACTAAAGGAAAATCACTTACTTGAACACTATTCTTTCTAGAATTGATTGTTTGATATTCCATTATCATGGAAAAGGAAAGACAAACCCTAGGTTGACCTAGTAGGGTAATATTATTTAATTTACCTTCATGACTACCTTATGAATCAATGATAAAGGGGTAAGAACCCTAAAGTTGTTCATTAATTCTTTGGTGTATAAACCTATTTGATTGTTTTTAATTTGACTTAAGTATTAAGTGTCGATAAGTTATGGATCTCAGATGATGCAAGGATGCAAGGAGATACGCAAGTATAGAAAGTTATTTCTTATGATTTTTGGAACAACGATGGTGTCTGGAGAATCTATCTAAGTCAAGAAGACTAGTTTCGAGTTAACTGAAACTCTTTAGTTAAACCTTAACTAACCTGGATATGGTAATTATTATATTAAGGTATTGAGATCATTATGTAGATCATGATTGAAGGGTCAAGTGCCTTGACTATGCGTAATTATTCTTACTTGCAAGAAGTGATTTAGATTCCTAGACTATATTGCCTAACCAAGGTAGGGTTATCATCTTAGTCGTAATTAGACTATCTATATCTTTTATGAGACAATAAGTCGTGAACCTCGGGTATTGCAAGGATGCAATGAGAGTCCTTGTAGAGAAAGAAAATTGAATGGGTCTATGGATTATAGACAATGAAAGAAAACATGTATGAGTCGGGAAGACTAAATTAATGAAAACGCCATGACTTCATAAGTTAAACGTAGTTGACCAAGTCGAACTGTAGGAATATGATAGTATCCAAGTCGAGTTGGGGTGGGTGAACATTACGACAATGTTCATTGTGAACGTCAATTTATATTCAAAACTATGGCCATAGTAATGCATATGTCTCTGCATGCATTTGTCAGTTCACTGTATCTGGATTGCACATCCTATCAGGAATCATACTTAGCTAGAGGGTATCTAGGGTTGTATGATAGATAGAGTTGTGTAAGATACAACACTATGTACTCGGGAAGGCAAATTACCACTGGTCTCCTTGGTCTATACTTCTCATGAAGGGAAGGGCCACTTCCGGTTAGGAAGGAGTGCGGGAGACCGATGGTCTGTGGTTGGAGGTAAATCACTGGAAAGATACTCTCTCTCTCTCTAGCAGAAGACATGCCGAGGCTTGTGATAAAGATGTCAGATTTTTGGATGCAGTATATCTCTGAGACTTGTGTTTATTGAGACTAAGTAAAATATTATCTGTTTCAGGTATTTATAATTGATTTATTTTTGTAAACATTGTACTTGAGAAAGTCAATATGGTTTATTGAATTTGTATTGAGATATCTTGTAATTGTAGTTACTCGACTTTATGTTGAATAAAAAAAAATTTTCTATCTCATTTTTACCTTGTAAACTTACTTTATGGTGAAATTTGTGGTTTTAACTATGTTTTAGAATGTGGATGTTACACAATGAAGGATCTTAAAAGTGTATTTTCCATTATACATTTCAAAGAAAGGTGCCATAAAACCCATATGTAGTTGATGTGTAATATTCTCAAATATTGATAGAGTATGTCTAGATTCCTTGAATTCACCATTATCTTTTCCATTAGTAATTTTATCCACTCTTTTGTAAGCTTGATCTATATTTTGCATTAATGCATCTAGGGGTAGAGTAAATAATAGTGACAAGGGAAGATTGGGGGCCACTAGGATGGGTATAGCTTGGGCCATGGAATAGGTATGCATATAAGGAGTGGATGAGGTAATGGGTTTGAAAATGAGCATGGAGAAAATGGAATTAGACTTGTGCATAGCATGGATAGATGAAGGGAATGAGGAATGGTCATGATGGGGATGGCACAAGTGAGAGGAGTGGTGGATAGAGTGGGTTGGTTATTAGTGGATGGAATATGAGTGGAGGTGTAATATATCACGTGGGATGTAGGTATAATGGGAGGGATGCAATTAGGAGGTAGGCCATAGAGAGGAGTAAAGGTGGAGGAAACTTATGAACACTATGGAATGATACAACACTAGAATTAGGGGTAATGCTATGAGATGAAATAATGTTAGAAGTATGTATAGCCAAAGAGGGAGGGGAGTTAGATGCACTAAACAAATAGGTATGGTGTATTCATGGATGGAGGGTCCTGAGAAGGGTTTGTCCAACCATGCAGCTAGAGTAAACACAATGGAAACAACACAGTAACAAAATGCAATGGAAGGTTCATATGCTCAATATATCAGACAATTACAATGCTTATATCTTGGCAACATGCAGGATACATTTAAAGGGCTCACAGGCCTGCCTTCCAGGTTACAACATATGTGAAAGATATGGCATTGAAGTGTCTTCCGGAAAGAATCTAGATATCTATCTTATAATATCAACTAACTAACATCCTAATGCATCTCATGAATTCTTATATATCATCTTCAAGCTCAAAGAATCCCATGCGTCAGCCTAGAGAGATCTCAAACTCCAATGAATGATGAAACATGTAGGTCAGCCTACAACTCTTGGTACTACTCCGCAAATGGATGAAACTTGATGTGGTTCTCAATGAAGGTCTATCTGGTCCCAATTTTCCTTGTAGGATGCTCAATTTGGCTCTGCAAGTCACGGACGTTCTCTACAAACCTTGTATGATCAAACTGAATGTTAAATGCTTTGCTCTGTGAATATTGATGATCTTCTGATAGTGATAACTTTTCACAAACAACTCCAAATCTCCTAAAATCTTAGTATGATGTAGCTAACATGGAATAGAAGCTAATTCCTACTCCGCGAGCTCTGAAATGAAGATGCGGTAGAATGCGGTAGAAAATGCTAAAATTGCAAATGACTGAACTGCAACTGAAATGTAAGAAATGAAAAGAAAGTAAATATTTTTGGTTGATGCAAGATTTCTCTACAACCTGGGATGCTCCTACATTAGACACTCAGGGTTGTTGAAAAAGTGAGTCCCTCACTTTGTTGGGGCTAGAGGAAAACCAAGGCACTTTACCTCAGCCTAAGAAATCCATGATGAATCCTCTTCCAGTCTTCCTTTCCACTTGACCAAATACTCTTTGTACTACTTGCCTCTAGTATTGCACCCAACTCTGCTATCCAAGATCCACTCTATCTACTCTGGTTTCTGCTGTGGTAACTGATACTTCAATCCATCTTCAAGATTGTCACTTGATTCTACCTCATGATATTGATGTTGCTCTGCAATGTTGAATACTAAATGTCTCCGGTAGCTCCACTTCATATGCATTTCCTGAATCAAACTTCTTAAGTATCTTACATGGTCCAAACTTCCTCATTTTCATCTTGTTGTATGTCCCCATTGAAATCTCTCCTTTCTTAGACATACCATGACTTCATCTCCAATAGAAAATTCCTTATGTCTCCTCTTCTCATCTGCTTGTTCCTTATACTTACTATTCATCTCCTCCAAATGTTTCTGACTTACTATCCATGTATCTTGCAAATTCTTCTGCTTCTAAACTTCTCTTGTTATCCATACTAATGTCTCTCATCTCTGCTACTCCTCTAGGTTGTGCTTTTGTTACAATCTAAAATGGTGTATTCCTTGTGCTTCTGCTCACTGAGTTATTTTATGCAAACTCTACTTGCGGTAGAATTAGATGCCAATTTATTTCTTTGTCTCCTACTAAACATCTCAACAAGTTACCCAAAATCCTATTTACCAAGTTTGTCCATCTGTTTGTGGGTGAAATGATGCACTAAACTCTTCATCTTCTTCCATAATGTCCTCCAAAAATATCCAATGAATCTTATATCCCTATCTGAAACTATACTCTTAGGTGATCATGCAATCTCACAATCTCCTTGAAAAAATAGGTCAGCAACATGTACAACATCATTTGTCTTCTTACAAGGAATGAAATGTACCATCTTTGAAAATCTGTCCACTACTATAAATATAGAATCATATCCCCTCTGTGTTCTTGGTAAACCTAATATGAAATCCATGCTTATATCTTCCCAAGGTCTCTCCAGTACTGTCAAATATTTGTACAAACTAGTATTCTGACTATTCCCTTTTGCAACTTAACAACTTCTACAACTCTGAACAAATTTCCTTATATCCTTATATATTTGAGGCCAAAAATAATCTTCACTTACCAAATCTACTGTCTAGTCAATCCCAAAATGTCTTTATAATCCACCACTATGATTCTCCTTGATCAAATTATCTCTCATTGAACTCCTAGGTATACACAACTAAATTCCTTTGAACAACATGTCCTCCTGAATGAAATAATCCAACCACTTACTTCTATCTATCACAACAGGTTCCTTACATGCTTTACATGATTTTGCAAAACCAAGATCCTCTTCATACAAACGCTCTAGTTCTTCAAAACCTAATACTTTGACCCTCATCTCTATCATCAAATTCCTCCTTCTGCTTAAGCATCTGCAACTTTGTTTGACTTCCCACTCCTGTGCTTCAATACAAATGTGTAACTCTACATGAACTCTATCCATCTCATATGTCTATGATTCAACTTACCCTGACTATTCAAATACTGCAAAGCTTGATGGTCAGTGTACAACACAAATTCCTTTTGTAACAAGTAATGTCTCCACTTCTTCAAAGCTTGAATTATGGCATAGAACTCTTGATCATAAACTGAATATCTTCTCCTTGCATCATTCAACTTCTCATTGAAATATACTACTGGTCTCCCTTCTTGACTTAACACTACTCCTATTACATTCCCACTAGCATCACAATCAACTTGAAATACTTTGTCAATATCTGGTAATGCTAATATTGGTTGCTCTGTCACCTTCTACTTCAACAATTCAAAACTCCTATTTTTCTCCTAATGTCCACTTAAAATCCTTCCTGTCACCTCTCATTGTCTTTGTCACTGGTGTGCATACATTACTAAAATTTCTGATGAACTTCTGGTAGAAACTTGCTAATCCATGAAATAATCTTACCTCTCCAATGTTCATAGGGGTTGGTGATGCAAGAGCATCTGGGCAAATGGGAAATCCGGCATCAACCAAAAAAAAATAGTTTGTTTTATTCATTTTTGGTTTTTGTATGACTTTGATGGCATCCCTCAGCCTTGGAATACAGGTGGACTGATTAGATTGGACAAAATTGAGTTTTCGTCGGTTGTCAGTTTTGGCGCATAATAAGCTGGTTTCAAAAAAACAATTATTTTGGTGAATCCAAGAGGTTTGGTTGAAAACCCTCTTACAGGCAGATTGTGGAAGACATTTCAGAATTGATGCCAAAGATTTTGTGATCATATTCTTTCTAGTTTTGGAGAAACAATTGTTCGCGACTTGCGCTGGCAGTTTGGTGAAACATTAAAATTTTGAGTTCTGTGAGGTTTTATGTAGAATGGATTGGCAAAAAGTTTGGTATTTTTGACATCATCATTGTGGAAAGTTTTCATGAGATTTCAAGCACCTAGTGAGGAGATATTGTGAAAGTCAGTTTTTAGCTTGATTGATGAGTGACACTATTTGAGGTTGGTCCTTCTTTAGTTGACTATGATGAAGCCATCTTTGTAGTCATTTGCAATAGACTAGTTGATCATGAACATCCAAATGAAAGGAATGGAGTAATGGTATGGTATTTGAAATACCTTATTGTGGCTGCCATTTGCACAACTATAAGATAGATTTAAAAGGAATCTATTGTCATGGATCAAAACACTAAAGGAATAGCTATGTTATGGTATGTATACATGAGTTGAATTATTAAGAACTATTGATAATGTCTAATATCCATTATCTTAGCAAATGCCAAACCACAAAGGGTCCACACAAATACTTTAAAGGGGAAAACCATAGACAAGAAAACGTTGCAAAGACAGAGGGAGTATAAATGGAAATCAAAAGATAAAAGAGATGAATTATAGTTGTGAAAACAAGAAGCAAAAACCATGATTGGCTATGCAAGGTGTTGTTTCATATTTGTTCAAATGTGTGAGCTTTATTGATTCAGATTTAACTTCCAATAAGTTACCATGTCTTTTCTTCCAAGGGTGTTGATTCAATGTAGTGGATGACCATTCAATGGTTAAAACTTGTCTGAACAATATAACGCATGGGAAAAGATCAGCCAAAGAAAGAAAAATTGAATTGAAGAGACTAATAATAGATGGATGTTTTGCAAAGGGGGTCGATGAAGAGTTTTGGGGTTGAGTAGTATGGAGAATAAAATGGAGAGAGAAGACACGGGCATGTCAAGGAGGTGCCACATAGAAGCCAAAACACTTCATTTGCAAACATTACAAGATGCAGATTTAAAAGGAAGGCGGAGGATCACTTTTGACAGGAATTTAAAAGGGATTTTAAGTACTCTCAAGAAAAAGATTAGGGAAGCATAGCAATACAAAAAGAGGAGAATATAAGCAGGTTGAACATTGCCATAGAAAGAATAGAAAATGTGGTCAAAAGAGATGGGAAACATCTTTGCTAGAAGAAAAGTGAGGTGGTTGTCATAGGTCCTAAAGGAATATAGTTAGAGATTTGGTTTGCTGCCACAGAGAGAAGAAACATATAAAGATTGCTAAAGCATGGTGGTGGTCGCTACTGGGAGAGGGGAGAGTTTTATTGGTCGGCTATTGGGAGAAGAAAAAGAGGGTCAGCCAAAAGAATTCACATAGAATGTGAGTTAAGACGCCGGAGAGTGCAGAGAGAAAAGAAAGGTTGGAAGCCCTGTGAGGTTATAAGACTATGACTATGTAGATGTGTTGCAAAGAGATGGTGAATGTGTATATTTGAGTGATAAGAGTCAGAAAAACCATTGAGAATCAAACTCTGTAATTAACTTGCAAATTTATATTGTATGTGAATAAGATCAGTTATTTATTTTCTTGATTCAAATAAAGTTCTAGTCTATTTCCTATTTCTGTTGCAATTTGATACTGTGTTGGGAAGGGGATTGCCTTTGTGTCTTTGAGTTTGTGAGTTGTGAGCAGGAGAGAGGAATTTGTTTTCATCAAATGGTATTAGAGAATGGAATCTTGAGCGTGGAGAGGATCCACTAGGACCTACGGGTAGAGGATAGAAGGTGGTAGAGAAGAATCTCATGTGAGGGCTATTGCAGGTAGGAGGAATCTTGAGCAACAAGACAACTTGAAGCTGTAAAAAGATTAAGAGTATGATGCCAGATTGTAGAGCATGAGGTAAAAATTGCAAAAGATTCCAGTAATAGATGAGATGGGTATATTGTTGAGGAAGGGACCCATGATATGGGAAGGTTGGAGGTAGTATCAAGAGCGAAAGACTCTTAAGATGTTGGTAAGTATATGTGAAAGATTAGATAAGAGATTGAGCAAATTGGAAGCATGGCAACATGGTGAATTGGTCAAGCAAGATGAAAATTTGTGTGCGGTAGCAGTGGAAGATGAAAAGGTGGGAAGCGATAATAAAAAGGTTGAAGATGCAGCTATGGAGAAAGTGATTGCAACGATGGAATACAAAGAGGTTGCAGCAAAGGATGAGGTAGAAGATGACATATTGTCACCGATTTTGGCGGTGGAGAATGAATGGTTGGAAAAGATTGTAATTGTTGACGGTGAGAAAGCAAGCATCACAGCAAAAAGAGTAGAAGATAATGATGTAGCTGATGGTAAATTCGCAACAGTGAATGAAGAGGTAAATCTTGTTGCACATTTGGATGATACTTTTGTACTTTCATTTGATGTAGATAGGGTTGAAGAGTGTGGAGAAGAACCTATGGAAATCTTTAATTTTCATAAGGTATTCGATGAAGATTTATATGCTACAGATTGTATGAGTGACATGAGAGTTTGGCGGAGGAGGCCAGTTACTAGTGGGCTAGATCCCATGTAGGAGAGGAGAGTAGAGAGCATTTGGTGGAGGAGGATGGTCTATGGTGGATGTGAATCCACGAGAGGAGAAATGAGTGGTGAATGGAGTTATGGGTGGAGGATGACATGTGCTAGCGAGATGTTGAAAGAAGAGGAAGAAGAATTGATCTTGCGCACATATCCCAGTGATGGAGTTTGTTGTAGGTTGGTTGCAACCTGAAAGGGCGATTCTATCACTCAACTCTAATTTTTTGAGCCTATGCTCAAAAAATTTCTACACAGCATGTCTAATGCAGGAGCATCCGGGCAAATGGGCAATCCGACATCAACCAAAAAAAATTTAGTTTGTTTTATTCATTTTTGGTTTGTGTATGACTTTGATGGCATCCCTCAGCCTTGGAATACAGGTGGACTGATCAGATTGGACAAAATTGAGTTTTTGTTGGTTGTCAGTTTTGGCATATAATAAGCTGGTTTCACAAAAATAATTATTCTGGTGAATCCAAGAGGTTTGGTTGCAAACTCTCTTACAGGAAGATTGTGGAAGATATTTTAGAATTGATGCCAAAGATTTCATGATCAGATTCTTTCTTGTTTTGGAGAAACAATTGTTTTGCGACTTACACTAGCAGTTTGGAGAAACATTAAAATTTCAAGTTCTGTGAGGTTTTATGCAGAATGGCTTGGTAGAAATTTTGGTATTGTCAACATCATCATCATGGAAAGTTTTAATGATATTTTGAGCATCTGGTGAGGAGATATCATGAAATTTGATTTTCAGCTTGATTGAGAAGTGACATTGTTTGAGGTTGGTCCTTCTTTAGTTGACTATGATGAAGCCATCTCTATAGTCATTTGCAACAAACCAGTTGATCATTAACATCCAGATGAAAGGAATGGAGTAATGGTGTAGTATTTGAAATACCTTATTGTGGTTTCCAGTTGCACAACTATAAGACAAATTTAAAGGGAATCTATTGTCATAGATCAAAACACTAAAGGAATAGCTATGTTATGGTATGTATACATGAGTTGAATTATTAAGAACTATTGATAATTTTTAATATCCATTATATTAGAAAACGCCAAACCAAGAAGGGTCCACGCAAATACTTTAAAGGGGAAAACCATAGACAAGAAGATGTTGCAAAGACAAAGGGAGTATAAACAGAAATCAAAAGATAACAGAGATGAATTACAGTTGTGAAAACAAGAAGCAAAAACCATGATTGGCTATGCAATGTGGCATTTCATATTTGTTCAAATGTGTGGGTTTTATTGGTTCATATTTAACTTTCAATAAGTTACCATGTCTTTTCTTCCAAGGGTGTCAATTCAATGTAAGGAATGACCATTCAATGGTTAAAAATTGTCTGAATGGTATAAAGGGGAAAGCAAAATGCATGGGAAAGGATCGGCCAAAGAAAGAAAAATTGAATTGAAGAGACTAACAACAAATGGATGTTTTGCAAAGGGAGTCGATGAAGAGTTTTGGGGTTGCGTAGTATGGAGAATAAAATGGAGAGAGAAGACACATGCATGTCGAGGAGGCACCACATAGAAGCCAAAGTGCTTCATTTGCAAACATTACAAGATGCAGCTTTAAAAGGAAGGTGGAGGATCACTTGTGATAGGAATTTAAAAGGGATTTTAAGTACTCTCAAGAAAAAGATTAAGGAAGCATAGAAATACAAAAAGAGGAGAATATAAGTAGGTTGTGGTGGTACCTGCATAGGCCTAGGGTTTTGAATCAAGTCTGAAAATATTTATCTTTATTCTTCTTAAACCCTAAGTCCCACGGTCACTTTTACTTTATGTTATAATTTGTTTTTGACCGCCTAGTATAGGTCACCGGTTACTTAAGTCACAACCTTAAATCTTATAAGTCATCGAGTAATCGGCCCTTTCTACCTAGTATTGTCATCTTTTGCCTATTGAGTGAAAAAGTCAGTCTAAGTCCTATAGGGCCGAAAATGCCACATGGCCAAATATCACAGGCCTGCACAACATCAAAGGTGATGTCATACTTCTTCTGCAGGGCTACGGCATGAAGACAGCTATCGAATATGTTGGGGCTTTCAACCATCTTATCGAAGATTCAGAATCGACAAAGGGTGGCGCTACTAGGTGTTAGGATGAAAAATGAACTGTAAAAAGTGAAAGATCCAATGGTAACACATGATCGCACAAGAATATTGTTAGGAAGGAAGATTCATTGAGAGGCCGCGAGATTGCAACACGTGGCCATCCTTTAAAGGAAAAGTAAAGGCATATGTAAGAATGTCTATGTGGGAGCATTATCACATTTGCGCAGAGCAAAAAGGTGACGATCCATTTCTCATCGCGCTGCTGTGAAATAGTGCCACGTGTCCACATTGGACAAAAAGCGAAGAAGTTAGTAGGGAAAGTGTGTCCTATTTGGAATAATTTCATTGGCTGTTGATTTTTCAACAAAGGGGCATAGATTTTCAAATATGGCAGGCAATATGTGACCATCGATTTCACATAAAGAAGCATGAATCAATGGCCAAAATTTGAACTTCCTGTAGAGAACGTTGGGAGGTGCCTTGCGACATGAATTGCAGTAAAAGCTGAGGTGACACACATTAATGCTATAGGCCCTAAATTACAAAATTTTTAAGGGAGAAAACAAAGGGGTTTTTACCATTTCTCGTAGACATGAAAAGAGCTCTTGTGCGCAGTAAGCATCCAGGTGAAAAGAATGAAGGATTTCAAGTCTCTGCATATAAACCATTAAGTTTATTCTATGCCTATTGCGTCCATTTGAATTCAGAGTTGTTGTTGGTTGAAGTAGAGTATTGTTGAACGGAAAAACCCTAGTTCGGTGAAAAATCATTTGAAATAATGAGTCAAGCAAATCAACCTTCCACGTCAAAACGTAGATTGGATGAGGACCTTATGGTCCAACTCCCTGGGTCATCAAGGCAACCTTCAAATGTACATGGTCCCGACGAGCCAAATGATAAACTTCTAGACCTCTGTTACAATTGTCGGGATGCTCAATTGCCAGTACCCGCATGGATTCTATTTAGACACTGGTACAATAGAAGGGAATATAAGGCCCCAGTCTGGAATACCTAGAATTTAGACCTTGCAAAGTTAATATGCCCTAATGTGTTCCTAAATCTAGATTTTGTGAGGGCAGTAGCACAAAGGTATGACCCTGGGTCTAGGACATTTTATGTAGGAAATGGTACAGTTATGATAAAAACCACAAAGGCCTACATCTCGAGTGTGTTTGGTTTAAACCTTGAGGCTAGAAAAAAAATTGATCTTGCCACTTTGAAAGAAGGATATAAAAAGGTTAAGCGTGGATACAGAGCCTTCAATTTGCCCAAGCATAGACCAAAGGGTGTGGATGTAAAATTAGTGAAAATTTCAGACATGGAGGAAGAACCATTTGATTGCTCCCAATTCATGCATTATTTTGTGAAAACTTATCATTCTTTATGCCAAGTGTTGGGGAAAGATGCAATGGACAAAATGCTGATTTCTTTGATGATGTTAGCTGTGAATATTCAAGATATTTCAATAAAGGAACCATATGACTATGCTACATATATTGCAAATGAAATGCACAAGAAGCTAACTATTATTAAGAACAAGTTGTATATTGTTGATGCAAAAGTGGAGTTCCCCTGGTACTCAATGATGTGCCACATGTTTCTATATGTTGGATTGGGATTGTGGCACAAGGACTCGAATGTTAAGAAAGTTGACAAACAAGGTAACTTTCTCCCTGTGCAGATGTGGACTTGTATGCTGGATAAGCATTGCACAGATGTAGATTATGTCACTTTTGAAGAGCATTTTGTCATAAGGCTGCTTGGATTTATGGAGCCAGAAGGAGAAATGATGCATGCAGATGTGCTTGATTTTTTGAGGCTGCTAGATAGAACCCCTGAATTGGGGATAGATCATAACTAGGGTGATTGGTGTTAGAAATGAAAGCAATGCTACTTCAATGGAAATCTGATTCAAGATAAATTTCAGCAATCTTAAGTGTGCATTAACAATGGAGATTGTAACAGAACATAAAATCCACTACAGAAAATATGTCAAACATGAAGAACTCAACACAATGACATAGTTTTTACATGGAGAAAACCCTTGCAGGTAAAAAAATCCACCAAGAAAGAGGCACAAGTTTGTATTAATCTCAACAAGATTGTACAATACATCAACTACACAACTCTCTCCACAAGTCTTCAATCTGACAACATTATGGTAGCACCTGAGTACCTAAAATCTATATTGTAGCAACAAATACATGGAAAATACTTATAGAAATGTTTTCCACTCCATTCTAGGTGTTCACCTTCTCTCTCCTAAGATTCTACAACCTGTAAACATTAATTACCATCTTACAAGCATCTTACAATTTTCCAAAAACAACCATGCAAAGGTTGGGGGCCCAAGACTAAATCTGGCCTCTTATAGCATCTTGTGATGCATCATAACCATCATAGATTCCATAAAAGAGTATCTTTCCAAGATAGGAACCTTGGGCTAAATATAACAAATATACAACTAACATATCCGTCATATGCATCATAGAATCTCAGAATCTTATGACAACTTGCAACTATCATAGATTCACTTACCAAACATTATGACAGTTGTCATACATGCCAAATATAGTAGATTCCTCAAGGGAGCATGCCTACCCTCATTTACCATGAGTTTTTACATTTGCCAATAGTAAATGTCACTCCGTAATTACCTCCGGTGACTCTGAAATTTCCCCTGTCGGTGAAACTTGTACATCTCTTTATGGATTATTACAAATTACATATAATAAATGGAATAAATACAATAGTGGGATTCACAAGGTTAATGGAACCTTATCCTAACATTCTCCCACTTGACATTATACATTGTAAATCAACCCATAGGAAATCAAATAAAAAATAATCAAGCACTGGAAACAAGGCCCATGACCTCTCTGCACCACACAAACTTCTCTGTGCTCACAGGCTTGGTCAATGAATCTGCAACATCCTCTTGAGTATCTATATTCTTTAGCTCAATCTCTCCATTTGCAACCAACTCTTGAACAAAGTGATACTGATCATCAACATGCTTAGTCAAAGCATGATACATGGGATTCTTAGCCAAACAAATAGCACTCTGCCTATCACAACCAATCTGAATGATCCTACAATCAAAACGAATACCTGTACACAATCTCCTCAACCAAACTGCCTCTTTAGAGACATGAGTAGCAGCCATATACTCTGCTTCTATGGTGGACAAAGCAACTGTGGGCTGCCTCTTACTCATCCGACTCACTGTACCTCCAAACAGAGTAAACACATAGCCACTAGTGGGCCTTTGACTATCCAAGTCACCTGCCCAATCTGCATCAACAAAACCCTGTATGTCCAAAGATTTATCATTAGTATCAGTACCAGAATAAACCAAACAATGATCAGGAGTACCTGCAAGATATTTAAATGCCTTCTTTGCATAGTTTTAATTCTATCTACCAGGGTTAGACATAAATCTGCTCAAAACTCCCATTGCTTGGGCAATATCTAGTCTAGTGCAAACCATTGCATACATCAAACTCCCTACAACACTAGCATATGGCACATTAGACATATCCTCAAAATCATCCTCAGTCTTTTGACACATATCTAATGAAATCTTAGTACCAATGGGTAAAGGAACTCTAACTGGGTTACAATCCTGCAAACTAAACCTCTGCAAAATAGTATTCAAATACTTTGTGACAACCAAAGCTTTCTGTTAACTCTGTCTCTTCTAATCTCCATTCCCAAAATATACTTGGTAGCTCCAAGATCCTTCATCTCAAATGCACCTGAAAGTTGGGCTTTAAGCTCACTGGTCATACCCTTAGTATTGTTGAAAAACAACATGTCATCAACATACAATGCAATAACTAGTATAGAATCATCAATACAATGAATGTAAACACAATGATCCTCCTCACTTCTAACAAAACCCAATTTCAACATGAATGAATCATACTTTTGATACCACATTCTGGGGGACTATTTCAAACCATAGAGAGACCTCTTTAACATGCAAACCCAATGTTCTTTTCCTTTTACGTCAAAACTTGTAGGTTGCATATAAATTTCTTCCCCAAGATCTCCATGCAAGAACACAGTCTTAACATCCATTTGCTCAATCTCCCAATCATAAGCTGTAGCAATGGATAAGAGAAATCTAATAGAAGTCAATTTAGCAACAGGAGAGAATATCTCACCAAAATCAACTCCCTCTCTCTGGGAGTAGCCCTTAGCTACCAGTCTAGCCTTGTACTTCTCCAATGACCTGTTTGCTCCAAACTTCTTCTTGAAGACCCACTTACAACCTATGGCCTTTCTTCCTTTGGGAAAATGAACAAGATCCCAGGTGTTACAAGAATATAAAGCCATCATCTCTTCATGCATGGCTAACTGCCAAGACTCACTATCGTCTGTAGAAATAGCTTCCCTATAGGATCTAGGTTCATCGTTAGTACTCAATAAAGCATATACACAATGAAAATCTGGTGGGCTATACATGTCAACTAGATTTTGCTATCTTGTGGATCTCCTCAAGGGTGGAGTAAGAGACTCTACTCATTCTTCTGCATGATCATCTGCACTAACTTCTTCTGTAACAACAGACTCATCTTCATCAGAACTACATGAATCTTCTTCTTCTTCTTCACCCCCCAATCCATCATTCTGTTCTTCCTAAGGTACATCTTGCTGCTCTAAATCAAAGTGCACCTTATTTACCTTTTCTTCTTTTTCTTTTGGCTGCTCGGGTTCAGAAATAGCTCAAAGTTCACTAAAAATAACATCTCTTGAAAAGATAATCCTACGAGTTAGTGGATTCTAAAGCTTATAACCTTGGACATTATCACCATATCCAATGAATATACACTTTTTAGCCTTTGGATCAAACTTAGATCACTTTTCCTTAGGCACATGAACAAAAGCCTCACAACCAAAAACCCTTAAATGTGAAACAGAAGGTTTTGTACCTGTCCATTCTTCATAAGGTGTCGAATTAGGAGCCTTACAAGGAGATCTATTTATCAAGTAGTAAGTAGTACACACAACCTTTGCCCAAAAACATTTATCCAACTGTGCATCACTAAGCATACTTTTGGCTCTTTCCATAATTATTTAGTTCATCCTTTCTGCAACACCATTATGCTATGGTGTATATGGAGTTGTCTTTTGTCTGATTATACCTGCATGCTTGCAAAACTCATCAAATTCCTTAGAGCAATATTCCCCTCCATTGTCAGATCTTAATATTTTTATCTTTAAACCTAATTGGTTCTCTACTAAGACTTGAATTCCTTAAACTTAGTGAAAAATTCATATTTATGTTTCATAAAATAAATCCATGTATATCTAGATATATCATCAATGAAGGTGACAAAATAACGAGATTTTCCAATAGATTCATTATCCACAGGTCCAAACACATCCATATAAATAATTTCTAATTTCTCTTTTGCTCTAATGCTTCCTGAAGGAAATGATTTTCTGTTTTGTTTACCAAACACACAATGCTCACAGAAATCAAATTGCTCATCAGAATAAGAGAAACCGTCCAACAATTCTTTATTCTTAATAGTTTTCAGTACATTATTACTTGTGTGGCCCAATCTGCGGTGCCACAACATACATGTATTTTTAGTAGTGGCTTCAGATACATAGGAGGCATTACAAACTATAGTGGCTTCAAGCTTAAACTAATTCCTGAATCTCTTCCCTTTCACTACCACCAAGTTCCCTCTCACCAATCTACAGCCATGCTTGTCAAATGTCAAATTCATTCCCAAATCATTCAACTTCAAAACTGAAATTAGATTTCTAGCTAAGCCAGGAACATGCAATACACCAGGGAGGGTTTTAATCCTTCCATCACTGAAACACAACAATACCTTTCCTTTCCTGACAATCAGATATGAAGAGTTGTCACCAAGGTAGATATTACCTCCATCATATTCTTCATATGAGGAGAACCATTCCTTATGCGGGGTCATATGAAATGACCATCCTGAGTCAACCAACCAGTGATCATTAGAAACAAGATTACATGCAGAAAGTAAAACTTCTTCACTTGCATTCGAGGATTTATTCGAAGCACTCTCCCACTATTTCTTGGGGTTTCTACACTCCTTCACATGTCCTCTTTTACCGCAGTTCCAACACTTAACTTTGTTCATTTTACCAGGAGTCTTAGACCAGCCCTTGGACTTGTCCTTAACCCCTTTCTGATCTCCTTTAGGTCCCCTTTCCTTAGACCTTTCCCTGATACTGAGAGCATCCCATAAACTATGCAATCTCTTCTTCCTCAATTCCTGTGATAGTAGCACTAAAACAAGAGCATCCAACTTCAGATCCGCAAGGTTAGTAGTGATAGCAAGGATAACATTCTCCCAAGACTTAGGTAAAGAATAAAGAAGTAAGATACATTTATCTTCCTCACCAACCTCAACATCTACTAAATCAAGCTGACTCAATAACAAATTAAAAGAATTTAAATGCTTTGCAACTGATTCACCTTCTCGCATTTTCATGGAAAAATATTTTCTTTTTAAATAAAGTTTATTTACCATACTCTTGGCTTGATAGATCTCACTGAACCAATTCCACAACTTGTGTGCGGTCTCCTCCTTTGCAACATTCAACAGGACAGAGTCTGAAAGACACAACCGAATGGATCCCCGTACCTTCTTATCCAGTCTATCCCACTCATCTTGAGAGACATCGTTAGGTTTCTTATCTTTTTGAATAGCTAACCATTGGTTTCTTTTTTCCAACAAATCTTCCATTTTTAGCTTCCACAACTCATACCCCGTTCCGTTGAACTTCTCAATGTCCAATTAAGAGGTTGATGCAATGGTGGATCCGACCATAATAACAACACAAGATCTGCAAAACAAACACAACCAAATCTCCCATTGCAGCTACAAGTTTCACACTACCACCCAAGAGTCAAAGCTAGCGAGGCTCTAATACCAAATGTTAGAAATGAAAGAAACACTACTTCAATGGAAATCTTATTCAAGATAAATTTCAGTAATCTTAAGTGTGCATTAACAATGGAGATTGTAACAGCAAATAAAACCCACTATAGAAAAGATGTCAAACATGAAGAACTCAACACAATGACATAGTGTTTACATGGAGAAAACCCTTGCGGGTAAAAAACTCCTCCAGGAAAGAGGCACAAGTTTGTATTAATCTCAACAAGATTGTACAATACATCAACTACATAACTCTCTCCACAAGTCTTCAATCCGACAACATTTTGGCAGCACCTGAGTACCTAAAATTTGTATTGCAGCAACAAATACATGGCAAACACTTATAGAAATGTTTTCCACTTCATTCTAGGTGTTCACCTTCTCTCTCCTAAGATTCTCCAACATGTAAACATTAATTACCATCTTACAAGTATCTTACACTTGTCCAAAAACAACCATGCAAAGGTTGGGGGCCCAAGACTAAATTTGGCCTCTTACAACATCTTATGACATGTCATAACCATCATAGATTCCACAAAAGAGTATCTTTCCAAGATAGGAACCTTTGGCTAAATATAGTTGTATACACCTAAAATTGGCTCATCTCAAATTAAGTAAATATTTTAATATTTATCTTAATTCTTATTTTCTTCTATCAATTAAATAAATATTCTAAGTTTATTTGATTGATTCATTATCCCATAATTAAATAAAATAAATTTATTTAATTAAATTCCCTAATTCTTCTAATGTCTCACATAATTAAATAATCCTACATTATTTAATTAATCATAAATTCCTCTATCCTAAGTCCTAATTTCATAAATCCACCTCATAAATCCACCTCACCTTTTCCACCCCACCATGTTGCACATATAATTAAATATTTTAAATATTTAATTAGCTAATATTCCCTCACCCACATGTCCTATTTATTCTCCAGTCAAAAATAGTTAACTTATCAATCAAGTCTGTTAACTAATTAATCAATTTGAGTTCACTGATCAATCAATTTAGTCAACTCCCCAATCAATTCACTTAATTGGTTGGTTTATTCTGTTAACTATTCAATCAATTTTGTTAACTCCCCTATTACATGATGGAGCTTGGACACTTGTCCTCTTTCTATTTGTGCACATTCCTCAACCATTCTCAACCTTTGATCTTCATATTTCTTCTCAACCATTGATCTGGTCTCACATATTTCTATAAATGCAACCCTCTTCTTCTTCATTTCATATCCATCGTTTGAGTAAACTTATGCTGCAAAAACACTAGCGTGCCTTTGGCAGCCCCCCATCTCCATACCATTTATCGTCTATCAATAGTGTGTTGAAGCTCATCTTCAATCACACAAAGTATCATAGCCAACTTCATCTTGTCATCTTGAGGACTTCGAAGCAAGGAAGCAAGCTTCCTGAGGGCCATATTCATCTCCATCAAGATCAAGATAGAAAAAGCGAGCAATGGAAGATGAAAGGTGAAAGGTTGTAAGTATCATTTGTTTTGTTATTTAAAATCTCCTTTTCTCCTTCATATTCTATTGATGTTTGGGTTTTTAATATTCAATTGATTAATCCACATTTTACCCTCACATTTTTGGCGCCCACCGTGGGGCTCTTGCCCCTCTATCTAATCAAAGACTGAGTTTTTCTAAGTGACAGGTCCGTACAAGTGTCTTACAAGCTTCTGACAGAGGCATCTGACGCATTTATCCTCCAAACTAGCGCATCTACCTCCTGCTCCGACACATACAAAAGTTCGGTGCATTCAACCTCTTAACTGATGCTTCTACCTTTTGTTCCTGCACCTATGATCATCCAGTGTATTTATCCCCTTAGACGGTGCATATGATTCCTGTTCCAATGATGTTGAAGTTATGGCGCATATACCTCTCTAGACGGTGCATATACTCTATTTTACGGCATATTTATCCATTTAATGCATGTATCTTATATTCCTGTGCTTTTAACACCTGTTTCAGCGCATCTGTAAAATGACGCATGCAAGATATGTTTCTGCGCATTCAGACTGCATAGCAGCGCTTCTGTTCTGCACTACTGTTTTAGGATTTCATCTAATTTTTATGTTTGAGCTAACATTTGTTTTGCGAGATTAGAGGCTAGATTAGATCATTTTAACTGCATTGATTAGTTCATTTAGACTAATTAAGGGAAAAAGTAACAAAAAAAAATTGCATACATGCAAATTTCACAGTCTCTAACTAGGATGGAAAGTAATTGAACCACTACTATCTTTGCATTGTTGATTTCTTTCCTAGATTAGATCATTGCTATCTCAACAAACGGGAATGAACATTGCTATGTCTTAAACACTTCAAAGTTAACAACCACATGAGTGCACAAGTAGAATAGCCCATTTAGTTTTTCTACTTTTAACTAGGTTGGATTAATCAGTGTCTTCTGTGCTTATTGAATGACAATAGGCTTATGCTCTCCCCTTTACTAGGTGATCAGAACGCCAGACTTGTTATTCTAATTTTTTAACCTTTAGAGGGGCCTGCCCTTGGATGCATGCCTGTCCAAGTGGGAACAACCCTGAGTGGAAACAGGCTAAAGCCAAGCCCTACCAATCCACTTAAAATAAATGTGCTTGAGGTGAAAACCTCCTGCAACGAGTGCTGCTGTGTTACACCGACGGCTAACCTCCCCCAAAACCCTCCAAGGTGTAACCCTTTGAGGCTGGGAGACTCCATAACGGAGAGTAGTGCCACTGCATGTGTAACCACTCAAACGGTTGCCTTGACTACGAACCAATTGTGTAGCATACCAAAAACCCCTATTTATTGATGCAAAGGGTGGAGCCCTTGAAGTGGCCTCGATTTGTGTGATTCTTAGTAGAGGTAGCAGGGACAATCCTATGGTTCGGTGGGGGTACGAGTCTAAGGAAACCTGGATCTGGTATGTGTGAGAAGTGAGTGCTGTGGAGAGGAGTCGGTGCTACCAGATCCTGGAGCTACACACTTTGAATTTGCACAGCTAGAGGATTCAATAGATATTGTCCTATCCATCTTAGGGTGTACTTGTTTTTGAGTTAAAATAGTCCAAAAATACAAAAAAATAACAAAAGATAAAAATCATGAAAACTTCTGTGTGTTTGCTGTGTCTTTGCCATAATTGAAAATTAATTCTCAACAACACTGAGTTTTCAAACCAAAAATAGGAAAATCTCAAAAAACGTTCCAAAATTCTACAAAAATTTTGAGAAACCAAACTGAAAGCCAGAGTTGCGCATTTGCCACGACCGGTGGCACATTTGATTTGACCTATGGCGCATTTAAACTTTGTTGCGGCACTTTTGAAAAAGCACATAATTACGCATTTGATCCGACTTTTAGCGCATTTAAACTCTGTCGCGGTGCATTTACTATTGCGCATCCATTCTAGAGAGTAAATCAGTACCTTCCAAAGAGCAAATTTTTCAACTTTTCAAAAACCATTTCAAACTGTCTCAGTTTTTCCAAAACCTGATTAAGATCTTGCAAATCCTTAACTGCTTTTTCCACACTGCATCCAATGTCTCACAAAATTCTTCCAAAATCCAACAAGGTTAAGACCAAGCTATTTTTGATCACATCAAAATCTCAAACAAACCTAGTGAGTCTCCACCATCAAGGATCACTTATCCTTTCTCTAGGAACTCCACTAGTGGCTTGTGCAAGACTAGTCCCATCAAGTAAACGGGTTTCTATCATCCTTACTTCGACTATCATTTTGTGTACAACTTGTTTGACACCAACTGATCTAAGGAGAACCTTGCTCATAATCTTGTCCCATTCTAACACCTTGCTCAAAGACTTTCTCACTTCGTACCATCTCTCGTCACCATTTGCATGGTCTTAACATGGTTACAAAAGCAAAAACAGATTGAAATGGCTGAGAAAAGTGTTCCAAACGGTCACGAAAGTGATGAAGAAATTTCTATGGAAGAGATCCTTCAAATGCAACATAACGCACAATTTCAACGTCTATTAGAAAAGGTACTTGCCCAAGACCCTACCAAATTCTTTTTACACCTAGCAAATCTAGCAGTCAAGCTACCCATAGATTATGACGTAGAGGCTCTAAAAGAAACTAAGGAGGAAAGAAACCCTAAGGGAAGTAGACATGAGGAAGTACCCATAGACAAAAGCAAACCAACCACTGATTCCATGGATGCCCTACGTTTGGTGGACCAAAAGATTCAAGGTTTACAACAACAATTCACAAATATGAAAATAGGAGCATCGACCAAACATTACACCCTAGAGGATATTTCACCATATCCTTTTGATAGGACCTTGACTATGATACCTTTCCCCTCAAAATTTGAGGTGCCAAAATTTGATAAATATCAAGGAAAGGGTGATCCAAGGGACCACATCAGGGAATTTAATGTTGCTTGCCTTGAGGTCGCACACAATGACACTTACCTTATGCGACTGTTTCCATGAAGCTTAGGAGGACAAGCCATGGAGTGGTTTTCTAGACTACCACTTGGCATTAGAATGTTCAACGAACTTGTAGACAAATTTGTTATCCACTTCTCTTACAATATTGAGCATGACACCTCAATATTGGATCTTTGTAACACCAAACAAAAAGGTGGGGAATCTTTCACTGCCTTTCTACAAAGATGGAGACAATTAGCAAGTAAATGTCCACACCAAATGCCCAAAAAGCAACTGCTGGAAATGTTTGTGCACAACTTACAAACTGACCTGAGCTATCAGTTTCAAATCCAATGTCCTACTTCCTTTAGCAAGGTCATTGAGATGGGTCTCATCATTGAAAAAGCTCTAATTGCCAAAGGTCAAATCAAGCTATATAAAGACACTCCTAGTACCAACACCAACAATGATAAACTGAGATTCTAGATGAAAAACAAAAACATTGTGAATGATGGGGTGGTGGATGCCAAGAATGCAGCACCTAAACAACCGATCTTAAATTTATCGGCTCCTCAAAACACCCCCCCCCCCACAAAACAAACCAAGGAACACTGAATCATGGTTTACCAACTTTTAACCTAGGAGAAAGTTCACACCTTTGGGAGAATCATTGGAAACTGTCCTATGGAAGTTAATCACAAACAAGATCATAACACTTCCTGCAGTGCGAGAGTACGAACCAAAAGTCAAACCCTCTTGGTGGAACGACAACGATTTCTGTAGTTCCATCGAAATAGGGGGCACAAAACCAACAATTGCATTGCCCTAAAGCACACTATCCAAGATTTGATAGAGCAAAACAAAATATCCATTGATGGGCACACCTCTAACAATGATCACCAGGCATTCAAGGATCCTCTTCCCAACTACAAGTAGGGAGGACCTTCCAACTGAAATAACAGTGGAAATAACAACGCCAATTACACAAACGTCACCTTTGACTATGTTGTTAACCACATATCAGAGAGTGAGTCACATATCAATGTGGTCACTATAAACAAGAATTCAGATTGTAACGTTACCACTCGCAGTAAAAACGTCACTCTTAGAGGAGCCTCCACCTCGTCGGCCAATCAGTACAATATCTTGGATCAACTCCATAAGACATCTGCACATATCTCCATCCTAGAACTTCTACGTCTATCCCCGTCCCATAGGGCCATACTTGACAAAGCCTTAGCAGAAGCCTCCGTTCCCATGAACCTAGCTAAAGAACAGTTTCAAACCATGGTCGGTCACATTACCTCACCTCACTCCTTATCATTCACTGAAAAGGATGATATGTCAATAACCCAACCCATAATGCCTCTCTTCATATCGAAGCTTTCATACACAAACACAAGATCAAAAGAGTCCTAATCGATGGAGGAGCTGGTTTTAATATTTGCACCTTAAAGCTAATCCTTGCATTGGGGTTTTCAGAGAAAGCTATAGATCCAAAAAAGAAAATCACTATCAAAGCCTATGATGAGGAGGAGAGAACTTCCAAGGGAATTGTTACTTTACCAATCAGAGTGGGACCTATAGTAAAAGATGTGGCTTGCCAAGTCCTTGATATGGAGCTACCGTATAACATCCTTCTTGGGAGACCATGGATACATGCTTTGAAAGCAGTTCCATCAACATACCATTAGTGTATCAAATTCCCTCACGAAGGTCAAGAGATCACCATCCAAGGTGACCCCAATCCATATCAATACTGCAACTCCATTCAATTTAAACCTGAAGTGGTGATTCCTAACAATCATGCCTCTGCTTCATCTTCATCTCATGTTGACCCAACTTCACTTGCTTCCTCTTCAGGAGTGTCTCAACCTAAACTCCAAATCAAAGATAAGGGCTTGAGTGAATATGCAATTTCCCAATCCCTCTGTTTGACACAACTCCCCCTATCTCCCAAATCTTACGAGAGACCTATCTTGAACAAGCCCACAACAGAGAAAGCTACCAAAGGACCTTTTGTCAAATGGGGAAGCCTCAAAGAGTAGAGTGATGAAAAAGATATCCTGCAATGGTTATTTAAGGATGAAGGTAGTTCATCGACATGACACAACCACCCCACTATACCAACTGCATAGTATGGTCAAGGATTCCAAATGCTACAAAGAATGGGGTATGAAGGACACGGTCCACTTGGTTCAAGAAAGGATGGTATCACTGAACCCATCCAACCTCATACCTTAACAACCCGAGACACTACAGGGCTAGGTTACATTGGCACATCAAGAACTGATAGAACAAACAAGAACAAAGGCAAACAACAAGAAACATCCACTAGCAATCTAGTTGAACAAATTCAGGGAATGCAACTGGGGAGTGAGACTAATTCTAATGAGTATGAATGGGATAGCCTCTCTGAGCTATCTTGTGATGAAAAAGACATAAATGTTGTCCACGAGTATGACCCAACCCATGCAAATGAGGAATGGGGTCCAAGGGCTAGACCGCTAGAGTCCGACCTACATAATAACAATAGTGACAGTCATGAGGAAAGTATGATACCCCTCTTGACGGATCCGCTAATAGAGAGTACCATCGCAGACCTTGTTTGTGCCTTTAACAACTCTATCCTAACCATCAACACTGTCGAACCTGAACAACCCAATGATCCCTTATCGTTGGTACACCCTGAACTTATAGACTGGGACCTAGAAGGTACTACCCCTGAGCTTGATACCTTTGAAAATGATGAAGCCATCATAGATTACCTTGAGCTTAGAGATCATAGACTCGCAGGGGACCACAGAGCTGGCTATGTTATAGAACTCAATGAGAAGGCCTATTTTGGAGAGAGTGCCAAGCCTTTCAATCTCAAAAATGTGAAAATGAAAGAATGATCTAATGGTGAAAACCGCTCTATGACAGTGTTAGATCATGAAAAAAGTGAAAATAAAGACGTATCCAATGGTGAAAACCTATCTGAGGTGCCGAAGGATGGAAGGCTTGACCCTCTACCCAATCTTACACATTAGGAGAGATCGTCAATCTTGATAGAACCAATAGAGCCAATCAATGTCAGCACAGGTGATAATCCCAGAATGATCCACATGGCAAAGGCTCTTACTAAACAAGAGAAACCCGCATTCACCAACTTCATCAAAAGAAAACAAATCAACTTTGCGTGGACGTATGCAAACATGCCAGGGCTAGATCCAAATCTCATAATGCATCATCTATCTTTAGCTCCGGGAGCTAAACTAGTAAAGCAGAAACTCAGAAAGATGCACCCACATGTGCCCCTCATGGTCAAAGAAGAGCTGAAGAAACTATTAGATGTCAGATTCATCAGACCAATAGACTATCCTGAGTGGATTTCAAACATAGTACCAGTGGCTAAACCGGATGGAAGAGTCCGACTATGTAATGACTTTAGGGACTTGAACAAAGCTTGTTCGAAAGATGACTTCCCCCTGCCAAACATTGACATGATTATAGATCTCACAGCAAGGCACACCATGCTGTCACTAATGGACGGTTTTTCTGGATATAACCAGATAAAAATTGCACCTGAAGACCAACACAAGACTGCATTTTTATGTCCTTGGGGCACCTACTATTGGTGTGTCATGCCGTTTGGTTTGAAAAATGCCGGTGCAACATATCAGAGAGCTATGACCATAATTTTCCACAATATGATGCATACTATAATGGAAGATTATGTTGATGACATTCTGGCAAAATCACTCACAAGAGAAGGACACCTGGCAGTGCTGGATAAAATCTTCACAAGACTAGAACAGTTCAATGTGCGCCTCAATCCAAAAAAGTGCGTATTTGGAGTTACCTCAGGTAAGCTGTTGGGATACATAGTGTTTGCAAATGGAATTGAGGCCGATCCAGCTAAAGTGAAGGCCATCATGGAAATGCCGCCTCCCAAGAATCTCACTCAGCTAAGGTCCCTACAGGGAAAACTGCAATCTATCAGAAGGTTCATTTCTCAGTTGGTAGACAAGTGCCACCCATTTTCCCACCTTCTACATAAGAATGTCCCTTTTAGATGGAATGAGTCATGTGAGCAAGCATTTCAGTAATTAAAAGAATATTTGATAAAACCACCTATGTTGAGCCACTGATTCAGGGTAAGCCTCTACTACTGTATATCTCGGCTACACCAACAGCTCTAGGAGCTCTTCTTGTACAACAAAACCATGAAGGGAAAGAATAGGCAATATGCTATATCAGTCGAACACTTGTTGGGTATGAACTGCAATACACACCCATTGAAAGAGCATGTCTCACTGTGGTCTTCGCCTCACAAAAGTGGAGACATTACATGTCACATTCTGTCAAGCTAGGAGCAAAGATCGATCCACTCAAATACTTACTCAACAAAGCAACATTAACAGGTAGATTATCCAAATGGGTCATGCTTCTAAACGAGTTTGATATCAAATATGTAGATAGGAAAGCAATAAAAGGTCAAGCGCTTGTAGATCAATTGGCAGATGCAGACGAATCTATCTTTCATGTCAGTACAACAATTTGGAAAATGTACTTCGACGGATCTTACACTCAGCATGGATCAGGGGCAGGTATCTTGTTGGTTACCCCTAGTGGTGACACTATTCCAAAGTCATACAGATTACTCTTTCCCTGCACTAACAATGTGGTGGAGTACATAGCCCTAGTCATTCGTATCAAGCTAGTAGTGGAATGGAATATCAAAGAACTACAGGTGTATGGCGATTCACAGCTGGTCATAAATCAAGTAAATGATGACTACCAAACAAAAGATGAGAAATTGATCCCTTACAAATGGATGGTAGATGACTTCAAGGCATACTTTGATCAGATCGCTTTTGAGCAGATACCACGGACAGAGAACAAAGCTGCGGATGCCATGGCAATGATTGCATCTCTCCTTGATATTCCTGCTAATCAAGCACGCTATGAGTTCTTGGTAGAGCCAGTGATCTGTCCTGCATATGACACCCCTAAATCCCATATCATTTGCCATATTGTTGGAGTTAATTCCCCCCTCTACGGAAAAATCTTTGCTTACCTTAAAGAGAATACCCTCCCACCTGACCTCTCTAGTAACCAAAAATGAACCTTCATCTGCCAGGCATCCAGGTATGCCATTGTCACCAATACCCTATATCGCAGAGGTCTCGATGGTACTCTCCTTAGATGTCTCGATAGTGAGGAATATCAAACCGCCCTGAGCGAAGTGCACAACGATATATGCGGGACCCACTCTAGTGGCCCTACCCTAGCTAAGAAAATCATACGCATGGGATACTACTGGCCAACTATGGAACAAGATGTCTATCATTTTGTAAAGAAGTACAAAAGGTGCCAAGTCCATGGGAACCTGATACATGCACCAGCACAGGAGCTGTAGCCGTTAACGACTCCTTATCCTTTCTGTCAGTGGGGACTCGACTTAGTGGGCAAGATTCACCCTCCATCCAGCGGACATAAATTCATAATCACTGCCACTGAGTACTTCACAAAGTGGATTGAAGCTGTGCCCTTAGCCAACATCACAGGGAAACAAATTGCCTCTTTTATCTTGAACTATATCATTTGTTGCTATGGTATCCCTTCGTCCATTATCACGAATAATGGACGACCCTTCAAAAATCAAGATGTCAGGGAACTATGCGACAAATTCCATATCCAGCACTGCATTTCAACCCTGTACTACCCCCAAGGCAATGGTCAGGCGGAGGCATCAAATAAAACCATACTGAAAATCCTAAAGAAGACTGTCAATGATGCCAGCTGTGATTGGCATGTCTAACTAAATCCCGCACTGTGGGCCTACCGCACAAGCATCCGCACACCCACAGGTGCAACACCATACTCCCTGGTCTACGAATCTGAAGCTATCTTGCCCATTGAAGTCAAGATCCCATCCTTGCAAGTTTCGTTAAAAGGCCTCATATCTGATGAAGAATACAGAGTGACCAGACTTCAAGAGTTGGAGTTGCGAAGAGAGAAGACAACAGGCCTTTAACCATCTAAAAGCATATCAGCAACGAATGTCTAGAAGCTACAATCATAGGGTGAAGCCCCGAGTATTCCAAGTTGGTGATCTCATCCTCAGAGAGAACCCCAAAAATTAGCAAGATAGAGAAAAGAAAGGAAAGTTCAAACCCAACTGGTTAGGTCCCTATGTCATCATTGTAGCTTATGGCTCAGGAGCATATCAACTGGCTACATCTGATGGTGAATTGTTTGATGATCCTATCAACATCATGCATCTCCAAAAGTTCTACACCTAAACCCCAATGCAAGGGAGTCCTGAAAAAATTCAAAAAAATAAAAAAAATGATCAAAAGCAAAACAAAAAAAATCAAAAAAATGATAAAAGGCAAAACAAAAAAATCACAAAACAAAAAAATAGAAAAATAGCAAAAAAATCGTCCTATTGTGAAAACTTGGCAAACAGGCGCCTAGGATAGGTACCATGGTGAAAACCTGGCAAATAGGCATCATGTGTACTTTTAGCTTCTGTGCAAATAAAAGCAAGTGGTAAAAACCTGGTAAACAGGCGCTATTCTGCGACAAACCACTTCCTCCATCTGTTGTGACTTCATGTCTCTTGTGTCTTCCGCATCATTCGTCTTGAACCAGTCCTTCGAACCATTGTTGAACTACGTCGCCTCTGAGTTATCACGTAGGCAAGGCCATTCTTAATGCGCCCCCGAGGCTCCTCTTCACTCCACTCCACTGTCCCATCCGTCCCATGTCTAGTCCTTCTATTTATTTGAGTCCATACCATTTCTGCATCTTTATCATCGCCTAGGTCTTAGGTCCATCAAGTTCACCCCGAACTACGTTGCCTCAACGTCATCACGTAGGCAAGGCCATTTAGCAATGAGCCCCCGAGGCACTAGGTTAGTCCCTTAGGGTCCATCTCTCCATGTTTGTTATCGTCTCGCCCATAATAAGTCGATCCTTGTCTAAATTGGGGGCAACTCCTCAACCTGGTTGCGGATTTGGATTCTTGAGTGCCACATGTTCTAAGAGGATGCCAATAAAGGATTGTGATACCTTTCGCTAGACAAGCAAGCACAGCAAAAACAAAGCAAAAATCTTGACCCAAAACATCAACCGGTCCAAAGTAGAGCAGCATACCGAAACACTCAAACTAATTCTATATCAATTATGGCAAAAAGACACATCTAATGCAAGAATGTTTTGTGAACAGGTTAACTTACAAAGTCTTAGATTTTTGCCATTATGTCTTCCTATGCTACTCAAGGATGCCAAAAAGCTAGAGATGCTATGATGGGGGCATAATCTTTTTCTTTGTTTACTGCTTGTGGATTAAACTTTAGTAATGTGACGACTTTAGTCTAACGACATGATCAACAAAAGATCATCGAGGACTTCGAAGTCTGAACATGAAAAGGGGCAATCCTTGTCTGTTGAAACGCAAGAAGTACTCAGGTCATCTAGATTCAAGTTTGACTAGATGCTTGTATCGACTTGCTATATCAAAATCCATGTAAGGAATACTCAGGTCATCTTGCTCTAATTATACCTAGATGCTTGTATTTCCTTACAACATTTCAAAAAGTGAAAAATACCAAAAAGTGCCCAATGATGAAAGCAAAAGACTTGCAAATATCAAGATGACAATCCACATCCATCCCATATCCAGCAATCCATATCAACCATGCAATAAGGAATCCTGTAGTACATCAAATCAAAGTTAGTATTCCTTCATCTCTTCTTCCTCCTATCTGCATCATCTCCGTTTCAACTGAGTACATTTGGACCATATCAAAAACATAGCATAGATAGCATATCACATCACATGAGAGTCATTCACGTGGTTACATCAGTTGCATACATAATAAAGTGCATTAGGTCATCAACATACATGTGCACCCACATATCATATCAAAAATAAAAAAACATAGACATATCCATATAGAACTGCATAATCATATCCATTTACATTTGCATATCAAATCATCCTAACATCCATCTAGTATGCATCACATACACAAAACATAATAAGATAGCATGCATCCATAGCATATAAACATAGAACATCTGCATATAAAATATCCACAACTGCATCATCATATAATCATCAAAATATGTCCAAATGTACAATATGTCAAAAAATCTGTCCATCTCTCATAGTCATATTAAAAAAAATGTATACAAAGGTACAAAAAGATAGTGATACATGTCTTCAGGCAAAAGTAATACATATATAGGCTATCTCAGCCATAAAAAATGTGTGTATCAACTTAAAAATGGTACAATTGTCCAGGTCTGACTAACCCTGCTGCTATGGAGTACTACTCCCTGCGCTGCCCTCTCCTCTGTCTCCCCTTGACTACTGGGGACTCCTTAATGATCCCATAGATCGAGACCCATCTGCCCTCTGGGATGCCACAGACTAGCTGCTGAAGCTGGGTGCCCGTTGATCCGCTACCACTGCCCCGTGGTATAACCCTTTGTAATACTGCGCCTGAGCCTGCGCTCTGCCAAGCTCACTCTGTACATATGCTAACTGTGTCTAGGCCTGCTGCACCTGTGATACCAAAAAGATAGACGTACCATCTGTACCCATAGATGCCACGGCTGCATCCCTCTCCGCTCTCACCGCCCTCACGCTAGCCAATGCTGCGTCTCTCTCTGGATATCTGATATTCGTCCTGCGTCTATGTCTCTCTGAGACTCTGTTGCTCTTAGATCCGCCCTCAGCTGCCTAATCTAACCTTGTAGTATCACAATGGCCTGCTACTGTAAGTCAGGCTGTGGAACCTACCCTACCTGTCCCTGTCCTGGTGCCACCTGTTGTGTCGGCACCTGACCCTGCACCTGCTGCTGTCCCACCTGCTGTGGTGGGGACATCTACCTCTGCTGTCCCACCTGCTATGCTAGAACCTGTGCCTGCACCTGTCCTATAGCCTGTGGCTGCATAGCTACCTGCTGACCTGATGATCCCTCCCTTGACCTCCTCCTCCATCTCGGTCTACCACCTCCTCGTCCCTCTCCTCCATCATCCCCCTGATCTCCTCTTCTCCTCCTCCTCCATCCTCCCCTCCTCCTGCCAGCTGCACCCTCATCCTTTGAGTCATCCTCGTCTATACGAGGATCTAACTCTCTGGGCCCTGAGTATCTGGGGTATGGGTGTCCTGCAAAACACTCCTCGTAGTCTGGCATCATGCCAACGTCCACTATGTCTCTCCTCATCGACCAAGCCACATGGGGAATCTATTGAAAATCAACCTAGGCCTCCTCATATGACGCCACGAGCCCCCACCTGTATCTCTCTGCATGGGTCCTCGCAAATCGTGCTTGACCCTGTGGTCTGCCCTGTACTCTGCCAAACTGTCTCTGAACCCTGCTAACAATCTGTCTCTCTAAAATGTACATAGTCCTCCCAATCAACCATTGAGTCTGAAAGCAATAGGGTAACTCATCGGCCTCATCCTCCCATACCTCACAATCTAGGTATGGGCGCTAGATAACTGTATCCAAGTTATCGAACACGTGTCTCCAGTACTCCAGCTTCCCCAGCCTGTGCTGGGAAATCACACCTGCATAGCCATAACTGTAGGGCTCACCACTCTGCCTATGAAATACACATATCGGCCAGGTGATAGCTATGTGCTCCCACAACCAAAACTGCAAGAGAGACACACCTGCTGATAAACTGGATCCTCTATGGTACACTACCTGATGCATATCTCTGTATAAATGTGCCAGCATGCACACACCCCATGCATACTGCGTCCCGTCCGTAATCATGCTCTCTAACACCCTCCCCCAGCCGATCGGGAAGCTGTGTGACCTCCTATCAGGGCATACTACACCGCCGATCAATCCTGCCACTATGCCCAGGAAGTAGTCATAGCAGTCATGTATGTCCTGCCATGAAATCACCTGCTCTACCAACCCTAGGTCATGAAACACACATCTACACTCCTCCAAGCCAGCGTTCCGCTGTGACTTGTACTCAACCAGCTTTCCCTGAATCGGGAGGTGCAGAATCCGGTACACGTCCTCAAGGGTAATCGTCATCTCCCCTGTCGACAGATGGAATGTGCCATCCTCACTGTGGAATCACTCCACCACTGCAGTCAACATTGCCCAGTTCACGCGAACCTCGGGCATGAAGCAAACATAGTGCAGACCCATAGCACCTAGTGCCCCACGATCTATCTCAGTCAACATGTATCGCTATAACAATGGCAGTGGGAACTATTCTCGTGACATAAGGACATCTCAAATATCCTCCTGTAACCAAGCAAAGCATAACATCAAAGAAATCCATATCCAAGCAAGCCTACTCACAGCAATCAAACTATCCTATTATTGGCTTAACATATCAAATTAATTAAAACAACATATCATCTCTTGACTAGATTCTCGGTAATCTCAGAGATCGCTTATCAATTGACGCATCGATCAAGGTGCCAATTGGGTTAATTTCGTTAAGTCAACTGATTCTCCTAAGTACAAATGCACCAATCTAGGTGGCAAATGTGCTAATCCATAACATATGTGCCGCTTCACCATGAATGCACTGCCCTTTGATGTGTATGCACTGTTCTGGCACATGCGCCGCTTCTTATGTCACATGCGCTGTTTCCCAGCAAATGCGCCAATTCCGAGCATGTATGTGCTAAACTATCATATGCGCTGAAGCATATCTCAAATGCACCATATCTCAGCATATGAGCCATTTTGGAACATGCATGTGCCAAACGACAGTTCGGTGCATCTGTCCTAGTATTTTTCCCTAGCCATTAATGAGCCTAATAAATGACTTTTAGTGAGTTTTGATGAACTACGTACTGGGGGTCCTACCTCCACTGGCTGATCGAACCGTCAGATCCACTCAAACCAGTGCTCCTCGCATGGAATATCCATCTCCCTGGCTGCCATGCTCTCCTAAGCTCTCAAGAGACCAATCAACTAAGGACAAGTGTGCAAATGAATAGAACTTGTGGACCCAGCTCCTATTTATAGCAAGTGAACCATATCTGACTGTATGACAACTGTGGCTACTTCCCGTATCTGTTCCTCTGAACCATGTCCTATTTTTCTCCATCCTAACTCGCTTTTTACCTTCTTCTTCATGAGATTGTCCGTCTCACACCTTCTGCCTTCTTCCCATCCAATCTCCTGAGGGGGCATCCTATCGTCAAACTTGTACCAGGGGCAAACTGGGGCATGTATCATTGTCAAACAATCTTTTTCTTTGAAGCAACTTGATAAAACACATTACTTCAAAGAGGGGCAAAATGTATACACCTAAAATTGGCTCATCTCAAATTAAGTAAATATTTTAATATTTATCTTAATTCTTATTTTCTTCTATCAATTAAATAAATATTCTAAGTTTATTTGATTGATTCTTTATCCCATAATTAAATAAAATAAATTTATTTAATTAAATTCCCTAATTCTTCTAATGTCTCACATAATTAAATAATCCTACATTATTTAATTAATCATAAATTCCTCTATCCTAAGTCCTAATTTCATAAATCCAACTCATAAATCTACCTCACCTTTCCACCTCACCATGTTGCACATGTAATTAAATATTTAATTAGCTAATATTCCCTCACCCACATGTCCTATTTATTCTCCAGTCAAAATTAGTTAACTCATCAATCAAGTCTGTTAACTAATTAATCAATTCGAGTTCACTGATCAATCAATTCCGTCAACTCCCTAATCAATTCACTTAACTGGTTGGTTTATTCTGTTAACTATTCAATCAATTTTGTTAACTCCCCTGTTACATGATGGAGCGTGGACACTTATCCTCGTTCTATTCGCGCACATTCCTCAACCATTCTCAACCTTTGATCTTCGTATTTCTTCTCAACTGTTGATTTGCTCTCACATATTTCTATAAATGTAACCCTCTTCTTCTTCATTTCATATCCATTGTTTGAGTAAACTTATGCTGCAGAAACACTAGCGCGCCTTTGGTACCCCCCCATCTCCATACCATTTATCATCCATCAATAGTGCGTTGAAGCTCATCTTCAATCACACAAAGTATCATAGCCAACTTCATCTTGTCATCTTGAGGATTTCGAAGCAAGGAAGCAAGCTTCCTGAGGGCCATATTCATCTCCATCAAGATTAAGACAGAAAAGGCGAGCAATGGAAGATGAAAGGTGAAAGGTTGTAAGTATCATTTGTTTTGTTATTTAAAATCTCCTTTTCTCCTTCATATTCTATTGATGTTTGGGTTTTTAATATTCAATTGATTAATCCACATTTTAGCCTCACAATAGTAAATATACAACTAACATATCCATCATATGTGTCATAGAATCTCAAAATCTTGTGACAACTTGCAGTTGTCATAGATTCACTTACCAAACATTATGACAGTTGTCATACATGCTAAATATAGTAGATTCCTCAAGGGAGCATGCCTACCCTCATTTACCATGAGTTTTTAAATTTGCCAACAGTAAATGTCACTCTGTAATTACCTCCAGTGACTCTGAAATTACCCTTGTTGGTGAAACTAGTACATCTCCTTATGGATTATTAAAAATTACATATAATAAATGGAATAAATACAATATTAGAATTTACAAGGTTAATGGCACCTTATCCCAAAAATTTGTTCTTGTACACTGATACCACTTGTATTAGGGTCTATGGGAGCATGGCTTCCCCATATATTTTGCCAAAGTATGTGCCCAAAAAAATAGCATTTTTGGAAATAATCAGATAATTGAATGAGTTTGATAAAGAACACCTCAGAGTGCATAAAAAGGCTCATTTTTTCCCACTTCTATTAGATTTTCTGATTTTTTGATTGCCAATAAGGAGGGACTAGATTAAATTGATTCAGTATTGAGGTTTTACAGGATGGGTGTGGAGAATTCCAGGGTATTTGACCTTGAGGGCTTTATAGATAGGGTCAGATTAAGTGTGAAAAGGCCACATTACTTTCACCAAGTCCTATATGATGAAGATACAGTGAGGAATTGTGCCACCATGCAAGAAGTTCAGTTTCTCAGAAGGAAATGGGACACAGTAATGGAAGGGGAAAGAATGAGGAAGAATTTAAATTCTTCATATCTAGAAGCATTTGTAGAGGAGGTTGATCCTATAGCAAGAATTCAAATTTTTTTGGATAATGCAGATGCCCTAATACAGAGTGCTCCAATAGTAGAGGAAAAGCCTGCATGTGAACCAAGAAGTTCAAGAGGAGCTTATAGAAGAGAAGATTCACCTGATGCACATCAAGCCAAAAAGCTAAAAATAATTGATCTAGAGCAAGAAGAAGAGATTGAGATGATTGATCTAGAGGAGATAAATGAACAAGAACAAGAAATCTCCCAATAGGTGCATTCACCTATAAGAATAAGAGCTTATGCCTCCACTGACAATAGGTTGGCAAGGACAACCATTGGGTAGCAAATTGACACAGAAGATATTAGAGTTCTGGCTTGTTCATACTTTTTGGAGGATGATGCTTTTGTGAATATCCCTGAATTCAAGGGTTATGTATTGAAAGCCAGAAATGAAGAAATTTAAAAAAGTATAGAAGAAGCCAAGAGTGGAGCTAACCCATCACAATATGAGGACATAATTCAGAGAGTGTTAAATGAGGTGAGCCAAGATATAAGTGGGATGGCACCAGAAGAGGGAAGAGCCTTAGTTGCAAAGAGTAATATACTGTTACTCCCACACTGGACACTAGTAGATGCAATTGCATTTGACACTGTGACAAGAAATGATACAAATGTATCTGATGAACAAGTAGAGAAGGCACTCTTTGGTGCAGGATTCAATCCTAGGTTTGAGACCCTGGCAATTTGGGCATTAGCCCTTAACAATAATAAGCCAAAGATTGGATTGGGTGAGTTAACTAAGGATGTTATAATAAAGAGAGTGTCAGACACTCCAGCTCCCCAAGCTGCCAATTTGAATGTGCAGACATCCCAATTTGTAGAGGCAGTTACAAATAAACTGCAAAGGGATTATGATGAACTTTTGTTGAAGTATGGACAAGCTACCTCAGAGCTGAATAAATACAAGGAGAAGTTGTTGTTAGGGCCAAGCACTTCAGCTCAAGGAATTCCAGCTCTAATTCAAATTGTAGAGTCATTCCCAGTAGACATAGAGCCACTGCTTTTAGAAATAAAAGAGTTGAAAGAGGAGGTGAGAAAATTGAAAGATGAAAAGAAGGCTGCAGTTAAAGAGTTAATCACAATTTTGAGTAATCATAGGTTGTCTAAGATCATAGCCAAGGTTGAGGATACATGGAAATCCTACTCAAGTATAAGAGTAGCCTAAGACTAGCATGAGAAGGATAAGGATAACTTAGACAAAATGATTAAGTTGTGGCTACCAAGAATAGGGGAAGTGAGAAATTTGCACAAATGTTCTATATTTTCCCCAGATGCCCCACCAGAAATAAAATTAACTCTTGACATGCTACTAATATTGGAGGAGGTGGTAGCCTTCCAATTGAAATTAGTTAAAGTTTTGAAAGAAAAAGACAAGTCATGGAGGAGATGGATAAGAGGATAATGTCAAGTATTTTAACAGATAATGGGCAGGTCAAAGATATAGATAAATGGAAAGGTGATTTTGAACATTTGGCTAACCAGTTGGCATCCTCGAGTTATGTAGAGGGAGACTCTAATTTAAGTATTTGAATTCTACATTAGACAAGATGTACGCTTTGGAATTGAATTTAGATACATTTTGCAAAGAATCTAGAATTTTATTGGATGCAAAATATACAGGCCACAATGAGAAAATAACAAGATTAATTCCATATCAGTGGCCTACATAGCAGTTGTATATAGCTTGGATGGAGAAGTATGTCCTGGACGAATGAAGAATCAATCATATGAAAGGATAATGTATTTTCCAATGGATTTTGTAGTCTCCAAGAAAATTTTATTTTGTCTTTTTCTCTTTCATGCATATTGTAATTTTAAACTGCTTCCCAATGCCTATGAGCGGTGGCTTGTAAAAGAAGATTGATGTAACTGACATAATGTAATGATTTTGAGTACTACGTTCTAATGTCTATAAAAGAACTGGTAGTACGACTTTGTATGGTTGTTAAAGATTTGGGAACTTTTGGTAATGAAAATACAGAGCAATTCTGGAAGTTGGCCATATTTTTGAGTTGTGAGTTTATTTTCTTGCAATGTTGAATGTATGTTTTTATGAGCATTTTACCAGTTTCAGATTGAGTTTATATGAGTAATGCTATGAGCATGTGTTTCTATTGATTGTCTCCTATGTTATCTCCATTTCTCTTTTGAACAAAGATACTAAGGGTTTCTAAGTTCTTGGATACACATTTGATGTATTACATGCCTGGTTTTTTGCTTCTAATCAAGGATTAGGTTAAAATGCTTTGAATAAGATATGGGGAGGTGTGTGTGGTAACAAGGATATTTGTAAGGAACACACATTCTTGGATAGTTTTCTATAAGGTAGGGAACAATTAAAATCCTCTAAATCTGTATGTTTGAGTTGCTTATGGGAACAAGTTTGCATTTGTAAGAAATTGACTCCAAACCCTTGGATTAGCATTGATCAGGGTTGGGCTTATTTTCACAAAATACCCACAATCAGATAAGTACACTCACATTAAAAAAAAAAAAATTAAAATCAACTTGTTAGTTTCATGGTCTTTGAGCCACCTGGTGAATAAAATTCCAAAGCTAGCCACTTTGATTCAGATCATACAGTTTTGGTTTGCATGAAGGGGAACATATCTGCTTCAAAATTAATATCCAGTTGAAGTCAAGGTTTATCATAGTGATATTGAATAAGGGAGCACCCCCTAGGTCTTGCAGAGACTAAAGTGTAGAGGAGAACAAATAATTGTCTCCTATTCATTGGCCACTGACCTGATAATCCTGAGTATAAGAGTTGGCTACTTTTTAGGGAAACTCAGACCATAAGTTGGGAACACCAACAGGTTGAATGATGCCATATTAAGAATAGAAAACATGGTCAAAAGAGATGGGAAACATCTTTCCTGGAAGAAAAGTGAGGTGGTTGTCATAGACTAAAGGAAAATAGTTAGAGAGTTGGTTCATTGCCACAAAGAGAAGAAACATATAAAGATCGCTAAAGCATATTAGCGGTCGCTACTAACAGAGGAGAGAGTTTTGTTGGTTGACCATTAGGAGAAGAAAAAGAGGCTCCGCTAGAAGAATTCACATAGAATGTGAGTTAAGATGCTCGAGAGTGTGGAGAGAAAAGAAAGGTTGGAAGCCTTGCAAGGTTATAAGAATGTGATTGTGTAGATGTGTTGCAGAGAGATGGTGAATGTGTAGATTTGAGTGATAAGAGTTAGAAAAACCATTGAGAACCAAACTCTATAATTAATTTACAAATTTATATTATTTTTGAATAAGATCAGTTATTTGTTTTCTTGATTCAAAATAAGTTCTAGTCCATTTCCTATTTCTGTTGCAATTTGATACTATGTTGGGTAGGGGATTGCCTTTGTGTCTTTGAGTTTGTGAGTTGTGAGTAGGAGAGAGGAATCTATTTTCATTAGTTGGCCACTCAACAATTGTTCTAACTTTCTCAGGGTCCATCTTGAATCCTTCTGCAGAAATCATAAATCCTAAATATACCAATTCTTCCTTCATGAAATTACATTTCTTGATGTTTATCAATAACTTCTCTTCTCTCAACCTTTGCAATACTTGTTTGATATGCCACAAATGTTCCTCTTTTGTCTTATTAAAAATTAGAATATCATCCAAGTATATAATAACAAACTTACCCAAGAATTTCTTCAATACCTCATTCATCAACCTCATGAAAGTACTTGGTGCATTAGTTAATCCAAAAGGCATGAATAACCACTCATACAATCCCTCATTTGTCTTGAATGCAGTCTTCCACTCATCTCCTTCTCTAATCCTGATCTGATGGTATCCACACTTCAAGTCTGTCTTTGTGAAATATTTTGCTCCACTCAAACAGTCCATGATGTCATCCATCCTTGGCAAAGGAAATCTATACTTAATTGTGATCTTGTTGATTGCTCTAGATTCTGTACACATTCTCCATTCTCCATCATTCTTTTGTGCTAGCATTGCTGGTAACACACATGGGATTAAACTTTCTCTAATCAATCATTTCCTCAATAGCTCATGTATTTGTCTATTCAACTCCACATTTTCTGCTGGTGTCATCCGGTGTGTTACTTTGTTAGGAAAAAATTCTCCTGGTATAAGGTTCATATGATGACTGATACTCTAGATCGGTGGCACTCCTTCAGGTATATTCTCTGAAATGATACCTTTGTACTCTGTCAACAATTCAATTATCTCCTCTAGCGGTGGTTCTTCTTCTTTTGTGGTGGTGTTTCTGCAATTAGGGCTTCGCACTTCTTTGGAATCAATACAAAACACATGTTCTCATGTCTCAATCCATCCAAAAATTTCCTTCCATCCACTAAATAGATTCTAACATTCCAACATAATTCAGTTTTAGGTTCATCTTCCAAAGGTATCAAGATATGTTTATTCCCATTTGATGTTATAGTATAAGTATTCTTCCTTCCATCATGTATTGCCTTTCTATCACACTGCCATGGTCTTCCCAACAATATATGACATACATCCATCGACATAATATCACACAATACCTCATCAACATTAGACCCTATATGAAATTTCACCAAACATTGTTCACTTACTACTACCTTGTGCTCATCTTGAATCCATGCTATCTTGTAGGGCTTCAGATTTTTCAATCTCTCCAGATTCAGCTTCGTCACCATCTCTTCTGAAATCAAATTATCTATACTACCACTATCAATGATAACCTTACAACATTTACCTCTTGATTTGCATCTTGTCTAGAACAAACTTTTCCGTTGTGGTGTTCTTTAGTTGTCTCTACTTGAAATAAAACTCTCCTCATGACCAATGACTCTCCTTTCTCTAGCTTTCCCATTGAACTAGGTGATCCAACTAGTTCTTCCTCCGCATAAGCTGCTCTTACACTGTTCTTTGTTGTTTTGCTAGTACTTCCTTGATGACATTTGTAGTGCCCCTCCATTCTCATCTTGGATGTACAAATAGTCTGGCTAAGGAGCATGAAGATCAAGGTAAAATAATAGGAATATTTAGGGTATGTTAGATAGTTGATGTTGTACATGTTGGAATTAGGGCTGACAACTGAGAGGGGGGGGTGAATCAGTTGTCTTAAAACTTTTAAAGCTTGCTGCAGCTAATTCTTCTTTACCACTTCTTAACAAATTAATGACATGATCATGAAAAGCAAGAATTAATAAAACATGAGCAGAAACATAAATAACACACTTGACACCAAGATTTTGACGGGGAAACCCAGTTAAGGGAAAAACCATGGTGGGGGTTAACCCACAAAGATTATACTCTGTTAAAAGTATTACAAAGGGGAAGGCACATGCCTTCGGGCTCATTGCCTACAAGAATGATTACAAAAGGATTATAGATTGTTTGAACTGATGAGTAGCATCTGCCAATGCAAGAATTTAGTTTTGGTTAAGCACAAAATACTGATTTTACACACTTCATCTTTATTCTACCCTGTTTACTGCTCTGCCATAATCTGGACCTCAGATCTTTTCTCTTTCACACTTCTATCTGCCTTTTTTGCACTTACTCCATATTCACATCACAAATCATACTAATACACTCGAATCCATCAAATATATATATCCACCTCAATAAATTTAATCACCTTTTTGTCGTCCTCATGAAGAACTTAACAAACAATACAAGTACTCTATTATGTCGACTAAATTCATACATCAATATTGATGTGTACCAAAAATAACACTTGTAGATCACCATACATGTTGGTCACTAATATTATATCCCATACGCAACTCACCAAAATACTTCTACTAGTTTCGTACAAGGATCTAACACAAGTCGGCTTATTCTTCATTGAACTGTTCTTGTCATATTAGGACCAGGTACTCAGATGCTGTTAACTTTTAATCCCTTTGACACCGAAGGCTAAAATATTGGATTCAGATTTTCCTAACACTCCTCTACACTCCCTTAGATTCGTAACACATAATGATTAACTGTAGAGATCCGCTAACCAACATACTGAACTCTTCCATATACCCTATTCCTGTCTATCTGGACTGGACAAATCTTGGAACTGACTTCTGATATGATTTGATACTGCACTGTGGATGAGTGGAATGGACTTAGTTTCCATAAATGACAACAAATGACATGTCTTGCAGTGTCTCTTGCCAACAATATCCCCCTTTGGCATTGATGGCAACACTTAGTGAAAAATGACTAAGTGTCATGACTGACTCTGACTGACTCCCCCTACTATTTACACTTATATATTCTTTCACTACTCCCCCTTTGATGGATTCTTCATTTTCTTTCATTTTTCACTGTCTCTCACTCCCCCTTTGACATCAATGGCAAAGGGTGGGATCCATAGACCAAAATTTTCACAAGAAATCTATATGTAAGGTTGCATATGTACAAATAATCCATGCATTATATTTACATGAACTTGAGGATATCTGCGAAACTATTTTTCAACTGCACAAGTTCAGAGGCCCAACTACTTTTCATGCCATCCAAAATTGAGATATGTTCTCTTAGTAGGAATGCCTGTGTTTCTGATTTCTTCAAATCTAAAGGATCACCTATCTAGATTGCAACTTGAGCTTCTAATAAAGCAATAAACATTGTTTCTAACTTGGGGGAAATCAATCCCCAGATCTCACACATTCTCTCCACAATATTTCTCTTTTCTTTAGCAAGCTTCTTTATTTCATCAGTCAAGCTAATTGTTTGACCCTCTTGACTTACCAGAGAAACTGTTAGAGGATCAAGATTTTGAGATAGATTTAACAATCTTTGTTCCCACTCCTTTATCTTCTTCTCAATATCCTTAATAACTTTGGGCCAAGATAGACAAAATTTGTATACATAATCTCTGTCATTGAGAGCATTTTGAATACTCTTTATACATCCTTTTATCATTCCCTATTAGGCCCTTTAGCTCACTAAATCTCGTATCCAAAAATTTATTCCAGACTTTAATCTCTGTAGACTTCTCAAAGGACTCAAAGTGTGTACTTACAAAATTTACAAGGCTCTTTAGATTTTCAGAGGGAGAATCAGATGGATTCTTTTGGAAAGTTGGCATTATCTTCTCCAATATACCAGATGCAAGGCCTAACAGCTCATTGTCCTCTATGTGGGATTTCAATATCTTTTCACTTGCCTTAGCTTGTGTGAAAGATGCTATCTTCATCATTTGGACCGGAGAGAGAGTATCCAGGTTGATTGGTCCTTGAATCAGTTCTGGTTCATCAAACTCTAGTATCTCTTTACTTAGGAAACTCTTCACTACATCTTTAGTGTTTCTTGCCACAATTTCAGGGCCATCTTCCTTTCCTTGAGTTTTCTCAGTTTCAGTATCAGGGCTATTTTGTTTGGGTGCATCAATATTTGCATCATCTTCTTCTGCTTTATCTTCCTTACCCTTGACTTCTTCTTCTTCCTTTTGCAGTGAGCCAACTTCAAAGGGAATTTTTTTTTCCATGTTTACTTCTGTGTTAACTCCATCTGTTTGATCCTGGGTATCCTTTTTACCTTCAGCCTCTTCTGACTTTTGATCCTTGTTCTTCTCAGAGTCATCTTGAGTAGGACTTAGTGACTCCATGTAGGTTTGTTCCAGAGAATTATTTCCCTTTCCAGTCTCTTCTTCTGAAGTTCCTTGTTCTGGAACTGAAGGATTTCCTTCCTCAACTTGTTCCTCCGAAACAATATAATATTTATCTTTGTCTAGGGCCTTAAAATTTCCTCTGTTTCTCTTACAACTTCCTCAGTTTTACCAAGCATAAGCTTTTTCATCCAGATCTTGCTTATGAATTCCTCCTTTACTTCCTTGAGGATTTTATTAGCTTCCCTTCTAGTCATTACTAGACACAAGGTGGAGAGGACATGTTCTCTAAGTTCTAGGTCTTTAGCGTTGGTGGCTTCTTTCCTCATCTCTAGTATATTCCTTAAACTTTTAGGAATTTCTTGCAAAATTTCCAGTAGAGCTCTATTGAATTTATTCAAGTACAGGATGGTGGCATCCTCCAAGAATTTCTTATTTGCTTTATCAAAATTATCATAATATTCTCTGATAGGCCTTAGATTTCCATGAACAGTAATTTTTTTTACAATTTCATCAATTGTCATAGCAACCTTACTAGTTTATTGCTTTTTACTTGCCTTTTTGCTTCTGGAAGGCGGGTCCTCAGAGGCCTTTGAAGTCTTGGCTCTCTTAGATCTTATTTCTTTAATTTCTTCATTTGTCTCCATCTCCTCATCATCTTTTGTGCTCATATACGTTCTTGTGGCCTTTGTTTTCTTTCTTTTTGTTCCTTTACCAGATGATATGTCTTCCAGTTTCTCAGGATTGATAGACTTTGGGGGAACATGGATAGTAGCAGAGCTCCTAGTACTCCTTAGAGTGGAGGAGGATTCTATTGGAGCACTTCCTTGTTTCTTATCCCATTTCTTCTTCTCTTCCTTTTCAGTTCTTTCCCTGAATTGTCTCACAGCTTCCTTTGTGAGGCCTAGATTCTCAGCCAACTGCTCAACTTATTTTCTTACTTTCCTTTTGGTTTCAGATTCTCTGAACTCATCATGCAGTTTTATTTAGTTCTTCATATGTCCCAAATCTTTCAACTGTTGTGTCTTTTGGCTTGCTCAAAAGGTGTTGAGCATACATATTCAATATTTTCTCATCTACTTCATACCCCATAGGCATGATCCAAATAGTTCTGGGTTCTATTGCTTCCATTAACCATTGATCAGTGTCCACCATGAAACATATTTCATTCTTGTACTTCTCAACAATTAGCTTAGGGATTCTTTCCCTTGAATGCATCATACTTTGAAAGTTCTTGAAGTATCCCCAAATTGCAATTTTCTATGTTTTATAGTCACCAATGCTATGTAGGTAATCTCTGATCTGAATAGCAACTAGCTCATCATTAGTCCAGTGTACACCCTTTACTCCAGGTACCTCATTCATAAAGAAAAATAGACATAGAACCAATGTACCATATTTAAAGGTGTTTTTCTTATCTTTCTTGATTTTGTTCAAGTTCTCAATTAGTTGGTTTTGCAATAATTCACATAGGTCATAATCTGTATTTTCTTTTAACATGTTATATGTTGCATATATGGCAGTTCCGGAGATAGAGTTCTCCCTGCTGGAGTGATAAATCTTGTAACCAATTACCATAGAGGTAAACTTAACATCCAGTTCAATAATATCATTAATGGTCATTGCCCTTTTGTCAAACTTAGCACCAGTTGCATCGGTAATAGTCTGGTTTTTTATGAATTTTAGCATGGGTAAACCACCAGTTGAATTCAACCCAGTCACAATCCTGGTAGCATCCTTGGTAATTTTGAATGGTTTCATCAGCCACAAAAACTCATCATGTATTCGGCTTAAAACATATTGGACCCATTCATCTTCATCGAATGTTGAAAACCCCATAATTTGAATGAAATGTTTATCATGCAGTGCCTTATATTTGGGTTTAAGATCATGATTTTCATCCCTCAAATGGCTCTCAAACAAATCCACATACCTTGAGTCCCCAAATCCACCTATGTTCGCATGAATATAAACCCTAATATCTTCAGTATGTAGCACTCCATATGGAACACTTGAAAATGCACCTAATGGGTTGACTTCTATTGACTTGTGTGGATGCTTTTTAAATTTTGGTTGAGGCCTTTTAGTAATATCAACAACCAAAGGTGTAGCCATTGCAAAAAGATTACAAGTTCAAAGCTTCGTAGATAAATACCTTTTTCATGAAATTAGGGTTGACAGATAAATTCACCGATCGCACTTCAATTCTTTGTAATCTCAGCTCAGACACTATTCTTCTTGCTTTCTTTGGGTGCAAAGTGATTCAAATGAGGAATGAATGACCTTTTTATGCTCTATAAAACCTAATTTGCCTTTGTAATAAATGCTCTACCCTAACACATCTGGTTACACTATTTCTGCATACAATCGATCTTCAATTGCTCCGCAAATTGTCATATCCACTTTTTATCTTCTGGAAATTCTTGCAAATGATGTATAATAATCCAAATTATTTTCTCTCATTGTGCCAAATTCAGGCACCCACTTACTGGCTGGGGGAATTTAGATTTCATTGTAGCTCCCCTTGAGCCAGAGCTCCTAATTCAATTCCCAGAGGAATTATCAGCACTAGATTCTGGTGCAGACCCATTACTATTATTCACAACACTTTTCTTGACCCATGTCTTGCTCATTTCATTCTAGATCTCATTCACAACAATTTTGCCTTTGCCTTTATCTTGTCTCTGCTCATCCAGTTTTTTGTTTACCAGACCTCTTCTTTCATTATTCCTACTTCTGCAGAAATCTTGCAATATGACCAGATCTATTGCAATTAAAGCACACAACATTTCTTTTCTTATATACTTGATTTCCTCTTAATCTACACTGATTAGTCATGTGTCCAAATCCATTGCAAGTAAAGCAGTAACCATTGAAAGAGTTGTCATTTCCTCTAGAGTTATTTATTATCATACTTCTGCATTCATTTGATGTATGACCATACCTCTTACACTTGAAGCATTGATCAGAAAAGGATGGACCATTTTGATTTACTCTACTTCTGCACTAAGTAGCTCTATGACCAAATTTATTGCATTTGAAGCAATTTCCATTGAAGGATGGATATCTTTGAGCATTAGGTTGTCTTACCAGAGGTCTTCTAGGTCTGTTTCTCCTATTCCTTGGTTGAAAATTTCTTTGTCCGGATCCGGAGCTTTCATCTTTCTCATATCCAAGACCATGCTTGTCATCACCCTTTTTTTGACTTTCAAGTAGTGCTTCAAGTTTAGCTGAGATTATCTTGAACTTCTTTTTGTATTCATTTACAACTTCAGGTCATGTCTGAGAATGACAATTTGCCTCTCAAGTTCTTTCTCATTGTCTCTGCTTTCTTGTAGTTTAGACTCTAGGAGGCCAGTTATTCTGTCCAATCTGCAGCATTCTTTAGTTCTTTCTTTTAGATTTTGATTCAGGTCTTCTTCAATTTTCTTCCTATCTTCAATTTCCTTGGTTAGCCTCATCACCTCAGATCCCATCTCATGTTTTAGGACAACAACTTCTTTAGCTAACTTCTCACATTCCTTTGTTTTCTCTTTCAGGGCCTTATCCTTGTCATTGTCTTCATAATGATTTCCCAGTTGAAGAGGTTGCTCCTTCCTCTTTTCATTCGATTTGCTCAATTTTGCTTTTAAAGTCTCAGTGAAGTCTTCAACATTTTTAAGGTTTTCTTGCAGCTCTTTGGCTTCTGCTTTGGACTGTTCAAGATCTTCTAATGTGAGTTTAAGTTGTCCTTGGAGGTTGTATTCATCCATTTTACTGTCTTCCCAAATCTTCCTCAAGCTGTTAAACTTTTCAAAGGAAACTTGCTCTGATACCAATTGTTGGAATTAGGGCTGACAACTGAGAGGGGGGTGAATCAATTGTCTTAAAACTTTTAAAGCTTGCTGCAGCTAATTCTTCTTTACCACTTCTTAACAGATTAATGACATAATCATGAAAAGCAAGAATTAATAAAACATGAGCAGAAACATAAATAACACACTTGACACCAAGATTTTGACGTGGAAACCCGGTTAAGGGAAAAACCACGGTGGGGGTTAACCCACAAAGATTATACTCTATTAAAAGTATTACAAAGGGGAAGGCACATGCCTTTGGGCTCACTGCCCAAAGCTCACTACTCAAGAGAGGCTCACTACCTACAAGAATGATTACAAAAGGATTACAGATTGTTTGAACTGATGAGTGACATCTGCCAATGCAAGAATTCAGTTCCGGTTAAGAACATAATACTAATTTTACACACTTCATCTTTATTCTGTCCTGTTTACTGCTTTGCCATAATCTGGACCTCAGATCTTTTCTCTTTTGTACTTCTATCCGCCTTTTTCGCACTTACTCCATATTCACATCACAAATCATACCAATACACTCGAATCTATTGGCTATATATATCTACCTCAAGAAATTCAATCACCTTTATGTCGTCCTCATTAAGAATTTAACAAACAATACAAGTACTCTATTATGTCGGCTGAATTCATACATCAATATTGATGCGTACAAAAAATAACACTTGAAGATCACCATACATGTTGGCAACTAATATTATATCCTATACACAACTCACCAAAATACTTCTACTAGATCCGCACAAGGATCTAACACAAGTTGGCCTGTTCTTCACTAAACTATTCTTGTCATATTAGGACCCAGTACTCATATGCTCTTAACTTTTAATCCCTTTGTCACTGGAGGCTGAAATATTAGATTTAGATTTTCCTGACACTCCTCTATGCTCCCTTAGATTCTCAACACACAATGATTAGCTGGAGAGATCTGCTGACCAATATACTGAACTCTGCCATATACCCTGTTCCTGTCTATCCAGACTAGACAAATCTTGGAACTGACTTCTGGTATGATCTGATACTACACTGCAGATGAGTGGAATGGACTTAGTTGCCATCAATGACAACACATGACATGTCTTGCAGTGTCTCTTGCCAACAATACATTATATGATGTTGGTAGATGCTACATTCATATTGGTGACATTCCTGATTATCCTCATCTGTGGTTTCATATGACAGTTAGCATGTTTTATTGATAATCCTTGTTGCGACACTAATAATTCATATGCTCTAACATTGTTTTACATTCAGGTGATTATGATGTTGATCTTACTATGATTGTCATATGTTAGAATTGATTTTTGTGACTGATTTTGTATTATAGGATGATCTGATTATTGTGTGGTGTGAAAAGAGACAATATCATACCACTCATTCATGAGCGTCCAATGACGTTACGATTCTCTTTCACTCTATGACCATTTGATATTTATTATACTTGTGCATAGACCGTGTTGTGTACTGTAGGTTGCAAGTATCAAGCATCAACTCCACCTGAATTGACAGGTCTAAGTGTGCCTTAAAACCAATGGCAACTATTGAATGGAGATAACATATGGTCCCCTAGCTTAGCCATCATCCTTGAAGAGGATGAGTATCTAGTTTTGCACCCAGCTAGTGTTGTTGGTATGGGCATGATAGTCAATCATTGTTGTGGTGGTCTTGCTTTCTGATCATGCATAGTGGTCATGTATTGTTGGGCATTTGGATTATTGAGTTTGAAATTGTTTGATTAGTGCTTTGGTTATTTGTTGCATTAAAATAAAATTATGAAGTTAAGAAGGCACTTTTAATAAATAAATAAATATAGATGCTTTTATGTAAATTTAAGTTTATGGGAAATTATATTATATTGTAATCTAAGGTCAATAAATAATAATAATTATAATAAGGAAAATAAAGTGTTATTAAAACGGGAATATAATTGATAAAATTAAAATGAAAATATTATATAAACAAGTAAATGTTTTATTAGTGGCAATAAAAATAAATTTATAATATTTATGAGTTGTCATAAAAACTTATATATATAGCAAATTCTAAAATAAATAAAATCAGAGAGAAATTATTGTCTTTTATTTTCCATTTAGGCCACTTGGAGGAAGTGGCAATTATGCACCTCAAGAGGGAATCTTAGAAATAATTGTTTCTTTTGATTAAGAGACCAATTTTAGAAAAGTAGAAAAAACTATTTTTGTCTGGTTGTAAATGAATTAAATAGCAAATTATAAGAAAGTAATAAAGGAGGAATTTATTGCCTTTAATAAGGAGACTCTTCTGGAAGAAATTATGGGGGTGGTTATGCATGCTCAACTTTATTTTGAAATCGGAAGACATAATTTGGGAAGGAGCATGCATTTAAAGGAGGAGAATATGTTTTATGTTTTCATGATCTCTCTCTCTCTCTCTCTCTCTCTCAGGAAGTTTTCATTTTTCTTTTTGCACCATAAACCATAGCTTCAAGAAGAAAAGACTTGGGGGAAAAATGGATGCGAGCTAAGAAATTTTGTGAAGATGTGATAGAAGTAATATTCCAGGTATGGACTGAGATATGAATTTGATTGATTGTTGCATTAGATTTAGTGAAATGAATTTGTAATATGTGTTAGCCATATTCTGTGAATTCTCTTCTACATATTCTGAACCCAGTCTGTTGCGATATGCCATAACTTTATTTGTACGAATTGGGTTCCTCAATTTTTTTTATATATGGTGCACAACCTAGTTATCCAAATCATATCCGAAAATGAGCCTTACCCAGTTTGTCATTTTGGAGATATGAATATTTAGTGAGTGTCTATCTCTCACCCATTTCATCTCTGTTTTTATAGTCTAATGTGTCAGCCATAACTTTATTTTGACGAACTGGGTCCTCTAATTTTTTTTATATATTGTGCATGACCTAGTTATCCAAATCATAGTTGAAAATCAGCCTTACCCAATTTGTCATTTTAGAGATATGAATATTTTGTGACTGTCTATCTCTCACCCATTTCATCTCTATTTTTATAGTTTGTTGCATCAGCCATAACTTTATTTTTACGAACTGGGTTCCTCTAAATTTTTTATATATGGTGGATGACTTGGTTATCTAAATCATATCTAAACATCAGCCTTACCCAGTTTGGAATTTTGGAGATATGAATATTTTGTGACTGTCTACCTCTCACCTGTTTTGTCTCTATTTAAATAGTTAGTTGCATCACCAATAACTCTTTATTTTCGAACTGGGTTTCTCTGAAATTTTTATATAAGATTCATCTCTTATCTATGAAAATCATATCCAAAAATTAGCATTACCTAATTTGTCAATTCAGATATATGTATCAATTAGTGACAGACAATTCCTATGCCATCTTGGTTGTTGTTATTAAATTTACAAATCCATTCTGTGTGTATCCTGCAATCATTTTGATCCAAGAGATGATGTCTCTTTGAGACGATTGTTAAACAGTTCATAGACCTTGTCTATGCCTTGGTCTTTTACATAACCATCTAACCAAAATTGCATAAACCTTACGATGATATCTTATTAATTGTTACACAAAAGTACATATATATAATTACATTACTATATTTTGTTTACTATGATTAAATGAGAGTTGACATGGTTGTTAATTATTGTTGATGAATTTAATATTGATTTTACTACAATTTTATTGTTAAGTTGAAAATTGAATATGAGTTGGAATTAGGTTTGTAAACAATGTATTTAAGATTTGATTTATAAGTTTGTTTTAGAAATTAATTGATTTCGAGTGGAATTGTATAAGGTAAATGGAACTTGTGTAAGTTGCATCAGTGGTCGTAATAGGGTCATGTTGTCGAGGTCTTCCTTAGGCATAGATTAGTATGTCTTGATTTCATGTGTATGTGATGTTGTAAGTGAATTTTGATGTGATAATAAAGTCCTTTACGGATGTTGTGGCTCATTAGTTGTATAGAGCATGTTTATAATTTGTGCTTAAGAAATGTCACATTCTTAGTAACCTTGTTGTTGAGAAAATGTTTGTATCATATTTATGTCTTGAACTCAATCAACCCTTTCCTATTCCTAGACTTAGTATGTTAGTAGGTTAGAATGCTTTGTATTGGTTTATCCCATTAATACTAGTGTTGGGTAAGGGATTTTAACAAGCTTGGTAATTATTATGAGGTGTAGACACCTCTAGAAGAACTTTGCATTAGGTATGATCATTTTGGTATTCATAGGACCAATGTAGTAGTGGTTTATAGAAGATTGATTAAGTTGACACTTAAGCTTTCCCATAGCAACCTGAGCTTCTCTCTTCCTATTCGTGTGTTGAATGAAATTTGGCAAAACCTAGAAAAAGATTGTTCGTTTACTTGTGCCCTATTAGTGTTCACTCTTGAGTGGCTTTAGCCATGATACTTCTACTTGGTTTGAACCATCCTTTAAATATGTTATGATCCTATCATATACATGTGGTTAAAAGTGTGGTAGATTTGATGAAGATGTTAGATCTATAGGAATGTTTTTTTTGTTCTGTATTCCTTTCCTCTCAAGCTAACCTTAGAACAAGGTTCTTTCATTGTAGCTTTGGGTTTTATATCTTGTGATTCTAACTAGTGTAAGAGATTTATAGCATTCTAATATTATAAGCTTTTAGTCTTGCTTATACAGTCATATTTAATAATATTTTCAAAATTGTCTAGATTATTAATGAAATCTACATCAGTGTAAATAGTGGATTCTATAGCCATCCGTATAGCATTCATGTGTTATAGTTATTAATACTCTATTGTATGATTTTAATTGTGGTGATAGTCCCTCACTGTGATAAAGATTGCATTTAAATAATTGTTGTGTTTAATTTGTATGCCTTAGGGTTATTTGCATGTTGTTCACAATTATTTTAATTAAATGAAACTAAAATAAGTCTTGGGAACTATTAGTTAAAATATTGTTACTTGTGGACACTTATATCTTATGATCATATTGTAACTGCTACTGGTGGTTAGAAAGTTACAGTTTTGTATTGATGAGATAGATTCACTTTATAATTGTTAGATGATTGATCATGCTTGGATTAATGTTACTTTCCTTAAGACCCATAATTAGTGCATCATATTATATGTTGCATTTGTGGTATTGTAATTGAAGTATTGATGAAGGATCTTAATTTATGATATGCATCTGAGAGTGAATGTGATGTGAGACCATTATGTTTAGTGGTGTCAAGTGATTGTGTCATTTGGGGAAGTTGTTTCCAGAGGCCTAGGAGGGTGTGATAGTGTGGGGGTTGGCTATGTGTGCATCATGTGAGTGGAATGAAATGCATGCTTGAAATATTGTCTCCTCTTCATGTTGGTATGATACATGTGCAAGATGGTTTGTGCCTTACTCGGTGTACTTATTCATGTGATTATGATGATTATGCAAGATGAGTAATGCCTTGCTCTGTGTGATGTGAAACAATATATATTTTGTGTTGTAAATGCATCATGATGAGAAATGTGAAAGTTCATGCTTGGTTTATGTTTTGGGCTTTGTGAATCTAGATGCAGTGAAGGGGGAGTGGCTTTCAATGTGGGGCCAATGCCCAAAGTGGCTTGTTAGGATAACCCATTGGAAGTTGTTAATCCAGTGATAACTTAATAATAAATTTAGAGGGTTGGGTAGTTTCCACACTAAATAAGATAATTGGATGCCTCACCCATGCATGTAGTGCTTGCTCAGGCTAAGGATGGGATGAGAAAGCCATGGTTGGCAAATCAACTTCCTTGTCCTCATGAAAGGAATGTTGGTTCTGCATGTGTCACCCTATGGGGTTGGTGTCTAGTGAGGGACTGCCAGGATAACCATAGATGGGGGCCAGCGTCTAGTGAGAGACTGTCAGGATAACCCATGTCAGGGCCATGCGATGACACTCTTCTCTACTGTAGCCTAGCATTCCCTAATTGTGTTTTTCCTCTTTCGTTGTGTGATTGCCTCTAGAAGTATTGTTTGAGTTGCTTGTGATGTTCATATTGACCAGTGTTGTATTAGAGTCATGTGTAGTCCTTGCACCTGTTAGCCTATTGTCTTCTTGATTGTTTGCTTAGTGGGACCTTATTTCTATCTCCTAGCACGAGGGGTGGACCTTAGGGTTCCACATGGTCAGGTGGCTGTGCTTTTATCTCCATTGGTTTCCCATGCTGTTGTTCGTGTGTGAGAAGGATGTACCTCTTATATCAGATTTCAGATCTTGGTCTAGCTGAGGAGACAGATTCTAGTTTTGTATATCAATTGAATCATGTACTATTATCTTGATGTATGTACTCCATTGTAATCTAGATAGAAATATTGTAAACAATGTAATGTTGTACTCTCTTGTAAAGGAACTTGTTTATGTACTTGTGATCCTATGTGTAGGATCTTGATGTTACTTATCTGATGATATAATATGGTATTGTATGTGTTTATTCATTTGATGCAATTAGACTTAGAATGAACTGTGGTTGTTAGTTAATTCATAATGTTGGTTAGATCGTGTTTTAGTTTGTTAGTAATGCAGCCGTGGAACCTTAGAGGATAAAGCTTAATTTAAATGTTATGAATAAATATTTGATTGTTGTTATTTATTTTGTTAAAAAAAAATATTTGTTCTTTTTGTAAGCTTAGTTGTGTTATCCTCTGGGTTCCTTGGCGGGGCGTTACAACATTCAAATGCTCTGTGTCCTTCACCTCCACACTTGAAACATGTTCCCTTGAATGACCTCTTGTCAAATCCTCTTTCATCTCTTTGGTATCCTTCATTGTGATAAGAATTATGACTTCCTTTGCTATTGCGGTAGAAACTCCTATCATTCTTTGTAGTATGAATTATTGTCCTTTTCTTCCTTCCAGCATGGGCTACTCTCCTTGTTTTTCTCTGCATAAGGTCTTTCTCCTCTGAAATGTGTTCTACCTCTTTGAAATTTTCCTCCTCTACCTGTTTGCCTTTGCTCATGTCTCTTATTCAACTTATCTTCAACTTTTAGTGCAAACTGATATGCTTCTTCTATTGTTGTCATCCTCACCAAACTTAGTTGTTCTTGAATATTCATTCTCAATCCATTTATGTACCGTGCCACTTTTTCATTACTTGATTCACTACGTCTATCCTGATAATCATCTTATGAAATTCTTTAGTGTATTCCTTCACAAATTTCTCCTTTTGCCTTAGGTTTTGCAATCTCTTCAACAATTCCAACTCATAGTCAGCAGGTATGAACTGATTCTTCAACTTTGTCACCATCCTATCCCATTTTATGATTTTCTCTTTTCCTCTCCTATTTCTCTCCAATTGAACTTCTTTCCACCAAATAGTAACATGTCCTTTCAACTTAGTTTTTGTAAATCTCACTCTCTCTGGATCTTCAATTTCCTCATATTCAAAGTATTCCTCTAGGTCATTTATCTAGTCAATCAATTCCTTAGGGTTTAAATTTTTAGTATAGTTTGATATCTCCATTCTAGGTCTCTTACCCATCTTAGAAATAGCTTTCAACATCTTTACCTAATCTAATTCTTCTTCTTCCAGGGCTTCTTCATTTTGGTCAGTAGCTTGAAATTCATCATCATTACTTTCATCTTCATGTCTAGGGTTTAGTCCTCTTCTTCTATCTTCTTCTACAACATCCAATCTAACTTACATTGTCCTCATCATCTCTATCATTTCTTCTATTCTTCTAGCAACATTGGCCATAATAGGCATCCTCCTTGCCAATATCTCTTCCTAGGATCCAGTGCAACTACTTCAATTCGACGATCTGACTACAAGGTAGCAACTGCCTCACAATTGGTGCTCTATTAACAAACACAAGTAGACTGCCTCAGTTCGGTGATCTGTTCACCACAAGATCTTCTGGAATGCCTTTACTCCCAAAGGATTCACAAACTTTGCTTTGATACCACTTGGTGCAGTCATGGATGGAGGGTCCTGAGAAGGGACTATCCAATCATGCAACTAGAGTAAACACAATGGAAACAACATAGTAACAGAATGCAATGGAAGGTTCATATGCTCAATATATTAGACAATTACAATGCTTTTATGCCGAAAACATGCGGGCTACAATCAAAGGGCTCACAGGCCTGCCTTTCGAGTTACAACATATGTGAAAGATATGGCATTGAAGTGCTTTCCTAAAAAAATCTAGTAATCTATCTTATAATATCAACTATTTGACTTGCTAATGCATCTCATGAATGCTTATATATCATCTTCAAGCTCAAAGACTCTTCTGCATTGGCTTAGAGAGATCTCAAACTCCAATGAATGATGAAATGTGTAGCAAACATGTAGGTTGGCCTACAACTTGGTAATGCTTTGCAAATGGAAGAAACTTGATGTGGTTCTCAACGAAGGTCTATCTAGTCCCAATTTGCCTTGTAGCATGTTCCATTTGTCTTCGCAAGTCACGAAAGTGCTCCACAAACCTTGTATGATCAAACTGAATGTTGAATGCTTAGCTCTGTGAATATTGATGATCTTCTAATAGCGATATCTTTTCACAAACAACTCCAAATCTCTTGAAATATTAGTATGATGTAGATGGCATGGCATATAAGCTAATTTCTACTCCACAAGCTCTAAAACGAAGATGTGGTAGAATGCGGTAGAAAATTCTAAAACTGCAAATGACTAAACTACAACTGAAATGCAAGAAATGAGAAAAAAACAAATATTTTTGGTTGATGCAAGATTGCTCTGCAAGCTAGGATGCTCCTACATCAAGGTAGATGAAACAATATTAGCACCAACAACTTATAAGATGTCTATTCTATGTGGCTTGTTGTTTAACATGTTTTGAGTTATATTTTCTATTTGTATTGGATTTTCAACATTATATATTAAAGTAGCATGTTGTTTTGTAAAATATTGTTGATCTATATGGGCATCATGATTATAATCAAGTTGGTCATCCAGATAGCTCTCACTATGAGCATTAAAAAATATTTCATTATTATTAGAGTGGGAAATCAAGGTAAGAAAAGCACTCCTTCTCAAAGGAAGCATATGATCTCGAGTAGTTCATGGCATAAAGAAAGCAATATGACTATGAGAGATAGGAAGATAAGGTAATACAAATCACTTTTAGAGTTAAAAATTAGAAAAAGTAAAGATATATCAGATCTAAAAATAAAACCCTAAAGAGGAATCCAAGGGTGAGTAGAGTGGCCAAAAATAATCACATAATGAATCACAAACCCTAGAAGGAAATATATAGCAATACAATACCAATAAATAGGAACACAAATTGGAATAAGATCTAAAAATCATGATAAAGTACTTAGAAAATGTAGAACTAAAATAATATAAAATAAATGAATGTATAACATAAGGTCAAACCCTTGGGAGACTAAGACTAGATAAATTCACCAAAATATATGGGAATAAATAACCTTGGCTAAATAAAATAATGCAAGAAATTAAAGCACAATTAAGCTAGGTAAATTATGAGCTAGAAAATGACAATTTGAAATTTTATTTTAAGAAATTAAATATAAAATATAGTTGTATTTAGATCTCAAATTGATGATGGAATATGGATGCTAAAGATGTTTAAAATTAGTTCATCAATGAACACAAATTGATGTTCTTAGGATGTGCATTATCTAAGAGTCAGGACAATCCCAATGTTTTCTGTAATTCAAATTTGATCCCCTTGGGGATAAACCTAAGCTCCACAAAAGTTATCTAGTGTATGGAGCTATCTTGTAACCTACAAGCTTGATTTGGTAGACTATAGACTTCTAAAACAAGCTTTACCTTGATCTCTAATATCTAAATTTGCACAAGGACAAGTGATAATTAGAAGTACTTTAGGGGACATTTTTGAATCATGAGGGTCAAGTTCTCCTTAGCTTGACCCTTGTTGGACCAAATTTATCACCTTGCACAAATATTTGAAGATACTAGGCAAGTGTGCAATGGCCTATATGTTGATTTTAATGTAGACGTAGATTATTTTTGTTCTCCAAATCAAACTATTCCTAAGAATGAATGCTCTTTAATAATCAAATGGTTCTTAATGTTCCTCCATATGCTTATTTGTACAAATAGTTGTCTTTAAATACTAATACATAATGAATAGTCATACAAATGTGTACCAAGTTGGATCCCAAAGGCTAATGGAAAAGGGTGGGAGTAAAAAATTCTAAATTTGAAAATTTAGATTTTAGGGTCAATCTTGAGTAGCTCAGGATCAAATCTAACCACTATATGATTGATCCAAGATAAGAAAATGTCAATCTTAAGATTATGAATGGATACATTGAAGTATGGGATAATAGTGAGGTGAATGTGTGAGAATAGGTACAAATGGGTTTATGATAATGTAAAATGTATGGAAATGTGTGAAGGTGAGGTTAAATGTGGATGGATAATGATTAGAGAAGGAGCTAAACTTAGCACAAGAGCATATCATTTGTCACTATATAATTGTATTAATTCATTCCTTGAAAATAGACCCAAAATAAATGGTAATTGGCATTGGTATGTCAAATTCACCATTACAAATTGATATACAATGGTCTTATGGAATTAGAAATTTATTATGGTTCATATCCTAAAAAAGAAATGAAACATTCCAAAAAAATAATAATTATTTTAAAACAAACTTTTATTGGCTTGATGATCCACTAATCTACCAAGTAATTAGAAGAACATCTAACTAGATTTTATTTCTAATTGTAAGGGTGAAATGTGCATAGATTGCACTATTACCTTTATTTTTTACTCAATTTGATTTGTTTATCAAGTATATTCAATGAATAATGTGCAAGTGGCATGTTTTTGCATAAAACTTGGCAATTAGTCAAGGTCTTGACTAAACCTAACTCCACACATCCCAAAGCTCAAGAACTAATCCTCAAATTCCCCATTCCTTGATTTTGGTTGAATCTGTAGGTGCAGTTCTAAACCTAGTTTAGAACTATAGTTGAGGTTTTGACACTTAAACTTTCAAATTAAAGTTTAATTATGAGCCCAAATTGCGTAAATCCTAACTAGATATTTGTTGACTTCAAACTAATACAGGGAGACCACATGGATGGTCAGTTAAAAAAGGTACCAAAAAATAAATGGTACTTAATCTAATATCATGATCTAAAAAGATATAGAAGTGGGTCTTACTTACCATCTCTAAATATTTAGAAATCAATAAAAAGATACCAGATAACTAATCTTTAAAAATATGTTTTTACATAAAACCCAATCAAGAGTTTCCACCTAAATAACTAAATGCTCTGATGTTTCCATGTGTTTTTTATTACATTATCCATCACGACACATCTTAGGATCAAAGTTAACCACCTTAGATAATCTATAGATATGTAGAAGCTAGTTAACCAATACATAATAATGCATCTAGATATCTCAAGATGAAAAGTGACTAAATGTACTCTAAGATGAGACAATTAGCACCTTCTCTTCTATGAATGGGTTAATAATTCAACTAGGGCCAAATATTAAGGAATAATGGCCTACCAAATAACAAACATAAGCACCTTATGAAATATGAATTGTTAGCACAAAAGTGACTAACTAACATTGATGAGCATACCTATACTAAAGGTGTTCAAAACCATCTTATTTATATTCCATGTTTTATTATATTGGGTTTTGTTTATTAAGTTCAAATGTATCTATTATTGTTTTAAAAGTTATTTGAATTGGATTGAAAAGTAAAGGGTGCACAAATTTGCTGAGGAAGATTTAGAAAACCAAACAATAGAGTTATATTCGAAAGGAATCCATTTGAAAAGAAAATAAGAGGAAAAAAGGTAGATTTTTTTGGAGATCATTGTAAATAAGTACCCTAAGATTTAAGCATTGTTTGAAATTAGTTCCCCCAAAAACATTAGTCATTTCAAGTTATTTACACTTGGAATACAAAGAGAGTAGATATAAATATAGTTATTTTTTAAATTGATGATATTGTAGGGTAGAAAATTTGTTAACTAAGAATGTTCTTTGTCTTCTAAGTTAAATGTCCTCAAAGGCAATACACTAGGATACAACTAGCTTTTTAGAAGAGACTAACTTTATTGTGTTATGATTAGAAAGAACAAATCAAACTAGAATATCCTAATATATTCTAAACATACAAAATATTGTTTTGTTCACTAAGCTAAAAGATAATGTTGAATGAGGAAATGTTGAGTTACAAAAATCTAAAACATAGAATTGAAAAAACTAGCTTCAGAATTGTAAATGATAAGCATAGAGGAACCTAGATCCAAAAGATAGAACTCTTTGGTAGGGATGTTGGTGCCATGCATGGATGTTTGTGTATCATTTATATGATGTGGTATCATCTATACAATGAGTTGTGATCCAAAATATTGGTAAAACTCAACTTTTTCTCCAGACCCCATGCTTGGCTACACAATAGGAAACAAGGACAACAAGAACAACAATCTAAGAGATACTAGATGATACAAAGTAAAGAAAAGAAATCTAATCTATTTTTTTGAGAAGAAAATATAAATGAGAAGGAAGAGGAAGATACAACCAAACCTCTACGAAGTTGAATATCTTCCAAATACCTATACATAGAACAAGAGAGAAGGTTGGGGTTGCTTAGGATCTTTCCACAAATGGTCAAGCCCCTATTCTGGTCTTACAACCTCCATAGGCAACCTACATGTGTTTAAGAATTAAGAAAAGTGACAAGAAGCTATGAATATCAAGTCCTAGGCTTACAAGGATTGATAAACTAGTTTGTATGAAATTAGACAAGAGGAAATGAAAACCCAAAAGGTTCCAAGAGCATAACAATGGATTGAACAAGAAATAATGGAAACAAAATATAAGATTGGGACACTGTCACCTCATGTAAGGTAAAAATGCCAAGGAGACCCCAATAGGATGCAAGTGATTAAAACCTTCAAAGAGTGTTGATAAATGTTGTTTTGATTCACATGAGAGCTATTCAATAGCAATATCCAAGAGGATTGATAGATTTCTTTTGTAAGAGCCAAAGAATGCCAAATGTGTTCAAGGATGCTTCAAGATTGATGGATAGCTTGAGAAAATTGATAGATTGATAAGATATATCAAAAATGGACTTGGGAGGAAAAATAAGGAGGTCCAAGGTCTACAATGATCATTTAGATTCGAGTTAGGGATATTACCAAAAACCTAGACATGCAACAAGGTGTCCAAACACTCAAAAATGATTATTGTAGGACATAATGTTGGAGGATGCTAGTGCATCATGTGGATGTCCACGTATTGTGTTTGCATCCAAGTAGCTCCATCTTATAAAAGCTCTGGTCATTATGAAAAATCAAGGTTAGTGCAATAGGATAATAGTTTTGCACAAAAAGGGTCCACAAGAATGCATAGACACAAGCATAAATTTGGCACCATGGGCAGAAAAGGGCTAAGGAAAGGGTTAAATGACCCTAAAAAGATGCTAGGAGTTGTAGACACCAAAGCAAGTCCAAAATGTAATGTGATTTTACAAGGGTATGCAATTTTGTTACATATATATTACCAAAAAAGAGAGAAGTTACAATATATATGTGTCAACTAGACCACATCAACCCCTCAAGCAAGGTAACATTAGTGTCAAAAGATCCCAAAGTCACTAAGGATATAAGTTCAGCATTACATAACAATTTTGATCAATCCAAAAGATACAAAATATGATAAATGAGTATCAATAAAAGTACATCATTACCAAAAATATTTGTGGTTGTTGCTTTTCCTATATGAATCACAATCAAAGGTACCAATAGGCGGAGAAGTTATCATGTTGCCTCCACCTTTATTGTAAATTTGATTGGTGTTTTCCAAGTCAGTAGGAATCTCACTAATAATTGCATGGTCATCAAAGAAATACTCATCATTGTGTATTCTACCATATTCTTTTTGAAACTCCATGTAGTCATTCATAAATTTATCATCAAGTTGCATCATATCATGAAGCCAAAACTAGGAAAATTTGATATTAATCCTATAGACCATAGTTGAGCCTTCACCAAATGACTTCATGAACTTGTCTTTTAGGATCTCCAATGCCATTATAACATGTGAAGAAATTTCAAAATATGTGAGTCTATTGGAAGACTCCATAAGGTACCTCCTTTTAGCCTAGAAAATGTCATTTGATTTCTAGGTGTCCATAAAAACTATAAAATCTCAATAGATAAAGATAACCAAAAGAAATTAAGAATCTCATTCAAACCATTAACAAAACCAAATAAAATTTCATGGTAAGAGAATTTATTCCTACTATCCAAACCCAAAATATTTTTGAAGAACAAAGACCAAATGATTTTAGCATAGCTACATTCAAAGAAAAGATGTTCAAATGTTTTAAAAACATTACAAATTCTTTAAATAGTTGAGGACAAACTAGAATTATATAGAGCAGAACAAAAAAGTATTTTTATGATTAATAACCACCTAAAACAAGATTTTTTTGGTTCAATATGTTACACCAAGTTTTAAGGATAGAGAACCATTGTTTCTCATTAATAGTCAAGCCCCATTTAGTTTTGACATGGGTGAGAACCTCTTGGGAATTAGTTAGCAGCCTATATAGCTTAATAGCATTAATATTATAAAATGTAGAACCATCATCCCACTAAAAGTCATCAACAATCTAAGAGTTGAATTTGATATTCATAGGATATTTCACCTTAAATAGAGCTTTATTCAAGATAGTAAACATTCACTACAACAAATCCCTGTGATTAGCTCCCTTTTTTGCTCCATTTTTTGCTTCCACCCATTATTTTAATGTATTTTTCTCTAATTTTTTGAAAAAGTCAGTGCTATTTTTGGCATTTTTTGTGCCAATCAGATCAAGTAGGCACTAATTTAGGTGCTAATCAGCGCCCAATTTAGTGCCTACTTTAGTGCCTACTTTAGCACCTACTTTAGCGCCTACTTTAGCACCTGATTTAGTGCCTAACTTAGCGCATAGTTTAGTGCCAAATGTAGCACCTAATATATGGTTACTTGGGTTTAGGAGTATTATTTAAGGTTTAGGGTATATGGTTTTGTGGTTAGGGTTAAGGTTTAGAGGTTTAGGGTTTAGGGTTTAGAGAGAGATAGAGGACCAATAGGGAGATATAGAGGAGATCAAGGAGATAGATAGGAAGATAGAGAGCGAGGGATATGGCCAGAGAGATAGGGAGATAGAGAGTTAGGGATATGGCCAGAGAGATAGGGAGAGAGATTGAGAGGTAGAGGGACAAAGGCGATAGGGAGAGAGTGGAGACATAGGGAGATAGAGGTTAACGGTTACTTGGGTTTAGGGGTTTAGGTTTTCTCAGGTTTAGGGGTTAGGATTTAGGGGCATTATAATTTAGGTTTTAGGGTTTATTGTTTAGGGGTTAGGGGTTCAGGTTTAGAGGTTTAGGGTTTAGGGTTTATAGAGAGAGAGGAATGATAGGGAGATATAGAGGAGACTGTGGAGAGAGATAGGGAGATAGAGAATGAGGCACATGGCTAGGGACATAGGGAGAGAGATTATTGAGAGGTAGAGTGATAATAGAGATAGGGAGATAGGGGAGAGATAAGGAGATAGACTAGGTTTAGAGTTGCTTGGATTTAGGGTTTAAGGGTTTGGGGTTTAGGGTTTCTTGGGTTTGGAGATAGTTAGATAAAGAGAGAGAGAGAGAGAGAGAGAGAGAGAGGAGACAGATAGGTAGAGATAGAGGAGACATAAACGGGAGATAGGGAGATAGAGAGTGAGCAAGATATCCATAGAGATAGGTAGAAGGATTGAGAGGTAGACTAGGGATGATAGAGATAGGGAGATAGCGTTTCTTAGTTTTACGGTTTAGGGGTTAGGGGTTAAGGTTTAGGAGCATTATTTAGGGTTTATGGTTAATTAGTGTTTAGAGGTTTAGGGTTTAGTGTTTAAAGAGAGGACCAATAAGGAGATATAGAGAGTGAGTTACATGGCCAGAGACATAGCTCGAAGAGATAGGGATATGGAGAGTGAGGGACATGGCCAGGGACATAGGGCCAGAGAGAGATTGAGAGGTAGAGGAATGATAGAGATAGGGAGATAGGGAGATAGAGGTTTAGGGTTGCTTGGGTTTAGTGTTTAGGGTTTAGGGGTTTGCCAGGGTTTAGAATTTAGGGGTTTAGGGTTTCTCAGGTTTAGGGGTTAGGGCTCAGGGCTTAGGGGTTAGGGTTTAGGGTTTAGGGGCATTATTTAAGGTTTAGAGGTTTAGGGTTGCTCAGGCTAGGGGCATTATTTAGGGTTTACAGTTACATGTCAAAAGAAGTCTCTCTCTCTCTAAATCCCTCAACCTTAAATAATGCCCCAACCCCTAAACCCTAAATGGTCTGAGCAACCCTAAACCTCTATCTCCCTATCTCTCCCTTATCTCCCTCAACTCTCTATCATGCCTCTACCTCTCAATCTCTCTCCCTATGTCTCTAGACATCTCACTCACTCTCTATCTCCCTATATCTCCCTCTGTCTCCTCTATCTCTCCCAATCTATCTCCTCTCTAGTCTCTCTACCTATCTATCTCTCCCTATCTCTTTCCTCTCTCTCCCCTATCATTCCTCTATCTCCTTATCTCTTTAGACATCTCTAGTCACTCTCTATCTCCCTATCTCTCCCCTCTGCCTCCTCTATCTCTCCCTATCTGTATCCTCTCTATCTCTCTCTACCTAGCTATCTCTAGCTATCTCTCTATCTCTTGCCTCTATCCCCCTATCATTTGACCTATATCTTCCTATCTCTCCCTTAATCTATTAATTCTCCCTCTCCCTTATCGATGAAGGAAATGAACAAGAAAACTAGGACTCTCTCTCTTTCTCTAGTCTCTTCCTCTTTGCCTCTATCCGTCTCCTTATCAACAAAGCAAATGGAAACAAGAAAACTAGGACATGAAAAGAGGGGATGAGGAAAAATTGGCAGGTTGAAATGGAAACAAGATAAAAATAAAGTTCATTGGATGGGAAGAATGATGAGAGGAGAGGTGGAAATTAATAGTAAAATAGGGAAAAATTGGTGGGATCTAAAAGGAAGTTGGAAAGGAAAAGGAAAACTAGCTAGAAAAGCTAGGAAAAGGATTTAACTAGGAGGTAGATAGGTCAGAGAGAGAGAGAGAGAGAGAGAGAGAGAGAGAGAGAGAGAGAGAGAGAGAGAGAGAGAGAGAGAGAGAGAGAGAGAGAGAGAGAGAGAGAGAGAGAGAGAGAGAGAGAGAGAGAGAGAGAGAGAGAGAGAGAGAGAGAGGAGAGAGGAGAGAGAGAGAGAGAGAGAGAGAGAGAGAGAGAGAGAGAGAGAGAGAGAGAGAGAGAGAGAGAGAGAGAGAGGAGAGAGAGAGAGAGAGAGAGAGAGAGAGAGAGAGAGAGGAGAGAGAGAGAGAGAGAGAGAGAGAGAGAGAGAGAGAGAGAGAGAGAGAGAGAGAGAGAGAGAGAGAGAGAGAGAGAGCATTCTTTTTTCATAATGCATTAGTTAATCACACACTTCACATTTGACATCATGCTAAAAAGATCAAATAAGTTTTATATTTCTTCTTAACTATTTCATTTCTCTATCTTAATTACTTAATATCTCAATATTTTATTCTACTCTCAACTCCTTGTACTTTAAAGTTTAATTAAATCTAGGATTGGACTTAAATCTTCTATTATAGGGTATGATTTATTCCCTACATTTTTTTGAACTCGCAACATCCATGGCCTATGTTTAGGATAAAAAACCTTGATTTTTTATTTGAGATTTTTGTGGTTTGCATTTGTTAGAAACAACGCAATGCCTTTAATTTTGCATTCCTAAGAAACATCTAGGATCCTTATTCTTGTATATATTTCCAAAATCTAATTTTGTTTTTCTATGTTAGGAGTAGGGTTTAAAGATTTATAGAAAACATTAATCCATTGTTATGTTCTTGTGTTGACCGTTTGTTGTCGGTTGTCAATCCTTTAGGTTACAACCTTAAGTCTTGATGTTCATGGGTTGACCAGTCCCTTAGCCTAGTCGTTACCTGTTCCTGTTGGTAATTCCTAAAGTCTTATAAAATGAAAATCGCACTGTCACGGAGCATGTCAGGATGACATCATACCCGGCTGTGATGTCGCGACAGGCTGCCACTTGTCTGTGTAACCTTTGCCTGCGAAGTGTCTGCCTCATCCAATTGTCCACCGCCACATGTTAGTGTTGAGTGTTTAGATCCAATGGTTGCACACCAGCATAGGGGAATCTTCTCAGAAGGAATATTCGCCACGAGATGGCGAGATAGAGACACGTGACATCCACCGATTAAAAACTAAGTGTCATAAAGCCCAATGGGTACTATGTCGCACCATCGTGCGATAGGTATATGGTGGGCCTTCCTCGACTGCAACACCGTGAAGAGGTGACATACATCTAGTCTGTGCTGAAGACTTGGTTCATTCCCATTGAACGATAACTTGTCAACCAAGATGACTATGATTGTCAAATCATGTCAGTGAATCAAAGCCTTAGATTTCAGGAAAGGTAATAAAATATCAACGGTCCAAATTCAAAAATGCAAACAATGAATATTTTTGAACGACTATGGAACGAGTAGAGTTATGGTTGCCACAACCTCCATTAATATACAAAGTGGTACAATTCAAGTTATTTCTTGTCATTCTTCAAGAAGGAATCATATTCAGAGCCTCTGCAGCGTCCAAAATCATCAGAACAAGCAAAGAGAAGCAATTTAAAGCCTCTGCAACATCCAAAATTAGTAAGTCATTATCTCTCCCCTGCACTTAGTTTTCTATCTATAAGAATTCTCTGAAACATTTAGGGTAGCCGTTAATTGCATAAACCCTAGGTTGCCTACATAAAATACAAAATGAGTTAGTTCGGTGAAGCTTCGACCTCCAAACACAGCCTTGATGAAGACATCATGATTCAGTGTCCTGGCTTGTCTAAAAGACCTTTGACAAATTTAGGAGAGGTTGGTAGAAATGATAAAATATACGACCTTTGTGTAGATTGTAGAGATGCTAGGCTCCCTGTGTTTGCTTGGAGTCTGTTTGAGCATTGGCACAAACAAAGTGACTACAGAGCCCCGGTCTGCCATGCTTGGACATTAGACTTGGCCAAATTGATATGCTCTAATGTCTTCATAAACACAGACTTAGTGAGAGCTGTAGCAACTAGGTATGACCCTAAGACCATGTTTGTCTTGTCTGGAAATGGTAGTGTTATCATTAGATTCACAAAGGACTACATTACTGTTGTCTTCAATCTTAATTCTACTACTAGTATACCTATAGACTTGAATGCTTTTAGAGAAAAATATAGAGGTCTTAGGTATGCATACAGATCTTACAACTTGGCCAAGCATGGATTGAAGGGGATTGATGGAGCTTTGATCAAAATCTCTGTCACAGAAGAGGAACCTCTTTGATGTAGCCTGTTCATGGAATATTTTGTTAAAACTTATCATAGCTTGTGTCATGTGCTTGGGATAGATGCATTAGATAGAATGCCAGTGCCTTTAATGATGATGGCAGTATATATCCAAGATTATGAAGCCAACAAGCCATATGATTATACAGGATACTTGTCAAAGAAGATGCATGAACATATGATGGCCATTAATAACAATATGTATACTCCAGGCCCCCATGTAAGGTTCACTTGGTATTCATTAATGTGCCACATGATTCTATTTTCTCTATCTGGCCATTGGGGCAATGAATTGCATTTGAGAATGACTGATGCAGAAGGCAATGCCATGCCAGTTCAGATGTGGACCTGCATGCTAGACATGCACTTCTAATATGCTAGTGATGTCACCTTTGAGGAGCATTTTGTGAGGAAAGTAATGGGATTCCAGGAGCATACTGCAGAAAGGATACCAAAGGAAATTAAGGACTTTCTAAGAGCAATGGAGAGAACCCCCTATCTAAATATCAATCACAATTGGGGAGATTGGTTTTTACATGAAAATACAACTTGTATCAGAATCTATGGGTGTGAGGCTCCACCCTATTCCTTACCAAAATTTATGCCTAGAAGAATAGGATTTATGGAGATCATTAGACAACTAAATGCAACAGATAAGGAACATTCTAGAAAGCATAAGAAGGGATTTCTTATCGTAGCATCTCTGAAGCTTCATGATTTTATTACAATTGACAAGAATGGTTTAGACCAGATCAGTTTCATGCTACAATGTTATAGGATGAATATGGAGGCAATAAGGCTCTTTGATCCTAAAGGCTTTATTCATGACAGAAGGTGTAAATCAGCAGGCCTAAATATCCACACCATTTCCTTCTTGATGAGGATACTATCATAAATTGTGAATCAATGCAACAAGTGTTTTTCTTCAGAAATAAATGGAAATTGATAATGGATGCAAAGAAAAGGAAGAAAAATGCTAACTCTGCATATCAAGGGGCATTCATTGAAATTCAAGACCCCATTAAAAGAATCAAAATGTTCTTTGAAGAGGGAGATGAATTGATTGCTGAGGTACCTACTGGAGAGGAAAAGCCCACTTATCAACCGAGTAGTTCAAAGGGAAAATATATTAGGAAAAGTTCCCCTGACTCCCCTGATGCCCCTGCCTTAAAAAGAGAAAAGATAATTGATCTTGAGACAGAAGATAAAATGGAAGTTTTGAATTTGGAGGAAGATGTGGTGAAGGAAGATGTGGTAGAGGAACAAGATCCACAACCCCCACATTAATTGCATTCTCCCCCCAAGGATAGCACCATATGCCTCCCCAGAGAATAGGTTGATAAGGTCCACAGTCAACAATGAGGTGGACACCAAAGATGTGAGGGAAGTGGCATGCAATCAATTTATCTCTGATGATGCATTCATTGCCACCCCAGAATTCAAATCCTTTGTGTTGAGAACAAGGAGTGAGAGTTCTAGAGAAGGATAGAAGAAGAAAAAAGTGGTGCAAACCCTTAGAATATGATGCTATCACAAGGAGAGTTTTGGGTGAGGTGAACAAGGATATCAGTGCCATGACTCCTGAAGAAGGGAGAGCACTTGTGAAGAAAAGCGAGATATTACTATTGCCACACTAGACATTATCAGATGCTATCACATTTGATACCATTACCGAGGATGATGCAGATGTAAGTGGAGAATAGGCCAAGAGAGCATTGCAGGGTGCTATCTTTGACCCTAAATTTGATACCTTGGCTATCTGGGCATTGGCCCCAAATGATAAGAAACCAAAGGTGGGATTGGAGGAATTAACTGATAATGTGATCATCAAGAGGGTGTCAGACACCCCTACTCCTCAGGCAACCAACTTGAATGTACAGACAACACATTTTGTAGAGGCAACAACACTTAAACTGTAGAAAGATTACAATGAATTATTGGGGAAATACACAGAGGCAATGGCTAGGCTTAGTGTCTATGAGAGTCAACCTCAATTGGAAGTTGGTCCATCCCAAACTCCCCTAATCATACAGACTGCAGAATCATTGCTAGTGGACACACAACCCCTGCTTCAAGAGATACAGGAATTGAAAGAAGAGAATAAGAAGTTGAATGAAGGAATGGAAGGTAAAATGAAGGATGTGGCCACAAATTTAGTTAAGTATAGAGTTAACAAGATATTGGCTAGGTTGGAGGAGACCCATAAGTCTTACTCCTTGTTAAGGATAGCATGTGAAAAACATGAGTCAGACAAACAGAGGCTATCAGCTATGAAGACCAAGTGGCTACCAAGGACTAGGAAAATTAGTGAATTTCTCAGGTGTTCTAGATATGATTCAGAGGCTCCTCTTGAGATGTAGTTGGTAGCGGGAATACTAGAAAAATTTGAGGAGGTGGCTACTTATCAACTAAAATTGGATACAATATTAAAGGATAAAATGCAGGTAGTTGAAAAGCTGGACAAAAAATGGTTGCCTCATATTTTAGAAGCTGATGGGACTACAGAAGACTTGAATAAGTGGAGGAAGGAAATCATTGATAATGGTAATCAGTTAATTCCATCTTGTTACGATAAAGGAGACCCAGCTCAACATGTGTTAAGTTGGACACTTGAAACACTACACATGGTAGACATTACATTTGAATTATTTGGTAAAAGTGTCAAAGGTATCCTAGATGCACAGTATGTTAGCCACAATGGTAAGATAGAAGAAATCATCTCATTTCCTTGGCCGGCTGAAAGAACATATAGTGGGTGGGAGGACAAATATGGATCTAAATAATGACAACTTGGCTATCATCTTCCAACCACAACAATGCAGATCCCCAGGCAACTCCTCATGTTTCTCAAGGCCAACCACTCCTTCCTTTCTATTTCCTTCGGTGCAATTAATGTTTCTCCAATGCCTTTAGACACTTCTCTGTATTCATTGAATTTGAAAGACAATGTATTAATTGCTAAGGGTACACGTTCCTGTTATATAATGGAACTGTATCACTCATTTGTTGTTGTTGAAGACTTGGAAAATTTTGAAGAATTAAGGAAAATGCAAAGCTTTCTGGGTTGTTCTATTATCTTTGCTGTGAATTTATGAGTTGTATGTTCATTTCTCTATCTTAATTACTTAATATATCAATATTTTATTCTAATGATGAAGAAGAATATTATGATCATGATGTCTTTATTAAAAGTGTTGAAAATGAATAGAAACATGAGATCGTTGATAAATTGAAATATTTGTGCAATCAATTAGCTAATATAGATGATAATATGTCCACTTCATTTTTCATTGATGGTCTTACTCTAGTACTTATCACAATTAGATAACATGGCATAGATACAATTAAGGATATATATGAAAAATAATTAAAGATAAAGAAACTCCTCATGTGGCAGGCACCGGTCATTCTCTTTTGAAAATCATTCCCTTGTATATATTTTCAAAATCCAATTTTGTTTTTCCATTTTAGGAGTAGGGTTTAAATATTTATAGAAAACATTAATCCAAATCATATGCCAGATTAGGTTAAGTCAATTGGATGATTTAATTGACAAAATTACATAATCTCCTTAATCTGTTCTGAAGTCACCAGTAAACTTGAAAGTAAATTGTCATTGGTGAAACAAGGTAACACCCACCTAGGCTTGAATAGAGCCTAAAGTGTAGAGAATTTTGATTAATATGAGCAATTCTATTAGTTGGCCAAATTCACATATAAAACCTAATCATAAGATTTGGCATATCTTTAGGGTAACATACATCAGCAACAGAAGAAGCTGCTCTCAATGTTCATATTGCTATGTTTACTCATGCTGCTGTGAAGAAGTTAGAACAAAGGCTGCAAGATTATGAGAAAACTCATAAAGTAATGAATGATGAAGTAAACAAATTGTATTTTGAAAATGTGAAATTAAAGAAACAATTGCAAGCTAGAAATGGATAAGAAATAACTCTAATGAAAGTGGATTATGCTTGATTTCTCCTATGATATCCTTTGATTACTAGGGGTAATGCATCAACTTTACTTTGCATCTCACCAATTCTTTTAAGGATGAACATTAGGAGTTATGATTATTATGGGAGTGGAAGTGGCAACATGAGATAATACGTGGAGTGTATTTGAGTAGTAACATTATTTCTCAAATTTGTAAAGGTTTGATATACGTATTTGTGTAGTAAGATTCATGTCTTGCCTATCCATATGTGCAACATGTGCATCATGATGAAAAACATCTTCTCCATTAAAATATGTAGTAGTCATCAAATCCTCAATCATAACTTCCTCGCAAAATGAGGATTAGGTTGAGACCTTGACATTCAAGCAAAATATAAAGCAATGAAAAGGAAATTGCATCCAAGTAATCCTAATTTTTCTGCCAACAATTCATACCAAAAATTGAAAAATTTAAGGTTATTGCAATAGGTAATTTGTATCGACACAAATAATATTACTGAAACATTTCAAAGTTTAGGCCATAAGAATCATCCTTTTTTAAACATGGATTGCAAATAATTATGAAAATTTAGAATTCTTGGTCATTAACATTATTGTCTTCTACAATGTCATCCAGTGTATCATTGTCAATGTTCATATGTTCTTTCAAGTATTTAATATTATCATCATCCTCATCTTGACCTGCATCATCTTCATCATCATTGAAATCTGACTATATACCATCGATATTGTTACCAGATGTATTTGGATCATCATTTTGTATACCATCCATATTGTTGTCTTCTTGTGCTTGAACATAACCATCTTCAACATCATCATGGATGTCAATTTCTTTGATGTTCTCTAATCCCTCTCTCTCATTTTGTTGGCCATCATTGTTTTGCTCAGTATCCACTAATGCATCGTCAAATACATGCCTTAATCTTGGATCATAATGTATGACAAATATCCATTTCAGGTCCAAAATATCTTCATAGAAAAATACCTGCACATGAACGACATACATCTATTAGACGTATGGTATAACAATTTTATTGATTAATAAACACATGTATATATTCGCAATAAACTATGAATTAATAGATTAATGATCACTACCACTTCTTATTTGAGTTAAAGAAATACCTGCTTACAATGAATTGGTAGAACATAATGCTCCTTATCCTTCAGTAGGAAACATGAGGAATCTATAGAAAACAATCCACTATGAGTATCATGTCTTCGTGTCCTCTCAAATGCTTCATACCATCTACACTTAAAAATACAACATTTAAAAGAACAGTAATCCAACTCAATAATTTCTTGTATTTTCCCAACATATTGTAGATTCCCTTCAATTATATTCTTATCTTTTGAGCTTGATCGACTGGATTGCTTGAAGTCAACCATGGTGCCATAATCGAAGGATCGTCTCTTTACATCTACACTTTCTACACGATAATGTCGACCATATGCCCACATTGTTGGATATTTCCTCGCCTGTGAAAGACCATTTATTTCAGTGAAAACAAATATAATGATGAATATTAAAATAGTTAATAGTGTCAAAACTGTAAGAAAACAACATTTTGTAAAATTCCAACTGTACCTTTCTTTCACATCCTCTAGACATGTTGATTTCATCTTCTGTTATGTTTGAATCTATACCTGCATCTTCTATTTGATTTTGAATTTGTTTAATAACCCATTCTAGTGTGCAATCTTTGCCCCATTCCCCAAGCAGATCAGTGGGAAGTGGAGTATTCCTTGGGTTCGATCTCTTAAATTTTCTCCTTGCTTCTAACACTTCTCTCTTTTTATCATATAGATCAATCCATTTGTTCATAAAGTCCATGTACAGAATGAACTTGTCTAGTATAGCACTTTCATCTACACCTATTACATGTCAACATGTTTATTTCAAACTCCAAATGTCATGCTGTTAATTTGACAAATAAATTACAGAGTAAATTAATGATTGCAAGAAAAAAAACCACACTGATCATGAATTTACTTACTAATTTCTACTTGAACACCATTAGATTGTGGTTTTTCTCCATCAATAATATCTTATGCTCGTTCTTCATCCTAGAAGCATGGCCCATATTCAAAATCCTTACCAAGGAATTCACATAGGAAGAAAAATGCTTCATTCAATGCATACCCTTCAGCCATGCAACCCTCTAGATATGTCTTTTGTCAGACATATCTTTTTAGAGTTTTCATATACCTCTCAAAGAAAAACATCCACCTCGTTGATACGACACCCGCCAATTCAATGTCATCAACTAGGTGTATAAGTAAATGGACTTGTAGGTCCATGAAACTTGTAGGGAGCTCCTTCTCAAATACACATACAATTTCTACAATTTCCTTCTTCCATTTTGGCACTTCACATTCATGGATCTCCTTAAAGGTCACCCACCTAATATAAGAATAGTAAAGTAGTATGAACCTTTAGTCAAAAATTAAAATGCAATATAATAGCTCTATGTCTCTCACACATGAACATTTCATATAACCACATACCTTGTAAATGGTGAGAATCGACTTATGGCATTCCTTAAGTCAACTGTAAGACAAGAATCCCCCCCTAATTGCCAATGGCATGATATGCTATCAAACACATTTATGAAAAGGTCATTAGTATTTTTTTCTCATACAACAAAATATCAAAATATATTTAGTACTTAATCAATGTTACCAGTAAATGTTAAATGATGATATATAATACCTTCATAAAATTATGAAAATCATGTGTTTTAAATCCCGTGTTATGTCCATCAACTGTAGAAGCTTTAGCCAATGATGAGTGATATCCAGTAGGTGTCCTTATTGAACGGATGACATTTTTTAGTTGGTCTAGCTCTTTTTTTTTTCAAAATCCATGGAGCTTCTGCATATGTTTCATTTTCCCTGTTTGGCCACAAATGTTTTCTATCAATTTTAGTACACGAAAGAGCAATATCTCTCCTCGAAGACAAGGTGTCCTTATCTTTGCCTGATATATGTCGAAATATAGAATCTGGGACATTTTTGAAGACGTGTATAGGATCTAATAGGTGAGATATTAATAAATCCTTCCAGTAAGGGAGCTCATAAAATATGGATTTCCTTTTCATTCCTTCTGGCATATTAGCTACAACTTGTTCTGGTTCTTCAATTGAATCACCCCGATCAAAAAAATCCTCCCAACCTTTCAATTCAACATCTTCATACTTCTTAAGCCAATCACCTAGACCCATAATCATGGGAGGGCCTCTATTTTCAACTTTTCCATCAAATTGATTCTTCAAGCGATTTCTAAACTTATGATCTAGTGGTAGAAAAAGCATGTTGTTTGCGTAAATAAATTTGTGCAGATCTTTAGAATACTGCCCTTGAAATTGTTCTACACATCTTGGACATGCAAATATCCCCTTTTTTTGAATCCCTGCAATTCAATAAGTAATGTTAATAACATAAAAAAAATAGTATAAAACTAAGTATGAAAGTTGGGATGAAAATAAATTATGAGTGTAAATACGTAAATATTTTATCTTACTAGAACAAACACCAAGTCCTGGGAAATCATGAATAGTCCAACATAGCACACCGTACAACATGAAGGACCTATTTAATGGGGGACGTGATATGTCATACATTCTTATGCCTTTCCATAGCAGTTGCATCTCATCAATAAAAGGTGCAAGATAAACATCCATGTTTTTAACTTGATGTTTTCTTGGAACAATGAGAGTCAACATAAGGTACTCCTTTCTAACACTCATCCATGGGGGAATATTGTATACTATCAATCCGACTGACCAAACACTATAATTTGAGCTTAGGAAAGAGAATGGACACACTCCATCAATTGCAAGACCAAACCTGATACTACGGGGTTCATCTTTGAATTTTCTTGGCCATTTTTCCTCGATGTGTTTCATTGCTTTGGAGTCAGCTGGAATTCACATGAATCCATCTTTACTCCTATTCTTTGCATGCCAATCCATCAATTATGCAAGTGACATGCAGCGAAACATTCGTTGAAGTCTAGGTATAATTGGCATGTGACCTAAAACCTTCTTTGGAATTGTAGGACCTTGTACATCTATACGATATTTCTTCTCTTTGCATTCTACCTTGTTTTGATATTCATCTCTGTATAAAATGCAGTCATTTTTACATGAATGAATTTGCTTATATTCAATCCCCAACTCAACCAACAACAAATGCGCCTCTCTGCAAGTTGATGGCAACACACTCTCTTCAGGAAATATTTTAGTTTTAAGTGCCCTGTAAGATTGCCAGAGATTAAATCAATTGAATGTTTGACTTATGATGAACATGTTTGATATGTCAATCTATACTAGGATTGTTTATATACAATATATGGTTTTAAAATCCCCTTAAAGAAATATAAACGAAGTTGATGAATGTTTACAAATTATGTACACCAATTGACAATTGCAAAGTAAGAAATAGATTTCAACTCACTTCAGTAGAGTAGTGAATCCTTTGTCTGACCAACCAAATAGTGACTTGATTTCTAATAATATTAATGTGCATGTTAGTTTTGAGGTTCTACTTGCACCTGATTTGAACACGGGTGTCTTCGCTACTTGCTTGATGGAGTCTTTCAGGTTGTTATCATCAACATTACGTTGGTGGTAATTACCCCTGCTATCATCGTTACTGTCAACCATATGATCATTATTGTCATCATTGTTTTCATCCCCAAAGAAATATGTAAGCATTTCATTCAATCCTTGTTCATGCAGTGCATTTTCACTATCATCATCATCATCATTAAGGCTAGGTGGCATGTCATCAGTGTATATAGATCTCATCAGCTCTTCAAATCTCTCAGCTGGTAGTATTCTCTTCAATAATTCTCTTTTTGCCCTCGTATTGTTTAACGGATGGTTTGGATCATCCCGTCCAAATATTAATAACCCAGTTGGATCTTGGGTATTAGTATGTGTTTCATCAACATATTCTACCTATCAACAAACACAAGCATTATTTAATGTTTGGCAGCAATTGGATAAATCATAAATGTATCAATTTCAAAGAAATATAATCAAATATGGCTTAAAAAATAAAAATATAAATTGTATGAACATATATACATCAATTGAATAATGGAACATTATTTTATAGACTACCTTTTTTATACAATAATTTAAATAAAACACAATTTTGACAACATAGTTTATAAAACCTCAGTCCACACTCATTTATTATTCTTTGGTTGTCTGCCCTTAAGAACATCCTTAGGGAGACCTTGTTCTTCCCTCTTCTTTCACGCAGGATTGCGTTTTAAGAAGGGGTAATCAATCAATAACTCATCCCCAATGGTAAGGTCCACAGTAGCCTCAACCATTATCAATCTATCAACATCTCTTTCCATTTCTCCATCTTTATCATTTATAACCTCAACAAATTGACAATTCCGTCTTACAGTAGGGTCCCTTCCCTTACTACTATTTATAAATCCTGCAATATTTTTGTGTGTGTATGCACGTCCATCTATATACATAAGATGACCTCTATTCATTTCTTTTCCACTTTTCAATTGGAGACGATGTGTATACATATTCAAATTTAGACCATATGCTGACATGCTAGGCTTATATTCTGCTAGCCTTCTCCATTCACCAATGTAATAGGATGGACTATAATATTGCATTAATCTCCTAGTGGTTTGTTCTGAATTGTTTCTATGTTTAGATCCCACACGTACATTTTGGACAATAAAGAGGCCTAGATTTGCTCCATGAATATTGGAGGGTCGTATCATGTAGCTGTATCCCCAAAATTGAAACACCTCGTACACTCTAGGTAGTTATTGATCACTAGGCCAAGCGCAATATAGTTGACGATCAAATGTCTCTTTGTAAATTGATCTCAAACTCAGGGCAAGTCATCATCTCCATCACATTCATTCTCATAGGGTATGTAGTCCACATTCCCCTTGTCTTTAAGCAAATTATGCATCTTTAAACCAGTTCTTATTATGTTGCTTGTTTTCATCAATTCCTCATCTTCTGAGCTGGTATATTGGCACATATTTTTGTTAGATGTATCATTTGATAAATGATCATTGCCCTCTAGGCTGGAAGTTGGTGATCCAGGAAACTTTAAACCAAGAACTTTATCCTGCAAGTATCCATTAAGAAAAAAAATTAGTTATTTAATAATATAAAACAATGTTTAAACGAAGTATACATGTTATTTATATCAATTTGGAAAATTCCTTTCCACAATTCCCAACGGATTTGAATCGATTGTAGGAGGCATACTACCAACTAGAAGCTCATCATATATGTAATGTCTTTGTACAATCACTCATTTGAATTGTTTCTTTCCACGACATATAGAACATCCACAAACAACAATTTTCTCAAAGTATTCATCCCATGTACTATAGTCCTGACCAACCTCTTGTTCGGTGCAATCATTTGTTGTGTCTGCAAGATCCATTGTCATATCCTCTTCCACCCACTGTCGTCTACGTGATTTAACAGTTTTAGGTCCATGTCCATGTACATATCTTTTTCATTTGCTAGTTGAAGGCTCAGGCTCTGCATTTGCTCTAATCTTCATCTAAAATAATCAACAACATGCAATAATTTATGTCAAGATTGGATAATACATTATAAATTTCAATAATATTGTGAAAAAAGATGGACATATCACAAAATGCCATCACATCATTTTTCCTAAGGAAAGGATTTGAGTACTTGATTTCTCGCTTCATCCATTGTGTCCTCATTTGATATGACACAATCTGTTTCCATGGCCTCGTTTGGCCCCTATAATACACAACATAGTAAATAATGTTTAGTATACCAATTATATCATTTCAATGAATATGCTATCCAACACAAAACCTCACTTTAGTCATATATTTGACATATTGATATCATGTTTTGGCCATCCTAATTTTCAAACTTTTCCCTTGATCATAGAATCACATTTAATCACCATTCCTGTGCATTTTCAACCAATAAGTTTGACCTTAGAGGCCTCGTGGACAGAAAAATGACTTTATCTTCTCTATGTTGTAGCATTTGTGAATTCATAAACACCTTCCTCCTTTGGTTGAGGTTGCTTTCTCTTCTTACCTCTATTGTATCTGCAGATTCCATTGTCATATCTATTTCCACCCACTTTCCTCTCTGTGATTTAGTAGCTCTATGTCGTCCACGTCCTCTCTCCATGGCCTCCTCTGGATCCTATAATACACTTGAATTTATCTTGTTAAGACACTTTCTTTTCATTAAGACACACTATGAAAAACAAAATAGGACATTGCAACATTTTGCTCTTTAGAAAAAGTTTACACGTAGAATCTTGACAACTAGAGCTCAAATCTTATGATTACAAGATGACATTTATTTCATATTTGACTCTCCTTTTTCTTTTATGGGTCATTTTAAGGAAATCTATATTTATCCAAGTGGCCATAAAACCCTCAAAACTATCATAGAACCCTCAAAACAGTCTCAAAGAGTCTTTGGCACCAAAATTTTAAATTCTTGATGGAGGGAAGGATAATTTGGATGTTAATTTTGAAATCACATCGTTAGATCTTTGTTAGGTTAATCCTAGCCATTGGATATTCTTTAATTATAGGGAATTTATGTTATATTTCACCATTACCTTTCACTCCAAAATTAATGGTTTCCTTTGAAAAGAAAACCCTCCATTAGCTATCATAACCCCAACCATTTGTATTTAGGGATGTTGTCATCATGCCTTAAGGATTGACAAGATCTAAGGACTAACTAGATGTATAAATAGGACTATCACAGGTATGTGAGGAAGTGGAAGGTTGTCAAATGGTGAAGGAGATAGTTCATGGCCTCTTAAACTGAGCCTCAAGATTATAGTGAAGTCACATAATATAAACAAAGATTGTCATGACTTAGCTAAAATGTTTTCAATCTCCTATCACATATCTTAAGGTTGTCCTTAATCCCAAATCCAACTCTCAAATGTTAGATGGAAGGTCATGGCTCCAACTAAAATATTTGGTGTCAAAATGATAAGTCAGGGGACCATCATAGTGTTGATCTACTATTGTAGCGGGATCATGAAGATTAAAATTGTAGAGGTTGTCATACCATGAGGCATAGGTAACAACCATAGGATGTTTAAAATCAACACTAGCAAAATTAAATTATTGTCATAGTACACCTAGGATAGCTAGGTATGCATCCATAGAGTTATTACTAAAAAATTATCTCATTAATCTTGTGACCAAGTTAAGTCACTATCATAGTAACAATGTAGTTAATTATCAATCAACATGTTGTCTTTGCATTTCAATGAGATCAATTCTTGAAAAATGACAATCTAGAGGTTAAAGAGACAAGTTGATACCTTACCTAAGTTGTCATGTTCTTGAAACCTTGTCACTATAAAGAGGAGATATCTAGAGAGTAATGTCACAAGGACATAACCAAGGCATGCACTATCATGAGCCATAGGGACAACTTACTACACCATCCAAAACTCCATTTGAACTAGCTACTATCAATAATTCACATTATTGGGGACTACCATGAAGAAAACACCATGCATAGGACTATCATAGTCAAAGTGGAGAGGATTGTCTAGTCATTGTATGACTATCATAATAGCTAGTGGGTTAGTTACCATGCTTCAACCTAAAATAGGTTAATGAGAATATAGAAATGAAAATCACAATACCATAAGCACACTCCATAAGCTGCCAATATAGTCCCAATATAATGTCATCATGACAGTAAGAGAAGATTTGTTTGGTTTTTCCAAAGCCACATCACTTGCATAAGGATTATCACCAACCATCTGTGTAAGGTTGTGAAAGAGTGAGTCATTATTGAGCTAATCATAAGAGAAACATGAAGTCAAAATGTTATCATGGAAACAAGATATAGTTACTTATTATAATGACAATCCAAATTTGGTGAGGTTACTTTTTTATCAACTTCCAAGCAAAATACATCATTTTGCACTGATTGGTGCTAAATTAGGTGTACTTTGCGCCCCAAAAAGATTACATTTAGGCCTAAAAGTCAACGCTAAATTAGGCACACTTTGCACTGCCTTTTGCACTCCAAAAAGATTAAATTTAGGCCTAAAAGTCGGCGCTAAAGTCAGCGGTAATTGCTTCGACTATAGCACCGACTACTGGATCAAAATTTAAAAAAAAAATTCCCGCTTGCACATACCCCCAAAAAAAAAACTTTATTGATTTTTGGTGTTCATTTTTTGTTTGGAGAACAAGGTATCAATAGTTGGCTTTCAATAACTTAGTTGGATATTGTTGTGTTAATATGTCAATTTGCATTTCTTGTGTTGAGTTGTTTATTGATGCATATGATGAATTCTAAAGCGCTTCTCTGTTGGCCCTAGCACCCTTAAATGTAAGATTTCTCTTAGATGACAAATGATTACTCTTATATCTTTGGGGACCCTTCTTGGTGCCATTAGGATCATAATGAGTATACTAGTCTTGTGCTTGCTTACAAAAAGTGGTTGCAATTAACCTAATCTTGTGGTCATTATCCACAATATTTTGTGTGTGCCATGCTATCTCATATGCTTAAGTTTAATAGGCTAATAATGAATAGAAAACCCTTGTTTGCTTGCCTCCAACTAATGGACTTGTTGGAACCTAAAATTTCCTACCATTTTTTGCAAAAAATTTAGGTTCCCATGATGAAAAATCCAAATTCCACAACCTTTGCCACCATCCTCCATGCCTATGTTAGAATGGGAGCTTTGGAATAGGGTATGGACATCCATCAACACATAAAGGATAGATGAATTTTTGTTAGATCTTGTAGTTACAACTACCCTGTTAGACATGTATGCAAAATGTGGAAGCATAGACAAGGTACGTGAACTGTTTGACATAATGCCTCAAAGAAATGTGGTCTCATGGACTGCAATGACTGTAGGATATGTGATGAGTCTAGTTTATGACTCAATTTTGTTAGAATTTATTATCCATTTTCTGTAGTTATCATGGACTTTGGTATCTTGATCTTGATCTTTTCATGATATTTCCTGAAAACCATAAGATATTGGGCATAGATTATTTCCTATAATCTTTAATGACATTGACATGCTATATGAACTATCTATGTTAATTTTACATGTGGTTAATGAATTTTACTCTAAGATAGTTATAGATATGCAATTATTGTGCGTACTAATATTGTTATGCAGATATAATTAGTATCCTATAAAGTCAAGGAAGATTCTGTCAGTTGGTCACTTGCCATCAAAGTCAACAAGGTGGTCATTCAAATGTCAAATGGAGGGAAGATAACCGCCTTGTAACTGGTCTTAATTGCTTGTTGAGCGAATATAGGAGTTACTGTTGTGCTAGATTTGTGTTAAAGAAAACATGCTTGACCAGATTCCACGCATGCATAACCTCCTCTCCACTTTCTATGCTTTCCTTAAAGTGGCGTCCTATTCTGTTGGAGTTGACTGCCTTGCTAGGTAGTTGGTTTGTAGTTTTTCTTTCTATAAATAAGACTTAGATGCTCCTTCTGAGGGGTTGATTAATCTAAGGTTGTACTTGCATTATTAAGTTTTTCAATAATACAGTTATGTTGCTCGTTTGTGCTCATGTTTTCCAATGAATAAAATGAAGTTATAAGTTTGCATCTCTGAATTTACATTTGTCTTAAGAGATACTCATACAAGGGGGCCCACTTGGTGAGCATTCCATCCTTTAGTTTAGTTGTTATTTTATGTTAAGTAGTTAGTTAGAATCTAACACCGTATGTTCCTGCAGCCACTAGAATTCCATTCTATGTCTGTTCCTATAGCCAAAGCAGACATAGCAGTTTCCTATTTGTTTGCCTAGATTTTCATTTTTTGTCATGCACTTCAGCTTAGTATAGTTGTTGATTGATGTTCAGAATTTATGTTATTTCTTTCTAAGCAATTTACTTTCAACATTATGTCTTTCTTAGCCGTAAAATGAATGTGGCTACTTTGGAGTTCCTAGTGCACATACAGTACTGACCCATTTCAAGTTCACGTCCCTGGGTTGACAAGTTAAATGCATCTTCCTAGTGATTAAGATAGATATTCAGGTTAGATGTCCAATCTCTGAGTCACAACTTTATGGGCTTAGTTGTTAAATCATTGTAGGAGACCAAAAATTTTAGCGTCGTTGCCAGGGATGGTGTCAAATTAGGAAGATCTTTGGAGTCATTTTTAGTATTATTTCTTGCAGAAGTGTTTTTGAAGTGTGCTCTTAGTATACCCCTCATTTAGGAAGTAATGACCCACAATCCATTCACAACATTCTTTGTGTGAGTTGGTTGATACTGAGTATATACTACATGCATAGAAGTAGAAGAAGAGATGCTTTAGGGAGATTCCTTCCTAATGATCCTATTCCTGATGATAGCTTAGTTGATTATCCAAACTACCTAGCAGAAGAAGCAGAAGTGAATCCTTTTCTTGATGCATTCCATGATTTGAATAGTTTTGAAACATCCTCTGAAGAACAAGCTGTCCAAAACTTGATTGACAATCCATTTGCTTTGATAATTAGCCAAGCAACTATGGCTGCCCAAAATAGACCCAATCAACCAACCTTTCCATTTCCTATTGCTCATCAAAATGAAGTAGATAACCTCAAGAACATCCCTGCTTCAGTTCTCCCCAAGTTCTATGGACTTACAATAGAGGACCTAGACACCTTCTTGTTTGAATTTGATATCCTCTGCAGAAGCTATGACTACACTAATGCTCATAGGCTTAAGTTGTTTCCTACTACCATGAAAGATGTTGTACTGAGATGGTTTATGGGTCTAGGTAGTGATATTGTCAATACCTAGGATGATATGAAAGAGAAATTTCTTGAGAAGTATAAAGACTACTGTAGGGGTGGAGATATGAGAGGAGATGATATTTTTAGAATGCAGCAGAAAGAGGATGAAAGTTTGGAGAATTACATCTCAAGGTTCTTGTTTTGTTTGCAGAAATCTCCCCATCATACACTCAATGAGGAGTCTCAGAAACTACTTTTCCTTAGAGGAATAAGTGAGCATTGCATAGATGCCTTGGATTTGATGGGAGGAGGAGATATTACCCAAGTACCTTGGGAGGATATTAAGAAGATGTGGTAGAATTATTCTAGAGTAGTCATGAAGAAAGGAAGAGGTTACCATTCCCTTATGGGCAAAACCCCTACCAATGGAGTTTCAAGGATGGATATAACTCACTTGCTATCTAATTTTAAGTAAGATATCATAAATAATATGGCCACCCGACTAGACACACTTCAAGCAAAGAAGAAACAAGATGAGGTAGAGGCAATGTTGGTAGAATATTGCCCTCATTGCAGACAAAAGAAGAGGGACTACAGATGCAAGATAGTAGCTAATATTGACAGTAAGTAGATTCCACTTGAGTTCAAGCCAATCTAGGTTGAAGAAGATCAAGTCTACTATGTTGCACAAAGGAGGCCATGGGCTCCAAGACAAGGTATGCCACCAGATCCATTATCATTTTCCAGACCATATTTCAATACTTATGCATCTGGTAACCAATGGCAACAGCCATCTCCATCCAACTATGGAGGATATTCACCTTGGCCTTGGAATAACCCTCCAAACACTTGGAAAAATTACCAAAACCTTGCACACCAGTGACAACAACCTCAGGGGAAATGGCAGTCACCTCCAGGAAACTGGTAGCAAACATCTCAATGGAGGGGAGGACAACAATGGCCAAACAAGACAACTAATTACATGCAGCCACCTTCTCAGCCCCAACAACCTACTATAATGCCTCCTCCTGCTAGTTCCATTTCAAATACACCTAAACCTACTCAGTTACCAGCTCAGCCCTCACCTAATCCAAATAATAGACCATAGCAGTAGCCGGTATAATTCTGCTAATCCAAATCAATTCCTTGCATATGCTGTGAATGTAAGTGACATCCACCTATGTTCAGGAACTACCTTGTTAGTTTCTTCTAGACCCATCATTACTGAGCTTCCTAAGGAGGAAGAGGAGCCTTTAAATGCCCCCATTCAGCCAAATGCACCTAAAAATCCTGAACCAGTCCCAGTCAAGTAGACTGCACAAGAACCACCATTTGCACAGAGGTTGGAAACTATGAAAGAAAAGGAAGTGAAAGAGGAACCCACCTTTGACATTCTAGAGTAGTTGAAACATGTATGTGTCAAGATCACTCTATTTTAGGCCATAAAAGATATTCATATATATGGCAAAGCAATCAAGGAAGCATGCCTTAAGAAGCCAAGAAGAAAGAGGAAAGACCCCACTATGGTTCATGTGGTGGGAGAGTTGGCTGACATCATGCTTGGGAAAGTGACTGTTCCCAAATATAATGATCCAAGGAGTCCTGTGGTAGGAGTTGTTATAAATGGGATACAAATAAGGAATGTTCTAAATGATTTGGGAGCAGCAATAAATGTAATGACCAAGGATATCCTGCAACAACTAAATGTTGCAAACATGAGACCTACTCCTACTGTCCTGTAGTTTTGCTGATAGTTCTATTGTTCAACCTAATGGGAGTGTAGAGGACCTTGTGGTATCCTTGGACTCATGGGAATATCTAGCTAATTTCATGGTACTTTCTCCTAAAGCTATATTGGGAGGGTATCCCATCATTCTAGGAAGGTCATGGTTAGCCATAGATGATGCTTATATTAGATGTCAGTCAGGAGACATGACCATCTCTGATGGGAGAAGCACTAAAAAGCTTGTTCTTTACTCACCTGCATAGCCATCTCATGATATGGATAATCCTGTTTGGCCACATGTTGGTGAATAGGCCAAAGAAGCTAATTCTGTGGTATAGCTTATGATGTTTCGCAGAAGCTCTTTCATGCAGCTTCAAGAGGAAGATGAGATATTGTCTAACATAATTTAGAATCATTGTAAAATAGAGGAAGCATCATCCTCTCATTCTGCTGATCCAGTGAAGACACTTATTCCCACTTTTCCTGCATCAACAGGTATGTCTCATACATTGCTTCCATAAGAAATCAAGGTACCAAGCATTAGTGAAGCCACTATGGTAGAATTAACAACTCAAGTGGAGATTTCAAAAGAAAGATATCTAAATATTAACAACAAATTGACTCAAGAACAACAGTTGTCTTTGACAAACTTGTTAAAGAAACATAAGAATGCCTTTGCATGGGATTACCATGACATGAAAGGACTAAATCCCACATTATGCACCCATAGGATTTACATAAGGGAAGATTGTACACCAGTAAGACAGCCACAAAGGAGAATCAACCCTGCATTAAGAGAGATTGTCAAAGAAGAATTACAGAAGCTATTAGATGCCGAGTTTATCTACCCAATCTTAGATAGCTAGTGGGTGTCTCCTTTGGTTCTCATGCCCAAAAAGGGAGGGAAATGGCAAGTTTGTATTATTTATAGAGAATTAAACTCTGCCACCAAAAAGGATCATTTTCCCCTTCCTTTCATAGACCAGGTATTGGACTCACTTGCAGGAAAGTAGTACTTTTACTTCTTGGATGGGTTCAGCAGTTACAATCAGATACAGATTGCACTAGAGGACCAAGAGAAAAAAACCTTTACCTATCCTTGGGGGACTTATGCCTACTCAGTGCTTCCATTTTGCTTATTCAATGCACCTACAACTTTCCAAAGGGCAGTCATTAGCATATTTTCTGATAGCTCACATGATTGCATGGAAATCTATATGGACAATTTCACTACTTATGGTGCTACTTTTGATGAGGCATTGGAAAACTTAGGGAAGGTTTTGGAGAGATGTGAAGACCACAATCTATCCCTGAACAGTACAAAGTGCTTCATGATGATGCAGGAAGGAGTAGTGCTTGGCCACTATATCTCTCCAAAAGGAATTCAGGTAGACCCAACAAAGATTGAAGTGATAATCAATCTGCCCATTCCTGCAAAGCAAAAAGATGTCAGAAGCTTCTTGGGTCATGCAGGGTACTATAGGCATTTCATCAAGGATTTCAGCAAAATGGCAACCCCATTGTCTACTCTTCTCACTAAAGATGCTAAATTTTAGTGGAATGAAGACTGTAACAAGGCATTTTATGATTTAAAGGAAGCATTAACTCATGCTCTTGTACTCAAAGGGCCCAATTGGGAGCTCCTTTCCACATTCATATTGATGCATCAGATTATGCCATAGGAGTAGTCTTAGGGCAGAAAGAAGGAGCCATTGAACATGCTATTTATTTTGTAAGAAAAAACTTGCAGGGAGCTGAATTCAATTATACAGTGATAGAAAAGGAAATGCTGGTAGTAATCTATGCCCTCAACAAATTCAGGCACTACATAACAGGCTACCAAATCTTTGTGCACACAGATCATGTAGCCATTAGGTATCTCATGAACAAACCCCTGATATCAGGTAGATTAGCAAGATGGGTGTTGCTAATGCAAGAATTTGACATTACCATTGTGGATAAGCCAGGGAAGGCCAATGTTGTTGCAGACTTTCTTTCAAGGCTGACTACATCAGAGGACAACCAAGTCATTGATGACTTTTTCCCTGATGAACACTTGTTTTCCATCACTATGCAAACACCCTAGTATGCTGACACAACTAATTATCTGGTCACAGGGAGAGTCCCTCCTCATTTCTCTCCAAAGGAGAGGACGCTCATTGAAAAGTCTTTTCCTTTATCATGGATTGCTGGATGTTTGTTCTACATTGGACCAAACCATGTCATGCGGATATGTGTGAGAGAAGATGAAACATATGATATTTTGCATTCATGCCACAATGAACCACGTGGAGGGTATTTTGTAGCCAAGAGGACAACAATGAAGATTTTAAATACAGGTTATTACTGGCCAACACTCCACAAGGATGCAGGAAGATATACAAGGAAATGTGACAGATGCCAGAGGATGGGATGACCAACTAAATCTGATGAGATGCTCCTTTACCCTCAGCTAGTGATCACTCCATTTGATAAGTGGGGATTAGATTTTGTAGGACCCATTGATCCTCCATCCAATGGTAAATCCTATATCTTAGTATGTACTGATTATGTAACCAAATGGGTAGAAGTTAAGGCCATGAAGCATGCAAGAGATAACAAGGTTATAGAATTTCTTTATGAGGAAATTTTCACACGGTATGGGGTTCCCAGAGAGATAGTGACTAATCAAGGAGCTCAATTCACCTCAACCCTAGTTGCAGCACTAGTCAATGAGTACAACATAAGGCACAAGAAATCTACTCCTTATCACCCTCAGGCCAATGGCCAATTTTTAGGTGACTAACAAGGAAATTGAAGCCATTCTAACCAAAACTGTGGCTGTCCATAGGAAGGATTGGGCAAATAGGCTTCCAGAAGTTGTCTGGGCCTATAGGACAACTTGGAAAACAACCACAGTCTTCACCCCTTTTGAGTTGCTGTATGGAAAGACATCTATGATGCCCATTGAATTTTAACATAAGACTCTTCGGACTACAATAGACTTGGGGATGGATATCTCTAAGGCACAAAAGGACATAATCATGCAGCTCAATGCTTTGGATGAGATGAGGAAATCAACCTTGCATCACACAGAGGTAGTGCAGAATCAGAGAATAAAGTGGCATGACAAATTCATCAAAGACAAGAAATCTAGCCAGGTGACTCGGCACTGCTTTACGGCTCAAGGTATCAGGATAATGCAGGAAAACTACAGACAATGTGGCTAGGACCATATGAGGTTGTTGAAGTTTTCCCCAATGATGTTGTTCAACTCACCACCATTGACCTTGTCAGATTTAACCTGCTCGTCAATGGTCATCACCTCAGGTTGTATCACAAGCCAACTTCAAAGGATGAATTCTTGCAACAATTCACTCAACATGCAACTCCCGAACTTCTTGCAGCCGAAGGCAGCGGACCTAGTGTCCCTCCTTCTGGCTAACCAAGGTACGACACTTGTCATAATAATGACTTCCACTTTTGTGGGGGTCCACTTCTTCATTCATTCACCCATCTGCCCATCCATATCCATCATTCTCTCTTCCGTCACGTTGCCACGATCTCACTTCAATCCACCTCACTTTATTCTGCTCCACTTTCATTCATTGCTCAATGAATTTCTTAAAAGGTGACCGGTACTTTCTCCATCATTATTGCAACCGATCTTCCAAACATCAAGGTATGTGCACATCAATTTGTTATATCTTACTTATCTTTTAGTACATTCCTTTAATTACTATAAATTAATGTCGATGTTCTCCATAGCATGTAATTATTCCCTACCCTGTCAAATCAAGCATCACCATTCCGCATGTGAGGACACATGCTCAAATTTAGTTTGGGGAGGGAGTGTGAATACCATGTCCACGTGTCAGTCCATGTTGGTTTACGCCAGCACGTTAGCAAAGTTTAAAATTGATTTGATTTGAATTCTGAGTGAGATGACATCTCGCAAGTGTGAGGTGATAGCCATCATTGATTACTCCTTACTTCCTGAACTACTCTTTTCATAATCTTGAGTCCCCAAATAAGGAAAATTTAGATGACATTGGCATTGGAAATTTAGCAGTGTTACAGGAAGACAAAGATTGCAGGAGAAAAACTTTACAGAGTGATTGATTGTTTTCAAACAGCTAAACAATGGGAGGTGGATTAATTTGAAATGAACCCTTGGTTCATGAAGTATTACTACAGGATGCACCCAGCCAGGCCGAGTTTAGAAATTGTGGGTGGTTAGATTATTTCCTGAAGCTAAATGGTTTTAATGAAGATGTTGCATTGGAATTTTCCCAGACATTGTCTGAAGGTAAGGCCACGGTAAAAGGGTTAGAGGTATTGGCTACTGAAGAAAAGATTGCAGAAGTTACAGGATTGCCTGCTGACGGTGAAAATTACCTTGTTTCTGGAGACGCCAAGTCAGCTAGGGCTGAATTTATAGAACCTGGTGACCCTCCAATAATAGTGGACAAATAGTGAGCCAAGAGAACATCTCTACCTGAGCCATGGAAGCAAGTAGCTATTCATGTTGTAAGGTACATTACTTGTGAAGGTCGTCAATTGAATCTTCATTCTGTGCATTTCAAACTTCTGAATCATATAAGGCATGGGAGAAGAATGAATGTGCCAAATGTGCTATACCACCTTCTCTCAATCATGGTGGCCAAGACCCAAAAAGGTAGGTCTAATTCTGTTTCTCACCATTGTTTGATCAAATTGTTAGTTGAAAAGTCTCTGCATGATGTGTCTGATATGAATTGGGAAGAATTCCTAAATATTGATCAAATTAGACCAAAGCATTTGCGACCTATAGTTGTGCCTCAACTGTGTAGGACTAGGAGGAGACTGAGTTCTATTGAAGCTACTCCTGGAACCTCAACTTCTGGTATAAACCCTCCTGCAGCTGAACAAACTATAGAGATTAGTTCTTCTGAGGTAGAGCATTTAGACAAAGAGAGTTCTTCTTCAGATTTTGATGATGATGTTCCTCTTGGCAACCTAATTTGAACTAGGGCATAGAAGAAAGAGGCAGAAATAAGAAAGGGTAAAGCTAAAAAGAAAACTGCAGGAAAGGAACTTCTAAGCAATAAGAAACGGAAGGTTGACATTGTTCTTCCTGCAGCCAAAGAAAAACATGAGAGCCCTCCTAGAAAATCAAGACATGTTGGGCCAGCCTTTGGTGTGCCTCCACAGAGAAGCCCTAGGGCTGAAGAAACGTCACCAGAAGATACAGAGGCTCCAATGGGGCATGTGGATGTTGAAGGAAATGATATATTTGAGGAAGCAACAAATGTAACATTGGCAGACCTTGCTTCCGTCGCTGAACAAATTGAGAGTCAGGGATATGAAGACAACCAGGAATTCCTGCAGTAAGAGGCCCTGCAGCCAGAATTGGCTGAACATTTAGGAACCCTGCAATTAGTGCTATATGAAGGGCAACCATCAGTACCAAGAAAAATTTTGGTAGGAATACACAGGCCCTCTGATTTTTCAATGCATATGGTAGCTATGAATTTATGGAATGAGATGTAGAGGAGAGAAGAAGAATGGAAAAAGGAGAAACGCAGGTTGAAGGAAGAAATTCAAAAGAAAGATGAAGAGATTGAAGATAAGAATGTAGAAATTGTGACTTTAAAGGAGAGAGTGGATAATATGGTAGCCTTAGTGCCTCAGGTATTAGAGTGCGGGACTCCTCTAAGGGTCTATGCTCTACATTTGAAGGAGAAGTATCTTTCTTTTAAACTAGCAATGATTGTTTCAGGTTTGAATCCTTCCATTGAAACTCCTCTTGAATTTTTCAATGCTGATCGGATTGCTCCTCCTGAAATGAAGAATTTGTTGTGTGAATTCTATTTACATAATTATGCTGTGTCCCAAGATCATGATTGGAATCCCTTGTTGTATGTTGGGGATGTTCAATTAAGGGCATTTATGTCTTGGATACAAAATGAGATTAGTTGGGGACAATAGTTAGGGCTTATAGGAAAATAGAATTCAACACTCCCCTGTCCATCAGAGCTAAATCTAGAAATCCAGAGAGCATTTTCAATGATTGGCACAGAATTCTTTATAGACCAAGCTATGGCAATAGAATCCTGGCTGAGAGAGAAGCAGTTTATAGAGAATATGAGAAGGTAGCAAACACTATAGGGGAATCTATAAAGGGATATTTGGCACAAAGGTGGAACAGTTTGTCTGATGAACTAAAAGAAGCGGAGCCTCACTCTCTGCAAAACTATGCTGCAGCATGTAAAAGAGTGGATAGATATATACAGATTGGGAGGACAAAGGGGCAATTTTGGCTTCCCTTAATTTTCCAACCACCTATCCTATTATGGCCTGTGCCAAATTCTAGGTACTACTAGTATGATATTGTTGAAGAGAGACAGAGATGGAGCGGATCGGATAGACAACAAGGGTTCTATTGGGATCCTAATTCATGCACTATAGAAACTGATAGAGGACAACTGGCAGTTGCTAATTTTAGGGCATTGACCAAACAGAAGAACAACCCTTCCTATGCTGGACAACTAGCAAAGTCTTAGGTTGGGGAGAGTGATGAGTCTAGTTTATGACTCAATTTTGTTAGAATTTATTATCCATTTGTTGTAGTTATCATGGACTTTGGTACCTTGATCTTGATCTTTTCATGATATTTCCTCAAAACCATAAGATATTGGGCATAGGTTATTTCCTATAATCTTTAATGACATTGACATGCTATATGAACTATCTATGTTAATTTTACATGTGGTTAATGAATGTTACTCTAAGATAGTGACATATATGCAATTATTGTGCGTACTAATATTGTTATGCAGATATAATTAGCAGCCTATAAAGTCGAGGAAGATTCTGTCAGTTGGTCACTCGCCATCAAAGTCAACAAGGTGGTCATTCAAATGTCAAATGGAGGGAAGATAACCACCTTGTAACTGGTCTTAATTGCTTGTTGAGTGAATATAGGAGTTACTGTTGTGCTAGATCTGCGTTAAAGCAAACATGCTTGACTAGATTCCATGCATCCATAACCTCCTCTCCACTTTCTATGCTTTCCTTAAAGTGGTGTCATCCTATTCTGTTGGAGTTGACCGTCTTGCTAGGTAGTTGGTTTGTATTTTTTCTTTCTATAAATAAGACTCAGATGCTCCTTCTGAGGGGTTGATTAATCTGAGATTGTACTCACATTATTAAGTTTTTTAGTAATACAGTTGTGTTGCTCGTTTGTACTCATGTTTTCCAATGAATAAAATGAAGTTATAAGTTTGCATCTCTGAGTCTACATTTGTCTTAAGGGGTACTCATCCAAGGGGGCCCACTTGGTGAGCATTCCATCCTTTAGTTTAGTTGTTATTTTCTGTTAAGCAATTAGTTAGAATCTGGCACTACATGTTCCTGCAGCCACTAGAATTTGATTCTGTGTTTGTTCTTGCAGCCAAAGCAGACAAAGTAGTTTCTTATTTGTTTGCCTAGATTTTCATTTTCTGTCATGCAATTCAACTTAGTATAGTTGTTGATTGATGTTTAGGATTTATGTTATTTCCTTCCAAGCAATTTACTTTCAACATTATGTCTTTCTTAGCTGTAAAATGAATGTGGCTACTTTGGAGTTCCTAGTGCACATACAGAGCTGACCCATTTCAAGTTCACGTCCCTGGGTTGATAAGTTAAATGCATCTTCATAGTGATTAAGATAGCTATTCAGGTTAGATGTCCAATCTCTGAGTCACAACTTTATGGGCTTAGTTGTTAAATCATTATAGGAGACCAACAATATGCACAAAATGGATTTGTTGAAAAGGCTTAAAAATTTTTAAAGCAAATGCAATTAGCTGGTGTAAAGCCAAATTCCACAACCTTTACCACCATCCTCCCTGCCTGTGTCAGAATGGGAGCTTTGGAATAGGGTATGGACATCCATCAATACATAAAGGATAGAGGAATTTTGTCAAGTGTTGTAGATGCAATTGCCCTGTTAGACATGTATACAAAATGTGGAAGCATAGACAAGGCACGTGAATTGTTTGACAAAATGCCTCAAAGAAATGTGGTCTCATGGACTACAATAACTACAGGATATGCAAAAATGGATTTGTTGAAAAGGCTTCAGAAATTTTAAAGCAAATGCAATTGGCTGGTGTAAAGACAAATTCCACAACCTTTGTCACCATCCTCCCTGCCTGTATCAGAATGGGATCTTTGGAATAGGGTATGGACATCATCAATACATAAAGGATAGAGGAATTTTGTCAGATGTTGTAGTTACAACTACCCTATTAGACATGTATGTAAAATGTGGAAGCATAGACAAGGCACATGAACTATTTGATAGAATGCCTCAAAGAAATATTGTCTCATGGACTACAATGACTGTAGGATATGCACAAAATGGATTTGTTGAAAAGGCTTCAGAAATTTTAAAGCAAATGTAATTGACTGGTGTAAAGCCAAATTCCACAACCTTTGCCACCATCCTCCCTACTTGTGTTAGAATGGGAGCTTTGGAATAAGGTATGGACATCCATCAATACATAAAGGATAGAGGAATTTTGTCAGATGTTGTAGTTGTAACTGCCCTGTTAGACATGTATGTAAAATGTGGAAGCATAGACAAGGCACGTGAACTATTTGATAGAATGCCTCAAAGAAATGTGGTCTCATGGACTGCAATGATTGCAAGATATGCACAAAATGGATTTGTTGAAAAGGATTCAGAAATTTTAAAGCAAATGCAATTGGCTCGTGTAAATCCAAATTCCACAACATTTGCCACCATCCTTCCTACCTGTGTCAGAATGGGAGCTTTGGAATAGGGTATGGACATCCATCAATACATAAAGGATAGAGGAATTTTGTTAGATGTTGTAGTTGCAACTGCCCTATTAGACATGTATGCAAAATGTGGAAGCATAGACAAGGCACGTGAACTGTTTGACATAATGCCTCAAAGAAATGTTGTCTCATGGACTACAATGACTGTAGAATATGCACAAAATAGATTTGTTGAAAAGGCTTCAGAAATTTTAAAGCAAATGCAATTGGCTGGTGTAAAGCTAAATTCCACAACCTTTGCCACCATCCTTCCTGTCTGTGTCAGAATGGGAGCTTTGTAAGAGGGTATGGACATCCATCGATACATAAAGGATAGAGGAATTTTGTTAGATGTTGTAGTTGCACCTGCCATGTTAGACATGTATGCAAAATGTGGAAGCATAGACAAGGCACGTGAACTATTTGATAGAATGCATCAAAGAAATGTGGTCTCATGGACTGCAATGACTGCAAGATATGCACAAAATGGATTTGTTGAAAAGGATTCATAAATTTCAAAGCAAATGCAATTGGCTGGTGTAAAGCCAAATTCCACAACCTTTGCCACCATCCTCCCTGCCCGTGTTAGAATGGGAGCTTTTGAATAGGGTATGGACATCCATCGATACATAAAGGATAAAGGAATTTTGTCGGATGTTGTAGTTGCAACTGCCCTGTTAGACATGTATGCAAAATGTGGAAGGATAGACAAGGCACGTGAACTATTTGATAGAATACCTCAAAGAAATGTTGTCTCATGGACTACAATGACTGTAGGATATACACAAAATGGATTTGTTGAAAAGGCTTCAGAAATTTTAAAGCAAATGCAATTGGCTGGTGTAAATCCAAATTCCACAACCTTTGCCACCATCCTCCCTGCCTGTGTCAGAATGGGAGCTTTGGAATAGGGTATGGACATCCATCAATACATAAAGGATAGAGGAAGTTTGTCAAATGTTGTAGTTGCAACTACCGTATTAGACATGTATGCAAAATGTGGAAGCATAGACAAGGCACGGTAACTATTTGACAGAATACCTCATAGAAATGTGGTCTCATGGACTGCAATGACTGCATGATATGTACAAAATGGATTTGTTGAAAAGGGTTTAGAAATTTTAAAGCAAATGCAATTGGCTAGTGTAAAGCCAAATTCCACAACCTTTGCCACCATCCTCCCTGCCTGTGTCAGAATGGGAGCTTTGGAATAGGGTATGGACATCCATCAATACATAAAGGATAGAGAATTTTGTCAGATTTTGTAGTTACAACTGCCCTGTTAGACATGTATGCAAAATGTGGAAGCATAGACAAGGCACGTGAACTGTTTGATAGAATGCCTCAAAGAAATGTGGTCTCATGGACTACAATGACTGCAGGATATGCACAAAATGGATTTTTTGAAAAGGCTTGAGAAATTTTAAAGAAAATGCAATTGGCTAGTGTAAAGCCAAATTCCACAACCTTTGACACCATCCTCCCTACCTGTGTCAGAATGGGAGCTTTGGAATAGGGTGTGGACATCCATCAATACATAAAGGATAGAGGAATTTTGTCAGATGTTGTAGTTACAACTGTCCTGTTAGACATGTATGCAAAATATGGAAGCATAGACAAGGCATGTGAATTGTTTGACAAAATGCCTTAAAGAAATGTTGTCTCATGGACTGCAATGACTGCAGGATATGCACAAAATGGATTTGTTGAAAAGGCTTTAGAAATTTTAAAGCAAATGCAATTGGTTGGTGTAAAGCCAAATTCCACAACCTTTGCCACCATCCTCCCCGCCTATGTCAAAATGGGAGCTTTGGAATAGGGTATGGACATCCATCAATACATAAAGAATAGAGGAGTTTTGTCAGATGTAGTAGTAACTACCCTGTTAGACATGTATGCAAAATGTGGAAGCATAGACAAGGCACATGAACTGTTTGACAGAATACCTATTAGTTCCTAATGAAAGTGTTTGAAGTTTAAAAATTATGAATAGGATTGTGAAATGTTATTTGTGATGACCAGTGCTTTCATCTATTGGGCAATAGAGTCAAAAGTTAATGGTATATGGATCCCTATAATTGGTTTAACTTAGATTACTGGGCACTTAGGTGAATCTACACCTTGTGTAAATGTACAAAGATGTTGAGTTGTAAGGTTCTTCTTACTGATCCCAATGATATTTTCTTAAATCTTTGTGGTCGTAGGAAAGGATTTTTATTCAAGTGGAAAGGAAACCTAACAAGATGACCAGTCTTAAAGGATTTTTAACTCTTAGGTAGAGACCAATAAACACAGGAAGCTTTAGTAGGAATTAAATCAACTTTCCAAAAAAAAAATCAAATTGATCACACAGAAACAACAATTGTGCTCTGACAAATTAAACATACCCTTGATATATTAATTTGAACTGATTTAAGAAATCATTTTGGAGACAACCACACAACTCATAAACATGAAATTCCACACAACAATTGAACACCAAAAATATAATCCACCAGAAAACTTCTACTCCTTTGCATTAAATTATAAGTTTAGAGCACATGAGAATATAACATAACATAAGTATTGCAGGTTTTAGATTTGCATATATATATTAAAGAGTCTTGTAATTGTTCTCATAATTTGAAGCAGCCTTGGTGTCCCTTATTTATGGGATGTAAAACACGCTTCAAGCTGAAAGGACATGCCTTTTCATAAACATACTTCTAACTAATGCAATGATTAAGGAAATAAGAAAATAATTTACAGATACGCAAGGCGATCAATACTGTGCTCAATTATTCATCAGAGGTAGACTCATGACCCATAGGTCTAGCAAAGTCATCTCTTCAAGATTAATTTTGACATGTCCAAGGTAGCTACTAAAAAATGTATCTCCACACTCCTGTATATTCACTATGTCTTGGATATAAACATGTTTACTCTGGCCAGGTGATCAATGTACTCCTGTTCAACACATGTATCTGAAGCAATTATATCACTTATAGCAAATTCTAGGGTGAACAACTTCTTGAGGCACTGATAGGTATTATCCAATACTTTTTCTTCATCATTCACCTTATCCAGGAGTGGTTGCAGCATCTAGCTCATTTCCCTTACCCAGTCATCCTTATCTCAAAGATCACTTCTAGAAAAAGAAGTTTGGAAATGTTAACTCAAGGTTTTGATCAAAATCATTTAGGTCATCAGTCAATGTAGTGTTATACTTGTCATGCTGGATAATTAAGTTGTTATATTACTCAAGTATTTGACCCTGGAGACCTGACTTAGCACTCAATTCTTCTTTCATTTCTAATAGCCTCAAATGAAGCCCTTTATGCTCTTGATGTCCAAGATATGTCCCTTTATGCATACTCCAGGTTTGGTCACTGAACTTCATTATTTTATCAAATCTTCTTTTGATCAATGTTGAGGCCATGTGGTTTTTGATTGATTTTATCTCGCCCTCAAGTTGTTCACTCTTCTTTTGAAACTTTTCTGCTTTGGTCTTCCAGTAATTTGAATCAGCTTTTGCCTCAAGGATCTTTTGATCTTTTTCCAGGTAGGGTGAATAAGAACTTGAAGGCATTCTATCCTTGTAAGTGGCCACCTCTTGTCTTAGTTTTGCATTCTCAGCCATATAAGCATTATTTTTCTTTATCAACTGCTCAATCTAAGCCTTAGTAAATCTTACCACATTGATATTGAGGTCAGCAGTTTCAAGAGGGTCTGTGTCCTCAACTCTATGGATCAACAAATGGCCAAATGCTTCATCAGGATAGAGGGAACATATTAGCAATATCTTTTTATCAGGGTAATAGCCTGATCCATTCTTAATCTTATCCAATGCCTCAATATTAAGCTGCATTTTCTTTTCTTCATTCTTTCTGAAGGTATCAAAAACAATGGCTGAAGTCATGTCCCACCTAGGGACCAATACCACTCCTGCTTCTTTGAGTAATTGTCTACCTTTCTTTGGTGTCAAGTCATTCATGGCATTGTTTATTTCTAACTAAAGTTCTTGAAGAACTTCCTCTTGAACTTCAGGAGTAATGTCCTTCATCCTTTCCCTGGCCTATTTTTTTTTGTACTCATAAAGGAAGGCTTTGAATTTTGAGGTTTTAATGAAATCAGCATCTGCAATGAATTTCTGACTGGCCAAATATCTCACATCATCTGTTAATTCATCAAAAGTTTCTATTCTGACTTCCTCTCTATCCACATGGGGCTCATATTCCTCAGTAAGTGAAGAGGATGCTTGCAAGTCTTTATTTTTCCCCTCTTCACTTTTTTCTTCAAAAGAAATTTCTGGAGTTTGTTGAGGAGATAATTGGCAAATAGGAATCTCATCTTTTGCTTGAGTTCCTTTAATATCTTTTCCTTTTATTTCAAAAACATAGGAAGGGACATTTTGAATCAAATCTATAGCATTTATTATCAATGTATCCAGCCTTTCAATAGGATCATTCACATCCATGAAGGCTCCGCTATAAATGGGGTTTTTGGCTACCCTCCAAGCCTCAACAAGTGTTATCTTATAATACAAATCTCTTCTTTCAATTGCATCTTGCTCATCACAGTTTCTAACCAGGTCATCATCGACAAATAAAACATGGTCATATCCTCTAAGCTTTTGTTTTGTCTTGACACTATTTATGGAACCTTCTGGATCAAAGCTTTCTCTGCAACTTCCTGATGGTAGCCTATAATGTTCCATTTTTTTGTCAATTAACTGGTACCCCTTGTCGGACATAACTGTGAAATCTCCAAAACATAGAATGCCTAGCATAAAAGACTGCTTATTATGTCTTTTTAAGTGCATAAAATCAGAAAGAGCAAGCTATCTTACAATCTCCAGATAAGCCACCCTATCAGGACAAGTTTTTGGTAGTAGAAGAGGAGACCCTTCAAACCCAAACACTCTTATTTTTGTATAGTCAGTGTAAGAATACCAATCTCCCCAATTATGAGCAAATTTTCTAGTCTCATACTTGTCCTTTGGTCTCAAAAACTTCTAAATTTCAGGTGATAGGTTGTAATTATAAGGATGCCCTAAGTGTTTATACACTAGTTTCACAAAGTACTCTTCAAAATATATATAATAGGATTTGTCACACCTGTTGTCCCATATGGCAGTCCATCTTTGGATGGGCTTCACATCTCCATTTATATCCAATTCCCTTAATCCCAGGCATTTGTCCCACAATCCCCAGTTTTGGCCTTCATACAAAACTAGATGCAATAATAGGGAACAATGCCTGAATTTACTACCTCTTCCCTTGATGGAAACCAGTTCGTTGTGAAGGGTACTAGCTAAGAACTCAGCATAATCAAAATGCAGCGCCTATTGGCTTTGGATATTAGCTGTTAAAACCATGGGAGCTACTTCCTTAAACATCTTAGCCTCCACTCCTAACAATTGGCCTACAGAGAAATAAGTATACTGAAGGTGTTCTTCAAACAGTTCAATAGAAAATGGGGGACCCTCTACAACTGAAAAAACCCTTAATTTGTTGTTTCCATCATGAGGTCGGTGCACAGGCAACCTCCATCTTTTGTAATTGTTACTCAAGTTATAATATTCACCAATTAAATCCCTAATTCTGAGTTTCACATCAAAGCTACTATCTAGTTGGAATACCATTGAAATGTAGTCCTGGGTGACAGGGAAAAATCTCATACCATCCTTCAATTCAATCATGTAGTTTTGCAAGTTGTAGCTTTCAGCTAACATTTTAGGAATTCCACATTCACAAAAACATTTGGCACTACTAACTTTCCTAAATTCAGCCACCATGGGTTTGACACAGGGGAACGCCTATGCATTTTCTTGTAGTGGTAGATGAAAAGATCATACCCCCTTATGGGATTCCACACATATCCTACTTGTTTGTATTCATCCTCTAATTTCTCTGCGTTTGGATTTAATTGGGCATTCCTCTAGAATTTTTGCCCTGATTTGGATATTGGTCTATTAAGTCCTTGTTCAGGTGTCTTTCGTTTAACTTTTGGCTTTTAGCCTTAGGGTTATTAGATGTTTCTTCCATGATGAAATGCAAGAGATTTTTCTTAGATGCAATTCTGAATCAGAAAGCTTAAGCTTCATAACACTTACTTGGAAAACTGAACTGTATCAGTCGCAGATGCTTTCCCCAGCTCCCGTGCTTGCGTACTAAACCAAATATTTCAAGATTTCCCCTTTTACTCTACTCTGATCATTAACGGTGGCTTTCAAATCATCAAGGAAACGTTAAATTTTTTCAACATATCACCTCCTGTCACCTTGCTAAAATAATCATTTCATTTGAAGGATTTATCATTTCTTTATTTATCAGGACCTCATTATAGCTCAAATGGTGGTCTTGTCGAAATCCCCTCCATTTGATATATGTGCCTTTCCTTAATGTTTTCTTAATTATCAGCATGTTCATTTTTTCGGGGAGACTGAATATGGACTCCCTTCGACACTTCGAAATATTAGTCATTCGGCAGGACATATCTCTAAGTCACCCCCTCATGCCGAAATGGAATGTTACTTCTATATTTTAAAATCTCATCGATTGGTTCCTTTTAGGCTGGAATGTCGAAGAGACCTTAGAAAGATTCATCTCAACACTCTGATATCTTTGTCTCTTCGAACTCAAAATGTCAGCTCGAAATACTTGTCAAGTGTTCATGTATGCGGATATTGATTTAATCATTTTATCGGTGTGACACATTAAAGGTGTCACACCAACCTCCCGATCATCTTATAACATTTTTTGGGGTGTCGAAGTGATTTTAGAAGGAGTCCTGCCAATATGTCGAAGGTTCTTCCATAAGACTAAGGCTTTGACACACTGTATATGAATTTTTCGTGGGTCAAAGGCAGATATGGTGGGGATGCTGATTAAATAAATGAAAAGTACATGGCAAGAAATAGATCTTATGGGTGAATTCTTTAGGGTATAAATTTTTGTCCCAACAAATCCATCAATACATAAAGGATAGAGGAATTTTGTCAGATGTTGTAGTTGCAATTGCCTTGTTAGACATGTATGCAAAATGTGGAAGCATAAACAAGGCACGTGAATTGTTTGACAAAATACCTCAAAGAAATGTTGTCTCATGGACTGCAATGACTACAGGATATGCACAAAATGAATTTGTTGAAAAGGCTTCAGAAATTTTAAAGCAAATGCAATTGGCTAGTGTAAAGCCAAATTCCACAACCTTTGCTACCATCCTCCCTGCCTGTGTCAAAATGGGAGCTTTGGAATAGGGTATGGACATCCATCAATACATAAAGGACAAAGGAATTTTGTCAGATGTTGTAGTTGCAATTGCCCTGTTAGACATGTATGCAAAATGTGGAAGCATAGACAAGGCATGTGAACTATTTGACAGAATGCCTCAAAAAAATGTGGTCTCATGGACTGCAATGACTATAGGATATGCACAAAATGGATTTGTTGAAAAGGCTTCAGAAATTTTAAAGAAAATGTAATTAGCTGGTGTAAAGCCAAATTCCACAACCTTTGCCACCATCCTCCTTGCCTGTATCAGAATGGGAGCTTTGGAATAGGGTATGGACATCCATCAATACATAAAGGATAGAGGAATTTTGTCAAATGTTGTAGTTCCAACTACCCTGTTAGACATGTATGCAAAATGTGGAAGCATAGACAAGGCACGTGAACTATTTGACAAAATGCCTCAAAGAAATGTGGTCTCATGGACTGCAATGACTATAGGATATGCACAAAATGGATTTGTTGAAAAGGCTTCAGAAATTTTAAAGCAAATGTAATTTGCTAGTGTAAAGCCAAATTCCACAACCTTTGCCACCATCCTCCCTGCTTGTGTCAAAATGGGAGCTTTGGAATAGGGTATGGACATCTATCAATACATAAAGGATAGAGGAATTTTGTCAGATGTTGTAGTTGCAACTACCTTGTTAGACATGTATGCAAAATGTGGAAGCATAGACAAGGGACGTGAATTGTTTGACAGAATGCCTCAAAGAAATGCTTTTTTTTTTGGTAAACACTACCAGATATGGGGGTAGCTCCCTATATTAAAATATCAAAAAAAAAAGTTACATAGAAAGATGAGGCATTACATCTAGTGATATATATAACCTATGCCTGCAGCAATATCCACCATCCTAGCTATTACATTTTCATCAATCAGACCCGGGTTGGCTTCCAAGAATTTTAAAAACTCTCCTATGTTTTTCTTTCTCCACGCCCTTTTTGTAGATGGCCCAGGCTTTGTGCAACTTCACCTTCTTCTTCTCCTCATTCAGGCTAAGGGTGGCAAGAGAAAATCCCTATTCAAGCTCCACTGCAACACCATCCATGAAGTCCTGACCATGTCCATCAAATCTTCCCTCACCAATCTCATTGCAACTCTTAGCCCCCAGAGCCTTGCTCCCACAACTTGTACATAGTTCTCGAAAAAATGTTCCAACATTTGTCTGTCATGCGTGTGCCCTCCTGACCAGAAACTGGCCCCAATCACTTTCAAGATGGCCACTTTTTCTTCATCGGAGGATTTGTTGAATAGGTATGCAATCTATTGCCCTCTGGTTTCATCCTCCTCGCAGCGGCACTCCACTCTAAAATGCTGAGGCATCGCTTCGTTTAGACCATTCCTGAGAACAAATAGCATAATTTGCTTCAATCTCGCCTTAGCTTAAAAAGAAGCCTGTGGGCAAGTTCTCCCTTGACCTCCAATCCCAAGGATCACCATTCCATGCGTAGGATTTTGCCACCTATGGGAAAGTGGTACATTCGTATCATTTGGGCTAACTCCATTTGCAGGTTCATTCTTAGAGTCTGCCATCGTATCCTTCTTGAGGATTCTCCTGCTTCTCCTATGGTGACCTCTTGTTTTATAGAAGCCTTGAGAGGCTTCATCAAAGCCTACAGATCCTAAGGCTAGCAACTAATTTGCACTTTAGAAGTACTTCTGCGCTCATTCTGCCCACCTCCATTTGGACTCACTTCCATCCTTGCCTTCAAGAGATTGATGTGTGACAAACCTTGCACTAGTAATTGATAGGAACATCCTTTCACTTTTGTAGTAGTGGACAATTTCATGAGTCTCATGACATATGGTGCAATTAGGTATCTGTTGAGCAAGAGGGAAGTATATGGTATTAATAGCTTGAGCTCCCACCACTAGATAGTTTGTAGTTGTATGCCCCTTAGTGTGGCACTCTGTTCATCATAAACAGAAAAGGATAGAGGAATTTTGTCAGATGTTGTAGTTGCAACTGCCCTGTTAGACATGTATGCAAAATGTGGAAGCATTGACAAGGCACGTGAACTATTTGATAGAATGCCTCAAAGAAATGTGGTCTCATGGACTGCAATGATTGCAGGATATGCACAAAATATGGAATCATAGACAAAAAAACGTGAACTGTTTGACAGAATTCCTCAAAGAGATGTCATCTCATGGAATGCAATGATTGTAGGATATGCACAAAATGGATTTTGTAAGGATTCTCTCAAAATCTTTGAATTAATTAAGCACTCTGGAACATATCCTAACATTGTAAGCTTTGCTTGTATTCTAGGTGCATGCAGCCATGTAGGTTTAATGGATGAGAGTTGTACATACTTCAATCACATTTGTAACCCTTATTGCATTACACCTACAGTTGATAATTATGTGTGCATGGTTGACCTCCTTTCCCATGCTAGCTATCTTGAAGGCACCCTAAACTTTATCTTTCTTTCTAAATCCCTAAATTTGCCCTATTCCCGCTCACATTGAATACTTGTGAGCGGGAATAGGGCTAACAAATTTCCTTTCTAAAATTGGCCAGATAAAGCCATATTGCTAACTTCATTTTTTTTTCAAACAAAATAGACCTTTATCTTAAGGTTACTCATGAACCTTAGGATAAATAATTTTTGAAAAAAAAAACTATGCATTCCTTAATGACATGTAAGAGAATTTAATCAACTGCTACTTAAAAACTCTTTAATGTTTTTGTCTAATGTAGGTTATTAGATTAATAGTGAAAAGAACATACATGGACCAAGCAATTTGTGGCACTTAAGGTTATGTAATAGAATTTACAGTTGAAAGTTAAATTTATAACAATTTTTTTATGATCTTTACTAATGTTTATTGGAATTGTTGCATGTTTTACATCATTGGAATGACATATTAGCTATAACTTTTTTGAAATTTTATTATGGTATGTGCACTTTAATATGATGTAATATGATTATGGTTTCATTTCATATGTTGTAATATTAGATATATAACAGAAAAATAAATTATTGCATGAAATAAATAATAACTTTTCATTTTAAATATTTTTTCTACAGAACATGGGTCTTCCAGAAGATCAAGATGATCCTCGTGATAGAGATCCAAATTATGTTGGTTCTGGTATAGATCACATGGCAGAGGATGATGATGACGCAGTGATGAAGGGGGTAAATCACAAAACACACAACAACAGAAATGGATCACAGAAAATAGAACTTTCTTTTATTGATCTGGGCAACTCATTACATTACAGAAGCTCAATTACAATCAGAGGATGAACCCTCTACTAGCTGCAACATATTATAGCTTTCCCCAACCTCAAGACTCCAGAATCTTTAGCCTTCTGTAACCCCAAATCAGCTAGGGTTTCTATTTTCCCCCTATTCTTGACTCTACACTGGCCCCCTTAACTCTACTACTACCCAGGGTTCCCAAAATAGCCATAAATAACACTTTTTGGCGGCCTCCAACTAAATTTCAAAATTTACAACTCCCTCCAAAAGTAGGTCAACTTCTGGGAAGCATAACTTTTGATCCGGGTGTCTGAATGATGAACTGTTTTATGCGTTGAAAAGATCGTGATGTGAACTATCACGCCGAAAATTCATAAATAGATTTCTATTAAATTTTTGGGATCTTTAGGGAAGTTTTAGTGCCTCATATCTTGTTTCAAAAATTTTTAGGGGCTTTTCAGAAAACAAAAACTTTAATATCTTTCAGCTCACAAATGATCTTTACCTGATTCCTTTACCAAAGGTCTTATATTTCCATTTAGTAACTTTCTGCAAGTTTTCGTTTCAATCTGTGCCCAACTACAAACTTTCCAAAAATAGCAGGTAGACTTTCCAAAATAGGCAGGTTGCTATTTTAAGCAGTTTTGGAAAAATTGAAAGTCCTACATCATTATTCTGGATATTATGGAACCAAAAACACTAATTATGGAAATAAATGAAAACAACTACAATGATTTTGAATTAACTTATTTTTGGGTGATGCAAGATTGCCCTTACACCACTGGATGCTCCTGCATCAGACACCCAGGGTAATTTGAGAAGTGACCCTGTCACGTCTCAGATGTTTGTGTGAGGAAAATCCAAATGGTCAACCTTTGCCTCAAACAACCAAGAAGAATCTTCAACAGGCCTTCCTTTCCATTTCACTAGATATTCTTCGTATTGCCTGTTCCGAGTGCTCCTTCCCACACGGCTATTCAAGATCTCTTCTACCTCCTCTGTTGAAGTAGATGCCAGAATACTCCACTGTTCCTCTGTTGGTCCATCCTCTGTCCCACCTTCATGATATTCTGATAAATCAGCAATATTGAAAATAGGGGAAATATTGATCCCACTCGGCAGCTCTACCTCATATGCATTTCCTGAATCATGCTTCTTCAGGATTCTACATGGTCCAAATTTCTTCATTTTCAACTTATTGTATGTTCCAATTGGGAACCTTTCTTTTCTCAGGTGAACCATGACTTCATCTCCTACCTGGAACTCCTTATATCTCCTCTTCTGATCTGCCTTAGCCTTGTATTGAATATTCATCTTATTAATGTGCTTTCTCACCTCTTCATGCAAATTCTTCACATGTTTTGCAAAGTCTTCAGCTTCGGCACTTGTCTTTTCTTCGTTGTCCAGCTTCCTTAACTCAAAAGCATTTCTTGGGCTATTGCCATATACAATCTGGAATGGTGATTTACCAGTACTCCTATTGACAAAATTGTTGTAAGAAAATTCTGCCTGTGGTAAAATTAAATCCCATCCCTTGGGCTTATCCCCTACTAAGGACCGTAGTAGGTTACCCAAACTCCTATTCACCACTTCTGTTTGTCCATCAGTCTGTGGATGGTGTGCAGAACTAAACTTCAAATATGTCTTCAACTTCTTCAACAATGTCCTCCAAAAATAACCAACAAACTTGGTATCTCGATCCGAAACTATGCTCTTTGGTAGACCATGTAGTCTCACCACTTCCCTGAAAAATAACTCTGCAATATGAACAACATCATTAGTCTTCTTACAAAGAATAAAATGTGCCATCTTCAAGAATCTGTCCACCACTACAAAAATGAAATCATGTCCTCTCTATGTCCTTGGTAAACCAAGAACAAAATCCATACTGATATCATCCCATGGCTTCTCTAGTACAGGTAATGGTTGATACAACCCTGTATTCTGACTTGTTCCTTTTGCCATCTGACATACTCTGCAACTCTGCACAAATTTCCACACATCCTGCTGCAACAGTGGCCAATAATAATTTTCACCAACAATAGCAATGGTCTTATCTTGACCAAAGTGTCCAGCCAATCCTCCACTATGCTTCTCCTTAATCAGGTTCTCTCTCATGGAACTCCTTGGAATGCACAACTGGCTTCCTCTAAATAACATGCCATCTTGGATTATGAAATCCAACTATTTTGTCCTGTCCAAAGTAATAGGTTCCAAACAAGCTTTCCAAGCCTCTGCAAAATTTGGATCTTCAGGATACAAACTTTTGAGCTCATCGAACCCAACAACCTCTATCTTCATTTTTGTCAACAAAATTTTCCTTCTACTCAAGGCATCTGCAACTCTGTTGGACTTCCCACTCCTGTGCTTCAAAACAAAAGTATAGCTCTGCAAAAACTCAACCCATTTTAAGTGCCTTTGGTTCAACTTTCCTTGACTATTAAGATACTACAAAGCCTGATGATCAGTATATAAAACAAAATCTTTTGGCAACAAATAATGTCTCCATTTCTTCAAAGCCTGAACTATTGCATAAAACTCCTGATCATAAACATAATACTTTTTCTTGGCATCATTAAGCTTTTCACTAAAATAGGCAATGGGTTTACCTTCTTGGCTCAAAACAGCTCCTATACCACTACCACTAGCATCACAATCTACCTGAAATACCTTATTAAAATCTGGAAGTGCCAAAACAGGTTGTTCTATGACTTTCTGCTTTAATGTATCAAAGCTCTTGTCTGCTCCTTTAGTCCATCTAAACTCTTTTCTATCCCCTCTCATTGTCTCAGTTAGGGATGCACAAATGCTACTAAAATTCCTGATAAACTTTTTGTAAAAACTTGTCAAACCATGAAAAGATCTTACATCCGTTGCACTTCTTGGCATAGGCCATTCAATGATAGCCCTTACTTTTTCTGGGTCCATCTTAAGACCTCCCTCTGAGACAACAAATCCCAGGTATACCAACTCCTTCTTTGGAAAACTGCATTTCTTCAGATTAATTAGCAACTTCTCCTCCCTCAGCTTCTCTAGAACTCTTCTGATATGCATCAAATGCTCATCCCAAGTCTTACTGAAAATTAAAATATCATCCAAATAAACAATAACAAAACTTCCCAAAAATTCTTTCAATACCTCGTTCATGAGCCACATGAATGTGCTCTTTGCATTGGTTAGCCCAAATGGCATGACTATGCACTCATACAAACTTTCCTTTGTCTTGAAGGCTGTCTTCCACTCATCTCCTTCCCTGATACGGATCTGGTGATACCCACTCTTTAGGTCAATTTTTGTGAAGTACTTGGCTCCACTCAAACAATCCATGATGTCATCCATTCTTGGAAATGAAAATCTATACTTGATCGTTATCTTATTGATAGCTCGAGAGTCTATACACATCCTCCATTCTCCATCCTTCTTTGGTGCTAGTACTGTAGGTACCACACATGGACTTAGGCTCTCCCTTATCAGTCCCTTCCTCAACAACTCTTGAACTTGTCTGTTCAGCTCTTCATTCTCTGCAGGGGTCATTCTGTGGGCTGCCTTGTTTGGCAAACTGGCTCCTGGTATCAAATCCATTTGATGACTTATCTTCCTTACTAGTGGTAAACCTTCTGGTACATTATCAGAGATAATGTCCTGGAACTCTTCAAACATATCTGAAACTTCTGCGGGTACATCTTCACATTTCTCTTGACTAATCTTAGGAATCAATGCAAAGCAATGACGCTCATGCTTCATACCTTCCAAAAATTTCCTACCATCTACCAGGCAAATTCTGGCAGTACTACATACCTTTTCTTCCACCTCCTTCAATGGCTTCAACTTATGACGAACTCCATCCTTTGTTAGAGAATATGTGTTTGCACGACTATCATGGACAGTGCTCCTATCATACTGCCACGGCCTCCCCAACAACATATGACATGCATCCAACGATATGATATCACACAACACCTCATCATGGTAGTCCCCAATCTTGAACTTCACTAAACACTGCTCATTGACCAAAGCTTGGTGGTCCTTCTGCAACGATGCAATCCGATATGGATATGGATGCTTTCTTCTTGTCAACTTCAACTTGTCAACCATCTCCTCTGAAACAAGATTATCAGTGCTTCCACTGTCAATAATAATATCACAACACTTACCTTCACATTTGCACCTTGTGCGGAATAAACTCTTCCTCTGATTGGGTTCTTTCTCCTCATTCAGCAAGGTTCTTCTAACAACTAGGGTTTCTCCCCTTTTAGCATCTTCAGAATGCTTAGAATGTGCATCTTCATCTACATGTGCAACTCGTGCATTACCTTCAGGTCTTCTATTTGTCCTTCCTTGATGTTGCAGACACTCATATGCTCGATGCCCTTCTTCTCCACATTGGAAACAGGTTCCTCTGAAACCTCCTCTTCCAGATCCTTGCCCAGGTCTGCCTCTTCCTCTTCCTCTTTGCTCACCATTGTTTGGGTCACGAGGGTGGTAGGTATTATCCCCTCTTTGATTTCGACCGGTGCCTGCTTCTTCATTTTTCTTTTGATCTTCATTATGGCCTCCATAGGGTCTTCCACCAGTCCTTCCGCCTTGACCTCTTCCCCTTTGCTTACTATCAAATCTTTTGTTCAGCTTCTCCTCCACCATAAGGAAAAACTGGTACGCATCTTCTATGGTGGTCATTCTGACTAGGCTCAACTCCTCTTGAATACTCGGCCTCAACCCATTAATGTAATAGGCTACCTTCTCCTTGTTGGGCTTTGCATGGCCTATCCTGATAGTAATCTTATAAAACTTTTCTGTATACTCCTTGACAGACTTGTTACTTTGCTTTAGTCCTTGCAGCTTCTTCAACAACTCCATCTCATAGTCCACAGGAACGAACTGCTTCTTCAGTTTCTCCACCTTCCGATCCCATATGGTGATCTTTCCTTTTCCTCTTCTGTTCCTCTCTAATTGGACCTCCTTCCACCAAATACTGGCGTGGTCCTTCAACTTTGTTTTTGCAAACTTGACCTGATCTGGGTCCTCCACATCTTCATACTCGAAATACTCCTCCGTGTTATTGATCCAATCAATAAGCTGTTTCAGATTCAAATCTCCAGAATATGTAGAAACTTTGATTCTGGGCCTCTTTCCAATCTTTGAAATGGCCCTCAACAACCTAACTTCTGCAAGATCTCCTACAGCTTCTTGCTCTTCCTCAGATAGCTCTTCTTCAGCTTCATCTTCGCTTTCTTCTCTTGTTCTCAGATCAAACCCTCTTCGCAGCTCCTCTTGCAATGCATCGATTTGCCTTTGTAGGGCTCTAAAACCCTCTTCCGTCAAAGCATTCCTCGCAATGTGATTTCTTCATGGAGGCATCTTGATCTCCACAACAAACCCACAACCTCAAGTCCTGGTGCAAACTGCCTCACGGTCGGTGATCTGTCTACACACTCAGGAACCCTTGCTCTGATACCACTTGATGAAGGGGCTAAATCACAAAACACACAACAATAGAAATGGATCACAAAAAATAGAACTTTCTTTTATTGATCTGGGCAACTCATTACATTACAGAAGCTCAATTACAATCAGAGGATGAACCCTCTACTAGCTGCAACACATTACAGCTTTCCCCAACCTCAAGACTCCAGAATCTTCAGCCTTCTGTAACCCCAAATCAGCTAGGGTTTCTGTTTTCCCCCTTATTCTTAACTCTACACTGGCCCCCTTAACTCTCCTACTGCCCAGGGTTCCCAAAATAGCCATAAATAACACTTTTTGGCAGCCTCCAGCTAAATTTCAAAATTTACAGCTCCCTCCAAAAGTAGGTCAACTTCCGGGAAGCATAACTTTTGATCCGGGTGTCTGATTGACGAACTGTTTTATGCGTTAGAAAGCTCGTGATGTGAACTATCATGTTGAAAATTTGTAAATGGATTTTTGTCAAATTTTTGAGATGTTTAGGGAAGTTTTAGTGCCTCATATCTCGTTTTGGAAATTTTTAGGGGCTTTTCAGAAAACAAAAACTTTAATATCTTTCAGCTCACAAATGATCTTTGCCTGATTCCTTCCCCAAAGGTCTTATATTTCCATTTAGTAACTTTCTGCAAGTTTTCACTTCAATCCTTGCCAACTACAAACTTTCCAAAAATAGCAGGTAGACTTTCCGAAACAGGCAGGTTGCTATTTTAAGCAGTTTTGGAAAAACTGAAAGTCCTACATCATTATTCTGAATATTATGGAACCAAAAACACTAATTATGGAAATAAATGAAAACAACTACAATGATTTTGAATTAATGTCTTTTTGGGTGATGCAAGATTGCCCTTACACCACTGGATGCTCCTGCATCACGTAGATACAGAAGACACCAAGGCCGATGACGATGATGATGACGACAATGATAATGATGATCATGATGGTGATGATGATGATGAGGCAGTTGCTGGTAGTAGCCAGTGACATTCATGATCATATAGACTGCATCATGGATCATTGTTGATATATTGTTATGATGCCTCTTTTCATGGTCATTATCATATGTATCATTTTCACGACCTGCAGTACCATATTAATGAGTTGTATCATAAATTTATGTATCATTTTGACTTATATCATTTGGACATGTATCATCTTGACTTGTATCATTTTGAGTTACATAATTTATCATTTTTACTTATATCATTTATACATGTATCATTTTGACATGTTATTGATCTACTGGCATATTTGACTTTCACTTGTTTTAGTTATATATGATGATGATCTTATCAGTATTGACTTGTCAATTTATATCTATTGAAAGTGGTCGATGATTTTTGGATGGATATTTATTACGATGATGATTTTAATTTACTGCTCAGGATGGATGTTGTCAAATTCAATTAAATTATAGATATTTGACTCACTTGTTTTAATTATAGATGATGATCATGTTATAATAATTATCTTGTTATTTAATCATATGAGTTAAATAATTAAATTACTTACTCTATAATCATATGAGTTATTTAAGAGGCATGATATATTTAACTAATTAAATTGAAATAAAACATATTAAATTAATAAATGTAAGCAAAACAAGAAGCATTTTTAGAAGCAAAAAAGGAAGCAACAATGGAAGCCAAACTAGAAGCAATTTTAGAAGCAACAAAAGAAGAAAAAATGGAAGCAACAAGCGACGTTATATCGGAAGCAAAATTGGAAGCAAAACTAGAAGCAAAATTGGAAGCAATAATGAAAGAAAAACTGGAAGTAAAATTGGAAGCAAAACCAGAAGCAAAACTAGACACAAAATTGGAAGACATACTGGAAAAATTGGAAGCAAAACTAGAAGCAAAATTGGAAGCGAAACTGGAAACAAAATTTGAAGCAAAACCAGAAGCAAAATTGGAAGCAAACGTGGAAACAAAATTGGAAGTAAAACTGGAAGCAAAACCAGAAGCAAAACCAGAAGCAAAAATGGAAGCAAAATCGGAAGCAAAACTAGAAGCAAAATTGGAAGCAAAATCAGAAGCAAAATCGGAAGCAAAACCAAAAGCAAAACCAGAAGCAAAATTGGAAGCAAAATCGGAAGCAAAATCGGAAGCCAACCTGGAAGCAAAACTGAAAGAAAAATTGGAAGCAAAATTGGAAGTAATAGTGGAAGCAAAACTGGAAGCAAAAACTGGAAGTAAAATCAAAAGCAAAACTGGAAGCAAAATCAGAAGTAAAACCGGAAGCAAACTTGGAAGCAACACAAGAAGCAAAACCAAAAGCAAAATTAGAAGCCAAACTAGAAGCAACAAAATCTAGTGCTAAATCTAGTGCTAAACCTGGCACTAAAATCAGGTGCTAAACCTGGCAAAACCTGACACTAAACCTGACATTATAATCGGCACTAAACTTGGCGTGAAATCGAGCGCAAAAGTGAAATGCAATTGGGCGCTGAGTTTGGCACCGACAGAAGTGTCCAATTCATGGACTCAAATGCACTAAATTCTGACGCTATTTTATGTGCTAATTGCCTATTTTCTTGTAGTGGTTCTCCTCTGTGAATAAGGTAGAGTGTACTATTTTTTGATATTATCCCACTTTTTCATATGCCCATATCAAAAATATCATCAGATTCAATAATGCCTTTACTATACCATGCCTTAGTAGATCACCCTTAGCGAAATGCTAGGGGTTTATTGTTCTAGTTGAGGTTCCACTAGATGGATCTATAACTATAGAAATTTCCCTCATCTCTATTCAAGGCACCACTACCCTTAACCATGCTTCTCGCAACCTCCCATGTCCTCCAAATGTTGTAGAACACATTAGACCTAGACGGCTTAGCAGGGAATTTAATAAACAAAACATCATGTGGGTGCAAACCAAGATGATGGTTGGATTTCTTTAAAAAAACAAGCTAAGTATTGTTTCTGACTAAGAATTTCCAAGGTTCATTGCCTAAAAAAGCCTCGATAATCCATTTTGTAGCAAGGGAAACACCTCGGACTTTCAAGTTTTTTAACTCTAAACCCCCTTTAGACTTATCCAAGCAATACCATTCCAATATCACATGTCTCTTCTTACTTCCTTTTCCATCAGACCAAAGATGGCTCCTTAATACCTATTGAATCGTTTTAGCTTGATAGCTGCCAAGAAGCCAAATAGAGACATAATAGATGCTCTATGACGAGAGAATCTTTTGATAGACTTGTATTTTTCTAACAAAAGAAAAGGATTGAGTATACCATTACAAACACTTCTCAATTTTATAGAACATCCAATCCTACATACTTTTCAAGGAAGGGTTGATAGAGAAAGGAATTCCTAGGTACTTTACCAATCTTGAGGGCCCTCCCCACTACCAATTGCTTTTGACAAACCAGTTGGATGGAGAGTCCAACCAACTTAACATGATAGATTTATTATCTGAGATTTTTGGACCTAAATCCATACAATATATATTGAGTCTATTCATCAAATTCTACAAATTATCTTCCTCTAGTTATGAAAAATAGAGTTGTATCATTTGCAAATTGAATGTGTAGTAAGGTCTCATTAATAGGCAATGTTATCCCTTTTACCATTCTACCAAGCCAATTAGACCTTAATAAACAATGAAGGGCATTAGATGCAATAACAAACAGAGAAGGGGAAAGTGGGTAACCCTACCTAATAGATCTTTACTATAAAAAAAGGTTTTATAAGTGACCCATTAACATCAATTTGGGTATAGGCATCACCATATTGCAAAATTCATTCAAAAAACCAAAAGATTCTAGAACTAAAATTATGAATGACCACTCAACTTTGTCATATGCCTTTTCAAAGTCAAGTACTAGCATACAAGCATTTTGATTAGTTTTTTCACCTAGTCTAAGGCCTCCCAACAAGTAATAAGATTCTCAAAAATGTGTTTGCCTTTGATAAACCCAATTTAGGTATCATTTATAATTCTAGGAAGAATATTAGTTAATCTTAAGGATAATAATCTTGTAAATATTTTATAAGACACGTTCAACAATGTTATGGGTCTCCAATTTTTAATTTGATCCTTACTGCCTTCTTTGGGAAGTAATTTAATAATGCCCCTATTAATGTTTTCACCAAGTGAACCTTTTTCTATAGATTCCTTATAGATCATCAACAAATCATCCAGTATGCAAGAAGAGTTAACCTTATAGAACACAATTAGAAAACCATCAACTCGAGAATATTTACCATTCTTAAAAGATTTTTGATATCATTTAGAAGCTATTTTTTGCTAATCTATTTCTTCAAACTCTCAGACTCCTCTTTAGAGATTAAATCCCACATACATAAAATCTCTAAGTGTTTTCCCCTTTAGAAATGCAAAGAAAAACATCCCAAATCGACTAAGTCCAAAAAATCTTGAGTTTTCCTTGTGCTTTTAGCATTCTTAGAGTTTTGGAGTTCAGAGTTCTACCCTTCATCATGCCATCCTAATCAGCTCCGAACTCTGCTTTGTTCTTTGCAAAATACTCTAAGTGTTTCAGAGTTTCAGACTTCAGACTTTCCTCTTCCCTCTTCCTTTCATTTTGGAAGACGTAAGGCAGAAGGCCTGAAGCCTGAGCTCTAACTCTTTTCCTTTGGAAATTGGCTAAGTGTGTCATAGTTTCGGACTTTAGACTTTTCCTCTTCTGTCTTCTCCATAAAAGGCAGAAGGTGGAAGGCACAAGTCCCAAACTTTGCCGAGTGTTAAATTTTCTAAGGCATTCCGCCATTTCGCAGAACCCTTTTGGGTGGGCCCCAGCAGTTTTGTGGAACTACAGAAAGTTGCCAAGTGGCCATGATGTCATCCAAGGAAGGCGAAAGGTGGAAGGCCTGAAGTTCAAACTTTGATTCCTTCCCTTTGAAGATATTCTAAGTGTAAGGCTTTCCGCCATTCCACAGAGATTATTTTATTAAGGGAAAGGATGATGGCAGAACCGTGGAAAGAGGACATGTGGCACTCAAGGAAATAAGAAATGTGGAAGGTCCAAAGGCTAACTTCCACTGAAGCATCATGGAAATAATGCTAAGTGTTTCAGACTTCAAGGAATCTAAGGTCCACCATGATCGCACATGATGAAATCTTACTTCCAAGGTAGGAATCCAATCTAGATGAAAGCCAAATGTCCAGCTCCAACTGGAAAATTGCAGTTGAGCATTTATGGTTGCAAAAGGTGGTTCAAGTGCAAATTTTCAATGAGATATTTGTTCAACCACTTCTTTGTCAAGACAATCAGATTTCCTTCTGATATTCCTTTTGTAAATATCTCTAATAGGCCCATGGAGCGCATTCATTACAGTAGGTAATGATGCTTCCATTGAAAATGCTATATAAGGCATGAAATGTAATGTATTTAGGTTGGTTGTTGATTGTAAAAATCACATCTCTTTTCAATTGTAACCATGCCTCTTTGACAATAAACAATAAGACTTTACCTTTTCATGAATTATGGTTGTTTTGTGTAATCTTTCTACTTGATTTCCATCTGTGAATGTTTCTTTCCCTTTGGATTTCATCTAGTTTACTTTACCTTTGCAATTTGTTCATGATTTGTGTATGTTGGTCTGTGGTTTATTGTTATTTTGTGCATACATGGTTGTTTTGAAGGCCTACCTAGATTCAAACCTGGTGTATCACCCTCTTTTCATTTTCAGTTCATCCTCCTCCTTTTCCTCAACGGTGCATAGATTAGGTTTAGTCTTAGCAATAGCTGAATCTCACATTTAGTGAAGGAACTAGCCTCTCTCTGGAGGTTTGATCTCCTTGTAGGATCCCACACCTAGAGATCATCCCAATGTTTCATTGGATTTTTGAAGCCCTAAACTACTCCAACATAGGGTGCAAATCCTAGTGACAACAGTAACATTATCATTATCAAAAATTTCTTCTTATGGGTCATCTCTTGGACCAATACTAGCTGCCACACCTATGGGCATCGTGTCATTGGATGTTGGGTTTGTTATTTCTGCTTCATTGGAGGCTTCAGTTCCACTCTCAGCTCCTCTTTTAGCCTCTACAAGGGCTCAGACTTCAATAGAGGCTATTCCTCCCCTCTCTCCTCATTCTAAGTCCTTAGAGGATGACATCTCATGGAAGATTGTTCAAAGAAGGAAGAGAGGTCTTCTAAAACATGCATTTGTTTCCCACACCTAAGTTAAGGGTGTTTGAAATGATAGATTGAAGCCTGGGGTTGTGTAGAAGGCTTCCCTAGGTCAGTTATGGTTGGCAACTTAGCTATTGTTTCTTGGGTCTCTTTTTGCGGTGGGGTTCATTGTTTTGAACATTTTGATGGGCTTTGGTTGATTTGCTTCAACCTATTGTAAAGGGTTTCGGGGCCCCTTCAAAACCTGTTTTACCTCTAATAAAAAAATTATCATTTTTATTTAGGTTTCCTTCATCAGATTCCTTTTTGTTAACCATTTCAATGTCTCCATCCTATGTTTTATTCCTTGAGAAGATTTTTGGCTACACCATTTTAGTGGTATTTATAATAGGATTCTTTTCCTTAAGGAAGGGTTCATTTCTCCCTACCTTTATATTATTGAAAATTTTAGAACAATATTTTTTATGTCCATTTTTACATAAAAAACATGCATTTAATCCCCATAGTATTTCAATCTCACATTGACATAGAGTGGTCCCTTGTTGAAATGTAATGTAGTTAGGAACCTACACATTAGGATTTAAGGAGAGGATCACTCTAGCATTCATATAGGGTAAAGTAGCCCTAGTTTCTTCAACTTGTAAAAACTTTACCAATAAAATTAAGCATTCGAGGAAGGAAGCCCACATTTCTAGGGGCGTATTTTTTACAATTATCCCTCTATGAACTGAGAAGGCAAGTATTTCCTCATGTGAGGCCTTCAGGCACTTAGGAATTGCTTTGAATATATATTTCCCTATATTCTAGTATTCTTTTCTTAAGGCTCTTTTTTGCATACTATGATTTTTGAAAAAAACACAAATAAACCCCTTTGTAACATTCTACAGAATGAAACGTATAGTCCTAGATTCTTTGCCCAAATATTAAGTATCCAATCATGAAAAAAATTCCTTGAAGGCAAGGCTTCTTTGTCCATACAAGAAAAAAATACAACATTCTTAAGTCTATTCTCTTCTCTTCTGACAATTTCTAACATTTCCAAGTTAAGATCAATGTGCAATATTCTAGAAGAAAGAGGAGCCTTACCATTTTCTCAAATTTTAGGTTGTTCGTCTAAGACATTGCCACCATCTCCATTATTTCTTCTAAACTTGGTTTCAAATTTAGCTAACATTGAGGCTATTTCAGGGTCTTCTTCATTCAAAACTTCCTTGTATAATTTCTCACCACCATTGAAAGTTTTTTCAACTCCCAAATCACCATTGATTTCTCCCATACCTCCAATAGCTACATGTAATTTGTGCCACCAATCATATGGTAGTTACTATTCCAAGGGTACACTGCCACCGTAAGAAAAATATTAACTACCCCAACAACTGAGACAATCAAACAACCAAGACCAAAAGGAGGGAAAATAATTGCCAATTTAAAATAATAAAATAAAAAAGGCTAATCCAATAGTAACAAAAAAAATTGAAACACAACACAAAAGAAAACCAAAAAGTGCACAAATGGAGTAGAGAATCATGACAAAAAGTACCAAGCACAATGAAGAGCACTAATCATAGTTGATTCTAGTGAAATGAGCTTCTCCAAGGTCAGCAATGGAGGAGGATTGTTCATCCTTCTCATGAACCTGAGAGCCTCCTCTCTTGCATCAAGTCCAATCCAAATATGGTTAAATTTTTAAATATCATTTTGGTTCACATTAGTTTGTTTCTATAGAAACATATACAAATCTTGTATTTTGACGCTCTAAATTATTGGATCCTCTATATATAATATTATGATCCACTATAAAGACTCTTCATCATTGTTTTATAAAACTTTCAACCCCACTTTATGCAAATACTTGGCTCTAGTTTATGCAAATCTTTGGGCTTTCCTCTCTATTAGGATTTGTGCTCTACTAGAAAAACCTTTGGCTCATATATCTACAAATAATTGGATCTAATATCTCCAAGTATTCAAGCTCCATAGAAAAACATTAAAAAATAGAGTAGTTTATTTGGAATGCTTTTTTACAATCAATCTGTTTATGTCATCTACACTTTCAAGATCTCCCCACTCATTGTTTATGATTTAATTTTTTCAAATAAGTAGTGTAAAAAAAATTATTATTACTTTTATATTAGTTTAACATATAACTCTTATTAGTGGTTATTTATAATAGTATTACATAGAAGAATTAAATTACATATAATTTGATAAAGTAAAATATAGCTTGAGTCTTTATCTTGTCATTGTTTCATTATTCTAAATGTAAGCCTATTTATTGAAAAATATAGAATAAATGGTAGAGGACTAGCTAGAGAGATCTAGTTTGGCTTGTGTGAACTTATGCTGGGTTCTTGGTATAGTTTATTATGTTTCTTATTTGTCCCTTCCCATTTTTCCATGCTCCTTGAATGGGATAATCTCAAAGCTTCTTAAATGAATTTGTTTTCAATCCCACTCTTAGGGTGGATTAGGGATTTTAATATGTGCCTTTCCTTGCCTTTTGAAATTGTTGTTACAAATGATGGAAAGGATGGACTCAAAGTGAACCTAGATGTTTATTTTGAAGTATTATGATAAGGTAATGATTATAATTTCCTAGTTGATATTTCTTTGTCAATAAATGTCATTTATTATGTGTATGAAAACTAAAATTTGATAGCTTACTGTAGGTTATATCCTATCGGAGTAGCCCTTGACTACTTGTCTCAAGAACTCTTGGGAGTCCCATGGATTTAAGCTCATTGGGGTTCATAACCTCACTAAGGCATTTTATTTTCTTGTTTAATGATGCCTAATAGGTATGGGCATGCTTCTCAACTAGTAGAATTGTTGGTTTATGTAGAACATTCTTCTAGTGTTATCTCAATGGACTTGAGACTTAAAGTCTCTGAGCAAGCCTTGCTCAAAGTTATTATCTAGATAAATCTTCCTTTGTCTCACTATTCCTCTATGAGATTTCCTTAAACAAATTATAGTCACTAGAGAATTTTATTTTCTATGAGATTAATTTTTTTCCTTGACTCCAAGGCAGGTTTGTGTTAAAGTGGACCTCATCTTTGACCTTAAAGATTCCCTAGAGATAGGTATGATCTAGAATTTTATGGATACTTGGTTGTCTACATAAGTCTCCCAAATACTTATTTGAAGTGTTAGCTCCCTTTCCATTAAATCACATTTATATTTGAATACCAACCCATTTAGCTAAAGTGGTAGGATTGATCATAGTGGGTGGGAAAAATACTCCACCTCCAATACTATTAAAAAAGTTACAATGGACCCTATGACCAAAACATAGGACTATGTTTATAAGAGTTCCTAATACTTTCTACTAAGGGATCAAATCCTAACCAAAATTCTCAAATGGTCTTGTTGATGCTCATATATATGTATGTATTAATAGTACCCTAGAGAGAGCATTAACATGGGAAATCTGACAATTATGAGACATTGAAGTGCAAGATAACCTCTAGGATTAAAAGGCTAGTTCCTTATCTATTCTCTCTAAACCTAACTAAAATAGAGAAAAGAGATAGAAAGTACTAAAAACCAAAAAATACAAGGAAATCCTATCAATAATGAAAGTCAAGTGCTCCCATCCACCAATACCCCATCTCAATTATTGCTTTCAACATCCCAACCAATATCACATCCATATTTGGCAAAATCAAGATTAATGGCATCCTCCTAGAGGTGGAAGTCTCATGTGTTAGATCAATAACATTTGATATGGTAGGATCACCACTTAAATCTCTCTCCTTTGAAGCCTTAATTCATGCCCCATCTCTCAAAATATCCTCATTACATAGTGATCTTGTAAGTGAGGAAGATTGAAATCTATACATTATAATAATTTCCCTCTTTTGTTAGAACTTATTATATTAGTTGGATCCCTCATTTTTTTAATCTTTTATCGCTACCTTGGAAGGAATGTATTTCCCCAGGAAAACATAGGACTAGAATGTCTTGGCATGGGATTGGAAATATAGGCTTGGCTATTCTCCTTAATTGTGTTCCTTAAATCCCCTCTTTATATCTTTTTTCTTACTTTAATATAATATTTTTTTTATAAAGAAAAGATACAAAGAAGAATGAGAATAATAAGTAAGCAACCATGAATCCATTATGTTATGAGGACTATGTAAAGAGATGACACTTGGAAAGAGAACTTAGAGAACAACACCATTAGGGAAATTGATGAGTTTTATTTTCATAACTCATAAAAATCAACTAATTGATATCATTGATAGAAAAATAAAACCTTTGCTTTTCTCATCTTTGATAATCTATCTACCCTTGTCCTAGGGTGACAATTGACAAATAATAGATAACATCATTGTAGTGTAGAAAATGATACATTGTCAAATTTTAGAATACACTAGGTATCACGTTGAAATTAGATATGTATAAAGCATATAACAACTTAGATGTTGGAGGATTTTGGATTTAGCATCCAAGTCACAATATGGATAAATAGTTGCATCAAAACTCCCACGTGCATGGTTTCTATTAATAGAGTTGTGGGAAATTGGTTTAAGCCCTCCAAGGGTCTGTGGCAAGGAGACCCACTTAGTCCATGTCTAGTTATTCTAATGAATGAAAACATTTTAAGGGTTATAAACATTACCTAAAAGAAAGGTAAAATTGATTAACTAAGCCATATTCTCATTCACTTAGTTAAACTAACAAAGATGTATTTTGAAACACTCTCTAATTCTTTTAGAACAAAGAATTTTGATCAAGAATAAATTATAGAAGTTTTACATCGATCTATAAAGGTTGTAGATAGTTTTGAGGTGACATAAATTGCTTGGGTCAAACACGACTAAAGCAAGTCCTTGAGAAAATAGAGAAAAATAAAATACAATTTTGCTAATGTCAAAACTACAAGTTGTAGAAAGGTGGTGGTTGTAAAACTACCATGGTAGTTGTGGATGTGTTATGGCATTTTTTCTTGTAGATGGGGCTTTTATCTTTCTTATGCAATGATTTTTCTAGGAAGAAACAAATAGATAGGTTAACCATTGCAAGATATGTCCTCATATCCCTAACCTTTAGGCTTCTTGTTTTAAGTCTTTAAACTTATCTGAATTACATAAAATACATCCTCAGGCTGTCATGTAATGAATTTTTGAATTAGTTCTTCTTGGTTAGTGCATGGCGAGTTGAGTAAAGTAGAGAAGTGTGAATTTGAAAATGTTGTAGATTATTAACACGTAGGAGGCTTTAAGTTCCTAATGTGGCTTTTAGACCCTTCTCTAACTCAGTTTCATCTATTTATTTTCTTATATAATTTTTTTGTTAAAACTATATAAATTGTTGACTTCAACTAAACTGTGACTACCTCAGTTAGTTCCCTAACTATTACTACCAATAGTTATATTTAAATTGTGGAGAGATTTAATTTAAATCTCTCTCCCTTCCCACTTAGTTAATTCTAATCTCATGGGCTTTGTTTTGTGGGTGTTTTTTTGCATAAGTACTATGGAAAAAGAGAAATAAGAACACTTTTGAAATGAGGAAACTAAAGCCTTTGTCCATTTCTTACAAATCCCATGAGATAGTAATCAATGTGATCATAGTGGGCAAGATTTTCAAGTTTGTACTAGATGATTTAGAGTACCTAAAAACATTTGGTGGCAAGAATACAAACAACCACAAAGAGACTCCTAAGAAATGGGTAAATAGGTAATGAATATAATCACCAAACCCTAGAAATAGGAATATAAATAAACAAAGAACAAGAATGAATGGGTGGGTTAGCTCTACAAAAGTGATAAATCATAAATAAATGTATATCTAAAAACCTTGGTTATACCTTATTATTTTGGGTTCAATATTTTCACTCTCTTTTATCTCCATTAAATTTTGTTAATTTAATTTTAGTATTCAAACAAGTGATGACTTCAAGTGTTAAAATATTTGTAATGGTTAAACTAGCATATCCATGTCATTTGTCATTTAGTTTTGTACCAATTTTGAGGGAATGCCTTAATATATGTACATGGTGACAAATGGTATGATTTGTAAGTGTAGAATTATATTGAGGTGTGCTAGATAAGAAAAAAACTTCAAAAAGAGTTGAAATTACATTCACTAATGAAATTCTTTGGGTCAAAATGCATTTGCAACAAGTTCATAAATTTCTATAGACCATAAATTTGTAGTCATAATCCTACCTTGAGGAACCCAATTTTCATACACTACTCTCAAAGCTTCAACCAATTTCTACACTAAGAATTTTCCCCACCTCTAATAAGGGAACATTCTGAATTGAAAAGATGTTTAATGTAGGAGTCCCCAATGTACTCAAGCTCCCAAAATCACTTGTAAAACCAAGATTAGCCTTCCACAAGAGAGCAGCAAGAGGATGAATTGCTACATTATGGTGCAACAATAAATAATGATATTATTACACACTCATACAAAATGTACAAGAGAGACCTTGCTTATAAAGGCAAGGTTGAGAGGTAGGGCTAACTAGGATGATAAAAAGTGTCTTAATCCTATGACATGAGACAACTAGAGGATAAGATCATGTGTACAAGAAACTTATAGAAATATTCATAGAGTCCTAAATCAACTTAACATGTGAACATGTGTGAATAGGTCCTAACTAATGACTAGTTATATAATGTGCCTTGTTCACACTACAAAGGGGAAATCAGATAGGAAATACCCCTTTTCACACCAACACTCCCCCTTAAGTTCAACTTAGGGAGAATGAGAAAACATGCAAATGAAGTAAAGATGGATGATGAATGGATGGGTCCCAACTACAAGGCCATGTTAGATACCCATGTACAACTCTGGTGTCCTCATGCTAAAAATTATGTCTCCTTCAAATTAGGAATTGAATGTCCAATCAATGAAGTATAGCCATGAGAGGAAGGATATTGAATTGTATCTGAAAACACTAAAGATGTGATGACATCATTGCCATCAAAGAGGAGAGATAACCCCTCAAATGTGTCCTCCAAATCTGAAATGTGAGACTCCATAAACAAAGATGCAATGCCTAATAAATATGAAACAACTTTAAACTCTAAAGTAGCAACAGGTGATGGTGGAACTTAGTGATCTCAATAAGAAGAGAAGGAGAAGCAAGAGAAGTCTACGTGTCATCTGAACAATCAAGACTTGCTAGATATTCATACTCCTCTTTTGTATCCTCATCAAAGGGTATATTATCTGTATCATTAATGGGTATGAGGCAATCTATAGCATGATCATCTAGGAATGGAGAGATATGAGGGTCTCCATAGATCTCCCAAATCTTAGTCTATAGTGTTTGTGGACATTCAATGTCTAACATAGCTCACATAGTGTCATAATCAACACAAGAACAAATTAATCCTACAATATGATCATTATTATTTTCCCGTGTATTTTTCTTCTAAGGTGTATCTGGTTCAGGTATGAGTCCATAAAGGTAAGGAAAAAGATTGAGCCACCTACAATGTGTGAGGATGCTTTTTTTGTCAAAACTCATAATTATCCTTTTACAAATTTATCATAGAATGATGAATAAAAAACCCACGATATCCCCTCAAATGATTAGAGAGCAAAAACTCACAAGATTACCCCCCAATTTCACTCAATCATGAGAACCCCCTAGAAATATATGATCATGGCACTTTATACTTAGTACAATTACAATTTCCATTAGCCAAAACAACAAAGTGGTCTTTGGTCTTTTTGCAATGCAAATGTCAAATTAGGCCTTAAACTGAAAGTACATTTTTTGTGTAAAATTGAATCAAACTAATTATAAATTTGAGTACATGAAAAATTTTGTACTTTAAAAAAAATCACCAAAAAATATTATCGTCTGAGCCCAAATGAAACCATGAAAGTTCCCAAAATGAGAACTACTCGGCAACAGGTGTAAAAATCTATAATTTCTAGAAAATCAGACACCAAAATCAAATTTTGATTACACCATTGTAAATCCTGTGAAGTTTTGGCCCAAATAAAAAAAATGCTTGAAAAAAGTAGCAAAAATGACTAAGAAATAGGCCTCTAAAGTACGAGTGTCAAAACCAAACTGCAAACTAGAAGGGGGGATAGATTGGGGCAAAGATCTATTGACATCATGTTGACGTCAAAAAATATTTCGATGGAATATATCTTGATTCTGACAGAATATTCTTGTAGATTCCAATACTGACTTTTGAATATCAAAAATTGTTGTTATGTGGACAAAATCATTGATCTGAGAAGTAAAACCACCTTCTGGTTGGTGGAAACTAGATTCAAGAAATTGAGGGTGGTTTCAGCTATCTACTTAGTGGTTTATGACATTGGAGAGCTATTTTAGGGTGGTCATAGGGGAATATTCCCTAGGGTTCCACCGAGAAGTTTTCAAACACTGGTCTTGCTTTTACCTACTGATGGTTGCTATATATCCATTGGATAAAGGGTTTGGGGGGGCATGCCATGTGGAACCCCCACAATGCTAACGTACTCTACATAGGGGGTCTCTTACCCTGCGGTACACACTAACACAAGTACAATCTTATTGAAATGATAATATCTACAGAATAAAGTTATAAACCCACAGACAAATGTAAAAACCAAAAAATAAAAGCTTTACCCGACAGTCTAAAGGAATACATAAGGAGATTCTGATGATGTAGGGTGACACAGTATTCATAGTCTATATGATGGTACAGATCCATACAAACTATATGGATTTTTGCGATCCAAATCTGTAAGTCCTAGCAAAAATGGCCAAAAAAATTTAAGGCCAAAATGTGAAATATTTATATCAAAATTTCATCTATTCGACCTTCTGGACTCAATGGAAAAGTCTTTTTTGGCCAAAAATGTACCCAACAAAAGCTCAAGCCTGATTGTCTCCCAGATTTAAGAAGGGGCTTGTCGATCTGATGCTCTAATACCATGTAAGAGTCCTTAATGGACTCAACCTCCCAGGTTCACCTACAAAACTAAGATTAGCCTTCCACAAGAGAGCAACAAGAGAATAAATTGTTAAATTATGGTGCAACAATGAATAATGATATTATTACACACTTTGTAAAAAATGTACAAGAGAGACCTTACTTATAAAGGCAAGGTTCAGAGGTAGATTAACTAGGATGATGACAAGTGTCTTAATCTTATGGCATGAGACAACTAGAGGATAAGATCACATGTGTACTAGAAACTTCTAGAAAGATTCCTAGAGCCCTAAGTCAACCTAACATGTGAACATGTGTGAATAGGTCCTAACTAATGACTAGTTAGATAATGTGCCTTGCTCACACTACAAAGGGGAAACTAGATAGGAAATACCCATGTTCACACCAACATTGAATAACACTCCCTTTTGCAACAAATTCTAGATTTGAAAGAACATGGAAGTTTATTCCCTTATTATTATTCATAAGAAGTGTGTGATTAATTGAAGGAAGATCATGTTAGATAAATCAATAATAATCATGTGAGCATATAATCATGTAATTATATATCAATAATGGAATACAATGTCAGATAATCATAATCTTGTAACAAATTGAAACACAAGATAAACATGTAAGCACATAAATCAAAAGAATGCATCATGATCAATCATCATGGAACTAGAGATAAGATCAAATAATAACAAAATTTCCCCCAACATGGGTAAGACAATGGTGATAAGGCCATTTGACCAAGATCACTTGTGGGAATATAGATAAAGATATATAGACATGTGACCCAAATGTGGCATCTGTGAGCATGAGTACACATTGGGCATGATTAGATTAAAAGACTAGACATGATCAAAGTAACAAATATTGACATGATCAATAGGATCTAGTACGATTAATAGCTCAAGGGTTGACAGTGGGGCAAATTTGATCGACAAGCCAACTAGAAGCAAAATAGGCCATAGTTCGGTTGGGGTCACAACTAGGCAGTTGGACCCTAGGCACCCAAATAACATTTGACCATATCTAGAAATGGTGATGTTTGATACAAAGCTAAACTTCCAACACCTTAGATAGGAGGAAACATACAAACATATAAACTGCTAAGCACTCATTAGTTTATTAATGAGAGATGATTCAATGCACTATCAACATCACTATAGTGGTTAACATAAGTGGACTTACATTTATAGTAATACTTAAATAACATGCAAGATAAAATAATTATTTCTTCCACATGATAATTATTAATATCCTTAATATTCAGTAATAAGGTCATTTAACTCTAATAAATAAAGAAGAAGACAATATTCAAGGAAGCAATCCCCAAAATTAAAAGAATTAAACTTTGTAATTTTATTCACAAAAGGAGACTTAAGTTGTAACCTAAGTCAAGGGGGCCTAGCTACATGGTCCCCCACCAAGGATTAAGTCACAATTAGATTGAAATTAGTTTAAGTAATTTGAATTAACCAATTTAAGGCTTTTAAAAGGGGTGAGGACTAAATCTCATCCATTGGATGAGATTTATCCACACCCTTAGATCTAGGGAAACTCTAAATATTGCCCTAAAATTTTAGCCCATTTTGTTTACAAGAAGGATTGAAGGGAAGAGAGGGAGAGGTGAAATTTTTGGATAGAAACCTCCACAAGTGTTGTAGATTTGTTCTTACCTACCTTCCTCATTTCCCATATGAAGATATATATACATACATACATACATATATATACATATACATATATATATATATAATATATACATATACAAAATATTGGAAACATGCACTTATTTATTTACTTGTTTATTTATTCTTTTGCATAGACACATACGCATCCATATTTACATGCTTATACACATACATATGCACACATGTGCACACGCACACACATACATTATTCATTGGAGGCAATTACTAGTTTTATTTATGTGAACGAATACAAGGCATTGGAAGGGTTTTGGCTCTACTTAGGGGCCAATATCCTCCCTGCATAGCTTTACAGCTTGTAGCAGGTCGTGCCACAAAGGGTAGGGGCAAGGTGGCAGGGTTTGACCCTACCTATCCCCCCTTTTCCACAACACAATTTCTTTACATATTTTTTAAAAAAGTCTAATTTATGTTTATAAAAAAGAAAAAAAAATGACTCAAATTTTAAATCCAACCACAAATTAAATAGAAAAGGCATTCATTTGTTTTCAATGATGTACTTCAATATGCTTTACACGAGCATGAACATTGAATTCTTGAATATCTTCAACAAACTTTGATTATATTTGTAGCTTGTATCTACCAATCTTGCTTTGTGTTTATCGATTTAGCCATAAGATTTAAACCTTGTTTTGAACATCCATTTATAATTAATGGCTTCTTCCCATAATTTATTTCCAAAATTACAAGCTTTGAGAATTGATTTAGCTTTTTCTTGAAGTTGACAAAATTAAGTAAGATATACTCTCCCCCATTATCTAATCTCAATATTTTAAATCTTTTTTATTACAATCATTATCGACTTGGTGTACGAACTTCTTGAAAACATTAGATGCTTCAAACTTGTTCTTCAGAAAATAAACTCATACCTTTTGAATGAAGTCATCAACAAATGTCAAGAAATATTGAGATTTCCTTATGGAAATTGTCTTCATTGGTCCACAAATATTAGAATGAACTAACTTAATTTTTTATTTTTATTTTTTGGAATCTCTTCAAGCTTTTCCAAAATCATACTTTTTTTCTATGTTATTTCCCCATAACATAGGCTTCAAATAAGCACTTCTTTGTAGTGATGGGTGGAAGACCATATACTATATTATGATTGAACGTTTCCTCCAACGACTCGAGGTCAATATGACCAAGCCTTTCATGCCATAATTGATTTCTCAAAGCAACACTTGAAACTAAGGCTTTAGAGGAGTTTGTCCTCAAGTAAAATAGTCCTCCCTTCATATGCCTATCACATGCTAATTTTCCCTTGATGATGCAACAACATCCCTGGTTCAAGAGTAATCTTGCATCAACCAAAAACATTTTGCATTTCAGTTCTTTCATTTTCCAGTTCAGTCAGTAGCATTTTTCAGCTTGTGGTCTGGTTTTGGCATTTCACATCTTGCGGATCTGGACTTAGCATATACATTCATTCATCTACATCATATCAAGAATTTGGAGCATTTAGATTAGTTACCAGAAAGATATCGCTATCAGAAGTTGACTATTTTCTCAGAGTAGAGCATTCTAACAGTTCCTGATAATCAGTTGAAGGAGAAGGCTTGCGGATCATTCCTTGACTTGCAGATCTCAATGACACATCATTCAATGTCCTATGGTTCATGGCCAACCTTCCCCAAGGGTTCGTACATTGTTCCATTCATTTGAGGAAGTGTTCTATGCATTTAGGTCTGACCTATTTGTGAACACGTTACAGCTCTTCATTGGAGTTTGTCACTTCCTTGGCCGACGCGGAGGAATCTATTGGTCTGAAAATGATATATATTGATGTAATAGATCCTTAGGAAAGCAGTTCTCATGATTTTAGAAGATAGATAGTGGGTCTTTCGTGAGAGGACTTCAAAGCTTTATCTTGTGCATGTATGTAATCAGGTCTGTGAGCCCTAATTGTAAGCTCGCATGTTGCCGACAGATCTCTATTTTGAATTCTATGATATACTAAATGACTAAATTTGCATTTGTTCCATTTCTTTGAGTTGTTTCTGTTGTGTTTACTCTTGCTGCACAGTCCGGACAGTTCATTCTGTGAACCCTCCTACCATGACTGCACCAAGTGGTATCAGAGCAAAAGTTTGAATCTTGGAGAGTGAAAGTTTGATTCTTTGGAGCAAATTGGAGCAGGGTATTCCGTAAGATCTTGTTGTAAGAAGATTTTTGATCCAAGGTAGGTTACTTGTGTGCAACCAATCACCGATTGAGAGGCAATTGTTGCTTGTAGCCCGATCGCCAAACCTGAGGCAGTTTGCACTTGATCCTAGGAAGAATGTTGCTGCAAAGAGTTCCTCCTGTTGGTACAATGGCTAATAGAATGGATGAGATGATGGAATTGATGAGAATAATGCGAATTCGTTTGGATGTTGTTGAAGACGATAGGCGAAGAGGATTGACACCAAGACCTAATGTTGAAAACGATGATGAGGAAGAATTTCAATCAGCTGAACAAATTGGCGAAACGCTAGAAGGTAATGAAGAAGAAGAATCAGATCAGATAAAGATGTTGCGAGCTATTTCAAAGATTGGAAAGAGACCTAGAGTTGATGTTCTGAACTACACTGGTAATTTGAATCCAGAAGAGTTGATTGATTGGATAAATGATATGGAAGAATACTTTGATATGATGAAATTGAAGATCCAGAGAAGGTGAAATTTGCAAAGACAAAGTTGAAAGGACATGCTGCTATATGGTGGAAAGAAGTTCAATTGGAAAGAAATAGAAGAGGGAAAGAAAATATTACAAAGTGGGACCAGATGGTGACAAAGTTGAAGGATCAATTCATACCTGCCGACTATGAGTTGGAGTTGTTGAAAAGATTGCAAAACCTGAGACAAAAGGAGAAATCTGTGAAGGAGTACACTGAAGAATTTCATAAGATGATCATAAGAATAGGACATAGTGAAACAAGCAAGGAGAAAGTGGCAAGATACATTAATGGGTTAAGATTGAACATTCAAGAAGAACTAAGTTTGGTAAGGATGACATCTTTGGAAGAAGCATATCAATTTGCCCTGAAAGTTGAAGAGAAGCTGAATAAGAAGAATGATCAAAGACATAGAGGAAGAGGAGGTAAATTTTAGAGAGGTAGAGCATTTCTCAGATCTAATACATCATTTGTGGAGTAAAACAAATTTGACACCCCAGTTAGAAAGGATGACAGAGATAACAATGCTTACCAGAGAGATGACAAAAAATTTTACTGGAGAGGAAACCCTAGTGCATACCGAAATGAAGGATATAGAAGAGAAGGAAGAGGATTTGATAAGAAAACATTTAGCGGTACTTGTTTCAAGTGTGGATGTGAAGGACATAGAGCATTTGAATGTAATCAGGGTAGTACAAGCAAGAAGACAGAGAACAGTGGAAGAGCAGCCTATGTTGAAGAAGAACCTGTTGAATCACCTAGTTCTGTTGGTAAACCTGAGAAAGGAGAATCATTGGTGATGAGGAGAGCACTATTCCAAACAGAAACAAATGAGGAACCATCATAGAGGAAAAGTTTGTTCAGAACTAGATGCAAATCTGGAGGTAAGTGTTGTAAAGTTGTAATTGATAGTGGTAGTTCAAATAACCTAGTTTCAGAGGAGATGGTGACTAAGCTGAAGTTGGAAAGATTGAAACACCCTAAGCCCTATCAGATAGCATGGATTCAGGATGATCATAAGGTACTGGTGAGTGAACAATGTTTGGTGAAATTTCATATTGGATCTTATCATGATGAAGTCTTGTGTGATATTATGCCTATGGATGTTTGTCATATCTTGTTGGGTAGACCTTGGCAATATGATAGAAAAGAAATACATGATGGGAGAAAGAATACATATACTATAACAACAAATGGGAAAAGAATTACTTTATTCCTTTGGAAGATGATCCTAAAATTGTGGTATGTGGGAATGCTAGAATCTATTTGGTAGATGGAAGGAAATTTTTGGGTGGTTTGAAACAGGAAAGTATGTGTTATGCCTTGATTCCTAAAATGCCTGAAGTAGTGAAGAAAGAAACTAAACCGGAGGAGATAAGAGAATTGTTGATAGAGTATGAAGACATCATATCAGATAATGTACCTAAAGGATTACCACCTATAAGGAGTATCAGTCATCACATGGATCTTATACCAGGAGCAAGTTTGCCTAACAAAGCAGCACACCGGATGACACTGGTAGAGAATGAAGAATTGAATAAACAGATACAAGAGTTGTTGAGGAAAGGTTTGATCAAAGAAAGTTTGAGTCCTTGTGTAGTACCTGCAGTGCTTGCACCAAAGAAGGATGGAGAATGGAGAATGTGTACTGATTCTAGAGCAATAAACAAGATCACAGTTAAGTATAGATTTCCTTTACCTAGGATGAATGATATCATGGATTGTTTGAGTGGAGCAAGATATTTCACAAAAATAGTCTTGAAGAGTGGATACCATCAGATCAGAATCAGAGAAGGTGATGAATGGAAGACTGCTTTTAAGACAAATGAAGGATTGTATGAGTGGTTAGTGATGCCTTTTTGATTGACAAATGCACCAAGTACTTTCATGAGGTTGATGAATGAAGTTCTGAAGAAATTCTTGGGTAAGTTTGTGATTGTATACCTAGATGATATTCTAATTTTCAGTAAAACAAAAGAAGAACATTTGTGGCATATTAGACAAGTTTTGTAGAGGTTGAGAGAAGAGAAATTGCTGATAAACATCAAGAAGTGTAGTTTCATGAAGGAAGAATTAGTATACTTGGGATTTGTGATTTATGTGGAAGGATTGAAGATGGACCCTGAGAAAGTGAAAGAAATTGTTGAATGGCCTACACTGGAAAGTATTGGAGAAGTTAGATCATTTCATGGATTGGCTAGTTTCTACCAGAAGTTCATCATAAATTTTAGTTTAGTTTGTAACCCCATGATAGAGACAATGAGAGGTGACAGAAAAGATTTCAAGTGGACATCAGGAGTAGATAAAAGTTTGAGTTGTTGAAGCAGAAGGTGACGGAGAAAACTGTTTTGGCATTATCGAATTTCAATAAGGTATTTCAAGTTGATTGTGATGCTAGTGGAAGTGCAATTGGAGCAGTGTTAAGTCAAGAAGGTAGACCAGTAGCATATTTCAGTGAGAAGTTGAAAGATGCAAGGAAAAGATATTCAGTTTATGATTAAGAGTTCTATGCCATAATTCAAGCCTTGAAGAAGTGGAGACATTACTTGTTGCCTAAAGAATTTGTATTGTATACAGATCATCAAGCTTTACAATATTTGAACAGTCAAGGTAAGTTGAATCAGAGACATATGAGATGGGTAGAGTTCATGCAGAGTTATACTTTTTGTGTTGAAGCATAGGAGTGGAAAATCAAACAAAGTTGTTGATGCCTTGAGTAGAAGAAGAAACTTGTTGACATAGATGAGAGTTGAAGTGTTGGGTTTTGATGAATTGAAGAACATGTATGAGGGAGACATTGATTTTGCAAAACCTTGGAGAGCATGTAAGGAACCTGTTGTGATAGATAGAAGTAAGTGGTTGGACTATTTCATTCAAGAAGATATGTTGTTCAAAGGAAGTCAGTTATGGATACCTAGAAGTTTAATGAGGGATAATTTGATCAAGGAGAAGCATAGTGGTGGATTGACAGGACATTTTGGCATTGATAAGACAGTGGCTTTAGTAAATGAAAATTTCTTTTGGCCTCAGATACATAAGGATGTTCGGAGATTTGTGTAGAGTTGTAGAGTTTGTCAAGTTGCAAAAGGGAGTAGTCAGAACATTGGATTGTATAAACCTTTGACAGTACCGAAGAGACCTTGGGAAGATGTAAGCATGGATTTTGTAATGGGATTACCTAAGACACAGAGAGGACATGATTCAATATTTGTAGTGGTTGACAGATTTTCAAAGATGGCTCATTTCATACCGTGTAAGAAGACAACTGATGTAGTGCATGTAGCTGACCTATTTTTCAAGGAGATTGTGAGATTGCATGGATTACCTAAGAGTATAGTTTCATACAGAGACACAAAGTTTGTTGGTTACGTTTGGAAGACACTTTGGAAGAAGATGAAGATAGATTTAAAGTTCAGCTCAACTTTTCATCCACAGACAGATGGACAGATAGAGGTAGTGAATAGGAGTTTGGGAAATTTGTTGAGATGTTTGGTTGGAGAGAAGACAGGAAGTTGGGACTCGATTCTTTCACAAGCAGAGTTTACATACAATAATTCAGTGAATAGGAGTACCGAAAGAACACCTTTTAAGATTGTTACCAGAGTGAATCCTAGAGGAGTTACAGAATTGAGACATCAGTACAGAGGAAAAGGGGAGTGCAGAAGCAGAAGACTTTGTAGATCACATGAAGACGGTGCATAATCAGGTGAAGAAGCATTTGGAGGACATGAATAATAAGTACAAAGAGAAAGCAGATGAGAAGAGAAGACATAAGGAATTTGAAATTGGAGATGAAGTGAGGTGTACTTGAGGAAAGAAAGATTTCTAGTTGGGACATATAACAAGTTGAAGATGAAGAAGTATGGACCTTGTAGGATACTCAAGAAATTTGATTCAGGAAATGCATATTAAGTGGAATTACCAGAGACATTGGGTATTTCACCTATTTTCAACATTGCAGATCTTTATCAGTATCATGAAGTAGAGTTTAGTGATAGTATGGAAGAAGACTTGAAGAAGCAGTTACCACAACAAGCACCAGAACAGATAGAAGACATTTTGGACAGCAGAGTTGGACGCAACACTAGAGGAAGACAATACAAAGAATATCTTGTGAAGTGGAAAGGTAGACCGGAAGAAGACTCATCATGGATTTCTCAGGCTGAGGTGGACCATCTTGGTTCTCCACTAGCCCCAACAAAGTGAGGGACTCACTTTTTCAATAACCCTAGATGTCTGAAGCAGGAGCATCCCTAGTTCAAGAGTAATCTTGCATCAACCAAAAATATTTTGCATTTCAGTTTGTTGGCATTTTAGTTCTTTCATTTTCTAGTTCAGTTCAGACAGTTCAATCAGTAGCAGTTTTCAGCTTGTGGTCTAGTTTTGGCATTTCACATCTTGTGGATCTGGACTTAGCATCTACATTCATTCATCTACATCATATCAAGAATTTAGAGCATTTGGATCAGTTACCAGAAAGATATCGCTATCAGAAGTTGACTATTTTCTTAGAGCAGAGCATTCTAACAGTTCTTGATAATCAACTGAAGGAGAAGGCTTGCGGATCATTCCTTAACTTGCGCATCTCAATGACACATCATTCAATGTCCTATGGTTCATGTCCGACCTTCCCCAAGGGTCTGCACATTGTTCCATTCATTTGAGGAAGTGTTCTATGCATTTAGGTCTGACCTATATGTGAACACGTTATAGCTCTTCATTGGAGTTTGTGACCTTCCTTGGCTGACGCGGAGGAATCTGTTGGTCCAAAAATGATATATATTGATGTAATAGATCCTTAGGAAAGTAGTTCTCATGATTTTAGAAGATAGATAGTGGGCTCTTTCACGAGAAGATTTCAAAGCTTTATCTTGCGCATGTATGTAATCAGGCCTATGAGCCCTAATTGTAAGCTCACATGTTGCCGGCGGATCTCTATTTTGAATTCTTTGATATACTGAATGATTGAATCTACATTTGTTCCATTTCTTTGAGTTGTTTCCGTTGTGTTTACTCTTGTTGTATGGTCCAGACAGTTCATTCTGTGAACCCTCCTACCGTGACTGCACCATTTGATTACCTTTGTTCATATCTTTCTTCTTTTTGAAACAAGCAATGATCTCCAAAATTGATTTAGCAATAATTTTCATGACCAATGCTACAAACTTTTAGATTTAGCAATGATCTCTATGATTAACAGTACAACTTTTTAGATTTAGTAACAATCTCTACAATCAATGATACAACTTTTTTAAAATTTAGCAATGGTCTTTACAATCAATGCTAGAACCTTTTAAATTTAGCAATGGTATCTACAATCAACATTACAACCTTTTATATTTAGCAACAATTTCTACAATCAACACAAATTTTTAGATTTAGCAATGATCTCTACAATCAATGCTACAAGTTTTTTAGATTTAGCAATAATCTCTATGATCAATGTTTTTGATATTGATAAAAAATAGGTTTTTAAAAGGGCTCGAACCCTCTAACAAAATAGCCAAAAGGTAGATGGAACAAGTACCATGAGATATGGAACAAACAACACAAAGATGACAACCCCACTGTGTGACAACAAAATAGAACGTCGAGATCTAGACGACTCCAGATCCTGACCTAGCAAATCTAACTCCATTGACTCAAGGGTGCAAAGCCCAAACAAACTTAGGAAGTCCTTTCTTTCTTCTTTGAACAACCATCCATGAAAACCCTAAGTCCAAATCCTTAGCTCTAGGGGAAAGGGTGGAATCATCAACTGACGCCTCAACCATAGAAAAATCGCTCAAGGAGGGTGATGGATCTGATTCTAAAGCCAGAAGAACTGATGATAGAATTGGAGTTGGGAACTCCACATCGCCCTACATTCTAGAAGGGACAACAACCATCTAAGACTTGTATAGGTAAGAAGTCTTCATAGGGATTGAGGGGCACGTCATTGCCTTACCCGATAGCACCCCCATGGGATCGTGTGTCATAGGGGAAACTATTGAGAAATGGTGAGCAAACACAATATACCAGATCAAATCATTATGGAAAATAAAATAGTAAAAAATAATATATTGAAATAACAAAAAATAATATATTGTATTTGGGATATACACAGAATAATTTTAACATTTGAGTACATTGGCTATATAAATCCATATATTCTCGTGAACTAACTTTAACTTATTTACAGGTATGTAACTTCCCGAGAACTAACTTATCTATCTACTTACTAACATTTATTTTTTTTATAAATTAACATCTATATGTTAATTTATTTATCAATTATTTACCTAATCTAAACTATTAATGTAATATAAATTCCAACAGAAACAGGCGAAGATGTATCACCATCCTAAGAGGGCTCATCATCCTATGAGGGACCATCCATCGGAAGGTCAGAAGTGTTGATGGTCAAGTTGTTGTCAAGAACATTCTTCCACCATGTAGTCACATCCTTTTGATGAGAGTGGGGACAAACGAAGGCCAAGTGGCCAATAACAAAGACTTGTCTACATCTGAATGGGAGGCCCTCATAATCTACTTGTTGCATCCATAAACTCTCCCCCACCTTCACAACAACATCTCCATGCAGGGGTTTGGAGATGTCAATGTCAACCAAGATATGGGCAAACATAGAGTGCACCACAAATGAGGTTGTGGAGTCAACCATCAGGAAGTGACCAACTACATTACCAATGTCCTCAGAGCATGCATCTTCCCAAAATTGAAGCAAGAGATTCAAAGCCTTACCAAAATTGGTCTGATGTTGAGTGGTTTGGTGAATGGGTTGAAGGAGCTAGACCATGGTTTGATAGAGAGGGAGTGCACTCCCCACAACCAAACCCGATCATTAAGCACAATATCTCACTCCTCTGGGGTCATGAAGGTCACAATAAAGAAGCCCCTTGCATAAGGGAAGAGCTCAATCTTTCCCTCCACTAGGGGTTTCCAAGAATCCAAGACCCATTTGTTAAGGTTAGGCAAAGACAACCACAAGTTGTTAAATATGCAAATCACCCCATGGTGCTAATAAAACTCCTCATTCTCAACAACATCCTGGCTGCACACCACAACTGAGGGAGGATGTGCACATGGCAGAGGACAAGGCATTTTATGGGGGATGGCCATGGGCCCGCAAACCTGTTACAACCATGTAGGATATTACATTGCTCTGTTTTCCATCAATTCAATGCCTGGGAGGGGAGGATTTTATGCCTTAAAACCTCCAAAAATAGTGCACAAAATGAGCCACATCCTCCAAAAGTTCCAAGGTACTCGCAACGGTCAAGAGAAAAACCTATTCGAGCTGATGAGGGAGCTGTAATAGGGATGCCAACAATATGGGCAGCGTGTAAACCATTTCCACCACCAACCTCCACAATTGTTGATTCAATCTGATGGTTAGGCAATCCATTTTGTAGATGAGCACCTGAAGAAACCCCTGGGGAACCAAGGCGCACTATATTAGGACCTACAATAGCTAGTGTTTGGGAAAGAAGAGGAGCGGGAGGGGGTATTTCAAAAGTCGTTTAGTTAGAGTCAATAATCTCTATGATTAATGTTGCAACACTACAACTTTTAAAATTTAGCAATGATCTCTATGACCAATGCTACAACTTTTTGAATTTAGCAATGATCTCTATGATCAATGCTACAACCTTTTAGGCTTAGCAATGATCTCTATGATCAATTTTGCAAATTTTTAAATTTAGTAATGATCTCTATGATTTGTTAGGACCTATTTTTATTAGGCCTCAGAATTTGCAAATTTACTTAAGTCATGTATTTTGTTTGTGCCTTGGCCCTTGTTCCCATCACTAATAACCAATCTAAGAAGTCTTTAATGGGCCCCTTGGCTAAAAAAATATACTTGGTGTGGTGCCTTATATCTGTCATGCCCGTGACGAGCCCACTTGTATGCTAGCCATACAAGTGGGCAAAAATGGAGATAAATAATTTTTTTCTAACAATATTTTCATCCAAAAGAGGAAATCAAATTATTAAAATTGAAACTAAATTAAACTTTACCTAAGGCTCACTCAAGAGACCTATCATAAAATAGAATAAATGTAGTTATCTCTACGATCTGCAACTTCCCTATCAAATACAATTGTCAAGTTAGGTCTAGATGATAAATCCTTATGTCTGGTGTCTAAATCGTCAAAACTATAAGGTAAAGGAAATAAAACTATAACTAATTTAATCATGTCTAACGATCACATGGTTGCATTATTTTTAATTTAATTTAATTAATTTATAATTAATAGGTAAACTAATGTATTAGATTCAAAATTTATGTACATGACTGAATGAATTACTCCCCTACCATTATTATTATTTTGGTTAACATTGAAGGTAATGATTTAGCTAGGGACATTATTTTACTCCATGATCACATCATTTCCTAGATTAACAATTAATAAATCTAACTATAATACCATATTTAATACCCATAGCATGATATACTTTATAATAAGGGAGGAATAAATACTTGTTTAACCAAATTATCAACAATAAGTAGGGTGATACTAATAATTACCAACTAGTTTTTTTTTTTAATATTAAAATAATTAATAAAAAAATTACATTTATAACCCTTACCATAAAAATTGTTTTAATATAAGAATTAAAACATAACAAATAACAATTCATATAATGTGAAGTTTTTGTCTCTAAGATCAATTTAGAAGGTTCCAATTAGAAATACCTACCTAATTTACCAATCCCACACCCCAACATTTAGTCATTTCATTGCATGCATAGACATCCTTGCATATTTTTTTTCTTTTATTTCTAGGGTTTTGTGTGTTTACTGGTTTGTGTTGGTCCAGGTACAGGTTACGAAGATGGGCTACAGGAAGAGTAAATGGGAGATATATATTTGTTTTCTTTTAAATTATAGCCAAGTATATGAGTTGCGGGCAGCAACATCTAGAAAGATAATAATAACTTTGTTTATTAATTTATGTTTATATATATTATTATTTATATATATTCTCTTTTTTTGTTTAAAACAAAGGGCAACTGTTTTACGCCGATCATGGGAGGTGGAGGCTAAAAAATGTACTTGGTGTAGTGCCTTATTTCCCCTTATACTTCAGTCATGTGCCTAAGTTGTAGAAATCTAGAAATTTCTAAGTATAAGGTTGTTTGTGTTCATTTTCTATCATTTTGTGGGTTTGCCAAACTTCCAAGGACTTTGGCAATTTGCCACCTTTCCTCCTTTCCTTTCACTTTCCACACAAGTTTCTAAAATTTAGTGCATTTACAAACTTTCCACAAACTTCTACACCTTTGGCAAAAGTCCTTACCTTCCCTGTTTTCTTGCATTTCTGCATCTCCCTTTGAGTTAGCTTATCTATGCATTCTTCATCGAAGACCCAATTTCCTTTGCGAATTTGCAAGCTTTTCATGGACTCGTGGGCCTCATCCATTGTTCTGGACTTCCCTCCTGATCCTACAAACTTCATTCTCTTGCATTCTTCCTTGCATACCCGAATTCCTTTGTGAATTTATGGAACTTGCTCAAATTCCTCCACTTTCCCACATCCTTGCATGGTTGTTTATCCTTCATCCTTTGTTGAGTTGTGGACTTCTTCCAAACTTCCAAAATTTCCTTATTTTCTCGTGAGTTTCTCAAGGCCTTCTTCCACTTTTCCACTTTAGTCTAAAGTTTGGATGATCCTTGTGTTGTTCATAAATATTAAGAAAACTTTCACAAAGGTGGTTGTTTGTGGGATGATCTTGGACTTCTAGATTTCTGACCCTTTACTCTAAAGTCTAAATGTCCAAATGGACCTTGCATTTTCTTGAAACATTTGAATAACTTGTGCTTTAAAGGAAGTGTTTTGTGAAATCACATTGCCTATCAACTATCTTCCTTTTTAGTCCAACTTCCCCTTTCGACTTGAACTTCCACAACCTCAACAAAATTTCACCAACCTATTAAAATCTTCCACTTTTTCAAGGTTCCTCAAATCCTTGTCTTCTCCACATGCTCATTTCACCTTTCACCTCTCCATACAAACTTGCAGGTTTCCCATGGACTTCTTCCATGTTTCCAAAGTTTCCCAAGTCCTAGTTGCCCCTACATTTTTGTATTTCCCCTATATCACAAATCTTACGTATTTCTTCAAATTCACCCTTGTGAAATTTTTTTGGACTTCTGGACATCCTTCACTTTTCCACATTTCTTTGATTCACCTTTGCGAACTTTCCCACCTCATTGGAACTTCCCTCTATCCTTCCAATTCCCAATTGCCTACATGTTTCTATGTTTCCTACCATACTTCTCCTTGCCAATTTTCCATCTTCCCATGGACATTTCCTCATCCAACCTCCACTTCTACATCGTATTCCCACATCTCAACCAAATGCTTCACATACTACCCTACATTGTACCTAACCACCATTAATGGATCCCCCAGAGCTCGATATGATCTTTAAAGCTGCACATGTTGTATGTGTCTCCAAACTTCACAAATGCACATATTTGAGCCAATTTTACACTAGCATGTGATGAAAATAAAGGATTTGTACACCAAAACCCATGTGGGAATAATGTAAGCGGACAAGGGCAACCTACAAACTCATTGACTACTCTAGCGTTTCAACCCAACTTACACGATGAAATTGTATTGCTATATATACATGTACAAAGATGTCAAAAGGGTTGGTCGTTGAGCCAATTTCCTTGTTGTATGTGTATTGGGATAGTCTAGGACATCAAATGTAAATGATGAAATATGTTTGTAAATCAAGGAAAGGTGTAGTCTAGTAGGGTATTGCTTGCAAATTTATGTCTTTGTGACAGAATGTAGTATCTCAAGAGGGGCTTTGAACCTAGTTGTTGTCTCACTTGCCACATTTGTTGGCATGATTGTAATATGGTTTGATTAATGTATGACAAACATTCTAAAGCATTGCAAACTTCTTTTCTCATGGTCTTCTCTTGTTGCATGTGGGGTATTGTTGATCTATTTGGGATAACTAAGAATGTTCATTTGCAAGTTTCCTTATTTTGTGAGTTCGTGTGCATGTGCAAGCTTTGCTCCAATGCTAATCTATAGGCATGTCTTCATACTCTTTCTTAGTTGTGACTCTATTGCCCAATGGAATAGGCACCAATCTGATTTGTGACAAGCCAAACATCTTTCTTTTTAATCATCTCTTTTTTTAGTTGTAAGAGTAATTTAGGTTCCACCATGTTGGTATGACCTACTGATGCAAATCATGATATACAATATGCTATCTTGAAACTGATAAATTGTTTGTGTTCCATACTAGTGTGTTCCTCATCTTCCATGTGTATGCAATGTAAAGGAGTCATCTTAAGGATATAACCATGATGTTATCTTTTGTGGGTCATACTGGTGTGTTCCTCATCTTCCATATGTATGCAATGTTAAGTGGAGTCATTTTAAGGATATAGTATTGATGTTATCTTTTGTTTCATGGCAAGAGTGAGTTACCATTTATTTGTTAGAGGTCTTGTAGGTTTGTATGTAGTCAATTGTGACATAAACCTAGTGACAAATCTTGGGGTTCATAACATGTTAGGCATGGTTGCTTAAAAGCCTTGAGTTTAATGTTTTATTTCTCTTTAATTGTCATGTTGATGATAACTTAGGGAACACCCCCTTGGCCTTATAGAGCCTAAAGCTAAAGGCAAGTCTATCCACTCACAATAATTGGCCTTAATCATCCATAATTTGTTGATGAGCCCATGTCTTGCCCTCTTGATGACAATTCCCTAGTCTTGAAGGTAGGATAATACTTTAGGATTGTGGACCAACAATTTTGAACTGCAACATGATCAACACTACAACTTTTTAAATTTAGCAATAAACTCTAGGATCAATACTACAATATTAATCTATTGAACAAGCTTTTTATTACTGACATCCTCTTGTAGGAGGATAAAGGAGTTAAATGATTTTAAAACTTTGAAATGCTTTGCCTCTTCCCACCAGGCCTATCGAGCCAAGTCACCATTAAACTAGCCAACATCGCAAATTTTGTTTAAATTTCTTAGTACTCCCCTCCACAACTCTCAGGAATGCAGAAACCATTAGACACAAAAACATCAAACAATGTGGAAGGAGTTACATCTTGGATACCTTTCTTGATTATGACTTCGTACCACCATGCAGGGCTTCATTTTAATGAGCATAGGTAAATCATCCATATTACCTGTAAGCACTAAAAACATGCATGAGCCTACATGATGATCTGATGATGAGTTGTAATCCTAAACACATACATGTAACTGTGTAAATACGACCTCTCAATAGTATTCTCCTTAGCAACACATGGATGGAGTTTATTCACTTCATTCTTTCTTCCCCAATCCCCTAGCTAACCCTTCAAGGTCACATTCCTTCTTCACTAGCCCTTTGCCGACATTTCATCTTTTTCACTTTTTGGCCTTGTTGACATGGCCTACTAGCATTGTAATGTGGGAAATTCACCTTCCTTGAACCCATTTCGCCCATTTCAACCCTCTAGAGGCCTCTAATTGACCTCCCAGACCTATCCCAACCCTCAAAATTAACTTGTCTTCTCTCCTTTCTAGGTCGCCCCCTTTGAATTCAAGATCTCCCGGGGGAGATCTTGAATCACCCATGGGAGACCCTCCTAGTAAACTGGGGGATCTACTCATATGCATCAGTTTGGTCGGTTTTAAAACTAGATGGCATATCTAGCCTCCCAGAATCATTCTCATCCCTTCAAATCACTCCCAAGACCTCTCCTTTCTAGGTTACCTCCTTTGAGTTCTAGATCTCCCATGGGAGACCATGAATCTCCCTTGGGCAACCTTGTCATGTTTAAAAACATGAGTTTCTCTTTAGTTCTAGCCCAAATTTGCTCCAAATTGAGCCCTGATTGCGTGAATCACCTTCCCTAACTAACCATCAACTTCTTTTGACTAATTCAAGATCCCAATCACCCCATTTTAACTCAAAAATCAATTCTACTCTTCTCTCAAACAGTCTCATGTTGGCTCCATTTCTTCTTCTGTGAAAGGCTATCAAAGATTTTTCACTCCTAATCAAACGCAGTTCACTCCTCAATCAAGCATGTTAACTTTTCAATCAACTCCCCACCTTTGTGAGCTCTTCCAAACTATAAATACCCCTCACCTCTTTATTATTTCTCTAAGTTGGAGAATGCTTTTCTCATATTCACAAGCTTTTTCAAGCTTCTTCACAAGCCTTTGAGCATCTTTGTTCATTTCTTTAGTTTTCATTTTTGCAAAGCTTCAAAGCTTTCCCTTGAGAGGAAAATTCATTGTTGCATCCATTTGAAAAGCTTTGCTTTTTCTCTCCACTAGCATCTTGATGCTCATTATAGGACTTGTGTGCTTTTTCTTTCATGTTTAGGTTACAAAGCTTTCCAAAGCTTCTATAGAATTGATATGCTCTCAATTTGCTCTCGAGCCATAGTCATTGTGCTCACATAGTGCATAGATAGCACTCATAGCTTTCCAAACTCTCTCTCTCAATTTCATTTTTAGCTTTCAAAGCTCAAGTAATTTTAAATCAGTTGCTCCCTTCATCCCTATCGCCAAGAGGAAGACCCCACTGTTGCAGAGGAGAAAGAGGTTGCCACATACAAGGATTTATAAGGATAGTACAAAGCTCATGTGCTATATTTGAAACAAGTTCTTTAATGCTTTCATTGTAATTAGTTAATCAAATTTCTCTTGAGGAAAGTAATACTTTGTTGCTCTACTCTTGATAGGTTATGCATTGTTAGTGTAGTTTCCTTTCATTGCATTAGATTAATTGTTATTTTCTTTCATAGATTAAATTTTCTTATTGCATTAAATTAGTTTGTTATTTTCTTTCCAAAATCTATCTCCAAAGCATTAAGAAAAGTCATCATAGGTTTGCACTCATATTTCAATTCATAGTAATTAGATCATCTTATCAAATCAAAAAGAACAAAAAAAAAACATTGCTTTGCATTCATTTAGCTTGCATACATCAAAATCCAAAAAATATTAGAAAAGAGAAAAATAAAAAATTGAGTACACAAATCTCTTGATTTCATCACGAGGTAAACTTGAAAACTCCTTGATACCATCACAAGGTCAACAATCTAGCGAAGTCATAGAAAACCTTTGATCACATGTCATCTAAGCATACGAATGTGCTCAAGAGTTAGAGGTGAGCGTGTTAGAGCAATCCTTGAGGAAATAGAGTCAATACATCCTAGACAACAAACACCTCAAATGGTAGAAGAGCACAAACACACTCTCAGGATTATCCAAAATGCATAAATCATATGCCAAATCATACAAGAACAAGACAACAACATAGAACACCTAAGAATCATCAACAAACAAAATCAACACCCATTTAGGCATTGGAACTTAAAGAATCCAAATAGGAGATCGACAACTAGTGACCCTTCAGGTCATACGGTTATCTCTACCATCACGGTCTTAGAAGAACAAGCATCAACCCATATTAGACCCCAAGATAGGCCAACTGCTCTTCGTGACGTTCTACTTCCATGCGAAAAGAACCGCCCCCGGGTTATGCCTCCACTCAACTGGATTTCGCCACGAGAGCGAGAGTGACTTAGAAGTCACCATCAACAAGTAGAGGGTTCATGTGTTGTATCGAGGTTGACTCATTTGCGTTTGTGCTTGAGCCACATTTTGAAGAGTATAGTACCAACCAACACAAAAGTTTATTTTAGCTACGTAAGCACTTCACCTTCATCTGTGAAGTTATAGACCTACATAGGTTGTCATTTACTTATGTCAACTACTTCATCACATCATGTTTAAAGGCTATTGACTGTTGGACAATGATACATAATGGTGCACATTGTCTTTCTAATTTCATATTTCTATTCACAAGGCTCTGAAATGCCAACGATGGACCAGAATTATAATTAATTTTGTAGGGCCACAAACTTGGGTTGTTCCATGACCACACACTAGCTACTACCATTATACAGCACCATCTAATAGTCATCACATAGTTTCTCATTTGGACACCCTGCTCGCATATCCACATCTAAGTATAGCTTCATATTGAGTGTCATGTTATCCAGATTGGTTGCAAAATATAATGCACCCCTCAATGATCATGCTATCAAGCTGGGTACTAATCCTAGACCACTCTACTTAAATATCATCCATTTCAATGGTCAAACATTCAATAGTAATTTTACACCTCATTCACAACAAAAAGTGATAAATATTTGTCCTATTTTTATTGGCCAAAATTGGCCTTTGACTGTTGAAGTGGATGATATTTAAGAATAGCCTTGAACCCCTCTACTTAAATATCATCCATTTCAATGGTCAAATAGTGAATAGCAATTTTACACCTCATCCACAATAAAAAGTGGTAAATATTTAGACATCATATACACAATAGGAGTATAAGAAACTAGAACATTTTGCGCTGCAAATATGGGACAACCAAATTTTGCTGCTTAAAAGTACTTATTAGTACTATACTACAGGAATTTGTTTCATTATGTACACTATATTTAACCAAGGTGGGTAGCAGAATGGGGTAGCAAGCTAAGTGTGCTTGATTGTAGGGGAATTCTATGGTAAAACACGCTTTAGGGTGTTGGGATGGGTGACTTCCAGAAAAATTCTAATGTTTCGCCATTGTGAACACTATCTAGATGCTATGGGTGTCAAGTGTTCATAATCATACGAGATGGGTTCATCTAAACCACTACTCAGATTAAATCACTCTAAACAATGCAAGTGAATCCCAATAAATCATCACTAATAAGGTAGGTGTATTCAGTGATCTCTTTGATTAAGCAAACTTAAAAATATGTTTAATGTTCAATGATCAAAATTTAGAGACACAATTTCAGTCGGAATAAAATCTGAAAAAGAAAGTAAAATTTCTTGTTCCCTTCCAGCAAAGTTTCAATCAACAATCACCATAGTAATAAGATTATCCATACCCTCTTGTTTTAGGTCTGCAAATGAATAGCATAAAATAAATTGGTCAAAAAAGACAAAACACAACCATTCGCCTAATGCGAGAATTTATTTCATAACAAAATATCATTATCCTCTTCCATGAGACCAAGCACATTTTGTCAAAAACATACCTTTACCATTCTGCTACATTCTGTTCAGGCGCTCTATTAGACAGATTGGCATGTATTCTCTGTGCCGATGATTGAATGACCTTCTCATCCTTTTTCATGAAACCCAAATTCTTCTTTTCCGGTGATTTCTGTCAAATGTCTTTGTACACACTTCGAAGCATCCTCCTCTGGGGTTTTCATTTCCCAAAAAAAATAATTGAAACTTTGTCTTCCCTTTACATCAATCAAACAAGAAATAAATTGAAGGGAAATAAATGAGCAGGAGGAAGGAGGTTTCAGAGGCGTGTACAAGGACATTATAACACAAACTATAGCCAATAATTTCCATTGCTAGATACTGGAACCCTCTTTAGGCATGAATGTTGAATAATAGCCATGTAACGCTTGGGTTTTATCAGATTGGATTTGAGATTATCTAGTCAATTTAAGAAAAAAAAAGTCGATTTTTCTTTCATGAAAGACTATCAAATGAGTGCACATATAATGACCTATCAGCCAATTAAAAATTAGGACCCAACTCTAGAAGTATGTGCACATAGAATCTGATAACATCCAAATTATTTATCAAATTTTATACTGAAACATACCACTAATTTACTAATCATTACATTAGAAACAATCTAATCATAAGAATCCTCTTCCTGATGATGAATCACTGAGCATGATTGGAAATGTTAAGTAAACAAATACACACAATTTAATCCAGAAGCACTTCTTATATCTAAAAATACAAGATATACATTTTTTTAGTTTCCCTTTGAAATTAAATTGTGATGTAAAATTATAATGCTTTCTTATTTGAAGCTGTATCTTAAAAATCTTATGTATCAGGAGGTAGAACTACTTCAAAGGGCAATTAACGAAGCCAATTTTAAACCCTGGTGGTCTACAATTGTTACCCCACCATCAACCACTAGATTATGACCGCTTACATACTTTGATTCCTCACTGCCCAAATACAATGCTGCCTCTGCAATGTCATCTGCTTTGAGAGTAACTTCCTTTAAATTGGCTATACCCCTCAACAAGGCCTCCAGGTTGGCTTTAAGCTTGGCTTTCTCCTCTTCTGAAGCCCCCATCTGCAAGTAATTCAATGGCATATCTGTGGCAATCCCAAAAGGAGAAATACAATTCACTCTAATACCATATTTCCCCAGCTCAGTTGCACCATTTTTAGTCAGCCCAACAATTGCATGTTTTGAGGCAGTATAAGAGTAAGTATTGCCTCCTAATATCCCTGAAACACTAGAGGTAGAGATTATACAGCCCCTTTTCTGAGGGATCATAACACGAGCTACGTGCTTAATGCCGTGCATTACTCCTTTTACATTTACATTCATAACAGTTTCAAATTGGTTCATGTCATACTCTGCCACGCTCCCTTTGTGGGTGTTTGTGATTCCTGCGTTGTTATATATTATGTCCAGTTGGCCATGTTTTTCCATGGCCAAATCCACGGCTGCACTCACGTCCTTCTCTTTGCTCACATCACAATGGACAATTGTCACCCATTCAGAAAGGGATTCTGCAACTTTTGTACCAGCATCATCTGCAATGTCTGCAATTATGACTTTGGCTCCATGTTTTGCAAAGAGCCGAACAGTGGCTTCTCCAATGCCTTTTGATCCACCTGTGACTATCGCAACCTTGCCTCGCAGCCTGCATTTAACATACACATACCTTAATTTTCTGCCAATAAAACACATTTTATTTGACTCCCAAACCAGAAACAATGTTTTTGAAAACTATATCTCGAGAATCCAGATTTCCTTGGTACTATCTGTTGGAAATAATCTATACTTGGGCCGACGACGGATTGGCCACAAACGGCCAGTAGCTTAGTTGGTAGAGCACTCCATCATGCAAATGAAAGGTCCTAGGTTTAACTCCTAACTGGTCCATGAAAAATTTAACACTGTCTTTATTGATTTATAATATACAGGAAACTTCAAATATAATGATTCTAGAAACTTGATGAAACTTAAAACAGGATAGATCTCCCACAGCAAACTAATGAAATATTAGTAAAAAGAAGTGTTGCACACACAGGCTGGATTTAATCATCAGGGACATCTGTTTTAAATGGCAACAATTTATTACATTGTTTTTGTTGTTATGGGTACAGGCAGGACTTAAATTTGACAGTCGACCTTGCTTGTCAAGCAATTTTTTTATGACAGTTATCTATTCAATGGTGCCCTTCAAATACTATGACAAGCCTTAGTATAAGTAAATCATATAAAAATCATATATATATATATATATATATCATAATCCTATATAAATTTTGCTGTTAAGGGCGTGGTTAGGTGGTTAAGTTGCTCAATTGTAGTGGTAGCCACTAGGGTTCATACCCCCGCTGGGCCAATGAGGCCGCAGGCTTTACACCTTCGTTGGGCCAACAAGCTCACGGGTTTGAACTTGTAGTGTTAATACGCGCTAGCATCATCGGTCACATTAAAAAGGTCTAAACTAGGGCTTAAATTTGACGGTTAACCCTACCTGTCAAGCAATTTTTTAATGATAATTATGTTGGATTTAGGACAGACAACTGAGAGGGAGGGAGCGGGGGGAATCGGTTGTTACCAAACTTCTATTTTTATAAACTTTAAAGCTTCTTCAATTTAATAACATATCAAAGATTCCATCATAACGCATGAATTCAAGAGCAGAAATAGATTCAACACATACAACACCAAGATTTTAACGTGGAAAACCCGGTTAAGGGAAAAACCACGGGGTGACTAACCCAAGATTGTATTCTCTGTTAAAAGAATAAGAAGAACGAATGGCACTTGCCAATTAGGGCTCACTACTCGAGCACACTGCTCATAAGAGGCCCACTGCCTACAGGAGACACACTATCTACAAAAGAATATAAGTATTACATACTTGAACTGGAGATTAGCATCTTCACTATGCCTCAATCAGTTTCATTAAGCTCAACCCCTCTGCTCTACTTTTCTATCCTCTTCACTACCACCTTCTCATTGCACACACACTTTTGAATGACTTCGCAACTCTTATTTATACATGACATCGACTTTGGAATAATCAACAAAGTCAGCATAACATACACTTATTTTATTACACAATAATTACAAAAATACAACTTGACTTATTACAAAAATTTCATGCGCATCACTATACGACCACACATAACTGGGACTTCAAACTTCTTAGAGGAGCACGCCATGCTTCGCAAGACATCTTCAAAGTCATCTGCAACATGATCAAAACATCCGGTCGGCCAAGGCTAGGAAGAACACTATTACTAGAAAATAAATCTTCAATTACAAGCTCAATCTTCAATGCAGACCGTCAACACAAACTAGACACAGTCTAGAGACCCCCACAAGCTTGCTTGAATCACCAAGAACATCCGCACCACTTCTGCTTACTGTAATCAATCGCATCTTCATCTAGAACCTCAAGAACACAGTCAGTCATCACTATCACATTAGAAGGATTGTTTGTGGACCTCCAAACCATGAACCAATTAAGTTGACAATTCACATTAGCTTCCCAAACATGCCACCAGATCCGCAGAACATGATATTGTATTTTTGGATCTTACCGGACCTATTTGTGTCACTTTGTCACCTCTGAATAGTTGCCAAAACCGGTTTTACTCTTATGGCCATAACTCCTTCACAATTTCATGCGGACCTCTCAAATCTTGACTAGATCACCTTTAGACACATATTTACAAACCCTTTGATGTGCATTCTCTGATCTTCATCTAACTGAGATCTTCACTTCATAGAGCTTCATTGTCTTCACTGTTCTTCTCTATTTTTGGTAGGACTAATTTTCTCATTATCCTCAACACACAGCTCATCCAATCCTTGACATTAATGCAAAAGGAGTATGTTGACATCAATGACAGCACCGGTTAGGCCCATACTTGCAACAATCTCCCCCTTTGTCATTGATGGCAACATATGATGTGAAAAACTATTTTAACCATCAAGAAAAGAACTTCTCATCACTGACTGACATAGCTCCCCCTATCAACAACAATCATTCATATGTTTTCTCTTCCTTTATTGCTCCCCCTTTGATCAACAACTACTTTTTGTTTTTCACGTCTTCTCTCCCCCTTTGATATCAATGGCAAAGGGCACATACTTGCAACCACTTCTCATACTTCAGAATCATGTTGACTACTCCCCCTAAGTAGCAGCTTCCTAACACCAATCCGGATCACAAGATATGGCTGTGGGATCCACTGGACTGATGCACATCAGTGTACCTTAATTCAGAACCGGAGGGGTAATACCCCTAACTTCTCCCTGAGATACTCAAAAGAGTCATTAGGTAGAGGTTTAGTAAAATTGTCTGCAATCTAATCCTTTGAGGGCATGAACTCCAGTCTGACTTCATTCTTGTTCACTTGTTCTCTCAAAAAGTGAAACTTGATGGATATATGTTTTGTCTTTGAATGCAACACTAGATTTTTTGATATGTTTATTGCACTTGAATTATCACAGAAGATTGTGATAGGTTCTTCATACTCCACTCTGATGTCTCTTAGCATTTGCTTCATCCATAATACTTGAGTGCAACTGCATGATGCTGCAATATATTCTACTTCTGTACTGAACAGAGATATTGCCTCTTATTTCTTGCTAAGCCAAGAAACCAATCTTTTACCCAAAAAGAATGCACCACCACTGGTACTCTTCCAGTCATCCACATCACCTGCCCAATCAGCATCAGTATAAGTATTAAGAGAGAAATCATGATCCTTGGGATATCATAATCCATACTCAACTATTCCCTTCAAATATCTGAGAATTCTTTTGATTGCCATGACATGAGACTCTCTAGGATTAGCTTAAAATCTGGCAACAAGACCAACAACATTCATAATATCAGGTCTAGTTTGAGTGAGGTAGAGCAGTGCTCCTATCATTGACCTGTACTTTTTCTGATCAGTCTTAGGAGATTCATCATCTTTACTCAACTTACATCTAGTTGCCACGGGAGTATTCATTGGCTTTGAATCTTCCATCCCAAATTTCTTCAACAATTCTTTCACATATTTGGTCTGAGATATGAAGATTCCTTTCTTTGTTTGAGTGATTTGTAGACCCAAGAAGAAATTTATTTTCCCAAACATAGACATCTCAAATTCACTTTTCATTTGATTTCCAAAAGTCTTGCACATACTATATTTTCCTCCAAAAATGATATCATCAACAAATACTTCAACAATCAAGATATTTTCATGATCAATCTTGAAGTACATATTACTATCAGTAGTACCTTTGTTGAAGCCATTCTTCAAAAGATGTTTGTCTAATCTTTCATACTAGGCTCTTGGGGCTTGTTTGAGTCCATACAATGCCTTCTTCAATTTACAGACCATATCTCCATGATCATACAATTGAAATCCATCCGGTTGCTCAATGTATATCTCTTCTTCCAAATCACTATTTAGGAAAGCAGACTTGATATCCATCTGATACACCTTGAAATCTCTGAAGGCAGCAAAAGCAAGAAATAATCTGACTGCTTCAATTCTTGCCACCAAAGCAAAAGTTTCTTCAAAGTCAACTCCTTCTACTTGGGAATAACCCTTATAGACCAATCTGGCTTTGTTTCTTATTACTTCACCATCTTCATTCAGTTTATTTCGAAAGACCCATTTAGTCCCAATCACATTTTTGTCCTTAGGTCTGGGAACAATATCCCAAGTATGATTCTTTTCAATCTGCATCAATTCCTCCTTCATTGGTTAACCCAACTTTCATCATTGCATGCTTCACTTATTGTTTTTGGTTCAATCTTTGAAATCAAACAATACTTCATTGAATCTTGAGCAATTTTTCTTCTTGTTTGAACACCTTTGCTTCTATCTCCTATGATCTAGTCTTCATAATGATTTAGTCTTACATACCTGGGAGTTTTGGGAAGCTCTTGCACTTCTAAATCTTGAACAGGTTCATGCAAACTTGTCTCTTCTTCTTGTATTTCAGGATTCTTCGGATCACTCTGAATTTGAATTGGAATTGGGACTTGTTCTCCTTGATCTGAGACATCATTATGATTATCTACTTCATACTCATAATACCTTGAGGGATTTTCCATGCCTTCATCAACTTTCACATTTGCACTTTCTACAATCTTTCTCAATCTCTTGTTATAACACCGGTATGCTTTACTTTGAATAGAATATCCTAAGAATATTTCTTCATCACTTCTAGCATCAAACTTGCAAAGGTCTTCATCTCTTTTGATATAACATTTACTACCAAAGACTCTGAAATATTTCACAGTAGGAATGATGCCAAACCAAAGTTCATAAGGAGTTTTACCAGTATTGCCTATGATTTGTACTTGATTAAGAGTATAGACAACAATGCTTACAACTTCTCTCCAGTAGATCTAAGGGACATTTGCTTCCATCATCATGGTTCTAGATGCTTCCTGGATGGTCCTGTTATTTCTCTCCACTACTTCATTTTGCTAAGGAGTCCTTGGAGAAGATAATTGTCTCTTTATCCCATGTTCCTCACAGAATGATATGAAGTCACTGGATGTGAATTATCCACCTCTATTAGACCTGAGGCATTTTATGTTTATGCCAGTTTCATTTTCTACCATAGCATTGAATATTTTAAATTTCTCAAGTGCTTCAGATTTCTCTTTCAAGAAAGTTACCCACATCATCTGGGAGTGGTCATCAATCAACAACATGAAATACCTATCTCCTTGCAGACTCCTAATTCTTGCCGGACCACAGAGATCAGTGTGTACTAAGTCTAACAATTTGGTTGAAGATTGTTCCTTACTTTTGAATGTGACTCTATTCTTCTTACCCAACTGACATTCTTTAAATAAACTGTTAGTAGGTTTCACCAGTCTTGGAAGATCTCTTACAACCAGAGTGTTGCTTATTTTGATGATATTATCAAAATTTACATGACACATTTTCCTATGCCATAACCAACTCTAATCAATTTGAACAAATAAACAACTTTTGCCAATACCAACCAAGTGGAAAATGTTACCTTTTATCTGTGTACCAGATGCAATCTTAGTTCCAGAGCTTTCAAAGATCTTGCATTTTCCATTTTTGAATTGGAGATCATAGCCTTTGTCCACCAACTGTCCAACACTGAGAAGATTATGCTTTAGACTTTCAACATACAGAACATCACTGGTTTTGTTCTTTCCATCAAAGGAAATGGTTCCTCTACCTCTAATTCTGTCAGTAGAATTATTTCCAAACTTTACAACTCCACCTTCATATCTTTCCAAGCTTAAGAACTTGCTCTTGTCACCAGTCATATGGTGAGAACAACCACTATCAATAACCCATTCATCCTTTTCTTCAACCTGAGTAGCCAGAGCACTTTCTATCATCTTATGATTGGTAGATTCAATAGGCATTAGATCTTCTTCCTTGATGGTAATAAACACCCAGTCACTTTCAGATTTGTTTCCTATCTCGGATTCATCATCTATTACTCCTTCATCATCATCTTCTTGAACATAGTAACACTTTTTCTGAAACGTTGATCTATTAGGGTTTGGCCTTGAAAACCTTTCCGAACATTTAGAGGCAAAATGACCAATTTTATTGCAAGCAAAGCATTTAAAAGGTAATTTTCCTTCATACTTACCGGATCCTCTTGGCAGTGTTTTTGCAATGAGAGCTTCAAGTTGTTCAGCTTCTAATTCATCCTCTTCTAAATCTTTTCTTGCTTTCTCATACCAAGATGATTTTCTTGAGGAGCTTTCTCCTGGATCATATCTCTATTTGCCTTTAGCAGAGGCACTAGCTTTGAAAGCAGATTCAATCTTGGGAAGTGCATCACCAAACTCAGCCAACTCAAATGCAGATATCTTACCAACCAATTGATCCCTTTTGATAGTTGTTAAAGATTTGATTTCCTCAATAGCAGCGACCTTGTGTTTATATGTAGGAGGTAAAGATATGAGAACTTCAGCAACAATTTCATCTTCATCCGGTACTCCACCAGCACATCTGATGCCACATACAAGCTCATTTACTTTTGCCATATATAAAGTGATGTTCTCATTTTCACTCATCCTTAGGTTTTCAAACTTTCCTTTCAGACTTTGCAGCTTGGCACACTTAACATACTTGTCTCCTTCATATATATTTTCAAGCTTTGTCCAAATTTCATAAGCAGTCTTTAATCCCATAACATTTGTCAGCTCTGTATCAGATAAGGCACTCAGTAGTGCTTCTTTAGCTCAAAGATTATTTTCTGTATCTCTGACTTCATCTATAGTTGTTGGCCCATTCCTTGGAGGAACATATTTAGTTGAGGTTATGTTCCAATACTAATATCCCATGCATTGTAAGTGACATTCCATGCGGTTCTTCCAGGCAGTGAAGTTTGTTCCATCAAACCTTGGACTATCCTTCTTGTAGGTCGACATCCTGGATCTCCTCAAGCAATCAAGCTTCTTCTAGAGGAACTTGGCTCTGATACCAATTGTTGGATTTATGATAGACAACTAAGAGGGGGGGGTGAATCAGTTGTTACCAAACTTCTATTTTTATAAACTTTATTTAAGCTTCTTCAATTTAATAACATATCAAAGATTCAATCATAACGCATGAATTCAAGAGTAGAAATAGATTCAACACATACAACACCAAGGTTTTAATGTGGAAAACCCAGTTAAGGGAAAAACCACGGGGTGACTAACCCAAGATTGTATTCTCTATTAAAAGAATAAGAAGAACAAATGGCACTTGCCAATTAGGGCTCACTGCCTGAGCACACTGCTCACAAGAGGCCCACTACCTACAGGAGACACACTGTCTACAAAAGAATATAAGTATTACATACTTGAACTGGAGATTAGCATCTTCACTATGCCTCAATCAGTTCCATTAAGCTCAACCCCTCTGCTCTACTTTTCAGTCCTCTTCACTACCACCTTCTCATCGCACACACACTTTTGAATGACTTTGCAACTCTTATTTATACATGACATCGACTTTGGAATGATCGACAAAGTCGGCACAACATACACTTATTTTATTATAAAGCAATTACAAAAATACAACTTGACTCATTACAAAAACTTCATGCGCATCACTATACTATCGACCACACATAACTGGGACTTCAAACTTCTTTGAGGAGCACACCATGCTTCACAAGACATCTTCAAAGTCATTTGCAACATGAGCAAAACATCCAGTTGGCCAAGACTAGGAAGAATGCTATTCTTGGAAGATAAATCTTTAATTACGAGCTCAATCTTCAATACGAACTGTCAACACAAAATGGACACAGTCTAGAGACCCCCATAAACTTGATTGAATCACCAAGAACATCTGCACCACTTTTGCTTACTGTAATCAATCACATCTTCATCCGGAACCTCAAGAACACAGCCAGCCATCACTGTCACATTAGAAGGATTGCTTGTGGACCTCCAAACCATGAACCAATTGAGTTGACAATTCACATTAGCTTCCCAAACATGCCACCAGATTCGCAGAACATGATATTGTATTTCCAGATCTTACTGGACCTATTTGTGTCACTCTATCACCTCTGAATAGTTGTCAGAACCAGTTTTACTCTTATGGCCATAACTCCTTCACAATTTCATGCGGACCTCTCAAATCTTGACTGGATCACCTTTAGACACATATCTACAAACCCTTTGATGCACATTCTATGATCTTCATCTAGCTGGGATCTTCACTTCATAGAGCTTCATTGTCTTCATTGTTCTTCTCTGTTTCTGATAGGACTAATTTTCTCAATATCCTCAGTACACATCTCATCCAATCCTTGACATCAATGCAACAGGAGTATGTTGACATCAATGACAACACCAGTTAGGACCATACTTGCAACAAGTTATCCATTCAAAAGTGCCCTTAAAATACTATGACATACCTTAATATAAGTAAAATTATATATAAACCAAATATATATAATTATAATTTTATATAAGTTTTGACAGTTTGTTCAAAACCTCTCCTTTCATGTAATACAGTATTTTTAAAATGTTTATTATATTTTGCAAAATGCCTAAATACAGCCATACGGCCATCAAATTTAAACCCTAGTCTAAACCATTTTAGAAAACTTAGAATGATAGCAATGAATCCTAAAAACCAAACAAAACACCAAGATATGGATCAAATAAAAGGTAATAAACTTTCATCAACATGTTAAGAAAAATAAAAACAAATAAAAGAAAAAGAAAATAGCAAAAAAAACCACCATATCATGGCTGCTTGAAAGAAAATCATTCCAAAGAACTATAGAACACAACCATTAGACTTAGCCACAGAATCAAAAACTTAAATTTCATTACTAATAGCATTTCTTTTTTGAGAGTCAGTTATGGGTCACAGAAATTCTTATAAAACTCTCATCCATGGGCTTCTTTCTTTTATCCTAATGTAATAGGGCGACTGAAAACATTTTATCTAGGGAAAACAACTCAAGATTGTTATTTTTTAAACTAATTTGCAATCAACTTAGTTTTGAGAGGTAAATGTAAATGACATTTAAGTTGAGAGGCAAAGAACACATTTTGATAAATTCAACCCAAGCAATAATGATTAAAAAATAAAGCTAAAATTACCTTCCCACTACAGCAGCTGCAACCACTCCCATTCCAGTAGACATTGTTCTCTCATCAAGAAAGAATCAGAACCCTCAGAAAAGCTTCAATAACAGGACTGATACAGATCAAGATTCGGGGTCTTACCAAACTGCCAAATCAAGTAGCTACAATTTATCTACAATTCGATTGATTCCAAAAATTAAAATTGAATACACAAATTAATGGAAGTTCACAGAAATAAAAGAAATTTATTTCATTATTTCTTTGTCTACATACAGGAAACAAAATATATTAATTCAAACTTGACTTCATCCTTTGTTTTTCTTTCCTCAATCCTACGCCTCTTTCCATTACATGTTATTAGCATTTGTGAACTCCAGATTTCAACTCTTCATCTTCCCAAAACATTCATCTCTCTTCAAGATTGGCTTTTCCTTCCCATTTTTTTGTCTTCTTTTTCTTTTTTTTGATCTGCCAAAGAAAGTTTTCATTAATTACAATTTTTTTCTTATAAACTCCACACTTCTTTGTTCTTATTCAAAAATTTCCTCCTTTAGGTAGTGGCGCCTTCCCCCTACAGGAAAAAAGCTACCTCCTCTCCTTATCCCACACTACCTTTGTTGTTATATGGAGCCCAATCAGACTCGGAGGTTAAATTTTCCCCACTTTTATCGGCACGGTTTCCCCCCAAATTATTTAATGGGGGAGTGCAGGGGGGCAGAGCCCCTCCTATGCCCCTGAAGCAAAAAATGCCTATTATTTTATAAAGGTGTCAGGAATTATTTTTTTCATTGACCGACATAAAAAACCCTATTTTTGTAACTGACAAAAAACTTGATAAAAGTAGCTAAGGGTTAGGGTTTCAATTGATATTGTATTGTAGCATTTTGCAGTGGTATTGAGTTGCAAGGATTGCTAGTTGTAATCAGTTTGATTTACTAGATAATAATATTGGACTCTCTGTTTGGTGGATGTAGCCTGAGTTTCGGTGAACCACGTTAAAATTTGTCTCTCATTATTATTATTTCTGTGTATTTCCATTCCTCTGTTTAATCTTTATTTTGCATTTAATTGACATCTTTTGTGGGCTAACCCTAACAACCTTTTGGCTTTCCTCTACTTTTTTAAGTACCTGCTATGGCATGGTACTCTTGTATTCCATATGCAAAATTTTGCATTAGTCTTTTCAAGTTTGAATCAATCATTTTAATGTATTTTGATCATGACTATAGTTTGCAAAATTTGAAAAAAAAAATTGATTGGCTATTAGTGTTTACTAATCAAGGAAAGCATTAAATACTCCAATCAATATCACCATACCAAAATTAAATGAAATGAGTATGATCCATACCTAAATCAATGTCCTGTCAATAAAATAATATTTATTCCCCATACCCAAAAAATAAAATGGATGTCCTATCAATAAAATAATATTTATTCCAATTGCTAGTCATGATCATGTGGATTAATTTTTCAAAATGAGCCATACCCAATAAATATGGTCCATAGTAAAAATAAAAGCAAACAGTTACATTGTCCTCTAACCTATTTACTTTCTCTGTGGAAGTATGAAAGTGTAGTCTATTAGTTTTATCAAAGATATCTTCAGTACGATTTAAAGTTGTTTTTAAATACATGTAAACTCTAAAATTCATAGAAACTACTTAATTGGAACATGAATATACTCTTCGACGCCAATATGGTGGGTCATCGACTTCAATGGATCCGGATAGGGATCGACTTAGTTTATTCTGCCATCTCTGAGTCTACCTATGTTGCTACTAGCTCAGATGCATCTATTGCTTCAACCTCCGCTACTAAATAGATTACTCTATCCACCACGCACGATGCCCACACCACTCTACTTAAATATCATCCATTTCAATAGTCAAATAGACAATAGCAATTTTACACCTCATTCACAATAAAAAGTGGTAAATATTTGTTCTATTTTTACTGGCCAAAATTAACCTTAGTGGATGATATTTAAGAATAGCTGTATCATGCCAGCCTGAAGTGGGGGGCCTATGCTACCCATGTGTCAATCATCACACCTCACTTTAGTTGTTGGATCAACTGTTTGTGCTTCCACTTGATCAAGTGGGAAATATAGGGGATAGAACATAGATGCCACAGGAGCATCTGGGAGGACGAACATGGATGCTAGGCGAGGTGGTGGATCATAAAGAGGTGCTAAACTTTCTTTTAACGATGACACTTAGCAAATTTTTAGATTGCCTAACTATTCCTTTGCTGAGGCAGAAGACCCTCGAATCCTCTCCATATAGAGACATATAGACTTCATATACACATATAGCTAGCTATACCTATCCTTCAAAATTGCTCATGGAATTCATTGACAGAGAAGAACAATGGTGGTGAATCCCCAGTTGTTCGACAATGGCATGCATGTTCCCTTTACCAACGAAATGTTTGTGCTTTCTCGAGAAGCCATGGATTTTCAAGTAGACAAGATCCCTGAGTATTTTCTTAACTCATTTGTTATTCAAAATTTTGTTATAGTGTATAATTTTCTGTAGTAGATATTTTATTAGGTTAAGGGAAAATACGCAAATGGTGCTTAATATATCTGGAGTTAATCGTGTAATGATAATTCATGGGTTGTAGATTGGTAATGTATGATTTTATGTTGGACAATAAATTTGTTTTTGTTGGAGAGTAATTTCTCCCACACAATGAGAATAAGAGAAAATGGGAAAAAGACAAAATAGAAAAATGAACTAGCAAGTTCCCAAAGGATTCTAGAAAGAGAGATATAGAAAGTTCTAGAGGAAGCTTCCAGAACAAAGTGGATTGTTTCTAGATAAGAATGATTCTAGAGAATGAGGTTTCTAGATGAAACAAGATAATGTATAAGACCTCTATAAAGAGGCATGATGTAAGAGCATTCAGGCAAGCAAATGAAGTCAAGTATGATCAAGTAATCAAGTCAAGTATGAGTCTTGAATGCAGCAGCATTCCATCTTTGTAATGTAATCATGTTTTGAGATTAATGGAATTGTGCAGTAGCACATTGAGCATTGAAGATTACATTTTGTGTTTGAAATTTTGTCTTAGTATCTTGTGGATGTTATAATCCACCACCTTACAAGTGGTATCAAAGCTTGGGTTGTTCGGTTATCAAGGGATTGTGGTCATTGTGTTTGCAAGGGTTATTAGCTACCGAAGTGAGATAGGAGTTACAGAATACAAAGGAGTTGATCACTATTGATGTTGCATTGATTGAGAAAGAAGGAAGTTTGAAGACAAATAGGTTGCAGCCAAAAGACTTGAAGGCACGCGAAGTTGCCGAAACCAATTGACAATCGCAGTGAAGGACAATAGTCTAAGGTAAGTTAATCATTTATTTTCAATGGGAAAAGCTAAGAGAGAGAAGACAGAAAAAAAAGGATTGGCAAAAAGAGAAAGAAGATTGGAAAAAAGAGAAAGATGATTTGGAAAAAGAAAGATCTAAATTAATAAAAGAATTACATCAAATGACAATAGAGAAAATTGGTTTAAGGTCAGAAAGGTATGAAGCTAATGTTGAATTGAGTAAAGTTAAAAGAAAGAATGAAGAGTTAGAAGAAAACTTAAAACTATTTGATGAGGTTAAACAGAGGAACGAAGAATTAGAAGAAGAGATAAAAAGATTAAAAGAGGAAAGTAGTTTACAAAAAGATGAAATGTCAAGATTGAAGAAGAAAACAAGCTACAAAAAGATGAAATATCAAAGTTGAAAGAAGAAAATGAATGTTTGAGGACAAAACCATTGGTTTGTGATGTTTCATGTGATACAAATGACTTATGTGATGAAGCTAAAGCTTGCTTAGAGAAAGAATGCATGGTTGAAGAGATTGGATCAGCAAAATTTGCATGTTGTGATATTGATGAAAATGACAAGTTGTTTGAATCTGAAAATCATTGTAATGAAGAGAATCTTGGTTTCAAGATGATGAAAAAGATGGGTTATAAAGGACAAGGACTAGGCAAGTATGGACAAGGAATGAGAAAATTGATTGAGCCAATAGTAAGGCCAAAGTATGAAGGTATTGGATATGTTAAAGGAAAAGATGTTATAGGTATAACAGGTTCAAGGAAATTTGTTAAAGGAATGCATTGTTCTCATTGTCATAGGCAAGGATACACTAAGGACAAGTGTTGGGATCTACATCCATGTAGCATATGTGGTTTGAGAAATCATTGTGATAAGATATGTTGGCAAAGAGAATGCAAAAAATATAATAGGATGCATGAAAATGGATAGTGGATGGAGTTATGGATCAAATTGGCAACAAATTACAGGCATGTTGAAAAATTTGTTCAAGTATAAATGTTTGTATGTGAAAAATGATAGGTGTGAAGATTTAACATATCATGGAAAGTGGAAAGCTATAGAGAGCAAGAGGACTTCTAGTTTGTTGTTCTGAAGACTTACAAGGTTGAAGGACTATCACAGTAGTGAGTTGAGAGTTGGATATTAGTAGATCTTGAAAATAGTCATGTAAGAAAAGGATTGATAAGTCAACAAACTTGGAAGATAAATTTGGAATGATAAATATGTGGTCGAAATTAAGGGGGAGTGTTGGAGAGTAATTTCTCCCACACAATGAGAATAAGAAAAAATGGGGAAAAGACAAAATAGAAAAATGAACTAGCAAGTTCCCAAAGGATTCTAGAAAGAGAGATATAGAAAGTTCTAGAGGAAGCTTCCAGAACAAAGTGGATTGTTTCTAGATAAGAATGATTCTAGAGAATGAGGTTTGTAGATGAAACAAGATAATGTATAAGACCTCTATAAAGAGGCACGATGTAAGAGCATTTAGGCAAGCAAATGAAGTCAAGTATGATCAAGTGATCAAATCAAGTATGAGTCTTGAATGTAGCAACATTCCATGTTTGTAATGTAATCATGTTTTGAGATTAATGGAATTGTGTAGCAGCACATTGAGCATTGAAGATTACATTTTGTGTTTGATATGTTTTTGTGTTTGAATTTTGTCTTAGTGTCTTGTGGATGTTATAATCCACCACCTTAGAGATTTGGATTAGCTTGAGAGGACCCAATCGGCTTGCAATTGTAATTTAACATTGTGGTCATTTAGGGTAACCTGAAACGATCCAATTGGCTTTCGATTGTCTAGAAATTTTGGTATATAAACTAATTTAATATGTTTCGACATACCCAACTATTATTTATTGATTGAAATCTCGGTATCATGGTAAATTGTAATTGGGGTAAGTGGCGCTCTCGTTCATGGGCAACCCAATTTCCAATCCCAATGGCCATGTTTATGTAATTAAGTCGTGGTTGCACTCATAGATTTTCAAAATGTTTTATCAAGACTAAATATCATGTCAGTAGTTGAACGGGGTCCAATTGTTGTTATAGTTCTTGTGGGTATAGGAGTCAATAGTTCAACACCCTATATACTATATATTGTAAATGATTATTCCAAATGTAAATAACAAATGACCAAATGTTGAACATAAGTTCATATAATTGAATGTAATTTCTAAAAAGCAACAAATCATGTGATGCCACATCAGCACACCAACAAAACATGACTTAATGCACAACTATTGGTCCAATCTTTTTTCTTGGGTCTTTTTGGACACCTCAACAAAAAGCATGTTGATCTGGCATCATATTTGATGATGTGGATCTAAAACCTTAGTTATAAGCAGAGGCTTTGCCAAGTAAGCTGCTGTAAAAATTTTAAAGTAATTTGAAATTGCCATGTATGATTTTGAGAGGCACGAAGTTAGGGTGTTCAACTACTGGCTCCTCTCCCCTAGGTAATACTATTTTGGGGTCTACTTGCTGCATTGGTTTGTAAAGGTCCCCAGGGCAAGGGTGGTTTCTAGGTACATGTCTTTAGCTTCTGGCAAATGTCATCTCTTAACTTTGTAGTTAGACTTTAGAACATGGCTTAAACCTAGGGTTTTCTCAATTTTACATTATTAGATTTTTTTGTCAATTATGTGTGTAGAGTACTCAATTCTAAAGTAATTCCTATGAATAATAATTTAGAAGAATCCATCTATCATGAGCTTGAATGTTCCACATGGAAATTAGCACTGTAAAAAAAAAAACTAGACATAATCTTCCCTGCAATTACTGAAATACAATATGAAGACTACATTAAAGACAAGACCACAGTCATATACACGTTGAGAGAATTTCAAATAAATGAAATTTTCAATTTGGACCAGGACAATGTAATTCAAGAAGTTGATGCTCCAAACATCAATTCCAGAGAAAGTACAAACTGAAAGGTAAAATACTTTACGCATCTACAAAAATTTAAATTAATGTTTTATTTTTGAAGTCCAACTATTTCTACTCCCGTCAAATTTAGCAAATAATTTATCTACAAATTAAGTATAATTTTACTAATACTAATCATAATTACTTCAAAGATATTTACTTCAATCTAATTACTTACATATGATCTATAAATAATATAACATTAAATAAGATCTTTAACAAAACAAACATCTACAACAAACAAAAGGCAGGTACTTGCCACTACGTGGCTCTTGTTTATAGCTTATTAATTCTTTGATGGCAACTTCAATTAACTGCTACAGCCTTTGTTATGTGGACAAAACAAACATTTTGCACTTTGCAAACTGTGCTATTCAGGTTTGGAGTCACTTTTGCATTTTACACTGACCATTCAAAATTGGGAAAATAAAAGTAATTCAATTTGCCTTATAAAAGTTCTTCGTGAGACAAGGGTAGTAGGATGAGAAATTGAATTTGCCACATCGGATGTCAAAAAATAACTTTTTATAACTTTCAACTGGGTGAAAATATTTTTCTAAAAATTGGCCATATTGTGTGAAATAACCTCTTGAAGCTCCATGTCAACTCATTTTGCTCCATCTTTTATGAAACTCCAAAATTAATTGTTTCTGTAATCTATCGGGCAAAAATATGAAGTTATAATTTCTCTCAATTGGTAAAGAATCCTACTATGAAAACTTGTCACATTGAGTGAAATATAATTATGAACACCCCTATAAAATGGTTTGGCTCCAACCTTCATGGATCTTTAAAATTAATTATTTCAGTGAAACTGTCAGCTGAACATCCAAGAAAAGTCTTCATTTGTGCAAATTAATCTAGACTAAAAGCTTCATGATGTAGTGATATGCTAAGAAATGCAAACACAAACCAAAACCAAAAATAAATCATACAAATATTCTTTCAATTGATGCAGATTGCTTGTGGACCCGGATGCCCCCACATCAAGAACTGACTTTATAGAACACATATTGTGACCCATGAGACAACTAGGTTGCTAGCATAGCCCATTAACTAGTCAAACAGAAGCAAGATTGATTCCTCCATGTATCAACAGATTTTTTAAAATTTTAATTAATTAATAATTACAGTCAAATTTGCATCTAGAAATATGATCTATAATAGTCAAGTTAACAATTAGTTGTGGAAAACTCTCAAAATGTTGTGCAATCACATGAAATCGTGACATTAATGGGATCCTCAACAATCAATCAATTAGCTTGCAGCTCACTTTAAATAGACCTATTACCAATAAAAGAGTGCAGAATGTAAGTTAATAAGTGCTTTAGCAGCTCACTTTAAATATATCTAAAAACTAGCATATTTATATTATATATAATATATCTAAAGTACGCCGAGAGATATCCTTCTAGAGGCGCCTAATGTTAGGATTAGTATTGGTGATTAAAAAATAGGCACCTCGAGAAGGATATCTCTCGGCGTACTTTAGATATATTATATATAATATAAATATGCTAGTTTAGTAACCCTAATTCTAACTCTAACCCTTACTCAATTCCAACCCTAAACCTATTATAACCCTAACTTGATTCTAACATTAACCCTATTTCTTATCCTAATTCTAATAGTATTCCACCTTAATTTTAACCCTAATTCTAATAGGAACCCTAATCCTAGAACTCTAACCCTAACCCTAATACTAATCATAACTATGATTCTATCCTAACTCTAGCCCTAACCCTAATTGTAACTCTAGTGCTTACTCTAATTCTAACTCTAACCCTAACCTCAATTCCAACCCTAACCCTAATTATAACCTAACCTGATTTTAACATTAACCATAATCCTAACCCTAACCCTAACCCTAATTGTAACATTAACCCTAATTCTATCCCTAACCTTAATTCAAACCCTAACCCTAATTATACCCCTAGATCTAATTGCATTAATGCAATTAATGTAATAAATAATTAAGTAAGCTTGTGTCTTCAATTTCATCGATTATTTTGTTGCACTGTTAATATTAAAAAGATTATAACCTTATCAAGTCATCTACCAGATATTAAAAAAAATTGCCAGACAATAATTCTAAAAATAGTAAGACATTCTATTTCTAGATTGATAATTCTAAATATCATAGCTTCGGTAAAGAGATTTTATTTATCTAAACAATATAAAGTCAACACAAAACACGATGCTTGAGTTTAGATGGCTACCCAGGATGAATGATAAGGCACCAATATCAATAAATTTATAAGCTTTTAATATAAGGGAAGGGAAGGATAAAAACGCCAATTAATATGGCATGCAAATCATTCTTTAATGTGTAAGATAAGTATTATAAAATCTGATGGTAGTCATAGTATGGAAACCTCGCCTCAAGAGATGTCATCTTATGGAATCAATGATTTTAAGGTATGAAAAAAATGGTTTTGAAGAAAAAGACATTTGAAACTTTCAAGCGAATGCTATTCAAAAAACATTAAGCCAACTTCTATGCCCAACGCCAAAAAGGGAGCTCTCAAAACACTGGCAATGCCAACTATCTGAATCACACCCTAAATTTTATCACTAATGCTTGCACCTATTGGAGGTTCAAGAAATCCATCGATGAGAATAACCAATGAGCTTAAAAAAAATTATAATGCTCATAGATAAAAGGCCATCGGCTCATCATGCAGAATTTGGAAAACACAACGAAAATGTGAACCGTTTGGCAGTATGCCTCATAGAGAAGTGATCTACATGGAATACGATGATTGTAGGATAAGCATAAACCGATTTGTCTCAAAAAAGTTTCCATGTGACAACATGTAAAGATGCAGGATAAAAATATATTTATTTACATACTTTCAATCCAAAACAAACCTCACGGATCTCACGTAACGGTCTCTAGAGAAGGTAAAGCACAAAGCATATACGGTTTATGGAGCAGTATTAACATTGTAAAGGACTTTTATATTTTATATATAACCTAATGCTCTAAAAGAAAAAGATTGTAACACATTTTAAGCAAAGAATTTATTGTTTTAAGCGACGGTGAGAAGTGGCAGACTAGACCATGGTAGCCTTGGTTGACACAGCTAGCCGTCTACATCCGGGGTGTCATGGCTTCCATGACACCCATAATTTTACTGTGGTGTTGTCATGGTCACCACGGCTTCAACCCTTGATATTGTGCAACCATAATGGATTAGTGATCTGAAACAATTTATTTCACTAAATCAGACAACCCATGGGCAACTTCTAAGAGTTATTAAAAATAATGTTTTTTCACGATTCCTCTCATAGATTTGTATGTGCATGTCATCCTATCTGGCTTCTGGGTGTCTATGTGTGTTTAAACATAGTTAACAAGGATTAAAAAGATGAGATGATTGTGTGTTGTAGGGCATTACAGATTTGGGGAGCAAAAGAGGGGAATGGTGAAATAGAGTACAAGGAAGAAGTGACAAAATCATGGTAAATCATTTTAGGGTTCATAACTATCATCATTTCTATAATGAATGTGGCCAGCATGCAGAATCCACTTCAATCGAGAGGCACACAGATACTCATTATAAATGTTTAAAGATTGAGGAAGATGAGTCGAAATTAGGGTGTTTCACAATAAATTGGAGGAATTTGTTTTCTAAGATGAGATCAAGGCCGAAGAGAATGTGTAAACCAAAGCCACCACCACATGGTTTTGGATATGATGCCTCAAGCTATGCCCAAAACTTTGATAATGGCAGCCTTCAGAATGCTCAAGATCCTATGTATGTTGAAAGAAGTTAGAGAAAAATCTGTAACATTTGGACCAAGCCATGCATCTTCTTAGGGCTCAGTAAATCCAAGTTTACAATATTTGGATTGTGTGCTGCTATATTTGTCATGCAGAAGGGTTTATGTGCCTTCAACTCTTCATCGCCCATTGATTTATATTAATTTGTTGAGGAGATCAAATTGAACAAGCAAACGTTGATTGTACATTAGTGTTTCAAGGGATTTTGAAATAGAAAAAGCTACTGCAAACATCTAGTGGTAGTTAAAGTAATCTATATAATGAATGGATTGATTTCTGATGAATCTATAATGAATTGTTAGTGATAATATATCTTTGTTGTGCTCTTACAGTTTTCACTATAGATCCATTTCAATCTAGTCTTCCAAATTTTAGATTTGATTACAGGGCCATACATTTAGTCTATGAAAATGTCTTATGTTTTGTTTTATGTTTATTGCTAGTAAGTTATGGAACACGTATAGAAACAATTAGGTGCTGTTTCCCATTTGATTTCTCAATTATAGTAAACAAATTATGTGACAGTTAAATGGCATCAATCAGATGATGTTTCCCATTTGAGAAGAGGATTTCATATTTGATATTTATATATATAAATTTGAAGAATATACTTGTTAAACAAATACAATAACACAAGATAAATGAATTTAGATTAGGAAACTTTCAAACAAACTTAGTGGGTAATTTTATTTTAACCTAAGCTAACATTAGTTTGAATGAGAATAGTCATCTAATTGCTAATTTAGCCTTGCACGATATTGTCAGAACTTCATTGGGTATTTAAGCCCCGGCCCAAATCACTTCTTTGGAAGATTTGTCGCTTGCTTTCATTAAATTTCTTAATTATCCGGTCCATTTTGTACAAGTTGCAGAGAATTATAGAGTGGAATCTGTTGCAGCATTTTGCAGAAAAAGAAAAAAAGATGGTTCTGCCACTGAGGCCGAGCAAATTCTATGGCAACAACCTTCCGAGGCCCAGAATGTACAATGATCTTAAGTTCAACTTAGAGAGAATCAATCTGCCAATGGGCGTGATGACTCCATTGTTGTCATGGGCTAAGGAATCTTCCTGGTCTATGGGCAGCCTTTCCCATGAAAAGAAGCGCATGGCAAGAAAGATCAAGGGCAGCCTCAAAAGGCTCAGAGATGAGTCTGAAAAAAGCCCCAGAAAATAGATCAGAGAGGCCAAGAAAAGGAAGAAGATCCGTGAGAAACCAGAGGAAAAAAATGAGAAAGAAAGTTACAGTTTTAAGTCACATGAAGATTTGGAAAGCCCTAAATCGAAGGACTTTAGTAGTCCTATGCCTGCGCAGATCTTCAAGCCAAAATGGGCCACTCATGACGACTGTGAAGATTGTCCTTTAGTTGTACCGAACTCCATTAAGAGGCCTGTGAAGAAGCATTCACCCAAGGTTCGAATCCGAGGAAGGAATTTGGGGCATGTTTATGAGGCGGATGCTAATGGAGTCCATCCTCCGAAAGGGGTTTCATTGTGCAGGTTCTACCCAAAAAAGGTGTAGAACCTGCACAATGAAACCACAAACGTGTAGGGAAAAGATTATTTAAGAGGGTCGAAAGGCTCGTGAAGGCTGTCAAATCAAAGTTGTCAAACCGCAATAGAGGGAGCAACCAATGAACAACAAAAAGGGCCAATGTACATTTGCATTGACTGAGTGGCTGTTTTTACAGACCTCTCAACCTTTATAGAGGTTGTGAAACCTCTACAGGTCACTTAGATGCTTTCAATAGGCCATTTGTGCACAATGCAAGTGATTTCCCCTTCCACTGCAAACAATTCTCTATTATTTCAAGGCACCCACGAGCGCTCATGCCCCTTCGAAAATATGGAGTGAAAGCCATATTTTTAATCTACAAAACTAAGTTTTATCTTTTGAATTTAACGCCTCATTATTATGATAGCTGGTGGTGGATTTATTACAAATTGTGGCCACTAAAAATAGTATTGATGGTTTCAGAAATTTATTATGCCTGCTGAATTTATTACACTGCTTCTATGTTGGGTTAAATAGAAAAATTTCAATTTATTTAATCATATTTTCTTTTTCATTTTAATTTTTTTGGTTTATAATTACAACCAAAAAATAAGTGCTCTCATCTCCACCCCCGCTATGACTGTAGTTTGCCTCTCAGCGAAAAGAGCCATCAACAACTAATTTGTATACAAAAGTTGCATAGACAATGAGAGAAAAGTGGCAGAATCTTGAAACTAATACAGACAACATTTAAAGTTTTCCCAACCCACTTGAATCTGGTGAGTGAAAGGAATTACATTTCTATACCTTTTGACCTTTTAACCTTATTGTATTGAAAAACATGATAGGTGATAGCTATGTTACAAGTTGAGCAATGCTAACTTCACTGAATTTTCTCTTGGTTGTGTATATGTAATGATTATAATTTTGTAGATAATCTTCTCATTTGGTGTTGACTTTGGATTGTTTTTTAAAATATTTTCTTCAAAGAGAAGTGCTTTTGGATTTAACTATGTATTTCTTTATTTCAATGGAAAGAAGATACTTATGATTTTTAATATGTTTTCTTATTACACATTTTTTAAATGATATTTAATTTTTAAATTTTTAAATCTTTACATTAGATTACAAGAATATAGTTTAGTTAAATATTTTTAATTTAATTTTAAATTAAAATAAATGTAATATAAAATATGTTATATTTATATACTTTTAATATAATGTAAATTATTATTATATATATTTGTAATGTAGTATTATTTTATAAAATTATATTTACAATTTATATATATTTCTTATTTAATTATATATATATACTATTCAAATTAACTTATGAGAAATCTAACAACTTAAGTGATAGATATATAGGAAGAGAAATGAAATGAGAAAGAGGGATAATGCATGCATGCGTGCGTAGAGAGAGAGGAACATAGAAGAGGAAAGAGATAAGGGGAGAGAGATAAGTGATAAAGAGAATCTATAGGAAAAATGGAGAATGAGAGAAATATATATATATATATACACGTGCGTATATATAGAGAGAGGGGGAGATAGAGATAGAGAAGGATAGAGATGGGAGGAGAGAGAGAGAGAGAGGACATAAACGAGAGAGACATGATAGAGAGGGTGAGATAGATATAGTGAAACAAAGAGAGATGGGTAGAGAGATAGAGAGTGAAAGAGAGGGAGGGAGAAAGAGATAGAGAGAGAGTGAGAGGAACAAATAAGTGGAGAGAGAGAGAGAGACTTGTGGACACAATTAAAGTTATCTTGTCAATAGAAGTACACACAACATTTAACATCTACTGGGACACCACCAAGGAGGTTTATTTGGATAGACAAAATGTGAGGATTGATTTAAGTTGGTTGAAGAGATTTTTGAAGACACCATTAGACTTGCTTCAATCCAAAGGCTACACAAATAATGTAAATAAGGCCATGTAGAGAGGGGGAGCAACAAAAGAGAAAGAGGAAGATAGAAAAGAAAGAGGGGGGAGAGAGGGGGGGATTGACAGATATATATAGAGAGAGATATATATAAATAGATAGAGAGGGAGATGGAGAGAGGGGGGAGGGAGATTGATAGAAAGAGAGGAATAGAGAAAGTGATATAGAGTAGGAGAGAAAGATAGAGATAAGAGACATAGAAGAGTGAATGCAAGATCATGATGGGCCAAGTAGTGGTAGTCAGAAAAAAACCTACCAAATGAAAAAGAGTTCAAATTTAGAATTATATTTAGATTTAGATGGAAAAAGTGTTAATTTTTAGCTCAAATATGGATTACCTCAAAAAATGCTTGGGATTACCTTAAATTTAGGCAAGTGGGTGTTTTAAAACTTGCCAAATAAACTTGCAAAACCACCTATTTAGTGTCATCCTGAAATTTTCCATCACTTCATTCTTGAAGCTAATAGGCTTTTTTGTAACTAAATTTAATAAAATGAAAAGGGTTTGTAGATGAAACTATCAAGATTTTAAAAATATAATATGTCTCATTATAATTCTAATAGGTAATTATTATTAATTTTTTACATACATTATATTTGACTTCTTGATAGATGTACATATTAAAAAATATTCATATCTTTCAAATTATTTATCCTTTTCTAAATCCAAAAGATGCATCACATTCTAGGATTTATTGACTATAGGTAAAAAAAATTGAATTTCATATTTTTTTTTTATCAAATTAGGTTGGCCCAAAAAATATTTTTTAATATTTTTAAAAAAGTCATAGTAAAGAAATCATAAATAATTATTTATTTATAATTTTTTTTAAAAAAATATCACATCTGATCATGTGTCCTTTACTTAAATCTAAATCTTGGAGGAATAATATTTTATTTTGCTCATACTTAGGTTGGCCAGAATGACACCTACTTTTTATGATTTTTTGAAAGTTTTAGTAGTGCCTCATTGAAATGTCCAATTTTCACCAATCTAATTTTAAAATTAAAAAATAATTAGTAACCCATAAAATACATTCAATTTCCTACAACTTTAATAACTATCTAATTTTTAAATTGTGTAGAATACTCATCAATTTTTGACATGAATTTACTTAAATCTATTTCTAGCATTTTCATTGCCAATTAGGGGTAGTGTTTAGCCCATCATGATCTTACACTCACTCAAAAGGAGAGAGAGAGAGAGAGAGAGAGAGAGAGAGAGAGAGAGAGAGAGAGAGAGAGTTTTTATTAGTCACATCATTTTCTCAAGGAGCCAATAATTTACCTTTAAGACCTCTTCAGTGTACCCGTTGCACAATTAAGTGCAATTGCTTGTTTCTTTAAAACATAGATAATGTTGACCACAAGTCACTTGTGGGAGAGGGGCCACCCATTGGTGGGTCGAATGGTTCGGATAACATAAAGGAAAAATTAAAAAATCCTAAATTTAATTTAGTGTATATATGTATGTATATACATACATATATTAACATAAATATGTATATATACAAGAGTATAAATTAACTTAAATTAATTAATTGAGAGTTGTAGAAATAGACAATTTAGACTTAAATATTAATTATAGAAGGTAAATATGATGAAGTTAATGGTATTTAGTTTTATGTTTGAAGGAGAAGAAAAATTCTAATGTGCTATTGTAAGTACCTAAATTTGAATTGTCCTACATGGTAAGTTCAATGATGATAAAAAATTGGGGTTCGTGATGGCATAAAACATTAAAAAAATATTCAACTAAACTCTTCAAGTGGTGTTATGAGACTATGTGCCTCTCAACCACTAGTAGTTAGTTGACAATTCTGGTATTCTCTTTGCTCTTGCAAGGTGTTTGAAAAGTGGAATAATGTTAGGAAAGGTGTCTCAACCTTGCATCTTAATGTTGAGAACACTAAAATTTAATTTTTGGGCTATATAGGTCATTTTGGCTCCGAAAATTATTGAAATGGACTTTAATCAGCTAAAGTGCGTCATGAGGATGTGGATCCCTTTGAGATCTTCAATTTAAAAAATTAGACTCAATTGGCTTCTTGGAAAAAAAGTTAGGCCTCCCACATTAAAATGTAAAGAGCATCTATAACACATAAGAGAGTTATAAGAGATAGCTAAGAATGTTGACCAAGAATATTCACCAACGTACGACATATCATTATGATTGTTACAAAGAATATTTGAAGGGTTTGAATAAGACAAATTGGTGTGCCCAAGGATACCTATGACATGTTATGATAGATTCTTATGACAGGTGTAAGGAATATGTTATATTTAGTATGAGGGTTGTTCTTGGGATTTGGGTGTTAGAATTTGACTAATAGATTTGGGTGCTACTTTTAGAGGGTATTAGCTCATGTTTTTGTGATTCTCCTTTGGTGGTTTCATGTATTGGTTTATCTATTCATTGGGTGTTTGGGATGGATTTTATATAGTGTTTTTTGTAGGTATTGTTATGCTACAAATATTACATCAACTCTAAGCAAGATGGTGTTTTCTCCTATGAGGGCTCCTTGCTTGGATTGTATTGTAACTGATATTGTTGTTGATCAATAATTGGTTCAATGTTTGGAGGTTGGGTTTTTTCCAAAAGGGTTTTTCTAGGATACATCATTGTGTTATGGTGAATGATTTTATTGTGTTGTTTCTCTCTTGCAAATTATTTTAGATCATATTTTTCTATTTATCTTTCCTCTTAGATTATTATAAGAAGTATTTGCACACCTTAGCTTCCTTTCATAGTATACATCAAATTCCAATATATTTTAAAATTGTATTCAAATTGCTTCTCTAGATGGCTCAATTTGAGGTCTTATAGCTATTTACCACTTTTAACACTACCTATTTATTTTATTTTTTTGATTGGTGAATTGGGCTAGAGGGAGCCACATCCCATAATAAAAGAAAACCAAAAAAATAACCAAGTCTACATTGTATTACTATAGTAATATGTACATAACCAGCTTATATAGCTATGCTAGAAAAGAAGTAAATGCTAGAAGACAAGCTATACTATGTTAATTACAAACTGTGAACAAACATCAAACTTCAAACCCCTCCACCACCTTCTATTTCCTCCTCCTCTGAGCTCTCTGAAGCCACCTCTAGCAACCAGTTAGTGCCTCCAAAATTGGCCAGCCCTGCTATAATCTTCAAAAAGCCCATACCCCACCGACTTCACTTCATCATGCCTCCTCACTCTCTCCCACCACTGGTATCACAAATGGGGCCCAAGGGCCATTGTAAGATGGAAGAACCACCAACCAGATCCCAAAACCTGGACTAGCTGACTACAAAATTTTGTCTAGACCTAGATCTGCTATTGTCTTTTCAATATTGGGGATGACGACATCCTTTTCATGGATACAATAAGTACCCAGTCCTATTTCCTCTACATGAACAGGGGTGTCAAACTGAAAATAATTTTCCCACTCATCAAGTAATATGTCAAGGATCTCCTCTAGGGTGGCAACCTCATGCCTACTGCTATTGTCCTCCTCCTCTAACTCATGGATTGTGCAATTCATATTGATAGGGTTAGGAGAGTAGGGATCTATGTGGTCATTGACAATAGGCTCAACTTTGATGGTTACTTTGGTACCATACCTAGTTTTGAATAGCGTGTGGAACCAATCAGAGGATAGGTACCCACCTATTTTGGTTGTGAAGTCTCTAGATAGGCATATGCCAAAGTAGGCTGGGGGATCAATGACAGAAATATCTTGGGAAACAGAGCAACCAGCGCATGCATGCAAATTGAGTTTTAAATCTTTCATAACACCTATTATTTTAATACCAGTACCATCTAATTGCACTACCCCTTTGTTCATGAGCTCATACACTATAGCCAACCTGTCATCTATGTTTTTGGGCATAACAGAGGTACCTACCCCAGAATCTATCATACAATTGTGTAGCAATTTTTCACCAATAATTAAAGAAACATAGAATGGAGGGGCTTACTAGTTTTTCTTGTGCTTGCCTCCTTTATTGGCTGACATAGGTTTGTTGGTGTTATGTCATAAAATGTCCCCCTAGGAGTTTTACCTCCTAAGTTTAGCTCCCGGGTCCTTTATTTTTCATTATGCGTGATCATTTTAACTCCTGATGCAAAATGGCCTGAAACCCATGTCAAATGGGGCTTGAGGGACATCTGTGGGCTTAACCCTACCCTAAAATAGGACCTAGGGGCTTGGGCACTCACGCCCTAGTCCTACCCTATTTTAGGTATATCCTAAATTTAAATGTCTATTATGTGACCATTAGAAGGTTCCGTTGCCAATATCTTAAGTTTGAATTACAAAATTTGTAGCAGGAATGCATATATAAGAATGATTAGGAATTCATTTGAAAACTAGAAGATGATTATGAACTTTGGGTGAACTTATGATTTTAGAGCATTTAAATCATTCATTGTCGTAGAGTAGACTTGTCTTGTTATTGTGTTTGTTATGCAGATTTTGCTTCATCCTCTCATGTTGTGAAAGATATTCATCCATATGCAAGATACACCTTTGAGGTGATACCTATTTGTGTTGAATCAATTATTTATCAATTTGTTTTTGCCTCTATCCTGCAAGGATACACTCTTTTTATCAAACAACGGTATTGGAAGGCTTAAATGTCATTCTGGGGCTTGATCGAGGTAAGCTCCTAAACACCACAACCCCCAACCCCATTCCTTGTGATTGTAGGTGACAAGTGTCATATCTTATGGAGTGGAGTTGTAGAAGGCTGTGACAGAGTGTATAGATTCCAGATCTAAGAAGAAAAGCACTACAAGGGCTTGGGCGCCTACCCCGAAGCCCTCTGGATTTGCAGGCCTGAAAACCTCTAAGACAGTGGTGAACAGTAGCAGACAACTTCTGGAAATCCCTGAAGAAATTCCTACCTTGGGCTTGGGCACCTACTTTTTAGCCCCCGACTTTTTTGCATCCTGAATCTTGAAATCTAGTATGTATCTACTCTTAATATAATATCTATGTGTGCAAGCATTTTTCAAGATTCATTTGTTTGTTTACGATTTTGCATAATTAGGGTTTTAAGCATAATTGGGCATTAAATTAATACATTAATCAACAAATTCCAAATTTCCCTATCATTACAAGTGACAACCAACCTGTAGGTGAATCCTCTTGCAAAAGTTGTGATTCAACTTGGTTAATTGTCCTTCAATGTGTGTAGTGAAAGGAGGATCTAGGCATATCATTAAATCAACCCTATTCTCACTTTTTCTACATTACATTTTGGTGAACCTGTGTTTTTCTTAGCATTGCATCTTTCTTACTATTATACATTAGATTTGCATTCATACATATTGTTTTACATCATTTTACATCTATAGATCTTGAAAAAAATTGAAAATTTTAAAAAAATTTGCATTCTAAGGCTTGCATTAGGGCATAGTTTGCATTACTTTCATTATATTTCATCAAATCTCTGATTTTTACATCATATATGACATAAATTACAGAGATCCATCATCTTACAATCTTTTGCATTGCATTTTCATGTTAAAATTGCTAGGGTTTGATTGAAGTTTTGTATTTTTATCATAACCTAGTGATTTCAAAAACTAGGGTTTGTAGTTAAAATCTTGTCTTTGACTTTACTACTCATCTTAGGCACTCATTCAAATCTGATTTTGTTTTTAGTTTTTCATTCTTGTGTGTGATTGCATTCATATCTCAAAAATTTGCACTTACATTTAGTTAATTTCAACAAAAACTAGAATTTTTACTCAATCATCCTTAAAATTGCACTTGCATTGAGCATTGTAGGAATTTAAAATCATTTTCAGATTTGAGATTAGTTGTTTTGCATCATAAATCTGATTAGAAGACATTCATACATAATTTTGCATATATTCATATCTTAATTTCACAATTAGGGTTTGAAAACCTAGCATTTTCACTAAATTTTGCCTTGTCATCTATCTAGATCTACATTATAGGTGTGTTGTGAAGGATATTGATGCATTATTGGACTGATATTAAGGTTATAATTTGCTTCCCCTCATCAATTTCCTTACAACACTTCATCTTTTAGTCATTTGTATTGAAAAAAGGTGAAAAAAGTGAACATTTTAGATGCATAAACAAGAATAATTTGTGTGGTTTCATTCCATTCAATCTAAATATATAAAATCAGCAATTGGGCCTTGTTGTGTTGTACTATTTTCCTCCTATCCATTGTGTTTGTTGTGGAATTTGTATGTCCTTCTAGCCCCTTTCCTCAAACAACTGTTTAGAAGTGAAATAGTCACACATCTAGGGTACCTTAATCATCATAAAACTTTGCATGAATTGTCTCACTAGGTTTCATTGGACATTAAAGTTACAAGACATTTCAAGATGGCATCTTCATGGAAATATTTTCATGAGTATATCTTGGATTTTGAATATTTCTCTAATTTCACTAATGAGAACCCTCATGTTCTGGAACACATAGCATGCATACATGATATTGATGTTTCTAAATGTTCTACACATGAGCTTAAATTACTTTGTTATATACATGATTTTGATAGCTTCACATTACTCATAGGAGCATTTCCTTTGATATTAGAAGATTTAACCAAATTCATCTCTAATAACTCTCATGAGAAAGATGAGTGTGAAAATTTCTCTTCCGTTAATGCCTTGGAATTGATATCTAAAGAATATGATGATGTTGATTATTCCATAAGTTATCCTACTTCTCCTATAGTTGAATGTCCAAGAACCTTAGATGAGAAGACTATGGATAGCTCTACTATGGTTGTAAATCCAAGTCCCTTAGACATCACTAATGATACAACACCTAATCTTCCTCATAACACCTTACCTTTCTTTCATTCCAATTCTCTCCCTGGCCAAAATGAAGCATTAGTGGATGAGAAAAGGTCTCACATTAAATCCTTTATGGATATATGTTGGGTATAATCAAGAGGAACTTCACTAATAGACTTATTCCACCCACCAAGGGGTTACTAGATAAGTGTAGTAATATTCCTAAGATGATTGTGTGAGGGACACCTTGTTAGTTTTTCTTCTGAATCAGCATTAGGGTTTGCCACTTCTAATGTACAAGCAGATTCAGCCAACTAATACAGGAGGTTGCGTGAGCTACCTCCCCTTCACTTCTGGTTTTGCCGCACCAAGGGGGGTATCCCTATGACAAAAGATGTAACATTGACTAGCTCAAAGATAGAAAGATATAACTTGACAATAACAGGCAGAATACTCTCATGTATGGACCAAGATCTTCATGATAGATCACAAGGTGGGCAACATTCTTGGACATATATGTCTGGATGGGTATGAGAGTATGCAGGGGGTTCCTAATCCTACTCCTACAACTAACAGGTGGAAGTGATGAAATGGGTGGACATAATGTCCTGGATGCAAGACAAAGGGTTTTGGCTCATAACTACTGACCCAGGAGCAGACTGGTGCCTATCCATTGGGCAAGGAGTCAACTAGACGTATACAACAGATGGTTTGCAACTTTCACTCAAGTTTTAGGGGGTTGGACTTGATACTTGCCTTACAAACATCACCCAAGAATGGGTATCTAGTTGCCTCTACTTACAGATATCCCTGCAGACATACAACCTTCTCCATACATTGACCTAAAATAGTTTAATCCACTCCTTGAATGGAAGTTATAGATCTAGCATGCAGTATAGATATCTATACCCTAGAATCTATGAAACCTTTAGCAACTAGATTCAAAAGAAGGAGAATAACATGCAGCAAATGGAGACAAGCAGATAGACACATGCAATAAGCATTTTTCATATAACATTAACACTGAAACTGAAAATATGTGTAAAATACACTCCTGTTGCAACTCATAAACTCCAAAATGGGATGGAACAGCCAAGTTCATGCCCTGTTCTTCGTTATTTACACAAAAAATGCCCAAGTCTTCAATAACCTAAAATGAGTGACACAGTCTGCCCTTTATAGCAAAACTGTGTACTCAGCATTAATTACATGGTTGACTCAAAAATTTTGTCAGATACATGCATAAGGAAATGGCGCTCAAAATAGACAATGCTGCAGAGGGACAAGGAGGAGGGACAAGAAGTGATCTCGAGCCCCATACTGCCGCCCAAGGACATTCCTCATAAAACTGGTGGTTGAACCTGTCAACTCGACCCATCGCGCCCCTGCAAGATTGCCATTAAAGCTTCATCTACCCGCAGCCTCTGGAAATGCAGCCGCAATAAACCATTTAAATTTTCCCACCCAAAAACAAGTGCAAACGCTCAGGAGAAAACCCTCGCTGTAGGTTCAAAACGTGGCCGTCGATCAAAACCCAGTCGCGGACATCTACGGCCCCAAAAAATGCTAAAAAGTTGCCAGCCAACCAAATCGTGCCACGTAGGCACTTGAAGTTTCTATCGCTGGCCCATCGCTCCTTCATTTGCTTTTCAAAAAAGAGGACACATGTCGGCCTCCGCAGCATCGGCCATCAAGGTACGTGGTGGCTTCCGCGCTACACTTGAGAAACACATGAAACATTTTGGGACTCTCGCGGATGCCGACACTTGGCACTGTCCGCAACACTCGTGAAACATTAGAGACCCTTTCTGAAACTCACGCGGGTGCCGACACTTGTCGAGCTCTGCGCTCTTCTCGAAACACAAAAGAGTCTTTTGAAACTTCTACGGAAGCTGACATATGTCGGGCTCCGCCACACTTTATGAAACTGTGTCTATAGACTGAAGTGGCCTCCGTAGGTGACACATGTCATCATCTGCGGCACTTGAGACACTTCACTGGGACCCACCACCATTCACTACCATCGCAGGATACAAATAGAAACCTACGCAGAAGCTGACACTTGTTAGCTTCCACAGCAACCACAAGGGACACGTGGCACTGTCCGCGGTAGCTTAGAAACTTTTAGAAACTCTAGCAGACAGCGACACCTGGCAAGCTCTGCATCACTTGAGAAACACTAAGGGTCTTTCAGAAACTTTTTCTGTGTCTCTCGGGTGCCTCCATGTGGTGCCTTCCGTGGCACTCTTGAAACTTAAAGGAAACTCTATTGAAACTTTGGCGAAAGCCGACACGTGGAGCGTTCCACGCATAGTTGGAACTTTAAGGGGCTGCCTCCACTGCTGACACGTGGCACGCTCCATGGGAAGCAAAAACAAAGGCCCAGATTCTAAACTGGGGCTCGACACTTGGCATACCCGCGGCACTGAAATGATTAGACCCTCTCAGCCACTGTTAGAAACATTTTAGAAGCTGGAAACTGTGGCTCAAAATGCATTCCTAAATGCATGTAACTTATTTTTTTAAAGGGTCGATAGAAACTCCCGACCCGCCACTACCATTTTGACCTGCGCACAACTAATTTCTTGCATTTTCACAATTGCAGAGGCCAAAAGTGTTAGGATTTTGGATTTTTGGGAAGAGGCCTCACTTGAAACCCCAAACATAAATTATTACTAACACACCTAATGCACCTTCTTGCTTCAAACCAGTTATAACAGTTCGAGGAGATTGAAAACCACCTCAACCCCTGGATTACTTTCTAAATTATGCAAGACAAATCACTCAAAGAAATCAAGGTGTTCAAAATGTGTTGCAACAACCACATCACAATGTGATTGCTCACACATACAACACTCGTAATAAAAAGCAGAGTAAGCAAGCACCTCATGTGCATATCTCTCTTCCACATTCTCAACCTATGCTTCCCTCACCACCTCGTCTTACTCCTAAAAGAGGTCAAGAATATGATCTTTTCGAGCAGCTTCGTGCTACTTCGGCTAAAATTTCTCTTTGGGATTTAATACAAGCATTGCCTACATACCACGGAATGCTCCAAGAAGCTTTACAGAAGGTAATTGTACCACTTGTTAAACCGAGTGATGTAGCAGCTATATTAGATTGTATACATGCAAGAAAATGGATAGTTTGTTTCAACAACATGAGTTGCCTTCTACTGAAGTTCAAAATTAGTATGATCCTTTGATTATCTTCATTACAATAGATAAGAAATTGATCAAGTGAGTTATGATTGATAATGGATCAGCTCTTAATATTTGTGGTATTAATTTGTTACATAAGATTAAGGTTGATACCTCTTTGATTAAGCTGGATAGAATAAGCATTCATGGCTTTGATAATGTTGGAAGACAATCTGTGGGTACAATAACTTTACCTGTAAAGGTTGGACCCATGATAGTATCTACTTTGTTTCATGTCATGCCTGGTTCACTTTCATATAATATGATTCTGGGTAGACCATGGATTCATGCCATGGGGGCAGTTCCATCTACCCTTCATAGATCAATAAAGGTTATTTATAAAGACAAGCTCTACACCATTGAAGTCAGTCCTAAACCAGATAACTATTTACATATTGAAATGCAAAAACAAGGAAAAAATCAGCAAAACCTAAGCAACTTACGAAAGGATTCATCAATGCCCCTTGCCACAGACAATGTTGTGCAAGACTCTAAACCATCGAATGCACTTTTTGGTGATGATGGGGGTTCATTAGATTTTACTCCTTCCTTTAATGGGGAATATAAATTTAATAACTCTGACACATCAAAAGTTGCATCAATCTCATCTAAGCAATCTTTTGAAACACCTAAGAAACCTAAAGTCTCCTTGGTAGAAAATAAAGATAATACCCTTATACTATGAGGCTTCACCATCTTCTAAGGAAATGACATCCCTCTATGGTCAGGGATATAAAATCCTTTATAACAATTGCAACTATGTAGGTAATTGATGTGGTGTAAATCAACAAGGAATCAGAGTACCTTTACAAGTTTCTGGAATTAATTATACATCCAATATCGGATACCACTCTTTGAAGCCCACCAAATCCTCTCATCGTCCTAAACTTAATGTTAATGCAATATCAACAAGACCAAAAGAACATGAGAGATATCCTAGGCTGATAGAGAAGAATTGTCCTCCAGGTAATATCCCATTCAATTAGGTAAATATTTTTCCCTCTTTAAGCCACACTCGTTGTAGAAAATATTATAGTTGCTTTCAAGGGTGACCTCTTCCAAGATATGTATGTTCTTAACATTGGGTTGTATCAAGTAAGTTTTTCTAACCCTTTACCTCTGTGTTGTGATTCCCCCGTGATGTGTTGTTTAGGCCTCCATGGATGAACCTTGATACTCCTGTAAGGACAAGGATACTGGGAGACCACCTCTGTTGTGATCATTCTTCTATTTGTATCATTATTCTTCCATATTGCTCCTCTCCTCTATTTTATTGATGTGTCTCGTGCCTTAGGGGCATAGCATTGCGGTTGGTGACTTGGGGGCACCCTCCTGCGTGACGACCCTAAGACACTTGTTCTCCTCTCTTAATTTATTGTTTACCTTCTTCTAGTGGTTCTATCTAGCTGGAAGATGATGAAAAACAAACATATACTGATACGAACCATGTGTCCCTTCAACGAGTAAGCAAAAATGGACCTAGTCCATACATGACAATGGGATTGATATATATTATCTAACGCTTGGCTAGTAGAATCACTCCATGTGATATTTTGATGTTGTCTTATATTTTCTAACAAACCATAACAATACAGTTGCTTCGTGCACTTTGTTTATCCTAGGTCTCACCTTGGTTACACTCGGTTCTAAGATCTCTACAGTAGAGCCCCATGGTTATACTCAGTTTTTGAATCTATAGTATAGCCTTGGCTCTTGATATGATTATTTTCATGCATTACTTTTATCATGTGATGTGGTTATTATCATCGAGAAAGATTTCTAACCTCTCTTCTTGCAGGAAATTGTGTGTTTGTGAGAAACATTAGGTGATCGTAAAGTACATGTCACCTTTGGAGCATGGGCTTTGCGAGAGCTCTTGTTCCCTTGTGTGTTTCTCTCTACCTTAACGTGCTTGATATCGATACACGATATCAACCACCTTAAGGTGGAGGCATATAAAGCAAGTTGTCTGATGATTTTGGTACTAACAAAGCGTGTTTGTAAGCCCTCTGCGGAGGCAGGGTGTTGTATCTTTGGTGTGAGTGCACATCTTTATCTATATTGCAATCAAAAATTCCTCTGCGAAAGCAGGATATCATGCATATCCTTTTATTCAAAGCTCTTGCAAAGGTAGGGATGGTGTATCTCTTGAGCTAGTGTACATCCTTTTTATTTTAAAAGTCCTCCAAGTAGGCGGGGTTGGATCTGAGACTATCCTCCCTTAAGTGTGTGTTTGGTGGTTGTTGTGGCATAAGCCCAATTGTCAGGTGTGCCTGTAGCATGCTTGAGATGGTGGGGGATTAACAATAAGTTCCTTCCATCACCTTGTTTGCCATGTCTCAGACGTATAGTATGTCTTTGGCATCCTATGTACAACGCTTGTGTTTTCCGTGTGTCTTCCATGTGTTTGTTCCCAAGTATAGTTCAAAGAGCATGGTGAAATGCCCCTCCTATGCTTTGGGATTTGTATGGCATGTTTGTTCCCAAGTATAGTCTAAAGAGCATGGAGAAATGCCCCTCCTATGCTTTGGAATTTGTATGGCGTGTTGTTCTCAAGTGTAGTCCAAAGAGCGTGGAGAAATGCCCCTCCTACATTTTGGGTTTGTGTGTTATATTTTTACTTTCCATGTATCTATATTCATTTATATATATGAGAAAATGAAAAAGAAATAATCACTGCATTCACTGTATTCATTATGATTTGCGTGATTTCAATACTGTCTTCTCCATTTTTTACGTGCCTGTTACTGTCTTCAGTGTGTTTGGCGTGTTTGTGGCGTGTTTTCTCTAATGTCTACATGAGACTGGAGGCTAGAAATAGTTCCTCAATCTTTGTGTATGCATTAGCTTCAAGTGCCTAGCATGTTTGTTGTGTTTTGATCACACTTTAATGTATGTATGGGTCATAAGATCATACATACATTAAAATGGGGGCTAAATGTTATGTCGTAAAATGTCCCCCTAGGACTTTTACCTCCTAAGTTTAGCTCATAGGTCCCTTGTTTTTCAATATGCATGATCATTTTAACTCCTAATGCAAAATGGCCTGAAACCCAAGTCAAATGAGGCTTGAGGGACATCTGTGGGGTTAACCTTGTCCTAAAATAGGACCTAGGGGCTTGGGTGCTTGTGCCCTAGTCCTGCCCTATTTTAGGCAAATCCTAAATTTAAATGTCTATTATGTGACCGTTGTTAGAATAAGGTACCATAAACCTTGTAAAATTCAATATTGTATTTATCCCATTTATTATTTGTTAATTTGTAATTACCCATAAGGGAATGAGGTAGTCTCATTGACAGTGGTTATTTCAGAGTTATTGGTGGGAGTTACGGAATAATATTTACCATTGGCAAATGTAAAAATCATGTGTAAATGAGGGTAGGTGTTCCCCTTGGAGAATCTACTATTTTAGCTTGTATGACAACTTGTCATAATGTGGTGTAAGTGAATTTATGGTAGCTGCAAGTTGTCATAAGATTCCATGCATGTATGACGCACGTGATTCCCATTATTAGTTGTGGTTGTTATTATTAGACCCAGGTGCCCATATTGGGAAGATTCTTTGTTAGTGGTATCTATGACAGTTATGACCATCATAAGATACTTTTGCATGCTATTCTTGGACCTGGGTGCCCAACCTTGCACAGGCAAGTTATTGCCACTTGTTGGTTGCAAGTAGACACCATTTCAATGCTTGCATGTGGGGTTGTTAGAGGAGAGAGAAAGTGGACGCCCAAATTGGAGGGAAAACTCCTCTATAAATATTTGCCATTGTATTTGTTGATGTATGTGAGATTTTAGGTACTTAGGTGCTACTGAAATACTGTTAGATTGAAGACTGGTGGAGAGGGTTGGATAGTGTTTGTATTGTACAAATCTTTTACAATTTAATACAAGCTTGTGCCTCTTTCCTGGTAGAGCTTTTTACTCGCAAGGGTTTTCTCCATGTAAACACTGTGTTGTGTTCAATTTTCTATTTTGCATGTTTTTGGGTTTGCATATTTTCATTTGCATGTTACAATCTCCATTGGTAATACACAGTTAAGATTGCACAAATTACATTTGAATTAGATTTCCATTTATGTAGTTGTGTCTTTCATTTCTAACAACCATTAGAAGGTTTCGTTGTCAACATCTTAAGTTTGAATTATGAAATTTGTAGCGAGAATGCATATATAAGCATGATTAGGGATTCATTTGAAAACTAGAAGATGATTATAATGAACTTTTGGAGAACTTATGATTTTAGAGCATTTAAAGCATTCATTGTGGCAGAGCAAACTTGTCTTGTTATTGTGTTTGTTATGCAGATTTGGCTTCATCCTCTCATGTTGTGAAAGATCTTCATCCCTATATGAGCTACACCTCTGAGGTGATATCTATTTGTGTTGAATCAATCATTTATCAATTTGTTTTTGCCTCTATCTTACAACAATACACACTCCTTATCAAACAATGGTGTTGGAAGGCTTAAATGCCATTTCGAGGCTTGACTGGGGCAAGATCCTAAACACCACAACCCCCAACCCCATTCCTTGTGATTGCAGGTGATAGGTGTCGTATCTTGCAGAGTGGAGTTACAGAAGGCTGTGACAGAGTGTATAGATTCCAAACTCGAGAAGAAAAGCACTACAAGGGATTGGGTGCCCACCTCAAAGCCCTCTAGATTTGCAAGCCTGAAAACCTCTGGGACAATGGTGAACAGTAGAAAACAACTTCCGGAAATCCCTGAAGAAATTCCTACCTTGGGCTTGGTCGCCTGCTCTTTAACCCCTGACTTTTATCCATCCTGAATCTCAAAATCTAGTATGCATGTGAGCATTTGTCGAGATTTGTCTGTTTGTTTACGATTTTGCATAATTAGGGTTTTAAGCATAATTGGGCATTAAATTAATACATTAATCAACAAATTCCAAATTTCCCTATCATTACAAGTGACAACCAACTTGTAGGTGAACCCTCTTGCAAAATTTGTGATTCAACTTGGTTAATTGTCCTTCAATGTGTGTAGTGAAAGGAGGATCTAGGCATACCATTAAATCAACCCTATTCTCACTTTTTCTACATTACAGCTGGGGCAGTTGTCTTTTCTTTTACCAACTCCACATTGGGCTGACTGAATTTTGTTAGGGCCTCTTGAAGAAGATTCCTTTGAGATGGGATTAATAACGCATCCCACATAGTGATGGTTAGATTTATCTTCTTCATCTGATCCACTATGCTAAAGGGTATTTGACTGCTCTTTGTTCTCTTTTGTGATGTTTTGGTGATAGCAAGGTCAATCTTTCACTGTTGATTGGCTTGGGCTTGCACCGTCGGCACTGAAGTTTCCCTATTTAGGTCGGATCTTCCTGTCTTGAAGGAAGTTCAGCTACCACTCTTTCACTTGTTGCCCTTTGGGATGTATGAGATGAAGATGCCTGACCAACTGCAGGTACTGATGCATCCTCAGTGGCTCCTCTCTTTGCTTTTGTATTGAATGCTATTGGACTAGCACCTTGATTAACACCACAGTAATCATTAGGGGTCCAATTCATCAAAGTGGTGTCATTTTGCATTAGTTCTTGGCCACTCACCATCACTTGACTGGAACTAACATGTTGCTCTAAAGAAACAGATTGATTTTGGGTTGTCAAGGTTTGACTGAACTGCCCACTTTGGCACAAATTTTGATCATGTGGCTGATTACATGGATAACACCAATCATTATCCTAAGCCAAGTTGTTTTGTATGGGCATAAGATGATCGAATGTACTAGAAGCATTTGGATGCACATAATTCAATGGTCTGATGTATCTGGGTTGATTATGCCTTTGTGCATTACCCTAATATTACAGTTTGTTCTGCTGGTAGTTCTGAATGAAAGGTTGATATGTCTAATTAGTAGGATAATATGTCTGATTGGCTAGCTGATATGGCCTGTTTGATTGTGTATTTTGTCTCCTTTCCAGCATCAATTGATTGGTCAACATTCTTATCATAGCATCCTTATCCTCTGATTGTTCAATTGTAGGTGTAGTTAGAGGAGTAGTAGAAGTGGCAGTGGGAATTGGAGCCACAATAGGATGAACAACAGGGGCCTCTAGAAATAAAGGCATTGGTGGTCTTGGGGTGATTTTTCTAGCCTAAATCAGGCAATTTTCTACCCTGATTGTTGTGTCATATGCATCAGGTAGCACCGTTCCTCCCATTGATTGAATCGTGACAGCAATGTTAGGATTCAAAGATTTCAAATAATAGATAAATGTATTCGGGGAGGGCTTCACTAATAGTGGGATCTTGTCCATACTGCAAGTATGAGCAATAAGTGTTGTCATTGATGTCAACACCTAAGGTCAGCATTTAAGGAAGTTATTTGGAAGTGTTTGAGAAGTTAGTACAATTGTAGAATTGTTCTTTCTCCCAGAACAGTGCAGTGTTTTGCTCCGCATATCCTGTAGATTGAATATCTTTCTGCGGTTTGAAAGTTATGTTAAGAGGTGTCTGTAGTTGCTATGTCTCAAGTTTGAGCCTTCGGTGTGAAGATTTGAGTGAGTTATATTCACCAGACTAAAAAAAAATTTGAGTATTCAACGGTGACAGGGAGAATGTATTATGCTCCGCATCTCTTTGCATTTAAGTTTTATAGTATGCGATTCTAGGATTAAGTTTGGGATGATGTTATGTGCCTTCAGTTGAAGTGGTTCATGATTTGGTGCTCCACAAGCAATCTTTTCTTTGTGACAGTGGTTGACAGTAATATTTAAGTGGTTCGGTTTGAAGAATCTTTTGTCCATAGAGTGTTTAGAGGTTGTGCGAAAGTTCTTGGTGATTGTAACATGCCTGTGGATGTCTCTAGATTGTGTTCTTGCTTTTTGATTGGTCTTCAAAGTGAAATTCGGATTGTGGTTGAAGCGTATTCCTAAAGGTCTTATTGTTAACACCAATTTTGGCTGACCTGGTTGTTTTCACTACTTGCGGTTATGCTTGTAATTTGCGAAAGTGTGTTGCTGCGTGGATGATTGCATTTGAGTCCCTACTAAGGTGTGGTGTGGTCCGAATTCATTCCTTTCCACCACAGGAATATTTAGGTCCAGACCTAATTTGAATATTGGTTAAGTTTGTTGTTTGTACCAACTTTGAAGATTGTTTCCAAGATTGCGAATGTATAAATATGAGTTAGATGATCAGAAAATTGTGTGAAGTTGTTGAGATAGATGAAATGGCTGCATGAGAAGCATTATTTGTTGCAGATGTGATCTGAATGGTATGATAGTGAGCAGTAAAGAATATCCTTTTGATGCAGAGAGGTTGCAAAAGATTCAGTTGAGTTTGTGGTGGATCCTTGGTTGTTATGAGATCCGTTCTCATTGTCACTATCTTCTTCTATTTCTGGCAATGAGCCCCTTCTTTTTGCAGTGAGCATTTTGGGCAGTGAACCCTAAGGTAGTGAACCTTGTTGTAAATTTTGATATATCATTTATATTGTGAGTTAATCCTCACCGTGGCTTTTCCCTCATTAGGTTTTCCACGTAAAAATTTGATGTCTCATGTGTGAATGTGCTTAAGTTTCTGATTTTATGTTTTCATGGTTAAATCATAATAACAGTGATTAAGTGGTTGATGTGTTGATGCTTATAAGAAGTTAAGTTTTGGTTACAACTGATTCATCCCCCCTCTCAGTTGTCTTGTGCATTTCAACAATTGGTATCAAAGTGAGGGTTCCTTGAAAGAAAGTCTAACAGCGTCGGGTAGATTTGGGATGGCACACAAGGAGTCTCCGTAGTTCAATGGAACGGACTATGCTCTCTGGAAGGTACGGATGAGAATTCATCTCATTTCTCTTGGTTATAGTGTCTAGAAGATGACAGATACAAAGTATAATATTCCTCCAAATGGTCCATCATCTAAAGATGAAGTCAAACAATATGAGTTAAATGGAAAAGCTAGAGATGCTCTGTTAAATGCTTTATCTAACACTGAGTAAGTGAAAGTTTTGGATCTAGAAACTACTTATGAGATATGGGACAAGTTGAAAAATTTATATGAAGGAGATGAATCTGTAAAGAATGCCAAATTACAGAACTTGAAGGCGAGGTATGAAGCTCTGAAGACGAGTGATGATGAAAACATAACAATCTACATGCAAAAAGCTGATGAGATTGTCAATGGAATCAAAGGTCTTAGAGGAACTATTGATGAGAATGAGGTTGTGTTGAAGATTCTTAGGCCATTGCCTAAATCCTATAGTCACAAGGTGTCTTCAATTGAAGAACTTATGAGTGTGAAGAAGATTACAAAGGATCAACTACTTGGAAAGTTTGTTGCTTTTGAGATGAGAGAGTTCGGTGATGCTCTACCGAAGACTGAGACTGCTTTCAAAGCTAGCACTTCAGAGAACACTACAAGATCTAAGAAGTATGCTATGGAACTAGATGATGACCTTGATGAGATTGAAGCCAACTTTGTGGACATAATGCAAACAGGTACCGGTAAGTTCAAAAGAAAATTACCATTCAAATGCTTTACTTGTGGTAAGAGTGGTCATTATGCCTCCAGGTGTTTGAAGAGAATTGAGAAAGCCAAGAAAAAAATTTCAAGTAGACCTAGGCCATAAAGAAATGCTATTATGTTAGAGATGATGATGGTGGTGGTGTAACGGATGATGAGTCTGATGATACTAGTGCAAATGAATGCTTGTTTATTGCTATCAAGGAAGAACCTATGTCTACTAATCCTGCTAGCTGTGTGAAGGAAGAAAAACTAGTGGAAGAGAGTGTTTTGTCTGTCTTTTAGGTTGAAAAAGATAAGGATGAATGGATTATTGATAGTGGATGTTCACATCACATGATCGGTGATAAAATGAAGTTTGTGAGTTTGGAAAAATATGATGGAGGACTGGGTTTGGAGATGATGCAGCTAGTAAGATTTGTGGAAGAGGATCTATTTCTTTTGATGGAAAGCACAATACAGATGATGTTCTATATGTGAAGGGTTTAAAGCATAATATTTTAAGTGTTGGTCAGATGTGTGACAAAGGTATGATCTAAGATTCAAGGATAATGGATGCAAGATCATGGAAAGCTCCAGAACAGTGATTGCAACTGGTAAGAAGACTAAAGGTAATGTTTATCACTTGAGAGGAGCTAATGCTTGTTGTTTGTTGGCTCAGACAGATGAGAGTTAGTTGTGGCATAGAAGGATGTGTCATATCAATTTTGACAACTTGGTGAAGATACGTTTACTACAAGCTGTGAGATATTTGCCTAAGCTTGTGAAGTCTGCTAATACTATTTGCAAGGAATGTCAATTGGAGAAACAGACAAGGACAAGTTTCAAGAATAAAGAACAATTTTCTGCTGGATTGCTTGAGCTGGTGCATATAGATTTGTGTGGTCCTACAAGAACAAGAAGTTTGCAAGGAGACATGTACTTTATGTTGGTTATTGATGATTATTCTAGAATGACTTGGATTACTTTTCTAAAGTATAAATTAGAAGCCCTAGACAAGTTCAAAGATTTCAAGGCGATGGTTGAGAATGAGTTAGAATTGAGGATCAAATGCTTAAGGTCTGATAGAGGAGGACATCAAATAAATTCAATATCTTCTATGAAGAACATGGGATAAAGAGATAGTTGTCTACTCCTATGACTCCTCAGCAGAATGGAGTTGTCGAAAGAAAGAACAGGATAGTTCAAGAGGCTACTAGGTCAATGATGAAGGAGGCTAACCTACTGGAAGTGTATTAGAGAGAAGCCATACATACTATTGTCTACATTCAAAACAGAGTTCAAATCAAAGGTAATGGTATTAAAACTCCTTATGAATTGCAGTATGGAAGAGTTCCTATAGTGAAATATTTCAAAGTTTTTGGAAGCAAATGTTATATCAGAAGAGAAGAAGAGTTAGGCAAGTTTGATGCTAGGTGTGATGAAGGAATTTTCCTTGGATACTCTACTAAGAGTAAGGCCTACCGGTGCTACAATAAGAGATTGAGAAAGATCATTGAGAATGCTAATGTGAAGGTTGATGAAGACAGGGAAAGAATATCAGATCTGAGTGGCTATGAATCAAATGAACCTGTTGTTACAGTAAATGAAGGAAAAGCCGAACAGAAAGACAATCAAGTTGAAGAAGAGAAGGCTCCAGAAAGTATTATTAAGACTCTCAGGTATGTAAGGATTAATCATTATGAAGATCAAATTATTGGTGATAAAAGCAAAGGGGTATTGACAAGGAAAAGAGCTGCAAAAGAACATGTGAACTACTATCTACTTTCAAAGATTGAACTTAAAACTGTAAGTGAAGCATGCAATGATGAAAATTGGGTAAAGGATATGAAAGAAGAGTAATACAGATAGAGAAGAATCAAACTTCAGAATTGGTTCCTAGACATGCTGATAAAAATGTGATTGGAACTAACTGGGTTTTTAGAAACAAAATGAATGAAATTGGAGTAGTAAGAAACAAAGCAAGACTGGTATGGAAAGGATATTCTCAAGTTGAAGGTATAGATTTTGAGGAGACTTATGCTCCTGTGGCAAGGATTGAAGCAATAAAAATGTTTCTGGCATTTGCAACACACAAATATTTCAAGGTGCACAAGATGGATGTGAAGTCTGCATTCTTGAATGGAGAGCTGGAAGAAGAGGTCTACATTGAACAACCAGAAGGATTTCAGTTATCAGACCAAGGTGACATGGTGTGCAGATTGAAGAAAGCCTTGTATGGACTAAAACAAGCTCCTAGAGCCTAGTATGCAAGGTTGGATAAGTATTTGTTGCAATTAGGGTTCAGTAAAGGTACTGTAGATAATAATTGTTAAAGGAAATTATGAATAATAGTTTTAAACAACAAAATATCCAATAACTCAATGGAAATAAGACAAATGCAAGCAAACAAAAGATAATACCTTTGCAACCTGATTTTACCTCGTGCCTTCCATTGTTGCCTATCTCGTATCAATCTTATGTATGAGTTGAGCTCTCAGAAGTTGTACTTCCTTGATGTTGAAGATTGACAATAGGAGAATGGATATGGTTGGATTGTGTAATGGAGATTTAACTAACAATGCAACTCTAATGAAGATGGATGATGGAGATATGGAGACATGATTGGATGATTATGATGATAATGAGGTTATGCAAATGCAATGAGGATACTTTGCCAAAGGCATGCTGATAGAATTCCTGCATAGTAAGATTGCTAAAGCTTGAGTGGATTTAAAATGGGTATGAGAACCTTATTTATATAGGCTGAGGAGATGCCAAATTCAAGTGTTAATAGATCTATGACTAGAGGAATTATCTGTGAGGTGTACGGTTGAGGAAACTTGAGAGAATGTGTACAAATCATAAGAGGACAAGTGTCCAAGCTCCTTTCATGAGTTATGGGAGTTATCAGAATAGATTGAGCAGTTGACTTAGATGATTGATCAGTTAACTGCCTGTTGATTGGAGAGTTGACTAAATTGATTGGTCAGTGAACTCAATTGATTAATTAGTTAACTGATTTGATTGATGAGCTAACTAATTTGATTGGAGGATAAATATGACATGTGGGTGAGGGAATATTATCTAATTAAATATTAAAATATTTAATTATGTGTACAACATGGTGAGGTGGAAAGGTGATATGGATTTATGAAATTAGGACTTTGGGATAGAGGAATTTGTGATTAATTAAATAATTTAGGATTATTTAATTAGATGAGACATTAGAAGAATTAGGGCATTTAATTAAATAAATTAATTTTTATTTAATTTTGGGATAATGAACCAATCAAATAAATTAGAATATTTATTTAATTGATAGATGAAATAAGAATTAAAATAAATGTTTAAAATATTTATTTAATTCGACAAGAGGCAATATTAGGTGTATACAATAATCTTTATTTCAAAATCAATGATGATCAAATTCTAATTGTTGTAGTTGATGATATTATCTTTGGAGGCAATGAAGGTATGTATAAGAAATTTGCAGAGGAAATGCAAAAGAAGTTTGAGATGTCTATGTTTGGTGAAATGAATTTCTTTCTAAGACTGCAGATTACTCGATCGGAAAAAGGAATTTTTATTTCTCAGTCCAAATATGTGAAAGAGTTGTTGAAAAAATTTGGAATGGAAGATTCTAAGCTAGTATGTTACCCTATGGTAACTGGCTGCAAGCTGAGCAATAATGATGAATCACCTAAGACTGACCAGAAAAAGTATAGGTCTATGGTTGGAGGACTGCTTTGTCTAACCTATACCAGACCAGATTTAATGCATGCAGTTTGTCTTGTGGAAAGATTTCAAGAAGATCCTAGAGAATCACATGTGTTGGCAATTAAGAGAATAATGAGATATTTAAAAGGCACTTCAGACTATGGATAGTGGTATCCTAAAGACACTGACTTCACTCTTAGTGCTTATACAGATGCAAATTGGGCTGGAGATGTTGATGACAGAAAAAGTACAAGTGGAGGTGCTTTCTTCTTAGGTAACAGATTGGTTTCATGGTTGAACAAGAAGCAAGATTCAATTTCTTTGTCTACTGTAGAAACAGAGTATATTGCTGCAACATGTTGTTGTACTCAAGTGCTATGGATGAAGCAAACATTGAAGGATATAAGAGTTGTGTATGAAGAACCAATTTCAATCTTTTGTGACAATACAAGTGTTATAAACATTTCAAAGAATCCAGTGATGCACTCAAGAACAAGGCATATATCAATAAGGTATCACTTTCTAAGAGAAAAGGTAACAAAGAATAAAGTAAAGATGGAATATGTGTCTACAAATGATCAAATTGCAGATATTTTCACAAAGCCTCTACCTAAAGATACTTCTAAGTATCTCAAGGAAAAGTTAGGGTTTATTACCCCTCCTCTAAACTAAGATGCATAGGAAGTGCATCAGTCCAGTGGTGCCCAAAGTCTCATTCTTTGACCTGGATTGATGTTTTGAAGGCTACCTCTCAGGGGGGTAGGTAGATGTTGATATGAGTTCCTGATTAAGAGTAGTAAGTGTTGCAGTTTTGTTGACAGGGGGAGTAGTGCAGTGTTGTTGACAGGGGGAGTAGTGCAGTGTTAGTAAAATCTGAGTTGAGCCTTGATAACTAAAGAGAGAGAAAAGTTCTGGCACCCTTTGCCATTGATATCAAAGGGGGAGAGAAGTTCATGTGAAAAACTTAAGGAGAGAGAGATTCTAATTGATGTCAAAAGAGGGAGAAAGTTGCAGCCAGAGAAAGCATAAAGTAAGGGGGAGCAAAGAAGCAAAGAAAGTTTGTTTGTCTTGATGGTTTTTCACATCATGTGTTGCCATCAATGACAAAGGGGGAGATTGTTGTAAGTATGAGCAGTAAGTGTTGTCATTGATTTCAACACCTAAGGTCAGCATCTAAGGAAGTTATTTGGAAGTGTTTGAGAAGTTAGTACAATTGCAGAATTGTTCTATCTCCCAGAACAGTGTAGTGTTTCTCTCCGCATATCCTGTAGATTGAATATCTTTATCTGCGGTTTGAAAGTTATGTTAAGAGGTGTCTGTAGTTGTTATGTCTCAAGTTTGAGCCTCCAGTGTGAAGAATTGAGTGAGTTATGGTCACCAGAGTAAAACTATTTTCCTGAGTATTTAATGGTGACAGGGAGAATGTATTATGCTCCGCATCTCTCTACATTTAAGTTTTATAGTCTGCAGTTCTAGGAATAAGTTTGGGTTGATGTTATGTGCCTTCAGTTGAAATGGTTCATGATTTAGTGCTTTGCAAGCAATCTTTTCTTTGTGACAGTGGTTGACAGTAATATTTAAGTGGTTTGGTTTGAAGAATCTTATGTCCATAGAGTGTTTGGAGGTTGTGCTGAAGTTCTTGGTGATTGTAATATGCTTGTGGATGTCTCTAGATCGTGTTCCTGCCTTTTGATTGGTCTGCAAAGTGTAATTCGGATCATGGTTGAAGCGTGTTCACAAAGGTCTTATTGTTAACACCAATTTTGGCCAACCTGGTTATTTTCACTACTTGTGGTTATGCTTGGAATTTGTGAAAGTGTGTTGTTGCGTGGAAGATTGTATTTGAGTCCCTGCTAAGGTGTGGCATGGTCTGCATTCATTCCTTTCCACCACGGGAATGTTTAGGTCCAGACCTAATTTGAATATTGGTTAAGTTTGTTATTTGTGCCAACCTTGAAGATTGTTTCCAAAATTGCGAATGTATAATTATGAGTAAGATGATCGAAAAATTGTGTGAAGTTGTTGAGATAGATGAAATGGTTGCATGAGAAGCATTATTTGTTGCAGGTGTGATCCGAATGGTATGATAGTGAGCAGTAAAGAATATCATTTTGATGCAGAGAGGTTGCAAAGGATTTAGTTGAGTTTGTGGTGGATCCCTGGTTGCTGTGAGATCCGTTCTCATTGTAACTATCTTCTTCTACTTCTGGTAGTGAGCCCCTTCTTTTTGTAGTGAGCATTTTGGGTAGTGAGCCTTGTTGTAAATTTTGATATATCATTAATATTGTGAGTTAATCGTCACCGTGGTTTTTCCCTCATTGGGTTTTCCACGTAAAAATCTAGTGTCTCATGTGTTGAATGTGTGAAAGTGCTTAAGTTTACAATTGCATGTTTTCATGGTTAAATCATAATAACAGTGATTAAGTGGTTGATGTGTTAATGCTTATAAGAAGTTAAGTTTTGGTTACAACTGATTCACCCCCCCTCTCAATTGTCTTGTGCATTTCAACAGTCCCATGTCTTCTGGAATCTATAATTGAAGTCCACCATATATTCATGGGAGGCTCTCTTGATTGTAGCTAATTGTTCCATTAGTGATAGGTGGTCACTTTTATCTTCGAAGTGCTGGCACAATTTAGTACCCAGATCATCCCAGTTGTGGATGGAATTTGCTTGGAGACCCCTATACCACTGCAGGGCCTTTCCCTTGAAAGAAGAGGCCAGGAGTCTTATTGCCATGTTGTCAGCAATGACATTGTGGATAGAACAGACACTTGCTATATCTTGGATGTGCTTAGCTAGGGTGGTGGAGTTTTCTCCAATAAAAAATGGTATAGCCTTTAAGGCTAAGGTGGGTATGCCATCATATTGAGCTAGGTCCAGTGGGCTACCCCCATTAAAAGCAACAAATAGAAGATTTTTTTCCATATTTTGGATGTTTAATTTAATTCTAGGTATGTGCAAGGTTCTTCTTGAATATTGGAACCTAACTTAAAATCTAGTTGTAGGGGGGGTGGACTGGGCTCTTGGTGGAGATGGGTCTACACTCCTACTTGCCCTCATAGGTGATCTAGATAACCTACTTCTAGATTCAGCAAAAGAAAGTTTAACGAATTGGAAATTACCTCCAGAAGATGATCTTGTCTGCACTCCAGGCATGTAATGTTGACTTGATGTGGGTACTGGATCAGCAGAGTCTCCAGGTGCTTGAATGCTTCCACAGCAACAAATAAAACTGAGAAAAGCACCGAATTCTTAGTTCAGCTCCTATTCAGAGCGGAGTGTCCCACCGAGCGTGCTAGAAACTATTGTCATGTGAAATTGCACCTTGTTTGAAGCTGGGTCAAACACTCCAATGACACAATGGGACTGATCTCAATGTGTGGGACCTTGCAGATGAGATCAGACCTCTAGAGAAGGTTAGTTCCAAGGTGTGAGACCTTGCAGATGAGATTAGACCTCTAGAGAAAGTTGGTTCCTCTTTCTAAGCTTAAGGCTTAGAGAAAACAAACTAAATCTAGTGCTACTGCTTGCTGGGGAAAAGTGTAAGAACAATTGCTGAAATTAAAATAGGTGATACACCAGATTGATATATGTTTAGCTGCAACTGACTCAGCACAGTAATAATCTCAAAATTGAAAAGAACTCACATAGACTCATATTAATTCTAATAGAGCCCATGACAGAAAAATGGAGGAATGAAAGGGACAGTTTTGCCCACAATACACAGCTCACATTAATCGAAAGAGTAGACACAATGCTAGAATGATGAGAGAGGAGAAATATAAGCTTATATTGATCACAGAGGCCAAATAGCCATTACAAAAGAGAGAATAATGTAGAGAAATTAAACACAGATTAGCCAATTACATTCATAGTTGAATCGTCAATTAGAGACATGAGAGGCTCAGTAGAAGAGCACAGTCCATTAGATCCAATTGGTTCGTATAATTGCACTACAGAGGCCTGGTTGTACAAGAATTCTCCAACCTGCAATAGCTCAAAAGAACAACTAATAGAAATACATTACATTTTTATGTATTTATAACAATTTTAATCTCTGCAACAGTGGTGTTGGAAGCTGGTCAATTGCCCAAGATAGGCCCATGCTTCATTTAATTTATGGCTCATAAACCTGCAAATTTGGGATGAGGCCATGCCTCTTGGAATGGCAGCCATACTTCTGTCACGCCTGCGACCTACAGAAGATCACCTGCACGCATGGGTGCCAGGCACATTTATGAGGGAAAGGTGAAAGTCTTCCCTTTATCCTTGCAAATCTACTATACAACTTCATTTGTACTCAAGCATTGAAGAATTTTCATGTTCCAACAACCCTCATTCAACCCTGGTCTGCAGAAATTTAATACTGGTAACTCTCCCTGAAAAAATGGCGTGATTTAGGAAGAGGCAAGCTTTTACAACACTTCAATGTGTTGTACCCTTTTGCTCATTCATGACGCCATTGAATTCTTTATCGGATGAATTGCCTTGGGTTGAATTCTGCTTCCTATTGTTGCATCCTCAAAACCATCAAGCTTCATATATTCGTGCCTTATCGGTGAATTTGTTTCTTGATGAACCACCTTCATTTGGTTCCTTTTCGCCTTATCAGCAAATTTTGCATCCTGCAAACCAAGCCTTACCTCTTTGGCACTAGCTTTGCCGTATCGACAAATTTCTCATTTGCCGAACCTTTCTATCTTCTTCTTGTTTGCTTTATTGGTGAACTACCACTTTTTTTAACTAAACCTTTAGTGCTTTTTGCCTTGTCAGAAAAAAAGTACCTTTTGCCGAACTTTATTTGACTCATTTTAGCCTTATCGGTGATTTTGCACCTTCTTGAACCTCGCTTTTGGTCTTGCTTTTCGCCCTTGTCAGCAAAAGTTCCTCCTAGCGAACCTCTGCCTTTCTTCCTTGTTTTCTCTTCTTTATCAGCCTATCGGCAAACTTGAAGCACTACGAACTTTTGAAAAGTTTCATTTTTTACCGATTTGCCGATAAGGCATCCTTTCTTAGCCAATTTTATGTTCTCAATTTTGCTTTATCGGCAAAATCATCAAATCCCAAACCATTTCTTCCTTGTCGGCAACATGTTCATTACTCAAACTATCTTCCATGGTCTACTTTTCCTTCGTCATTTTGCCTTGTCGACAAAATCACCTATCAACGAACTCTTGGAAATCTGAACTAAATCATTAGTTTGATCACCTGCCGATTTCCAAACAAGGGGAAACTTTTCTTTCCATGCCTTAGCTAATTTTGCCTTTTATCGGCCCATCACTGCTTTATCGGCAGAATGTCGAATCGGCGAACCCTTGGAACTTCAAACCACTTTGCCACTTCTACTTTTGCCTTATCGGTGATTTTCTTCTTTTCGAAACTTGGCAATCTTTGTCTTCTTTGCCTTGTCAGCAAAAGGCTCCGTCGGCGAACCATGGAGATCTTAAACTTTGAGGAAAGTTCACAATTTGTGAACTTTATCGACAAAGGGCTTTCCTTCCTTACTTTTAACTTAGCCAATTTTCCATGTCTCCTCCCTTGCCTTTACTTTATCAGAAAATTGCCCTATCGACAAACTGGTGAAATCTTGAACTTATGAAAAGTTTGAACTTTTTGGATTTTGCCGATAAAGGGAACAAAAGGCCTCATGCCTTAGTCATTTTTTATGAAGCCCGCTCCCTACCCACTGTCAGCAAAATTTTGAATCGGCAAACCGTTGAAGATTTGATCTCTAGAAAAGTTCATGCATTGTGAAGTTTGTCGATAAAGGAAAAGCCCGTCATTATGCCTTAGTGGAATTCTGATCTCAAACTGCTCTCATTGCCTTGTCGGTGAATCGCTGAATCAAAGAACCTGTGAAAAGATGAACTCAAAGGAGAGTTTATAAAAGATGAAAATTGTCGACCAAAGGGAGAAAACCCTCTTTCATGCCTTAGCCAAATTTATGGTTTTTCTACAAGTTCAGGAACCTAAACTTTTATCAATAAAGGCCAGAAGTAGATAAAAAACTAAGGCAAGGACCTAGATTTTTCTAGGTTGTTCTGGGTTTTCTACAAGGATTCTCCACATGAATTTTTGGGGATTTTGCAAGGGAATTCACTAAAATTTGAAGGGTTTTAGGTTTTGCCTCCTTTTATTTAGGCTTTCTCTGATTGGATCTTTCTGATAGGAGGGATTCTAGAATATTTTGAACTGGGCAAACTATGACAACAGATACCTTTCTTCATTATGACTTCAGACCACCATGCAGGCCTTCATTTTAATGAGCACAAGTAAATCATCCATAGTACACGTTAGCACTAAAAACATGCATGAGCCTACACAATGATCCGATGATGAGCTAGAATAAATACGTACATGTAAGCGTGTAAATACGACCTCTCAACAATATTATTCTTGGCAACACATGGATGGAGTTTCTTCGCTTCATTCTTTCTTCCCATATCCCCTAGCTAACCCTTCAAGGTCATGTTCCTTCTTCACTAGCCCTTTGCTGATATTTCATTTTTCGCTTTTTTCGCCCTATCGACATGGCCTACTAGCATTGTAACGTGGGAAATTCACATTCCCTAAACCCATTTTGCCCGTTTCAACCCTCTAGAGGCCTCTAATTAACCTCCCAGACCTATCCCAACCCTCAAAATTAAATTGTCTTCTCTCCTTTCTGGGTCACTCGCTTTGATTTCTAGAACTCCTGGGGGAGATCTTGAATCTCCCATGGGCGACCCTACTAGTAAACTGGGGGATCCACTCATATGCATCAGTTTGGTCAGTTTCAAAACTAGATGGCATCTCTAGCCTCCCAGAATCATTCTCAACCCTTCAAATCACTCCCAAGACCTCTCCTTTCTAGGTCGCCCCCTTTGAGTTCTAGATCTCCCATAGGAGACCCTAAATCTCCCTTAGGCAACCCTATTGTGTTTAAAAACATGAGTTTCTCTTCAGTTCTAGCCCAAATTTGCTCCAAATTGAGCCCTGATTACATGAGTCACCTTCCCTAACTAATCAACTTCTTTTGACTAATTCAAGATCCCAATCACCCCATTTTAGCTCACAAATCAATTCTAGTATTCTCTCAGTCAATCTCATGTTGGCTCTATTTCTTCTTCTGTGAAAGGTTATCAAAGCTTGTTCACTCCCAATCAAACCCAATTCACTCCTCAATCAAGCCTGCTAACTTTTCAATCAAATGAGTTAATTCTTCAATCAGCTTCCCACCTTTGTGAGCTCTTCCAAACTATAAATACCCCTCACCTTTTTATTATTTTTCAAAGTTGGAGAATGCTCTTCTCATCTTCACAAGCTTTTTCCATCTTCGTCACAGGCCTTTGAGTCTCTTTGTTCATTTCTTTAGTTTTCATTTTTGCAAAGCTTTAAAGCTTTCCCTTGAGAAGCAAATTCATTGTTGCAGCCATTTGAAAAGCTTTGCTTTTGCTCTCCACTAGCATCTTGATGCTCATTACAGGGCTTGTGTGCCTTTTCTTTCATGTTTAGGATAGTTTGTCAAGCTTTCTAAAGCTTCTATAGCATCGAAATGCTCTCAATTTTCTCTCAAGCCATAGCCATTGTGCTCACATAGTGCATACATAGCACTCATAGCTCTCCAAACTCTCTCTCTCAATTTCAATTTTAGCTTTCAAAGCTCAAGTAATTTAAAACCAATTGCTCCCTTCGTCCCTGTCGCCAAGAGGAAGACCCCACTATTGCAGAGGAGAAAGAGGTTGCCACATACAAGGATTTCTAAGGATAGTACGAAGCTCATGCAATGCTTTCATAGTAATTAGCTAATCAAATTGCTCGAGGAAAGTAATACTTTGTTTCTCTACTCTTGATAGGTCATGCATTGTTAGTGTAGTTTCCTTTCATTGCATTAGATTAATTGTTATTTGCTTTCATAGATTAAATTTCCTTATTGCATTAGATTAGTTTGTTATTTGCTTTCCAAAATTGATCTCAAAAACCACAAAAACATAGTTAGATTTGCATTAAAAAAAATTTAAAAAATCATCATAGGTTTGCACTCATATTTCAATTCATAGTAATTACATCATCTTATCAAATAAAAAAGAAACAAAAAAAACATTGCTTTGCATTCATTTAGCTTGCATACATCAAAATCCAAAAAATATTAAAAAAGAGAAAAGTAAGAATTTAAGTACACAAATCTCTCGATTAAATCACGAGGTCAACTTGAAAACTCCTTGATCCCATCACAAGGTCAACAATCTAGCAAAGTCATAGAAAACCTTTGATCACATCTCATCTAAGCATATGAATGTGCTTAGGAGTTAGAGGCGAGTGGGTTAGAGCAATCCTTGAGGAAATAGAGTCAATACATCTTAGCCAACAAACACCTCAAATGGTAGAAGAGCACAAACACGCTCTCAGGATTATCCAAAATGCAGAAATCATATAAGAACAAGACAACGACATAGAACACCTAAGAGTCATCAATGAACAAAATCGACACTCATTTAAGCATTGGAACTTAAGGAATCCAAACAGGAGATTGACAACTAGTGACCCTTCAGATCATAGGGTTATCTCTACCATCATGGTCTTAGAAGAACAAGCATTGACCCATATTAGACCTAGGACATGCCAACCGCTCTCCATGATGTTCTGCTTCCATGCAAATAGAACCGCCCTTGGGTTACGCCTCCACTCGACTAGCTTTTGCCACAAGAGCGAGAGTGACTTGGAGGTTGCCATCAGCAAGGAGAGGGTTCATGTGTTGTATAGAGGCTGACTCATTTACATTTGTGCTTGAGTCATGTTTTGAAGATTATAGTACCAACCAACACAATGGTTTATTTTAGCTACGCAAGCACTTCACCTTCATACATGAAGTTATAGACCTACATAGGCTGCCATTTACTTATGTCAGCTGCTTCATCACATCATGTTTAAAGGCCATCAACAGTTGCACAATGATACATAATGGCGCTAAAATATCCCAACTAGGGTTTTATCTGAAATTTTTGAATTTTCAATTTTCAATAACAAAACCCTAGATCTGGATTCTGATTTTTTTGTTTCAGATCCAAACATACACTTAACTGATCCAATTATCATGCCAAATACATAATAATCAACATGCCAAAACATGCAATCAAACCCTAGTTGGATTACACAAGATCCACACTAGGTAGATAGCAAAATGATGGATAAACCAAATCAAACTACTGTTGTTATGAAATCAGAATGTTCAAATGGGTCATTACATCAAATATATGGCTCTATCATAGCCAAAATACATCCACAAACTACTGTTACAAAATACAGAGATGAATGATGATCTTCAACATACCAATTTGATGTCTAATGCCAATGCAAGGTGAGCGAACCTCTACCAAATCAGATTTGCATTCAAGATGATGTCAAGGAACCTCAAATGTCGATCGCTACACCTAAAGATGTCAAAGTGCAGATCCAAGGGTTTAGAGCTGATCGCCACCTTCAAATGATGTCAAGTTGACCCTTGTGCTGATCGGCCACTCCAAAGTGATGGATGATGTGAAAATGCAAGTCCAAGGTTGGCGACAACTAGGGTTTTAGGCCTGCGACAATGTTGATCTACAAATCTAAAATAATCCTTCAATGATAGCACTCAAATTTGCTATGAACCTCCTCAAAGATAGTGCTCCTACATGCAATGATGTCCTCTCCAAATCGACACCAACTTGATGATGATGAATCTTCAATGTCTTCAACAAATCTGCTATGAAAGATGTATCATGAATGCTCAAACAATCTTCAAATCCTTCAATGAAGTGCAAGTGTGAACTTTGTATGAATCCACCTCCGTGATGCAATTGGGTTTTTGTCCAATTCCACCTTCTCCCTCAAAGGTTTTCGTCCTTGCAAAGACATGCAATAAGATTGCCAATACAAAATACCAAAGATGCCAAAAGTTTCGAATGCCCAAATGAAGCTCCAAGGACCTTGCTTTATACTATAGCCAATTCCTCCACTATAGCCGACCAAGGGTGTTTTGAAATTACTTTTCCCTCCGAGAGTTGGCCGACCAACTTTAGAAGCAAATTCAAATTAAAGATTTGAATTAAAAGGAACCAACAAACACTTTTCAAACATTCCTTTTTAACCCTCAATAGGGCCGACCAATTTGGGCGCCCAAAACAAGAATAAAATATTATTTTTCTTGCTCAATAAAATATCACTAGCTGGCCGACTTAATTGAGCACTCAAAATCAATAATGAAATGTTATCATTGGGCCGACCCAAACCTCCAAGTGGGTCATTCCACTACTAGAAGAATTATTTTATTATTTTTACCCTTTCAATAATTAATGTAAAAATACATTAATTCATTTTCCAACTTCGCCAGGACTAAGAAAATTAGCTAAGCCTCATAAAACAACTTTCCAAATTTCCATAGCTCAACCATTGCATTCCCTCAATTCATGAATTAGCCTATGAGAATGAGGATGGGCTAACTCCAACTAATATTAGGTGATCATGCCGGAAATGGGGACATTACAAGCGTGCATTGTCTTCCTGATTTCATATTTCTATTTACAAGGCTCCGAATTGCTAACGATGGACCAGAATTATAACTAATTTTGCAGGGCCACAAACCTGGGTTGTTCCATTATACAGCACCATCTAATAGCCATCACACAGTTTCTCGTCTGGACACCCTGTTGGCATATCCACATCCAAATACAGCTTCGTATTGAGTATCATGTTATCCAGATTGGCTGCAAAATACATTGCACCCCTCAATGATCCTGCTATCAAGCTGGGTACTAATCATAGACACTGGCTCTTCAAAACCAAAACTATATCCCATGATAACCAACACCATGTATTCAAATTGGATCAGCCATACGTGGCTGTGTAGTTAGTTGTTCTTGCACAAATCTTCCAATTGAAGGGCCATCAATATCAAGATACAGGTCTGCAAAATATCACATTTTTATTTTCAGTAAAACTCCTCTTTTTACAGAAATATTGTTGCACTTTACACACTGCAGGTTGTGCTTACTCAACATATATATGCGCTCTACTACAAATCTCATGCATCTACCCATACAACATAGATGGAATTGAAGTGGCCCTTATATTGTGATTAAAAAAAATCTCCAAACTAAATTTTACGATTTCCAAGATGATATCTGCACATATCAGATTGGTCTGCTGGAAGTATATTATCCTACAAAATATCAGTAATGACACTGTTATCCAGCGCCAAAAAAAATGATTAATAAGTTTCCAGTAGCATCAAAACCTACAAAAACAATTAAATAAAATTTCAAAAATAGCATCATCAAATCCTTAGCCTTTAACACTAGTTCCCTTATGCAAGCTTATGAGCGACAGATTGCTTCTGAAGCACGCACATATCACAGAGGATTCATCTACTTGAAGAAACAGGAATCAAATTTGCTTTTTGCTGTTCTGTAGGCAAGGCTCCTTGGCAATATTTGAATCAAGATACAAAGAAGGGCTGAATGAGAGAAGGGAATATCTTTGGTTTGTGAAGCTATCCGTTCTGAAATCTTCAACGATTTAGGAAGTGGCAGTAATGTGCATGTATGTGTAACCACAAAGGGTCAAACAGAATATCTGCCGAATCATCAACTTCAACTGCCACATAATTCATTACACAGGCAAAAGAAGTAATAGAAACAGATTTTTCTATATATATATTGAGGGAACTAAAGATTTTTTTTAATAAGCAAAAGAAGCAAAATCTATGTACAGATGTGTTCGTATATGACAGATGTCTCTCTATTTAGTAATTAGAAAAATAGGTACAATGATCTCCAATTTACCCACTGTATACATTAGGGACAGCATATACAGCCCAAAGATTATAGAGGGCTCACCCTGCAATTCCTCTGTGATTTAAAAAAATTAAATAAAAATTATATTTTCAACAAACCCTACCATTGTAAAAGAATTAAGTACCACTTATCAAAAAAATTATCAAACCAAGGTTTGTTTGCTATTACGTGGTCAATGAAAAATACTTCCAAATGAATTACTGGAACAATATTTCAAGTCTTTATATAAAATAGAAAATATAGCAAATCTTATTTTATTTTTATATAAACTAGAAAATATATCAAATCTTATTTTATTTTTCATCAAGAGGGAAGAAAGTTTAAAGCTCAAAGAAAAAGTAATGCTTCATAAACAAAGAGGATGCTTCAATCCCCTTGTAAGAAAAGATATGAGAAATGTGGTGAATGCATATAACATCCCTCCATGGTGAGGGTTGCTCCTTTTTACCCAATAGGACATCATATACACAACAGGAGTATAAGGAGCTAGATCAATTTGCTCTGCAAGTCTGGGATAACCAGATTTTGCTGTTTAAAATTACTTATTGGTACTAAACTACAGCGAATCTGTTTCATTATGTACACTATATTTAACCAAGGTGAGTAGCAAAATGGGTAGCAAGTTAAGTGTGTTTGATTATGGGAAATTTTAAGGTAAAATGTGTTTTAGGCAGAGTGGTGTTGAGATGGGTGACTTTCAAGGAAGTTCTAATGTTTCACCTCTACATCATCTAGATGTTATGGCTGTCTAAGTGTTCATAGTCATAAGGGATGGGTTCATGTAAACCACTACTCAGCAGCTGAATTCCAATAAATCATCACATAATAAGGTGGGTGTATTCAGTCATCTCTTTGATTAAACAAACTTGATGAATATATGTTTATGTTCAATGATCAAAATTTAGAGACACAATTTCAGTCGGAATAAAATCTGAGAAAGAAGGTAAAATTTCTTGTACCCTTCCAGCAAAGTTGCAATCAACAATCACCATAGTCATAAGATTTATCCACACCCCTCTTGTTTTAGGTCTGCAAAAGAATAGCATAAGATAAATTGTTCAAAAAAGACAAAACACAACCATTCGCCTGATGCGAGAATTTATTTCATAACAAAATCCCATTCTCCTTCTCCATGAGACTAAGCACATTTTGTCAAAACATATAGCATACCTTTACCATTCTGCTACATTCCGTTCAGGCAGATGGCATGTATTCTCCGTGAGATGATTGAAAGGCCTTCACATCCTTTTTCATGAAACCCAAATTCTTCTTTTCCGGTGATTTCTGTCAAATGTCTTTGTACACACTTCGAAGCATCCTACTCTGGGGTTTCCATTGCCCTAAAAAATTAATTGAAAATTTGTCTTCCCCTTACATCAATCAAACAAGAAATAAACTAAAGGGAAATAAATGAGCAGGAGGAAGGAGGCTTCGGAGGCGTGTACAAGGACATTTTGACACAAACTTTAGCCATTAATTTCCATTGCTACATACTGGAACCCTCTTTCGGCATGAATGTTGAAGAATACCCATGTAACGCTTCGGTTTTATCAGATTGGATTTGAGATTCTCTAGTCCATTTAAGAAAGACAAAAGTTAAAAAATTAAAAATCTTGTGTACCTCGACATTTACATCTTCCACAAACCTCATGGCCTCATTGCACAGGCGGCCAAAACGTAGCTGTTGGCATAGAGCACGTCAGAACGGGGGATCGAATCAGGCCGGACACTTCCAAGCACACCAATAAACTTCATTCCATTAAACAATATGTATTTACCTATATGTTGGACTTCTCTTCGGAAATTTGAGAGTTTTCTTCTTCCTAATTCAACAAAATCTGGATGTGGAATGGATTTTCAATGTACCAAATTTCAGGATAGTGTTGCAAATAATACCATTTAGATATCATTTTTCTATTGCTTAAATGATTATATACAATAGTTTTAACATTTTGATTTTGAGAATAATGTGTCATGATGATATAAGTGTTTGTTTTTCCTTAACTCCTAAGATTCCATATGACATATTTAATTACGCCCAAAGGCGTTCCTACATTCATAGCACGAATGGGAGCTGAAAGATTCCAGAATTTTTATGTAAACTTATAAGATTCCAATCTAAATCTTTATTAAAAAAAACAAATAGTCACTCCACAAATTCAAAAAACACTGAAAAAAAAAAGAAGGTGAAAGGAATAAAAGAAAAAAATACATGCTGGATGGAAAGAAAGGTGGATGGCAATTTCATAGAAGCCATCACTATGCACTTAGATGAAAGAAAGAAACGTTATAGAATGGTATATGAAAAGACACACATTCAATCTATTTATATTGCCTTCTTCCTTAATTTTTTTCACATGTAGAACGAACATATCAAATTGTAGGATTTGAAGTGAATGGGGTAAATTGATAAAAAAAAATAGGCGCCTGGAGAAGGATATCTCTCGGCGTACTTTAGATATATTTTTTTAAATATAAATATACTAGTATTGTATCTATTAAATCAGAAACTAAACATAATTACTAAGCATGTAGGTATTTCCACATTAACTTTTTGAATAGATTAACACATTAATAAGATCTACAAAAACATTTGTGACATGTAAACAACCCCTTCAAGTAAAAAACCCCCACCTTCAAAGCACCAAAATAATGTATTATTCAACAACTAATATTTACAATACAATATTAAGCTCTTGCCTACATGGAAATCAACATCCCCTTCCTCTAATAGAAATATGACCCTATAAAAGAAAACTCATTTCCTCTCTACTAATCTCCATCTGAAGCATCCAATATATAGCTAAGATCAAAACTACAAATAACTTGTCTCATCAAACTTAACTACAAATAACTTGTCTCATCGAACTTGAGTGCTCTGCTTTGGTCTTATCGACTTTTTTTGGTAACATGCTCATAAGAACTAAAGATCTTCCTTGGTATTCTCCTAGTCCACATGTAACTCCCACTTTTAATGCTCTTTCTATTCCAAAAACTCTTACACACCTTTACAAGTTGTCATAGTTGCTTTTAGCAACTTCCATGATATTAAGTGATAATTACAAATTGTCAAAATACAAACAAGTGACACATAGTGCCACTCCAAATGGGATGCCCAAAATATGGGGGTGCATAACAAATTAAATAAATATAAATATAAATATTTTGAACATTAGAACTTGCAAGATGCATATTGTACACCTAATCCCAGCATTCTCCCACTTGCTGTATACATGTAAGAGAAAAAGAGAAACACCAACATATTGTGAACTATCTACCAAGGGTATAACCATGCTACACCAACTAACTCCTCTATGCTCACTGGCTCAACCAAGCATCTACAACATCCATCAAGTATCTACCATCTCAACCACAACACTCTCTGTTAGAGCAGCCAAGATCAACTTGCAATATCAACACAACCTTCCACAAAGATGAATATGCACAATGAAATCCAAATCTATCCTACAAATGAACCAAGTGTGAAGCTTACAAAAGTACAATAGCCTCCTTGTATAAGTAGGACAAGTAAGAGATAGGAAGGTAGGACTAAAAGTTTGACTACCCTTCCAAAGTGAATGACACATGTGAGCACACTTGGGACAAGTGTGGGGACATGTGTTGAGTCTACATGAAGTGAAACAAAAGTAGAAAAGTCACTCCAAGTGAACTTAAGTGTTGTGTGAATAGGACCTAGTCAAGCTAGATAGGTAAAAACACTTTTTACACTAACATCCTCCTTAAGTAATACTTGGGAGAAAGATAAACACTAAAAAATGCAAAGATACATGGATGGGTCCTGACAACAAGGCCCGATGAGATACCCATATACAAAAAATCTCTCACAAATAGAGAAAAGAAGAAAACTCAATGGAAAATAGAACTCCTCTCCAAAAGAGAGAATGAGAAGGACAAATATACCTTCTCAAAGATGTCCCTAAAAGATAGGAATATGAAGAACTTCTAAAGCATGTAAAGTTGTAAAATCTATCGAAGAAGTATTGGTGTCTGTTGGAATCAAATAATTCTCCAATGAATGTCGATCAAGATAAGTGAGGCACAAAACTCTACACGAGTGCTCTCAATAACACTGTACTCAACCATATATGCATAGATGAGACAAAGGCAAAATGATCTCTAAAGTTGAAACTCAAGCATATATGCATAGATGGCACAAAGACAACACAATCTATGAAATTGAAGATGCAGATGGTACAATGATCAAAGAGACACAAAAAACATTGCACGAGTGACCCCATTGACACTACTAGAATGTACAAGTGGTGCTCTACAAAGATACCAAATGAAAGTCTCGTGAATACTAATCAACTGAATAAGGTAGAAGGTCACCTCCATAAATAGGAATGCAAGAGTGTCTATATGGTATCAATTCTATCTCACTGAAATGCATGGTTAACCAGTTGTTGCATTTGCCTAGTACATAGGATTAAAAACTAGATACATAGTTCACTCCAAAGTGAAACTAAAGAAGCATTAGCATAACCATGTGATGATACCCCCATAATATTGACAAGGGAGAGATATCGAAAAATCATCAAAAATGTGGCACAAAAGTGTGCAAAGGAATGCAACATCACATCCAATATGATGTACGAGCAACTGAAAATGGTGTGCAAAAACAAAGCACACTTGCATGAAGGTATATGAGGTTGTGATTGCAAAAACACGGTGCACACAACAAACCCCCCATGACACTTTATAAAATAGTTTGAGTACAAAAGATGCGCACTATGATGTGCAAGAATCCTCTCAAAAGGAACACAAAATTAGTTTTAGCACTTTATTATAGTGTCTTTACAAACAAATGTGTTAAGTTAGAGTTTTTACAAGTGTCTAAAATAGGATGATTTTAGTTTATGTCATGAGGTGACCACAAGACATTTACATACATGCCTTACAAATCTCAAATAATGACAAAAACTAAAAAATATTAACCCCCCAAAATAAATGGTGTTGTAAAATATGCCCCTGAGAAAAATTACAAGTTTTACAATTTTTGAAGCCTAAATTGACCATTTATAACACATGACAATTTTACAATTTTCTAAGAAAATAGGTAATCCAAAGAAAAAATTACATGTACCATTAGATTACTTACATTTTTCTATTAAATTTTAAAAAAATGTTAAATTTCGACATCGTGGGCAAAAGTTATGCCTTCTCGAAAAAATGTTGAAAAAAGTGTGCCAAAGTGAACTTTGGAGGCAAAGTATTAGTAAAAGCATAAAAGCATGGACATTAAAAATAAAACCATAGATTTTTGTTAATACATAAAACCTACAAAACCATCTGTGAAAATCTAAACCCATTTAATCATCTAGAAACCCACAAGTCTAAAAAATACCAAATCGGTAATCTAAAACAATGGAATATCACAAATATGTAAAACCATAGCTTTTAAATAGGAAATTTGTAAAACCCATAGATTCAAAATAACATGAATCTGAAAGATGCAAATATAAATATCCTAAAGTATTAGAGGTTGTCTAGGAACTCTAATCCACCAAAAGACCAATTCCACAACCATAACCAAGTACATGCAAACTAAGGAACCAGTTTGTCGAAAAGCTTCTAGGTCACAACCATGTAACATGTATAGACATGATCAACTTGAAAGGAAGCTAGGTGTGTGGAAATCGCTTCCTACACTAATCTAAAGAGGAGAGATGAGTGCAAATTCATTTTAATCTTTACAATTACAGCAATGTTAACATAACAATAGAGATATTGCAGGAATACACAACACAAGAATGTAAGACAGAAGAGAGAGATAAGATATAACATAGGGATGTTAGAATTAGGCCAGACAACTGAGAGGGGGGGTGAATTAGTTTTCCCACAAAATTAATTTTTCCTTCTTTTTAATCTTCTTTCACAACTTACAAAAAAATTAATGATATAAACATTAAAGCATGAAATAATAACACGAGTATAAACACAATAACGCACTCGACACCAAGATTTTTAATGTGGAAACCCAGTTAAGGGAAAACCATAGTGGGGGTTAACCCACAAGATTCGTACCCTGTTAAAAGTACTTAAAAATGGAAAGACACTTGCCTTCAGGCTCACTGCCCAGAGCTCACTGCTCAAAAGAGAGGCTCACTACCTACAAGAAATTTATGTTTAATATAGAAAGAATTAACTAAGAAATAGCATCTTCTTCATGCCTGGTTCAGTTTCATTAAATGCTCACAAAACTTCTACTCTGCCCCAACTAGCTCTTGTTCTTCTACTTCTCCTCTGCTCTGCTTTGCCTCTAATCCTTTCTTCAGATTTTATTATTTTTGCTCAAGGATGATTTTCCACACTTCAACTACATACCTTTATATGCTTCATCAACCTTTGAATAAACATCAAGGTCGGCTTGATTTAACGCAGATCATTATATTGTCGGCCAAACATATTTGAGACTTGAATCTACCTCCAACAATATGCCACGCTCTAGAGAATTGCTCTTAGATCATCCGCAACACGCTTGAATCATCCGGTCAGCCAAGACTCGGAGGAACAGCAACACCAAGAGGGAAATCTTCAATAACAAGCTCGAACTTCAATGTGGACCTCCAACACAGCACCACACGATCCAAAGATCACCACAAGCATATTCAATTCAACAAAAACATTCAAACTCCTCCAAATCATCAGAATCACTTGCATCTTCATCTGGAACCTTAAGAACATTGTTTGTCATGACTGTCACACTACAAAGATTTCTTGTAGACCTCCAAACCATGAACCACTTGAATGGATGATACACACTGACTTCCCAAACATGCCTCTAGATCCGTAGATCATCATTTTACATATCTGGAACAATTCGGGCCTCTTTCCTGTCACTCTGTCTCTTCTGAATACTGCAAAATAGGTTCTACTTAAATGGCCATAGCTTCTTCAAATCTTCATGTGAACCCTTCAAATCTTAACTGGAGCTTCTTCAGACAATCCTCTACTCAGCCATATGGTCCACATACTTTGATCCTCATTAATTTTCTCAATATCCTCAACATTCTAGTCTTCTAAACAGGCAACAAAATAAGATACAATTGACACCAATGGCAACAAGGATATGTTGACATCAATGACAACATCGCTTAGGCACATATTTGCAACAATCTCCCCCTTTGTCATTGATGGAAACATATGATGTGAAAAGCCGATTCAACCATCAAGACAAGAACTTCTCCCCCTTTCTCTTATCACTTCTGTAACCACTATCTTCACTTCTCCCCCTTTCATCAGTAAATAGTTTTTCACATGACTTCTCTCCCCCTTTGACATCAATGGCAAAGGCCACATATTTGTAGTATTTTCTCCTTATTTTTGTTTCAGACCAAACTCAAAAATTGCATGAAGACTACTCCCCCTGAGAATTGCCTCCTTAACATCAATCCAGATTACAAGATATGACTGTGAATTCCACCGGACTGATGCATTCTAGTGCATCTTAATTCTGATCAGGAGGGGTAATAACCCCTAACTTCTCTCTGAGATACTCAAAAGTATCCTTGGGAAGAGGCTTAGTGAAAATATCTACAATCTAATCCTTTGAAGACACAAATTCCAACATGACTTCATTCTCATTTACCTTCTCTCTCAAGAAATGAAACTTGATGTATATGTGCTTTGTCTTTGAATGCAACACCGGATTCTTTGAGATGCTTATTGCACTTGAATTATCACAAAAGATTGTGACAGGCTCCTCAAACACAATTCTGATGTCCTTCAACATTTTCTTCATCCACAGAACTTTAGTACAATTGTTTGCTGCTGCTATATACTCTGCCTCTGCTGTAGATAGGGATATTGTCTCCTACTTTTTGCTCAGCCAAGAAACCAATCTACTTCCCAAGAAGAATGCATCACCACTAGTGTTTTTTCTGTCATCCACATTTCCTACCCAATCAGCGTCTGTATATGCATGAAGAGTGAAGTCATTATCCTTTGGATACCATAACCCATAATCAGTTGTCCCTTTGAGATATCTGAAAATTCTCTTGACTGCTACAACATGGGATTCTCTAGGATCAACTTAAAATCTAGCAACAAGTGCAACTGCATTCATGATATCAGGTCTAGTCTGAGTCTGATAAAGTAGTCCACAAATCATTAATCTATACCTTTTCTAATCTACCTTAGGTGAATTATCATCTTTACTTAACTTGCATCTGGTTACCATAGGGGTACTTACTAGTTTTGAATCCTCCATTCCAAACTTTTTCAACAATTCTCTTACATACTTAGATTGAGATATGAAGATACCCTTATATGACTGAGTAATTTGCAGACCTAGGAAGAAATTCATTTCACCAAACATGGACATCTCAAATTCACTCTGCATCTGATCAGCAAATGTTTTGCACATACTCTCATTTCCACAAAAATGATATCATCAACAAATACCTCAACAATCAGAATATTCTCATGATGAATCTTGAAGTAAAGATTACTGTCAGCATTGCCTTTGCTATAACCTAGCTTTAGCAGATACTTGTCCAATCTTGCATACCAGGCTCTTGGGGCTTGTTTGAGTCCATACAATGCTTTCCTCAACCTGTAGACCATATCTTTCTGATCAAACAACTGAAATCCTTCCGGTTGCTCAATGTAGACTTCTTCTAACTCTCCATTTAGGAATGCTAATTTGACATCCACTTGATAGACCTTGAAATCTTTAAAAGCAACAAATGCAAGAAATAGTCTAACTGCCTCTATTCTTGCCACCGGAGAAAAAGTTTCTTCAAAATCAATTCCTTCCACTTGAGAATATCCTTTGCATACTAACCTTGCTTTGTTTCTTACAACTTCACCATCTTCATTTAGTTTATTCTGGAAGACCCATTTAGTTCCAATCACATTTTTGTCCTCATGTCTAGAAACAAGATCCCAAGTGTGATTCTTTTCAATTTGCATTAATTCTTCTTCCATTACTTTTACCTAGTTTTCATCTTTGCAGGCTTCACTTACTAATTTTGGTTCAATCTTTGAAATCAGAGAAATCTCTTCTTGATCTTCAACAATTCTTCTCCTAGTTCGAACACCTTTATTTCTATCTCCTATGATTTGATCTTTAGGATGATTCATCCTTACATACTTGGGAGTTTTGGGATTTGCTTGAACTTCTGTTTCTTGAGCTTGTTCCTCAACTTCCGCACTATCCTCTTGAGTTACTTGATTTTCTAGATCAATCTGGATTTGAGTCTGGGTCTGAACTTGTCTTTCTTGACTTTGACTGTTATCTTGATCTTCTAAATCATATACGAAAGATCTGGAATGTCTTTCTTTGCTCTCATCAACTCTAACATTTGCACTTTCAATAATCTCTTTCAATATTTTGTTAAAGCACCAGTATGCCTTACTTTGAGTAGAGTATCCCAGAAATATTCCTTCATCACTTCTTGCTTCAAACTTGCCTAGATCCTCATCTCTTTTGATATAGCATTTACTACCAAAAACTCTAAAATATCTCACAGTAGGAGGATGACCAAACCATAGTTCATAAGGGGTCTTACCAGAATTCCCTTTGATCTACACCCGGTTAAGAGTGTAGACAGCAGTATTTGCAGCTTCTCTCCAATAGACTTGAGGAACATTTGTTTCCATCATCATGGTCCTGGCACCTTCTTGAATGGTCTGGTTTTTTCTTTCCACAACTCCATTTTGTTGTGGAGTCCTACGAGCATATAACTGTCTTTTTATTCCATGCTTTTCATAGAATGAATCAATTCACCAAAGGTAAATTCTCCACCTCTGTCAGATCTCAAACACTTTATCTTCACACCAATCTCATTTTCCACAATAACCTTGAACACTTTGAATTTTTCAAGAGCTTCTAATTTTTCTTTTAAGAAGGTTACCCACATCATCCGAGAGTAATCATCAATCAATAACATAAAATATTTGTCTCCTTGCACACTCCTAATTCTAGCAGGACCACATAGATCAATATGCACAAGTTCCAACTGTCCACTTGAAAATTGTTCTTTACTTTTGAATGAAATTTTGTTCTGTTTACCCAATTGACATTCTCTACACATGCTATCATGTTTCACAAGTTTTGGCAGATCTCTTACAGCCTGAGTAGAGCTTATCTTGACAATGTTATCAAAGTTCACATGACACATTCTCCTATGCCATAACCAACTTTGATCTATCTGAGCAATCAAACAACTCTTGCCAGAACTACTTAAATGAAATATGTTACCTCTAGTTTGAGTACCAAATGCAATTTCAGTTCCGAAGCTTTCCAAGATTCTGCATTTTTCATCCTTGAATCGAAGATCATAACCCTTTTCAACCAATTGTCCAACACTGAGAAGATTATGCTTCAGTCCTTCCACATACAGAACATAATTTGTGTTATTCTTACCATCAAAAGAGATGGATCCTTTGCCACAGATTCTACCAGCTGAGTTGTCTCCAAATTTCACAATTCCACCTTCATACTTTTCAAAGCTTATAAACTTACTTTTATCACCATTCATATGATGAGAACATCCACTATCAATCACCCATTCATCCTTTTCAACAACTTGAGCCGCCAAGGCACTTTCCACATTTGCACAGCTAGCAGATTCAGTAAACACTAGATCTTCTTCTTTGATAGCAATGAACACCCAATCACCTTCAGTGGAACCTCCATGATCAAATTCATCATCTGTGACTCCTTCTCCAGCTTCTTGGACATAGTAACATTTCTTCTAACCTTTATATCTGTTAGGGTTTGGCTTTGAAAATTTCACCGGACATCTTGAGGCAAAATGACCAATCTTATTACAAGCAAAACATTTGAATGGCAACTTTCTTTCATACTTAACGAATCCTCTTGGCATTATTTTGGCAATAAGAGCTTCAAGTTCTGCAGACTCAATTTCATCATCTTCAAGATCCTTCCTTGCCTTAGCAAATCTGTTTGATCTTCCTAAAGAGCTTTCACCTAGATCATATCTTTGTTTTCCATATACACTGGCCTTAAACGCAGATTCAGACTTAGGAAGAGAATCACCAAACTCACTCATTTTAAATGCTGAGAGCTTACCAACTAACTTATCCCTTGTAACAGTTGTCACTGTCCTGATCTCTTCAATGGTAGCAGCTTTATGCTTGTATGCTGCAGGTAAGGATCTGAGCACTTTGGCAACAATCTTTGATTCTTCCAATACTCCACCAATATTTCTGATACCAGACACAAGTTTATTCACTTTCTACATGTAGGAAGTAATGTTTTCATCTTCACTCATTACCAATCTTTCATATTTACCTTTCAAGCTCTGTAGCTTGGTACATTTGACATATTTGTCACCTTCATACATAATTTCCAACTTTTTTCCAGATTTCATGGGCAGTTTTCAAATCCAATATATTTGCCAATTCTGTATCATTCAAGGCACTCAATAATGCTTCTTTGGCTTGAATATTGCATTCAGTTTCCCTGAGTTTGTCTAGAGTAGTAGGGCCATTCTTCAGAATCTCATACTCATTCTTTGTTATCGACCAAAAGGCATCACCCATACATTCCAAATGACACTGCATGCATACCTTCCAAAGGGAGTAATTTGTTCCATCAAATCTTGGACTTTCCTTCTTATAAGTCGACATCTTGGATCTCCTCAAGCAGTTAAGCTTCTTTTAAAGGATCTGGCTTTGATACCAATTGTTGGAATTAGGCCAGACAACTGAGAGGGGGGGTGAATCGGTTGTCCCACAAAATTAATCTTTCGTTCTTTTTAATCTTCTTTCACAACTTACAAACAGATTAATGATATAAACATTAAAGCATGAAACAATAACACATGAGCAGAAACACAATTAACACACTCGACACCAAGATTTTTAATGTGGAAACTTGGTTAAGGGAAAACCACGGTGGGGGTTAACCCACAAGATTTGTACCCTATTAAAAGTACTTAAAAATGGGAAGACACTTGCCTTCAGGCTCACTGCTCAAAGCTCACTACTCAAAAGAGAGGCTCATTGCCTAAAAGAAATTTATGTTTAATACAGAAAGAATTAACTAAGAAATAGCATCTTCTTCATGCCTAGTTTAGTTTCATTAAATGCTCACAAAACTTTGGCTTTACCCCAACCAGCTCTTGTTCTTCTACTTCTCCTCTGCTCTACTCTGCCTCTGATCCTTTCTTTGGATTTTATTATTTTTGCTCAAGGATGATTTTCCACACTTCAACTACATACCTTTATATGCTTCATCAACCTTTGAATTAATAGCAAGGTCAGCTTGATTTAACGTGGATCACTATACTGTCGGCCAAACATATCTAAGACTTGAATCTACCTCCAACAATACGCCACACTCCAGAGAATTGCTCTTAGATCATTTGCAACACACTTGAGTCATCCGGTTGACCAAGACTCGGAAGAACAACAACACCAAGAGGGAAATCTTCAATAACGAGTTCAAACTTCAATGTGAACCTCCAACATAGTAACCACACGATCCAAAGATCACCACAAGCACATTCAATTCAACAAAAACATTTGCACTCCTCCAAATCATCAGAATCACTTGCATCTTCATCTTGAACCTTAAGAACACTATCTGTCATGACTGTCACACTAGCAAGATTGCTTGCGGACCACCAAACCATGAACCACTTGAATGGATGATACACACTGACTTCCCAAACATGCTTCTAGATCGCAGATCATCATTTTACATATCCAGAACAATCTAGACCTCTTTCCTGTCACTATGTCTCTTCTGAATACTGCGAAACTGGTTCTACTTAGATGGCCATAGCTTCTTCAAATCTTCATGCAAATCCTTCAAATCTTAACTGGAGCTTCTTCAAATAATCCTCTACTCAGCCATATGGTCCACATAATTTGATCCTCATTAATTTTCTCAATATCATCAACATTCCAGTCTTCTAAACGGATAACAAAATAAGATACAGTTGACACCAATGGCAACAAGGATATGTTGGCATCAATGACAACACTGCTTAGGCACATATTTGCAATAGGGGAAAACCCTTACGGGTGAAAACCCCCACACTCCAAAACTTGCACAATGTATTATCTAAACAATGAAGTTTACAACATACTTGCAATGCAAGTATTTACAGGATTCTTTGACACTCGTATCTGGAGATATTCCGGCAGCATAATAGTACCTATCAATCACATAATACATCTCCTATCCAAGCACCTACTTAAATAGAAGTTTACAAGGCAAAAATGTACTTTCCTTGAGATGGGCGTCCAACTTGGCCTCATGGCCCAAAACCCATGCCTAGGGACACTTGTCCAACACTACAACATAGTTATGACACTTGTCACATCACCCCATCCCAATGAGGTCACCTATTCCCAAGTTAGGCAATGACAGATGCTCTTACGCATCTTATGACTGTCATAGAATTCGTCAACACTGACAGTTGTAAGAGAATCTATCATAACTACCTAAAAATAGCATATTCTACTTACAACACATCATCACCCTCCTTGGGGCACCCAAAGATGCCTTCTTCCAAGATGCCTTGCGACACATGTCTTCACCTATCATAGAACCTTCCATTTATGACTCTTATGCATTATAGATTCTGTCATAGGAATCTGTCATTACCGTTTCGGTCATGCTTTCCTTACACACTAGCCAAAGTACTGACACATGGCAAAATACCTCTACCACTAAGTGGGATGGCTATCTCCTCATGTGAGGACAAAATTACATGTGGTCACCTTCCACGTAGGATGACACATCACTGTGCCAACTCCCACAAGATGACGAAATAGGACTTGCATCCAAAATACATTAATAGGCAATAAATAAATACATACAATTAATTAATACAAGGAATTACCAAGGTTGAGACACCTTAATTCCCAACATTCTCCCACTTGTTGAACACCTTGTAAGAGCTAATGGAAATAATAGGATTTAACTGCTATAGGCCGAGAGGCCCATAGACTCCGAACACCATCTAAACTTGTTTGTGCCCACTGGTTTCATCAATGCATCTGCAACATTCTTCAAAGTGTCTACCTTTTCCAAATTCACCTTCCCATCCTCTACCATGTCTCACATGAAGTGAAAGTGTACATCAATATGCTTTGTTCTGGCATGGAAAGTTGGATTCTTTGCTAGGCAAATCGCACTCTGACTGTCACTACAAATAGTAATTTGTCCTACATCAACACCAATATCTGAACACAATCTCTTAAGCCAAATGGCTTCCTTGTAAGCATGAGTTGCTACCATATACTCAGCTTTTGTTGTGGACAAAGTGACCACAGGTTACCGCTTACTCATCCAACTAATTGCACCACCGAACATAGTAAACACGTAACCACTGGTGGATCTCCTGCTGTCAATGTCACCCGCCCAATTAGAATCCACGAATACAAACAAAATGTGGAGGTCCTGTAGGATTACCATGATAGCATATGGAATACTCAGAAGTACCCCTCAAATATTTGAACACTCTCTTTACTGCATCCCAATGTACCTGTCCAGGATTAGCCATAAATCGACTAAGGACTCCCACTGCTTGGGCAATGTCTGGTCTTGTGTGGACCATGGCATACATCAAACTACCAACAACACTAGCATAAGGTACTCTGCTCATGTCCTCCACCTCAGAAGGAGATTTTGGATAATCATTAACAAACAACTTTGTCCCCAAAGAATTAGGGACACACAATGGTCTACAATCTGCCATGCTAAACCTATCCAACACAATCTTCACATACTTATTCTGGCTTAACCAAAGTTTTCTGTTAGCTCTCTCTTCTAATTTTCATTCCTAGAATGTACCTGGTTGCCCCTAGGATTTTCATCTCAAACTGTGCTGACAACTGAAACTTCAAATCAGAAATCATATTCTTACCATTCCCAATTAACAACATATCGTCAACATACAATGCAATAATGAGAATGCGATCATTGTCAAATTTATAATACACACAATTATCTGATTTTGATCTCAAAAATCCAATCAACAACACAAAGGCATCAAACTTTAGGTACCACATCCTAGGAGACTGCTTCAAACCATACAAAGACTTTGTCAACATACAAACCAAATTTTCTTTACCTTTCTCTATGTAATTCTCTAGCTGTGACATGTAAATCTCTTCCTCCAAATCATCATGAAGGAATGTTGTCTTCACATCCATCTGCTCCATCTCTTAGTCATAAGTTGCTGCAAGAGATAATAGGAACCAAATAGATGCCAGCTTTGCAATGGGAGAGAAAATTTCACCATAATCAATTCCCTCCACTTGTGAGTACCCCTTCGCAACCAATCTGGCCTTATACTTTTCAACACTGCCATCTGCATCGAATTTCTTCTTGAACACCCGTTTACATCCAACAAGTTTATGTCCTTTAGGCAAAGGCACCAAGTCCCAAGTTTTATTCTTCTCCAAAGAAGCCATCTCATCTTCCATGGCCTCCTTCCAAGAACCTACATCTTTCATGCCCATAGCCTCTGTCACAATTCTAGGCTCATCAGTATTAGTAAGAAAGGCAAAAGCACAATTAGAATCAAGTAATGAATAACCAAACCTATCAGGTTGCTTTCTTGTTCATGTAGACCTCCTCAAAGGCTGAGGTTGAGTTTCTACTTCTTCTAAACTTTTAGAGCTGCTAGAGCTCTCCTCATCATCAAGTCTCATAGGGTTTGTCGGTTCAATCTTCTTAGGGGTAGAAGGAAACTAAACCACATCCTCTTTCTTTTCTATTTCTTCTAGCTATAGAACAACAAAAGAAGGTGTTAGCTCTCTGAAAATGACACTTCTGCTATACAACACTTTTTTGGCCAAAGGATCCCAAAGCTTGTATCCTTTCACACCGACACCATAGCCAATGAAAATACACTTAACAACTTTGTTCTCTAATTTAGACTGTTTCTCCCTAGGCACATGTGCATATGCCTCACAACCAAAAACATGAAGATGTCTATCTAAAGGCTTCTTACTAGACCACACCTCCATGGGTGTCTTAACAACAAGAGCTGATGTAGGAGACATGTTTACCAGGTAGCAAGCAGTGGCTACAGCTTCAGCCCAAAACTTTTGTTCAAGGCTTGCTCCACGAAGCATACTCCTAGCGTTCTCCATCAGTGTCCTGTTCATCCTCTCTGCAAATCCATTTTGCTGCGGGGTATATGGATTTGTCTTATGTCTTTCAATCCCTTGCTCTTTATAGAATTTATCAAACTCTGCCGAACAAAACTCATGACTGTTGTCAGTCCTTAAACACTTAATTTTTTTACTAGTCTAATTCTCAACAAAAGCTTTAAACTCTTTGAATTGACTAAAGGCTTCAGACTTGCTTCTGAGAAAATAAATCCATGTCCTTCTACTGTAATCATCTATGAAAGATACAAAATATACAGATTTGGAAATCAAAGGAACACTAACAGGACCAAACACATCTAAATGAATAAGATCCAACACACCAGAAGACTTGTGAGAACTAGAATAAAACTAAACACAGTTTTGCTTTCCATATATACAATGTTCGCAAAAGTCAAACCTGAGATTACAATCATTTAACCCCTCAACGATGTTTTTATTTTTCAGGGTTCTAAGACCCTTCTCACCAATGTGGCTGAATCTCTTATGTCATAACATTGTCTTTTCAGCAGGAAGCTTAACTTCCAAAGCATGAGCACCCTTGGGTACCCAAAATGCACTACAATTAGAATTTGATACAATAGACTTTTTCATTGCCAGTTCCAATGGTGGGGATAAAGTGACTATAGCTCTTTTCTTCGAGTCAGAAGAACTATTGCACTGTGAAGTGCATGCCTCCAGTTGAAACAGAGTACCTCTCTGAGTACCCTTCGCAAGCACCATAGATCCCCTAGTCATCTTGCATCCATCCTTCAGAAAGACAACCTGCACACCTACATCATTCAACTTACTTACAGAAAGCAGGTTTCATGCCATGCCTGGGATGTGCATGAACCCAAAGATCCCATTCACTCGTCCATCAGGAATCGGATTAAGACTCTTCCATGACCAATGATCTTCAGATGAGAATCATCACCCAAGTACACTCTTCCACCATCAAACTCTTCATACTTCGTGAACCAGCTTCGATGTGAGGTCATGTGGAATGATGCACCAAAATCAATCAACCATACATCATTAGATGCATAGGTGGCCAGGGCTGCGATGAAGGCATCACCATCATCTTGTGACTTGTCAAAATCTAAGTCTAGGAAATTCTTCTTCTTTTTCTTTTCCTCTTTGCATTCCTTTCAGAAATACCTAGTTTTTACACAATTCCAACAGAGAGCCTTTGACTTTCCAAGAGATTTGGATCTCCCACAAGATTTGGATCTACCTTTCTCAGCTATCTTGTCCTTCTTTTTCCCTTTCTCCTTGGGTCTTCCATGAACCACAAGAGCCTCTTTGGCTACTTTAGAGGACTTTCTCTGCATCTCTTCAGATAACAGTGAAGATACCACTTCATCCATTTTGAAAGTAGATGTGGTGCTCCCAATAGCCATAACAAGATGATCCCATGAGTCTGGCAAAGAACAAAGCAAGGTCATACAACGATCCTCCTCCTCCATCTTCACACCAATGGAAGTCAACTATGCAACTAACATGTTGAAAGCATTCAAATGATTTGCAACAGATCCTCCATCCTCCATCTTCAGAGAATATAACTTCTTTCTCAGAAAAAGCTTGTTCACCAAGGATTTGGCCTGATAAACATCTCCTAGCTTCTTCCAAAGATCTTTTGTGGTCTTCTCCTCATGGACATTTAACAGGACAAAGTCAGCTAGACTAAGTCTTATAAGACTCTTAGCCTTCTGATCTTTGAGATCCCAATCAACTTGTGCCATTGTAGTTGGTTTTACACCAAAAATAGTTTCCCATAGGTCTCAATCAACAAGCATGTCTTCCATCTTAAGTTTCCATAACTCAAAATTTATGCCATTGAACTTCTCAACCTCTATTCTTCCAGATGTGCCTACCATCTCCTTCTTGCAACAAGATTATAGAATACTCTACATAGACTCCCACTCAACCTAAGATTAGCTCAAAAAAACCCTACCCAGCAGCTAGAACCAAAACTGGCCAGGCTCTGATACCAACTGAAAGGAAGCTAGGTGTGCAGAAATTGCTTCCTACACTGATCTAAAGAGGAGAGATGAGTGCAAATTCATTTTAATCTTTATAGTTACAGCAATGTTAACAAAACAATAGAGATATTACAGCAATACACAACACAAGAATGTAAGATAGAAGAGAGAGACAAGATATAACTTGGGGAAAACCCTTATGGGTGAAAAACCCCACACTCCAAAACCTATACAATGTATTATCTAAACAATGAAGTTTACAACACACTTGCAATGCAAGTCTTTATAGGAGTCTTCGACACTCGTATCTAGAGATATTTTGGCAGCATAACAGTACCTGTCAATCACATAATACATATCCTCTCCAAGCACCTACTTAAATAGAAGTTTACAAGGCAAAAATGTACTTTCCTTGAGATGGGCATCCAACTTGGCCTCGTGGCCCAAAACCCACACCTAGGGAAACTTGTCCAACACTGCAGAATGGTTATGACACTTGTCACATCACCCCATCCCAATGAGGTCACCTATTCCCAAGTTGGGCATTGACAAATGCTTTTACACATCTTACGACTATCATAGAATTCATCATAACTGACAACTCTTATAGCTATAAGAGAATCTATCATAACTACCTAAAAATAGCATATTCTACTTACAATACATCATCACCCTCCTTGGGGCACCCAAAGATGCCTTCTTCCAAGATGCCTTGCGACACATGTCTTCACCTGTTATAGAACCTTCGATTTATGACTCTTACGCGTCATAGATTCTGTCATAGGAATCTATCATAACCATTTCAGTCATGATTCCCTTACACACTAGTCAAAGTGCTGACACATGACAAAATAGCTCTACCACTAAGTGGGATGCCTATCTCCTCATGTGAGGACAAAATTACATGTGGTCACCTTCCACGTAGGATGACATATCACCATGCCAACTCCCACAAGATGACGAAACAGGACTTGCATCCAAAATACATTAATAGGCAATAAATAAATACATACAATTAATTAATACAAGGAATTACCAAGATTGTATTCCCAACACAACTCCATTGAATCTCCCCACCATTCCACTAGTGCTCACCATACTATTTCCTGAAATAACAAACCAAATCTACTACAAAATCCCACTCATACAAGGATTAATAGCTAGCTAATTACATCTAATAGATTCCCACATGATTTCTAAGTTCAATAAATTAAAATAGAGGAATACTTATGTTGCAAGTATGTGCTTACCGATGTTGTCATTGATGTCAACATATCTATGTTGTCATTGGTGTCAATTGTGCTCTTGTTTTGATTTTGTTGAGTTAGCTACTTTGTATTGGCTTATATAAGTGTTGAAGACAATAAGAAAGTATTCTTGACACTAAGTTTCCAAGTGCTTTTGAGAAAATTTGCTCTCCTAGTGGAAACAATGTGTTGCAGAGTTTCCAGGCTTGCTGAAATGCAGTATAGTGTTTTGCTCTGCATATTCTGTATATTGAATATATTTGTCTGCGGATTGGAAGTTATGTTAAGGAATGTCTGTAGATGCTATGTTTCAGGTTTGAGCCTCCAATATGAAGATTTGAGCGAGTTCTGTTCACTAGAGTAAAAACTATTTTTCTGTGCATTTAGTGGTGACAGGGAGAATGTATTCTGCTCCAGGCATTTCTCTGCATTTAAGTCTTATAGTCTGCAGTTCTAGAATTTGGTGGTCCACAAGCAATCTTTTATTTATGACAGTGGCCAATAGTGATGTTCAAGTGCTTCAGTTTGAAGAATCTTGTGGATAAAGTGTTTAGAGGTTGTGTGGATGTCTCTTGATCATGTACCTACCCTTTGATTGGTCTACAAAGTGTAATCCAGATCGTGCATGAAGCATGTTCTTAAAGGTCTTATGTTAACACCAATTTTAGCCGACTTGGTTGTTTTCACTACTTGCAGTTATGCTTTGAAGTTTGCGATGGTGTGTTGTTGCATGGAAGATTGCATTTGAGTCCTAGCTAAGGAGTGGTTTGGTCTGCATTCATTCTTTCTCTTTCATTAATCTGTTTAGGTCCAAACCTATTCTAATGTATGTATGTTTTTCGACCTTGGAGATTGTTCCAACGGTTGATGATTGTAATGTTGACCTTAATGATCATTCCAAGGTTGATGAATTGTATAAATACTTGTAATGAAGTTGTGAAAAAGGTATCTATGTGCGAAGATGTGAAGATGCGAAGATATAGTGTGAAGTGAAAAAGTAGAGCAGAGTGGAGGATATTTATTGTGCTTCAATGAAACTGAACCTTGGCATAGTGTGGATGCTACTATCTTAGTTCACCAACTCTGATAGTGAGCCACCCACCGGTAGGGAGCCACCCTATTGACAGTGAGCCTCTTCTTTTTGTAGTGAGCAATATTCTGGGCAGTGAGCAATATTCTGGGGAGTGAGCCTCTGATTTTCAATATTGTTATTACATATTATATTGTGAGCTACCACTCACCGTGGTTTTTCCTTTATTGGGTTTTCCACATAACAAAACTGGTGTCTCATGTGTTGTAAGTGTGAATGTGTTTAAGTTTTTGATTTCATGCTTTCATGGTTAAAATACAATAACAGTGATTAAGTGGATGATGTGTTAATGGTTTTGAAGTATTGGTTACAACTGATTCACCCCCCCTCTTAGTTGTCTTGCCCTTTTCAACAACTTAGAACTCTAAAATTAAAATGGAAGAATACCTAGAACCAAACCACCATGGGTCCATCACATGCAAGCACATGCAATTACATGTAAACACATGCAACCAACATGCAAGACAATTCAAGCACATGGAAATAACATGCAAGTACATACAACTCACATGCAAACCATGGAACCATATTTGCTTTGATACCAAATGTCAGGGAAAGTACCCACACACCCCCTAGCAATTAAATTAGAAACTAAACATAATTATTAAGCATGTGATCATTTCCACATTGACTCTTCGAGGAGATTAATATATTAATTAGATTTACAAAAAAATTAGCACCATTTTGACATGTAAAGAACACTTTTAAAAAAGAAAAAAATATGAGAGAGAATAGAAAGAAGACAAAAGAAAAGAGACACTGATGTACATGGGGAAAACCCTTTTGAGTAAAAATGCCCACCCTCCAAAGCACCAAACCAATGTATTATTATTCAACAAATAATATTTACAATACAATATCAAGCTCTTGTCTCCATAGAAATCAACATCCCCTTCCTTTGGTAGAAATCTTACAAAATAACCATGCAAAAGAAAACTCCTTTCCTCTCTACTAATCTCCATCTCAAGAATCTAATACATAGCTAAGACCAAAACTACAAATCAAAATTGTCTCATCCAACTTGAGTGAGCCACTTTGGTCTTATCCATCTTTTTGGTAACATGCTCATGAGAACTAAAGATCTTCCTTGATTTTCTCACAGTCCACACTTAACTCCCTCTCTTCATGCTCTTTCCATTTTGACAACTCTTACACACCTTACAAGTTCTCATAGTCGCTTTTAGCAACTTCCATGATATAGCCTACAAGTGACACATAGTGCCACTTCAAGTGATAATTATAAATTGCCAAAATATAATTTACAAGTGACACATAGTGCCACTCCAAGTGGGGCGCCCCAAATATATGGATGCATAAAAAATTAAATAGGTATAAATAAATAAATATTTTGAACATTAGGACCTTCAAAAATTTGCCCACAATACAATTTTGAGATGATCTCCCTCTCATGTTCAGATGTATTTTGTTCAATAGCTTGAACATCCTCATCTTCAAAATTGTTATGGTTTTCAATATCATCTAAAATAATCCTCTATTCCAAATGCCATGGACTGTAATTGAGTGACTCCCAATTTGAAGTAATTGTATTATCGCCAAGTATGTTGTCTCTTTGTATATTGCAAAAGAACTTGTAAAGTAATAGCTCTAGCTAAAAAAAACTTTTTTTCTAATTGACTCATAGGTATGGTGTTAAACCTTAGGAATACTCTCACACTAACTGTAGAGTCTTTGCTATGTCTAGTAAACTTGGTGGCAATCACACAATTTAGAGGAACAACCTAACTAAACAATCCACTATAACCCTTGAAAAGGCCTTCATTTAATTATCGACCAGGGCTAGTAAGCTTGTGATGGCACTAGCATTGTATGTGTTTTCAAATATCTTAAAACTACCTAACTCATTTTGATACAATATTGTAATTTCTAGGAAAACTCAAAACTACATGACAGTAAGGAAAGTAATGTTGGTATTGTTGCTATGGGTACATATGACAAAAGACTGTAACTAATTAATGTTAAGGAATGAACACTAAAGCTTAACTAGATATTAATAATCTGAACAAACATTCTACACTCTAGAGTACAAGGTAAAACAACTAGCACTAGTAGAATTTTGGCAAATAAATGACTAAAACTTTTAGTCACAACAACTAAAAATGACTAAATTCTAGTAATTTTTTGCAACTCGGCTATAAATGAGTAAATAAATGACTAATTTGGTCATTGACTAAAAAATTATTTAGTCACACAAATAAAAATGACTAAATAGTTAGTCAGTTACTTATTACAATCCATTTGAATAAATCATTTAAGGAATCAAAAATCAATAGCCCGCTAAAATACTCTAAAAATTTAATAAAAATACTCTAAAACTTTCCTCGAAATCTTATTTTCAGGCGTAGCTCACCAAAATGGAGTTTTCATTTTAATAAACATACTATAAAACCTTCGTTCAAACCTTATTTTTAGGCGTAGCCTACTAAAATGGATAAGTGTTTCAGTAAAGAATGACAGAGAATGGTAAGGAGATGTGCATGATAGGAGGCATATGATTCATTGCTGCTTATCTCATTCCTTCTCTGCTCAACAAGGGTTACGTTGTTCATGCTACTGTTTGTAATCCAAGTATTTAATTGACATATATTTGCATAATCTCAAATTCCTAATTCAGTTGCTTTTGAAGTATCAATGTATGCTATATAGGGTTTAGAATGATTTCTTTTAATTTTTAAAAAAAATGATGTATTTGCCTGTGATTAGATAATATGGAGATCTCCTAAATTTGCCCCAGCTCACTGTCCTCTTTGGCATTGTATTCATTACTCTAGCTGCTAGGGTTTTGCATGTGACATCTTTAATATCTTCATGACAGTGACTTTTAAATACATCTCAGTCTCTACTTTAATATTTATCATGGTAACCCTTGAGTTCCATAATCCACCTTCAATCTCTTCTAAGAACGTTCTCTTAAGCTAGACTGCATGGCATGCACATAAAGCAAGTCCTTCATTCCTACCATTGTTCCAAACCACCACTCAGTACGCTGCTTAAAATGTTGCCTCCATAAGCACAATAGCATGTTTTAAAATCATGGTTTCCAGTGATTGACCATTAAGGTCACTAGTTTCATCAAGATACAATGAGATTTTTGTCTTCAAACTCAAGGCATTATGCAAGATAACATTGTGAATTGTTTGTTGTGTAGGGTTTGATTTTCTTGCATATTTACTACTTTGCTAACTACCTTTAAGACTAGATATTGCACCCTCAACTGCAATCTCAAACTACTCACTGTCACTTGAAAATTCCTTTCACGAGCACCCTTCTATAAAATCAAACCATGCCCTATAGACTGCCTACTTACTACAAGGGACTCATTGTTTCATGGTATTGTGGGTCTTAAGATCCTTCAACCTTATTGTCACTACTTCACAGTCCAAAAGGTATTATTCACTATTCTCCCATCTTTGATGAGTCTTAAAACACTGCTCAAACATGCAATCCACTGCCTATATTATACAATGGCTAAGAAGAAACATTGAACCTATAATTACCACTGTTACTTCATTTGGATGGTCATTCCCTATTTGCATTTGCCTTGTCTAACACTGTTAATAGCATTTGAAAAACCCTTAAGGTCAACAAGGGTGTAAGGAAACTCACTGTTAAAATCTCCACTTTACTATGCAAGGTTTGAGCTTTATTATCTTGTCACTGCTCAGCCTCTTTTTGACTGTCACACCTCAAGTGAATGTCATTCTTCTTACCATAGATTGCATTTACAAATGTCACTGAGCTACATAGTGTGCTTGTTATTGGCTACAATCTTTAGATTGCAAGATTTTGTTATTGGCTACAATGTCTCAATCTTTCTGGTAATGCACTAATCCACTAGAGTTATGGTTTATGTTTCTACGGAAGCCTAGGGTTTGCACCCTAGTCATGCTCTTACCAATGCTTTTGTTGGTATTAAAAAACAACCTTAAATCTTGGGTCAGAAAATTAGTTGTCTTGACAAGGTGTGGTATGATCTTGGATTGTATCCTAGAGTGTGTAGGAAGCTTGTGTTTGATCATTAAGGTATGTAAACCTGATCATGGAAATGTATCCTATATAGCATGGGTCTTGCTTTAATACTTCCCATAATGGTTATTAGCAAATCACATTATTATAGTTTGTGGTAACCCAAGATTGCATTCAAGTATGTAACAAACTTGGTCTATAGTTTAAGCTGTATACTTTTAAGTAACATTCATAAGGTTTAGAAAATCTTGATCACTCACTAGAATAGCCCATTAAACATGGGTTGTGCTTGAATGCACTACATAATTGATATAACACAACCACTCTGCATATCAACCAGAGTTATAGGCTCTTTATTGCAGCAAGAGGTAATCACTCTTGGATCATGCTATCCTTACATTGTAACCTATTAAACTTGAGTCAACCTGAATGCACCCAATGATGATTGACACCTAATTGTGATGACAGTGATTAATTTGTACATGAATTGTGCTCATATGAGTGTCTCCATTTCTATCACAACATAGCCACATTAAACTTGGGTAACACATGAATGCATCCTATATTTGTTATAGCACAACTATGCCACATGACCAATAGAGTTATGGATCACATAATTACAGTCACAAGAATTTGTTCCTCGGTTGTGCTCTTATGGTGATTCCATTATCGTTATAGCATAACCCTTTGGACTTATATTGCTCAAATCCTTACATTGCTTATTTTCTCTTTAGATTGATGGTAATTCAATGGCAAGGATTTGTATGCAGGTCATGCTCATATAAGTGCCTTCGTCACCAATACACAATAGTACATTGGAATTTCCTTTCTTGAACCTTTACTTCATTTTTTATTTTTAGGGTTTCTTAGTGATTATTCCATTTCCACGTGGCATATTGATAAAAGAAACCAAGCAAAAAATCATTTTGTTTTTAGTTAACTCATGCTAACATACTTTTGGAATAAATGTTTGACTACATTACTTCAAGTGTGAAGAATTTTGTTTTCTGCTTATAATACATTCATTGAGAGCTATAGTAGAAAGCTTCTTATGCTGAAACCCATCCTGTAAACTTGCTTTAAGATACATTTAGGAGGCTTCATGAATTTTTTGTGATTTATACAACTTTTGTTTTGATAATAAATCACATCAGATTCTTTCTGAAATTGAAATGATTTATTAATTATGGTTTTATGATGATCAAATGTTTAATTTAGAAGGGGTTAATATGTGGCATTTTATGTGCAAGAAGAATAGATTATGATGCAACATTCGGGTATGGATGGTTCAGGCAAACTTGGATTGCTATCAATGACATACCCAGGTTGGAGAGTACCTTGAGCCGGTCTGAAACACTTCTGGGTGTTTTCACTCAGAAGTAGAACTTGAGTATAGGAATACAAACGTTAGTGGACAAAGAAAATCACAAATCTATTGGTCCAATTTTGGATCCAATTTGAGGTTGTGAATATCGAACAGAGAAAGGTCCTACGTTCTAAAGATAAAATCATAAATCTGTTGGTCCGATTTGAGGTCGTGAAGCTCTGACAGAGAAAGTTCCTACATTCTAAAGATAAAATCATAAATCTGCTTGGTCCAATTTGAGGTCCAATTGTAAGGATTTGTCTTTTTAATTATACTTTCTGACATTTGTCTTGATATAAATTATTACTTTAGAATTTTGGTATTGCTTTTCTTCTAATGTTTTCAACCCTCATTTCAGGGAAGAGCTCCGAAGATGGTTCCTTCAGATGGAGACTACACTTTTCCACTATAGGTTTCATCTAGAAACACCAGAAGCTCAGGTACTGTCATATTCAGAGCAAAAGTAGGAGTCATGCAATGACAAGATACTCATTTTTGGAGCTTTGGTTAAGAACTTTAAATATTTGGCTATGTGCATAGAGAATGTTCATGGAGTGCAAACTTCCTTACAAAACAATTACCACAGTAGAGTTTGAGGTGAATTGCACTTGCTATTTTATGCTAATATGGATATGTTCTAACATGTAGTTAATTGTTGTAGCATAATAGATAGGCTAAATAGTTGTTCATATACCATTGTTTCTAATTCAAATTTGCTATATCTTATTCTACGAGCAAATCACAGGGGGAGTCTATACATAAGACACCATTATTTCAAATTCAAAATTGTTGGCTCTTTCATAATTGTTTGCTTCATTTATTTGATTGAAGACAGCCTGCTGTATAGAATATGCTCTCAAAATCATAGTAAAATCCTTTATTCCAGGAAGATTGTTTTTACCCAAGCAACAATTGACAAAATTCAACCTTACCAGAAACAATGTGTTGAAAAGCTCTTTGAAGTTATTCTGGAAAAGAGTTCCTGAGAGTATAATGCACAGTTTTGAATTAACCTTTTTGCATGAATTCTATTGTATCTGGTAAGGCCAAATTGACAAAAAACAACTATTGACAAAATTTGGCCTTACCAGATACAATGGAATTCATGCAAAAAGGTTAATTCAAAATTGTGCATTATACTCTCAGGAACTCTTTTCCAGAATAACTTCAAAAAGATTTTCAACACATTGTATTTGGTAAGGCCAAATTTTGTCAATTGTTGCTTGGGTAAAAACTCAAAGCTATCCTCAACACCTGGTAAAGTTATGGCTAACAGTAGGATCTACATGCTGAGGAAGTTCTTCATGGATGAAATTAGGAATAAAATTCAAAATAGAAAAGAGAGTGGAAAAGTAGAATTTGATGAAACTCTTGAAAAGTTCAGGTTAATGACTGATGCTTTTGTTCATTGTTATGATGGGAAGATTCTAAACAATCTTCCCAGAATAAAGGATTTTATTGTGATTTTGAGAGCATCTTCTATACAACAAGTTGTCTTAGATCAAATAAATGAAGCAAACAATTGTGAAAGAGACATCAATTTTGAATTTGAAACAATGGTGTCTTATGTATAGACTCCCACTGTGATTTGCTCCTAGAATAAGGTATAGCAATTTTGAATTAGAAACAATGGTACAAATGAACAACTATTTAGCCTATCTGTTATGCTACAACATTTAACTACAGGTTAGAACATATTCATATCAGCATAAAATAGCAGGTGCAATTCACCTCAAACTCTGCTATGGTAATTACTTTGCAAGGAAGTTTACACTCCTCCATGAACATTCTTTGTGCACATCAGTATGCTAGTTATTATCTTGATCTCCTTTGTGATCAAAAGAACAGTGAAGTTCATTGCATAACTCATGACCATTTTGCAGTGCTATGATCCAGTGCTCTTTTACTTCTTACTCACTGTGTTCTCAATCACCATGTGCAAATGACTTAGAGGACAGATCTTTGATTTCAATGGCCTTGCATAGCACTTAAAGAAATTTCCATTCGTGCCTTAGCATTTAAAAACCATATAGGGCATATGAAACATAGCTTATTGAAATCACTCCTGACACAAAACTATTGAAGATCACCACCCTAGACTACTAGACAACTTCCTCCATTCATGTCACAATGCAAGGTCCCTGTAGGTTGAAAGTATTGCCCTTAAAAACATACCATTGTATTGATAATGTCTTGAGGACTAAGGGTCCCACTTGGAGGTAAAGAATAATCTCATATGCATTCATTCTTAGGTTCATATTTCAATTTGTTATATTTATGTGCAACTTCTAATGAGCTTGGTGAACTGCATTGTGTAAAATGAGAAGCTCCTTTAGCCAATTGTGTTGTTTCCTGAAGTTGATGGCATGGAAGAATCTGCAGCACTATCTTCCAACATTGAAATCATTGACCTTCAAAACAAAGATACTAGGACTATCCCTTCAACATTTGTGAAGTCACTGCCTTAATCAAATTGGTCATTGTTCTTTCATCATCTTTGTTTGGCATTTTACTGTACTATGACAGTCCTCTCACAATGACCACCATATCGTGATTGTGAAAATTTTGAACACATCACTTGGATAGTCAAAACTTCCACCTCACAGCCACAAGAATAAGATACACTGAGAATGCATAGTCCCAAGTAAGTGTATCAGACTTGACGATCCTTGTTTTTTGTCATATGTTGTAGTTACAAGTGCCCTGCTAGGCATACATGAAAATGTGGAATCATAGACAAGGCAAGTGAACTGTTTCAAAAAATACCTCAAAGAAATGTGATATCATGGATACCCGCTCTCCTGCAAGCACTTCAACTCATGCCTACAATGATGCGAGGCTTTCCCAAAAATATGGCCTTGCAAAAATATATTACAAAAATTTGGCTTGCTTCTTCATTTATCTCAAGAATTAGATACCCCCACATCACCCGCTCTGCCACAAGCACTTCAAGTCATGCCTGCGGTGATGCAGGAAAGCCCTGCATCACTGTAGGCATGACTTGAAGTGCTTGCGGAAGAGTGGGTATCCGTGATATCACAGGCATGATGCTGGCAAAGGTTGTTGAATTTGGATTTACACCTGCTAATTGCATTTGCTTAAAATTTTCTAAAGCCTTTTCAAAAAATCCATTTTGTGCATATCTTGCAATCATTGCATTCCAAGAGATGACATCTCTTTGAGCCATTCCATCAAACAGTTCACGTGCCTTATCTATACTTCCACATTTTGCATACATGTCTACCAGAGCATTTCCAACTATAATATCTGACAAAAATCACCCTTCCATTATGTTATGATGGATGTCCATACCCTATTCCAAAGCTCCCATTTTGGCACAAGCAGGGAGGATGTTGGCAAAGGTTGTCGAATTTGGCTTTACACCTGCTAATTGCATTTGCTTGAAAGTTTCTAAAGCCTTTTCAAAAAATCCATTTTGTGCATATCCCACAATCATTGCATTCCATGAGATGACATCTCTTTGAGGTATTCTGCCAAACAGTTCACATGCCTTGTCAATGCTTCCACATTTTGCATACATGTCTACCAAGGTAGTTAAAACTACAACATCTACAACATCTGACAAAATTCCTCTATCCATTACTTTTTGATGGATGTCCATACCTTGTTCCAATGCTCCCATTTTGGCGCAGGCAGGAAGGTTGCTGGCAAAGTTTGTGGAATTTGGCTTTACATCTACCAATTGCATTTGCTTGAAAGTTTGTAAAGTCTTTCTAACAAATTCATTTTGTGTATATCCAGCAATAATTGCTCTCCCCACATCCCCCCACACACACAAAAGTTCCTTTACAGGGATGCAGGGAGAGCCTACCATCCCGCACCCTCATGCCTTGGCTCCTTGCGGGGCTATGGGGGAGCCTGGACTGCATAGAGATAAGTAGGTGAGGCAACAATCATGCCAAATGAAATACCCAATAGATGTCTTCCTTGAATTTCTAAGCAAGTTCATCCTGCAATTACTTACACTTCTCTTCATTCTTCTTTCCTCCTTTATATTGCCGTCGATCAAGAGGCTAACAATATGAACACACTACCATTCAAATCATTGTACATACCATGAAAGTTTCATGCTGCCTTCTCAATCATATGAGCTCTCTCTAAGCTCTCTCTATGTAGTCCATGAGACCACATTTTTTCTCTTCCCGCATCCCCGCACACACAAAAACTCCTTCGCAGGGATGCGGGGAGAGCCTAACATCCCGCACCCTCATGCCCTGGTCCTTGCAGGGCTGCAGGGGAGCCTAGACTACATGGAGATAAGTAGGTGAGGCAGCAATCATGCCAAAAGAGATACCCAATAGATGTCTTCCCTGAATTTCTAAGCAGGTTAATCCTGCATGGCTATATTACTTACACCTCTCTTCATTCTTTTTTCCTCCTTTATATTGCAGTCAATCAGGAGGCTAACAATATGAACACACTACCATTCAAATCATTGTACATACCATGAAAGTTTCATGCCGCCTTCTCAATCATATGAGCTCTCTCTATGCAGTCCATGAGACCACATTTTTGTTCTTCCTGCATCCCCGCACACACACAAAAGTTCCTTCGCAGGGATGCGAGGAGAACCCGCCATCTCGCACCCTCATGTCTTGGTCCTTGCAAGGCTGTGGGGGAGCCTAGACTGTATAGATATAAGTAGGCAAGGCAACAATCACGCCAAATGAGATACCCAACAGATGTCTTCCTTGAATATCTAAGCAGGTTCATCCTGCATGGCTGCATTACTTACACCTCTCTTCATTCTTCTTTCCTCCTTTATATTGCAGTCGATCAAGAGGCTAACAATATGAACACACTACCATTCAAATCATTGTACATACCATGAAAGTTTCATGCCACCTTCTCAATCACATGAGCTCTCTCTATGCAGTCCATGAGACCATATTTTTGCTCTTCTCACATCCCCGCACACACACAAAAGTTCCTTCGCAGGGATGCGGGGAGAGCCTGCCATCCCGTGCCCTCATGCCTTGGTCCTTGCGGGGCTACGGGGGAGCCTAGACTACATAGAGATAAGTAGGAGAGGTAGCAATCATGCCAAATGAAATACCCAATAGATGTCTTCCCTAAATTTCTAAGCAGGTTCATCCTGCACAGCTGCATTACTTACACCTTCTTCATTCTTCTTTCCTCCTTTATATTACATTCGATTAGGAGGCTCTCTCTAAGCTCTCTCTATGCAGTCCATGAGACCACATTGTTTTGAGGCATTCTATCAAACAGTTCATGTGCCTTGTCCATGGTTCCACATTTTGCATACATGTCTACCAGGGCAGTTGCAACTACAACATCTGACAAAATTCCTGTATCCTTCATGCTTTTATGGATGTCCATACCTTGTTCCAAAGCTCCCACTTTGGCACAAGCAGGGAGGATGCTAGCAAAGGTTGTGGAGTCTGGCTTTACACCTACCAATTGCATTTGCTTGAAAGTTTCTAAAGTCTTCTCAAAAAGTTCAATTTGTGCATATTCTACTGTCATGCCCACATTTCCCATGTGGTCACAACACACAACACATGTGTCATGTTCACATTTGCCATGTGGTCATGACACGAAATACCAAAAACTTTTCCACGCATCCTTAGAAACCCTCTCGCACACATTAGCGTGCTCGGTGGCAATACACATAAGGTGTAAACATGTCAATCAAACTTTGGGGTAATGCGAATACCTTTCGCAACCCCTACGAGATGATAGCCTACTAAAGGGGGTTTATGCAATGCGAGGAGCATCGCTAATAGGGTTAGGTTTGAATTTGAAACTAACCCTAAGATTCTTAAGTGAAGTGGAGGGATTTCGACATGCGTCGAAATCTAATCCCTAATACTATAGCAAATCTGATAATATAAAATTCACCTAAAACAAAATTACATTGCAAAAATAATTAAAATAATATTAAAACGCGTAATAAAATACTTTATTACTCAACCCTAAATTTCATAAAAATCTGGCACCATAACGCCTCTTTGGCATACATGGGAAATAATTTTAAAATAAATTCCTACCACAATGTGCCTTCCCAAAATTAAAATAATTAAATATAAAAATACGCTCAATTAATTAATCATTTCCCCATTAACATCTATGAATAAAAACCTAGGTTAAATAAAAGAATTAAATTAAATTACACCAATAAGGTATTAAATTAATAAAGCATAACCCCAATGCCTTACTAAATTTTATTAAAGTTCCCTAAAAATATTAATTAACAATTCATAAAAAAAACCCACAATATAAAATCAATCTTCTAGACCAATTTAAAACCATAGTTGAAATACATATCCCACTTAAAACATTTTCCAAAAATCAAATAAACATACTAGGGATAAAATTAATTCACTCAACTAAATTCAACCCATGGGATAAAAGGAACAAGTATAAGTCAAAAATCAAAAGGGATGAGAGAGGGAAGAAAAGTCACTTGCATACAATTTCCTCCAATTTTAAATTTCTTATCCCTCCTCAACCCTAAATGCTTAAAATATCATAACTCCCCTTTTGTCCTAACCCTAACAAGCTTTTATTTTCTCTTCTCCTCTTCCTCTATCTTCTTTCTCTTCTATTCTTCTCCCACATTTTTTTTTCTAAGTTGTTTTGCAGATTGCAAGGAAATGGGCAGCCATGGTTGGACAAATTATAGAGGTGTATTGTTTTCCTATTCTGATTTTCTCTTTTGTGTGTATATATATATACCTATTTACAAAAATGAGGAATCTGAGTAAAACAGAAAACATATATAAAAATCCCTGTGAATCTTTTTTTTTGACCCAGCTCAATTGTGCGTTTTCCAAAGGGATATATATATATAAACATAGACTAACATATAAAAATAATATATATATTCTTTTGACTACAAATCGAACAACTAATAGTCACGAGCGGAGTAGGGCTAGATCGGTGACCAAACCTAGAAAAGGCGCCAAGTGCCAAAGATTGTTTTAAAAAAGATTGCAGGTGACGAGGGGGGACTCCCCACCCACCCCCCACTGAATGGTGGGGAGTGGGTGGGGGGTTCGTCCCCCTCCCATTCTCCTCCAAAACACTGTCATCAATGGCGGCGACCTCCAACAATACCCTCAGCCATTTCAGCCCGTCACTATAGGGTTTAAACCCTAAAAAATACAGTCAACAAAATTTCTTTTATTTATTTATTTATTATTATCACAGTTTCAAAAAAAAGTTTGTTTCTATTGCATTGTATCAATATTTAAGATTTGAATTATATATATATATATATATATCACTGCTACCTGAGGTATAAATTATTTCCCTAAAAGCAGTTTGCCAAATGTGTAAATAATCATGTGTAAGTTTTATATATATATATAGAAAGTAAAACTCAGAATACATAAATGTGAATATATACAGAAATATATATATATATATAAACTTTTCTTTTGAAATAAATAAATGGGAATAACCAGCACTACATTTGGAATGCATTTTTTTATATGAAATGTACAAAAACCACCATTTCTCCACATGTACATTTATTATGTAATTTTTTTTGAGTAAATAAAGGCAGCAACTACTGTATACCCCTTTTTTTTTCTAAGCAGCAGTATAGATTTTCTTTTGCACAGCCCAAATGTAAACAGCAAATTAATATATTTGTAACTTAAAAACATCAGCATCTATATATTTTATTTTGCGTGCAAGCACAATTAATTCAGTCCCAACTTCTTTTCCATAACCCATTGCAATCTATAAACTAACAAAATATATTTTCTCTCATTACAACCTTAAAAACAAAACAATAAAACCAGCAACATTTACATTTCTATAAACATGAAACCATAGGAGGATTTTTAGTTTACAACAAAGTAAGAGAGCTATTTCTCTCAATATTTTTACAATGAGGTCTATTGACCATGGCTCTCAAATAGCCAACAAAATACACAACACATAAAAATGAAACTCTTCCTCCAAGCTCCCATAGCTAAAACACTAACCTGCAATAAAAATACTAAAGAGAAACTCCAAGCCACCAAAACGCTCTCCACCCTACCATAGATCTGAAAGAGGATCATCCCGAGCTAGGAGGTCGATCCACACATGGGTGCACACCACAAATACAACATAATGCAAACACTCAACACATGAAGAACAACACCCACCAAGGTTTAACAACACAAAATCCATAAAAATGGATTTGAGGGGGTAGGAGAGTGGACTCTCTCTACTCAAGAGGTTCACTCCTACAAAACCAAATCTCATGATACTCCAAAACAAGGCATCAAGCCTAAAACACCTCCATGAAAATCTATCACTCCAAGGCACTCATGCCATAAAAATAATCACCAAAACTTCTCTAAATTTCCCTCAAGGCCACAATATGCCAATACAAAGAGGGTGACCTCGAGGAGGTTCACTCCTCTCCCACCCCTCACATGAATGGACACACCAAGAATGGTAGTCTCGTTCAAACACCCATAAAATAAAAACCCAACAACACCAAACAATGAAAACACACAAGAAACTTCAACCATACATAGGAAATTAAATACATGGGAAAGGCTTCATGCCTTGAAGTTTACCTATGATAGCCCAATAATGGAAAAAAAGTTGTAGAAGGGCTCTCCAACCTCCTCCTTCAAGTCTTCCTTCTAAGATCTCCAAACTCCCTCACTCTCCAAAAAGAATCCAAAAATAGCAAAAAAAATAGTAAAGTAAAAGAACCCCCTTCCTCTCCCAAAGAGGAAGTAATATAGGCTTCATTCCAAAGCCTTGAGGAATGAGAAGGTGACACATGTCACCTTCTCCTTCCTCTTCACAATCCACTTGCAAGGATCATGGAATGTGGAGGTGACGTGTCACTCTCCCATCCATCTAAACCTCACTCTCTCCACATGTGCTCTCACACATGTGTGAGAGCAAAGGTAGAGAGGTGGAATCTCTCAAGATGGACTCCAAGAGGATAAGGAATGACACGTGTCATTACCATATTCTCTAAAGGAAGCCCATTCACTCCAAGATGCTCTCACACATGTGTGAGAGCATTGGAGGTGGGTTCTCACATTTGGGAGTTTTGAAGACTCCCCAAGTCTTCAAGGTGATGGGAATCCATGCCTTGGAAAGAGGAGTGGGTCATGTTTAAATGCATGACTCACCCACCACTCCATTTCAATTTTGAATTTTCGTCACTTTACTTCAGGATGAAGTTAAGGTGACTAGATAGAGGTTACCCTAGGGTTTAGCATGCTCAAACAGGCCCTAGACCCTAGGGGTACAACCTAGGATCAATTTTAGCCCATAATAAACACCTTAGGAAGTAGAAAATCACATAAAATGGCCATCAAAATAAAAGACACCAAGTGGTGTATATTAAATCACATATTTTTACAACACTTCAAGTAAATAATACAAAAGAGGTGGAATCTAAACCAAATAATTAAAACGTAGACATTTACGAAAGCATCATATAATTCACACATGACCTTGGTCCCTCTTGGGACTAGATCGGTCTAACATGGGATTCACATTAGCTGTGGGATCGATCTCTAATTTTCCGTGGCATGGAAAATCACCTGCGTACTTGAACAAACAGATTAATCCAACATATACATCATAGTCGAAGTAAGTAAATCCATACACTCACGATATCGCATAATCATTTAAAATATTATTAAAATTCCATAACATCATTAATAAGATTTATAATTTTACTGCATTTTTAAACACAACTCAAGATCAAAATCACATAATAATTCCATTTAATAATTTCACAACTAATAACTCTAATAGCATCAAAATGAATGTCACATGTCAAATGATCATTAGTGAAATCTAGAATCATGATATAGTCACAACACAACATACTAGTTATAACCAAACAAAATAAGGGGATAGAGTCAAGAAAGTCCGCATCTACGGGGTCTACAAACGCAACTAATCCAGACACACAAGGGTGGGCCTCACACCTACAATCATTGCAATCCATGAGACCACATTTCTTTGAGGCATTTTGTCAAATAGTTCACGTGCTTTGTCTATGTTTCCATATTTTGCATACATGTCTACTAGGGTAGTTGCCACTACAACATCTGACAAAATTTATCTATCCTTTATGCTTTGATGGATTTCTATACCCTATTGCAAAGCTCCCATTTTGTCATAGGCTGGGAGGATGCTGGAAAAGGTTGTAGAATTTGGCTTTAGAACTGCCAATTGCATTTGCTTGAAAGTTTTGAAAGCCCTTTCAACAAATCCATTTTGTGAATATCCTAAAATTATTGCATTCCATGAGATTACATCTCTTTGAGGCATTCTGTCAAACAGTTCACGAGTTTTTTCTATGCTTCCACATTTTGCATACATGTCTACCAGAGTATTTCCAACTATAGTATTGGACAAAAATCCCCATTTCATTATGCTTTGATAGAGGTCCATACCGTGTTCCAATGTTCCCATTTTGGCATAGGCAGGGAGGACGCTGGCAAAGGTTGTGGAGTCTGGCTTTACACATGCTGGCAAAGGTTGTTAGTTTTTATTGATAATGTTCTATAGAATTTTCATTATGGTCCAACTAAAAAAAATTTTAAAAAATCATTGATCGAGTACTAAAAACTGTATTTTTGCTTTGCAGGTCATCTCTTTGTTGTTTGAAAGGATAGTCTATGAAAGAGATTCCAGCTATGCATGAAGAAAACCTACAAGTGGCTATCAAGGGGCATAGATTCATGCAAAAGACAGTGATCATGCAAACATTAAAAGATAATCTTAGAGTCAATGAGAAGAACTATGCAAAGGTTACAATCTTGTCAGTGTCTCAAGAGGCATTTAAAGGGGTAAGGAGACAACCTTCTAGTATGCATTTGATAGTGCCAAATCTCATGATAGTCAAGAGTCTTCATGTTAGATGCATGAACACCTAGGACAGTACCATAGAGTTGGTACAAGTGAGCAGCAACAAGGTTGAGGTTATCATGAGCTATCTACCAAGACACAAATATTTTGCAACAACAGTATCATAATGGGATGTTGATTTCTATATTAGAGTTGATGATATGATATGATAGTTGTTCATGATAGTGATGTGATAAGTGACAGGACCAATGATGGACTGTGTGAACTTGTAACAGGCTGGCAGATGACATAGAGTGCATACCTAGGTAACAGTAGTAGTGATGAACTATTTTCAAGGAATTTGGAAAAGATACAGTGATGTCAGAGGTAGTCAAGGCATTCAATAGAGGGGCAGTGTTCTACGTTGATGGGAGATAGAGTACAAGTGAAAGCATGCTAGAATAATGAGCCAGGTAGTGGTAGTCATGAAGCATTTTATTTTATAAAGGGAAAATGCATGACAATAGGTTGACAAGTGATTGGACAATGCATTTCAAGAAGCTACAATTTTGATTAGGACAATGCATAGCCTAGTCATAAGGCAATATTGTTGAATAATAGTCCATGACAATTGAGGCATCCTACCAAAGATGGCAGTCATCAAAGGCATAATCATCATAAATAAGGACAATTTATTGCTACAGGTAATAATTCACTATGGCATCTTATGAACTAGAGCAAGTTGGGTGCATGAAACAGGATCTCTATAGAGATGACAATGTGATCTTGAACTAGGCCGACAATGAACTTCATGGGATAGTCATGGATTTGTGAAGAAGACATCTATGAATGTCTTTGTGCTTCTATGCTCACTGATACTCAAAAAATTGGTTTCTTGCTCATTCTTTGAGCTATGTATTGTAACCATGAAGGTTTTTTTAGCAAAGAGAAAGCATTGTAACTTATTTTCAGATATGTATGTTGTTTGTAAGCATTTTTTATCAATAAAACAAGATGTTTTTACCTTCTCAAAGTTGTTTCATTGTGCAAGCTTCAAAATATACTACTAAATATACTAATGACTAAATGCAAGCTTCAAAATGACTAAATATACTACTAATTGACATCAATTAATAATTAAATTGACTAAATATACTACTAATTGACAAAAATCAGTGAATAGTGAATAAATATGACTAAATATATGACCAGTGTTAAATCAGTGAATAAAAATGACTAAATATACTACCATATTGATCAAAATGATGATTAAAATTAATGACTAAATATACTACCAATGGACAGAAATCAGTGAATAAAAATGACTAAATAAGTGACCAGTTAACAACAATCAATGACTAAATATATCAGTGAAAAAAATGACTAAATAAGTGACCAGATTACAACAATCAATGACTAAATCAACTACTAAATATACTACCAAATCAATCAATCAAAACAACCAATAAATGACTAAAAATGGTTTAGTCATCAATTTGGTCGTGTTATAAATGACTGGCAATAAACTACTAATGGTCATGTGACCATGTTTGGTCATTTATAACCAGTTTTTAGTAGTTTTTTTAGTAATATATTGCTCTTTTTGTACTAGTGTATAGAATATCTTGAAGAATCTAATGCATTTATGAATTGACTATTTGAAATAAAGTAACATATAGGAAATGAAGTGAGGGACAGTTACCCTGAGTGACCCTTGCTCAAGTGGTCATCTCCACTGTTCTAACTCAAATCTAGTTCTTCAAATTTACACAATCATACTTGATTCTAATTCATTCATTACACAATGCTTTTTGAATCACATAAGATCTTGCTGGAAAATATTATTCGTGAACTCATAATCAAAATAACAACATTGTCTGCATATAAGTGGAGAAAGATCTAGTACCTATATCTGCGATTGAACAATTTACTTCAAACTTAAAACTTTCAACTAAAAAAACCTAAACTACCTCAACCACAGAGTCATACATATAGGCACAGGGGAGTTTATTAGAACAAGGTCTCTTAACTAAAATCATAAACCACCACTCCATACAAACTAGAGTGTGATAAATGCCAAACAACAACAACTGAAAGAGAAAGGAAGAAGATTCCTAATTACATTAGAACTTCTTATTGAAACAAAGGAACATGGACTGGTTGAATCAGTCACGTTGAACTCCTAACTGCAACAAAATCCTTTTCCTCCAATTGTCTTTATTAATTTCTATCACAATGTGTGATTATCTTCATCAAGTACATCCATGTTGTAGTTGTTGCACGTGATTTAGTTTGGAACCTCTCTTGCTTTGTTGTCTGAAAACTCTTTGGCTGTGGGCTGCACCTTACAATTCACCTTCTTCAACCGCAAGAGTTAGTTAACAAAACACGCACATAATACTAACAACATATCAAGCACAAATATCCATACATTCTCACACATAATCATGTACAATTCATCATATTAAAACCATATTCCATATACTTAATAATTAGCTTTAGGTCTGCATAATGAACATAAAAGATAGCAAAGTGTAGGAATATGTATAGGACAAATGTCTGAGAATGTTTGGGAATTTGCATAAAAACATAAGAAAAATAGTCAATAACTAGACCCATCGTTTCCCCCCAACTACCCATTTGTTTGTCCCCAAGCAAATCAACTAGGATTGGAGGTTGTAGTGCAGAGTAATCTCCCTGAAATCTGTAACAGCATCCACTCCATCCTGTTCCAAGTAAAAGCTATTATGATATGCCAACCTGTTCATTCTAGTAACCTCTGACTTTTCACACTCTACATTCTTCTTCCCTGTCCAATGTAGCATCAAGTACAGAAGCATTGGTGGTTGGAAGGTAAGTGCTACCCATTCAAGTCCCTATCCTTTGGCAATATCCATATGTTGATATGTACCGGACAATTGAGAGGGGGGATGAATCAGTTGTCACAAAAACTTAAACACTTTCTACAATTAAACATTCATCACTTATCCACAATTATTATGATTTAACAATGAGTGCATGAAATCAGAAACTTAACCACAGATACAACATCAAACACAAGAGATGCCAGATTTACGTGGAAAACCCCAAGGTGGGGAAAAACCATGGAGAGGATTAACTCTCAATATATATTGCAATCTTGAAATAATGATGTTCAGGCTTGGTCACTCCACGGGCCTAAACATACTATCTTACTGCCATGAAGAACAACTAGGTCTAGTAGACTCACTGCCTCAACCCTAAACCTAGCAAGATTACAATAAGGGTTGTTAAACCATGAGGGTTGTTAAACCCTACTGGCGGCTTACTACCAGACTCACTGCCACGATCAACACCTTTCTATATTTGTGACTGAAGTATAATAATTCCCTGCTCTGCTCTTCCTCTTCTCTGCTCTTCCTCTTCTTTCCTCTGCCTCTTCTCTACTCTGCCTTTTGGACCTTTCTAGATATCTTTCTATTTTCTCTCAAGGACACTTTTTCCATGACTCAACCACAAGTATTTATACACTACATCAACCTTGGAATGATCATCAAAGTCGGCATCACAATCATCAACCATTGGAACAATCTCCAAGGTCAGTATTACAAACATTTCTAAAATAGGTCCTGACCTATTGCAACATTATGCAAAGGGAATGAAATGCGGATCACACCATGTTTTAGCTAGGACTCAAACATGATCTTCCATGCCACAACATGCTTCCACAATCTTCCAGAGATCTCTGCAATCATTGGGATTAACCAGGTCGGCCAAGACTGGTTACATGCTACATTATCTGGGAACAATCTTCAAACACAATATATAATCTTCTTAACATGGACCAAAGTCCAAATAGAAACATGATTAGGATACATCCACAAGCACATTATAATCATCAGGAGCAACTGTACGAACCTTAACCATGCACTTTATCCATAGGAATCTTCTCACCGGAACACATGAACTTCACTATCTTCAACTATCATAAAAGAAAGATAGCTTGTGGACCACCAAACCATGAACCATTATAGCTATAGACACTTATCATCATCCCAGACTTCCCTCTAGAACCTCAGAGCAAAATACTTTGTTGCGGAGGAATGCGAAGCAGAATACTTTCTTCCTATCCCAACTAAACTTACAGAAAAATAGGTTTCACTCTGGTGAACACAACTCACTCAAATCTTCATGCAGAGGCTTCAAACCTGGAATGCAACATCCTTAGTCATACCTCTAACTTACTTCCAATCTGTAGACTATGAACTTCCAATAGAAGTAAATGTGGAGCACTTTACCAGACAGTTCTTCAGCATACAACTCACTGTCTATACTGCACTTCTCTGTAGCTCACTAGTTTCTTCCGAAGAGGCTAATTTTCTCAATATCCTCAACATACAAGTCTTCTAAACAAGTAATAGAATAAGATACAGTTGACACCAATGACAACAAGAATATGTTGACATCAATGACAACACCGATTAGGCACATACTTGCAACAATCTGCCCCTTTGTCATTGATGGCAACATATGATGTGAAAAACTACAATAGCCATCAAGACAAGATTCTCCCCCTTTCTCTTTACACACTGCACTCTTTCTTTCTCCAAAATTCTCCCCCTTTCTCTTACACATCTGCACTCTAAGTTTTTCACATGACTTCTCTCCCCCTTTGATATCAATGGAAAAGGGCACATACTTGCACTCTTCTGCTCTGATCTAATCTCTCTTCTGAACTCTCTAACTACTCCCCCTGAGAAGTAGCCCTAAGAAGCATCAATCTGGACCTCTAAGCACCTCCAAAATGATGCACTATTGTGCATCTTAGTTTAGAGTAGGCGGGGTGATAACCCCTAACTTTTCTCTGAGATACTCAAAAGTATCCTTAGGCAGAGGCTTGGTAAAAATGTTTGCAATCTGATCCTTGGTAGAAACTTGACTTCATTCTCTGTCTTCTTTTCTCTCAACAAATGATACCTAATATGTGCTTTGTCCTTGAATGCATCACTGGATTCTTTGATATATTTATGGCACTTGTGTTATCACAAAAGATTGCAATGGGATCTTCATACACAATTTTGATGTCCTTCAAAGTTTGCTTCATCCATAACACTTGAGTGCAACTGCATGCCGTTGCAATGTATTATGCTTCTACAGTAGACATGGATATTGAATCATGTTTCTTGCTCAACCAAGATACTAATCCTTTTCCCAAGAAGAATGCACCTCCACTTGTACTTTTTCTATCATCCACATCTCCAGCCCAATCTGCATCAGTATATGCATTGGGAGTAAAGTCACAATCCTTAGGGTACCACAAACCAAAATCTATTGTGCTTTTTAAATATCTCAGAATTCTCTTGACTGCCATCACATGTGATTCCTTGGATTCTACCTAAAATCTTGCCACAAGACACACTGCATGCATTATGTTAGGTCTAGTTTGAGTCAGATAAAGTAATCCTCCAATCATAGATCTATATTTTTTCTGGTCTACCATGTGTGAGTTATCATCTTTGCTCAACTTATAATCAGTTATCATAGGTGTGCATACTGGTTTAGAGTCTTCCATCCCAAATTTCTTTAACAACTCTTTCACATACTTAGACTGAAAAATGAAGATACCTTTATTTGATTGACTTATTTGTAGACCCAAAAAGAAGTTCATCTCTCCAAACATAGACATTTCAAATTCACTTTGCATTTCTCTAGCAAAAAATGAGCACATACCTTCATTGCCTCCAAAAATAATATCATCAACAAAAACTGCAACAATCAGGATTTGTTCATCATTGATCTTGAAGTAGATATTACTATATGTAGTACCTTTACTGAACCCTATCTGTATCAGGTACCTATCCAACCGTGCATACAATGCTCTGGGAGCTTATTTTAATCCATACAAATCCTTCTTCAATCTGCATACCATGTCAACCTGATCTGATGACTGAAATCCTTCCAGTTGTTCTATATAGACTTCCTCTTCCAACTCCCCACTTAAGAAGGCAGATTTCACATCATAAACCTTGAAATCTTTATATGCTGCAAAAGCCAGAAACATCCTTATTGCTTCAATCCTTACCATTGGAGCAAAAGTTTCTTCAAAGTCTGTTCCTTCAACTTGAGCGTATCCTTTGCATACCAACCTTGCTTTGTTTCTTACCACTTCACTATTATCATTCATCTTATTTCTAAAGACCCTCTTTGTAACAATTGCATTCTTGTCTGCTGGTCTAGGAACAAGATCCCAAGTCTGATTCTTCTCTATCTGCATCAATTCCTCTTTCATAGCCTTTATCTAATTCTCATCTTTACAAGCCTCATCCACAGTTTTAGGTTCAATATTAGAAATCAGACAGAAATTTACTTGTTCCTCTGCAGCTTTTCTTTTGGTTAATATCCCTTTGCTCTTATCTCCTATGATTTGATTTTCAGAATGACTGATTCTTACATATCTTGGAGTTTTGGTAGCAATTACTGAAGCTTGTTCTTCATTTGTGTTGTCTTCATGTTGCACCACTTCTGAAACATCTGGATCATCTAACTCATATCCACTTGATTCTGAAGACCTTTCCTTACATTCATCAACTTTAACATTTGCACTTTCAATGATCTTATTCAGCCTCTTATTATAGCACCGGTAGGCCTTACTCTTGGTGGAGTAACCAAGAAAGATTCCTTCATCACAACTAGCATCAAACTTGCCTAAATCTTCTTCTCTTTTGATGTAACAATTGCTACCAAAAACTTTGAAATATTTCATAGTAGGAACTCTACCATGCCACAATTCATAAGGAGTCTTTGAACTATTACCTTTTACTTGAACTTTGTTTAGGATATATACGGCAGTGTGAATTGCCTTTCTCCAATATGCTTCCAGAAGCTGAGCTTTCTTCATCATGGTTCTAGCAGCTTCTTGAATTGTTCTATTTTTCCTTTCAACAACTTCATTTGGTTGTGGAGTTTTGGGCACAGATAGTTATCTCTTTATTCCATGTTCTTCACAAAAGAAATTGAATTCATTTGATGTGAACTCTCCTCCTCTATCAGACCTCAAGCATTTGATTTTTAAATCCATCTCGTTTTCAACCATTGCCTTAAATGCCTTGAATTTATCTAGAGCTTCAGCTTTCTCTTTCAAAAAGGTGACACAATTCATTCTAGAATAATCATCAATGAGCAACATGAAGTACCTGTCTCCTTGCAAACTTCTTACTCTGGTAGGTCCACACAAATCTGTATGCAATAGCTCAAGTAGTCCTCCAACCAATTGGTCCTTGCTTTTGAAACTTGTTCTTGTCTATTTCCCAAATTGACTCCTTGCAAATAGGATTAGCAGGCTTCACAAGCTTAGGCAAATCTCTAACAATCTATGCAGTACTTATCTTCATAATATTATCAAAATTTATGTGACACAAGCTTCTATGCCATAACCAACTCTCATCAGTCTGAGTCAACAAGCAATAGTTCTTGATTCCTTTCAAGTGATAGATATTATCTCTAGTCTTCTTACCAGTTGCAATGACTATTCTGGAGCTTTCCCTAATCTCGCATCCATTTTCCTTGAAGCTTAAATCATAGCTCTTGTCACACATCTGACCCACACTCAAAAGATTGTGCTTTAATCCTTTCACATACAAGACATCTTCAGTATTATGCTTGCCATCAAAAGAAATAGATCCTTTCCCACAAATCCTACCAGTTGTATTATCTCCAAACCTAACCAGTCCACCATCATATCTTTCCAAACTCACAAACTTACTTTTGTCACCAGTCATGTGGTGACAGTAGCCACTATCAATAACCCATTCATCCTTGTCCTTAATGACCTGAGCAACCAAAGCACTTTCCACTGGTTTTTCTTCCTTCACATGGCTAGAAGAATTAGTAGACACGGGATCTTCCTTAATAGCAATGAACAAGCATTCATTTACAGAGGAACTAGCATTATCTAGTTCACCATTATCTGATACACCTTCATCATCATCAAAATCTTCAACATAATAACACTTCTTTTGGATTCTAGGCCTATTCTCATATCTTCTTCTATTTCTTTCAATTCTTTCAAGACATTTGGAAGCAAAATGACCTACTTTACCACAAGAAAAAATTTTGAAAGGCAATTTGCCTTTATACTTACCAGATCCTCTTTGCAGTCTATCCAAAAAGTTGGCTTCAACTTCATCTAACTCATCACCGGATTCTGCATTGTACTTTTCTGATCTAGAAGTACTTCTAGGAGTACTGTCTTTGAAGGTCATCTCAACTTTTGGTAGAGCATCATCAAACTCCCTCATTTCAAAAGCAATAAGCTTACCAAGCAGCTAATCCCTATTAACCATTTTTACTTGCATGAATTCTTCAATCGCGGCTACCTTGTGACAACAAGACTTAGGCAGAGATTTGAGAATTTTCATAACAACTTCCTTTTCTTCGAGAGTTTTGCCTATAGCTTTTATCCCTGTAACAAGTTCATCAACTCTTTGCATAAAGGCTAATATGTTTTTACCATCATTAATCTTCAATCTTTCATATTTCACTTTCAAACTTTGTAACTTGGCTTCCTTCACAGAATCATCTCCTTCATATAGATTTTTCAACTTTTCCCATACCTTATTTACAGTTTCAAAATCCACAACTTTCGTCAATATTGAGTCAGTTAATGAGCTTAGCATAGCATCCTTTGCCTTGATATATATCTCATATTCTTTGATTTCATCTTCAGTCATTGGACCATTTGGAGGTATGGTGTATTCTATTTTTGCAGCTTTCCAAACTCTGTAACCAAGAGAAAGAAGATGGCTTTTCATCTAAGCCTTCTAGAGAACATAATTCATTCCATCAAAATGCGGTGCTTCCTTCTTGTAAGACATTTTGGATCTTCCTCAAGCTGTTAAACTTTCTTTATAGGAACTTGGCTCTGATAGCAATTGTTGATATGCACTGGACAAATGAGAGCGGGGGAGTGAATCAATTGTCACAAAAACTTAAACACTTTCTACAATTAAACTTTCATCACTTATCCATAATTATTATGATTTAACAATGAGTGCATGGAATCAAAAACTTAACCACATATACAACATCAAACACAAGAGATACCAAATTTACATGGAAAACCCCAAGGTGGGGAAAAACCATGGAGAGGATTAACTCTCAATATATATTGCAATCTTAAAATAATGATGTTCAGGCTTGGTCACTCCACGGGCCTAAACATACTGGATTACTACCATGAAGAACAACTAGGTCTAGCAGGCTCACTACCTCAACCCTAAACCTAGCAAGATTACAATAAGCGTTGTTAAACCCTAATGGCGGCTTACTACCAGACTCACTACCACGATCAACACCTTTCTATATTTGTGACTAAAGTATAATTATTCCCTGCTCTGCTCTTCCTCTACTCTCCTCTTCTTCTGCTCTGCTCTTCCTCTTCTCTACTCTTCCTCTGCTTTCCTTTGCCTTTTCTCTGCTCTACCTTTTGGACCTTTCTTGATATCTTTCCATTTTTCTCAAGGACACTTTTTCCATAGCTCAACCACAATTATTTATACACTACATCAACCTTGGAATGATCATCAAGGTCGGCATCACAATCATCAACCATTGGAACAATCTCCAAGGTCGATATTACAAACATTTACAAATAAGGTCCTGACCTATTGCAACATTATGCAAAGGGAATGAAATACAGATCACGCCATGCCTTAGCTGGGACTCAAAAATGATCTTCCATGCCACAAAATGCTTCCACAATCTTCCAAAGATCTCTGCAATCACTGGGATTAACCAGGTCGGCCAGGACTGGTTACACGCTACATTATCGGGGAACAATCTTCAAACACAATCTCAATTTCTTAATGTGGACCAAAGTCCAGATAGGAACATGATTAGGAGACATCCACAAGCACATTATAATCATCAGGAGCAACCGCACGAAACTTAACCACTTTATCCATAGGAATCTTCTCATTGGAACACATGAACTTCACTATCTTCAACTGTCATAAAAGAAAGATAGCTTGCAGACCACCAAACCATGAACCATTGCAGCTGTAGGCACTTACCATCATCCCAAACTTCCCTCTAGAACCGTAGGGCAAAATACTTTATTACAGAGGAATGGAGAGCAGAATACTTTCTTCCTGTCCCAACTGAACTTATAGAAAAAATAGGTTTCACTCTAGTGAACACAACTCACTCAGATCTTCATGCGGAGGCTTCAAACCCATAATGCAACATCCTTAGTCATACCTCTAACTTACTTCCAATCCGTAGACCATGAACTTCCAACAAAAGTAAATGTGGAGCAGTTTACCAGACTGTTCTTCAGCATACAACTCACTATCTGTACTACACTTCTCTGTAGCTCACTAGTTTCTTCCAAAGAGGCTAATTTTCTCAATATCCTCAACATACAAGTCTTCTAAACAAGTAATATAATAAGATATAGTTAACAATAATGACAACAAGAATATGTTGACATCAATGACAACACCGATTAGGCACATACTTGCAACACCATATATTTTCATACCCTTTCAAGCATGGCCATAACATTGTGAACAGAGTGGGGTTCTTTTCTTTTCAACTCAGGGGTTAAACTATTCCATCTATCCTGCACATACTAATAAGAGTGGTGAATGAGTCCAACTGTTAAATGTTGCATCCTTTCATAGTTCTACAGTCTCAAACTCGTGATTTTCCTGCCCACACCTTTATGTTCCAAGAGTTGTCTCCATTTTGCAATGATTAATCAAGGGGTTTTAGATTCTCTCCTTATTAGGAGAGCAATTGATTTCTCTCTCTCTGTGTATGCTTGCATGATTTCACCCCTCAATTTTTCATTTCTGAAATAGGATGCAAGTGTCCTTACTTGTAAATCACCTACAAACATTAGTGGGTTCCATTCAGCAGCCTCAAGTACAACATAGTTATGTAAGTAGTACTCACATAATTGGTCTTGCTCTTCTGGTGTGGCAATAGGAAAAACTTTTAGAAAAGTCATTTTTCCACTCATGGCAACTGGTTTGTTACTAATCAACTTACTAAATTGAAAACTCAAAAACTTTTCCTGTAAAAACAAAGCATATCTCCTGGCTGGAGGCCTGCATTTGATAATTTGAATAGCTTTATCTACTACCTCTACCATATTGATTGTTGCTCTCCTCAATTCAATGTCTTTCCTTTCCAATGCTTGGGTATGCTCTGCAATCATGGATTCTTTTTCTTTCTTCCACTCCTTTCCTCATTTAGAAAAATCTTGAGTAACTTTCCATAGCTAACAACCTAGGGACACAACTATATGACAGGTTGGGGTTTTTGTAACAAGGAGTCTTTTCTCTTCAGCCACTAATTCTTTATTTCCTGCAACAACTATTGCTAGCTCTACAAGGATATCTAGTTTTGACCCCTAATCATAAGTGTTTACTTTTTCTTCCAATTCCTGTATCTTTGCTTCTCTCTCCTTGTCCCTCTGCTCATAAGTTTTGACCAGTTCTTCCAGCTGCTTAATTCTCTCAAAGGCTTCTTGCAATTCTCTTCAGACATTTCTTTCTTCAATCAATAATTCCTCATCCTTTAAAGATTGTTCATCATCACCCCTTGTGGACTCATAACCCTCATTGTCAAGGTTATCTAGGGTTTTCTTTATGGTTTTCTTGGCAACAAAAATATCCTCTAATTTTGATTCAGAGGTAGTAGATACATACCATTTTCTTTTTATGAGGACTTGCACATTCTCAATCACATTGGCCTCTTGTTCATGGTTAGTTTCTACTATCACAACATCCTCTTTTTCTTCTCTTGGCTTCTCAACAGCACACCTCATAACACCTTTCTTCTTTAGGCAGTGTGAACACCTTAGTGGTGTGGGTTTCTCCTTTGGCCTTTTTAGAGGCTCAGAAGAAGAACCACCTTTCTTCTTTCTAATTTTTGGTGTTTTGGTGCTAGGTGTTTTACTAGAGGATGGGGTTTGATTTACCTCTTCTACTACAGGTTGGTCAAATGTTGCATGTGGTGAAATTGGCACATCTTGTTCCCTTGTTTCTCCCATGTTGCAGGTAGGTGAAGCAGTAGGTGTAACAAGAGTTTCCCTCAAAGAGGCATCAAGTGACTCTACATTCCTTGGTACTACTAGCTCATTAAGAATGTCATTAATGTTTCTACAAATCGAAAATCTTTTCTAGGGCAAATGTGGGTACTGAACCCTAAGTCATCTTTTTACTAACAGAGTGATCAAACAATCATGTGACAGAGATGACTTATTTGACTTTCGTTGGATTTCATATCCCATTCTCTTTAACAAATTATACAGAAAATTGGGCACATTGACTATTCTGTTATGGAGAAGGTGACTCAATAACTTAAGATGCATAGTATATAACATGGACTGCCTACCATTACAAGTAATGTACTTAATAATATTAACAACACAAGAAGCCCATAATTGTGGAAGTGATAGTCTTTTAGTACCTTGTGACACTAAGTCCAAATGCTCCCCTACCTCGCTAAATTCGTCTCTTGCAATTATTGCATCTGCCTTGACAGGGAATTCTTCTCCGTTTCTAGGTAGACCAGATACTTCAGCAATTGCAGCTTCTGAAGAATCCACTTTCAAACCCTTGATAGTGGCTTCATCATGGTATAGTGAGGCTACAAATTGCCTTGTCATGCCTTCATTGTATTCTGTGAGCTTCAAAAAATAATCAAGCCATCCTGCTTGTGTAAAGATTGGCAAGGCTAACTAGTCTTCCAATATTATATTATGCATTGTAGGTTCTCGTCTAATAAGATCTCCAACCATGTTTCCAATTAAACTCAAATTCAAATTCTTCACAACCCTTTTACTAACCCTCTGTTATATCTGTGTGCACTTTCAATTTCAATAACCCTCTGCACATTCCTTTTTTATATTATACATGTATGCACCAAACTCAAACCAGCCTAAACTGACTCAGGATTTTAGGAAATTAACAGACAAAAGGTTGTATTGGTCTATATTTTGTAACTGATGGTGGCAAACAATCATTTTTGAACATACACTATCTCCCTCCCCAACTAAAATCTTGAAGTGACCTCACTTCAAGGGATTGTACGGACGAAGGGAAGGATGAAAAAATATGGAAATAAGTTTAATAATGAGAATTATGCTAAATTAAATGCGAGACACATATAGAATGTATTAAAAATTTGTGTTAATAATGGAAAGTTAGTATGTGTACTTATTGAGGTGAAGTGAATTGAACTTTGCACAAGTGTAGCCTTGTAAAATGTGATCGTAGCATGAAGTTGATTGGACGTGGAATCATTATTATGGAGGATGGTATGAATAACATGTTGGCACGTGTGAATGAGTTGAATGATCTTGCATGTGGTGAGATGAAGGTGGCTGCATGTGCTGGAAAAGTGGAGTAATCGTGAAGGAAGTGCAATTAACTCAACATGAAATTTGAATGTTTTGACAGATAGTTGTTGCATATACCAACATCAATAGGTCCCATAGTGAAGTGTGGAAGTGTTTAGTTTGTTGCCTACTATAGGTCCCTATAGCATAGTGAAGCGGTCTCCATGAAGATTGTGGCACTGGTGTTGTGTGTGCACATGAAGAAAGTTAAGAAATTATACCTGAGTGACCTCAGGAGGTGAGCTGTGTAGCTCATCTGTTAAGTCATGTGAGAACTAGTAGTATATGCTTCTGGGTTATTGTCTGGTGATAACATGGCAGTATCTGAATTAGGGGTGGGAAGAGAGAATTGATTTAGAAAAGCATCTCATGTCACTGGTTTTGTGTAGAGCTTTAATCTATAACCATTAACCAATAATGAAAACCTGACGGCATCTATGGTCTATAATTTTATTGCACCATTGGTAAATACCTGTTGTATTTCATAAGGTCCCAGCCACCTTGATTGCAGCTTGCCTTTATAGTCTTTGTATTTGGAGTCATACAACAAAGCCCAGTCACCCACATGGAATTCTTTGGTCTTGATAAACTGGTCATGCCATTTAGTCCTCTATTTTTGAATTATCTCTGTGTGATGGATAGCCTCCATTCTAATTTCATCTAGCCCATTCAGAATATGTATCCTTTCCTTCTGTGCTTCTGTCAAGTCCATTTCTAGTTCTATTGTTGTCTTGAGTGTTTTATATTCAAATTCATTTAGCAAGACTATTGTTTTGCCATACACTAATTCATAAGGTGTAAAGCATGTAGTTGTTTTCCATGTTGTCATATATGCCCACATTGCCTTTGGTAATCTGGTTGCCCAATCTTTCCTGTGAATTTGCACTGTTTTGGTCAAATTATTTTCAATCTCCTTATTTGTAACCTCCACCTGCCCATTGGCTTTGGAGTGATAAGGTGTTAACTTTCTATGTTTGATTTCATATTCTTTAATCAATGCAAAAATGAGTTCAGAAGTGAATTGGGGACCTTGATCAGTGACAATTTCTCTTGGGGCTCCATACCTAGTGAAGATATCTTCATACAAAAACTTGGCTACATTCCCATCTCTTGCAAATTGGAATGCTTTGACTTCAACCCACTTTGTTAGATAATCAATGCAAACTAAAATATACCCCTTGTTATTGGATGCAGGTGAAATTGGGCCAATGAAATCTAGCCCCCATTTGTCAAATGGTGCTAGTACAATTTATGGCTGCAAAGGCATCTCATCTATCTTTGTTGGTCTACCCATTCTCTGACATATGTCACAGTTCCTTGTATACTTTATTGAATCCTTATGAAGAGTTGGCTAATAATAGCCTATTGTTAAGACCTTAAATGTTGTCCTGTTGGTTGCAAAGTGACCCCCATAGGGCTCATCATGGCAAGCTTTTAGGATGTCAAAGACCTCATCTTGTCTTATACATCTCCTCATAATGTGATCTGGACCAGTATAGAATAAATAACCAGCAATCCAGGAGTATGGAAATCTTTTATGCACTAGTTGTCTCTTCTCCCTAGGAGAGAAATGTGTTGGTATCTACCCTGCTACTAGGTAATTTGCAATATCAGCAAACCATGGTGTGTGTATATTGAGAGAAAACAAATCTTCATATGGAAAAGAGTCATCTACAACACCTTCTTCTAATTGTGTAGGCATTATAGACAGAAAATCTGCCACCACATTAGCTTTTCATGGCTTATCCACTATTGTTATATCAAACTCCTGAAGTAAGAGCAACCATCTGACTAGCCTACCTCCAACCATAGGTTTGTTCATTAGGTACCTGATTGATGTATGATCTATGTGGATAAAGATTGGATAACTAGTGATATAATGCCTAAACTTGTTAATGACATAGACAACTGCTAACATCTCTTTCTATGTGATAGTGTAGTTAAGTTTTGCTCCTTGTAAGTTATTGCTGATATAATAGATAGCATACTCTTTATGACCTTCATTTTGACCCAATACAACTCCTATAGCAAAATCAGAAGCATCAGTGTGTATGTGGAAAGGTAATGTCCAGTTTGGTCATCTCAAGACAAGTGCTTGAGTCAAAGTTGTTTTAAGTGTCTCAAAAGAGTGCTGACATTCTATGGTCTAGTCAAATTCTATATCTTTTGTGACCAAAGTAAACAAGGTTGCTGCAATTTTGTTGAATTCTTGAATGAATATTCTATAATAGCCTGCATGGCTTAGAAAGCTCCTAACATCTTTTTGTTTTTGTGGCACAGGAAGTGTAGAAATTATCTCAATTTTATGGGGATCCACTTGAATTCATTCACTTGATATAAATGTCCTAGGACAATCTCTTGAGTCATCATCATGAAACATTTCTCATGACTCAATGATAGATTGTGTTCTTGACATCTTTTGAGAACTTTCTCTAGATTGTTGAGTGTTGTTTCATATGTCTCTCCATAGGTGGTGAAGTCATCCATATAAATCTGCATGGAATCATGAGCATAATCTTAGAAGATACTTAGCACTGCCCTCTGGAAAGTGGTTGGGGCATTACATAATCCAAAGGGAAGAACTGAATAAGCATAAGTACCCCAAGGGCATGTAAATGTAGTCATATCCTGATCTTCTGGAGCTATCTTTATCTGGTTAAAGCCATCTAAGAAGGAGAAGTATTTTTTTCCTTCTAGGGAATCAAGTACTTGATCAATGAAAGGTAGTGGAAAGTGATCCTTTCTAGTGGTTGTGTTTAGCTCTCTATAGTCCACATATACCCTCAATTTGTCTCATTTCTTAGGAACAATGACTAAAGGTGACACCTATTGGCTGTCAAAAATAGGGTAAATGAAGCCTGCATCAAGTAGTTTTTGTAGCTCAATTTTAACTATTTCTCACAAGGTAGGGTTCATTCTCCTTTGAGGCTATCTAATTGGCTTGAAACCATCATTTATGTAAATCCTATGCATGCATAGGTCTGGATCAATTCCCTTCATGTCATTGTAGTCCCATGCAAAGGCTGGTGAATGTGCCTGCAGCACAGTGGTCAGGGAATTCTGTTGTTCTTCAGTTAGGGCATTGTTAATATTTAGCATTTTACCTGGCATGATTTCTAATGTTTTAGAAGTTGATTGCATAGAAGAAAGATCATATCCACTAATGTTGGGAACACACTCTTATGGCAATAAAGAGTGGAAAAGTTGAGATATGTCTTCTGAGGAGTTTGTAGGTATAATGTTCTATAGTGGATCTTGCAGACATGCCAGATAGTCTTGTTGTTGCGGGTCCCTGCCGCAATTGTTTTGTATAATGTGGTCAATTAAATCATCCTCATCTTGGAGTGCTAACAGGTTGTTGCATTCAATGGTCATTAGAGTTTGCAGGGAATAGTTATCCTCTTCTTCCAAGGTAGGCCATATAACTTGCTCTAGATTGTAGTGAGGTTTGACTGGTGGATAGAGCACCAACTTCTTGCTTATAGTTCCATTTGATATTATCATGTTCCTAAACCTACAACTGATGAATGCATTAGTTGTTGTTAACCATGGTCTGTGTAAGATAAGTGTATATTCTGCAAGGTTAACCTTTGGCTGTAAGACTATGAAATCTACAGGATACTCCCATGAGTCTAATGCTATGATTATGTCTTCAATGATCCCCTTAGGTTTTACTATGGACCTATCTACCAACTATAAAACAGTTGGTGTAGGCTTGAGGTTAGGTAGCTGAAGTAATTGCATTGTTTCCTTTGTCATGACATTAATGGCTACCCCTAAATCAATCAAGATACTTTTGATGAGGGTCCCATTTATCTTAACATCCACTACTGGACTGCCAGGGTCTGTGTATTTAGGGACAGTTATATTCCCTAGCATGATATCAACAAGGTTCCCTAAGACATGAACTGTCTGAGGATCCTTCCTTTTTCTCCCTAGCTTTTTAAGGCAAAGGTCCCTTACTGTTTTGGTATAAATTGGGATCTCCTTGATAGTTTGAATGAGGGGGATTTTGATATTGGCATTCTTGAGTTGTCCTAATAGATCTATCTCAGCTTGGGTGTGATGTTTTGTAATGGCTAAACACCTAGGGAAAGGAGGCTCTGGACTTGAGATAGTCTTATTTACCTTATTTGACTTAGCTTCCAGAGGTGAATTGTCTGAAGCTTTAGCTATGGGTTCCTCATCTACTGTCTCAGTGATTTGGGGAGATGAAGGCCCAGCTAAAGTTTTCCCTGACCTGAGGTGGACATCACTCACCTCTACTCCATAAGTGGGGTATTGAATAGCCTCGTTAGTGTATGCATGTTGGACAGGCTTGTTATTGAGATTAGGTGTAGGTTGGGCAGGCAGTTGTGGTGCTCTTGGTGGCTAAGATGGTGGCTTTGATGGATTGGGCATAATAGCCTATTGTTGTGGCTGAGAAGGCAGCAAAGGCTGTGAGTAATTCATATTTTGGTTTTGCCATTATTGTCCCTTTTGTCATTGTGGCTTCCATTGGTTTTGTTGTACTGGACATTGAGGGTTGTAATTAGGTCCTTGGAAATTTTGTTGTGGCCATACATTTGGTTGTTGTTGATTTCAATTTTGCTAAGGGTTTTTCCATTGTTGAGGTTTTTTCCATTGGTTTTGGGTATTTGACCAAGGTTGAGGGTTCCAACCAAAGAAATTATGATTACCTACTGGAAATGATGCATTGAGAGTTAGAGGATCTTGTGGCATACCTTGTCTTTGTTGCCATGGTTTCCTTTGTGCAACATAGAACAGCTAGCCATCTTCACTTTCAAATGGTTGAAAGTGTGGTTTCTCTAATTTGTCTTCTATAATACTGGCCACCCTTTTGCACTTGCAATTGGCTTTCCTTTGTTTGCAATTGGGATAGTATTCAGTGAGTATTACATTAGCCTCCTCTTGCTTCTTCTTCAAGTGTAGAGTATCCAACTAAATAGCTAGGTGACTTATAATATATTCTTTCATGTTGGTCAGCAGGTTGCTCAATTCCACCCTTGAAACTGAATTAGATGTCATGCCAATGGTAGATGTTCTTTCTCCCCTTATCTTCTTGGTAAAGGACCTTGAGTAGTTTCTATAAACTCTGCATACATCATCAAAGGGTAATTGAGACACATCTCCTGCCCCAATAAGATTAAGGGCATCCATGTAGTCATCATTGACTCCTCTCAAAAATACAAGCTTTAAGGATTCTTCTGAGAGTTTATTATGTGGGTTTTTCTTTAGGTAGAATTGGAATCTTTCTACATAATCTTCCTATGGTTCATCCTCTTTTTGAGTCATCCTAAAAATGTCATCTCTTTTCCTATAAATTCCTCTGCAATAATCTTGGTACTTCTCCAAGAACTTTGTTTTCATTGTGTCCCAATTTGGAATAGTATCCTTGCTCAGTCCCATAAACCATCCCAAAGCAGCATCCTTCAAAGTAGCAGGAAATAGCTTGAGCCTATGAGCATCAATTGTGTAGTCATAACTTCTACATAGGACATAAAACTTGAACAAAAATGTATCTGTATCCTTAGTCACCAAACCATAGAAGACTGGTAATGTTGAAGGAGGTATATTCTTCAGAACAATAACCCTCTCTTGGTTGGTAATTGGAAACTCAAAAGTCACATGTTCTGGTGGATCATCCACTGCATCAGCCATGGTTAGGAAGGTCCTTTGTATATTATCAGTAGATGTTGATGAGAGGGAAAATTCTTCTTCAGTAGTACCCTTGCTCTAATCACTATAGTCACCAATATCTACTCTAGCTTGTTGGGTTGATGGGAGAAACCTTCCCAAAGTGTCTCTCTGCCCCTACATACAATAGGTATGACTTTGTATAGCAACGGCTCCTGCACAATGTTAGTGAAATGTTTTGGTATTTGGTGGGATGAAACCTAAGTATCCTATCTTCTAAAAGAAAAATGTTTAAACTAGGAAAGCTTGGAAATAATAGGAACTAATATCTGAAAGAAGCACTATCCTTGGCAATGACACCAAAAATGTAGAGTCTTTGCTATTTCTAGTAAACTTGGTGGTAATCACAAAATTTAGGGTAACAAGCTAACTGAACAGTCCACTATAACCCTTGAAAAGACCTTCATTGAATTACTGACTAGGGTTAGTAAGCTTGTGATGGCACTGGCACTATATGTGCTTTCAAAGATCTTAAAACTACCTAATTCATTTTGATACAATATTGCAATTGCTAGGAAAACTCAAAATTGTATGACAGTAAGGAAAGTAATGTTGGTACTGTTGCTATGGGTACATATGACAAAAGACTGTAACTAATTATTGTTAAGGAATGAACACTAAAGCTTAACTAGATATTAAGAATTTGAACAAACATTCTACACTTCGGAGTACCACAGGGTAAAACAATGAGAATATCTTGAAGAATATTTAATACATTTATGAATTGACTATTTGAAATAAAGTAACATACATGAAATGAAGTGAGGGATAGTTACCTTGAGTGGCCCTTTCTCATGTGGTTGTCTCCACTATTCTAACTCAAATCTATTTCTTTAGATTTACACAATCATACTTGATTCTAATTCATTCATTGCACAATCCTTTTTGAATCACATAAGATCTTGCTGGAAAATATTATTCATGAACTCATAATCAAAATAACAACATTGTCTGCATATAACTGGAGAAAGATCTGGTACTTATATATGTGATTGGACAATCTACTTCAAACTTAAAACTTTCAACTGAAAAAACCTAAACTACCTCAACCACCGAGCCATACATATGGGCACAGGGGAGTTTATTAGAACAAGGTCTCTTAACTGAAATCATAAACCACCACTCTGTACAAACCAGAGTGTGATAAATGCCATACAACAACAACTGAAAGAGAAAGGAAGAAGAGTCAGGTAATGAAATTGGAACTTCTTGTTGAAACAGAGGAACGTGGATTGGTTGAATCAATCACGTTGAACTCCTAACTGTAACAAAATCCTTTTCCTCCAATTGTCTTTATTAATTGCTATCACAATGCGTGATTATCTTCATCAAGTGCCTCCATTATGTAGTTGTTGCGCATGATTTAGTTTGGAACCTCTCCTGCTCTGCTGTCTAAAAAATCTTTAGCTGCAGGCTGCACTTTACAGTCGTTGTGGGTTACAGTCCACCTTCTTCAGCTGCAAGAGTTAGTTCACAAAACATGCACACAATACTAACAACCATATCAAGCACAAATATCCTTTACAATCCATACATTCCCACACATAATCATACACAATTCATCATATTAAAACCATATTCCATATACTTAATAATCAAGTTTAGGTCTACATAATGAACATAAAAGATAGAAAATTGTAGGAATATGTATAGGACAAATGTTTGAGAATGTCTGAGAATTTGCATAACAACATAAGAAAATTAGTCAATAACTAGACCCATCAATAACTATCATACTCCTTGCCTCCCATTTTTATCTCTTCTTTGCTTGTGTCATGTCCAATTTTTTTCTCTTTTGAGCATAACACAAAACTGTTAGATTCAGGACAGACAACTGAGAGGGGGGGGTGAATCAGTTGTCAAAACTTTCTTACCAATAACACACTTAAAATCTTCTTAGTGGTTTAGCAGCATATCAATAAATCAATCATGGAAACATAATGCATTCAATCAAGAGCATAAATACATCAACACATAAGACACCAAGATTTTGACGTGGAAAACCCGGTTAAGGGAAAAACCACGGGGTGATTAACCCAAGATTGTATTGTCTGTTAGAAGAATAGAAAGAACAAAATGGCACATGCCAATTAGGGCTCACTGCCCAAGTACACTGCTCACAAGAGGCCCACTGTCTACAAGAGACACATTGTCTACAAAAGAATAAGTATCACATACTTGAACTGGAAAATAACATCTTCACCATGCTTGAGTCAGTTCCATTTAAGCCCAATACTTCTGCTCTGCCTTTCTCTCTCCTCCTTGCTACCACACACTCATCTCCACAAGATACCCCTTGAAATGACTTTACAATCCCTTATTTATACAAGACTTCGACTTAGGAATAATCATCTAAGTTGGAAAACATCAACAAGAACATCCGCAGGATGTGTAACTCATCCGGTAGGCCAGTCTCAGGAAGAACACCATCATTCGGAAGTTATTCCTCAATTGCGAGCTCCAACTTCAATGCGGACCACCAACACTAACTAGACACGATCCAAAGACCTCCACAAGCTTGCCTAAATTACCAAGAACATCAACACTTCATGTACTTACTAAAATCCTTCTCTCCTTCATCCAGAAACTCAAGAACACAGTCTGTCATCATTGTTACAAAGGAATAGATGCTTGCAGACCTTCAAACCATGAACCAATCAAGTTGACACTTCAAAAAGACTTCCTTAACACTCCCTCAAATCCACAGAACAGGATAATGCATTTCCGGATCTCACCGGACCTATCTGTATCACTCTGTCACCATTGAACACCTGCCGGAACTGATTTTACTTGAGCGGCCACAACTTCTTCAGATCTTCATGCGGACCTCTAAAATCTTTACTGGATCACTTTAAGACTCATATCTACAAACCGTTTAAACCGCATCCTCTGATCTTCATCCTAACTTGGACTTTTACCTTACTGTCATCACTGTTCTTCATTGTTCCTAATTGAGACTAATTTTCTCAATATCCTCAACACATAGTTCATCCAATCCTTATCATTAATGCAATAGGAGTATGTTGACATCAATGACAACACCGGTTAGGCCCATACTTGTAACAAAAACCAACCACAACATACTATAATATTTAAAATCGGTTCACATAAGATAACTTCTAGCACAAATTTTTGATACATAAAAAAAAATTAATTAATTTGGTGCACAATTAATTCAAGAAATGTAAATATCTCCTTTTGAAATTCATCTAGCTATAAACAAACCAAATATTCAATATAAACAAAGTAATCAACTCATACCTTAAATCCATCATTCTCCCTTTTATCAATCTAAAAAAAGTGTCAAACATTTCAAGAATAATTATCTTCATTTGAGATAGTAATTTTCTATTCAATCAAATACTGTTTAAATAAAATAGGAAATACCAATAGTCATACTTAGAATTTTTAATGCTTCTGGAAAAAATTGTGTTTACTTTTTTGTCTCAACATTTCAGATCACACTCCATGATCCATCATCAGGAGGAAAGGAAGAGAATCATGGAGTGTGATCCGAAATGTTGAGACAAAAAAGGAAACACTATTTTTTCCAGAAGCATTAAAAATTCTATCATCATGAACTATGGAAATATCATGACTACAATAGTCATACTTGCTGAATTTATATGGTAACATGATCCTGCAATACTAAATTGATGCATTAGCTTCAAGAGACAATTAAGACAAGCATGATATAAAAAACCACAACCTAAGGACCAGACCTAAGCCATGGGGGCTCATACAAAATGACAAAAATAGTTTTAACCACCTGTATTATGGATCAAAGGAGCCAATGAGAGGTTGACATGTGTCCCTTCACGTGAGCATGTGTGGTGGCCACTTCTTCTGCCTTCAAAAAGAGGATTTTCATGTTTTCGAGGGATATTCAACAAATTGCTTCTGTAAGAGCTAGGGTTTCAAGTGAAGGTTGGAATGGTTGATCTGATTCAATTCCATGAATGGTGTAAGGCTTAGGCCAAGGCATGTAAGATTGTAATGAAATTTTACTTCTGTTATAATCTTCAATTGCAATGAATAAAGGAAATTATTGTTTTATTATTGTGTGTTGTTTTACTTTGTTGCCTAGTTCAATAGCTTGTCAAAGCCCCTGAACCTTGACCTGCACCAAGAAGACATTCACATAAATAATTAAGCCAAATATTGTAAAGATATGGAAATGAGACCCTAAAATTCGAACTTAATAGTCCCTAACAAAGTGGCCTATTTCACCATAGTTGTAGAACATATGTTGGACCTCCCTCTCTATAGTTATATAATTACCTACACAAAATAAATGAATCTAGAACATCCATAGAATCTACACTAATGTTTGAAGGACGCATAAAGAAAACTAAATACAATACAAAGAGAACACATTGTAAGTTTCTGAAAATAGGTTAAAAAGAAATTGTTGCACAAAACTGCATCCTTCACCTTCCATCTTAGACAATTGCCTCATCCACCTTCCATCTTTCACAAGATCCAATACTATTTATCAAAAGTGGAAGATTGTAAAAACATAGATAATAGAGATTACATCATGAAACTTCAACAACAAAGTTGCATTTTATAATTCACTAGATTGGTTACAAATAATACAGACACAATAGGATTTATTCACCATACTATAAGGGAAAAGAAGAACCTAGCATGCACCTTACAACATCCTATATTTTACTTAAACAGATATTCAATAACTTGATGCAAGCACATACATAGTGATTTCTCATCTCATTAATCCTTAGAGGAAAGATAATGTAGCTTACAGATCTAAGAAAATTTCAGCAGCATAACGGCATGTAAATTAACACTTTAAGAACATGAAAGAAGAAGAATAGAAGAAATATAGACAGGAGAGAAGAGAGACCAATATACGTGGGGGAAACCCTTTCGGGTAAAAAACCCCACACTCCAAAGCATCAAACCAATGTATTAATCTGAAACAATAAACATGTTACAATACACTTGCAGGCTCAAAGCCTTAACATGGAGATTTACATCTTGCTCCTCTGGAGGAAAAACTGACAGCATAACCCTACATAAAACTCTCCTCACACAAACTTCTTCTCAAGCCTTCAATTTATAGACCTCTCACAACCAAGAAACTATTCTGTGGTTTTCAAAACCATGTGTGAAACCTCTCATGAGGTGTAGTGCCCAAAAAAGTAAGATTCTAGTCTAAAATTAGGCTCTCACGTCCAAAATATTGTCCCTTATTTTCATTAGTAGAAATATGGCAAATAAATGACCAGGTGACTAAAACTTTTAGTCACGTGACCAAAATTTTTTGCAACACAGCAATAAATGACTAAATAATTGACTAATTTGGTCATTGGGCAAAAAACACAACTAAATAATTGGTCAAACAAACTAGATAGATAGAGGGCTTAAATTTGATAGTTGCATAATTGTATTTAGGCATTTTTGCTATAAAATACAATCAAATTTTTAAATAAACTATTTCATATGAAAGGAGAGATTTTGGACAAACTGTCAAAATTTATATGGGATTATGATGATACATATATTTGATTTTTATATGATTTACTTAATATTTAAGGCATGTCATAGTATTTGAAGGGCACCATTGAATAGATAACTGCCATAAAAAAATTGCTTGACAAGCAAGGTCGATTGTCAAATTTAAGCCCTGGATAGATATTATTATTGTATATAATATATATTATATAATAATATAATATAATATAATATTTATAATATAATATTATATTATATTATATAATATAATATTATATTATAATATTTATATTATATAATATTATAATATTATATTATAATATATAATATTATATAATATAATATAATATTATATTATATTATATTACATTATATTATTATATTATAATATTATATAATATAATATTATAATATTATAATATTATATTATATTATATTATAATATTATAATATAATATAATATTAATATTATACTATAATATATTATAATATTATATAATATAATATTATAATATTATAATATATTTAATATTATAATATTATATATATAATATAATAGTTATATTATAATATAATATAATATTATATTATTAATATTATAATATGATTGATTATCTTTAATTAATATATATATTAAGCATTTTCTTAAAAAAAACTATGGGCACAAAATTGAAATGGGCGCCATAATATGAGCGCCAATATTGAAATTTAATAATATGGGCGCCATAATTTTTGATACAACTAATAAATTCCTATTAGTGTAGGTAAACCCTAACTCGGCTTCTTGGAACAATCATCTTAGGGTTTCAATCCAAAGTTCAAAGCTTTGCTCTTCCTCGCAAAAAACTCTAACCTATTTTGTTTCTGCAACTATGATGATGGCTCGTCCAACATTTCTCTACCCGGTAGAAAATGCAGGGTGGATCCAAACGAAACGGATACATGGTGTTCTGCATGTGGAATAGACAAAGGCAGTCGCTTGATTTAGACAGGCGGCTACAATGACGATGAATGCGTAAAGGTAAACCCTAACTCGGAAAGGCTCAAAACCCTAACCTAGTTTGTTTCATCTTCTTTTTATTTTCTTACTTCTAGCTTCTCTTTTTTTGCTGTGTTGGAACAGAGCATGGTGCTTAAAATTTCATCGTAGTGTAGCAGGTGGGTGAGCTTAAGCTCTCAATTTGTTGATAAGCCATGGCAACCCAGATGACAAAAAAGAGAAAAGTATGTTTTTATTGTTACCCCCACCGCACAATATAGGCATGGCACTCGACCCTGCTTTGATGAAACGGGCTCGGCCCTACTTCAATGAAACAGGATAGGTATTCAAATACCTATGAATTTCATTTGGTTACATGCTTTAAAGCCTCCTTAACAAACCCATTTTGTATAGGGAAAATATGATTTATCGTAATATTGTGCTTAATGATATGAGGGAGTGGCTTGATGCCAGGGCGTAGAAGCTGCTCGCCAGCGGTGATGGGGTTTCGTGAATTCAGTGAAGTCTTTTTTCTTTGGGGAATTTCAAAGGCAAATACCTATGATTTAAGCTACAATATTTTGAATTCGATCGATGAAGTGGATTTGAATCCCATTAATACGATTGCTTGTAGATGGATCAAATCCAGATCTTTTCCTGTCTATGTTGACGAAAACCTTAAATAATTCTGATTCGAGTAAACCCAGAAATGTATGTACGATTTGGGAATTTGATGATGGTCAAATGGCCGTATTTATGTGTTTTAACCTAAAATGTAATTAGGAAGAGTACAGATAGACTGCATATATCACATGAAAAGGGGAAGTTTAAGAATACAAATAAATTACATATATCACACGAAAAAGGAAAATATAGCCACCAAATTATATATATTAAGTTTTATTAAGTTTTTCATTAATCTAATTTTTGTGTTTATTAGCTGATAGGCTTTTATATGTGAGCATTATAGTGTTGAAACCCTGGGATCTTCTCCACCATACCGGGGAATCAGATATGGGGCTAAATTTGATGGTTGTATGGTCGTACTTGTGCATATTAGCATTATAATGCTCAGAATCAGGGCTTAAATTTGATAGTTGTATAGCTATATTTAGCCACTTTAGCTGTAAAATACAATCAAAATTTTAAAAAGACTGTTTCATATGAAGGAGAGATTTTGGACAAACTGTCAAAATTTACATAGGATTATGTTGATATATATATTTGGTTTTTATATAATCTACTTATACTAAGGTATGTCATAGTATTTTAAAGGCAACATTGAATTTTGAATTTTTTGTTTATTGAAGTTCATTTTTTTTATTAAATATGTCAAACAATTCACTCACCTTGAAACTAAAACACATTAAGAATTTCTTAGCATATGGATAATTTCTCCATTGCAGATTACTAAATAAATGACTACAATGACTAAAATGACTAAATAGATGACTACAATGACTAAATAAATGACTACCATGAATAAATAAATGACTAAATAAATATATTAAATAAATAAATGTCTAAATATACTACCAATTGATGGTAATTAATTATTACAATGACTAAATTAATGATTAAATATACTACCAAATTGATGACTAAATATACTACCAAATTAATGACTAAAATTTGTTTGGTCATAAATTTGGTCGCAAGATAAATGACTGGCAATAAATTACCAATGGTCACGTGACCAAACTAATGATCACATGACCAATTTTTGGTAGTTTATTTAGTCATTTATTTCTATTTTTCTACTAGTGTTTTGACCCTTACAGTTGTCATAGAATCTGTCATAATATCGCTAAAAATGGCCCTTCCATAATAAACTACTAAGTGGGCATCTTTTGACAACTAATAAATCATTTTCAAGGCACCAACATGTGGCACAAGTGCCAACTAAAAATTACAATGCCCCTCTTTTATGCTAGAGCTAAATAAATAATAACCAATAGTGGGAAAATATTAAATGACAAATAAGAATTAATAATGGAAAATTTTACAAGGCTGAGACACCTAATCTTCCAACATTCTCCCACTTGTCGAATACCTTGCAAGAGTCAAGGGATACAACCAGTCTGTGAACAACCAAGGTTACCATACTGCCTCAACTGAACTCCACTATGCTCACGAGCTTTACAGAAGCACCTGTAACATCTTCCAAGTGATCACCAACATGACAAAAAGATTAGAATTCCAAAAAGATGATGAAATACTAAATGTCACATAGACACACCAATGTATCCAACTTCAAACCCATTACCAAAACATAACACTAAAGTCCAAACTTCCTCCAAAAAAAGATCAAGCATGAATGCTCCAAAAATAGTTAGAACAACAACCACAGGTAGTTGTTTACATCCAACTAAAAAACCCACCATTGATATAACTTTTGCACATGACATATCCAACCCATACTGCAGCTCTCATCCCTGTATAATCCACTATCCTAGTCAAAGTTACCATCTCCCATGATAACAAGCATACCAAAACCATTAATGTGAAAATAAATCTAAAGACCCTTGATACTGCAATCCAATGAAAAACAATCTACCAAAGACATACATACATCCTAGGAATCAAACTACATGAGCAATGTCAACCAAAGCAACACAAAGTCTACCAATCAACACTTACATAAAAGTGTGGCTTATAATCAAATCATGTAATACAAAGAACAATCACAATGATCTGCAAACTACAACCAACCTGCTACAAAATAGAGCATACTTCCACAAACAGTTTTCTTCCCACTCTCACCTTTGATCTCCTCCACTTCTCCCAAGTCCTCCACATCTCAAATGATATGCATTAAAAGAACACATATTGTTGCTAAAAACAATAAAGTACAACAACAGTAGATGACCACAAACCTAATGATCATACTAGATGAATAAGAACCTCTAGGAAAAAACATGAGACCATAAAAAGAAACTGCAAACCATATCAAGTCCTTTTGCCAACACCACCAAGTGCTAAGCTGTGCCAAGTAAGATCTCCTTCACAAGACCCCAACTAAAAAGCTTAACAACACCCAACTGTTCAATCTCATTATATCAAACAAAACATATATCTCATATAACCTGGTGGTGTTCACCTAGGGTTAGGGTTTTGAAGTTGGTTTACTAGCTTTTGTTGTCATTCATTCAAACCCTTAATGCCTTGGATTCTTTTCCTTGGACTGCTGTGTTATTTTTCTATTCTATGTTGGCCTCCTATAACGAGTTCCCTGCTACTAAGTTTCATCCCCATACCTTAATGTTCATAGGCTGGCCGGCCAAGTGCAATGTGGAATCCGCCCTTTTCCTGTCGCGTGTAGGAAAGTGTCAAGTTTATGTGTGTGCAAATGATCAAATCTGTTAGCAAGCTTGCCAAAAATCTCAATAGACTTCCAGAAATGGTGAAAATTTTGAGTTATATGCATTTCTAAATGTATATCGGGTTGCATATACATTAGGGGAATCTTTTGTAAGATTCTAGGAATATTCGCCATTTGTATATCAGCCCTACTTGTATATCGGGCTTGTATGTAGTACATGCAAGTGAAACATACAAAGGAACACATACATTGCAGGAATATTCTCTAAGGATTCCTTGTTTGTATGTACAAAGGAAAAGGATGCAAAGTTCAAACATACAAGGGAAATATGCATTCATCGCATATTCTAGAAAGATTCCCTACTTGTATGTTTGTGTTTGTATATTCGGCATACAAACAAAATATACAATGAAGAAATATACATTCTGGACCCGATTGAAAATCAAATGCAGTGAATAATGTTTCAGGTTCGCAGCATGTATATTGGGCGCTTTTATGTGCCAATGTACATTCGAAAGATACAAGGGTTAAGATGCAAACCGGATTTCAAAGTAACTTCAACAAGCTTCATAAATTTTCAAATCCGCCTTGTATGTATAAGGAGAATGTATATGCGCATATACATGGAAATATGCATGGAATGAGGATACAAGGTGGACCCGATTGAAAATTCCAATTTGCTCTATAATAGTTTGGGGTCTACCTTGTATGATGAACAGTTGTATATGCACTTGCTCTTACATATACAAGGGTTTTTGACAGCTCAACAGTGGCGATTGTATGTGCATTTGAACATGCATATACAAGGGCGAAAAAGGCAAAATGAAGAAGTGAAAGGCCAGCGATAGCAAAAGGTGCCTACGTGGCACGATCTAATTGGCTGGCGACCTGGTCAACGTGATTTTGAGGCCGTGGATCTTAGCGATAGGAGTGAATCGATGGCCTTGTTTTGAATCTACAGCGATGGTTTTTTCTAAGCGTGTGCGGCCATCTTTGAGCGGGAAAATCTCTTGATGCATCTGTTGTTGCATCCCGCGGGTAGCTGAAGTATTGATGGCAGTTGTGCAAAGAAGTATGGGTTGAGTTGACAAGTTCAACCACCCAATTTAGGAAGAGGATCTCCATGCGGCGGCACTTTTCCCGAACATACTTGCTCCCTCCTCCTTGTCCCTCAGCTGCATTAAATTTTCTGAGCGCCATTCCTAAGGCATTGTATCTGGCAGGAATTTTTGACCTTGTCATGTAATTAATTTTGCTGAGTACACAATCTTGGTATAAAGCTAGACTGTGTTACTCATTGTTGTTGTTGAAAACTGCACAAAATTTTGGTGCTGCAATAGGAATACAACTTTCTGGTGACTTTGTTTTAGGTGTCTTGTGAGTTTATGAATTGTATGTTGTATGTATTATGCACAAAATTATCAATTTCATGTTGATTTAAATGAGTAATGCTTCATTGCATGTGTTTTGTTATTTGTCTCCAGACTAAATGTGTTTTTCTCCTGACTCTGAACATCTAAGGGGTGTTATAGATTCTAGAATATAGGTTTTCTATATTGAATACTTAGTCTCTTACTTCTGCTCAAGGAGTAGATTGAATGTTTTGGATTAAGTGTTGAGAAGAATACATTGCAGTAAGGATATTTATAAGCAGAAATAACTGAATACTGTGTCTTGGGTATTGTCTGTAAGGCAGACATTTTAGAAGCCCCTTGAAATCTGATTATTGTCTTAGGTCTGTGGTAAACATTCACATATATATGTCTATTGACTCCAAGCCCTAGATAGGCACCGACCTGGTCTGGTATCTCTGTTGTAACCCAATGTCCCAGTTTTGCATCCAGATATAAATCAAACTCAAACTTCATATACAAACCTTTAGGACTTTAGAAGTAGTTTTAGGATCCAAAATCCTTTGTCTACAACTAAATATAGACCCAAAGCTAGCCCCTTTGCTCTTATCTCACAGTTTTGGTCTACATAAGAGAGGATTTATTTGCTTTGTGTCAGCATCCCAGTCTTTGCACAGTTATATTTCATGGATGTTGAGTAGGGAATACCCCCCTTGGTTCTGCAAAGCCTAAAGAAGAAGAGGAGATATCTATAGAGTCTATCTCCTATACTGTTGGCCCCTGGCCCAAGAATCCTGTTGATCATTGATGGCTACTTTGTAGGGGTGACTGGGAACAAGCATCCAATCTGGGAAAAATACCAACAGAAATTGGCGACTTTGCTAGGGAGGTGAAGTGAAAGTATTATCTTTTCATCCCTGGTAAATTATTGCCCATCTAAGTCACAACAGAAATTGGCGACTCTGCTGGGGACTGCTTTGTAAAAGAACCCAGATTTTAGAAGAAAACAATTCCTAGTAATAGGTGGCGACTCCGAACTAATCTCCCAACCAGTAAAGTAAAAGTTTGTATGCAAGGGAGAAGATCCTAACGTAACCCTTTGTTTGAAGAGTTACCCATAAAAATGATGTACAGGAAAAAAGGTACTGTTTGAGCTAGTCAAGATGGTTCTCCTAGCCCCAGAAAAAATGATTTCATTCAGGACAATCCAGGATCTTCAGAGCGAACAATACCTTATTTTTCAAATACTGAGGCTGAGATCCAGAACATATATGAGAGACAGCAGAGTGGTGGATTGAAAATGAGGTCAGAGGTGTTTCAAGAATGCCCTTTTGTTGATTCCCCTGACAGATTTGAAGAAGCCAGATCCCTAAGGGATGATGATAATGATGATCAGAATGTGATAAAACCATCCTCTTCTATGCCTAGAGAGGAGGAACTAGCTGATGAAATTAAGAGCTTAAGGGCAGAATTAGAATATCTGCAAGTAGTAAAGATCAGAGATGACATGAGACAGAAAGTGCAAGCTCTGAGAGTTTCTCAGAATGATTCAGTTCCTACCCTTGGCAATGCAAATATGCAAAGAAATCAACACAAAAATGAAGTATAGGATCAGCACGATGATCAAAGACAGAACACACATAATGCTAGAGTACCATTAAATAATGTAAGAAATCAGAATGCAAATAGAAGTGCAAATGCTAATCAGTTTGGTAGACAACCTATGCAGCTAGACAGATTCAAACAACTGGTTTTTGATGGCATTCCTGGTTACCCCAATCCTATTAACAAACATGTGAGGCTACAAGTGCCTAAATTTTTAGGAAATAATACTGTATCAGGTGAAGACCATTTAAAAGCTTTTCAGAATATCATGGACAACTTTGAGGTTGAGCATGAGGATGTTTTCATGAAATCATTTATGCAATCCTTAGTTGATGAAGCCAAGGAATGGTATAAAGGTCTACCTGACAGAAGTATTTCATCATGGGAGGATTTCAGGAGGATATTCAAAGAACAATATGGTGACAAGACTGATCCTATTTTCTTCATTAATGAATTTACTTGCATTACCAAAGGATCAAATGAACAGGTTGCTGATTTCAATGCTAGATTCACTAAGGTATTGAACAAATTGCCACAGGACTTGAGGCCTAATGAACCTATGTGCATAGTATTGTACATAAATATTTTTGATGCCAAAACAACTTATGGATTGAGAGACAAAAGCCCTGCTAGCCTCAGAGATGCCTTCAAGATTGCAACAAATATTGAAAATAACATAAAAGCATCTGGTAAGACAAACAGAAGAGATGATGTGAAAATTCTACAAAATCCAAATACTAAAGATCAAACTGTTCAAGGCAGTGCATCTACTTCTAAGGATAAATTAGACAGGTTGACAACTATTGTCAAGGACCTAGGTTATAGAATGGCTTAAAATGAAAAGGGGATAGGTCTTGATAGACAGGTTTACCAAAGGCAAGAAAGAAGACCATCTTTACATGATATGCCATATAACACTAGTTGGCATAATGGTAGACCCATTCTTCCAAACAGCAACCCAAATCCAAGGAATCAAAATGTTAAGGAAACACCTGACCCTTTGAAGAAGGTTGTAAATATTGTTAATGACACCCCATGGTGTATCAGATGTCAAATGCCTCACTCACAGTCACAATGTCTAATTGCTCAGTCTTTATACAATAATGTTGTTGCCTGTGATGATTGCAATGAACCACATTGCATGGAAGATGAGAATATCAATATGTTGTCTACAAAAAGGGAGTATCCCTCTCAGGATGCTGATGTAAGTGCAAATGATGAGATTCAGGTCTGGCAGCAATTTCCCTATGATGAGGATGAGGAAGATAGCTACGCTTATGCTCAAGATTCACACAATTTTTTGAATAACTTGAGGAGACCTTCTGATGAAGAAATTAGAGCCCTCACAGCTGCTACAGTAGCGCAAGTCAAAAGCAATTACAACCTAAGAGGTAAAGCTCAGGTAAGCAATTCGCACCAACCAGAAAACACTTTTGTAAGCCGACCAGTGCAAAATTATAAGGGGACTGAAACATATAAGAAATAATGGAACAATAATAGGCAAGGTTTTAAGCAAAAAACAGGCTATGATCTTCAAGGACTAGAAAATACAGTTCCCCAGGTTGAGGATCAAAATAAAAATTCCCAGGGCAAGAATGATGGTCAAGGAGCCATAAAAACTAAAGTTAGATCATCTCAGGATGGAAGTAAAATTGTGGAGTAAGCTACGACTGTCATACAAAATTATGCTCCATTTGACATGACTCAGGTTTTGTCGCAAATAAAAGTCTCTGTTCCATTGATGGAGCTGATGAAAGTGGAAGAATTCAAAAATAAAGCAGTATCCTTAATTTCAGGAGTGCCTTGTCAAACCAAACAGAGTGATGAACCTCAAGGTAAGAAACATGCCCTGTGCATTGATGAAGATGAAGTTCCTGAGGTATATCTGGGGATGAACATGACAAAATACCCTTCACATGTGGAACCATTTTATGTCTCCCTTGTCATAAATGGAAAAATAGTTAAGAACTGTATGCTTGACTCAGGAGCGTCCACAAACATCATGTCATTGGCTATCATGCAGTAAGCTGGGTTAAGGATAGATAAGGCATGTGGGAAATGCTATGCCATGGATGCTAGAGATGTACCTGTCATTGGAATTATGAAAGATGTTGATTTCAGATTGGCAGCATATCCTAAAAAGACCTACAAAATAAACATAACAGTTGTTGATATCAAGCCACAATATGGCATGTTGCTGTCAAGAAGATGGGCATCATTGATTGGTGGGAGTATGCAATTAGATTTGTCATATGCTATGACACCTATGAATGGAAGGGATGTCAAACTGATTAGAGAAGAAAGGTCATCAGAGACAGTGGAGGATCAAGAATCAGAGGAACAGATATGTTTTGTGAAAACTGACTGTGATAATTGCAGAGTTGTCTTAGATGATAAAGAGGATAAAGGAAAAAAATTTGCATTCAGGAACTGGATCAACAGGGTCTATGGACCATGTATTTTGATGGAGCTTGTTCAAAGGAAGGCTCTAGTGTTGGGATTATATTTCTATCTCCAACTGGTAAGCTTCTAAAATTCTCTTTCTTGCTGAAGTTTGCCTGTACAAATAATATTATAGAGTATGAGGCTCTATTATTAGGATTGAATGTGGCTTTGAAGCATGGAATTAAGATGCTCAAAGTGTTTGGTGATTCAGATCTTATTGTTTCCCAAGTTAGAGATAAGTATGCATCAAAAAATAAGAGATTAAAACAGTATAAGCATGATATTTGGGATATGATTGAATTGTTTGATGCCTTCTCAATAAACTGGATAGAGAGATCAAAAAATGTCAGGGTAGATTTTCTAGCCAATGTAGCCATAAGGCCAGATGATATCACACTATGAGATGTTACAAATGTTGAAGTTAAACTCAGACCTGTAGTTCCAGATAATGTATATAGCTGGCAAGTGTTTGATGATGATAAGGATTTACTGAGATTTCTATATTGTATTGATGAATATGAGAACCAAGAAATGGATTTCCAAAACTTTGTAGAGGTTGTAGATGGAAAAGAAACTCTCTTAGGGAAAGAAATAATTCAACTCAAGACAAATAAAATCCCTAAAGGATTGGTTGCTTTAGAGAGAGCTTTTGACAATAGGGACCAATTTGTCACAAAGTCATCTCCAACGAAAAAAAATGATTTAGAAGAGATAAACTTGGGAACATCTCATGCCCCCAAGAAGCTGTATATTGGCAAACAACTCAAGCCACATATCAGAACTATGTTGATTGCATTACTAAGAAGATATAAGCATGTATTTGCCTAGTCTTATGAGGACCTCAAAGCTTATAGAGAGGATTTATTTCAGCATGAAATCCCTTTGAAGCCTAGAGCTAAACCATTTAGACAAAAACAGAGGCCTATCAACCCAACCTTAGCTCCAAAAATGCAAGAAGAACTTATGAAGCTTAGGGAGGTTGGAATAATTATGCCTATCAGACACTCAACTTAGGTGTCCAACCTCATCCCAGTCAGAAAAAAGAATGGTGATATCAGACTTTGTGTGGATTTTAGAAATTTAAATGTGTCTTCTTTGAAGGACAATTATCCATTGCCAAACATGGAAGCCATGTTGTAGAAGGTGACTGGCTGTGAACTTCTATCCATGATGGATGGATTTTCAGGGTACAATCAAGTGAAAGTAAAGGAATCAGAGCAATTCAAGACTGCTTTTACTACTCCATGGGGAACATATGTATATGTGAGGATGCCATTTGGACAAACAAATGCAGGTGCCACATTTCAAAGGGCAATGAATGTTGCTTTTGTAGGATTGATTGATTCAATCTTGGCTGTGTATCAAGATGACTTAACTGCCTTTTCAAAAAAGGAGGAGCAACACTATATGCATTTGGAGCAAATTTTTATTAGAGCATTAGAATATGGCATCTCACTCAACCCAAAGAAGTGTGCTTTTGGGATTGTGGAAGGAAAATTGCTTGGACACATTGTTTCCAAGGATGGAGTCAGGATTGATCCTGAAAGGGTGGCTGCGATTGACAAAATTCAGATCCCAAAAATAGTGAAAGGTGTTCAGTCCTTCTTTGGACAAATTAATTTTGTTAGAAGATTTGTGCCTAACTTTGCAGAAACCACCAAAGATATCTCTAAAATGATGAAGAAGGGTGCAACTATCAAATAGGAAGATGAAGCAACCAAATCATTTCAGGACATAAAAGAGGCAATAAAGATGGCTCCTGTATTAAAATCTCCTAATTTTTCTAAGCCTTTTCAATTATTTTCATTTGCTTCTTTCCACACTATTGCTGCATGCCTATTGCAAAAAAATGAAGAAGGGTTTGAACAACCTATAGCTTTCTTTAGTAAGTCATTGCAGGCTACTGAATTAAAGTATGACATCATGGAGAAACAAGCATATGCACTGGTTAGAGCAGTCAAGAGTTTCAGACCATATTTGGTGGGCTCTCAGATAATTGCATATGTGCGTCATGCAGCAGTCAAGGATATCTTCATTCAGCAGGAGGTAACTGGAAGGAGATGCAGATGGATAAACAAATTGCAGGAGTTCAACATTGAAATACAGATTACAAAATTGGTAAGGGGACAAGGTTTGGCGAAACTAGTGACACAGTCAAATCTAGAGGCATGCCAAGTGAATGTAGTACATAATGAAATTATAAATATGTCAGAATCTGAGTGGTATAAGGACATAGTGCATTATTTGCAGAATTTAAATTGCCCTTCCCATCTTAATGATAATCAGAAAAGGACCCTGAAGCTACATGCTATTAAATACATCATTGTTCAAGGAGAGTTGTATTGGATAAATCATGATGGTGTATTACTTAGATATGTGGATGAGGATTAGGCCAGGGACATTCTAAAAGACATGCACAGTGGAGTATGTGGTGGACATTATACTGCCCAGATGACAGCCCACAAAATTCTCAGAGCAAGCTATTGGTGGCCAACTCTTTTCTCAGATGCACAAAAAATGGTAAGAAAGTGTGATCCTTGCCAAAGGTTCTCAGGAAAGCTAAAATATGAAGGTGCATTACCCCTCAAGACTATAACTGTAGAGGCTCCATTTCAGTAGTGGGGGATCGGTTTTATAGGGGAGATCTTAGAGAAATCAAGTGGAGGACACGGTTGGATTCTGGTTGCCACTGATTACTTCACCAAAAGGATTGAGGCCATTCCAACCAAAAGGGCTACCAGTAAGGTGGTGATGGATTTTATTCTAGAAAATATTATTATCAGATTTGGAGTACCAATAAAATTAGTCACAGATAATGCTATGTGCTTCAGGTCTGGTGAATTTACTAATTTTTGCAGTAATTATGGAATTAATTTGTTACATGCATCACCATATCACCCACATGGAAATGGTCAAGCTGAGTCAAGCAACAAAAACCTCATGAAAATTGTAAAAAGGATGGTAGGTAAAAACAAAAGGGCTTGGGATTCAAAATTGGGGATGGCATTATGGGCTGACAAAGTGACAGTCAAGAAAGCAACTGGAAGATCTCCTTTTGAATTAGTATATGGTGTAGTAGCTAAGTTGCCTGTGAACAACATCCTACCAGTATACAAATTCATGCAAGAAAATGAGGAGGAGATCAAGGACCCAATGACTGAAAGAATCAATCAGTTGGTTGCACTAGATGAAATGAGAAGGGAGGCACAGAAAACAAACATCAAGAGACAGCAAAAGGTAAAATATATATTTGATAGGAGAGCTACAGAAAGAAAGTTTTAGAGAGGTGATTTGGTCCTTGTATGGAATGCAAGGAACCAGGATAAGGGCAAACACGGTAAATTTAAGCCCTTATGGGTGGGCCCGTATCAAATCAGCGACACTCATGGAGGAGATTCTTACTTTCTCCAGGCCCTAAGTGGTGAATTATTGGAGTATCCTGTGCACGGTCAGTTCCTAAAGCTTTACTTCTTATAGTGGTTATCTTGTGTGCACATTGTAAACTAAATGTAGATATTTTGTACATGCCTTGTATAGTCAGCCGTGTTTTGAGTTTTGTGTTTTGTCTGGTTTGCCCCGGAGTAGTTTGGTTCTCGCTGCAGTCTTGCGTCTGCACGTCCCCAGTCGGAGCCACTGGTGGTGTTCACCTAGGGTTAGGGTTTTGAAGTTGGTTTACTAGCTTTTATTGTCGTTCATTCAGACCCTTAATGCCTTGGATTCTTTTCCTTGGACTGCTATGTTATTTTTCTATTCTATGTTGGCCTCCTATAACGGGTTCCCTGCTACTAAGTTTCATCCCCATGCCTTAATGTTCATAGGCTAGCCGGCCTAGTGCAATGTGGAATCCACCCTTTTCTTGTCACATGTAGGAAAGTGTCAAGTTTCTGTGTGTGCAAATGATCAAATATGTTAGCAAGCTTGCCAAAAATCTCAATCGGCTTCTAGAAATGGTGAAAATTTTGAGTTATATGCATTTCTAAATGTATATCGGGTTGCATATACATTAGGGGAATCTTTTGTAAGATTTTAGGAATATTCGCCATTTGTATATCGACCCTACTTGTATATCGAGCTTGTATGTAGTACATGCAAGTGAAACATACAAAGGAACACATACATTGCAGGAATATTCTCTAAGGATTCCTTGTTTGTATGTACAAAGGAAAAGGATGCAAAGTTCAAACATACAAGGGAAATATGCATTCATCGCATATTCTAGAAAGATTCCCTGCTTGTATGTTTGTGTTTGTATATTCGGCATACAAACAAAATATACAATGAAGAAATATACATTCCGGACCCGATTGAAAATCAAATGCAGTGAATAATGTTTCAGGTCCGCAGCATGTATATTGGGCGCTTGTATGTGCCAATGTACATTCGAAAGATACAAGGGTTGAGATGCAAGCCAGATTTCAAAGTAACTTCAGCAAGCTTCATAAATTTTGAAATCCACCTTGTATGTATAAGGAGAATGTATATGCACATATACATGGAAATATGCATGGAATGAGGATACAAGGTGGACCCGATTGAAAATTCTAATTTGCTCTATAATAGTTTGGGGTCCGCCTTGTATGATGAACAGTTGTATATGCACTTGCTCTTGCATATACAAGGGTTTTTGACAGGTCAATAGTGGCAATTGTATGTGCATTTGAACATGCATATACAAGGGTGAAAAAGGCAAAATGAAGAAGCGAAAGGCCAACGATAGCAAAAGGTGCCTATGTGGCATGATCTAATTGGCTGGCGACCTAGTCAACGTGATTTTGAGGCTGTGGATCTGAGTGATAGGAGTGAATCAATGGCCTTGTTTTGAATTTGCATCGATGGTTTTTTCTGAGCACGTGCAGCCATCTTTGAGCAGGAAAATCTCCAGATGCATTTGTTGTTGCATCCCGCAGGTAGCTGAAGTATTGATGGCGGTTGTGCAGAAAAGTATGGGTTGAGTTGACAAGTTCAACCACCCAATTTAGGAAGAGGTTCTCCATGCGGTGGCACTTTTCCCTAACATACTTTCTCCCTCCTCCTTGTCCCTCGGCTGCATTGAATTTTCTGAGCGCCATTCCTAAGGCATTGTATCTGGCAGGAATTTTTGACCTTGTCATGTAATTAATTTTGCTAAGTACACAGTCTTGGTATAAAGCTAGACTGTGTTACTCATTGTTGTTGTTGAAAACTGCACAAAATTTTGGTGCTGCAATAGGAATACAACTTTCTGGTGACTCTGTTTCAGGTGTCTTATGAGTTTATGAATTGTATGTTGTATGTATTATGCACAGAATTATCAATTTCATGTTGATTTAAATGAGTAATGCTTCATTGCGTGTGTTTTGCTATTTGTTTCCAGACTGAATGTGTTTTTCTCCTGACTTTAAACATCTAAGGGGTGTTATAGATTCTAGAATATAGGTTTTCTATATTGAATACTTAGTCTCTTACTTCTGCTCAAGGAGTAGATTGAATGTTTTGGATTAAGTGTTGAGAAGAATACATTGCAGTAAGGATATTTATAAGCAGAAATAACTGAATACTTTGTCTTGGGTATTGTCTGTAAGGCAGACATTTTAGAAGCCCCTTGAAATCTGATTATTGTCTTAGGTCTGTGGTAAACATTCACATATATATGTCTACTGACTCGAAGCCCCGGATAGGCACTAACCTGGTCTGGTATCTCTGTTGTAACCCAATGTCCCAGTTTTGCATCTAGATATAAATCAAACTCAAACTTCATATACAAACCTTTAGGACTTAGAAGTAGTTTTAGGATCCAAAATCCTCTGTCTACAACTGAATATAGGCCCAAAGCTAGCCCCTTTGCTCTTATCTCACAGTTTTGGTCTACATAAGAGAGGATTTATCTGTTTTGTGTCAGCATCCCAGTCTTTGCACAGTTATATTTCATGGATGTTGAGTAGGGAATACCCCCCTTGGTTCTGCAGAGCCTAAAGAAGAAGAGGAGATATCTATAGAGTCTATCTCCTATACTGTTGGCCCCTGGCCCGGGAATCCTATTGATCATTGATGGCTACTTTGTAGGGGTGACTGGGAACAAGCATCCAGTCTGGGAAAAATAACAACATAACCAAAATAGATGTAAGCTTCTCTAACTTAAAGAAATAATCCATTCCAAAAATAGGAATACAACTCACTAACATCTCCAAAACTTCTCATAAATCAAACCATATACCTATGGAGACAACTATGCCAAGTAATCCTCAAATGAACCCTCCAGAACTAGAAACTATAGCTCAAGATCCATATCCATGAGAAATCAAAGCATAAAACAAAATGAATCTGAAATAACATGGGCAATACCTATCAGATCATCTTCTGCCGAGTGAACTGAGAATGGGGAATGAGAATGATCCACTAAGATACACTGAGTCTCATAAACTCTCTCCAAGAACAATCTCCTCTCAAGTTCAAACATGAACTCATGTCCATAACAAGTGAAGGCTCCTTGGTTTTTCTGCTGAAATTTCACCATTCCAACACATTATCCCCACAACAAGAGATCTCTAGCTTCACCTCAAGTCTCTCTAGTATCCATGAGCATCCATCAACCAGTACATGCCAAATTCAAAAGCATCCTACAAAATCATGAAGATTCAAGCAAAAGATTAACACTCAAAACCAAAGAGAACTTCACCAGACTACTATCGAATCTCCCACTACATGTCTGCAAAATCCAGGAACACACATGACATCATGATCTAACATCTCCTCCTAAGAGATCACTACCTACTCCAATGAACATAAAACTTGCCAAAGGGGCACCATCATGCCAAAACTCCAATCTTAGAAATAAGAATCCATCATGGCACAATACCATCTCCAATCACATGAAGATAACTATCCTCTAACAATGGAACTCAAGATGTCAAAATAATTTCACAACATATAAGAATCATAATCCAAAAGTCTTACCATGACACCTACAACCACTATAGAAGTTCATCCATCACCAAGTGATAGATCCACATCATTGCCAAAGCTCCCACTAAAATTGTGATACCAAGCTTATCAAGGCGTTATGATAACCATCCTCTCAATGAAGATAATACATGGCTCTTAACACAATCAAATACTTCACCTACAACATCAACAGTACAAAAGAATAAAGTAGAACAAAGATCTCCAAGTCAAGAAGATAAAACCATCACTGTTAAAAGCCCACACTAAACTGTGTAACCAAGCTATCAATGACATCATGATAAACATGCTACAAGTCCAAATAAACAACTACTCAGGCACTCTAATCATCCATCCTTTCATCCCAATACAACATACCAATGCGCAAATGACCACAGACAAGGCCAACTAACAAAGTCTGCATAAATACTGAATCAATCTTGTTGATATAGTGAAAGGAAGCAAGGTATGCGGAAAATGCTTCCTACACTGATCTAATGAGGAAAGACTTATGCAAATTTTTACTTCTACAATTACAGATTAAGATACACATTAACAGAAAGATAATAACAATTTTCAAATGTAAACACAAAACTCACAACACAAGATATATGTGGGGAAAACCCTTTCAAGTAAAAAACCCCACACTCCAAAGCCGCCCAATATATTATTCAGGAATCACGAAGATTATAATATACTTATAGAGCAAGCTTTTACAAGAGTATACCCAACTAGAGATCCAGGAGATAATTCGACATCTATAAGATTCTGCATTCAACCTCCATCTCAAGTTCCTGATATATAGGAGATACAATACAGTACATCGCCAATGGTAATTACAAAACCATGAGCTAAAACCACCCAAAAGTGGTGCCCAAATTATTTCCAATCAAAGATTCCTTGTGATATGTCAAACCACACACAACCATGTGTAACTCTTCCCTTTACAACTCTTTTTTATGTCCAACACGTTTTTACATTTCCCAAAACAGAAGGTCCAACTTCTAGAGGCCATAACTTTTGATCCGAGTGTCCGATTGACAAACCGTTTGATGTGTCGAAAAGCTCGTGAAGTGATCTATCACCCTGTAACCCACTTCACTGGTTACAAAAAATTTTAGGACGCTTAGAGAAGTTTTAATACCCAAAAATTGAGTTTAGAACTTTTCTAGTAGTTTCAAAAAACAAAAACTTTAATATCTCACAATCCAAATATGACCTTGAGTTAAAACTCACACAAGATGTTTACTTAGTTGTTCCGCACCTTTTGGAAAAATTTTAGGTCAACCTGAGGTCAATTAAAGGACTTACTAAAAATAGTAAGTCTCGCTATTTTAAGCTCATTTGGAAACTTTTGAAAACTTTCAAGGTTCCAAACCATTTTCCAAGATAAAGGGTATTCAAAATGACCAAAACTGGGAAGAATAGTAACCTTTTGAGGTTGCAAGGTTGAGACACTTTTCCTAACATTCTCCCACTTGTTGAACACCTTGCAAGAGCAAAGGGAGTATTAACACCATGATTTAATTGCTAGGGGTCGTGAGGCCCATAGACTCTGAACACCATCTGAACTTCTTTGTGCTCACAGGTTTTGTCAAGGAATCTGCAACATTCATCAAACTTTCAACTTTTTCTAAGTTTACCTTCCCATCTTCCACCATGTCATGAACAAAATGGTACTGGACATCAATTTGCTTAGTCCTTGCGTGGAAAGTAGGATTCTTCACCAAACATATGGCACTTTGACTGTCACAACAAATAGTAATCTTCCCTACATCAAACCCAACATCAGAACACAATCTCTTAAGCCAAATGGCTTCTTTACAAGCATGAGTTGCTTCCATGTACTCAGCTTCAGTAGTGGACAAAGCGACCACAGGTTTCCGCTTACTCATCCAACTAATAGCACCACCAAACATAGTAAACACATAAGCACTGGTGGATCTCCTGCTATCAATGTCACATGCCCAATCTAAATCCACAAATCCACAAATACAAAGTGAATGATGAGGTCCTATAGGATAACCATGATAACATAGGGAATACTCAGAAGTACCCCACAAATATTTGAACACTCTCTTCACTACATCCCAATGTACCCGTCCAGGATTAGCCATAAATCGACTAAGGACTCCCATTGCTTGGGCAATGTTTGGTCTTGTGCAGACCATTACATACATCAAACTGCCAACTGCACTAGCATAAGGAACTCGACTCATATCCTCTATCTCAGAAAGAGACTTTGGACAATCTTCAATAGTTAACTTTGTCCCCATTGTAACAGGAACAGTCAAAGGTCTACAATCCATCATGTTGAATCTCTCCAACACAGTGTTAACATACTTACTCTGGCCTAACCAAAAAAATTTGTTTGCTCTGTCTCTTCTGATTTCCATTCCCAGAATGTACTGAGCTGCCCCTAGATTTTTCATCTCAAACTGTGCTGACAACTAAGACTTCAAATCAAAAATTAAATTTTTATCATTCCCAATGAGTAACATATCAGAGACATACAATGCAATAATGAAAATACAATCATTGTCAACCTTGTAGTAAACACAATGATCTCATTTCGATCTCTAAAATCCAATACTCAACACAAAAGCATCAAACTTCTAGTACCACATCCTAGGAGACTATTTCAAACCATACAAAGACTTTCAACTTGCAAACCAAATTTTCTTTACCTTTCACCACGTAGTGCTCTAGCTGTGACATATAGATTTCCTCCTCCAAGTCACCATGAAGGAATGTTGTCTTCACATCCATATGTTCCACTTCTAGATCATACGATGCTGCAAGAGATAACATGAACTGAATAGATGTCAGCTTTGCAATAGGAGAGAAAATCTCACCATAGTCAATTCCCTCCATCTGAGAATACCCCTTCACAACCAATCTAGCCTTATATTTCTCAACACTGCCATCTACACCAAATTTCTTTTTGAACACCCATTTGCATCCAATAGGTTTTCATCCTTCAAGCAAAGGCACCAAGTCCCAAGTATTATTCTTTTCCAAAGAAGCCATCTCCACTTCCATGGCCTCCTTCCAGGAACTTGCATCTTTCATACCCATAGCCTCTTTCACAGTTCTAGGTTCATCAGTTGTAGAAATCAAAGTAAAAATACAATTGGAATCATGCAATGAATAACCAAACCTATCAGGTTGCTACCTTATCCGTGTGGACCTCCTCAAAGGTTGAGGTTGAGGTTCTTCATCTTCTCCTAAACTTTTAGAGCTACTAGAGCTCTCTTCATTATCGGGTCCAATAGATGTTTTTGGTTCAACTTTCTCAAGGGTGGAAGGAAGTTGAACCACATCATCTTTCTTCTCTTCTTTCTCTAGCTACAAGACGACAGAAGAAGGATTGAGCTCTCTAAAGATCATGCTTTTGCTATATAGAACTCTCTCAGGTACTGGATCCCAAAGCTTGTACCCTTTCACACTGATGCCATAATCAATGAAGATACACTGTACAGCCTTGTTCTCCAACTTAGACCTCTTCTCCTTAGACACATGTGCATATGCCTCACAACCAAATACTCAAATGTGTCTTAATGAAGGCTTTTTACTAGACCATACCTCCATAGGTGTCTTATCAACGAGCACTGATGTAGGAGACCTGTTAACCAGGTAACAAGCGGTAGCAACAACTTCAGCCCAGAACTTTTGTTCAATACCAACTCCACTTAGCATACTCCTTGCCCTCTCCATCAACGTTCTATTCATCTTGTCTACAACTCCATTCTGTTGAGGGGTATACGGAGTTGTCTTGTGCCTCTCAATCCCCTGTTCTTTACAGAACTTGTCGAAATCTGCTGAACAGTACTCACCACCATTGTTAGTCCTCAAACACTTAATCTTTCTATCCTTTTGATTCTCTACAAGAGCTTTAAACTCTTTGAATCTATTAAAGACTTCAGATTTACTTCTAAGGAAATACACCCATGTCCTTCTACTGTAATCGTCAATGAATAAAACAAAGTAAATAGATTTTGAAATTGAAGGAACATTAACAGGACCAAACACATCAGAATGAATCAAATCCAACACCTCAGAAGATTTGTGAGAACTGGAATAAAACTAAACATGGTTTTGTTTTCCATAAATGCAATGTTCACAGAAATCAAACTCAAGGTTACAATCATTCATACCCTCAACAAGATTTTTATTCTTTAGGGTCCTTAAACCCTTTTCACCAATGTGACCAAGCCTTTGGTACCATAACATTGTTTTCTCATCTAGAAGTTTCATCTCCATAGAATGAGCACCCTTAGGTACCCAGAAAGCATGACCATCAGAAGTAGATGCAACAGTCTTCTTCACTACTGGTTCCAATGGTGAGGATGAAGACTCTGAAGCTCTCTTTTTTAAAACAGAGGCATTATTGCACTGTACTGCGCATGAATCAAGCTGAAACAGAGTACTAATCCGAACACCCTTAGCCAACACCATAGATCCTCTAGTCATCTTGCATCCTCCATTTGAGAAAACAACCTACACACCCACATCATTTAATTTGCTTACAGAAAGAAGGTTCCATGTCAAACCAGGGATATGCAGAACACCATTGATTCCCTTTATTCGCCCATCAACGAATCGAATCAAGACTCTTCCATGGCCAACAATATCTAGGTGAGAGTCATCACCTAGGTACACCTTTCCACCATCATATTCTTTATACTTTGAAAACTAGCCCCGATGCGAGGTCATGTGAAAAGATGCACTAGAGTCAATAATCCACACATCCTCATATGGATGTGTTGCCAAGGCAGTGACAAATGCTTCTCCTTCATCCTAAGAGGACTTGTCAGAATCCGAATCATTATTCTTCTTCTTTTTCCTTTTCTCCTCCTTGCACTCCTTGCGGAAGTGACCAGGTTTGCCGCAGTTCCAACACAGGGCCTTGGACTTTCCAGGAGATTTAGATCTTCCTTTTTCTTCCTTCTTATCCTTTTTCTTTCCCTTCTCTTTAGAACTACCATGAACCACAAGAGCCTCCTTAACTGATTCGGAAGTCTTTCTCCACATCTCTTCAGACAACAACGAAGAAACCACATCTTCCATATTGAAGGTGGAAGTGGTACTCCCAATGGCCATAACAAGGTGGTCCCACGAATCTAGTAAGGAACACAGTAATGTCATACATCAATCCTCCTCCTTCATCTTCACACCAATAGAGGTCAACTGGGCAACAAGCATATTGAATGTATTCAGGTGATCAGTGACAGATCCTCCATCTTCCATCTTCATAGAATACAATTTCTTTCACAGGAATAACTTGTTCATCAGGGATTTAGCCTGATAAACATCTCCAAGCTTCTTCCAAAGATCCTTTGTAGTCTTCTCTTCATGGATATTTAGGAGCACTGAATAAGCCAAACAGAGTCTTATCAAACCCTTTGCTTTTTGATCTTTGAGATCCTAGTCTTCTTGAGACATTATTGTTGGTTTTGTACCAGATACCGCTTCCCATAAATCTTGATCTACATGCATGTCCTCCATTTTGAGTTTCCACAACTTGAAATTACTACCATTAAACTTCTCTATCTCAAACCTCCCAGATGTGCTCGCCATCTCTTACCTGCAACAAAGATTTCAAAATCCTCTGCACAAGCTCCCACTCAAACGAAGATCAGCTCAAGAAACCCTCTACCCAACAACTAGAACCAAAGGTGATCAGGCTTTGATACCAACTGAAAGGAAGCAAGGTATGCAGAAAATGCTTCCTACACTAATCTAATGAGGAAAGACTTATGCAAATTTTTACTTTTATAGTTACAGATTAAGATACACATTAACAGAAAGATAATAACAACTTCCAAATGTAAACACAAAACTCACAACATAAGATATACGTGGGGAAAACCTTTTCAGGTAAAAAACCCCACACTCCAAAGCCGCCCAATATATTATTCAGGAATCACAAAGATTGCAATATACTTCTAGAGAAAGCTTTTACAGGAGTATACCCAACCAAAGATCTAGGAGGTAATTCGACATCTATAAGATTCTACATTCAACCTCCATCTCAAGTTCTTGATATATAGGAGATACAATACAGTACACCACCAACGATAATTACAAAACCATGAGCTAAAACCACCCAAAAGTGGCACCCAAATTATCTCCAATCAAAGATGTCTTGTGATATGTCACACCACACACCAACACATGTAACTCTCCCCTTTACAGCTCTTTTATGTATCCAACACATTTTTACATTTCCCAAAACAGAAGGTCCAACTTCCGGAGGCCATAACTTTTGATCCGGGTGTCCAATTGACGAACCATTTTATGCATTGGAAAGTTCGTGAAATGCTCTAACACCTTGTAACCTGCTTCACCGGTTACGACAATGTTTGGGACGTTTAGAGAAGTTTTAATGCCTAAAAATTGAGTTTGGAACTTTTCCAACAGTTTCAAAAAAATAAAAACTTTAATATCTCATAATCTAGATATGATCTTGAGTCAAAACTCACCCGAGATGTTTACTTAGCTGTTCCGTACCTTCTGGGAAAATTTTAGGTCAACCCGAGGTCAATTGAAGGACTTACTAAAAATAGTAAGTCTCACTATTTTAAGCTCGTTTGGAAACTTTTGTAAACTTTGAAGGTTCCAAACCATTTTCCAAGATAAAGGGTATTCAGAAAGACCAAAACTGGGAAGAATAGTAACCTTTCGAGGTTGCAAGGTTGAGACACTTTTCCTAACATATAGATAGTCCACATCTGAATCATCCCACTATAATCAAATAGGTGATCGGCCCACAAAACTGCATAACTCATAGATTCCAAACATAAAACATCCAAACTCATCATCATATTAGTAACCTGCAAACTGATATAACAAGAAGATAACATGCAGACCACAAGACTCAAGTACCAAATCAACCACAAATCTGATTTGTCAAACAAGTCCACATATGAGTAACCATAGTCAAGGAACCCATCAAGAAAATACTGTAGAAATGATGAGTGAGTAATCACATACCAACATCTCCACACTGATAAAGATACAAACCTCCTCACACCATGCACGAAGCATACATGCAAACTGTAACTATCTTACATCCAGAAACACCCCCAAGGAATCATAATTTAAAAAATAGTTTATTCACAGATCTACAAAACCACAAGTTTTGATTAACCATGTAAAACTTGCAAAAGCACCACGTCACTGACATACATGCAAGTCCATATCCACTTATCATCTGGAAGACCCACGAGTCTGAAAACCACCAATATAATTAAACCAAAATAATGGAATAACACAGATAAGCATAACCATAGATTTTGAATGGAAAATCTACAAAACCCTCAGATCAAATCAATATGAAACTGAGACATGCAAGTACAACCAACCAAAAGGAAGAAGAGGTCAAGAACTCCATGCCAACTTCACAACCACCATGTACAAGCATACGGAGGAGCTAGGCTGTTCCAGAAGCTTTCAGATCATCCAATGATCAACTACATAGCCTACATGCATTTGAGGTTAACAAAACAATGCCTTTCAATGCCAGGGACTAAAACCAAGCACCCAACATAAGCACATTAAACCATAGTCATGACAACCTAAATTTCTCCATGTGATCAGGGAGCCAAGAACAAACACCCAACATGAATACTTTGTTGCAGATGACCATAGAATGAAAGAACATAACCACCATGCATGAGGGTTATTACATACTATCAAACAGGAGCTCCAGATCAATATCATATTAAATCTAACCACATGATCAACTCCATAATACTCCATCTTCTCCATCCTTCAAATGTCTGTTGTAATTTCCTAAAAATAAGATCAACTGCAAGACTTCCACTCAAACAAGGATTAATAATCAACCAATTCCTTCCTACATATTCCCTCAAGCTTTCCAAGCTAAGAAATCACAATAGAAGAAATACCCAGAATCTTGGACACCATGGAACCACCGTAGTTTTGATACCAATTGTAAGGGAAAAGAAGATCCCAACATGCACCTTACAGCACCCTATATTTTACTTAAATAGTTATTCAATAACTTGATGCAAGTACATACTACTATGCCCTTAAAGTGGAAATAGACATAGTTGATTTCCCATCTCATTAATCCTTAGAGGAAAGATAATGTAGGTTACAGATCTAAGAAAATTTCAGTAGCATAATGACATGTAAATTAACACTTTAAGAACATGAAAGAAGAAGAATAGAAGAAGGATAGAAAGAAGAGAAGAGAGACCAATATAGTGGGGAAAACCCTTTTGGGTAAAAAAACCCCACACTCCAAAGCATCAAACTAATATATTAATCTGCAACAACAAACATGTTACAATACACTTGCAGGCTCAAAGACTTAACATGGAGATTTACATCTTGCTTCTCTGGAGGAAAAACTGATAGCATAACCCTGCATAAAAATCTCCTCACACAAACTTCTCCTCAAGCCTTCAATTTATAGACCTCTCACAACCAAGAAACCATTATGTGGTTTTCAAAACCATGTGTGAAACCTCTCATGAGGTGTAGTGCCCAAAAAAGTGAGATTCCAGTCTAAAATTAAGCTCTCACGTCCAAAATATTGTCCCCTATTTTTTACCCTTACAGTTGTCATAGAATCTGTCATAATATCACTAAAAATGGTCCTTCCATAATATACTACTAAGTGGGCATCTTTGGACAACTAATAAATCATTTTCAAGGCACCAACATGTGGCACAAGTGCCAACTAAAAATTCAAATGCCCCTCTTTTATGCCGGAGCTGAAAAAATAATAACCAATAGTGGGAAAATATTAAATGACAAATAAGAATTAATAACAGAAAATTTTGCAAGGTTGAGACACCTAATTTTCCAACACATACAACTACCCGAACCACCTGGGTAAGTGCAGGAAGATGGGGGGCCAAAAAAGGGTCTTAAGTGGCCACTTTTTTTCTGAAATCAGGAAATACTGGCCTTGGATGAGAAATTGAGCATAGTTACACTCAAAATTTGAAGATGCAACCAAAACAATGTTTGTAGCACTCCGAGTGTACTTTCTAAACTACTATTTTTTTTAAAAAAATGGCATAGATTAAGGGGTTCAAAAGAGGGAGCCACAGAAATTGGTGTTGTTTCTGTCAAAAAAACATAACATAGCATGTTTTGTGGCTCCCTCAAAAGGTCAACTTTTTTTTGATATTTTTAAAATCTCTTCAATGAGAAATTAGCTAATAGCATGTAGTTTATGCCTGATTTTTCTGATAATTTTTTGATGAATATTTGATTTTTTACTAATTTTCAAAGTGGACACATCCTAAAAAATAGAATTTTGGCCGTGCTACCCCTATAAATTTTGAAAACTAATCGAAAATCATTTTTTTCTTTTTTTAATATTTGTAAAATGGAGTCTAGTTTCTAAATATGTAATTTTTTTGAAATTTCAATGAATAGTTAATTTACAATGAAAAAAAGACCAAACGGTGGTTTTTGCCCAAAAACGGACACACAAACAAAAGAAATTAAAGATGAAAGGCTTAACATTGTTAAAATGTGAAAAAAATTACATCGTCAAATAGCTGAGAGAAAGCCTAACATTACTCAGGAGTTTGATTTGTTTGACCTTGAAACACGTACAAATCTGAGGGTTAGCACGAACGAAATTATGTAAAATCTTGAAGAATATGGAAAAACACGTCTGTTACTGTTCAAAAGGCACTACAAGCCTTTGGGTTGGAAATCCAAAGCAAATCCCAAGCCCAAGGCTTGGGATTCCCAAAGCAAGACATAATGCGAGTGCATTATAATGCACTCGCGTTATTCTTTTCTTTGCATTTTTCCTTTTCCACAAAAGTTTGTGTTGTTTTTCATGTTTTAAATAATGCGAGCGCGTTATGTTCAACTTAAAAAATTTTATGTTTAAGGCTATTAATCATGTATATATGTATGCCTATATGTATGTATGTATGCCTATATGTATGTATGTATTTATGTATGCCTATATGTATGTATGTATAGTGTCGAGGGTAGAGGAGGGTAGAGATGGGAGTGAGCCAAATAGGGGAGGAGAGGGGTGGATAAGGATTGAGTGATTAAGGTTTAAGGTTAAGGGTTGAGCATTTAGGGATAGGATTTAGAGTTTAGGGATAAGGGATTAGAGTTTAGGACCTTGAGGGATTAGGGTTTAGGGTTGAGGCTTTAGGGATAGCATTTAGGGTTAAGGGTCGAGGGATTAGGGTTAAGGTAGAGTGTTGAGGGTAGAGGGATTAGGGATAGGGTTTAGGGTTGAGGGATTAGGGTTTAAGGTATAGTTTAGTAGTTCTTGTGGATAGAGCCACTAAACAATGGGAGATTATTTGCCTGTTTCATAACAATATACCTCCCCTAAGTGCGGGGTGGATAGCAAGAAACATAGATGTACCCCAATGCAAAGCTTTTCTCATAATGATCATCCTTCTGATCTCAACTGTTAATTACTCACTGTGGATGTACCATACGCAAAGCTTTTCTCATAGTGTGTACACCTATTGGCATAATGAACCCCAAATGGGCTAGAAAAACATGCCATATAACATTACTAACATTAAAAAAGTTTATAGCCATTTTTCTGACATATTCTTGCAACTCAAATATCTTTAAGAGAAGAGTGTCAAAAATGATGGATTTAACAACCTAACATAAGGCAAAGCAGTTTTGTTGGGTTTAGGGATAGGGTTTAGGGTTGAGGGTTGAGGGTTTATGGTTTAAGGTATAGTGTTGAGGGTTGAGGGTTTAGGGATAGGGTTTAGGGTTGAGGGTTGAGGGATGAGGGTTTAGGGTTGACGGATTAGGGTTTAATGTTGAGAGTTGAGGGTTGAGGGTTGAGGGTTTACGGATAGGATTGATGGTCAAGGGATTAGGGTTAAAGTAGAGTGTTGAGGGTAGAGGGATTAGGGATAGGGTTTAGGGTTGAAGGTTTAATGATTGAGGGTTGAGGCTTTAGGGCTGAGGGTTAAGGGATTGGGGTTTAAAATATAGTGTTGAGCGTTGAGGGTTTATGGATAGGTTTTAGGGTTTAATTTTTAAGGGTTAAGGATTGAGGGATTGTTTTTAGGGTTTAGGGATAAGGGATTAGGGTTTAAGGTATAGTGTCGAGGGTTGAGGGTTTAGGAATAGGGATAGAGTTTAGGGTTTAGGGATGAGGGATTAGGGTTGAGGGTTGAGGGATTAGGGTTTAAGGTATAGTGTCAAGGGTTGAGGGTTTATTGATAGTGTTTAGGGTTGAGGGTTGATGGATTAGGTTTTAGGGTTGATGGATTAGGGTTTAAGGTATAGTGTTGAGGGTTGAGGGTTTAGGGTTGACAGATTACGGTTTAGGGTTGACGGATTAGTGTTTAATGTCAAGGTTAGGGTTAGAGTGTCAAGGGTAGAGGGATTAGGGATAGGGTTTAGGGTTGAAGGTTTAAGGATTGAGGGTTGAGGCTTTAGGGATGAGGGTTTAAGGCTTAAGATATAGTGTCAAGTGTTGAGGGTATATGGATAGGGTTTAAGTTTTAAGGGTTAAGGGATAGGGATTAGGATTTCAGGTATAGTGTTGAGGGTTGATGGTTTAGGGATAGGGTTTAGGTTTGAGGGATTAGGGTTTAGGGTTGATGAATTAGGGTTTAATGTTGAGAGTTGAGGGTTGAGGGTTGAGGGTTTAGGGTTTAGGGTTCAAGTTTTAAGGGTTAAGGGTCGAGGGATCAGAGTTAAGGGTTGAGGGATTAGGGTTTGATGTTGAGGGTTGAGTACATTGAGGTTCGAGGGTTAAGGGTTTCGGGATAAGGGTTGAGGGTCGAAGGATTAGGGTTAAAGTAGAGTGTCAAGGGTATACGGATTAGGGATAAGGGATTAGGGTTTAAGGTATAGTATCGAGCCCGTTGAGGGTCTAGGAATAGGGATAGCATTTAGGGTTTAGGGATGAGGGATTAGAGTTGAGGGATGATGGATTAGGGTTGAGGGTTGAGGGATTAGGGTTTAGGGTTGAGGGTTGAGGGATTAGGGTTTAAGGTATAGTGTTGAGGGTTTAGGGATAGGGTTTAGGGTTGAGGGATTAGAGTGAAGGGTTGAGGGATTATGATTTAATGTTGAGAGTTGAGGGTTGAGGCTTTAGGGTTTATGGTTTAGGGATAGGATTGAGGGTTGAGGGATTAGAGTTAAGGGTTGAGGGATTAGGGTTTGACATTGAGGGTTGAGTACATTGAGGTTCGAGGGTTAAGGGTTTTAGGGTAGCGTTGAGGGTCAAGGGTATAAGGATTAGAGATATGGTTGGAGGGTTTAGGGGTAAGGGATTAGGTTTTAAGGTATAGTATCGAGCCTGTTGAGGGTCTAGGAATAGGGATAGCGTTTAGGGTTTAGGAATGAGGGATTAGAGTTGAGGGATGACGAATTAGGGTTGAGGGTTAAGGGATTAGGGTTTAAGGTATAGTGTTGAGGGTTTAGGGATAGGGTTTACAATTGAGAGATTAGAGTGAAGGGTTAAGGGATTAGGATTTGACGTTGAGGGTTGAGGGTTGAGGCTTTAAGGTTTAGGGTTTAGGGATAGGGTTGAGGGTCGAGGGATCAGAGTTAAGGGTTGAGGGATTAGGTTTTGACGTTGAGGGTTGAGGTTCGAGGGTTGAGGGTTTAGGGATAGGGTTGAGGGTCGAGAGTTTAGGGTTGAGGTAGACAAGGAGTGACTGAGAGACATAGAGAGGGGAGAGGTAGAGAGGTGAGGGGGAGAGATAAGTGAGATATAGAACATGAGCTAATGGAACTAGAGGTGAGATATTGTAAAGGTGCTATCAAAGGTGAGATAGGCACAAATAGTAATGGATCAATCTATAGCAGGACAAAACGCGAGCTAGTAAACAATGGGAGATTATTTGCCTGTTTCATAACAATATACCTCCCCTAAGTGCGGGGTGGACAACAAGAAACATAGATTTAGGGTTTAGGGATAGGGTTTAGGGTTGAGGGTTTAGGGATAGGATTTAGGGTTGAGGGTTTAGGGATAGTGTTGAGGGTTGAGGGTTTAGGGATAGGGTTTAGGGTTGAGGGATTAGGGTTTAGGGTTGATGGATTAGGGTTTAATGTTGAGAGTTGAGGGTTTAGGAATAGGGATAGCACTTAGGGTTTAGGGATGAGGGATTAGGGTTGAGGGTATACAATAAATAAACTAGAATTTAGGCAGGCTTGGGAAAATTTTGTGAATCATCATGGGTTGGAGATTGGAGATTTTGTTGTGTTCAAGTACATATCCAAGTCATTTTAAGGTTAAGATATTTCAAATAATAGGGTGTGTGAAAAATATCAATGTTATTCAGCTTATGAATACCAACATTGATACAAATAAAAGATGCCCTTTTTTCTAATAGAATATGTAGTTCAAGTCAACCAATGGGCAGCAAGTTGCTAAATGAATTGGTTTCTGATGGGGAAAACAACAATGATGTTGAATCAATGGAAGAAAATCAAAATTAGGGTTGAGGGTTGAGGGATTAGGGTTGAGGATTGAGGGTTGAGGGATTAGGGTTTAGGGTATAGGGTAGAGGGTAGAGGTTTGAAGGTTAAGGGATAATGTTCAAGGTTGAGTGTCCAAGGTTAAGTGTAAAGGGTATATAGGGTTTAAGGGTTTAAGGTTTGAGGGATTAATGGTTTAAGAGTTGAGGGATTAGGGTTTAAGGCATAGTGTCGAGTGTAGAGGGTTTAGAGACAAGGTTTATGGTTGAAGGTTTAAGGGTTGACGGTTGAGGCTTTAGGGTTGAGGGTTAAGGGATTAGGGTATAAGGTATAGTGTTGAGGGTAGAGGGTTTAGGATTTAAGGTTTAAGGGTTGAGGGTTGAGGCCTTAGGGATAGGGTTTAGTGTTTAGGTTAAGTGAGACACCTAGATGACTAAGGATAGATGAAGAGGCAGACAAGGAATGACTGAGATACCTAGAGAGGGGAGAGGTAGAGAGGTGAGTGGGAGATAGAGGTGAGAGATAGAGAGGTGAGGCGAGAGATAGAATAAAATGAGAGTGAAGTTGACAACTTGAGGGAAAGATGGGTAAGGAGGAGGGAGAGAGGTGGAGAGGAAGGGAAATATCTAGAGAGCCCTGAGAGATATACAAGTGAGAGACCTACAACCTAGGGATTAGAGTGAAGGGTTGAGGGATTAGGATTTGACGTTGAGGGTTGAGGGTTTAGGGTTTAGGGTTTAGGGTTAGGGTTGAGAGTTGAGGGATCAGAGTTAAGGGTTGAGGGATTAGGGTTTGACGTCGAGGGTTGAGGGTTGAGGTTCGAGGGTCAAGGGTCTAGGGATAGGGTTGAGGTTCAAGGGATTAGGGTTAAAGTAGAGTGTGGAGGGTGTAAGGATTAGGGATAGGGTTGGAGGGTTTAGGGATAAGGGATTAGGGTTTAAGGTATAGTATCGAGTCTGTTGAGGGTTTAGGAATAGGGATAGCATTTAGGGTTTAGGGATGAGGGATTAGAGTTGAGGGATGATGGATTAGGGTTGAGGGTTGAGGGATTAGGGTTTAGGGATAAGGTTTAGGGTTGAGGGTTGAGGGATTAGGGTTTAAGGTATAGTGTTGAGGGTTGAGGGTTTAGGATTAGGGTTTAGGGTTGACGAATTAGCATTTAATGTTGAGGTTAGGGTTAGAGTGTCGAGGGTAGAGGGATTAGGGATAGGGTTTAGGGTTGAAGGTTTAAGGATTAAGGGTTGAGGCTTTAGGGATGATGGTTTAAGGCTTAAGATATAGTGTCAAGTGTTGAGGGTGTAAGGATAGGGTTTAAGTTTTAAGGGTTAAGGGTTGAGGGATAGGGATTAGGGTTTAAGGTATAGTGTTGAGGGTTGATGGTTTAGGGATAGGTTTTAGGTTTGAGGGATTAGGGTTTAGGGTTGATGAATTAGGGTTTAATGTTGAGAGTTGAGGGTTGAGGGTTGAGGGTTGAGGGATAGGGTTAATGGTCAAGGGATTAGGGTTAAATAAGAGTGTCAAGGGTAGAGGGATTAGGGTTTAAGGTATAGTATCGAGCCTGTTGAGGGTCTAGGAATAGGGATAGCATTTAGGGTTTAGGGATGAGGGATTAGAGTTGAGGGATGACGGATGACGGATTAGGGTTGAGGGTTGAGGGATTAGGGTTTAGGGACAAGGTTTAGGGTTAGGGTTGAGGGATTAGGGTTTAAGGTATAGTGTTGAGGGTTTAGGGATAGGGTTTAGGGTTTAGGGTTTAGGATTAGGGTTGAGAGTTGAGGGATCAGAGTTAAGGGTTGAGGGATTAGGGTTTGATGTCGATGGTTAAGGGTTGAGGTTCGAGGGTCAAGGGTTTAGGGATAGGGTTGAGGTTCAAGGGATTAGGGTTAAAGTAGAGTGTGGAGGGTGTAAGGATTAGGGATAGGGTTGGAGGGTTTAGGGATAAGGGATTAGGGTTTAAGGTATAGTATCAAGTTTGTTGAGGGTTTAGGAATAGGGATAGCATTTAGGGTTTAGGGATGAGGGATTAGAGTTGAGGGATGATGGATTAGGGTTGAGGGTTGAGGGATTAGGGTTTAGGGTTTAGGGGGGAGGTATATTGTTATGAAATAGGCAAATAATCTCCCATTGTTTACTAGCTCTATCCACAAGAACTACTAAACTATACCTTAAACCCTAATCCCTCAACCCTAAACCCTATCCCTAATCCCTCTACCCTCAACACTCTACCTTAACCCTAATCTCTCGACCCTTAACCCTAAACGCTATCCCTAAAGCCTCAACCCTAAACCCTAATCCCTCAAGATCCTAAACTCTAATCCCTTATCCCTAAACTCTAAATCCTATTCCTAAATGCTCAACCCTTAACCTTAAACCTTAATCACTCAATCCTTATCCACCCCTCTCCTCCCCTATCTGGCTCACTCCCATCTCTACCCTCCTCTACCCTCGACACTATACATACATACATATAGGCATACATAGATACATACATACATATAGGCATACATACATACATACATGTAGGCATACATACATACATGATTAATAGCCTTAAACATAAAAAAATTTAAGTTGAACATAACGTGCTTGCATTATTTAAAACATGAAAAACGGCACAAACTTTTGTGGAAAAGGAAAAATGCAAAGAAAAGAATAACGCAAGCGCGTTATAACGTGGCTTGGTTTTGACGAGCCTAAGGCTCGTCATTACCAAGCCATAACGCGAGCGCGTTATAACGTGAGCGTGTTATAACGCTCTCGCGTTTTGACTTAATTTTTTTTTAAATTAATTTGGCCACTTTTTGGCCCCCCATCTTCTTGCACTTACCCACCTATTCTCATACAATTTACATACTAGAATAACTATATTAATTTTAATATAAATTTGGATCACAAGAATCAAACATAAAAACCTAGTGTCAAGGAATAAATATAGATCATTCTATCACACTTCATAGAGATGAGGAGCTATGTTACAAGACCTATTGGCAATCTTCTAAGTTGGTGAAACCAAGATAAAATAAATCTTGAGCTACAAAACTCAAATCACAATTATCCTAAGGCTCTTAAGTCTATATCATCTATGTTTAAAGGTCCATTGGAAGTTTACATGACAATATGTTTGCCCCCCTTAAGTCAATTCTTAAAAAAAAAAAATTGATACAAGGTTAGCAAAATAAGCTTCTAGTAAGCAAGATTTCTTGGAGCATTGTTGAAGGCAAATAAGTTCATGACCACCATAGATAGTGTGTAGGTATAAGTTTGGTACACCATTTCTAATTAAATGTAAGTTGTATTAATATTAAAAAACATAAAATTACAGTGCCTTGTAAGTTTTCTAATTCACAAGATCTCTATTTCATGTTTAACTTGGAATTAAGCTTAAGTCAAAAAAATATTTTATCTAAGTTCAACATAGTTAATTTAGTAATAGTAGAGGAGATAAGCTATTAATTAGGCATTATGTTGACAATTCATTATATTTTGATTAAAATTAAGTTGGTTTTTAAGGGACCATAAACCCTATACAAAACTAGATTTTGAAAGGGTCTAGAACCTTAAAAAAAACAAGGCTTTGGCCAACAATAGCCTAACACCAACGAAGCTGCAACCAAGCTACCATTATAGACCATACCAAACTAGAACTGATCTACACAACACTGGGCCTTGACCTTGCAATCCGAACACCCTTGACTTGGGTGTGGGATTCATATACATGATTAGGAAGACCTATCTTCCTTCTTTGAACAATTTTCCACGATACATCATTTTCAAAATCCTTAGATCAAGGAGAGAAGAAAGGGCTAAATTCTACCTTCGTCCCAATCTGAGGCACCTCACACATAGAATGTCTAGTCGACGAAACTAAACATTGCATTGAGTCCACAGGTAGAGCAAGATCAATGGACCTACCAACCAACACCAAGAGGGGGTTAAGAGGTGGGATAGTCCATTATGTTAATGTGAATTCATCCCAATGAATCAAAAGAAAAATCTTACTTATGTTCAATAATTCTAATTTAGTAATAGTAAGGGCATTGTGTTGGTGGGTTCATTATCTTTACGTGAATTCATACCAATGAATTAAATTTTATTATAAAATTGGAACTTTTTATAAAATTAATGTACTAAAGTTACAATTTTATTTAAAATATAACCATTTTTAGTTTTAATTTTTTTAATTTTAAATTAAAAAATCAATCCATAAATTAGACATTAAGTCATTTTTTTGTGCTTTTATATATCATTATATAATTTATGATTTTTATATAAAAATATTTTTATTTAAATAGAAATTTTAAAGGTGGCATCTAATAACTTTATTTTATTAATCTTTAATATGCTCTAATAATTTAAATATTAGACTCTTTGAACATAGCCTATAATATAGCGGTAAGTTATAGTAGTTTGAAAACATGATTTTGTGTTTGTCCCTTCGAGTACAAAGATGAAGTCCTCTCTTCCTCTGTTTGTGGCCTTAAGCTTTTTTATCAATAAAAAAAATATTAGACCCCTTAACTATTGGATACAATCATATAAAAGATGTTTTTTTAAAAAAATCTTGAAGAAGGATCATGTAGTATGATCCGAAACATCGATTTAATTTTATCTCAACACACTTTTACCCAGAAATATTGTATACAATACTGAGTTTGACAAACAATTTTGCAAAATCTATATTCTTTATTTCAACAAAATATAATGGGCATGGATTTCTTTGTCTTTCTTTAGAGTGTCTTTGTTATTGGACTTTTTCCTCAAAATGAAAAAAGAATGTTTCTTACCTTTTTCGTTAAAAAAGAGATAAAAGTAAAAGTTGTGTAAAAACCCTTAAGATTAAAAGGGGTAAAAAAAGGAAATTATGTGATTTGTATTTAATTAGCTTTAGAAAAAGGCAATAGAAAATAAATGATATCCAAAAAGGATAGTCCGAGAGATAAAAATGGGAAAAGAATTAATTTTTAATGTTAATTGTGATGTGAAAGAGTGTGATGGTTTGGAAACCACCCCTTAAAAGATTATATAAAGCATTTATGTGAGACTTGGAAAGGGCATGGAGAACACTCAAGGAAGAAGGTAGTTCGGCGGGCTATGGGCATTGGAGAAGGAGCATACAGGGTGTGTCTAACTCAGGGTACATGGTATACCTAGAATTGTCTTGGCCAATGATTTATGTTGAACAGTTGCTCTGTTGAGCATGTCTTACATGTGTTTTGAATAGAACAATTCCTCTAGAGTGTGTCATAGCTAAGAGGGCCTAAACCACTGAGATCTTCTTGGGGGTGAGAGTTGCCATTTCTAAAGTTGTCTCAGATAAGTATTAGCTGACATTTAATTTCAAATATAAGTTTTGAATATTGAAGATAATAAATATAAACGTCCCCTATTATTTTTAATATTGAATTTCATATTCTAAATGTTGATTTATGTATTTATTCAAATGTCATTTCTTTTAAAAGTGTATACTCACCCCTTAAAAATATATGATATTTATGTTGGATATGGAAATTGGCAAGTTATAGTCTTTAACCCCAAAAAAATAATGTATAGATAGGAATGGGTACAACGCTTGGTACACTATGTGGACAAGCTTATGGTGCACATAAACAAGAGATACATGGAATTTACATGCAACGGTCTCAGATTGTTCGCTTTGGTTGCACAGTGGCACCTCCTTCTATTTTTTTACCACACCTATCTTAAAGCCCCTTGGCCAACCTAATGATATTGTAGAGTTATCAGGCAGAGCATCTCTGTGGTGTATTCATATGCTCTTCTCCTTTGTGTTCTTTTACACTCTTAGTAGATTTTTTACATCACAATCAAAGAATTTCATATCTGCATGGTAATCAACAATTGGCACTGTAACCAACATTCTCCTATGTTGGCTCTTGGTGTCCGAATGAAGTATGGGCTTTGAGGGTGCTCTTTTTCCTTAAATGTAGCATGGTTGACTCTTGTGATTATTCAATATGCATATGTTACATGTGGGTGTTGTCTAGATTCATGGACGGGATATTCAATGGAAGCATCTGCAAATATCTAGCCCTTTTAAAAGCTATACGTGGCCTCTAGTGTCATGTTATGGTTAGTTTCCATTTTTTTAATTTCTCAAGAACTTTTGTTTCTAACCATTAAACAAAAATGAATGCTTACTGATTTTTTCTAGATTGCTTTATCAATATGTTGGTGCTTTAGTATTACAGAATATTAGTTCTACTCACAAGAAACATAAAAGATACAGAAGTTGTAGTCGATTCACCTTCTATCTGGTAAGAACTACTCTTCAATAAGTGTAGAAACACAATTATCCACAATTATATGCACATGTTTTTAGCCTCCAGTGTCATGTTATGGTTAGTTTCCATTTTTTTAATTTCTCGAGAACTTTTGTTTCTAACCATTAAACAAAAATGAATGCTTACTGATTTTTTCTAGATTGCTTTATCAATTGGTGCTTTAGTATTACATAATATTGGTTCTACTCACAAGAAACATAAAAGATACAGAAGTTGTAGTTGATTCACCTTCTATTTGGTAAGAACTACTCTTTAATAAGTGTAGAAACATAATTATCGACAATTATATGCACATGTTTTTAGCCTCTAGTGTCATGTTATGGTTAGTTTCCATTTTTTAATTTCTCGAGAACTTTTGTTTCTAACCATTAAACAAAAATGGATGCTTACTGATTTTTTCTAGATTGCTTAAACAATAGGTTGGAGCTTTAGTATTACAAAATATTGGTTCTACTCACAAGAAACATAGAAGATACATAAGTTGTAGTTGATTCACCTTCTATTTGGTAAGGACTACTCTTAAATAAGTGTAGAAACACAATTATCCACATTTATATGTCCATGGTTTTAGTGGCTTATTTAAAGGCTCTTAGTGCAATGTATATATTCTACCAATGTTAAAGAGGAACCATTCATTATTATTTTATTCATATTTTTTAATCATCTCTATGTTTCAACTTTTAGATAAGGAGAGCTTATCAAATTATATGTGAAATATACTATCATTATGGAAATTTTTTATCTTTTAAAAAAGAAAGAAACTAGAATCTAAGAAATCTAGGTTTAGGATCACGTGCTATTTGATCCATCATCAAGATGAGATCAAAATGTTAATTTCAAAAAATTTATGCAATTTAATATTTTTTTAAAAAACCCATTTTTTATTGTTACGAACTACAAAAACCTAAAATCTATATTATAAATCATGTTTCTTTTGTGTTGATGGCAATCTTGCCTCTTTTCTGCTCAAAATAACATTTAATGTGAAATATCTAATGGTAATAGTTCTTGATATTATAAATTGTGTTTCTTTTATGCATGGAGTTTTTCAAATGGAATAAATGTAGTTTTGTGTTGATAACATTTATTCAATCTCTCATTTTTTTTCCTCAAAGTAACATTTAATGTGAAATGTCCAATGATAATAGTTCTTGAAAATTTCTTTGTAAATTTGTATGTTTTCATTTACTTGTATTTACCTTAAGATTAAAATCAAGGATACACAATTTAAATAATAAATAATGTAAATAAATAAGAAATCAATTTGAACTTAAACCAAAATATATATAGCATTGTAAGTGAGTAGTCCTTGATCATAAATGAATTGACAAGGTTTGGTTTATTATGAACTTGGTTGATAGATAATGCCTTCAAACATCCATACATGTGTCAACACTGTCTTTTTTCTTAAAATATATTAATATTATTTTTGTAGTACAACTTAAACATCAACACACGGGAGATGGTCATTCCACTTGGTTTCCTTGCTTCAACCAAGGATATCTACATATTTAATCGCAATATTGTAATATAGTTTTACTCGATTCCTTTAATCTCACAAGGTGTTGTGTATATGTAGTGTGAGAGTTGCAAATGAACTTTGTGCAGGGAGTCCCAAGGGAGCCAAATTTGTAGTAATTGTTTTCGTCATAACCTCCACAATTATAGGACTTGTAACACTAGTTTTTATTTTGGTTTGTGTAGTGATTTTTCTTAAGTTTTCACAAACAATGTTATTGTACAAAAGTTGTATATAAATTGGCAATATTACTAGCATTTACTGTTCTATTGAATAGCATACAACCAATTCTTATAAGCAAGTAATGTCAAACCTTGTATATCTTCAACTATACTACATGGTTTAATACAATTCATCTTGATTATCTTCTAGAAAATACTATTTTATACGTCATTTTTTTGCTTAACCACCATTAGCATCATTTTATCTGTTGTATTATATTCAAGTGTTGTTGTGGAATTGCGGTGGCAAGCTTTTCTTGCCTATACAAACATTGGATGCTACTATATAATGGGTGTTCCATTAGGCATGATTCTTGGTTATGTATTTCATTTAGGAGTTATAGTGAGTAAGAATTCATGGTAGAAATCATTGTGGATATATGTAATAAAGTTTAATTATTTATATATTTGTTATAATGGCTATTATTTATTTCATTGGGGATTTAGTTGGGAATGATATTTAGAATTAAGCCTAAACTCTACCATTAATGTTTATCACATGGTGAGCAGATTGGGATATAGAAGTCACTTTTTTAAAAAAAATATTATTTCAAATTCTATCACCTCTTAAATGATAAGAAGTCATTCGATTTATTTTTATTTACTTCACAAATTGAGGTTGATATTTAGGAAATTATTGCTCTTTTATCTAACATGTGTTTTCCTCGTTTATAGGCCAAAACAATTGAAAGTAAATTGAATCAATGGTCCTCTACCCAGCCTCAAAATGAAAAGAATAAACACTTAAGCATGTGTTTCCCATTGAAAATGTGTTGTCTTTTGTTCAATTGGTAACTCTATTTTTTTCGTTAATAAGTTAGTCTAATACAATATTTTTGTTGGTTATTTTAGTAGGATATTGAGAATTTGGGAGATGGTGTTGTAGAGAAAAGTAAACAAGAAGGTGGTTAATAGCAAGGCAATGAGCATAGAGTTGAGTTTTGATAAACAAAGTCAATGGCAAGGCTATACAATAGTTAGACTACTGAATGATCTTTTTTTTTAACGATGAATGGTGCTATATACTTGTATATTAAAGAAACAAAAATATAATTTACAGTTCACATAAAAAGCGAGTGGAATGGAATCACACCCCAAAGTCTAAATTGAAGACAAAAATTAAAAAATGATCAAACCACTAAGCCACTAGGGCTATATGAGTAGAAGGGGGGATCCTTATCAAGAGGGCCCCAACCATTCAGAAGATCCTAGTCATTAGGAATAGGCTCCCAACCCGTTACAATATCATCTATGTCTATCTTTTTCTTGAGTAGAATTAGCATGCATAGTGGAAATTGCGAGGTACAGGTTGGAAAATTTCCCATTGTTTGACCAGCTAGTATGTCCATGCTAAGAAGAGGAAGAATGTCCATGTGGCAAGGGAGACCAACCATGACATCTATGATGGGGGGAGCCATGTGAGCCACATTTGGAGCTATGGTTGAGGTCACAATGGTGCCCACGTGGCAAAGAGGCACGCCCTTGTGGCAAAGATGCATCCCTACTAGCAGGATAAGGCAACACACAAGCAATCGTACAAGGGGCATTAGCCTAGTGCTTTATGAGATTTTGCACATGGGAAACTTCCAAAGCCACTTTATTAGCCTCAACCTATATCTATAACATGACATTAGAGAATATAATAGCTTTAGTATACATAGAAAAATACTTGTCCACAACAAAATTAGAGCATATAATAGCTTTTAGTATACATAGAAAAATACTTGTCCACAACAAAATTAGAGAAGACAACATAATTTCGATATTTCCAAATAGAAAAAATAATTTCGACTCTGAAAGCATGCCAAATTTGAGTGTCTCTATCCAACATTTTGGGTCAGTCTCCTAACAGAATCATATGCCAAGAAAAAGGCTTTCCCTTAAGAGCTTAAAAAAATCATGAATCCATCTCCAAGCAACTTGGGCTTATGTGTGGATCCAACACAAATGCTTGAGAGTTTCCATATGTCCACAATCGATAAGACGAGATCCAGTGGGAAGACCCTGATACAGGAGACACCAAGCAAAATGAGCCAACTTGGGCTCTATAAGAGTGGACCAAACTATTTAAAACCTATTGTGTCATTAAGAAACAATGGACTAGAGATTCCGTCCAACATCAGATTGAGTTTGAAACAATTGGCAAGTGGGGAGAAAGCTAAGAATATCCCTTAAAGGGTTTGTAATCCCTGAAAGGAGCATTTGGATACCATTTTTAGTCCTTCCACCATGGCTTAGTGCATCAAATTCTAACCTTATGAATTATATTGAGAAACCAATTCCACACTGGGGTTGAAAGACTCCAAATTTCGGTTACCAAGCTTGTATTTAGTTTTGACTTCAAGCCAAGAAAGCCAAGTCTTAGTGGTTCTAGAAAAAAGGTTTGAAATGGTACAAATCCAACGTTTGTACAACCTTAACGCATAGACCCAAGGAACTTTGGCAAAGGGTACTAAATGATCTTTAACTAAACATTGTCATTTAATCGTTAAATAATAAATTTTATATAGTGTAAACTTTCATACCAAAGGAAAGAACTGCAGTATTCATTAAAACTAGTAACAACACCTAAGGTGTTATTGCATGGCTGATAGGCACATATATAAATAAGCATCTCGGCCAAGCACTACATATTTATGTTTTTATCGTAGAATTGTATTTTCCATGCATAGTGACCCAGAAAATATTAATTCTATATCTTTTTATTCGAGAGGTGGGTTCCAATGAAACTTTGCTCCATCTTTCACGAAACTGAGATTTAATTGTTTTCCAAAAAAAAAAATGACATTAAAATTGTACTTTTGCAATGGGATGCATTATCGATGGTATCAGACACCCATATAGAAATAATACTTCTCTCTTTAAACGTTCTTCTCTCTTCTATTGAGAAACGAAACTAAAAGACACAAACATAATATACAAAATAAACATTGTAAAGAAAAAAAAAAAAAAAAAACTTTTATATATATATAGGGTCTATACCCTTAAATATATAAAAACAGACAATTGAATATATGTATATTTCTATAATTGTCGTATTTGTAACTGATAATGTATCCATATCTGATACTGTATCTGTTTCCATGCAATTTTGTTCTCCTTGCTTGGACAACAAGATGTCCAACAATGTGACCCAATGTCACAAATGGCCAGTGAAAGACTTATTGTTGAGAAGATATCTCAACGTAGGCTAGGCATTCTACCTCAATTTCTGTCAAAAGAGAAATTATGGCACTCTCAATTGGTTTATAGCAACGTATGAATATTTTACTTTCATTTCTTACCAAAGTTGTTCAGAATGTAAGCTTTAATTTTAGCTTTATTTAGCTCAGGGAACCGGAGGGGAAAAATCAAAGCACATGATTTATGAACTCCATGGCATTTCTGATCTCAGGGAATAGAATACACAATTTTTGGGTTCTAATATTTCTCTAAAGGTTGAAGCAAAACGGTGATCAAAACTGTTGAACCACAATTCAGTCTAATGCAGTATGCATTAAGAAACAAGTTTCTTTTTGCAACACACTTTTCCATTTGGTAACAGAAACCTGGAGCATATTGTTAAATTATTTTGGCCAATGTTCATTCCAAAAACTTTAATAAACACCAAAAAAAAACCAACACTAAATATTGCAATGCCTTCAAACATCTTTCTTAATCACATACAATCATCCCATATCACCCAATTCAATTCTAGTGGGGATATTCTGTGCAAAAATTTTATGCTATTCATATAATATTTTTAGAACCATATAGCTTGTATGCACAATTTATGTTAATAATTATTGCCAGTAGTGATCAGATTAGCATCAGAGTCTCATTGTTAGGTATGCATATGGCTATAGAGAGTTTTTGATTCAAACAAAAGCCAAAATTAATGCTCATATAAAGATTAATGTGAACCTTCGACAGTGCTCCCAAAGAATTTGGAGCATGTACACTAGTAAATGATATTGCATAATATACAGTGGTCGAGAATCATTTAAATTGTGGCATTTTTCTTTATATTATTAGCAATACTTAGATACATATCAGAATATTAGATTATACATTATTACCCTAAGCAAGTCCACACTTTTACTTTTTGAATTTAAGGCCAATTTTAAGCATAGTGTTGATGTATCAGAGTTCTTGTCCAAAGTTGACACATTTCTTCCTACTTTGAGCTCCAAAGAATATCACTTTATACCAAAAGCTGGCATGGAAAAGTTGTTCATATAGGCTGGGACACAACTTGATCTCACAGTGATCCTTGTATACCTATCTGCACTCGCTTAACTTTTATTTTCACAAATGGGCAATTTGGAGAGGCAAAGTTGATCAATTCTTACAGAAAACAGCACTTACCATTGAAGTTCCCAAATAGCTCAGTTAACATTACCATTGTAAGAGAACCCAAAAAAAAATGAAGCACCACTATCAAAAAATATATCAAACCAAGGTTAAATGAAGTACCACCATAAAAAAAAATATATCAAACCAAGGTTTGTTTGCTATTACGTGGTCAATGAAAAATATGAAACTATTTGTACTTTCAAATGAATTACTAGAAAAATGTTTCAAAGTCTTCATATAAAATGAAAAATATATCATATCTTATTTTATTTTTGAACAAGAGATAAGAAAGTTTAAAGATCAAAGAAGTAATACTTCGTAAACGAAGAGGATGCTTCAATCCCCTAATAAGAAAAACTATGAGAACTGTGGTGAATGCATATAGCATCACTCTGTGATGAGGGTTGCTCCTTTTTACCCTATAAAACATCATATCACGCAACAGGAGCCTGAGGAGCTAGAACATTTTGAACTGCAAGTCTGGGACAATCAAATTTTGCTGCTTAAAACTACATATTGGTATTATACTATAGCGTATCCGTTTCATTATGTACACCATATTTAACTAGGGTGGGTAGCAAAATGGGGTAGCAAGCTAAGTTTTCTTGGTTGTGGGGAATTCTATGCTCACATGTGCTTTAGTCATGGGTAGCAAAATGTGGTAGTAAGCTAAGTTTTCTTGATTGTGGGGAATTCTAAGCTCAAACATGTTTTAGTCAGAGTAGTGTTGGGATGGGCATTATCTAGAGTAGTGTTGGGATGGACATTATCTAGAGGATATGAGTGCAAAGTGTTCATGGTCATAAAGGATGGGTTCATGCAAACCACTATTCAAGTAGATTAGATTGCTCTAAACAACACAGCTGAATCCAACAAATCATCACATAACAAAGTGGATGTATTCAGTCATCCCTTTGATTAAACATACTTGAAAATATGTTTATGTTCATAATCAAAATATAAAGACATAATTTCAGTCAGAATAAAATCTGAGAAAGTAAACCCTTCCAGCAAAGTTGCAATCAACAATCACCATACCCATAAGATTATCCATACCCCTCTTGTTTTAGGTCTGCAAAAGAATAGCATAAAAGAAATTGTTCAAAAAAGACAAAACACAACCATTCGCCTAATGCGAGAATTTATTTCAGAACAAATTCCCATTATCCTCCTCCACATTTTGTCAAACATATAGCGTACCTTTACCGTTCTGCTACATTCCGTTCAGGCGCTTTGTCAAACAGATGGCATGTATTCTCCGTGCGATGATTGAAAGGCCTTCACATCCTTTTTCATGAAACCCAAATTCTTCTTTTCCAGTGATTTCTGTCAAATGTCTTTGTACACACTTCGAAGCATCCTCCTCTGGGGTTTTCATTGCCCTAAAATTTTAATTGAAAATTTGTCTTCCCTTTACATCAATCAAACAAGAAATAAATTAAATTGAAGGGAAAGAAATGAGCAGGAGGAAGGAGGCTTCGGAGGTGTGTACAAGGACATTTTAGCACAAACTATAGTCATTAATTTCCATTGCTAGATACTGGAACCCTCTTTCGGCATGAATGTTGAAGAATACCCATGTAAGGCTTCGGTTTTATCGGATTGGATTTGAGATTCCATTTAAAAAAGACAAAACTTAAAAATATTTAAAATCTTATATACACTTGTGTACCTTGACATTAACGTCTTCCACAAAACTCATGGGGGAATATTTTTGCTCTTGTTTCTTAGGCCATTTTGTCTCTTCTTATGATCCACTATGTACATATGTTTATTGACAATTATTTCATATGTTTTTCACAATTGCCCACCACTTGGGAGAAATTTCTTTCTATACCTTGACATTTTCCTTTCTCCCATTTACCATTTACATTGAATTAACAAACCCTCTTCTAATCAATTTAAGGGTGGCATATATACACTATCTACATGATGTCATCCCCAACATTATCACTTCACCTCAATTGGACTCTTTCACCATTTCAAGTGGAAACTACATATAGTCGGGTGTGATACATTCCTAGCCACATTTTTATTGTTAGATCTTGCCTGATTTATTGGTTGGAAACCTTGTATAAAAAGTGGTGATCACATAACCATCATTTTTACCATTGTACATTTTTTCCCTGGTCTAACCCATTTATTCAATGGCAATGACATCGCTAATTTTTACTTTTATCCATTCCCTACATCTCAATGGCTACATCATAACCAAAAACCTTTGTCAAGGTGTCATTCTACTATGTAGCTCATATGTAACCTCCTCTTCACTTAGGCAAACGTTCATGGATTTTCTTGTTTTCTATTTCCCTCTCTGTTGTTATATTAGAGATAAGGATCTTTTAGAGTTGTGTGTGTACCATTACATTTAACATTTCTATTTTGTAGGATTGCTTTCTTTATCATATAGTAACCACATTTTTTTTGCTTGGATGCATTACAATATAAGAGTTTACATGTGGAGGTGAAGGAAAATGAAAGAGGAGATTGAGAACATATGCTCTCCCATATATATATGATTTTTACATATCTTTTACAAAATTTTATAATATTATGCAATGTACTTTACTTTCATTTAGTGTATATTTTAGTTTAGAATGTTTCTTCACTTAGTGTCACTAGCCCACTAAAGTGTCGAAAAAATATAAGGTCAAAATTTGCCTACTTTGTGATCTCCTTACGTGTGTACACTCATTTGGTGTGCATCACCCTAATTGTGTTTTAAGATCATTTCACATGTTTGTGGCATTTTCTTGATCACCAAATGATAATGCAAAAGAAAACTAGCCTTAGAAATAGCCCCTCTATTGGCCCTAAAAATCTAGGCTCCCAACTCCTCAAAGACACCGAGCTGTGGTAGTGGGAAATAGCGCCATTATTCAAATTGAAAAAATACAACTTTACTTGCGCATTCATGCCCTAATCCTTACTACATTTTTAATGGTAACTTACCTAGGTAAATGCAAGAAGATGAGTACACTTTTTGGCAAAAAAGTGGAAATGTTTTTCCTGTTTTTTAAATTTTGTCATACTTGTAATAAAAATTTGAAGCACTTGCACATAAAATATTAAGATCGTGTAAAAATAAGAAATGTAGGATTTTGTTTCTAGTTTTCAAATATGTATTTTGTTCTAATACCCAGATGATGAAAGTTGGTTTTTTTATTAGATGTACAAAAAGTGGTTTTTTAAAACTCCCTTGTCTTTTGTCAAAGCATGCATGTGTACAACCAGCATAATTTGACCTAAATAAAGGTTTTTTTTAATTCCTTTTGTGGAAAGATGCACGGGATGTTAAATTTTGGTCAGGATATTTTTTGTATTGATAAATATTTTTTTTATTGATTTTTTAATGGCCTTAATTAGTGTTTTTTAAAACCCCTCGTGTACGACCAACATAATTTGAGCTAAACTAATCAATTCACTAAAAAATTTCATGTAAAGAATGATATTTAGATTGGTTAGACATAATTTTTTTTCAAGAAACTTTCAAAGTCAAAAGTTATTAAAAAAATAGTAACGTATGTTATTTCAAGTTTATGAGTCTGTTTGTTTAGAAAATAATTAATAAATAGAAAATTATGTTCAATAGTAGAAAAAATTACATATTTGAAAACTGGACTTTCAGATCTACAATGAGTTTTAAGTTCGTTAAAATATTCTAAAAAAAAGTCGCCAACCACAATGGTGAAACTAGTTTTTTTCTCTTATTGTTTTCATGGTCTCCTAGTTGCAGGTCCAAGGCTTAGGCTTGGGTTTCCAAGCCTTTAACAAGCCTAAAACCAATGCAAATTGGCAGGTTTGTAGTTTGAATTAATTAGAAATGGGTACCCATTTCAAAATGGGCACTAATTTCTTATTTAGTTGTTATTTGTTTTTTCATAAATTTGTAGTACGACAGATACTCTGCAACATTCATTTTTATTAGTACGGCTGACAACAACGAATTTTGTGACTTTTTTATATGCAAAATGTCAATTCGAGCTCTCAACGGGACATATTTTATGCAATTTTTATAGGGATTCAATCATAAGAAGAATTTTCAGATGAAATGAAGTAAAAAATCTAATTTTTACAAGGATTCAATTTTTTGGAGAGATCAAACAAATATCAAGCAAATATCATATTGTACAAAGGATCTACATCTACTTGTATTTCATAAATTTTAAGGGATCCAACTCTAAGTATAATACAATATTATTTGTTGATTTTATCAACACAATTTGGTAATCATGAGATCAAATAAACGTCAACAAAAAAAAAAAGAGGAAGGTTATGATAGTTGAAATTGAAACACATCGAGAGAAAGAGGCAAAACAACAAAGAGATAGGAAAGAGAGGATTAAAAAAATAAAGAATGATGTAGCATCCAGTTCGATGACTATTGAAGAGGAGAACATTGAAGAGACCAATATGGATGAAGTGAATGTAGAATATGCAAATGTGGAAGAGGTCAAGAACATGGAAAATGCAAATATAAGAATGAATCCAGGTATGTGTTCAAATCCATTGAATGACAATAAGATTAATTATTTAAAGTAAGCTGGATATAACATTGTTGAGATAAATGTTTCTACTACAAACAAGACAATAAAAAATGAAAATATTTTTTTAAAATTGAAAGTAATGTTTTGAAGGATCTTCGTAGTAAGATATCTTGGAGACAAATTTGAACCCATGCAAATAGATTGTATAAACAGTTTTTTTATAGAAAAACTCTTGGATTTGAATGCCAACTTGTATTACAATTGATGAGATTGTCAAAAATGAGAAAAGTAATGAAAAAGTTAGGCATATTTGTAAAACCCAAAAAGGTGGATGAATCAATGGAACAAGTTATGTCTAGTGTTGCTAATGCTATTGGTTTTATTGGAAAAAATAATCGATCTAAGGATAATAATGCAACACGTTGAGCAATAACAACTGCTTTAGTTAATAAATCAATTGTGAGCAGGGTAAGTGCAAGAAGATGGGGGGCCAAAAAGGGGTCTTAAGTGGCCACTTTTTTTCTGAAATCAGGAAATACTGGCCTTGGATGAGAAATTGAGCATAGTTACACTCAAAATTTAGAGATGCAACCAAAACAATGTTCGTAGTGCTCCGAGTCTACTTTCTAAACTACTATTTTGTTTTGAAAATGGCATAGATTAAGGGGTTCAAAAGAGGGAGCCACAGAAATTGGTGTTGTTTCTGTTAAAAAAACATAACATAGCATGTTTTGTGGCTCCCTCAAAAGGTCAACTTTTTTTTGGTATTTTTAAAATCGCTTCAGTGAGAAATTAGCTAATAGCATGTAGTTTATGCCCAATTTTTCTGATAATTTTTTGATGAATATTTGATTTTTTACTAATTTTTAAAGTGGACACATCCTAAAAAATAGAATTTTGGCCGTGCTACCCCTATAAATTTTGAAAACTAATTGAAAATTATTTTTTTATTTTTTTAATATTTGTAGAATGGAGTCTAGTTTCTAAATATGTAATTTTTTTGAAATTTGAATGAATAGTTATTTTACAATGAAAAAAAGACCAAACAGTGGTTTTTGCATAAAAACGGACACACAAATAAAAGAAATTAAAGATGAAAGGCTTAACATTGTTAAAATGTGAAAAAAATCACATCGTCAAATAGCTAAGAGAAAGCCTAACATTACCCATGTGTTCGATTTGTTCAACCTTGAAACACGTGCAAATCTGAGGGTTAGCACGAACGAAATTATGTGAAATTTTGAAGAATACAGAAAAACACGTCTGTGACTGTTCATAAGGCACTCCAAGCCTTTGGGTTGGAAATCCAAAGCAAATCCCAAGCCCAAGGCTTGGGATTCCCAAAGCAAGAAATAACGCGAGCGCGTTATAACGCGCTCGCGTTATTTATTGCCTTACATTTTTCCCGCAAGCCTGTCTTTTCCCATGTTTGACATAACGCGAGCGCGTTATAACGCGCTCGCGTTATGTCCCACTCAAATTTTTTTACATTCAAGGCTATTCATCATGAGGGTTAAGGCATAAAGGATAGAGTTGAAAGGTTTACGGATAAGGGATTAGCGTTTAAGGTATAGTATCGAGCCCGTTGAGGGTCTAGGAATAGGGATAGCGTTTAAGGTTTAGGGATGAGGGATGACAGATTACGGTTGAGGGTCGAGGGATCAAAGTTAAGGGTTGAGGGATTAGGGTTTGACATTAAGGGTTGAGGGTTGAGGTTCAAGGGTCAAGGGTTTAGGGATAGGGTTTAGGGTCGAGGGATTAGGGTTAAAGTAGAGTGTGGAGGGTGTAAGGATTAGGGATAGGGTTGGAGGGTTTAGGGATAAGGGATTAGGGTTTAAGGTATAGTATCAAGTCTGTTGAGAGTTTAGGAATAGGGATAGCATTTAGGGATTAGGGATGAGGGATTATAGTTGAGGGATGATGGATTAGGGTTGAGGGTTGAGGGATTAGGGTTTAGGGTTTAGGGATAAGGTTTAGGGTTGAGGGTTTAGGATTAGGGTTTAGGGTTGACGGATTAGCATTTAATGTCGAGGTTAGGGTTAGAGTGTTGAGGGTAGAAGGATTAGGGATAGGGTTTAGGGTTTAAGGTTTAAGGATTGAGGGTTGAGGCTTTAGGGATGAGGGTTTAAGGCTTAAGATATAGTGTCAAGTGTTGAGGGTGTAGGGATGGGGTTTAAGTTTTAAGGGTTAAGGGTTGAGGGATATGGATTAGGGTTTAAGGTATAGTGTTGAGGGTCGAGGGATCAGAGTTAAGGGTTGAGGGATTAGGGTTTGACGTTGAGGGTTGAGGGTTGAGGTTCGAGGGTCAAGGGTTTAGGGATAGGGTTGAGGGTCGAGGAATTAGGGTTAAAGTAGAGTGTGGAGGGTATAAGGATTAGGGATAGGGTTGGAGGGTTTAGGGATAAGGGATTAGGGTTTAAGGTATAGTATCGATTCTGTTGAGGGTGTAGGAATAGGGATAGCATTTAGGGTTTAGGGATGAAGGATTAGAGTTGGGGGATGACAGATTAGGGTTGAGGGTTGAGGGATTAGGGTTTAGGGATAAGGTTTAGGGTTGAGGGATGAGGGATTAGGGTTTAAGGTATAGTGTTGAGGGTTTAGGGATAGGGTTTAGGGTTGAGGGATTAGGATTTGACGTTGAGGGTTGAGGGTTGAGGTTCGAGGGTCAAGGGTTTAGGGATAGGGTTGAGGGTCGAGGAATTAGGGTTAAAGTAGAGTGTGGAGGGATGACGGATGATAGATTAGGGTTGAGGGTTGAGGGATTAGGGTTTGATGTTGAGGGTTGAGGGTTTAGGGTTAGGGTTGAGAGATGAGGGATCAGAGTTAAGGGTTGAGGGATTAGGGTTTGACGTCGAGGGCTGAGGTTCGAGGGTCAAGGGTTTAGGGATAGGGTTGAGGTTGAAGGGATTAGGGTTTAGGGACAAGGTTTAGGGTTAGGGTTGAGGGATTAGGGTTTAAGGTATAGTGTTGAGGGTTTAGGGATAGGGTTTAGGGTTGAGGGATTAGAGTGAAGGGTTGAGGGATTAGAATTTGGGTTGAGGGTTTAGGGTTTAGGATCAGGGTTGAAGGTCGAGGGATTAGAGTTAAGGGTTGAGGGATTAGGGTTTGATGTTGAGGGTTGAGGGTTGAGGTTCGAGGGTCGAGGGTCGAGGAATTAGGGTTAAAGTAGAGTGTGGAGGGATGACAGATGACAGATTAGGGTTGAGGGTTGAGGGATTAGGGTTTGATGTTGAGGGTTGAGGGTTTAGGGTTAGGGTTGAGAGATGAGGGATCAGAGTTAAGGGTTGAGGGATTAGGGTTTGACGTCGAGGGCTGAGGTTCGAGGGTCAAGGGTTTAGGGATAGGGTTGAGGTTGAAGGGATTAGGGTTTAGGGACAAGGTTTAGGGTTAGGGTTGAGGGATTAGGGTTTAAGGTATAGTGTTGAGGGTTTAGGGATAGGGTTTAGGGTTGAGGGATTAGAGTGAAGGGTTGAGGGATTAGAATTTGGCGTTGAGGGTTTAGGGTTTAGGATCAGGGTTGAAGGTCGAGGGATTAGAGTTAAGGGTTGAGGGATTAGGGTTTGATGTTGAGGGTTGAGGGTTGAGGTTCGAGGGTCAAGGGTTTAGGGATAGGGTTGAGGGTCAAGGAATTAGGGTTAAAGTAGAGTGTGGAGGGATGACGGATGATAGATTAGGGTTGAGGGTTGAGGGATTAGGGTTTGATGTTGAGGGTTGAGGGTTTAGGGTTAGGGTTGAGAGATGAGGGATCAGAGTTAAGGGTTGAGGGATTAGGGTTTGACGTCGAGGGCTGAGGTTCGAGGGTCAAGGGTTTAGGGATAGGGTTGAGGTTGAAGGGATTAGGGTTTAGGGACAAGGTTTAGGGTTAGGGTTGAGTGATTAGGGTTTAAGGTATAGTGTTGAGGGTTTAGGGATAGGGTTTAGGGTTGAGGGATTAGAGTGAAGGGTTGAGGGATTAGAATTTGGCGTTGAGGGTTTAGGGTTTAGGATCAGGGTTGAAGGTCGAGGGATTAGAGTTAAGGGTTGAGGGATTAGGGTTTGATGTTGAGGGTTGAGGGTTGAGGTTCGAGGGTCGAGGGTCGAGGAATTAGGGTTAAAGTAGAGTGTGGAGGGATGACAGATGACAGATTAGGGTTGAGGGTCGAGGGATTAGGGTTTGATGTTAAGGGTTGAGGGTTTAGGGTTAGGGTTGAGAGATGAGGGATCAGAGTTAAGGGTTGAGGGATTAGAATTTGGCGTTGAGGGTTTAGGGTTTAGGATCAGGGTTGAAGGTCGAGGGATTAGAGTTAAGGGTTGAGGGATTAGGGTTTGATGTTGAGGGTTGAGGGTTGAGGTTCGAGGGTCAAGGGTTTAGGGATAGGGTTAAGGGTTGAGGAATTAGGGTTAAAGTAGAGTGTGGAGGGATGACGGATGATAGATTAGGGTTGAGGGTTGAGGGATTAGGGTTTGATGTTGAGGGTTGAGGGTTTAGGGTTAGGGTTGAGAGATGAGGGATCAGAGTTAAGGGTTGAGGGATTAGGGTTTGACATCGAGGGTTGAGGTTCGAGGGTCAAGGGTTTAGGGATAGGGTTGAGGTTGAAGGGATTAGGGTTTAGGGACAAGGTTTAGGGTTAGGGTTGAGGGATTAGGGTTTAAGGTATAGTGTTGAGGGTTTAGGGATAGGGTTTAGGGTTGAGGGATTAGAGTGAAGGGTTGAGGGATTAGAATTTGGCGTTGAGGGTTTAGGGTTTAGGATCAGGGTTGAAGGTCGAGGGATTAGAGTTAAGGGTTGAGGGATTAGGGTTTGATGTTGAGGGTTGAGGGTTGAGGTTCGAGGGTCGAGGGTCAAGGAATTAGGGTTAAAGTAGAGTGTGGAGGGATGACAGATGACAGATTAGGGTTGAGGGTTGAGGGATTAGGGTTTGATGTTGAGGGTTGAGTGTTTAGGGTTAGGGTTGAGAGATGAGGGATCAGAGTTAAGGGTTGAGGGATTAGGGTTTGACGTCGAGGGCTGAGGTTCGAGGGTCAAGGGTTTAGGGATAGGGTTGAGGTTGAAGGGATTAGGGTTTAGGGACAAGGTTTAGGGTTAGGGTTGAGGGATTGGGGTTTAAGGTATAGTGTTGAGGGTTTAGGGATAGGGTTTAGGGTTGAGGGATTAGAGTGAAGGGTTGAGGGATTAGAATTTGGCGTTGAGGGTTTAGGGTTTAGGATCAGGGTTGAAGGTCGAGGGATTAGAGTTAAGGGTTGAGGGATTAGGGTTTGATGTTGAGGGTTGAGGGTTGAGGTTCGAGGGTCAAGGGTTTAGGGATAGGGTTGAGGGTCGAGGAATTAGGGTTAAAGTAGAGTGTGGAGGGATGACGGATGATAGATTAGGGTTGAGGGTTGAGGGATTAGGGTTTGATGTTGAGGGTTGAGGGTTTAGGGTTAGGGTTGAGAGATGAGGGATCAGAGTTAAGGGTTGAGGGATTAGGGTTTGACGTCGAGGGCTGAGGTTTGAGGGTCAAGGGTTTAGGGATAGGGTTGAGGTTGAAGGGATTAGGGTTTAGGGACAAGGTTTAGGGTTAGGGTTGAGGGATTAGGGTTTAAGGTATAGTGTTGAGGGTTTAGGGATAGGGTTTAGGGTTGAGGGATTAGAGTGAAGGGTTGAGGGATTAGAATTTGGCGTTGAGGGTTTAGGGTTTAGGATCAGGGTTGAAGGTCGAGGGATTAGAGTTAAGGGTTGAGGGATTAGGGTTTGATGTTGAGGGTTGAGGGTTGAGGTTCGAGGGTCGAGGGTCGAGGAATTAGGGTTAAAGTAGAGTGTGGAGGGATGACAGATGACAGATTAGGGTTGAGGGTTGAGGGATTAGGGTTTGATGTTGAGGGTTGAGGGTTTAGGGTTAGGGTTGAGAGATGAGGGATTAGAGTTAAGGGTTGAGGGATTAGGGTTTGACGTCGAGGGCTGAGGTTCGAGGGTCAAGGGTTTAGGGATAGGGTTGAGGTTGAAGGGATTAGGGTTTAGGGACAAGGTTTAGGGTTAGGGTTGAGGGATTAGGGTTTAAGGTATAGTGTTGAGGGTTTAGGGATAGGGTTTAGGGTTGAGGGATTAGAGTGAAGGGTTGAGGGATTAGAATTTGGCGTTGAGGGTTTAGGGTTTAGGATCAGGGTTGAAGGTCGAGGGATTAGAGTTAAGGGTTGAGGGATTAGGGTTTGATGTTGAGGGTTGAGGGTTGAGGTTCGAGGGTCAAGGGTTTAGGGATAGGGTTGAGGGTCGAGGAATTAGGGTTAAAGTAGAGTGTGGAGGGATGACGGATGATAGATTAGGGTTGAGGGTTGAGGGATTAGGGTTTGATGTTGAGGGTTGAGGGTTTAGGGTTAGGGTTGAGAGATGAGGGATCAGAGTTAAGGGTTGAGGGATTAGGGTTTGACGTCGAGGGCTGAGGTTCGAGGGTCAAGGGTTTAGGGATAGGGTTGAGGTTGAAGGGATTAGGGTTTAGGGACAAGGTTTAGGGTTAGGGTTGAGGGATTAGGGTTTAAGGTATAGTGTTGAGGGTTTAGGGATAGGATTTAGGGTTGAGGGATTAGAGTGAAGGGTTGAGGGATTAGAATTTGGCGTTGAGGGTTTAGGGTTTAGGATCAGGGTTGAAGGTCGAGGGATTAGAGTTAAGGGTTGAGGGATTAGGGTTTGATGTTGAGGGTTGAGGGTTGAGGTTCGAGGGTCGAGGGTCGAGGAATTAGGGTTAAAGTAGAGTGTGGAGGGATGACAGATGACAGATTAGGGTTGAGGGTTGAGGGATTAGGGTTTGATGTTGAGGGTTGAGGGTTTAGGGTTAGGGTTGAGAGATGAGGGATCAGAGTTAAGGGTTGAGGGATTAGGGTTTGACGTCGAGGGCTGAGGTTCAAGGGTCAAGGGTTTAGGGATAGGGTTGAGGTTGAAGGGATTAGGGTTTAGGGACAAGGTTTAGGGTTAGGGTTGAGGGATTAGGGATTAGGGTTTAAGGTATAGTGTTGAGGGTTTAGGGATAGGGTTTAGGGTTGAGGGATTAGAGTGAAGGGTTGAGGGATTAGAATTTGGCGTTGAGGGTTTAGGGTTTAGGATCAGGGTTGAAGGTCGAGGGATTAGAGTTAAGGGTTGAGGGATTAGGGTTTGATGTTGAGGGTTGAGGGTTGAGGTTCGAGGGTTTGATGTTGAGGTTTGAGGGTTGAGGTACATTTCGGTGTGACATTTAAATTGTCTTGCCGATATACACTGTAAAGGTTATTTTGTGGACTTTCAAGGATTTTTTCACCTGTGTTAATGTTCAACTTGTTTCGCTCTGCATCAAGGGATTACGGTTTGACGTTGAGGGCTGAGGTTCGAGGGTCAAGGGTTTAGGGATAGGGTTGAGGTTGAAGGGATTAGGGTTTAGGGACAAGGTTGAGGTTGAGGGATTAGGATTTGACATTGAGGGTTGAGGGTTTAGGGATAGGGTTGAGGGATTAGGATTTGACATTGAGGGTTGAGGGTCAAGGGATTAGAGTTGAGGGTTTAGGGTTTAGAGATCTATAGCAGGACAAAACGCGAGCGCGTTATAGCGCGAGCGCGTTATAACGCGCTCGCGTTTTGTAATTCTACTGAAACGGTAAAAAAGTGGTTACCCCCGTGATCCAGGCCCACATGCTCTATTTTCTTATTGATTCTGCGCGTGCTCCGACAAAAAAGAAGTGCTTTCATGCTATTGGGAAGTTCACATGCACATTTGACACATTGTACCACCTTTGCATGATCTTTCCACCACCTTTTCTGCTTTGCCAACTTGAGAAGGAGGAAATAACATAGTTTTCAAACCAAATTTGATAATATTTATACAAGTTTCAATTTTTGTAGTATTGCAATGTTAATTTTGATTCAATTTTAAGAATTTAACATTGAAAAGGAATCAAGTGGTGAAAAACTCAAATTGTTGAGGAGTTTGATGCAAGAAGATAAAAACACTACATAATTGGGTACTCTCTCCATTCAAATCTTCGTTTTTTAGGTATGTCAAGTCTTTACATGCATGTTCTTTACATTTTCCTTATTTCGGATTGAATTACTTTATCATGCATTATCATACATGTTTAAAATAGACACATTTCCAATCAAGAAAGCAACCTACAATCTCACATGATGCCATGTATATTTTCTACACTTGGGCTCTTTAATAATTATGTGTAATAAACAAACCTTAGTTCATACCATGATGTCAAACTATACAAGAATAAATCCTTACAACATAAAAAAAATACAATCCCACTATTATCATGTATTCATTTCTTAGGAACTAATATTGGTCTCTTTATCATGCTACAGACAAATTCTCCATCATGCCGAGGAAACGATCAAGAATTAAACCAACACAGGAAGAGATAGAAGCTAAGAATGCAAAGAAAGCAATGGCTATGAGGGAACTTCGTGAGAAGAGGAAATTGGACACGATAAATGAAGACATACCAATTGAAGAGGAACCACAACCATCACAAAGAGATATGGTATTGGCGGCACAAAGAGAACGAATGCAAAAACTTCGTGGTACGAGAGATTTAAATACCATAGTTGGAGACACATCCTTTATCGCAAGACAACATGTAGGGACACCATCTACCACATCTCAAGTTGAGAGTACATCATCACTCACATGTGATGAGAGGTACGCCATCGTTCCCACCTCAACCTCAAAGTATGTCATCTATTCCATCTTCGATCGAAGGTATGCCATCTAACCCATCTCATTTAAATATTCATGAAATTCCTAATGTTGAGATGAATTTACCTAACTTGACACCACCTAGAATTTTGCATAGAAAGCCAAAGTATTTGATTGATATTGATGAGAATATTTTGCAGCCAATGGAAGGTAAGATTCCAAAACGCACTTGTAGAAGATATGCTAATAAGATTTGGAGATTGTTCTTTGAAAAGTTAAATGAGACTGCAAGATGTCAACTATTCGTTGAAATGATGCGAAGTATAAAGTATAGGTCTATCATGAAGATTCTTGGGTTGAGAACATCAGAGGCTTCAAGTGAAAAATCTATTGTCAAGAATCTAATGAGTGCGTATGAGAGTGTGGGTAACACCTCACGCACAAAAGATAGTAATGCAACACGGCGTGTGATTACATCGACTATAGTAAGTAGTCAAACGAGGAAAGCTCGTCTTATTAGAAAGACAAGTCAAAAATTGAGAATTAATAGGAAAACTTTATCAAGAGCCGTTGGAAGACGCCAAAGAATTGAGGACACTAATGCCAATGAATTATGGGCGTTCTCGGGGAGACTACCACGAAAAGATAAACCAATTGTTGAAGCATTGAGGTCACTAATTGAAGACTTTTGGAAGAATTACACAAGGGTATCTCCGAATCAAAGGGATGTGGTAAGAAGGAGAATTGGTAGTCAGAACCGCGAGCCACATCCAAAGCATTTTTTGGATGAGACTCAAACACAGTTTTATGGTAAATTTCTAGAGAAGTATCCTCAAATTAAAATTTGTCAAAGATATTTTGAAATGCTAAAACCTTTCTATGTTAAGATAAATCACACACGCACTACTTGTTGTTGTAGATTACATATTGAATTTTCTAACCATTTTGATGCTTATAGGTCTATATGTTTAGATATGCATACTAACAATGATTTGCAGGGTTGTGCCATATGTGCCCCACCAACATCTTCAAGAGATTTCATATCAAGAATTTTATGTGAAAGAGAGGAAGGTCAAATATTCTACAAGAAATTATGCTTGGATGGCACATGCCATCGTTGTGGTGGCTTGCAACATTTGCCAATATGTGAACATATGGAAATAACACATGCGGTTGGAAATGAACTAGTAGAATTTGGCAAGTATAAAATAGTGGCATACAATACAAAAGATGGTAAAGAAGCAAAGAGGTGTGAATTAGTTATTGAAAAGATTCCAGTGTATCAGTTTATGCCTATATTTCGTGACAGCATAGTGTATGAGTATGCAAGACATGCCCATAGAGCTCGATGGTTGGACTTGCAATTCAAGTTATGCAAGGACACATTTCCAGTTGGTAGCATTGTTTCAGTCGTCGACTTTGCAGAGAACTACAGTCTACAGCCACAGCGTGAGGTGCAATCACAATATTACAACTCCACACAGGTTTCTATATTTGTGCACATCGCATTCATTCATGCGAATGATAGTACAGAGGATGACAGAAAGATCATAAGGGAGTATCATTTCTATATTAGTGATGATCGCACGCATTCTACAGAGTTCGTGCAAGGTTGCTTTCAGGTGTTCTATAATGATTTGGCTAGAAGGGGCATATCGTTCAGTCAGCATATCATATGGTCGGATAATTGTGCATCACAATTCAAGAACTCGCGGAATTTCTATTGGCTGAGTAGGAGGCATAATTTTATAGGTATTCAACATATGTGGAACTTTTGTGAGGCCGGGCATGGAAAGGGGGAGCATGATGGTGCAGGAGCATGTATCAAAAGAGCCATAGCATGAGAAGAGTTAAAGTATAAAGACAATGCAAAGTTGACAGATGCAAAATCGATTGTCGAGTGGTGTAATGCTTCCATGGGTCCAGGTAATGAAGGTAAGTCTCTAGTTCGTAGATTTTTTTGGTTGATAGATGATACTAACATTGCACCATATGAGGATTGTTGTACACTGACAGGATCAAATGAGATGCACTCTTTCAGAAGTTCAATTGCAGGTTCATGGAGTATCCATACACGAAAGATGTCATGCTTTTGTTCTTCCTGTACAATTCAAGTCTGGGATGAGTGCGAGTCAAAGGAGTGGGTTGACGAATGGCAGTTAAGTTATCTTAGCCCACTTGACACGTATCGACCCCCGACGGTACTGGAACTAACACAGATGGAATCGTCAATTGACTTTGACCACATATCAAATTTAGTTCAACCAGGTAATATAGGGCACATATATGCATCTAATTTCATCTAGTTCAACCAGGTAATGTCATCTTACTTTGTAGTGTTTTTGTAATGTTGACTAATTTCATCTAATTTGCTACACATATCAATGTAGGACACGTATATGCAGTTATTGCAGATGAAGATAATGAAGAGGGAACAGATTATTACTTATGCCGTTGTGTTGAGGCCAAAAAGAAATTGGAGGCCCCTGTTACAGATGGAGAAAACATTGAATACCCTACAGGATCAGTGGTTATTACTGGAACATGGCTTAGAAGGTACCCACATAAGAGTGTTAATATTTGGCTATTTCAGGACTTTGACATGCATCGAAAGATTCTTCATTACTCGAACCTTGTCGTGGCATCCAATGTTCATTTGATAAAGTATCGGGGTAGACCTTTGAACAAAATATTGTGGAAGGTGCGTGAGTCTGACCATGAAGCAATACTTGACACAATAAAGAGTAGAGCAGATCCAGATGGTTCATTGGATTAATTTGTAAGTATTCACATTGATTTTGTAAAGTTATGTTACATTGAGTTGTAAGTATGCACATTAATTTGTAAAGTTTGTCTTTTTTTATTTCCTCCTGCATTTTTACACATATGTACACATTTTTACATCATCATGTTATGCATTTTTGGTGTCCTGCTCCTGATGCGACCAAACTCATAACTCACCCTACTAGACACCATTTGATGATCTCTCCAACACTCTGGATCCAGGGCGCCCAATCATGATGATGACCTATATACCATTCTCCCAAGGCGCTCATAATGAATGAATGATAAGGAGCGCCTTGACCTCTATAATCAAGGTGATTTTAAGTCACTTTGAGTCATTTGGGGTCAGTTTGAGTCTTTGAGTCATGTTGCAAAAAAGTGTCAATGTTGTCAAGTTGCACAAAGCAACCTTTGCATTTTTGGTGTCTTGCTCGTGATGTGACCAAACTGACTGTTCCAACACATTCAGATGGGTACATTTACGCTAGGCATGGTCCTATTTTTCACCCAAACATGTCGAAACAGTCTGAGCTACATTGTACCAACGATATCCCTGAAGAGTCCAAAGTGCAAAAAGGCAGCAATCTTTGACGAGATGTTACTCAAAAATTGTGTCACTTAGAAACATTCCGTCTGAGGCAATGGGATCACGTAGAGTGCCTCTACAATAACCTCTCTCGGTTTTTTATAGCTCTGAGGCATTTGCCCGTGGTGAAAGGTTTTCTGTTGCCCCAAAAATCGTCAGAAGGAGGCAGTGTAAAGTTGCAAAGGGGTGAAACTTTCGTCCTGCTCCTGATGCGACCAAACTGACTGTTCCAACGCGTCCGAATGGGTACATTTATGCTAGGCATGGTCCTATTTCTCACCCAAACATGTCGAAACAGTCTGATCTACATTGTACCAACGATATCCCTGAAGAGTCCAAAGTGCAAAAAGGCAGCAATCTTTGACGAGATGTTACTCGAAAATCGTGTCACTTAGAAACATTCCGTCTGAGGCAACGGGATCACGTAGAGTGCCTCTACAATAACCTCTCTCGGTTTTTTATAGCTCTGAGGCATTTGCCCGTGGTGAAAGGTTTTCTGTTGCCCCAAAAATCGTCAGAAGGAGGCAGTGTAAAGTTGCAAAGGGGTGTAACTTTCGTCCTGCTCCTGATGCGACCAAACTGACTGTTCCAACGCGTCCGAATGGGTACATTTATGCTAGGCATGGTCCTATTTCTCACCCAAACATGTCGAAACAGTAGGAGCTACATTGTACCGACGATATCCCTGAAGAGTCCAAAGTGCAAAAAGGTAGCAATCTTTGACGAGATGTTACTCAAAAATCGTGTCACTTAGAAACATTCCGTCTGAGGCAACGCGATCACGTAGAGTGCCTCTACAATAACCTCTCTCGGTTTTTTATAGCTCTGAGGCATTTGCCCGTGGTGAAAGGTTTTCTGTTGCCCTAAAAATCGTCAGAAGGAGGCAGTGTAAAGTTGCAAAGGGGTGTAACTTTCGTCCTGCTCCTGATGCGACCAAACTGACTGTTCCAACGCGTCCGAATGGGTACATTTATGCTAGGCATGGTCCTATTTCTCACCCAAACATGTCGAAACAGTCGGAGCTACATTGTACCGACGATATCCCTGAAGAGTCCAAAGTGCAAAAAGGCAGCAATCTTTGACGAGATGTTACTCGAAAATCATGTCACTTAGAAACATTCTGTCTGAGGCAACGGGATCACGTAGAGTGCCTCTACAATAACCTCTCTCAGTTTTTTATAGCTCTAAGGCATTTGCCCGTGGTGAAAGGTTTTCTGTTGCCCCAAAAATCGTCAGAAGGAGGCAGTGTAAAGTTGCAAAGGGGTGTAACTTTCGTCCTGCTCCTGATGCGACCAAACTGACTGTTCCAACGCGTCCGAATGGGTACATTTATGCTAGGCATGGTCCTATTTCTCACCCAAACATGTCGAAACAGTCGGAGCTACATTGTACCGACGATATCCCTGAAGAGTCCAAAGTGCAAAAAGGCAGCAATCTTTGACGAGATGTTACTCAAAAATCGTGTCACTTAGAAACATTCTGTCTGAGGCAACGGGATCACGTAGAGTGCCTCTACAATAACCTCTCTCGGTTTTTTATAGCTCTGAGGCATTTGCCCGTGGTGAAAGGTTTTTTGTTGCCCCAAAAATCGTCAGAAGGAGGCAGTGTAAAGTTGCAAAGGGGTGTAACTTTCATCCTGCTCCTGATGCGACCAAACTGACTATTCCAACGCGTCCGAATGGGTACATTTATGCTAGGCATGGTCCTATTTCTCACCCAAACATGTTGAAACAGTCGGAGCTACATTGTACCGACGATATCCCTGAAGAGTCCAAAGTGCAAAAAGGCAGCAATCTTTGACGAGATGTTACTCGAAAATCGTGTCACTTAGAAACATTTCGTCTGAGGCAACGGGATCACGTAGAGTGCCTCTACAATAACCTCTCTCGGTTTTTTATAGCTCTGAGGCATTTGCCCGTGGTGAAAGGTTTTCTGTTGCCCCAAAAATCGTCAGAAGGAGGCAGTGTAAAGTTGCAAAGGGGTGTAACTTTCGTCCTACTCCTGATGCGACCAAACTGATTGTTCCAACGCGTCCGAATGGGTACATTTATGCTAGGCATGGTCCTATTTCTCACCCAAACATGTCGAAACAGTCGGAGCTACATTGTACCGACGATATCCCTGAAGAGTCCAAAGTGCAAAAAGGTAGCAATCTTTGACGAGATGTTACTCAAAAACTGTGTCACTTAGAAACATTCCGTCCAAGGCAACGAGATCACGTAGAGTGCCTCTACAATAACCTCTCTCTGTTTTTTATAGCTCTGAGGCATTTGCCCGTGGTGAAAGGTTTTCTGTTGCCCCAAAAATCGTCAGAAGGAGGCAGTGTAAAGTTGCAAAGGGGTGTAACTTTCGTCCTGCTCCTGATGCGACCAAACTGACTGTTCCAACGCGTCCGAATGGGTACATTTATGCTAGGCATGGTCCTATTTCTCACCCAAACATGTCGAAACAGTCGGAGCTACATTGTACCGACGATATCCCTGAAGAGTCCAAAGTGCAAAAAGGCAGCAATCTTTGACGAGATGTTACTCGAAAACTGTGTCACTTAGAAACATTCCGTCTGAGGCAACGGGATCACGTAGAGTGCCTCTACAATAACCTCTCTCAGTTTTTTATAGCTCTGAGGCATTTGCCCGTGGTGAAAGGTTTTCTGCTGCCCCAAAAATCGTCAGAAGGAGGCAGTGTATTAAGTCAGGATGAAAGCCTATTCACTCTAGGCGCCTGTTTTTGACCAAATCACACATGCGCCTTGAACAACTCTGTCTTCAAGGCGCTTTTCTCTAATCTCTGTAACTCTCCAAATCCACTAAGGCGCAAATTTTACCTCTTGGGCTCAAGATATAGGTTCTTCATCCAAGGCGCCAGAATGGTCCAAAGGCGCATTTCACCTCTAACCTCACCTCTGACCTTACTTGGAGGTGCTAAACCTCATCTCATTGCTCTCCTCCATTACAAGCGCTCACTTACCTCAATCTTGGGCGCATACCAACATCCCAACATCTAAATCACCTAGGCGCTCAAAACCTTCAAGACTCAAGGTGCATTTTATGATCAAACAAGGTATCTCCTGAACAAGGCGCTCATAGTCTCATCAGGGCGTTAATCATCATCATGAGCACTCATATTGTTCTAGGCGCACAGTTATCTCTGGAATGCTCAAGGCGCACATACCCTTCTCTAGGCTAGTTTACACTTATTCAAGGCGCTCATTCCAAACTTACATGAACTCCTCATTACAAGACGCACAAACTAGATGATCCTAGGGCATAAGGGCGCTCATAGGAGTTGTTATGTGTCATTTTGGCCAAGGTTTTCTGGAGCAGTGAAGACATTAGGAAGGGGATGATCGTTTGGATAGTTTTGAATGCTTTATTTCTCCTTGTTTAAACTAGGCGCTCACTGAGGATTGGAGTAGCCTTTGCACCCTCACATCGCGTTAATCGGCGTTTCAGAGGCAATCATAGTATAGGAAGATTTGCGCCTTGAAGAAGAGAGTTATCTGGTGAGTGCTTAGGAGTTCTGGCGCCTAGGGGAAAGGTCTAGGTAGAGCGCCTTCAGACTTTGACAGTGAAGTGCCTTAAGGAGTTGGATGATGTTTTTGCCTAGAGTGGAGATGATGTTTTTAGCGCCTTAAGGATGATGATGGAGCGCTTTGGAGTCAGGTTAGTCTGGAGCACCTTAAGAAGGTAAAGCACTTCAAATGTAAACACAAGTGTTTTGAGCACCCTAATGAGAAGTTGTCTTGGCACCATAAGTTGTTCAAACGAAGATATGCGCCTTGGATAGTTGCAAAGACCTAATTTAGCGCCCAAGGTTGGAAGACTCTTTGTGAGCGCCCAGTGTTTGAAAGCTCTTTGTGTTTGGTGCATTAAAATGAATTTGGCACCTAAATAGTATTGAAACACTCAACTGAGCACCTAAAGCCCATGAGAGAAGTGATATGCGCCTTGATAGGAATATCATGGAAGATGAGTTTACTGAATGGCGCCTTGAATGACTTGGTTGATTAAATGTTTTAGCACCTAGATATGGGATGAATCATTGAGCGCCTTTGGTTGAGATGATGTCAGCACCTTTGAGATTATAACACCTTGGAGTCAAGTTCGAAGGAGCACCTTGAGAAGGTAAAACACTTCAAATGTTTTCAAGGAATTGGAGAAGTCACTTAGTGCCTAGAAGGAATTCCAGAGCAAGAGGGTTGGAGCACCTTGAGCTTCAAGTCAGATATGCGCCTAGACCTCTACCCTTTAGCAAGTTGAAGCCCTCTGAGCCTTGACAACGTGAGAATGCCTTATAGTGAATATGCACCTTGGGCAAGGTTGAATACAAAGTTGAGGAGTATATCATAATGAGTAAGTGCACTGTAGGGTTAGATGATAAAGACTAGTGCCTTGAGTGTCTTGGTCAAAATTTTGACGTGAGAAGTCTTGCAAGATCAAACCCTGGAGTGCGCCTTAGAGAGAACCTATTGATCCTTTGCTTTGACAAGATTTGGGCGCCAAAATGATCCTTAATAAATGGAATGTATCTACACCAATTTTGCGCCTTTAGGGAAGTGATGGTGGCCAGAATGATCCTTAATCTCATGTTTGTGCGCCTAGGTCTAGAAGCAAGATTTGAGCGCCTTAGGATAGGGTTTTTTGCACCTTGTCTTGGAGAGTGAATTTGCGCCTTGGATGATGTTGAAGCGCCTTGGGATGAAATGCGCCCAAACTTATAGAGGGCCTTCAGTGAGGGAGTTGAAGAAAGTGCTTAGAGGAAGGATAGCCTTAAGATCAAACTAAGTACTTAGAAACCTAAGATTAGCGCCTTATTTGAAGTTATACACCTATTCTGGCGCCAGAGAGTGAGTTTGAGTGTGAAGAAGTGAATGTCTGTGCCTTAAAGGGGATACAAAGGGAAGATGATGCACCTTGATGGGTTGATGATGGAAATTTGCGTTTTGGAGCTAAATGTGCGCCTTGAAGGAGATAGTGCATAGAGGTACAATGAATCTTCCGGAGAACATGGATAGACAACTAAGTCTCCAACTTGAGTCTTCTAAGTGAATTGGATAATGAAGAGAGTCTAGTCATTTTGGGCGCTAGTATCAGGATGAATCATCCAAAATGGGTGCCTAGAACTAGAAGGCGCCAATGCATGAGTTCAAGGATCCTCCATTGGAGCGCCTAGCCCAGATGGCTATAGATTGAAAGTTTTAAAGCTAAGTGATGTCTCTTACGTGAATTCCTAGCCCAGGTGCATGTGTTGGGAAAAACTCTTTGGCTCTGGCGCCTAGAATTGGGAGCTTTGTAAGATGCACCAATTGATGAAACATTTCCATTTTGCGCCTAGAATAGAACTCTCTCACATAGTTGAAATTGACTTGATAGAAGGAGATAAGTCTTAAGGACTAGTTTGGCGCCTCACTTGCCTATCTCACCTTTGAAATGCGCTTTGGTTGATGATCATCATTGATGGAACCTAGTGAAATGTAAAGCTATTTGCATCTCCAGAGGATCAAAATTGGATTAGGAGATCATCCTTGCAGTTGAGATTGACAGAGAAGTGTTAAAGGAATCACTTCAAATGGGCGCCTAAGCTAGTTGAGGCGCATATCAATTCCACTGTAACTCCAGACTGACGCTTAGGATCCAGTCATCTCCTAAGGCGCAGTTCCATTCACCCATGACCTCGCTTGGCGTCTAAAACTTGGAAACTCCTTTGGAAAGCTCCTGTTGCGCCTAGAAGATGAGTTTGGGATATCAACTTGCAAAAGGCTTAGAAACTCTTCAAAGATGTTAGGCACAATCCCATGGCACTGGAGCTCAGTTTTGGCGCCTTCAAGGAATAGCACATGAAGGAACTTGGGAGGTCAGGTGCTTGTAAAAGGGAACACCTTGGAACATCTTCCAGGGGTTGAAGTAGTAAGAAAACATCAAGTGAGTCTAGGTGCACTCCCTTGTGTGAACAGTTTAGCTCTGGCGCCTAGCCACAGAGTGAGCCAGAAGAAGTAGTTTGGACATTAGAAGATAGGCGCTCATTCTACAATGAAGCATTCCACCTTCCTAATCAACAAAGACTTGCAAGAATTGACAAAGGAAGCTAAGGCGCACCTTCTACTTGTTTCCACCTCCAGAATGTGCCTAACCTTGAAAGGGGGTTCAAAGATGTTTGTTAGACCTTTTCACTCAAGGCACTCACCTTAGGCGCACTTTCTAAGTCCTTGTCACCTCAAGGAAACACCTAGTTTGGAAGGTGCTTGCCCTGTTCTCCACTCCTTTCAATTGGCGCCTAGAACACAGAATGCATGAAAGGAGCGCCTAGACTCCAGAGGGCTGATTTGGGCGCCTAGCATTTAAAACACTTTCATAATGATGATGTTTTGGCGCCTACTCTTGGAAACAATCCAGAGCATCCATAAACTCTAATTGGCACCTAATGTTGACAAGGCGCAACTTCAGGAGGAGGTCACCTCAACTTGGCGCCCAAGTCAGAAAAACCTGTAAATCCTTCAAATATGCGCCTACCTTGTGAGGTGATGAGTTGAACATTCCAAATCTTCAAATGTTGCTCAAATAAGGAAGACATTGTAACATCAAGGCTTCAAGGCCTGTCCTTGTATTTCCATTGAATGAGTTGTACTTCATGCTATTGAAAGCATTTTCCATGTAATAAGACATTGCAAGTTGATTGAATCAAGTAACAAGACAAGTACCCAACTCTTATGTTGTTTCATTCAAATAGTTATCTTGATGTATATCTTTATGTTATTGAAGTAGTTGATGAATTGTTAGCAAGTAAAAGTGTTTAAGTAAGGAAAATTTTTCATAGAACTAGTTGGGTATCTTACACTTACACCATGCCTATCCATCAAACATCACAATGCAATCAAAATCCTAACAACATGCCCATGATCCAAGATCAAGTGCAATCATGCAAAGATATTATCAATCACAAGCCTATTAAGAATGAACTAGAGTCTTCTAGTACCATACTTTTCCATCAAACACCATCATGTAATCCATGGCCTATCAAGCCTATCAAAGAAAATGCAAACATCCTATGTAATACAATCAGACTTTAAATATTTGAAGTAGCCATCTACAAATATCCATTCAAAAGTGGATTTATAATGCAAGTATGGACGCCATCAATAAAAAAGATTTGTATTAACCAAATATCCATATACGCATACATCAATATCTGTCGATATAAGTATAACATATATACAAAATAGCCATATAGGCTTACAAGAATGCCATATAGGCATACAATGTCAACTATGTACAATACAAAATATATGTCCACAAATGCCATATAGGCATACAACAGAGGAACACAATAAAAAGTCATTCCCCTCTAGCTGGTGAAGAGAATAAATCACGAGCAGCCTTTGATCTTCTAGGGGATGGAGACATGCATGTGGGTGGTCTACTACGAACCCGAGGGCTACTTCTCCTATTTAGTTCTTCCTGCACCTTTACCTGTTACAAAAAAAAGTATAGATATTAATATATAGAAATTACATGTTATAAAAAATGAAACATTTAACAAAATAATCACTTACCGCTAACATATAATCTGTCTGCTCGCTTGCCTCAGTAGCAGGAAAAGGCCCTGGTGATGTCATGTCCTATAGAAACCATCCAGATAGAAATTAAACTTCAAATCAATAATCTTTTGATTTTTCAAAAATAGACAACTATAACAATGAATGTAAATTGAAATTTACTAATCTGCCTCATACCCCTGTCAATGCCATAGAGCTATGAATCGCAGAGGCCACACCCTGCTCCATTGCCCTATGAACATGGGGAGGTGTATCCGCAGCCTGCATCATCTGGAAATAAAACAACATTATTCAATTACGAAAACTATAATAGTGATGCAAATCATGGCTCCTAACATACACACACGCTCATCTAAACATGGAAGTACACACAATAAAACACACAAATCACATACAAAAATTTAGTAAGTACAATTCATTCATTAAACTATTTATTTTATTACCTCCGTAAAGCTTTGAAGTCCACCACCGCTGGCAGGTGTTGCCATGAAATCTACAGTGTTAACCTATTCAACATCCAAAATCAGAAATTAGAATACCATTCATATAACGATGCTATTCACATGTAATATTTATAATTGTTTACTAGTTACATACCTCGACAGTAGATGATCTAGTGAAAAATGTAGGTGGAGAACCACTGAAAACTGCATCGACGCTATGACCCTGAAATTTCATTAAAATCATCAATTTAAATTAGTTAATCTTGTATTTCAAAAATAAAATTTAATAAATTAAATTCAATAAACTTGCTAATATTTACCTGAGTATCAAGGCCGAAAGTCTCACTCAGGAGGGTATCTGTCATTGCCATCTGCTCAGCTGCAGATGTAGCCTGTGCACCTGCGTCCTGACTGTCCATGGGGTCATAACCACAGGCTGACCCGCAAGCCTGGCAAGTATGTGGTGGGACCCTACTCCTCGCACTATCTCCCAACCCACTCTGTGTTGCAGGATCGGCATGCTCTATGATGCTCTGGGTCAAGGCACTAATCGACCTCAACACTCTCCTTCACATTGGAAGGAATAGAAACATGCTCGTGGGCTGGTCTGCTGATTACTCGTCTCACTACCCGCTGTGGGTCAAGACATGCCCCTGGTCTATCCTGTGCTGAGCCCCCACCTCTACCCTGGAAGTCCCGCATATCAAAATAGTTTGGCACTTTATTGAGGACAAACTCGGAGTAGAGTTTCCTCAAAAAGTATTGCGGGACCTCATTGTTATTGCATGGAGGATGGTCAAAAACCATCCACCACCTCTGCCCGAAATTGTCCCTTATCGCTTGGTTGTTGCACCAATGGATAGGGAACCTCTTGCATGTAATGGGTGGAGGTTGATTTGTTTGTGGGTTTGTGAAAATTGAACACAAGTCTACTTTTGTAATTTGTAATTTTTTGACATCTTGGTATGACAATTTATCTGCATAGTAATCTCGAAACTCTCTCTTTTTATCGATCCAACTAGTTATTTGCTTGCTAATTGAATTTACATTTGATAACATAGACTCAAGAGATTCGGCAAGCGTGGACCTATGCAAGGTTGAAGTGGAAGGATCTTTCAACCTTGCAATTATATCTTCAATTTGTTTTTTGTTGTTTTCAATTTCCCCCATTATATTATCTTGTGTTCCAGGGGCATGTCGAGGAATGAATGGAGGAGGTTGTTGTTCTGCAGGTATTTCTTCCTCAAGATTTTGTGGATTTTGAGGAGGAGGAGGAGGTGCATTAACATTTCCTACAATTAATAAAATATACATCAAAAATCAACACAAAACCTACCTATTTAGGAAGAAATTCAAACAAAAAAACAAAGATAACTCACCCCTTTGGCGTGCTCAACGTCGCGGCGGCATTTCGGCGATGAATCGACAAATCTTTTGTGTTGAACGGTGTTTTGTAGAACGCGAGCGCGTTTTTGAAGGGTTTTAAGCCGCGGGCGGAGGAAAAACTCACAATGAAATAAAATAAAATGAAATGACAGCGTTTTTTTTTATATATAAAGGACTTTATAACTCGAGCGCGTTATAACGCGCTCGCGTTATGCCTAAAATTTTTTTGAAAATTTTTTGGCCACTTTTTGGCCCCCCATCTTTTTGCACTTACCCAGCAAAAGAATGATAAATAAGACAAGTGGATATTTAAATGTGCATGCTGTAACTTTAAGAAGAGTAGCAAAGAGAAGAGTAAGTATTGAAGAGGATCCAATCAACAAATGTTAGACTTTTAGTGGTAGACTCCCAAGGTCTGACATGAAATTAAATAATAAAATTAGGTCTCTGATTAAAAATATTAGCATGATAATACAAGGGTTTCATCAAATGATAGAGATGTTTTGAAATTAAGGGTGGGGTCAAAAAATTGTGATCCTCATCTAAAACATCTTTTAGACATGACTCAAACAAAATTATATAATTTTTTTTGAGATGATTCAATTATAGAAAATTTTAACATAAGTCAAAGATCATTTGAGAAATGTAAACCTTGGTATGTCAAGATTAATAAGCAATGAATCTCTTGTTGCAAAACTCGTGCGATTTCATTATTATTATAGTATTTTTTGATATATACGTTGTACTTTGCATACTAACCAAATTATGCAGGAATGTGGTATTAATATGCCACCTACAACAATTAAGGAGTTTATAACAAGTTTACTTTGTGAAACAACTGATGGGCAATTCTTTTTTTCAAAACCATGTGTTTCTGGACAATGCAATAGATGTGGTAACCTTTCATTGTTAGAAGAATGCATGCATGAAAGTAGCTCACATGATTTTGGACAACAATTAGTGGATGTGAAGAGGTTCACCAATATTCAATATCCATTAAAGGATGGAAAAACTAAAAAGTGTTGTGAGTTAGTCATAGAACAAAGTAGTGTACATGTATTCATCACAAAGTTCAAGAATAAGATTGTGTATAAATATGTGAAACACTCTCAATATACTCAGTGGCTTGATGAACAATTTTGCAGATGTAAGAACACATTTCCAATTGGAACTATGCTTTCAGTGGTTGACTTTGCATAAAACTATACCCTTACTCCACAAGAGGAGATTCAGTCACAATATTATAATTCAATACAGGTGGCCATATTTGATCATATTGTATACAGACATGTAGTTGACAATACAGAAGACGATAGGAAAATTTTGAGGGAGTACCATTTCCATGTGAGTGATAACTGGTTGCATTCATCAAAGTTTGTGCAGTATTGTTTCAAAGTATTTAATGACAACTTAAAAGAAAGACAAATCCAGAGGACACAACATCTCATATGGTCTATAATAGGTGTCTCTACCTATGTCTTAGGTATACTATATGTCAACTAGGTCTAGAGACTAGAAAAAAGGTATAATCTAATCTAGGTGTCTTAGGTAGATATTATATATCAACTAGGTCTAGAGACTAGAATAAGGTATAATTTAACCTAGGTGTCTTAGGTAGATATTATATGTCAACTAGGTCTACCATAATAGGTGTCTAGAGGTGTCTTAGGTAGAACTATAATAGGTGTCTAGGTGACTTAGGTCTAGACTACGATAAGGTATAAAGACTAGGTGTCTTAGGTCTACTACGTCTATAAAATCTAGATACATACTATACAATAGGTGTCTTAGGTGTCCTACGTCTACTAGAATACCCGTGCCTTAGGACTTAGGTGAGCCAAAATGAGCTTCCACCTTCATGTGGTTGGCCTTGTCAGTACAGAATATTTATATTTCTTGAAGCTAAGGGAAGCTCTTTTTCTTGTACAGAGAAGTTATGAAAAACCAATTAATACATTGATTAAGTTGTTATTATTTGGTGCTCTTCATGAAATTACATACAAAATGCTAGTTTTATTATATTTTTTAGAAATTATAATTTTTAGTTTTTTTCAAAACTAAAAGCAAATCTCAAAAGTTTTAGTAGATAGAACCAAGTATTCTTTATCATATATATATAGCAATTTAGAGTAGGTATTTGTCTATTTTGATTTTGATATTTAGGTTAGGTATTTCTCTATTTTTATTTTGATATTTAGGGTAGACCTAAATTTCTCAATTTTCTAAATTTCTTTTGTAAATTTAAAGGGTAGGTATTTCTCTAATTTTCTTTTTCTTTTGTACATTTAAAGGGTAGGTATTGATCTATGAAATGTTTAATAGATTAAATAAATTGATTAAACATGGTTACTCTTGACAAATCTAATCAATAAAATTTGCCTAAAGATTTGACTCAATTATTTAACAAGTCCCAACATTTGACTTGTGTAAATCCAAAAAGAACCATAGAAATTACTAGAATAACTTATCTTTCAACAAATAAATATTTTTAAGATTTAGTGCCCGTGATCAATTACCTTCATAGATTTTCCAATTATTTATATTCATTCTAGTTCAACAAAGTTAATTTTCATTTTAATTTGTAAATTTAAAGGGTAGGTATTTCTCTATTTTTCTATAAAGCCCCTACAATGTCCAAATATAAATTATGAAAAGTACTCCTTACCTGACATGTCAAGAACATATTAAGCAAGCAAAGATTAAACCTAGTAATGCATAGAGATATACCAAAAATTTATTAGTAATTACATGCACTTGTATGATATCTAGTCTCTATAAATATCCAACCTAGTCTATATCTAATAAATGTTTAATAAATTAAATAAATTGATTAAACATGGTTAGGCTTAACATATCTAATCAATAAAATTTCCCTAAAGATTTAACTCAATTATTTAAATGAAAACATTAGTTAAAGACAAAATAATTAGTGATCCACAAATGATCTAAATTTCTGACAATATTGACTTATTTGACCTCTTTTCAACTGGAGATAATTTCATTCCAATTTATAACTTGTTGGACTAATTTGTCTAGACATCACTCCTAGATGTAAATTATTTTTCAAATTAATATTTGAAATAAATGAATTTATTATATTTTGGACCAAGCATAAATCTCTCAAACACAAATGCCCATCCATGTGAAATTTTCCTCTTATCTAATTAGAATCAGTAGTTTGCAATTTTACAATTAAACACATGATAATTTGAAGTGTTAAATATGACATATGAAATAAAAGTTTCAATATAGATGCATATAGTGGACATTCAATAAATAGTAAAATAGTCTAGATGAAATAGATGAAATGGTCTATGAGATATAAATACTGACATAATAACAATCCATGTAAAAATAGTGAAATAGTCACAGTATATGTCCAGTCAATACTAAAATAGTCAACATGAAATAAACAATCTAATACACATGTGTGCCCTAAGTTTGATCCTCATCCATTTCAAGCTGCCTTTCGATCCCACGTGACTTAGAGGGAGGCTCATGTTGTATACAAGAAGCTTCAAATCAATTTTAATGTCAAAATTGCATCCAAATTATTTAAATCAAATATTTAAAACCAAACCATCAAATTAAATTTTTAAATCTAAACTTGAAAATGCCTAAGCATACCACAACGGGCTCATCATCTCTCATGTCATGCTTGTGTGCAATAGATGGTACCAATTCTGGCAGAGTAAATGTCCATGTCACCAATTCCTATGTTTCAATAAACATGAATTAGGCTAGAGTATAGATACAAAATGCAAGGTTGAATGATATAAAAGACTTTGAAATGACATAGGATTTAACTGTAGGACCTGAAATATGATAGATGACTCATGCATCTATGCAGGCTCATCAATGGTAGGATTAATTGAGCCTACACTTATACTAATCTCATCCTACATATATATGTGGATATATATATATTCAACTTGAAAGAAGAATTCAAAATCATGAAATTATACTGAAATTCAAATTTAAACTAAAAATGTACAATTTTAAGCTACAAACCATGGAATATGAAGTAGGCTTCTGCATAGATGATAGTGCCACTAGTCCAAGATGACTTGGTTGGTTTGACACAAAAGTGTCAAGACCTCCCATCTGCTTTAAATTAAAAAAAAAGGTTCATCACATTTTCATATTATTATATAATTATTAAAATAGATATATCCAATTAAATAATCTATAGAGGTCATAATTTTTATACCTCGACCGTATAAGGTCTACCCATCTTTATAGCCATGACACTAAATGGTCCAACCATGATGAAGTGGCAGTACCTGATAGAGTCATCTATACCAATCAACATGTTTAATATATTTAAAATTTATTAAAAAGATTGATAATTGGATCTATATTAATTTATATTAAATTTAATTTTATTAAATGTGGCATACATACTGAGTCCATAGGAGCGAATAATGTAGCCAAAAAGGACTCCTCCAATGCAGATGTAGGGCCAAAACATGGATGATTACAATTCTGACAAAAATGTGGTGTGGACCACAATGGTGTCAATAGTTATGATGTGCCAGGACCAACACTAGAGGCTCCTCTAGACTCTGTAGGTTCTCCAGGATTGACTTCATCTGCCAAGTGGGTAGCTTGGTCAGTTAAGTTTCCTAAGAGTGACGATAACGCTCCAAGTGCTCAGACAATCATCTGCTAGTGAAAGGGCATAGGAATAGAGGGTGCAAAAGGGACAATAGGTGCATGGGGAAAACTTTGATTTGGATTGACACGTGCGCCTTCTAGGTTTTAGGTTTAGGTTTAATAAGTCATTTAGGCTAGGTCTACAAAAAGATATTAGGGTCCTGTCATGTCTAATTTGTAGGTTTTTAGCTTCATGAAAAGAGTTTTACAAATGGTTAAATTAGGACTATGAAACTCATCAGGAACATTGAAAGCCATGAAGACTAAAAGAATAGGCCTATAGTGTATAACTAGTTCAAGGTCTATATTGACAATTTTAAATGATTTGAAATATCATTCCTAAAGGTTTATTGTTAAGCCTATATAAAAGAAACCCTAGAAGTTCTATCAAACCCTAGTTCATGGAGGGATTGTCATGTGGCCATAACTCTTTACAAATATTATATATAGATGGATATGTTTAAATTAAAGATTTAAACATAATAAAGTGACTTCTAAGTTTTAGGTTTAGGTTTAATAAGTGATGCGGGAGCATTCGGGTTCATTGGCAATCCTGTGTCACCAAAATATATTTTATTTTCTAAGTTGGTTTTTGGTTTATGTTTTCTTTGTAGTGTTGGTTTTGTGTTTCTGGAGCAATTTCATATTTATTTGGCCAAGTTAAGAGCATCATCATGTAGAAGAGCCAATTGGGTATCTCTTGTTTCAATTTGGTAAAATTTGGTTGAAATTTGGCTAAGTTATAGCCAGTCAGGGATTTCTCTAGTTCACAAACTACTCAGTTCGCTGACTCGACAGTTCGCCAATTTGATAGTTTGCCGATGGGTGATTATTTTTTATTTCAAGACGAGTTTGCATTCTTCAAATTTGCCCAAGGGAAGCCTTCAGTCGACAAAGTTTTGGGTTCGCGAACCATTCAGTTCATCGAGTCAATAGTTCGCCAATTGTACGGATTGTCGATTGAATCTCTGAAGCACAATTGAAAGAGTGTTTTCTTTGTTATCGAAAAAGTTTGAAGTTCGGTAACTTCATTGGCAAAGCCATCAGTTTGTGAACCTTTAGGTTCACCGATTCGACACTTTGCCAATAATCCTGAGGATTGGAGCTCAAAGTTTCTTTAGTTCGTAGATTGGAAACTTTGCCAATAAGGAGAAAAGCATAAGTCTCGACTAGTTTGGGATTTTTAAAAATTGTCGATATGCCGACAAAGAGTTCGTGGCAGATACATTTTGCTGATAGGAGTTGATAGCTTATATCAGCAAAATGTTTCGCTAGTTCGTGGTTTCAACAAATTGCTGATATGCTGACAAGGGTTCGAGAAAGGCAAGTTTTGTCGATAAAGAGGATGGATGACTAAAGGCCTTATATCGGCAAATTCCCTAGTTTGCAACACAAATAATTTGTTGATAAGCTTGTAAATTGGTGAAATATTATGTTGGCAAGGTTTCACTTTTGCTGACAATGTTCCTATATGGTGTGTCAGGGTACCGAGGAAGACATGAATGGTTCGTGAAGAGATAAATTGCATGTAGACTCATTAATGTAGGATTTTATCAAAAGGCATTTATCTAACAATCAAACAATATCATCACTAGTCTGTTGGGAGAATTTGAAACATCAAGTGGTTATCTAAATACTTGTATGTTTAGTTCCATAATTGAGTAATTCCATAATGGTTTAACTTCCATGCAAGAAGAATAAAAGGCGATTGCCATTTATGTATTGGGGGGGTCATTGAAGGAATGTGGGTTGTTTTGCTCAACACAGAGGGTGTTAATAGTTGCAGAATAAAAGTGGAGAGACAGTAGATTGGGGGCAATCTTTATATCCATTGGAAAGTGATTTGGTGTTGTAAGCACATGGTCGATTGTATTGCAGTGTAATGTTGAAAGGCCAATAAATGTGTAATGCTGAAAGGCCAATAAATTTGTAATGCTGATATTTTTGAAATCAATAAAATTATTTTAGATTTGTGAATGTATTTGTGCTTCCGTTGTGCATTATTAGCTGCATGACTAGGTAGTTTGATAAAAAAACCCTGGTCGTGACTGCATCAATAAGTAATTTAGGTTTAGGTTTAATAAGTCATTTAGGTTTTAGAATAGGCCACTCCTTACTAAACTTACATGTTTCCATTTTATCCTTTTTCCCATGTGTGTGATTTACATGTTGAATCTTACAAATGGTTTTTGTATGACCAAATGGAGCTCATCCAAACACCATTCAGATTCTGCATAGTTTGGAGAGAGGATTACAACATGACCAAATGATTGTGTTTGTAGGATACATATCATTGTTTTTCCAATATGTGGTTGAAATGTTTATCCCTTGGAAGGGGTAGATCTAGTGGTGTGATGGGATTGTCTTTGACTATAGGACTAATATAGGTTCTCCAATGACTATATGCTAGATCATTGCTATAGGTTCTTTTGTGTAAATAATAGGACACTATTATGACTAAGATGACAACTAATTGTCCATTAACATGCTTATGAAAACCATTAATGATAGTCTCTTGATTGTTAATTTTCTTCTCTTCTTAGTTTAGGATGATTGCCCTCTCTTATTGTGAACAACACAACTATATCCTTATTGTGGTAGTCCTATGGTCCTTTTCTTCTAGTGACAACTCCTCTGGATGTTCATGCATAATAGTCCATAGCAAGGACAAGAGATTAGATTTTCAAGATGTGACACTCCTTGTAGGTCATATATAACTATTGAGGCAATGTTAAGATTTAGATGATGGTGCAATGAACTTTGTTTTTGATAATGATAAGCGGCAAGACAAGGGTGCCGAACCCTGATACCAAACAGTCCAAAAGAAAACAAACAAGGGGCTAAACCCAAAAAAATAGGGCCACAAGGGCCAAAAATCGCAGCCAAGCTGTAAGAACCAGATCCCAGAAAAGACCTGGAACAGCATATCGACAGCACAAGTGCATCAGCCTGATAGGAGAACAAACAACAAGGATCTACACAACATCAGATCCTGACCTAGAACACCTAAGACCTTTGCCACTAGAGAGTAAAGGGCTTTTCTTCCTATGCTAAACCACTGTCTAGGAGGGATCAGAAGGAACAATTGAAAGAGGAGAGGGGGGAGCCTCCCCCGAAGCCACAAGCAGAGAGGGCTCGTGAAGAACCCCAATAGTTTCTAAAGAATCCAGACACAGACATGCCGAGCTCAAAGAGGGCAAACCTAAAGAAGAAGTCATAACAGAAGCAGGTCGACCTAAAGCTGGAGGAGTGGTCAAATGGTCAGATAAAGGATCAAAAGAGTCTGGAGTGAGCGAGGAAACCATAGCAATAGTCTTTGCCAACCCCTCAACAACATCCTCAGCAGGAAGCTCAACCTCCTCAGAGGAAACATCCCCCTGAGATGAATAGTCCTCCAGTGAAGCACTGATAGTCAGGTGGTCCACGAGAGCATCCTTCCACCAAGTTGCAGCCCCCTTGTGCCGCAAGAGAGGGAAACCAGAGGCTAAATGCCTGGTAACAAAACACCTTCTGCATCTAAAAGGATTACCCTCGTAATCCAATAGTTGTTTCCAGGGCCTATCCCCAACCATCAAGACCACATCCCCATGAAGAGGTCTAGATACGTCAATATCCACCAGGATGCGAGCTACCGTGGAATGACCCATGAAAGAGGTTGTAGAATCAACTTTGACGAAACGTCCAATAGCATTACCAATGTTCTCGTAGCAAGAATCCTCCCAAAATTGGAGAGGGAGATTTGGGAGATGAAGCCAAATAGGTCTGATGTTGAGTGGCTCAATTAGGGGATTGAAGGAGAGAGTTAAGGGCTTGATGGAGAGGGAATGCTCCCCCCACAACCAGACCCTGCTATCGAGCACTAAGTCTCACTGCTCCGAAGAAGCAAATGTCACAATAAAGAATCCTCTTGCAGAGGGAAACAATTCAATCTTACCTTTAATTAGAGGCTTCCAAGACCCAGTTGTGGAGATTGGGCAAAGAGGGTCAGAATCCATTAAATCTACAGATCACCCCAGTATTGTGATAAAATTCTTCATTTTCAGTGACCTCAAGTCCACACACCACAACAGGAGACTCTCAGGCACAAGGGATAAGCCAAGAACCGAGCCAGGGTGAGCAGGACTGGGCACCAGAACCAGTCACAATAGTAGAAAAAGATTTCTTTGGGCCCCCAGGAACCTGAAGCCCCTCAGGAGGCCCTCCAACAACATCAACCCTAGTTGAAAGCACACCAACACCCACACCAGAGTCATTAACCTGATCCGTGAGTGGTAGAGCTCCAAGCACAATGTTCATGGGAACAAACCCTTGCCCAACCGTAGCAGTCTCAATCACCCCACCAGTCCCTTGGGCGATCTCTGCCTGTAAACCAGGAATAACACCAACACCTGACCGATCCCCATTCAACGTTGGCACATCAAGCATCAAGCGCCCTGAATTTTGCTCATCGCAATTTAAAATTCCTTTTTCCCGCTCAGTGTTCCTCTCCATTTCATAATCAGTGGTGCAATGAACTTTGTTAGGACCTTGATAAAACCCTAGTTTATGAGTTAGGGTTTAGTGTTTATGAATTAGGGTTTAGTGTTTATGACTTAGGGTTTTACATTTTAGTGTTTATGATTAGGGTTTACAGTTTATGAATTAGGGTTTAACACTTGTTTTCAATTTAGGATTTAACATATATAATTTAACATTGTGAAAAAAAATTAAAAAAATAAAAAAACAAAACAAAAAATAATGAAAAACAACATAAAATGATGGGCAACCAACCTAAGATATTTGATAACCGATCTGGAGGAGGTGAGGACATTCTAGAGGTGGGTGGTGGGGTCAGCCAACGCGAGTACCCATTCTACGGTGTCGTCTTCCCTATTTTTTCGCAGCTTGTGGCTGTTAAAATGAAGTCGCAAGCCCATTTTTTAAAAAATATATACTTTTCAAAAATGGGTACCTGTTCCATTTACAAGTGCATGTTTGGCTTCGGGTGCCCAATCCTAAATGGGAGCTCATTTCTTAATGGGCACCCATTTAGGCTCGGGCTCTTGTTCCTAAACGGGCACCCGTTATTTTCAAACTAGGTACCCGTTCCAAGCGGCATTTTCCATTTGCTGAAGACTTCCACGAAATCTATACTCATCTTCTTACACTTACCCACCTTAAAATGTCTATTATAAGACTAATTTTGACCCCTCATTTCCCAACAACACTTAAGAAACACTCATATTGGAATACTTAATAGGCCATTCTATCTCTACACACATGTGATTTGCAAGCACTCCATTACAAAATAGGGAAACAAGATAGAGAAGTCTAAAGGATGAAGATTTTAAGCCCTTTGTGTCATCCAAGCCATGTAATCTTAGAAATCTCCTTTCCCTTTCCTCCATTCTTCCATCCAATCTCTCATTCTCTCCCATAGGAAGCCATAGGAATCCATTTACCTCTACCCTACCCATTACCTAACTAACTAGATCTAAACCATTTTCCCATGTCCTTTCTCTCCTTTGAATCACCTTTTGTGATCTCCCACATCACACACCACTTGTGCATATTACCTCCTAAGGGTTGTCATTGTGATCACTATATCTCTACACACACCAATCACATTTCATCACCAGTTTTATACACATCCTTTACCTATAGCAATGCCCCTACACTATAGTACTTCCTTTGTAAACAACACCCACCACACACAACAATAGTGCCCCTAATCTACAACGGTGCCCACCCCATACAGTTGCAACACCTAGATCGTATAAGTTGTTTGTTTGATAGATTTATAAATTTCACTAGAGCATCTCATAGGCCTCTTGAACCTATTTTCAACATCAAATCTCACAAATTCTAGGTGCATATGTTTCATTTCTTCATTTCTATGTTGCAATTCATTCATTTAGTCTTAACATCTCCTAGCTCTTATAGTTGTTATCTAGATCAGATTATAGTAGTTATATTTTTGTATTTTAAATTGTTTGTTATTTGGTTTACACTTAATAATTACATATAAACAAATGGTGATCTCCTAGGCACATATCAACTTAGAAGGTTCCCATTTTTTAATCTTTCATTCTCATGTTCTCAAATTGAATCCACAGTGCCCTTGTGCACTTAAGTTAAGGGGCCATTTACTATCTATCTCATCTTAACATGGATTCATGATTGCATACATCATTGGGCTAACTCTATCACAACTCCATGATTTCCTTATGCATCACAATTCCATTCATACTCAGCTTTTACATAGAATTTCATGCTTGCACATGTCACAGTGACCAACTCAGTCACAACTCCATGATTGCCCCATGCATCATAATTCTATTTGCAAACATTTTTTTAACACAATCATGTTTACATGAGTTGTGGGAGTCAACTTGGTCACAACTCCACAATTGCATTATACATCATGATCTCTTTCTACACCTAACTCTATGTGTCTATGTTATGGGTGTTAACTTGGTCATAACTCACAATGCCTTATACACTATAGCATACAACACATCACTTTACACATTTTTTGCTTCACATTTGAATAGTAATGCAATGCCTAAGGATTATAGCCTTTTGTACATAGTAACATTGTTTTGAAAGTACATGTGTCATGGCTATCTTCAAATATGGAGGATGCCATTTTTGCAAGTACATGACAATCTCGAGGCATCATCAAATATTGTACCCTAAGTTAGATTGCTTATTTCATTTACTACATATTTTACTTTGGCATGCATGATTGTTGTAAATTCATAATCACACCAAAGTGGGGAAAATACAAGATATAAAAATGCATACTCTACACTCTTACACATTTTCCTTACATCAATTTGGGCACCTATCGTAGATCATATATTATCATAATGCACAATTTGATGTGTTTGGCGCACAAACTGACCCTAAGCTTGAATCCATTAGTTAAAATCATTTTATCCATTGCCTTAGTTAAGATCAATTTGATTCCTTATATGTTCTTCCATCTTGTAATAGGATGCAAAGCTCAACCTAGTCTAGGAAACTCAATTTCCAATTTTCTTGCTCTTGAGCCACCCTTTTCAAAAATTTATTTTTACTTCATCTACTTGTGCACATAATACCTTTAGTTGAGTGAATAAGAGCATGCATTTGTTGATAGTCTTAGGTCATTAGAGGCTATCTAGAAAGTACATTATTATATCAAAACTTTTAAAAACACATCTACACAAAAAAAACATTTACAACAAGTGTTTGCATCCTTAAAAAATATATTATTGTTTGACATGTCTACGAATTTTATACAACTAAAAATATTGTTTAGGGGAGAGGGCCCCATAGTGGTGCGAGGTCCTATACTTGGTATAGGAGTTGACCAAGTGGAACCCAACAATAATTTAATCAACAAAAAAAATGTTTAAAATATTACTAAAGTCTACTCTTTGCTTCACTATTAAAGGATTTGTAAGGATCATATTTTAAACTTAATGGATGCAATCAATGTTGAAATTTATATTGTTTATTAATTAGTTAATGTTTTGTCAAGATAGGTGGCATAGAGATGACATATACAAATCTAATTGCCAATATTAGAAGCTAACATAAATTGTACACATTCTTTGTTGAAAGATTTGAGAGCTCATATTCCAATATAAAGTCTATATATTGAAAACATGCATATTAATTCTCCCAAACACATACAAAAGTTTACAAGAGTTGCATATTAATTGTCCCAAATACACATGAAGTTACTACTCATAAAATAGGACTGTATTACAAATATAAAATCCTTTAATAACAAAATGGATTGTCAAGTTTCCCATCAAACAAATTTCAACATCCCATATCTCCTCATGAACATAACATTTTCAAGTCACATTTGCCCAACAACTGATCATTTCCACCCTGCAAGGATTACAATCAAAGATGTAAGGCTAACCAATCAAGTTGTCAAAACAAGAGGATAGGAATTAAAAACTTTAGACCAAACAAGCAATCAGGGACTCAAACTTATGACCATAATTCAAAATTTTAAAAATGAGTCCCATTCATTGATTCCTCAATCTCACATGATTCAATCCTAACAATTCAATATTATCCAATCAAATGAACATGTAGAGATCAACAACATTTCCTCTCTGGCATGGCTACAAATGCATCCTTTTCTCTATGTCATTTTTTCTACAACCCATTCAAAAAAATTCTACAGGGTTCAAACTATACTATACATTTTGCACTCTATTATCTACCATATTACTATAAGTTCATATTATACTAGTCGTAATTGTAATTGTTTGGTTGTTCTTATTTCCTTTGGCTTAAATTTCCTTCATTTTGTATATATTGATCTAACTTGAGATTATTGTAATCATTGTATATACTGATTTAACGAAACCATTCACTCCATTGATAATGCAAAACAGAAAAGTACGATGATCAAACTAGATATTAGCAAGACATATGATAGGGTAAGCTGGTGATTTTTTATGTTGGTTTTGAAGAAATTTGGCTTTGGGGGGGAATGGATGCATTGGATTTTTTGTTGCATTTCATTTGTACAATTCTCCATTCTAGTTAATGGCACTCCATGCAGCTTTTTCGTAACCATGGCCGAATGAGAGCCAAAGTGAACAATTTCTGGTGCAAGACATGACGAGTTTCCAGAAAAAGAGGGTTGGTTGTGAGGTGGTGTTGAATGTTTAATGTTGTGTATTGTAGCATTGAAGGCGATATCACTTTGTATCTAAGTGACATTGCTAAGCACCATCCCATACACACATCAATGAAAGCAGAGTGAGTGAATGTGGCAATGTGGAATAGAGTGTGGAGCAACGACAGAAGAACATTTATTTGTTTGATTTCAAAACATGTTAAGTTGCATGTTGTGAACATGGCATTGTGAACACATCCTCCGATCATCATGATCTACCACCAGGGGTCCTTGTGCTCCACCTTCAGTCAACCTTAAATTCAAGGGAAAAAAAGGGTGTCGACTTGTCCTCATCCTCCACCTATATGCTGACTCATACACCCCTCAAAAGCGATTTTTTTAAACTATCCACCTCATTGCGTACGTGGTTGAGTAAAAAAACCCCAAAAGTTAGGGTGCACCACTATGGATTCCTCTCTCACTATGGAGCCCTCTCCCCTACTGACAAAAAAAATCAAGGTCTTTTTCTCTATCCTACAACAAATCCCCACACTCATTTAAATTTTAATATACTTGCATTTAGTGTTCGATATCAGTATCCCCACACTCATGTAAATATCAATACCATGCTTCTCATGAGTATTACTAATGGTGACAACAATATTTTTTAAATAGAATGCATATTAATTTTTCATCATCACATCTTATATTATATAGAAGGGAAACAGATATCGATTTATAAAAAAAAAATTGTTTTTTAAAATCCCACCTGAAATCAGGGTAATGTGTTCGGCGTAAACAGTAAGGCGTCCGGCTCGAGGAAGTTTTCATGGAATCCAATGTGACATAATCCCAAAAAGAAAAATCGAATAGACACGTTTGTTAAGCCAGCGACTTGAATCATTATTAAGCCAGCTACTTGAATCATTATAATCATGTACTCGTATATTACTAATTGGATTTTTTTATGTTCCTGAAACTATTGGCAATCAATTGGAAGAAAAATAATGGAAGAAGAATCGGTTAGAAGTCCTCTGTTACCCGTTCAAGGAAGAGGAAGAGGCTTCTTCATAAGCCCAGATCTGCCTGAGAGATTTTGGATTGAGTCGAAAGCCACATGGAAAATTGCAGGCGCAGCAATCTTTAGTCGGCTTGCAACTTTTGGGCTCAACGTCATAACGCAGGCATTTGTAGGACATCTGGGCAATTTGGAGCTGGCTGCTTTTTCCATGGTCATTAGCGTTATTGTGGGTTTCACTTCAAGCATCATTGTGAGTATTTAAGATTTAAATCTTTCTGTATTCCTGTTATTTTTTCTCAGTTTTTTGTTTGTTAAATTGATTGTTAGTTTTGTAAGAGTATTTTTAGATTTAACTGTGTATTTTTGTATCCACGTTTTGGATCATAGTTACTGATTCATTATTATGAAGAGCATTATTAGTGTTACGCTTTAGATGTAATGGTTACTAGTATACCTATATTTAAAAAATATATGTAAAGTATGCCGAGAAGGATCTTCTCTAGTTGCCTATTCTACCTATGTGTGGTAAATTGATTAAAAAAATTAAAGATATTTGTGGAATAATATATATAAAATACAACACATATTACACTTTTTATTGGAGAAATTGATTAAAAGGGCCTATATCTATCCCTCTATTTTATATATATAAAATTATGTTGATACCAATCATTCTTGACAATTTTACATTATTTTTAAAAATTATTTGATATTTATTTGTAATTATTAAAAATAAAAATTATATTATTTTATTTTGTAATAGTTTTTTATTTATATATATTGTCAACCTAATAAAATATATTCTAACCCTATTTTAATTGTAACCTTGGCCCTAATTTAAATTTTTAAGAGAAATTCTATTCGTAACCACAATTCTAATTTCAAATCTAATTCTGCCCCTAATACTAACCCTAACTCTATCCCTAATTTTTATTGTAACCCTAATACTAACTTTCAAATCTAATTCTTACCCTAATACTAACCCTAACTCTATCCCTAATTCTTATCCTAACCCTAATACTAACCTTAATTCTAATAGCAATCATAATCCTAACTCTTACCCTAACCCTAATTCTAATCATAACCTTGATTGTACTGTAACTATAATCCTAATTTTAAGTGTAACAATAATCCTAATTCTAATCCTTACCTTAATCCTAATTCTAACTATTATTTTAACCCTAACCCTAACCCTAACCTTAACCCTAACTGTAACTCTAATACTTACCCTAACTCTAATTCTTACCCTGATTCTAATAGTAACCTAATTAAAAGAATTTTGAACATTTTGAAATCCATATAATTTTTTTTTGTGCCTTTTTTTAACTCATGCTTTTAATTTAAAAATTAATTCCAACTATAATTTAACCCTAACACTAACTTGAATCTAGGCCTCACCCTAACCCTAATTATAAAAGTTTGAAATTTTATATTACATTAAATTTGTAAGCAGAGGAGAGCAAGGCCCCCTAACAATTCACCTTAATCATATCTCTACCATGTTAGTGTTTAGGGATGTGCCTCATTCCATGCCTAGGTTTACCTTCAAAATGGACCAAACTAACTCGTCATCACCTTGTTTTCACACATTGTTTACTTAATGAGGGGTATTTCCAAAGTTTGTTTTTTTATCTTCCCCTCAAAGTAAGCTAGATCATAACACTTGCCACTTTCTCATTCTATCTTGTGCTCAAGTATGTTTATCTTAAGGTTTAATTCCTTTGTGCTTTCATTTCAATCAAGATTGCAACACTTGTCACACCCTCATTCCATGTCTCCTTTGCCTCTTCCCTTGGCATATGACCCTCCAGTGTTCATTTTTCTTCTGAGTGAGCAAGGACATCTCATTCTGTTTTCTATGTAGCCCTGAGTGTTTTAGGTTTTATCATGCATTTAATGTCAATTATAGCCTTCTCTCAATGATTTCACTCTGTAAATTGTGGAAAGATTCTCTCATCATTCAAAATCAATGTTTTTATTTTAGGACCCTACATGTTAAAACATTTTGATTAGGTGTCTTAATGTTCAATGCTTTCCTTGGATTGTTTCACTTAATCTCCGAGCTCATTTGCCTTTGATTTAACGTCCCTAACAGTTTAAATTTAACATTGAACACTCAGAAGGGATTTAGCATGATTTATTTTTCTTAAAGGACTATCTATTTCCAAACGAATATAGCAGGATAACAAAGATTTGTCTCCTTGAATGAAATGCTTGTGGTTAGTTTCTGACCCCGAACAATGAAAATGGAAAAGAAATGACAAAGAAAAATGATCCGAAAAAAACTCCAACAACAAATTAATTTTAAATAATATGTTACACTTTCATAACATACAATATTAAAAAGGACAAAACGACCATGAAAGCAAGAAGTTGAAGAAACACAATTACAACTGTTAGGTTCACATTCCTTATTACACTTTGTGCATGAGCCCATAAATATATAACGAAACTTGCAATAAAGGTGGGCAAGATAGGATATAACATGATGTACTCGAATGCAAAATTTGTAAGAACAAACAGTTTTGTGAAAGAGACCAAAATGGATTCAGATTTTAATAGAAAGGAGCTTCATTACTCTGCAATTATTGGTGATAAATTTCTTTATATATCTTTAGACTTTTTGAGCCTATGCTAGTTCTATGGAGTAAACAAAGAGGTATTACATTCCTTTGAGCTTTTTATGTGTTATTCTTGATTATTACTATAAGATTTACAAAGAGGTATTACATTCCTTAGAGCTTTTTATGTGTCATTCTTGATTATTACCATAAGATTTGTGCCTCTGTTGTTTCTGTGCTTTCATGATTAAGAATTGCATTTAAAATATTTACTTTGTAGCTTTATTACTTCTTTATATTTAAACCTTTGCTATTTGCAAGGAACTAGTCTGAATTGCATTTAAAATATTTACTTTGTAGCTTTATTACTTCTTTATATTTAAACCTTTGCTATTTGCAAGGAACTAGTCTGAATTGCATTTAAAATATTTACTTTGTAGCTTTATTACTTCTTTATATTTAAACCTTTGCTATTTGCAAGGAACTAGTCTGAGTTGATATCTTTGGTTGGTAAAGTGTTTTATTTGGTCCTCTATTGCTCATGCCTCAGAGTACTAAGCTAGTCGACTTTAATTTGGCACATAATCCTAATAAATTTGAAGCTTTGTAATTTTTATTATGAGCTGTTTTAGCAAGTCTCTTCATCGGCTCCTAGGTGTTGATAAAATCTAATTCATGTTTAATCTCCAAAAGGAAGATGTGTCTGATTCATTCTATTTCTACTTGTTAATAGGACGCTAATTCCTTTCACATTCAACTCCTGTGAAAGGTCAAGCATGTGATATTCAGATTGATAAAAAATGAGAAAATTGAATATGACAGTGCATAAATTTTTCATTAGTTTAGGACGGTGATCTGCAATAAATACAGGAAGAAGAGAGTGAAGAAGCCATAACTTATGAATACCACTTAAAATGAGAGGATTCTGAGCTATATTCGATTACAAAAATCTGCAGCAACCTCTCATTGTAATGAAAACAGTATCTTGCCTAGTTGTAATGCAGAAACAATTGACAGACTCTATTGGAAAATATTATATAACTTTAAAATTTGCCAATAGAAATGCCTAAGATGATTTCTCTGAATTACACATTTAGGCAAAGAATCCTGATTGACATCATACAGAGAGCTAATTTTAGATGATAGTTTCTAATTTGTATTTGCAAAAGACCAACCTCCCATTTCAAATATTACTAACCCTATACTCGAACTTTATTAATTGCAAATTAAAAGTAAAAGTGAAATAACATATCTCATCAGATCAGATTTGATTTTAGATAAGTGATGATAAGATCATTTCTTATATGATGTAATGACCCCAAGCTGGAATTTGTGGAATATTTTGACTTTTTGGTATTATTTCTGATTTTTGAACCAAATTAAAGTCTGAAACGGCTACTGAAACGGAAACAATCTCTCAACAAACCCACCAGTACCATCACACAACTTCATACAGATCCTTACATAGATCTGTAGGCTATAACCACTTACAAATAGTAACTACTTCACCAGAGCCTGCAAAACAACAAAAACCCAATTAAAACCCTAGCCACATAAAACCCAACACAAACCCCTACCACATGTAGACTCTCTTAGTTGAATGTTATCAAGTAGATGATTAAGTTTTGCGCTTATGCCTGATTTCATTTAACTGTTAAATTGTATGGCTTGTGTTTGAAGCTGCAAAATCAACTGCCCTTGATTGGGTGGCTTGATTTGGACTGCATCAACTATAAAGAAAATACTAAAAAACGGGTTGTTATGAACGCTATGAGAAATGCCAACTAATACCTGGGCACTTTTGTGTTTGGTCAGCATATATGCTGTCTTGGTTAACTACGAAGGTTTCATTTCCTTGGGGAACATTTGTAGGCCCCCACCTTCAAGTGCCCCACGTTATTGGACGACTCCTCCCCATTGGCTTTCTGATAAGAGCAGAGGTATGAAATACATTTACAAACACAATAAACAAAGCATGGCATATAAAGAACCAAATGCCTCCAATGATCTACACCATACCAAGGGTACATACAACATATAGCATCATAACATAATGGGTGCAGTTAAATAACATGATTTGTTTATAGAAATATATTCAGTTACAACTGAAGAAGGTAGTCTACAATGTTGTGGTTTACCAGCCAATCCCATATTCCTGTGTGAGCCACATACTTTGGGACTGTGACATCTCCTATTGAAAGGGAGGAGTTTGCATTCCCAGCAATGCCAAAGTGTACAACACCCATTATATTAAACAGGTCTGCTAACATCTGGGTTGTGACCCCTGCATTCAACTGTTAAGCAAATAGAATTAACAATCATTTTCAAAAAAAAATTGTAAAAGAGCTCCTTTTCATGATATAATTAAATGCAATTCGAACCAGAAAAACTAATCATCTTAACCATAAGAAAAATATTTCCAAATATATTATTAAAGGAAGTGGCAAAAGTCCTCAAGATTGAATCCACATGAATAGTAGCCTCCCTTATGAAAATTTATAGCGTGGTCAAGCAATTTTCCAAATTATGAAAATATATGTTCTGATAATTTTAGACAGTCTTGATAATCTTTATGTGAGCTGAAAATTTATGAGACCATTTTAAGGTAAAGTTCACTTGTGAATTCCTTTATCTAATCCATCCTATTTCATAGAAAACCCATTATTTTCCAAAAACTCCTCATGCCCAGAATATCCCTCATTTCTAGGAAACCCCTTAATTTCAGAAAATCTACGGCGCCCTTGTATACAGCAATGCCGTCGTCTCCAGAAGTGCCCTTGTTTGCAAAAAAAAACCCGTGTTTTCAGAAAAACCCCCCTTGTTTTCTACATTACCCTTGTTTCTGGAAAATCCCTCGTTTCCTCCATTTTTTTCTAGAAAATACATTGTTTTCTAAAATACCTTGTTTTCAGAAAATCCCTCATTTTGCAGATTCTGGCATGTCAATAAAAAGCTCTGGGATTGTAAATGATTTTATAATCAGCTTCACTGCACAGCAGATGCAAAACTCCAGTGTCAAAAGCTAATACGTCTCAAGAAAACTAACACAATTTAGGTAAAGGATTATATTTTTCATGCATTCTGTCACAGATATCATATATACATCCTAAAATTGGCAGCCAAATCTTTTTAGAGATTAACTTAATTGAATCAAAGAAACAATTATGTTAAAGAATTTAACCATGTGAGTCGCCTTTGGATGAATGTTTTGAAGAAGCTGCAGCTGATGTTGGGGATGATGCCACACTTGAAGATTTTGCTGAAAATGAAACACAACTCTCAGGTACAAGATAATCTCCTGCAGGTAAATCAAGCCCCATTTCCTAACTACCCACGAGGCCACTATTCTCCTGCCATGACTGCCCACAATGCCCTTATCGTCTCCTCCCACGACGTCATTTCATAAGTTTGTACCTTTCATAACAATTCCCCATTTATCTCGCTCGGCTAATAAATTTATTGTTCTGTTTGGATTTGAATGTAAAACTATTATATTAAACTAAATTAGTTTTCAAATTGTGTTAATTACTTTATGACAGCTAACAATTAAATCTGCAGAATGAAACTTTCAATCGTGCTGTGGCTGTATAACACCTTTAGACTTCGCCTCTCGATGTAACTATTAGTGTTATGTTTTAGATTTAATAGTTACTAGAGAGTTAGAGTTATCAGAACATGTTACCCTATAACCTATGAGGATTTAATTGTATAGTTTGGAGGCAATCTTTATCGGATTATATTTTATGATTAATGCTCTTGAAATAAGAGTTTATGAAGATTGACTTAAAGTGAACAAGCTTATAATCGGGACCTATCTCAGTCCTTAAATTGAACACAGTAGTTGAAGTGCTTAAACTTCTTACACCCTGCGTCTATATACTGGATGTCATAATCATTAAGGAGACGTTATTTTAATTTTAAGTTTACTGAGTCCATCATTTTTAATCTTAACCTTAATGATGTCATAATTATCAAGCATGATATGCTGCAAAACAGCAGAAAGAATATATGCCCTCCAATTCATATAACCAGTTTTGTAGACTATTGACCAATGCGGTGACTACAATATATACCTATCACTAAGACATCATTTTTTTGTTTTAAAATACAGTCAAACATTCTTAAAGACCGTACCGGATGAAAGAGAAAATTTCAGTCACAGCCATGGAAGAGAGTTAATAATTTTAAAAAGATTCCCGAACTCACCTAAGAATTTCAGTCACAGCCTACAGGAGTTAATAAGTTTATGCTGCTTTGAGCAGGTCAGCATTGGGGGTTGCACTGTTTAGTTGGTAACTCCCATGTGTTGATTGTGGTTTTGGCTTTTTTTTTTGGTTTGTTGTTGTTTTTCAGTCTTTGTGTTAACTGTTTTATATTGTCTTTAATTAAAAGGGTCTCACTCATGTATCCTTTGCATTTTTTGTATTTTAGTTTATAATTCTAAATAAAGGAGTTTATCCATAATCTGAAAAATAGTTTTAAAAAGATTGAAATATATATGTCTGTGTGTGTTTTTTTTTAATTTAAAGGTTATTTAATTTTTTTTTTAATTTTTAATGACAGGGTTTTAAGATTTAAAATTATAGAGAGAGACAAGTTTCATAATATTTTTAAAATGTTACAAGATAAATTGAAATCTCATTTTAAAAAGAGGAGTCTTTAGATTTGAATATTTAATTTTCAGTTGTTACCATATATATGTGATATAACGTACAAAGCATTAGATGGCAAGTATACCACTTATATTTGTATATGTGTATGCCATGTATTAATTTTCAGTTGTTACTATATATATGTGATATAACGTACAAAGCATTAGATGGCAAGTATACCACTTATATTTGTATATATGTATGCCATCTATAAAAATATAATGGTATATTCTGTTGGAATGAATCCCTATGCTAGACTTTTAAATTCTAAAACACTATTCTTCCATAATGTTTTAGTAACTTGTTGGTATCTTTCATGATGGTTGCATGAGGTGACAAGGAGCTAAAATAACTCTTAATCGAGCAAGAGAAATAGGAAGAAACTCTCCAGTCGAAGAAGTTTTTGGAGAGATATGAAGGATGCTCTTAGTTTTGGGAAAAGCTCTCTATTAACAGATTGAGTGAGAGGAGGGCAGATTAGAGGTTAGAAAAGAAAACTTTGTTTATCAAAGTTAAAAAAGAATATAAAACCCCTAAAATTTGAATAGGGGATTGTAGTGAAGGATGGGCTATGTGAAGCCTTGTTATTAGTGGAGTTGTAAGCTACATGAGCCGATGCATTTGTTGTAGCAATTAAAATATTCATCATGCATGTTGTTTGTTGCTATAGGAAGCTAATTGATTAATGAAAATTTTAGTTTTGTTATTTATTTGCTTCCAATATGTAGAAATTTGTGTTTTGACTGTGAAAGTTGTGAGGATTGACAACCCTTTGGTGGGTTCTCTGTTCCTGACTGCACAACTTACTGAGATACATGACAACCTCACCTTCCATCTATAGCCAGACGAAGGGCAAAAATTCATAAATGGTTTCTGAAACAATAAAAAAGAAATTACAGTAGACTAAACAAGACACGAGAGAAAGGAAAAATAAAAAACAAAACACCAGGTGGTTCATTGCCTTAATGAGGTATGAAAACCTCGCCTTCCATTCAAAGTTACGTAGACGACGACATCCAACACAACCAATGAACAGATTTCCATCTCCTCTCGTCATTTCCTTCATGTAGGCATCGGAAAACCTCTCCGCCAAATGCCTTCGAAACCATGGTCGAACGAGAGCCAAAGTGAACAATTTCTAGTACAAAATGCAACAAGTTTTCTGGAAGAAGAGGGTTGGTTGTGAGGTGGTGTTGAATGTTTAATGCTACATACTACAACATTGGAGGTGACATTGCTCTGTATCCAGGCGATATTGCTACACCATCCCATACACACATTCATAGAAGCAAAGTGAGTTAATGCGACATGGGAGTAGAGTGTGTAGCAACGATAGATAAATGTTTATTTGTTTGATTGAAACACGTTGAGTTGCATGTTGCGAACATGGCATTGTGAACACGTCGTCTGGTCATCATGATCTGTCATCAAGGTCCTTGTGCTCCACCTTCGGTCAACCTTAAATTCGAGGGGAAAAAGGGGTGTCTACTTGTCCCCATCCTCCATGTGTACGCTGACTCAAACACCCCTCGAAATTATTTTTTTAAACTGTCCACCTCATTACTACATGGTTGAATATTTTTTTTTTGCCTCGTGTCTTTAAAAAGCCCACATAGACCTTGAAAATTAGGGTGCACCACTATGGGACCCCTCTCCCCTACTAACAAAGAAATTCAATCTTTTTCTCTATCCTACAACAAATCCCCACACCCATGTAAATATTAATACCATGCCTCTCATAAGTTTTGCCTACTGGTGACAACTATATTTTTTTAAATAGAATGCACATTAATAGCCGACATGTTGGATTCGTATCCAATCGAGATTTCTCTATAGACGTAATTTTTCATCATCACATCTTATATTATAGGAAAACAGATATCGATTTATAAACCTATTTTTTCAAAAATCCCACCTGAAATCAGGGTAATGTGTTCGGCGTAAACAGTAAGCGTCCGGCTCGAGGAAGTCTTCATGGAATCCAATGTGACATAATCCCAAAAAGAAAAATCCAATAAACCAACAGACATGTTGTTAAGCCAGGCACTCGTATGTTACAACTACCATCATAGGATGTGAACGGGTATTAATTGGATTTTTATGTTCCTGAAACTATTGGCAATCAATTGGAAGAAAAATAATGGAAGAAGAGTCTGTTAGAAGTCCTCTGTTACCTGTTCAAGAAAGAGGAAGAGGCTTCTTCATAAGCCCAGATCTGCCTGGGAGATTTTGGGTTGAGTCAAAAGCCACATGGAAAATTGCAGGCGCAGCAATCTTCAGTCGGCTTGCAACTTTTGGGCTCAACGTCATAACACAGGCATTTGTAGGACATGTGGGCAATTTGGAGCTGGCTGCTTTTTCCATGGTCATTAGCGTTATTGTGGGTTTCACTTCAAGCATCATTGTGAGTATTTAAGATTTAAATCTTTCTGTATTTTGCTATTTCTCCTTTGTTTTTGTTTGTCAATTTGGTTGTTAGTTTTGTAAGATTGTTCTTGCTTTCACATTTTGGATCACACTTAGTGATTTATCATCAAGAAGAACATTGTTGATATTATATTTTAGATGTCATAATTAATAGAGAATTATCATTTCATTAGAACCTGTTAACAAACTATAATTAATGGGGATTTAATTGTATAGTTTGGAGGATCTTTATCAGTATATCTTTTATGATTAATGCTCTTGAAATAAGAGTTTATGAAGATTGACTTAAACGAACAAGATTATAATTGGGATCTATTTCAGTCCTTAAAAAAAAATTGAACACAGTAGTTGATGTGCTTAAACTTCTTACACACTGCGTCTATATACTAGATGTCATAATTATTAAGGAGACGTTATTTTAATTTTAAGTTTAATCTTAACCTTAAAGATGTCATAATTATCAAGCATGATATGCTGAAAAAAGCAGAAAAAATATATGCCGTCCAATGTATATAACCAGTTTTGTAGACATTTACTGCCTTTGACAGGTGTTCGTTGTATATGCCGCCTAAGTAATGATATTAACCAATGCGGTGACTACAATATATACCTGTCAATAAGACATTTTTTTTAATACAGTCAAAAACGCTTGAAGACCGTACCAGATGAAAGAGAGAATTTCAGTCACAGCCATGGAAGAGAGTTCATAATTTTAAAAAATTCCCGAATTCACCTGAGCATTTTGACTTATGCTGATTTGAGCAGGTTAGCATGGGGGTTGCACTGTTTAGTTGGTACCTTCCCATGTGTTGATTGCTGGTTTTGGTTTTGTTTTTTTGGTTTGTTGTTGTTTTTCAGTTTTTGTGTTAACTATTTCACGTTGTCTTTAATTGTTGTAAGGGTCTTATTGATGTATCTTTCGCATTCTTTGTATTCTAGTTCATAGTTCTCAACAGAAGAGTTTACCCATAATTTAAAAAATAGTTTTAAAAAGATTGAAATATATATGTCTGTGTGTGTTTTCTTTTTAATTTAAAGGTTATTTTAATTTTAATTTTAATTTTTATTTTTTAATGTTAGGGTTTTAGGATTTAAAATTATAGGGAGAGACAAGTTTCATAATATTTTTAAAATGTTACAAGTTAAATTGAAATGTCGTTTTAAAAAGAGGAGTCTTTAGATTTTAATATTTAATTTTCAGTTGTTATTGTATATATGTGATATAACTTACAAAGCATTAGATGGCACGTGTACCACTTATATTTGCATATATGTATGCCAGGTATAAAAATATAATGGCATATTCTGCTGGAATGAATCCCTATGCTAGACTTTTAAAGCCTAAAACATTATTTTTCCATTATGTTTCAGTAACTTGTTGGTATCTTTCATGATGGTTGTGTGAGGTGACAAGGAGCTAAAAAGACTCTTAATTGAGCAAGAGAAATAGGAAGAAACTCTCAATTCGAAGAAGATTTTGGAGAGAAATGAATGATGTCTTAGTTTTGGGAAAAACTCTCTATTAACAGATCAAGTGAGAGGGGGGCAGATTAGAGGTTAGAAAAGAAAACTCTGTTTATCAAAGTTAAAAAGAATATAAAACCCCTGAAGTTTGAATAAGGGATTGTAGTGAAGGATGGGCTATGTGAAGCCTTGTTATTAGAGGAGTTGTAGGGTACATGAGCTGATGCATTTGTTGTAGCAATTAAAATATTTATCATGCATGTTGTTTGTTACTACAGGCAGCCAATTGATTAATAAAAATTTTAGTTTTGTTATTTATTTGCTTCCAATGTGTAGAAATTTGTGTTTTGAGTGTGAAAGCTGTGAGGATTGACAACCTTTTGATGGGTTCTTCGTTCCCAACTACACCACTTAGTAAGATACATGACAACCTCACCTTCCATTTATAGCCGAACGGATGGCAAAAATTCATATATGGCTTCTCAAACAATAAAAAAGAAATATACAGTAGCCTAAACAATACACGAGAGAGAAGAAAAAAATAAAAAACTAGCTGGTTCATTGCCTTAGTGAGGTATGAAAACCTCGCCTTCCATTTAAAGCTATGTAGAAGATGACATCCAACACAACCAATGAACAGACTTCCACCTCTTGTCATTTCCTTCATGCAGGCATTGAGAACCTCTCTGTCAAATACTTCAAAATCATGGTTGAACGAGAGCTGAAGTGCAAAACGCGACAAGTTTTCCGGAGGTTTGGTTGTGAGGTGGTGTTGAATGTGTAATGCTACATACTACAGCATGAAGGTGACATTGCTTTGTATCCAGGGGACATCGCGCAGCACCATCCCATACACACATCCACAAAAGCAAAGTGAGTTAATGCAACGACATGGGAGTAGAGTGTGCAGCAACGGCAGATAAATATTTATTTGTTTGATTGAAACATGTTAAGTTGCACGTTGCAAACATGGCATTGTAAACACATCCTTTGGTCATCATAATCTACCATCAGGGTCCTTGTGCTCCACTTTCGATCAACCTTAAATTCAAGGGGAAAAGGGGTGTCTACTTGTCCTCATCCTCCACGAGTATGCTAACTCAGACACCCCTCAAAACAATTTTTTTAAACTATCTACCTCATTGCATACATGGTTGAGTAAAATATAATTACCTTAATATCTTGTAAAAGCCCACGTGAGCCTTAAAAGTTAAGTTACAGCGCTATGGGACCCTTTCCCCTCTTGACAAAGAAATTCAAAATCTTTTTCTCTATCCTACAACAAATCCCCACACATATTTAAATTTTAATATGCTTGCATTTTTGTTCGATATCAGTGTCCCCTCACTCGTGTAAATATTAATACCATGCCTCTCATGAGTGTTGACTAATGGCGAGAACAATGTTTTTTAAATAGAAATAGAGTGCACATTAATAGCCGACATCTTAGATTCGTATCCAATCGAGATTTATTTATAGACGTAATTATTCTTCAACACATCTTACATTATCGGAAAGGAAACAGATATCGATTTATAAACCTTTTTTTTTCAATCAGGGTAATGTGTTCGGCGCAAACAGTAAGGCGTACCGCTCGAGGAAGTCTTCATGGAATCCAACGTGACATAATCCCAAAAAGAAAAATCCAATAGTCACGTTTGTTAAGCCAGCTACTTGAATCACTGTTAGTAAGTACTCGTATATTACTAATTGGATTTTTATGTCCCTGAAACTATTGGCAATCAATTGGAAGAAAAATAATGGAAGAAGAGTCGGTTAGAAGTCCTCTGTTACCTGTTCAAGGAAGAGGAAGAGGCTTCTTCATAAGCCCAGATCTGCCTGAGAGATTTTGGATTGAGTCAAAAACCACATGGAAAATTGCAGGCGCAGCAATCTTCAGTCGGCTTGCAACTTTTGGGTTCAACGTCATAACACAGGCATTTGTAGGACATGTGGGCAATTTGGAGCTGGCTGCTTTTTCCATGGTCATTAGCGTTATTGTGGGTTTCACTTCAAGCATCATTGTGAGTATTTAAGATTTAAATCTTTCTGTATTCCTGTTATTTTTCCTTAATTTTTGTTTGCTAAATGGATTTTTAGTTTTGTGTGAGTGTTTCTGGATTTAATTGTTTGTATTTTCGTATCGATGTTTTGGATCATACTCAAGAAATCATAAAGAACATTGTTAGTGTCATGCTTTAGATTCTCAAGAATTATCATTTCATGGGAACCTGTTAACCTGTAACTTATGATTTATAAGGATTTAATTGTATAGTTTGGAGGCAATCTTTATCAGTTTATATTTTATGATTAATGCTCTTTAAGAGTTTATGAAGATTGACTTAAAGTTAACAAGGTTATAATTGGGATCTATCTGAGTCCTTAAAAAAATTGAACACAGTAGTTGAAGTGCTTAAACTCCTTACATCCTGCGTCTATATACTAGATGTCATTATTATTAAGTATTAAGGAGACGTTATTTTAATTTTAAGTTTACTGAGTCAATCATTTTAATCTTAACCTTAAAGATGTCACAATTATCAAGCATGATATGCTGCAAAACAGTAGAAAAAATATATGCCGTCCAATTTATATAACCAGTTTTGCTTTGATGGGTGTTCGTTCTACTTTGATATGCAGCCTAAGGAATGATATTGACCAATGCGGTGACTACAATATATATACCTATCTATAAGACCTCATTTTTATTCTGGTTTAGAATACAGTAAAATATTCTTGAAGACCGTACCAGATTAAAGAGAATTTCTTTTGGTTTAAAATACAGTCAAATATTCTTGAAGATCGTACCAGATGAAGAGAGTTAATAATTCTAAAAGATTCCCGAACTCACCTGAGCATTTTGACTTTATGTCGCTTTGAGCAGGTCAGCTTGTTGATTGCACTGTTTAGCTAGTGCCTTCCACTGTGTTGACTGGGGGTTTTGGTTCTGTCCTTTGGTTTGTTGTTTTTTCCAGCCTTTGTGCTGACTGTTTTATGTTGTTCTAGTTGTTATAAGGGTCTTTCTGATGTATCTTTTGTGTTCTTTGTATTCCAGTTATAGCTCCAATCAAAAGAATTCACCATAAATCTAAAAATAGTTTTAAAAAAAGTATATTATATATTTTAATGTTTTCTTTTTAATTTAAAAGTTATTTTGACTTTTTTTAATGTTAGGGTCTTAGGATTTAAAATTATAGAGAGACAAGTTTCATAATATTTTAAAAATGTTATAAGATAAATTGAAATGTTATTTTAAAAATAGGAATCTTCAGATTTTAATATTCAATTTTCAGTTGTTATTGTATATATGTAATATAACCTACAAAGCATTAGATGGCAGGTATACCACTAATATTTGTATATATGTATGCCATATATACAAATATAATGGTTTATTTTGTTCGAATGAATCCCTATGCTAGACTTTTAGAGCCTAAAACATTATTTTTGCATAACAGTAACTTCTTTTCCTGAGAATATACTCAATAGAATGAAGAAGATGCAATTGGTTCATTTAAACACGATGCTATTAACATACCAGATAAGATGCAAGCCTAGAAGTCAAGATGTTAGGTTGTAGAATAGATTGACCCCGTCCTTCCCTTTCCCAGTTCCTTCAACTTCAAAAAGTTTCAAACCAAAACGCACCAGAATGAATGCAAAAAGCACCCATAATCCATATAAACTCTCATGACATTCCATGCAAAGATGTTGTCGTGGGTTTTGAGAAAAAAATTTGCCATCTTAGGAGATGAGACCACCATTATTTTCACACCTAGAGAGAGCTTCATGAGAGAGTCATATGTTGGGAGAGTGGTCACAAAGACTCGGGTTTTTCCCCAATTGAAATAAGTTTCCTACGATGGGCAAACCAGGGGGCCATGAGGGAGGGGAAGAGAACCCCCATCTTTTTCTTTCTTTTCCATATCAACAATATCAAGAGCACTAGAACACTGCTAATCAAGACTAGAAACCAAGAAAGTGATATATTGCCCACCTTTAGCACCAAAACCATACAACAATGAATACCAAGTTTAATTCATATTGTTGCGCTAAGACACCATTCCCCAAAATGATGTTTACTGGCATCTCTCTCCCACCAGTGTTCCCACTCCCCCTCAAATATTGTTGACTAGGATCAATAATCCCCCAACCAAACTTCTATCATGCCACCATTAATATCTCTTACCACCCATGATTTTGCAAACCTCAAAAAATGTGGCCAAGCACACCTCTCCCTGATGAAAATTTAGGAGCTCGTTCTATAAGTGGATTTAGTTTATACATGTTGGTACTATTGGCTCCTGCCCTAAAATGCAAATTTTTCTCAATCTCATGCCTCTTTGTTGCCCTAGGTCCTCATTGTTAGCCTATAATTGATTATCGATCCAAGAAATCATAAATGGACTATTTTATTCAAGTCATGCTCAAAATTGTGTTTTACCTCTATCCAAATCCTTGTTGGGATGACTTAGTGATTTTTTCATGTTTGGAGGGGTTTTATGTTCTTTCCTGTGTCTTTATGGAGTTTCAAAACTTTCTGGGATGTTTGCACTTTGAAACAAAATCCACCCTACTTTCCACTCCTCGCATTCCCACATCCTTCCTTCTATTTTGGAAACGTAGACCACATGTGGATGTTCGAACTGTTGAAATGTGAAATGTTCAGACTGTTGAAATGTTGAAATTTTTTTTACCATGTGCCACATGTACACCATGCAAAATTACATGCGGAAGTGTGACTCACACTTTTATGCATGAAAATCTATCTTTAGATTTGATTTGATTTTGCATGCACTTTTTCATGATTATTTAAGTTAGTCAAGCTTGAATGCCAAGGCATGAGGAAAAAGTTTTGTAACTACGAATTTTCTTCTGAGAATAAAATTGAGAGATTTTTGCCCATGATTTTTTCCTGGTACATTACCAGGTTTTCCATGTAAATCTATGTTGTTTATTTTGTGTTTTTATTGCTAATTCACTGTTATTTCAATTTTGTGATGCTTATTTTTCTAACAGTTGGTATTAGAGCACACGATTTTGGGCAGAAATTGTTTTGTGGGTTTTTCATCTTTGTGAAAAGCAATGACAGGACGCACGATTCCTAGATTTGAGGTTCAAAAATTTGATGGTTCCAATTTTGCTTTGTGGAAACTAAAAGTTCAAGCCTTATTGGTGAAGGATGGATGTGCCTTGGCTCTCAAGGGGACATCGTCAAAACTTGTAGCCATGAAGCAAGAGGATTGGGATGAACAAGATAACATGGCTAGAGCTACAATTCAATTATCTCTGGCTGATTCAGTTTTATTCAATGTTGCAGAGGAGAAAACAGCACGACTTGTGGACTAAGCTCGAAAAGCTATATGAGACCAAGTCATTGGAAAATAAAATTCTATTACAACGGCAATTGTATAATTTGAGGATGCATGACGGTTCTTTAGTCACAGATCATTTCAATAATTTCAACACACTAATTAGCAAGTTGGCTTCAATGGAGGTGAAAATTGAAGAAGACGATGAAGCGGCTATACTATTGTGTTCTTTGCCTGAAACTTGGGATCAGCTAGTTATGGCACTCAGTAACTCAACAACGAAGGGGAAACTTATCTTTGAAGATGTGGTAGCCACAATAAATTTTGAAGATTTAAGGCAGAAGACATCTCAAGGGACTTCTTCCTCTAATGCCCTTTTTGCAAGGGGCAAAACTCCGGAAAGAGAGAAAGCTGAACATGGACAAGCTAGGTCAAAATTCAAGGGGCAGAAAAGAGTTAAATGTTGGAACTGTTGAAAAACAGGGCATGTCAAAAAAGACTGCAGGTTGTTGAAAGCAAACAAAGAAAATCCTAGCTCACAGCCATTGGAGGAAAACACAACAGAGGTTGAAGCACCTCTCAGGTTTTATCTACAAATCTGAGAGCTTCATTTCATCATGTTTGGATCACTGATTCTGGTGCCTCTTTTCACATGACTCCTCACAAGGACTGGTTTTCTTCTTACCGGTCATGTGATGGAGGTATGGTTTACATGGGTAATGACAACCCATGTGAAGCTATTGGTGAAGGAGAGGTCAAGATCAAAATGTTTGATGGGATTGTAAGGATTCTTTAGCATGTAAGACATGTCCCAGGATTGAAAAAAAAATCTGTTGTCACTTGGAGTATTCGACGAGCAAGGTTACCGATTCAGTGGATAAAATAGTTGTTTCAAGGTAACAAAGGGAGCAATGGTGATGCTAAAGGGAAAAAAGGTTGGCAATCTCTACAAGATGGTTGGAGAAACTTGTAGTGGAGAGGCTATATTGATATCAAATGTAGAAATGGATTCATTATCTACTTGGCATCAAAGGCTAGGCCGCATGAGCAAACATGGTCTCAAGGTATTGCTAGATAGAAATCTTCTCCTAGGTGCTAAATCTAAAGATTTGAATTTTTGTGAGCATTGTTTGTTTGGAAAGCAGAATAGGTTAGAGTTTTTCTAATTGCACTACCAGAAGTAAAGAAATTGTAGATTTAATTCATTTAGATGCTTGGCAAGCACCTACTACATCAATAGGGGTTCGTCATATTTTGTTTCATTTATAGATGATTATTCTCGTAAGGTGTGGATTTATCTATTGAAGAAGAAATCTGATGTATTTTCTTATTTCAAGAAGTTTAAAGCTTTGGTAGTGAATCAGAAAGGTAAGACAATTAAGTGTCTTAGAACAGATAACGAAGGGGAATTTTGTTTAGGTGAGTTTAATTAGTTTTGTAGTGAGCATTGTATTGCAAGGCAATTGACAATTCCTAGAACACCACAACAAAATGGTGCTGCTAAAAGGATGAACCGTACAATTATGGAAAGAGCTAGATGTATGTTGAGCATTGCTGGATTGGAGTAGAAATTTTGGGTTGAGGCTATTAATACAACCTGTTTCTTGATTAATAGATCACCCACTACAGCTCTAGATCGTCAAATTCCTGAAGAAGTTTGGACAGGTAAACCTATTGATTATTCCTTTCTTCGTATTTTTGGTTCTAATGCTTATGCTCATATTCCCAAAGAGGATAGGAATAAGTTGGGCATGAAGTCCACGAAATGTATTTCTCTTGGCTATGTAGAAGATACAAAGGGGTACAGGTTGTGGGATACTGCTGCCCACAAGATTATTATTAGCCAAGATGTTTATTTTAATGAAAAGTCAGTGCAAAGAAGTAAAGAACAACAAACTACATAAATTATTCTAGTAGAGGTGGAAAAGTATGATGCTAATATGGAGGTGCTAGATGAAAATCAGCCCCCTGTTCATGAAAATCAAAAAGATAATAATCAGAATCAGTTATTTGATGAGTCTGAACATCAACCAAATGAGCCACAGGGTAACACATTACCCCTTTTGAAGAGATCCACTAGAGTTATCAAACCACCAACAAGTTATTCTCTTAATTGTAATTATGCTTATGCTTTACTTACTAATGTTGGTGAGCCTAACTCAAATCAGGAAGCTTGTGAAGATGAAGCAAATAAATGGAGACAAGCCATGGATGAGGAGATGAGAGCTCTACATAAAAATAAAAAGTGGGAGCTTGTGCAATTGCCTAAGGGGCAAACAACTATTGGCAACAAGTGGGACTTCAAACTGAAAAGGGATATAAATGATAATGTAGAGCGATATAAAGATCGGTTGGTGGCCAAGGGGTATGCACAAAAATATGGTATTGATTTTGATGAAATCTTTTCACCTATGCTGCGATTAAGTACATTTAGAGTTGTTTTAGCTCTTGTTGGTAGTCTTGATTTGGAGTTGCAATAGTTAGATGTTAAAACAACTTTTTTGCATGGTGATCTTTCTGAGGAAACCAGAAGGTTTTGAGGAAAAAGGCAAGGAGAATCTAGTATGCAGGTTGAACCAATCATTGTATGGTTTGAAACAGGCGCCAAGGTGTTGGTACAAGCGATTTGATTCCTTCATGAAGAGTTTGGGTTTTAGTAGATGTGAGGCTGATCATTGCGCCTAATTTAAAAGGTATGAGCAGTTTCATTATTTTGCTTTTGTATGTAGATGATATGTTGGTTGCAGGTCCCAACATGCATAAAATCATTTGGTTAAAAACTCAGCTTGCTAGGGAGTTTGAAATGAAGGACTTAGGAAATGCAAATCAAATTCTTGGAATGAGGGTGTATCACAGAGATAGAAAGAACACGAAAATTTGGTTGTCACAGAAGACTTCTCTGGAGAAGATTTTGCAACACTTCAATATGCAAAATGCACAACCAGTTAGTACTCCATTTCCTACTCATATTAAATTATCTTCGGAACAGTGCCCTAGCATAGAAGCGGAGAAGACATATGTCTTTTGTACCGTACTCATCAACAGTTGGTAGTCTTATGTTCGCCATGGTGTGCACTAGACCACACATTGCACAAGCAGTGGTAGTAGTCAGTCGTTTCATGGTGAATCTAGGTTGTGATCATTGGACGACTGTGAAGTGGATTCTCAGGTATTTGAGGGGCACTTCTGATGCTGCTATTTGTTATAGTGGGAGTAGTCTTCAGGTTAATGGATATGTGGATGCAGATTTTGGTGGAGACAGAGATAAGAGAAAGTCTACTATAGGTTATGTTTTCTCCTTAGCAAGAGGTGTTGTTAGCTGGGTTTAAAAGTTGCAGACAATGGTGGCTTTGTCTACTACTGAAGCTGAATATATGGCAGCGACACAGGCTAGCAAGGAGGCAATCTGGCTTCATAGCCTCTTGGGTGAATTGTAGGTAAAGTAGGATAACATGGTGTTGCATTGTGACAACCAAAGTGCTTTACACTTAGCACGGAACTCGGCTTATCATGCCAGAACGAAACATATTGATGTACAATATCACTTTGTACGTGAGGTGGTGGAAAGGAGGACAAGTCTCTTTGGCTAAGATACACTGATATAAATCCAACAGATATTTTGACAAAGCCTACTAGTAGAGAGAAGTTCATATGGTGCAGAACTTCTCTTGGCTTGCACATCACTTGATGATAGGCAGCAGCGACATTGGTCTCTCAATAGGAGGAATTATTCGCAAGGCAAAAACTTGACTTCAAGTGGGAGATTGTTGAATTGTGAAGTCAATTTTACCTATGTGCCACATGTACACCATACAAAATTGTATGCGGAAGTGCGACTCACGCTTTTATACATGAAAATCTATCTTTAGATTTGATTTGATTTTGCATGTGCTTTTTCATGATTATTTAAGTTAGTTGAGCTTGAATGCCAAGGCATGAGAAAAAAGTTTTGTAATTGCGAATTTTCTTCTGAGAATAAAATTGAGAGATATTTGCCCGTAGTTTTTTCCTGGTACATTACCAGGTTTTCCATGTAAATATGTGGTCTATTTTGTGCTTTTATTGCTAATTCATTGTTATTTCAATTCTGCACTGCTTATTTTTCTAACACATCCCTCTATTCCCCACACCCCCGCATCTCCACAAAGTTGCTTCACTTTTTATTTCCCTTGCAGATTTGCAGAAGTTTGTGCATCTTTGCACTTCCCACAAACTTCCTACCTCATTTGGCCTTCTGCTTTCTTGCAAGCTTTCAACTTCCTTTGCATGTTCCCTGTGGCAATGCGAACCCCATGTGCATCTATGCACTTTTCCTTCCCTCTCACCCTTGCATTCTCGCACCACTCCTCCAACTTGTTAAGTGCAAAGAATACTGAGAAGGGGGGGTGGGGGGGTGAATCAGTATTCTTAAATCCTTTTTCATTTACACATTCACTTATCCATTTACCAAAATCAATAACATGAAAGTAAAGTAAACATGAGAAGAGCAAACACAAATTCATAACACAGACACCAGGATTTTACGTGGAAAACCCAAAAAGGGAAAAACCACGATGAGTGTTAGCTCACAATATATTATGATAATAAATACCGAATTACATGAAGGCTCACTGCCCTGGGACTCACTGTCCAAGAAATGCTCACTACAATAGTCTCACTGCCAAGAAAATGAAAAGAGGATAGAAGAAGGATTGGCTCACTGCCAGGAGATGATTGCTACAAATGCATCTACAAAATGTTGGGGTACAGTTTCATTTACAGCTCAATGTACAGACTCAAATGTCTTCATACATGTACTCTGCTCTTCTTCCCTTACTATCCTTTTCTGGTCACAACTCTGCTATAAATCGCACATACATTGAATTTCACACACATCATCATTAATCACACCTTCAACACCAAAATCCATCGAGTATATATATCCGCTACAAGATTTATCTCATAATTAGGTCGGCAAGCCAATCATGAACCATGTATACAAAAGTTATATCTTGTCGGCTTGAACTTGTGTACAATCTGCAATGCGGACCCAAACAATCATTCAATAGTCTTCATATAGGTCGACACAAATCATTCAACCACTTAGATTGATTGTACAAACAATATATCTTCTTCGCATAAAGATCTATCAAGCATGTCGGCTTTATCCCTTAAGAACACACTTGACCAATTCAACTGTCATATCATAACTTCCACTGCGAACCACATGAGACTCTAAAAATCACATCCAACATCCATCATTGACCTCTTAGCATGCCTTCAGAACCGCAGGCCAAACTATAGCAGTGTCTCTATCCCTTAAGAACCCAAGTTGATCTACCGGAGTAAGGTCTCTGTCTTATTGGTAGAATCCCTTTGCCTTGTTGCCATCAATGACAACATTCAGTCATTTACCATAGCAGTGTCTCTTGCCAACACAACTGTCCTTTGTAGAAATGTGAACCACGCATGCACGTCCTCCCATGCTTCCCTTCCTCGCAATTTTGACTTTCCTGCTTACAAGAACTTCCTTCTATCCCTACTAGTCTTGATTCCTTGTGTCTTCTCGATTCTCACCATGCATTTGACTTTTTGATATTTTGCGAACATGTCCAAGCCCGATGTCCACTTCCGCCTCAGAGTTTTGAAACTAAACCAAGTGCCTCACCTACCTCCCTGTACTATCGAAGATGTCATTAAAGCCCACATTTGAATTTAGTGGTATTATATAGTTGCCCTAATTCGACCAAAATGATTTTGAACACTCCAGAGGTGCGGATCCAAATAAAAACCATGTGATGCTGATGTAAACAGGGGTGGACAACCTGAATGCCGTAAATGAACCCTAGCATTCACAGGTCTATATAAACAAGTATGAGGCTACTCTTCTAGGCACATGGTGAGTGTTTTTGCTACTCCAAGTTGTCCCTCACCAAATTGGAGAGGGATTTCTTCTGTAGGTGGATGTTCTCACGCATTTAGTACATTGACTTGCAAAGGACCCTTATGACCTAGCGCAAGCAACCAAATGCAATGTAATTTCGAATGCTATATATACCAAGAAAAATTTTGTAATAGTGGTTGGTCGTTGAGCCAATTTCTTGGTTGCATATTGTCTCAAATTGTTTTAGTGAATCAAGTGATGGAAGTCTGGTTTGTAAGGGGACGAGATATACTTTGTAAATCATAGGAAGGATATTCAATGAGCACAATGCATGTAAATAATGTCTCCATGGTAGTTTGTAATTATTTAGGGGGATACTTGAACCTAGTTGTGGATCTTCTCTTGCCACAATTGCTGGTATGAATGTAACAAGGTTGAGATGAATGTGTGACAACTTCTAATGCATTACACACTATTTTGTCATGGTCTTTCATTTGTTTCATGTGGGTTCTTATAACATTGAGATGTATTATTAAGTATGTCCATTTGCATGAAGTGCCATCTCTAATTTGTATACACGTACACCTCTAGTTCCAATTATGCTCTACGAGTGTATCCTCTTCTTCTTTGCGAATCATGACTCTAGTGCCCAATGCAGCAGGCATCGATCTAGGATTAAATCATCTCTCTACTCTTGTTAGTTTAAGATTATATTAAGGGTTCCACATGCTTTCATGATTCAGTCATAGAACTCAAGGATTAGTTTAAGTGACCTCAAACAAATAAGATTGTTAGAGAATCATGTCATGCATGGCTACACCTTACTCTTGTGTATGAAATTATGTTAAGTGGATTCACTCGTGGGGATATAGTATTGTTGTCATATTTAAGTGCATATGCAAGTGTGTAGTTATCAACTTAACAAGAGGTTTTACAAATAGCTAGTTAGTCTTTCGCCTAGTGACAAATCTTGGGGCTAAGTGTGCGTTGGGTGTAGTTATTGGCTTACTCATGATTATTATACTTTGTTAAATGTCCTATTGAGGATACCTCTAGGAACACCTTCTTGGGTTTAGTTGAGCCCAAAGTGAAGGAGAGATTGTACCCACTCTCAAGAATTGGTCCATTCATCTTATTGTTTGATCATAAATCCAGCCCATCACCTCTGTTGACACTCCATGGCCTTAGGTTTTGATGCAAGTCTTTAGGATCTATGGGATAACATGTTTGAGCTTGTCAACAGGTACAATGACAAAACTTGAAGAAAATGCATTTCTTGCTAAGAATTGTGTAAGGGAGATCCAAAAATGTCATTCTATACAGTTTTTTAATAAATTAGCAATTAATACTCTTATGTGCCTTGTGTATGCTTCTACCTTTTGCATTCATGTCTACTAGTGCAGTGCCAACTACCACGTACATTGAAATCCCTCTATCCTTTATGCTTTGATGGATGTCCATACGATGTTCCAAAGCTCTTCATGTGTTCTAAAAAGGTTTTCCCTATCATGCTCTTGTTCCTACTGTGTAGGGTTAGATTCATTTAGAGAGTTTGAAGCACATTTATACTATTGTACACTAAGTTTGACTAGAAAAATAGAGCCACTTTAGGCAGTCCTTTCTAATTCCATATTGCATTTACTTTATAATTTCAATTGAGACTTGCATTCAATGGGGGATGTGACATCTAAATGTCAACTATACAAACTTGCACGTTAGAATGTTGTATGAAAAGATAAAACCGAAATTCATTTTAGACATCATAGATCAAGAGAGAAAATAATCAGTTAAAACGTCATGATTAAGCATTACATCGTCATTACATAATTAACATTTACATCAATAAAATAGATTAAGCATTTTATAGTTTTAAGTGTCTTCGAACTTGGTTTAATTGTTGAATCAATTCTAAAAGTTTAATTAAGGCAATGGGAGGGGAATAAAACAACTCTCACACCTAGCACAACAAACTCTATTAATGCCTATTAACACCATCATGTTTAGATAACTAAGACAAATAAAATTCTAAAAGTCAAAATCATTCAAGGCAAATTCATGAGGTTAAATATATGAATCAAGGATCAAATCTATAGGCTTGAAGATTATTTCCACATCGTAGAAATAACTTAGAACAAAGTATAAGCAATTCATTAATCTAATAGGTTGCCTAACAAAGTTCTAAGCACAATACAATGGCAAGTCTTAGAATGCCACTAGTTACAAAATATTCCACATCAAACATGAGGAAAAATAAAAATTGAAATGAAATGATATTTAACTTTATATCTTGGACTAGTGAGATTCTAACTATTCTTTAATTTCGACATGCTTTTGGAGATTTAAAGGTTTCAACAAGAACAATATTAATATAATAATAATGTTGTTTTGATAAGTATTAAGATTACAATAGTTGTAGGGGACAAGGATTAATGAGTGAAATTTTGTTGTTCTAAGAGGATATCCTAATGTCCACACCAATAGAGAATTGAATGAATATTATGTTTCATTCATTTCTTTAGCCTTTTCCCTTATATTGGGGTGTTATTATAAAGACAAGTAGCATGATGTCCATTTTTAGTTTTGATTTGTTATGTCAATAATAGATATAATTATAATGGAGGTAAAGGGGTTGTAATAGAGTGAGTCGTTGACAAAAACCTCTTAATACAAATTTGATGGTGATCTATATGTCAAATATTAATTACGTCCAATTGTATATATATCTAGATATAGAAATATAATAAATTAGCATAGATATCTTAAATACATCTTTCTAAAAGAGGTTAGATATATTTATCTCAAGGCACCTATAACCTATGTCATAAATCCAATATAGGTGACTTATGATTAACATCTCTAGACATCTTTTAAATAGATGTATTTAAGATATCAATGCTAGTCTTCTCTAGTCTTGTGGTCCATATGAATGCTTGCTAGTTGGCTTCTGCTTCCAACCCCTTAGCTAGTGCCTATGCATATCTTTTTTGAGAGGCAAATCACTTCTAAAATACATGAAAATAGTTGCTCAAATTAGGGCTTTGACAGTACTATCACTACATACACTCTAGCTTGTTGATATCCACATTCTTAACATGGCTATTGTTAATTTCTCATTGAGCCCTTGTTAGGATGCTTATTTGTTCAATCCCTTTAGATTCCAGCTCGTGGAACATCTTTAAATCATTGTTTGTCATTTCCTTGTTGACAGTGATTTTGTGTGAGACAAATTGTTGCATGAGTTTAGTCTCTAAAACGTAAAATGTTTCAAGAAAATTCCATTTTTCTAGCTTAAAATCAAAGTAAGATTGATACTTGGAGGAGTGTAACTCATCTATAGAGATGATTGTTTAATTGTTTCAATTGTTGTCTTAATAGGGGAATGCATATTGTAAAGAAAAAATACTTTTCCTTATGTACATCTAAGCTAATTAAATAAATGCATACAAGTGAAACACAAAATAACCTAGATTAATTAATACATCAACTGGGAATGATAAATATGCAACAAATGCTTGGGAATTAAATGAGGAGGATTACACACTTTATTGAAACTATAATGAAGAATTGAGTGTTGATGTCGCAAAGAATCTAGTCATCACAATATCGAAAATGTATGCTCTCGATTTTCTTAATGTCTCAAAATTGTAACAATCACAAAATCATATGTAGATTCATTTGCACACCATGTGATTAATCATGTGATCTACAGAGATGACCTAATGCATGGAACTATCTTGAAACCTCGAGATAGATCTAACCGTGGGTTATTGAATGTTGTATCACCCCTATCTCTAATGTTTGCTAGTGTGTAAGGATAAATGGTATTGAAAAATACCTTGGGGTGATTGCTAGATCACAAGGGTCATGTTCTCATAGGTAAACCCCCTTCATTAGATTGTCTTTACAAGTGTGGATGAATATCGAAGAGAATACTCACACATGCAAGTGCCTTAGATGATTTAATGCAAGGGTCTTAGACGATTTAATGCAAGTTCTAGTTCCTTATAGTGCTCTAAAATAAAACATTTGTAGAATGATTCTCCTTATAATGCTTAGGATTTTTAGATGTGCCTTTTTATTCCTACTTACAAATTAATTATATATTGAATGCCTTTGGAAACAAAGACATAACAAATAGTCACCTATAAACATGTACAAAGTCGGTTGCCAATGCTAGTGAAAAAGAGCAAGAGTCGACAATTTTTTATTTTTTTCTAAATTTTGAATTTGGTTAGTTTAGTGTCATGCAGGAGTGACTTCCCCACATTGTGGAATTGACCCAAGATGGGGAATGTGAGATCTAAGGATCAAGGATGGATAGATGGAAGTGTGGGCTAATAATGAGGTGAATGTGTGGAAACATGTGTAAATTGGCTAGGGAGAAGGTTACATGTATGGAAAAGCACATTTAGGTTAGACTAAATGAGGATGGATAAGGGTTGATGAAGAAACCAAACTTAGTAGAAAAGTGTACCACATGTTGCTATGTAATCACATTTAAGGCATTCCATCAAAATGGGCCCAAAACTAAATGAGAATTGGCATGGGTATGCAAATTTCACCATGAAACATATATGTTGCTAATGTGGGAGACTCACGGGCAATAGTACTAAAGACAAGCAAAGGTTACTTCATCACCATGCTTCTTGTTTTTGTGTAGCTCGTAAATTAAATATAGGAAAATTATCCTTGCAAAAAATGATGTTGTCGACATTGCCTTTGTTGAGAGCAATGTAATTAAATAGTAACCTCTAAGTCTTAATCAATTTCCTAAGTCAAACAACATTCTCATAAATATACACAAAAGGCACATGAAAGACAAGACTTGAGTTTATTAATGAAAATAATTTTTAGATGCAAACATGGTTATTTGTTACAAGATTCTTTCAAATGATACATAATAAGGTATATAGAAATCAATTGAATAAGCTACTAAAGATTGACCACGTGGCATTCAGTAAGAATAAAACCATGATTATTGAATAAAGCCTTGATAAGCTCTATGTGAGCCAAGCATTTTCAATAGTTGAGCTACATTAAGTTGGCATTTAGCAAACAAAATTCAAGTCACTACTAAGTAATAAAAAACAACACAGTTTAGAGAATCTATCCTCATTTAATACTACTACTCAGAGCCCATTACATGCTAGACAATCCACATCATCTTTTGTCATTCCTTCTTGTTGAAGGCTACATATGCAAATTGCTCATCTACAATCTATGTTAGTGCAATAATATATGGTAACAATCAAATGAAACAAACATCATTTGAAATTAAAATACCATTTTCAAATTTAATTATAAAAGTTTAATGAATAAAACCCAAGCACATTTCTATTTGATCAAATTATGTTTCATTGAACAAATGTAGAAATTACTCATACTTGATATGCAACAAATCATTTAAGCAATTGATTACTAAATACACAAGATACAACCAACACACCTACCATAATTTCACTATTAAGTTCCACAAGCCTTAAAGGAACCTTGATAATTGATATTAAGTTCCCATTAACTATGTTGAAACACACATCTTTGTAATCTTAAGTACCGATAGACTTGTGCTTATAAAATGAAAATGCTATCTCTAAGAGCTTAATTTCACCATAGTAACATGTCGTCAAGTGAAATCATTAATTTTTATTAGCAATATTCAATATTACTTTTTAAAGTACTTCTCAACCTATATAGTTAAATCACATTACGACGCACTCTTAACATAGTGTATGTCTTGCTAAAGTGATGAAGTGTTGTCCTTAATGAATTGTTGTTCTGGATACTCCGTTATCTTTGATATTGTGATGTTCTCCATAAAGTGTTCTTATCAATTAATTAAAATGTATTGGACCATTTATATTATTAGATCTTATATGTACTAAAATTCCATAACTGGGTCTAGGTTCTATTCATCAATTTGCATGGTAAATACTTGGGCCAATGACCTTGAAATTTGTCTATCATGACATTGTGGAGAGGGTTTAATGGAAAAGTTTCGAACATTTGATGTTTGATGTTGCTAGCTTTTTGAGTAAGTTGAGGTAAAAAACAAATGCGTATGTGCACAAAGATGGAGGGCCAAAAATTGTTTGAACATTCATATTTAGCCAAAATGCTCTAGCATTCCAAAAATATATAATACACAATATAACACACTCGCATTAAGGTTTGGGCATGTTTTTGGTAACGCATACGCATTCAAGTTTTAACCAATGAAATCTCACCCTTATTGCTTAGAACAAGCTTGAATTTATCAAGCCTAAGGGTTGGACATGAAATTTGGGTACCTAGATCCGTGTTTTATGAGACATACAAAAAACATACAAATGTTGAGTGTGCTCTCCATCGAGTTCATGTATTTTAAGACAACATTCATCAAAAACACCACTATGATGTCAAGATCTATCTTATCTTTTTAGTCATGTATTTTTTAAAAAATTCAAATATATTAAGGTCTTGATCTTTAATATTTTTAGTAGTGTCTATTTTTTTAGTAAAAACACATGTATTATTTTTCTACATAATTTTTTATCCACTTATTGAAATTTGAAAAATACATTTTCACATTCTACACTTCATTTTATACACACTAAAAAAAGACATTCTTTTATTATTTTTCTCAAAATAGGGTGGCGTAGGGGTGGAGCACACTGAATTTTCTATTTTTCAAGATGTATTCACTTCAAAAATCAATAAAAAATTAATATTTGTTAAAAAAAGTAGAAAAATATCCAAACTACTATACGATCCTAGATAACTCTCCACCGAAGGGATTTACAAAATACTTAACTCAAAAATGGAGGGTAGCACACCTGATGCTATGTTATATTTTTGTGACAAAAATAGGACCACTTTGTGTGCTCTTAGTGATTGACTCTCTTAATCTTCACCATTTTAAAAAATAGTAGTTTTGAAATTAAATTTCAAGCACTGTGCTTCTTGTTCTTATCACATCTTCAAATTTTTAGTGTAGGCATCTTGAATCATTTATGAAAGTTTGTTTTTGTTGATTTTAAGAAAAAAGTGGTCACTTTTGACCCCTTGTTTCCATCCACTAGACTAGTTTTATAGGAATGTCATTAGACTAGTTGTATCATCAAAACATATACCTAACATATCAAAAAATTTAATAATTTAAACATGAGACTTACCATTTTACAATTTGTTATTTTACATCTACTCTTGAAGAAATGCATCTTTTTTAGAGTGATATTTTTTCTTGAAATCACATATTTTTTAGGAAAAATTACTGATTTAAGCATGCATGAGTTCAATCTAAGGGGTTTTATTTGAAGGGGGTTAGATCACACCCCCTTGGATAGAACCCCCTAGACTTAAATCAAACCCTTGATCAAATCTCTTTTGCCCCTATCAAAATGCTGATAAAAAATAATTTTGCTTCACCTTTTGGGAAATCAAATGAAGTCATTTGGAAATGTCATTCCAAAAATATATAATACACAATATAACACACTTGCATTAAGGTTTGGGCATGTTTTTGGTAACGCATACGCATTCAAGTTTTAACCAATGAAATCTCACCCTTATTGCTTAGAACAAGCTTGAATTTATCAAGCCTAAGGGTTGGACATGAAATTTGGGTACCTAGATCCGTGTTTTATGAGACATACAAAAAACATACAAATGTTTAGTGTGCTCTCCATCGAGTTCATGTATTTTAAGACAACATTCATCAAAAACACCACTATGATGTCAAGATCTATCTTATCTTTTTAGTCATGTATTTTTAAAAAAATTCAAATATATTAAGGTCTTGATCTTTAATATTTTTAGTAGTGTCTATTTTTTTGGTAAAAACACATGTATTGTTTTTCTACATAATTTTTTATCCATTTATTGAAATTTGAAAAATACATTTTCACATTCTACACTTCATTTTATACACACTAAAAAAAGACATTCTTTTATTATTTTTCTCAAAATAGGGTGGCGTAGGGGTGGAGCACACTGAATTTTCTATTTTTCAAGATGTATTCACTTCAAAAATCAGTAAAAAATTAATATTTGTTAAAAAAAGTAGAAAAATGTCCAAACTACTATACGATCCTAGATAACTCTCCATCGAAGGGATTTACAAAATACTTAACATAACTCAAAAATGGAGGGTAGCACACCTGATGCTATGTTATATTTTTGTGACAAAAATAGGACCACTTTGTGTGCTCTTAGTGATTGACTCTCTTAATCTTCACCATTTTAAAAAATAGTAGTTTTGAAATTAAATTTCAAGCACTATGCTTCTTGTTCTTATCACATCTTCAAATTTTTAGTGTAGGCATCTTGAATCATTTATGAAAGTTTGTTTTTGTTGATTTTAAGAAAAAAGTGGCCACTTTTGACCCCTTGTTTCCATCCACTAGACTAGTTTTATAGGAATGTCATTAGACTAGTTGTATCATCAAAACATATACCTAACATATCAAAAAATTTAATAATTTAAACATGAGACTTACCATTTTACAATTTGTTATTTTACATCTACTCTTGAAGAAATGCATCTTTTTTAGAGTGATATTTTTTCCTGAAATCACATATTTTTTAGGAAAAATTACTGATTTAAGCATGCATGAGTTCAATCTAAGGGGTTTTATTTGAAGGGGGTTAGATCACACCCCCTTGGATAGAACCCCCTAGACTTAAATCAAACCCTTGATCAAATCTCTTTTGCCCCTATCAAAATGCTGATAAAAAACAATTTTGCTTCACCTTTTGGGAAATCAAATGAAATCATTTGGAAATGTCATTTTGTCAGTATGTAACCCTTAGTATCAGTTTTCCAAAAACTATATGTATAGGGTATTTTTTAATATATTTTTAAAATTTTATAATGAATATAAGTCTATTATTAATAAATAATGACCTCTATTCAAGACGCTAGGAAAAATAACAAACATTATTAAAAAAATCTCAAAAAATGCATTGCACCTCCACATAGATGTTCTTGTTTCAATGAAATAAATTAACTTTGATGTATATGCTAATAGAAATGTGTTATAAAATAATATAGGTGTGAATTTTTTGTTAGTACCAATTAAAAAATTAATAAAAAATAAAATATTTAATAAAAAAATAACAAAAAAATCTATTCACTAAACATTGGAGTTAATGCTCTAATTCCAAGAAATTGTGAAAAAAAATAATTTATAGTGAAAGTTATGTGATATGGAATAATGTCACTCAATAAAAATAATATAAAAAAATTGATTGAAAAATTAAAATAAAAATGATAGAAATAATTCTTTAATTTTATTTTAATTTACAATTTGAATCTACATAGAAAATGCCACAACTCATTAGTTTATATCATCCTTAAATTTTTTATCATTTGTTCTCTATAATTGACACAAATTAAAAAAATGTTAAAAAATATTGATTTTGAGCATCACCTAGGTCAAAAAGTGGGACACACTATTGTGAGATCAACCATGGGTTGATTGAGGTCCACGTGAATACAAATTTATGCTAGTGCTAAATACTCTTTATTATAAATAAAGATAAATACTCTTTATTAAAAATAGATTCAAAGATAAATGTTTTCTCTCAAATTTTGTATCCATTATAAAAATGTAGGTAACAAGGATTCCATCATGAACAATATTAATAGTCCACTATTTTAATATTCTCCAAATTGATTTCCAAATACCACAAACACAATTGGCTTTAAAATCCTTTACCATACAACTACCCAAACTAGTTATACTTATGTACAACCACCTATTCCATACACTTTACAAACCTAGACAAGTATATTAATTATAATTAACACTCTAGACCACAAGAATCCAAATACCTCCTTAATATAGTTCAATAATATAATTTAGAGCCTCTAGTAGCTATCTTGTAAGTCTACCAATTTTGGTCTTCTACAATTAGTATTGATCAACCTATGCCTCTAACCTTGATATGATCACGCTGAAGTAACATTGACTTAGCATGCCTTTAATCATCTATAATTTGCATGATGTGTAAACGAAATATACAACTACTCAACCATAGAGACCCTATCTCATTGATCAAGCATGTACCTATAATTATTAGGTTTATCTCCACCTAAGATTGTGTACCCACTTTATTTCATGCTCCTCTATGAACAACTCCTTTTAGTCTATACTAATCACCAAAATAGTCAACCTCCCCTGTTAGTCATGAGGAAAAATGATAGCAACACATTCACTCCTCATCAAAGCTCAAAAGGAGGAAATTGAAATGGGATAAAACCATTATATGAAAAAACATTGAACACCATATTCTAGTAGACACTGACACCTCTAAGGATCTACCTAGGGATATTGTCTTGTTGGTGGGGGATATATCTTGGACTCAAATGCTCGACTATGAAGGTCTGCCCTTTCGCTACATGAGATGCTTCACTATTGGACACCTTGCTTCGGATTGTCCTCATTCTCGCCACAAGGGTTCAACGACTTAGTGGAAGAATGACATCCACAATCACTTGACTGTTGGTGATTGTCCTGATTTTGAGAATGACATGTCCAAGGATGAGGCCTCGAAGGCCCCTATGTTGGATCCCCCTAGGGATGTAACAACTTCAATGTTTTCTCCTAATAGGTCTTCTTCTCAAGGCTCGATTTTGGTGACTCCACCATTGGACCTCGTACCCCTCTACTCAAAGGGTGGTGGGTTCATAGCTAATGCTCTTCCTAAGGTTTCACTGCAGCATTCGGCTTCTTCGGAATGTCATTCTACATGTGTGGGGGCTCATATTGGGATAGCGGTAGAGGCTAGCCCTCTCGTCTCTCCTACTTCTGAGGCTTTGGAGAATGATGTGTTGAGTATTGTTTAAAGAAGGAAGAAAGGTCTAATTAAACATGTCAGTGAGTCCCACTCTTAAGGCTTGGGTGCTTCAAATGCTAGGACGAGGCATGGGGTTGTCTAAGTTGTTGGTCCAAGTTTGGTGTGGTTAGCCTTGGTGGTTGAGTTTGGCTATTGTTGGCTAAAGCCCTTGTTGTATAAGGTTCCAAAATCTGGTTGGCCATTGTGTTGTTGGATTGTTGTGCATGACAACTTGGTTGTAGTTGTGCTGAGAGGTGGTTGTTTGTTTGTCGCCACCTTGCCTGTGTAAAAGGTTTTCAAGTCTTTTCAAAACCTACATTTACCCCTTAATAAAAAACAAACCAAACTAAAATTGGAAAGACAAATTATAACAACACTATACTTAAAATAAGAAATGTAACTGCTTGGGAACCAAAATGCCCCAAAGTAGTACACCCAATTTGTGAGGGAAAAGCAAACTCAAGATGGGAATGATCTTCAATCATCTTTATGGGCCCTCCAACCTCCACTAAATTAATTAAAATGCATGATTATTTGCATCTTGTGTTTCAGGATCATCTTTTATGTAACAAGTTTCCTCTTCTTGAGAAGGAGCAACATAATGCACATGTCTTCTTATTTGAATTTTTAAAACAACATTATTGAGTATAATTTTCTATTTTGCCATATTCAAAACACCTTATTGACTTCTTATTCTTCTATCTATGAGGGGGCTTGTCATCATTAATGTTGGAGGACTTGAAGAAGAAGAATTTGTTGGATCATTACAAGCATGAGGATATTTTTTTTGTTTTAACAATTTATTTTTATAAGTTTTGTTGGTTTCCAAATCTGCAGAGGATTTGCCAGCGCTAATGCACAGGCTGATTTGGCGAACAGATTACTGGAGGTTGCGTGAGCTGCCTCCCCTTCACTTTTGGTTTTGCTGCACCAAGGGGGGTATCCCTATAACTCAAGATGTAACCTTGACTAACTCAAAGAGAGAAAGATCTAACTTGACAACAACAGGCAAAATACTCTCATGTATGGACCAAGATCTGCATGATAGATCACAAGGTTGGCAACATTCTTGGACATGTGTCTGGTTGGGTATGAGAGTATGCAGGGGGTTCCTAATCCTACTCCTACAACTAACAGGTGGAAGATATGAAATGATTTGATTTGATGTTTGGATGCAAACCTGGACTTGGTGTATAACCTCAACACAGAGCTAGATTGGTGCCTATCCAGGGCTTGGAGTCAGTAGACATACACCTGTGAATGATCAGCATGAACACAATAAAATTGGATTTCAAGGGGATTTGTGTGATATCTGCCTTACAGATACCTCCCAATACAGAGTGTTAAGTTATCTCTACTTATGGCATCCCTATTGCAGTATATCTTTCCCAACACTTAATCTGAAAACACTTTAATCTACCCCTTGGCCAAAAGTTGAAAGATTAAGCATTCAATACAGAAATTCTATATTCTAGAATACCAGACACCCCTTAGATATCTAGATTCAAAAGGACACATGCAATACTGGAGACAGAATTAATAGAACACATGCAAATACAACATTACTCATATAAAATCAATCATGAAATCAGTAGATTCATGCATGAGACATTCAACAAGAGATACATAAACTCACAAGAATTCCTGCACAGAGCAAACCAAAACTAGTCGTATTGTATTACAGAGCCAAAAATGTCCAACTTTCAACAACCTCTACATGGGTCACACAAACTGCTTAAATAGCAAGAAAATGTACCCAGCAAATTAATTACAAGGGAGGCCAAAAATCATGCCAGATGCAATACATTGAGAAATGGCGCTCAAACATAAATGCAGTCGGTGGAGGAGAAGACAGGAAGGGGCCTCGAGCCATGTGCCACCGCCTGGGATTGATATCTTCAATCACATCGTAGATCCATCCACATTCCTGCAACAACCGCCATTACTGCTTCACCTACCCGCAGCCAACAAATAACGCAGGAACTGCGCCCTTAACACCTTCCCGCCAAAACATATTTCATTGAAAATTCAAAATATGCAGGAAGAATAGTCCCACATGCATCCCACAGAGACCACTTTATCAATTTAAAAGCAGGGTCGCATGTAAACTAAGTGTCGAGCGCTTTTGCCCCGCTCGACCCATAAGCCTTCGCCCAAAGCCCATCACCATGACTCCTGCCGATACCACCTCCTTCGGCCAGAGATAGACCATCGGGCTAGCATGAAACTCCTTCGCCGACACCTTCGGTCACACCGATGAACACTTGAGAAACATTAGAAACACTTTGGGACTCTCGCGGATGCCGACACTTGGCAGCGTCTGCAACACTCAAGAAACATTAGAGACCCCAGGAGACTCACGCGGAGGCAGACAGATGGTGGGCTCCGCGCTCTCTTTGAAACACAAAGAAACTTCCCTGAAACTCCCGCGGAAGCAGCCACGTGGCGCCTTCCGTGGCCTCTTGAAACTCAAAGATCCCTTCTTGAAACCCAGCGGAAGCAGCCATGTGTCGAGACCCGCGATGCTTTACTAAAATGTGTCTATAGACTAAAGTGGCCTCCGCAGGTGACACTTGTCACAACCCGCGGCATTTGAAACATGACACATTAAGGAACGGGGCCCACAACCTCCCGCTCATCCTTGAAGCAAAAAGAAACAATGCGGAGGCCGACATGTGTCAGCTTCCACGGCAACCACAAGAGACACGTGGTATGCTTCGCCCCTACTTAAAAACTTTTAAGAAACTTCGCGGAGAGCGACACGTGGCGCTTTCCGCGCTTCTCCTGAGAAACACTTAGGGTCCTTGAAGCGTTTGGCGGAAATTGTGAAACTCTTAAAGTCTTTTGGGAACACTGGCGGAGGCCGCCACTTAGCACCGTCAGCGGGCCTTTAGTAACTTTTTGTGTGTCCCTCGGGTGCCTCCACGTGGTGCCATCCGCGATACTCTCATAAACATAAAAGAAACCGCGTTGAAACCTTAGCGGAACTCTGTCAGAAGCTGACACGTGGCGACTTCCGCGGCTAAGTTGAAACTTTCAGGGGCTACACTCTGCTGCTGACACGTGACACTCCGCGGGGATGCAAAAGCGCAAATTTAAACCGAGGCTTAAACTTGGTGGTCCTGCGACTGGCAAAATTAGACCCATCAAGCCACACTTAGAAACATTTAGGGTCTTGAAGCAGTGACCCGATATGCATTCTTATGCATTTGACCCATTTTTAACATTTTTCAGGGGCCGATGGAGAAATCTGACCCGCCGATGCACATTTTTTCTTACAAAGGCCAAAAGCATTGGAACTTTTTTGGATTTTTCGGGAAGGGGCCTGCATATTTAAATTTTTGAAACTTGAATGTTTATGCAGGCACCACCAGTGGCTCTGTCTGGGGATGCATGCCTCTTGCAGGCATGGGAGAACCTCAGAATCCCTGGTTTCGCAGATTGGGCCTTGTCCATTGGGCAACAGAGTCAAACATTGCACCAACCTACATCACCAAACACATTATTTCAAAAAATTATTTTGGCGGCCCAGGGCAGCCAAAAAGGAAGAACCAGAACTTTTTCTTGTCAAATGCCTGATTCCAAACTGAAAGATCCCAATCCCAACTGAAAAGATTGGCATAATTTGCCCATAATGTCATCTGCTCAATTAGATATTCCACCATTTTTGAAAGCTTGCCACTATCATTTTCATCTCTGTCATTTTGGATTTCAAAATTAGACATATAACCATACACATCATAATATTCTTCAGCATTAAGTAACATATGTATGTTATATTCCTCAGACAGTACATCATACTGCTCTTGGCACTCTTCATCACTTACCTGGCTGCTGCACACCATCAGGCATTCATCTAGCTGATCCAAAAACTAAAGACATTCAGAAAATATGAGACCCCCAATATTTAATGATATTGAAAACAAATCTTGATCCATACACCCAATGTTGCACATCTCTGAATCAGGTGACGATGAACATTCATTATTCACAGTTTGTAGATCAGCATCATCAACTTCAAACAAAGGGTTAATCCTGCACCAATGAAGGTCATGACTCACAACAATAAATGCATCCAGAGGCTCATCATAAAGGGGATTCATGTTCATGGTAAAGGTCTCTGCTTCTTCTTCATAACAATCCAATTCTTCTTCATTATTATCAGATCCAGAGTCATAAGAAGAACAAACCTGATCCATGCACTGGTCATGGATATCATTTCTATCATCTGATTGCCCTACATATAGAATTTCTGTTGTTTCAATGCACTCTGAAGTTGAACAATCTGCATCATTTTCCAGCCCTCCAATGCTTCCTGATGAAACTGAGATTGATTCTTGATCCATATGATCACAACTTTGCACAACTGGATCATTTAAACATAAAGGCTCTTTGATGAGGACTGGCATGTAAATATTACTTGAAAAATCATTATTTTCAACTTCATTTGCTGGGCAAAATAGGACATCCTCCTCTATAACAGAAACATCATCAACTTGAAATGATGCAAAAACTGGGACAGTAGGGGTGTGAGCACTTTGACATTCATTGTCAACTCTTGAATTAAACCGTTCATTAACATTAGGGGCTGCAGGACAACAAAAATTTTCAGAAAAATAACCCTTTTGTATACCATACCTCCAGTTGTTTTCAATATCAATTGCAAACTGTCGAGCCTGATGCAATGTGGTGGGCTCCTTATCTCTCAATCTATAACTCATTTTCTTATCAAATGCTCCCAAATAGACAACGAAGCACAGTGCATCATTAGGTCTCATGCATTCTGGTATTCTATTCAATGCCTTCATAAATCTGAGGTTAAAGGCTGGGATCAACTCATCCTCTTCAATATGGATGTACATAAAGTCATTAATGACTGCATATTCAGAAATTCTTTCACCATATTGTACTAGAAATGCAGATTTAAAACCATGCCAAGAGCTGACAGAGTAAGCTGGAAGATAGGAGAACCAGTCCCTTGCATCTTCATCTAGAGATTGAACAAATAATCTCATAACTACATCTTCATGGTCAATCTCAAAATCATCAATAACATTTATGAACTGCTGCAAGTGTCTCTCAGCTGATTCATCCTTTATACCATTGAATTTAGGCAAATACTTTCTAATTTTAGGTGGAAAAGCATTTGGGTAGCCACAAATGCCACTGAAATTTATGGGCTTATATTTGTCTATGTTGAAGCCTCTTTTATTACATGGTTGGGACTGACTATTATACATTTTTACATTTGACACCTCACAAGGGTGCATGGGCTGACAATACATCTTTTTATGCTTTTGCAACCCTCTTCTCTACTCAGATTTTCAATCACAATATGACCTTAGGCCCTTAAAATACAAACTGCTATTTCAACCTGCCTAAAGTCCTCTATATGAGTCTTTTGAACAACATTGCATGCCCTTTTGAAATACAGAGTAGGTTCTAACAAAAGCATGCAAGCTCTGCTTTCACCAATGTTTCCCTTTTAACCAGTGCTATTTCACCAAATAGGGAATCTTTCAAAAACGTGTACAAATACCTGGATATGTTGCAGCTGCTGATAGGTTCATTCAATAGAGTCGCCACCTCTTTGGCAGAGGAATGAGCTTCAAACAGGCTAAAGCTGAAAATTGATTTCTTTCTTTCTGGGTCATCCACCAACAGAGCCACAGATAAAACTTTTTCTTTTTGCTGCAACAAAGCACCTCCAGGTCTGATTTTTCAATCTTTTAGACTCAAACTTTCATGGATATGACATTGTCTCCCCAGTAGAGTCGCCAAAATCTGTTGGTGACTCGGATGGGCCACAAATACATTCCTTTTTTATCAATCCATCCCCAGCGGAGTCGCTAAAATCTGTTGGTGACTCGGATGGGCCACAGATATATCACCTGGGATGACTAGATAGTACTACTTTTTTCATCAATCCTTCCCCAGTAGAGTCGCCAAAATCTGTTGGTTTCCAATGCACAGGCTGATTTGGCCAACAGATTACGGGAGGTTGCGTGAGCTGCCTCCCCTTCACTTCTGGTTCTGCCGCACCAAGGGGGGTATCCCTATAACTCAAGATGTCACCTTGACTAACTCAAAGATAGAAAGATCTAACTTGACAACAACAGGCAGAATACTCTCATGTATGGACCAAGATCTGCATGATAGATCACAAGGTTGGCAACATTCTTGGACATATGTGTCTAGTTGGGTATGAGAGTATGCAGGGGGTTCCTAATCCTACTCCTACAACTAACAGGTGAAAGATATGAAATGATTTGATTTGATGTTTGGATGCAAACCTGGACCTGGTGTATAACCTCAACACAGAGCTAGATTGGTGCCTATCTAGGGCTTGGAGTCAATAGACATACACCTGTGAATGATCAGCATGAACACAATAAAACTGGATTTCAAAGGGATTTGTGTGATATCTGCCTTACAGATACCTCCCAATACAAAGTGTTAAGTTATCTCTACTTATGGCATCCCTATTGCAGTATATCTTTCCCAACACTTAATCTGAAAACACTTTAATCTACCCCTTGGCCAGAAGTTGAAAGATTAAGCATTCAATACAGGAATTCTATATTCTAGAATACCAGACACCCCTGAGATATCTAGATTCAAAAGAAGGACACATGCAATACTGGAGACAGAATTAATAGAACACATGCAAATACAGCATTACTCATAAAATCAATCATGAAATCAGTAGATTCATGCATGAGACATTCAACAAGAGATACATAAACTCACAAGAATTCCTGCACAGAGCAAACCAAAACCAGTCGTATTGTATTACAGAGCCAAAAATGTCCAACTTTCAACAACCTCTACATGGGTCACACAAACTGCTTAAATAGCAAGAAAATGTACCCAGCAAATTAATTACAAGGGAGGCCAAAAATCCCGCCAGATGCAATGCATTGAGAAATGGCGCTCAAACATAAATGCAGTCGGTGGAGGAGAAGACAGGAAGGGGCCTCGAGCCATGTGCCACCGCCTAGGATTGATATCTTCAATCACACCGTAGATCCGTCCACATTCCTGCAACAACCGTCATTACTGCGTCACCTACCCGCAGCCAACAGATAACGCAGGAACTGCGCCCTTAACACCTTCCCGCCAAAACATATTTCATTGAAAATTCAAAATATGCAGGAAGAATAGTCCCACATGCATCCCACAGAGACCACTTTATCAATTTAAAAGCAGGGTCGCATGTAAACTAAGTGTCGAGCGCTTTTGCCCCGCTCGACCCATAAGCCTTCGTCCAAAGCCCATCGCCATGACCCTGCCGATACCACCTCCTTCGGCCAGAGATAGACCATCGAGCTAGCATGAAACTCCTTCACTGACACCTTCGGTCACACCGATGAACACTTGAGAAACATTAGAAACACTTTGGGACTCTCGCGGATGCCGACACTTGGCAGCGTCCGCAACACTCAAGAAACATTAGAGACCCCAGGAGACTCACGCGGAGGCAGACAGATGGCGAGCTCCGCGCTCTCTTTGAAACACACAAAGAAACTTCCCTGAAACTCCCGCGGAAGTAGCCACGTGGCGCCTTCCGCGGCCTCTTGAAACTCAAAGATCCCTCCTTGAAACCCAGCAAAAGCAGCCACGTGTCGAGACCCGCGATACTTTACTAAAATGTGTCTATAGACTTAAGTGGCCTCCGCAGGTGACACTTGTCGCAACCAGCGGCATTTGAAACATGAGACACATTAAGGAACAGAGCCCACAACCTCCCGCTCATCCTTGAAGCAAAAAGAAACAATGCGGAGGCCGACATGTGTCAACTTCCGCGACAACCACAAGAGACACGTGGTATGCTCCGCCCCTACTTAGAAACTTTTAAGAAACTTCGCGGAGAGCGACACGTGGCGCTTTCTGTGCTTCTCCTGAGAAACACTTAGGGTCCTTAAAGCGTTTGGTGGAAACTGTGAAACTCTTAAAGTCTTTTGGGAACACTGGCGGAGGCCACCACTTGGCACCGTCCGCAGGCCTTGAGTAACTTTTTGTGTGTCCCTCAGGTGCCTCCACGTGGTGCCATCCGCGATACTCTCAAAAACATAAAAGAAACCGCGTTGAAACCTTAGCGGAACTCTGTTGGAAGCTGACACGTGGTGGCTTTCGCGGCTAAGTTGAAACTTTCAGGGGCTACACTCCGCTGCTGACACGTGACACACTCCGCGGGGATGCAAGAGCGCAGATTTAAACTGGGGCTTAAACTTGGCGGTCCCACGGCTGGCAAAATTAGACCCATCAAGCCACACTTAGAAACATTAGGGTCTTGAAGCAGTGACCCGATATGCATTCTTATGCATTTGACCCATTTTTAACATTTTTTAGGTGCCGATGGAGAAATCTGACCCGCCGATGCACATTTTTTCCTGCAGAGGCCGAAAGCATTGGAACTTTTTTGGATTTTTCGGGAAGGGGCCTGCATATTTAAATTTTTGAAACTTGAATGTTTATGCAAGCACCACCAAGTTTTATGCTTGTTTCATGCATGGCTACAACAAAAACTTTTTCACTTTGTAAGCACGTTTTTCTTAGCAAACTAATGCTCATGCTAGATTAAAAAAATCACAAATTGTTTGGAAATTAGCTTGATTTAGTTTGCCTATGAGTTGAAATATATCCATGACATTTGTGCAGTTGAAACTAAGGCCATTAAGAATAATGGAAATGAGCATATTGTTTTCAAGTTTCCCTCGAGGAGCACAATAAACTTGCTTGATGTTTCTAAACTAGGACACATAATATGTGACTCTTCAACACTTAATTTTGTACTAAATAGTTGTATGAGTAAACCAATCTTTTTGTATGTAGGTTGTTTATCATATAGATCAATCAGAGTATTTCATGTTTTCAACACTCCTAATTTACATGCTTCAATATATGCATTATGAATTGGGGTGAATATGGAGATATTATAAAAGTCAATGCTCGCTTATCTTTCTTGGTAAAATCTACCAAATTTATGACATCAAAAGGGGCGTGGGTTGTGTCTCAACGATCTCCCATAGATCATTGAAGATTAGAGTGTTTCCATATTAATAGTCTATTATCTATAATTCCTAGACATTACTTTACCAATGTTTTGATTAGGATAAGTTGGTTTTAGAGGGACCATAAACCGTATATAAAACTCAAGTTTTGATAGGACTTGAAACCTTACAAAGCTGCAACCAAGCTACCCCGGTTGGTTTTAGAGGGACCAATAACCCTGTACAAACCTCAAGTTTTGACAAGACCTAAATCCTCACAAAGCTACAACCAAGCTGCCCTCAGGAACAAGAGCTCCCAAAACACAAAGGACCATCATATACAATACCCAACCTCAAACAAGCAATCTGCATCCCCTTGACTCAGACAATCCCATAGGCATTACATTACCTATGTTTGTTAATCTAACTATCTTTTCCATGGAAAAAGAAGAAAAATGAAAATTGGAGGTGTTGGGTCCTATTGAAAATGCACCCGCTAATTGTTAGGAAGGTTAAACACCTTGCATAAATAGTATATGAACATTATTGTAATGTTGGTTCTCATGGATTTGGATGCCACATTGGAGAGGAATCTTGGGATTCCCCTTGTAAGATTGATCTAGCCACTTGGATTGTTTTTGATAAAGTAAGCAGCAAAAAAGGGTGCCGATCCCATTACACATCAGCCACAGAGGCACTAAACAGACAACAAACAAGGGGCAGACCCTTACAAACAAGGGCCACTGCGGCCCAATAGAACAGGCCAAATCAGACCACACACAGAACAAAAACAGGACAGGAACAACAGATAGACCGCTGTTGAACAACAGACAAGGACTAGACAACCCCAGAATTTGAGGGGACGAATTTGACTCCCTTAACTCTAGACCGGGAAGTAGCAACAAACATGGGGAGTCCCTTCTTTCTTTGAACAACAGACCAAGAAGTCGTGAAATCGAAGTCCATCGAGCGAGGCGAGAGTAGCGGATCCTCAACAACCAGCACGGGCAAAGAGTCACCACGCAGCGAGGGAGCCAGCAACGTAGAAGAGGAGTCAGGAGCAACAGCAGAGGCGATCAAGGAGGGTCAGACACGCTCTGCCAGAACAGCGACAGCAGATCGAGGCACTAAAGGTTCCACTGAAGGGTTAGCCAGAAGAGTCTCCTGGGGAGACTCGGTCTCCTGGAAAGACTCGGTCAAGGAAGGATCGTCCTCCTTGGAGGAACCATCAAAAGAGGGAGTGCCCACTGTGAGATGTGCAGAGAGAGCATCCTTCCACCAGGTTGCCACGCCCTTGCGGCGAGCAAGAGGGCAGCCAGAGGTCAAATGACCCACGGAGAAACATCTCCTGCACCAAAAAGGGAGGCCCTCATAGTCCAGAAGTTGCGTCCATGGTCTGTCCTCCACCATCAAGACCACATCACCATGGAGAGGTTTGGAGATGTCCATATCAACTAAAATATGAGCCACCATAGTATGCCCAAGATCCCGAGTCGTAGAGTCCACCTTCAAAAAGCTTCTAATGGTGTTGCCTATAGCTTCATAACATGATTCCTCCCAAATCTGTAGAGGGAGATTCGGCAGTCAGACCCAAACTAGTCTGGTATTCAGCGGCTCCGTAAGAGGATTGAAAGAGCGAATCCAAGGCCTAATGGACAACGAATGATCACCCCACAACCACCCTCTATCCAGCACTCGATCTCGCTCCTCGGAAGTAGCGAAGGTTGCGATGAAGAATCCCCTTGCACTGGGGAAGAGTTCAATCTACCCAGAGACAATAGGCTTCCAGGAGACCAAAACCCAGCCATGGAGATCAGGAAGGGATGGCCACAAGCCATTAAACCTGCAAACCACTCCACGTCGCAAATAGAAACTCTCATTTTCTGCAATCTCAGGTCCACATACCACAACAGGGGAAGCACGGGCACATGGCAAAGGCCTAACCCTAGCTTGAGTAGGTAGAGTCTGAGCACGAGCAACAGCATCCGCAAAAGACTTCTTATGGCCACCTGAAGCGGCCCTGACAGACAAACCAACAGTTGGGATTCCACCAGAACCCAGAATAGAAGACGGCTTCTCAAAAAATTTAGGTGCAGAGGGACCACCGGACACCCGAACACCAGGATCGGCATCTTGGGTAGGAGCACCAACCACAGTCCCCACACCCGAGGCGTCAAAACCCACATTCCCGTCAGAAACCATGAGCGGGCTCTGAACGGTAGCCACTCCATTCTCGACGCTCCCAACCTCCCTCAGAACGCCACACCCCTCCGCAGCAGGCACACTGCTGAACACAGGCACATCGGCCCCAGAGCTGGGCGCCAATGGTGGCAAACCCAGCCCATGACCCTCACAGTTCAAACGTCAAGTTTCCTACTCAGCGCTCAATGTTAGTGTTAAATATTGGCTCACTAGCCACTTGGATTGTTTCTTATGACATGGAAGAAGAGTTAAATTGAATATTAATTTTGGGGGTTACAAACATACTTCATAGAGCATCTTTGACCAACTAAATATAGTTGTCTAAGAGCATGTAAGAAATTATTAGACCAAATTGAAGTGCTTGGTTTGTCCTACTAAAGATGCATGATTATTTGCATCTTATTTTTCAAGATCATCTTTTATGTAACAAGTTTCCTCTTCTTAAGAAGGAGCAACATAATGTGCATGTCTTCTTATTTGAATTTTTAAAACAACATTATTGAGTATAATTTTCTACTTTGCCACATACAAAACACTTTATTGACTTCTGTAATTAGGTTAACATAACTTCTCTCTATTAAGTCATCTATATTTCCTTTCACAAATAGCATATACCTTATAACACCCTTATAGTTTTGTATTTGTAAGGTTACAATAGACATCCTAAACAAAATTATGTTTCAACTAGCATAAAATATAAGATTTTTAATTTGGGGATAATTTAGAAAGACACGTGATCTTGTCATTAGTTAAAAACATTACCATGTGAGAGATGTAGTACAAAATATTGCATGTAGGAGACAACACATTCACATAAATAATTATACCAAATACTATAGAAATAGGGAATTAAACCCTTAAATTTGAACTCAACGGTCCCTAACAAATTGAACTCAAATTGTAGCGCACTTGCTAGACCTCTCTTTCTATAATTATAATTGCCTCCACAAAAGAAATGAATATAGAACATCCATAAAATCTACACTAGTGTTTGATAGATGCATAAAGAAAACTGAATACAATACATAGAGCACAGTGTAAGTGTCTAAAAATAGGTTAAAAAAGAAGTTCTTGTATACAACTGCCTCATTCACCTTCCATCTTAGACAACTACATCATCCACCTTCTTTCACAAGATTTGATACCATTTGTTAAAAGTGCAAGAATGTAAAAACACAAATAATAGAGATTACATCATGAAACAACAACAAAGTTGCATTTTAATATTCACTAGATTGATCACAACTACTACAAACACAATAGGATTTATTCACCATACAACTACCCAAATCACCCATTCTCATACAATTTGCAAACTTGGATACCTATATTGATTTTAATATAGCTTTGGATCACAAGAATCAAACATAGAGATGTCAATATTTTTTATGGTAAGATTAGAACCCAATGTCGAGGAATGAATATACATCATTCCCTAGTACTTTGTAGAAATAAGGGGCTATGTTCCAAATACTATCATCTATGTTTAAAGGTCCATTGGACTTACATGTGACAATATATATACCCCTTTAAGTCAATTCTTTCATGGACCATTGTTGAAGGCAAATAAGCTCAGAAAGATGTGCTCCCCTTTCATTATGATGAAAGGGGTGTGGTTGTCCATGCCAACCATCATACATAGTGTGTAGGTAGAAGTTTGGTGTACCATTTCAAATTAAATTTGAAATGCAAGTGGTAATCATATTAAAAACATAAATTATGGTGCTCTTTAAGTCTTTAAAACACAAGATCTCAATTGGGCATTATGTTGACATGTTCATTATGTTTATGGGAATTGATGCCATTGAATGAAAAGAAAAATCTTAGCTATGTTCAACATTGTTAATTTCGTAGCATTTTTTGAAATGGCTTCTGTGCGTGTTGTTCGCAAGCCGGATGTGGTGCCTCCCAACGGTCTAGTGGACGTACCAGGTGTGCCTCCAAGAGCCTCCCGTGATCTGCAGCTGCGCCTTGGGCTTGCTGGGAATTTGGCTGAGGGTGGGGTGGGATCCTCTCCCACTAGTAAGGATTTTCCCCCAAAAACAAATTTGTTCAGAACTCTGAATCAGGCATCTGAGCCGGCTGTTGGTCAGCCTGATGGAACATTAGGGAATGGTACTGCTAGGAACGCATCTGGTCGTTCTTTTTCTAAAGTTGTTCGCTCTTCTAAGGTAAGGGCTAAGCCTTTGCCTAGCAACCGTTCCTCCCTGGTTGTGGTTTGTGGCCCTGAGGTCTCTGAAAATGAGGATTTTTATTCAAGAAAAGGAGTAATTTGCAGATTTAATGGGTTGTGGCCCTCCCTCCCCAACCTGCACAACTGGATTCTGGAATCCTGGAAACTTCTTGTTGATGAAAAGATCGAGCTTTACCCCTACGCAAGTGGTTCTTCATAGTGACTTTTGAGTTCTCTGAGGACAGGGATTTAGTGTTGGATAGAGGTTGGTTGTAGGGGAATCATTCGCTATCCATCAAACCATGGGCTCGCTCCTTCAATCCTCTCACCGAGCCGCTCAATACCAGACCAATATGGGTATGACTCCTGAATCTTCCCCTCCAGTTTTGGGAGGATTCTTGCTATGAAGCCATTGGCAACGCATTAGGGCATTTTTTGAAGGTTGATGCTACAACCTCGAAAATGGGGCATTCGATGGTTGCTCGCATATTAGTGGATATTGATATCTCTAAACCCCTCTTTGGAGATATTGTCTTGATGGTGGAGGACAGGTCATGGACGCAGCTATTGGACTATGAGGGTCTCCCCTCTCGATGTATACGTTGTTTCTCTACTAGGCAGTTAGCCTATGGTTGCCCTCATTCTCGTCGTAAGGGTGCAGCAACTTGGTGGAAAGATGCTCTCCCTAATCATTTGACTGTTTTTGCTTCCCTACCAGAGGACTCTTCTCAGGAGGGCGAGCCTTCCCTGGAGAGTGTTTCTTCTCAGGAGCATGTTCTTCCACAGGATCCTATTGGGGAGCCCTTGGTGACCACTTCTGCAGCTATTGCTGCTGTTCCTATTGGACCTATTTTGGATGCTACTACTAATCTTGTTCGGGGTGTCATTCATGTTGCTGTTCCTGTTGGACCTACTCTGGCGGCCTTTGTTGGGCAGTAGGATCCCTTATTGAACCCTACTGCTGCGTGTTGAACTACTTCGTTGTCGGTTCCAGATTCTTCTTCTACATTGTCAGCCTCTTCTCCAACGCGTGACTGCCCCTTGGTTGCGGTGTCAATTGAGGGGCCTGTCCTTTCTCCTCGTTATGAGGACTTTGACTCTAAGCTTTCTTGGACTGTTGTTCAAAGAAAGCAGAAAGGGCTCCCCAAGTCTGTCGCGACTTCGTGACAGAGAGTCAAGAGTGTAAGGTTAGTGCCTTCGGGATCTAGTGTTGTTTAGATCCTTTGTTTCTGCTTGTCGTTTGGTTGTCGTCCCTCTACTGTTTCTGTTCTGTTTTCCTTTGTTTGGCCTTTTTGTGGCCTGTTTTTCTGCCCTAGGGGCCTAGCTTGTTTTGGGATGTTTTATAAAGTTCTGGACGTATTGTAAAGGGTTCTGGACCCTCTTCTCCAACTAATCTAATAAAAAACATTGTTAATTTCGTAGGATGGCGACAATGAGTAGGATAAATATTTTCAAAAGGGAGCAGTGAGATCCTACCAGGAAGGTGCAGAGGATGATGGTGAGGAGGTCGACGAGGATGGAGATTCTGTGGCGTATTTAGAGGGGGAGATTGAAAACAAGTGGAGGATTTCATTTGAGGATGAAGAGGAGAAGTTGATCCATCTCTGCCTAGAAGCTCAGCACTCTATTGGGAGGATGTTGCATCCTACTAAGATTGCATCTCATCATGAAGGGTTATTGTGGGGGGGTCTGCATCGGGGCTTCCTTCTTCCCCTATGCCCTACGTTGGAAGTGGATACACCTATGGATCAAGTGCTAAAAAAAGGTTTGGGGACCCCTCCGGCCCCTCTTCTGCTGTTTGCCCTTCTATGAAGGAGAAAGCTATGAATGATATGTACAATGCTGTGCAGCAAGGAGGTGAAACTTCGATCGCTTTGAAGTTGCTATTCCAATGTTTGCCTGAGGTGTTGCTTGAAGCGATTGTTGTCTCTTCCTCGGCGGCTAGAGTAGAAGTCTCGTCCTTATTTGCGAGCTTGGGAGATGAGGTGTGAGGTGTCGTTTTGACTATTTGTTCTGAGATGACTATTCAAGGCTCACCAGTGGAAAAGACGTCTGTGAGCTCATGTACGGAGCAACCTACCATCAAGGTTCCAAACTATGTTGTGGACAAAGTTGTTTCAAATCTAGGTAACTCTCTAATTGGAAAGTTTCTTAGAGCGAGGCTTAACATTAATGATTTTAGAAAATGGGCTAAAAGAAGATGGATGTCTTATGGTTGTTTTGACATTGTCACTATAGCTAAGGGTTTCTTTCTGATCTCTTTCTCAAACCCTGGAGATTGTGACAAAACCCTGTTGGATGGCTTGTGGTTTATGGGCAAAACAAGGCTTTTTCTCATGAAGTGGTCTCTGGGTTTTGATCCAAAGAAGAGCATCAATAAAGTTCAGTTTTGGGGGAAGCTTCTGAGCTTGTCATTGGAATATTGGGAGGTTGAGATTCTGAAAGGTATTACTTCGGCCATTGGTTAGCTCAACTACATTGATTCGGTGACCATCTCTAGGAAGTGTATGTTTTTTGCTAGATTTTGTGTTCTTGTAGATTTGGGTAAGAAGCTTCCTTCTTCTTTCACTCTGTCTTCAAAAATTGGTAATTGGATTCAACATATTGTCTATGAGGACTCTTTGGTCATGTGTCGATTATGTCATATGGCTAGCCACTCTCCCCTTGGTTGCTTAGCTAAAAGTAAGGATAAAAAGACCGATGTGTCTGAGAAGAAAAAAGACCTCGTGCAACTCGATAATCAATTGGGTTCTCTATTCGTTGCTAATGTTGTGATGGAAAAAGTTGATGCACGGGACTCTAAGGACGTGGTCAAGTATGAAGAGCCTCATGAAAATGCTCTCAAATCTTTTAGTGATAGCTAGAATATGCCAATTGGGCGATGATACAACCACCTTATGACCCTTTCCGTAGAAGGGTTGGTCCATAAAAAGGATGATTTGGTGAGGAAGGGAAGCCACCTTTCTGCTTCTTTGCCAATGGGCATCCAACCAAAAAGAAACATTTATGTAAGGATCTGTCAAAGGGGCTTGTTCAATGTCCCCTGGAACGATTTAGTATCAAACCACCTTGAGTTATTTTCTTGCCTCTTGTGGGGATTTGGTCCCTTGGTTGTTTTAATGTTGTTTGTTTGCTATTGTTTTGTAGTTTTTGAGTTGCTTGCTCATTGATACTGCTTTATGTTGTATCGTTAGGCTTCTTTATTTGTACTTTCTTGATTGTAAAAAAGGTTAGGGCCTTTTCAAAAACCCCTTTACCATTAATTAAAAACATTGCTAATTTAGTCTCCACCCATTTCATAACTATCTCTTATAATTGAAATGGCCTCTTCCGCTCCTCTTCCTGCCCATGAGCCATGTTTGCAGGGTTCGACCGCTGCTGTGACTGCTGCAGGGATTTCTGCTGTTGTAGGCATGTTGTCTGGTGCTATTATTAATGTGATGTCCGTGTTAGAGGGTTTTGTTGCTGCTAGGGCATGGTCTGGAGGTTTGCAGGGTTCTCTTGCTGTTGGGACGTTGCTTGTTGCTGGGGTTGTTGTTGGTGGTGTGTCGCCTATGTCTGGGGCTGCTATTGTTGCTATACTGCCTAGGACAGAAGGTTTTTCTGTTGCTAGGTTACCTGGCTCTGTTGCTGATGTTGTTCCAGACTCTTGCTAATGTGGTTCGTGCTGGAGTCTCATCTCCTCAAAAGAAGGTTGCCCCTACTTCCACTTGTGCTACTCCTGGGACTAGGAGTAAGGTGAAACCTTTTGCTCTTCCCCCTCCTGTTGTGATTTTAGGGGATGAAGTGTTAGAAAATGAGAAATTTTTTTCTCAAAAGGGTTTGAGATGCAAATTTGATAGACTCTAGCCACGGCGCCAATATCTAAACATTTGGATTTCTAAGCAATGGCGCCCCCTTACAAAGGGGAAAATAAAAAATTACCCATGTGCTAAAAGATTCTTTGTAGTCACATTTGGTTCAGTCTCTAATCGAAATGCTATTTTTGATCGCTCTTGGTTTTGGGGACAACATGCATTGCTGCTAAAGCCTTGGGTTTCTACCTTTAACCCTCTCACTGAATCTTTCAATCAGCTTCCAGTTTGGATTCGTCTACCAAATCTACCTCTTCATTTTTGGTGTGAATCTTGCTATGAGGGCATTGGTAACTCGATGGGTCATTTTATCATGGTTGATCAAGCCACTACTTTCTTCTCTCATACCACATATGCTCGTATTTTAGTGGAATTGGATTTGTTTATGCCTCTCTCGACAGAGGTTGTTTTACAAGTTGTTGATCGCTTATGAAGATATCCCAATGTCCCATTCCATTGTCGGAGGTGCTTTGATACGGGTCATTTGGCATTCGAATGCCCTCGCTTGAAGGACTCACGTTCTTCATATTGGTGGAAGAATGCTCTAGAGGAACACCTTACGGTTGATGTTGTTAATGTTGATTCTGTCTCAGAAGCTTCTAAGCCTCCTGCTAATGTCGAGAAGGAGACCCTTTCCCCATTGCATGGTTCTTGTGCTGTTGGGACTGCTGCAAGGACCTCTTCTGCTGTTGCTGTTGCTTCTGGGGCTGCTGCAGGGACCTCCCCTATTGTTGTTGTTGCTAGGACTATTGTAGGGAGCTCCCCTGTTGTTACTGTTGTAGTGCCATCAGATTTGCATGCTTCTTCTGCCGCTAGAACTGTTGCAGGGACCTCCCCTGTTGTTGTTGTTGTTGTTGTTGGGACTGCGTAGGACATTCTCTGCTATTGTTGGAGTGCCCTCTGCGACTTGGACTGTTGTTGCAAGGGTGATGTATGTTGCTGCAGGTGTGATGGATGTTGCTGGGGCTGGTGTTGTGACAGCTTCTTCCTCTCCCCAAGCTCTACCCCCTTCTGAGGATTTGGTGAGATTCTCACCTCCTTCATCTCCTATTTCTGTGGATGGAGATAATGATGTATTTTGGACTGTTGTCCAAAGAAAGAAGCGAGGTCTTCCAAATCATGTTTCTCAGACCTGTACTCGGGCCAAGGGTGTACGACCTGCTAGGTCAGGTTATGCAATTGTTTAGTCTGTTGTTCCTTGCTACCTTGTTGTAGCTTAGCCTCTTGGGCTTAGCTATCAGTATGTTGTTAATGCGTTGTTTCTCACCTGTGTGAGGCTTTTGCTCTTCCCTTTGAGTTGTTTTGTAAAGGGTTTTGGACCCTTTTTTCCAGCTGAATTAATCAAAAACATTGCTAATTTAGTAATAGTAAGGGAGACAAACTATTAATTAAGCATTATATTGGTGGGTTCATTATGTTTACATGAATCCATACCAACGAATTAAATTTTTGTAATAAAGTTAATGTACTAAAGTTACAAGTTTTATTTCAGATAATACTATTTTTTATTTTAAATAAAAAGTCAATCCATAATTTAGACATTATGTCATTTTTTGTGCTTCTATTTATCATTATAGAATTTATATTTTTTACATAAAAATATTTTTATTTAAACACAAGCTTTAAAGGTGGCATCTAATAATTGTTTTTAGATATAATCATTAATATGCTCCGATAATTTAAATGATACTCTCTCTACATAGCCTACAATATAGGGGTAAGTTATAGTAGTTTGAACACCTATGATTTTGTATTTGTCCCTTTAGGTACAAAGATGAAGTCCTCTTTTACTCTATTTGTGGCCTCAAGCTTTTTGATCAATAAATTAATATTAGACCCCTTACTATTGGATACAATACAAAGTTTGACAAATAATTTTGCAAAGTATATTTTCTTTATTTCTAGCCATCACTCTAGGAACAAAACATAATGGACATGGATTTCTCTCCCTTTCTTTATAGTGTCTTTAACCCCCAATAAAATATTTTTGTGTAGATAGGAATGGGTACAGCACTTGGCACGCTATGTGGACAAGCTTATGGTGCACAAAAACAAGAGATACTTGGAATTTACATGCAACGGTCTTGGATAGTTCTCTCTGGTTGCACAGTGGCACTTACACCCATCTATTTTTTTACCACACCTATCTTAAAGCTCCTTGGTCAACCTGATGATATTGCAGAGTTATCAGGAAGAGTATCTCTGTGGTGTATTCCTATGCTCTTCTCCTTTGTGTTCTTTTACACTCTTAGCAGATTTTTGACATCACAATCTAAGAATTTCATAACTGCATGGTCATCAGCGCTTGGTGCTATATTCAACATTCTCTTATGTTGGCTTTTTGTTTCCAAATGGAGTATGGGCCTTGAGGGTGCTCTTATTTCCTTAAATGTAGCATGGTGGACTCCTGTGATTATTCAATATGTGTATGTTACATGTGGGTGGTGTCCGGATGCATGGACGGGATATTCAATGGAAGCATTTGCAGATATTTGGCCCTTTTTAAAGCTATCTGTGGCCTCTGGTGTCATGTTATGGTTAGTTTCATTTTCTTAATTTCTCAAGAAGTTTTGTTTCTAACCATTAAACAAAAATGAATGCTTACTAATTTTTTTTAGATTATTTTCTCCATAGGTTGGAGCTTTGGTATTATAGAGTATTGGTTCTACTCACAGGAAATATGAAAGATACAGAAGTTGCAGTTGATTCACTTTCTATTTGGTAAGAACTACTCTTCAATAAGTGTAGAGACATAATTATCCACATTTGTATGCACATGTTTTAGTGGTTTATTTCAAGTCTCTCAGTGTAATGTATATATTCTACCAATGTTAAAGAGGAAGCATTCATTATTATTCTATTTATATTTTTTTAATCATCTCTATGTTTCAACTTTTAGATAAGGATAGCTTAACAAATTATATGTGAAATTTGCTCTCATTATGGATTTTTTTTCCTTTTAAAAAAGAAAGAATCTAGAATCTACAAAATCTAGGTTTAGGATCACACTATTTGATCCACCATTAAGATGAGATCAAAATGTGAATTTCAAAACTTTTATGCAATTTAATATTTAAGAAAAAACCATTTTTTATTGTTATGAATTGCAAAAACCTATAATCTATACTATAGATCATATTTCTTTTATGCATGGAGTTTTTCAATTGGAATAAATGTTGTTTTGTGTTGATAACAATCAATTCAATCTTACCCGTTCCCCCTCAAAGTAATATCTAATGTGAAATGCCCAATGGTAATAACTCTTGCTACTATAAATCATGTTTCTTTTATGCACGGAGTTTTTTGAAAGGAATGAATGTTATTTTGTGTTGATGACATTCAATTCAATCTCATATTTTTCCCCTCAAAGTAACGTTTAATGCAAAATGTATGGTAATAGTGAAAATTTCTTTGTAAACTTAAGTTTTGATTTACTTATATTTACCTTAAAACTAAAATCAAGGATACAAAATTTAAATAATATATAAGATAAATAAATAAGAAATCAATTTGAACTTGAACCAAAATATATATAGCAGTGTAAGTGGGTAGTCCTTGATCATAAATGAATTAACAAGGTTTTGTTTCCTATGAACTTGGTCAATAGACAATACCTTAAAACATCTATACATATGTCAAAACACTTCTTAAAATCTACTAATATTATTTTTGTAGTACAGCTTAAACATTAACACATGGGAGATGGCCATTCCACTTGGTTTCCTTGCTTCAACCAGGTATATCTACAAGTTCAATCACAATATTGTACTATAGTTTTACTAGTCTTCTTTAATCTCACAAGGTGTGTTGTATATGTAGTGTGAGAGTTGCAAATGAACTTGGAGCGAGGCGACCTGAGAGAGCCAAATTTGTAGTAATTGTCTCCATCATAACCTCCACAATTATAGGACTTGTAGCATTGCTTCTTATTTTGGTCTTGCGTAGTGATTTTGCTCAAGTTTTCACAGACAATGTTATTGTACAAAAGGCTGTATATAAATTGGCAATATTACTAGCATTTACTATTCTATTGAATAGCGTACAACCAGTTCTTATAGGTGAGTAATGTCAAACCTTGTATATCTTCATTTATGCTACAAAGTTGTATTATAGTTCATCTTGATTATCTTCAAGAAAATACCATTTTATACATCATTTTCTTACTTAACAACCCTTAGCATCATTTCATCTATTGTATTATGTTTAGGTGTTGCTGTGGGATTGGGGTGGCAAGCTTTTGTTGCCTATATAAACATTGGATGCTACTATATAATCGGTGTTCCATTAGGCATGATTCTTGGTTATGTTTTTCATTTAGGAGTTATGGTGAGTAGGAATTCATGGTAAAATTCCTTGTGGATACATGTAATAAAGTTTAATTATTTAGATATTTGTTATAATGGGTATTATTTATTTATAGGGGATTTGGCTAGGAATGATATTTGGAACTGGAGTCCAAACTCTAGCATTAATGTTTATCACATGGCGAGCAGATTGGGATATGGAAGTAAGTCACTTTTTTTTTTTTTAATTATTATTATTTCAAAGTCTATCACCTATTAAATGATAAGTCTCGTTAAATTTATTTATATTTATTTCATAAAATTGAGGTTGATATTTTAGGAAATTCACTCTTTCATCTAACATGTTTTCCTCATTTGTAGGCCAAAACAATTGAAAGTAAATTGAGTCAATGGTCCTCTGTGAAGCCTCAAAACGAAAAGAATAAACAAGTGAGTGTTTGTTTTCTATTGAAAATGTGTTGTCTTATGTTCCATTGGTAACTCTAATTTTTTCATAAATAATTTTTCGTTTTGTATTAATAATGAATTTTATATAGTGTAAACTTTCATACCAAAGGAAAGAACTATATTATTCTTTAAAACTAGTAACAAAATTTAAGGTGCTATTAGATGGCCAATAGGCATATCTATAAATAAGCATGTCAATCAAACACTGCTATTTATATTTTTATTGTAGAATTGTATTTTCCATGCATAGTGACTAAAAGTGATTATTAATTCTATATCTTTTTATCCAAGAGGTGGGTTCCAATGAAACTTTCCCAATATACATGAGGATGTAACATAGACTTTCTAGCAAACGGTATTTGCTCCATCTCTCACAAAAACTATATTTAATTGTTTTTAAAAAAAAAAAACACACATTAAAAGTCATCCTTGTTTAAAGTTGTGTTTTTTAATAGGATGCATTATTGTATAGACACCCATATAGAAATAAAAATTCTCTCTTCTATTGACAAGCATAACTAGAAACACAAACATAATATACTAGCATAAATACAAAAAAAAAAAACTAAAATACATATGACTATAAATAAATATTTTTAAAATTATATTTTATATATAAACAATTGAGTATATGTATACTTATATAATTCGTATCTGGCCGTATCTATATTGGGAGATCTTGAAAACATATATGTATCTGATAACGTATCCGTACTGTATCTGTTTACATGCAATTGTGTTCCAAGGAAATATCCAACAATGTAACCCAATAGCACAAACGGTCAGTGAAAGAATTACCGTTGACAAGATATCTTAACGTAGGCTAGGCATTCTACCTCAAAATTCTGTCAAAAGAGAAACGATGGCACTCTCAATTGGTTTATAAATATTTTAATTTCCTTTCTTACCAAAGACGTTCAAAATGCAAGCTTTAATTTCAGATTAATTCAGCTTAGGGAACAGGAGGGGAAAACACCAAGCACATGATTTATGAACTCCATGGCATTTCTGATCTAAGGGAATAGAATACACAAATTTTGGGTTCTAATATTTCTCTAAAGGTTGAAGCGACACGGTGGCCAACACTCTTGAACCGCAGTTTACACATTAATTATAGGCATCGGTCTAATGCAATATGCATTAACAAACAAGTTTATTTTTGCAACACATTTTTTCCATTTGGGAACAGAAACCTGGAGCATATAGTTAAATTATTTTGGCCAATGTTCATGCCAAAATCTTTGGCAAACACACAAAAAAAATCCACACTAAATATTGCAATGCCTTCAAACATCTTTCTTAATCACATACAATCATCCCATAATACCAATTCAATTCTAGGGGGAGGGGTGTTCTATGCAACAATGTTATGCTATTCATATAATATTTTTAGAGCCATTTAGCTGTATGCACAATGTAAATTAATAGTTATTGCCAATACTGATCAGATTAGCGTCAGACTCTCATAGTTAGGTATGTACATGGCTATAGAGAGCTTCTTGATTGAAACAGAGGCCAAAATTAGTGATCGTATAAAGATTAATGTGAACCTTCACCAGTGCTCCCAAAGAATTTGGAGCATGTACACCAGCGAATGGTACTGCATAATATACAGTGGTCAAGAATAATTTAAAATTTGGCATTTTTCATTATATTATTAGCAATACTCGGAAACATATTAGAATATCAGATTATAATTATTGCCATAAGCAAGTCCCCATTTTTCCTTATTGACCAGTTTTGAGCATATAATCTTGCTGTATCTGAGTTCTTGTCCAAAGTTGGTCTCCACTCTGACACATTTCTTCCTACTTTGAGATCTTGAGATCCAAAGAATATCACTTGATGGAAATATTGGTTACCAAAAGCTGGCAGGGAAAAGCTGTCCATATAGGCTGGGGACACGACTTGATCGCACAATGATCCTTGTATACCTATCTACATTCGATCTTCACTTTTATTTTCACAAATGGACAATTTGGAGAGGCAGAGTTGATCAATTATTAAAGAAAACAGCACTTACAATTTAAGTTCCCAAATGGCTCATTAAACCTTAACATTGTAAGAGGAAAAACAAAAAAATTAAGTACCACTTATCAGCAAATATATCAAACCAGGGTTTGTTCGCTATTACGTGGTCAATGAAAAATATCAAACTATTTGAACTTCCAAATGAATTACTGGAACAATATTTCAAATATGCCAAATCAATTTTTATTTTTGATCAAGTGAGAAGAAAGTTTAAAGTTCAAAGAAGTAATACTTCCTAAACGAAGAGGATGCTTCAATTCCCTTATAAGAAAAAACATGAGAAATGTGGTGAATGCATGTAGCATCGCTCTCTGATGAGGGTTGCTCTTTTTGACCCGATAGAACATCAGATCACACAACAGGGGTATAAGAAGCCTTAACATTTTGCGCTACAAATTTTGCTGCTTAAAATTACTTATTGGGTATTACACTGCACCGAATCTGTTTCATTATGCACACTATATTTAACCAAGGTGGGTAGCAAAATAGGGTAGCAAGCTAAGTGTGTTTGATTGTGGGGTAATTTTATGGTCAAACAGTCAGAGCAGTATTGGGATGGAGTCATGGACAACTTCCAAAGAAATTTTAATGTTTCACCATTGTGAACATCACTTAGATGTTATGAGTGTCAAGTGTTTATGGTCATAAGGGATGGGTTCATGTAAACCACTACTCAAATAGATTAAATTGTCTCTAAATATCAGAGCTGAATCAAAATAAATCATCACATAACAAGATGGATGTATTCAGTCATCTCTTTGGCTAAACAAACTTGAAAATATATTTATGTTCAATGATCAAACTTTAGAGACATAATTTCAATCAGAGTAAAATCTGAGAAAGAGGGTAAAATTTCTTGTACCTTCCAGCAAAGTTGCAATCAACAATCACCATAGTCATAAGATCGTCCATAACCCTCTTGTTTTAGGACTGCAAAAGAATAGCACAAAATAAAATGTTCAAAAAAGACAAAAACACAACCATTCGTCTAATGCGAGAATTTATTTCATAACAAATTCCCAATATCGTCCTCCACAAGACTAAGCACATTTTGTCAAACAAGAAAAAACACTACCATTCGTCTAATGCGAGAATTTATTTCATAGCAAATTCCCATTATCGTCCTCCAAGAGACTAAGCACATTTTGTCAAACATATAGCATACCTTTACCATTCTGCTACATTCCGTTCAGGCGCTTTATCAAACAGATGGCACGTATTCTCCGTGCCGATGATTGAAAGGCTTCACATCCTTTTTCATAAAACCCAGATTCTTCTTTTTCCGGTGATTTCTGTCAAATCTCTTTTATACACACTTCGAAGCTTCCTCGCCTGGGGATTTTCATTACCCTAAAAATTTAATTGAAAATTTGTCTTCCCTTTACATCAATCAAACTGGAAATAAATTAAAGGGGAAATAAAAGAGCAGGAGGAAGGAGTCTTCGGAAGCGTGTACAAAGACATTTTAACACAAACTATATTCATTAATTTCCATTGCTAGATCATTGAAGAATAGCCATGTAACGCTTCAGATTTATTAGATAGGATTTGGACTATCAAGTTGATTTAAGAAATGGTAGGTATGAATTTTCCACATTTATAGAATACAGAAAGAAATATTTTTAGATTAAACTGTATGTATTTCTTTGCTTCAACATTTTTAAAAAAATATTTTTAGATTAAACTGTATGTATTTCTTTGCTTCAACATTTCAAAAAGACAAAAATTATTATATTTGAAATTCTTATATACACTTGTTTGTACCTCGACATTAACATCTTCCACAAAACTCAAGGCTCTATTGCAGAGGCGGTCAAAACGCAGGTGTAAAGAAGGTAGTCCAGAGGCGTAGGGCACATCAAGAGCGGCAATCGAATCCGGCCCAAGTACGCCAATAAGAAAATAACGAAGTAACACTCATTTTATTAATCAATATGTATGTATATGTTGAATTTCTCATTCAACAAAATTTCTTTCAAGTGGAATGGATTTGGGAGGTACCAATATTAAAAGTTATAATTTTAGTTGGTGCAAGTAATTAGCCGATATGCTTTTATATGTGAGCATTATAGTGCTCGGAATTGTCTCATACCAATATTAAAAGTTACAATTTTAGTCGGTGCAAGTAATTAGCCTATAGGCTTTTATATGTGAGCATTATAGTGCTCGGAATTGTCTCATACCAATATTAAAAGTTACAATTTTAGTTGGTGCAAGTAATTAGCTAATAGGCTTTTATATGTGAGCATTATAGTGCTCGGAATTGTCTCACGCTGAAAAACTTTCTAAAGTCGTCGGTTGTTCCTATCGGTGTATTTCTTGAACCTCTTATGGGTGCAAGTGCTATTATTAAGAGATAGTGTTATGGTGATGAATCATCTTGAAGATTTTCCTTTTCTTATTGTTCTTTAAATTGTCATGTATTATGGTGTGACATTTTGATCTTGATAATAATGTGTAATGAAAATATCAAGTGCTCATTTTTGTTTAGTATTTAATGTTTCACATATATGATATTATATCGTCAAGTATTAGTAATTAATTCATTTTTAGGGTGTTGAAATTTATCGCTTTACTTGTATATTTTTATTCTTGAAATTCATTACTCTATAGAACTTGTCTATCAAGATATCTTCTATTTAACATGATTTTTTCTGTTACAGCCATAATTTGCCTACAATATAATGTTGAGATGATATCCCACTCATGTTTAGTTGTATTTTGTTCGATAGCTTGAACATCCTCGTCTTCCAAATCCTTATAATTTTCAATGTCGTTTGAAATAATCTTCCACTCCAAATGCTATGGATTATAATTGACTGACTTCTATTTAGATGTAATTGTATTATCACCAAGTCCGATATCTCTTTGTATATCACAAAAAAGCTTGTAAAGCAATAATGCCAACTAACAAAAAATTATTTTTCTAATTGGCATGCAAGTCTGGGGATAAACCTTAAGAATGCTCTCATAATAGCTATCATACTCATTACCTCCCATTTGTTATCTTTTATTTGCTTGTGATTATATGTCCAAGACCTAACTACATATATAAATGAAACACTTTTTATTGCATATGGTTTATCCAAATATGGTTCAATTGAATGTTTAAAGCGACTTTCATCATCATGTTTATAGTTTTTTATTATTGGTTTGAACACCTCTCAAAAAACATTCAATGTTACAAATACTCTAGACTACTTTCTACGAATGATAAAGTTCCAATAACAAATAACATGTTTCTTGTGTCTCAATTTCTCTTTGGATGAGAGTTTCAGTTAGAAGTTTCTTGTATGCTCTTAATGTTGATTCACCAAGATTTTCAATGTTTGCAAACCACATTAACATTTAATGATATGTTTACGAACCTTTCTTATCTTTTGTTGTATATTTTACAATATAGTTAATTACAACATGTTTTGAGAGAATTGGTTATCAATCTTCATTTGTTCTCCATAATTATCGTATGTAATAATTATATGTATTTACTTAATCATTATTTCTAGTAGGCTCATATATTTTATCTTGTGTGTTTGGATCTTCAAATAATTTTGATTACTCTAGATACAATGACCATAGTGTATTGTACCTATATGCAAAACTAACTTGTTTTTAGTTTACGTAGGCATTTTAATTTTTTTGTTATAAATATTTGAATGTATAAACAACTTACTTACAAATTATCCTTCCTCTTTTCTTGCATAGGCAAAGTGCCTTCTCTACACATTGTATGACATTCAACACTCTAACTCTTTATAGGCATGTTGCAAATCCATCTAGATAAATTGTTGGGCATTTCTCCATGGTTTCCAAAATCCAAGAAAAAATAAATAATCTAAGAAACACAAGAAGCACCAACATGTGTTTAAATAATAAGAACAATTGTAGGTACAAACCATTCAATAGAAGTTACAAACCATGGAATACCAAACTAGAAGACAACTCATCTAATCAATTAATTGAACACACCAACATTTTTACATAACACGTCTTTTTTTCTTTTTACAAATTCGAAAATATTTTTTAAAGACAAAACCTTTTTTAATAAAAAATGTTCATTTATAATTACCTATCAACCAAATTAATTACTTTTATTCATATCAATCCAAACTTTGTTCTTATTAATGAAATAAATGTTTAAAGATTAAATTCAAGTTATTTTTAATAAATGTATGTTTAAAGACTAAATTTAAATATTTTATTAACTGTAAATTTAAAGATTAATGGTATTTTAATTAGATTTTTTAGTGTATAGAGTTTGTCTGATATATTTCAAATTATTTAAATTATTTAAACTTAAATAATTGTATTAATATTTTTAATAAAAATAAAAATATGTATGTATGTATTAATTTTACTTTGAAAAAATAAGAAACACATTAAAAATTTTAACAAGGACATTATTTAGGTCAAATTTGAGTCCCTTAGGTCGAATCTAAGCTCTGTAGAAGTGATCTAATGTGTGGAGTTGTCCTATAACCCACAAGATCAATTTAGTGAATTGTATACTTTTGAAACTATCTTTGCCTTGATCTCTGATATTTGAATTTACACAAATACATGATTGATATTTAGAAGTACATTAGGGGAAGTTGTTGAATTGTGAGGGTCAAATTCTCCTCGATCACCCCCCTTGTTAGATTGGCTTTACAACTTTGAACAATGTTAGAAGATAGCAAACAAGTGTGCAATGGCCTATATGTTGATTCTAATGTAGTAGATTACTTTTATGCTCCAAATTTGAAGTGTTCCCAAGAATGAATATTCTTTGATAATCAAATGTTCCTTGTTATTCCTCCAAATGTTTTTTACAAAAATGTATGTATTTAAATATTAAGACATAGTGAATAGTCATACAAACATGTACTATTTTTTCTCCTCATGACTTGTGGAAAAGGGTGGGAGCCAACTGTAGACACCTAAATTGTACCTTACATCTTCCAAATTAAAATTTGCCTCTTCTAACTCCTACCACACTAACATTTCTCCATTCTTTAATTAATATAATTCTTTAATTAATATAATTATTTAATTAATGGCATATCCATTTACCATCATCAATTAATTAAATAACCATAATTAATTAATCTATTTTCATCCTTCAATTAACTAAATAATCTTATTATTTAATTAATTTAATGCATTCACCTACCATTTATAATTAAATAATTTTATTATTTAATATTACAATAATTATCTAAATTATGCTCTCACCACTAATTAAATTATTTATTTATTTATTTCCTCAAGTGCTATCTCACTAATTTCCCACTCATCATGCAATTAAAGGCTATTAAATTGAAGTGATTTAATGCAATAATGAGGAGTTAACTACCCCATTTAGTAGTTAATTATCTCATTACATCTAACCACCCACCTTCTCCAACTCAACAACACATCCAAAGACTCTTTCAATAATCCAATAATATTTGCAACAAAATATATTAATGAAACTTAAATAAATCACCATTTTCCTCCTCATTCATTCACAAATATTTATCTGGTCTTTTAATTTTGACTATTCATTTCAAAAATAAAAAATCTATAAATTTTTGTCTCAATTCCTTCAACAATTCATCCGTGAACGTGAAGTAAGTTCATGTTATAGGATTTTTCACAAAGCTTTATCTTGAGAAACTATTTTTTTTTAATAATTGAGAGCAAATCTACCATTACAAAATGGAGTTTATGGTTTTCTGAATCTTACATGTTTATATTCTGGCGACTCTGCTGGGAACCACAAGTTGGTGAACAATTGTCTTGAATGTGGCAAGATTATTTGTGAAAAGGAAGGTGAAGGGGCCTATATGTTTTGTGGGAGAAGTGAATTTTGGCACCATGATAGCCCATCAAAACATTTGAGAGATCTTGTAGAAGGAGAAACGAAAGATAGAGCAATTATACTGAAGATTAAACTTTTGGAATTAGACTGCAAGGAAAATCTGCAAATGACTTTTATTGACAATCAAAGTGATTTGTTTAATATCAAAGAGAATACTTGCATGACATTTGTCATTTGGTTGAGCTTGCAAGAACTTTATGCCTTGCAAAATGACGAAAGGTAGTGGGTTACGCTCTTGAACCATGCCTTTAGACATACCCTTCATTTCATGGACTTGGGCCTCTCATACCTTCAAGTATTCTAAGGACATCCCCTAGAACCCTTGTTTATCCTAGCTTAATACCATTTGGTTGTATATACTTGTAATGCACCAATAAGCGATTAGCCTAAGAAATTTACTCACTGTGCACATAAGTGCTTATGCCCTCTAGAAATAAATGTGCATGTCATGTATGCTCTCCCCTCACACCTTTTGAGTGGTCTTGGGTAATCAAAAGCAGTTAGTTTTCTTCATCATGGAACTTGCATGTTACACCTAAACAAAGGTAGCAAGGTGGGCTTACAAGCATATACACACCCATTTGAATAAACTAGGATTGTTGGCATGTTTGGTGTGTCTTCTAATTGTGTAAAACCTGTAAATTTTCCAAAATCCAAAATAAGAAGAAAAATCAAAAAATTTCAAAAGTCCCCAAAAAATAAAAAATCTCCAAAATCTAAAAAAAATCAAAAAATTCTCAAAAATCCAAAAACAAAATCCCAAGTACACTCTCATGTCACTTATAACTAGGCGTCAACCAAAACATGACATGAAATTCCTTGAAGAAAATCCTTTTCTTCTTGAGAACCCATGTGTTAAAAACATGTACCTAGTTGGATAAACCTCTTATCAATTCCCACATAAAATCCAAGAAGATAATGATAGTGATAGCAATAGTCTTCCCAATCAAAGTGTGTATTCCTATCAACATCATGATTTCTTTACCTCTGAACAAGGATGTACCCTCAGATCAATTCTTGCATCACAATAGGGATGGCATGGTTAGGAGTCTTGTCAAATTAGGAGCAAATTGCCTATTGGTTATAATTTAGATAACCTTAATAACATCATAAACCAAGATCCCTCCAATCCAAATCCCAATACCACCAATGTCAATCAAACTCATGTGGACCTCAACAATATTATTCTAGAAGTATCTAATCTCAACATAAAACAAAAATCACAAGGTGGTCCCCAACATCAAGGAAAAACTAAAGCCTCATCACTCAAATTGTTATGGCAACTGAATCCATTATACCAATCTAAACCCAACAATCAAAATCCTCAACAAATTCAAACTACTCAAAATAACCAACCAATCAATCAAAATAATCAACAAATCCCAACCAATCAAAACAATCTACAGACTCAATCCAATCTAAGTCATCAACCAAGTCAATCCAATCTCAACAATGCAACATACATGTAGTATGTGCATAATCACAACAAGAAAAATAGCCAATCGCCAACCCCTAATACACCATTTGACTAAGAATGGCAAGCCATGAAGGACACCATAAGAGCCTTACAAGAAGGAAACCAAACTCAACATAATGGATACACATTTGAATAGTTATGTCCTTATCCACTAGATAGATCCATAACACAAATTCCTTTTCCTCAACATTTTGAGATTCTAAAGTTTGATAAGTAAATGGGAAATGGGATCCTCAAGAATATGTTAAGGAATTTTTGATGGCTAGTCAAGAGGTTACTTTCAATGACATGTACTTGCTTAGACTATTCCCACGCAACTTGAATGGTTTTTGCATTTACCTAAAAATACCATCACTACATTCAAAGATTTAGCTAAAAGATTTGTTGTACATTTTTCATAAAATGTAGAACACAAACTCACCATGATGAACCTTTATCATACCAAACAATAAAATGGGGAAAGTTTATCTTCTTTTTTACAATGATGGAGAGGTTTAGCAAGTCAATTCCCTTGGCCAATAACTAAAAAATAATTGGTCAATATTTTTATTGCAAATTTGAACCAAGAAATGGCATTTCACCTACAAGTCCATTGTGTTTCTAATTTTGATGAAATTATCAAAAAAAGTGTACAAATAAAAAAAACCCTAATAGCTAAAGGACTTGTGAAATTTTTTTCCAAAGATCAAACTCAATTTGAAAAATTCAAATTCTTTAGCAAAAACAAACATGCAGTAGGTGATGGTGTTACTGATTCAAAACATGTTCAAGCTATCCAAAACACCCCTATCATAACATTTTTTGTTGGACAACCAAAACAAGACATGAAACCTAGACAATATACACCTCTTAGTGAGCCATTAAAGGTGGTATTTCATAAATTGGTCAAAGCAAACATGATCGTCTTTCCATCTACCAAATCATTCAATGAAAGTAAGTCTAAGCTAGCTTGGTTTAAGGTGTTGGAGCAACCAAGATCACTTGCAAAATCAAGAACACTTCCACAAATGAATATGAGCAAAATAAAGCTAATAACTATCAACAAGCATCCAAAATGTGGAGCATAAGCATATATTAACCTCACTTAATAATTTACATAAGAATGCCTTATTATATAGGCATGGATGAGGCAATTCACCTTTCATGTGGATTGATAAGTGCCCCATGATGTGGCACATACATGTAGACAAGTATCATATAGGTGTCGACCTTTGGATTACTTGGAATGTGAAAACCAACAACCTTTTGACCAAGTCATCAACCTTGGTGACAAGTGTTGGGTGACTACAAAAGTACCTTTTGAGGTGAGATGGAAAGTCTTCCAACCTCAAAAGGTATGCACATGAGGTTTACCAAACAACTAGGTAACCTCTAAAGGTTTAAAAAGTTGCACATTCAGTTAGATAAAATGTTTTCTTATCTCATCAACCTAAGTACACTTAAGCTATAGTCAATTGAAAAATTATTCACTCTAACACCCCCCCTTAAGTGATACCTGGGGAGATCACAAAAGTGCAAGAGATACATAAATATTGGCCCAACAACTAGGCCTGATGAGGTACTCATGTATAATAAAGTCTCTCACAAATGTAGAAAAAGGAGAAAACCCAGTGGGAAATAAAACTCCTCTCCAAAAGAGAGAATGAGAAGAAAATAAGTCTCCTCAAAGATGTCCCTGAAAGATAGGAACATGAAGAACTCTTGAAGCATGTCGAAGTTGTAACTCTACCGAAGAACTAGTGTCTGCTAGATTCAATGAACCCTCCAAGAATGTAGATCAGGATGAGAGACAGACACAAAACTTTGCACAAGTGCCCTCAATAACACTACTCAACTATATAGCATAGATGACAATAAAGGCAAAAAAATCTATGAAGTTGAAAGTACAAATGGTACAATGATCTAAGAGGCACAAATAACACTGCACGAGTGACCTCAAATGACACTACTCAATGTGCCAGTGGTGCTCTACAAAGATACCAAAGTCTCACAATTACTAATCAACTAAAAAGTAGAAGGATGATGTGTCCAATATACTTTACTGAAAAGAAGCATTAACATAACCATGTGATACCCCCCATATTGTTGATAGGAAGAGGTATTAGCAAACCAACTGAAATATGTGCAAGTAGATGGAGATGCAGCATCAGATCCAATATGATTGTGCAAGAAACTAAATAAGGGTGTGCAAAAATAAGGCACACATGCATGAGGCTAGAATGTTGTCGTGGAGGTATGCTCACCGGACAAGATTATGATGGAAAATAACAAGGCACTAACACAACCCCCCATGGCACTTTATAAGTTAGTGCATGTACAAAAGAGACACACTATGATGTGCAAAATTCCCCCCAAAAGGAACATAAGATCAATTTTGGCACTTTATTTTAGTGCATTTACAAAGCAAATAGTGCTTACAAACAAATATAGTATTTGGAGTTCTTACAAATGTTTAAAAAAGGACCACATGCTAAAAATATAATTCTCTAATATAAAATGAAGAAACTAATGGAACCATGGTGAGTACATGAAAAAACTTGCACTTTCAAAAAAATGAGACCCAAAAAGGATTCCATACGCCCAAGATATGGCCTGTTGAAGTTCCTGAAATGAGAACTGCACAGTAACAACACCGAGAAAAGAGAAATCTGGAAAAAACTAGAATCCCAAACAAAAAACCATCTGCACCATTGTGAAGATAATGAAATTCTACCCCATTTCAAAAAAAAATGCTCAAAAAAAGAACACCGTATGAGCAAGAACAAAGCCTCTAAAGATGAGCTTCCAAAACCAAAACTGCAAGGGTGAGGGGTAGAATTTTCAAAAAATCCAACCTCTGCCAAATTTAGCAATACTATAGCTAAAGATGGAGGTCTGCCAAAAATAGAAACCCTACCAAAATAGTTAGCTATAGCAAAAAGGAAACTCCACCAGATAAATGTAGAGCTCCTCCAAATTTGATAGAATGGTCAAATTCACCTCTAAAATAGAGGTGCTACTAAAAAACCAGCCCATATGGCTCAAACCCTGAGACTGGCAGTACATCCAAGTATAGGCATGTATCTCAAAAAAGTACAGGTGCAAAAAAAATTATTGGGCGTGTTTTTTTAAATTAAAAAAATTATTGAAAAAAAAATTGTTCTTTGTGAAAATTAAAAAAAAAAAAAAATGGCGTGGGGGAAGAAATCCCCCCACCACTACCCTTAAAAAGGGTGTGCCCTAAGGGTCACCACCTTGCCATGACCTTGGCCATGGAAAGGAGGTGGTAACCTTGGGTACCCCCTATAGTACAAGGTGGGCCCGAGGGCTTGCCGCTCTGTCACGGCAGAGCCGTGGTAGGGGGCAGGTACCCTTGAGTACTCCCCACTACGTGGGGAAGGGGTACAAACCCCCTCCCCCCCCTTTAAATTTATTTTTTTAATATAATTTTTTTAAAAACAAAAAAAATAGAATACAAACAATATTATTTTTTTATTATTTTATAAAAAATTATCCCTCAAACTACATGTTAGGGAGGCCGTACGACTTCCTTAGCAAAAAAAATTGCCCCAAAAACACCCAACACTGATTTCAATGATTTGACAGTTGATCTTAACTAATTTAGGTCTTCTAAATGCGATGGTGAGGTCTATTTGGCTCCATGATGCTTCGGTGATAGGGCTGAGTGTTGGATTCACCAAAAAATGAGAAGGGACTTGCAAGCTTGCTCTGATACCATGTTGGAGTAGCCAAGATCACTTGCAGAATCAAGAACACTTTCACAAATGAATATGAGCAAAATAAATCCAATAACTATCAACAAGCATCCAAAATGTAGAGCATAAACATATATTAACCTTATTTAATAATTTACATAAGAATGCCTTATTATATAGGCATGGATGAGGCAATCCACCTTGCATGTGGATTGACAAGTGCCCCATGATGTGGCACATGCATGTAGACAAGTGTCCTATAGGTGTCAACCTTTGTATCACTTGGAATGTGCAAACCAACAACCTTTTGACCAAGTCATCAAACTTGGTGACAAGTGTTGGGTGACTACAAAAGTGCCTTTTGAGGTGAGATGGAAAGTCTTCCAACCTCAAAAGGTATGCACATGAGGTTTACCAAACAATTAGGTAACCTCTAAAGGTCTAAAAAGTTGTACATTCAGTTAGATAAAATGTTATCTAACCTCATCAACCTAAGTACACTTAAGCTATAGTGAATTGACAAATTATTCACTCTAACATAAGGAAACAAAATATTGTGAGTACCACAAGATCAAAGTACATTCTACTAACCGATGCATGAAATTGAAAAACTATGTCTAAGACCTCATTGATAATGGGGATATTGAGATAGAAGGGGCCACATCATTATCACCAAATAAATAATTAGGAATATATCAAGACCCCTTTTTGAAACATGACCAAATGCATCAATCATCAAACTAAAGCCAAAACACCCTTGGTAATAACATTCATTATAATAAACTTTCCTATACATATGATTATGTAGTGGGTCATATCCATCATTTTGAAAACTAAATAGCCACAATCAAGATCAAACCCCCTACTTGTGTTGTTACCACAAGATGTAGCAAATTCACTATATAAGGGCCTCTGGTGCAGGAGCACCAAGGCTCAATGCAGCCGTACATAGTTTTTGATTTTTCAATTTTGAGTTTGTAGCATGTAGTTTTGTTTTTTGAGTTTTCTTCGAGTTTTCTGAAAATGCAGTGGCGGGAGAAGCATTTTGTTTCTAATCGGTTTTTGAGCCAAGTGCAAGTTCAAGTTGAAGGTGTTCGGTATTTGTTCAACGGTTGAACCGCGCCGTTGAACCTGTTAGTTGAACCCCGCGGTTGAACCTTGAGATTGAACCCCACTGTTGAGGTTCAATGGTTCAACGAATGGAATATTGATCGGGGTGAGATACATATCGGGAGGAGATATTTTGGTTAGGCCGAAGACACAGGTTTGGCCGATGGTTATATGGAGGTTGAACCTCACTGTTGAACCTTGCGATTGAACCGCTATTGAGGTTCAATGGTTCAGCGAAGGAGTATGTATCGCGGTGATAAAAGGCATCGGCACAAGTTTCATTTCTTGCGCCGACGATGTATTGTCACACTGATAGAGAGGAATGGAGGAAGCAAATCGGCATATGGTAAAGTGTCGGAATGACTTGAAGAGCGCCGGCCGATAGACTAAGTCTCACCGATGGTCAACAGATCAAAGTGTGCATCGGTGTAAGAATTAAGATCGGTGAGTGGAAAGAAAATTTCGCCGACGTTGGTAGCTCTTGCCGATGGGAGTCCACGGGATACAAAGGTCATCGGGGTGAGATGATATATCGGAAGAAGGGAATAATATGTGGCCGATAATACTTTGCTTCACCGATGGTGGTCAAACAGAGTAAAAAGGGATATCGGCCAAACTAATACTATCGGCCAATGAACATAAAGACTCGCCGATAGGGTGGGGTCTTGCCAATGGGAACGCAGATGTCTGTTTCGGCAAGACATCAATATTATTTTGCTGATAGCACAGAACTGAACCGACAGTTAGAATATGAACCGTCTGGTAGTTGAACCATCCTGTAACGGACATGAGCAGAGATATAAAATGTAGCATTCTTTCTGTAGAGAGAGTTTAGTAGAAGAAGAATCGAAGAAGTGAATTTTGGTGTGTGAAGCATTTTGATGTAATTAGAATTTTTGAATAGAAATAAAATACAGCAGTTCGATCATTTGTATATTCTGTTCTGTTTTCAGTTTACCATTCTGAAGTAGATTAGTCTTTCTGTTTCTGCAATTTTGTTTTCTTTTGCAAACCATGACTCTATTTTGATGACTCCTCAAGTTCCACTGTACAGTATGGAGGTCATCAAGCAGAGCCATGATTTTTGTTTGTTTTCCTTTTGTGGGGTGGTCGGATCGCCGATTAGAGGCAATGCATGCTTGTTCTAGGCGAGCTCAGTGAGGAGTCCGGCTAGATAAACAAGTAGGAAAATAGATTTGCAGGGGTGGAAAAATAGAGAGAAGGAAAGTGAGCACCAAGCAGTCCAGACCCTTGAACAGAGTGAGAAGGGTGGGCAACGGGCTCAGAAAGTTATGTGCCATTGAGGCAGTACCTTGGAAGCAGTGAGGACAATGTATGTGTCCCACACCAAGCAGAGAAGTAGAGTTTTCCATCTCTACAAAGAGTATGTCTTTTAGCACTTTGAATTGGTAGGAAGGCTAGTGTTGTCAAATAGTCTTGTACACCTACAGGATACAGAGCAGGCAGCCTAGAGTCCTCCCTATCAAATTGGTATCAGAGCAGTAAGATTTGGGTTATTCCTAGATAGGAATAGAAGAGTTGTATGTCATCACCGAGTTCAAGTGAGTCTGTTAGTTCATCCAAGAAAATGGTGACTAATGCAGAGTTAGCAAAGAAAGTTGAAGATCAAGAGGAGGAGAATAGACTCCTACAAGAAAGACTAGCAGAAATGGAGAGTAAGCTAGGCTTAATGTTGCAAAAGACTGAAGAAGTCAGCTAGAGAGTTAAATATTCTGAGGATAAGGGAAAAGGTGTATCTGTAGAAGATGAAGAGCCCACACCTGATCCTAAGTTGGAAGAAGAACCATTATTGAAAGCTTTGAAAGCAATGAGTGGTAAAACATTGGAAGGAGTACCACTTTTCAGTGGGAAAATGGACCCAGATTTGGTCATGGAGTGGATAGAAGGACTTGAAAATCACTTTGAATGTGATGGTGTAAGCGAGGCACAGAAAGTAAAGGTGGCCAAATCTAGACTCAGAGGAGCTGCCTTAACCTGGTGGAAATTTGTGCAGACTGAAAGAGCAAAAGAAGATAAGAAGCCCATAGCTACTTGGAAGGGAATGGTAGCTAAAATTAAAGAAGCATATATGCCAGAAGATTATGAAATATAGCTGCACAGGAAGAGACAAAATCTGAGACAAAAGGAATTAGATGTCAGTGCATACACTGAAGAATTCCAAAAGCTATGCTTAAGGTCCAAAGTAATGGAGGATGAAAGCATAAAGGTAGCAAGGTACCTTAACGGTCTGAAGTGGAATATACAAGAGGAAATCAGTTTGCTATGCCCTACCACAGTGCAAAAATGCTATCAGCTGGCACTGAAAGTGGAGGAAAAGAACAAGAGGAAACAAGACTCAAATAGCAAAGGAAGAGGAAGAGGCAGAGATAACAGAGGACACAGAGGAGGTTTTGGTGGAAGGAATGCTGACAATAGATCCCAAGCAGAATCCAAACTCACAGAGCAGAGTGGGGAGTCAAGTGGTAGAGGAAACCACAGAGGAAGAGGATCTAACAGAGGAAGGTCAGGAGGATCAGGCAGAGGATCCTATTTCACCAACATGAAGTGTTACAACTGTGGCAATCTTGGCCATCCAGCATATAGGTGCCCAGAAAAGGCCACATCCTCTTCTCAAGGAGGTGATAAGAGGAATCACTATGTCCAAGACAATGCATCCAGCAGCCAGTTACCTGAGGTCAATCTGAACTTAGAAGATGGAGAGAACCTGATGATAAGGAGAACCTTGATGAAGGAATCAGTAAAGTCTGAACCAAGCCAGAGAAGAGCACTATTCAGAATCAAGTGCAAGATTTTGAATAAGGTATGTAAAATTATCATAGACTCAGGATCTACTGATAATATTATTTCTGATGAAGTAGTTAGGAAACTAGATTTGAAAAGGATTACTCATGCAAACCCATATAGAGTCACATGGTTGAATAAGGGTCAACATGTGGTAGTGAATGAACAAAGTTGGGTAGAGTTTAGTATAGGTGGCTATAAGGATAAGGTATTATGTGATATACTACCCATGGATGCATGCCATCTCTTATTGGGCAGACCATGGCAGTATGACCGAAAAGCAGTACATGATGGTGAGAAGAATGCCTATTCTTTTCAGAAGGATGGTGTCAACTATAAAATTTAGTCATTGGAAGATGAAGATGTAGTTCAGACAAAAGTCCTAATATCTTGGTTGTGAGTGGCAAAGAGTTTCTGAATACTCTTAAGGAAGATGGTATTGGTTATGCCATCATAGTAAAACCAAAAGAAGGACAGCAGGATAAGAAGACAGAGATTCCCAAAGAAATGCAGCCTATACTGGAGAAGTATAAAGGCATAATTAGTGATGGTACACTAGCTACATTGCCTCCACAGAGAGCAATAAGCCATCAGATAGACCTGATTCCAGGGGCATCTTTGCCAAACAAGGCACCCTACAAGATGACTCCAGATCAGCACAAAGAGATTTCCAGGCAAGTGCAGGAGTTGCTAGATCAAGGATTGATCAGGAAGAGTATTAGTCCTTGTGCAGTGCCCACAGTATTGGCACCCAAGAAAGGAGGATCATGGAGATTATGCACAGATGCCAGAGCCATAAACAAGATAACTATAAGGTATAGATTCCCAATTCCCAGAATTGAAGATCTCATGGACTGTATTGGAAAAGCAAAGTATTTCACCAAGATAGACCTGAAGAGTGGTTACCACCAAATAAGAATCAAGGAAGGAGACGAGTGGAAGACAGCCTTCAAGACCACAGAAGGACAGTATGAGTGGCTTGTTATGCCATTTGGTCTATCAAATGCACCCAGCACCTTTATGAGACTCATGAATGAAGTCCTAAAGGATTACATTGGTAAATTTGTTATTGTTTTTCTAGATGATATTCTAATTTTTAGTCAGACCAAGGAAGAACATCTAGAACATGTAAATACTGTTTTACAAAAATTACATGATGAATAACTAACCATCAATCTGGAGAAGTGTGAATTCTTGAAACAGGAATTGGTATAACTTGGTTTTGTGGTGTCCTAGGGAGAGTTGAAGATGGACAAGTCCAAAGTAGAAGCCATATTGAGCTGGCCTACTCCTAGAGCAACCACAGAGGTGAGAAGTTTTCATGGCTTAGCCCAGTTTTACAGAAAGTTTATCAGAAATTTCAGTGGAATATGTGCACCCATGTTGGATACAATTAAGGGTGGAATGAAAGCAAAATTCAGATGGACACCAGCTGCAGATAGAAGTTTTGAAAGGTTGAAGAAAGAGGTAGCAACACAACCTATTTTGTTGTTGCCTAGTTTTGATAAGCTATTTACTATTGAATGTGATGCAAGTAATATAGCTGTAGAAGCAGTGCTAAATCAGGAAAACAGACCTGTAGCCTTTTTCAGTGAGAGGCTAAATGAAGCAAAGAGTAAGTACTCTTCGTATGACTTAGAGTTGTATGCTCTAGTCCAAGCATTGAGGATGTGGAGACATTATCTCCTGCCTAAAAAAATTGTTGTCTACACAGATAACCAAGCTCTAAGTTTTCTAAACTCACAGGATAAGTTAAGCAGCAGGCATATCAAATGGATGGAGTACCTGCAATCTTATACCTTTACAATTAAGCATAAGAAGGTGCAGCTGAACAGAGTTGCAAATGCTTTGAGCAGAAGATTGCTCACAGTACAGGAAGTGCAATTGAAGAGCATTGGAGTTGAAGATTTCAAGAATCTTTACCAAGATGATGAAGATTTTGCTGAGGCATACAAGGTCTGTCAAGATTTTGAGAATCACTTTCACAGTGAGTTTGCAGATTTCACCTTACAGCAGGGATTGCTATTCAAAGGTGGACAATTATGTGTGCCAAGAGGATCTATGAGAGAAAATCTCATACAGGAGAAGCACAATGGTAGTCTGAGTGGCCATTTTGGTCTGAATAAGACACTGGAGCTAGTCCAAAGGTTCTATTATTGGCCAAGGATGCACAGAGACATTAGAAGGTATGTAGAGCAGTGTATCATATGTCAGAAGGCCAAGGGAACCACTTCAAATGCAGGACTGTACCAACCCTTACCCATTCCTTCCAGGCCATGGGAATGTGTAAGTATGGATTTTGTAGTTGGTTTGCCTAAGACTAAGACTGGTTATGACAGCATATATGTAGTTGTGGACAGGTTTAGCAAGATGAGTCATTTCATTCCCTGCAAAGTGACTCATGATGCCAGTCATATAGCATACTTGTTTTTCAGAGAAGTGATCAGAATTCATGGACTTCCAGCAAGTATTGTGTCTGACAGAGATGCTAAATTCATGGGGCATTTCTGGAAAACATTGTGGCAGAGATTGGGGACAAATTTGTCATTCAGTTCAGCATATCACCCACAGACAGATGGTCAGACAGAGGTGGTAAACAGGACATTGGGCAACCTGTTAAGGTGTATAACCAAAGAATATGGACAGAGTTGGGATTTTGTCATTCATCAGGCAGAATTTGCCTATAATGATAGTGTGAATAGGACTATTGGTAAGAGTCCATTCGAAATAGTCTATGGAATGCATCCCAGAGGTATATGTGAGCTCAAAAATATGGGAAACATGGAGAACAGAAGTGGACATGTAGAGGATTTTGCACAATCCATGAAAGAAGTGCATGAGCAGGTGAAGAAGACTTTGACAGAGAACACGCAGAAGATCAAGGACAGAGTAGATGCCCACAGAAGGGACATTCAGTTTGAGATTGGTGATCTGGTTATGGTGCACTTGAACAAAGCCAGAATGCAAAAAGGAATACCAACCAAACTGCAGATGAGGAGAATTGGTCCTTGCAGAATCCTGAACAAGTATGGAAATAATGCATACAGAATTGAATTGCCAGAAGATTTGGCAATCTCACCAGTGTTTAATGTCCAAGACCTGGTGAAATACAGGGGTCCTCAGTCAGCAGCAAGTGGATCCATTTCAGAGAAGGAACAGACAACAATAGATGTGACTTTGCCATTACAACCCAAACTACAGGTAGAAAGAATATTGGATTCAAGAGTACAGAAGCAAACCAGACATGGTGTCTACATGGAGCATTTGGTCAAGTGGAAGCAGTTGCCTGAAGCAGAAGCTACCTGGGTTGTAGAGTCAGAATTTAAAAAGAGGGGCATTGATTTTGCCTCATTGTCACCGGAGGTGACTTAGCTTCTTTCTGCACAGGGGGAGTATGGTGCAGGAGCACCAAGGCTCAATGCAACCATACATAGTTTTTGATTTTTCAATTTTGAGTTTGCAGCATGTAGTTTTGTTTTTCGAGTTTTCTTTGAGTTTTCTGAAAATGCAGTGGCGAGAGAAGCATTTTGTTTCTAATCAATTTTTGAGCCAAGTGCAAGTTCAAGTTGAAGGTGTTCGGTATTTGTTCAACGGTTGAACCACGCCGTTGAACCTGTTAGTTGAACCCCGCGGTTGAACCTTGAGATTGAACCCCGCTGTTGAGGTTTAATGGTTCAACGAATGGAATATTGATCGGGGTGAGATACATATCGAGAGGAGATATTTCGGTTAGGCTGAAGACACAGGTCTGGCTGATGGTTATATGGAGGTTGAACCTCACTGTTGAACCTTGTGATTAAACCGCTATTGAGGTTCAACGGTTCATCGAAGGAGTATGTATCGCGGTGATAAAAGGCATCGGCACAAGTTTCATTTCTTGTGCCGACGATGTATTGTCACACCGACAGAGAGGAATGGAGGAAGCACATCGGCATATGGTAAAGTGTCGAAATGACTTGAAGAGCGCCGACCGATAGACTAAGTCTCACCGATGGTCAACAGATCAAAGTGTGCATCGGTGTAAGAATTAAGATCGGTGAGTGGAAAGAAAATTTCGCCGACGTTGGTAGCTCTTGCCGATGGGAGTCTACGGGATACAAAGGTCATCGGGGTGAGATGATATATCGAAAGAAGGGAATAATATGTGGCCAATAATACTTTGCTTCGTCGATGGTGGTCAAACAAAGTAAAAAGGGATATCGGCCAAACTAATACTATCGGCCAATGAAGATAAAGACTCGCCGACAGGGTGGGGTCTTGCCGATGGGAACACAGATGTCTATTTCGGTAAGACATCAATATTATTTTGCCGATAGCACAGAACTGAACTGGCAGTTAGAATATGAACCGTCTGGTAGTTGAACCGTCCTGTAACAGACATGAGCAAAGATATAAAATGTAGCATTCTTTCTGTAGAGAGAGTTCAGCAGAAGAAGAATCGAAGAAGTGAATTTTGGTGTGTGAAGCATTTTGATGTAATCAGAATTTTTGAATAGAAATAAAATATAACAGTTCGATCATTTGTATATTCTGTTCTGTTTTCAGTTTACCATTCTGAAGTAGATTAGTCTTTCTGTTTCTGCAATTTTGTTTTCTTTTGCAAACCATGACTCTGTTTTGATGACTCCTCAAGTTCCACTGTACAGTATGGAGGTCATCAAGCAGAGCCATGATTTTTGTTTGTTTTCCTTTTGTGGGGTGGTTGGATCACCGGTTAGAGGCAATGCATGCTTGTTCTAGGCGAGCTCAGTGAGGAGTCCGGCTAGATAAACAAGTAGGAAAATAGATTTGCAGGGGTGGAAAAATAGAGAGAAGGAAAGTGAGCACCAAGCAGTCCAGACCCTTGAATAGAGTGAGAAGGGTGGGCAACAGGCTTAGAAAGTTATGTGCCATTGAGGCAGTACCTTGGAAGTAGTGAGGACAATGTATGTGTCCCACACCAAGCAGAGAAGTAGAGTTTTCCATCTCTGAAAAGAGTATGTCTTTTAGCACTTTGAATTGGTAGGAAGGCTAGTGTTGTCAAACAGTCTTGTACACCTACAGGATGCAGAGCAAGTAGCCTAGAGTCCTCCCTATCAGCCTCCCCCATATACTCCCAAGGGTTAATACAATCTCATCAATCAATTGGAGAGGACTCCAACACAAATATCAATCATGGAGCTTCTAAAAACATCCAATGTTCATAAGGATGTATTGCACAAAGTCCTCCAAAATTCAAGAGTCCCAAATGATATTGACCCCTTACAATTCCAAGCTCTTGTAGGACATCTGTCCTCAGATCACCACCTCAAATCACCATCTCACCTTTAGCCTAAGTGACATGCCTTATACAGATCCATCTCATAACCTTCCTCTATATCTTGAAGTAATTGTCTCCAAACATAAAATCAAAAGGGTGCTTGTGGATAATGGGGTTGGTTTGAATATTTGTACTTTGAAGCTGATTTGACAACTTGAGTAATTAGAAGAAGCTTTTAATATTAATATAATCACCATCAAAGATTATGACATTGCAAAATGAGAGTCAGTTGGAGAAATTATGCATCTACCCCTTGAGGTGGGGCCTACCATACAACAAACCTTATTATATGTCATTGATCTTTATCTCCCCTACAATATCCTTTTGGGTCATCCATGGATCCATGCAATGCAAGTCATACCCTCCACCTTCCATCACTGCATCAAATTTCCACACTTAGGCATTGAAGCAATAGTTTCTGCCAATCCTCAACCTCTTCACTATTGTAAAATGTTGTAAATTCACTATCAAAATATTAATCATTGTCCCCTTACTAATGCTACCTTGAATCCTAAGCCCACACAATCATCTTCATACATCAATCCATCCAACCTTACATATACATCTATTGCATCACATCCTAAATCCCATATCAAGATCATTGACAAAGGTTGTGGAGAGTATGAGATCCATGATGCCTTTCATATAGGCAAACTTCCCCTCTCTCCTTGATATTTTGGCAAGCCTAGTAACAATTTGAGGAAAGAATAGATCTTAGTTCAGTATGGTTCGACTACCTTCAGAATACATGGGCTTATAATAGATGAATAAATAGAGGATGTAAAAGGCTCTTGGATCGATGAGAAGAATGAATTTGCATCCTATTTTGAAAAGAAAAAATATTCTATACCCAGTAGAATATGAAAAAATATGAATTACAAAGGGAAAGGCCTTGGACATCATGAACAAGGCATTCTAGAACTTATGAGTATACATAAGAGTACACTAATCTGGGAGCTAGGATATATCCCCTATGATGAGCAATCCAACGAGTTCAATGATACTTCTAAAGTTGTTAGGAATGCCTCTTACGATATTGAACACATTGAAACAAAGTCCATTCATGACCCCTACAAAGACCTTTCCACAACTAATATGGTTGATGACATTGCCATTCTTACCATCCACTTGGATCTCAATTACCCTAACCTTATTAACTGGGACCAATAAGAACCCATATCAAATTTAGAATCTTAGATACATTTGAAAATGAGGAAGCACTTGCAAAATTCATGGGACTTCAAGATAACATGTTGTAAGGGGATCACAAGAAAGGTTTTGAGATTATTTCAAACGCATGTGCATACTTAATCAAAAAAATCAAAAGAAAACAAAAATCAAAAGAAAGTAAAAGAGCAAAATGAAGAAAAAAGTGAAAATCAAGATAATGTAGACATGTACATTGGTGAAAACCCCTTTGGGGCACTAATGGATGAGGAGCTCAACCTTCCTTTTGCACCTAGGCACCTATAGGATGGGTTGCATCATTGGTTGAAGAAGTTGTGGAAATTGATCTTGGCATAGGAGAAGATAAAAATATTACTCACATGGCTGCAACTTTAAATCCTACAAAAAAGGAAAACATGAGTACTAAACTCAAGAGATTTAGAGACACATTTTCTTGGTGATATGCTAACATGCCTAGGTTAGACCCATCATTGTGGTACATCATCTTGTTGTACATCCAAATGCTAAGCCTATGAAGTAGAGATTAAGTAAAATGCATCCCAAAAATGCCCTTCTCATCAAATAGGAATTGCAAAAGCTGCTAGAGGTGGGTTTCATTTGGCCCATTGACTATTCTAACTAGATATTAAACATTGTCCCTATAAGCAAGAAGCCCAAAGGAATCTGTGTGTGCATAGATTTCAGAGACCTTAACAAATCATGCCTAAAGGATTATTTCCCTTTGCCAAATGTTGACATGATAGTTGATCTTATAGTAGGATATGAAATGTTGTCACACATGGATGGATTTTTTGGCTATAATCATGTGTATGCTAAAATATGAAACAAAATAAGGAACAATGCATCAATAAAGCAATTATTTTATATCTAAGAACACCTATGAATAAGCAAAGGGTTAGTAAAATCAAATGAAAACATAGAAAGATCTCACCAAATACTAGCCCTTATTGCACCAAGAAATGGTGGTTGTGCTCCAATTGATTCTTAATGTTGAGATTTTGATTATTGATTGCTCACTTGGACATCATGACATTACATTCAAAAGAGTCTTGTGCAAATGGCTTGATTGAGGATTAATTTATAGATTTTTGGATGGTATGATGGAGGGCTAGAATTTGATTAAAAATGGATGGCTATGATTGAATGAAACAAATTAGGGCAAGGTTAGAAGCTTCTAGTGAATTCTATAAGGATGGATGGCTAAGATTAAAGATAAATGGATGGATAGGATTAAGTGAGAGGAATTAGGGCAAGGATGGAAGCTTCTAGGGCTTATCCTTAAATGTGAATGGCTAGGATTAAAAGATGTAGTATGGAAATAAATGATGGAGATATAAAGTTAGTTTGACTTTTGTGAGAGTGTTTAGGTTCAATGAATCTAGACAACCTTTAGTTAGTCATGTGACTGCTTAAATTTTTAATTCATTTATTTGTGGATAATGGATAAGAATGGAATTTAATTAGGATAAAAGGGGATTAAAATGGGATTTAGGATTTTAGGATTAATTAATCAAATAATAAAATTATTTAATTAATTAATTATGGAGAGGGATGTGGGAAAATTAGATTAATTAAGTAAATATAATTTATTTAATTAATTTGATGATGGAGGGGATGTTAAATGTATATTCCTAATTAATTAGTATTAAAATGAATGTGTTTAAGGTGGGATTAGGATGGTGTTGAAAGGTGTCAAAAGTGGTGTTATATGTGTTGTTCGGATGTGGTCAATTTTAGGTGTCTACATTTTTCCCCTCTTTGAGATGATGTTGCAACTAAGAGAAGTAACATCATTTCAAAGAAGATAAGATATGGATTGTTGGCAACATTGTCAAGAGACACTGCTGATATGTTGGAGATTTGATGTTGTCATTGATGGAAATAACTAGATATGGTTGGAGCCAGTTCTTGAGATAGGTTATGCATAGTATTTTTGGTCCGGTAAGAATAACTTAGTCAAATTGACTAAGTGTTGGTAGCTCATTGAGTCAGTGACAGAGAATTGATTGATACTCCTCCACAGATGAAGACTTTGGTTTGTAGTTCTGGTATGTTACATATAATTGTTTGATGGTATTATATTCCAAGTTTCATGTCCTGACAATCTCCGAAAGTCATAATGTGAATTGCCTAAGTTTGAGCAAGCAGAGTCTAGTTATAAATAGTGTAGATCACCTGAGTATTTCGGACCGCATTCATCCGCTATTGGTTGTTTCGATGTGCGGTTTGGAGGTGTTGTAAACATAGATGAGAAGTATCTAATTCCAGATTTGCAAATTTTAAAGTTCACCAGAAGATCACCTACAAGCTTCTAAGTATCAGCATTCAACTTGACAGTGTTTCACAAACACAGAGTCATCAGTTTAGAGATCCACATCTCACCATTTAAGAATATTATGATTTGTGGTTATGAAGGTATGATTGGTGGTGCATAATAAATGTTTGATATGAGTTTTGGAGTCCAATGTGGTCTGCATAAGAAGTTGTGATATGATAGACAACATGGTTAAGTGTATACTCAAGTATAAGGCTGACACACAGTTGGATCGATGTGCGGTAAAGATATATTGTTTAGATCATCATCATAAGTGGTTATATAATAGGTTCAGACCTATGTGAAGGTTCTTAAATGATTGTATGGATTCACATTGCTGATTGTGCAAAGGATCAAGCTGATAAAGTATAATTTTTGTGTACACATTTCATATCTGGCATGCTGACCTAGTTTTGAGTTAAATCTTGTTGCGGATATATATATATATATACTTGATAGATTTCAATGTTGAAGACATGTATGATGCGAATGTGTTGCGAAGTAGTTGTGTATGCGATTCTTGTGATCCAAAAAATACAGTAAGGGTTCAGAAGTCTAAAGAGCAGAGCATATGTGAGCAAGATAAAGAAACAGGGCAGACATGATAACCTTTGAATCTTTGTATTGAGATATCAATAGAACTATATTTCAGCATAATGTAGATGCATTTGTAACAGTTCTTTCTTGGTAGTGAGCCACCCTTTCTCTATCTTCTTTTCTTTATGGCAGTGAGCACCTCTTTGGACAGTGAGTCCTTGGGCAGTGAGCCCTAAGGCAATGAGCCTTCCTATAATCTAGTTTTGATATTATAATATATTGTGAGCTAACACTCACCATGGTTTTTCCCTCTTTGGGTTTTCCACGTAAAAATCATGGTGTCTATGTTATGACTTTGTGGTTGTTCTTCTTATGTTTATTTTGCTTTCATGTTATTGAATTTGGTAAATAGATTAAAGAACATGTGAAGGAATGGTTTTATAGAATACTGATTCACCCCCCCCCCTCTCAGTATTCCTTGTATTCAACAATTGGTATCAGAGCAAGGTGCCTTGGAAGAAGCCTAACAACTTAAGAAAGATCTGGGAAAGTGTACACATGGCAGCCATAAGGTATCCTGCTCCAGGTAGTGTCACAATTGATGATTGCACATATGTCAGCAATCAAGAATTGAAAAAGGCTCTTGAAGATCTTGATAAGTATGAAGCAGATATTTGGGATTTGAAGGAGAATGTCAAATAAGCTGATGAATGCATCCTAAAGCTAAGAGAGTAGTCAAGAGATGAAAGGAAAGGAGCAAAGAGCTAAGTGGACAATTGAAAGAAACAAATGAAACCCTAAGCAATTTATCAATGATGGTTGAGGAGAAAGAAGAGATTGAGGAGCATTTAAATCAATCTTTAAAAGACAAGTCTAAAGAATGTGAAAAGTTGGCAAAAGATGTTGTGCTTCTGAAGTATGATTTTGGAAGTAGCTAATAGCTATAAAGAAAAGTTCAAAATAAGTTCTGCAAAGCTTGATGAGTTGCTTAATATCCAGAAAAGCCCAGATGACAAGCAAGGCTTGGGTTTTGAAAAAGAAGAAAGCTCTAAATCAGGACAAGTTAACATTGAGATGAAGAGAGTCAAAGGCAACCAGGTCCAAAATCAGAGAAACAGACCTAGAAGACCTCCAGTCAGGCAACCAAATGCTCAAAGGTACCCATCTTTCAATGGCTATTATTTTAATTGCAATAAGTTTGGTCATAAGGCTACTCAGTGTAGGAGAAGAATAAATCAAAATGTCCCATCATTCTCTAGTCAGTGTTTCAATTGCAATAGAATTGGTCATAAAGCAAATGAATGTAGGAGTTTGATAAGGAATGGTGTTAACAATGTAAGAAATACTCAATCTTTCAATGAAAAATGCTTGTCATGCAATAGATTTGGGCATATGGCTAACCAATGCAAATCAAGAATGAATCCAATCAATGGAAGGAACCAAGGATAGAGGAATATTATTTGCTACAATTGCAACAGATCTAGACATGTTGCAAAATTCTACAGAAGCAAGAATGTGAGAAGAAACTATTATGCAGAAGAGAAGAAAATATAATAGAGGGAAGATAAGAGAAAGAACAAGGTTGATCCGATAGAAACCAAGAAGGAAATGAGCAAGATCTGGATTAAGAAGGATGTAAAAGAGGTCAAGGATGGATTTGTACCAGCTTCTGGTGCAGATACTTCCTCCGGGAAGTAAATTGGGAGCTCTGGCCCAGGCGGAGCTTTTATTGAATATCTTGATCCCCTAGCTAGATAGTAGGTGCTAAGATCTAGCACTAAGGTATGCGTTAAAGAAGTATTGGATGAATTATTTGAAGAAGAAACTGACAGAAAAAGATCTAATGCAGCACATTACGGAGAAATCTTGATCGACTGTGCTTAATAGTCAAGTGTTTGACAACTTTTTGGAAAACAACTTTTATGGTGATTACGTTTTGGTAAACAAAGGTTTAAAAGAGTTGCATGGGAAGGATTAATCACTTTACATTTGACTTTTCAATTATCTAAGGAGAGAAGAAGTGAAAGCCTAAGTGACATCAACAATTTCTAGTGATTCTAAGCAGAGAAAACCCTAATTTGGCATAAAGAGGTATTTATAGTTTGAAACTCTACTGTGAACTTGTTTGAATCATTGCAGAAAAGGCAACACCACAAGTAATTGATATCACTGAGAGAACTCAACCTAAATTCAAGAAACATCCATTCAAATCCACGGAAGTCGACCCTAATGGTGCATTTTCAGGAGTGTCGTATGGTGTAATGCATGAAGAAGACATTAGGGCATATATCCATGTTGCCCTAGAAGAACATGGAGGTAGCCAACTTATAGATTTGCACCTGAAACATCTAATTGGTGATGATTTTAATTTGAAGGAAGAATATAATGCATTGGAGAAAAAAAATTCATATAATATATAGACTTTCCAATGTTTGCAGAGGACGAATAGGTTCGGTATGTACTTAGCAGAATTCACGATGAATTTATATGGCTTGAAGAACCCTTCATGATTACAAAGGAGGCTATAAGGGTTGTAACAAGATTGAACTCTACTGGAATGGTGCCTGTGCTAAAGGTTATAAAGAATAGCACTATGATGGAGGCCACCGGAGCTCAATTCGACAAAAGGGCATTGACAGTTAACACAATTGAAGATCATGCAGTAAGGTTCGCATCGATGGTAATCAGATATAAGATATACTTCACAAACGAGGAGAACTCTGTCTCTGGTACATCCATCTATACTGCCTATGAGATGGTTAAGAAGAATGTTGATTATGATCTTTGTGAGTTTCTTTGGCAATAATTGATGGAAAATCTAAAGAAAAGCAAAGAGTCTAAATATCCCTTCAAATATGGTACGTTAATTCTCTGCCTATTCTTCTATTTTATGAAAAAGTTGTCCAAAATGAGAAATTTGATTTGGTTTGGTAATGAATCTGTTGCCACACAAATTATAAATCATTTGAATAGCCTAGGCAGTTGTGATGCATAGAATGAAGCCCTATGGGGTTATTTCAAAAACTTTCAAAAGGCCATGCAATCAAGGGAAAGAATACCTAATAAAATTGTGGAAAAGTACAAAAATGACATATGCTTTATTGTAAATAAGGATCAATGCATGATGGTGGTTGTGGAGCCAAGGGGCTATGAAGTAGTTGATAATGTGTTGAATGGCTATGCTGAACTCATGTTGAGTAAGCCCAGAGATCCTATAGAAGAAAGATTTGGCACCTATGAAGAAATCTTTGTCAAAGTTCATGTTGAACTAAGAAAGCTTGAAAGTATAAAGAAGGCTAGAAAAATGGCAGAAGAATATGTCCAGAGCAAGGGCTTCACCAAAGAATAGATTGTTGAAACAAGAGCAAAGGTAGAAGTAGCAAGGGCAACTGAAGAGAAGAAGCAAGGTGAACCTAAAAAGGCTTCAAAAAAGCTTGAGAAGAAAGAGAAGGAGCCTGCAGTAACAAGGAAAAGAACAAGAGGTTCAACCTCTACTCAAACTGCAACTGCATCCTCCAGTCCCACACCTTCTGTGAGTGTGGAAGCACCTGCAAAGGAAACTACTGCAAAAGAGAACAAGAGAATGAAAACAAAAGGCAAAAGGATGTATGTTAGTGTAGGAGATGATAATGAGGAGAGTGAGATAGATGAAGAGGTAAAGAAAATGAAGACTAAGGCCAATGAAGTCTCAAAGAGCAAATAGGATAAGCCCTTCGGTAAGAGCAAAAACAAGAAAAAGACAAGGCAAATAGAGCCTAAGAAATCAAAAGCTACAATAAATCTGGAAGATGTCCTAAATGTTATGGGAGCCCATGGAAATCTAAAGCCTATAGCACAATTGTATGATGAGTACAGTGATGTAGACAAAGGCATCATAGAGACTGTTGTGGTCAGATTCTTGGAAATGTACAACAAAGCCCTTATTAAGGTAATCACTGATCTCCCTGACAGCTTGGCCAACATTATGTTTGCAAGAAAGGAGGTAGCAATGGCAAAAGATCTAGAATTAAGAGAGCATCCATTGATACAATTATGTCCAAACATAACTACTAAGGAGAAAACAAAAGTCACCAAGACATTTGGAAGAATGCTTGACATAAAGACAAGGACTAACATTATGATGTCTAGAGACAGAAAAACTGGTAGAGGATACATAAAAAGTAACTCTCAATGTCTTAAGAGAGTTCAACATCCCAACAATCTAGGACAAGGAAGAAACAAATGTTGGTGATGACAATCCACTTCTGGAAATCAGCTTTGAGCTAGACTTGAATGAAAAAAAGACTCCTCCGATAAGCCTTGGAAAAGATGAAGAGATGAAGGAGCAAGAAGAGGATAAAACTTATGAGAATGCCAAAATCCCTCCAGAACAAAATGTAACTGGTGATTAGGAAGAGAAAGAAGGAGATAAGACTCTTGAGAGTACTGAAGTCCCCCTGGAGCAAACTAAAAATGTTGATCAAGGAAATCAAGGGGATGAGCAAGCTAAGAAGAGCCCTTCTCCGGAACATAAAACTGATGAGAAAGAAGCTAAGGATCAAGATCCTTCAGAGCAGTCTAAAGAAGAAGAAATGACAAGAGACATTGTTGTAGTTACACAAGACCCTGTTGAGTTAGTTAGAGGGTCTTGGAAAATAGCAAGAAGCTCAGTTTTTGGACTCACCTGAGTTACTGCAAGGACCAATAAACTTAGCCTCAATGTCACCTCTACAGAAATTCAAATTAGTGTCAATTGTTCAAGCCAAAGCTTAGGAAGAAATCCTAAGGTCTCATATTCAGGATAGTGATCTTATTGGTGAGGCATCCATTGTTTTAGAAAAGTTGATGCCTGGGTTGCAAAAGGACACATCTCTTGCCCCAACTGAACAATTCAAAATGCTATTAACTTCTGTAAGTTCACATTTTGAATCTTTTGAAAAAGCTACAGATATTAAGGTTAGGGCAGAAATAAGTGATAAGAGGCTAGTTGAGCTAAAGGATAAGTTAGCTAAGGATACAATTTTGTTAGATAATAGCATCAAGAACATAGATACTGCTATTAAGGATGCTAGTGATATATACAAATTTTGTCTACAATGGCCTAAGACAACAAAGGAAATGAAGGAGAAAATAGATGACTTGGAACTTCAATTGATAAAAATCTCAGAAACATTTGATCCTGGATCTGACTCCATCAGCAACAAATTAAAGGAAGAAATTGAGGGGCATTCATGCAAATATAAGCAGTCTGTAGAATAAGAAAGAGGCCACTAAAAGTAGAATGTGCCAAGTCAGAGAAATAATAGAATCCAAGATTGACTCTATGATTGGTCTTCTAGAAGAGGCAACAAAGGTAAAGGCAATAACTGATGTGCCTACCATAGTAGACAAAGCAGAGGAATTAGTGTTTCAAGTGAATGGAAACATTCAAATTTTGAGCAATGTCAAGGCCAAATGGGATGGAGAGATAGCTCGATTGAAAGTCATATACTCAAACATCCTCTCCACCTTTTAGAAGGGAAGCTATATGCTTGCACCTGTACATACACGGACAAGTATAACAATTTTGCAATTTTAACACCATTTTGTTACTTATACATACACCTTTGCCATTGATGTCAAAGGGGGAGAAGAAGATCCAGTGAAAAATGGCCAAACATCTTAAGGGAAGAAGAAAAAATAGAGTGTACATAGTAAGGGGGAGTAGTGTGAGCATTTTTCACTAAGTGTTGCCATCAATGCCAAAGGGGAGATTGTTGGCAACATGGTCAAGAGACACTGCTGATATGTTGGAGATTTGGTGTTGTCATTGATGGCAACAACTAGATATGGTTGGAGGCAGTTCTTGAGATAGGTTATGCATAGTATTTTTGGTCCAATAAGAATAACTTAGTCAAATTGACTAAGTGTTGGTAGCTCATTAAGTCAGTGACAGAGAATTGATTGATACTCCTCCATAGATGAAGACTTTAGTTTGCGGTTCTAGTATGTTGCATATAATTGTTTGATGGTATTATATTCCAAGTTTCATGTCCCAAAAATCTCCAGAAGTCATAATGTGAATTGCCTAAGTCCAGGTAAGCAGAGTTCAATTATAAATAGTGCAGATCACCTGAGTATTTTGGTCCACATTCCTTCGCTATTGGTTATTTTGATGTGAGGTTTAGAGGTGTTGTAAACATAGATGATAAGTATCTAATTCCATATTTACAGATTCTAAAGTTCACCAGAAGATCATATACAAGCTTCTAAGTATCAACATTTAGCTTGACAGTGTTTCACAAACACAGAGTCATCAATTCAGAGATCCACATCTCACCATATAAGAATATTATGATATGTGATTATGAAGGTATGATTGGTGATGCATAATAAATGTTTAATATGAGTTTTGGAGTCCAGTGTGGTCTGCATAAGAAGTTGTGATATGACAGACAACATGGTTAAGTGTATACTCAAGTATAAGGCCAACACACAGTTGGATCGATGTGCAGTAAAGATATATTGTTTAGATCATCATCATAAGTGGTTCTATAACAGGTTCAGACCTATGTGAAGGTTCTTGAATAATTGTATGGATTCACATTGCTAATTGTGTAAAGGATCAAGCCAACAAGGTATAATTTTTGTGTACACATTTCATATCTGGCATGCGGACCTAGTATTGAGTTAAATCTTGTTGTGGATATATATATACTAGATAGATTTCAATGTTGAAGACATGGATGATGTGAATGTGTTGCGAAGTAGTTGTGTATGTGATTCTTGTGATTCAAAAAATATAGTAAGGGTCTAGAAGTCTAAAGAACAGAGCATATGTGAGCAGGGCAGAGAAACAGGGCAGGCATGATGAAGACCTTTGAATCTATATATTGAGCTATCAATGGAACTATATTTCAGCATACTATAGATGCATTTGTAATAGTTCTTTCTTGGTAGTGAGCCACCCTTTCTCTATCTTCTTTTCTTTATGGCAGTGAGCCTATGGCAGTGAGCACCTCTTTGGACAGTGAGCCCTAAGGCAGTGAGCCTTCCTATAATCCAGTTTTGATATTATAATATATTGTGAGCTAACACTCACTATGGTTTTTCCCTCTTTGGGTTTTCCATGTAAAAATATTGGTGTCTATGTGTTATGATGTGGATGTTCTTCTTATGTTTATTTTGCTTTCACATGTTATTGAATTTGGTAAATGGATTAAAGAACATGTGAAGGAATGATTTTATAGAATACTGATTCACCCCCCCTCTCAGTATTCCTTGTATTCAACATGGATGCCCTAGCCACTTGGAAGAGGACTAACGAGGAGGAATGATGTAGAGATGGGATGCCCCCTTGAGAGGACAGGTGGGTTTGAAGAACACAAGTATGCTCTTGAAATGGATGGGATTGATTGGTTGAGGGAATGAAGGAGAGAGGGGCAATGAATGAGATGAGTGAATGATACATCATGTTGCATTGGGTGAGTAACCATGGAGTTTGATCTAACACTAGACATTATGCACCAAGGTCTAAGACCAGGGTGAAGATGTGTCTTGTGCATAAAGGACTGACTCAAAAGAAAATAAAAGAGGTCACAAGCAAACATATGTCATATGGCATCATGATATGGAAGACCATGATGTTATTGTAGCGGTATGCTAGAAAAGATGATAAATACATCCACAATAAAAATGATAACACACACATGCAAGAAAACAAGCATGCACAAATGATAAAAATAAAAACAATGTTATTACCCCTGTCAAGCTAAAAAATAATAATTGATTGATTGATGATGAGGATAGTGTTGTTGATGTGGGAACAATATATCCTGAGAACAACATGAGGATTGGGAATGATATATCTTGACGATGATTGATGATGATGATAACCTTGTTGATGTGGGAACAATATATCCTGAAAATAACACGAGGATTAGGAATGATATATCCTGATGATGATGATGATTTGAGCTGATCAAGTTTGTAGCAAGGATGTGAACAAAACCAACGGATGTTGTAGGATGATTTGTTGATATTGCTTGGCTATATTGGTGTGGATTAAGGACTACTCACACTTAGATTTATTGCTTTTCTTTTTGTGGGATGGGTACATTGGATTGCATTTGGATAGCCTTTTGCTAGATACCAATGACAAGGGAAAACCAAGTCTAGGAGAAAGCATTAATGGAGGATTGGATGGATGGATTAAGGGATTATCGATAATGGATTGGGAGATGCATGGTGGATGGATGGAGGGGTTCATAATGTGATCTCCAAGGACTATGTCGTATAGGAATAACATGTCTCGTTTGAGATATTACACTCAAGACTCTATGCTACAATGCTTAGGATGATAGGGTGATAGGATTTGTTGTAAGAGATTGGGTATATCAAGAGATGTCTAAACCATGTTTCAATATTATGCCCCTGTCCTTATCAAGGTAAAAAATAGGGAGGATGGATTGGGAAGATGATGGGATATATGCAGATATGATGGGTGAGAATGATAGGATGACAATGATAGGATGGGATAGATGAGACAACTTGCCCCCAAGTGCAAGGTACATAGACACTTAATTTACGCATGATGCACATGAATAGGTTTTCATCATGATACTTATCCAAGGTGCCATGAAATAGTTTTCACCATTGGATGAATGAGTTCTCTTTACTATTTTGATTTTTTATTTATTTTATTTTATTTTATATTTTATTGATTGGATAGCATTGATAGCTTGATTTTCAAAGGATCTTCACATGTCCTTGTCTATTTGAGATAGTTGATGTAGATGCTCTTGTCATAACATGCCAATAGTGACCTTCTTGGAGTAATTTCTTTGTTATGATTAAAGCACTCTTGTACAATCCTTTGATGTTGTTGTGATCCTCATTTATAACTATATTGGCCTTATCTAAATGTTTACATTTTGATAGGGTACCATAATAGCCCTTATGATAAAGCATAGCTACCACAATGTGACACATTTGGGAGTTGGGGTTTTCATATTTGAGGCATGATTTTAGATTGGGATGGGGGATGTTGGATGTGGAATTACATGATTGAGGTGGGTAGGATTTAAGTGGATGGATTAGTGATTTAGGTTGGGTTGGAGGATCCTTGACTTGCCATACTTGGGATGGTGGATGATGGATTATGGATTTTGGATTGGGATGGTGATTAGGACCAACATTTGTATACAATTTGGGAGGTGGTGGACACCTATTATATGTTAAATTCTTATATGCATTATGTGTTGGGAGTGATGATAAGATTGAAGGTGGAGAACACCTATTATATGTGACCTACATCTTCTATATGGCTCCACATTTTGTGTGATTATTAGATTTGGATATTTTGGATTTCTTGGTTTGATTGACTCATTTTGCTTTGGGACCCATATTACTATTATATGTCCTCCTTGATTTTTGGATGCATTCATATTTGATGTTTGATTTGGATATGTTGCTTTGTATGCTTTAGAATTGTGTTGGTCCCAATTGATAAGTTTGGGATATGGAAGATAAACTTAATGGTAGGAATAGTGGAGGTGGAATGGTTGTTGGTAACAAGCTTGTTGTAGGGGCTATGAATGGTCCTTATCTCAATGATTTCATTGGATGAAGTTGCCTCAATGATCATTGAAGTTTCACTAATACCATCAGATTGTTTAGATGATTGATATTTGATGCCTTGACCATGACTAATGTAGATTGGTATAGGCTCTAGAATGTTGTGCTCATGAAGGCCTAATCCTTTTCCTTGATAGTTCATGCTTTTACATATCTTTTTTATAATAGGATCTTTGTTGTTTTCAAAGCATGATGCTAACCCATTAGTATGTTGCCAAGAACTATTAAAACTTGAAATTGTCCCCTCCAAGAGAAAACTTGACTTGATGAAATTAGTAGATCCTAGTTGATAAGATGCTTGTGCTTTCTCATTAGGTACACTTGTCATTCCTTGATCATTGTTTGTGCTTGTTGTGCCTTGATCATTGTTTGTGCTTATCATCCCTTGATCATTTGAATGCTCAATGGTAGCTTTCTCATTGATATGTTTGATATGACCAATGTCATTTACTTCATTGTCTATGTGTTCATGGGGATCAAGTGTCGCATCATAGGATTTTGTTAGATGATAGATAGGACTAGTTGGATGATGAACAGTAGTAGTGTGGGTTTCTTGATCATGGATGGTGTAAAGTTGGGTAGTGTTAGAAATGTAGGTACAAACCACACAACAGAAATATGATTCAAACCTTATTAATGTCTTCTAAATAATGTAGAATCAATGGAGATTGCAATAGAAATAAAACCCACTACACAGAAATAACATGCATTAAGAATTGAACACACAACACAGTATGTAACGTGGAGAAAACCCTTTCGGGTAAAAAACTCCACCAAGAAAAGAGGCTCCAAGTTGTATTATCTTCAAATGTGAGATTACAATACATGCACTTCCTCTTCTTCTTTATTCTTCAATCCAGCGATGCTTGTTACTCTCAACTCTATTAAATGTGTAGTACAAATATTCTTATAAAAGGGGGTTGCCTTCTAGGGAAAGAAAACTGGCATAATATCGACCGTCAGATCTGTGACCTAATGACGAATGATCTAGATTTACAATGATAAAATATAAATAAAATGTGGTTTTAGGGGACCCCTCATAGGGGGAAACCCCCTCTGTGACCCCCATTGCAGACGAATTAGCGTCGAGTACCAAATATAAACATGCGGCTAAAACAAGTTCACTATTGGTGAAACATTTCATCCCTTATGGGTGATTTACAAACAATAATAGGAATAATAAATTACATAGGATTTACAAGGTTGGTGGCACCTTAATCCTAACAGGTAGGGGGAACGACTTGGTTCTCTTGATCAAAGATAGGATCTTGATCATAGATGAGAGCATCTTGGATAGTTTGACCTTGAGTAGCTTGGATAATTTGATCTTGAATTTATGAGGAAAAAGGTTAATCATGCTTTGAATTTGATTCTTGACATATTCTTAACTACTTCCTAGACAAGAGGGATGTACATTGTTTTTCTTCAAGGTACCCTTATATCATTTAAGCCTTTGATATATTCCCCTAAGTGTATTTTTAGCTAGGGGGATGCTTTTGGAATGTATGACACTTATGGATTTTATAGATTTTATGGATGGCATGAAATGTCTTTGTTTAGCTTCCCACATGGGTTGACTCATGGAGATGGTAGTGATAGAGGGATTTTGGATAGCCTCAACATGCTCAAATTCATGTTTTTGATTGTGATTCCTTGCTAATATCCCTTGGATAACATCATTCATAGCTAAGTTGGTTTGATTGGGCTGATTAGTTTGATGGGGTTGATTGGATGTATGGGATTCATCGAATTCAAGCTTAGGCATTGAAGGGTTGGTGGGGGATCTAATGAATGATGGACTATAAGGATTGATGGAATGGGAGGTGTGTGAACTAATGGATTAGGATTAGTAGGGTTGGATGGATATTGTGATGGAGGGATTGAAGTGAAAGGATTTGATAGGTTAGGATTTGATGGATGAGGTGTTTTGTGGGTAAATGGATTAGGATTAGGGTTAGCTATGCATGGCTTTTGAGTTGGAAGATTTTCCCTATGCAAGTGCTCAAGGTGATGATTTCATGGAAGCTTGGCTCCTTTATCGATAAGATTCTTAACCAAAGCCTCTTTTCTATGGAATCTAGTGTCAATGAGGTACTTAATCATGGAATCCATGTTTTGAAATAAGGGGTGATGATCTAGAGGAGTGTAACCTTGTTTAGTGCAAAGAGGACCATTAGGGTTGTTAGGATATTCATTAAGCCTCTCATCATTGGGATATTCATCTTGATATATAAGGCTATCAACATCATCAGGATAGTCTACAAGACTCTCATCATCATTGTCAAGTTGAGGACCTCCTTTGATTGTGATTTTGGGTTTTGCATGGTCATTTATTTTATGTAGGTTGTTGATATGGATGTTGGATGATATGTGACTTGGAGTGAGAGGTTGATATGGATGTTGGATGATATGCGAAGAAGTGGGACATTGTTGATATGGATTTTGAGGGATCTTAAAGATGTGGGAGATTGTGGATACATGTTTTGAGGGATATTTGGAGAAGTCAGAGTTTGTTGATATGAATGTTGGATGATATTTGAAGAAGTGGGTCAAGTTGGTACATGTTTTGAGGAATATTCGAGGGAGTGGGAGATTGTTGATATGGATGTTGGATGTTATGTGAAGAAGTGGGATATTGTTGATATGGATTTTGAGGGATATTTGGAGATGTGAGAGATTGTGGATACATGTTTTGAAAGATATTTGGAGAGGTGGGAGTTTGTTGATATGAATGTTGGATGATATTTGAAGAAGTGGGAGGTTGTTGATACACATTTTGAGGGATGTTGGAAGGAATGGGAGATTGTTGATATGGATGTTGGATGACATTTAAAGAAATGGGAGGTTGCTTATATGGATGTTGGATGATATTTGAAGAAGTGGGAGGTTGTTGATATGGATGTTGGGGAATATTCATGGGATAGGTTGATGTGGGATTGACTTGATATGTAGATTAATTAGGTTGGTATGATGGCAATATGGGTTGGTATGGATTTATTCATTAAGGAATGGAGAAATATGGGAGTGATTGATTGGAGTTTGTCATTGGTGAAAATGTGGGAACATATTGGTGGGATGTCATAGAAGGGATTGTGATTTGTGAGGGAAGTGATGAAGATTGACTTTGTTGGTGTGAATTAAAAGATGAAGTGGGATTATGAGGAGGTGGAGGTGGTAAGAAACTACCACCCACATGTTGATCATTATGGTGGGTGATATGGTCATGAGTTGGGCGTTTAGATGAATGGTACAAAAGGTTTTCAAATATAGGTGGTGATGATGAATTAGGATGGATGGGATCTTGGAGTTTTGTCATGTCAAAGTTATGAGGGAATGTAGCCCCTTCCTTAATGAGATATTCTATGAGAGCATCTTTATTACACATAGTTTTGATATATTCCATGAATTTATGTGAGTACCTAGGTTGGTTGACAAGGCTTCCATGCTCACTTTATTATTAGAATAACCATTAGGTGAAGAGGATCCACTTTGTGCATGAGGATCCATGTTATTCTTGGTTTGGAATCTAGTTATGGGGGGAATGAAATGATGATGTGACTAGGGTGATGTGGACTTGAGAATGAGTTGATGACAATTGATATGGATTGGGTTGTGGAAGATTTGGGTGTTGGTTGATTTGATTATGGATGATGATGATAATTTGGGGAAAGTGACTTGTGACTGAATTTGGATTGGATTTGGCTTTAAAAACTTGACAAATCTTGATGATGTTGCTAAGGTTGATTAATTTTAGATTTTGGGTTGGATTAGATGGTTTATGAATGGAGATTGGATTTGATGGTTGAAATTCTATGAATAGTGATTGGACTTGACTTGATTTAATTGATTCTTAGAGGCTTTTAAAGGTTTGATGGATTTAGTTTTGGTTGATTTAGATGAGGCAATAAGATCATAGATGATTTTTCTTGGTGGATGTGGTTAAGGACGTGAATCAAATGATTGGATTTGGGATGAGGATTAAGATACAAGGCCATGTTGGATAATAATGATTTGATTTGGTTCAAGTGGATGGGGATTGGTTTCTATACTTAAGATAGGCTATGTTCTTAAATAAATAGTTTGATTTGGAAATAATTAAGGTGTAAAAGACCTCAGATGGATGATTGATTTCTTTGCATTGCTACTTAAGATAGGCAAGTTCTTAAGTAAGACAATGATAAAGTATGGCATATTGATTAAGGGCTTGATTTTAATTCAAGAGTTGTGGGGTGAAAAAGGATGATTTGGCTTGGAGGTTGAAGTGGATGATGGGGTTTAAATATGGATTCAGGTGTGAGGTCTTGGTATTATGGTGTGATTAGGATGGGGAGGGATTTGGTTGTGACTTGGATTTGTATTTTGACATATAATGGATGTGATTTAAATGTGGATTTGGATCTCAAATGTGTCAGCCTTTGGAAAAAGGATGTTTGTGTTTAGGTCTCTCTCAAAGTTGGACTTTGGACTTAATATATTCAAGGTTTTTGCAATGTTTGGATGTTTTTGGATCAATGGGTATTCATGGGTTTATCACAAAGAAAGCACACCAAGCACATGAACAAGCCTATTCTACTAAAGTGGGAGTGTCAATTTTTGTGGGCCCATAAATATGTTGTCTACCAAGTTGTAGATAGCTAGGGAATACAAGGTCATGTACCACCTATACACCCCTTACCATGGAGGTGAAACCCTTGCCCACAGTGAACTTTATCTCTACAAACTCAAAAGAATGGAGTGAGTAACTTCCCAGGCCTAACTAGTATCTAGTGTACCACAAAAAAGGACAGCCAAAAGGTCTTAATCTAGGCTATGTAGGTGACTAGGAGATTTCCCCATTATACGCTAGGTACATGAGGATAAAATCTATAAATGAGAGCCCATCTACAAGCATGTGGTCATGGTTAAATCCACTCCCACTTTACCTTAACTCCTTACGCAAAGGGGTGTCAAGGCTATGCCAAAACACGATGATGGCTCCTTTGAGGCGAGTCTTTTAATTCTCACCCATTTTGATATACCCTGTCAGAACACCTAGTTTGGGTTATCCCCTGAGGTGATGAAATCCTTAGGCAGACCCACTAAAAGGAAATAAGTCTAAGTGTTTTTTATCTCCAAGATCATGTTATGGTGCAAGGAGAGAGCATACACACTTAGATTCTTAAGTCTAACACAACAAAAAGTAAACCAAGAGGTGTTTTGGATCTCTAAGATCACCTTATGATGCGAGGAGAGAGCATACACACCAAATAGCTTACAAAAATATGACAAACAACATTGATTGACCTTTAAGTATACAAAGTGTGCAACTAATCTAGTGATAAAATAAGATTTTGAAAAAATAAGCTACACACAATGATATTAGTAGTTTGATAAAGATGGTCTTTGACTAATGAAATGCTACAAGAAAATGTATTTGAATTGAAAAACAAACCCCTGCAAAAATTAAAAAATAATGTTGTCCAATAGAAAATAGATGTGATCATGATATTCCTTATGATTTTCTAATTAATTTTAAAAAAGTTTGTTGAAATTTGATTTCTTATGTAAAAAAGTTATGCCATAAACTAGGGTTTGACAAAAAAATGTTAACATTGAAAATAAAACCATGAAAAAATCAGAATATAATGTTATCCCCATGATTATGAGATTCCTTATGATTTTATAATCAATTTAAAAAAATGATTGCTGAAATTGGACTTCATATGCAAAAGTTGTGTCATAAACTAGGGTTTAATTATTATTTTTTAAATATCTTTTTCTACCACAGATCTAAAAAATAATGATATATAAAAATGGATTTAAATATTTTTATCCACCTTTTAAAAACAAAATGTGATTTGCTAACCTAGATTGCAAGATATGATTTTTTTCAAAAGTCGTGCGTCACAAATTTTTGAAAAATCAAAATCACATGGTCAACTTCAAATCATCATATCTTCTTCAATATTGATCCAAATCTTTAATGTGACCACTTTTTTGAAAACCTCTCGAAGTCCTCTTTCCAATGAATCAAAAAACTCATTTTTTCAAGACCTGTGTAAAACATAAAACTTTGCAACAAATTCAGCCATAAATTAAAAAAATAAGCAATATAAAAAAATCAACCTACATAACCAAGGTTAGATGAAGGACAAGGTCCCATCGGGCGTGCCAAAAATATGTATGCTAAAATATGAAATAAATGAGGAATAATGCATCACAATAAAACACTTATTTCATATCTAACAACACCTTTGATTGATTAAAGGGTTAGAAAAATCAAATGAAAACATAGAAAGATCTCACCAAATACTAGCCTTTGTTGCACCAAGAAATGGTGGTTGTGCTCCAATTGATTCTTGATGTTGAGATTTTGATTATTGATTGCTCACTTGGACATCATGACGTTACATTCAAAAGTGTCTTATGCAAATGGCTTGATTGAGGATCAATTTATATATTTTTGGATGGTATGATGGAGGGCTAAGATTTGATTAAAAATGGATGGCTAAGATTTGATTAAAAATGGATGGCTAGGATTGAATGAGACAAATTAACGCAAGGTTAGAAGCTTTTAGGGCATTCTATAAAGATGGATGACTAAGATTAAAGATAAATGGATGGATAGGATCGAGTGAGAGGAATTAGGGCAATGATGGAAGCTTCTAAGGTTTATCTTTATGTGAATGGCTAGGATTAAAAGATGTAGTATGGAAATCCATGGTGGAGATATAAAGTTAGTTTGACTTTTGTGAGAATTTCTAGGTTCAATGAATCTAGACAACCTTTAGTTAGTCATGTGGCTTCTTGAATTTTTAATTCATTTATTCATGGATAATGGATAAGAATGGAATTTAATTAGGATAAATGGAGATTAAAATGGGATTTAGGATTTTTGGATTAATTAATTAATTAATTAATTAAATTATTTAATTAGTTAATGGAGAGGAATGTGGGAAAATTATATTATTAAATAAATATAATTTATTTAATTAATTTGATGATGGAGAGAATGTTAAAGGTATAGTCCTAATTAATTAAATAAATATGGTTTATTTAATCAATTAGTATTAAAATGAATGTGTTTAGGGTGGGATTAGGATGGTGTCGAAAGTGGTGTTAGATGTGTCATTAGGACATGGTCAATTTTAGGTATCTACAAATCAAATTCAAATCGCACCTAAAGATCAACACAAAATGGCTTTCATCACTTCTTGTGGGATATTCTATTATCGAGTCATGCCTTTTGGTTTCAAGAACATTGGGGAAACCTATCAAAGAGCCATGATAGTAATCTTTCATGACATGCTTCATGATATTTGGAGGACTATGTAGATGATTCATTGGGCAAGTCAAAAACTAGAGCCAAGTATCCTGAAGTTCTAGAATGCATTTTCAGAGACTAAAGGAGTATAAAGTATGCCTCAATCATAAGAAGTGAGTATTTGGTGTCACGTCAAACATGCTATTAGGTTTCTTCATTTATAGAAGAGGTATAGAAGTGGATCCTACAAAATTCAAAGCAATTATAGAAATGCCTCCAACATAGAATCTCAAAGACCTTTGTAGTCTATAAGGAAAACTTCAAGTTATACACAAATTCATTGCACAACTTGTTGATAAATGACAGTCATTCTCACATCTACTAAAGAAGCATGTGGATTATCACTAGGATGAGTCATGTCAACATGCTTTTGATAAACTAAAATAGTATCTCACTAATCCACCAGTTCTCATGGCACCAATCCAAAATAGGCCATTGGATTTTTACATTTTAGCTACACAATTTACTTTGGGAGCCTTTCTAGCATAACAAGATGATCAGGTAAGAGAGGGATATTTATTATATCAGCATAACCTTGGTTGGATATGAATCTAACTATACGCCTATGGAGAAGGCATGTTTGGTTTGGCTTTGGCCTCACAGAAATTAAGACATTACATGCTCAATAATCAAACTTTAACTTATTTCCAAAATCGACTTGCTCAAGCATCTTTTATCAAAACCATCTCTAACATGTTGAATGGCTAAATGGGTTATGTTACTTAGCAAGTTTGATATTGAGTATGTTGATCAAAAGGAAATTAAAGACAAGTAGTAGTAGTAGTTCAATTGATAGAGGTACCATTGATAGGTACCAAACCATTGAATCTTGACTTTCCAAATGAATTCATTCTAGCCCTTCAAGAGCCACCTAAGTGGACACTCTATTTTGATGGTTCCTTCAACACCTATGGCTCAAGGGAGGGAATCTTATTCCTCACACCATAGGATGACCTTATACCAAAAGAATTCAAAATTGGATTTCCTTGCACCAATAATATTACTGAATATGAAGCATTAATTTCAAGTCTTAAGCTTGCAATTGAATGGAACATCCAACACTAGTTAGTTTTTTGCGAGTCTCAGCTATTCATCAAACAAGTCAATGATGAATATCAAACTAAAGATGAAAAACTCTTCCCTTACAAGAGAATGGTTGAAAGCTTCAAGCAATATTTTACTCACATTCAATTTGAACAAGTATCTTGTCTGAATAATAAGGCAGTTGATGCAATGACAACTATTGGTTCTCTCCTTAGCATGCATATAGACACTCCAAAATTTCAATTCTTAGTCAAACAACTCATTATCCTAGCATATGACATCACTGAATCATAAATGATATGCAAAATTGTTGGTCCCAACTCCAAATGGTATCACGCCATTTACACCTACCTCCAAACTCAAGCCCTCCCATCAAACCTTTCATCCACTCAATGCAAATCCTTTATCCAATGAACATCTCATTTCACTCTCCTTTGTGACACACTTTATCGTAGGGGTTATGATGGCACCTTCTTATGATGTTTAGAGTCACAAGAAACAAACTTAGCTATCAAAGAGGTTCATGAAGTCATCTATGGAGTCACACTAGTGGCATGGTCATAGCAAAAAAATGTTAAGAACATGATATTATTGGCCCACCATGGAACATGATGCATGTTAGTATGTAAAAATTTTACAACATGTCAAAAACATAGAGATCTAAGTCATGCACCCTCTCAAGCACTTCAACCTATCACAACTCTATGGCCTTTTTCCATGTGGGGATTCAATCTCATTGGCAAAATAAATCCCTCTTCATCCAATGGCCATAAACATAGTATCACTGCAATTAAATACTTCATTAAGTGGGTTTAAGTAGTTCCTCTTACTTACACGACTAGCCAACAAATTTCTAAGTTCATCCTCAACCATATCATTTACCACTATGGTATCCTTGCTACCATTATCACAAATAATCGTAAATCCTTTAAAAATCATGAAGTCCATGCCCTTTGTGAAAAATTCACATCAAACACAAATGGTCTACACCTTAATACCCACAAGGAAATGGTAAAGTAGAGGAATATAATAAAACTCTTATTAAAATGTTCAAAAAGATTGTCAATGATGTTGGTCGTGATTGGCATCTTCATCTCTATCACACCCTATGGGCCTATTGCACTAGCATCCATACACCTATTGGCACCACTCCCTATTCCCTCATCTTTGGTACTAAAGCCAATTTTCTAGTTAAGATCCATCTACCATCCTTGTGCATCTCTTTGTGTGACCTCATCATTGATGAAGACTATAGAGTGGCATGACTGCATGAACTAGAGCTTCTTGATGAACATTGACTCAATGCACTAAATCACATTAAGGCATATCAAAATTGGCTACGTTGTAGCTACAACAAGCACATAAAAACCAAAGAATTTGAAATTGGGGATCTCATGCTCAAAGAAAATCAAAAGAATACAAATTAGGACCATGAGAAGAAACAAAAATTTGAGACAAACTGTATGGGTCCCTATGTCATTATTGCTAAATATGGCTTGGGGGCATACAAGCTAGAATCACCTGAAGGTCAAGAGCTAGAGAAGCCTATGAACATTGTGCATTTCAAGCAGTTTCATGCATAGCGACCGTGATTTCGTAAACATCACAAAAGTTTTTTTTTAAAAGAGAAAAATCAACCTCTAGTGAAAACCATGCTTATGGCACCTTGGGCAAGTACCATGATGAAAACCTGCTTGTGGGCATCATGTGTAAGACCCTGTGTTCCATTATTTATGAGCATCTTTGAACTTAGGTGCAAATATCGATATAGTCCACCTTGTTTATTCTATATAGTTTCACTCATGTCGATTGTCCTAATTCTTTCCAAATTCATCCACCCATATCAATTTTTTTGCCTTTAGCTACACCTTGCATTGCATCTTGACTCATGCTTCAGATAAGATAAATTGATTATTCCTAATTAGAAAATTTGACATTATGACATGTGCTCATTTATCACTTTATCCCCAATAGTCTCAACACACAAACATAAACACCCTACAAAACCTCACCATGTATTCACTCTTACAAAAACAACCACTTCCCCCCACACACTCACTTGACCTCACATAGATAAATGCCTTTCTCTCTTGGAAAAATCCTTGTTCAAAGTTCCATTATATCATTTAGTGGGATATCTTGTTCCCAAATAATTGCTACTCACTATCACAACAATCTCTAACTTGGTTTTCAACTTGATGAGAGGCAAACTTGTTGTGTGTCTTTTTGTCTTCTTTTTCTTTCTTTTTATTTTTTTCTTTTTATTTTTCATCTCACAACATACTCTACCAAGCTCATCATGGTCCATCATATCATGATGTGTCTTGTTAATATGTTTGCTAGGGCATCTTTTTATGCTTTTTCGCTTGTATGCATGAGTCAGTCCTTGCGGCATATGATAAATCATCATCAAGGTTCCTTATACCTTTGGTGCATACCATCATATGCTATAGAAAAATTAAGTTTCCTAGTTTATGGTTGAAAGCTCTTTGAAATAATCAGCTCGTTTATTCAACCCTTCCCCATATCCACCCTCACAATCCTTCTTATTCATCTATTAATCCTCACATTAATTCATCTCTATTCTTCTAGTACTTTTCACCCATTAGCTAACATTCTTCCAAATCTCCACTTTCCTCATTACACATTTTTATCCCTTTCAAGAGCACACCCATGTTCTTCTAACCCACCTATCCTCTCGAGGGGGCATCCCATCATCCAATCTCAAATTTACCCAAGCATCAAATCATCCTTTGAATCCAATCAATCAATTAATCAATCAACTTAAATCAATGAATCCTTAACCCTTTGATGCTTGGGGCATCATTTATCATTCATATCCTACCGCCAACTCTCTCTCTCTCTCTCTCTCTCTATATATATATATATATATATATATATATATATATACACACACACACACACACACACACACACACACACACACACTTTGAGACATCATTACTTCTTCTAGTTGCAATGTTACTTTAAAGAGGGGCAAATGTAGACACTTAAGTTTTACCTTACATATTTGACATTAAAATTCACCACTTCTAACCCCTACCACACTAACATTTATCCATTCATGCATTAATTAAGTAATTATATTATTTAATTAATGGCATATCCATTTACCATCATCAATTAATTAAATAATCATATTTAATATATATATATATATATATATATATATATATATTGATGAATATGCATGTCTATCACTAAAAGAGTTTATATAAAATACATATTCACAAAAAAAGGCTAAGGGACACAAGGTCACCCCACAGAGTCTAATGTCACATGGGCAGAGCCCATAGAGAAACAAAAGCAACTTAAAACAACATAAGAAGCTGACTAAGCGGCAAGAGCAATCCCAGTAGGCGGCGGTGGAGGATCCTTATCCTCCGAATTGCCCCAGATATCAGTGGGGTCCGGGGTATACTCATTTTCACCCTTCAATTAATTAAATAATCCTATTACTTAATTAATTTAATCTATTCACCTCCCATTCACAATTAAATAATTTTATTATTTAATATTCCTACTATTGCTCCATGCAGAATTTCTTTGTTTAATTATCTAAATTATGCTCTTAACACTGATTAAATTATTTATTTATTTATTTCCTCAAGTGCCACCTCACTAATTTCCCACTCATCATGCAATTAAAGGCTATTAAATTGAAATAATTTAATAGGGTAATGAGGAGTTAACTACCCCATTTAGTAGTTAACTACCTCATTACATCTAACCACCCACCTTCTCCAACTCAATGACACATCCAAAGGCTTTTTCAATAATCCATTAATATTTGCAACCAAAAATACTAATGAAACTTTGATAAATCAACCATTTCCACCCTCATTCAATCACAACCATTGATCTAGTCTTTTAAATTTGACCATTCATTTCAAAAATAAAAAATCTATAAATTAGTCTTATTTCTTTCAACAATTCCTCCTTGAACATGAAGTAAGATCATGCTGTAGAATTTTCCACAGAGCTTTATCTTGAGCAACTACATTTCTTTTTGAAAATTGAGAGTAGATATACCATTACAAATTGGAGTTTATGATAATGAATTTTATTGTTCATTCACTGTTATGTACCTTCGAATATGATATTATAAGGTATTCAAGTGGATGGAGATGCCGACATGTAGCACACATCCCTTAAGTTAGTTTTATTGGGTCTTGTGGACAACTTGTTTAATTAATTATATTAGGTGATGAGTAGGCTGACATTAGGTTTACCCCTCCATTATGTTATTAGGAGGAGATCTATATAGGAGGTGATTATCATTATAAGGAGATGTGTGGAGTATGATATTGTATTTGGCATATCATGGAGATATAGCGTGGAGTAGCTTCTTTCATAAGGAGTATTGTGTGGTGTTACCCTACCTTAAGGGTTTATTCTATTTCTACATATATTGGATATTAGGACATATTGGCCCACAAACATCTCTTGTGTTGTGTGAGATCTATCTTCTACATTATCTTATTGCAACTATTATATGTGTGGATCTTATCATTCACTGGTTTAATTTTTATTTTCATTGCTCTATCTTGAGGTTTACATATAAAATTTTAGAATAGGCTTATGATTTTTATTGAATTTCACTTTCTAATAGTTTTTTTGAATTTTGTATGTTTACAAAAACAATTTTGAATTTGAAAATTTGACTTTTGGAGTAAATCCCAAGTAATGTTGTAGGATTGAACTAGAATAGATGCATGAAAGTCTAGGTTAATAATGAAGTGAATGTGTGGAAATAGGCAAATGAGGTTAAGATAATGTTGAATATATGGAAATGTGTGAAGGTGAGATTAAACGAAGATGGTTTAAAGGAGGAAAAATTATGATTTAGCCAAGAAAGAACAAGAAAAATTGTTGGGGCTATTTAGGGGTATGCCTTAAGGTCAAACCCTTGCTTTGGTCTTTCTACCTCTAGAGTCTACATTAACCAATAAATCTAGATAGGTAGAAAATAGTGTGTGTTCTTAATATAAGTGCATTTAGAAATAAGAAAAGTGACTAAAGTGAGAGATTGTAGGATGTGAATATCCCAAGGTGCTTAGGGGCATTTAGAAATAAGAACAGTGACTAAAATAAGAAATGCTTGCAATAACAATAAGAAACAAGAACAATATCAACTATAGAGGCTTGAGGAAGTGAAGAGGATGAGAGATTTGAAGGGGAATGTTGTAGGAGTGTTGTAGAGAGCTATAGATCTTAAGAGAGGTGTGTGAGTACAAGATAGATTCCAAAAAAAGAAAGAGAGCCAAGAGAGTATAGGAGTGAAAACATAGGTTTAAAAAGAGATGAGGAGGAAAGAGGATGACAAGACATTTGGAATCATCCTAAGCCATTACCATTGACCTGGGAAGGTGACAAGTGGAAAAACACTTAGAAACAACCACCAAATGAGGAACTATCATGAGATGTTAGTGTGTTGTGTGGATGTCTACATGAAGAGCTAATGCCTAAATAGTTCAGGCTCAAAAATGATGAGACACTAGAAAATCACAAGGATAACACAAAAGTAACATCAAAACTTGACAAAAAGACAACACAAGACAACACAGGAAATAATACCTAAGTTCCATGGGAAGGAAAAAGGCTAATATAAGGGCTAAAATGATCCTACAGAAAACTAAGAGAAAAAACACTAAAATGAGCAAAAAATGTAGCATGAAATTACAAGGGTATGCAATTTTTGACGTTACAGATGGATAAGTATTAGGTAAGGAACCAAACTTAGCACAAGAGTGTGTGAAATATTGTTATGTAATTGTTAAGTCATTCTATCAAAATGGGCCAAAAACTAAATGGGAATTGGCATGGGTATGTAAATTATACAATTAGATTTTGCCCCCACTTTGAGGTGCATGTGAACCTAAAATGAATAGGTATTTCAAAGTATATGAGCATTCTCAACCATGCATGAAAAATAAATATTTAGACATAAAACAATATGGGGTCCATGTTAAGTAATGGACCCATCTTGATTTCTTTGTAGGTTCTTCTCCATGGTTTGAGTGTTCCATCTATGAAATAAAATAGATAAAATATATGCAATGACTAGCTTTTATCACATAAGTAATTTAATAAGTAGAAGAACAAGTTAATCCAACTATCTATGAAAGCGAGAAGTAGAGACAATACAATTACAAATTCTGCCTATATGAAAAGTGGTATTGCAATTTAGGCATGAGCATCTATACAGTGATGTGTCTTAATCTAAGCACATGTAATTATTTGCAATATCAACATAAGAGTGATAGTGATAATATATGTACCCCTTCAATTGGGTACATCTATCAGATGCGAGGAATTGGAGGAGAAGGAAAATTATACATGAAAAGTTAAGGTAATAAAAATATGTCGGTACAAAAATCATGCAAAGTAATAAATTTCATAGATAACATTATGTGACAAGAAAAACATCAAATGATAAACATGAAAAACATGCAAACAAGAGATAAACATCAAGGTACATAAGTTCATCCCTAACTTATAGGAAAATGAAAAATGTAAAGTCACCCTAAAGGTGCAATGAAGTATGTATTAGATGGAGAAGGAAGGGTGTCCCCAATGTGGCGCTAAGAACATTATAATGCATGCAAGCACACATCATGATGGGAAAGGCATGTGGCCCCCAATGTAATTGTTAACTCTAGGAACATGATAAGGCATGTGAGCATGAAATGGTATGGAAGGCATGATGTCTCCAATGTAAAAATATGGCTCTAGAAGTATGATAAGGAAATGAAAGCACGATATGGCATGGTGACCCCCAATGTAATAAGGTAGCTCTAGAAGCATGATAGGATAATAAAGGTACATGCAATGGTAATATGGCATATAAGTAATAAGAATAAGATCAAACTAGGCATAAGATCATGGAATGATAGGGCTCATGAGCATCAACATAAGCATGTGATAAAGAATGGTAAGGATCATAAGCATGATAAGAAACATAAGGAATAGGACAATGGGTAAAATTTCAAACTTATGTCACACTTTTGACCAACTAAATAGTTCCAAGCAAAACAATTTCAGCCAAAACTTTTTCAGCCAAATTTCTTTTACTAAATCCACATGGAATCCACATAGCATGTATGTGGATGTCAATTTTTGGGTGAAAAGGTGATGCATGAGCATCTGGGTTCACAAGAAATCCTATGTCACCCAAAAATATTTTCAGGTTTTGTTTTCAATTTTATTCACTTTTGTTGTGTTGCAGTTGGTTTTGATAATTTATTTTAGGATGAATTTTTAGATTGAATTTAGTCAAGTTGAGGATTTCATCTTGTAGAAGCATCCAATGGATATCTCCAGTTTAAATTTGGTGAATTTTAGAGAAAAATGGTGAAGTCTGGAGGAAATTAGGGTTTTCTGCTTGAGCAGGAACAAATTTAAAGATTTGGAGTGTTCCAGGAACATCAAAAAAGTTTGATGAGTACCAACTACTTCCCAAATCCTTGAAAAAGGTTTCAAAAGGTGTTAAGTTGTGAAAAGAAACTTCATGTAGAGTTCAGGTAGTTCCTAATAGGGGTGGAAGTCCCCAAACATGTGGAACTCTTGGCTTTTGGGCCGACCGGTTACTTCCAAAGGAACTAGAAATTGCCAATATAGGTTACTATTGAAGGTTTTAGCTCTGAAGTGTTTTTGGTGCCTTTTTCCCACCACGACACATGTTTGCATTAGATCAAGTAAAGCCTATGACTATTCAATTTGTTAATTGTATTGATGAAAATAGTTCAAATTCTCCACATTGGAAGTATAAAGGACATATGTTACACTTTGGAAAAAGGTGGGTTGCTGGTGGATTGAGTTGTCTTGGAGAAGACATATTGTAATAAGAAAAAAGATTGTAATATTGTTGAATTATATTTTGTAATCTTAAAGCCGCATACGAATAAATATATTTCATTTGTTGTGATTGTGAATATTGTTATTCCATGAATTTGTGTTGTCTAGCTACTAGATTTTGGTAGTTTGATAAAACTCCCAGGTTTAGACTACATTAAGTGGTATTAGAGCTCAATTTGGGTCATGTTGAGGAGAAGGAATCTTGGAGAGTTTTGTTGTGGGGAAGTGAGAGAACGATAAAAACTTGCAACTATAGAGGATTTCAAAAGACATGACACATAAAGGAAGTGGGCAAAGAGGAGCACCATGAGCTAGTGACATGGCAATTGTAGAGATGCTGAGAGGTATTACAACAATATTGGATACTATGGAAGTAGTAAAGTGAAGAGTACATGTTGAAGACATAAGTCATGATGAAGAATGTTAGGAAAAGGTGTGTTGTACACCTTGCATAAAATGAATTATTTAATCGTGTAAAATAAATAATTGTTTGTTGTGCATCTTAAGTGATGTGTTTAGCCACATTAAATATTTATTTGAGGCCACGTGTAAAAGTTTTTGATGATATTAAGCAGCCAAAACAAGGGAGCCGAACCCATTACATATTAGCCCTAAGGGCACACAAAAAGGTCAACATAAAGACCAAAGAGACCACTAGCAACAAAATACATAGACACAACAGACCACCACTAGACCGATAGCATACTAAACATAAAAAAATAGAAAAAGAGCCCCTAGGACTAATTGAACAGCTGACCCAATCATCAGTAAGGAATTGGTACATTTCCTCATATTCTTTTAGCTCCTTGTTCTCAAACCCATGCCTGTTGAGCTCAATATCCTGTAGGACAACCAACATCATCACTGACCTTTGCATCACTTTAGAAGTGAACCTAGCCAGAACCATGAATTTCTTCTCCAACTCCATCATCCTATTGTTGAGGTCCTCGAACCATTTACCTTTCTTGGTTTTCTTGCTACCCTTGTTTCTTTTACTGGTGTCCTCTTTCATCTTCTTAGAATTATCAGTCTCCTCCCCCTAGATGTTTAGTTTAGGGAAGTTACTGGGACTGTCATCCTCAGCCTTCACATCCACAGTCTCCTCCTTCTTATTCAAAGGAAGCTAGGTGTGCAAAAATTGCTTCCTACACTAATCTAATGAGGAGAGATGTATGTAAATTCAAATTTAATTCTTACAATTATAGCAACATAGAACATCTAATAGAGATATTGCAGCAATACACATACACACAGAAAGTAGACAGAAGAGAGAGACAAGATATACGTGGGGAAAACCCTTACGGTTGAAAAACCCCACAGTCCAAAACACAGCTCAAATGTATTACAGTAAACAATAACAGATTACAATATAGTTTTAGAGCCAATGCTCTTTCAGGAGTCTTCAAATGTTGAATCTGGAGATATTCTTGCAGCATAACAGTACCTGTAAAACACACTACTTATCTCCCATCCAAGCACTTGTTTTTATAGAGTTTTCAAGGCAAATATGGAACCTTCTAGAGATGGGCGTCTATCTTGTACTCATGCCCCAAAACCCACACCTAAGGACACTTGTCCAACATCCCATCCCAATGTGGGCACCTTGTCCCAAGATAGGCTATGACAGATGCTCTTACGCACATTACAAATGTCATAGTATCCATCATAACTGATAGCACTTACAGCTGTAAGAGAATCTATCATACACTGACTAAAAATATCTTATTCCTCTTACAACTTGGACCCCATAAGGGGTTCTACTCCTTGATCTTGTCTTGGAGGCGCTACCCCCAAACCCTCATTAATTATTCAAGGGGGAAACCGCAGCTGCCAAAGTCACCAAAATTTATCCTGTTGCATGTACACAAGGTGCCGACTATGCCAATTCAACATGGGATAAATAAATACAACATTAGGAATTTGCAAAGGTTGAGACACCTTAATTCCCAATACTTATTAGTCTTAACTTCACCTTCCATGTTCTCCTCAGTGTCATCCAAATCAACAGAAAGCACATGCTCCTTAAGCGAAGGGGTCAGTTTGGCAACCAACCTGCTTGACCTCCTAGTCAATGGCACCCTGATCTTACCATAGGGAATTGTAATCTCCACATCTTTGATGTTTTCACTACCTTCCTCCCCTCCCATAGAACCTTCAACATCAGTCTCCAGGCTGTGCACTTCCATCTTGGGCTTGTTCTTGCTATACTTAGAACCGCTACCCCCTTCCTTCCCCTCCTTAATCTTCTTTTGGGGGGTGCCACCACCCTCCATCAACTTTCTCTTGGTGGGTAAGGAAGTCACTTTAGGGCTAGCAGGCTTAGGGTTCACCTGTTCTATAATTTTAGTCTCGGGGCTGTTCCCAGTGGTGGGTTTTTTCTTGGAGGTTGAGGCATTGGCCACTTTGTGGGAATGGGGATACTTATCCGGGGTAATTTCTATGATAATCAAAGGATTGCTCTATTCAAGGTTTAGATTGGGTACCATAGGAGAGGTGTCGACGTGGGTAGTGGTGATTTGCTTGGGGGGACAAAGGGCTAAGTGAAATTTATATAGTTTGTAAATTAGCCCCTAATGGAGCAGAATGAGGGGTTTATCAAGATCTTTGCCATGTTATTCAATGGTCACCTCCACTGAGGTTTGCAGGGAAGAAAGCAAATAAAATGGAAAACTTATGAATTGGCTTCTCCTAAAATGATTTAACAACATGAAATGATAATGATAGAATCTGCGAAACCTACCTTCAAGCGTAAAGTACTTGATGAGCATATAACAAACATCATCCCAATGTTTGGGCAACTTCTATCTGTCGAAACCACCTTGCAGACTATGCAGAACTTCCCCTTTTTTCAGAAATAGGGCCATTCCCTCTGGGTCTGAGATCTTACTCATCTTCTTATGTCTAACCCCATTCATGGACATACTAGTGGCCATCACTATGACTTCCTCAGACACTTCGAATCCAACTCCACCAACCTGAACACGTCTATCCATTCACGACTGTACAAACTGCTTGGAGAGATTCTCGTCATGCCCCTGGAGGCAATCTAGATATGAGGAAACCCCTCCCTTACAGCAGACATGCTAGAGGGTACCATTCTTTTTGAACTCCTCGCAAGACAGAGGCTTGGTGTAGGTCCTATCTCCTCCCATATTCAGCATACAAAAACACTTAGCAGAAGTTTGAGAAGGTAAGTTAACCTAGCAATCCACAAATCTTTAACCTTGAAGATATGAAACCACCTGCAGAGTGAAGCACAAGTTTTGATGAGATATCTGTCACCTCGCCACTTGGAATTGTCATGTTTCCATAAATTTTCATTATGCGAATTAGAATGGTAGTACTTGTCATGATTATTAGTCTTGAGATGATCATAAATATGAGTTCTGTGGATGCTTAAAAAATTGGGTCTATTCATCCCCCTAGCCATGTGACTAGCCATGTGCTTAACCCCTTGAAGCATCCTAGTCATAATGCTAATGTGACTACACATCATACTTCGACGACTTAGACTAGTAATCATGTTGATCTGGAAATTAGAAGATCCACAGCTAAACCTTATAGTCTCTTTAGCAATATTATTAATCATAATATTCCTATGAATATTCCCCTCTTGGTGCCACATGCACACAAAAGGAAAGGGATTTGAAAAGTTTTAATTAAGACTCATGATAAACCAAGGATGGTGTTCTACTCCTTGCTAAGGAGTGTCTGGATCTGTATGGGGAGATTTTTTGAATTACGCTAGCATCTCCAACTGCTCAAATTTTGACCCAGGTTGGCCATACCGTCAGCCACCCTGTTGCCTGCATGATAGGTGTGCCCTATCTCCTTCTCAGAGAACCTGGTTAATAAGCCAGCTATATCCTCTGTGATATCCTTGAGTTTCCATCTACTGTCAGTCTTGCCAAGAGCAGCATCCACAATAACTTTCGAGTCCCCCTCGATCTGGATCTTATCGACCCCCAAGGAGAGGGTGAATTTGAGCCCCCATAACAGGGTCAGACCGTCAACCACATTGTTGGACTGGGTTCCAATGCCCCCAACATAAGCAACAATAAGAATCCCTTATTCGTTTCTGATGACACCACCTCCACTAGCTAGGCTAGTGGTTTTTTTCTGCTCCATCAAAATTGAGTTTAACCCAGTCCTTGGGAGGGGGTCTCCAGATGGTATTTTGTCTAGCCAACTTCTTAAAGTTGTCAAAGGTGGTGATATCCGTTGTCAGACCCTAGTTCTTAGCAATATGCAATTCAATTTATGTGGAGGGTTCTTTAGCAGCATTTTGAGTGCTAATGGAAGTATTCTTCGAAACCAATTTTCTAAAGGAGAAAAAGACATCATTAGCACTTTTAGCTATTTCCCTAAAAAATTTGTTATTTATCTCTTTCCTACGGTCCACCCCAAATGTGGGGGAATTTGCCTCCATAATTTCCTAACTCTCAGATGTTTAAAGGGAGATATCTGGCTTTGGATGAAGTCTTTGAGATTTTCATTGAAAACCTAGTCCATGCTAAGTTTATCCAAGGTCCTTCCCCAGATCTCTTTGGTGAAGTCACAATGGAAGAGAAGGTGTTGTATAGACTCTTCCTCTTTCTAGTACAAAACACACCGGTTAACCAGTTGGAGGCCCGTTTTGTTGAGGTTATCAATAGTAAGGATTTTGTGGTGGGTAGTAGACCACTAGAAAAAATTAATTTTAGGAGTCAAGTGATTGTTCCAGACCTTCTCCAATAACCTGCTATCCTGCACACTGTTGGACATCATATTGAAGGCAGATTTAACCGAGAAGACTCCCTTCCTATCCTAGGCTCAGAGCATCTCATCATCCCTAGGAAACAAGGGGATTCTGCACTTGCTCAACTCCAATTGCAGTGACAAACACCCCTGCACACCTACCTGACTGTCATGTAAAAGTTGTATGTAACATTGGGAAAATGTTTAATGTGGGGTTGCACATTGAGAAATTATTTAATATTTGGAAAACTTAGTTACAAATATTAAATGAGGGGGACATGCTTTAGTGAGCTCATGGTTTTGGTAGACATGGTAATGTAATACCACTTAGTAGTTTTGTGCAAGCTTATCTTCTATAAAAGCAAGCACACGAGTAGTTGAGGCTGGATTGTTAGTTGTTTGGCTTGTGTAGCCAAGATTTAGCTTCTCTTGTAGGTTGCATTTGTGAAGAGAGGAAGCATGGATTGATGTGTGGTTACATGATTTTCATTTGCTTGTTCACATGGAGTGCAATTAGGGAGCTTGATGATTCAGAAGTATTCATGGAGGTTATGTATTTTAATCTTTGTTCATGAGATAATACAATGAATATGGATGCTTTTGGAGGTTGGGTTTTTCTCTCAATGAGGGTTTTCCCAGGGCATATCTTGTGTCACCTTGACGGTATGCTTGGTTATTCTTTTGCATGTGGATTTCTTAATACTTGTTTGCATAAATATCTCTCATAGGGTTATGAGGAAATTTGTATTTATAGTTGTAAATTTCCCTTCATTTGGTATCAGAGCATAAATTCATATCTTGTATGGGCTTGCATGTTTTATGCCAACTCAAGGTGACACAAGATATACTTGTGACTCAAGGGTTTTCCCAAGGTATACAAGCACATTTAAATTTACTTTAGAGTCCTTGTTTTATGCCAACTCATCCGATCGTACACCACCTCAGCGCCTAGTCAACTTATTGCATCATCGATGACATCATCATATGGACAGGGTCCTTATGGGGCCCTTTTAGCCCTCAGAGGGTATTTTCTTCCAAAGGGCATAACTTTCACCCATGGTATCAGATTTTTGACTTCTTATAGGAATTGGAAAGGTCTCTTTGAGCACTATACAGTGATATAGGTTTGGTCATTAGATGTTTCCATTTATGTTAGGATTTGGTGCCTAAAGCTAGGCATTGCTCCGAGACATATTTATGCTCATAACTTTTGCATACAGAATCAAATTTTTGATTTCGGATAGGCGTTGGAGAGCTCTTGCAATGTACTAGAGTTTAGATCATGTAGATTTTTAAGTTGGTGTGTAGAGAGATTTGTACTTGTTTGAGCACTTGTGGGAGCCTGAGATTCATGTTGTGATTGTGATAGCATTCAGATGGATTTTTGGGCACAAACTTGTGGGAGTTCATGTTGTTATGAGATCATCATCATGCTATAGGTTTATAGGTATTTTCAAAGTTTGGGCTTTGATGAAGACATGTACATAGATTATCTTCTAGTTTGAGGACATGGTTGATACACGTATGAGACTAGGAGTCTCATTTCAATGGGAGTTGATTACAAGTATTGTTAGAAATGAAGGTGTAAACCACACAATGAAAATCTAATTTAATCCTTTGTTATGTCCTGTAAACAATGTAGAATCAATAGAGATTGTAACAGAAATAAAACCCATTACACATAAATGACATGCATTAAGAACTAAAGACATAACACAATATGTAATGTGGAGAAAACCCTCTTGAGTAAAAAACTCCACCAAGAAAAGAGGCTCCAAGTTGTATTATCTTCAAATATGACATTACAATACATGCACTTCCTCTTCTTCTTTAGTATTCAATCCAGTAACACCTGTTATTCTCAACTCTGCTAAAAACATAGTACAAATATCCTTATAAAAGGGGGTTGCCTTCTAGGGCAAGAAAACCAACATAATAGCAATCGTCAGATCTGTGACCTAATGATGAACGGTCCAAATTTACAATCATAAAATATAAATAAAATGTGGTTTTAGGGGACCCCTCGCAGGGGGAAACCCCCTTGCAACCTTTTTCGTGGATGAATTAGTGTCGGGTACTGGATATAAACATGCGGCTGAAACAAGATCGCTACTGGTGAAACCTTTCATCCCTTATGGGTGATTTACAAACAATAATACAAATAATAAATTACATAGGGTTTACAAGGTTGATGGCATCTTAATCCTAACATTCTCCCACTTGACATCATACATTGTAAATACCCATATGAAACAATAAAATAATCAGACATTAGAAACAAGGCCCACCAAATAAATTTCTCTGTGCTCACAGGTTTAGTCAAAGCATCTACAACATTCTCTTGAGTGTCTACCTTCTTCAGCTTAATCTATCCATTTGCAACCATTTCTTGAACAAAGTGATACTATACATCAACATGTTTAGTCTGAGAATGATACATATGATTCTTGGCCAACCAAATAACACTCTGGCTATCACAACCAATCTGAATGATCTTGCAATCAAAACCAATACCTGTACACAATCTCCTCAACCAAATTGCCTCCTTAGAGACATGGGTAGCAGCCATATACTCAACTTTAGTGGTGGACAAAGCAACCATGGGCTGCCTTTTGCTCATCCAACTCACTGCTTTGTTAAACAAAGTAAACACATAGCCACTAGTCGACCATCGACTATCCAAGTCACCTGCCCAATCTACATCAACAAATCCTTGTATGTCCAAAGTTTTGTCAGCATTGTCAGTACCAAAATAAGCCAAATAGTAATCAGGAGTACCTGTTAGATATCTAAACACCCTCTTTGCATAATTCCAATGCTGCCTACCAAGGTTAGACATAAATCTGCTCAAAATTCCCACTGCTTGGGCAATATCTGGTCTAGTGCAAACCATTTCATACATCAAACTCCCTACAACACTAGCATATGGCACATTAGTCATATCCTCTAAATCATCCTCATTCTTTGGACACATATCTGATGAAAGTTTAGTACAAGTGGGTAAAGGAACTCTAACCGGGGCACAATCCTGCATACTAAATCTCTACAAAATGGTATTCAAATACTTACTCTAAGACAACCAAAGATTTCTGTTACCTCTGTCCCTCCTGATCTCCATACCTAGAATATACCTAGCCACTCTAAGATCCTTCATATCAAATGCACTTGAAAATTGGGTTTTAACTTATTGATCATACCCTTAGTATTTCTGAGAAATAACATGTCATCAACATATAATGCAATGATCAGAATATAATCATTAATACAATGAATGTGTACACAGTGATCCTCTTCACTTCTAACAAAACCCAATTTCAATACAAATGAGTCAAACTTTTGGTACCATTTTCTGGGGCACTATTTCAGACCATAAAGAGACCTCTTCAATCTATAAATCCAATGTTCTTTCCCTCTTACCTCAAAACCTATAGGTTGTTGCATGTAAATTTCTTCCTCAAGATCTCCATGCAAGAATGCAATCTTAACATCCATTTGCTCTATTTCCCAATCAAGAGTTGCAACAATGGATAAGAGAAATCTAATAGAAGTTAATTTAGTAACATTAGAGAATATTTCACTGAAACCAACTCCCTCTCTATGGGAGTATCCCTCGGCTACCAGTCTAGCCTTGTACTTCTCTAATGAACCATCTTCTCCAAACTTCTTGGAGACCCACTTGCAACCTATGGCCTTTCTTCCTCTAGGCAAATGAACAAGATCCCAGGTGTTGCAAGAGTCTAAAGCCATCATCTCCTCTTGCATGGCTAACTACCAAGACTCACTATCATCTACATGAATAGCTTCCCTGTAGGATCTAGGTTCATCCTTAGTACTCAATAAAGCAAATACACAATGGAAATCTGGTAGGCTATACTTGTCAACTCGATTCTGTTGTCTTGTGGATCTTCTTAGATGTGGAGTAATAGACTCTTCAGGTTCTTCTGCATGCTCATCTGTACCAACTTCTTCTGTCACAATAGATTCTTCCTCATCAAAACTTTCACTTGAGTTTTGTTCTGCTTCTTCACCCCCAATCCATCATTATGTTCTTCTTGAGGTGCATCTTCATGCTCTAATTCAAAATGCACTCTCTTCACCTTTTCTTCTTTTTCCTTTGGTTGTTCAAGTTCTGAAATAACACTAAGTTCCCTGAAAATAACATCTCTAGAATAGATAATCTTTTGGGTTAGTGGATTCCAAAGCTTATAACATTTTACATTATCACCATATCCAATGAAAGTACACTTTTCAGCTTTTGGATCCAACTTAGTTCATTTTTCTTTAGGCACATGAACATAAGCCTCACAACCAAATACTCTTAAATGTGAAACAAAAGGTTTCTTACCTGTCCACATTTCATAAGGTGTTGAAACAAGAGATTTACATGGAGATCTATTAACCAAGTAGTTTACAGTACACACAACTTTTGCCCAAAAGCATTTGTTCAACTGTGATTCACTTAACATACTTCTAGCTCTTTCCATTATTGTCTGATTCATCCTTTTTGCCACTCCATTATGTTGTGGAGTATACGGAGTAGTCTTCTATCTAACAATATATGCATGCTTATAGAATTCATCAAATTCCTTAGAACAATATTCCCCTCCATTGTCAGATCTCAAAACCTATATGTTATAATTTGATTTCTTTTCAACTAAATCTTTAAATTCCTTAAACTTAGTGAAAACTTCAGATTTGTGACGCATAAAATAAATCTAGGTAAACCTTGAGACATCATCAATGAAGGAAACAAAATATCTAGATTTTCTAATTGATTCAACATCCACTGGACCAAAAACATCTGAATGAATAAGTTCTAATTTATCATTAGATTTATTACTACCTGAAGGAAATAGAGATCTATCCTATTTTCCAAACACACAATGTTCAAAAAATTTGAAACTCTCATCAGAATAGGATAAACCATCTAATAATTCTTTATTCAAAATAGTCTTTAAACTAGATTGACTTATGTGGCCCAATCTACGGTGCCACAACATACATGTATTTTTAGTATTAGCCTCAGATGCATAAGAGGCATTACAAACAGTAGTGTCTTCTAGCTTAAATAGAGTTCCCAACCTTTTTCCCTTCGCTACCACCAAGCTTCCTCTCACCAATCTACAACCATGCTTATCAAATGTCACATGCATTCCCAAATCATTCAACTTTGAAATAGAAATCAAATTTCTAGCCAATCTAGGAACATGCAAAACATGAGGGAGAGTTTTAATTCTCCCATCACTAAAACACAACATTACCTTCACTCATCCAACAATAGGATATGTAAATTTATCCCTGAGGTACACATTTCCTCCATCATACTCTTTGTATGTGGAAAACCATTCTTTATGCAGAGTCATGTACTATGAGCATCTTGAGTCAACCAACCAATGATCATGAGAAACAACATTACATGTAGAAAGTAAAACCTCATCACCTACATTAGAAGACTTATCAGTAGCAAAATCACATTATTTCTTTAGGTTTCTACATTCCTTTTTCACATGTCCTCTCTTTTCGTAGTTCCACCACTTAACTTTGTTCTTCTTTCAAGGAATCTTAGAACAACTCTTAGACTTGTCTTTAGACCCCTTTTGATCTCCCTTTGGTACTCTTTCCATAGACCTTCCCCTAACACCGAGAGCATCCCTTGAACTATCCAAACTTTTCTTCCTTAATTCCTATGACAACAAAACTGAAACAAGAGCATCCAACTTCAGGTTTGTGAGGTTAGCAGTGATAGCCAAAATAACATTCTTCCATGACTCAGGTAAAGAACAAAGAAGCAATATACATTTATCTTCCTCACTCACCTCAACATCTACAGATGCTAGTTAACTCAATAACAAATTAAATGAATTCAAATGCTTCGCAACCGATTCACCCTCTTTCATTTTCATGGAAAATGACTTATGCTTTAAATAAAGCTTATTTACCATACTCTTGGCTTGGTATATCTCACCCAAATGCTTCCATAGGCTATGTGCAAACTGCTCACTCACAACATTCAATAGAATAGAATCTGCAAGACACAATTGGATGGTTCCTTGTGCCTTCTTATCCAGTCTTTCCCATTCATCTGGAGCAATATCATTGGGTTTCTTCTCCTTAGTTGTAGCCAACCACTGGTTTCTTTCCTCTAGCAAATCCTCCATTTTCAACTTCCACAATTCATACCTTGTGCCATTAAACTTTTCAATGTCCAACTGAGAGGTAGAAGCAACAGTGGATGCAACTATGATATCTACATAAGATTTGCAAACAAATAACAACCAAATCTCTTAATGCAGCTAAAAAACATTCACACTACCACCCAATAATCAAAACTAACCAGGCTCTGATACCAAATGTTAGAAATGAAGGTGCAAACAACACAACAAAAATCTAATTCAAACCTTATTTATGTCCTTTAAACAATGTAGAATCAATGGAGACTACAACATAAATAAAACCCACTACACAGAAATGACATGCATTAAGAATTAAACACATAACACAATATGTAACGTGGAGAAAACCCTCTCAGGTAAAAAAATCCACCAAGAAAAGAGGCTCCAAGTTGTATTATCTTCAAATATGAGATTACAATACATGTACTTCCTCTTCTTCTTCAGTCTTCATTCTAGAAGCCCCTGTTACTCTCAACTCTGCTAAAAATGTAGTATAAATATCCTTATAAAAGGGGGTTGCCTTCTAGGGCAAGAAAACTGACATAATATCGATTGTCAGATATTTGACCTAATGATGAATGATCCAGATTTACAATGATATAATATAAATAAAATGTGGTTTCGGGGGACCCCTCGTAGGGGGGAAACCCCCCTGTGACCCCCCATCATGGACGAATTAGAGTTGGGTACCGGATATAAACATGCGGCTGAAACAAGATCGTTGTTGGTGAAACCTTTCATCCCTTATGGGTGATTTACAAAAAATAATAGGAATAATAAATTACATATGATTTACAACGTTGATGCACCTTAATCCTAGCAAGTATAGTGATGACAATGTTTATGGTGTCATGGATATGTATGTATATTTGAGAATTGGCATGACATGATCATGTATGCAGTCAAGACAGGTATGGGCTATGATGTTTGATTCATGATTACAACTGATGGTGTGGTGTAGTTTTAGGAGGTTGATCTTATCTTCTAGATTCTTGATTAGTTCCTTGACTATGCATTACTCATTTGTGAACTTGTTTGGCAAATTGAATTTGATGTTGATTTGGTGTTTGAGTCTTTATGTCTACATGTTATCTTCTTTGATATCTCAGCTTGTAGGTTATTAATGTGATGATGAGTTTGCATGTTACATTTATTTTAGATCTTTGAGTTATGCATTTTTGTGGGTTGGCCACCCATTTGGTTGTTGTGGGATGACTCAAATGTGGACTATCTATATCCATGATATTGATTCAGTGTTGATGCATATTTTGTTAGTTTTATTTGTTTGTGGTCATTTATGCATTGGTATGTTGCATTGGGATGAGAGGATGGATGATTAGAGTGCTTGGATAGTTAGTTATTAGGACTTGTAGCATGTTTATCATTATTCCATGTGTATCTCAATATCACACTTCAGTGAGAGCTTTTGATAGTGATGTGTATTCATCATTTGATGATGGATGATCTTTTGCAGTGGTTGTTGGTGTCATGGAGGAGCTCTTGGATCTTGTTTCTTGTAAGCAGTGAGAGTTCATTGACATCTTAGATTCTATTGATAGGGGTTGATTATCTTCATGTGATTTGGAGATTTTGACATCTTGGTACCATGGAGGACTGTTGGAGTCTTTGGTTGAGGTGTTGGTTATGATTTATCAGTCTTGATAGTTGATCCTTGCTTATAGGATGGATGGTATTGTGTCTTAGTTTACTCTTGATCACATGTTAGAGCATTGACATGATACAAGTACTCTTTGGAGCAAGATATGTTCTTATGAGACATTGATATTCTTTTGAGGAGATGTTAGATCATGATGTGTTCCTAGATTATGTAGACATGCAGTGGGATCTTTGACAATGATCTTGTTGGTTCTCTTGGTATTGAGTACATTGGTCATTTTCTTGGGAGATTCATGATAGTGCAGTGTTTGCATTTGGAATTTAACATGGATTGATCTTGGAGGTGCTCATGAATAAATGTTAGAAAAAGGTGTGTTGTACACCTTGCATAAAATGAATTATTTAATTATGTAAAAAGATATTTATTTGTGGTGCATCTTAAGTGATGTGTTTGGCCACATTAAATATTTATTTGAGGCCACTTGTAAAAGTTGTATGTAATATTGGGAAAATATTTAATGTGGGGTTGCACATTGGGAAATTATTTAATATTTGTGTAACATCCAAGATCTTAAACAAGACTAAACATAGATAGTTACCATGAGATAAAACACATAAGGTGAAAAAGGTAACATTTTTTTTCTTTTATATAACTGGGTAAGTGCAAAAAGATGGGGGGCCAAAAAGTGGCCAAATTATTTTCAAAAAAAAAAAAATGCAAAACGCGAGTGCGTTATAATGCGCTCGCGTTATAATGCAAGCGCATTATCACCTATTATAAATTAAAAAAAAACTCATCTCATTGCATTTCATTTCTTTTTTCTCCACTATTCCCGCGGTCTGCAAACCCTAGGAAGTGCGCTCACATTTTGGATTCCTCAATTCAACACAAAAATCTTATCGATTCATCACCAAAATGCCACCACGATGTCGAGCACGCTAAAGAAGTGAGTTTATTTGTCTTTTTGTTTGAATTTTCTTGTAAATAGGTAGGTTTGAGTTGTTTTTTGATGTATATTTCATTAATTGTCAGGAAATGTTAATGCACCTCCTCCTCCTCCTCAAAATCCACAAAATCCTGCAGAACAACAACCTCCTCCATCCATTCCTCGACATGCCCCTAGAACACAAGAAAATACAATGGGGCAAATTGAAAACAACAAAAAAGAAATTGAAGATATAATTGTAAGGTTGAAAGATCCTTCCACTTCAACCTTGCATAGGTCCACGCTTGCTGAATCTCTTGAATCTATGTTATCAAATGTAGATTCAATTAGCAAGCAAATAACTAGTTGGATGGATAAGAGGAGAGAGTTTAGAGATTATTATGCAGACAAGCTATCATAACAAGATGTGAAAAAATTACAAATTACAAAATTAGACTTGTGTTTGATTTTCACAAACTGACAAACAAATCAACCTCCACCCATTACATGCAAGAGGTTCCCTATCCATTGGTGCAACAACCAAGCGATAAGGGACAATTTTGGGTAGAGGTGGTGGATGGTTTTTGACCATCCTCCATGCAATAATAATGAGGTCCCGCAATAGTTTTTGAGGAAACTCTACTGCGAGTTTGTCCTCAATAAAGTACCAAACTATTTTGATAATCGGGACTTCCAGGGTAGAGGTGGGGGGTCAGCACAAGATAGACCAGGGGCACGTGTTGACCCACAACGGGTAGTGAGACAAGTAATTAGCAGACCAGCCCATGAGCATGTTTCTATCCCTTCCATTGTGAAGGAGAGTGTTGAGGTCGATACACTTCAGTCCATTAGTGCCTTGACCCAGAGCATCATAAAGCATGCCAGTCCTGCAGCAAAGAGTGGGTTGGGAGATAGTGCGAGGAGTAGGGTCCCACCCCATGCTTGTCATACTTGCGGATCAGCCTGTGGTTATGACCCCATGGATAGTCAGGATGCAGGTGCACAGGCTACATTTGTAGCTGAGCAGATGGTGATGATAGATACCCTCCTAAGTGAGACTTTTGGCCTTGATACTTAGGTAAATATTAGCAAGTTTATTGAATTTAATTTATTAAATTTTATTTTTGAAATGCAAGATTAACTAATTTAGTTTGATGATTTTAATGAAATTTCAGGGTCACAGCGTTGATGTAGTTTTCAGTGGTTCTCCACCTGCATATTACACTAGATCATCTATTGTCGAGGTATGTAACTAGTAAACAATTATAAATATTACATGTGAATAGAATCGTTATATGAATGGTATTTTAATATCTAATTTTAGATGTTGAATAGGTTAATATTGGAGATTTCACGGCAACACCTGCCAGCGGTGGTGGACTTCAAAACTTCACAGAGGTAATAAAATAAATAGTTTAATGAATGAATTGTACTTCCTAGATTTTTGTATGTGACTTGTGTGCTTTATTGTGTGTACTTCCATGTTTAGATGAACGTGTGTGTATGTTAGGAGCCATGATTTGGATCACTATTATAGTTTTCGTAATTGAATAATGTTGTTTTATTTCCAGATGATGCAGGCTGCGGAGACACGTTCCGATGTTAATAGGGCAATGGAGCATGTGTGACCTCTATGATTCATAGCTCCATGGCATTGACAGGGGTATGAGGCAGATTAGTAAATTTCAATTTACATTCATTGTTATAGTTGTCTATTTTTGAAAAATCAAAAGATTATTGATTTGAAGTTTAATTTCTATCTGGATGGTTTCTATAGGACATGATATCACCACGGCCTATTCCTGCTACTGAAGCAAGTGAGGAGATAGATTATATGGTAGTGGTAAGTGATTATTTTGTTAAATGTTTCATTTTTTATAACATGTAATTTCTATATATTAATGTCTATACTTTTTATTGTAACAACTAAGATGCAGGAATAACTAAATAGGAGGAGCAGCCCTCAGGTTCGTAGTAGACCACCCACATGCGCGTCTCCATCCCCTAGAAGATCAAAGGCTACCCGTGATCTACTCTCTTCACCAGCCAGAGGGGAATGACTTTTTATTGTGTTCCTTTGTTGTATGCCTATATGGCATTTGTGGACATATATTTTGTATTGTATATAGTTGACATTGTATGCCTATATGGCATTCTTGTAAGCCTATATGGCTATTTTGTATATATGTTATACTTATATCGATAGATATTGATGTATGCCTATATGGATATTTGGTTAATACAAATCTTTTTTATTGATGGCGTCCATACTTGCATTATAAATCCACGTTTGAATGGATATTTGTAGATGGATACTTCAAATATTTAAAGTCCAATTGTATTACATAGGATGTTTGTTGATCCAATAAGCTAGCTATTGTTATTCAAGTATCACCTAAACCTCATTTTGGAACTAAAAGATAAAAGATGTATTTAAAAAAAAAATGAATCATCCTGTTGAACATAAAATATTAATATTCTTTATGAGTAGCATACAATGTCAACTATATGCAATACAAAAAAATGAATCATCATGTTATTCTTTATGTTTGAGATCCTGAAAATGACTAAGTCTGGTAGCCTGATATCCTGAAACACTAGGATGAATATCCAAGTCATTAGGATGATTGGGCCTTGAGAAAAAGTCATTAAGATGAGTGCCTAAAGGAGACTTTCTTAAACATTCAAACATTGAGCAACAAGCATGAAGGGTTAAGGCGCAATTTGCAACTCATAAAGCCTCAAAAGGGTGCCTAACTTGGAGAGAGCATTCATTTAAGACAAGGCACCCATTGACACCTGTTCCACCATAAAAGTGTGCCTAAGGTGGAAGGAGAACAAGCCTCTAGTAAGTGAAGTGCACCTATTGTCTAAACCACTTCATTATGGTGCTCTAGCATGAGGAGGAGTATATAAGTCAATAGGAAATGGTGCCTAGAATGCAAATGAAGGACTAAGTGGCATTTTCAATAAGCATCAATTCACCTTGAGCTTTCAATAAATACATCAAACTGAGCCCCATAAGCCTAGGCGCCCTTTACCTTCAAAAGAACCTTGTATTGGCACCTTGGAGGAAATCAACTTACAACGACAAGTCTTGGAGGTTTCTCATTTTGGATGATGTCTTTTGAGATTAACTACAATGATTGAAAGTTAAGATGAGTGGAAAGAACCTATCTTGAACTTTAGGTGCCCTTCATGTAATTTCCCACCATCATGAGCGCCTAGATCTAAGAAGGAGTGAATGAAGGATCTTAACATCAAGAAGCATGTTATCAATCAACTTGGAGAAGTCTTTGACAATAATTATGATGAATTGAGTACATGGAAGTAAAGGAAGTACATATCAACTCCAAAGTGTGCCTAATGATCAATAAGAAATTCTTCCAAAGCAAAGGCACTCATTGTAAATTTTCCTACTAGTTTTGGCGCCTTGAAGTCTAAGTGCATGAAAATTATGAGGATGAGCGCTTAGGGATGAGATAGTCTTCATAAGAGTTTAAATAAGAACATCATCAAAATGCACCTTGGTAGAGAGACTTGAGACCATCATCAAATAAGTCAAAATATCTATCTCTAATCTAGGTACAAATTCTAGCTCCTTCCAACTCAAATGAGCGCCCAAGTTGAGGTCAACTTTCATCTATACAACCCTCATATTGTGCCTTGATTGAGGAAGGGATTTGAACCTCAAAATTTAATCATCTCAAGACAAAAGCTTCCTTAGACACTTGGCATTTGATTGAAATCATTGAGAATTAAAAAGAACCACCTAAGGATGTAAGGTGCACTTTTCACCCATACAAGCCTAAAATTGTGCCTAAGGGAAATAACTTGATTTCATATCAATAGGTGAGTGCCTTGAGAGAAAGGATCACTCTAGGTCATTTTCAATTGTTGAAAGCACAAAAATGATAAAGATAAAGGCAATTGAGTTAGGTGCACTTTAGCCTCTAAGGACACCTCAATGAGCGCCTTGGGTGAAATTGCATGAGATGACCTTTTGGAGTGAGCGCTTGAAAGATAGAATTCATTCTAAGACATGTCTCATCATTTAGAATTGCAAAATTGCAAGTATAAAGACATTTAAATCTAGGCGCACTCTCCATCAGTACAAACCCATTCTGGTGCCGAAGGGAGAAATTACATTGAAAGACACCTTTTGAATGAATCTTTTAAGGGAGATTGACCTCTTTAAGCCATTACAATTGTTTGAAATCATTTAAAGTGATAAATATAGACCAACTTGTGTTAGGCGCCCTTTGCTCTTCTTTTTACCTATATATGTGCCTAGATTTGTAGTAAGATTATTCCATGCTTAAAGAGGATTCCTTTGTGTTATAAAATGTTTATCATGAGGATTGATGTGTTTCTTAGTTTGTATTGTAGGAAGATTGAAGGAAAAGGTAGGAGCAAGATCTTGGAGTCGCCTAGAGTCATCGTGTAGCTACTCCAAAGGAGCCTTTCACATTCATTCATGCCAGAGAGTTAAGATGGAAGTAATGACTGCCAAGGAAACACCACTTCAAGAGGTAGCTGCTCCAAGAGGTCACAACAAGATATATTTCAAGTCTTCTTCATCAACGACATCACCAGTTGCATCATGTTCAAAGACTTCCATCTATCACGTAAAGTTCCATTCATCTTCAAGTATCAACTAGATTCTTCATCAATCATCACTTCAAGATCAGCATGTAGCTACTCCAAAGGAACTTCTCATCATCATCAAGCATTCCAAAGACATCCATTCAATTTCAAGTCCCTCTGATACATTCAAGCCTCCATGAGAAGTCATCTACTTCACATATAAGGGAAAGTGTTATCATCAATATCTACACTTCAAAGGACCTTTCAAGTTGGAACACTTCTTCATCGAACATTCGAAGACATCCATCCAAGCTTCAAGTTCTTTCACAATCTTCAAGTCCAGGAGAAATTACATCTAGTGAACTCATTAATTGGCGCCTAGGAGGAAAAGACCTTAAACTTACATTATTGAGTCAACACTTTAGAAATTGAGCCATTCCTAGTCAATTGGAGTCATAAAATATCAAATACAAAGTCAAATTGGACTTAGGCGCCCCTTCATGTAATTTCCCACCATCATGAGCGCCTAGATCTAGGAAGATCATCCAATTGCGCCTAGGAATAAGATACAAGTCCAAGACCTCAAATTTGAGCACCTAGAAGTGTGATGGATTGAAGAAGCTACATTGGCGCCTAAGGGTAAGTTGTATCTAATGACATCACCTAATTGAGTGCCTAGGAGGTATAAAGCTTAACATTGACATGAGGACAAGTGCTTAGTAAAGGAGAGTTTCTCAAACATTTAAACATGTGAATATAGTCATAGAAATGCACTAAGTCATCTAGACACCATTTTCCCCTTGTGTACCCTTACATTTGTGCCTAAGAAGAAGTTGCTTCAGTTCATTGGAGTGTTAGAGTATTGAGGATTTCTTAGCAATGCTTTGCAACTTTACACTGCCTCCTTTTGACAATTTTTGGGGCAACAGAAAACCTTTCACCACGGGAAAACACCTCAGAGATATAAAAATCTGAGAGAGGTTATTGTAGAGGCACTCTATGTGATTACGTTGCCTTAGACAGAATGTTTCTAAGTGACACAGTTTCTGAGTAACATCTTGTCAAAGATTGCTACCTTTTTGCACTTTGGACTCTTTAGGAATATCGTCGGTACAATGTAGCTTGGGTTGTTTTGACATGTTTGGGTGAAAAATAGGACCATGCCTAGCGTAAATGTACCCATCCGGACGTGTTGGAATAGTCAGTTTGGTCGCATCAGGAGCAGGATGAAAGTTACACCCCTTTGCAACTTTACACTGTCTCCTTCTGATGATTTTTGGGGCAGTAGAAAACCTTTCACCACGGGCAAACACCTCAGAGATATAAAAAACTGAGAGAGGTTATTGTAGAGGCACTCTATGTGATCACGTTTCCTTAGACGAAATGTTTCTAAGTGACACAGTTTTCAAGTAACATCTCGTCAAAGATTGCTACCTTTTTGCACTTTGGACTCTTCAAGGATATCGTCAGTACAATGTAGCTCGTACTATTTTGACATGTTTGGGTGAAAAATAGGACCATGCTTACCATAAATGTACCCATCTAGATGCATTGGAATAGTCAGTTTGGTCACATCAGGAGCATGATGAAAGTTACACCCCTTTGCAACTTTACACTGCCTCCTTCTGATGATTTTTGGGGTAGCAGAAAACCTTTCACCACGGGCAAATGTCTCAGAGATATAAAAAAATGAGAGAGGTTATTATAGAGGCACTCTACATAATCGCGTTGCCTTAGACAAAATATTTCTAAGTGACATAGTTTTTGAGTAACATCTCGTCAAAGATTGCTACCTTTTTGCACTTTAGATTTTTGAGGGATATCGTCGGTACAATGTAGCTCAGACTGTTTCGACATGTTTGGGTGAAAAATAAGACCATGCCTAGTGTAAATGTACCCATCCAGATGCTTTCGAATAGTCAGTTTGGTCGCATCAGGAGTAGGACGAAAGTTACACCCCTTTGCAACTTTACACTGCCTCTTTCTGACGATTTTTGGGGCAGCAGAAAACCTTTCACCATGGGAAAATACCTCAGAGATATAAAAAACTAAGAGAGATTATTGTAAAGGCACTCTACGTGATCACGTTTCCTTAGACGAAATGTTTCTAAGTGACACAGATTTTGAGTAACATCTCGTCAAAGATTGCTGCCTTTTTGCACTTTGGACTCTTCAGGGATATCGTCGCTACAATGTAGCTCAGACTGTTTCGACATGTTTGGGTGAAAAATAGGACCATGCCTAGTGTAAATGTACCCATCCGGATGCATTGGAATAGTCAATTTGGTCGCATCAGGAGCAGGACGAAAGTTACACCTCTTTGCAACTTTACACTGCCTCCTTCTGATGATTTTTGGGGCTGCAGAAAACCTTTCACCACGGGCAAACACCTCAGAGATATAAAAAACTGAGAGAGGTTATTGTAGAGGCACTCTACATGATCGTATTGCCTCAGACAAAATGTTTCTAAGTGACACGATTTTTGAGTAACATCTCGTCAAAGATTTCTGCCTTTTTGCACTTTGGACTCTTCAGGGATATCGTCGGTACAATGTAGCTCGTACTGTTTCGACATGTTTGGGTGAAAAATAGGACCATGTCTAGCGTAGATATACCCATACGGATGCGTTGGAACAGTCAGTTTGGTCACATCAAGAGCAGGACATCAAAAATGCATAACATGATTATGCAAAAATGTGTATGTGTAAAAATGTAGCAGAAAATTAAAAAAAGACAAACCTTACAAATTAATGTGCATACTTACAACTCAATGTAACATTACTTTACAAAATCAATGTGAATACTTACAAATTAATCCAATGAACCATCCAGGACTACTCTACTCTTTATTGTGTCAAGTATTGCTTCATGGTCGGACTCATGCACCTTCCACAAGATTTTGTTCAAAGGTCTACCCCGATACTTTAGCAAATGAACATTGGATGCCACGACAAGGTTCGAGTAATGGAGAATCTTCCAATGTGTGTCAAAGTCCTGAAATAGCCAAACATTAACACTCTTATGTGGGTACGTTCTAATCCATGTTCCAGTAATAACCACTGAGCTTGTAGGGTATTCGATGTTTTCTCCATCTGTAACAGGGGCCTCCAATTTCTTTTTGGCCTCAACACAAGGACATAAGTAATAATCTATTCCCTCTTCATTATCTTCATCTGAATAACTGCATATACATGCCCTACATTGATATGTGTAGCAAATTAGATGAAATTAGTCAACATTACAAAAACACTACAAAGTAAGATGACATTACTTGGTTGAACTAGATGAAATTAGATGCATATACGTGCCCTATATTACCTGGTTGAATTAAATCTGATATGTGGTCAAAGTCAACTAATGATTCCATCTGTGTTAGTTCCAGTGCCATCGGGGGTCGATTCGTGTCAAGTGGGCTAAGATAACTTAACTGCCATTCATCAACCCACTCCTTTGACTTGCACTCATCCTAGACTTGAATTCTACAGGAAGAACAAAAGAATGACATCTTTCGCGTATGGATACTCCATGAACCTACAATTGAGCTTCTGAAAGAGTGCATCTCATTTGATCCTGTCAGTGTACAACAATCCTCATATGGTGCAATGTTAGTATCATCTATCAACCAAAAAAATCTACGAACTGAAGACTTACCTTCATTACCTGGACCCATGGAAGCATTACACCACTCGATAATCAATTTTGCATCTGTCAACTTTGCATTGTCTTTATACTTTAACTCTTCTCATGCTATGGCTCTTTTGATACATGCTCCTGCACCATCATGCTCCCCCTTTCCGTGCCTGGCCTCACAAAAGTTCCACATATGCTGAATACTTGTAAAATTATGCCTCCTACTTAGCCAATAGAAATTTTGAGAGTTCTTGAATTGTGATGCACAGTTATCCAACCATATGATATGCTGACTGAATGATATGCCCCTTCTAGCCAAATCATTGTAGAACACCTGAAAGCAACCTTGCACAAACTCCATAGAATGCATGCGATCATCACTAATATAGAAATTATACTCCCTTATGATCTTTCTATCATCCTCTGTACTATCATTCGCATGAATGAATGTGATGTGCACAAATATAGAAACTTGTGTGGAGTTGTAATATTGTGATTGCACCTCACGCTGTGGCTATAGACTGTAGTTCTCTGCAAAGTCGATGACTGAAACAGTGCTACCAACTAGAAATGTGTCCTTGCATAACTTGAATTGCAAGTCCAACCATCGATCTCTATGGGCATGTCTTGCATACTCATACACTATGTTGTCACGAAATATAGGTATAAACTGATACACTGGAATATTTTCAATAACCAATTCACACATCTTTGCTTCTTTACCATCTTTTGTATTGTATGCCAATGTTTTATACTTGCCAAACTCTACTAGTTCATTTCCAACCACATGTGTTCTTTCCATAAGTTCACATATTGGCAAATGTTGCAAGCCACCGCAACGATGACATGTGCCATCCAAGCATAATTTCTTGTAGAATATTTGACCTTCCTCTCTTTCACATAAAATTATTGATATGAAGTCTCTTGACGATATTGGTGGGGCACATATGGCACAACCCTGCAAATCATTGTTAGTATGCATATCTAAACATATAGACCTATAAGCATCAAAATGGTTAGAATATTCAATATGTAATCTACAACAACAAGTAGTGCGTGTGTGATTTATCTTGACATAGAAAGGTTTTAGTATTTTAAAATATCTTTGACAAATTTTAATTTGAGGATACTTCTCTAGAAATTTACCATAAAACTATGTTTGAGTCTCATCCAAAAAATGCTTTGGATTTGGCTCACGGTTTTGACTACCGATTCTCCTTCTTACCACATCCCTTTGATTCAGAGATACCCTTGTGTAATTCTTCCAAAAGTCTTCAATTAGTGATCTCAATGCTTCAACATTTGGTTTATCTTTTCATGGTAGTCTCCCCGAGAACGCCCATAATTCATTGGCATTAGTGTCCTCAATTCTTTGGCGTCTTCCAATGGTTCTTGATAAAGTTTTCCTATTAATTCTCAATTCTTGACTTGTCTTTCTAATGAGATGAGATTTCCTTGTTTGACTACTTACTATAGTCGATGTAATCACACGCTGTGTTGCATTACTATCTTTTGTGCATGAGGTGTTACCCACACTCTCATACGCACTCATTAGATTCTTGACAATAGATTTTTCACTTGAAGCCTTTGATGTTCTCAACCCAAGAATCTTCATGATGGACCTATACTTTATACTTCGCATCATTTCAATGAATAGTTGACATCTTGCAGTCTCATTTAACTTTTCAAAGAACAATCTCCAAATCTTATGAGCATATCTTCTACAAGTGCATTTTAGAATCTTACCTTCCATTGGCTGCAAAATATTCTCATTAATATCAATCAAATACTTTGGCTTTCTATGCAAAATTCTAGGTGGTGTTAATTTAGGTAAATTCATCTCAACATTAGGAATTTCATCAATATTTAAATGAGATGGGCTAGATGGCATACCTTCGATCGAAGATGGAATAGATGACATACCTTGAGGTTGAGGTGGGAATGATGGCATACCTCCTTCATCACATGTGAGTGATGATGTACTCTCAACTTGAGATGTGGTAGATGGTGTCCCTACATGTTGACTTGCGGTAGAGGACGTGTCTCCAACTATGGTATTCAAATCTCTTGTAGCATGAAGTTTTTGCATTCGTTCTCTTTGTGCCACCAATACCATATCTCTTTGTGATGGTTGTGGTTCCTCTTAAATTGGCATGTCTTCATTTATCGTGTCCAATTTCCTCTTCTCACGAAGTTCCCTCATAGCCACTGCTTTCTTTGCATTCTTAGCTTCTATCTCTTCCTATGTTGATTTAATTCTTGATCGTTTCCTCGACATGATGGAGAATTTGTCTATAGCATGATAAAGAGACCAATATTACTTCCTAAGAAATGAATACAAGATAATAGTGGGATTGTATTTTTATTATGTTGTAAGGATTTATTCTTGTATAGTTTGACATCATGGTATGTTAAGGTCTGTTTATTACACATAATTATTAAAGAGCCCAAGTGTAGAAAATATACATGGCATCATGTGAGATTGTAGGCTGCTTTCTTGATTGGGAATGTGTCTATTTTAAACATGTATGATAAAGCATGATAAAGTAATTCAAATAGAATTAAGGAAAATGTAAATAACATGCATGTAAAGACTTGACATACCTAAAAAATGAAGATTCGAATGGAGAGAGTACCCAATTATGTAGTGTTTTTTTCTTCTTGCATCAAACTCCTCAACAATTTGAGTTTTTCACCACTTGCTTCCTTTTCAATGTTAAATTGAATAACACTCAAATATAATTACTAACAACAATACTATTAACCAATCTATAATGTTAAATTCCTAAAATTGAATCACAATTAACATTGCAACACTACAAAAATTGAAACTTGAATAGATATATATCAAACTTGGTGTGAAAACTATGTTATTTCATCCTTCTCAAGTTGGAAAAGCAGAAAAGGTGGTGGAAAGATCATGTAAAGGTGGTAGAATGTGTCAAATGTGCATGTGAACTTCCCAACAACATGAAAGCACTTCTTTTTTGTTAGAGCACGCATAGAATCAGTATGAAAACAAAGCATGTGGGCCTGGATCACGAGGGTCAACACTTTTTTACCATTTCTATAGCAGGACAAAACACGAGCGCATTATAACGCGCTCACGTTTTGTCCTGCTATAGATTGATCACATCCTGTGCATTATCTTCCTTAACACAAGCAGGGATGACCACATCCTGTGCTTCATCAACTGACACTTCCAAGCCTTACAATTTCTCTTAAATACGGGAGGATCCATGACTGGAAGAGCCAAGCCACTTGGTCCTGCCTTGCTGAAGGATGACATTCTGGGAGAATTAGGAGATTTTCCTTTGGAGATCATATAATCTTTAAATGCTTTCCATCTTGGTAGGTTCTCTGCATCAGAGAAAAACCATTGATGGTGTCTGAGAACTAAGAAATTCTTCATCTCTTTGGTGATCCATTTCTCTTTCCAAACCTTCCCCTTCAGACTTGAATGACCACAAGGTTTTTGAGGGAGAACTTTTCCTGTTTCCTGCAAGAGCTTGCCAGATGCTCCGCCATATGATAGGCATAACAATGAAGGGGCAAGCCCTCATAATCAAGTTCTTGATAGAAAATGCCCATCGAGGAAGAAAGACAGATCTTCTTTGGAAGCAGAAGTTCTAGTTTGTGACAAATCCTTATCCAAGCATAAATAGGAGGGGTTCTATCAAGCGATTGCCAATCCACTTCCACAAAGTGTCTTGAAGACTTCTTGATTGATTCCAAAACATCCACACCCCAAAACTAGAGAGGTAATCAATATAATTAAACCCATAAATCTGCATTTGATGACATAAACTCTCTTCAGGCTAGATTAAGAGTCCAACATTTCAGCTCAAGTCTAAACCCATCAACATCTAAATAACCTAAATATAAAATCTTTGTTTGCCTATCTTTAGAACTCAACCCTCAACGTCAAACCCTAATCCCTCAACCCTTAACTCTGATCCCTCGACCCTCAACCCTATCCCTAAACCCTAAACCCTAAAGCCTCAACCCTCAACCCTTAACGTTAAATCCTAATCCCTCGACCCTATCCCTAAACCCTAAACTCTAAAGCCTCAACCCTCAACCCTCAATGTCAAATCCTAATCCCTCAACCCTTCACTCTAATCCATCAACCCTAAACCCTATCCCTAAACCCTCAACACTATACCTTAAATCCTAATCCCTCAACCCTCAACCCTAAACGTTATCCCTAAACCCTAATCCCTCAACCCTCAATGCTAATCTGCGATCCCTCAACTCTAATCCCTCATTCCTAAACCCTAAATGCTATCCCTATTCCTAAACCCTCAACAGACTCGATACTATACCTTAAACCCTAATCCCTTATCCCTAAACCCTCCAACCATATCCCTAATCCTTATACCCTCCACACTCTACTTTAACCCTAATCCCTCGACCCTCAACCCTATCCCTAAACCCTTGACCCTCGAACCTCAACCCTCAACCCTCAACATCAAACCCTAATCCCTCAACCCTTAACTATGATCCCTCAACCCTCAACCCTATCCCTAAAGCCTAAAGCCTAAAGCCTCAACCCTCAACCCTCAACGTCAAATCCTAATCCCTCAACCCTTCACTCTAATCCCTCAACCCTAAACCCTATCCCTAAACCCTCAACACTATACCTTAAACCCTAATCCCTCAACCCTCAACCCTAAACCTTATCCCTAAACCCTAATCCCTCAACCCTCAACCCTAATCCGTCATCCCTCAACTCTAATCCCTCATCCCTAAACCCTAAATGCTATCCCTATTCCAATACCCTCAATGGGCTCGATACTATACCTTAACCCTAATCCCTTATCCCTAAACCCTCCAACCCTATCCCTAATCCTTATACCCTCGACACTCTACTTTAACCCTAATCCCTCGACCCTCAACCCTATCTTGAAACCCTTAACCCTCGAACCTCAATGTACTCAACCCTCAACGTCAAACCCTAATCCCTCAACCCTTGACTCTGATCCCTCAACCCTTAACCCTTAAAACTTGAACCCTAAAACCTATCCCTACATGCTCGACACTCGACACTATATCTTAAACCCTAATCCCTTAACCCTCATCCCTAAAGCCTCAACCCTAAATCCTTAAACCTTCAACCCTAAACCCTATCCCTGATCCCTCTACCCTCGACACTCTTATTTAACCCTAATCCCTTAACCATTAACCCTATCCCTCAACCTCAACCCTCAACCCTCAACTCTCAACATTAAACCCTAATTCATCAACCCTAAACCCTAATCCCTCAAACCTAAATCCTATCCCTAAACCATCAACCCTCAACACTATACCTTAAACCCTAATCCCTATCCCTCAACCCTTAACCCTTAAAACTTAAACCCTATCCCTACACCCTCAACACTTGACACTATATCTTAAGCCTTAAACCCTCATCCCTAAAGCCTCAACCCTCAATCCTTAAACCTTCAACCCTAAACCCTATCCCTAATCCCTCTACCCTTGACACTCTAACCCTAACCTCGACATTAAACGCTAATCTGTCAACCCTAAACCCTAATCTGTCAACCCTAAACCCTCAACCCTCAAAAGTATACCTTAAACCCTAATCCATCAACCCTGAAACCTAATCCCTCAACCCTCAACCCTAAACACTATCAATAAACCCTCAACCCTCGATACTATACCTTAAACCCTAATCCCTTAACCCTCAACCCTAATCCCTCAACCCTCAACCCTAATCCCTCATCCCTAAACCCTAAACACTATCCCTATTCCTAAACTCTCAACCCTCGACACTATAACTTAAACCAAAATCCCTTATCCCTAAACCCTATCCCTCAACCCTTAACCCTTAAAAATTAAACCCTAAAACCTATCCATAAACCCTCGACGCTCAACACTATATTTTAAACCCCAATCCCTTAACCCTCAGCCCTAAAGCCTCAACCCTCAATCGTTAAACCTTCAACCCTAAACCCTATCCCTAATCCCTCTACCCTCAACACTCTACTTTAACCCTAATCCCTTGACCATCAACCCTATCCCTAAACCCTCAACCCTCAACCCTCAACTCTCAACATTAAACTCTAATCCGTCAACCCTAAACCCTAATCTGTCAACCCTAAACCCTAATCCCTCAACCCTAAACCCTATCCCTAAACCCTCAACCCTCAACACTATACCTTAAACCATAATCCCTTAACCCTAAACCCTAATCCCTAAACCCTAAACCCTATCCCTAAACCCAACAAAACTGCTTTGCCTTATGTTAGGTTGTTAAACCCATCATTTTTGACACTCTTCTCTTAAAGATATTTGAGTTGCAAGAATATGTTAGAAAAATGGCTATGAACTTTTTTAATGTTAGTAATGTTATATGGCATGTTTTTCTGGCCCATCTGGGGTTCATTATGCCAATAGGTGTACACACTATGAGAAAAGCTTTGCGTATGGTACATCCATAGTGAGTAATTAACAGTTGAAATCAGAAAGATGATCATTATGAGAAAAGATTTGCATTGGGGTACATCTATGTTTCTTGCTGTCCACCCCGCACTTAGGGGAGGTATATTGTTATGAAACAGGCAAATAATCTCCCATTATTTACTGGCTCTATCCACAAGAACTACTAAACTATACCTTAAACCCTAATCCCTCAACCCTAAACTTTCAAAATTAAACCCTATCCCTAAGACCTCTACCCTCAACACTCTACCTTAACCCTAATCCCTCGACCCTTAATCCTAAATGCTATTCCTAAAGCCTCAACCCTAAACCCTAATCCCTCAAGGTCCTAAACTCTAATCCCTTATCCCTAAACTCTAAATCCTATCCCTAAATGCTCAAACCTCAACCTTAAACCTTAATCACTCAATCCTTATCCACCCCTCTCCTCCTCTATCTGGCTCACTCCCATCTCTACCCTCCTCTACCCTCGACACTATACATACATACATATAGGCATACATACATACATACATACATATAGGCATACATAGATACATACATACACATAGGAATACATACATACATACATATATATAGGCATACATAAATGCATACATGATTAATAGCCTTGAACATAAAAAATTGAAAGGGAACATAACACGAGCGCGTTATTTCAAACATGACAAACAACACAAACTTTTGCGAAAAAGGAAAAATGCAAAGCAAAACATAACGCGCTCGCGTTATGTTTTGCTTTGGGAATCCCAAGCCTTGGGCTTGGGATTTGCTTTGAATTTCCAACCCAAAGGCTTGGAGTGCCTTTTGAATAGCCACAGACGTGTTTTTCCATATTCTTCAAGATTTAACATAATTTTGTTCGTGCTAACCCTCAGATTTGCACATGTTTTAAGGTCAAACAAATCAAACACCTGGGTAATTTTAGGCTTTCTCTTAGCTATTTGACGATGTGATTTTTTTCACATTTTAACAATGTTAAGCCTTTCATCTTTAATTTCTTTTGTTTGTGTGTCTATTTTTGGGCAAAAACCACGGTTTGGTCTTTTTTTCATTGTACATTAACTATTCATTGAAATTTCAAAAAAATTACATATTTATAAACTTGACTCCATTCTACAAATATTAAAAAAAGAAAAAAATGATTTTCAATTAGTTTTCAAAATTTATAGGGGTAGCACGGCCAAACTTCTATTTTTTAGGATGTGTCCACTTTGAAAATTAGTAAAAAATCAAATATTCATCAAAAAATTATCAGAAAAATTGGGCATAAACTACATGCTATTAGCTAATTTCTCACTGAAGCGATTTTAAAAATACGAAAAAAAAGTTGACCTTTTGAGGGAGCCACAAAACATGCTATGTTATGTTTTTTTGACAAAAACAACACCAATTTATGTGGCTCCCTCTTTTGAACCCCTTAATCTATGCCATTTTTTTAAAAAAAATAGTAGTTTAGAAAGTAGACTCAAAGATCATTACTAGGTTTCACAATTCTTAGCTAGAAAGAATATTGTTTAATGATGATCTATCCACTAAAGGATTGTTCAAGTTTTATCAACTAGTATAATCTCCCTCAAGGAACATTTATTTATATCAACCATAGGGTTTGACTTGATACAAATAGTTTAAGTTGATAACAACCTAGATTGGTTGACTAAGTTTGAAAATGTCTCCAAGATTGAAAAAGAGACTTAAACTAGCTGCTGTTAACGTAAGTCTAAATAACCAATATTGCTAGGGTTCCATTTCCCTTTAGACCATAATAATGGGATAATAATATATATATAATCTAAATGCTTAGAAAGGATAAATATTGAACCTCTAATCTTCTTTCATCTATGAGGTCATTGTAATCTTTCAAGCAAGAGTAACTCTTATTACGAGACATCCTTAGATTAAAGCTAATCAATGGTTTCTACCAAGTACAATTATCATATTTGAATGACTTGATGTCAAAGGATATAACTGAATAGACTATAATATGATTCCTAATAGCTTAGTATTAATTCTCATAATAAGCTTACTAAAAAATAACGTGAAATCTTTTAACTTCTAAAGAGTATAAACGACTTGTGGTTCTAAATGTATAAGAGATTATATTGTCTATAAATCTTTGATTTACTAAGATCTAAGAAGTCCTATTGTTACAGATCCTCTCTTAAACCTAAAGACATACAAGCACTCTAAATATATGAATAATGGTGTGATCAGAGATACATCGTTGGAACCTATGGCATTATAGAAACTAAAACCAAATGTCAAAATCATAGCAAGACATACTAAAATATGAGGAGTATAGTTATCATTTAAAAGCATATGATGGACGCCATAGAAATTACAATGCTATCGCTTAATCATACAACAAGACAAGTATTTCAGATAACCTTTTTCTATAGATATAAGTGGTAAGACAAAGTTACAGTATTGTGCAAATGTAAGAAAGGAAGACTTTTGAGAGACAATAAAAACCTGTTTTGCCTACTCTGCCAAGATATCAGTGTATGCGATGAAGGTTTCTCCTTCTCCTTTTATGCTCACGCCGCCACTAACTCCACTCTCATCTTGAACTTAGAATATCTCAAGAAAAGTAACATCCACCGATATCAACAGAGATAAGCTCACGGTTTGAGATTATTAACCTCTGAGTGCGTCGAGCAATTCTGCAAGTATATCTCCTCCTATCTTCTTCATCCCTTCCTTCATACTAAGGTAGTCATTTTATAGATATCATGCGACTTGGCTATGAGTCATTATCACATTTTCTGTGACTAACTGATAATAAAGAGCCACTACGTATAGTTAAAATGAATTCCATAAAATTTGAGGGAAACTTCTACTTGAGATTACGTAGAGGAGTTGATCTGGACAATGTGGAGATAATCATGGTATATCATACCACTCACTCATCATGAGATCAATGTCTTATGCACACGTTACCTAGCTTCTTAATTCCAAACTAGCAGTTATAAATGTCCACCAACAAATAGTTGAAACGGATCTCAATAAAATGTGGAAACTCCACTAAAACAGACATTTGGGAGGTTTGAATAAGTTGACTTGAGAGAAAACATGGTATAACTTACCACTTTCCTCATAAAGTCTGACACTCCATTGAATTTGACTTATGGTCAATAAATCAAACTAAGTGTTGCAAAAACAACTCATTTAAAATGTGAGGACTCCAATAGATAATACCTATAGCTAAGCAAAGGATATCGTAGTATATTAATTACCACTATACTCCCACCAAGGTTTCTTAGAGAAACAACACTAAAGAAGATGATTACAAAGATGACCTTATCATAATTGTTAGAAACAGTGGTTATTCCCGAAAACCGCAAACAATCCCTTTAATGAAAATATCAATAGTCCTAGACCATATTTATATCTTCGATTGAGATTATAATAATAATAAGTTGAAAGACTTACGTAAAACGTGATAGGGTCGAGTTCATCTCCCCTTCACGTATTCATACCAAAACATGTCGATTGACTTGCCAAGAACGTAAATACGACATTAAATGACAACAATTTAACCATCTATGATTTGATGATGCAAACATAACTATTTGCGATGTGATCGACGAAAGGTCACATTAGTCATAAACGACTAACGTTTTGTCCTAACATCATATTTCACAAAAAGACAAGGTCAACACACAACTAACCCAAAAAGGAATCTTAAAGACATTGACAACTTGTCGAGTCGATCCAAGAATTAACCAATAAAATTTGACTTACCTCAAATGACTTAGAGTTCACAACTTGTTAAACACTATACTCAGTTGGCAAATGACCATTTGTAACCCAAGGTCTATTCTCCTCTCCTCAGAAGATACTATTTCTCTCTTTCTTGGAGAGTCATTAAAACCTGTTATCCTACATATCACTTGCAATTCACCAAATATTGACCAGTGCATCATTAGTCCATTTATAAGCCTTAAGAATAATAAACCAAACTCTCATAACCTAAATTATTTTATCAATACAACATATACATTGCATTTAATCACATAAATGATATTCAATAAAATCAATATTTTCCAATGACATTTAACCCAACGTCAAAATATTTATCCAATAAATTCACTTCTGTCCATGTAAAAGTAAAAGTAAAAACAAGCCAAAATTAGGGATGTAACAATTTGGAAAGCTTAGTTGCAAATATTAAATGAGGGGGACATGGTTTTGGGGGGACATGGGAATGTAATACCGCTTAGTGGTTTTGTTCAATCTTATCTTCTATAAAAGCAAGCACATGAGTAGTTGTTGAGGTTGGATTGTTAGTTGTTTGGCTTGTGTAGCCAAGATTGAGCTTCACTTGTAGGTTGCATTTGTGCAGAAAGGAAGCATGGATTGGGATGTGTGGTTACATGATTTTTATTTGCTTGTTTACGTGGAGTGCAATTAGGGATCTTGATGATCCAAAGTATTCATGGAGGCTATGTATTGTAATATTTGTTCATGAGATAATACAATGGATATGGATGCTTTTGGAGGTTGGGTTTTTCCCTAAATGAGGGTTTTCCCAAGATATTTATTGTGTCACCTTATTGGTATGTTTGCTTATTATTTTACATGTGGATTTTTGAATACTTGTTTGCATAAATATCTCTCATAGGGTTATGAGGAAATTTATCTTTATGGCTGTAAATTTCCCTTCAAGGAAGAAATCAAGGAAAGAGAGGAAGATGCAAATGAAGGAGGAGAGGAACCAAAAAGAAAATTTTTGCAAGCAATGTCTAGAATTAGAAGTAAATCTAGATTGGATCCTCCTAGTTATAATGTAAACTTGAATCCAAAAGAATTAATTGACTAGATATCAGAGATGGAGAAATACTTTGGTTTTGAATCAATCGAAGACCCAAAAAGGGTGAAATTTGCTTGCCCGAAGTGAAAGGACACACATATTTATGGTGGGATCATGTGCAAACTAAAAGTTAATGAAAATGTAAAGAGAAAATAAAATCATGGGAAAGAATGGTGACGAATTTGAAAGCTAAAATTTTACCTGTAGATTATCAAATTAATTTGTTTAAGAAGTTGCAAAATTTGAAGCAAAAAGAGAAGAATGTACATGAGTACTGAAGAATTTTACAAGATGAATATTAGGGTTGGAGATGTTGATGATGATGCTGAGAAAGTATCAAGGTATTTCAATGGTTTGCATTATTCCAATCAAGATGAAATAAGTATGGTTAGCATAAAAAGTATAGAAGAAGCCTACTAGTATGCCTTGAAGGCAGAGGAAAAACTTGCTAGAAAATAAAATAATTCCAGAGGTGGAGGTAGATTCTCACATGGAAGCAAACAATCTAGCAGTGGTAGAGGATATAAAAAAAACAAGGAGAAGTCAAATACCTTTGAAGCAAGCACCCAGGATAATAAGGGAAGAGGAGATTATTCTAGAGGAAGAGGAGATTCTTCAAAGGAAGAGGAAATTTTGGAAGAGGTAGAGGAAGAGGATTCACTTGCACATGTTACCAATGTGGAGAGACTAGACATAGGGAATTTCAATGTTCTTAGATACAACATAGTAGTGGAAAAGGAAAATAAGCAAGAATCAATGTGATATAGGTAAACAATGAAAGTGTGGCCTCACCAAAGTGTGGAGAAGACTTTGAAGATGGAGAATCTTTTATGCTATGAAGAATACTTTTAAATATAGAGATGGAAAAACAAGAGCCGGTCCATGTAAGGAAGCTAAGGTAACGAAACAACTTCCTACACAAATCTTGAGAGGAGGGATATGCAAAACATTTTAGATCTTTACAACAATTACATAATTTATACAGAAATAAACATAAATACCAATCATACCATAACACAGTAATTACTTGGGAAAACCCTTTTGAGAGAAAAACCCCACACTCCAAAAGCCACCCAATATATTATTCAAAAATCAATAAGATTACAATTTATTTACAGAGCAAGATTTTATATGAGTATAACCTATAAGAGATCTAGAGGCAACTCAACATCTATAAGACTGTCTCACACAACTTCCATCTCAATCTCTTGATATATAGGAGATACAATACAGTAAACCATCAACGGTAATTACAAAACCATGAGCTAAAACTACCCAAAAGTGGTTCCCAAATTATCTCCAATAAAAGATGCCTTGTGATGTGCCAGGTCACACACCAAAATGTGTAACTCTCCCCTTTACAACTCTTTTAAGTGTTTGGAATATGTTTTCACATTTCCCAAAATGAGAGGCCTAACTTTTAGAGGCCATAGCTTTTGATCCAGGTGTCCGATTGATGAACTATTTGATGTGTTGGAAATATCGTGAAGCAATCTATCAAACCATAACCTAATTTGTTGGTTACAACAACTTTTAGGGCATTTAGGGACATCTAAGTGCCTCATACCTAAGTTTGAAACTTTTTTGGGAGTTTCAAAAATTGATACTTTAATATCTTGCAATCCAAGTATGATCTTGGGTCAAAACTCACCCAAGATGTTTATTTTACAGTTTCGTAGCTTTTGGGAAAATTTTAGGTCCATCTGTGCTCAAATATAGACTTACTAAAAATAGTAAGCCCTATCATTTTTAGCCCCTTTTGGAAACTTTAAAAATTCTAAACCATTCTTCAAGATAAAGGGTATTCGAAAAGACCAAAATTGGGAAGAATAGTAACATTTGGTAATTGCATGGTTGAGACACATATCCTAACATTCTCCCACTTGTCAAACACCTTGCAAGGGAAAAGGGAGTATCAACACCATGATTTAATTTCTAGGGGCCAAGAGGCCCATAAACTCCAAACACCATCTGAATTTCTTTATGCCCATAGGCTTAGTTAATCAATCTACAACATTCATCAAAATCTCTACCTTAACTAGCTTCACCCTGCCATCCTTGACCATATCTCTAACAAAATGATACTGTACATCAATGTGCTTGGTCCTAGAATGAAATGTTAGGTTCTTAGCTAGGCAGATCGCACTCTAACTTTCACAATAAATTGTCACTACACCTTGTTTTATTTTAATATTTGAACACAATCCCTTAAGCCAAATGGCTTCTTTACAAGCATGAGTAGTTGCCATATATTCAACTTCAGTAGTGGACAAAGCAACCATATCCTATTGCTTACTCATCCAACTAATTGCACCACCAAATAAAGTAAATACATAAGCACTGGTGGATCATCTATTATCAACATCACCTCCAGAGTCTAAATCCACATAACCATGAATATCAAGGGAATGCATGTCTCCTATCAAATTACCATGATAACACAAGGAATACTCAGAGGTACCCCACAAATATTTGAAGACTCTTTTAACTGCATCCCAATGAACTCTACCAGGATTAGACAAATATCTAGAAAGAACTCCCACTTCTTGGGCAATGTTTGGTCTAGTACAAACCATATCATACATCAAACTTTTGACTACACTATGGTAAGACACTATGCTCATGTATTCCATCTCTAATGGGGATGTTGGACATTGTGAAGTAGATAACTTCGTTCCAATTGTAAAAGGAACACATAATGGTCTACAATTCTGCATGTTAAACCTCTGTAAAACTAAATTGAAATACTTACTCTGGCCAAGCCATAGTTTTTTGTTCACTCTATTTCTTCTTATTTCCATCCCAAGAATGTGTTATCTGCACCAAAATATTTCATTTCAAATTTAGCTACAAGTTGAGACTTTAGTTTTGAAACCATTCATTTCCCTTTACCAATAAATAATATATCATCAACATATAATGCAATAAACTGGAAGCGATCACCATTAGATTTATAATAAACACAGTGATTAGATTTAGAATGCTTAAATCCCAAACTCAACACATAGGTATCAAATTTTTTGTACCACATTCTAGGAATTTGTTTGAGGTCATAGAAAGATTTCTTCAATTTACAAACCAAATTACTTTTACCTTTCACCACGTAATTCTTTGGCTGTGTCATATAAATATCCTCCTCCAAATCACCATGAAGGAACTATTACCCATTTTTGTTTTCAAGCTCAATCAAGTGGAGCTGGTTAAGTTTTATAGTTTTAAAGGGTGCATGTCTGTTATTAATGAGTGTAATGACCTCATAACACTTGCCCTTATAAATGCAAAAAAGGTTAACTTTTGACAGAGATAAAAGAGAAATACAGTGGAAGTAACCCTAGATGGGTTAATACAAGTAAAGCCCTTTTTACATTGGAGTAAGAGAAACTAGAAATTACATTATGCAAAGCAATGAGATATCAAGTTTTCCACAGACCCAAAAGGTTTTTTGCTCATGGCCTGGAAGGAGACAGCCTTCTTTTGAAGTTTTGTTAAAAACCCAGATGAAAGATACAATGCTTTTTAAGTTTTTTGCTATTACAGGAAAAAGCCATGAGAGTCTTGTGTCTACAACAGAAAAATACATGGTCTTCATATGAAGCAAGAAGACAGGAAAAATGGTGTTTGAAACCCTAGGGTTTTCTTTCATATTTTTCTTTTTATACATTGAAATGAAATTCCTTTTTGCAAACTACAAATCAAAGAGGAACAATGTGTTTTTCCAGAAAAAAGAAGATATCTTTCATATACAGAAATAAAAAACCCAGTTTGTATGCATGAAGTCTGCTATTAGAGTGTATGTTTCTTGCAAGCCCTTGTTATGTTTTGCATAGACAGTTTCAATGGCCGTAACAACAGTGGAAAAGAAGTATATTTTCACTAGTTGAAGGTCATACTGTTGGCAAAAAAGTCAGCATCCACCTTCGGGATTTGTGACATGGCTTAGCCGCCTCTTGTTGGTCCTTATCTGGGATGGTAGCAGTTTCCTGATAGGTATGCCTTTTAAGAGAAACAGCCAGCTCAACTCCCCACAAGTGGTATCAGAGCCAGGTCACGGGTTTGAATCCCCTCGGGTAACGCTGAGGGGGGGATTGTTGGCAAAAAAGTCAGCATCCCCCTTCAGGATTCGTGAGATGGCTTAACCGCCTCATGTTGCTCCTTATTTGGGATGATAGCAGTTTCCTAATAGGTGCACCTTTTAGGAGAAACGACCAGCTCAACTCCCTACACATACAAACAGTGAATGCATAGGAGTGTCTTCTTTTACAAGTTTTTTGTCATGGGTCAAGCTCATTTTGAGACAAAGTGCAGATGTAAAGAAAAATCTAAGGTTTTTAAACTCATACAGACACAGAAATGTAGCTACAACCATGGCCTCTAGTGCCGGATCGAGCCTCAACACCCAAGAAATGTGAAAATGGCAAATATAGGAGGAAAATTGAAGCTTTTTCAAACTCATTTCAAACAAAAATACTTAGAATGCTATCGAATTGCGCCTCTGGCAGCGAGATGCAAAGTAAAAATTGGGGAAATGACTTGAGAGAAAACCAGTTGAATGACTTACCTTTTTGTTTCTACTAAGTGCTATGTGTGAAAACTCTCATTGTTTTCCTCAGTCGACCTTCATATCGGCCTCAACACAATAAAAAATGAATGCATATGGTGTGTCGACCATAAAAAACACAAAATGCATAAAAAATGTAGCCCAATTGTGTCTTGAAAAGCTAGTTTATCTCCAAATAGAAGCAAATAGATCGAACAAAATCAAATAGAGGTTGTTTTTACCTATCTTTTCCAGTGAAAATGCATGAAAACCCTTCAAAACTATAGAGAATGATGCAAACCCTACTGGTCTAGCAGCGCTTGAGAGGAGCAGCGAATAGACAAAATGCAAATGACAAGAGTTTAGGATTCATCCCTTCTTTTGATTGAATAGGTTGTGCATTTTCTTCTTTTTTTTGACTTGTTTTATAAATCATTGCAATCCATTTTATTCTCGTGGTAAAGACTTTTGAATCTTTTCAAACCTAATGATAATGCACAAGGGGCCTGTGATAATGCATGACTTCTACCTTTTGTTTTTTCCAAAGTAAAAAACATTATGAAAACATAAGGTCGCATGCCTTGTATTTTGCTAAGGTGAGTTGGTGTTGAAGTCATAAGGTGGGTGTGATGTTATATATAAGGCATTGTAATACATAGGGAGGCATAAGGGTCCTTTATAATGTATTGCATTAGACCTTTTATTCATGATGATGTATGTTGTGAAACGTATAAATTTCTAGGGCTTATAAGGTGTTTTGATATAGCTATGTAATGCATCGTGATGATGCAAGTGTATGGGGAGGTGATGTTTGTGTATGGAGGTCATGTTTATGCCTAGGAATTATAAGTGTTTTATGTTCATTTTGCATAACCTAGAAATAGATTAAACATTGTAAACGAGTGATAAAGTAATGAATTATGAATTACTTTATCACTTGTCAAAAAAATGCAAAAGGCAACAATAGGCAAAGTAAGTTTCATCGATTACTTTGTCATTTTTTCACCATAATTAATTTATCTCCAAACTATGCAAAATCAGGAGAGTGAATGTTTATGTCCTAAGTGCCATTATTTTCTACATAGGTTTGTAATAAATTTGGAATGTAAAACATTAAACTAAGTGGTGTAAATATAAACCACTTAGTCAATGTTAATTAAATGCATAAATAATTATATTTATGTCATTTATTGTGCAAAGGGGCAAGTTGAGGATGCTTGTAGATGTGGTCAAAGAGATGTGGCTGAGCATTTATTTTGCAAATGCCAAACATTTATGATGCTACAGAAGAGGTTGGCAAATAGATGGAGGAGTTATTGAGATATTTGACTTGATTTTTATGGCCTTAAAGAGCATTTAAGGGCATTTTCTGGAGCTTTTATGGTGGGTGATGACATGCCTTGACTATTTCTTCATTGAGAACTCATTTTGGAGAGCTTTAGATAGATATTTTGAGAGCTTTTATGAGATGCATGACCATGGAGGTTTCTCATCCTTATCTTGTTATAGCTGCTTAGAGGGTATATAGTCATTCATTTGACTCTTTGTAAAGAGTTCTTGGCATGCAATTTCTGAAGTTAGTGATTTTTTTGTAGTCCTTACTCAGTTTGAACATATTTTGTAACCTTTTTGGCATATGAAATACATAGAACACCTTGGACACCATTGATAGTCAGATTTTGCCTTCCTATTTTTGCAGTATTGTGTATCATCAAGTATTTGATCAAGTCATTTGTGAGGTAATTTTGTTTCCTTGTGACTTTGTCTCATGTTTCAATACCTTTTCTGCAAAAAAGTGTGTTTATGGAGGTTGCAAACCGTGTCTTAAAGCTGCATATGGATTTTTAAACTATGAAGTTAGCTTCCTTTTAAAAAAGTTAATGCATTTAGGCCTCTTTGTGAAGTTTTTTTTCAAAACATACAGTAATAGGTTGTGCAGGTTTAGTTTCTGTTGTCTGTGGCCAAGTGTATGTAAATCTGAGTTTCATAAACCATATCAAGTTTGGTGTATCACCCTTGTTCTCATTTTCCAATTTTACCTTTCATTTTTAAAGCATTCCTTTTCCCTTTTCCTCTGCAAATCTAGTAGTTTCTAGGTGATAACTAGCTAGGAAGCCGGCCTTCTCCGGAGGTTCTTTCCATCACAAGTGACCCACAGGCCTGGAAAGATCCCATGTTTCTCCAGAATGCTAAGTTCTACAACTTAGCAAGGGTGCAAATCTGAGAGAACAATTTTTGGCACGCCCAGTGGGACAGAGAACTAATTTTTTCTGTCTAGAATTAGAAGCTTATGCTGCTGTTTGGTGTGTGCAATAGTATTTTTGGTCTTTAGGAGATATACTTTTAGCATACCTGGCGACTCTGAGCTTTGGTTTAGTAAAATTAGTGCATTTTAGCTTATGAAAATGATACAAACTAGAAGCAGTCTTTCATCCTTTGAGTATTTGCAATTATCCCCACCTAGGAGAAGAGGGATAACAGTTGAGAAACCCAAGACAAATCGTGTTTATTCTAGGAGAGCCAAGTCTACTCCTCCTGCTGTTAGAACTCATACTGCCCCAAGAATCCCAGTTACAATGATTCCTGCAGCTAGAAATCAGCCATTTGTTGCATTCAACCAAGGCAGCTCACTGAATTTAGCTCAACATGATGACATTCATGTGGCTGCTTTGAAAAGTTTACCATATTTTAATGGTGAAGATCAAATTACTCTAGCTGAACATATAAAAGATGTTGCAAACCCGTGTGCTGTCCATCATGTGACAAAAGAAAATGTTGCAATCAGATTGTTAGCAGCTGAACCCTCAAAGGGAAGGCTTTGCAGTGGTTCAGGAGCCTACCAGTTAACTCCATAGATTCATGGGATCATTTGGGAGAGGAGCTATATAGTTTCTTTGAAGACAAATTAGACCATTTGTCATTGGTGTAGCATCTGTCTACAATTAAGAGGGCTCCCCATGAAGTTATGTCAAACTTCAACCACTGTTTTCAGAAGACATGGGACATAATCCCACCAACAGTAAGGCCTATTGTTGATCATGCTTTCTTATATTATTTGACAGATTTGAACAATGATATTTCTGTTATGGTTCAATCTATAGGAGGAGTTTCCTTACCTCAAGCCTATGCTATAGCTATAAGAGCTGAGAATAACCTCATACAGGTTGGTAAAATTGCTCCTAGACCTCCTTTACCAATATTCCCTGCTATTCAGCCACCAATACTAATGCATGTGCCTCCTATAGCTGTTATACCTGCTACACCAGCATTACTAGCACCTAATATTCAGCCCAATAACCAGGAAAATGCTATTCAAACTCAATCTTTTAAGTTACAGGAGATCAAAGGGTTGTTACAATCTTTTGGTAACGAGATAGTGAACCTTAAGAGGCAGCAAGGCCAAAGTCTCAGACCTTATCAGCCCCCATTTCAATCTAATTACCAGTAAAACTAGTCAAATAGGCCTCCTTATCAGCCAAGTAATCAAGGTCCAAGATAAGCCTTTAACCCTAGGCCTTATCAAGCTTATAACCCAAGCGCTGCTAGTTCCTCGAAGGAAATTGTACCCACACAAAACAATTTGGCTCAGGACTATGACTAGTGCTTTCCTTGTAATCAACCCCATAACCAAAATACCTGTGTGAATGGGGTGATTAACCAAGCTTTGATAGTTCAAAATAGTCTAGTAGTGCAGTTTAATGTGCCTATAAAAGCTCCTGTCCAGCAACAAGAAGAACAGGTACATGAGACAACACTCCTAAACTGGCAAGGAGAAGAATTCTGTGGTATGAACCAAGTTGGTTCTTCAGTTGCAACCAATACACGCAACAAGAAGAGGGCTATAGATGAAGGGCAACAGCTTGATAAAGTTCAAACCCATGTGCATCAAGTGCCAAATGTGGATCAAGGTGTTTCTAACCCATCAAATGCTGAGAAAATTCAAGTTTTACCAAGAAGTCAACCTTTGGTAGGTAAGGAGCAACCTAATCCACCAATTCAGCCAACTTTTACTCAAGGTGAAGTGACTATCCCCAAAAGCCAAGTTAAGTCAGGTACATCTGCTTTTAATATCCTTGAGCATATGAAAAAAGTGAATGTATCTATGTCTACGTGGGATTCCCTAAGTATCCCTGGCCAAAAAGACTTGCTTCAATCAACCTTGTCAAATTTAAGTTTGTCTCAAGAGTCTAGTATGGATAAGTCTAAGGCTATGTTGACAAATACCGTTGGAAATGATAAAGAATAGCAAGCTTCAAAGGTTAAGCCCCCACCATTTTATGTGTCTTTGATCATAGGGGATCATTTAGTCTATAATTGCATGATTGACTTGGGTGCTAGCAGTTCAGTCATGCCCAAGTAGATTGTTGATAAGTTAGGAATTGAATACGAGCCATTGGAGAAGGGAGTTGTTTAGCTAGATGGGATTGCTGTTAGTACAGTAGGTGTCATAAAGGGATTGAGTTTGACTCTTCATGCCTGTCCAAATTTCTCTATCCCACAAGACATCTATGTCATTGAGTTACCTCCTTATTTCACTATTTGTTTGTCAAGGGATTTTACTGCAAAAATAGGAGGTTACTTGTCCTCATATTGGTCTCATATGCTATTTAGAACTAGGTACAACACTAAGGTGACTTTCAACTTAGAACCCATTGCCAAAGACCATATTGAGCCTTACACTCCACATCCCATCAATACCAACTTGGTCGCAAGTGAACAAGAGGAGTAGCTCGCTGTTCAAGAAGGTAGTACACAAATTGAAGGTATACCAGAAGTTCTTCTTGATGAGTGGGTAGATTTGACTCATGTGGTTGGTCCATGTGAGCACCTAGAAGAGGCTAGTTTGGGCATGTATATGATGCATGAAGATGATTCATTTATGACTAACATTGAAAAAAGTGTAGAACAACAAGATGGGTAGCAAGATGGTTAGGTCTAGGAACTATTTTTTGATGGCTCAAGAAATAAAGTGGGTGTTGGTGGTGGGTGCATGATTGTTTCCCTAAAATGTGAGAAGTACTACTCATCTTTTAGATTTTGTTTCAGCTATACTAACAACATGGTTGAATACGAAGCTTTTATTCAAGGTTTGGAATAGGCAAGACAAAAGGGTATTGTCTGTCTAAAAGTTTATGGGGACAACGAATTAGTTGTTAATCAGGTGAGAAACCTCAATATTAAAAGAAATGATTTGATTAAATCTTACAAGCATAGGGTATGGGACCTCTTGGAGGGATTTGATGCATTTAATTTGATATCCATACCTAGAAATCAGAATAAACATGCTGATAGGCTGGCTGCTGTAGGGGCTGAATATGATATTCCAGAAGAGATAAGTAGTGATAAGATTAATCAACATGTCAAGGTTATTGTAAGGCCTGTTGTACCTGATAACAACATACACTGGCAAGTGTTTGAAAGTGACCAGTAGATAGTGAACTTCTTAAGAGAAGAAGCTAAATTCTCTCATACTAACCAAGAGAGGCTACAACACTAGTACAGTGACCAAATCATTCACCTGAAGAATAACAAGATGCCAAAGGGTTTGGTCACCTTAGAGTCTATTTTTAATACTGATGATGAAGCTACAAAACCTAAGGCCAGCATACAAATTCAGCAAGATCACTATGAAGAGTTTGAGATCTTCAAGGGTAAGCTTCTCAAACTGGGCAAGGTATGTACAACAAAAGAAAAGCAAGCATTTATTCATCTTTTTCAAGAATTTAGTGACATTTTTGCATGGGAGTATAGTGATTTAAAGGGTTTTGATCCCCAGCTTGCTCAACATACTATTGAACTTGAGCCTAATGCCAAGCCTGTCAGGCAGAAATAGAGGCCATTGAATCCTAAGTTAGAACCTCCTATGAAGAAAGAACTGAACAAACTGATTGAAAGTAGCATAATCTTTCCTATTAAGCATACCTCATGGGTTTCCAACCTTGTGCTGGTTAGTAAGAAAAATGGAGAGATAAGATTGTGTGTAGACTTTCGTGACTTGAATAGAGCTTCCTTGAAAGACTATCATCCTTTGCCTTCCATGGAACAAATACTTCAAGTAGTCTCAGGATCAGAGAGGTTTTCCTTACCAGATGGTTATTCTAGTTACAATCAGATATTAGTGAAAGAAGAAGACCAGTACAAAAAAACCTTCACCACAAAATGGGGGACTATGGCCTACAAGAAGATGCCCTTCGGTTTGTCTAATGCTGGAGCAACCTTTCAAAAGGCTATGGTTATGGCCTTTTAGGGATTAATGTACAAGATTGTCTTAGTCTACCTTGATGACATTACTGTCTTCTCTAAAGAGGCTAATGATCATCTAAACCACTTAAGGCAGATTTTTGAGAAATGTAGAGAGTTTGGGATATCACTTAATCCCTAAAAGTGTGTATTTACTGTCCATGAGGGCAGATTGCTTGGATATGTGGTGTCAAAATAAGGTATCACCATTGACCCTGAAAGAATAAGTGTGATTTTGGCTCTCCCCTTACCAGCACACAAGAAAGGTCTACAGAGTTTCATTGGTAGAATCAACTTCATCAGGAGATTTATCCCTAATATTGCTGATTTGTTAAGTCCACTAACTGCTATGTTGAGAATGAATGTGTCTTTCAGCTAGACTAGAGAAGGAAAACATAGCTTTGAGCTTATTAAAGAGGCATTGGTAGCTGCACCTACACTTCTAAATCCTAATTTTTCTAGAGATTTCACTTTGTACGCTTATGGTAATATTGACTCTGTTTCTGCATATGTTGGTATAGAAGAATGATTTGGGTTTGGAGCAGCCTTTAGCTTTTTTCAGTCAAGCATTGAAGGATTATGAGCTAAGGTAGACCTTTATAGAGAAACATGTGCTTGCTATTATAAGGGGTTTAAAGAAATTTAAACACATGTTGTCTAATAATAAGATTAATCTAATGGTCACTCATCCGAGTGTGAAGGAATTTCTGTTGAGTAAGGATCTCAGTGATAAAAGAGTTGGTTGGGTAATTAAGGTAATGGAATATGATGTGGACATTAAAGTTACCAAGCTCATCAGGGGCAAAGGCCTATGTGAAAAGCTTGCGGATGGTGTTATCAGCAAAGAAGAACATGAGCAAGAAGTTGTTCTATCATTGCAAGATCAAGAGCAAATAGCTGTTTCAGTTCCTGTTATTAGTTGGGTGCAAGAAATGGTTCATTTCTTGAAAACTGGTGAGTGTCCTCAGGGCTTGGATAGAGCCAAGACAAGGTATTTTAGATTACAGTCTATACCTTATGTACTCATTAACGGCTTGCTTTTTAGGAAAGATTTCAATGGAGTATTGTTGAGATGTATCGAACCTAACCAAGTTGAAAGAGTGTTGCATGAATTTCATGAGGGGTTAGCTGGAGGCCATTTTTCACCTAGAGCAACAACTCTTAAGGTGATGAAGGGTGGCTATTATTGGCCCAATTTGTTTAAGGATGCACACTTGTGGGTCAGAAAGTACAAGGAATGTGCTCTGTTTGCTGGAAAGGACAAGTTGGCAGCCTTACCTTTACAGCCAGTTCAGGTTGAACAACCCTTTACGAGGTGGGGGTTAGACTTTATTGGAGTTATAAACCCTCCATCTAGTGCTGGTCATAAGTGGGTTCTTATAGCCATTGATTATTTTACTAAGTGGATTGAAGCAGTCGCACTTAAAGAAGCCAATGAGTCTGCTGTTCTAAATTTTTATGAAGAGCTGGTTATTAGATATGGAGTCCCTAAGTCTATTATTTCAGACAATGCCCTTGCCTTTGTTAGTTCCAAGATCTCTAATTGGGCTGTAAGAAATGGAATTTATCTGAATACATTCTCTAATTACTATCCACAAAGCAATGGCCAAGCAAAATCCACCAATAAGAACATGATCAAAATTATCAAGAAGTCCATGGAGGGTTACCAGAGAGCCTGGCATACATAGTTAAAATTAGCATTATGGGCTGACAGAATTACTCCAAAATGGTCAATAGAGCATTCACCTTTCATGTTGGTGTATGGCAAGGAAGCAAGGCTTCCTATCACACTTGAGTTACCAACACTTGATTTGGTGAATTAGTTGGACATGCTAGAAGAAAGCTCTATGACAGTAAGGCTAGCTCAACTAGTTGAGCTTGAAGAGACCAGGAATTGTTGGGAATTAAGGTGTCTCAACCTTGGTATTTCTCTGCATTTGTAATGTTTGTATTTATTATTTAATTGCCTATGTTGTAAATATTTGGAAAATCCATATTGTCATATTGTGGGATGTGGCACGGTGATGTGTCAATCCTACATGGATTATTACAACTTGTATTTTTGTCCTCACATGAGGAGATAGGCATCCCACTTAGTGGTAGGAATATTCTGCCATGTGTCAGCATCTTCCATGTTGTGTAAGGAATGTTTGACCAAAACGGTTATGATGGATTCCTATGACGAATCTATGACATGTAAGAGTCAGAAATAGAAGGTTGTAAGACAGGTGATGACATGTGTCATGAAGCATTTTTGAATAAGGCATATTTGGATGCCCCAAGGTGGAATATGACATGTTGTAAGAGAATATGCTATTTATAGCATGTGTATGACAGATTCTCTTATAGCTGTAAGTTGTAACCGCTATGACAGATTCTATGATGGTCGTAAGTTTCGTAAGAGCATTTGTCATAGCCCATTTTGGAAATAGGTGACCTCTTTGGGATGGGAGCTATGGACAAGTGTCAGACAAATTCTACAACATTGACCAAGTGTCCCTAGGCATGGGTTTTGGTCCAAGATGCTATGTTGGACGCCCATTCCAAGATAGGTCTAATATTGCCTTGTATTTCATTTATATACAGGTGCTTGGAGATAGAGTTTGTATCACAGGTTTACAGGTACTGGTATGCTGTCGGATTGACTCCAGACGTGAGTGTCGAAGACCATTGAAGCTTGCATTGCAAGTGTATTGTAAACAACTTTCAGATTTGTTAATACATTGTGTAGGTTTCTGAGTGTGGGGTTTTTCACCCGGTAAGGGTTTTCCCCACCGTAAATCTTTGTCTCTCTTCTTCTGTCTACTTTCTGGTTCGTGTGTTTTTCTACAATATCTCATGTTAATGGTTTAACATTGTTGTAATAGTTAGGATAAAGCTGAATTTGCATAGCCCTCTCCTCAATAGATTAGTGTAGGAAGCGTTTCTGCACACCTAGCTTCCTTTCAGTTGGTATCAGAGCTTGATCACCTTTGGTCCTAGTTGTTGGGTAGGGGTTTTTTGAGCTAATCTTAGGTTGAGTGGGAGTCTGTGTAGAGCATTTTGTATCTTATTGCAGCAAGAAGATGGCAGGCACATCAGGAAGGTTTGAAGTAGAGAAGTTCAATGGCAGTAATTTCGAGCTGTGGAAGCTCAAAATGGAAGACATGCTAGTTGACCGAGACCTTTGGGATAGTGTGAACGGAACTAAACCAGCTGAAATTTCACAAGCTGATTGGAATCTCAAGGATCAAAAGGCTAAGGGTCTCATAAGACTTAGTCTTTCCGATTCTGTGTTGTTAAATGTCCATGAGGAGACTATTGCAAAACTCCTTTGGAAGAAGTTGGGGGATGTGTATCAAGCCAAATCCCTAGTTAATAAACTTTTTCTAAGAAAGAAGTTGTATTCTCTTCGAATGGAGGACAGAGGATCCGTTGATGAGCATATGAATGCCTTTAACATGCTGGTTGCACAATTGACATCTATTGGTGTAAAGATGGAGGAGGAGGATCGGTGTATGACCCTGCTTTATTCTCTGCCGGACTCATGGGATCATCTTGTCATGGCAATTGGAAGCACCACATCCACATTCAAAATGGAAGGAGTGGTTTCTTCACTATTGTCTGAAGAGATGCGGACAAAGTCTTCTGAGGTAGCCAAAGAGGCCCTTGCAATTCGTGGAAGACCCTAGGAGAAAGGGAAGAAGAAAGACAAGAAAGCTGAGAAGGGTAGATCCAAATCCTGTGGGAGATCTAAATCTCCTGGAAAGTCCAAGGCTCTTTGTTGGAACTGTGGCAAGACTGGGCATTTCTGAAAGGAATGCAAAGAGGAGAAGAAGAAAAAGAAGAAAGCTCCTGATTCAGTTTCTGACAAATCATAAGATGACAGTGATGCTTTCATCGCAGCCCTGGCAACCCATGCATCTGATGATGTATGGCTAATCGACTTTGGTGCATCATTCCACATGACCTCACATGGAGACTGGTTCACTAAGTATGAGGAGTTCGATGGTGGAAAGGTGTATCTGGGTGACGACTCTCATCTGAAGATCGTTGGTCATGGAAGATTCTCTATCCGATTCCCTAATGGTCGAGTGAAGGGGATCTCTAGGATTATGCACATCCCAGGCTTAGCATGGAACCTACTTTTTGTAAGTATGTTGAATGATGCAGGTGTGTAGGTTGTCTTTTCGAAAGAAGGATGCAAGATGACTAGAGGAGCTATGGTGCTTGCTAAGGGTACTAGGAGAGGTACTCTGTTTCAGCTGGAGGCATGCATTTCACAATGCAATAGTTCTTCTGACTCAAGGAAGAGGGCAGTAGTCACTTCATCCCCACCATCTGAATGAGTAGTGAAGAAATCTATTGTTTCTAGTCTTGATGGTTGTAATCATGCATTGGAAGTTAAACTTCCTGCAGAAAAGACAATGTTATGGCATAAGAGATTTGGCCACATTGGTGAGAAGGGTCTGCGTACCCTAAAAAATAAGAACCTCATTGAGGGGTTAGATGATTGTAATCTTGAGTTTAACTTTTGCGAATATTGTATTTATGGAAAACAAAACCATGTTCAGTTTTGCTCGAGTTCTCATAAGTCTTCTGGTGTGTTGGACTTCATTCATTCTGATGTATTTGGTCCTGTTAATGTTCCTTCGTTATCAAAATCTGTATACTTTGTATCTTTTATAGATGATTACAGTAGAAGGACATGGATTTATTTTCTCAGAAGCAAATCTGAAGTCTATAGCAAGTTTAAGGGATTTAAAGCCTTTACTGAAAATCAGACTGGTAAAAAGATTAAATGTTTGAGAACTGACAACGGTGGTGAGTTCTGTTCTACAGAATTTGATAAGTATTGCAATGAACTTGGGATTGAAAGGCATAAGACAACTCCATACACCCTGCAGCAAAATGGAGTTGCAGAGAGGATGAACATGACATTGATGGAGAAGGCTAGGAGTATGCTTAGTGGAGCTGGCCTAGAACAAAAGTTTTGGGCTGAAGCTATTGCCACTACTTGCTATCTGGTAAACAGATCTCCTACATCAGCTCTTGTTGGAAAGACACCCATGGAGGTGTGGTCTGGTAGAAAGCCTTCAATAAGGCATCTTCATGTTTTTGGTTGTGAGGCATATGCACATGTGCCTAGGGTGTTATGTGACTTTTTCCCCGAGAAGTGAATTAAAGAAATAAAGTTTGTATAAACTTTAGAGAGTAAAAATATATATATATAAAAAAAAGAAGAATAGAAGAAATAAAAAGAAATGTAAAAAAGAAAGGAAAAAGGAGTTACTTTCGAGTTAAAATAAAGGTTAAAGAACCTTATTTATAAGTACACTCATATTGGAGTGTGTTTTACGAGAAGTTATAATTAAAAGGTTATTTGTAAAGGGTGTGATATTTGGAACCAACCTTTGGGTTATTATTTAAACCCTTGAAAATAATGTAAAAAGGAGGACACAGATAAAAAATATATAGGAAATTATTAGATCATTCAAAGATCACGAAAGAGAAGGGTTATAGTATTGATAGGCGATGAGCATTGGAGAAGGGGCACACAACGTGTGTCCAACTCGGGGTATAGTGTACACCCGGGATTGTCCTGGCCAGGGCTGGTGTGCTGCAAACCATGATGAGTTCTGCATAAGAACTAGTGGGTTCTGAACAAGAACCGGATTCCTCCAGGAAGTGTTCACTTGCTGAAAGGGGGTTGAGGCTATAATCTATTCTCCGGAGTGAGATTTAGAGAACTGTCAGGATTCAAAAGATAAGTATTATCTTCTCAAGTATACCAGTTGTTGGGATTGAATTCATATATTTAATTACATTGTTTAATATTTTCAATTACATTGTTGAAATTGAATTCATAAATTTAATTATTTCTTTATAATTTAGATTATGTTCAGTTATGCATTCTAATAGTCCTAATTTGATAAATACTTGCTGATTGTTTAGTTTTAAACCCTTTATTTTATTTATGACATAATTAAATGTTAATATTAATGAATAGTCAATATGGGATATAATTACCTATTTTATTAAATAGAAAACAATCTACTATGTTTCAGGAATTTTATTAAATAGAGATGATCTATGATTAAAAATTATATATTACTATAGACCAATTATAAAAATTTGATTTTGAAAAGCGAAAGTAGTTCATGGTACAAAGATGAATATTTTTTTAAGAATGTTTATATCTTCCACATGCTTCTTTTAAAAAATAATTTTAGAGACTTTGAAGAAATTTAGACCAAACCTAGGTTGTTAAAGACTTATTAGTATTTTTGACAAAACAAAACTAAAAGTTTGAATCAAATCAAATCAAGCACACAAACATAGTCAAAGGTCAAAAGAATAAAATACTTGAGCTCTTTATTGTAACTATGACCTAATCAACTTACACGTCATAGGTACGTGGGTATTTAAAGGAATTTTTGTTGGATAATTAGAAAAGACAAGAACTTTATTCCCAAGGCTAAGGTATAAGATGAAATTTTCCTAATAAAATAGTCATTGCAATTACAAAATCATCAATTCAACTGTTACATAGTGGCTACTAATTGTTTCTCATTATTGAATGTATACTTTGTTGTTGTAGACTTGCACTAGAATGGGTGAATTTTGGGCATTTTAGTATGACATGTGTTTATATTGTATGGTCTAATCCACAATTGTAATTGACATTCAATTTGAAGGCTCTAAGGGAGTAGACAAATTCGTAACCTATTTTAAGATCAAGTTTTAGATAATTATTTGGGATTTGGATTTGGATGGACAACCTAAAGACTTTGAATTGAGATGATATCATCCATTTATTTTATGGGAGTATACATAATTAGGTGGTTGAACAATCCATCTATGTGAGTAATGCCTTGTTTCTTCTAAATACCCTATAAGATTATGTTTACTACCTTTTATTTTATTGTGTTATGTTATTGGACTCGATCAACCCAATAACATTATGCATGTTCTTTGTGCAATATTATATATAAAGAGAGGATAGTCATGTAGTCCGGAATGCATGATTATCATCTTGGAATATATGAGTATGTAAGTGAATGGTGGGTGAATGCATAGTATGAGATATGTATGTTATTTACTAAGTACTACATGAGCGACCAAATTGAAAAGTTATTAGGGGATTTAGTATATAGAATTGAATTAACTCTGTAATTACAAATTCATGATCTATTTCATATAAAAGTATGATTAGTTTATTGAATAGAAAAATTTCATGTTGGATCCACTTGTGAATAAATTACATTAAAAAGTATTAGTGAAAATAACTAAAAATTTGTGAAATAGAATTATAGATGAAGTTAAGTGAAATGAGTTTATAGCATGATATTGATAGTGCTAGATCCACATTTATTTAACTAAATGATTTTGAATGTTTTGTTATAGATTCTCCGTGAGCTATTGAGGACAACAACTAAGCTACAGGGGAGAATTGTTATGTGACTTTTTCCCCGAGAAGTGAATTAAAGAAATAAAGTTTGTATAAACTTTAGACAGTAAAAATAAATATATATATAAAAAAGAAGAATAGAAGAAATAAAAAGGAATGTAAAAAAGAAAGGAAAAATGAGTTACTTTCGAGTTAAAATAAAGGTTAAAGAACCTTATTTATAAGTACACTCGTATTGGAGTGTGTTTTACGAGAAGTTATAATTAAAAGGTTATTTGTAAAGGGTGTAATATTTGGAACCACCCTTTGGGTTATTATTTAAACCCTTGAAAATAATGTAAAAAGGAGGACACAAATAAAAAATATACAGGAAATTATTAGATCATTCAAAGATCACGAAAGAGAAGGGTTATAGTATTGACAGGCGGTGAGCATTGGAGAAGGGGCACACAACGTGTGTCCAACTCAGGGTACAGTGTACACCCGGGATTGTCCTGGCCAGGGCTGGTGTGCTGCAAAGCATGATGAGTTCTGCATAAGAACTAGTGGGTTCTGAACAAGAACCAGATTCCTCCAGGAAGTGTTCACTTGCTGAAAGGGGGTTGAGGCTATAATCTATTATCTGGAGTGAGATTTAGAGAACTGTCAGGATTCAAAAGATAAGCATTATCTTTTCAATTATACCAGTTGTTGGGATTGAATTCATATATTTAATTACATTGTTTAATATATTCAATTACATTGTTGAAATTGAATTCATAAATTTAATTATTTCTTTATAATTTAGATTATGTTCAACTATGCATTCTAATAGTCCTGATTTGATAAATACTTGCTGATTGTTTAGTTTTAAACCCTTTATTTCATTTATGACATAATTAAATGTTAATATTAATGAATAGTCAATATGGGATATAATTACCTATTTTATTAAATAGAAAACAATCTACTATGTTTTAGGAATTTGAGGAATTACATAGGGAGAAGCGGTCAAAATTGGAGAACAAAGCTGTTAAGTGTATCTTCATTAGCTATGGTGTTGGTGTGAAAGGATACAAGCTTTGGGACCCCGTGGCTAAAAAAGTGTTGTATAACAGAAGTGTCATCTTTAGAGAGCATACACCTTCTTCCACTATATTACAGCCAGAAGAAAGAGAAAAGAAAGAGGATGTTGTTCAGTTTCCTCTCACCTCAGAGAAGACTGAACAGAAAGACAATGTTGGACCTGATGATGAGGAGACCTCTAGCAGCTCTGAAAGCTTAGATGAAGAAGCTGAACCTCAACCTCAGCTCTTGAGGTGGTCTACATGGATAAGAAAGCAACCTAAAAGGTTTGGTTTTACATTGCTTGATTCTAGTTGTGCTTACGCTTTGCTTACTAACAGTGATGAACCTAGAACTGTATCAGAGGCTTTGGATATGAAGGATGCAGGTTCCTGGAAGGAGGCCATGGAGGAAGAAATGACTTCTTTGGAAAATAATCAAACTTGGGACTTGGTGCCTTTGCCTCCTCGTCGGAAACCCGTTGGATGCAAATGGGTGTTCAAGAAGAAAATTGGTGCAGATGGCAGTGTTGAGAAGTATAAGGCCAGATTGGTTGCGAAGGGGTATTCACAAGTGGAGGGTATAGATTAGGGTGAGATCTTCTCTCCCATTGCAAAGATGACATCCATTCGATTTCTATTGTCTCTCGCAGCAGCTTATGACTTGGAGTTAGAACAGATGGATGTGGAGATAGCTTTCCTTCATGGTGACTTGGAGGAAGAAATCTACATGTCACAGCTAGAGCATTACATGGTGAAAGGTAAAGAAAATTTGGTTTACAAACTTAAAAAGTCTTTGTATGGTTTGAAGCAATCCCCTATGAGATGGTACTTGAAGTTTGATGCCTTTGTGTTGTCAATTAGATTTGTGAGATCAAAATCAGATCACTGTGTGTATTATAAATTTGATGGTGATCGTATTCTCATTGTTGCAATGTATGTTGATGATATGTTGCTCATTGGGAAGGGTAAGAATATGATTTCTGATTTTAAATCTCAGTTGTCAGCTTAGTTTGAAATGAAAGATTTAGGGGCAGCCAGGTACATTCTAGGAATGGAAATCAGAAGAGACAGAACCAACATAAAACTTTGGTTAAGCCAGAGTAAGTATGTGAAGACTGTGTTGGAGAGATTCAACATGGTAGATTGTAGACCATTGTGTGTTCCTGTTTCTTTGGGGACAAAGTTGTCTATTGAGGATTGTCCAAAATCTCCTAGTGAGGTGGAGGACATGAGCAGAGTACCTTATGCTAGTGTTGTTGGCAGTTTGATGTATGCTATGGTCTGCACAAGACCAGACATTGCCCAAGCAGTGGGAGTCCTTAGTCGATTTATGGCTAATCCTGGATGGGTTCATTGGGATGCAGTTAAGCGAGTGTTTAGATATTTGAGGGGTACTTCCAAGTATTCCATTTACTATCATGGTAATATTTCAAGAGCTCCGCATTCTGTTGATATTCATGGATTTGTGGATTCAGATTGGGTAGGTGACATTGACAGCAGGAGATCCACTAGTGCTTATGTTTTTACACTTTTTGGTGGTGCTATTAGTTGGATGAGTAAGCGACAACCTGTTGTTGCTTTGTCCACAACAGAAGCTGAGTATATGGCAGCAACTCATGCTTGTAAGGAAGCCATTTGGCTTAAGAGATTATGTTCAGATATTGGTGTTGATGCAGGTCAGATCACGATCAGTTGTGACAGTCAGAGCGCAATTTGCCTTGCGAAGAATCCAACTTTCCATGCTAGAACAAAGCACATTAATGTTCAGTTTCACTTCGTGAGAGACACGGTTGAGGATGGAAAGGTAAATTTGGAGAAGATAGATACTTTGAAGAATGTTGCAGATGCATTGACGAAACTAGTGGGCACAGAGAAGTTCAGATGGTGTTCAGCGTCTATGGGCCTCTCGGCCTATAGCAATTAAATCCTATTTTTTCTATTGGCTCTTACAAGGTGTTTCACAAGTGGGAGAATGTTGGGAATTAAGGTGTCTCAACCTTGGTAATTCTCTCCATTTGTAATGTTTGTATTTATTATTTAATTGCCTATGTTGTAAATATTTGGAAAATCCATATTGTCATATTGTGGGATGTGGCACGGTGATGTGTCAATCCTACATGGATTATGATAACTTGTATTTTTGTCCTCACATGAGGAGATAGGTGTCCCACTTAGTGGTAGGAATATTCTACCATGTGTCAACATCTTCCATGTTGTGTAAGGAATGTTTGACCGAAACGGTTATGACAGATTCCTATGACGAATCTATGACATGTAAGAGTCAGAAATAGAAGGTTGTAAGACAGGTGATGACATGTGTCATGAAGCATCTTTGAATAAAGCATATTTGGGTGCCCCAAGGTGGAATATGACATGTTGTAAGAGAATATGCTATTTATAGCATGTGTATGACAGATTCTCTTACAACTGTAAGTTGTAACTGCTATGACAGATTCTATGACGGTCGTAAGTGTTGTAAGAGCATCTGTCATAGCCCATTTTGGAAATAGGTGACCTCTTTGGGATGGGAGCTATGGACAAGTGTCAGACAAATTCTACAATGTTGACCAAGTGTCCCTAGGTGTGGGTTTTGGTCCAAGATGCTATGTTGGATGCCCATTCCAAGAAAGGTCCAATATTACCTTATATTTCCTTTATATATAGGTGCTTGGAGATAGAGTTTGTATCATAGGTTTACAGGTATTGTTATGCTGCCAGATTGACTCCAGACATGAGTGTTGAAGACCATTGAAGCTTTTATTGCAAGTGTATTGTAAACAACTTTCAGATTTGTTAATACATTGTGCAGGTTTCTGAGTGTGGGGTTTTTCACCTGATAAGGGTTTTCCCCACCGTAAATATGTCTCTCTTCTTCTGTCTACTTTCTGGTTCTTGTGTTTTTCTGCAATGTCTCATGTTAATGGTTTAACATTATTGTAATAGTTAGGATAAAGTTGAATTTGCATAGCCCTCTCCTTAATAGATTAGTGTAGGAAGCATTTCCACACACCTAGCTTCGTTTCAGTTGGTATCAGAGCTTGATCACCTTTTGTCCTAGTTGTTGGGTAGGGTTTTTTGAGCTAATCTTAGGTTGAGTGGGAGTCTATGCGAGCATTCTATATCTTATTGCAGCAAGGAGATGGCAGACACATCAGGAAGGTTTGAAGTAGAGAAGTTCAATGGCAGTAATTTTGAGCTGTGGAAGCTCAAAATGGAAGACATGTTAACTGACCAAGACCTTTGGGATAGTGTGAATGGAACTAAACCAACTACAATGTCACAAGCTGATTAGGATCTCAAGGATCAGAAGGCTAAGGGTCTCATAAGACTTAGTCTTGCCAATTATGTGTTGTTAAATGTCCATGAGGAGACTACTGCAAAACTCCTTTGGAAGAAGTTGGGGGATGTGTATCAAGCCAAATCCCTAGTTAATAAATTTTTTCTGAGAAAGAAGTTGTATTCTCTTCAAATGGACGATGGAGGATCCATTGCTGAGCATATGAATGCCTTTAACATGCTGGTTGCACAATTGACATCTATTGGTGTAAAGATGGAGGAGGAGGATCAGTGTATGACCCTGCTTTGTTCTCTGCCAGACTCATGGGATCATCTTGTCATGGCAATTGGAAGCACCACATCCACATTCAAAATGGAAGAAGTGGTTTCTTCACTGTTGTCTAAAGAGATGTAGAGAAAGTCTTCTGAGGCAGCCAAAGAGGCCCTTGTAGTTCATGGAAGACCCAAGGAGAAAGGGAAGAAGAAGGACAAGAAAGATGAGAAGGGTAGATCCAAATCCTGTGGGAGATCTAAATCTCCTGAAAAATCCAAGGCTCTTTGTTGGAACTGTGGCAAGACCGGGCATTTCTGAAAGGAATGCAAAGAGGAGAAGAAGAAAAAGAAGAAAGCTCCTAATTCAGATTTCAACAAATCACAAGATGACGGTGATGCTTTCATCGCAGCCCTGGCAACCCATGCATCTGATGATGTATGGATAATCAACTTTGGTGCATCATTCCACATGACCTCACATCGAGACTAGTTCATTAAGTATGAGGAGTTCGATGGTGGAAAGGTGTATCTAGGTAACGACTCTCATCTGAAGATCATTGGTCGTGGAAGAGTCTCTATCCAATTCCTTGATGGTCGAGTGAAGGGGATCTCTATGGTTATGCACATACCAGGCTTAGCATAGAACCTGCTTTCTGTAAGTATGTTGAATGATTCAGGTGTATAAGTTGTCTTTTCGAAAGAAGGATGCAAGATGACTAGAGGAGCTATGGTGCTTGCTAAGGGTACTAGGAGAGGTACTCTATTTCAGCTGGAAGCATGCATTTCACAGTGCAATAGTTCTTCTGAGTCAAGGAAGAGGGCAGCAGTCACGTCATCCCCACCATCTGAACGAGCAGTGAAGAAATCTGTTGTTTCTAGTCTTGATGGTTGTAATCGTGCATTGGAAGTTAAACTTCCTACAGAAAAGATAATGTTATGGCATAAGAGATTTGGCCACATTAGTGAGAAGGGTCTATGTAACCTAAAAAATAAGAACATCGTTGAGGGGTTAGATGATTGTAATCTTGAGTTTGACTTTTGTGAACATTGCATTTATGGAAAACAAAACTGTGTTCAGTTTTACTCGAGTTCTCATAAGTCTTCTGGTGTGTTGGACCTCATTCATTCTGACGTGTTTGGTCCTGTTAATGTTCCTTCGTTATCAAAATCTATATACTTTGTATCTTTTATAGATGATTACAGTAGAAGGACATGGATTTATTTTCTTAGAAGCAAATCTGAAGTCTATAGCAAGTTTAAGGAGTTTAAAGCCTTTGCTGAAAATCAGACTGGTAAAAAGATTAAATGTTTGAGAACTGACAATGGTGGTGAGTTCTGTTCTATAGAATTCAATAACTATTGCAAGGAACTTGGGATTGAAAGGCACAAGGCAACTCCATACACCCCGCAGCAAAATGGAGTTCCAGAGACAATGAACAAGACATTGATGGAGAAGGCTAGGATTATGCTTAGTGGAGCTAGCCTAGAACAAAAGTTTAGGTTGAAGCTGTTGCCACTACTTGCTATCTGGTAAATAGATCTCCTACATTAGCTCTTATTGGAAAGACACCCATGGAGGTGTGGTCTGGTAGAAAGCCTTCAATAAGGCATCTTCGTGTTTTTCATCGTGAGGCATATGCACATGTGCCTAGGGAGAAGCGGTCAAAGTTGGAGAACAAAGCTGTTAAGTGTATCTTCATCGGCTATGGTGTTGGTGTGAAAGGATACAAACTTTGGGACCCCGTGGCTGAAAAAGTGTTGTGTATCAGAAGTGTTATCTTCAGAGAGCTTACACCTTCTTCCACTATTTTATAGCCAAAAGAAAGAGAAAAGAAAGATGATGTTGTTCAGTTTCCTCTCACCCCAGAGAAGACTGAACAGAAAGACAATGTTGGACCTGATGATGAGGAGACCTCTAGCAGCTCTGAAAGCTCAGATGAAGAAGCTGAACCTCAACCTCAGCTCTTGAGGAGGTCTACACGGATAAGAAAGCAACCTAAGAGGTTTGGTTTTACATTGCTTGATTCTAGTTGTGCTTATGCTTTGCTTACTAACAGTGATGAACCTAGAACTGTATCAGAGGCTTTGGATATGAAGGATGCAGGTTCCTGGAAGGAGGCCATGGAGGAAGAAATGACTTCTTTGGAAAAGAATCAAACTTGGGACTTGGTGCCTTTGCCTCCTCAATGGAAACCTGTTGGATACAAATGGGTGTTCAAGAAGAAAATTGGTGCAGATGGCAGTGTTGAGAAGTATAAGGCTAGATTGGTTGCGAAGGGGTATTCACAAGTGGAGGGTATAGATTATGGTGAGATCTTCTCTCCCATTGCAAAGATGACATCCATTTGATTCTTGTTGTCTCTTGCAGCAGCTTATGACTTGGAGGTAGAACAGATGGATGTGAAGATAGCTTTCCTTCATGGTGACTTGGAGGAAGAAATCTACATGTCACAGCCAGAGCATTACATGGTGAAAGGTAAAGAAAATTTGGTTTAAAAACTTAAAAAGTCTTTGTATGGTTTGAAGCAATCCCCTAGGAGATGGTACTTGAAGTTTGATGCCTTTGTGTTGTGAATTGGGTTTGTGAGATCGAAATCAGATCACTGTGTGTATTATAAATTTGATGGTGATCGTATTCTCATTGTTGCACTATATGTTGATGATATGTTTCTCATTGGGAAGGGTAAGAATATGATTTCTGATTGTAAATCTCAGTTGTCAGCTCAGTTTGAAATGAAAGATTTAAGGGCAGCCAAGTACATTCTAGGAATGGAAATCAGAAGAGACAGAACCAACAGAAAACTTTGGTTAAGCTAGAGTAAGTATGTGAAGACCATGTTTGACAGATTCAACATGGCAGATTGTAGACCATTGTGTGTTCCTATTTCTTTGGGGACAAAGTTGTCTATTGAGGATTGTCCAAAATCTCCTAGTGAGGTGGAGGACATGAGCAGAGTACCTTATGCTAGTGTTGTTAGCAGTTTGATGTATGCTATGGTCTGTACAAGACCAGACATTGCCCAAGCAGTGGGAGTCCTTAGTCAATTTATGGCTAATCCTGGACAGGTTCATTGGGATGTAGTTAAGCGAGTGTTCAGATATTCGAGGGGTACTTCCAAGTATTCCATTTGCTATCATTGTAATGTTTCAGGACCTCTGCATTCTATTGATATTCATGGATTTGTGGATTCAGATTGGGCAGGTGACATTGACAGCAGGAGATCCACCAATGCTTATGTTTTTACGCTTTTTACACTTTTTGGTGGTGCTATTAGTTGGATGAGTAAGCGACAACCTGTTGTTGCTTTGTCCATGACAGAAGTTGAGTATATGGCAGCAACTCATGCTTGTAAGGAAGCCATTTGGCTTAAGAGATTTTGTTTAGATATTGGTGTTGATGCAGGTCAGATCACGATCAATTGTGACAGTCAGAGTGAAATTTGCCTTGCAAAGAATCTAACTTTCCATGCTAGAACAAAGCACATTGATGTTCAGTTTCACTTCGTGAGAGACATGGTTGAGGATGGAAAGGTAAATTTGGAGAAGGTAGATACTTTGAAGAATGTTGCAGATGCATTGATGAAACCAGTGGGCATAGAGAAGTTCAGATGGTGTTCGGAGTCTATGGTCCTCTCGGCCTATAGCAGTTAAATCTGATTTTTTCTATTAGCTCTTACAAGGTGTTCGACAAGTGGGAGAATGTTGGGAATTAAGGTGTCTCAACCTTGGTAATTCTCTACATTTGTAATGTTTGTATTTATTATTTAATTGCCTATGTTGTAAATATTTAGAAAATCCATATTGTCATATTGTGGGATGTGGCACGGTGATGTGTCAATCCTACATGGATTATGACAACTTGTATTTTTGTCCTCACATGAGGAGATAGGTGTCCCACTTAGTGGTAGGAATATTCTGCCATGTGTCGGCATCTTCTATGTTGTGTAAGGACTGTTTAACGAAACGGTTATGACGGATTCCTATGACGAATCTATGACATGTAAGAGTCAGAAATAGAAGGTTGTAAGATAGGTGATGACATGTGTCATGAAGCATCTTTGAATAAAGCATATTTGATTGCCCCAAGGTGGAATATGACATGTTGTAAGAGAATATGCTATTTATAGCATGTGTATGATAGATTCTCTTACAGTTGTAAGTTGTAACCGCTATGACAGATTCTATGATGGTCGTAAGTGTCGTAAGATCATCTGTCATAGCCCATTTTGGAAATAGGTGACCTCTTTGGGATGGGAGCTGTGGACAAGTGTCAAACACATTCTACAATGTTGACCAAGTTTCCCTAGGCGTGGGTTTTGGTCCAAGATGCTATGTTGGATGCCCATTCCAGGATAGGTCCAATATTGCCTTGTATTTCATTTATATACAGGTGCTTGGAGATAGAGTTTGTATCACAAGTTTACAGGTACTGTTATGCTACTAGATTGACTCCAGACACGTGTGTTGAAGACCATTGAAGCTTGCATTACAAGTGTATTGTAAACAACTTTCAGATTTGTTAATACATTGTGCAGGTTAATGAGTGTGGAGTTTTTCACCTGATAAGGGTTTTCCCCACCATAAATCTTTGTCTCTCTTCTTCTGTCTACTTTCTGGTTCTTGTGTTTTTCTGCAATATCTCATGTTAATGGTTTAACATTGCTGTAATAGTTAGGATAAAGTTGAATTTGCATAGCCCTCTCCTCAATAGATTAGTGTAGGAAGTGTTTCCGCACACCTAGCTTCCTTTCAGGAATGATGCCATGAGAAATATAGAGCATCATCAAGCTCAAATGAAGAGATCATTTGACAAAAAAGCATCTCCAAGAATATTGCAGGAGGGTGACATAGTGCTGAAATGGGATGTGTTAAAAAGAAAACCTGGAAAGCACTCTAAGTTCGATGCTTTTTGGAGTGGGCCCTATATTGTTTGAAAATGTAAACAGCATAATGCCTTTCAGTTGTCTAGGCTGGATGATGACATGGAGCCAATCCCAGTCAATGGGATCCACCTCAAGCATTGTTTCTAAGGTATGATCTTGCATGTTTGTACATATTTCATGAAGTTTTTGATGTTAAATAAGTGCTGCAGATTTCATTTCCCTAAGTGCAGTTGCGCACAAGTTAGTTAGTTGTTCCTAGGTCTGGTTGTGCACAAGGGATGAAGTTGTTGTAATACACTACAATTGTATGAAATATACAACCATCATATGAAACAGTGAATACATGTATTCACTATCCAACATCATACCTATCTCCCTCATAGAACTGTAATAAATTGCAGCAATTTGCAAAGGAGGTGTTCTTGTTGATTATCCCCTTCTAGCCCATCAAGTAGATGCATATCATTAATGATAGTGATTTTTGTTGGTTCACTGTCACCAACCATACACATGTACTTGATGGATTAGATACAGATTTTATTTCCCTAAGTGCGGTTGCGTACAAGTTAGTTGTTCCTGGGTCTAGTTGTACACAAGGGATGAAGCTGTTGTAATACACTACAGTTGTATGAAATAGACAACCATCATATGAAATAGTGAATACGTGTATTCACTATCACACATCATACTTATCTCTCTCATAGAACTGTAATAAATTGCAGCAATTTGCTAAGGAGGTGTTCTTGTTGATTATCCCCTTCTAGCCCATCAAGTAGATGCATATCACTAATGACAGTGATTTTTGTTGGTTCACTGTCACCAACCATACACATGCACTTGATGGATTAGAAGAGATTGCATTATGAAGTAAGTTGCAGCAATGGAAAGAAATGTTTTTCGAGGTTTGCTCAAGTATGAGTGACTCTATGCCCAATAGATAGTTTTAGGCAGTTGGTCTCGGTACTTAGCAGGCAAGCACCACGCAGATGTCGCCAGAAATGTTACCCATTTTTGTTTTCAAGCTCAATCAAGTGGAGCTGGTTAAGTTTTATAGTTTTAAAGGGTGCATATCTATTATTAATAAGTGTTTTTTTGCCAAGAAAAAAATGCCATAAAAGAACTTCAATTAAATGCAATTATTTACAATCAAGAAGAATCATACAACATTGCATATTTTAAAAGGCTTTTGCATTATTCATGAATGTCAAATGAAATGCTCCCACACAAGTCGTGGGAGTAACTAAAATAGGCAACATAAAAGTAAATTTTACTTTTGAAACAATGAAATGCATAGGAAAAGAAAGGGGACCCGTCATTGCTTGTGAATGATGAATCCCATGGTCAAGCCGACTGTTATCTTCCTCCATCCGTTTGAGCTCCAACGTACCTGGAAACTAGTTTTTGTTAATGCTCAAGGTACCAAGTCTTTTCATACACAATCAGAACTTCAAAAGTACCATCTACTTTTATGTATCAGCAATATCAGTCATCAGATATCAACATAAGAGAGGTCAGAACGAGTAGACATAAGTGCTACATCAGAAAAAGATAGATCCATACAAGTAACACCACATCATGAATCAAAGATATGTTTCATATGCTAACATGTTTGCTTCATGTGCAGGTATATAAGAAATCAATTTGCTGATTCATCTTTTATAAAATAAGCATGTGGAGAAAATGGGCTCCCATAAGGGTCGAGCCCAGCATGCTCGGAGCAATGACATTAATGCAGAAATATCCAAGATGCATGACTTTTTCAGCCATAATGAATGATCAATCACAGTGGAACAACAAATAGAACAATCATATTATAAAAAATAGCCAAGGCATTTAAGGATGACAGGTACTTTTCAATTCTTTGTCATGAGTGAAGTGTGATATTATTAAACAGTTCAAGATAGTCTATGTGAGTCAAGTACATTGAAGGATATGAAGTATAGTAGTAGAGTGACTTGCATCATGAACACCAAGTACCAGAAGTACAAATGACATTTGTTATATGTTACATTACATTCTTATTACTACCATATCTCACCAACATGATCAGCCATATTATGGAGAGCAAAAGAGAATCAAGAAAGATCATTCCTGCTATATATATGAAAGCCACTATGTGATTACATCACGAAAGCACCATGCCTTTCACATGTTACAAATAAACAAACACATTGTTTTAGTCATGCACAGAAGTACAAGGACATACAGGAAGAAGAGCAAAGAGAGTGATCCGGGAAGATCAATTTTGCTACAAGAAAAGTGTTGCTATAGGAAATAGATAGCTATGCTTCTATAAAGATTAAACTGAAGCAATGAATAACATTTAATATCACATCAAAGACATGACAACCAAGGACAAGAGATATACCTCATAGATAGAATAGATGCAATCAAAGGACAACAGTATAAAGGAGATGAGTTGCATTAACCAATACAAGACTGCCATGATAGCAAGAGTAAGGAGCATTCTTATCAAAGTAATGACATAAAGAACAAGCTACAAGAACCAGGTATGACATGACAAAGTATCCACATCATGCATTGCTGCCACTATGTCATCATGAGCCCACTTTCAAATGAGAACCAAGAAAGATGCCTCATAAAGATATACAATTATACTGATGAAATAAGGGAACAACAGTATATGGAAAAGTGGACAATTCTTACAGTAGTCCTTATCATTGTCATAAATGTATTTGATATAGAAGATCTGAAAAATCATGAATGATGTGTTCATAATGATGCAACAACATAAGGGAAAGTACAATTCTCTAGCATATGAAAGATACAGTTGTATACTGATGAAATAATGGAACAACATGTAGCCACAACATCCTGAAGCTGTTTGGAAATAGCAATGTAAAAGATACAGGTTCATATTCCATAAATGCAAAAACATATGCTAGTTATAGGATAACACAAAAATACCAAAGTACAGTGCTAATATCAAAATGCATTAGCTTGTTCAAAGACAGAAGAAGAAGTGAGTACATATTTTCATGCTCAATTACAGATACTAGAAAGAACCTCAATTTTTTTTCATCTTCTAAAAATCTTCATCATATAAAGCAACATGTTTAGGTGATAGAGCAACAGTCTTTTTGACTATTTTCAAAGACAAAAATGAATGAGCAAAGATTCATAATGCAAAGAGAGTTTTTCAAACCCAGTAGGTATGTAATGACCTCATAACACTTGCCCTTATAAATGCAAAAAAGGTTAACTTCTAACAGAGATAAAAGAGAAATATAGTGGAAGTAACCCTAGCTGGGTTAATACAAGTAAAGCCCATTTTTACATTGAAGCAAGAGAAACCAGAAATTGCATTATGCAAAGTAATGAGATATCATGTTTTGTGTAGACCCAGAAGGTTTTTTGCTCACGGCTTGGAAGGAGACAGCCTTCTTTTGAAGTTTTGTTAAAAACCCAGATGAAAGATACAATGCTTTTTAAGTTTTTTACTATTACAGTAAAAAGCCATGAGAGTCTTGTGTCTACAACAGAAAAATACATGGTCTTCATATGAAGTAAGATGATAGGAAAAATGGTGTTCGAAACCCTAGGGTTTTCTTTCATATTTTTCTTTTTATACAGTGAAATGAAATTTCTTTTTGCAAACCACAGATGAAAGAGGAACAATGTGTTTTTCCAGAAAAAAAAGAAGATATCTTTCATATACAGAAATAAAAAACCCAGTTTGTATGCATGAAGTCTGCTGTCAGAGTGTATGTTTCTTGTAAGCCCTTGTTATGTTTTGCACAGACAGTTTCAATGGCCATAACAATAGTGGAAAAGAAGTATATTTTCACCAGTTGAAGGTCACACAAACAATGAATGCACAAGAGTGTCTTCTTTTACAAGTTTTTTTGTAATGGGTCAAGCTCATTTTGAGCCAAAGTGCAGATATAAAAAAAATTGAAGGTTTTTAAACTCATACAGACACAAAAATGCAGCTACAGTTGTGGCCTCTAGTGTCGGATCGAGCCTAAACACTCAGGAAATGTGAAAATGGCAAATATAGGAGGAAAATTGAAGCTTTTTCAAACTCATTTCAAACAAAAATACTCAGAATGCTATCAAATTGCACCTCTAACAACGAGATGCAAAGTAAAAATAAGGGAAATGAAGAGAGAAAACTAGTTGAACGACTTACCTTTTTGTTTTTGCCAAGTGCTATGTGTGAAAACTCTCATTGTTTTCATCAATTGACCTTCATATCGACCTCAACACAGTAAAAAACTAGTGCATATGGTGTGTCGGCCATAAAAAAATAGAATGCATTAGAAATGTAGCCCAATCATGGCTTGAAAAGCTAGTTTTATCTCCAAATAGAAGCAAACAGATCGAACAAAATCAAATAGAGGTTGTTTTTACCTATCTTTTCCATTGAAAATGCATGAAAACCCTTCAAAACTGCAGAGAATGATGCAAACCCTACAGGTCTGGCGGCGCTTGAGAGGAGTAGCGAATAGACAAAATGCAAATGACAAGAGTTTAGGGTTCATCCCTTCTTTTGATCGAATAGGTTGTGCATTTTCTTCTTTTTTTTGACTTGTTTTATAAATCATTGCAATCCATTTTATGCCCGTGGTAAAGACTTTTGAGTCTTTTCAAACCTAATGATAATGCACAAGGGGCCCGTGATAATGCACGACTTCTGCCTTTTGTTTTTTCGAAAGTCAAAAACATTATGAAAACATAAGGTCGCATGCCTTGTATTTTGCTAAGGTGAGTTGGTGTTGAAGTCATAAGTGGGTGTGATGTTGTATATAAGGCATTGTAATGCATAGGGAGGCATAAGGGTCCTTTATAATGTATTGCATTAGACCTTGTATTCATGATGATGTATGTTGTGAAACGTATGAATTGCTATGGGTTATAAGGTGTTTTGATATAGCCATGTAATGCATTGTGATGATGCAAGTGTATGGGGAGGTGATATTTGTGTATGGAGGTCGTGATTATGCCTAGGAATTATAAGTGTTTTATGTTGATTTTGCATAATCTAGAAATAGATTAAACATTGTAAATGAGTGATAAAGTAATTAATTACTTTATCACTTGTCATAAAAATGCAAAAGGCAATAATAGGCAAATTTATAACACGTGACAAAGTAAGTCTCGTCGATTACTTCGTCATTTTTTCAAAATATTTAATTTATCTCCAAACTATGCAAAATCAGGAGAGTGAATGTTTATGTCCTAAGTGCCATTATTTTCTACATAGGTTTGTAATAAATTTGGAATGTAAAACATTAAACTAAGTGGTGTAATTATAAACCACTTAGTCAATGTTAATTAAATGCATAAATAATTGTATTTATGTCATTTGTTGTGCAAAGGGGCAAGTTGAGGATGCTTGTAGATGTGGTCAAAGAGATGTGGCTGAGCATTTATTTTGTAAATGCCAAACATTTATGATGCTACAGGAGAGGTTGGCAAACAGATGGAGGAGTTATTGAGATATTTGACTTGATTTTTATGGCCTTAAAGAGCATTTAAGGGCATTTTCTGGAGCTTTTATGGTGGGTGATGACATCCCTTGACTATTTCTTCATTGCGAACTCATTTTGAAGAGCTTTAGACATAGATTTTGAGAGCTTTTATGAGATGCACGACCATGGAGGTTTCTCATCCTTATCTTGTTATAGCTGCTTGGAGGGTATATAGTCATTCATTTGACTCTTTGTAAAGAGTTCTTGGCGTGCAATTTCTGGAGTTAGTGATTTTTTTGCAGTCCTTACTCAGTTTGAGCATGTTTTGTAACCCTTTTGGCATATGAAATACAAAGAACACCTTGGATACCAATGATAGTCAGATTTTGCCTTCCTATTTTTGTAGTATTGTGTATCATCAAGTATTTCATCAAGTCATTTGTGAGGTAATTTTGCTTCCTTGTGACTTTGTCTCATGTTTCAATACCTTTTCTGCAAAAAAGTGTGTTTATGCAGGTTGTAAACTGTGTCTTAAAGCTGCATATGGCTTTTTAAACCATGAAGTTAGCTTCCTTTTAAAAAAGTTAATGCATTTAGGCCTCTTTGTGAAGTATTTTTGCAAAACATACAGTAATAGGTTGTGTAGGTTTAGTTTCTATTGTCTGTGGCCAAGTGTATGCAAATCTGAGTTTCATAAACCATATCAAGTTTGGTGTATCACCCTTGTTCTCATTTTCCTATTTTACTTTTCATTTTTAAAGCATTCATTTTCCCTTTTTCTCTGCAAATCCAGTAGTTTCTAGGTGATAACCAGCTAGGAAGTTGACCTTCTCCACAGGTTGTTTCCATCTTAGGTGACCCATAGGCCTGGAAAGATCCCATGTTTCTCTAGAATGCTAAGTTCTGCAACTTAGCAAGGGTGCAAATCTGAGAGACAACAGGAACACCATTTTCACATCAATTTGCTCAACCTCTAGATCATAAGCAACAACAGTAGAAAGCAACAATCTAATTGATGTTAATTTTACAATAGGAGAAAATATCTCACCATAATCAATACCCTCAACCTAAGAGTAACCTTTCATAACCAACTATGCTTTATACTTCTCAATACCTCCATATGAATGAGTCTTTTTTGAATACCCATTTACAACCAATAGATTTTCATCCTTCAGGAAATGTTACTAGGTCTTATGTATCATTCTTTTCCAAAGTTGCCATTTCTTCATCCATAGTAATCTTGTAGAACTCTGTATCATTCATACCTAATGCCTCTTCTATAGATCTGGGTTTATCTATGTTATTATTCAAAGCAAAGATACATCTCCACTCATTAAGTGAATACCTTTCAGGTGGTTTTCTATGCCTTGTAGACCTTTGAACAAGCTGAGTTGGAGGTTCTTCCTCCTCTTCTGAAGATTTAGAGCTAGATGAGCTCTCCTTAACTTTGTATCTATTTAGGGGCCTTGATTCAACTTTCTCAGGTGTAAAAGGGAGTTGAATCACATCTTTTTGTTCACCTTGTTCTAGCAGCAATGAAACAGAATAAGGCTTAGTTCCTATAAAAATAACAATTCTACAATATATTACCTTTTGTGCAACAGGGTCCCAAAACTTGTATCCTTTCAAACCATAACTATACCCGATGAAGATACATCTCACAACTTTGTTCTCCAACTTTGTTCGCTTCTCCTTTGGCACATGTGCATATGCCTCGCAACTAAAAACTCTAAGATATTTATGTGAAGGCTTGTATCTTGACCACGTCTCCATAGGTGTTTTATCAACAAGAGATGAAGTAGGAGACCTGTTAATTAGGTAGCAAGTAGTGGCAACAGATTCAGCCCAAAACCTTTGTTCTAGACCAGCACCACTAAGCATACTCCTAGCCTTAACCATCAGTGTCATGTTCATTATTTTTACAACTCCATTTTTCTGTGGAGAATATGGAGTTGTCTTTTATTTATGAATGCCATAATCTTTACTTAATCTATCAAAATAAGTAGAGAAAAATTTACTACCATTGTTAGTCCTCAAACATTTTATTTTCTTTCCAGTCTGCAACTCAACCATTGCTTTAAATTCTTTAAATCAACTAAAAGATTTAGATTTATTCTTTAGAAAATATACCCATGTCCTTCTACTATAATCATCTATAGGATTGGAAACACATTAGAATGAATAAAAACCAATACGCCATAAGATTTATGAGAACTCGAGTAAACTGAACGCGGTTTTGTTTACAATAAACGCAATGCTCACAGAAATCAAAATCAAGATTACAATTAGTCAACCTTTCAACAAGGTTTTTATTTTTCAAGGTCCTTAGACCCTTTTCTCTTATGTGGCCTAATCTCTGGTTCCATAACATAGTCTTCTCTACAAGCAATTTTTATTTAGAAGAAAGAGTACCCTTAGATACCCAAAAGCTATGACCATCCATTGAAAATGAAATCCTCTCCTTTTCCAATGAAGTAGTCACATATTTGTTTTTCACAGAAGTACTATTGTACTTAACAGAGTATGCATCAAGATTATACAATGTGCCAAATCTGACACCTCTAGAAATCACCATAGCACCTCTAACCATCTTGCATCTTATATCAGAAAAGACTATTTGCACATCCGCATCTATTAGTTTGCTCATAGATAATAAATTTTGTGGTAATCTAGGTATATGCAACACACCATTAATCCTTTTTACTCTACCATCAAGAAATCTGATTTTAACTTTACCAAGACCAACAATATTTAAATGAGAATCAACACCCAAGTACACCTTACCTCCATCAAATTCTTCATATTTAGAAAACCAATCTCTATTAGGGGTTATATGGAAAGATGCACTTGAGTCAATCAACCATGCATCATTACCTGCATGAGTGGCCAAATAATGCAAGAGGGTTTTCATACCCTCTGCCAAACACATGAATCTTTCACACAAATTCTCAATATCAAATATCCACATAAACATGTCCCTTGACATTACACAAACATATCTACACACATTCATATGGGCAAATATTCTGCCCAAAATATTAAAGATTGCAACAAAATATTATGATGTTATTTATTCAAACTAAATCAACCTGCAAAAATAATACAATTATGGCCAATGGCCATCTCAACTACAAAACCACTTATTTTCAATACTTCAATGCTTCCCTCTGTTGGTCTATCTTGATCACTCCTCTTTGATCTTCTTCAATTCCATACCTTGTAGTTTCCCTCTATCCTTATACTCAGATATTGCCCTTCTCTCTACTGTTTGGCCACCCTCTTCATTTCCAATCTGCCACTTTATTTCTCTATTGCTGTAGGTAATCATCCCCTTAAATTTAAATCTCTCACTGACTTTTCTATTCTATGATGTTCTAATCCGATAATCACACTCTTCCCTTGGCAATAAAATTCATTGCAAACCTCCTTACCTACTATATCATCCTCTATTTTTATTTTCTTTTCTAAAACTACTCCTTTCCCTACACTTCTTCCTCTGTGTTGGTTATGCTCCTTTTCTTATAACAACAAGCAATAAAGAATTGAGGCAATGAGTCTCACTACCACCATTGGATTTACAAAGAGATTGAAAGATATACATATTCTTTTCTTCCTTCTTCTAATAGATAGGGACTTCTTTTTTATTGCAGTGATCTCCACTTCTTGCAAGGATTTTCTGTTTTCATGGGCAGCATTCTATCTTCTCTTTTTTTAAAAAAAATTATATTCTCCCTAGCAGTTTGTGGCGTTTTGTTTGGTTTCTCCCTACAAAGAACAACAAATGGTGCCTCAAAATCCATGCACCCAATAGAGGCATCCCTCACAATTTCCAACTGCAGCTCTTTTCTTTTTATCTAGCCGAAATTTTTTATCTTGTTTTTGACAAGGGGTCCTTGTACCTCATCATTTAATCATATTTCAGATGTCAAAATCCAGGGCTGTGTCCTCAGCTATCTACAATTAGGGATTCTACAGTTACCAGTTTTCTCTAGCTACTTCTAATGACTTTTACTAATTTAAAGATATTGATCTATCTGCTTACTAAATGAATTCAAAGAATGCTGAAAACAAAATTGAACAATAAATTACTAAAAGCAAATCTATAAACTGCAACATGCATCTATCTATCAAAATCAGTAAGTATTCTATAAAGCAAAATCTGAAACAACAAAACAGTGGTACTAGCCTTCTACCTTGGTGGTGAGAGTGGGCCCTTGCTCCACACCCTTAGGGTTGAAGGCTACAATAAGGAATCAACACAAAAGAATAAGATCACAACTTAATTGGGTCCAATTCCATTCGCTTTGCATTCAGAGAAATATTGATATCCAAATTGAGATTATAGAAAATCAGAATAAAAGTCCCCACTTTCTGCTACTTCTGTAAGTATATATAAAATGAGTGATGACTTATCACTTATCTTATCTACTAGTTCTTCTATGAGATGACATCCATGTCTTTATTATACTAGCTGTCTAACTACGAAAAATAACTATGCAATAAAAAATAGATTGAGTGGAACAGAAGTCCACTCTGAATCTAAGTTTGCGTATTAATACATTTGGGCAGCGAGACCCTAAAAATATGGATATTAAATTAGTTTCATCAATAACTCATGCAAAAACTAAAAAAGAGATAAAAACTCCCAGCAGTTAACTAAAGATGGCCCTTAATCACTCAGGTGATGATTTGAGTAATATGAGGGGTATCACGATCACCGCTGAAAGTGCCTGACCGACAGCTGTGTTGGAAAACTGCTCTATTCTAAAGAGGCACCGGAAATGTATGTCTCTGTCTGCAGCTTCAGAGATATGTCTATAGCTCTGGAGATATAATTGCGGCCTTCTTGCTCAGCTCCGGAGATGCTCCAGACTTCAGTCTAGCTCTGGGGAAGCTTTTCCTCTTTACTTCAAAACTTCTGATGTCGTGGTTTTCTGGTAGTCTCTGGAGATCATTTAGGACTACCTCCGAAGATGCACAAAATTGCCATCCTGAGCATCTACACCTGTTGATTCAAAAAGAGAAGTTTTTCTACATATTTCCATCAATTCCATGCACATTAGTCCTTTAATCAGAAATCATGATCTTAAGTAATTTATCTTCAATTAATCATTATTTAGAACAATCTTGTTAGCCTATTTGGTTGCAGACATCAAGAAAGATGGGATCAGAAAGGAGAAAAAGAGAGGTAAAAAGATGTATTTTATGGGTGCTACTTGGCACTCATCATCCCCCCCATACCTAAGGTTAGTAGGTCCTCCTGCTTCTCACAATCTGGATTTATTCTGGTGGAGTAGCCTGTCAGTCAAGCTATAGTCTTGTGCATAGGTAGACCAAGTGGTGCGGTTGGTATTACCATTTCCCCTGTACTGTCAACCTACTTTAACCACTCTTGCAATTTCTCATCTTCCATCTGCTCGGCCCAGACAGGGAGTGGTTCAATTATGAGAGGGGGCCTGAAACGCCCACCTATCCACTCCTGTTTATGCTTATCCATCATTTTGGATATTAACCTTGCCTTCCTCATAAATAACCTTAAGTTTGCAGGGGTGACCACCTCTTTCATTTTCTGCTCTGAGGTCAGAATATTCCACCTTTTCTTTGCTATTGCAAGCACTGGATTAGCTGAACTATTCATGAAAAGACCAAAATCAATGGAACACTCTTGCAAATTTTTTAGGTATAATGGCAAAATTTTGTTCTGACTTTTAGGGTGACAGACATATGCCCTGAATTGGATCTCAAAAGCTTGAGGGTTTGGACACTTCTTTTTGATGAAAAGATTTGTTTCTGTATCCTTCTTGAGGTGAGCCTCCATTCACTCATTCCAAATATGATGATTCCTTATCATTGACATGAGTGCTTTGAGCTGGCAATCTCCTACAAAATAATTAAGAATGAAGGTCATATCGTCAACACAGAATCCATGCAGATATAATTCACACAATTTTTTTTGTCTTCATCAGAGCTCCTTGTATATGCTTCCATGAACCCCTCTACTATTTCTGGGTTCTTAGGCAGATCAGATAGAACTGAAGACAACTTTCTTTGCAGGACCCTTTCTTGTAAAAACATAGCATAACTGGCACTTGGAGGTCTGCAAGATAAAATCTCAGAAGAAATGGAGGCTATCTGAATGACTCTTTCCTCCAGGGTTTCCACTCTTTTTGTCATGGCAGTAACTGCCCTCTGTAGTTGCAACATAGGCTTAGAAGCCTCATATTCTCTACATCTCCTTTCCCAATAAAATAGGGCCTTAGGAATATCAATGGGGATTGGACCCACATATTGATCTATTTGTACCTCATGTTCACTGGTTGCCCTTGGGTTAGCCAACTCTTGAATATACTCCTCTTGATCATCTATTTTGTTGTTGGCCCAAGTCAATTGCTTATCTTGGCTCTGTACTCTCTCAATTAATGTTGCAATTACTATGAGACCATTGTCTCTAGCCTTGGTAAGATCAAAGATACTTTGTACTGCCTCTATCTCCTTTTCCTTCATGATTTTAGCTGTCTCTATCTTCTGGGCTTCCAGTTATGCTTCCGTCTCTTGAATTAATTGGTCTTTACTCTAGAGCTCTATTTGCAATTTTTCAATTACTTGTTTTTGTTCCATCTCCATTTCCACTTTGAGCTTCTTGAGGTCAGTGATAATCTAATTTTTCCCCCAAAGTAACCTTTTTAGATTATCAATTTCTTCCAACAGTTGCTGCTCTTTTGAAATCTCAATATCCTCTTGATCAGAGGGATGAGAGAAAGTTCCTATTTCTTCTTCTGTTTGCTGCACATCAGTATCTTCCATAGCCATCTATCCTGCATTGTCAGCTACACCCAATTGCTCTGTTTCATCATTCCCCATAGTCTCCCTATCCTGAGGTTCTTCTAGGGTTTTCTCTGTTTGTGCTAGCACTGATGAAGGCCCAAGTTTCTCCTCAGAAGTTCTGAAACCCAGAAGCACTTCAGCTAGGAGAGCAATATCTTTCTCAGTTTGGGAGAATTGCCTTTTTCTTTTGCTTATCTGTAGCATAGGTGGGGTAGGTGCCTCCAGAGCAGGTGTCTCGTCCTCAGAATCTGAGGAAATAGTAAAAGTTTGCCTGTGTTCTATCTCCGGAGCAGGAGATTGTTCTGAAGTTGGACTTGAACCTAGATGGACAGATAGTTCTAGGGAAACTTCTCTCAGTCTTTTCTTTCTCATTAGAGGGATCTCATCGAAATCATGGGATGCTTCTTCAGCCCAATAGTGTATTCTAGAGTTAGCTTTCTTTGCAGTTTTCTTTGCTTTCTGCCCTGACCTCTCCCCTGTTATTTCATTAGGGAAAGATTCCTCAGCCAAAGTCATCTTCCTCTTGGCTGAGCGAGTCATGTATGGAGTTTGCTCAAGAGTAAGTTCTTTAATTTCTTTGCCTTTCTTCTTTTTATCAAAAACTGGGGCTGCAGATGAAGTTGCCTCCAGCGAGGACTTCTTTCATTTTTAAACAGTTGTAGAGGAGGTTAAAGGTTCTATCTCTTCTTCTTGCTAGGAAGAGGAACCCTCACCCTCTGCTTTTGCCCTCTCTGGCTCTCTGCTTGGGGATTTTGTTTAATAAATGTTTGCCATAATTCTTCCCCATCAGCTTGAGACAGAAAGTGGTGTTTCACAATCAGAAAAATGAGGCCATGATGTTTCATAGGACCCTTGTTTTGTCGATATTTTTTTGCAGTTGCGCTAATGGTAGAGTACAGGAAGTTGGGAATGTTTATGTTGAATTCAGGGTGTCCATTCCCATGCCTCAGAAAAATCAACATTTTCATTATTGGTCCTAAAATGAAAGAAAATTGGCCATCACATGTGAAATATTTCATTAGCCATATAGCTACAGATTGCCAAGGGTTTGGAAGTGAGGACCTAAGAATTCCTTTAACCTCATTTTTATTTAAATGCAATTGTATTGCAGGTTCACCTTCAATAGAGAAATTCCTAATTAAATCAACATATAAGGTTTTCAGATTTTAGAACCTCTCACCTTGTTCAGGCAACCTAGAAATATGACTGATAGTGGTTGTAGAGAGATTGATTTGGACTCCCCTTATAGCTGTTTGATTGTCCCTCAGGTTTCTTAGGAACTCATCAACAATATCTTCTTGAAACCCCTTAATTTTTTCTAGAAATTCCAACCATCCTGCATTCCTCAGAATGTCTGCTACAGCTTCATCCTGCAAAAGGCCCGTAGCATTTTCTGGTTCTGATTTCTTCTTAACTCCCATTTCTAAATTCTTTTCCTATCCTCTGTGCTTACAATCCTTTCTCACTCCGTAGGCTCCGAAGAACTGTTTTAGCTGACTCTGTTCTTCAGGGTATGTTACAGTTTAAATGAGGATTATTATGTCAATTCGCTTAACGGCTTAGGCTTATGGAGAAAGAACTGAAAATCAGTTAGAGTGTTTATGTGGTCATAAATAAAGTAGAGTGATGGGACACTCCGTAGGCATGGTGATAGTACAACAAAGATGGCGGTATGCATGAATTTGGAAAGGAAAATGATGGTAGGAGGACGTGTCATAATGATGGCACCCAAAAATAGAATGACAAGATAGTTGCTATTTAATGATTAATTAAGATAAAATTACCTGAACCATTTTTAATGATGAGGTGTGATGTACTTGGCTGAGATGCTGCGGCGTTGATGAGACTGGATGCGACGTGGCACCTGAGCAGCTTTTTGTGGCTTGAGATGACATCAATCACCTTCATTGTCACAGAACTTGCAATTATTCCCGCTGAGTGGTTCAAGAATCCATGTATCCTGGGTGACGTTAGTGCAGTCTTTGCAAGTACCTATGCAAACGAGAGTAATGATTTCTCGCGAGATGCGTGTTGATTTTATTTTATTTCTGCCATAAAGTAGAGGATGAATCATGATGACATCATAAAATGACATTTCTACTTTATTGCCTAGAGAGGTGGGTCCCCTCCCACTTATTATGGTTGTAAATAACTCTTTATTGGTGGAGCGTCAGAGGTGCTCCTAGTTTGTGAAGCGCTGGAGGTGCTCCTAAACTATGAAGCGCCGAAGGTGTGTTTGAGTAACTCCTGGCACCTAATCACCTCCGTAGCTTGATTATTATCAATTGGCATGAAAAAGGGAACCACCATTTGCTGGTTTTCAATTCCCTTGGTCGAAAAAGACAGCCATTTACTGGTTTTCCATGTTCCTCTATTTTTTTTTAGAAGGCCGCCATTTGCTGGTTTTCAACCTTTTTTTTTTTCCAGAAGGCCGCCATTTGTTGGTTTTCAACCTTCTTTTTTTTTTAGATCAAAATCGTGACAGAGGAGGTATCCCCTATATCAAAGTACAAATCATTGAGGAACTCTTCTTTAGTGGATGGCCTTTTATAGAGTCTGATTCGGTGGCCATTCACTAAGAATGTGTCTGTGCTTCCATCAATAGGTTCCAACAGTACTGTTCCATTTTCAAAAACTTCCTTTATCTGATAAGGACCCATCCAATGAGTTTGTAATTTCCCTTTGAACTCCTTGAATTTAGAATCATAAAGAAGAACCCAATCACCTTGTTGAAATGTCCTCCTCTTGATGTGTTGGTCATGCCACTGCTTCCTTTGATATTGAATCAGTTGTGTTTCCTGAATGGCCTCTGTCCAGATTTCTTCCAACTCATTGAGCTGAAGAATTCTGTTCTGTTGGGCTATGGACAATGGTAGACCAATATCCAATGCAATTTTAAGTGTCTGGAGTTCAAATTCCATAGACAGAATAGGCTTTTTCCCATAAACTAATTCATATGGTGAGAACTTTGTTGTGGACTTCCAAGTGGAATTGTAAGCCCAAACTACTTCAGGTAATTTGTTAGCCCAATCTTTTATGTTCATTGCTACTATCCTTGTCAGAATATTTTTAAGTTCCCTATTAGTTACCTCTACCTACCCATTGGCTTAAGGATGGTAAGGTGAAGATTTTTAGTGCTTGACCTAATATAAATCTGTGAATGCTCTGATTACATGTGAAGTAAACTGAGGTCCTCTATCTGAAACTATGGATCTTGGGGCTCCAAACCTCAAGAAAATCTTATTATAAAGGAAATCAACAACATTTTCTTCTCGTGCAAATTGTAATGTTTGAACCTCAGCCCATTTAGTCACATAGTCTGTGCATACTAGAATATACTCATTGCATGATGATGGTGGAGAAATTGGTCCCACAAAATCTAGACCCCACTGCTCAAACGGTTCCATCATGACTTGAGGATGCATTAACATCTCCTGGGTGAAGGTTGGTTGTCCCATCCTTTGGCACTGGTCACACTATTGCACATACTTCTTAGTATCCTTATGAAGAGAGGGCTAGTAGTAACCAGCTCCCAGGATCTTGTGGATAGTTCTGTGGGAAGAGTAATGCCCACCAGATGGTTCATCATGACATGCTCTCAATACATCAAAAATTTCATCAGTTTTCAAACACCTGTGTAAAATGAAATCAGGACCACATTTAAATGTTCAGCAATCCATTTAACCATTTGTAAGATAAGCTTTCCTCAACTAAATGTTTCTTCTATTTTGAGGTAAAATGGGATGGATACAAGCATGTAGCTAAAAGATTAGCTATGTCAGCGAACCAAGGTACAGTAGAGGAGATAGCAAAAAGATGTTCATCTGGGAACCTGTCCTCCATTGGTTGGTTTTCTCCTCCTGTATGCAATCTTGACAGAAAATTAGCAACCAAATTAAACTTGCCTGGATTATCAACTATGGTAATATCAAATTCCTGCAATAGAAATAACCACCTGATGATCTTTGCACCTACTACTGGCTTATTCATTAGGTACTTGATGGCTGCATGATCAGTGTCCACAAATATTTTATATCCAGTGAATAATGTCTAAATTTGTTTATAGCATAGATGATTGCCAAGAATCGTTTTCAGTTGTGGTGTAATTTCTTTCTGCAGAGGTAAAGTTTTTACTGATGTAATAAATGGCATGCATACTCTCTCCTTCCTCCTTTTGTCCTAAAACTACCCCAATGGACTCATTTGAAGCATCAGTTTGTATGTGAAATGGTAAAGTCCAATTAGGTCCTCTCAAAACTAGTGTGACAGTAAGCTTCTCTTTCAAGGTTTCAAATGCTGATTGACAGTCTTCTATCCATAGAAATTCTGTGTCTTTGTTAAGCAGGGTAAGCAGGGGGTGGCTGTTCTACTGAAATCTTCTATGAATCTCCTATAGTAGCCTGCATGACCCAGAAAACTTCTAACATCTGTTTGACTTTTGGGTAAAGGCAAATGTGTGATCACTTCTATCTTGTTTTGATCCACTTTGATCCCATTTGCTGAAATGTGGTGTCCCAATACAATTCCTTCCTCTACCATCATGAAGCACTTTTCATGGCTAAGGGATAATTGATTTTTCTCACAACATTTCAGTACTTTCTCAAGGTTTGTGAGAGCTTCTTCAAAATTATCCCCATACACAGTAAAGTCATCCATATAGACCTCCATGCATTCATTAGCTAGTTCAGCAAAAATGGCTAAAACAAGTCTCTAAAATGTAGCGGGGGCATTACATAGTCCAAATGGAAGAACTTTGTAAGCAAAAGTTCCTCAAGAGCAGGTGAAAGTGGTTTTGTCCTGCTCTTCAAGTGCTACTTGAATTTGGTTATACCCACTGCATCCATCTAGAAAAGAAAAATACTTTCTCCCAGCAAGGTTGTCTAGTACTTGGTCAATGAATGGTAAGGGAAAGTAGTCCTTTTTTGTAGCTTTGTTTAGCTCCCTATAGTTAATACACACCCTCCATTTCCTATTCTTTTTAGGCACTATGACTAGGGGTGAGACCCATTGATTGTCTGAGATTGGATATATAAACCCTGCTTGCAGTAATTTTTCTATTTCAGTCTTAACAATGTCTTTTAAAGCAGGATTCAATCTTCTTTGGGGTTGTACGACAGGTTTAATATCCTCAGTGTATATATGATGGGTACAAATCTCAGGAGGGATGCCCTTCATATCTTGGTATTCCCAAGCAAAAGCTGTTGAATGGGAATCAGAAGTCGGATAAGTTTTTCTTCCTAATTTGTTGTTAACTGAGTATTGATATTAAGTGTTTTCCCTGGTAAAATCATGACCTGTTCTATGATTTGATCCATAAATGTAGTTAATCCATACACTGGAGTCATGGTATTGAGGGGACAAGAATGTGGAAGCAACATGTGGAACATGGCTAAGTCTCTGCAAAAGGTCTCCCCACAAGGAATGATAATTCCTAGGGTACAATGAGTAGAAGTAAGAAGTTCTCTCCTAGAATCTTGGGCAAACTCCATTACATCCTCATTGATTAGGATGTGGGTAATGCCTTCTATTGTATCATAGTAGATTTCTTCTTCCAACTCTCCCAGATGTTCCCTGATGGTTACCATAGCTACTGAGGCACTGTTGTCATTGTTATCTGGTTCATCCACCCATACTCTTCCTATACAATGTATTGATGGTTTAGCTGGAGGATACATAGATATTTTCTTCAAATATATCCCATTAGAAATGACCATATCACCAGTTCAACAATCAATAGATGTTGCAGCTATAGCCAGCCATGGTCTTCCTAAAATCAGTGGATAAGCATTTCTCTGGTTTCTCGCTTCTAATATCAGGAAGTCTACTAGAAATTCCCATGATTCTATTACAACTGGTACATTAGTGATTACTCCTTTCGGAACAACTACTGACTGGTCAGCAAGTTGAAGGATTGTAGTTGTGGATTGGATACCTGATAGAGCTAATTTGTCCATTGTATGAATCGTCATCACATTAATTGCTGCTCCCAAATCAACCAAAACATTTGAAATTTTTACCCCTAAGATGAAAACAGTTATGATAGGATTTCCAGGGTCTCCATATTTTGGGAGGAGCATTTCTCCCATCAATAGATCTACTACTTTCCCTTCCACTTGGATTGTAGAAGGAAAGTTTTTCTTCCTGCCTTGTGTTTTGACACAATGCTGTTTAATGAATTGATTTAGTTCTAGTACATCTCTGATTGCTTGGAGGAGAGGAATTTCGATGTTTAATTACCTGATTTTTTTGTAAAAGTTCTGATTCCAAGTTGGGTTGGACTTGTTTTTGTAAGATCTTTTTTTGGGGAACATGTTGTTTGAGCTGTTCTAGGTATGGTGCTAGTTTTTCCATGTCCGGAGCATCTCCGGAGCTTTTATCAGAATTGTGTCCAGGAATGTTCTCTAAAGTCGGTCTTTTAGGAGCAACTTCAGAGTTATCCAGGGATGATTCTTTTAGCACTTTTTTGGTAGTAATCTCCTCTGGGAGTTGAGTGGATGAATTTTCAGGTTCCTCATCATTAGTTACTTCAACTATAGCTGGAGGAGATGGTCTTGGGAATGCTTTCCCAGAACGCAGCTAGAGATTATTTGAATATATAGCGTTAATACCAGCCATATTTTCTTGCTCTGTCATGTAAACAACTGCTCCCTGTTTATTTCATGGGTTTGGTATAGGCTGAGCTGGTAAGGGTGGTTGGCTAACTGGCTCATTTTATGATTGACCTTGTGTGTTGGAGGGTCCAATTAGTAAAGCTTGTTGTTGAGGTTGGAAACGTCTAGGTTGTCCCTAGTATTGTTGATTATATCCCTGTTGAGGACCCCATTGAGGTTGCATGTTTTGTGATCCAAACTGTGGTGGCCACTGTTGATTTCCCCAATGCTGATTTTGCCAATTTTAGTTTTGCCAATATTGGTTTGGCCAATCCTACCGTCCCCAAGGAGGATTATTCTAAGGCCCATGCCAAGTTGGATTCCATTGATTATTTCCCCAATTAGAAGGACCCCTGTAAGAAGGCTGGTTTGGATACTGATTATAAGGGAAATTTCCAGCCTATTTTTTCCCCACATAGTTCAATTCTTCTTCTATTACAATTTTCTTCTTACTCAACCTTTTCAAGGCTGGGAGTTGACTACATTGATTGGTAGGATGTTCCCTGTCACAGATCTGACAAATCTCTGATTTGTCTAAAGGGCATTCTCTCAATAGATGCTTGTTTCTACACCTAGGACAATAGATGGAGAGTGGTTTAGTTCTATTTTAATCAGTTGTTCTAGTTTTTTCCTGAATCCCATCCAATGTGGTATTTAATTGGACCAAAATATCTATTTTTAGATTTGCGATCTCTTCTATTAAATGTCCTAATTCATTCTTCACTTTGAAGGTTTTGGATGATCTCACTCCATCTTGGGTTCTAGAATAGTTCCTACAGAGTTCTTCTATAGTAGGTATATCTATTTTGTTGATATTTCCTTTTCCCATTAGATCCAATGCCTATTTTGATTCTTTATCTAATCCTTTTACAAACAGGGTTCTGGCCAAAGAGTGATTTACTGGGTTGCCATACCTTCTCAAGGCAAAGTTAAACCTGTTCACATAGTCCTCTAAGGTCTCTTCCTCTCCTTGTCTAATTTTAAACAATTCCTCATTTTTATTACTAACTCGAGAGTAATCTTGGTACTTTCCTAAAAACTCTATTTCCATCTGATCCCAAGAATGAATAGAGTTTTGGGGTAAACCCAAAAACCATCTCATCGCAGAATCTTTCAGGGTTGAAGGGAACAGTTTGAGTTTTTGGTTATCTGATCCATAATCATAAGTTTGGCATATTACTTTGAATTCAAACAGAAACTGATCTGGATCCTCAAAAGAAAGACCTCTGAAATTTGGCAAGTGTGCTGGTGAGATATTTTTCATAGAAGCATTGTCTCCAATAGCTAGAACAATGAGATATGAGAAGGTTCTTGGATTCTAATTTTCCTCCTCTTCATGATTATCATTATTATCATCCATGTTTAGTACTGGTTCTTCTCCTTTAGGTTCTATCAAAGGATCTTCCTGAAACTATTGTTGTAATTCTTGGATATAATTAGCAAGTGGAAGATTTGGAGGATCTAAGGGATTATTGATTTGAGGTACAAATTCCAAGGTAGGTTCTAGGTTTCTTTCTTCAACAAGATCTTGTGCCACTCCATTGCTTTCTCCTATAGTTTGTTGATGGGGTGTCTGTTTTATGTATCTTCCATTTGAATCTCTAGCTCTAACCATACAAATCTAACCTAAAAACTGTTTAACTAAGTTTCCCTAATTAACACAATAATCCTCGGCAATAGCACCAAAAATGACAAGGGGTTGTTGTACCTCATCATTTAATCATATTTCAGATGTCAAAATCCAGGGCTGTGTCCTCAGCTATCTGCAATTAGGGATTCTATAGTTCTAGTTTTCTCTAGCTAATTCTAATGACTTTTACTAATTTAAAGAGATTGATCTATCTGCTTACTAAGTGAATTCAAAGAATGTTGAAAACAGAATTGAATAGTAAAGTACTCAAAGCAAATCTATAAACTACAACATGCATCTATCTATCAAAATTAGTAAGTATTCTATAAAGCAAAATCTGAAACAACAAAATAGTGGTACTAGCCTTTTGCCCTGGTGGTGAGAGTGAGCCCTGCTCCACACCCTTAGGGTTGAAGGCTACAGTAAGGAATCAACACAAAAGAATAAGATCACAACTTAATTCGGTCCAATTCCATTCACTTTGCATTCAGAGAAATATTAATATCCAAATTGAGATTACAGAAAATTAGAATAAAAGTCCCCACTTTCTGCTGCTTCTGTAAGTATATATAAAATGAGTGATGACATATCACCTATCTTATCTACCAGTTCTTCTATGAGATGACATCCATCTCTTTATTATACTAGTTGTCTAACTACGAAAAATAACCATGCAATAAAAAATAGATTGAGTGGAACAGAAGTCCACTCTGAATCTAAGTTTGAGTCTTAATACATTTGGGCAGCGAGGCCCTGAAAATATGGATATTAAATTAGTTTCATCATTAACTCATGCAAAAGCTTAAAAAGAGATGAAAACTCCCAGCAGTTAACTAAAGATGGCCCTTAATCACTCAGGTGATGATTTGAGTAATATGAGTTGTATCACGATCACCGCTGAAAGTGCCTGACCGACAGCTGTGCTGGAAAATTGCTCTATTCTAAAGAGGCACTGGAAATGTATGTCTCTATCTGCAGCTTCAGAGATATGTTTGTAGCTCCGAAGATATAATTGTGGCCTTCTTGCTTAGCTCCGGAGATGCTCCAGACTTCAGTCTAGCTCCGGGAAGGCTTTTCTTCTTTACTTCAAAAGTTCTGATGTCGTGGTATTCTGGTATTGTCTCCGGAGATCATTTAGGACTACCTCCGGAGATGCACAAAATTTCCATCCCAAACATCTACACCTATTGATTCCTTTTTCTGCATATTTCCATCAATTCCATGCACATTAGTCCTTTAATCAGAAATCATGATCTTAAGTAATTTATCTTCAATTAATCATTATTTAGAACAATCTTGCTAGCCTATTCGGGTGCAGACATCAATAAAGATGGGATCAGAAAGCGGAAAAAGAGAGGTAAAAAGATGTATTTTATGGGTGCTACTTGGCACTCATCAGTTTTCAATTCTTGTCCCCCTCAATTCTCCTACACCTTCGTGCAAATAGAGAGTAAAAAGAAAACAAATTTTCTGCCTCTGAGAGGTGTTTTCTCTCCTCTATGGTGTTTCAAATATATATATATATATATTTGGCACTTCATTTTTCACCTTTGGTTCCTCTTATCATTTAAATCCAAATAAATTGATCAAATTAGTGCTTTGGATTGTTGGCAGGCGAAAAAATTCAAACTACTCCGTTTCGCATGAAAATCGACAAGTAGGATTGGAAAGACGTCCCAAGGTTCCCCACAGAAGGATTTTGCTCCAACCTTCACAAAATTTGAAATTTTAAACTTTCCATAAATTGCTAGTCTTGATCAGAAAATTTTAAATTCTCTTAAACAGTGAAAGATATGACCCTAATTCCTTTTGTAGATTTTTTGAAATACCTCCAATAATACGCCTGTTAGAGGATTCATCATGAATCTTCACCAATCTTCTAGAACAATTATTTTCATGGAGACTACCTTTTGTGCATTGACACCTAAGTGTGACAAAACTGAAACTTGCACTTTTGACATGCCACACATTCCAAAAGCCATGAGATGCCAAAAGAAAACCAAAACACACTTAAACTGAAAGCCAAACCTTTGATTTGTTTTTGGTTGATGCCGATCGCCGGTTCACTCGGATGCTTCTGCATCAGATATGCCGAGTAGGAAGTTTGTGAGATTACACTCACAAATGTGGAGTTGAATTTCTAGATTGCAAGCAACCTGCAGTGAACTCCATTGCTGAAATGTGTGCACCAAAAATGATTTCTTTTTCCTCTTTTTCCAGCATCTCACCAGAACAAGCTTCACACTCCTCCAATGAACTTGCACTCTCTTCCTCCTTCCTCTTATAGACTTGCATCCACCATGTACCATCCTCCTCCTCCAATGATTCTTTCTATTCCTATCCTCCTTCATGGGATCGAACCCACCATCATCAACCAACCACCTCCACTAAACAAACTCACCACTCTTTTCATCTTCCATGGGTTTTAACCCACAAAAATACAACCATGTCCACCAAATTCCCTTATCATACACATCATAATAAGAAACATATACATTCAAATATGCCCCTACAACATCATGGAAATCAACAATTTCCATATGCTCTTCTCCATACTCATCATCTCTCAACATTACAAATGAATGCAAAACAATATCATCACAAAATGCAAACAAATTTACGTCTTTCTTCACTGCTGTAGTATTTCTTTCATCACCTTCATCTGCAACCTTCATCCACTCATCTTTTTCTATGAGGTTTCCATCTACCCCATCTACTCTCATCACCATCTTCATCACTTCAACTATTGTACCAAGTCTCCCAACTGTAGCATCTTCAACAACTTCTTCACATAAACATGTTGCATACAAATTTGCATCTTCATTTATTTTCATCCCGTCCTTTTGCAACTCCTTATCCACCTCAAAAACAAACAAATCCCCATCAATTTCCTCTTCATACAATTTAAAAAAATTAGAAATTACTTCTTCACTCTTAGCTGCCCTCATCTCCTTCAAGTGTTCACTCAAACTGAACAATTCTTCTATCTATTCAGTTTCTTCTTCAAGCAAATTATGCTCCTGATCAACAAACAAATCTACAACATCCTCATGGAAATGGAAATATTCCATGTATCTACCTCCTTCTTGTCCTTTATCCTCTATCATATTCATCATTTGAAACAAATCAAACTCAAAATTATCAAATTTTACCTCATTTCTTTTCATTGTCCCAATTCTTGTACCTTCATTTTCTGCTACAATGTTCATCTCTTCACGGTCTCCTATCCAATATCCTTCAAGCATTTGGTTTATTTTCTTTATCTCCTCTTTCCATAGGAGATCATTATCTTCTTCTTCCACTTGTTTATCAAATCTAGGGCCTTCCAACTTTGTGATTTCTACCTCTACATCTGCTATAACTTTCCGCTACTCAGCTACAAGTTTGTGTCCTTCCGCTTATATCTTTGTATCCTCCAAAGGATCTATTGTTGCTATTGTTACATAAATTTCATCTTCTTCTTCTATGTCTTTCAAAAGACATACCTCTACTGTGAACTCTAATGCTTCTACTCTTTTCATTTCTTCATGAATTGTCTCTTCACCACATCGCTATCCCACATATTTTATGCCCTTCCATGGGTTCTTCTTTGCTGTATTTTCATGTTTTACCTCTTCTTTTCTTTTAAAATAACATGCTACATTTGAATACTCTTTCTTCTTCCACTTTTCTCTCTCCTTGTCTCTTCTCTTTTTTGGTTTGCTTTCCTTTTGGAATGTATGGGTTGCTACCATATGTTCTTCTTTCCATGCCCCTTCTACCAAAGGGCGGCAACACTTCTTCTTCTCCTTTGCAACCTTGATTGCAATTTCCTCTCTTCCCTCTCGATCCTTTTGCACAAGGATATCCTCTTCTTCATTCTTCATATTCACTGCCACTTCTTTTTTCTTCTTTTCATCTTTCTCTTTCATGCCATCTCCATGACATGTCTTCATTGCAAACTCATCCCTCTTGGATTTGCCATGTTGCATGGCTTCTAATTGGTCACACCTCTCCAACAACCTATCAATCCTCCCAATCTTTTCAATCATTTATCTAAAGAATCCCTTCCTTTTGTACCTTCTCCAACCATCCCATATGACTGGCTTCCACACATGTATCTTCATCCTACTCACTATTGTAATCTTTTACATTACCTTGCAACTAAACTCTCACCACTATCCTCTACCCAACAAGGTATTGGAAGATGCACCTCTCCAAGACCTCTTCTACCCACTTTCTCTTGGTGGAAGAAGTCTGCACACCTTCTACCTAGCTTCATCTATGTTGGAGGACAACCAAAATGATTCTCACATAATCAATTCTCTCTCATGGCTTCACCACTTCACTCTTCACCACTCTTCACTCCTCTTCACTCGCAGGTCCTGGTGCATACTCTACACTCTCAAGATCTTGTGGCTCTGATACCACTTAATGCAAGAGGGGCTTTCACACCCTCTACGAAACACATGAGTATTTCACACAAATTCTCAATATCAAAGATCCACATACACATGTCCCTCAACATTACACAAACATATCTACACACATTCAGATGGGAAAATATTCTATCCAAAATATTATGATGTTATTTATTCAAACTAAATCAACATGCAAAATAATACAATTATGGCCTTCAATGGCCATCTCATCTACACGACCACTTATTTTTAATACTTCAATGCTTCCCTCTATTGCTCTACCTTGATCACTCCTCTTTGCTCTTGTTCAATTCCGTACCTTGTAGTTTTCCATCTATCCTTATACTTAGATACTGCCCTTCTCTCTGTTGTTTGGCTGCCCTCTTCATTTCTAATCTGCCACTTTATTTCTCTGTTGTTGTAGGTAATCATCCCCCTTTCTTAAATTCAAATCTCTCATTGCCTTTTCTATTCTATGATGTTCTAATATGATAACCACACTCTTCCCTTGGCAATAAAATTCATTGTTAAACTCCTTACCTACTATATCATCCTCTATTTTTATTGTCTTTTCTAAAACTACTCCTTTCCCTACACTTCTTCCTCTGTGTTGGTTATGCTCCTTTTCTTATAACAACAAGCAATAAAGAATTGAGGCAATGCCTCTCACTACCACCATTGGATTTACATAGAGATGGAAACATAAACCTGTTCTTTTCTTCCTTCTTCTGATAGGTAGGGACTTCTTTTTTATTGCAGTGATCTCTACTTCTTGCAAGGATTTTCTATTTTCATGGCTAGCATTCTATCTTCTCTATTTTTTTTAATTCTATTCTCCCTGGCAGCTTGTGGCGTTCTGTTTGGTTTCTCCCTACAAAGAACAACAAATGGTGCCTCAAAACCCACGCACCCAATAGAGGCATCCCTCACCATTTCCAACTGCAACTCTTTTCTTTTTATCTGGTAGAAATTTTTTATCTTGTTTTCAATTCTTGTCCCCCACAATTCTCCTACACCTTCGTGCAAATAGAGAGCAAAAAGAAAACAAATTTTCTGCCTCCAAGAGGCATTTTCTCTCCTCTATGGCATTTCAAATATTCTTTTATTTTATTTTTTGGTGCTTCATTTTTTGCCTTTGGTTCCTCTTACCATTTAAATCTAAATAAATCGATCAAATTGGTGCTTTGGATGTGCAGAACCGGGTGTCGACGGGTGAAAAAATTCAAACTACTTCATTTCATATGAAATCAGCGAGTAGGATTGGAAAGACATCCCAAGGTCCCCCGCAGAAGGATTTTTCTCCAACCTTCATAGATTTTGAAATTTTAAACTTTCCATAAATTACCAGCCTTGATCAGAGAATTTTAAATTCTCCTAAATGGTGAAAGATATGACCCTGATTCCTTTTGCACATTTTTTGAAATGCCTTCAAGAATATGCCTGTCAGAGGATTCATCATGAAACTTCACCAATCTTCTAGAACAACTATTTTCATGGAGACTGCCTTTTGTGCATCGACACCTAAGTGCGGCAAAACTAAAACTTGCACTTTTGACATGCCACACTTTCTAAAAGCCATGAGATGCCAAAAGAAAGCCAAAATGCACCAAAATTGAAAACCAAACGTCTAATTTGATTTTGGTTGATGTTGATCACCAGTCCGCTGAGATGCTCCTACATCACCAAAGCTGCAATGAATACATCACCATATTCCTTCTTGGACTTAGAATCAGAATCAAATTTTTTCTTTTTCTTCTTCTTTTCTTCTTTACACTCCTTATGGAAGTGTTGAGGCTTACCACAATTATAGAAAATAACTTTGGACTTTATAGGAGGTTTGGGTCTCCGCTTAGACTTCGATTTGTCACGCTTCTCATTCTTCTTACCTTTTTCTTTAAGCATTCCATGAACATTTAGTGATTCTTTGGCACTGATGGACACCTTCCTCCTCATCTCTTCAAAAAGCAAAGAACCCACAACATCTTGAACTTTCAAGACAACATAAGTAATGCCAATAGCCATAACAAGAGAATCCAATGAATCAAGAAAAGAGCAAAGCATGATCTGACATCTCTCCTCCTCATCTATTTTTACACTAATTGATGTCATTTGAGCCACCAACATATTGAATGCTTCCATGTGGTCTGAAATTCATCCACCCTCTTCCATTCTTAAGGAATACAATTTCTTCCTCAAGAAAATCTTGTTCACTAAAGATTTGGCTTGATATATCTCACCAAGTTTCTTCCATAGTTTCTTCGTAGATGACTCCTCATGGACATTGATTAAAATAGAGTTTGACAAGCACAATCTGATTAGACCCTTAGATTTATGGTCCATATCATCATATTGAGCATCCAAAGTAGCATATGTAGGCCTTGAAACATTCTTATCAATAGCATCCCACACATCTCGATCAATTAACAGATCCTCCATCTTCAGCTTCCACATCTCAAAATTATTACCAGTAAACTTCTCTACCTCTATTCTCCTTGATGTTCTTGCCATCTAAAAATTCTGGCAACAAGATCACAAAGTATCTTTTGCACAAGCTCCCACTCAAAACTAGATTAGTTCAAAAAACCCAACAACTCACAATTGAAACCAAAGGTGATCAAGCTTTGATCCCACTTGCAAGGAAGCTAAGGTAGCAGAACAACTTCCTACACTAATCTTGAGAGGAGGGATATGTAAAACTTTTCATATCTTTACAACAGTTACATATATTATATAGAAATAAAGATAAATAACAATCATACTATAACACAGTAATTACATGGGGAAACCCTTTCGGGAGAAAAATTGCACACTCCAAAAGACACCCAATATATTATTCAGAAATCAACAAGATTACATTATACTTGCAGAGCAAGATTTCATAGGAGTATAATCAATCAGAGATCCAAAGGCAACTCAACATCTATAAGACTCTCTCACACAACCTCCATCTCAAGCTCTTGATATATAGGAGATACAATATAGTAAACCATCAACAGTAATTACAAAACCATGAGCCAAAACCACCCAAAAGTGGCACCCAAATTATCTCCAATCAAAGATTCCTTGTGATGTTCCAAATCACACACCAACATGTGTAACTCTCTCCTTTACATTTCTTTTAAGTGTCCAACATATTTTCACATTTCCCAAAACCGAAGGCCATAATTTTTGATTCGGGTGTTCAATTGACAAACCGTTTGATGTATTGGAAAGCTCATGAAGCGAGCTACCAAGATATAACTCCATCAGTTACAACAACTTTTGGGGAATTTAGGGACCTCCAAGTGCCTCAAACCTGACCTAAAAACTTTTCTAGGAGTTTCAAAAATGGAAACTTTAATATCTTGCAATCCAGGTATGATTTTGGGTCAAAACTCACCCAAGATATTTATTTTGTAGTTTTGTAGATTTTGGGAAAATTTAAGGTCCATCTGTGCTCAAATGTAGACTTACTAAAAATAGTAAGCCCTATCATTTTTAGCCCATTTTGGAAACTTTGAAAGTTCTAAACCATTCTTCAAGATAAAGGGTGTTCGAAAAAATTGGGAAGAATAGTAACCTTTTGTAATTGCAAGGTTGAGACAGCTTTCCTAACGATCCAAATAATAATTTTTTTTAAACAAGATGCAAGTCAGGTGGAAAATGTTGTAAAGTCATAGTGGATAGCGGAAGCACTAACAATATTGTGTCTTAAGAAATGGTGGAAAAGCTGAAATTGAGGAAGGTGAAACATCCCACTCCATACAAAGTTTCTTGGATGCAAAGGGAACATCAATTGTTTGTAAGTGAACAATGTCTTGTAAATTTTCAAATTAGTAGTTATAAGGATGAAATTTTGTGTGATGTGATGCCTATGGACACATATCATATCCTTTTGGGTAGACCTTGGTAATTTTATAGACAAGTTGTACATGATGGTAGAACAAACACATATAGGATAAAGAAAGATGGAAAAGAGTATACTTTGAATCCACTAAGGATAAGGAGGGAGAAGTAGAAAATAGTCTCCTAAGATTTGTTTGATTTTTGGAAAGAAGTTTTTGAAGGATATCAAGAAAGAGGGAGCATGTTATGCTTTTATTCCTAAGACTACAGAAGCTATGACAATAGAGAAACATGAAGAGTTGCAAATAGAAATTCAGGAAATTCTGGATGAGTATACGAATATATTGATGAAGGATTTGCCATATGGATTGCCACCTATGAGGAGTACAAGTCATTATATGGACTTGATACTTGGTGCGAGTTTGCCAAATAAAGCACCATATAGAATGACACCTATGGAGAATGATGATATAAATAGGCAAGTATAAGAATTATTGGATAAAGGGATAATAAGAGAAAGTCTTAGTCCATGTGTTGTACTAGCAGTGCTAACATCAAAGAAGGATGAAGAATGGTGAATGTGTATAGATTCGAGGGCCATAAACAAGATAACAATAAAATGTAGGTTTCCATTGCCACAAATGAATGATATGATGGATTGTTTGAGTGGAGCTAAGTACTTCACGAAAATTGATTTGAAGAGCGGATACAATCAAATAAGAATAAGGGAAGGAGATGAATGGAAAACAACTTTCAAGACAAAGGATGGTTTGTATGAGTGGCTGGTAATGTTGTCTGGGTTGACAAATGCCCCCAACACTTTTTATGAGATTGATGAACGAAGTATTGAAGTCTTTCCTTGGTAAGTTGATGATTGTATATTTGGATGACATTTTGATTTTTAGTAAAACAAAATCTAAAAGCATTTGTTGCATGTTAGAGCAGTTTTGTAGAGATTAAAGGAGGAAAAGTTGCTAGTAAATATGAAAAAGTGTTGTTTTATGAAAGAAGAATTGGTATATTTGGGATTTGATATTTCTTGTGATGGATTGAAAATGGATTTGAAAAAGGTCAAAGCAATTATAGATTGGCCTTCACCAAAGAGTATGTTTGAATCTAGAAGTTTCCATCAATTGGTGAGCTTCTATAGGAAGTTCATAAGAAGTTTTAGTGGGATTTGTACACCTATTATGGAGACAATGAAAGGTAATAGGAAAGAATTTCGTTGTACAACAACAACATAAAAGATTTTTTAGTTGTTGGAGGAGAAGGTGATAGAATAACCAATATGGGCATTTCTTGATTTTGGAAAAGTGTCCCAGGTAGATTGTGATGCAAATGGGACAGTGATTAGAGGAGTACTTAGTCAAGATGGGAGACTGATAGCATATTTCAGTGAGAAGTTGAATGAAGAAAAAATAAAATATTCTGTGTATGATCAAGAGTTTTATGCAATTGTATAGGCACTCAAGAAATGGCGACATTATTTGCTACCCGAGGAGTTTGTATTGTATACAGATCACCATGCATTGTAGTTCATAAATAGTCAAGGTAAGTTAAATCATAAATACATGAAGTGGGTTGATTTTTTGCAACGTTAAATTCTTTTTTTTTGAAACATAGAAGTGGAAAATCTAATCAAGTAGTCGATGCATTGAGGAGAAGATGTTTGTTGCTGAATGAGTTAAGGGTAAATGTTGTTGGCTTTGATTCTATGTGGGAGTTATATGTGTTGCAAGTATGAGGTTAACCAGTGTTGTCATTGATGTCAACATACTCATATTGCATTGATAAGAAGGATTGGATGAGCTGTGTGCTGAGGTTATTGAGGAAATTAGTCTCAATCAGGAACAGTGAAAAATAATGATGAGAAGAAGGCAAAAGTACTCAATAGGTTGAGGATCAGAGGATGCGGATTAAAGGGTTTGTAGATGTGATTCTTGAGATGTTCCAGTTAAGATTTCAGAGGTCCTTATGAAGATCTGAAGAAGTTATGTTCGCTCAAGTAGAACCGGTTCTGGCAGGCGTTCAGTGGTGACAGAGTGTCACAGATTGGTCCGGTGAGCTCCAGACTTGCATTATCTCATTCTTCGGATTGCAGAGAGTGTTGAATAAGTTTATGTGAAGTGACAACTAGATTTGTTCATGGTTTGGAGGTCCAGAAGCACCTTTTTCATTATGACAGTGATGACAGACTGTGTTCTTGAAGTTCCGAATGAAGAACAGAAGAATTCGAGTAAGCTGATAAAGTGTGGATGTTCTTGATGACTCAGGAAAGGTTTTGGTGATCTTTGGATCATGTTCTATTCTTATTGGCGGTCCGCATTGAAGTTAGAGTTTGCATTCAAAGAATAACCATGGATATTGGTGTTCTTCTTAAGACTGGCCGACCGAATGTATTACATGTCTTGCGAATGATCTTGTAGGTGTTTGCCGACTTAGATGATTGTTCCTAAGTTGATGCCTTGTATAAATAAGGGTTTGTGAATTCATTTTGAAGTGTGTCTTGCGGTGATGAGAGTGATATAGTGAAGAGAAGTGTGAAAGGCAGAGCAGGAGTTTTTGGGCTTAAATGGAACTGATCCAGGCATGGTAAAGATGTCAATCTCTAGTTCAAGTTTGTAATACTTATTATCTTGTAGACAATGTGTCTCTTGTAGGCAGTGTGCCTCCTTGTGAGCAGTGTGCTCAGGCAGTGAGCCCTAATTGGCATGTGCCATCCATTTTTATTATTCTTCTAACAGAGAATAATCCTTGGGTTAATCACCCTGTGGTTTTTCCCTTGACCAGGTTTTCCACGTCAAAATCTTGGTGTCTAATGTGTTGATGTTTATCTGCTCTGGTGTCTATGCTTTATGCTTTCATGAACGGTTAATTGATATTCTATTAAATAACAAAGAAGAATCAAGTGTTTGAAGTAAAGCAAGTTTTTGTACAACTGATTCACCCCCGCCTCTCAGTTGTGTGCCCTAGATCTAACAATTGGTATCAGAGCCAAGTTCCTCTAAAAGGAGCTTAACTGCTTGAGGAGATCCAGGATGTCGTCATACAAGAAGGATAGTCCAAAGTATGATGGAACCAACTTCTCTCTTTGGAAAGGTCGCATGAAATGTCACTTGGAGTGTATGGGAAAAGCATTTGTCCATGGTCACAAAAGCATATGTACCTCCACAGGGTGGTTCGACAACTCTAAATGAAATCACAGATGCTGAAAATAATCTGCGGACCAAAGAGGCTCTTCTAAGCGCATTAACTGACTCAGAGCTCTCAAATGTTATTGACCTACCAACTGCCTATGAGATCTAGATTAAACTAGAACTTCTGCATGAAGGAGATGAGTATGTTAAGAGTGCAAGGTTGCAGAGTCTCAAAGGGAAGTTTGAAATATTGAAGATGAGAGATGATGAAAATATCACTAACTTTATGCCAAGAGTAAATGAGTTGGTGTGTGGAATTAGGAATGCTGGTGGAGTTTTAGATGAAAATGAGATTGTTGGAAAAATTCTCAGATCCCTTCCTATTGTCTACAAAATCAAGGTTGCTGCCATTGATGAATTTAGAGCCCATACAACTGTCACAAGAGATCAATTGGCTGGCAAACTAGCTGCATTCGAAATGACCGAGTTTGGAGATGATCCCCCCAAGACTGAATCTACATGCAAAGCCAGTGCTTATGTGAAAGGCAAACAAAGATTTGATCCGGGAGAAAACTCTTCAAGGAAGCTGTCATGGTATGATCAAGAAAGAAAAGACATGGAAGAGGAAGAAGCAGAAACAACTCAACTTGAAGCCCTCATTGCAAAAAGACTGCCAAGAGGATCCGGTAAGTATGAAGGAAAATTACCTTTTAAATGCTTCAACTGCAATAAGATTGGTCACTTTGCTTTAAGATGTCCAAAAAGATCTACAAGGTCAAATTCTAACAGACAAAGGTTCCAAAAGAATTGTTATTATGTTCATGAAGAAGCTGATAATGAAGGAGTAACAGATGATGAATCAGAGATAGGAGACAAATCCAGAAATGAATGGGTGTTTATTGCCATCAAGGAAGAAGATCCAATATCCTCTGAATCTATCAATCATAAGGTTGTAGAAAGAGCTTTGGTTGCCCAAGTTGAAGAAAATGATGATTGGGTTTTTGATAGTGGATGCTCTCACCATATGATAGGTGACAAGAACAAGTTCTTAGATTTGGAAAGGTATGAAGGAGGAATGGTAAAGTATGGTGACAATTCTGCTGGTAGAATCAGAGGTAGGGGAACTATCTCTTTTGATGGAAAGAACAAAACCGGTAATGTACTGTATGTTGAAGGATTGAAGCACAATCTTCTTAGTGTTGGTCAGTTGGTGGACAAAGGCTATGATCTCTGATTCAAGAATGGAAGATGCAGGATCTTTGAAAGCTCCGAAACTGAGATTGCATCCGGTACTCAAACAAAAGGTAATATTTTCCATCTAGTTGGTACTAATAAAAGTTGTCTGTTTGTTCAATTTGATCAGAGTTGGTTATGGCATAGAAGGATGTGTCATGTAAATTTTGATAACATCATCAAGATAAGCAATACTCAGGCTATAAGAGATCTTCCAAAGTTGATAAAACCTACAAATAGTTTGTGCAAAGAATGTCAGCTAGGTAAACAGAGTAGAGTCTCATTCAAAAGCAAGGATCAGTCCTCTACCGGATTATTGGAATTAGTTCATACTGATCTATGTGGTCCGACAAGAATCAAGAGTATACAAGGTGATAGATATTTCATGTTACTGATTAATGACCATTCCTGGATGATGTGGGTTACCTTTCTAAAAGAGAAATCAGAATCTTTTGAGAAGTTCAAAATCTTCAAGGCTATGGCAAAGAATCAAACCGGATTAAATCTAAAATGTCTGAGGTCTGATAGAGGTGGTGAATTCACATCTGGTGAATTCATAGACTTCTATGAGAAGCATGGTATAAAGAGATAGCTGTCTACTCCTAGGACTCCACAACAGAATGGAGTAGTTGAGAGAAAGAACCGGACCATCTAGGAAGCATCCAGGACAATGATGATGGAAGCAAATGTTCCCCAGATGTTTTGGAGAGAAGCTGTCAGCACTGTAGTCTATACTCTCAATCGAGTTCAAATCAGAAGCAATACTGGTAAGACTCCTTATGAACTTTGGTTTGGCATCACTCCTACTGTGAGATATTTCAGAGTATTTGGTAGCAAATGTTACATTAAAAGAGATGAAGTTCTAGGAAAGTTTGATTCTAGAAGTGATGAAGGAATTTTCTTGGGATACTCCACTCAAAGCAAAGCATATTGATGTTACAATAAGAGACTGAGAAAGATGATAGAAAGTACAAATGTGAAGGTTGATGAAAGAATTGAGAAGCCCTCAAGGTTTTATGAGTATGATGAAGATGATCAAGATGGTGTTCTAGTTCAAGGAGCTCAATCCTCTCCTAAAAGACAGATTCAGACTGATCCGGTAAATCAGGAAGAAGAGATAGGTCTGAATGAGCCTGATCAAGAAATAGAAGTACAAGAAACTCCCAAAGTTCCAAGGTATGTAAGATTGAACCACTCTGAAGATCAGATCATAGGTGACAAAAGCAAAGGTGTGCAAACTAGAAGGAAAATTGCTCAAAATTTAGATAAATGTTGTCTGATTTCAAAGATCGAACCTAAGACAATAAATGAAGCCTGCAACAATGAAAATTGGACCAAAGCAATGGAGGAAGAGTTGATGCAAATTGAGAAAAATCACACTTGGGATCTTGTTTCTAGACCTAGTAACAAGAATGTGATTGGAACAAAATGGGTCTTCTGGAACAAACTAAATGAAGTTGGTGAAGTAATCAGAAATAAAGCCAGATTAGTCTGCAAAGGCTACTCTCAAATAGAAGGGATTGATTTTGAGGAAACCTTTGCTCTGGTAGCAAGAATTGAAGTAGTTAGACTATTTCTTGCATTTGCTGCCTTCAAAGATTTCAAAGTATATCAGATGGATGTCAAATCTGCCTTCCTGAATGGTGACTTAGAAGAAGAGGTGTACATTGAACAACCGGATGGATTTCAGTTATCTGAGCATGGTGATATGGTCTGCAAATTAAAGAAGGCACTGTATGGTCTAAAGCAAGCACTAAGAACATGGTATGAAAGGTTGGACAAACATATTTTGAAGTTTGGTTTCAACAAAGGTACTACTGATAGTAACCTATATTTCAAAATTGATCATGAAAACATCCTAATTGTTGAAGTATTTGTTGATGATATCATCTTTGGAGGAAGAGATAGTATGTGCAAAATCTTTGCAAACCAAATGAAAAGTGAGTTTGAAATGTCAATGCTCGGTGAAATAAATTTCTTCTTGGGTCTGCAAATTACTCAGATAGAGAAAGGAATCTTTATCTCTCAGACTAAATATGTGAAAGAACTTTTGAAGAAATTTGGAATGGAAGATTCAAAGCCTATGAACACTCCCATGGCTACCGGATATAAGTTGAGCAAAGATGATGACTCTCCTAAGACAGATCAGACAAAGTACAGATCAATGATTGGAGGATTATTGTATCTCACTCAAACTAGACCAGATATAATGCATGTTGTTGGTCTTGTGGCGGGATTCCAGGCTGATCCCAGAGAATCTCATGTCATGGCAATCAAAAGAATTTTTAGGTACTTGAAAGGAACAGTTGAGTATGGTCTATGGTATCCTAGAGATCATAACTTTTCTCTTCATTCATATACAGATGCAGATTGGGCAGGAGATGTGGATGATAGGAAGAGTACAAGTGGAGGAGCATTCTTTTTGGGAAAAAGGTTGGTTTCTTGGCTAAGTAAGAAACAAGAGGCAATATCCCTGTCTACAACTGAAGCTGAATACATTGCAGCAGCAGGAAGTTGCACTCAACTTTTGTGGATGAAGCAAATGCTAAAAGATATTCAAGTAGAATATGTGGAGCCTATCACAATTTTCTGTGATAATTCAAGTGCAATAAACATTTCTAAAAATCTAGTATTACATTCTAAGACCAAGCATATATCTATCAAATTTTACTTTCTGAGAGAGCAAGTGAACAAGAGTGAAGTCAGATTGGAGTATGTGCCCTCCAAGCATTAGCTTGCAGACATTTTTACTAAACCTCTTCCCAAGGACTTTTTTGAGTATCTCAGGGAGAAGTTAGGGGTCATGGCCCCTTCGGTGATGAACTGGGATGCACTGATGTGCATCAATCCGGTGGATATCACAGTCATATCTTGTGATCCAGATTGATGATGGGGAGCTGCTACTAAGGGGGAGCAGCTGGTATGATTCTGATGTGTTAGATTTGCAAGTATGAGCCCTTTGCCATTGATGTCAAAGGGGGAGAGAAGACATGTGAAAAACAAGTGGTTGATGATCAAAGGGGGAGTAGTAAAGGAAGAGAAGACATGTGAAGAGTTGTTGTTGATAGGGGGAGCTGTGACAAAAAGGAGAAGTTCTTGTCTTGATGGTTTTTCACATCATATGTTGCCATCAATGACAAAGGGGGAGATTGTTGCAAGTATGAGGTTAACCAGTGTTGTCATTGATGTCAACATACTCATATTGCATTGATAAGAAGGATTGGATGAGCTGTGTGCTGAGGTTATTGAGGAAATTAGTCTCAATCAAGAACAGTGAAGAACAGTGATGAGAAGAAGGCAAAAGTACTCAATAGGTTGAGGATCAGAGGCTGTGGATTAAAGGGTTTGTAGATATGAGTCTTGAGATGTTCCAGTTAAGATTTCAGAGGTCCGCATGAAGATCTGAAGAATTTATGTTTGCTCAAGTAGAACGGGTTCCGGCAGGCGTTCAGTGGTGACATAGTGTCACAGATTGGTCCGGTGAGCTTCGGACTTGCATTATCTCATTCTGTGGATTGGAGAGAGTGTTGAATAAGTTCATGTGAAGTGACAACTAGATTTGTTCATGGTTTGGAGGTCCAGAAGCACCTTTTTCATTATGATAGTGATGACAGACTATGTTCTTGAAGTTTCGGATGAAGAACAGAAGAATTCGAGTAAGCTGATAAAATGTGGATGTTCTTGATGACTCAGGAAAGGTTTTGGTGATCTTTGGATCGTGTTCTATTCTTACTGGCAGTCTGCATTGAAGTTAGAGTTTGCATTCGAAGAATAACCATGGATATTGGTGTTCTTCTTAAGACTAGCTGACCGAATGTATTACACGTCTTGTGAATGATCTTGTAAGTGTTTGCCAACTTAGATGATTGTTCCTAAGTCAATGCCTTGTATAAATAAGGGTTTGTGAATTCATTTTGAAGTGTGTCTTGCAGTGATAAGAGTGATATAGCGAAGAGAAGTGCAAAAGGTAGAGCAGGAGTTTTTGGGCTTAAATGGAAATGATCCAGGCATGGTAAAGATGTCAATCTCCAGTTCAAGTTTGTAATACTTGTTATCTTGTAGACAGTGTGTCTCTTGTAGGCAGTGTGCCTCCTTGTGAGCAGTGTGCTCAGGCAGTGAGCCCTAATTGGCATGTGCCATCCATTTTTCTTATTCTTCTAATAGAGAATAATCCTTGGGTTAATCACCCCATGGTTTTTCCCTTGACCAGGTTTTCCACGTCAAAATCTTGGTGTCTAATGTGTTGATGTTTATCTGCTCTGGTGTCTATGCTTTATGGTTTCATGAATGGTTAATTGATATGCTATTAAATAACAAAGAAGAATCAAGTGTTTGAAGTAAAAGCAAGTTTTTGTACAACCGATTCACCCCCCCCCTCTCAGTTGTGTGCCCTAGATCTAACAATATGAAGAAGATGCATATTTCAAAGAAGCGTGGGAAGCTTGTAAGAATCCAGTAGATAAGGATAGAATTTCATGGCTGGGGTATTTTATTCAAGAAGGGTTGTTGTTTAAAGGAAAGAGATTGTACATACCTTAGGGATCAATGAGGGAGAATTTGATGAGAGAAAAACATAGAGGAGGTCTGAGTGGACATTTTGGAGTAGACAAAACATTGGTACAATTGAATGAAGGGTACTATTGGCCTAGAATGAATCCAGATATAAATAAAAGGGTGCAAGGTTGCAGAATTTGCCAACATGCCAAAGGAGCAAGATAAAATATAGGTTGTATTAGCCATTGCCTATATCGGAGAGATTGTGGGAGCATAAGTATGGATTTTGTTTTGGGATTACCACGAACACAAAGAGGTAATCATTATGTATTTGTTGTGGTTAATAGATTTTCTAAAATGGTTCATTTTATTCTGTGCCAAAAGTCGAATGATGCTTCACACATAACTACATTGTTTTTCAAAGAGGTGGTTAGATTGCATGGATTGTTGAAAAACATTGTTTCAAATCGAGACACAAATGTTGTTGGCCATTTTTGGTGCACCTTGTGGAAGAAATTGTGAATGTAGTTGGGATTCAGTTTAGCATACAATCCCCAAACTGATGGTCAAATTGAAGTTATGAATCAAAGTTTAGGTAATTTGCTAAGATGTTTGGTAGGTGATAAACCAAATCAATGGTATTAAATATTGGATCATGCAAAGTTTGCTTACAATAATTTAGTTAATCAAAGTGTAGGGAAAAGTCTATTTCACATTGTTTATGGTTATAGTCCTAGAGGTGTTGATGACTTGAGAGATAGTGTAGATTTGGTTAGAAAGAGTGTTGTTGTAGAGGATTTTGCTAAATACCTTCAAGAGTTACATACGGAAGTGGAACAAATTTGAAGAAAAGTGCCATGAAATACAAGGAGCATGCTAATATGTGTAGAAGGGAGCAAGAGTTTCAGGTAGGTGATTTAGTTTTGGCACATTTAAGAAAAGAGAGGTTCCCTTAGGGAATGTGTAATAAGTTGAAATGGAAGAAGATAGGACCATGTAGAGTACTGAGAAAGTTTTCATCCAATACCTATGAGATTGAACTTCTAGTTGGTATAGATATATCTCTCACATTTAATGTTGTTGATTTGTACAAGTATTATGAAGGAGAAACATGCACACAAGGGAATACACATTCAGATTTATAGGATGCACAAGGGTCGATACATCAATTGCATGAGAAGAAATTTGAAGTAGACCATGTTATTGATTCTTGAGTGGCCAAGAGAACAAGGGGGAAAGAACATATGGAGAATCTGGTCCGTTGGAAGAATAGAACAATAGAGTGGCAGAATGATGTGGCTACAAGAAATCTCATTCAACAGTTACAAACTAATCCTAGAAGTTTAGATAAGTTTTTTTGGAAGGGATAATACTTGTGGTATAAAGAGAGATTGTACCTATGCAAAAATTCCATCCTCAAACACAAGATTCTCAAAGAGCTCCAAGTTCTCCATTGGGGGGTCATTCATAATTTTTGAAGACATATCATTGAATCAAGTAGGATTTATTTTGGGAAGGGCTTAAAGGTGATGTTCAAAAATTTGTGGTAGAATGCTTGATATGTCAGAGAAATAAAGGGGAGATGGTTAAGAAACCTAGTCTCTTGTAGCTCTTAGTTATCCCCAACTAGTGGTGGGAAGAGGTCTCCATGGATTTCATCACAAGCCTTCTAAGTTCTAAAGGTAAGAGTGTCATTTTGGTAGTTGTGGATCGCCTCACCAAATATGCCCATTGCATTATCCCACCCTTTTATAGCAAGTACAATGGCAAAGGCATTTATGGAGAATATGCAAAAGTTACATGGTACCCCAAGGGTTATTGTTAGTGATCATGATCATATCTTTACTAGTAACTTTTGGGAAGATTTATTCTCTTGTTTGGGTACTTAATTAGCTCATAGCTCTTCATACCATCCTTAGTTTGATGGGAAAACAAAGGTTGTTAATAAGTGCTTGTCCAAGGATATCTACACTATTTTACTTTAGATAATTAGTCTCATTTGGTGGATTGGCTACCACTAACAGAATGGTGGTACAACACTTCCTTCCATACTTCTACAAAAATATCCCCATTTATGGCATTATATGGATACCATCCTCCATCCATCACATCATCGTTGAAGGTGACACCAAAAGTTTAGGCAGTGAGGATCACATGAATCATCAAACAAGGTACTTTTAGGACTCAAGGAGAATTTGGCCATGGTATAAAATAGAATGAAACAACAGGCATACCATCATCGTAGTGAAAGGATTTTTGAGATTGGTGATTGGGTTTTCTTGAGATTACAACCCTATAAGCAAATGTCCTTGAAGCAACAAATAAAGAGTAATAAGTTGTCACTAAAATATTATGGGCCATACTAGATTCTACAAAAGATTGGAAGTGTAGCCTTCAAGCTTGAGTTACCACCTGCAACAAAGATACGTCTGATTTCTTATGTTTCTTTCTTGAAGAAGGTGATTGGTCAAAAGATTCCTATACAAACTATATTACCATAGATAAATGAAGAAGGGAGAATCATTTTGGATCCAAAATTAATTCTCCAAATGCGCACAAAGAAGTTGAGGACTAGGACAATCACCGAGTATCTCATTCATTGGAAGAATTTACTAGTTGAAGATGCCACATAGGAAGATGAAGATTTTGTGTAGAAACATCCATAGTTGATTAGCATTGAAGACAATATTGCTTCTCTAAAGAGGGGTGAATTCTATGTCCTTAATCTTACATTGGTATAGGGTTATGAGTAGTCAGATTGTGGCTACCTTAACTCTTAATTAAGTTATATAATCATTAATATAGACTTATAGTTATTTAGGTTAGCCTAGGTGATATATTTTAGTATCTAAATTAGCTTGGGTGATATCCAAGACTTGAGTATGATATATAGAGGAGGTAGAGGTTAGTCCTTATCATAATATTGTGAATTATGTTCTTCATTTGAGACTTTTAGAGTTTGTCCCCTCGAAGTGGCATATTATTATCATGTATTTACATCATATTTACTATTATATTCTTCTATTTTGCAAGTTATTTCATTACAAACTCCATTGAAACCCAAACCCTTTGAACCCCAACCATCAAACTTGTAAAAGTTTCCCAAAATCTACATCTTAAAACCTAAACCATTAGACTTGTAAATTTAACCCTAGATATATAGGATATTTACCTTGTTTATCCTACATCACAAACCTCTAAGTTAAACTCCAAACCCTTCATCACAAAATGTGATGTGCAAATCCTATTTCCCCTTATGTTCACCAAACTATACATTGAGAAAACCATTCACTAGGTTCGTTAAACCCTTCATCTTAAAATTTTTAAACCCAAGCCCTAAAGATCTATACCCTAAGATTATTTATAGAAAACCTTGAACCCTAAATCTCTAACTCAAAATCTATTTAACCTCAAGTCATAAACAATAAATTATAAGATACCAATTGTACATGTCCTAAATGCTTTACTCCAAACATCAAACCCTAAAAAATCTAAACCCTACATTCAATTAACCCCTAATTCACCGAACCTAATTAAATCCAAAACCTGTAGCTTACCAAAGCTAAGTATATCCCAAACTGAGGTAGCAAACCTCAAACCTAAAGAAAACACTTTAAACACACTAAAACCTAAACTTGATAAACTATAAACATGATGAACCCTAAACACCACCCTAATCTCTAAATCCCAAACCTAGTTAAACTTCAACCATACATCACAAAATGTGATTTGTACAAACCTTATTTTCCCTAAAGTTCAACAAACCCTACATTCTACAAACTCCTAGTTCATGAAACTTAGTTAAATCTAAAACCCCTAGTTCACCAAACCTAAGCAAATCCCAAACCCCTAGTTCACCAAATCTAAGAAAATTCCAAACCCCTACCAAACCCTAAACCTAAAGAAAACACTTTAAACACCCTAACAACAATAAAACCTAAGCCATACATCACAAACCTATCCCAAACCTAGGTAAACTCCAAACCTTACAACACAAATTGTGACTTATCCAAACCCTATTTCCCATAATATTCAATAGACCCTATATTCTAGAAACCCTAGTTCAACAAACCTAATTAATTCCCTAAACTCTAGTTCACCAAACCTAACTAAATCCCAAATCCCTAGCAAAATCCAAAATTTAAAAACACACTTTAAACACCCCAAACCCTAACAATGACAAACCCTGAACCCTACATCCCAAACCCAATTAAAATTCAAACCCTACATCACAAAATGTGATTTGTGCAAACCTTATTTACCCTAGCTATGTTCCCCAAACCCTACATTCTAGAAACCCCAAGGAAACTTCAAACCTAAAGAAAACACTTTAAACACCCTAAACACAATAAACCTTAAACCGTATATGCCAAACCTAGTTAAACTCCAAACCTTAAATCACAAAACACGATTCAAATGTGTAACCTTATTTCCTTTAATGTTCACCAAACCATAATTGAGAAAACCACTTAGTAGACATTAAATTGTACATCTTAAACTCTAATCCTAAACCCTTAGCATTTACCCCAACCCTACATCTTAAACCTCAAACTTCAAGAAAAAGTGCTTTAAACACCCTAAACATAATAAACCTAATTTACACATATTGAGCAAACATTTTACCCCAAACCTCAAAACCTAGAAATTCTAAACTATACATTTTAAAAACCTAGGTAGAAACTCTAAGCTATTGATTTAAATCCTTGTCTCTTAGAAGAAACCCTTATTACTCCAACTTATCACTCCCACCTTTTGATATACCTATATCTCTAAAGCCAAACTACCTAATACACCACACCTTCATATATATATATATATATACACACATATATACCCAAAGGTATATGAAAGAATGATGATATGGAAGTGTGCTTCTCTCAATATACCAAACCTTTCGATACACCTTATGGTATGTAGAAGTAGAGATGAATGCAAGAGTAGAGTGATAGGTAACAATACAGTGACATGAAAATAAATGGTATTAAAAGGTCTTAGGTCTATATGAGGTTTGGCTATTGGAATTGTAGCACCCTCACTTCACTAGACCCTTTATGGGGAATCTAGTTTCGCCAATAATGACACACCATTGAAAGAAGAAAGGGAAAGAGATCTTGGACCAATCTATAGCCCTCAAATATACCTTTGGGGGCATCACTTCTTAACGTACAAGATTATTATAGAGTTGAAATTTGAGGACACCAAATTTATTGCAAGCATTTCCACTTCATGCCAACCTCCCAATGAATTTGCACCTTACACGTTAGCTAAACACCCCACCTAACCATAGTAATGTCATTTCAATCAAATTAGGATTATTAATAGAATTGAAATTTTTATAAGTTTGCTAACTACTATACCTAACTACATTAATGTCATCTCAATCAAACTAAAATTATTAATAGAATTGAAATTTTAGAACACAAAATTAATTATAAAGATTTCAACTTTATATCGTTATCAATACAATAATTTTAATTTTTTAATATATTCTATTTTTAATAAATATTTAAAAATAAACCTTTATACATCCCATTCAATTAAAAAAATTAAGATTATTTAATTATTGATTGAAAATAATCTTAATTTTTTTTTCTTTCCAAACTTAAGCTCAAAGCATAATTTAATTGACAAGTGAAACCTAAAATATGCTACCATAGTATTTCTCTTTTATTTTCCCCAAACTAATGAGACCTTGCCATATTAATTTGTGCCAATAATCCCTGGGGATATTTTAATGCCTTAGAAAAATTAAATTGGGTTATTTCCGAAATTAAAAAATTATTGTGATTGAGCATTACAATGCAATGGTAAGCAACGACCTAGGGGAGAGGGCCAAATAGTGGTGGGGTACCAATAGTTGTCATAGGATTGTCACATTGAAAGCCCAATATTTTAAATAATATGTTACTAGTAATTGTAAGAGAGGACCCAATAGCCCAATAGTTGAATAAAATATGACCATTAGATGCAAAAAGCAACAAATCATATGATGCTACATTGACACACTAAAAAACATGACTTAATACACAACTATTGGTCTAACTATTTTTGGGATCTATTATGACACCTCAACAAAAAGTATGTTGATGACACCTCAACGAAAACAGTATTTTAATAGTGTGTTACTAGTAATTGTAAGAGAGGACCCAATAGTCCAATCGCTAATACGTGCATTAGATGCAAAAAACAACAAATTATATGATGCCACATTGACATACTAAAAAAACATGATTTAATGCACAACTATTGGTCTAACTTTTTTTGGGATTTATTATGACACCTCAACTAAAAGTATGTTGATGACACCTTAACAAAAAGTATGTTAATGACACCTCTATATAGGTGAACAATATAATTTTTTTGTGCCAATATTACATGTAGTTACTATATAACCCATAAAATTAAGGTGGGCTCTCTCCCCTGTCCAATCTGATTGCAAAATACAACACAGGACAAGCTCATTTTATAACGTGGCATTGTGTTCACCAAAGGAACTCAAATTACCAGACGTGTAATGTTGTAGATTCATTCAAGGGAGGTGGAAGGCTCTTTTCCAGAGCATTTTTTCCAACACGAAATTGTTTATGACCCGTGAGACAAAGTATCGATCGACCATCCCATTAATTATAAATGGGCTCAGAACGCATGTTTATCTTCATATTCAATACAAATTTCCCAAGACGAAACAATGTGCAGGAGTATCTAAAAATCTATTCTTTCCGTACTTTTCCCAAGACGAAACAATTAGCTGTGAATTCAAAACTTTCTAATTTTCTCTGTTGCCTCCACTTCTCTGCTTTTTCTGCTGAACATTTTCAAAAGAAAGTGGAGTAGTGATTCATAACCACCTGTGGCTGCTACAGCAGTTGGTTATGTTCTCAATTTTAAGAGGGAATATGAATTCCTTATTGATCATCACTACTGCTATAAAACATACAGAATAGCTTATCCTACTCACAGCTATGTTTTTATTACTGATCCTGCAAATGTGGAGGACATGCTCAAAACCAATTTCACAAATTATGGCAGGGTATGTCTTTCTGTTCCAGATTCCAGAGTACATATTTACAGCTGTTTTCTTGCTCTTTGAAATTGCAAAAATCTCTGATTTTATTGAAGAAATAAAGTAAATATTGGTTAGTTATGTGAAAGAATTGAGGTAAAGGAAATTATAAGGTAAGTTGTTCTTTTGAAGGCTAGAAAAGGTATGTTGCACTTTAGATTTAATTATTTTAAATTTAATTTTATAATATTTATTATTAAAAAGTAGTTGTGTTTAAATGATAAGGTTATAAGGTTCTTTATCTAAGTTGGTTTTTTTGAAAAGTGTAAATGGTATGTTTTTGATGATGGTAAATTGATGGATTTTTGAATGGGCCTAAACCCTTATACAAAGAGAGATAAAACAGTGAAACATGAAACTAGCAGCACTACGGCTACACTACATCAGCAAACAATCTACAATGGTGCAGAAAGTAAGCTCAGACAAACAACCAGCCCAAAGAACAATGGGGAACAACCAACTCATTTTAGATTTAATTTTATAATATTTATTATTAAACTAGATTTCTTATTAATTGCACTCCATAAGGGGATTGTTTTTCCATTAATCTGCTATATTTTTAATGAAGTGTACAACCCTACTTATTGCATTGACCTTGTATACTTTTAATGAAGTGTACAACTCTACCTTTTGCTATATTTGAACCCATGATCTCCAATTCAGAATAAATAGGACTTTCACCACTGGACCAACTTGGGTTGCATAAATTGGTTATATTGAAGGAATTGAGTTACATAAACATGGACCGTTTTACCATTTACCCACTAACCAGATCACAGTTGATATTCTGTTTTGGCAGTCCACACGTCTGCCAATGCTAGATTGGAACTTGGGTCTCCTCATAGAAATGGCCTTTTCTTGTATAGCTTATAGTTAGTAATTATTAGTAACCATAGTTCATCTGAGCCGGTACATAGCTTAATGGTAGTATGGTAACAAGAGCTCATCTTAGCAGGTACAAAATGCTTAGTTGATATTCTCTTTTACCTGGCAGTATGTCCACTAGATTTAAACCTGGGTCTCAACATGGTAAGCACCCCTTTTCATATATAGCTTATGGGATTGTATTGATTCTTGTATTTTCCATTTGCAGGAAGGTATCAACCATGAAATTATGGAAGATCTTCTCGGGGATGGGATTTTCACTGTTGATAAGAGAAATGGAAGCTAACAGAGAAAATTAGCACGTTTTGAATTCTCCACCAAAGTTTTGAAGGATTTTAGTAGTGTTGTTTTTTCTTTTGAAAAAGTGCAGTGGAGCTTTCTGGAATTTTGTTAGAACTTAGAAGCATGTAGAACAAATCAAATAATTGAGATGCAAGTAAGAAAGAATACCTTCGGATGTTTTTCCGGGAGTAAAATTAATTTGATTGCAATCATCTCTTGATTTTTTCATGGGTATGGATGCATTTCGATTTCTACATAATACTTTTTCCAAATGGTTTAATCTATCTATGCAAGCCTTATTTTGTATTTGAAGTCTTTGGATTAAGTTTGGCTTGATATTCTTCTGAACTATGTACTAGATCCCCAAATCAGTTAATAGAGAATTATATTTTTTTTTGGGCAATGGTCCCATGGAGGGGGTTTCCCAAAAATTTCTCAGCAGGAATTGTTGGGTACATTCTTGGAGAGGATTTCCCTAAATTTAGGATTTTTTTAATAAAATAGTCCCAAGATATGATATTTCATCTTTGCTGCACATTTTTAAAAGTATGAGGGACCATTTTAAAAAATTTTCCCTTAAGGAAAAAATTCTCTCTGTCATGTAGCCATAGAACTCTTAATTAGGTTTTCAAACTTTCAATCCCCCTCCAGCAGCTTCTGAAAACCTTTTTCCTAAGCAGTAGCTATTGGGATTTGGTTTAGGAAGATTCCAATATTTGCATCTTGAATGAATAACAATTCATGTGACCATTTGCAATTTTCAAACTTTCAATCCCCCTCCAGCAGCTTCTGAAAACCTTTTTCCTAAGCAGTAGCTACTGGGATTTGGTTTAGGAAGATTCCAATATTTGCATCTTGAATGAATAACAATTCATGTGACCATCTGCAATGTAAAAATTAGTGTGATATCACCTTCCAAGAGACTCCATTTTCTTCCATGGAAATCAATTGCTAGTAAATATTTTGTTGGAATATATGCTCCAACATAAATAAATGTAACAGTTAACTTCAAATCAGAAATCTAAAGTCTCTTTGGTAACAAACATGGATAATACTCACTTATACTACAGATTATGAGACCTACGAGGCACCACCTTCTTCCAAGGAGATGGCCTCTCTTTATGGTCGAGGATTTTAGATCCTTTACAAGAATTGTGACTGTGTAGGTAATGGTTGCAGTATTAATCAACAAGGAATTCAAGTACCTATCGAATCTGCTTCGTGACATTACTCAAGTGGCATTAGATATAATCCTTTCAAAGAATCTAAAGCCCATAGACATCCTACTCTTAATGTGAATACAATATCAATGCTTAATTTGATATTCTCTGAGATGATTGACACTAATTGTCCTCTAGGAGAGATTCCTTTGGATAGCTTTTCATCAGATGAAGCGATAATTGAATTCTTGGGAGCTTATGACAATGTTCTCTGTTACCATCATAAACGTGGATTACCTTATTGTTTGAACAATGCTGCACATTTTGGAAAGTTCACTGGTATGATAAACACTACTCTAAAATCTGAGGAAGAATCTGAAGAATCACCACAATCACCCAACCTCCTAGACCATAGTACTCTGCTTAATGGAAAGACTATTGATGTTTTTATGGAGAAAGATAATGCTACCAAAGTTATTCCTATAGGTGATTGTTTAAATATGGAAGAAAAAACAAGAAATGGCAAAGCTCTTACATGATTTTCTGAATTGTTTGCTTGGAACTATTCAGATATGCCTAGTATTGATCCTCAGATTGTGACGCATAAAATCGCATTAAAACTAGATGCTAAGCCGTTTAAACAAAAAATCCATAAGATGAATCCTAAGGTTGCATTACTCGTTAAGGCTGAGATAGAAAAGCTTTTACAAGCTGGCTTTATCCACCCTATTGATTACTCACCTTGGATTTTGAATATAGTGGTCATTGCTAAACCTGATGGCCGTATTCGGATACATGTACTGCCTTTCAACATTTAAATATGGCTTCTTTAAAAGATGATTTTCCCCTTCCAAACATTGATATAATTGTTGATTCAATAGCATGCCATGAATTACTTTCCTTCATGGATGGTTTTTTGGTATATAATCAAATTTGTATAAACCCCCAAGATCAATATAAAACATCTTTCATAACACCTTGGGGTACATTTTGTTGGGTAGTCATGTCATTTGGATTAAAGAATGCTGAAGTAACTTATCAACGGGCAATGACTCTTATCTTTCATCATTACATGCATAACATCTTAGAGGATTATGTCGATGATATCCTTGCAAAGTCTATACGTCATCAGGATCATGTTACAATCCTCCATCAAATCTTTGAGCGAATTAAGAAGCACAACATGTACTTAAATCCCTAGAAATGTATTTTCGGTGTGGACAATGGAAAACTATTGGGATTTATAGACTCACATCATGGTATTGAGGTAGATACAAATAAAATTGACGCTATTGTTACTATGCCAGCACCTAAGAACATATCTCAACTTCGTAGCTTGTAAGGGAAGATACAGGCCATCTGCCGATTTGTGTCACAACTCATAGATAGGACTCACCCTTTTACTCAACTACTGAAGAAGGATTTGAAATTTCAATGGAATTCTGATTGTCAAAAGGCTTTCAAAGATTTAAAGATTTATCTAGCTAATCCCCATGTTTTACAACCTGTTGTCGCTGATAAACCTTTTCTTCTGTATACCTCAGCATCTAACAATGCTCTCGCAATTTTACTAGCCCAACATAACACTGAAGGCAAAGAATGTGTTGTATATTACATTAGCTGAACCTTGCTTGATTATGCAGTGCGATACACCATCATCAAGAAACATTTCTTATCTTTAGTGTTTGCAACACAGACACTTAGACATTATCTCTTAAATGCTGAAATACATGTCATGGTGAAATTCAATCCATTGAAGCATCTTTTCGCTAAAACTAACTTATTAGGTCATCTTGCTAAATGGGTGATGCTATTAACTAAATTTGATCTTAAGTTTATTTCTCAAAAAGCCATTAAAGGACAAGCATTAATCGACCATTTAGCCAAGGCACCTTCACCTTTTGCTATACAAAATCAGGAAACATTTCCCGATGATCAAATTTTAACTATTGATAAGGATGATAAATGGGAATTGTATTTTGATGGATCAAGATGTTGAACTAGTTCTGGTGTTGGTGTTATATTAGTACCTCCTTCGGGTAAGCCAATTCCTATGTCTTACCGCCTAAATTTCTAATGCACAAACATTGTTAAGTATGAAGCTCTCATTGCAGGACTTCGTGCCACTTTGGCTTCGGACATCAAAAACATCACTATATATGGTGATTCACAACTAATCATACGACAAATAACTAGATCATATCAAGTTAAACAAGACAAATTATCTCAATATCATGATTTTGCTTTGTCTCAATTAAAATGATTTACATCATTCTCAATCGATACTATTCCAAGGAAAGACAATCGACATGCGTATGCAATGGCAAGCGTAGCTTCCCTTATATCCCCTACTGATTCACCTGAGGAATATATATTCATCATTCATAATCTTAAGACACCGATAGTTAATGATGTCATAATTGGAAGTACTGATTTCTGTTGTAACACAAGTTTTGATGAATGGTTCTCTCATATATTCAACTATTTGTGCGATGGAACCATTCCTAACTCCAAATCTAAGAACACACGAGTTTGCCTACGCAAACTTGCAGTGCATTACATCATTTTATCTAATGTCTTATGTAGACGAAGTTACAATGGTGTCCTTCTCCGATGTCTGAGTAATTCAGAGATCCTGATAGCTTTAGAAGAAGCTCACTCGGGTGCCTGTGGAGGGCATTTTGGAGGAAAATCATTGGTACAAAAGTTATTACGAATGGGATATTATTGGCAATATATGGAACAAGATTCCTTTGCATATGTCAAGAAATGCCCGCAATGTCAACAACATAATCATCTAATCCTAGCACATGCTCAAGAATTTCGCGCCCAAGTTTCACCTTGGCCATTTTCTGTTTGGGGCTCGGATCTGATTGGTAAAATTTCTCCACCTTCCTCTCAAGGACATACCTTTATTATCACCGCTACTAATTACTACACGAAGTGGGTTGAGGCTGCTCCTTTGCGATCCATGACTATTGAAGTAATTTGTCGTTTTATACAAGATAACATTATCTCTTGGTTTGGTATATATTCCTCCCTAGTTTTTGACAATGGCACACCATTTAAGAACAAGGATGTGAAGAAATTTCCTGAAAAATATCATATTCAACATCACTTCTCTACACCTTACTATCCTCAATCAAACAGCCAAGCAGAAGCTTCAAACAAGGTTATTGCAAATTCTACGAAAAACTGTTAATAAACATAAAAAAGATTGGCATACTCAACTATCCTATGCATTGTGGGCCTATAGAACAAGTATTCGTACGGCTACTGGGAATACACCGTATAATCTTGTCTATGGCACTGATGCGATAATGCCTTTAGAGTTAGAAATCCTTCATTGAGAGTTTCCCTAAGAGACATTATTGATGATGATACAGAACGAGAAAAGAGATTACAAGAACTTGAGATGCTCGATGAATGATGTATAAACACTTTTGATCACCTTAAGGCGCATCAGAAAAGTGTACAACGATCATACAACGAATGTGTTATACATCATTCATTCGACGTTGGGGATTTGGTACTCTATGAGAATCAACGCAATGTGAATGCACCTCCTGGAGAAAAAGGAAAGTTCAGCCCTAATTGGATCGGACCGTATGTAGTTATTGAAGCCTTTGGATCAGTAGCGTATAAATTAGTTGATGAGAAAGGTATGCCGCTTAAAGAATCTATTAATGCAGCGCATCTCAAGAAATTCTATGCTTAAGATTCGTATGTTAAATGTTACTTTATAAAGCAAATTTATTAGATAGATTAGCTTCAATTTCGATAGGATATGAGTATTTTGACTTAATTCGTTTAACATCACATCGTTTGTTCAGTTAATCATTGTTGTATCTTGCTTATATATGTTTTATTAAGATCACTTTTGCATTAACTGAATATAGCATAGTATTTTTTGTTATTATATGTGAAATTTGTTAATCATTGTCGATTTTACTATAGGTTCTATAAAGAATTGTTTAGTATATCACATTAGCATTAATTACTTTTCCATATAAGCATTTAACATTTATCACTAGTTGCATTTCATATAAATCACATGTGATAGATTGAAGCATTGCGAATAGAAAATAAGAAAGCATTATATATATACATATATATCAGTTTGAATATACAAGAGTCTACTATCCCATACAACAAAATGGGATGTAGTAGTACATAAGATATATCACATAGCTGAACCTTAGTCACCGGTCCCCTCAGGACCTGGAGGTTTGCATGTGCTAGAAGGCTGACCATGTGTGGCTACGGATCGCGAGTGACTCCTAGAGACACTTCGCGATCATAACCCCCTGAGCTCACCTCTAAGCCTCATCACCTCGCCTTGTAGCTTCATATACATCCGCCGGTACTAGTCTCTCTATGTCTGAGCCCTGTTTCTGTCAACTCTCGCCTGACATAACTCAAGAAATAAGAGCTCATGAATGATAGGATCTCTCTCAGATGTAGGCACTGTTGTAGCCTGATCTCGTAGCGCCTGGAGCTCAGCCTCCGCACGCTCGACTCTCTGGATAGCCTAGTCTCTATCCTCTATAGCTCAATCTAAGTGGACTCCATAGCTAGTCTGTATCTGATGAAAGGCATGAATATATCTGGATGTCGCCCCACATATGGCTGTGGCGAATATCCCGCCTGCACCTGCTGCTCAGCTACATCGGTAGGTACTATCTCTACTATGACGTGACCCACAAAATCGTGCCATGCATCTGTCCCAACTGCAAAAAGAAAACAGATCTATATCAATATCTCATGTAGGCATCATAAATAATCATAACAATAACAACATCTATATAATAAGCATTGAACCTGGATCTCCATCTCGCCAAGATGGATCTCGGATCACTGAGAGTGTAATGAGCTCTGCAGCGTGCTTTGTAACTGGGGGCATAGGACTACTGGTCTCCCCTCACTCGTGTTGGCTTGATCTCCCAACAATAATAAGGGTTGGACCACAATCTCTCGACTGTGGCCTCGACTCAGTCTCATCGTCAATGTCCACCTCCTGCTAATCCCGTCGTGGTCTTGCTCTAAAGATATACTATGCTGGGGTCTCATCATCATCATTATCTGCATCCTCTAGATCATAGTATCTAGCAGTCACTGACTTCATCCTCTACCCCTATGTCACTATCATGACTGGCCCAAGGTCAAGGATTTCCTGTAGGATGACCAAGAGGAAAGATAGGAGCAGACCCCACTGTCTGCCACTAGGTCTGATATGCTTGGGTACAACCGACATCATCCGCATCAAATGCTAGCTCTACATCCTCGGTATCATCGTCATCACTAACAACTTCATCTACTATTGTCGGTCAGTGGGCACTGTTCACCCTGACTGCGTGGTGCAGTGACTAAGTGTAGCTCGAACGTATCATAGGGACATCATGTATGCATCTGAACTACCGCACCACTCTATTGAAATAGAACCAGATAATAATATGATCGAGGTGACTAACCATCAAACGATCCCTCTGCATCCTAGCTAACTGTCTTTGCTGGCCTGGCCATGGTATGTAGCCGCGATATGGTCTCTAGATGATGTCGCTGGGCTGTAGTCTATCAAATACAACTCTCTAGTACAAGAGATCACCATGTCTCCAGCATTTGACTAATGGATAAGCATGAACATGTGGATAGGTGAACATTGGCTCTATAGGGAATCATGTTGGCCATGTACACTTGATATACTCAAAGGCCCAGACCTATAGTAGAGTGCAAACTATCAAGCTATGCACCTCATATGGACGTACTATCCCAAGCCGTGGTAGAGGTGTGCAAACATACTGCGCCCCCATGCGTATACGGTCCTCTAATCCTCCATCGCTCTAATGGTGTGAACGAGATCCCCATGCAGGTGAGTATCTCATCCATCTGGTGCGACTACTAAGGCAATAGTGATAATCATGATCCTCTGAATCAAATGGATGTCAGCACATCCCTGCTTTAGTAGCCGGAGTTGAATGTGTCCTTGCTCTGCCTGAGCGACGATGCGACCTAAGCAATACATTTGACTCTCCCGAGTGTACTCCACTAAGCACCGCTCTACAACCCTCACTGTCTCTCCATGGATAGGCAGTTGCAGGATCCGGTAGACATCCTCTAGTGTGATAGTCATCTCACCTGTGAGAAGGTGGAATGTGGATGTATCTGCATCCCATCTCTCCATTAGGGCCATAAGCATGCTGCAATGAAATCTGATCGTGGGCATGAAGAACACCCACCATAAGCCCACCGCCTACAAGTGACCCCTCTCCTCATCAATCATAGTACTGATGTGCTCTCAAAGCAGCACCATCAAGCGATCGCCTATGTGCTCTCGCATCTCTGGGACGTCCTGCAGGTCAAACAGTAAGAAATTATATTAGTTCTCATCATTAAATCATCAATAAGTACCTAAAGTATCAATCAATGCCTGATCCTTAGGGCCCTTTTCCTTTCTGGACTTGGGCACCCTAAGAGGTCTTAGGCGCCATAGAGGGACACTGGCGCCCCAAGGAGACTAGAGCGCCTTGATAGAACACTAGCACCCTGGAAGGACTTGGGTGCCCTTGTCAAGGAACCCTGTCTGATAAGGCCTTAATGGCATGAAAAACAACAAAAATTATATGAAACAAGAAATAATGATGACAAAAGTACAAGATCAAAACCCTACCTCGGCCTCAAAACGTCTCTCTGCCACTCAAGCTCGGAGCATCTCCAGTCATGGAGGCTGGTACGGACATCGGCTCAGCATGGTCACTCTCCTCTTCTCCTTCTCCTTCTCTCCTCTACACAATGACAAGTAATAATGATTGGTGAAAAAGTGAAAACTCCCTTTACATATAGTAAATGGATGAGAATTCCTATCACTATCTAGGTGCAAAAATTGAACACTTTCACTCTTAAGCCTCTATCTTGAGCTGCCGAACCCATATTTTTGAACCGTTTATTGCATTGAAATCCTAGTTCTTCTCTCTTTCTACCCTAATGTGTTGTGCTTGGGTGTTGTTTGCTAAAAAAACCCTTGCAATGCATTTCTCATCAAGTTTCCTCCAAATTGATGTGTGTAGATATTCTCCTTGTTTCTCATTTTTTGACTAAGCAAGCAGAAACAAGGGGGCATATATCTCCCTCGATCTCCTCCCTCATCATGTCTCATCACTCAACCCCTTAGCGTTTATGAACTGACTTATTGCTGGTGGTTGCAGGTTGATTAGATTTTGATTTTCTGACAAGTGTTCCTTTGCAGGTTGTGGTTCCTAACTTTGTGGTCTTGCAGGATTACAAGCTTAGGGGCTTCCTCCTGTTATGCAACAACACTTCGGCTTCCTCTACAGTATCCTTTTGGGCATCCTTTTCATGATTGATGTATTTACTTTCCTTTAGTTGCATATGCACGTAGTGTCATATGGCCACTAAAGTGGGGGCTAAATGTTACGTTAGAAATTATCCTCCTGTATGGAATGGTACAATTTCTCTCGATTTAGCTCCCCTCCTTTGGTGTCCTTTTAAACCTGTTTATTTCTGGCCTTCCTAAACCCTGATTGACCTATGTCTAACTGAAGAAATGTTGTATTGTGAAGTAACTGATGACTGGAGGTGAAAAGAAAGTTTGGATTTGGGATTCCCTAGACCCCCTTAAGGCAAACTTGATCGAAAAATTAGGGCTTGGGCTTGGGCGCTCGTGCCCTAGCCCTACCCCATTTTCTAGGGTTTTGAATTTTGGCAAGGTGTCAGCACCCGCCGTACACCTCGGGATTCCATTTTCAAATTTTCGTTTTCACGTGATGTTGGCATGTTATTTTGAATAATTGATATTCCTAAAGTTAGGTATGTAAAGATATTTGAAAATCATTTTAATATACACAATCTACATGCAAGCTCTATGCCAAAACTCTGCGAAAATTTCCATTGAAGACCAGCAAATTGTTGAAGCTCTTTGAAGTTATTTGAATTTGCTATCATGGAGACATTTGATGGAGATTAGGAATCAAGATCTTGAGACTATCTTGCTCTTCTTAGAGTTTGAACACCTTTTGTATGATCGAGAGAAGGGTTGAATCCTCCAACATCAAGTTTGGGAATCCTTCATGGATATGGCTACCTCGCCTTCTTGTTCATGCAAGTCTTCATTGCTTTCATCTCCTTGAGGTGAAGTTGTGTTTGTTCATTGAGCGAAGCAAATTGTTGATCTTTCCTTGATGCTTGAGTCATCTAGGGTTTTACATTTCTACATACACATTGGTTAGATGAACACACACATTTGTAGATCTTTATCATTGGCTATTGTTGAGGTAGGAATACCAAAAATGGGGCTTGACTGAGGCAAGCTCCTATATAGCCACAACCATTTTTCACCTCCTTTTGTATGTGCAGATCACATTCGATAAAATCCAATGAAAAAGAATGACATGAAGATGGACATTGCAGATACAATCATCATAGAGTTTCAAAATTCTGGACTGCGATATTTACAGGGCTTTAGGGCCGATGCCCAAGCCCACCTGGACATATTCTTTGGGATTTGGGAGCTTCCGGGGACTGTCCAATATTTGGTGCAAAAGATTTTTACAGACGGAAAGTTGCAGGGCTTTCAGGAGGGTGCCCAAGCCCAGTTGGTCCTTATTTTCTAAGTGCACACTCTCTATACCTTATTCTCTGCATTTCTCTGATTTGTATGTCTATAGCTATCTCTGAGTTCAGTCTATTATAGTTACATTGTGTAATGAGGGTTTCATGGTTAGTGAGTAGAACGGACTTGTGAAATCCTGATTAAGACACTTATTCATACCTAGCTAGCATAGAGGAAAGCATAAGAAATATGTAGCTTGATCCCAAGCTTGGTTCTTATCTTCCTAATGCTTAGAATGTGAAAGAGTAGGGCTTGATTTGGTTTTAATTAACTATCATAATCCCACTTTTTCTACTAAACATTTTGGTGAACCTGTGCTTTAAAAGAATTTGCATCCTTTATAACATCAGATCTGAATTAGTTTGTTGTCCTAAATCACATTTAGATTGCAAACCTTCTTTTATGAAAGTGCATGCATTGAATCTTGAGTGATTTTCTTTATCCTTTCAATAAAAGAGTTTGAAATTACAACTTTGTGTTTTGCATAGTGCTATTCTATTTCATTTTTCAAAAAGTTTATGCTATGTCATATTATATTTAACTCTTCGGTTAATTAGAACATGCTATAATGTCTGATTAATTTTTACAAGACTTTCATGATTAATTTTTACAAGACTTTCATGTGTATGATGAGCCATTTAGTTCTGATGACTTCAATATGTTAGATGAAGCCCTTGAGGACTTTATCTCGATTGAATATTCCACTATGACTCCTAAACTGTCATTGTTTCAAAGATTAGTAAATGCAATCTATGTTCCTAAACCTCAAGAAGAACCTGTGAAACCAAAAATAGTGGTCAACCTGTGTTCGGATGTGGCTCAACCACACTCTAAACTAGTGCTCACTGTTAGAGGTCTTCCTCCTTCTCGACCTCCTGATTACATTTATAACTATGCTAAATAGATAACACATCGAAATTCACAACGACCTAGTCATACTATGGTTGCTCATACATATAACACTCAAAATAATAAACAAAGCAAACAACAATCGAGCATTCTAATATCTTTACTAGCTTCTCAACCTATGCTTCCTCAAGCACCTCGTTTAACACATAAAGTTGGTCAAGATTATGATCTTGTTGAGCAGCTTCGTGCTACTCTGACTAAGATTTCTCTTTGGGAACTTATACAAACTTCATCTACATACCATGGAATGCTCCAAGAAGCTTTACAAAAGGTGATTGTGCCCCCCATTGTCAAGCCTAATGATGTAGCAACTCTTTTAGATTGTATGCATGCGACAAAAATAGATATTCTGTTTCAAGAATATGAGTTGCCATCTCTTGAAGTTCAAAATCAGTATGATCCTTTGATTATCTTCATTACAATAAACAAGAAACTTATTAAACAAGTTATGATTGATAATGGACCAGCTCTTAATGTTTGTGGCATCAATTTATTACATAAGATTAAACTTGATACATCTTTGATTAAATGGGATAGAATAAGTATCTGTGGTTTTGATAATGTTGGAAGACAATCTGTAGGCACCATAACTTTACATGTACAAGTTGGGCCTATGACTTTATCTACCTTGATTCATGTCATGCCTCGTTCTTTATCATATAACATGATTTTGGGTAGACCTTCGATTCATGCGTTGGGGGCAGTTCCTTCTACCCTTCATCGTTTGATTAAATTTATTTATAAAGATAAACTTCATACTATTGAGGTTGATCCTGAACCAGATAATTGTTTACAAATTGAATTACAAAAACAAGTCATTCATCACAAGATCTTAAACAACTTGAAAGTTGACCCATCAACTCCTCTTGCCATAGGTAATGTTGTGCAATTGTCCAAGCAATCGAATGCATTTCTTGGCGATGATTGTGGTTCATTAGATTTTACATCCCCTTCCATTAGTGAATATAAAACTAACAATCCCGATCCTAAAATATCAAAGGTTGCATCAATTTCATCTAAAAACTCAAATCAGAAATCTAAAGTCTCTTTGGTAACAAACATGGATAATACTGTCACTTATACTACATATTATGAGACCTACGAGGTACCGCCTTCTTCCAAGGAGATGGCCTCTCTTTATGGTTGAGGATTTCAGATCCTTTACAAGAATTGTGACTATGTAGGTAATGGTTGCAGTATTAATCAACAAGGAATTCAAGTACCTATCGAATCCGCTTCACGACATTACTCAAGTGGCATTGGATATAATCCTTTCAAAGAATTTAAAGCCCGTAGACATCCTACTCTTAATGTGAATACAATATCAACACTTAATTTGATATTTCCTGAGATGATTGACACTAATTGTCCTCCAAGAGAGATTCCTTTGGATACCTTTTCATTAGATGAAGCCATAATTGAATTCTTGGGAGCTTATGATAATGTTCCCCGTTACCATCATAAACGTGGATTACCTTATTGTTTGAACAATGTTGAATATTTTGGAAAGTCCACTGGTATGATAAACACAACTCTAAAATCTGAGGAAGAATATAAAGAATCACCACAATCACTCAACCTCCTAGACCATAGTATTTTGCTTAATGGAAAGACTGTTGATTGTTTTATGGAGAAAGACAATGCTGACAAAGTTATTCCTATAGGTGATTATTTAAATATGGAAGAAAAAGAAGAAATAACAAAGCTTTCACATGAATTTTTTGAATTGTTTTCTTAGAACTATTTGGATATGCCTAGTATTGTCCCTCAGATTACGATGCGTAATATCGTATTAAAACCAGCTAAGTTGTTTAAACAAAAAACCCGTAAGATGAATCCTAAGGTTGCATTACTCATTAAGGCTAAGATAGAAAATCTTTTACAAGATGGCTTTATCCACCCTATTGATCACTCACCTTGGATTTCGAATATAGTGGTTGTTGCTAAACCCGATGGCCGTATTCAGATGTGTACTAACTTTTGAGATTTAAATCTAGCTTATTTGAAAGATGATTTCCCCCTTCCAAACATTGATATGATTTTTGATTCAATAGCAAGCCATGAATTACTTTCCTTCATGGATGGTTTTTCTGGATATAATCAAATTTTTATAAACCCCCAAGATCAATATAAAATAGGCTTCATAACACCTTGGGGTACATTTTGTTGGGTAGTCATGCCGTTTGGATTAAAGAATGTTGAAGCAACTTATCCACATGTAATGACCCTTATCTTTCATCATTACATGCATAACATCTTAGAGGATTATGTCGATGATATCCTTGTGAAGTCTATATGTCGTTAGGATCATGTTACAATCCTCTGTCAAATCTTTGAGCGAATTAAGAAGTACAACATGCGCTTAAATCCCCAGAAATGCATTTTTAGTGTGGACAATGGAAAACTGTTGGAATTTATAGTCTCACATCGTGGTATTGAGGTAGATGCAAAGAAAATTGATGCTATTGTTAATATGCTAGCACCTAATAACATATCTCAACTTCGTAGTTTGCAAGGGAAGATACAGGCAATCCACTGATTTGTGTCACAACTCGCGGATAGGACTCACCCTTTTACTCAACTACTGAAGAAGGATTCAAAATTTCAATGGAATTCTGATTGTCAAAAGTCTTTTGAAGATTTAAAGATTTATCTAGCTAATCCCCCATTTTTACAACCTGTTGTTGCTGATAAACCTTTTCTTCTATATACCTCAGCATCTAATAATGCTCTCATAGCTTTACTAGCCCAACATAACACTGAAGGCAAAGAACATGTTGTATATTACATTAGCCGAACCTTGGTCAATTATGAAGTGTGATAGACCATCATCGAGAAGCATTGCTTAGCTTTAGTGTTTGCAACACATAAGCTTAGACATTATCTCTTAAATGCTGAAATGCATGTCAAGGTGAAATTTGATCCCTTGAAGCATCTTTTTGCTAAAAATAACTTATCAAGTCATCTTGCTAAATGGGTGATGTTATTAACTAAATTTGATCTTAAGTTTATTTCTCAAAAATCCATTAAAGGAAAAGTGTTAATCAACCATTTAACCGAGGCACCTTCACCTTTTTCTATACAAAATCAGGAAACATTTCCTGATGATCAAATTTTAACTATTGATAAGGATGATAAATGAGACTTGCATTTTGATGGATTAAGATGTCGAACTGGCTCTGGTGCTGGTGTTATATTAGTACCTCCTTCGGGTAAGCCAATTCCTATGTCTTACCGCCTAAACTTCTAATGCACAAACAACATTACTGAGTACAAAGCTCTCATTGCAGGACTTCGTGCATCTTTGGCTTTGGACATAAAAAACATCACTATATATAGTGATTCACAACTAATCGTATGACAAATAACTAGATCATATCAAGCTAAACAAGACAAATTATCTCAATATTGTGATTTTGTTTTGTCTCTATTAAAATGATTTACATCATTCTCAATCGATACTATTCCAAGGAAAGACAATTGACATGCGGATGCAATGGCAAGCACAACTTCCCTTATACCCCCTACCGATTCACCTGACGAATATATTTTCATCGTTCATAATCTTACGACACCGGCAGTTGATGATGTCATAATTGCAAGTACTGATCTCTCTTGTAACACAAGTTCTGATGAATGGTTCTCCCATATATTCAACTATTTACGCGATGGAACCATTCCTAACTCCAAATCTAAGAATGCGCGAGTTTGCCTATGCAAACTTGTGGTGCGTTACATCATTTTATCTAATGTATTATATAGACGAAGTTATAATGGTGTCCTCCAATGTTTGAGTAATTCAGAGTAATTCAAAGATCCTGATAGCTTTAAAAGAAGCTCACTCAGGTGCCTGTGGAGGGCATTTTGGAGGAAAATCACTGGTACAAAAGTTATTACGAATGGGATATTATTGGCAATATATGGAACAAGATTCCTTTGCATATGTCAAGAAATGCCTGCAATGTCAACAACATAATCATCTAATCTGAGCACCTGCTCAGGAATTTCACGCCCAAGTTTCACCCTGGCCATTTTCTGTTTGGGGCTTGGATTTGATCGGTAAAATTTCTCCACCTTCCTCTCAAGGACATACCTTTATTATCACCGCTACTGATTACTTCATGAAGTGGGTTAGGGCTACTCCTTTGCGATCCACGATTGCTGAAGCAATTTGTCACTTTATACAAGATAACATCATCTCTCAGTTTGGTATACCTTCCTCCCTAGTTTCTAACAATGGCAAGCCATTTAAGAACAAGGATGTGAAGAAATTTCTTGAAAAATATCATATTCAACATCGCTTCTCTATGCCTTACTATCCTCAATCAAACGGCCAAGGAGAAGCTTCAAACAAGGTTATTGGACAAATTCTACGAAAAACTGTTAATAAACATAAAAAAGATTGGCATACTCAAGTATCCTATGCGTTATGGGCCTATAGAACAAGTATTCGTATGGCTACTAGGAATACATTGTATAATCTTGTCTATGGTGTTGATGCAATAATGCCTTTAGAATTAGAAATTCCTTCATTGAGAGTTTCCCTAAGAGGGTGGACTGGGCCGTCATGCAGGGACCGTTTGAAGATTCTAAATGGGACTGTGCGGCCTATAGAGAGATAATGACCTTCATGAAGCCAAATCTTGTAAAGACCTAGTTTAGGGACTTTAGGGGATTTTTTTTTGTTTATTTTACTTAGGTATAATCAAGTTTTAGTTCGAAACAAGATTCTCATTCATTTTTCTAATTATCAGTCTAGATCTTAGCATTTGTTTTCTAAATTTTTAGTTTAGTCTGAGTACTCAGGAAATATCAAGTAGCTAATTCAAGCTAAGGTGTCCAAAATGAGACATATTGAGATAAAGCCAATACGGGCTCTTCTATCCTTTGGGCATACTAGTTCATACAGACCCAACCTCTACCCAGTACGAGGTAAGTTAAATAATGGTCATATGGGCATAATATGTGGTCAAACAGACCAACACCCTATCTAATATGGGATAGGTAAAAACAATAGCCATATGGGCTAACAAGGATAGGAATCATTAGTTTCTCTGGCCAAAGACTTAAACTCATTGGGATCAATTCGGATCCTGAGTCACTTACATGAAATTATGCAATAGGCCCATATATTGCACCAAGGAATCTCCGTAAGTTCGTTCGATTAAGGTATTTTATGGACCTTGTACCCTCCCTCAGATTTTGGCAATTGGCCAGGTACAAGATCAATCCTTCCGAGGATTCTTCTGAGCACTGGAGACTTCTTTAGTTTATCTAGTTTAATCTTCTTATGTTTAGAATTTGGGATTATGAAGTTGATTATAAAAGAACACCATTTATCCTAGGTAACTGAGTACTCAGAGCATCCTTCACCTTCTAGACTGCCTACATACCCTATATCCACGTGATCAAGGTACACACAGGATGCGACTAACGTTGGGATTTGCAAATATGTAGTTATGTCTTGTACTATGTTCGATGCAACTGTGAGTGGGTATGCAACTCTTTCTAGGGTTATTCCTTGCCCCAGATAGTTCTTCGCTAGCTACCACCCACTTAGGTGAAACAGGGACAGTAATTGGCCCACTATCACAAACACCTAGAATGGGTGTTTGTCGTTTAAACTCTAGTGTTGATGAGTTCCTATAAGGTGTCCACTCAAGGAATTAAGTTTGCTATCACAAGTCAAATTGAGTATTTTGGCGACTAAGTCCATTCGAGATTCCCTATTGCTTTCTGATCACCAAGATCCACAAAGGTGAGGTAAGAGCATACGGAAAATAGGGTTTCTTGTTTTATATATTATTGTTATATATTATTGTTTATTATTTTATTATTATTGTTATATATATTTTTTGTTTTGTTTGATTTGAGAAACAAAATAATGAAGGAGAGAAAACAAATTTTAGGCAAGAATGGAGGGGGCGCCTAGCAGCACGCCCTTCTTAGATGGGGCGTCACCTACCACAGAGGACGCATCCTCTATGGCTGGTAGTTGCCCAACATAGAGGTTGCATCTCTATTGCTGGGCATCACCCCTAGCCTGGCTGCCCTGCCTCTGCAGGGTCAGTAAAGGCACTAACCAAACAAAATTTATTGTTAGTTTTAATTTAAAAGCATACAAAATTTGTTTTTTTTCTTCTTCTCTATTAGCTTTGAATATATGTATATAAAATTTGCACATGCACCAGAGTGTTGTTCTGCACATAGATTTCTATTGAAAAGAAGACTATGCTTATTTGTTCTGGTTTCTAGAAAATAGACAAAAGATTCTATATACAAGAGGGTACAGGTAGAGGCACAGGAATGTTCAGTTTAGGGGAATTACAACAGTTGTTTGTAGGGATACCGTATAGCTTCAGAGGCATAGAAAGAAAAAGATAAAATGAATAATGTATCTTAAATTTCTTTCAATTGTTTTGGAAATAGTTTGGGCTGAAGGAGTTTTGGATCATGTCATATGGGAACCATGCTTGTAAAGCATCTGTTGGGACTTACTATGGCATTGAAAATTTACAATGGGCAGGAATCCCTCATTTCTTTTTGAACTAAAAAGAAAAAAAAAATTTAAACAACCCATACCTTTTGTTATGCTCACAATACTTCCTCCTGCTTATCCCAAATTCTTCTCCCCTAAAAGCTCTTTTCCACAGCTTCAGGCTCCTTTTTCTTTCCTTTTCTTTTTCACCTTCCTCCCTTCTTTTTCTTCTCTTCTTATCCCTTCCTTCTTTTAAACAGTGCAACCTTCAGGTTTTAGGCAGTGGATTTGCATCAAATCTACTATCCCAAAAAGAAAATCTCTTCCTTACATTCTAAAAAATTTCCACATTGCCCAGGTTCACCTACCCTGGCTTTCTTCATCTATCACGTTAGCAAAAGAAATAGACCTTCTCCTGTTTTGCGCCAAGTGCCATGCTTATGGCTTATTTTATTTGCATTTAATTCTTTTTAAAATAATACTCTAGAAATTTAGTATCAACAATTCCAATTAACATTTAAAATAATATTCTCTAGTTTATGTATCAATAGTTGTATTTAATAAAAAAAATATTTCATAATTTTAAGTATCAACAGTCTTGCTCAGTGTTAATTTTTTACGGAATAAGTAGAAGTATTTTATAAACCAAGTCATTCAAGTTGCATAAAATTTCCAAATTAGAATCAATAACAAAGAAATCATATGATACAATTATTAAGGGTTATTGTCAAGAATCAACAGTTATAACCACTAATTAAATTTAATTGATGAAAATTAAGTATTATATTTTGCTAGTGATCAAATTTATTGCTCCCTAATTAAATCTAAAATGGTAGCTAAAAAAAATATAATGAACCATAAGGAGGGTCGTATCATCTTTCCCCCCTAAATTTATGCGTCATCTCAATGCATGCTAAAGGTATTAAGAAAAATAAAAAATATAATCATATGCATATCACTTCAATGCCATCAACAAAATATAACTTTCGTTTAGTTCAACATCAAATATTCATTGAAATCCATCATGTGCAACATAGATTAAGAAATTCAACACAGATAGAAAAATCAAAAGTGTCATCCAAGCATAATTGTTTTGAAGTTTTGTCAAGTTCATAGTTTAACTAAAGTTCTCAAAATAAATGTGGCTAAAGTTGTTGCATTTCCATGGTATCCTCCCACGTAGCATTTTTAGGAGAGTATTGATCCCACTAGACCTTAGATTGGTCCACCATCATGTTGCAGAGCTGGAATTGGTGCCTCTCTATTGTTGGGAATTAAGGTGTCTCAACCTTGGTAATTCTCTGCATTTGTAATGTTTATATTTATTATTTAATTGCCTATGTTGTAAATATTTGGAAAATCCATATTGACATGTTGTGGGATGTGGCACGGTGATGTGTCAATCCTACATGGATTATGACAACTTGTATTTTTGTCCTCACATGAGGAGATAGGCGTCCCACTTAGTGGTAGGAATATTCTGCCATGTGTCAGAATCTTCTATGTTGTGTAAGGAATGTTTGACCGAAACGGTTATGACGGATTCCTATGACGAATCTATGACATGTAAGAGTCGAGCATAGAAGGTTGTAAGACAGGTGATGACATGTGTCATGTAGCATCTTTGAATAAGGCATATTTGCATTCCCCAAGGTGGAATATGACATGTTGTAAGAGAATATGCTATTTATAGCATGTGTATGATAGATTCTCTTACAGCTGTAAGTTGTAACCACTATGACAGATTCTATGATGATCGTAAGTGTCGTAAGAGCATCTGTCATAGCCCATTTTGGAAATAGGCGACCTCTTTGGGATGGGAGCTGTGGAGAATTGTCAGACACATTCTACAATGTTGACCAAGTGTCCCTAGGCATGGGTTTTGGTCCAAGATGCCATGTTGGACGTCCATTCCAAGATATGTCCAATATTGCCTTGTATTTCCTTTATATACAGGTGCCTGGAGATGGAGTTTATATCATAGGTTCACAGGTACTGTTATTCTACCAGATTGACTCTAGACATGAGTGTCGAAGACCATTGAAGCTTGCATTGCAAGTGTATTGTAAACATTCTTTCAGATTTGTTAATACATTGTACAGGTTTCTGAGTGTGGGTTTTTCACCCGATAAGGGTTTTCCCCACTGTAAATCTTTGTCTCTCTTCTTCTGTCTTCTTTCTGGTTCTTGTGTTTTGCTGCAATATCTCATGTTAATGGTTTAACATCGCTGTAATAGTTAGGATAAATTTGAATTTGCATAGCCCTCTCCTCATTAGATTAGTGTAGGAAGCGTTTTCCGCACACCTAGCTTCCTTTCATCTATGATTCTACATGGCTCTATTGTTATTGTATTGGGTTCTTCCACCTGCAGGGCATTCCAATTAAGAATATGTTTAGGATTGGGTATATAGTTTTTTAGCAAGGACACATGGAACACATCATGAATTCGGCTCAGTGTTGGAGGCAAGACCAAGCTGTATGCTATAGGGTTGATTTATTTAAATACTTCAAAAGGCCCAACAAAGCAAGGAACTAGTTTAGACTTTCTTCCAAAAGAGATGGAACTTTTATGAGGTCAAACTCTGAGAAACACCTTCTCACCAATTTGGAATCTCCTGGGTGTCCTATTCTTATTTGCATAAATTTTGTGGCGATCTGAGGCCTCCTTTAATCTCTATCAGATAAGTTGCACTTGGGTATCCATATCTTTCAACATTTTAGGAACTAATTAGAATCCTATCTTCTAGTTTATCCCAACTCAAAGGTGTTCGACAAGGTCTCCCTTAGAGAGATTTGAAGAGTGCCATGCTTATAGCTAACTGAAATGAGTTGTTATAGGCAAACTCAACTAATGACAAATATTCCTCCCATTTGGTCTATTGATCCATGCAATACATGCGAAGGAGATCTTCCAGAATTTGATTGGTTCTTTCTGTCTGCTCATCTGTTTTAGAGTGATAGGTTGTGCTAAAGTTTAACTGTGTTCCTAAGGCAATTTGCAATGTGGTCCAGAATCTAGAAATGAACTTTGTGTTTCTATCTAAGATAATTTCCTCGAGGATTGCATGTAACCTAAAATTTTCTTTTATGAACCTTTTAGCTATTGCAGGTGCATCATCTATCAGGTTCCTCAGGATAAAGTGTGCCACCTTAGTGAGTTTATCCACTACTACCAAAATACAATTATGCCTATGAGATGTCATCGGTAGCCCTTGGACAAAATCCATACCTATGACTTGCCATTTATAGCATGGTACATCATGTTGATAAAGAAGTCCCGTTAGATGCACATGTTCTGCCTTAATCCTTTAACACTCTAGACATCTAGCAAATGTATAGATACTACATCCTTTTTCATTCTTAGCTAGAAATACAACTTCTTGAGATCCACATACATCTTATTCACTCCCAGATGTCCTGAGTATGGAGCATTATGCACCTCTATCAGGATCATATTCCTTAGTTTCACATGATTAGGAACGTATATTCTCCCTTGGTACCTCATTAGCCCATTGAAATCAAAAGCATAGCCCAAATACTTAGGCTCCATAGAGGCATTAGCAAGAGATGCATTAACCTGAGTATACCATGGATAATGTTTATGTTCATAGAGTACTTGTTGTTTTAGGTCTATATGCAAATTTGATATGGCCATTATATGCCTTCTCCTACTAAGAGCATCAACCACCTTGTTTTCCTTACCCTTGATACACTCAATCTCGACATCGTACTCACTTAGGAATTATAGCCACCTTCATTGTCTTGCATTCAAATGAGGTTGAGTAAAGATGTATTTTAGTCCTTGATGGTCTATTTTAAGCTCAAAAGGTTTTCCCAATAGGAAATGCATCCATTTTTGCAAAGCATGGACTATGGCTGCAAGCTCGAGGTCATGAGGAGCATAATTGGCTTCATGAATTTTCAGTTTTCGTGACTCATAAACCTTGGAAAATAACTCCTGCTAACCCTTCTATTGATGCATTAGTTACCACTGTCAAGTGACCATTAGGGTCAAACACTTTCAGAATTGGGGATGATGTTAGCCTTTCCTTCAGTACCTAAAAAGCCTTATCACACTACTGATGCAGAGGAAAAGATTAACTCAACTCCCTACTATCATATTGCATAACTATAGGTTTCAATCCATTTGAGGCTTCAAGTTCACAACAGAACTTCACCATGCAATGGTTTCTATTCAAGCATATTTGGATTTTCAACACCTCTAACCCACACAAGGTTTCACCATGTCTTCATATCCCTTAACTCACTCAAAACAACAATTACCAAGGACTGTCCCAACATACATGCAATAATTCCTTCATTGACTGTCATAACATCTTGTAGCCTTGTTTTGAAGGACAGTCACTCATAACTTTCAGTGGAGGTCTCCATTCAAGACTGTCAAGGCACTTTCAAATACCCGTTGTTGAGATCTACAACATACCCCAAACTCAATATATGTTTTTTTGGAAAGGATTGTCCAAAAATGGACTGACAGTGAGCTAAATAGGCCTATTAGGCTTGCATGCACAGAAGGCTTATTGGAAGTGGATGCTCCACAACTCCCCACACCTTGCCAATGCATGGAACACTTCACACAAGGTCTGCACATGCTCATAAAGTCATTAAAAGTATCTTTCCATCTGATATCTTAAGAAAACCTAAACCTAGATCTCATGACTGGTCTTGAAACTCTATCTTTCTAGACTGTGACAGAAATGCAGTCAATAAACTATGATTTTCTTCACATCAACATTAGTTATCTGGTCGGAGACCTCAAGGATTTGAAGGTAAATACTACTACAATCGTTTTCCACCAAGGGTTAGCAACATGCAAAGGATAAAAAGGAAGAAAACACAGTTTCTCATTCACTGTTTACCCTAACAGAGGGTTTGGACAGTTTTTACAAGAATTGACATATTTTACACAAAACAACATCAAAATGCATGAAACAAAATGGATATGGAGGGTGATTGCTCCTACATTCATTTAAAACCAATTTGGTGTGGATCCTTGCCTGTACAAGGCTGTACAACAATAGGAAACAACAATTTTCTAAAGAAAATATAGAAAACACTGCCTTTTTACTATTCCATTTCATTCCTTCAATCACCCATGAATTTACAAAGGTAAACAAGGCCTTTTAAAGGCATTACAATGTGTCTTTTTAGTTTCCAACTACTTGGAATGAACTATGACCTTTGGCATTCCACCAACCTACCAATAACTTGACTGTTTTTATATATTTTGCACAAAATGACAACTTTTACATTCTTTCCAAATTTGACACAAAACATTCAATATTGTCCTCCTAATGACCTAGACACATGAACAAATAATCAATATAACCTTGATACAATGTTAAGACACCAAAATTGAATCATCCTTCAAAAATTTCATCATAGAAGCATGAGGTTGGCATGGTGCTCCTGCACCAACTGCTTAGTCCAAATGAACCTTTTGTTTTTCTTTTCCAAAGAAGTAATCAGTTGGCTATCCTTGAAAAATCCTTTACAAACCTCCTATAGTATCCTACCAACCCCATAAAACTTCTTACTTCGGTCACCTTTTTAGGTATAGGCCATTTGATGATAGCTTTTATTTTATCAGGATCTACTGCTATACCCTCAGCTAAAATGATATGCCCTAAATAGTGGACCTCCCTCTCAAAGAAGGAACATTTGGATAATTTCCTAAATAGCTTGTGCTTACGTAGCCTTTGTAGGACTACCTAAAGATGAGTTGAGTGTTCCTCTTCATCCTTGGTATAGATTAGGAAATCATCTAGAAACACAATTACAAACTTATCCAAAAAATCATGGAATACACTGTTCATTAGATTCATAAAGGCAACTGGAGCATTTGTCAACCCAAATGGAACTACAGTGAATTCATAGTGGCCATAGCTAGTTCTGAAGGTTGTTTTTAGGATGTCCTTTTCCTTTATCCTTAACTGATGATAACCAAAGCGAAGGTCAATTTTGAAGAACATTGAGGCTCCCTTCATTTAGCAAATAGGTTATCAATGCGAGGTAAAGGATATCTATTTCTCACAGTGGCTTTATTCAACATTCTGTAATCAATACACAACCTTAGTGTCCCATCCTTCTTCTTGACAAATATGACTAGTGCTCCCCGAGGTGATACGCTAAGTCTTATTAACCCCTTCTCCAACAACTCTTGCAACTATATTTTCAACTTCTGGAGTTATGTGGTATTCATCCTATATGGGGCTTTGGATATAGGTGCGGTTCCGGGAAGTATTGTTGGGTTGAAATATTGACTTCCTTTTATAATGTTTTTATATGTTTTTAAGACCTTTTCATATGATCTTGCAAGAACTTTACAGACATTACCTTTGTTATATGTTGTTTCACATATACTTCTCAGAGACTTTAAACCTATGCTGATAAATAGAATATGGTGGTTATATTATCAAGTGGATGATTTAAATTATTGATATGCATGTAATATAGATAGGATTTCATAAGTTTAATATGAAAGGTTATTTTGTGTATATATATTGGATAATTAACCTTGTGCAGCAAAGACATAGCATCCAGGAAGGAGTAATTGCAGCAGAGTGCAAAATAGGGGAATTAATTAAAGTGCAGTCCAAGTGCCAGAAGTGAAGATCGATGGAGATGAACATGGTTATCATGGAAAAATAAATGCAAGAGAAGAAGAAGACTTGTTCTAGAAGTCTAACTACAGCTTATATGTTTTCATTCATGAGCCATTGTGTGGGATTTATGTTTGAATAGGACTTTGCTTCCTTTGTTCTAGATAATTAATAAGTTGATCTCAAAACTATATCCTGATATCCAGGGATGAATTAATGATCACAGTTAGTTGGAAGATCGCATAAAACTCTCCCACTTTTGTATAAGCTAGGGGATGAGTTCATTGATTAGTTAGTTGTTATTTTTACTTTCTATCTATACAGTCGTTCCTCTATTTTTACAACTATCAGTTATTCTAGACATGTTTTGATTTTGAATAAAATTTGAAGAAGATTCTGTCTTTGATATGAATTGAATTCAATTGCATGTCATGGAAAATGTGTGAAGATCTGAAGTAGATTTAGTTTCCAGAGAAGTGAGATAGTTCCCTAAGCTAGCCACTCAAGGTACTAACTCTCACTTCATACATTCGATTATTTATTCATGCATTTCTAGTTAAACTGTTTCATGTTAGCTGATACGTTGCATTGTGAAATAAGTAAGAAATTGTGATTGCTATTTCTAATAGTTGTGATTCATGAATAGAATACATAATTGAAGTCCTCCAAAGTTTAGTGTCAATTCTTTTATCATTATGTGTATTTCAAGTTAATTATGTAATTCTCTGTTGAATATAGCTAACTTTGGCTTACGCCGAGGGTACCTGTAGCAACTAGGTTTTTAACTGTTTTTGTTGTTCTTTCATTTCTATGAACTTTAGTCAATTAAGTTGATTAGAATAAGTCTGTATGAGTTAGTTTAGGATAGAAATGAGTCTTGAAGGCATATATAGTGCGAGCATCATCATAAGCTTACGCTCCTTGGTCAATAATTCAATGTAGGAATGCAATGATAGAGTGGACTGTTTAGTTAGGTTTAACCCTGGATTTTGTTTAAGTCTACAATGCATTAATTTTCCTCTACATTTTTAGCGCAGTTGCTGGGGATGTTGTTATCTTCACAGTCTCATTAGTTTTATATGCTTTCATAGTTAAATCTTGATTTCAACATTAGATTTACTAAATTCATTTTTCAAGAAACACCAGGCATTCTACTAACACTGTGCAGGACCGCTGAAACATAAAGCTCCAATTACTATATGCAGAGGTAGAGAGATAACCGAGGTAGATTCCTCCCTTCAACTTCTCAGAATAACGAGGGCACAACTGATTTTATCAACTACACAGTAGGAAGTGCTGAAGGAGAGTTTCCTTTTACATCTTCATCAACACCCCCTACATTCCCATTAGCTTCCTCCACTGCCACAGAAGGGACTTTTAGAACCATGGGAGATGCTGCAGTAGATGATCCTCCAGGACAAGTGACGTTTGAATTCCCTATCCCAGACCAAGCACGGGCTGCTACTCTGAAAAATATACCACCTTCTGGATTGCCTATTTTCTACGACTTGGTGACCGAAGATCTTGACACTTTCCTGTTCGAGTTTGATGTCTTGTGTAAGAGTTATGACTACGCCATTGATCCTTACAGACTCAAGTTGTTTCTTGCCACACTAAAAGATGCTACTTTAAGGTGGTTTATGGGATTGGGGAAAGATGTCATTCCAGACTGGGATACCATGAAGACAAAGTTCCTGGAAAAATATAAAGACTACTGCGGAGGATATGATAGGAGAAGAGATGATATTTTTAGGATGTCATAGAAAGAGGATGAACCACTAGAAGACTATGTGGAAAAATTCTAGTTTGCCTTGAAGAAAAACCCTCAGAATAGATTATCTGAAGAATCACTGAAGCTGGTCTTTTTGAGAGGAGTTAATGATGACTGCATGGATGCCCTCAATCTAATTGGAATAGGGGATATATCTCAACTTCCTTTTGAAAATATTTGTACAGTGTGTAGAAATTATTCTAGAACATTTTCTAGAAAACCAAGGGGAGAAAGAGCAGCCATCACAGGCAAGGCAACTAATGGAGTTTCAAGAGTGGAGATTAGTAACCTACTGACCAACATGAAGGAGGACATTATTAGCCATATGGCTACACAGTTGGACACTCTCCATATCAAGAAGAAATAAGAAGAGGTAGATGCAATGCTCACTGAGTACTGCCCCAGTTGTAGACAGAGGAAGGCCAATTGTAAATGCAAAAGGGTGGCCAACATCCAGCAAGAAAAGATTGAGAGGCTAGAATTGCAACCATTTGAAGGATAAGATGGGCAACTGTTCTTTATAGCTTAGAGGAGACCTTGGCAACAAAGGCAAGGTATGCCCTCTAATCCACTTAGTTTTAATTCTCCCTTTCCTGCTGCAAATCAAAACTTCTCTGCTTGGAATGCTCAACAATGGCCCGGTAACCCAAATGCATGGCAAAACCCCCAATAGCCTACTCCCTAATGGACTACTCCACAAGCTGGTTGGAACCACAACCTAACTCATAGCTGCAACAAAATTTCCAAGGTCCCAACTATAACCCTCAGTGGCCTACTCAGCAGCAACAGTGGCAGCCTCAGTGGAACAAGGACCAACAATGGCAGCAAAATGCACAATTTCAACAACCTATGATTCCATCTCAGCCTCAGCAGCCAGCCATAATGCCACCACCTCAAAATCCACCTCCTAGACCTACCCAAATCCCTGCCCAACCTGCACCTAACCCTAACAACAAGCCTGTCCAGCAAGCTTATACTAACGAGGTAATGCAATATCGCACCTATGGGGTGGAAGTGAGTAATGTTCATCTTAGATTAGGGAAGCAACTTGTAGGGCCTTCATCTCCCCAAATTACTAAGCTTGAAGATTAAGAACCAACTGAAGAAGCGATAAGCCACCCTTGGAACCTGAAAGATGCCCAAACTACCTTACAACAGAAGTCTTCTTTTCCTGAGTGCTTGGTCATACAAAAGCAAACAGCCCAAACTGATACTATCCTTCTCAGCCAGCTAAAAGATATAAGCATTAAGATTCCCTTAATCCAAGCCATCAAGGATATTCCTATCTATACCAAAACTATTAGAGATCTTTGCATAAAGAAGCCAAGAAGGAAGAGAATAGACCCTCAGACATTGCATGTTTTAGGTAATCTTGCTGACATCATGTTGGGTAATATAACTATTCCCAAATACACAGATCCAGGTAGCCCAGTGGTGGATGTAAAGATTAATGGGACTCTGATTAAGAATACTTTGATATATCTAGGAGTTGCAATTAATGTCATGACCAAGGAGACAATGCAGACACTCCAATTGAACAACCTTAGGCCTACACAGACCATCTTGCAATTAGCTGATAGGTCTACAATCAAACTTGAAGGAGTCATAGAAGATTTGGTCATTCCATTAGATTCTTGGGAATACCCTGTTGATTTCATAGTTTTACAACCTAAGGTTAATCTTGCCGGATATCCTCTTATACTAGGTAGATCATGGCTTGCCACTAATGATGCATTTATAGGTTGCAGGTCTGGCAACATGATCATATCTAAAGGGATAGTGACTAAGAAATTGGTTTTATATCCACCAGCCCAGCCATACCATGAGCTTGAGTAAACCATTTGGCCTAGCCTAGAGGGTGAGGACACCTATTCCCTGCAAACCTTGATGACTATAGAACACAACCCTTTATTGAATATTCCAGATGAAGATGAATTAATTGCTCATGTTATATAAAACAATTATGGGAGACACCCACATCAACAAGACTGCCTATCTTGCTTACAAGACCCTTTGAGGAGCCTAATACCCAGCAGTTCATCAGAAGAAGTCTCCCAAATCTTCCATGTGTTATTACCTCATCAATGCTTACTTGTATTACGTACCCAGCCTTGATTTGTCTTCCATTCAAGAACTATCCAAACAAGTAGAAGTCAAGCCAGGTAAGATGTTGAACATTAACAATACATTGACTGATGAACAAAAACAATCCCTGCATGAAATATTACATACACTCAACAACATTTTCTTGGGATTACAATGATATGAAAGGCATTGATCCTTCCTTGTGCATGCACAAGATATACATAGATGATGGATATAGACCAATCAGGTAGCAGCAGAGGCTCATGAATCTAGCCCTCAGAGAAATTGTTAAAGTTGAGCTTCAGAAGCTTTTGGACGCAGGCTTTATATACCCCATTTCAGACAGTGAATGGGTTTCACCATTGGTTATAGTCCCCAAGAAAGGTGGCAAATGGAGGGTCCGTGTTGATTACAGAGAATTGAATACTTCTACCAGGAAGGATCACTTTCCATTGCCTTTAATTGACCAAGTTCTTGACTCTTTAGCAGGCAAGAAATATTTTTCCTTTCTTGATGGTTTTAGTGGTTATAACTAGATTAATATTGCTCTAGAGGATCAAGATAAGACAATGTTTACTTGCCCTTGGGGGACATATGCATACTCTGTCTTACCCTTTGGTTTGTGCAACGCTCTAACTACATTTCAAAGAGCAGTCCTCAGTATTTTCTCTAATTTTGCACATGACAGTATGGAGATTTATATGGATGACTTCACCACATATGGTGACACATATGATGAAGCATTACACAACTTAGACAAGGTATTGAAGAGATGTATAGAGCACAACCTCTCTTTGAGTAATGAAAAGTGTTTTTTGATGATGACACAGGGAATAGTCTTGGGACATTTCATTTCAAGTGCAGGTATCCAAGTTGACCCAAAGAAGATTGAGATCATATCTACCCTACCTATTCCACAAAAATAGAAGGATGTAAGGAGATTCCTAGGCCATGCGGGATATTACAGGAGGTTCATTCAAGATTTTAGCAAGATTGCTGCCCCTCTGTTTACCCTACTGACCAAGGATAGTGAATTTGAATGGGCATCAGATTGTCAGATCTCTTTTGAAAAGCTAAAAACATCTTACACAAGCCCATGTTCTCAGAGGCCCAAATTGGTCACTGCCTTTTCACATCCATACAGATGCATCTGATTTTGCCATTGGGGTAGTCCTGGGTCAACAAGAAGGAAACACAGAGTATGCCATATACTATGTAAGTAAGAATCTGGAAGGCGTTGAGTTAAAATATATTGTGATAGAGAAAGAGATGTTGGCAGTTGTTTATGCAATTAATAAATTCAGGCACTACATAACTAGTTACAAGGTTTTCATCCATATAGATCATGCAGCCATCATTTATTTAATGAATAAACCCATAGTGGGTGGCAGACTTGTAAGGTGGTTATTGTTGTTTCAGGAGTTTGATATTACAATTATTGACAAACCAGGCAAGGCCAATGTTGTTCCTGATTTTCTGTCTAGACTACCTACACAGTCTTCAGATGGAGTGGTTGATGATTCTTTTCCTGATGAGCATCTATTTTCTCTCACTATACACACTCCATGGTATCCAGATATAGCCAATTATTTGGTTACAGAGTAGATTCCATCTCCAAGGAGAAGAGGCAACTAGTTCATAAATGTTTCTCTTACTCTTGGATTTCTAGATTTCTATTTTACATTGGGCCAAACAATATTATATGGAGATGTATTAGGGAGGATGAAGTATTTGATATAATGAAGGCTTGTCATGATGAGCCTTGTGGGGGACATTTTGCAGCTAAGAGGACAACCTTCAAGATACTAACAACAGGATATTACTGGCCAACGCTTCATAAAGATGCTGTCAACTACACTAGGAGTTGTGATAGATGCCAGAGAATGGGGAGGCCTACTAGGAGTGATGAGATGCCTTTGCAGCCACAAATCTCATTGTCTCCTTTTGACAAGTGGGGTTTGCATTTTGTGGGTCCTATATCTCCTACATCCAACAACAAAGAATATATCCTGGTATGTACTGACTACTTAACTAAATAGGTTGAAGTGAAGGCATTACAGTTTGCACGAGATGGCAATGTGGCAAAATTCCTGTATGAAGACATCTTCACTAGGTATGGAGTGCCAAGAGAAATAGTAACTACCCAAGGACCACAATTACATCTGATTTTGGTTGCAGAATATCAGATCAGGCATAAGAAATCCACTCCATACCATCCTCAGGCTAATGGTCAGGTGGAAGTCACAAATAGGGAGATTGAGAACATCTTGACAAAGACAGTGCAGCTTCATAGAAGAGATTGGGTTTCTAGGCTCTCTAAAGCTGTTTGGGCATACAGAACAACCTGGAAGACAACTACAGGGTTTACACCTTATGAGTTGGTCTATGGTAAGATAGTAGTCCTGCCTATTGAATTTAAACACACAACCTTGAGGACATCAATGGACTTAGGAATGGATTTGACCACAACACAACTGAAAGGCTACAACATTTGAATGCTTTGGATGAAATCTGATTGGACGCTCTTCATCACACTGAGGTCATATAGAAACAAAGAGCAAAATGGCATAACAAGTACATCACGACAAAGGAATTCATCGCAGGTGACTAGGCACTCCTTTATGATTCAAGGTATAAGGACTTCAAGGGCAAGCTTTAGTCCCGTTGGTTAGGCCCATATGAGATCCAACAAGTCTTTCCTAATGGTGTAGTTCAATTGCAGACTATTGATGAAGTTCAGTTTTCACTACTGGTAAATGGGCACAGGCTAAAACTATATAAAAAGCCACTTCAGAAGGATGACTTTCTTGTTTCTTTAGTTGCTCAGTATGATCCTCCTAATACTCTTGATGATGATGTTGTGACACTAGATGATACACTTTCAGATACTGATCCACCAACACTGTCTAGTGATGTGGAGGTTGAGTTGTAATACTCAACCCCTGTTGCTGAAACATAATTTTCTTTGTTTTAAAAATCACATGCACACACAACACAATTTCCATGGTTACAACAAGTTATTTCCACCGGGACCTATTTTTCATTCATTCCATTGGGACCTGACTTAGTTGGGACCTGATATATTGTGTTTACACTTAGATAGTTGGGACCTGTGCTGGAGGCACCCGTAGCAACATCTGTATGCCGCTCTCTTCCATCACTTGGTGAATAATACCTAAATTTTCCCACCCATTCCAATTGCCCCTATCACTTTTCAATTGCTTAATTCTATTGTTCCACGTATCAATTCACATTTATGAGTTGGTACTTTTCTCCATAATCTTGCCCTATCACATTATATCTCTGCAGTCGTACCTGTTAGGTCTCAAAAATGCAAGTTGCTAATCCTAAGAGGATGCCAGGCTCTATGTTTGGATTTGCAACGTTTTTGAACTAACTTGACGAAATCAACCTTCAAGGTTTGATGATTTCCTACACTTTAGGTCCTGCTACACCTAGGTGGGTGAACCTTGAAATATTAAAGCAGTATGAGTGTGGATGAGTGGACTAACTAGATCTATCTACAATGGCACAGGATGTAAGATAGATGAAAAAGCTGACTACTTAATTCTATGTATAATGTTTAATAAATGATTGGTAGAAATTGTATAAGCAATATCAAGGTAAAAAGGTTTTAAATAATGAGTTGAATGAGACCAGTGCCTTGTTGGGTAACAGAGTCAATTTGAAGGACCTAGACCAGTAGTTTCTTAATGGTAATAATTCTAATTGCTTGGCACAACTTTGGTTTATAGCTTGTATAAACGTGCAAGAAAGTGATTGACAAACTCTTCTTAGCAATCCAACCAATATAATCAATTATCTTATAATTCACCAGAAGGTATTTTAATCCTTACTTGAAGGAACCAAATGAAATGAATGGGCAAGATTAACAGATAATATTTTCTGGAGACAGAATGGTAATCCTAATTATATGGCTCTACTTAGTAATCCCAACTTACTACTTCCAAGTTACTACGACTAAATTAGAAGGGTTTAATTCCTCAGATGGACACCAACCAAATTAATCACACAGATACAGCAAATGTGTAATGACAGATCAACTATATACTTGATATCTTAATCTGAATAACAAGGAAATGCAGAAATGGAGACAGCCACACAATTAAATATTTTCAACAAACAACTGATACCAAGATAGAAACACTGAATCAGAGAACTTCAAACTTCTTCTTCAAATAAAATATGCAACATAGTCACTTTGAGACATTGTATATTATGTATATATGAAAATATCTTCTACTGCTGATGATCATTTCAGCTTCGATTATTTAAACTTATATAGATATTTCTATGAAGAGATACAACTCTTCAATAAGTCTCTTGGGAACTTAACAAGTATTAACAACAATTACATAAGCGTAATTAGGCTCTATTTAGCCATAAATAAACTTTAGCTAGATGATCTAGGTACTCTTGATCACGGTGAGAATCAGTAAGCTCAATAGCACTTCTGGTAATTACATCAAGAGTAACCATCTCCTCCAATTGTTTGCAAGCTTCTTTAGATGCAGAGGCTTTATCTTTCAGAGCTCCTATGGCTTTGTGCAATATAACCTGACAATCAACAGTCCATTCTTGTTTGCTCTTCACCTCTCCGTTATCTTTGAATATCCTGGGAACTCCTGCGCTTGAGGCATCAGTCCCTTCCTTAGCATCAGCTTTAAGTTTGTCATAATAATTCTGGTGCTGTTTGAACAATGCTCTTGCATCAGAGATATCTGTACCATCAGTGGCACTTCTGTTTTGTAACTCAATCATCTTCTCCTGTATCCTCTTATCAAGCCTCTCATGTTCTTTGACTGCTTTATGATTTTCTGAGTAGTTATCCCAAAATTGGTTTAACCACTGTACCATATTTGCATACCTGCTCTGCAGTACTGTAACAAATGCGTCTATCTGAATTTGTGCAGCCTGATCAGGGGATATTACTTGACTACCTTGTGAGCTCTCACCCTGGGTTATTCTTTTTGTGGATTGGCCAAAGGTACTCTTAACAACATCCTTCAAATAATCATTTTCTTTTGTTAATCTCTCACAATTCAGTTTATAAGAATCTCTTTCTTTGATCAGCATCTGAGCTTGTGCTTTATTTAACTTTGCAACATTGATACCAATGTCTGCAGTAATTATAGGGTCAGTTTCACCTACTCTGAAAGTCATAACATGGCCAAAAGTTTTTTCAGTGTCTATGATGGCCGTCTTCTTATGGGGAGGATACAACGCCCATATCATCAGAGAATTTTCATCATTATTGTATCTAGTCCCCATATATACTTCATTAACTCCTTCTGGAGTAAGCTTATACATGTCATTAGTACTATTCAAAAAGCTATCAAAAACCAGAGCAGAATTTAAATCCAAACCAAGAAAAATCATAACCCCTGCATCTTTGAGTAACTGTCTACCCTTGCTAGGTGTCATGTCCTGCATTTCTTTATCTACTGTTTGCTTCAACATATCTAATAACTGTTTTTCATTATCAGCAGAAACATCATCTACTGATTCTCTAATTTCTTTTCCTTTATATTTATACAGGAATGATTTAAATTCCTTTGACTGAATGAATGTATCATCTGAAATGAAAGAATCATAAGCCTTTTGTCGTGGATCTTCATCAGCAGACCCCTCCTCGTCATGTAGCACAACTGGAGGTTGATATTGTTGCATTTTTCTTTTAGACATTTCTATTGTTTTATCTTGTGGCTGCTCTTGTTCAGTTAATTCTTCCTCTTCAGAGGATACCACTTCAACTTCTGCCAACTGCTTTTTCTTTTCATTTAAATCTCTGTTATATTTTTCTACCACCAAGTCGACTTCAGCCTCTTCCAGATTTCTAATGACATCATCGTGTGGATAATGTATGTGCATGTATCCACTGAGATTTTGTTTTCTTCTTGCAGAGTCAATGAAACCTTCAGGGTCAAACCCTTTCCTCACCTCAACAGTCACCATGTTATAATGCATTAGTTTGTCCAAAATGAGATTGTATCCTTCTTTTGAAACCACAGTAAAATCACCAAAACACAAAGTGCTGGGCATGAATGATTGTTTATCATGCGAACTTAGATGCATCACATTCGAACAATGCATTTGCCTAATTATTTCTAAATATGCAAGTCTGTCAGGGACAGTTTTAGGCAATATAAATGGAGTATCCTCAAATCCATAAACTCTGATCATAGTGGCATCCTCAAAGCAGTACCAGTCTCCCCAATTATGAGTGACAGTAGGGGGACCACCAAAATCTTTAGGTCTGAGGAACCTTTTTATTTCATTCGAAATTGAATATTCACAGGGATGGCTGAAATACCTATATAGCACTTTAACACAATGCTCTTCAAATTGAGCATAGCTGGAGTTGGCATACCTGCTATCCCAGATTCTGGTCCACATTTGTACAGGTATCTTTTCCCCTTTCTTATCCGCAGCAACAACTTGAAACTCACTTGGCCACAATCCTACTTCCTGGCCATAGTATAACACCATATGCATAAGCAACGAGTAATGCTCAAAAGAGCATGCTGGAGCATTGTTTTTTATTGCAGATAGACCAGAGTCTATTCTAGTTGCAACGTAGGAGGCATAATCAAATTGCCTGGCATTGTGACATTGAATATCAGAGGCTATGACCATCAGAGGAATAGTCATGAACTCAGGGACCTCTGAGCCAAGGACTTGGCCTACAGAATAGTAAGTATATTGTATGTATGGTTCAAAAATGGCTACATGAAAGGGAGGGCCATCATTCTCAGTCAAGGGTATCACTTCTCCTTCAATCCTGGGCCTATGAATGGGTAACCTCCATCCATTGTAAGTTGTATCCTTTCTCCAATATTCTTTATCCAAATCTTCATAAACAATAGGGACAGTGCATAAATCATCTAAATCATACACCTCACAAATAGCATTTTTTGACAGGTGTACAATTGGTTCTCCTTGAGGGTTGCAGATAGCTTTTAGGCCTGAGTTGTAATGTCTGGCCAGTAGTTGAAGGAGCTCTACATTCAAGAATACATTAGGTACAACCAGTTTGCCTAAATTCATGTGCCATGAGTTTGACACAGGAGCATTTCTAAACCGTCTATTATGGTGAAATTTGAAAAGCTCATACCCCCGAATTGGGGTCCAGATATCTCCCAGGCGTTTATGTTTATCTTCCAATTTTTCTACTTCTGCTCTGAGTTGGGCAGACCTCCTGGCCTTGGGAGTTGACCCAGGCAATTGATCAATCAGGTCCTGATTTAGTTTTCTATCTTTCACTTTCTCTTCAAGGGTTTGATCAGTTTTTTGTTTTTTAGGCTTACTGGTTTCCCCTTGTGACTTTCTTCCTTTTCCCTTCCCCGGAGTTTCCATTTTAAAACTTTGGCAGGAAATTCAAATACAGGCAATATAATGGTTTGTGTAGGTGTACCTGTTGTTCGGTGGCTGGAATTGGAGGCCCCTGCTTTTGCCCTAAGAATTCCTCTGTATTCTCCTTTCGAACGGTTTTTTTTTGCAATTATAGTGATCGTATGAATTTCGTAGTCGTTTATATTAATCACCTGATCAATTCAATGTTCATCACTGTGAAGTGTCACATCGCCATAACTCTGCTTATCGGCATGATTTTTGAAATGTCTGGGCGACCTCAACATTTTTTATGGCGCGAACAGTCAATCGGCATGACCCCTTGGTTGTATTCCGACGCTATGTAATGTCATGTTTTAAGTGGGCGCGGCCATTGGCATGACTTCTCTCATCGCCAAGTATTTTAGATCTCTTTGCGATATAGCAAGTCCCACCGATATGATTTGCTTATCGAGATGATTAATACTATCGGGGTAATAAAATTATGTTCTCCCGATCTTTATTGTCTCGCCGATAGTCATTTTCATATATGGACTTTATCTTTATCGGAATGACATACACTATCAGGATAGCTAAATCAAGATATCCCGATCCAAATCATCTCCCCGATGGCCCTTTTCATATCCTTCATCGGACAGAGTATGTTGAAGTGTTACCGATGCCTTTTGATCGCCGTGACTTGTAAATCGGCGAGACCTAATTCCCTTATCCCGATATGCTGAGTTATCCTGATAGATGTGTATCGCTGTGAGTCTCGCCGAAAGCTTTCTTATCGCTAAGACTCTAATCATCGGAAACTTACTTGTTTGCTATCCCGATAGTTTATTTCTCGCCGATGACTATTTGCTTCGTTACCCCCACAGGATGTTCGGTGAGACTCCTGCCGAAATGCTTCATCGGTATGATATATACCGTCGGGGCAACTTTTAAAAATTTATCCGATAGGTATTTGTCATACCGATCGGTATGACCACTTGCCTTTCTTGCCGATGTAATGTCATCGGCATTACTCACTCCATCGGTGACTTCCATAATTCTTCTTCCGATCTCTATTCTCACGCCGATGGTTGTTTTCAAATGATCCTTATGTATCGGTGTAAGCAACACAATCTCTTGCCGATGGATTGATTTTGATGAAATTTGGCACTGCTTATCCATAGACACCTTGTGAGAAATTTTTTTTATTATGGTCTTTTTGGGATATTCTTCAGGATTTATTCAAATATGATGGGGTAAGGAGATAGTAAAAATTTCAAATTTTTACTGTACTAACAGTACCTACCACCTTCTATCACATTATATCTTGTTCACCACATGCATATCATCTCAAACCATCAGAGTTGTTCACAACTTCCAAGGTATGTTAATTATTCATTTCCACTTCATATGTACATTCAATAACTTTCAATTATTACAACTAGATTTTTTTTAATATTCATGCTTAGTCATAGATTATTTCATGCATGCGACAAATATTACTACCATTTCTTTTAATCACTACTCCTCATTCAGTAATACCTACCACATGAAGTGCGGTCACTTCACAATTAAGTTGGGGGGTTTTGATTTTTGCCATTTGAACATCGTTTGCCTTTGAAAACCTTGCCTTTCAAGAAAACCAGACAAATATTATGCATCATGAACCTACCTTATTCTGCTAATAAGTGAATTAGTACCCTAAGGAAGTGATAGTGAAAAGGAAAGAAGAGGCAGATTGTAAGATTGGTTCTTTTGGGGTGGCAAGTTGAAACAACAGGAATTGAGCAACATAAATTGACATTGTGCAGAAAATTGACATTGTAGAGTTTGCAATTCACAACAGTAATGGGAGGGTACCTAATCAGAAGAGAACCTTTGGCACATAAGGAAATACTGGAGGATGTGATGGTTCTCCCGCTTTTTACGAGAGTAGGTTGGTTAGATTACTTCCTAAAATTGATAGAGTATGATGATGATATGGTGAAAGAATTTACATTTACTCTACTGTATGATGAAGCAATGGTGAAGGGATTGACTATAGATACTTCCGAGTCAGCTATTGCTCAGGTCATAGGGTTGCCACGAATAGGGTCTGAGTACCCAGCTAGAGTTGATGTAGTCGCGGCTAGGGAGGAGTTTTGTGAAAGAGGTGAACACCTGGATTCTACCACACAAGGTACCAAACGACTATCTCTTCCCTTCTTTTGAGGGAATTGTGCCTTTTATATTATCAAGTATATTACCTATGATGATAGATACAATATGTTATAGACTGCACATCTTAAATTGCTCAACCATTTATGACATGAAAAACTTATCAATGTTCCAAATTATCTGTATAGTATGTTGAAAAGGATGTCTTCAGAATATCAAAGACAACAGGCAGACACCACTCTTTCCCACCATTGTTTAATAGCTCTGTTAATAAGGAGGAGTTTAAGGATTCAGTACCCACAGATTGAGTGGGAAGCTTTTAAACAATGTGTAGACATTTTAACACTTTTAGAGGCACCAGAACCAGAAGATGAGATTCCATATGAGCCTGAGCCTCCTTTTGAAACTAAGCATGAAGAGCCAAAACATGAGAACCCTCTAGAGTTTAGATCTATATCAGCTGAAGAACCCTCAACATCCGCCCCTAAAACTAAAAGAGCCACTCCTTCAACATTTGGTAAGGAAAAGAAGAGTAGGAAGGGAGTGAGGAAGCACAAGAGTGCAACAAAAGAAGAAAATGCAGGGGAAAAGAGGAAGAAGGGGGACAATAAAAGGAGGAACAAGGCAGATAAGCAGGAGACAGTCACTCCTAGATGCTCAGGTAGGTTAAGGAAGCAAGGTGTCAAAGAAAAAGTTGTTGAGAAATAGAGAGGAGAGGACAAAAATATAGGCCAGCAGGACAATGATCCAACTCCTCTGAATCTAGATTCAGATAGAGAAGAAAACCCTCTTGAGGATGTCTCTGCAGATGCCTGTGGAAATGTTAATATGCTTGCAAGGAAAAGAAAGTATATTTCTTCTTCTGATTCTGATTTAGAAGATTTGTTTACTGCAAGAAAGATGGGTAAACCTGTGCCTGATGATTCTGCTAAAGAAGTTTTTGATGTTCCTAGAGAAAGAAATGATGAAGATGTTGAAAAAGAAAAGGAATTATTAGAGGATAGAGATATTAGGAAGGAACTTCAAGAAGCCTTGGACAGAATAAGACAGCTGGAGGAACAGGTAAGGGGGTATGAAGAGAAAGATAAAGAGAAGGAGAAAAGGATTCAGGAGTTGGAGGAGAAGATCTAGACTTATGGCCATGGTTCTAACTTAGATTTGTTAGCACAATTGGCTGAAAATAAAACAAAAATTGAGGAAGAAGTACTTACTCTCCAAACTCTTGTGACAAAGAGCCCAGAGTACCATACTACCCTATCTTTGGTCTTTGAACTAATGAAATTGACTGATAAGACTAAGCAAGAAAAAGAGAATTGGGAAAAAGAGAAACATAGTCTCAATGCATCAGTTGTAGAAACATATTTGATAATCAAAAGGTTGGAGGATCGTCTGGCAGAGGTTATTGATAGAGCCAAGCAAATTATTGGATATAGACCTCCACCAAGGGTTTATGCATTGTTTCTAAAAGAGAAATTTCTTAGTTTTCAGTTTAATAGATTTATCAATAATCAATCTGACTTGCATTCAAGGCACATTTTTTGCAAATATTTCAAAGAGGGTAGTTTAGAAGAACAGGACCAGTTGTGTGAATACTATCTGCATAATTACTTGATGGATAAGGACATAGAATGGAACCCCTGCATCTATGTTGGAGACCTACAAATCAGAGCACTAATGTCATACTTTAAAAATGAACAACTTAGGGGAGAACTGATGGACCAGTATGAGGAGCAGGAAAAGAAGGAGCCACTGCCAATAATGAAAGAAGCCTTAGACCCTGAAGTGATCCTGGCCCAATGGCTAATGTTACTTTCTCATAAAGGTCCAGGCAAGGTGATCGTGGATTTAAGACTCAGGGATCATAGGAGGATACAGAGATTAGCAGTGTCCATCATTCAAAATTGTCAAAGGTATGTGCAGAACAGGTGGGATAGCCTAACTCCAGAATTGCAAAAGAAGGAACCCCACTCTTTCCACAACTTCATGAATATGTTTGAGAGGTTACACAGGTACATCTAGATCTCAGAGCAAAAGGGAGTAGCATGGTTGCCTCTTACTTATCAACCTCCTATCTTTCTCTACCCATTGCCACACTGGACAGGAGGGAGAGGTGATAAGTGTAGGCATGCTGAGCTAAACAAGATGGAGAGACTTGCATGTTACAATGGATTTTATCTCAAACAAGGAGTCAAAGAAAACATGGACCTCAGAAAAATCACTTTTCATTATAACCTTCTGCCCTAGATGTCTAGTTCCTTGGTTTTGCTTAGGCACGAGCAAAGTTTAAGTTGGGGGAAAATGTTGGGTTGAAATATTGACTTCCTTTTATAATCTTTTTATATGTTTTTAAAACCTTTTCATATGATCTTGCAAGAACTTTACAAACATTATCTTTGTTATATGTTGTTTCACATATACTTCTCAAAGACTTTAAACCTATGCTGATAAATTAAATATGTTGGTTATATTATCAAGTGGATGATTTAAATTATTGATATGCATGTAATATAGATAGGATTTCATAAGTTTAATATGAAAGGTTATTGTGTATATATGTTGGATAATTAACCTTGTGCAATAAAGACACAACATCCAAGAAGGAGTAATTGTGGCAGAGTGCAAAATAGGGGAATTAATTAAAGTACAGTCCAAGTGCCAGAAGTGAAGATCGATGGAGATGAACATGGTTATCATGGAAAAATAAATGCAAGAGAAGAAGAAGACTTGTTCTAGAAGTCTAACCGCAGCTTATGTGTTTTCATTCATGAGCCATTGTGTGGGATTTCTGTTTGAATAGGACTTTGCTTCTTTTGTTCTAGATAATTAATAAGTTGATCTCAAAACTATATCCTGATATCCAGGGATGAATTGATGATCACAGTTAGTTGGAAGATCGCATAAAACTCTCCCACTTTTGTATAAGTTAGGGTATGAGTTCATTGATTAGTTAGTTGTTATTTTTACTTTCTATCTATAGAGTCATTACTCTAGTTTTACAGTTATCAGTTATTCCAGACATGTTTTGATTTTGAATAAAATTTGAAGAAGATTCTATCGTTGATATGAATTGAATTCAACTGTGTGTCATGGAAAATGTGTGAAGATCTAAAGTAGATTTAGTTTCCAGAAGAAGTGAGATAGTTCCCTATGCTAGCCACTCAAGGTACTAACTCTCACTTCATACATTCGCTTATTTATTCATGCATTTCTAGTTAAACTAATTAATGTTATCTGATACGTTGCATTGTGAAATAAGTAAGAAATCGTGATTGCTATTTCTGATAGTTGTAATTCATGAATAGAATACATAATTGAAGTCCTCCAGAGGTTAGTGTCAATTCTTTTATCATTTTGTGTATTTCAAATTAATTCTGTAATTCTCTATTGAATATAGCTATCTTCAGCTTACGCTGAGGGTACCTGTAGCAACTAGGTTTTTAACTATTTTTGTTGTTCTTTCATTTTTGTGAACTTCAATCAATTAAGTTGATTAGAGTAAGTCTGTATGAGTTAGTTTAGAATAGAAATGAGTCTTGAAGGCATATATAGTGTGAGCATCATCACAAGCTGATGCTCCTTGATTGATAATTCAATGTAGGAATGTAATGATAGAGTGGACTATTCAATTGGGTTTAACCCTAGATTTTGTTTAAGTCTACAATGCATTAGTTTTCCTCTACAAGTATGTCAATTGAAAAATTAAATTCTATTTTCAGAGGTAACCCTGGTAGATCTTTAGGAAACACATCTTAATAGTCCCAAAGAAATGGGCTAAATTCTTGAATGTAGGAGCTTCTTTCTCTTCTTCCTTTTCATCTAAGGATACTAAGAATATTTGATTTCCTCATTTCTGCCTTCTCTTCTTTAGTTGCATTGCAAATATAGTTTCCATTGATATACGCTTATAAATCCCTTGGATCTTAACTTTATAGCCCTTATCATCTACACACTCCATTACCTTGTTATAACAATCTATGTTAGCCTTATGATTTGTTAACCATTTTATCCCAATTATGACGTCATAGGCTCCCAACGGTGCAACATATAGGTCAACTTTAGTTTCCATTTTAGGAAACCTAATGAGGGCCCCTCTTATGTACTTGTTTACTCTTCTGGTAGCCTTGTCACCATACTGAACCGTCCACGATGATTCCATATCCTTTGTTTGCAAAGACATCTTGCCTACCAATTCTGGGGAAATAAAATTCTCACAAGAACCAATATCTATCAAAATAGAGATGGATTTACCAAAAAGCGTACCTACTATCTCCATAGGCACATTTTGATGACGAGCTTGCTGATTCCTTATGGCAACATGGATTTGGTGTTGCCAAGGTTGTTGTGGCTGATTAGATCCGTACCTCTTTGAACAATCCCTTGTATAGTGATTGTCTCCACACATGAAGCACCCACCAAGTGGTCCATTTGAATTCCGAGGTGGTGCATCCCAATCATTCCTTCTGGCATTACCACTGTAATTATTCATTTGATTCTGATTACTAGCAGATTATGTCATGTCCCAGTTTCTCCTCTTGTTTTATTGAGCTCCTCTATTGTCCCTATTGTTTGTTTTCCTCTTAAAGGCAAATTTCTTGTCCCAAATGTTTTTTTTTGCCAATGTCAATGCCTATAGTTTCTTTTCTTGTTTAAGGGCCTTCTCCAGGACTTGGTTCATGCTTTTAGGGGCAAACATATCCACTTCTACCTTGATATCAGTATTCGATCCCAAAAGAAACTTTCTTGTCTGAGACCTTTCATCCTTATGATAGATAGGGACATATTTCAGTAACTTTGCAAATCTGTCCTAGTACTCTTGAACTGTGAGATTCCCTTGCCTTAGATTCAGAAACTCTGTCATCTTTTTGTCATAAAATAGTTGTGGAAGCCATCTCTCATAGAAGTGGCTCACAAACTACCTCAAGTTTTACTTTGAATAGCAATACTGCTCCTTTACATTTATCCACCAACTGGTAGCCTCTCCAAGCAATTGGTATGCTCCCTAGATTGCTTTGATGTTCTCTAAATAATTTCTTAGCTCAAAGTATTTCTCCATCTTAGTGAGCCAACCTTCTGCAGCATCTCTAACCTATTTACCATCAAGTTTTGGAGGAGCTATCTTTTTAAGATCCCATGATATGTCTAGGATGATGGTCTCCTGCTAAGACCTAGCAATCACTAGTTCATTTATTGGTCGGGCTATTGGAACTTCATCATTCCAGTGTTCATCTTGAGGTTCCAAAATATTTTAGGAAAAAGTACCTTGTCTAGCTTTCAAATCTTGCATGGTTTGTTCTAGGTTTTCCATTTTGTCTCTTTGTTTTGCCAATAGACCAATGATTGCATCTATGTCTGCATTAGGGTTCTCAGGTGGTTTTTGGTTTGGTTTTTGATTAGCTGGTTTCCTCCCTCGAAGATTTCAGGTTCTAACCATTTTAATTTTGAAAACAAGGAAATAATTTACCATTTAATACAATTTTATGCACACCACATGCAAAGTGAAAAACAATTAGATTTATCAACAAATCTACAGATACATCTTTATTTATACATAGCGGTTAAATGTACAAGTCTTTATTTGACTTGCATTTACAAAAGCTTATGTACAATATTTCCTTTCTCCAAGAGTTTTAGAATCATTCTTCCTCCTTAGGTTCCTCCTCGGAATCAGGAGTTCGGTGTGTCAACATGGAATGAGCTCAGGAATACTCCTCCTTAGCTTCTTTGCTAAGAATTGGGGCGTTGTGCCCACAACCAAAAGGTAGATCATGTGTGGCAGAGGGCTTGGTCTTCTTAGGTGTTGCAATTGTTTCTTCCTTTACATTCTTCTTCTTTCCCCTCCTAAGCTTCAACTAGCTGACTACTGAAGCGAGGGTTTCTATGTTGCAGGTTTCTATTAAACCCTCTAGGGAGGGTGGTTTGAGGGCTTTACCTTTTTCTTTGCTCTGATTGGTTTTCTTCATGTCTGTCAATAACTAGACAATCATTAGATCATAAGGGGAGAATAAATATCTTGTTGGTAAGAGACACTGTGTGGCTTCATGAGTGTTGTCATTGATGGCAACAAAGTCTATACCACACATTCGCAGTACATAGTATGCCTATACCAGAAGTCAGATTGAAGATTGTTTTGGTCCGATGAACAAGAACATAGTATGCAACAAGGTCTGACAATCAGGTCCGGATCTCTTAGATGGTGTAACTTAGCAAGTTGCAGACTTGGATAAGTCAAGAGGGGTATCATGACTACTATATTCCAGAGATTTAGCCTCTGGTAGTAAAGCATGGAAAAGATATGAGCATTTGAGCATCAGGTTCTAGTCAAGTAGAGTAGACAGAGGAAGAACTAACTGACAGAGCATCAGACTTCAATCTGGATGAGTAAAAGGTGTTGATCAAGCTATTTGGGGGATTATACATTGTTGGATGACATGATTAATGACTTCTATGCCTATGCTTTTGATACGCATCACAAATCAAGTATGGATTCAGCCGACAGATCAGTAACTTGTAAATATCTTGAGTGTTCTTGTTGCCGACTAGAAAGTTGATGAAATCCTTGATGCGGATATATATACCAGATGAATTCCAGTATGTAGATGTGTAGAATATACAAGTGATGAAATAAAGTGCGAAGAAAAGCAGGGACAAGTGTGAAAGCAACAAATCAAGTCCAGTATCTGACAGAGCAACAATATCAAAACAGAGGAAGAATGAAGTGCATCAAATCAGTGTATTATGCCTAACTGGAACTGAACTCCTGCATTTGTAGATGCCTCTCATCAGTTCAAACACCTGATTATCTTCTGTAAGTTTTGTAGACACTGAGTCTCTTGTAGGTAGTGTGCCTCTTGTGAGCAGTGTGCTCAGGCAGTGAGCCCTAATTGGCAAGTGCCATTTTGTACTCTTATTCTTTTAACAGAGAATACAATCTTGGGTTAGTCACCCCGTGGTTTTTCCCTTAACAGGGTTTTCCACGTAAAAGTCCTTGTGTTATGTGTGATGATTTTATTTCTATTCTTATGATCACATATGCTTATATGATTTGATGTTGCACTAATTATTAAAGAAGAAAAGAAAGTTAAAGAAATTTAAGATAACTGATTCACCCCCCTCTCAGTTATCTGCCTTGTTTCCAACAATTGGTATCAGAGCTAAGTTCCTCTAAACAGAGCCTAACAGCTTGAGGAAGATCTGGGAATCTCAATGGATATGTATGGTATGAAGGAACAACTTCAGTCTGCCCAAGATGATCTTGAACAATCCCACTCTGAAGTCAATAACTTAAGAGAAAGATTCAAACAAGCTGATGATTTCATAAATGAGCTAAAAGAAAAACTGAGTATCTCTATGAAAAAGAGAAAGGAACTACTTCAAAAATTAGCAAATCAGAGTGAAGCCAATGATACTAAAGAAGATCTGGATGAGAAAAACAAGCTATGTGAGAAGTTGTCAAAAGAGGTCATTATGGTAAGGCATGAGATGGAATCAGGGGTTATGAGATTCACCCAAGAAATTGAAGAAAAAAGGAAAATTGAAGATAATCTAAAACAATCCCTCAAGGAGAAGACAGAGGACTGCCACAAAATGGATAGAATAATCAGGCATCTTGAATCTGATCTTGAAGAAGCTAGAGATAATGAAGAACAACTTGAGAATCAGATAGACACTCTTAAACAAGATCTTCAAATAACAAATGAATACAAAGAGAAATTCAAGATAAGCTCAGCCCAACTTGAAGTTCTTCTTGAAAGCCAAAAGAGGGTAAATGATAAATGTGGCTTGGGATATGAGAAAGGTGAAAGCTCCGGATCTGGTCAGAAGAACTTTGGATCAAGAAATCAAAGAAACAAGCCTAGAAGACCTTTGGTAAGGCAACCAAATGCTTAGAGATATCCATCCTTTAATAGATACTGCTTCAATTGCAACAATTTCAGTCATAAAGCAACTCAGTGTAGAAGGAGAATGAATCAGACTAATTCATCCTTCTCCGGACAATGTTTCAATTGCAAAAGGTATGGTCACAAATCTCATGAATGCATACATATACAAATAAACAATTCATTCAATGGTAGATGCTTTACATGCAATAGAATGGGACATATGGCTAATCAATGCAGATCAAGAGGATATCAATCAAATATGCAAATAAATGTTGTTTGTTACAATTACAATAGATCCGGTCATATTGCCAAATTCTACAGAAGTAAAAATCAGGATAAAAAGGGTTCGATGCATCATAATAAAAAACAAGATAAGGGTAAAGGTAAAGTGAATGTGGATGAAGTTCAAAGGGAGATGAGCAAGATTTGGGTAAAGAAGAGTACAAAAAATATTGGGGATGGATCCGCACCAGAATCCAGTGCTGATATTCCTTCTGGAAACTAAACAGATGAGCTCTGGCTCAAGGGGAGTCACAGAGAAAAAAAATTCCCCCAGCCAGTCAACTGGTGCCTAAATTCGGCACATGGAATGCTGCGGATTAAAGGGTTCTTAGAAAAATATCTAAATAACCCTCGGTAAAATATGAAAGATCTGCATGGAGTTTTGCAAGAGTTTAACCATTCAAGTTGATCTGATTTGACAGCCATCCGGTAAAGCAAGATTTTCACAGACAGATCTGGTATGATTGAAAATTGAAATACTTTGATCGGCAGACCCATGGCATGACTAAAGAAAAGAAGATACATTGTCAATCCTCACTGACAATGATTCTAAGATTGGCACAATGATTCGATAAGATCTCTCTTAAAACAGGGTAACCAGATAATGTAAGTTGTGCATTTATTGCAAAAGGAAATTAGGGTTTGTGCAAGAATAAAAGGGTTCTTTCACTCATCATTTGCACACTTGCATTTGTGAAGAAGATAAGAAGAGCTCTGCAATGAAGTTTCTACAATCCACTCAAAGATCAACTGGAAAATCAAATTCAACCAGTGATTTGTTCCGGCTCCTATTTCAAACCCTAAGGCGTAAAAAGGTACTTCCATTCTAAAAATCTCTCTCTGAATCTTTTGCAAGATGGCTACTCCAATGGTTGTAAAGATCATTGATAGGCCGCATCCTAAATTCAAGAAACAACCCTATAAATCTCTATAAGTTGATCCTTTAGACACATTTTCTAGCATTCTGCATGGGGTATTGCACGTAGAAGATGTTAGGGTCTATATCCATGCCAACATTGAGGAATTTGGAGACTCTAAATTGATGGACATCTATCACAAATAGCTAATAGATGAGAGTTTTGAACTCAAACCTCAATACAAGGCCCTCCGGGATAAACACTTCAGACATTGCATACACTTTCCCTATTTTGCAGAAGATGATTGGGTCTGGTATGTCCTAAGAAGAATGCATGATAATTTCACGTGGTTAATGAGGCCCTTCAAGATAACAAAAGATACCATCAGGGCAGTGATCGGACTGCATTCTTTTGGTGGGTTACCTGCACTTAAATCTGTCAAGAACCAGACAGTAACTAAAGCCACCGGATCTAAGTTTGACAAAAGAGCAATGACCATAGATGACATCACAGATCCGGATGTCAAGTTTGCCTCAATGATAATTGGGTACAAGATCTATCATTCTAGTAGGGAGAATTTTGTGTCTGGGACTGCAATATATGTAGCATATCAGATGTTGAGGGAAAATGCAGATTATGACCTATGTGATCTTCTCCTAAATCAACTATTAGAAAACCTGCAAAAGATCAAAAAGGATAAGAAGAATTCCTTCAAATATGGTTGTCTAATACTGTGTATGTTCTTTTATTACGTGAATTAGCTACCTGGATCAAGTGGTTGGGTATGGCAAAATGACAAACCAGTTGCAATTCAGATTAGAGACTATATGTATGGACTTGGTGATGCTAAAGCTCAAAACACAGCTCTATGGGGTTACTTTAAGAACTTCCAAAGCATGATGCAAGCTAGAGAGAGAATACCTCAGTCCATAGTTGATAAATACAAGGATACAATGTGCTTCATGGTTGACACTGATCAATACCTAATGGAGGTAGTTGAGCCCAGAACAGTGTGGATAATGCCTATGGGATATGAGGTTGATGAGAAAATCTTGAAGCTACATATTCAACACCTGTTGAGCCAACCTAAGGACCTTGAGGCAGAAAGGTTTGGAACCTTTCAAGAACTAAGTATAAAAATACATGTTAAGACAACTGGAGATAAAGAGGAAAGTAAGAAGGGAAGTTGAGGAAATTGCCAAAAGATTTGGCTTATCTAAAGAGGCAGTAGATGCTAACAAAGAGAAAATGGAAAGGGTTGAGAAAGAAAAACAAGAAGCAAAGAAAGGAGATGTTCCGGTACAAGCCTCCTCCTGGACTAGATCCTCCAAAAGCTCTACACCTGCCACTCCTAAAAGTTCAAGAGCCACCAAACCGGAAGTCAAGACATCCGGAAAAGGAGAAAAGAGGATGAAACAAAAGCCACAAGGTCATACACAAGTCTCAAAGATGATGAAGAAACAAAATCTGATGAGGAAATTAAGAAAATGAAGAAGAAGAAAACATCCGGGGAATTCTCTGCTAGTAAAAACAAAGAAGAAAAGGCAGAAGAATTTGTTGAAAAGCCCACTATTTCCATTGATGACATCATCAAGGCAGTTACTGTGGATGGGAACCTACAACCAGTAACAGAGTTCTATAATGAACATAGTGATATTGACAAGAGGATTTTAGAAGAAGCTACAGTCAGGTACCTGAACATCTACAATAAAGCATTCATTGAAATTATATCATTAATTCCCAAAAGGCTAGAGAAGGTACTTGAACTAAGAAAAGAGAATGTAAAGGAAAAAGACCTAGAGATTTGGGAACAAATAATGATTCAACTTTATCCTTCTATCACTCCAAGACAAATGTACATGATTTTTAAAGATTGTAAGGATGAGTTCCAGAGTAAGGCAAGAATGAATAAACTTATGCTTGGAGAAACTGACCAAGTAGCAAGTGAGACAAAAGATATCCTCCGGAATGCTTTGAAAAGATTCAATATTCCTGTTATAGAGGAATCAGTTGAAGAACCTTCTACCATGGATGTTGAAAGATTAAATGTAACCAATGAAAAATCTTCTGTTATAGAAGGTTCAAAAGAGATAGATGAAGAGAAGTCTAAGGACTTGGATTCCTCTGTTCTGGAAGAGGAAGTTCATGAAGTAGTAAACACGGGTAACATCTCTCCTCTGGATCCCATTGCAGACATTCTAGATTCAAAAGCTGAAGGAGAAGGAAGAAAAGAGGATAAAGTGAGTCAAGAAGAGGAGGTTAAGGGAAATGAAGAAGAACAAGCAGAGAAGACCTATGATGACAATTCTGAGATCCCAAAAGAAAAGAAGACTCAGTCGCCGGCAAGAGACACTGTAGAGGTAGTGAAGAACTTCCTAAGAAAAGAAATGATGGAGATAGATGAACCTGAGCTATTTCAAGGGCCACTAAATTTTGACTCTCTCTCTGGTCCAGACAATGAAAATAACATCTTTTGCTCAAGCCAAAGGAAAAGAAAAACTCCTGAAATCTCACATAGAAGACTATGAGTTGTTGGAGATGGCATCTGGGATGCTGGAGAAGATCAAGCCATCATTCCAAAAGGATCCTTCAGCCTCACCATCTGGCAACTTGAAATCTTTGGTAAATTCTGTTACCACTCACTTTGAGTCTCTAGAAAAATCAGCAGAAGCTAAGGTCCGGAAGGAGTTTTTGGGAAAAAAATTCACTGAAGTACAGGGACTCATTGCTAATGATAGGAGGACCCTAGACATTGGAATAAAGAGCCTTGAAAATGCTCTTAAAGATTGTGGGGACATGTACAAATTTTGTCTATCTTGGCCCAAAGTGACAGAGGATATTGAAAGGAAGGTGAAAGAACAAGAAGGTAAACTGTCAAGTCTATCTCAGAATTTTCATCCCCTTACTACATCTTTAATGAATCAAGAATGCTAGGCCATTGTCATCATAAATGAAATAAAGAGGTTGAACAAAGAAAAGAAGGATATAATAAACAGAATGAGTGAACTCAAAGGGATAATTATCCCTAAGTTAGAGGCAATGCATGAGGCCTTGACAGATGTTCAGACCATAGTCTAGACCAGTGATCCGGTAGATTTAAGAAGGGCAGAAGCATATGCATTTTTGTTGAGTGCTCACATCTCTATTTTGGACAGGATGAAGCAGAGCTGGGCCACAGAGTTTGTATAGTTGAAGGCCACTTTTGTGGATATACTTAAGTATATGTAAGTATAACATATATATATATACTTATGCGGCAATGTATAGGTAAAGTTTTGCAAAATTTTGGTATGCGGATTCTGCCCTTTGCCATTGATGTCAAAGGGGGAGTGAGGAGTAGTGAAAAATGTGGAATCCAGCTAAGGGGGAGCTCCGGTAAAACATTGCAAAAGACAGAGCATCAACCAAGGGGGAGTTACTGTGACACAACCATTTTTCACTAAGTGTTACCATTAATGCCAAAGGGGGAGATTGTTGGCAAGAGACATTGTGTGGCTTCATGAGTGTTGTCATTGATTTCAACAAAGTCTATCCCACACATCCGCAGTACATAGTATGCCTATACCAGAAGTCAGATTGAAGATTGTTTTGGTCCAGTGAACAAGAATAGAGTATGCAACAAGGTCCGACAATCAGGTCTGGATCTCTCAGATGGTGTAACTCAGCAAGTTACAAACTTGGATAAGTCAAGAGGGGTATCATGACTACTATATTCCAGAGATTTAGCCTCTGGTAGTAAAGTATGGAAAAGATATGAGCATCTAAGCATTGGGTTCCAGTCAAGTAGAGCAGACAGAGGAAGAACTGACCAACAGAGCATTAGACTTCAATCCGGATGAGTAAAAGGTGTTGATCAAGCTATTTGTGGGATTATCCATTGTTGGTTGACATGATTAATGACTTCTATGCCTATGCTTTTGATACACATCACAAATCAAGCATGGATTCAGCTGACATATCAGTAACTTGTAAATATCTTGAGTGTTCTTGTTGCTGACTAGAAAGTTGATGAAATCCTTGATGTGGATATATATACCAGATGGATTCTAGTATGTAGATGTGTGGAATATACAATTGATGAAATAAAGTGCAAAGAAAAGCAGGGACAAGTGTGAAAGAAGCAAATCAAGTCCGGTATGTGACAGAGTAACAATATCAAAACAGAGGAAGAATGAAGTGCATCAAATCAGTGTATTGTGCCTAACCAGAAGTGAACTCCTGCATTTGTAGATGCCTCTCATTAGTTCAAACACCTAATTATCTTCTGTAAGTTTTGTAGACACTGAGTCTCTTGTAGGCAGTGTGCCTCTTGTGAGCAGTGTGCTCGGGCAGTGAGCCCTAATTGGCAAGTGCCATTTTGTACTCTTATTCTTTTAATAGAGAATACAATCTTGGGTTAGTCACCCTGTGGTTTTTCTCTTAACAGGGTTTTCCACGTAAAAATCCTTGTGTTATGTGTGATGATTTTATTTTTGTTCTTATGATCACATATGTTATATGATTTGATGTTGCACTAATTATTAAAGAAGAAAAGAAAGTTAAAGAAATATAAGATAACTGATTCGCCCCCCTTCTCAATTATCTGCCTTGTTTCCAACATATCTAACATCATATTATGACATCTTATATATTAATTCTTGTCATTTTCAGGTTAGTAGACCTCCAGGCTGAGTGTTTGAGCCTCGATTCTGATACCACATGTAAAGACCCGGTTCAGGGACCTTAGGGGAATTTTTTTTTGTTTATCTTACTTAGGTATGATCAAGTTTTGGTTCTAGACAAGATTCTCATTCATTTTTCTAACTATGAGTCTAGATCTTAGCATTTGTTTTCAGGATTTTTAATTTAGGATGAGTACTCAATTAATATCAAGTAGTCAATTCTAGCTAAGGTGTCCAAAATGAGACATATTGAGATAAAGCCAATACGGGCTCTTCTCTCATTTGGGCATACTAGTTCATATAGAACAGGGTCTACAAACCCAACCTCTACCTAGTATGGGGTAAGTTAAATAATGGTCATACGGGCCTAATATGTGGTCAAATGAACAAAACCCTATCCAATATGGGATAGGTAAAAACAATAGCCATACGGGCTAACAAGGACAAGAATTGTTAGTTGCTCTAGCCAGAGACTTAGACTCATTGAGATCAATTCGGATCCTGAGTCAATTACAGGAAATTACGCAATATGCCCATATATTGCACCGAGGAATCTCTGTAAGTTCATTCGATTAATGTATTTTATGGACCTTGTACCCTCCCTCAAATTTCAGCAACCAGCCAGGTACAAGATCAATCCTCCCGAGGATTATTCAGAGCACTGGAGACTTCTTTAGTTTATCTAGTTTAATCTTCTTATGTTTAGAATCTAGGATTTAGAAGTTGATTATAAAAGAACACCCTATATCCTAGGTACCTGAGTACTGGGGGCATCCTTTGCCTTCCAGACTGCCTATATATCCTATATCCACGGTGTTGGTTATTTTCTCCAAATCGACAGAGGGTTTGCCAGTTCCTATGCATGGGCAGATTCGGCCAACAGACTACGGGAGGTTGCATGAGCTGCCTCCCCTTCACTTCTAGTTCTGTCGCACCAAGGGGGGTATCCCTATAGCTAAAGGTGTAACATTGACTAGCTCAATGACAGGAAGATTTAGCTTGACAGCAATAGGCATAATACTCTCATGTGTGGACCAAGATTTGTGTGATAAATCACAAGGTTGGCAACATTCTTGGACATATGTATTTGGTTGTGGATGAGAGTATGCAGGGGTCCTAATCCTACTCCTACAACTAACAGGTGGAAGTTATGGAAAGATGGATATGATGATTGGGATGCAAGACAAGGGGTTTTGGGTCATAATTACTAACCCAGGAGCAGACCGGTGCCTATCTCAGGGCAAGGAGTCAACTAGACGTATGCAACAGATGGTTTACAACTAGCATTCAAGTTTCAAGGGGTTGGATTGATGCTTGCCTTACAAACATCACCCAAGAATGGGTATTTAGCTGCCTCTACTTACAGATATCCCTGCTGACAAACAACCTTCTCCATGCTTAACCTAAAACAATTTAATCCACTCCTTGAATGGAAGTTAGAGATGAAGCATGTGATACAGAAACTTATACCCTAGAATCTGAGAAACCCTTAGCAGCCAGATTCAAAAGAAGGAAATGCATGCAGCGAAGGAGACAAACAGATAAACACATGCATAAGAGCATTTTTCATCTATATCAACATGAAACTGAATATACGTGCAAAATACATTCATAATGCAACTCATAAACTCTAGAATGAGATAGAACAACCCAGGATCATGCCCTGTTCTTCATTATTTACACAAAAATGCCCAGGTCTTCAACAACCAAATATGAGTGACACAGTTTGCATTTTATAGCAAAACTGTGTACTCAGCCAAAATTACAACGGTCAACTCAAAAATCGCCAGATACAATGTATCGTGAGAAATGGCACTCAAAATTGAATGTAGCCGAGAAGCAGAGGAAGAGAGCAGGTGGAATCAGGATCTAGGCCGCTGCCTGAAGGTTCTCATCGTAAGCCTGGTAGTTCACTTGTTGCCTCACCCATACTTCCCTGCACAATCCGCCATCAATGCTTCATCTACCTGCGGGATGCAACAACAGATGCATCTGGAGATTTTCCCGCTCAAAAAATGGGCCGCAGACAAAGAAAACCATCGCTGCCAGGTATTCAAAACCTGTCGTCGATCACCCTCTTATCGCCAGGATCAATGGCGTCAAAAAATGCTAAAAATTCGTCAGCCAGTGAAATTGTGCCATGTAGGCACCTCACATTTCTATCGCTGGCTTTTTCCCCCTTGTATTTTGCCTTTTCGCCCCTTGTATATGCATGTTCGAATGCATATACAAATCCCTTTTTAAATCTTTATATATGCAGGATGCATATACACGCAATTGCTCAACATACAAGGTAGACCTGAAACTTTCATGCATCAAAATGTACCTCCTTTTGAAGTCCGGCTTGTATCTCTTTCATTTACATCTCGCATTGTATATCGGCATGTATAAAAGCATTCAATATACATGCCGTGGACGCCAGTGCTTTATCTGCCAACTTTGACTTTTCCTTTGGGTCTGGAATGTACATGTTTCATTGCACCTGTCGCTTTGTATATGCAAAAGCATATACAAGCACCTTATATACAAGCTGGAGCTCAAATATTTATTCATTGCATTTCATTCCTCCATCACGTTCGGGTTGTATATCGCTTTTGCATATCCCCTTTATATATGCAAACCTATAAGCGAATGCATATACAACCTTGTGGGGCCCACCGCATGCACATATCCTTTGCATATTGCGATTGTATGTTGGAAACATATACAATCTTCTTTGTATACCTGTGGGTCCCACCAAATGCATCTCTTGCTATTGTAGCAAATGCATATGCGCCAGCCTTTGTATATTTTTCAATGCACCATTACATACAACCTGATATACAAAGCGGGAATATTCTTGGGAATCTGCGAAAGATTCCCCCTTTGTATATGCGCATTTATAGCCCGATATGCACTTAAAAATACATACAACTCATTTTTCACCATTTTCGAAGGCCGGTGAAGATTTTTGCAAGCCCACCAATGTACATTTTGACCTGCAACTTAATTTCAAAGCCCTAAACCTAGGTGATCACCACCACACGGGATCAAGGTACACACAGGATGCGACTAACATTGGGATTTGTGAATATGTAGTTATGTCTTGCACTATGTTTGATGCAATTGTGAGTGGGTATGCAACCCTTTCTAGGGTTATTCCCTGCCCCAGATAGTTCTTCGTTGGCTGCCACCCACTCAGGTGAAATAGGGATTGTAATTGGCCCACTATCACAAACACCTAGAATGGATGTTTGTTGTTTAAACTCTAGTGTTGAGGAGTTCCTATAAGGTGTCCACTCAAGGAATTAAGTTTTCTATCACAAGTCAAATTGGGTATTCTAGCGACTAAGTCCATTCGAGATTCCCTATTGCTTTCTAATCACCAAGATCCGCAAAGGTGAGGTGAGAGCATACAGAAAATAGGGTTTCTTGTTTGGACTGGGTTGCTCTTACTAATGCCTTATGAGTTTTTCCGAATTAGATTCATGTTGACAATAACTCTCATTTTCTGATCACCAAGATCTGCAAAGGTGAGGTGAGAGCATACGATGGTTACTTATCGTGAATAGAAGTCTATTCTTATGGAATGTTGTGTTCTATCAAGACATGTAGTTTTCAATTTCCACCATGCTTTCCTGGATTAACTTCCTATCCATGGGTTAAAGATAATCTATAATTCACTCTTGGTTATCCTAAGATAGCTTGCCTAGATATATTGGTCTCATGTATGTGTTACTCAAGGTTGGCAATACTATCGTTTATAAAATACTTTAGTAGTAAAGCTTAGGTTTTCTTAGGGCAAGTTTCTTTTGAGCCCCATCACTTGCACATAAGGTGTAGATCATGGTTAGTTCTATGAATTTTCTAAGTCCTATTCTCACAATTCTCTAATATGTGAGGATAAATTTCTCGGGAGGGAAAGGTTTTGCAAGAGTAAGTTTGTAGGTCCTAAATAACACATTTGCCACTAAAATGGATGTTTGCCCAAATAAAAGATAAATTATCAAGTTTCACTAATAAAATTTAAAATGGCATGGTGTTTTTAATGATACTCCAACTTAAATAATATAATACATACAAGAATTCATATAATCATAAAATTTCTTACTCCAATGAAAATTTGTGTTGAATTTTAAAAATTTAGCTTTTCAGCCTAATCATTTTATTTAAATAGCTATTCCAATAATATATATCCATATATTTTTTTTAATAATCCTACCACAATTTCATACTATGTCAACCTAACTTTTTCGATTTCAAAATGTGAAATCATATAATAATAAAAGAAATATTCACAACATTTTTTAATTACTTCTAATAATATTTTCTCTAGAAAAAAAATAATTTTTTTTTAATACCCACATTATCCCTTCTTTTAAACGATGCAACCTCTAGGTTTCAGGCGGTGGATCTGCATCAAATCTAGTATCCCAAAAATAAAATCTCTTCCTTACCTTCTCAAAAATTTCCACGTTGCCCAGGTTCACCTACTTTGGCTTTCTTCATCTGACATGTTAACAAAAGAAACATGTATTCTCCTGTTTTGTGGCAAGTGTCATGCTTATGACTTATTTTATTTGCATTCAATTCTTTTTAAAATAATACTCCATAAATTTAGTATCAACAATTGCAATTAACATTTAAAATAATATTCCCTAGTTTATTTATCAACAGTTTTATTTAATAAAAAAAATATTTCATAATTTTAAGTATCAATAGTCTTGCTCAGTGTTAATTTTTTACGGAATAAGTAGAAATATTTTATAAACCAAGTCATTCAAGTTGCATAAAATTTTAAAATTAGAATCAATAACAAAGAAATCATATGATATAATTATTAAGGGTTATTGTCAAGAATCAACAGCTATAACCACTAATTAAATTTAATTGATGAAAATTAAGTATTATATTTTGCTAGTGATCAAATTTATTGCTCCCTAATTAAATCTAAAATGGTAGCTTAAAAAAATATAATGAACCATAAGGAGGGTCGTAACAAATCTGGTAATTTGTGGTGCTTTTGAAGACTTCGACTTGCAATGGAGATCACAACACAAACAAAATACCACAGGATTTCAAACGTGACCTTCAAAACACAAACACTGACCAAGCAAATTTCAACCAACATGAATGGAGGATACGTTGGGGTGTGGAACTCCAAAAAAGGACTGAGCAAAGAGATCCAGGACTAGAACAAGCTGGATAGAGAGAGCATCTGTGGTGGAGTTTGATGGGGAGTCTGACGATAACTAGTAAGAGAAAGATCTTTGTTCTACGTAGAGAAGGAGGTGAAATGGCGTCAGGAAACAATGACTGTTGAGATGCGTTGAAATGCGAAGACTGGAGTCCAAAAAAAATATAAACAAACAACCAGGGGGATTCGTACAAACCAAGAGGCCAAAATACATCAAAACCCTTTAAAAATTTCACCCCACTGTGGCAGAGGCATCAAACCCTCGACCAAATCCTCAAACCAGGCAAAATTTTTTTGCCAAAAACAACAAATTTCGCCCGAAAAACCAGAGAAAAATCTCCCAACAAGCTGCAAAAAAACTAATGTTGCAAAAAAAATTGCTTTTTCAACAAATGAACTGATAGAGAAACACACCTATGATGGGCTATATGCAGGATGAAACTGAAATTGGGAAGGAAATTGTGATTCTAGGCTCTGAAACCATATAAGAGCAGCAATGAAATGAATGCAATAACCAAAACTTTCACAAGATAAATGTGCACACAAAGCAAGAGCTAAAACTATCATAAAATGTATGTGAATCTACAATGAACTCCTTGTAGTAAGTGAGAAGGTGAAAGTCAAACACTGACTAACCCTCCACGATGTGTGACACATGTAGAACACTTGGGACAAGTGTGAGAGCATGTGTCATATGTCTATGAGGTGAGACAACTAAACCACTAAGTGAACTTAAGCTAGTGTGAATAGGTCTACTAGGTTAGGAACTAAATAGAAGTAAACTAGATGAATAAAGACTCTTTTCACACTAACAAACACAACTTATTGAAGTGGTTCATGCTAGAAAATGAAATAATAAAAACTAGAATGAGCAAGCATAGGGACCTTCCTAAATATGAAATCAAGGTTAAATTCAACAATGATAACTATAATGGGATTAAAGAATTAGTGATATAAGAAAGGAGATAGGTGATTCAAAGGCCATACTAAATAAAATCAAATGTAATCAAGATAATTTGATGTCTTCTTTAAATAAGGTCATATAGTTGAGTAGAACAACCATAAAAATCTATTTCTAGCATTTATATGGTCCATGACAACTTATTGAAAAGAAAAAATATCCCCCAAGAGGCTGGCCCAAGCAAATGATATGGTTTCAGTTGAACTAAAGGGATAGCATGGTGATCAACCTAGACAATAAAACTCTAGAGGATCATCTTAGTTTCCTGCATGAAGAGTGGAATGTTGTTGACTCCTTGAAGGACCTCTCTTTTGCTAATCCATAAGCTAGTTGCCTTTGCTATTTGTATGTTGTTTGTCAACTATTTTCTTCTGTGTCTATTTATAGCCTACAATGTCATGTGTCCTCTTCTTTTTGTGCTCTATTTTTCTTTTCTAATGTTAGTGGGTTGTTTTTGTCTACCTCTTTCCCATTGTAAAAGGGTTTGGCCCCTTTCAAAAACCCACTTTTACCAATAATAAAAAATATTATGTATAACATAGTTAACATAATAATATCCTTACATCATGGTGTATTTTTGTCTATGTTTCTAGATATGAAATATCTTATATGCATGCTTTTACTAATGTCCATTGTTTGAGTTTCTTAATTGTAAGTATATAAGTATTTCTATTTTTATTTCTAATCCATTTTTATAAACATTTAAAAAAAAGTATTTAAGTATATAAATATTTTACATTGTCTAATGAACAATTGTCAATAGATTAAGTTGCACTATAGAAGGAAATTATAACACACCCACATTTTTTGATAAAAGTTCAGGTATACTTTTATTGAAGAGACAAGTGTCAATATAGTCAATTATGGGTTATGAGGACAACCTATCATCGCAAATTCTCATGTATGTGAAAGATTTATTGAGATGAAATCATGCACACAAAATATTTGGTAAGATGAAATGAAATGAAATGCCATGTTCCTCTAAACGTGAGGTTGTGATTACATTATAGTTAATACTAGTTGTATTAAACAAGAAGTTTAAATGAGGTTAAGGCTTAAGGACATAGATGAAGGATTTAAATGGATAAATCTACCATGAAAAATAAGAATACATGAGACTAGAGAACATGAACATGAACCAAGAAATAAAACATGACTTGGGAGGAATGAAGAGGAAAATTTATGTCTCAAATACATGTCTAGGATCAGTTATCATCAAGATTCATGAATAAACAATAGAACTTGATGGAGGGGCATGCTCAAGGATTGAATAAAATGCTACATGCACTGGAGTTAAAAGGGGTGTCCCCCAATTTTGAAGGAACTAGGGCATGTTGATGGAGCCCTCAACACAATTCACAACCACTAATGTGACTCATGAAATAACTCACATAAGAAATACTTGGATGAATTATTTACCATACCAACAAAGATTTCAACTCAATAGATACCATATTTTAGTGACTGCTAATTCTCCAACATAAATAATTTAAATTAAAAGTATTTTAAAGATTTGATAAAAGTGATTTGATGAAAGTAATTAACCATAAAAACTTAATAGCATTATGTGACAAGATGTTGAGCCTCTCACTTTAACAAATAATCATCTTTTGTCAACCCTGGTGGTGTCCAAAGGCTATCTGCAATAGGGTACTTTGGAAATCCTTTCCTAGGAGTTATCCTACTTTCTCAAAGAAAAATTGCACACACCTAACTAAATAAACCAAATTTAAGGGAATGATTCAACTAAATTATAACTATTTTCAAAGAACTAACTACAACTAAACTATTGACAATAAATGTTTATGCTCGAAATGAGAGTTGCTTGAAATAAACTATCTTAATAACTCAATGCTTATGTTGAATTGAAAAACTGAAACTATTAAAAAGAAACTTTATGATTTATTTTTGTGATTTTCTAGAAATCTAAGAATAAACCAAAGCAAGGAACACTCTCACTATTCTTTTTATAATTTTTTGAGTTTTCATAACAAACCAAAGTAAATAATGCTTTCACATGCTATGATTAATAAGATGAAAGGACCTTTAGGTAAACAAAATGTGAAGAACAAATAGGGACAATTTAACACATGCATGCAATAATCAACAAAACACTTATCTACAGAAACATTTGTCCTTCTCCAATTGAGTGGTCAGATCCTCTAGAGGATGGAATGCTCTTCAAACAATGACATCCACAACTTAAAACTCATAGAAATGTATGTAGAACTACCTTGTATTCATAAAGCTCATAAAAGATACATCAAATTTTTACTTCATGTCTATGTTGAAAAGATAACAAAGTTTGTGTGCAAAGATAACTAGAAATTGCTTAGCAACTATATACACCTAAAAATGACATGATTCAGTCTAGATAAATATTCTTGTGTATCAATTCCCTTCTAATTCCTCTATCAATAAATAAATAAACAAATTTATTTATTCGATTCATATTCTTCCAACAATTAAATAAATACCTTTATTTAATTCAATTCTTCCAAACAATTAAATAATTCTTAATTATTTAATTAAATCAAATCATTCTTCAAAATTTAAATAAATCAATCAAATTTATTTAAATCCTCTCAATCTCCAAAAATAAAATATAATCAAATATTTTATTCATTCTTCCAAAATCATGCACAACAATTAAATAAATTTATTTATTTAATTTGCTTTCTAATCTTCTAAATTAAATAATTTCAATTATTTAATTAATTCTTCCAATAATATCTTTTCTAAATTTAAATAAATCAATTATTTATTTAAGTTGTCTTTTTCTTCTAAATTGAGTTATCTCTAAATATAATTCAATCTTTGTGCACATGCAATTAAATATTCCTAATATTTAATAAAGCAAAATATCTTCTTATTCTCATGCAAATCCCTTCTTCTTGTTTTAAATCACTTAACTGATTATTATATTCTTTTAATTGCTTTAACTCATTCTTCTATTATTAGCAAATCCTCTCATGCAAAAGAAAGCAAAACACATGTCTTCTTCTTATTCGTTGCACGTTCCTCATCTGTTCTATATCGTTGATCTTCTCATTCTCTCTATACCATTGATCTCTTTTTTCTCAAATCTATAAGTACAACCTCATTCTTCCATTTCAATCATCCAAGCTTTAAGTATCGTTACTCTGCAGGAATTGCAACGCGCCTTTGGCACCAATTCCTTCATTGCTTGTGATAACACTCATCACTACGCACCACTATCATCGTTGTGAATCTCCTCTTCATGGCGGTATTATCATAGCCATTATCAATTGACATTCTTGAAGGATAGCAAGGAAGTACACTCTCTGAGGGCCCTATTTCATACATGCAAGATCGATTGTGATAGGCGATCAATGGAAGCTTCGAATTAAGGAGGTTTGCTTTGTTATTGTTCATTGTTTATTGAATCTTCTTTGTTCACCATTTCATTGAGTTTTGGGTATCTTGATATTGATTATTATTGATTATTCATTGTTGATCCAATTTTCCCTTAACATTTTTGGCACCCACCCTGGGGCCTAGCTACAAATTTAACCCAAAAACTGAGTTTTTGTGTTTTAGAAAGCCGTACACAAGAGGAAACAGCGCATCTGATACATCCTAACATGCATCTGTTACCTGTCATGGCGCACACGTTTCTGCAGCACATACAGTCACTGTTCTAGCGTATCTGTCACCTGTCACAGCGCCTACGTTTCTGCAATGCATATAGACACTTTTCCAATGCATTTACCACCTGTCACAGCGCATTCATCAGACCAGCACATATACTCTATTTTCTGGCGCTTTCATCCTTTTTTCTAGCGCATATGTAATACGACGCTTTTGTTCACTGTTTCTGTGCATTCAGTCTTTAAAGCGGCGCATCTGTCGTGGGCAGTGATTTTAGGGTTTTCTTGAAGATTTTTGCTAATGCTGACATCTTTGCAGGAACTCTCTTGATCTGTTTTGTAGGCTAGGTATTAGTTTAGATTCATATAGTTGCACTTGTTAGCTCACACTTCGATTTCTAACGAGAAAGTAAAATGGATGCTCATGCAAATCTCACATAGTTTAACTAGGAAAGTGGTAATTGAATCATTGTTGTCTTGCATATCATTGAATCATTGCTATTGCTATCTTTTCAAAGTTATTGCTATCTGGGTAAAACTGAACCATTGCTATCTTGATTGACCATCACTTCAAAGTTAACAACTCGTGCTACGTGGATAAAATTGAACTCATCATTGCTATCTGGGTAAAACTGAACCATTGCTATCTTGATTGACCATCATTTCAAAGTTAACAATTCATGCTACGTGGATAAAATTGAACTCATCATTGCGATCTTGGTTAAAATTGGACCATTGCTATCTTGCTAATCACTTCAAAGTTCTGTGCTTGCCCAAGTAGATAACTCATCTAGTTTTTTTTATTTTAACTAGGGGAAACGAACCACTGTATACTGTGTTTTGGGAATGATACCAGGCCTATGCTCTCCCCTATCTTGGGTGACCAAAATGCCAGACATATCATTTTTGCATGTGTTTTTCCTTTAGAGGGGCCTGCTCTTGGATACTGTTCATCCAAGTAGGAATGACCCTAAGTGGTAACAGGCTAGACACCAAGCCCTTCCAAGCCACTATAAATAAATTGTGTTTGGAGTGAAAGCTTCAAACAACGAGTGAAGTTGTGTTATACCGACAACCAACCTCCCCCAAAACCCTCCAAGGCGCAACCCTTGTAGGCTGGGAGACTCCATAATAGAGAGTAGTGCTGCCGCATGTATAACCACTTGAACAATTGCCTTCATTAAAGACCTTTGTCCTAGTGGCCAAAAACCCTTGTTATCCATTTGAAGCCTAGGATTTGTACTTGTTTTTTCTTTTTTTAGTCCAAAAAGAGTTAAAAAATCACAAAAAAATATAAAAAACCATAAAAATATTCTTTGTGTTTGCTGTGTTTTCTTGCCATAAATTTAGAAAATCAAATCAAAAAGACCTTCTTGTAACCAAAGTACCAAAAACATCAGAAATTTTTTCAAAAATTACAAAAATACTAAGAAAAACTAGAGCGGCGCATCTGTCCTCTGTTGCTGTGCATTTGTGCCAACCTACGGCGCATCTGTTCTGACCTACCACACTTTTACTGTCTATCACAACGCATATACCTTTTACCAGTGCGGTGCATATATCTCGACTTATAGCGCATTTGTCAGTATTTACGGCGCATCTGTTTCGGCGCATGCGTAACAGTGAGCACTTGCACAATCTTTGAGAGAAAAAGTTCACCAGTTCTGGATACCCATTTCAGTCTATTTTTAGATTCTGAGATTAGGTCTTACCTTGCAGTCTTTTTTCCATCCATTTCGCGTCAAAATCTCTCTTTCGTTGGTCATTCCATTCACCTTCTATCGAGTCTTCCTAGTCCAAAAGTCAAAGTACCCCATATCAGATCAGCATAGGCTCTTTTTTTCGTATCATTTTAGATTCAGGTAACCCTAGTAGGTCACAAAACTTTGCTAGTGGTCTTGGTGCACGACTAGTCCCTACACAATAAGACAGGTATCGAATACCCTTACTAGTGGTTACCGTCTTGTATCGGTCGTCTTACTTGGAATCATTGATCGAGAAAGTCCCTTGTCCAAGTCTTGTCATAAGTATCCTATTCTCAGTAGTCTCCATCGGCATCTTGCCAAAATCTCTAGTTTCACTCCATCTCATCCCTCGTCACCTTGCATGGTTCTTACTAGATCTCAATACAAAAAGCAACTCGAAATGGCCGAATCATCCAACCACATTGTCACTCCTCATGATAGTGATGAAGAAATCTCACAGGAAGATTATCAAGGAAGCCTCCAAGATCAAAAATTCCAGCGCTTGTTAGAGAAAGTACTCCATGATGATCCTCACAAATACTTTTATTATCTTGCAAATCTTGGAATTAAACTCCCCGCAGATTTCGATATAAGCACAATCCAACAAAATGTGGAGCATAATCATGAAGAAAGGGGAAAGAAAGCCATAGACCCAAATGCGGAGGATAAAAATGAAAAAGGAAAGAAAGCCATAGACCCAAGTGCTCCCATGGAAGAAATGAGGAAACAACTCGAGGGTCTAAAGCAACAAATGTCAGATCTCAAGACAGGTACAAACACTAAAACCTATTCTTTGGAAGATATTGCACCGTACCCCTTTGATAAAAGTTTGAACATGACACCATTTCCCTTTCGATTCAAAGTTCCTAAATTTGACAAATACAAAGGGAAAGGGGACCCTAGAGATCACATTAGGGAATTCAACGCAGCATGTATGGAAGTAGCTCACAATGAGACTTACTGAATGAGACTATTCCCTAGATCTTTAGGTAGTCAAGCCATGGAGTGGTTCTCACGGCTCCCACCAGGCATCAAATCTTTTGATGAGCTAGTCAACAAATTCATCACGCACTTCTCTTACAATATTGAACATGAAGTCTCTATGCTTGATTTATGCAATACCAAGCAAAAGAGTGGTGAGTCATTCACCACTTTCCTACAAAGGTGGAGACAACTAGCAAGTAAATGTTCATATGATGTACCAGAGAAACAATTAATGGATATGTTTGTCCATAACCTCAATACCGATCTTAGCTATCAAATACAAATACAATGCCCTACTTCATTCTCAAAGGTCATAGAAATGGGATTGTTCATCGAAAAAGCTATGATCGCCAAGGGGCAAATCAAGTTATACAAGAACACACCTACCTCCAATTATACGACTGACAAATCAAAGTTTTGGACTAAAAACAAAAATGTCATCAACGATGGAGTAGTTGATGCCAAGGTGGCAGCTCCCAAGCAACAACCTATATTTACTCTCAAAGGAGAGGCAAACACTATTACACCCAACAAAACATTCTCTCGGGAGCCAAGACCATGGTTCAACGCAAATCCAAGGCGAAAGTTCACACTGCTGGGTGAGTCTCAAGAATCTGCATTAAGCTGCTGGCTAATAATGAAATCTCTCTACCACCAACAAGTGATTATGAGCCTCAAATCAAACCTCACTATTGGAAAGACACTGATTATTGTGAGTATCATAGAGGGAGGGGACATACAACCAACAATTGTATCCGTCTCAAACATGTTATTCAAGATGTGCTTGATCAAAATCAAGGAGGAACCCAATAGCATACCTCCAATGAGACACATGTGGCTTACAGAGATCCACTTCTCAATCATGATAGGCCGTACAACAACAACAACAACAATAGCAACAACAATGGTAACAACAACAATAATAATCGCAACAGGCAAAATCAGAATAGTGGGAATAGTAATGTCAATTATGCAAGTGTGACATTCGACTATACCATCAATTGCATATTAGAGCATGTCCCACAAATCAATGTGGTCACGCCAAACCAACAATCAGAGCCTAACTGAAATAATTGCAGTATCATTACCCATAGTGGTAAAGTCACATTGAATACCGCCCCTCCAAGGTCGTCACCTTCTCAGTCCAATCCCCATCAGTATAGTGTCATAGACCAACTACGGAAGACTCCAGCCCACATTTCTATCTTGGAGTTGTTGCATCTATCTCCCTCCCATAAGGAGATTCTCAATAAAGCCTTAGTGGAAACCACAGTCCCCACTAACTTGGCCCAAGAGAAGTTCCATGCCATTGTAGGTAATCTGACGTCCTCAAGTACCATATCATTTATCGAGAAAGATGATCTCTCAGTGTCTCAACCACATAACACCCCTCTACATATTGTCGCCTTCATCCACAAGCACCGCATCAAGAGGGTTCTCATTGATGGGGGAGCCAGTTTAAATATTTGCACGTTAAAGCTAGTCCTTACATTGGGTTTCTCTGAGAATGAAGTTGATCCAAGGAAGAAGATTACTATCAAAGCCTATGATGAAGAGGAGAGAACTACAAAGGGAACAGTAGTCCTACCCATACAAGTGGGACCGATAATAAAAGATGTTGTGTGCCAAGTCCTAGATAGGGAGCTCACTTATAATATTCTACTAGGTAGACCATGGATTCATGCCATGAAAGTTGTTCCCTTTAATTATCACCAATGCATAAAATTCCCACACAATGGCAAGCAAATCACCATCCAAGGTGACCCCGATCCCTTTTATCATTACAACTATGTCCTTTCAAAACCCGATTGCATCATACCAAACAATAGAGCATCTACATCCCCTACCCCACTGCATGACTTTACCTCTGAAGCTTCCTCATCAAGGCCCAAAGCGCTGAAAATTACCATCAAAGAAAAAGGACTAGGGGAATACTCCATAGAGCACAGCGTCAATCGAGCCAAGATGCATTTATCTCCTAGATCCTTTGGTTGACCCAAGCATTTTCCAAAGCCATCTACTCCTCCTATACCTCCCACAGCTCCCTTTGTAAAATGGGGGACCCTATCAGATGAGACAGAGGAAAGAGATATCATACAATGGCTTTATACTGAAGAAGAAGAGAACATACAACAAGAACCTCCTAGGCTCCCAACAGAAATCTATGGGCAAGGTGAATCTATCCTACATAGAATGGGTTATGAAGGATGAGGCCCCATCGGCCTAAGAAAAGAAGGAATCATAGAACCCATTCAACCTTCTTCATCCTCATTGGCTAGAAATACAAAAGGCCTAGGATATAAGGATAAGGGCAAAGCTAAAGAAAATGCTTGTCTAGTGGAAATTATCCATACACTTCAAGTGGACAATGACACAGATTCCAATGAATATGAGTGGGATGAGCTGACAGAGCATTCCTACAACGACAAAGAGGTCGATACCATTCAAACTTATAGCCCCTACCTTGAGAGACAAACGCTACCGAATAGGCCATTAGAGTCTGATTTACCTATCTCTAAGAGTATGACTTTCGAGGAAGGTTTGAGTTCTATCACAATAAACAATCTGGAGGAAAGTACCATCCCGAACACTCCCCCTCCCAATACTCCTAGTATATCCATTCAAACTATCAATGAATCAGATCTATCCTCCGACTCTCTCCCCCTTGTGCATCCTGAGCTTATTGATTGGGATCTACGGGGAACCCTGCAACTAGATATGTTCCAAAACGACGATGCTTATATTGACTTCATGGAACTTAGGGACCACCTACCCAAAGGAGATCATAAAGCTAGTTTCACTATTGAACTTAATACCATGGCTTATTTTGGAGAGGGTGCCAAGCCTTCCAGTTGTAAAAATATCAAAATAAAAACTAGATCTGACGGTGAAAACCGCTCTGCAGCAGTGTCAAATCCCAAAACAGTAAAAAGAAAGGATGCATCCGAAGATGAAAACCCAACTGTGGCACCTGATGATGGAAGGCTTGACACTCTCCCTAATGACATGCACCAGGAGAAGTCTCAGATTGTTGTGGAACCCACAGAGCCGGTTAACATTGGAACAGAGGAACAACCTAAGGTCATTCACTTTGCTAAGTCTCTAACCCCACCAGAGAAGACTAAGTTTGTACCATTATTCAAAAGAAAGCAAGTTGATTTTGCTTGGTCATACACAGATATGACAGGGTTAGATCCAGATTTGATTCTACACGATCTTCCATTAGATCCAAGAGTGAAACCAATGAAACATAAGCTTACAAAGATGCATCCACACATAGCACTGCTTGTAAAAGAAGAACTCAAGAAATTACTAGATGTAGGGTTCATCAGAGCTATAGACTATCTGGAATGGGTCTCCAACATAGTACCAGTGTCCAAACCGGATGGCCAAGTCAAACTATGCAATGACTTTAGATATCTAAACAAAGCTTGCCGCAAAGATGATTTTTCGTTGCCAAATATAGATATCATTGTCGACTTAACAACAGGGTATACCATGTTATCTCTCATGGATGGCTTCTCAGGATATAATCAGATTAGGATAGCACTGGAAGACCAGCATAAAGCAGCCTTTACTTGTCCATGGGGCACTTTCTGTTGGAATGTCATGCCATTTGGGCTAAAGAACTTAGGAGCCACATATCAACGTGCTATGACCACTATATTTCATGATATGATGCACGTCACCATGGAAGATTATGTAGATGATATCCTAGCAAAGTCACTCACTAGAGAATCACACTTGGATGTGTTAGAGAAAGTCTTTCAAACACTCGAGCAATTCAAAGTTAGGTTGAACCCAAAGAAGTGTGTGTTTGTTGTCACCTCAGACAAACTCCTAGGTTTTATTATATCGACAAATTGAATAGAGGTGGACCCCGCCAAAGTCAAGGCCGTTATGGACATGCCACCACCCAAGACTCTTACTCAACTAAGATCTCTACAAGGCAAGCTACAAGCAATCCATAGATTCATATCTCAACTGGCAGACAAGTGTCAACCATTCAGTCATCTCCTGCACAAGAACATTCCATTCAGATGGGATGAGAAATGTGAAGTGGCATTCAACAATCTGAAAGAATATCTTATGAATCCACTTATTCTCATGCCCCCAATCCAAGGGAAACCATTGATACTCTACATATCTGCTACACCTACAGCTCTTGGGGCTCTTCTAGCACAACAAGATTATGAGAATAAGGAAAGAGTCGTCTACTATATCAGTCACACATTGGTGGGCTATGAGTTGCAATACTCTCAGATAGAAATATCATGTCTTACGGTAGTTTTGGCTTCCCAAAAACTCTTACATTATATGCTTGCACATCCAGTCAAACTTATTGCAAAAATAGATCCACTGAAATACCTACTAAGCAAAGTAGCTCTAACAGGTCGCCTAGCCAAATGGGTAATGCTCCTAAGTGAATACGACATTGAGTATGTAGATAGAAAAGTTGTCAAGGGACAAGTCCTTGCTAATCAGCTAGCGGATGCACCACTACAGGACACCACACCAATGCAATTTGAGTTTCTGGATGAATTTTTATTCAATATCTCAACACATGCCTAGAAACTATACTTTGATGGGTCCTACACCAACCATGGATCGGGGACAAGAATCTTGTTTGTAACTCCTCATGGCGACACCATACCGAAGTCTTATCGTCTATTATTTCCATGCACCAATAACATAGTAGAATATGAAGCCTTAGTCATTGGCCTTAAGATGGCAACAAATTGGAAAATCAAAGAGCTGCATGTTTACGGTGATTCTCAACTAGTGATAAATCAGGTCAATGACGATTACCAAACCAAAGATGAGAAGCTTGTTCCATACAAGCGCATGGTAGATGACTTCAAGGAATACTTTGTGATTATATCTTTTGAGCAGATACCTCGCATTGAGAACAAAGCAGCAAATGCCATGGCGACCATTGCCTCTCTTCTTGAGATACCAAAGAATGAGTCACGGTACGAATTCTTAGTGGAAACTATTTTTCACCTAACCATTTGATTTACAAACTTCTTGATTCAATTTTTGTTTTTGTGGACTACAGGTGGATATCAAGAGACTACTAATCCAGTTTGGTGCAAAACGTCCACTGAAGACAATCATTTTTCACTAAGTGTTGAATAGGACTGATTTAGGCATTCTCATGCAACTTGCATACAATTCTCATCTAGTTATAATTAGGAAGGAGTAACTCATTGTTCATGCAACTTGCATACAATTCTCATCTAGTTCTAATTAGGAAGGAGTAACCCATTGTTCATGCAACTTGCATACAATTTTCATCTAGTTCTAATTAGGAAGGAGTAACCCATTGTTCATGCAACTTGCATACAATTTTAATCTAACTCTAATTAGGAAAGTAAAAATGCATACATGAAAATTTCACGTAGTCCATAACTAGGAAGAAAGTAATTGAACCATTGCTATATCTGCATATTGCTATCTTCTTTAGTTAGATCATTGCTATCTTACAAATGGGAATGAACATTGCTATCTTTTTAACCACTTCAAAGTTAACAACCGCGTGAGTGCACAAGTAGAATAGCCCATTTAGTTTTTCTACTTTTAACTAGGTTTGGATTAATCAGTGTCTTCTGTGTTTATCGAATGACAATAGGCTTATGCTCTCCCCTTTATTGGGTGACCAGAACGCCAGACTTGTTATTCCAATTGTTTAACCTTTAGAGGGGCCTGCCCTTGGATGCACTCCTGTCCAAGTGGGAATGACCTTGAGTGGAAACAGGCTAAAGCCAAGCCCTACCAATCCACTTAAAATAAATGTGCTTGAGGTGAAAACCTCCTGTAACGAGTACTATTGTGTTACACCAACGGCCAACCTCCCCCAAAACCCTCTAAGGCGTAACCCTTTGAGGTTGGGAGACTCCATAGCAGAGAGTAGTGCTGCCACACGTGTAACCACTCGAACGGATGCCTTGACTACGAACCAATTGTTTAGTAAGCCAAAAACCCCTATTTGTTGATACAAAGGGCAGAGCCCTTGAAGCGGCCTCGATTCATGTGATTCTTAGTAGAGGTACTAGGGACAATCCTATGGTTCGGTGGGGGTACAAGCCTAAGGAAACCTGGATCTGGTATGCGTGAGAAGTGAGTGTCGTGGAGGGGAGTCGGTGCTACCAGATCCTGGAGCTACACACTTTGAATTTGCACAGCTAGAGGATTCAACAGATATTGTCCTATCTAGCTTAGGGTGTACTTGTTTTTGAGTCAAAATAGTCCAAAAATACAAAAAAATAACAAAAGATAAAAATCGTGAAAACTTCTGTGTGTTTGCTGTGTCTTTGCCATAATTGAAAATCAATTCTCAACAACACTGGGTTTTCAAACCAAAAATAGGAAAATCTCAAAAAATGTTCCAAAATTCTGCAAAAATTTAGAGAAACCAAACTGCGGTGCATTTAAACTCTGTTGTGGCACTTTTGAAAAACCATAGAATCACGCATTTGATCTGACTTTTAGCGCATTTGAACTTTGTTGCAGCGCATTTACTGTTGCACATCCATTCCAGAGAGTAAATCAGTACCTTCCAAAGAGCAAATTTTTCAACTTTTCAAAAACCATTTCAAACTATCTTAGTTTTTCCAAAACCTAGTTAAGATCTTGCAAATCCCTACCTAAACTGCTTTTTCCACACTGCATCCAAAGTCTCGCAAAATTCTTCCAAAATCCAACAAGGTTAAGACCAAGCTATTTTTGATCACATCAAAATCTCAAACAAACCTAGTGAGTCTCCACCATCAAGGATCACTTATCCTTTCTCTAGGAACTCCACTAGTGGCTTGTGCAAGACTAGTCCCATCAAGTAAACGGGTTTCTATCATCCTTACTTTGACTATCGTTTTGTACACCCTACTCTGTTTGACACCAACTAGATCTAAAGAGAACCTTGCTCATAATCTTGTCCCATTCTAACACCTTGCTCAAAGACTTTCTCACTCCATACCATCTCTCATCACCTTTTGCATGGTCTTAACACAGTTACAAAAACAAAAACAGATTGAAATGGCTAAGAAAAGTGTTCCAAATGGTCACAACAATGATGAAGAAATTTCTATGGAAGAGATCCTTCAAACGCAACATAACCCACAATTTCAACGTCTACTAGAAAAGGTACTTGCCCAAGACCCTACCAAATTCTTTTTACACCTAGCAAATCTAGGAGTCAAGCTACCCAAAGATTATGACGTAGAGGCTCTAAAATAAACTGAGGAAGAAAGAAACCCTGAGGGAAGTAGACAGGAGGAAGTACCCACGGACAAAAGCAAAGCAACCACTGATTCCATGGATGCCCTAAGTCTAGTGAACCAGAAGATTCAATCTTTAGAACAACTATTCACAGACATGAAAACAGGAGCATCGACCAAACATTACACCCTAGAGGATATTTCACTATATCCTTTTGATAGGACCTTGACCATGATACCTTTCCCCTCTAGATTTAAGGTGTGAAAATTTGATAAATATTGAGGAAAGGGTGATCCAAGGGACCACATCAGGGAATTCAATGCTGCTTGCCTTGAGGTCGCACACAATGACACTTACCTTATGCAACTGTTTCGAAGAAGCTTGGGAGGACAAGCCATGGAGTGGTTTTCTAGACTACCACCTGGCATTAAAACATTCAATGAACTTGTAGACAAATTTGTCACCCACTTCTCTTACAATATTGAGCACGACACCTCAATATTGGATCTTTGTAACACCAAACAAAAAGGTGGGAATCTTTTGCCGCCTTTCTACAAAGATGGAGACAATTAGCAAGTAAATGTCCACACCAAATGCCCGAAAAGCAAAAAAAAAAATTTAAAAAAACAAATAAAAGAAAAAAAAAGATTTCTAATATTAAAATTTAAAGAAAATTAAATTATAATATTAAAAATAAAAAACTACCCTAACCCTAAAATTTTTTGGTTTTTTTTTTTTTGGTTATATGCCTTAGCTTTTGTTATTTGGTTAGATGTTATTTAATTGTGTAGGTGTGTGCAGGTGCAGGTGGTGGCTGGGTGGAGACAGAGGTGGCTGGGCAGTGGGGGAGCAGGCACAGAGGTGGCTATGTTATAGAACTCAACAAGAAGGCCTATTTTGGAGAGGGTACCAAGTCTTTTAATCTCAAAAATGTGAAAATGAAAGAACGATCTAATGGTGAAAACTGCTCTGCGACAGTGTTAGATCATGAAAAAAGTAAAAATAAAGACGTATCCAACAGTGAAAACCTCTCTGACGCACCGAAGGATGGAAGGCTTGACCCTCTACCCAATCTTACACATCAGGAGAGATCGTCAATCTTGATAGAGCCAGCAGAGCCAATCAATGTCAGCATAGGTGATAATCCCAGAATGATTCACATGGCAAAGGCTCTAACTAAACAAGAGAAACCCGCATTCACCGACTTCTTCAAAAGAAAATAAATCAACTTTGTGTGGACATATGTAGACATGCCAGGGCTAGATCTGAATCTCATAATGCATTATCTATCTTTAGCTCCGGGAGCTAAACCAGTAAAGCAAAAACTCAGAAAGATGCACCCACATGTGGCCCTCATGGTCAAAGAAGAGCTGAAGAAACTGTTAGATGTCGGATTCATCAGACCAATAGACTATCCTAAGTGGATTTCAAACATAGTACCAGTGGCTAAACCGGATGGCAGAGTTCGACTATGTAATGACTTCAGGGACCTAAACAAAGCTTGTCTGAAAGATGACTTCCCCCTGCCAAACATTGACATGATTGTAGATCTCACAGTAGGGCACACCATGCTGTCACTAATGGACGGTTTTTTGGGATATAACCAGATAAAAATTGCACCTGAAGACCAACACAAGACTGCATTTTTATGTCCTTGGGGAACCTACTGTTGGTGTGTCATGCCGTTTGGTTTGAAAAATGCCGGTGCAACATATCAGAGAGCTATGACCACAATCTTCCACGACATGATGCACACCATATTGGAAGATTATGTTGATGACATTTTGGCAAAATCACTTACAAGAGAAGGACACCTGTCAGTGCAGGATAAAATCTTCACAAGACTAGAACAGTTCAATGTGCACCTCAACCCAAAGAAGTGCGTATTTGGAGTTACCTTAGGAAAGTTGCTGGGATACATAGTGTCTGCAAATGGAATTAAGGTCGATCCAGCTAAAGTGAAGGCCATCATGGAAATGCCACCTCCCAAGAATCTCACTTAGCTAAGGTCCCTATAGGGAAAACTACAATCTATCAGAAGGTTCATTTTTCAGTTGGTAGACAAGTGCCACCCATTTTCCCACCTTCTACATAAGAATGTCCCTTTCAGATGGAATGAGTCATGTGAGCAAACATTTCAGAAATTAAAAGAATATATGATGAAACCACCTATGTTGATGCCACCAATCCAGGGTAAGCCTCTACTACTGTATATCTCGGCTACACCAACATCTCTAGGAGCTCTTCTTGCACAACAAAACCATGAAGGGAAAGAACAGGCAATATACAATATCAGTCGAACACTTGTTGGGTATGAGCTACAATACACGCCCATTGAAAGAGCATGCCTCATCGTGGTCTTCGCCTCGCAAAAATGGAGACATTACATGTTGGCACATTCTGTCAAGCTCGTGGCAAAGATCGATCCACTCAAATATTTACTCAACAAGGTAGCATTAACAGGTAGATTATCCAAATGGGTCATGCTTATCAGTGAGTTTGACATCGAATATGTAGACAGGAAGGCAATAAAAGGTCAAGTGCTTGCAGCTCACCTGGCAGATGCACCTCTCACAGATGATAGCCCTTTGAGCTTTGAGTTTCCAGACGAATCTATCTTTCATATCACTAAAACAATCTGGAAAATGTACTTTGACGGATCTTACACTCAGCATGGATCAGGGGCAGGTATCTTGTTGGTTACCCCTAGTGGCGACACTATTCCAAAGTCATATAGACTACTCTTTCCCTGCACTAACAATGTGGCGGAGTATGAAGCCCTAGTCATCGGTGTCAAGCTTACAATGGAATGGAATATCAAAGAACTACAGGTGTATGGTGATTCACAACTGGTCATAAATTAAGTAAATGATGACTACCAAACAAAAGATGAGAAATTGATCCCTTACAAATGGATGGTAGATGACTTCAAAGAATACTTTGAGCAGATACCACGGATAGAGAACAAAGCTACAGACGCAATGGCAACAATTGCATCTCTCCTCAATATTCTTGCTAATCAAGCACACCATGAGTTCTTGGTAGAGCTAGTGATCTATCCTGCATACGACACCCCTGAATCCCATATCATTTGCCACATTGTTGGAGTTGATTCCCCCCTATACAGAAAAATCTTTGCCTACCTTAAAGAGAATAGCCTCCCACCTGACCTCTCTAGTAACCAAAAATGAACCTTCATCCGTCAGGCATCTCAGTATGCCATTGTCGCCAACACCCTATATCATAGAGGACTCGATGGTACTCTCCTTAGATGTCTTGATAGTGAGGAATATCAAACTGCCTTGAGCGAAGTGCACGACAGTCTATGCGGGACCCACTCTAGTGGTCCTACCCTGGCTAAGAAACTCATATGCATGGGATACTATTGGCCAACTATGGAACAAGATGCCTATCATTTTGTAAAGAAGTGCAAAAAGTGCCAAATCCATGGGAACCTGATACATGCACCAGCACAGGAGCTGCAGCCATTAACGACTCCTTGGCCTTTCTGTTAGTGGGGACTCGACTTGGTGGGCAAGATTCATCCTCCTTCATCCAGCGGACATAAATTCATAATCATTGCCACTGAGTACTTCACAAAGTGGATTGAAGCCGTGCCCTTAGCCAACATCATAGGAAAACAGATTGCCTCTTTTATCTTGAACTATATCATTTGTCGCTATGGTATCCCTTTGTCCATTATCACGGATAATGGACGACCCTTCAAAAATTAAGATGTCAGGGAACTATGTGACAAATTCCATATCCAGCACCGCTTTTCAACCCTGTACTACCCCCAAGGCAATGGTCAGGCAAAGGCATCAAATAAAACCATACTGAAAATCCTAAAGAAGACTGTCAATGATGCCGGCCGCAATTGGCATGTTTAGCTAAATCCCGCACTGTGGGCCTACCGCACAAGCATCCGCACACCCACCGGTGCAACACCATACTCCCTGGTCTATGGATCTGAAGTTATCTTGCCTATTGAAGTTGAGATCCCATCCTTGTGAGTTTTGTTAAAAGGTCTCATATCTGATGAAGAATACAGAGTAACTAGACTTCAAGAATTGGAGCTGCTCAAAGAAAGAAGGCAACAGGCATTTAACCATATAAAAGCATATCAGCAACGAATGTCCAAAAGCTACAATCATAGGGTAAAGCCCTGAGTATTCCAAGTTGATGATCTTGTCCTCAGAGAGAACCTCAGAAATCAGCAAGATAGAGAAAAGAAAGGAAAGTTCAAACCCAATTGGTTAGGTCCCTATGTCATCATTGCAGCTTATGGCTTAGAAGCATATCAACTGGCTACATCTAATGGTGAACTATTTGATGATCCCATCAACAGCATGCATCTCCGAAAGTTCTACACCTAAACCCCAATGCAAAGGAGTCTTGAAAAAATTCAAAAAAATAAAAAAATGATCAAAAGCAAAAATTTAAAAAAAAAGAAAAAAAATGGAAAAATAGCCAAAAAAAATCATCCTATGGTGAAAACCTAGCAAATAGGTGCCTAGGATAGGTACCATGGTGAAAACCTGGCAAACAGGCGTCATGTGTACTTTTAGCTTCCATGCAAATAAAAGCAAGTGGTGAAAACCTGGTAAACAGGCGCTATTCTACGACAAACCACTTCCTCGATCTGTTGTGACTTCGTATCTCTCGTGTCTTCCATATCATTCATCTTGAACCAGTCCTTTGATCCGTCGTCAAACTACGTCACCTCTGAGTTATCATGTAGGCAAGGCCATTCTTAATGCGCCCCCGAGGCTCCCCTTCACTCCACTCCACTATCCCATTCGTCCTATAGCTGGTCCTTCTATCAATCTGAGTCCATTCTATTTCTCTGTCCTTTGCCATCACCTAGGTCTTAGGTCCATTAGGTTCACCTCGAACTATGTTGCCTCTGCGTCGTCACGTAGGCAAGGCCATTTAGCAATGAGCCCCCGAGGCACTAGGTCAATCCTTTAGGGTCCGTCTCTCCATATTTGTTCATCTTATGACCCATAATAAGTCGATCCTTGTCTAAATTGGGGGCAACTCCTCGACCTGGTTACGGATTTGGATTCTTGAATGATGCATGTTCTAAGAGGATACCAATAAATGATTGTGATACTTTCACTAGACAAACAAGCACAGCAAAAACAAGCTTCCCAAAGAAAAAATTCTTGACACAAAGACATCAACCTGTCTAAAGCAGAACAGCATACCAAAACACTCAAACTAATTCTATATCAATTATGGCAAAAAGACACATCTAATGCAAGAATGTTTTGTGAACAGGTTAACTTACAAAGTCTTGGATTTTTGCCATTATGTCTTCCTATGCTACTCAAGGATGCCAAAAGTTAGAGATGCTTTGATGGGGGCATAATATTTTCTTTGTTTGCTGCCATTGCAGCTTATGGCTCAGGAGCATATCAACTGGCTACATCTGATGGCAAATTGTTTGATGATCCCATCAACAGCATGCATCTCCAAAAGTCCTACACCTAAACCCCAATGTAAGGGAGTCCTGAAAAAATTCAAAAAAATAAAAAATGATCAAAAGCAAAAATTCAAAAAAAAACAAAAAGCAAAAAAAATGGAAAAATAGCAAAAAAAATTCATCCTATGGTGAAAACCTGGCAAATAGGCGCCTAGGATAGGTACCATGGTGAAAACCTGGCAAACAGGCGTCATGTGTACTTTTAGCTTCCGTGCAAATAAAAGCAATTGGTGAAAACCTGGTAAACAGGTGCTATTCTGCGACAAACCACTTCCTCCATCTGTTGTGACTTTGTGTCTCTTGTGTCTTCCATATCGTTCATCTTGAACCAGTCCTTTGAACCGTCGTCGAACTGTGTCACCTCTAAGTTATCACGTAGGCAAGGCCATTCTTAATGCACCCCCGAGGCTCCCCTTCACTCCACTCCACTGTCCCATTTGTCCCATATCTGGTCCTTCTATCAATCTGAGTCCATTCTATTTCTCCGTCCTTTGCCATCGCCTAGGTCTTAGGTCCATCAGGTTCACCTTGAACTACATTGTCTCTGTGTCATCACGTAGGCAAGGCCATTTAGCAATGAGCCCCTGAGGCACTAGGTCAGTCCCTTAGGGTCTATCTCTCCATATTTGTTCATCCTATCACCCATAATAAGTTGATCCTTGTCTAAACTGGGGGCAACTCCTCAACCTGGTTACGGATTTGGATTCTTGAATGACGCATGTTCTAAGAGGATACCAATAAAGGATTGTGATACTTTCACTAGACAAACAAGCGCAGCAAAAACAAGCTTCCCAAAGCAAAAATTCTTGACACAAAGGCATCAACCTGTCCAAACCAGAACACCATACCGAAACACTCAAACTAATTCTATATCAATTATGGAAAAAAGACACATCTAATGCAAGAATGTTTTGTGAACAGGTTAACTTACAAAGTCTTGGATTTTTTCCGTTATGTCTTCCTATGCTACTCAAGGATGCCAAAAGCTAGAGATGCTATGATGGGGGTGTTGGTAATTTTTTCTGAATCGACAGAGGGTTTGCCAGTTCCAATGCACAGGTAGATTCGGCCAATAGATATGGGAGGTTGCGTGAGCTGCCTCCCCTTCACTTCTGATTCTGCCGCACCAAGGGGGGTATCCCTACAGCTAAAGATATAACATTTGACTCACCCAACGACAGAAAGATTTAGCTTTAAAATCACAGGCAGAATACTCTCATGTGTGGACCAAGATTCAGGTGACAAATCACAAGGTTGACAACGTTCTTGGACATATGTGTCTGGTTATGGATGAGAGTATGCAGGGGGTTCCTAATCCTACTCCTACAACTAGCAGGTGGAAGTTATGAACGGATTTGAATTTGATGGTTTGGATGCAAGACAGGGGGTTTTGGATCATAACTACTAATCCAGAAGCAGACTGATGCCTATCTCAGGGCAAGGAGTCAACTAGACGTATACAAGAGAATGGCTTGCAACTGTCATTCAAGTTTCAGGGGATTAGATTTGATGCTTGCCTTACAAACACCACCCAAGAAAAGGTATTTAACAATCCATACTTACAAATATCCCAGTTGACATACACTCTTCTCCATACCTTAACCTAAAACAATTTAATCCACTCCTTGAATGGAAGTTAGAGATTAAGTATGTGATACAGCAAAACTATACCCTAGAATCTAAGAAACCCTTAGCAACCAGATTCAAAAGAAGAAAATGCATGCAACAAGTGGAGACAGACAGATAAATACATGCAATAATGCATTTCTCATATACAATGACAAGAAATTGAACATATGTGCAAGATACAACTCAGATGCAACACATAAACTCCACAGAGATAAAACAAACAAGAAATGCTCTATTTTTCGTTATTCACACAAAAAATTGCCCAAGTCTTCAACCACTCAAATGAGAAACACAGTCTGCCTTTAATAGCAAAACTATGAACTCAGCAAAATTAATTACAAAGCAAATCAAAAATTCGCCAGATACAATGTATGAGAAATGGCGCTCAAATCAGTTAATGCAACAGAGAGGAAGAGGGAGGAGCAGATAAGCTCAGGGAAAGTGTCACTGCATGGAGATTTTCTTCATCAATCGGGTGGTTGAACCTGTCAACTCAACCCATACTTCTCTGCACAATCTGCCATTATTGCCTCATCTACCCACGAGATGCAGCAACGAAAACATCTGAAGATTTCCCGCTCAAAAAATGGGCTGCAAACAAAGAAACCCCCTTGCAGCTATGAATTAAAACATAGCCGTCGATCATCTCCCTACCGCTGAGATCCACGGCCGAAAAACATTGAAAAATTGCCAACCAATGATATCGTGCCACGTAGGCACCTCATGTTTCTATTGCTGGCTTTTCTCCCATCAATTTTGCCTTTTTCACCCCTTGTATATGCATGTTCGAATGCATATACAATCGTCTGATATACAAGCTGGACCTCAAACACTTTTAGAACAGTTTGAAATCGAGTTCTGTTCCAGCTTGTATCTCCCCCTTTTGCATATCGCATTGCACATACATGTGCAATGTACATTCATCTCATACATACAAGGCACAGATTTCAAAAATTATGAAACACACTGCATTCGTCTTGAAATCCGGCTTGCATCTCAACCTCTTGTATATCGGCACATATACAAGCACTCAAACATACAAGCCGCGGATGCCAACCCCGAATTTGCTGATTTTGATCTTCGCATCGGATCCGGCTTGCATATTTACCTGTGTATATTTCCTTGTATATCGCATATACAATGCGAACATACAAGCCAAATATACAAACAACGGACCCCAAATTTTATACATTGCGATTGGTTTCTTCCTCAGGTCCGAAATGTATATCTTCTTTTGTATATCGGCTTGTATGTGCAAACATACAAGCGAATGCATATACAACTGGTGGGCCCCATTTCTGACATTGACCGCTGCTGACCTGTTTGCATGTTTTATCTTGTACATTTCCTTTGCATGCCGAATATATAGACTCATTTGTATATACCTGTGGGCCCTACCACATGTATCTCGGCTACACTGTAGCAAATGTATGTTGGCCCTTGTATATTTTTTCTTTGTATATCTGCAATGTATATTTCCTCTGCATACAAACAGCGAATTTTTGCTGGAATATGCCTGCAATGTAACTTTTCTCTTGTACATAGTCGTTGTATGTTTGAACATACAAACCAAATATACATGCAACTCGATATACAAACAAGGAATATTCCTGAGGATCAGCGAAAGATTCCCCCTTTGTATATGCACATTCTAAGCCCGATATGCATTCAGAAATGCATCAAACTAATTTTTTCAAGGGCCGATGGAGATTTTGCACCCGCCAATGCAAATTTGACCTGCATGTATATACAAACACCCTTGTATATACAAAAACAACTGCACCTTAACTAATTTTTTACATTTTTACAACTGCAGAGGCCGAAAGCATTAGAATTTTTGGATTCCTGGGAAGGGGCCTGCATATTTAAATGCTTAAAACCTGATTGCTTATGCAAGCACCACCAGCGGCTCTAGCTTAAAACCCTAAACATAAATGATTACCAATAGGGGGCATAATCTTTTCTTCGTCTACTGCTTGTGGATTACACTTTAGTAATGTAACAACTTTTGTCTAATGACATGATCAGCAAAAAGATCATCGAGGACTCCGAGGTCTGAAACATGAAAAAGGGCAATCCTTGTCTGTTGAAACACAAGAAGTACTCAGGTCATCTAGATTCAAGTTTGACTAGATGCTTGTATCAACTTGCTATAACAAAATCCATGTAAGGAATACTCAGGTCATCTCGGTCTACTTATACCTAGATGCTTGTATTCTCTTACAACATTTCAAAAAGAGAAAAATACCAAAAAGTGCCCAATGATGAAAGCAAAGTACTTGCGCTCTAATGATGACAAATATCCATATCCATAATGTATCCAATTCATTTCATATCCATATCCATATCCATATCCCATGCAATAAAATTCTATGTAGCGTATCAATGTTTATGAAAAAAGCTTGTGATTTTTTTTGTCGAGTCATTCTTCTATCAATCCTAAATCCATAACATATCCAATTACATTCCATATCCATACCCATACCATATCCACTTGTATTTCATATCCGTATCCATATCACATGCAATAAAGATTCTATGCAGAGTATCAATGTCTACAATTCAAAGCTTGTGATTCCTTCATTTGCATTTTCTTCTATCAAATCAAATTTCTATCTATCATTGTGTCTCTCGTCAACAGTTCTAGTTGTCAATTTGAGCAATGATCCAAATGCAGGTCCATCCTTAATCCATACCAATCAAATCGAAGTCAATCTTGTCAAATTATCCAAGTGCCCTTAGTGGTCTTGATCCTTGTCTGGTCGTAAACCAACTCGATCAATTATAATCAAACATTTGTCTTATACAGGATGTAACATTGTCGAAATCAAACCAATACACACGTCTTACACGACATGTTTCATTTCCTGAAACCAGACATTATCCTTCGTGTTGCTCTAGGGAATATCGTTCCCCGCCATGACAACACTGTCATATATTGTTATCAATCAATCAGGTGGTTTACAGCTTGACAGGGACAATACCTTGTTTGTTCTTGTATCATTTGTGCATACTTGCTAAACTTGCTTGTGTGTGTTAACATTCTATCTTGCTTCACATATCATTTGGCTCTTTCTTCACCCATTTTCTTCAAACCTAACCTTCTTCGTGAGATTGTCCGTCTCACGCCCTTCTACCTTCTTCTCGTCCAATCTCCTGAGGGGGCATCCTGTCGTCAAACTTGTACCAGGGGCAAAATGGGGCATGTATCATTGTCAGAAAAATTCTTATTCTTTGAAACAACGTGATAAAATACATTTCTTCAAAGAGGGGTAAAATGTATACACCTAAAATTGGCTCCGAATTAAGTAAATATTTTAATATTTATCTTAATTCTTATTTTCTTCTATCAATTAAATAAATATTCTAAGTTTATTTGATTGGTTCATTATCCCATAATTAAACAAAATCATTTTATTTAATTAAATATCCTAAATTCTTCTAATGTCTCACATAAATTAAATAATCCTACATTATTTAATTAATCCTAAATCCCTCTATCCTAAGTCCTAATTTCATAATTCCACCTCATCAATCCACCTCATCTTTCCACCTCACCTTTTCCACCTCACCATGTTGCACATGTAATTAAATATTTTAAATATTTAATTAGCTAATATTCCCTCACCCACATGTCCTATTTATTCTCCAGTCAAAATTAGTTAACTCATTAATCAAGTCTGTTAACTAATTAATCATTCGAGTCCACTGATCAATTAATTCAGTCAACTCCCCAATCAATTCACTTAACTGGTTGGTTTATTCTGTTAACTATTCAATCAATTTTGTTAACTCCCCTGTTACATGATGGAGCTTGGACACTTGTCCTCTTTCTATTCGTGCACATTCCTCAACCATTCTCAACCTTTGATCTTCATATTTCTTCTCAACTGTTGATCTGCTCTCACATATTTCTATAAATGCAACCCTCTTCTTCTTCATTTCATATCCATCGTTTGAGTAAATTTATGCTGCAGAAACACAAGCGCGCCTTTGGCACCCCCATCTCTATATCATCTATCATCCATCAATAGTGTGTTGAAGCTCATCTTCAATCACACAAAGTATCATAGCCAACTTCATCTTGTCATCTTGAGGATTTTGAAGCAAGGAAGCAAGCTTCCTGAGGGCCATATTCATCTCCATCAAGATCAAGACAGAAAAGGTGAGCAATGGAAAACGAAAGGTGAAGGGTTGTAAGTATCATTTGTTTTGTTATTTAAATCTCCTTTCTCCTTCATATTCTATTGATGTTTGGGTTTTTAATATTCAATTGATTAATCAAAAACATGAAAAAGGGCAATCCTTGTCTGTTGAAATGCAAGAAGTACTCAGGTCATCTAGATTCAAGTTTGACTAGATGCTTGTATCAACTTGCTATAACAAAATCCATGTAAAGAATACTCAGGTCATCTCGGTCTACTTATACCTAGATGCTTGTATTCTCTTACAACATTTCAAAAAGAGAAAAATACCAAAAAGTGCCCAATGATGAAAGCAAAGTACTTGCGCTCTAATTATGACAAATATCCATATCCATAATGTATCCAATTGCATTTTGTATCCATATCCGTATCCATATCCATATCCATATCCCATGCAATAAAATTCTATGTAGCGTATTAATGTTTACAAAAAAAGCTTGTGATTTCTTCTGTCGAGTCATTCTTCTATCAATCCTAAATCCATAACATATCTAATTACATTCCATATCCATACCCATACCATATCCACTTGTATTTCATATCCGTATCCATATCACATGCAATAAAGATTCTATGCAGAGTATCAATGTCTACAATTCAAAGCTTGTGATTCCTTCATTTGCGTTTTCTTCTATCAAATCAAATTTCTATCTATCATTGTGTCTCTCGTCAATAGTTCTAGTTGTCAATTTGAGCAGTGATCCAAATGCAGGTCCATCCTTAATCCATACCAATCAAATTGAAGTCAATCTTGTCAAATTATCCAAGTGCCCTCAGTGGTCTTGATCCTTGTCTGGTCGTAAACCAACTCGATCAATTATAATCAAACATTTGTCTTATACAGGATGTAACATTGTCGAAATCAGACCAATACACGTGTCTTACATGACATGTTTCATTTCCTGAAACCAGACATTATCCTTCGTGTTGCTCTAGGGAATATTGTTCCCCGCCATGACAACACTGCCATATATTGTTATCAATCAATCAGGTGGTTTACAGCTTGACAGGGACAATACCTTGTTTGTTCTTGTATCATTTGTGCATACTTGCTAAACTTGCTTGTGTGTGTTATCATTCTATCTTGCTTCACATATCATTCGACTCTTTCTTCACCCATTTTCTTCAAACCTAACCTTCTTCGTGAGATTGTCCGTCTCACGCCCTTCTGCCTTCTTCTCGTCCAATTTCCCAAGGGGGCATCCTGTCATCAAACTTGTACCAAGGGCAAAATGGGGCATGTATCATTGTCAGAAAAATTCTTATTCTTTGAAACAACGTGATAAAATACATTTCTTCAAAGAGGGGTAAAATGTATACACCTAAAATTGGCTCATGCCGAATTAAGTAAATATTTTAATATTTATCTTAATTCTTATTTTCTTCTATCAATTAAAGAAATATTCTAAGTTTATTTGATTGTTTCATTATCCCATAATTAAACAAAATTATTTTATTTAATTAAATATCCTAAATTCTTCTAATGTCTCACATAAATTAAATAATCCTACATTATTTAATTAATCCTAAATCCCTCTATCCTAAGTCCTAATTTCATAATTCCACCTCATCAATCCACCTCATCTTTCCACCTCACCATGTTGCACATGTAATTAAATATTTTAAATATTTAATTAGCTAATATTCCCTCACCCACATGTCCTATTTATTCTCCAGTCAAAATTAGTTAACTCATTAATCAAGTCTGTTAACTAATTAATCATTCGATTCCACTGATCAATCAATTCAGTCAACTCCCCAATCAATTCACTTAACTGGTTGGTTTATTCTGTTAACTATTCAATCAATTTTGTTAACTCCCCTGTTACATGATGGAGCTTGGACACTTGTCCTCTTTCTATTCGTGCACATTCCTCAACCATTCTCAACGTTTGATCTTCATATTTCTTCTCAACTGTTGATCTGCTCTCACATATTTCTATAAATGCAACCCTCTTCTTCTTCATTTCATATCCATCGTTTGAGTAAACTTATGCTGCAGAAACACAAGCGCACCTTTGGCACCCCCATCTCCATATCATCTATCATCCATCAATAGTGTGTTGAAGCTCATCTTCAATCACACAAAGTATCATAGCCAACTTCATCTTGTCATCTTGAGGATTTTGAAGCAAGGAAGCAAGCTTCCTGAGGGCCATATTCATCTCCATCAAGATCAAGACAGAAAAGGCGAGCAATGGAAAACGAAAGGTGAAGGGTTGTAAGTATCATTTGTTTTGTTATTTAAATCTCCTTTCTCCTTCATATTCTATTGATGTTTGGGTTTTTAATATTCAATTGATTAATCAAAAACATGAAAAAGGGCAATCCTTGTCTGTTGAAACGCAAGAAGTACTCAGGTCATCTAGATTCAAGTTTGACTAGATGCTTGTATCAACTTGCTATAACAAAATCCATGTAAAGAATACTCAGGTCATCTCGGTCTACTTATACCTAGATGCTTGTATTCTCTTACAACATTTCAAAAAGAGAAAAATACCAAAAAGTGCTCAATGATGAAAGCAAAGTACTTGCGCTCTAATGATGACAAATATCCATATCCATAACGTATCCAATTGCATTTTGTATCCATATCCGTATCCATATCCATATCCATATCCCATGCAATAAAATTCTATGTAGCGTATTAATGTTTACGAAAAAAAGCTTGTGATTTCTTCTGTCGAGTCATTCTTCTATCAATCCTAAATCCATAACATATCCAATTACATTCCATATCCATACCCATACCATATCCACTTGTATTTCATATCCGTATCCATATCACATGCAATAAAGATTCTATGCAGAGTATCAATGTCTACAATTCAAAGCTTGTGATTCCTTCATTTGTGTTTTCTTCTATCAAATCAAATTTCTATCTATCATTGTGTCTCTCGTCAACAGTTCTAGTTGTCAATTTGAGCAGTGATCCAAATGCAGGTCCATCCTTAATCCATACCAATCAAATCGAAGTCAATCTTGTCAAATTATCCAAGTGCCCTCAGTGGTCTTGATCCTTGTCTGGTCGTAAACTAACTCAATCAATTATAATCAAACATTTGTCTTATACAGGATGTAACATTGTCGAAATCGGACCAATACACGCGTCTTACACAACATGTTTCATTTCCTAAAACCAGACATTATCCTTCGTGTTGCTCTAGGGAATATCGTTTCCTGCCATGACAACATTGTCGTATATCGTTATCAATCAATCAAGTGGTTTACAGCTTGACGGGGACAATACCTTGTTTGTTCTTGTATCATTTGTGCATACTTGCTAAACTTTCTTGTGTGTGTTATCATTCTATCTTGCTTCACATATCATTCGGCTCTTTCGTCACCCATTTTCTTCAAATCTAACCTTCTTCTTCGTGAGATTGTCCGTCTCACGCCCTTCTGCCTTCTTCCCGTCCAATCTCCCAAGGGGGCATCCTGTCGTCAAACTTGTACCAGGGGCAAACTGGGGCATGTATCATTGTCAGAAAAATTCTTATTCTATGAAACAACATAATAAAACACATTGCTTCAAAGAGGGGCAAAATGTATACACCTAAAATTGGCTCATGTGGAATTAAGTAAATATTTTAATATTTATCTTAATTCTTATTTTCTTCTGTCAATTAAATAAATATTCTAAGTTTATTTGATTGGTTCATTATCCCATAATTAAATAAAATCATTTTATTTAATTAAATTCCCTAAATTCTTCTAATGTCTCACATAAATTAAATAATCCTACATTAGTTAATTAATCCTAAATCCCTCTATCCTAAGTCCTAATTTCATAATTCCACCTCATCAATCCACCTCACCTTTCCACCTCACCATGTTGCACATGTAATTAAATATTTTAAATATTTAATTAGCTAATATTCCCTCACCCACATGTCCTATTTATTCTCCAATCAAAATTAGTTAACTCATTAATCAAGTCTGTTAACTAATTAATCATTCGAGTCCACTGATCAATCAATTCAATCAACTCCCCAATCAATTCACTTAACTGGTTGGTTTACTCTATTAACTATTCAATCAATTTTGTTAACTCCCCTATTACATGATGGAGCTTGGACACTTGTCATCTTTCTATTTGCACACATTCCTCAACCATTCTCAACCTTTGATCTTCATATTTCTTCTCAACCGTTGATCTGCTCTCATATATTTCTATAAATGCAACTCTCTTCTTCTTCATTTCATATCCATCGTTTGAGTAAACTTATGCTGCAGAAACATAAGCGCGCCTTTGGCACCCCCATCTCCATATCATCTATCATCCATCAATAGTGTGTTGAAGCTCATCTTCAATCACACAAAGTATCATAGCCAACTTCATCTTGTCATCTTGAGGACTTCGAAGCAAGGAAGCAAGCTTCCTGAGGGCCATATTCATCTCCATCAAGATCAAGACAGAAAAGGCGAGCAATGGAAGATGAAAGGTGAAGGGTTGTAAGTACCATTTGTTTTGTTATTTAAATCTCCTTTCTCCTTCATATTCTATTGATGTTTGGGTTTTTAATATTCAATTGATTAATTATCCACATTTTACCCTCACAGAAACCATTCAACAACCAGCTTATGATCTTCCTGAGACCCATTCCATATTCCTTTTAGTTGGATCTGATTCACCTTGGTACGGTAAGGTTTACACTTACCTCAAGGACAACACCCTCCCACGTGACTTATCTTCAAACCAATGACGAACCTTTATACACCAAACCTCTCGCTATACCATTATTGTCGACACCCTATACCGACGTGGTCTAGATGGTACTTTACTCCATTGTTTAGAATGAGAAGAATCCCTAACTGCCTTACAAGACGTACATGAAGGGATCTGCAAAACACACTCTAGCGGTCCTTCCTTAGCTAAGAAACTCATGCATTTGGGTTATTACTGGCCGAACATGGAAATAGATTCATATCAGTTTGTGAAGAAGTGCAAGCAGTGCCAAATACATGGGAACCTCATACATGCACCAGCTCAAGAGTTGAGACCTTTGACGACACCTTGGCCCTTTTGCCAATGGGGACTTGACCTTGTGGGAAAGATCCATCCACCCTCCTCGAACGACCACAAATTCATCATAACCGCCACTGAGTACTTTACCAAGTGGATTGAAGCCGTCCCCCTCACCACCGTCACAGGTAAACAAATCTCCTCATTCATCTTGAATTACCTCATCTGCAGATATGGAATTCCCTCATCCATTATCACGGATAACGGAAGACCCTTCAAAAACAAGGATGTCCAAGAACTCTGTGACCGATTCAAAATCCAACACCATTTCTCCACACCTTATTACCCCCAAGGTAATGGTCAAGCTGAAGCATCCAACAAGACCATCTTGAAACTCCTCAAAAAGACAGTCAGCGATGCTGGCCGTGATTGGCACATCCAACTCAATCCCACTTTGTGGGCCTACAGAACCAGTATACACACTCCCACAGGTGCTACCCCTTACACCCTTGTCTATGGCTCAAAAGCTATCCTCCTCATTGAAGTCAAATTACCATCTCTCAGGGTGTTGTTAAAAAGTCTCATATTAGATGAAGAATACAGAGTCTCTAGATTGCAAGAACTAGAGTTGCTAGACGAAAGGAGACAGAAAGCTTTTGACCATCTCAAAGCATATCAACAGATGATGTCTCGAAGCTATAACCACAGAGTTCGCCCAAGAGTCTTTAAAGTTGGAGATCTAGTACTTAAGGAGAATCCCCATAATCAACAGGATAGGGAAAAGAAAGGCAAGTTCGAACCCAACTGGCTTGGGGCTTATGTGATCGTAGCTGCTTATGGATTGGGGGCATATCAGTTAGCAACATCAGAAGGTGAGCTATTAGATGACACAATCAACAGCATGCATCTTGGTCGGTTCTATACCTAGGAGAACCCCAATGTAAGGGGGGCATAAAATACAAAAAAATCAAAAAATAAAAAAATTAGAAAAATACAAAAAATACAAAAAATCATCCCTTGGTGAAAACCTAGCAAACAGGTGCCTTGGATAGGTATCATGATGAAAACCTGGCAAACAGGTATCATGTTTACTTTCTATCTTTTCGTGCAAATAAAAGCAAGTAGTGAAAACCCAGTAAACAGGTGTTACTTGTGGTAAACCGCTTCCTCCATCTTTGGGAAACCAATCACCTTATGTCCATTCTTCCTCGTGTCCCATTCGACCCATAGCTGTTCCATAATAAAAACCTAACGATAACCTATCATGGCTTGATACTCTATCTCTTTGTTGTCTTGTCAACCTAGGTTTTATCCCATATCCTATCTGTAGTGTCAGCCTAGCATAGTATCTCTCGTTAGTATCCATGGTCCAAATCCATGAACTACGTTACCTCTGCGTTGTCACGTAGGCAAGGCCATTTCTCAAATGCGCCCCTGAGGCTCCCGTGGTCCCATCCGTCCCATTTCTTGTCATCTTTCTTCTAGTCCATCCATGGTCCATTAGGGTTTACCTCGAACTACGTTGCCTCTGCGTCATCACGTAGGCAAGGCCATTTAGCAATGAGCCCCCGAGGCACTAGGTCAGTCCCTTAGGGTCCGTCTCACCAATAAGGATTGTGGAATCTTCTCACCAGGCAAGCAAGCGCAAGCAATGTCTACTTTCAAGCAAAAATCTTGACGCAAGACATTAACCTATCCAAAGCAAATCAAACTAAGACAAGTGTGCAAATGAATTGTCTTGTGGACCCAGCTCCTATATATAGCATGCAAACCCTAATCTGGCTAGGTGGTGACTACGACTACTTCCCACACCTACTTCTTCCAGTTTTCTTCATGTTTCTCTGAAACGCATCCTGTTTCCTTCAAACCTAACCTAGTTTTCCCGTCGTCTTCGTGAGATTGTTCGTCTCTCGCCTTTTGCCTTCATCCCGCCCAATCTCCGGAGGGGGCATCCTACCGTCATAACCTGTACCAGGGGCAAACTGGGGCATGTATCATTGTCAGACTATCTATTCTTTGAAGCAACGCCGTAAACTGCATTGTATCAAAGAGGAGCAAAATGTATACGCCTAAAAATGACACGATTCGGTCTAGATAAATATTCTTGTGTATCAATTCCCTTCTAATTCCTCTATCAATAAATAAATAAACAAATTTATTTATTCGATTCATATTCTTCCAACAATTAAATAAATACCTTTATTTAATTCAATTCTTCCAAACAATTAAATAATTCTTAATTATTTAATTAAATCAAATCATTCTTCAAAATAGATTTATGTTCCTGGAAGGATGTTGATTTTTTGCTCTGCATGTCGAGCTAGGGCTTTCGTGCCCTAGCCTGATCCTCTGGTTTTTTCCTGGTCGTGCGAAGTGTGGGGAGTGCATGCATTTTGGGGAGGTCTGGGGTTGTGTTTTTTATCAGTGCAAAGTTTTTTCAGCGGCATCGGTGTCTCTTTCTCCCTGAGCGTGCGGGGGTTTTGTGCCTGGTTGGAGGCCGTGGGTGGGGTTTTTGTGCCTGGTTGGTTTGGGTCTGCAGTTCGAAGGCAGTGCTGGGTGGTGGATCGGTTAAACCCTAGTGGTGGTTCTTTTTTCTTGGGGGCCTGCTTGCCCGCCTTGCATCTTGTTTAGTTTCAATGCCGATCGGTGAGTCTTTAGGGGCTAGTCCCAAGATGGATTTTTGCTTAGCATCGGTTGGTGCAAATTCTCCTTCGCACGCTTCGAAGGTTTTTAATAATAACTTATTCTCACCAGATCTAGGGTTGGTTGGTTCGGGTTTGTCTGGTAGTACTTGGATTACAAAGATCAATGGATGTCTTGAACGTTGTGAGGAGAGGCCAAAATTGGTTATCCCGCTGGAGATGATTGCAGAAGATATTGATTATTATTCGAAGCATGCATTGCTGTGCAAGTTTATGGGGATGCGGGTTTCTTTACAATTTCTTGAATCATGGGCCCAACGGACTTGGATGCCAGAGGGAGAAATGGAGGTTATGCTTTTAGCAAATAACTTTTTCATGGTTTCATTCAATTGCTTGGCAGATCGCAATAAGGCCTTTGAAGGAGGCCCTTATTTTCATAATCAGATTGGGCTATTCATTAAACCTCGGCATGCGGGATTCAATCCTGCTGAAGAGCTTCCGAACCGGGTTCCAGTGTGGGTTTGGCTTCCAAGGTTTCCCGTGGAATGTTGGCGGGATGATGTTTTACACTTGTTTGCTTCAATGCTAGGAAAACCAGTTGGTGCTTCATAGCAGACTCAAGTTAAAAAGGTGATGACTTTTGCTCGTATATGTGTTGAGATTAATTTAAGTAAACCCTTGCCAGATTCGGTGGATATGTGTGCGGGTCCTTACTCTTGGGTGCAGCAGTTGGACTATGAGACTCTTCCTTTTTGGTGCCGTCTCTGTCATGAATATGGACATTTACAGAGGAGATGCCCTAAGGCTAGGCCTGTGGACTCCCAGCCTTCTCAGCCTCCCCGCAATCCCCCTAGAGTTGAAAAGGGGAAGGAACCCATTCCTGGTGATGTGGATGGGGCTGATGGTTTCGTTCCTGTCAAGGCTCGAAATAGGAATCGAGGTCAAAAGAGGACTTTGAAGGAAAGGCAGGATGAAGATTCTTTCAACAGATTTGAAGTTTTAGATGATCTCAGCCAGCAGGAAGTGAATCCAGGCTTGGTGAATATGGATCAGGGTGCTTCAGGTACAGGACAGGAGGGCCTTCTTTCTGAAGCTACTCAGGTTTTGCAAGATAATAGGGCTTTGTAAATGGACACAGACGTTCAAATGGAAGTCCAGATGGAATCGGTTCCTATTATAGTAGGGAAGAAGGGTGGTGAGGATGGATCTCCTCTTGTTTTAAATGTAGGTACTGAGGGGGTGAAGATTAATAAGTCTTCTTCTTCTCATTTGGGTCTTCATCAAAAGGATCCAAAAAAAGGGGCTGGGGAGAAGTCTTCCAAGCTTGGTAGAAAAAAAGATTTGGATAAGATTAAATTAACAGGGGAAACTTTGGTAGAGTCAGGGTCTGTTAAGACTCTGGATTCTCATTTTTCGAGCCCCTTGAAATGATTGTTCTTTCCTGGAATGTAAGGGGCTTGAACAGTGGCCCTCGACAAAAAGTTGTTCGTGATTTTGTTAGAAGTCAATCTCCTGATGTTCTTTTCCTGCAGGAGACTAAGTTATCAGTGGAGTGTATGTTTGGTTTAGTGCCTAAGTTGTGGGGGAGTGGTGAGTGCCAGTGTATTGGTGCTCAAGGGTCTGCTGGAGGAGTGGCTTGTTTATGGAATCCTCGAAAGATCCGCCCTCTTTGGTGGTTGTCCTTTCAGTCTTCTATCTCTATGATTGCTTCTTGTTTTGAGACAGGGGAGTCTATTCTCTTCTCCAATATCTATGTGCCTACTAAACTTCAGGGTAAACAACTGTTGTGGTCCCATATCCGGTTTGTCTGAAGCATGGTTCCTTTCCATCCGTGGATTATGGCTGGAGACTTCAATGCTATTTCTGAGTTGGCTGAGAAGAGGGGTGGTATTGCGAGGCTTGAGCCTTCTGCACTGCTACTTCAGGATAACATTTCAGCTTTAAATCTGGTGGATATCAAGCCCATTAATGGCCAGTTTACTTGGAATAATCAGAGGATTGGGAATAACTGCATTGCGGAACGACTTGACCGCTTTCTGGTTTCTTGCTACTGGGTTGGTGGGTTGTGGTCTTCTAGCTCTGAAATTTTGGATTGGAGGAGATCAGATCATTGGCCTATCAAGCTGGCTATTTCTTCAGCTCGTGTGCCTCGGTCTCCTTCTTTCAAGTTCCAGCTTATGTGGTTGCGTGACTCCTCTCTCCATGACTATATTGTTGAGTGGTGGAGGTATGGTAGACCTGCTTATGGTACAACAATTTATACTTTTGCTAAGTTACTTCAATTTGTCAAGTATCAGCTTAAACGTTGGAATCGGCAGTGCTTTGGAAACATTTTCCATGCTAAGACTGTTGCCCAGGCTGAGTTGGATGGTATTACGAGGTTGATCAGGGAGGATGGAGTGACTGAGGACCTGCTTCGGGAAGAGACTAGGGATTTGAAAGCATTGGAAGAGTGTGAGCTACGAGAGGAAGTTTTTTGGAAACAAAAGGCTCGGATTGAGTGGCTTCAGGAAGGGGATAAAAATACCGCTTTTTTCTTCAACTCGGTGAAAGCCAGGAGACATGGCAATTCTATTTCTACTCTGGTGAATGATAGGGGTGAAACTCTTTCTTCTTTGCACGAAATCACATGTGAAGCTATGCAATATTTTGCTTCTTTATTTAGGGAGGACTCGCAGGGGGGTTCTGATGAGGAAGCTCAGGTCCTTTCTTGTATCCCTTCTTTGGTTTCTAGGGAGATGAATGAGCATCTTATGAGTGATATTTTGATTGAGGAGCTAGAGGGGATCGTGTTTCAAATGAAGAGGGGGAAAGCTCCTGGCCCTGATGGTTTCCCGATTGAGTTCTTTCAAGAATTCTGGGAGATTATCAAGTTGGACTTGTTGGCAGTTGTTCAGGAGTCTCATAAGAATAAACAGATGTTACAGGCTTTGAATTCTACCTTCCTTGCTCTCATCCCAAAGTGTGATGGGGCGGATAGGTTAAGTCAATTTCGTCCTATCTCTCTTTGCAATGTGATTTATAAAATTATCTCTAAATTGATTGCTGATAGGTTGAAAAAGTGGCTTAAAGTGCTGATTTCTGAGGAACAGAGTGGTTTTGTGGTGGGACGTCAGATTCTGGATGGGGTTGTTATTGCAACTGAAACCATTCACTCTATGGCTAATTCCAAAGATAAGGCAATGTTCATCAAGCTTGATATGGCTAAGGCTTATGACCATGTTCGATGGTCCTTCCTTCAGAAGGTTCTTGGTGCTTTTGGTTTTGGGGATGCGTGGATTTATTGGGTTATGAGTTGTGTTACTTCAGTCTCCTTCTCTGTGTTAATAAATGGTGAGCACTCTGAGCTTTTTGGCGCCTCTCGGGGTTTGCGGCAGGGTGACCCCCTCTCTCCTTGTTTCTTCTTCTTGTTGAGGGTCTGGGACGCTTGATAAGAAGGAATGTGGAGTTAGGTTTCATTCAGGGCTGGGGGTGGGGAGGTGGTTTACCTCCACAATCTCACTTGCAGTTTGTTGATGACACTGCTTTGATGGGTATGGCTACAATTAGGGAAGCTTTGAATTTGCACAAGGTGTTGGATGTTTATCTTCTAGCTTCGGGCCAATTGATCAATGAAGATAAGTCTTCCATCTTTTTCTTCAATACTCCAGGTTCCATTCAGAGGCGAATTGCTCATATCTTGAGATTTCAGACTGGGGTTCTCCCTTTGACCTATCTTGGTATTCCCATCTCTATTGGAAGACTTCCCAAGGAGTCTTGGCAGAATATTCTGGATAAATTTCGTGTGAAAGTTAATCATTGGACCCATCGTTGGTTGTCCTTTGCGGGTCGTGTTCAGTTGCTCAAGTCTATGGTGCAGGCCCTCCCCATTTATAGATGTATGATTCAGGTGGCCCCTTTGGGTTTTGTTAGGGAATTGGATTCCTTAGCAAGATAGTTTTTATGGGCTGGTAGCTTATTGTCCTCTAAATGGAGCCTTGTTAGATGGGACATTGTTTGTAGCCCGAAGCAGTTTGGCGGCCTCAGGTTAAGGCAGTCATCGTTGTCAGGGATGGCGTTGGCTGCTAAATTGTATTGGCGGTGGTGTGTGGAGTAGGATGGGATCTGGGCCAGGATATTAACTCAGAAATACTTCCCAGGGATCCCTCAAATTGATATTCCTCGGTATCCACTAGTGGGGAAAGGCTCGGTGATTTGGAGTACGCTCAAGAAAGGGGCTACTCTAGTCAAGGATGGTTTATTTTGGATTTGTAAAAGAGGGACAAAAGCTCATTTTTGGTCTAATTCTTGGGATGGGTTTCCTCCCATTGTTTCTCAGTTTCCTAATTTGGTGACTCTGTGCCAGAGGTTCTGTGAAGTTGGTTGGTCAAGGGTGAGTGACTTCAAGTCCTTTTCTTCTCATGGGCAGTTGGTGGTGGCAAGATGGAAGAATCTTGATGAGTGGCCTGTTGTTGGTATGGAGGAGGAGTGTGCTGAGCTTCATAGTATCCTTTCTCGTAGACGTTGTAGCTCCCTCCAGGAAGGGGATGTTCTTTCTTGGTCTCCTAATCCTAAGGGTGTCTATACTGTTGCTTCTGGATATCAGGTGTTATTATCTAACCAGCTGGAGGGGGTGGAGGTTCACTGGTGGAAGAAAGTGTGGAATAAGCTTTCTTGGACGAAGTGTAACTGCTTTATTTGGACTTTGGCTTGGAATAGGTGCTTGACTTGGGATAATATTCAGAAGCGGGGTTTTCAAGGTCCTTCTATGTGTGTTATGTGTGGATGTGGAGAGGAGGACTCCTCTCACTTGTTTTTCCGTTGTCCCTTGACTTTGCAGCTTTGGCATTTTTGGTGGGAAGTTTGGAAAAGCCCCTGTGTTCATGCTTCATCCCTGGTGGATTTTTGGAGTAGTCTGGGTAGACCTCCTTCTATGGCCTCTTTCTTGCAAGATGTGTGGTATGCTGGGCCTTCCTTCATACTATGGCAGATTTGGTTGGAACGGAATCACAGAATATTTTGAGGTAAGAAGTTGTTGATTCAACAAGTTTGGCACAAAATTATGAGTATGATTCGGGAGACGGTGGAATCTAAGTGTGATGTGGTGTTCCCTTTGGAGAAAGGAGATGCTGAGTTGGTGGATAGATTGGGTATTCAGGGGTTGTCTCCAGCTTCTACTTGTGTCAGGAAAGGAAGGCGAGTGAAAAAGAAAGTGCAAAGGGTGGGAAGATGGCTTCCCCCTCCGTCTGGCATTCTGAAGCTCAATACTGATGGTTCTTCAAGGGGCAATCCTGGGCCTGCTGGGATTGGTGGGATTGGCAGGGATTTTTCGGGATCGGTGGTTTTTTTCTACTCTGTTCATGAAGGATGGCAAACTATCAACCTTATGGAAGGTTTGGCGATCTTCTATGCTTTGGAGAGGGCTTATGCTTTGGGATGGCGCAAGGTTATCTGTGAGTCTGATTCACAGGTTTTGATTAATTTGTGAATACACAGAAGGTTTCTGATGTTAGTTGGCAGTTGGCTATGATGGTGCAACAAATTCTGTAGATAAGTTCTTTGATGGAGATGGTGTCTTTTGTCCATATTCCAAGGGAGTGGAATAGGGCAGCATATTGTTTGGCTAAGTGGGCTTCTGAGCATTTAGATGGTTGGAAGATTGATGAATGGGAGCAAGTTCCTCATGAGCTCCGATATGACTTGGAGAAGATTCTTGCTGAGGATGGGAATGGTATTGGTGAAGGATGATGTTGTTTCATGCTTTGTATGGCTGTTTCTTATGGATTACTAAGGCCTTGGCCCTTTGATGCATTGTAATGTTCTTTTCTAAATTTCAATAAAGTTTTTACCCCTTTAAAAAAAAATAAAAAAATAAAAAATAAAAAAAAAATCATTCTTCAAAATTTAAATAAATAAATCAAATTTATTTAAATCCTCTCAATCTCCAAAAATAAAATATAATCAAATATTTTATTTATTCTTCCAAAATCATGCACAACAATTAAATAAATTTATTTATTTAATTTGCTTTCTAATCTTCTAAATTAAATAATTTCAATTATTTAATTATTTCTTCCAATAATATCTTTTCTAAATTTAAATAAATCAATTATTTATTTAAGTTGTCTTTTTCTTCTAAATTGAGTTATCTCTAAATATAATTCAATCTTTGTGCACATGCAATTAAATATTCCTAATATTTAATAAAGCAAAATATCTTCTTATTTTCATGCAAATCCCTTCTTCTTGTTTTAAATCACTTAACTGATTATTATATTCTTTTAATTGCTTTAACTCATTCTTCTATTCTTAGCAAATCCTCTCATGCAAAAGAAAGCAAGACACATGTCTTCTTCTTATTCGTTGCACGTTCCTCATTTGTTCTATATCATTGATCTTCTTATTCTCTCTATACCGTTGATCTCTTCTTTCTCAAATCTATAAGTACAACCTCATTCTTCCATTTCAATCATCCAAGCTCTAAGTATCGTTACTCTGCAGGAATTACAGTGCGCCTTTGGCACCAATTCCTTCATTGCTTGTGATCACACTTGTCACTACGCACCACTATCATCGTTGTGAAGCTCCTCTTCATGGCGGTATTATCATAGTCATTCCCAATTGACATTCTTGAAGCATAGCAAGGAAGTGCACTCTCTGAGGGCCCTATTTCATACATGCAAGATCGATTGTGATAGGCGATCAATGGAAGCTTCGAATTAAGGAGGTTTGCTTTGTTATTGTTCATTGTTTATTGAATCTTCTTTGTTCACCATTTCATTCAGTTTTGGGTATCTTGATATTGATTATTATTGATTATTCATTATTGATCCAATTTTCCCTTAACAGCAACTATTCTTATATTCTTGTCTTCTATCTCCATAATTCTATATCTATTTAATTCCTACAAGAACTTCTAAGGGCCAACATTGTGAAAAGACATGTAGAGTGTTGTCCCAGTTCAACTGAAACTTCAACTATAAAATAAATACATAAGTTTTTTAATCAATTAATATAGGAGAGTGTTTGAACAAAAAAAGTGGAAGACAATTTCCAAATAACTACTCCTACTAGGAGTCTATTGCGCTAGGAGTTATCTCTTATGATTAATGTTATGGAGGATGATTAACGATTGTATCAGTTGACTATTGCATGCAAGAAACAAGGCACAACCAACTGGAATTCTATTATTGGATATGTTCTCTCCCCGAAGCCTGAAGGTTCTAAAGTTTAAGACCCCCCTTCTCCAAAGATTGACACTCCTAGAGTTAGCAAGACTATCCTCAGAGCTCGAAATTTCCAGAGATACTCATGACACTAACAAAACAAGAGGTCCTAGAGTTTAGTGCTTACTCCTTCAAAATCTACCAAAAATGCCTCGCTTAACCAAAAACATGTCTTTAGTACAAACACATCATTAACATTTCAATTTCATTGGAAAATAAATACTAAACTAAAATAAGCATTTTATGTCTACTTCAAAATAACTAATAATCTTTATACAAGCATTAATTTTAGCATGAAAGGGGTTAATTAGGCAAAAAAGGTTACTTTCTCTATGAATTTCATGAGGCCATGATTAGCCTCATCCTTATGAACAAATGTCATTGTTACATTTTAAATATTCATACCCTTTTCATGTTGACCCAAGTATTGCAAGATCATTGTTGCATGTTATGTTTCCTTCTATATGTCATATTCCTACATGTGACTTCGATTGTCCATTGTCTACATACTTTGTATCATTTCTTATTGTGTCCTTTAGGATGATGCAAAGAAATACCCTGCATAAAAACCTTTTCTCATGTTGAACCAAAATCTAGCACATTTATTTCCCTTGACCTATGTTGTATTGTGTTTCCTACCCTATTCTTCTCCCTGTATTTGTTATTCTACGAGAATGGAGGATAATGATCCTAGATTAGATATCATTCTATATAATATCCTGTTATAACTAACTCCACTCTCATAGAATCCTTCATGCAATTTTATATAAACATGTGTTCTATGTTTTTATTCCTTGACACCTACTTATGACACTTCCCATTTTATTCTTTTTGTCTCACATTTTCATCTTTTCCATTTCAATCACTTCTATTCTTATGCTTCCTTCTAGTTGATGTGTGCCCTTATCCTATCTCTCTTGCATGCTTGACTCTTATTTCACTATGATCTATATTTCACCATCTCGTGCACACTCATTTCTTTCTTTCATTTACTCATACTACAATATTACTCTTAGTATATCTATCCATCTACATCTCCCTTAAATCCTTATTTCCTATTTACCTCATATATGCTATGGCCTTAGACTTTTATACAACATGATATCATCGTTACATTGATCATATCATCTTTCACTTTATTGCACTTCCCCTTTTCTTTGGGGGCATATTTTTGCTCTCCTTAGGACCGAGGGCATCTCTTACACATATAATTTGTCCTTTCTTAGGCCATTTTGTCTCTTCTTATGATCCACTATGTACATATGTTTATTGATAATTATTTCATATATTTTTCACAATTGCCCATCACTTGGGAGAAATTTCTTTCTATACTTTGGCATTTTCCTTTCTCCCATTTATCATTTACATTGAATTAACCAACCCTCTTCCAATCAATTTAAGGGAGGCATACTATATACACTATCTACATGATGTCATCTCAACATTATCAACGGACCTCAATTGGACTCTTTTACCATTTCAAGTGGAAACTGTATATAGTTGGGTGTGATACACTCATAGTAACATTTTTATTGTTAGATCTTTCATGATCTATTGGTTGGAAACCTCGTATAGAAAGTGGTGACCACATAACGATCATCATCTTTACCATTTTACATTTTTTTCTTAGTCTAACCCATTTATTTAATGGCAATGACATTGCTAATTTTTACTTTTAATCATTCCCTACATCTCAATGGATACATAATAACCAAAAACCTTTTCCAAGGTGTCATTCTACTATGTAGCTCATATATAACCTCCTCTTCACTTAGGCAAACGTTCATAGATTTTCTTCTTTTCTATTTCCTTCTCTAGTGTTGTTATATTAGAGATATGGATTGTTTGGAGTTGTGTGTGTGTACCATTACATTTAACATTTCATTTCTATTTTCTAGGATTACTTTCTTTATCGTATAGTAACCACATTTTATTTTTCGTGGATATATTACAATACAAGAGTTTTCATGTGGAGGTGAAGGAAAATGAAAGAGGAGATTGAGAATATATGCTCTCCCATATATATCATTTTTACATATCTTTTCCAAAATTTTAAAATATTATGCAATGTACTTTACTTTCATTTAGTGTACATTTTAGTTTAGCATGTTTCTTCACTTAGTGTCACTAGTCCCCTAAAGTGTTGGAAAAATATAAGGTTAAAATTTGCCTACTTTGTGTTCTCCACCTTACGTGTGTACAGTCATTTGGTGTGCATCACCCTAATTGTGTTTTAAGATCATTTCACATGTTTGTGGCATTTTCTTGATCACCAGATGATAATGTAAAAAAAAGCTAGCCTTAGAAATAGCCCTTCTATTGGCCCTAAAAATCTAAGCTCCCAACTCCTTAAGGACACCTTTGTGGTAGTGGGAAATAGTGCCATTATTCAAATTAAAAAGCTACAACTTTACTTGCACATTCGTGCCCTAATCCTTACTAATTTTTAATGGTAACTTACCTCAAAAAGTCTATTATAAACCTAATTTTGACCCATTATTTCCCAAGAACACTTAAGAAACACTCATATTGGAATACTTAATAGGCAATTCTCTCTCTACACACATGTGATTTGCAAGGACTCCATTACAGAATAGGGAAACAAGATAGACAAGTCTAAAGTATGACGATTTTAAGCCCTTTGTGTTATCCAAGCCATGTAATCTTAGAAATCTCCTTTTCACTTTCCTCCATTCTTCCATCGATTCTCTTACTCTCTCCCATAGGAAGACATAGGAATCCATTTACCTTTGCCCTACCCATTACCTACCTAACTCGATCTGAACCATTTTCCCATGTCCTTTCTCTCCTTTGGATCCCCTTTTGTGATCTCTGTCACATCACACACCACTTGTGCATAGTTTACCTCCTAGGATTTGTCATTGCAATCACTATATCTCTACAGACACCAATCAAATTTCATCACCAATTTTATACACACCCTTGACATGCCCCTACACTATAGTACTTCCTTTGTACACAACACCCACCACACACAACAATATTTTCTGTGATCTACAACAGTGCCCACTACACACAATTGCAACACCTAGATCTTAAAATTTGTTTTTTGATAGGTTTACAAATTTCACTAGAGCATCTCATAGGCCTCTTGAACCTATTTTCAACATCAAATCTCACAAATTGTAGGTGTATACATTTCATTTCTTCATTTCTATGTTGTAGCTCTTTCATTTACACTTAACATCTCCTAGCTCCTATACTCGTTAGCTAGATTAGATTATAGTAGTTCTATTTTTGTATTTTAAATTGTTTCTTATTTGGTTTACACTTAATAATTACAAATAAACAATTGGTGATCTCCTAGGCATATATATGCTTAGGAGGTTCCCATTTTTAATCTTTCATTCTCGTGTTCTCAAATTGAATCCACAATGCCCTTATGCACTTAATTTAAGGGGCCATACAATATATATCTCATCTTAACATGGATTCACAATTGCATAAATCATTGGGCTAACTCTGTCACAACTCCATGATTTCCCTATGCATCATGATTCCATTCAAAACTTTTATAAACACATCTGGACACAAAACAACATTTAAAGCAAGTTTCTGCATCCTTAAACAATATATTATTGTTTGACATGTCTACGAATTTTATACAAATAAAAATATTGTCTATGGGAGAGGGCCCCATAGGGTTATTGGGTCCTATACTTGGTATAGGAGTTGACCAAGTGGGACCCAACAATAATTTAATCAACAACCAAAAAATGTTTAAATATTACTAAAGTCTACTTTTTGCTCCACCATAAAAGGATTTTTAAGGATCATATTTTAAACTTAATGGATGCAATCAATGTACAAATTTAAATTGTTTATTAATTAGTTAATGTTTTGTCAAGATAGGTGGCATGGAGATGACATATACAAATCTAATTATCAATATTATAAGCTAACATAAATTGTACACATTCTCTATCGGAAGATTTGAGAGCTTATATTTCAATATAAAGTCTATATATTAAAAACATGCATATTAATTCTCCCAAACACATATGAAAGTTTACAAGAGTTGCGTATTAATTGTCCCAAATACACATGAAGTTGCTACCCATAAAATAGGACTATATTACAAATATAAAATCCTTTAATAACAAAATGGATTGTCAAGTGTCCCATCAAACAAACTTCAACATCTCATGTCTCCTCATGAACATAACATTTTCAAGTCATAACTGCCCAACAACTGGTCATTTCCACTGTGATTTCATGCAAGGATTACATTCAAAGATGTAAGGCTCACCAATCAAACTATAAAAACAAGAGGATAGGAATTAAAAACTTTAGACCAAACAAAAAATCAAGCACTCAAACTTATGACCATAATTCAAAATTTTAAAAATCAATCAAATCCATCTGTTTGTTCCTCAATCTCACATGATTCAATCCTAACAATTCAATATTATCCAATCAAATGAACGTGTAGAGATCAACAACATTTCCTCTCTGACATGTCTACAAATACATCCTTTTCTCTACATCATTTTTATATAGCCCATTCAAAAAAATTCTACAAATTTCAAACTGTTACGTCGAAAAATGTCTCCCTAGGAATTTTTCCCTCCTAAGTTTAGCTCCTAGTTCCTTTAGGTGTAATCATGCATGTTTATTTTAACTCCTGATGGAAATCCCTGAAAAGCCATGTCAAATGGACCTAGGGGATAGTGATGAGCTTGACCCTACCTTGAAAATGGGGCTGAGGGCTTGGGCGCCCGTGCCCTAGTCTTGCCCTATTTAGCGAGGTCCCAAATTTTAAATGTCAGTTATGTGACTGTTAGAAGTGTCCATTGCCAACATCTCAAGTTTGAATTACGAAATTAAAGTGGGAATGTGTTTATTTGCATATATAAGCATGTTTAGGGATTCATTTGTAAACTAGAAGATGATTATGAACTTTTGGCGCACTTGTGATTTTAGAGCATTCAAGATATTCATTATTGCAGAGCAGACTTGTCTTGTTATTGTGTTTGTTATATAGATTTGGCTTCATCTTCTCATGATGTGAAAGATTTTCATCTGTATGCGAGCTACACCTTCGAGGTAATAGGTGTAGAAGCGAAAGAAGTGGAGTTGCAGGGAGGTATAACAGAGTGTCAGAATTACAAATCTAAGAAGAAAACTAGGACCTGGACTTGGGCACCCGCTCCAAAGCCCTCTGGATCCCTGAAGCAAAAAACCTCCATGACATGGTGATTAGTTGCAGACAAATCCTGGAAATCTCTGAAGAAACTACCACCTTGGGCTTGGGTGCCTCCTCTTTAGCCCCTGACTTTTCTGCATCTGAAGTTCTAAAGTCTGGTATGTAATTACTTTGAATATCACATTCTTGTTTGCAAGCATTTGTCATGGTTTGTCCGTTTATTTACGATTTTGTGAAATTAGGGTTTTAAACATAATCGGGATTTAATTAATCAATTAATTACCAAATTCCAAGTTTCCTCTTCATTCCAAGTGACACTAAACTTGTAGTAGATCCCTCTTGCAAGAGTTGTGGCTTGACTCGGTTTATGTCCTTGAATGTAAGGTGTGAAAGGAGGATTTAACCCAAACATTCATTGAAATTGAAAACCCCTCTTGTTACCCTGAAACATTTTGGTGAACCCATGTTTTATTTGAATTTTGCACCTTGTTGAGTGTTGTACTTCAGATTTGCATTAATTTCATTCATCATTTTCATATTGCATTTTAAAATTTACAAAAAAAAATGAAAAATTTGAAAAAATTGGCATTTTAGGCTTGCATTTTGAAATAATTTGAATTAATTTTCATTTAATTTCATTTAATTTTTTATTTTTAAATTAGATCTGATATAAATTACATAAATTCATCATATTATAATCCTTTGCATTGCATTTTTCATATTAAAAATGCTAGGGTTTGCTTGAAATTTTAAATTTTTCTTAGAACTTAGTAATTTCAAAAACTAGGGTTTGTAGTTAAAATCTTGTTTAAGATTTTACTACTCATCTTCAGCACTCATTCAAATCTGATTTTATTTGTAGTGTTGCATGTTAGGTGTGTTTTTGCATTCATATTTCAAAAATTTGCATTTACACTTCGATAATTTCAACAAAAACTAGCATTTTTCATTCATCATTAAAAATTACACTTGCATTAAGCATTATAGGATTTTAAAATCATTTTTAGATCTGAGTTGAGTTATTTTGCATCACAAATCTGATTAGAATTTATTTACATATCATTTTGCACATATTCATGCCTTAATTTCACGACTAGGGTTTGAAAAACTTGCTTTTTTCACTAAATTTTAACTTATTTTGCATATAGAATGGCATTATAGGTGTGTTGTGAAGGACATTGCTGCATTATTGGACTAATATATAGCTTCTTATTCTGTTTCCCTCATCAATTTCCTTACAACACCTCTTCTTTTAGGCATTTAAATTGAAAAAAGTGAAAAAAATCAAACATTTTAGGTCATAAACTTACATAATTTTGCACTTGTTCCTTGCATAAGTTTTGAAAATCTTTTAAAATCTGATTTTACATTAATTTGAAAACATATACACATGGATTCTAATCACAACAATAACACTAGGTTCCCTCCTAGGCCTTATATGAAAAGAAAGGTCCCTGAACCCGAAATTGTATTTACACTTCACGATAGAACAATTGGAGAAACTGAAGGACCTCTTTATATCATTGTGAAGATAATGGAAAATCTGGTAGATGGAACACTTGTATATCCTAATTGCATGACTAATGTGGCAACAGAAGAGTTCCTTTATTCACATGGTTTGATACAAGACTTCTATGATCCTTCTAACATTATGATTAAGACACATAATGGAGCTTTTATAAACACTTATGGGAAGATATCTTTATTGGTCACAATATTTAAAAAATCTATAGAATGACCATTTGATGTCGTCCCTCTATATGACCTTTTTTGCATAAAATTAGGACACCCATAGTTAAAAGCTATGAAAGTTGTCCCTTCAACGATTCATAACAGTGTAAAATTTCCTTTAAATGGACAAGTGCATACTATTCCTCGCAATAGATATAAACCTTTAGTTACAAGACAACACTTCAACCTTGATTATTTTTTGCCACGATCTGATCAGGAACCGGAGCCATGAACGGATTTTAATTTCTTGGGATATAAAAAATATAAAGCAAAATTATAACATCGAGTGGCTGGTCCTTCTATACAAGAAACAATAAGAGACGAACAACCCACATTAGAAGAACTTCCTAGAGAGAAAGGTAAAGGACTCTATGCTGAGGTTCCTCCCCCGCCATCCTTTAGATGATTGAGAAGTACTCGTCGAGAACAAGGTACTATATCAAGACAAATAAGATTTGAACAAGCTTCCTCCTCTAAGATACAAAAACCAATGGAACAAGATGACAACGCTTTCAAAGATATAAGCAATAGAACAAAAAGAAATCGACAAGAAAGAGAAAGGAGGAAGAGAAGACAAGCTTTTGCACAAAGAAACGCACTTAAACAAGAAAATATTCCACCTTCTAACACTGAAACAAACAAGGAAGAGTTTAACAAAGAAAACTTTACAAACAATGACAAAGAATTAGTAATTGTACCTTATGTTCCTCTTTCCTCCAACATCCGAGATTGGGAGGAGGATGAGTTGATTGTTGACAATCTCTAGCATAAGCCTGCCTACAGGTAAGTATTTCTAACCCTTTACCTTTGTGTTGTGTTTCCCCCGTGATGCGTTATGTGTTGTTTAGTCCTCCTTGGATGACCCTTGATACTCTTGTAAGGTCAAGGATACTGGGAGACTGCCTCTGTTGTGACCCTTCTTCTATTTGTATCATCATTCTTCTAAATTGCTTCTCCTCTATTTTCATTATTGTGTGTTGTGTCCTAGGGGCATAGCATTGTGGTTGGTGACCAAGGGGCACCTTCCTACGTGACGACCCTAAGGCACTTGCTCTCCTCTCTTGATTTATTGTTTACCTTCTTCTAGTGGTTCTATCTAGCTGGTAGATGATGAAAAACAAATAATACCGATACGAACCATGTGTCCCTTCAGCGAGTAAGAAAAAATGGACCTAGTCCATACATGACGACGAGGTTGATATATATTATTTGACGCTTGGCTAGTAGAATCATTCCATGTGATATTTTGATGTTGTCTTATCGTATTGACAAACTATAACAATACATCTTCTTTGTGCACTTTGTTTATCTTTGAATCTCACCTTGGTTACACTCAGTTTTGAGATTTCTGCATTATAGCCCCACGGTTATACTCAGTTTTAGAATCCATAGTATAGCCTTGGCTCTTTATGTGAATGATTGCATGCATTGCTTTTATCATATGATATGGTTATTATCTTATAGAAAGAATTCTAACCTCTCTTCTTGCAGGAAATTATGTGTTTGTGGGAACATTCGGCGATTGTGAAGCACATGTCACCTCTGGGGGCATGGGCTTTACGAAAGCTCTTGTTCCCTTGTGTGTTTTCTCTCTACCTTAACGTGCCTGATATCGGTACACGATATCAACCACCTTAAGGTGGGGGCATATATAAGGTAAGTTGTCTGATTATTTTGGTACTAATGAAGCGTGTTTGTAAGCTCTCTACGAAGGGGGATGTTGTATCTCCGTGTGAGTGCACATCTTTATTTTATATTGCAATGAGAAAGCCCTCTGCAGAGGTGGGATATCGTGCATATCCTTTTAATTTGAGCCCTTTGCGGAGGCAGGATATCATATCTCTTAAGCTAGTGCATATCCTTTTATTTTAAGCCCTCTACAGAGGTGGGGATGGTGTATCTCTTGAGCTAGTGCACATCCTTTTTATTCTAAAAGTCCTCTGAGTAGGTGGGGTTGGTGTATCCTCCCTTAAGTGTGTCTTTGGTGATTGTTGTGGCATAAGCCCAACTGTCAAGTGTGCTTGTAATGTGCCTGATATGGTGGGGGCTTAGCAATAAGTTCCTTCCATTGCCTTGTTTGTCATGTTTTAGATGTATAACATGTCTTTGGAATGTTATACGACGCTCATGTTTTACGTGTGTTTGTTCCCAAGTATAATCCAAAGAGCACAACGAAATGCCCCTCCTATGCTTTGGGATTTGTATGGCGTGTTTGTTCCCAAGTATAGTCCAAAGAGTGGTGAAATGCCCCTCCTATGCTTTGGGATTTGTATGGCATGTTTGTTCCCAAGTATAGTCCAAAGAGCATGGCGAAATATCCCTCCTATGCTTCGGGATTTGTATTGCATGTCTGTTGCCCCATATGTAGTCCAAAGAGCGTGGCGAAATGCCCCTCCTACATTTTGGGTGGTGTGTTGCACTTTTACTTTCCATGCATATGTATCTGCATTCATTTATATATATGAAAATGAAAAAGAAATAATCACTACATTCACTGTACTCATTGTGTTTTGCGTGTCTTCAATGTTGTCTTCTCCATATTTTGCGTGCTTGTTCCTGTCTTCTCCATGTTTTGTGTGCCTGTTATTGTCTTCATTGTGTTTGGCGTGTCTGCGATGTGTCTTCTCTAATGTCTACCTAAGACTGGGGGCTAGAAATGGTTCCTCAATATTTGTGTATACATTAGCTCTAAGTGTGGTGTGTTTGCTGTGTTTGTTGACTATACTTTAATGCATGTATGGGCCTTGCGTTCATGCACGCATTAAAGTGGGGGCTAAATTTTACGTCAGAAAATGTCTCCCTAGGACTTTTTCCCTCCTAAGTTTAGCTCCTCGGTCATTTAGGTGTAATCATGCATGTTTATTTTTACTCCTGATGGAAATCCCTAAAAACCCATGTCAAAATGGACCTAGGGGACAATGATGAGCTTGACCCTGCCTTGAAAATGGGGCTAAGGGCTTGGGTGCCCGTGCCCTAGTCCTACCCTATTTAGCGAGGTCCCAAATTTTAAATGTCAATTATGTGACCGTTAGAAGTCTCCATTGCCGACATCTCAAGTTTGAATTACAAAATTAAAGTGGGAATGTGTTTGGTTGCATATATAAGCATGTTTAGGGATTCATTTGTAAACTAGAAGATGATTATGAACTTTTGGCGTACTTATGATTTTAGAGCATTCAAGATATTCATTGTTGCAGAGAAGACTTGTCTTGTTATTGTGTTTGTTATGCAGATTTGGCTTCATCTTCTCATGATGTGAAAGATTTTCATCTATATGTGAGCTACACCTCTAAGGCAACAGGTGTAGAAGCGAAAGAAGTGGAGTTACAGGGAGGCATAACAGAGTGTTAGAATTGCAGATCTGAGAAGAAAACTAAGACCTAGACTTGGGCACCCACTCCAAAGCCCTCCGGATCCCCGAAGCAGAAAACCTTCGTGACAGTGGTGATTAGTTGCAAACAAATCCTGGAAGTCTCTGAAGAAACTGCCACCTTGGGCTTGGGTGCTTGCTCTTTAGCCCTTGACTTTTCCGCATCCAGAATTTTGAAGTCTGGTATGTATTTACTCTAAATATCACATTCCTATATGCGAGCATTTGTCGCAGTTTATCCGTTTATTTATGATTTTGCGAAATTGGGGTTTTAAGCATAATCAAGCTTTAATTAATCAATTAATCAACAAATTCCAAGTTTCCTCTTCGTTCCAAGTGACACTAGACCTATAGTAGAGCCCTCTTGCAAGAGTTGTGACTTGACTCGGTTTATGTCCTTTAATGTAAGGTGTGAAAGGAGGATTTAACCCAAACATTCATTGAAATTGAAAACCCCTCTTTTTACCTCGAAACACAAACTATATTATACATTTTGCACTTTGTTATCTACCATATTACTAGAATTTCAGATTATACTAGTCATAACTATAAGTGTTTGGTTGTTCTTATTTCCTTTGGCTTAAATTTCCTTCATTATTTATATATTGATTTAACTTGAGATTATTGTAATCATTGTACATAGTGTAAGTTCAGATTATATACAAATTATATAAAGATTGTAACTGCTATATAATTGTAAGTTCAAATTATCTATTCATTTTTTAGTAAACATGAAACAACTCCTATAATAGATAAATGATTTAGCTTGAGATTATATTTCTTTATTTACTGTAAATGTTGTACATAGTGTAATATACAATTATCTACAAATGCCCTGAATACGATAAGTACAATATAATTGTAAGTCCAGGTTATCTATTCATTTTCAGTAAACATGAAACAACTATTTATTACGTTCATAGTCATGTCTCAAGTTACAAACTAATCTTCTATTCAACAATCACTGTGAACTATCAAACTCAAGTTACAAATTAATACTTCAATGGTAATCAAACTTTTAATGCTTGTGAAGCATATTGTAAAGTAGTTTTTACTGTCGATTATCTTCGAACTATTTAAACTAAATATTAGTCTATCTCTTCACTTACTATGTGCAAATCTAGAATCTCATTAGGCCTTAACTGAATAGACTAGAATAAAAAATTTGAACTATCCACCTCATTGCATGCATGGATGAGTAAAAAAAATTGCCTATGTGGCACGTACAAGGCCATGTCAACCCCCCAAGTTAGGTTGCATCACTATCCAACCATCTCTCCTAATCACCACTTTGACTATTTATCATTATCATCATAAAATTGCATTCACTTCTGATTATCATGAAAGCTATAGTATTTGTTGTTAGAATGTCCAATTGAATGCTTAAGGCTCTTTGTTTCTTTAACTTCCTACTGGAAAGATTCTAACAATCACAACTGATGTTGAAAGGTGTTTGTTTGAATAACTTTCTACAGAAAAGATTCTAACATTCAAAACTGGTGTTGAAGGGTGTTTGTTCCAACAATCAATGATTTATGGAATGATGCTAAATATTTGTCAATTTTATTTTCTAACAGTCAATGATGGAGATGATTTTGTGGCTTCTATATATCTGTAGATGAAGAATAGAGCTCATATGCGGACCTGAAATGGTACAAAGAGACTAAAGGCAACACTCCCTCCACAAAAAAGATATGTGATTCCCACCAAATGAAGAAATTGAAGGTTAACAAAGCCACTACGTAACCAGTTGAGGTAGTTGTTCAAGTCAATGCAGGTGTTAGAACCAAGAAGGTATCAGTGCAACAAGAGTGGACTAAATAAAACATAGAAGGAGCTCTTCAAGATGTCAAGCATAATGGAATCTCAACAAGGGTGCAATAATGAAATGAGGAATCCCTATTAGCACATTGAGCAACTAGCTAGGTAGTCTAACTTCCTCTTCATAGAAAGCTCCTCCTACAATCTTGAGTGCAGAGGAAGAGACATTAATTGTGGAATGGTGTAAAGAGATTATTGCAATGGGCCAGAGGCTTAAGATTATCAATCTCAAGGTAGAAGTTGCACAAATCTGTTAGTCACAGCCAAACCCATTTAAGGATGGGTTGCTTGGTAAATCATGGTGAACTAGTTTTAAAAGGTGTCATCCTGAACTCACATTAAGGGTAGTGGAAGGACTCGATAGAGACAACACTAAACCTAAGGCTAGCCGTTGTGCCTGCATTCTACACGATGCTATCAAAAGCTTATATGTCAATCCATATGGTCCTCATCGAATATGGAATTGCGATGAAACTGGTCACATTCAAGTAAGGAGAAATGGAACCATGCAAGTGTTGGCAAAAAGAGATAGTTGAAATGTATTGTACATCATACCAAAGAGTAGAGAATGAATTATTATACTGTGTTGTGTGAATGTTGTTGGACAAAGCATACTAGGTTTTTATTTGTTCAAGGTAAAAAGCAACTCAAAAATTATATTATTGGCTATGAGCCAAGTGCATACGTAGTTGCCCAACTCCACGTTTGGATTACAAAATAATTATTTCTCAACTAGTTGCATCACTTTGTAAGATCAATTCCATGTGTTTCACCAGTCAATAGACACTTGCTGATTTTTTATGGCTATGGAAGCCATGTTGCGGTAACAACATTCCAAGATGCAAGGTCATTAGGGATTGACTTGCTAATATTGCCAACTCATACTTTACACAAACTTTAGCCACTCGATGTAAGCATGTTTTCTAAATTCAAATCATATTTTAAATCTAAAAGAGCAACATGGCTAGCCAAGTTTCCAAATATTAAAATTTAGAGGATAGAGTTGGTAGTACTTGGCAACAAATCATTTCAAATAACATTGACTATTGCAAACATCATAGTAGGATTCAAGAGGACAAGAATATGTCCACTTAATCTGGATGCAATTATGGATGGCATTCATCCTAGTGAGACATTTTAGTTTAGTGTACATGATGATGCTTCTATAGTACAAAACATTCTCGGTCTTTTAGGATTTGATGCGTTAGATGTAGAAGTGGCGAACAACTTGCTATCAGGTCTTGCAATAGGGGAATTACTTCCTACAACACCTCAATCAATGGTAGAGGAATGCAAAGAGGCACTTGAAAATACTTCTTTCGAGGGTGAAGTTTGTGTTGGAATGAAAGAAACTTAGCATGATTAACAAGAAGATGGACTTAGTCTTCCCACTCAACCAAACCAACCATCATGGTTATTGGAGGGAGCTATGAATTTGGGAATTAACTTACATTCCCAAGAAGAAGAAGGCACACTTTCCTTCACATCTCCACCAACCACATTGAATGTGTCTGAAATGGTACATTATTATGTTGATTGTGAAGGTTGGGATGGTGAATATAATGGTATAGACTTGGGAGAAACTCGGGATAATGGGACAAATTCCAGTGAGGGTAAAAATGGTATTCATACAGAATCATTTTAGTCATTGGGTGCCCAAACTAACTCAAACATCAACCAATTCCTTAAACTATCTATTCATATAGTCAAGGAAAGACTAAGGAATATAGGGGACAATGGAATTTGATTGAGTTGACAATTTCAATTCCTAACAACAAATGATTACATGAACCTTTTGATGGAGCAAGAGTAAAGGAAGAAAGAAATTGAGTTGAAGGTTAGAAAGAGAACAAATAGAGGAGAGAAAGGCAACAAGAATTGCTACAAGAAAAATGAAGGAGGAAACAAAGTTAGATAGAGACTTCAATGACAAGCAAGAGAATAACATAAATTTTTACAAATGTACGAAAAAGAATAGAAAAAAGAGAAAAAGAGGATCCTAAGGGACCGAGAAAGAAGGGGAAAAGAATTTGAGTTGGCAAGGTGAGATTTAGATTGGTAAAGGTGTTTAAGCAATCCATTGAACCCTTTACTTGAATAGCATACATTGTTTAGGGAGATAAACATTCATGTCTCTCACTATTCCAATGGAATGGATTGTACAAGTCTTACCCCATCTCATGTAACTAGCACTCCAATTTCACTAACAATGGAGAATAACATTGGTGGGATAACTTTATCAAGCAACCAAGCAACACCAAGCTTCGTGACATCAAGTCCATTGTCTTTTCCCTCATGGTTTGAGTGAAATGGGTTCTCTAGTTGTTGGAGTGTAATGATTGTACATAAACAAGTTTGATGTTGTAGCCTAGGGAGGCATGTTTTTGTGATTTTGTATGTCAATCGTAACTATACCTACTATAATTTCTATATTTTAGATTACAAATATGCTAATATATCCAATCAATATGAAAAAAAACAACTCTTGTTTTCAAATGTGTAGTGAATATAAACAATAACATTTCAATTTTATACACTCTCCAAGTTACGAGAGAATGGAGTGAGCAAGCGGGAGGTTTGAAAATGGAGTCGTTATTGTAGGGAATACGCTCTACGCATCTGTTTCTGCATGTGCACGTGGGCTTCTGCAGGGTGAGGACGCCGATGGTGTGGGTGCTAGAGGGACTCTGCTGGACGTTGTGTGTGGGTCTCACGAGCTCCCATTTGTCAAGTGCGGACAGGGAGATGCTAATACAAAAAGGGGATTCTCAGTCTGCTAAACTTGTGTGCTTTCTTTCTGGGGAGGAAAAGGTTGTCTCTGATCGCGAGGGGAGTTCTCAGGGGATAGTTCCTAAGTCTGGCGGTGTTGTGCAGGACATCTATGGCACTGTGGTGGGACAGAAATCCTCTTCGGTGATCTCTAGTCACGGGGGGAATGCTCAAGTGATAGTTCTTATTGCTGGTTTGTCTACTGGTAATGTTGGTCTCGGCGCTGCTAGGGCCACTTCAGGCCACCATCAAAAATCTTTTTCTGATGCTCTTACTAATGCTCGTCCTCAGACATTCCCATCACAGGCTAGGGTTAGGCCTATTCCTTGTGCTCATGCTTCCCTTGTGGTGGTCTGTGGTCCTGAGGTTGGAGAAAATGAGGGTTTCTATCCGATACAAAGAGTGGTCTGTAGGTTTAATGGCTTGTGGCCCTCCCTTCCCGATCTCCATGGTTGGGTTTTAGACTCCTGGAAGCCTCTTGTCTCTGGGCAGATTGAACTCTTTCCCAATGCAAGGGGGTTCTTCATAGTGACCTTTGCTTCCTCTGAGGAGTGAGACTTAGTGCTGGACAAGGGATGGATGTGGGGTGATCATTCAATGTCCATCAAGCCTTGGGCTCACCCCTTCAATCCTCTTACGGAGCCACTGAATACCAGACCAATTGGGTCCGACTTCCGAATCTCCCTCTCCAATTTTGGGTGGATTCCTGTTATGAAGCCATTGGCAACGCCATTGGGTGCTTTTTGAAGGTGGACTCTACGACCTTGAATCTTGGGCATACTACAGTGGCTCGTATTTTAGTAGATATGGACATCTCCAAACCACTCCATGGAGATGTGGTTTTGATGGTGGAGAATAGACCATGGATGTAGTTGCTGGACTATCCTCGAGGGTCTCCCTTTTGGTGTAGGAGATGTTTCTCCATTGGTCATATAGCCTATGGCTGCCCTCAAGCTCATCACAAGGGCGCGGCAACCTGGTGGAAGAATGCTCTCACTGATCATTTGACGGTGAGCACTCCCTCTTCGGATGGTTCCTCCAGGGAGGACGATCCTTCCTTGGCTAAATCATCCTAGGAGACTGTGTCTCCCTAGGATTCTTTATTGGTTGTCCCTTTAGCGGAACCATTGGTACCTCAAACTATTATCGTTGTTCAGGTCAAGCCTGCCCAACCCTCGATGATCGCCTCTACTGGTCCTTTGACGACCCCTGACTCTTCTTCTTCCTTGTCGGCTTCTCTCTCGGTGCATGGTGGCTCCTTGCCCATGGTGGTTGTTGAGGATCCTCTCCTCTCTCCTCACTCGGTGGACTTTGACTCAGAGTCTTCTTGGTTGATTGTGCAAAGAAAGAAGAAGGGACTCCCCAAATATGTCACTACTTCGTGACCTAGGGTTAAGGGAGTCAGATTTGTACTCTCAAGTTTTTGGGTTGTCTAGTTCATGTCTATTGTTTGATAGTTGTTTGTCTGTTGTTCCTGTTCTGTGTGTGGCCTACTTTGACATGTTTTGCCGAGCCTTGGGGGCTCTTGTTTGTAAAGGGTTCAGCCCCTTGTTAGCTGACTTATCATTATCAAAAAGATTTTAGTTTTATGTAGATGTTATTTGCCAATGGAATGTTTTTTTGTCATTTGATAATGATGCAAGACAATTGTGAATCCCAAATGCACGGCATAAAACTTGTTTGTGTACAATTAGAGGCAAGGGGACAAGATACTGGTGCACCCAAACTTTTGAGGTTCACATGGCCTTTACATTGTTTAGTGTTTGAGAAGGCATTTCTTCATTTCACTCCTCCATCTGGCTATGAATGGAAGGTGAGGTCATCATACTTCACTAAGGCAATGATCCACCTAATTTTATTTTTTGCTCCTTTCTTCTCTATCATGTATTGTTTAGGCCACTATTTATTTATTGTTTACTGCTTGAGAAGACAAAAAATTTATATCTAGCCTCACATGTAGTGAGGTGGACAATTTAAAAATCTAGTTTTGAGGGGTGTCTAAGTCAGCATACACATGAAGGATGAGGACAAGTAGACACCCCTTTTCCCCCCTTGAATTTAAGGTTGATCAAAGGTGAAGCACGTGGACCTCTGGTGGCAAATCATGATGAACAGAGGACATGTTCACAATGTTGTGTTCGCAACATGCATATTTACACATTTCAATTAAACGCAAACATTTATTCATCATTGATCCACACTCAACTCCCATGCCTCTACATTTACCCATTATGTTTGCATGCATGTGTGTATAGGATGACATCTAGATACAAAGTGATGTTGCCTTCAATGATGGAATATGCAACATTAAACATGAAACACCACTTCACCACTGACCATCTTATTCCCCATTTCTTGTTCGCATTTTTAACATGAAGTTGTTCAATTCCAAAATGTGGAGGTCTACGTAGAGAGATTGTTATAAGTAATGGTTGGAGAGAAGATTTATAAAGGAATGATACAATTGTGTTCATAAACAAAACAATAGGGAGGGTAGAATTCCATTCAATTATTGTTCTTCGAGATGCATTATTCTCCAATTAAGAAGATTTGGAAAAAAAATAGATGAAAAAATTAAAACCATTGGTTGATGAATGTGGTAGCCATTGTTGGTCCTTGAAAATAATGAATCCAATCCACATTATTAGGAATTGTTAGGAGAGAGTGATGATGGTTTCAAACATCTATTGCTTTTAGAATTAGTTTCACAATTCCCCGCCTTTAGAATGTAGATACATGGTTTAGATGTTGAAGTAAATGTAATCCACATAATCATTTAGAAGAGGAATACAACATTTAAGTATTCTAGATTTGCAACTAACAATACTATGATAGTTAATAATACTATAATTAGCAAGCAAGAAATTTTCAAATGAAGAGTATTGTAGAATCATATTTTGTAATTAGCCAGCAATAATGTTTTGACAAACTATGAAGCATTTTAGAAATTAATTATCATCATTCAAAATATGTAGATTATCATCATTGAATTGTAGTTCAAAGGTATTTCTTGGGTCTCTTCTAAAAACAACTTTCACTAGAGTAATGTTTACACACATATCGAACAACAAAAATAAGTAAGGAACAATAGGTTCACATTTGCCTATAATGAGCAACAAGGACATAATTAAATTGAGAAACTATAATGGTTTGACATTTTAGAAAATGCAAGGTTTGAGATTGAGAAATGGTTTCGAACCCTACCAACACCACAAATGGTTTTACCAGAAATGGTTTCCAACCCTACCAACATTAGAGATGGTGTTAGTAGAAATGGTTTCCAACCCTGCTAACACCTTCAATGCATAATGTGGTAACCATTATTAGGCACAAGATATCAAATGTAGTAACCATTATTAGGCACAAGATATCAAATGTAGTAACCATTATTAGGCTTTTGAGATAATCAACAGAGAATCCAACTTTTAAAAAAATCACAATCAATCAAAATTTTGATTTCCCATTTCAAGAAAATGTGTGAATAAACTACCAATTAAAAGAACTAAAGAATTAAATTCATAACTTAAATTGGAGAGGTCATTGTGATGTTCGAACATAAGATTATAATTTCTATAAGTATTTAATGTGTTACAAAACTTAGAAGACAACCATACAATTGTGTTCATAAACACAAGTAAATTGAAGCAACAATATCATATAATCTTGTTTCTAGATAAATTTGTTGGATCTAGGGCATACAACTGAGAGGGGGGGGTGAATCAGTTATATACAAACTTGCTTTCTATTTCAAACACTTGATTCGTCTTGTTAGTTAATAGCATATCAATTAATCATCCATGAAAGTAAAACGCACAAACACAAGAGTAGATAAACATCAACACAATGAACACCAAGATTTTGACGTGGAAAACTCGGTTAAGGAAAAAAACCAAGGGGTGATTAACCCAAGGATTATTCTCTATTAAAAGAATAAGAAAAAGAATGGCACTTGCCAATTAGGGCTCACTGCCCGAGCACACTGCTCACAAAGAGGCCCACTGCCTACAAGGAGACACATTGTCTACAAAGTGATAAGAATCACGGTCTTGAACTGGAGAATGACATCTTTACCATGTCCGGATCAGTTCCATTTAAGCCCAAAAACCTCTGCTCTGCCTTCCGCACTTCTTTTCGCTACACCACTCTCATCCACACAATCCACACTACAAAATGAACTCACAAACCTTTATTTATACAAGACATCGACTTAGGAACAATCATCTAAGTCGGAAATCAACCATAAGAATATCCGCAAGATGAATAACACATCCGGTCGGCCACCACAAGAACATTCACAGGATGAACAACTCATCCGGTCGGCTAAACAGAGCAAGAACTTCATCCGAAAGATTATCTTCAATTCCGGGCTCTACCATCAATGCGGACCAACAACACAACCTAAACATGATCCACGGACATTTCCAAGCCTACCTAAATGACCAGGTACATCCGCACTTCCTCTACTTACTGGAATCTCTTCTCTTCCTTATCTGGAACTTCAAGAACACAGTCTGTCGCCACTGTCACAATGCAAAAGGTACTTCTGGACCTCCAAATCATACACAACTTGAGATGACACATCACAAGGACATCCCAAACACTCCTTCTAATCTGCAGATTAGGATTATACAATTCCGGACCTCACTAGACCTTTCTGTGATCCTCTGTCACCTCTGAACACTTGTTGGAACCGGTTCCACACCGACAGCCACAACTCCTTCAGATTTTCATGCGGACCTCTGAAATCTTAACTGAAGCATCTCAAGACTCATATATACAAACCCTTTAATCCGCATCCTCCGGTTCGCATCCTATACAATACATTTGCCTTCTTCTTATCACTGTTCTTCACTGTTCTTGACTAAGGCTAATTTTCTCAATATCCTCAGCACACTGCTCATCGAATCCCTCTTGTCAATGCAATATGAGTATGTTGACATCAATGACAACACTGGTTCACCTCATACTTGCAACAATCTCCCCCTTTGTCATTGATGGCAACATATGATGTGAAAAACCATCAAGACAAGAACTTCTCCTTTCTGTCACAGCTCCCCCTATCAGCAACATGTCTTCTCCTCATTTACTGCTACCCCTTTGATCATCAGCTACTTGTTTTTCACATGTCTTCTCTCCCCCTTTGACATCAATGGCAAAGGGCTCATACTTGCAATTTTAACACATCAAAATCATACCAGCTACTCCCCCTTAGTAGCAGCTCCCCATCATCAATCCGGATCACAAGATATGACTGTGATATCCACCGGACTGATGCACATCAGTGCATCCTAGTTCATCACCGGAGGGGCCATGACCCCTAACTTCTCCCGGAGATATTCAAAAGAGTCCTTGGGAAGAGGTTTAGTAAAGATATCTGCAATCTGATCCTTGGAGGGAACATACTCCAGCCTGACTTCTTCCTTGTTCACTTGTTCTCTCAAAAAGTGGAACTTGATAGATATGTGCTTAGTCTTAGAGTGCAATACTGGATTCTTGGAAATATTAATTGCACTTGAATTATCACAGAAAATTGTGATAGGCTCCTCATATTCAACTTTAATGTCTCTTAGCATCTGCTTCATCCATAAGATTTGAGTGCAACTACCTGCTACTGCAATGTATTCTGCTTCAGTTGTAGACAGAGATATTGCATCTTGTTTCTTGCTTAGCCAAGAAACCAATCTTTTCCCCAAAAAGAATGCTCCACCACTGGTGCTCTTCCGGTCATCCACATCTCCTGCCCAATCTGCATTTGTGTAAGCATGAAGAAGGAAATCCGGATCTCTAGGGTACCATAGACCATACTCAGCTGTTCCTTTCAAGTATCTGAAAATTCTTTTGATTGCCATAACATGAGATTGTTTAGAATCAGCCTGGAATCTTGCTACAAGACCAACAGCCTGCATTATATCTGGTCTGGTCTGAGTGAGATACAACAATCCACCAATCATTGATCTATACTTTGTCTGATCTGCCTTTGGGGAGTCATCATCTTTGCTCAACTTACATCCGGTTGCCATGGGAGTGTTCATTGGCTTTGAATCTTCCATACCAAATTTCCTTAACAATTCTTTCACATATTTGGTCTGAGAAATGAAGATCCCTTTCTTTGTTTGAGTAATTTGCAGACCCAAGAAGAAATTCATTTCACCAAGCATAGACATTTCAAACTCACATTTCATCTGATTTTCAAAAGTTTTGCACATACTATCTCTTCCTCAAAAAATGATATCATCCACAAATACTTCAACAATCAAAATATTTTCATGATCAATTTTGAAATATAAGTTACTGTCAGCAGTACCTTTGCTAAATCCAATCTGCACAAGATGCTTATCCAACCTTTCATACCATGCTCTTGGGGCTTGTTTTAGTCCATACAATGCTTTCTTCAACTTACAGACCATATCATCATTGTCAGACAATTGAAATCCATCCGGTTGTTCAATGTAAACTTCTTCTTCCAGATCACCATTTAGGAAGGCAGACTTGACATCCATCTGATATACCTTGAAGTCTTTAAAGGTAGCAAATGCAAGAAATAATCTGACTGCTTCAATTCTTGCCACCGGAGCAAAGGTCTCTTCAAAATCAATTCCTTCTATTTGAGAGTAGCCTTTGTAGACCAATCTAGCTTTGTTTCTTATTACTTCACCAGCTTCATTTAATTTGTTCCGGAAGACCCATTTGGTTCCAATCACATTCCTGTCTCTAGGTCTGGGAACAAGATCCCAAGTATGATTTTTCTCAATTTGCATTAATCCATCTTTCATTGCTTTGGTCCAGTTTTCATCATTGTAGGCTTCATTTACTGTTTTAGGTTCAATCTTTGAAATCAGACAACATTCATCCTGATTTTGAGCAACATTCCTTCTAGTTTGCACACCTTTGCTTCTGTCACCTATGATCTGATCTTCAGAGTGGTTCAATGTTACATACCTTAGAATTTTGGGAGTATCCTGCACTGCTGCTTCTTGATCAGGCTCATTCAAACCTATCTCTACTTCCTGATTTACCGGATCATGCTGACTCTGACTTACCGGAGAGGATTGAGTTCCTTGAACCTGAACACCGTCTTGGTCATCTTCATCAAACTCATAAAATCTTGAGGGATTCTCAATTCCTTCATCAACTTTCACATTAGTGCTTTCTATCATCTTCCTCAGTCTCTTATTGTAACACCGGTATGCTTTGCTTTGAGTGGAGTAACCCAAGAAAATTCCTTCATCACTTCTTGCATCAAACTTTCCTAGATCTTCATCTCTTTTAATATAACACTTGCTACCAAATACTCTGAAATATTTCACAGTAGGAGTGATGCCAAACCAGAGTTCATAGGGGGTCTTACCGGTATTGTTTCTGATTTGAACTCGATTTAGAGTGTAGACTGCAGTGCTGATAGCTTCTTTCCAGAACATCTGAGGAACATTTGCTTCCAACATCATTGTCCTGGCAGCTTCCTGGATGGTCCAGTTCTTTCTTTCAACTACTCCATTCTGCTGTGGAGTCCTAGGAGCAGACAATTGTCTCCTTATACCCTGCTTCTCACAAAAGTCAATGAACTCACCAGATGTAAATTCACCACCTCTATCAGACCTTAGACACTTCAGTTTCAATCCGGTTTGATTCTCTACCATAGCTTTGAAGATTTTGAACTTCTCAAATGCTTCTAATTTTTCTTTTAGGAAGGTAACCCACATCATCTGGGAATGGTCATCAATTAACAACATGAAATATCTATCACCTTGCAGACTCTTGATTCTTGTTGGACCACAGAGATCAGTATGTACTAATTCCAACAATCCGGTAGAGGACTGATCTTTACTTTTGAAAGAGACTCTGCTCTGTTTACCTAGCTGAGATTCTTTGCACAAACTATTTGTAGGTTTCATCAATTTTGGAAGATCTCTTACAGCCTGAGTATTGCTTATCTTGATGATGTTATCAAAATTTACATGACACATTCTTCTATGCCATAACCAACTCTGATCAACTTGAACAAACAGACAACTTTTATTTGAACCAACCAGATGAAAGATATTACCTTTTGTCTGAGTACCGGATGCAATTTCAATTCTGGAGCTTGTAAAGATTCTGCATTTTCCATTCTTAAACTGGAGATCATAGCCTTTGTCTACTAACTGACCAACACTGAGAAGATTGTGCTTCAATCCTTCAACATATAGTACATTACCTGTTTTGCTCTTTCCATCAAAGGAAATAGTTCCCCTACCTCTGATTCTGCCAGCAGAATTGTCACCAAACCTTACCATTCCTCCTTCATACCTTTCCAAATTCAAGAACTTATCCTTGTCACCAGTCATATGGTGAGAACATCCACTGTCAATAACCCAATCATCCTTTTCTTCCACTTGAGCAGCCAAAGCTTTTTCCACAACCTTGTGATTGACAGATTCAGAGAGTATTGAATCTTCTTCCTTGATGGCAATAAACACCCATTCATTTCTGGATTTGCTTCCTAGTTCTGATTCATCATCTGTTACTCCTTCATTGTCATCTTCTTCATGAACATAATAGCAGTTCTTTTGAACCCTTTGTCTGTTAGTATTAGACCTTGCAGATCTTTCCGGACATCTTGAAGTAAAATGACCAATCTTATTGCAGTTGAAGCACTTAAAGGGTAGTTTTCCTTCATACTTACCGGATCCTCTTGGTAGTCTTTTTGCAATGAGGGCTTCAAGTTGAGCTGTTTCTGCTTCTTCTTCTTCCATGTCTCTTCTTGCTTGATCATACCATGACATCTTCCTTGAAGAGTTTTCTCCTGGATCAAATCTCTGTTTGCCTTTCACATAGGCACTGGCTTTGAAAGCAGATTCAGTCTTGGGAGGATCATCTCCAAACTCGGTCATTTCAAATGCAGCTAGCTTGCCAGCCAATTGTTCTCTTGTGACAGTTGTGTGGGCTCTGAATTCATCAATTGCAGCGACCTTGATTTTGTAGGCAGCAGGAAGGGATCTGAGGATTTTGCAAACAATCTCATTTTCATCCAGAGTTCCACCAGCATTTCTAATTCCACACACTAGTTCATTCACTCTTGGCATAAAAGTAGTGATGTTTTCATCATCTCTCATCTTCAATCTTTCAAATTTCCCTTTCAGACTTTGTAACCTTGCACTCTTGACAAACTCATCTCCTTCATACAGAAGTTCTAGTTTAGTCAGGATCTCATATGTAGTTGGTAGGTCAATAACATTTGAGAGATCTGAGTCATTCAATGCACTTAGAAGAGCTTCCTTGGTCCGCAGATTGTTTTCAGCATCTGTGATTTCATTCAGAGTTGTCGGACCACCTTGTGGAGGTACATATGGTTTTGAAACCATGGCCAAGTATGCTTTTCCCATACATTCCAAGTGACATTTCATGCGACCCTTCCAGAGAGTGAAATTGGTTCCATTGAACTTCGGACTATCCTTTTTGTATGACAACATCCTGGATCTCCTCAAGCGGTTAAGCTCCTTTCAGAGGAACTTGGCTCTGATACCAATTGTTGGATCTAGGGCATACAACTAAGAGGGGGGGGGTGAATCAGTTGTATACAAACTTGCTTTCTATTTCAAACACTTGATTCGTCTTGTTAGTTAACAGCATATCAATTAATCATCCATGAAAGTAAAACGCACAAACACAAGAGTAGATAAACATCAACACAATGAACACCAAGATTTTGACGTGGAAAACCCGGTTAAGGGAAAAACCAAGGGGTGATTAACCCAAGGATTATTCTCTATTAAAAGAATAAGAAAAAGAATGGCACTTGCCAATTAGGGCTCACTGCCCGAGCACACTACTCACAAAGAGGCCCCCTGCCTACAAGGAGACACACTATCTACAAAGTGATAAGAATCACGGTCTTGAACTGGAGAATGACATCTTTACCATGTCCAGATCAGTTCCATTTAAACCCAAAAACCTTTGCTCTGCCTTCCGCACTTCTTTTCGCTACACCACTCTCATCCACACAATCCACACTACAAAATGAACTCACAAACCTTTATTTATACAAGACATCGACTTAGGAACAATCATCTAAGTCGGAAATCAACCATAAGAATATCCGCAAGATGAATAACACATCCGGTCGGCCACCACAAGAACATTCGCAGGATGAACAACTCATCCGGTCGGCTAAACAGAGCAAGAACTTCATCCGGAAGATTATCTTCAATTCCGGGCTCTACCATCAATGCGGACCAACAACACAACCTAAACATGATCCACGGACATTTCCAAGCCTGCCTAAATGACCAGGTACATCCACACTTCCTCTACTTACTGGAATCTCTTCTCTTCCTTATCCGGAACTTTAAGAACACAGTCTGTCGCAACTGTCACAATGCAAAAGGTACTTCCGGACCTCCAAATCATACACAACTTGAGATGACACATCACAAGGACATCCCAAACACTCCTTCCAATCTGCAGATTAGGATTATACAATTCCGGACCTCACCGGACCTTTCTGTGATCCTCTGTCACCTCTGAACACTTGCTGGAACCGGTTCCACACCGACAGCCACAACTCCTTCAGATCTTCATGCGGACCTCTGAAATCTTAACTGAAGCATCTCAAGACTCATATATACAAACCCTTTAATCCGCATCCTCCGGTTCGCATCCTATACAATACATTTGCCTTCTTCTTATCACTGTTCTTCACTGTTCCTGACTGAGGCTAATTTCCTCAATATCCTCAGCACACTGCTCATCGAATCCCTCTTGTCAATGCAATATGAGTATGTTGACATCAATGACAACACTGGTTCACCTCATACTTGCAACAAAATTTCAATCTGCATTGACTAGACAAGAAATTAGCCAAAGAAAAAAATATTACAAACTAGATAAATCTTCAGGTAAATGAAAATGAAACAACCATTCAATTCAATTATAGGAAAATGAAATAGATTAACAACTATCATCATTCCAAAAAGCATTGACTATTTGAACAAACAACCTTTAACATCAATTTTGAATTTTAGAATCTTTAGAATCTTTTCAATAGAAAGTTAATGAAACAAAGAGCCTTAAGAATTCAATTAGACATTGTAGCAACCATTATTGTGCCTTTGAAGATAATTAGAACTGAATCACAATAAAACAAAAAAAAGAAACTAGCTAGGTCATTGCATTAGTGAGGTATAAGGACCTCAGATTCCATTTACAACCACACAGAAGAGTGAAACAAAGAAATGCTTTCTCAAACAATAAACAAGAATTAAACAGTTGCCCAAACAATACAGAAACAAGGCATTGTGGTTGGTAGAAGACCATGTGAACCCTAAAAGTTAGGGTGCACCACTATCAAGCCCCCTAAACCATAAATTCTGAAATAAACACCCAAATATACAAAACACAATACAGAAGAAATGAATAAAAAAATAGAATTCTAGTGGGTCATTACCTTAGTGAGGTATGATGACCTATCATTCCATTTACAGTGATATGGAGGAGTGAAATGAAGAAATGTCTTCTCAAACACTAAACAACAAATAAACAATGGATAAATAATACACGACAAAGAAGAAAGGAGCAAAAAAAAATACCAAGTGAGTCATTTCCTTATTGAGGTATGACTACCTCAACTATCATTACAGTTAGATGGAGAAGTGAAATAAAGAAATGCCTTGTCAAACAATAAACAATGGCCCAAAAAATATACGACAGAGATGAAAGGAGCAAAACAAATTTTAAAATGAGGTCTTTTTCTTACTAAGGTATGACGACCTGAACTTCCATTTACAATGAGAAATGAGTAAATGCCTTGTTAAACAATAAACAATGGCTCGACAAATACACAACAGAGATGAAAGGAGCAAAAGAATTAAAAAAAAAACAGGTGGGAACTTTGCCTTAGTGAGGTACATGACAACTTCACCTTCCATTTATAGCTAGACAGAGAGCGAAAATTCATAAATGACTTCTCAAATAGTAAAAAATAAATATACAGTAGCCTAATCAATACACGAGAGAGAAGAAAAAATAAAAAATAAAAAACCAGCTTGTTCATTACCTTAATGAGGTATAAAAAAACTCACCTTCCATTCAAAGCTACATAGACGACGACATCCAACATAACCCACGAACAGACTTCCACCTCCTCTCATCATTTCCTTCATGCCGGCATCGAGAACCTCTCCACCAAATGCCTTTGAACCCATGGTCGAATGAGAGCCGAAGTGAATACTTTCTAGTGCAAAACACGACGAGTTTTCCGAAAGAAGAGGGTTGGTTGTGAGGTGATGTTGAATGCTTAATGCTGCATTGAAGGCAACATCACTTCGTATCCAAGCGGCATCGCTAAGCACCATCCCATACACGCATCCACAGACGCAGAGCGAGTTAATGTGACGATGGGGGAGTAGAGTGTGCAGCAAAGACCGATAAACATTTATTTATTTGATTGAAACATGTTAAGTTGCATGTTGTTGTGAACATGGCATTCTAAACACATCCTCCAATCATCATGATCTGCCACCGGGGGTCCTTGTGCTCCACCTTCGGTCAACTTTAAATTCAAGGGAATAAAAAAGGGTGTCTACTTGTCCTTGTCCTCCACGTGTACGCTGACTCATACACCCCTCAAAACATTTTTTTAAACTATCCACCACATTGCATGTGTGGTGAGTAAACAAATTTTACCTCCGTATCTTGTAAGCCCACATGAACCCCGAAAGTTAAGGTGCACCACTATGGAGCCCCCTCCCCTATGACAAAGAAATCCAAGGTCTTTTTCTCTATTCTACAATAAATCCCCACACCCATTTGAATTTTAATATGCTTGCATTTATTGTTCGACTTCAGTATCCCCACACTCGTGTAAATATTAATACCACGCTTCTCATGAGTGTTGACTAGTGGTGACAACAATAATGTGTTCGGCGTCCAGCTCGAGGAAGTCTTCATGGAATCCAATGTGACATTATCCAAAACAGAAATATCCAATAACCCACGGACACGTATGTTAAGCCAGGTACTTCTATCATTATAAGTATGTACTCGTATATTACAACTACCAGTAAAAGGATGTGACTGGGGAATAATTGGGATTTTATATTCCTGAAACTATTGACAACCAATTGGAAGAAAAATAATGGATGTTAGAAGTCCTCTGTTACCTGTTGAAGGAAGAGGAAGAGGCTTCTTCATAAGCCCAGATCTGCCTGAGAGATTTTGGATTGAGTCGAAAGCCACATGGAAAATTGCAGGCGCAGCAATCTTCAGTCGGCTTGCAACTTTTGGGCTCAACGTCATAACGCAGGCATTTGTAGGACATCTGGGCAATTTGGAGCTGGCTGCTTTTTCCATGGTCATTAGTGTTATTGTGGGTTTCACTTCAAGCATCATTGTGAGTATTTAAGATTTGAATCTTTCTGTATTCTTGTTATTTCTTTTTATTTCTCTTTAGTTTTTGTTTGTTAAATAGATTGTTAGTTTTGTAAGAGTGTTTTTGGATTTAATTGTGTATTTTTTATCGATGTTTTGGATCATACTTAGTGAATGATGAAGATCATTATTAGTGTTATGCTTTAGATTCTGGAGAGTTATCATTTCATCAGAATCTGTTAACATGTAACTTATGATTTATGGGGATTTGATTGTATAGTTTGGAAGCAATCTTTATCAGTTTATATTTTATGATTAATGCTCTTGAAATAAGAGTTTTTGAAGACTGACTTAAAGTTAACAAGGTTATAACTGGGATCTATCTGTGTCCTTAAAAAATTGAACACAGTAGTTGAAGTGCTTAAACTCCTTACACCCTGGTCTATATCCTAGATGTCATAATTGTTAAGGAGACGTTATTTTAATTTTAAGTTTACTGAGTCAATCATTTTAATCTTAACCTTGAAGATGTCATAATTATCAAGCATGATATGCTGCAAAACAGTAGAAAAAATACATGCCGTACAATTTATATAATCAGTTTTGCTTTGATGGGTGTTCGTTTTACTTTGACACTTTATTTAAATATCATCTACTTCAATGGTCAAACAATCAATAGTAATTTTACACCTCGTTCACAACATAAAGTGGTAAATATTTGTCCTATTTTTATTAGCCAAAATTGACCTTTAACTATTAAAGTGGATGATATTTAAGAATAACCTCCCTTTGATATGCAGCCTAAGTAATAATATTGACCAATGCGATAACTACAATATATACACCTATCTATAAGACCACATTTTTTTGGATTTAGAATACAGTAAAATATTCTTGAAGACCGTACCAGATCAGATCTCATGTTTTTTGGGTTTAAAATACAGTCAAATATTCTTTAAAGATCGTACCAGATGAGAGAGAAAATTTCAGTCACAGCCAAGGAACAGAGTTAATAATTCTAAAAGATTCCCGAATCGACCGAGCATTTTGACTTTATGCCGCTTTGAGCAGGTCAGATTGGTGATTGCACTGTTTAGATAGTGCCTTCCACTGTGTTGATTGGTGGCTTTGGTTCTGTCCTTTGGTTTGTTGTTTTTTTCAGCCTTTGTGGCGACTGTTTTATGTTGTTCCAGTTGTTATAAGGGTCTTTTTGATGTATCTCTTGTTTTGTTTTTTTTTAGGTATTTCAGTGATAGCTCCAATCAAAAGAGTTTATTCGTAATCTCAAATATATATATATATATATATATATATATATATTTTTAGTTTAAAACTTATTTTGATTTTTTTTAATGTTAAGGTCTTAGGATTTAAAATTATAGAGAGACAAGTTTCATACTATTTTAAAAATGTCACAAGATAAATTGAAATGTTATTTTAAAAATAGGAGTCTTTAGATTTTAATATTTAATTTTCAGTTGTTATTGTATATATGTGATATAACCTACAAAGCATTAGATGGCGGGTATACCACTTATATTTGTATGTATGTATGTCATATATACAAATATAATGGTATATTTTGCTGGAATGAATCCTTATGCTAGTCTTTTAGAGCCTAAAACATTATTTTTCCATAACAATAACTTATTTTCCTGAGAATATACTCAATAGAATGAAGAAGATGAATTGGTTCATTTAAACACAATGCTATCAACATACCAGATAAGATGCAAGCCTAGAAGTCAGGATGTTGGGTTGTGGAATCGATTGACCCTGTCCTCCCCTTTCCCAGTTCCTTCAACTTCAAAAAGTTCCAAACCAAAACCCACCAGAATGAATGCAAAAAGCACCCAAAATCCATATAAACTCTCATGACATTCCATGCAAAGATGTTGTCATGGGTTTTGAGAAATTCCTTTGTCATCTTAGGAGATGAAACCACCATTGTTTTCACACCTAGAGAGAGCTTCATGAGATAGTCATATTGTTGGGAGAGTGGTAACAGAGACTCGTAGGATTTTTCCCCCAATTGAAATAAGTTTCCTACGATGGGCAAACCAGGAGGCCATGAGGGAGGGGAAGAGAACCCCCATCTTTCTCTTTCTTTTCCATATCGGCAATATCAAGAGCACTAGAACACTACTAATCAAAACTAGAAACCAAGAAAGTGATATATTGCCCACCTTTAGCACCAAAACTATACAACAATGAACACCAAGTTTAATTCATATTGTTGAGCTAAGACACCATTCCTCAAAATGATGTTTACTAGCATCTCTCTCCCACCAACATTCCCACTCCCCCTCAAAAATTGTTAGACTAGGATCAATAATCCCCCAACCAAACTTCTATCATGCCACCATTAATATCTCTTATCACCCATGCTTTTGTAAACCTCAAAAAATGTGGAAAGCCCCAAGATTGTGCTCTAGGCCAAGCACACCTCTCTATGATGAAAATTTAGGAGCTTGTGCTATAAGGGGATTTAGTTTATACATGTCGATACTATTGGCTTCTACCTAAAATGCAAACTTTTCTCAATCTCATGCCTCTTTGTTGCCCTAGGTCCTCATTGTTAGCCTATAATTGATTATTGATCCATGAAATCATAAATGGGCTATTTTGTTCAAGTCTTGCTCAAAATTGTGTTTTACATCCATCCAAATCCTTGTGTTAGGATGAATTAGTGAATTTTCCATGTTTGGAGGGGTTTTATGTTCTTTCATGTGTCTTTATGGAGTTTCGAAACTTTCAAGGATGTTTGCACTTTGCAACAAAATCCTCCCTCTTACAAATGGGAAAATTGAAATTTACCCATGTGCTAAAGGATTCTTTGTAGTTGCATTTGATTCAATCTCTGATCGAAATGCTATTTTTGTTGGTGGCTCTTGGTTTTGGGGACATAATGCATTGATGCTAAAGCCTTGGGTTTATACTTTTAACCCTCTTACTAAATCTTTCAATCAGCTACTATTTTGGATTCGTCTACCAAATATGCCTCTTCATTTTTGGTGTAAATCTTGCTATAAAGGCATGGGTAACTCAGTGGGTCATTTTATCATGGTGGATCAAGCCACTACTTTCTTCTCTCACACCACATATGCTCGTATTTTAGTGGAATTGGATTTGTCTATGCCTTTCCCGGTAGAAGTTGTTTTGAAAGTTGTTGATCGTTCTTAGTGTCAACCCTTGGATTATGAAGGTATCCTATTCCGTTGCGGCGGTGCTTTAATACAGGTCATTTGGCGTGGGAATGCCCCTGCTTGAAAGTCTCACATTCTTCATCTTGGTGGAAGAATGCTCTACAGGAACACCTTATGGTGGATGTTAATGATGATTATGTCTCAAAGGCTTATGAGCCTCCTGCTAATGTCGGGAAGGAGACACCTCCCCTACTCTTGTTGCCTATTGCTACTTCAGTTCCTAGTGATGGCCATGAGCCATTTGCTATAGGTTTGCATGGTTCATTTGTTGATGGGACTGTTGCAGGGACCACCCTTGTTGTTGTTGTTGTTGGTGAGCCATCTATGACTTGGACTGTTGTTGTAGGTGCACCGTTTGTGGTAGGGGTTGTTATTGTTGTGACAACTTCTTCCTCTCCCCAGGCTCCACCCCTTTAAGGATTTGGTGAGTCACCTCCTACATCTGATATTTTTGTGGATGGAGATAATGATGTTTTTTGGACTGTTGTCCAAAGAAGGAAGAGAGGTCTTCCAAAGCATGTTTCTTAGACCCGCACTCAGGCCAAGGGTGTATGACCTGCTAGGTCAAGTTCTGCAATTGTTTAGTCTTTTGTTGTAGTTGTTGTTCCTCGTAGCCTTGTTGCCTTGCTGCAGCTTTACCTTTTGGGCTTTGCTATCTGACTATTGTTAATGCCTTGTTTTTGGCCTGTGTGAGGCTTTTGCTCTACCCTCTAGGCTATTTTGTACAAGGCTCTGGACCCTTTTTTCCAGTTGACTTTATCAAAAACAAAATCCTCCCTGCATTCCCACATCCTTCCAAAATCCTCACCTACCTCCCTGTACTATCAAAGATGCCATTAAAGCCCACATTTGAATTTAGTGGTATTATATAGTTGCCCTAATCGACCAAAATGATTTTGAACACTCCAAATGTGCAGATCCAAATAAAAACCATGTGATGCTGATGTAAACATGGGTGGACAACTTGAATGCCATAAGTGAACCCTAGCATTTACATGTCTATAAACAAGTACGAAGCTACTCTTCTAGGCACATGGTGAATGTTTTTGCTATAGGTGGATGTTCTCACGCATTTAGTTCATTGACTTGCAAAGGACCCTTATGACATAGCGTAGTCAACCGGAAAAATATATACCAAGAAAAATTTTGTGATAGTAGTTGGTCGTTGAGCCAATTTCTTGGCTGCATAGTGTCTCAAATTGTTTTAGGGAATCAAGTTATGCAAGTCTGGTTTGTAAAGGGACAAGATATACTTTGTAAATCATAGGAAGGATATTCAATGAACACAATGCATATAAATAGTATGTCTCCATAGTAGTTTGTAATTATTTAGGGGGATACTTAAAACCTAGTTGTGGATCTTCTCTTGCCACAATTGTTGGTATGAATGTAACAAGGTTGAGATGAATGTGTGACAACTTCTAATGCATTACACACTATTTTGTGATGGTTTTTCATTTGTTTCATGTGGGTTCTTGCAACATTGAGATGGATTATTAAGTATGTCCATTTGCATGAAGTGTCATCTCGAATTTGTATACATGTACACCTCTAGTTCCAATTATGCTCTGCAAGTGTATCCTCTTCTTCTTTGTGAGTCATGACTCTAGTGCCCGATGGAGTAGGCACCGATCTAGGAGGTCAAGGACCAAATATATTTCAATTAAATCATCTCTCTACTCTTGTTAGTTTAAGATTATATTAAGGGTTCCACATGCTTTCATGATTCAGTGATATAACTAAAGGATTATTTTAAGTGACCTCAAACAAATAAGATTGTTAGAGAATCATATCGTGCATGGCTACACCTTACTCTTGTATATGAAATTATGTTAAGTGGATTCACTCGTGGGGATATAGCATTGTTGTCATATTTAGGTGCATATGCAAGGGTGTAGTTATCAACCTAACAAGAGGTTTTACAAGTAGCTAGTTAGTCGTTCGCCTAGTGACAAATCTTGGGCTCAAGTGTACATTGGGTGTAGTTGTTGGCTTACTCATGATTATTATACTTTGTTAAATGTCCTATTGAGGATACCTCTAGGAACACCCTCCTGGGTCTAGTTGAGCCCAAAGTGAAGGAGAGATTGTACCCACTCTCAAGAATTGGTCCATTCATGTTATTGTTTGATCATAAGTCCTACCCATCACCTATGTTGACACTCCATGGCCTTAGGTTTTGGTGCAAGTCTTTAGGATCTATGACATTACATGTTTGAGCTCGCCAACAAGTACATCACAAAACTTGAAGAAAATGCATTTCTTGCTAAGAATTGTGTAAGGGAGATCTACAAATGTCATTCTATATAGTTTTTTAAAATAAATTAGCAATTAATACTCTTTTGTGCCTTGTGTATGCTTCTACCTTTTGCATTCATGTCTACCAGTGCAGTGCCAACTACCACATACATAGGATTTTTAGATATGCCTTTTTATTCCTACTTACAAATTAATTATATATTGAATGCCTTTAAAAACAAAGACATAACAAATAGTTGCCTATAAACATGTACAAAGTTGGCTGCCAATGCTAGTGAAAAAGAGCAAGAGTCAACAATTTTTTATTTTTTTCTAAATTTTGAATTTGGTTAGTTTCGTGTCATGCAGGAGTGACTCCCAACATTGTGGAATTGACCCAAGATGGGAAATGTGATATCTAAGGATCAAGGATGGATAGATGGAAGTGTGGGCTAATAATAGGTGAATGTGTGGAAAAATGTGTAAATTGGCTAGGGAGAAGGTTGAATGTATGGAAATGCACATTTAGGTTAGACTAAATGAGTATGGATAAGGGTTGATGAAGAAGCCAAACTTAGCACAAAAGTGTACCACATATTGCTATGTAATCACATTTAAGGCATTCCATCAAAATGGGCCCAAAACTAAATGAGAATTGGCATGGGTATGCAAATTTCACCATTAAACATATCTGTTGCTAATGTGGGAGACTCGTGAGCAATAGTACTAAAGACAAGCAAAGGTTACTTCACCACCATGCTTCTTGTTTTTGTGTATCTCGTAAATTAAATATAGGAAAATTATCCTTGCAATGATTAAACCACACCATAAATGATGTTGTCAACATTGCCTTTGTTGAAAGCAATATAATTAAATATAGCCTCTAAGTCTTAATCGATTTCCTAAACTTCAAACAACATTCTCATAAATATACACAAAAGGCACAAGAAAGGCAAGACTTGAGTTTATTAATGAAAATAATTTTTAGATGCAAACATGTTTATTTGTTACAAAATACTTTCAAATGATACATAATAAGGTATATAGAAATCAATTGAATAATCTACTAAAGATTGACCATGTGGCATTCAATAAGAATAAAACCTTGATAAGCTCTATGTGAGCCAAGCATTTTCAATAGTTGAGCTACAACAAGTTGACATTTAGCAAACAAAATTCAAGTCACTACTAAGTAATAAAAAACAACACAAAGTCTACAGAATCTATCCTCATTTAATACAACTACTCAAAGCCCATTACTTGCTAGACAATCCACATAATCTTTTGTCATTCCTTCTTGTTGAAGTCTAAATATGCAAATTGGTCATCTACAATCTATGTTATGTGCAATAATATATGGTAACAATCAAATGAAACAAACATCACTTGAAATTTCAATACCATTTGAAAATTTAACTACTTAGGTTTTATGACCACAAATCATTTAACCAATTGATTGCTAAATACACACAAGATACAACCGACACACCTACCATAATTTCATTATTAAGTTCCACAAGCCTTAAAGGAACATTAATAATTGATATTAAGTTCCCATTAACTATGTTGAAACACACGTCTTTGTAATCTTAAAGTAACATAGACTTGTGCTTATAAAATGAAAATGCTCTCTCTAAAAGCTTAATTTCACTATAGTAACATGTTGTCATGTGAAAATATTAATCTTTATTAGCTATATTTAATATTACTTTTTAAAGTACTTTTCAACCTATATGGTTAAATCACATTATGAAGCGCACTCTTAACATAGTGTATGTCTTGCTAAAGTGATGAAGTGTTGTCCTTAATGAATTGTTGTTCTTGATGCTCTGTTATCTTTGATATTGTGATGTTCTCCATAAAGTGTTGTTATCAATTAATTAAAATGTATTAGACCATTTATATTATTAGATCTTACATGTACTCAAATTTCATAACAAGATCTAGGTTTTGTTGGCACCCAGGTTTTCAGCCTCATATTTGCACCATCTTGTCAAATTCATCAAATTTTCCTAAGGGGTCCCTATGCTTTTACCCTGATGCATGTTACTAAACCCTTGATTTTGGCTATTTAAAACCCTGAAACCCTAAAAATTTGTGTAAGTCTAAAATCTTATGGATCCTCCAAATTCTAGATTCTGCATTTCAACTCCTATGGATCGAAAACCCCGATTAAACATCCTAACAATATATTTTAAAATAATTTAAAGACCACTTACACTTAAATATTATTTTAATATATACTGTCCTGTTAGGATTTCGAGACCTGCAGGGACTTTTGGACTAGGTCTTTGTGGGACTTCGGGACCCATTGGGATTTTTGGACTTTTTCCAAAAGTTCCAAAATCCCTCTGCCACCCCACATCCCTCGTCCCTTCGTGACCTCGAGACCCGCCAATAAGAAGGGACCTTTGAAGTTAGAAATCTTTCCAGACCCCCTGAGTTTTCAAGTCAATTATGAAGGTGCAAAAATTCAAAATTTCAAATGATTTTTTGAGGAAATGGCTAAGCTTTTCATGCAGTTTCAGATCATATCTCCATTTTGGACATTTGCCACTTTTGGTCCCAGAGGGATTTTAGGACCCACCAGCACTTTCTGACTTTTTGGAAAATGTCAGAAGGTGCCAAGTCCTCTCGCGAACCCGGTCCCTCCATCCTCTCAGCGCCACTTTCCCAAACTCCTGCAGTGTAATGAAAAGGTTTCATCAAGACTCTAGGACCCGATGGGACTTTTGGTCTTGGTCCCAAATCCAAATGTCCTCCCACGGCCCGAAATCCTGCCAAGGTCCAGAAAAGCCCAGAAACGTGCCAACAACTTCTAGGATCGCCATTAATGTAAAATGGGTAGTTGAAATTTATGTTTTTATTGCAGTTGGTGGGGTTGTTGGGGTTTTCCCACCCATTTCATCCTCAGATTTTGAGTTGTGAAGGCTATAAACACAAATTGAAGCTCTCTTCAAAAGTTGGTCATTTTTTGGGCAATTTTTCTCTACAGGTGTTGGGCATCCAACGCTGTTAGTGTTTTATCCATTGATCGGTTCCAGTCCTTCAGGGACAATGGTAAAAGATGTACGGGGGCTATATTGTAAGTTTGAATATCAATATGTGTTTTTCTCAATTACTATATGTGTTTTTTCAGGAAAACTCTTGTGTAGTTAAGGTTTTCTCTTGCCATACTTTGTGGTACGATTGTAACTTTTGATTTGAAAAAGTGACAATTCTTAATTCATTTTCAAGTTTTGTAAATGGTCTTTTCAGTGTTACACATGAATGAATGTTGTATGGTGATGGATTAATAAGTATTTTCACAGTTTGGTATTGATTCATATGTATCTGAGTATTCAGACAAACAATCATACATCTTTGTGCATTTGTTTACCTTTGATAAACTTGACTCTATAGCCCATTGGATAGGCACCAGTTTGAGAGGCCCATGATCACCCACACTCTAATGAAAAATCAAAACAATATATCAAGATTTAAAAGCAGTTACAATTCCATAAGCATCCTCATTCTATAGGGTTGCTCTCATCAGCTTAAAATGGAGGTTATTAAGTATAACAAGTGTGTTTTAGTTCAGTGACAATATTTGGGATTAAAACCATGATCTAGGTATTGTTGCAAAGTCATAAATGAGATAATATATTTTGTTGATCTCAATCCCTATTGAGGGATACCTCCAGGATTACCCTCCTAAGCCTAGCTAAGCTTGAAGTTTAGAGGAGTGTACCCACTCCTATAAATTAGCCAAAATCACCCTAAACATGTTGATAAACCCCTTTCCAATCACTCTGATGACCCCCTGGCCTGGGTGATTGAGTAATGCTTTAGGGTTTTGGGTTGTAATAATTATGGGAACCAACATGTTCTATTCATCAATTTACATGGTAAATACTTGGGCCAATTACCTTGAAATTTGTCTATCATGACATTGTGGAGAGGGTTTAATGGAAAAGTTTCAAACATCATTTAATGTTTGATGTTGCTACCGTTTTCAGTAAGTTGAGGTAAAAAAAGGGGTGGGTATGTGCACAATGATGGAGGGCCAAAAATTGTTTGAACATTCATATTTAGCCAAAATGCTCTAGCATTCCAAACATATATAATGCACACTATAACACACTCGCATTAAGATTTGGGCATGTTTTTGGTAACGCATACGCATTCAAGTTTTAACCAATGAAATCTCACCCTTATTGCTTAGAATAAGCTTGAATTTATCAAGCCTAAGGGTTGGGCATGAAATTTGGGTGCCTAGATCCATTTTTTATGAGACATACAAAAAACATACAAATGTTGAGTGTGCTCTCCATTGAGTTCATGTATTTTAGGACAACATTCATCAAAAACACAACTATGATGTCACGCTCTGTCTTATCTTTTTAGTCATGTATTTTTTTAAAAAATCCAAATATATTAAGGTTTTGATCTTTAATATTTGTAGTAGTGTCTATTTTTTTTAAAAACACATGTTGTTTTTCTACATAATTTTTTATCCACTTATTGAAATTTGAAAAATACATTTTCACATTCTACACTTCATTTTATACACACTAAAAAAAGACTTATTTTTTTATTATTTTTTTAAAATAGGGTTGGGTAGGGGGTGGAGCACTGAATTTTCTATTTTTCAAGATGTATTCACTTCAAAAATTAGTAAAATATTATTATTTATTAAAAAAATAGTAGAAAAATATCCAAACTACTACATGATCCTAAATAACTTTCCACCAAAGGGATTTACAAAATACTTAAACATAACTCAAAAACGAAGGGTAGCACAACTGATGCTATGTTATATTTTTGTGACAAAAATGGGACCACTCTGTGTGCTCTTAGTGACCGACTCCCTTAATCTTCACCATTTAAAAAAATAGTAGTTTTGAAATTAAATTTGCTTCTTGTTCTTATCACATCTTCAAATTTTTGGTGTAGGCATCTTGAATTATTTATGGAAGTTTATTTTTGTTGATTTTATGAAAAAAGTGGCCACTTTTGACCCCTCATTTTTATTCACTTACCTGAGTTTATTTTATAGGAATGTCATTAGACTAGTTGTATCATCAAAACATATACCTAACATATCAAAAGAATTTATAATTTAAACATGAGACTTACCATTTTGCAATTTGTTATTTTGCATCTACTCTTGAAGAAATGCATCTTTTTTAGAGTGAAATTTTTTCCTGAAATCACATATTTTTTAGGAAAAATTAATGATTTAAGCCTACATGATTTCAATCTAAGGGGGTTTTGTTTGAAGGGGGTTAGATCACACCCCCTTGGATAGAACCCCCTACACTTAAATCAAACCCTTGACTGAATAAATAAAGTCATTTGGAAATGTCATTTTGTAAGTGTGTAATCCTTAGTATCAGTTTTTCAAAAACTATAATATGTATAGGGTATTCTTTAATATATTTCTAAAATTTTATAATGAATATAGGTCTATTATTAATAAATAATGACCTCTATTCAAGACACTAGGAAAAATAACAAACATTATTAGAAAAATCTCAAAAAATGCATTGCACCTCCACATAGATGTTCTTGTTTCAATGAAAAATTAACTTCGATGTATATGCTAATAGAAATGTGTTATAAAATAATATAGGTGTGAAGTTTTTGTTAGAATTGATTAAAAAATTAATAATAAATAAAATATTTAATAAAAAATTACAAAAAATATGTATTCACTAAACATTGGAGTTAATGTTTTTGATTACAACAGGCGGCAAAACAAGGGGCCGAACCCTTAACAAAGATTACATTAGAAAAAGCAAAGGCTCAGGAAACAAAAAGAGCCTGGAACCAAAACCCAGGAAACACCAGCAAACAAACGGCAGAAAGTAAGTAACAACAAAAAACCAGCAACCAGACAGCAGAAGGCACACTAGGACCTAGAGTCCTCCCAATCTTTAGCAAGAACTTCAAAAACTTCAAAAACTTTTTCCAGCTCCTGAGTTCTGTCATTGTCGGCTCCCTGGGAGAGAAGTTGAATATCCTGCAAAAGGGTTAGGTTGATCATGGAAGACCTGCACAGCATGCGGGTAATGAACTCATAAAGAGTAGACAGCTTGAGCTGCAGAGCCACCATCTTGTCCTTTAACTGAGTCACTTCAGCAAAAAGAGAGTTGTTGTCCTTGTCCTCATTCACATTGCCATCCTCAGCAGTAGCCCTGACATCATCATCTTCAAGGACAGACTGACTGTTCGCTTCCACCTCTTCAGCACCTGCAGGATTTTGCTCAATCATGTTCCCCTCTCCTTTGCCAGTATCATACTGGGCCTCCACAGGGCTCTAATGGTCAAACTCATTTTCATCACCAATCACATTCTCGGGGCTGTCCCTGTAATCATTCTGCAGAGAGTCATGGCCATCAAACTGCTCCCCAGAAATAGGATTTTCCATGCAAATTTCCTTCAAATCATCACTCTCAGCCTCCTCATCATGAGTAGAAGCCTTAGAGTTACTTTCTGAGTAGTCTATAAGTTTAACCTTGGGGGCTAGCTTCCCAGCAATTCTGGTAGAGCGTCTGACAGCAGGGGTTATGCTTTTCCCTTTGCCCTTTCTAGCCTTTTTAGTAGGATTCTTAGCAGACATGTTTTTACCTTTAGGGGTCTCATGACTATCTTTGAGGGAGCTAAGAATAACCGCTTCCTCAGCCAGCTCAGAGAGGCGATGAAGCTGCTTCTTAGACTTAACAGAGTCCTTCAACTTAGAGGTAGAGGTAGGCCCAGGAGTGGGGGTATTAGTTTTCACAGAGGCCGAAGTCGAGCCAACATGACTATTATTCACAGGAGTGTGAAGGGAATCACAAATGAGAGAAGCCGACGGAGTATTGGGGGAGAGTTCCACAGCCCGGAGATGGAGAGTGGCAGGGGGCATCAAGGCCAAATGAAACTGGTAAAGTCTGTGTATGAGGCCTTGGTGAAGGGGCACAGGCTTCTCCAAAGGCCTAGTGGTTAAATTCTTATGAACCCTTTTAACCGCGTGTTCTAAAGAACAAAGCAGGTAGTAAGGGAAACAAATAGCCAAGTTTCTGCGAAAATGATTGAGCAAGGGAAGATGGCAGTAATAGAACCTGGCATAATGGCCTTCCAAGGTGAAGTACTTCATGATTAAAAAGCACATGTCCGCCCATGGATGAGGAAGTTGTGCCCTTTCAAACCCTCCCTGGTAGGGTACCAGCTCTTCGCCATCACCCAAGAAAAGCTTTTGGTTTTGCGCATCAGAAACCCTTGACTTTCTCAGCAACTTAATGCCTTTAAGGGATAAGCCCATCGCCTCAGCAATACTTTTCTCTAAGATCTCAAAGCTAACACTGCCAATGGTGACCCGTCTGTCAACCCACGAAGAAGCACACTGGATGGATAACGACTCATCATGCCCGTTAAGGCATTCCAGGAATGGAATAATGCCCCCCTCCTTTCAGTAATGCCAGACAATGGCAATATCTTTGAATTCATTGCAGGTGTTTGGTTCAGTGCGAATTCTTTCACCACCCATAATGATAGCCCACACCGCAATACCCAGTAGGAGAAGACAAGTAAATTGTAGAATACCCTTCTGAGGAATCCACCAAGCGGTATTCATGTGAACAAGAGCCAGCCAATGCCAATCATGACACTTTAAGTTCCAAAATGCAACCCAAATAATGAGTATTAATTTTGCATGAAGGGAGTACAGACGACGCTGCCAATTCGCACGGGGGTCGTGCATAAGTCTAGACAGGGTGGAAAAGCACGCCACCTCATCACTCGACACTTGGGTAGACATCATGTAATGATAGAGTTCTTCTCCTTATGAATAAGCATTCCAATGTGACCAGGAATGCTGCTAATTTGGTGCCAAACCCGCCAGAATTAAAATTCCTGACCAAAGTTGGCAAGACCATCATCAACCGAGTTGCCTTCCCTATAAGTATGGGAGAAAGAGACATTTGAGATGCCATGGAGAATGGTTTGTATATCAGATATAATGTCCCTCAGCTTCCACCCACAAGTAGAGAGACTGGTAACCGCATCCAGAATGATTTTAGAATCACCTTGTATGTGGAGATGGCTAATCCCCAAAGAGATCGCCACTTTGAGACCCCAGAGGAGGACCATTGCCTCAGCAATGTTGTTAGAATGCTTTCCAAGTCCTCCGGCATAAGCCGCAACAAGATCACCCTGTTCATCCCTTATTATACCTCCTTCGCTGGCGCAACCATCAGCTTTAGCAGCACCATCAAAATTAAGTTTCAACCACCCCGGCTCAAGCTGGGCCCAAATAGTATTAAGTCTTTTCCAAAGTTTCGTATCATCAAAAGTCAGGATTTGGTTCAGCAAACCCCAGTTAGAAGCCACCCAAGATTCTTGTTTGGTCAAAGGTTGATCTACAGGTTTAATGTTAGCATTAGAGACATTTTCAACAATAGCCTTAAATAAAGAGATCCAAACCTGCATCAGAGCCCTATGAGTGTCCCGAAAAATCCTATTATTTCTTTCTTTCCACAGGTCCCACCCAAGTGAAGGAAGGGTCTGCTTCCACAATTCCCGCAACCAAGGGTGTTTAAGGGGAACATTCCAACTGGGGATACAATCACGAATATCTCTGTTAAAAACCCATTGTATACCAAATTTTTCTAGAATTCTACTCCAAACTTCATGGGCATAATCACAATGAATGAGGAGATGTGCCACAGTTTCTCCTTGATTGCAGCAAAGAACACATCTGTTGACAAGATGCAACCCTCTACGTTGGAGGTTATCCTGAGTCAAAATTTTATTATGGGTGGTAGTCCACCAAAAGAAGTTGATTTTAGGAAGACTTTTACAATTCCAGACTTTCTCCCATATCTCATCTTTGTTGACATCCTCCACCAGCAGAAGGTAAGCAGATTTTACCGAGAACCTCCCTTTTTTGTCAGCATACCACAAGAGTTCATCCTTCCGAGGGAATAAAGGAAGTCTGGTATCCATCATTAATTATTGAACCATATTCAATTTCTGATGAAACTCAGGGTTATTCATGGTGCATTGTAACAGATTCTTCCACCTGTTAAGCCCCTGGCTTTGGGTAAGGTAATTACTAACTTTAGAGCCAAAAAATTGCTTGGCCAAGGCAACAATATCTTTGTTATCAATTTGGGCTGAGAGACACTGATTAGTTAACCAGGGGTCTTCCCAGAAGTTGATGAGAGAACCGTCCCCTAATTTCCATCTCATACCTTTTCTAATGATGCTCCTAGTTTTAAGCATTTTGTTCTAGATGGCAGAACCTAGCGGAATACCTTCTTGAACAAGTACCGAGTAGCTATCAGAGTCTTTGAGATATTTAGCCTTCATAATATCTCCCCAATCTTTATTTTTGTTGATGAAGTTCCACATTACCTTGGACAGCAGGGCTTTATTCATGCTTTGGACAGTCCTGATGTTAAGACCCCCATGAGATTTAGGACAGCAGACCTACTTCCACTTGACCAAAGAAATCATTTTCTTTTCCTCCATTCCAGTCCATAAAAAAGTCCTTTGTATCTGTTCCAGTTTTTCAGCTAGGTATCTAGGCATCTTAAAAAGAGATAGGAAGTATGTGGGAATGCCTTGAAGGGAAGCTCATAAAAGTTGAAGTTTCCCAACATTGCTGAGAAGTTTGCCTTTCCAGCCCATGAGCTTTCTCTGAGTTCTTTCAATAATGTTGTGCCAAAAGGCAGGGGTGACATCTTTAACAGTGAGGGGTAGGCCCAAATAAACAGAAGGGAGATTAGCAGCAGCACAACCAAGAATCTTAACAATTTTTCTTTGAAGATCATCAAGAGTATTGAAGAAAAAAACATTGCTCTTCTGAAAATTTATATGTTGCCCAGAAGCCTGAGCATACTCATTCAGTAACCTTTTCCAAGCAGAAGCCTCCACCACGGAAGAAAGGCCAAATAGAATAGTATCATCCACAAACTGTTGGATTGTCAACGGAGTAAGGGAAGTGGCAGGTTTAATCCTAGTGATAACTTTAGAAGATACTTTGTTTAAAAATTATCTACCTAGCGCCTCAGTAATCATAATAAAAAGGCAGGGAGAGAGAGGGTCTCCCTGTCGAATCCCCCTAGAAGGGGAGAAAAACCCTCTTGGGATACCATTCACAAGAATCGAATATTTAGCAGTAGTAACAACTTCCTTGACAAGAAGGAGGAGTTTATCATTAAAACCAAATTTGTAAAGAATTTTAAACAGAAACTGCCAAGAAACCCAGTCGTAAGCTTTAGAGATGTCGAGTTTGAGAGCCATGCTAGGTATCTAATTTTTTTCTATGGAATGAATAGTCTCATGAGTAGCAAGAACAACATCCAAAATCTGCCTGCCAGGGACAAAACCTTTTTGCGTGGGAGAAATGATCTTATCCAGATAAGGTTGCAATCTGAAAACCAATAACTTAGTGCAAATTTTATAAAAGGTGTTACAAAGGCTTATAGGCTGGAAATCCTTGAACATATCAGGGTTGTGTTTTTTAGGAATCAAAGCAATATAGGTGTTATTAAATTGTCTAAGGAGCTTACTAGTCCTGAAAAAGTCTTTAACAGCAGCAGTGACATCAAACCCAATGATTTCCCATAATTCTTGAAAAAATACTGGAGGAAATCCATCAGGGCCAGGAGCTTTATAAGGGCCCATAGAAAAGACAACAGCCCTGACTTCTTCCTCAGTAACAGTTTTCAAAATGTCAACATTATCATCCATAGTCAAAATAGAAGGTATCTCTTCTAACAGCTGAGAAACAGACAGCGAATTGTCAGCACTTGGCCCAGACTCCGACAGCAGGTTGTGAAAGAACCTAACAGCATTATCTCCAATCTCCTCATCTTCAGTAATAAGATTACCATCTTCCAATTTAATAGAAGATAAAGAGTTGTATTTTCTATGTTTAAGGGTAGATTTATGAAAGAAGGCCGTGTTCCGATCCCCTTCTTTGAGCCATTGGATGCAGGGCTTTTGTTTCCAAAAAATTTCTTCCTTGTACATGATATCCTTCCAATCCTTAATGAGGTTGTCTTCGGAAGTAGCCAAAGACTCGGACTTATCCCCCTGGGCAATCCTAAGTTGTATGTCCTCAAGATTATCAGAGATGAACTTCTTCGTAGAAAAAATATTACCAAAGTTGTACCTGTTCTAGCCATAAACCTGATGTCTGATGTGGAGAAGTTTCTTGTGAAGACGGAACATAGGAGTACCTACCACCTTGATCTGCCACCAGCTAGATAGGAGATTTTTGAAGTCAAGGTGCTTGATCCACATAACTTCAAATCTAAAAGGAAAAGGTCCTTTTCTTCTATCATCGGCCCACTCCAAAACAATGGGGTTATGATCTGAAACCGTTCTGGGGAGCGCTCTAAGAGAGAAAGTAAAGTTGAGGGGCCAATTATTAGAGGTTAAAACCCTGTCCAGTCTGACTTGGATTAGATGTTCCTCATTCCTTCTATTGGTCCATGTGAATTGCTGATTAGTCAAATCAATGTCCACAAGTCCACAGGTGTTGATGAAGTCCGCCAAATCCATCATATTGTCCAAGTAATCCACAATACCTCCAGATTTCTTAGAAGGGTATAAATGGGTATTAAAATCCCCAGCCAACATCCAGTGTGAGGCTATATGAGAAACAAGTTTCCTAGAAAGATCCTCCCAGAGGTTCTTCCTCAAAACATGGGTATTAGGGGCATACACATTGATGAGGCACCAACTGAAAGAAGGCAAAGAGAAATCAATAGCTAAACAATTCTTATTCAGGTGAACAAGCAAACCTTTAATCTTTGAAGCATTCCACATAGTGACAATACCACCAGAGGCTCCAATCGTCGGGCTAACGAAGTAGGAAGCATTGGGCCAGATATTGTTAGCAATAGTCTTGAAATTATTCTCTGTCATTTTGACTTCTTGGAGCAGCAGAATGTCTACTTTGTAATCCAAAATACAATTTCTAACCTCGAACTGTTTTGAGGGGTTATTGAGTCCCCTCATATTCCAAGAGAAAATCTTCATTTAAAAATCTACCTAGAGTGGGTCTCCAGAGTTTTCTGCTGTCCATTGGCAATCTCCTGCACTGTCTCTCTTTGTCTGGTTTCCCTCAGGGAGGGCCTGCCCTTTGCTAGATCGATACCAACATCAACTGTCTTTTTAGGTTTCCTACCTCTTTTCTTCTAAGATGTCCATTCCCCCTGGTCGCTTAACGAAGCACTCATGCTTGCTCCAGGTGAACTCACTATGGAAGAAGCTTTCTGCCCAGGGGATGAAATCCCTTTTAAAGAATTTTGGCCCAGCTTAACAGGGGAAAGATGGTCCAGGCTCTGAGAAGGGGGGGGCATATTTTCTTTGACAGAAGATATCCTATCAAGCAAAGGAGGGGCTTCCTGAGCAGCTACAGAGTCTTTTTGGATCTGAAATACATTATCCACCTCTTACGTCAAGGGGATCTTGTCCTTCACCGGACTAACCTCCTTCTGTATCAATTCCTCTTCCAACTTAGCAGCTGAAATATCCGGGTGTTGGGTCTCTTTTACCATCTCCAAGATCTCTCCTTCTTCTAATAAAGGGACTCTCTCAGAATCCACTGTCCTAAAGGTGGGTGTGGGTTTTGGCATCCCAACTTAAGGAATAAGATCCTTATCCACCACTATCTCATTATCTATGGGCTTGATTGAGCATCCGTCTATCAATTTATTTTTACCTTTATCCCTAACTTCCACAGCTCTCTTACAATGGGAAATAAGGTGCCCCTTCCTCTTGCAGAACTAACAAAAAAGGGTCAAATTCTCGTAAGAAATGGGCTGGGTGCATATTCCAAACTTGGAAGTAATCTCAATGGAGGAGGGTAGAGTTTTATTAATTTCCACATTCACACAGAATCTTGCGTAAACAAAACGAGACTTGGTACTGGTAGGATTGTCTAAGGTGACAAAATGCCCAAGGGAATTACCGATAGATTTGAAAACAGACTCGTCCCAAAACTCAAGGGGGAAACCAGGTAATCTTACCCAAATAGGGGCGCAGCAGTTGAGATCTGCAACTGGGTCCAAGCCAGGTTTCTAGCAGCAAACAGAGAGAGAATGAGAACCATATAGCCAAGGCCCTCCAGATAGAACGGACAGCATGTCCTCCTTGCTCGTGAATCTGAACAAGAACATCCCGCGCGCCATTGCCATTGCCGAAACGCTGCCTTTAAGATGCCATCGGGTGGAAATCCATTTTCGCACCATGTCAATGGTCGGGCGAAGGGAAAAAAACTTACCCACTAGGGTCAGATCCATTGAGGAGACAATCCTGTCCACGAGATTATCAGGGATGACCAGGGATGAACCCTCCATTGATTCCTTAAGCTGACAGTCTGCTGTCTGTGCGTTGGTGGAATGAGAAGCAACATTGTCCGTTAGGGCATTTTTCCAGTTGGGCTGTTGAACAACACCCTGAACGGGTGGGGGTTCCGAGGCACTGCCATCGGCAGCACCCTCCATGCTCAAACAGTACAAAACACCCAGCACAAAACTACAAACTAGAAATCTTAAACCCTAGCACCTGAATCAGCCAGAGAAAAATGTTGATGTGAATGAGGCAATGGATTCATTGGAGTTAATGTTATAATTTCAAGAAATTGTGAAAAAAAAATATTTATAGTGAAAGTTATGAGATATGGAATAATGTCACTCAATAAAAATAATAGAAAAAATTGATTGAAAAATAAAAATAAAAATTATAGAAATAATTCTTTAATTTTATTTTTAAATTACAATTTGAATCTACATTGAAAATGCCACAACTCATTAGTTTACATCATCCTTAAATATTTTACCATTTGTTATTTATAATTGACATAAATTGAAAAATATTAAAAAATATTGATTTTGAGCATCCCACCTAAGTCAAAAAGTGGGACACTATTGTGAGATCAACCATGGGTTGATTGAGGTCCACGTGAATACAAATTTGTGCTAAAACTAAATACTATTTATTATAAATAGATTCAAAGATAAAAGTTTTCTGTCAAATTTTGTATCCATTAAAAATGTGGTCATGCTAAAATTTTAATGAGGGTGTTAGAGACAAATTGGATGTGAAGTGGAAGAATATAAAAATGTAGGTAACAAGGATTCCATCATGAAACAACATTAATAGTTCACTATTTTAATATTCTCCAAATTGATTTCCAAATACCACAAACACAATTGGCTTTAAAATCCTTCACCATACAACTACCCAAACTAGTTATACTTATGTACAACCACCTATTCCATACACTTTACAAACCTAAACAACTATATTAATTATAATTAACACTCTAGACCACAAGAATCCAAAAACTTCCTTAATATAAAGGGGAAACAATAATATAATTTAGAGCCTCTAATAGCTATCTTGTAAGTCTACCAATTTTGGCCTTCTACAATTAGTATTGATCAACCTATGCCTCTAACCTTGACATGATCACATTGAAGTAACATTGACTCAACATGCCTTTAATCATCTATAATTTGCATGATGTGTAAATGAAATATACAACTACTCAACCATAGTGAACCTATCTCATTGATCAAGCATGTACTTATAATTATTAGGTTTATCTCCGCCTAAGAATGTATAGCCACTTTGTTTCATGCTCCTCTATGAACAACTCCTTATAGTCTATACTAATCACCAAAGTAGTCAACCCCCCCCCCCCCCCCCCCTTATTAGAAATGAGGAAAAATGATAGCATCCCAACACCTTCACTCCTCATCAAAGCTCGAAAAGAGGAAATTGAAATGGGATAAAACCATTATATGAAAAAACATTGAATACCATATTCTAGCAAACATTGACACCTCTAAGGATCTACCTAGGGATATTGTCTTGTTGGTGGGGGACAGACCTTGGACTCAAATGCTCAACTATGGTCTCCCCTTTCACTACAGGAGATGCTTTGTTATTGGACACCTTGCTTTGAATTGCCCTCGTTCTCGCCACAAGGGTTCAACGATTTAGTGGAGGAATGACATCCACAATCACTTGACAATTGGTGATTATTCTGATTCTGAGAATGACATGTTGAAGGATGAGGCCTTGAAGGCCCCTGTGTTGGATCCCCCTAGGGATGTAACAACTTCAATGTTTTCTCCTGATAGGTCTTCTTCTCAAGGCCTGATTTTGGTGGCTCCACCATTGGACCTCGTACCCCTCCAATCAAAGGGTGGTAGGTCCATAGCTAATGCTCTTCCTAAGGTTTCACTGCAGGATTCAACTTCTTCAGATTGTCATTCTACATGTGTGGGGGCTCAGATTAGGATGGCGATAGAGGCTAGCCCTCTCCTCTCTCCTAGTTCCGAGGCTTTTGAGAATGACGTGTCATAGAATATTGTTTAAAGAAGGAAGAAAGCTCTAACTAAACATGTCAGTGAGTCCAACTCTCAAGGTTTGGGTGCTTCGAATGCTAGGATGAGGCCTGGGATTGTCTCAGTTGTTGGTCCAGGTTTGGTGTGGTCAGCCTTGGTGGCTGGGGTTTGGCTATTGTTGGCTAAAGCCCTTGTTGCAAAAGGTTCCAGAACCTTCCAAAATATGGTTGACCCTTGTGTTGTTGGGTTGTTATGCATGACAACTTGGTTGTAGTTGTTCTGAGGGGTGGCTATTTGTTTGTCGCCACCTTGCCTGTGTAAAAGGTTTTCAAGTCTTTTCTAAACCTACATTTACCCCTTAATAAAAAAAAAAACAAACCAAACTAAAATTGGAAAGACAAATTATAACAACATTGTAATTAAAACAAGAAAACTACTTGGGAACCAAAATGCCCCTAAAGTAGTACACCCAATTTGTGAGGAAAAAGCTAACTCAAGATGGGAATGATCTTCAATCATCTTAATGGGTCCTCCAACCTCCACTAAATTAATTAAAATGCATGATTATTTGCATCTTGTGTTTCAGGATCATCTTTTATGTAACAATTCCTCTTCTTAAGAAGGAGCAACATAATGCACATGTCTTCTTATTTGAATTTTTAAAACAACATTATTGAGTATAATTTTTTATTTTGCCACATACAAAACACTTTATTGACTTCTTGTTCTTCTATCAATGGGGGGGCTTGTCATCATTGATGTTGGAAGACTTGAAGAAGGATTTGTTGGATCATTACAAGCATGAGGATTTTCTTTTGTTTTAACAATTTATTTTTATAAGTTTTATGCTTGGTTCATGGACGACTACAACAAAAACTTATTCACTTTGTAAGCACGTTTTTCTTAGCAAACTAATGCTCATGCTAGATTAAAAAAATCACAAATTATTTTGAAATTAGCTTGAATTAGTTTGCCTATGAGTTGAAATATATCCATGAGATTTGTGCAGTTGGAACTAAGGCCATTAAGAATAATGGAAATGAGCATATTGTTTTCAAGTTTCCCTCCGGGAGCATAATAAACTTGCTTGATGTTTCTAAACTAGGACACATAATATGTGACACTCTTCACTTAATTTGTACTAAATAGTTGTATGAGTAAACCAGTCTTTTTGTATGTAGGTTGTTTATCATATAGATCAAGCATAGTCTTTCATGTTTTCAACACTCCTAATTTACATGCTTCAATAAATGCATTATGAATTGGGTTGAATATGGAGATATTATAAAAGTCAATGCTCACTTATCTTTCTTGGTAAAATCTACCAAATTTATGACATCAAAAGGGGTGTGGGTAGTGTCTCAACGATCTCCCATAGATCATTGAAGATTAGAGTGTTTCCATATTAATGCTCTGTTATCTATAATTCCTAGACATTACTTTACCTATGTTTTGATTGGGATAAGTTGGTTTTAAAGGGACCATAAACCCTGTATAAAACTTAGGTTTTGATAGGACATAAAACCTCACAAAGCTGCAACCAAGCTACCCTTGTTGGTTTTAGAGGGACCAAGAACCCTGTACAAACCTCAAGTTTTGACATGACCTGAAACCTTACAAAGCTACAACCAAGTTGTCCTTGTCAACAAGAGCTCCCAAAACACAAAGGACCCGCCTATACAATACACGACCCCGAACGAGCAATCTGCATCCCCTTGAGTCAAGCAATCCTATAGGCATTACTTTACCTATGTTTGTTATTAAGCTAACTATCTTTTCCATGGAAAAAGAAGAAAAATGAAAATTAGAAGTGTTGGGTCCTACTGAAAATGCACCCACTAATTGTTAGGAAGGTATGTTAAACACCTTGCATAAATAGTATTTGAATATTATTGTAAAGTTGGTTCTCATGGATTTGAGTGCCACATTGGAGAGGAATCTTGGGATTCGCCTTATAAGATTGATCTAGCCACTTGGATTGTTTCTTATGACATGGAAGAGGAGTTAAATTGAATATTAATTTTGGGGGTTACAAAGAGACTTCATATAGCATCTTTGACCAACTAAATATAGTTGTCTAAAAGCGTGTAAGAGAAATTCTTAGACCGAATCGGAGTGCTTGGTTTGTCCTACTAAAGATGCATGATTATTTGCATCTTGTGTTTTAGGATCATCTTTTATGTAACAAGTTTCCTCTTCTTGAGAAAGAGCAACATAATGTGCATGTCTTCTCATTTGAATTTTTAAAACATTATTGAGTATATAATTTTCTACTTTGACACATACAAAACACTTTATTGACTTCTGTAATTAGTTTAACATAACTTCTCTCTATTAAATTATCTATATTTCCTTTCACTAATAGCATGTACCTTATAACACCCTTATAGTTTTGTATTTGTAAGGTTACAATAGACATCCTAACCAAAATTGTGTTTCAGCTAGCATAAAACATAAGATTTTTAATTTGGGGATAATTTAGAAAGACATGATCTTGTCACTAGTTAAAAACATTACCATGTGAGAGATGTAGTAAAAAATACTGCATGTAGGAAACAACACATTCACATAAATAATTAAACCAAATACTATAGAGATAGGGAAATTAGACCCTCAAATTTTAACTCAACGGTCCCTAACAAAGTGGCCTATTTCACCACAATTGTAGCGCACTTGCTAGACCTCCCTTTCTATAGTTATAGTTACCTCCACAAAAGAAATGAATGTAGAACATCCATAGAATCTACACTAGTGTTTGACGGATGCATAAAGAAAATTGAATACAATACATAGAGCACATTGTAAGTGTCTAAAAATAGGTTAAAAAAGAAGTTCTTGCATACAACTACCTCATTCACCTTCCATCTTAGACAACTACCTCATCCACCTTCCATCTTTCACAAGATCTGATACCATTTGTTAAAAGTGCAAGAATGTAAAAACACATATAATAGAAATTACATTGTGAAACAACAAAAAAGTTACATTTTAATATTCACTAGATTGATCACAACTACTACAAACACAATAGGATTTATTCACCATACAACTATCCAAATCACCCATTCTCATACAATTTACAAACTTGGATACCTATATTAATTTTAATATAGCTTTGGATCACAAGAATCAAACATAGAGATGTCAATATTTTCTATGGTAAGATTAAAACCCAATGTCAAGGAATGAATATACATCATTCCCTAGTAGCTATGTTCCAAGACCTATTGGCAATCTTCCAAGTTGGTCAAACCAAGATAAAATAAATCTTGAGCTCCAATACTATCATCTATGTTTAAAGGTCCATTGGACTTACATGTGACAATAAGTATACCCCTTTAAGTCAATTCTTTCTTGGACCATTGTTGAAGGCAAATAAGCTCAGAAAGATGTGCTCCCCTTTCATTCTGATGAAAGGGGTGTGGTTGTCCATGCCAACCATCATACATAGTGTGTAGGTAGAAGTTTGGTGTACCATTTGAAAACACATGCAAGCGGTATTAATATTAAAAACATAAATTATGGTGCTTTTAAGTCTTTAAACACAAGATCTCTATTTCATGTTTAACTTGGATTTAAGCTTGAGTCAAAAGATTATATTTTTTTATCTATTGGGAGGACGTTGCATCCTACTAAGATTACATCTCATCATGATGGGTTGTTGTGGGGGGTCTGCATGGGGGCTAGAGCGAATCTCTCGTCCTTATTTGCGAGCTTGGGAGATTAGGTGCGAGGTGTCGTTTTGACTATTTGTTCTGAGATTATTGTTCAAGGCTCAGTGGAAAAGACGTATGTGAGCTCATGTAAGGAGCAACCTACTATCTGGGTTCCAAACTATGCTGTGGACAAAGTTTTTTCAAATCTAGGTAACTCTCTAATTGGAAAGTTCCTCAGAGCGAGGCTTAACATTGACGATTTCAGAAAATGGGCTAAAAGAAGATGGATGTCTTGTGGTTGTTTTGACATCGTCCCCGTCACTATAGCTAAGGGTTTCTTTGTGATCTCTTTCTCGAACCCTGGAGATTGTGACAGAACCCTGTTGGATGGCTCGTGGTTTATGGGCAAAACAAGGCTTTTTCTCATGAAGTGGTCTCTAGGTTTTGATCCAAAGAAGAGCATCAATAAAGTTCAGTTTTGGGTGAAGCTTTTGAGCTTGTCGTTGGAATATTGGGAGGTTGAGATTCTGAAAGGTATTGCTTTGGCCATTGGTTAGTTCATCTATATTGATCCGGCGACCATCTCTAGAAAGCATCTGCTTTTTGCTAGATTTTGTGCTTTTGTAGATTTGGGTAAGAAGCTTCCTTCTTTCACTGTCTTCAAAAATCGATAATTGGATTCAACATATTGTCTATGAGGACTCTTCGGTCATGTGTCGATTATGTCATATTGCTGGCCACTCTCCCCTTGGTTGCTTGGCTAAAAGGAAGGATAAAAAGACCGATGTGTGTGAGAAGAAAAAAGACCTTGTGCAACTCAATAAGGAATTGGGTTCTCTATTGGTTGCTAATGTTGTGATGGAAAAGGAGCTATTCTTTGATTTTTCGACTTCTGCGGAAGCGGCCTTCCTTGGAGGATGTTCAGGCTTGGGTCTTGTCTGTGTGGAATAACTTCCCTCCCCCGGAGGTACATCCTTTGGACTTTGGTTTTTTCTACTAACCTTCTCATTTGCAGAGGATTGCAAATTTGTTTCTCAAAATGGTCCCTAATTTATGGAGAATTCCGGTTTGTTCCTCACACCCTGGACTTTCTTCTTCGATCCTGCCACGGCTGTAATTTCAAAGTTCCCAATCTAGATCAGGCTATAAAACCTTCCCCTAGTGATGCGGAATCTTGAGCTTATAGGGCAGATGATCAATCAGGTTAGGTCCTTCATTAAGATCGACGCAGAGAAAAAGGCTTCACGCAGATTCACAAGGGTTTGTGCCCTCGTGGACATTTCAAAACCCCTTCTTGGTTCGATTCAGATTCATTCCTCTCATGGCACCTGGCTGCAATTCTTAAATTTTGAGGGTTTGCCCTTTAGATGTTTCCGCTGCAATGATCTGGGGCACAAGATTGGGACATGTTCCGCACCAAGACCACATGGTTCCAGATGTTTCAGCCTCAAAAAATGGATTAGAAAACCTGGGTCTCTGGATGTGGATTTCGTTTGGCGCAATCACGGCAAGTTCTTTGACCCCCTTTCCGTTTGGAGGATTGAATCAACAGCGCCTTTTGATCCTTCCTTAGCACAATCTTCAGGCCCTATTGACCCTCCTATCCTTAATTTGGATATAATCCATGTTGTGGAGGATGGGAAGGATTCAGAGTCAGAAGGCACTTTCCCATTTATGGAAGATCTAGATGATCCTATTCTTGATTTTTTCAATGATTTTACGATGGCTCCTCTGAAATTGGGTCTTTCTCAAGCTGAATCCAAAAAGTTAAAACCTGATTGTGGGGATTCAAAGCGGAAAAAAGGAAGGAAATCTGCGGCTGAAAAACTCCGTATCGAAGGAAAAGAAGCGGTGGAGGAGGGCTCTCAATGGACCATGGAGGCTCTCTTCTCTCGGAAAAATGCTAAAAATTAGCTAGTCTTTGGTTGATTGGCCTTAGTTTTCTTTCCTGTTGGGTCTGTTTCTTCTTTTCTCCTCCTCTGTAGCCTATGTTGGGTTGCTTTGGTTGTGCTTCTTCTAAAAGTTGTGGAATCGTAGTTGGGTGGTTCACAGTTTACCCAGATGGATTGTTTTTGCACCCCTTACTTAAAGGGCTTGCTTTATGTTGTTTTGATTTTATTTTTTCATATACAAAAAACTTGCTTACAAATATAAAAAATGTTGTGATGGAAAACGTTGATGCACAGGACTCTGAGGACGTGATCAGGTATGAAGAGCCTCGTGAAAATGCTCTCAGATCTTCTAGTGATAGCTAGAATATGCCAGTTGGGAGATGATACAACCACCCTATGACCCTTATTGTAGAAGGGTTGGTCCATAAAAAGGATGATTTGGTGAGGAAGGAAAGCCACCATTTTGCTCCTACAGACGTTGCCAATGGGCATCCAGCCAAAAAGAAACATTTATGTAAGGATCTCAAAGGGGCTTATTCAATGTCCCCTGGAACGATTTGGTTTCATACCACCTTGAGTTGTTTTCTTGCCTTTTGTTTGGCTTTGGTCCCTTGGTTGTTCTGATGTTGTTTGTTTGTTATTGTTTTGTAGTTTTTGAGTTGCTTGCTCATTGATACTGCTTTATGTTGTACCGTTCGGCTTCTTTGTTCGTACTTTCTTGCTTGTAAAAAAGGATTAGGGCCCTTTCAAAAACCCCTTTACCATTGATTAAAAACATTGCTAATTTAGTAATAGTAAGGGAGACATTATTAATTAAGCATTATATTGGTGGGTTCATTGTGTTTACATGAATCCATACCAACGAATTAAATTTTTATAATAAAATTAATGTACTAAAGTTACAATTTTTATTTTAGATAATACCATTTTTTATTTTAAATAAAAAGCCAATCCATAATTTAGACATTAAGTCATTTTTTGTGCTTCTATTTATCATTATAGAATTTATATTTTTTATATAAAAATATTTTTATTTAAACACAAGTTTTAAAGGTGGCATCTAATAATTTTTTTTAGATAAAATCATTAATATGCTCCAATAATTTAAATGATACTCTCTCTACATAGCCTACAATATAGGGGTAAGTTATAGTAGTTTGAACACCTATGGGTAAGTTATTGTAGTTTGAACACTTATGATTTTGTATTTGTCCCTTTAGGTGCAAAGATGAAGTCCTCTTTTTCTATATTTGTGGCCTCAAGCTTTTTGATCAATAAAAAATTTTTAGACCCCTTAATTATTGGATACAATATAAAGTTTGACAAATAATTTTGCAAAGTATATTTTCTTTATTTCTAGCCATCACTCTAGGAACAAAACATAACAGACATGGACTCCCTTTCTTTATAGTGTCTTTAACCTCTAATAAAATATTTTTGTGTAGATAGGAATGGGTACAGCACTTGGCATGCTATGTGGACAAGCTTATGGTGCACAAAAACAAGAGATACTTGGAATTTACATGCAACGGTCTTGGATAGTTCTCTCTGGTTGCACCGTAGCACTTACACCCATCTATTTTTTTACCACACCTATCTTAAAGCTCCTTGGTCAACCTGATGATATTGCAGAGTTATCAAGAAGAGTATCTCTGTGGTGTATTCCTATGCTCTTCGCCTTCGTGTTCTTTTACACTCTTAGCAGATTTTTGACATCACAATCTAAGAATTTCATAACTGCATGGTCATCAGCACTTGGTGCTATATTCAACATTCTCTTATGTTGGCTTTTTGTTTCCAAATGGAGTATGGGCCTTGAGGGTGCTCTTATTTCCTTAAATGTAGCATGGTGGACTCCTGTGATTATTCAATATGTGTATGTTACGTGTGGGTGGTGTCCAGATGCATGGACGGGATATTCGATGGAAGCATTTGCAGATATTTGGCCCTTTTTAAAGCTATCTGTGGCCTCTGGTTTCATGTTATGGTTAGTTTTGTTTTCTTAATTTCTCAAGAAGTTTTGTTTCTAACCATTAAACAAAAATGAATGCTTACTGATTTTTTTAAGATTATTTTCTCCATAGGTTGGAGCTTTGGTATTATAGAGTATTGGTTCTACTCACAGGAAATATGAAAGATACAGAAGTTGCAGTTGATTCACTTTCTATTTGGTAAGAAATACTCTTCAATAAGTGTAGAGACATAATTATCCACATTTGTATGCACATGTTTTAGTGGTTAATTTCAAGTCTCTCAGTCTAATGTATATATTCTACCAATGTTAAAGAGGAAGCATTCATTATTATTCTATTTATATTTTTTAATCATCTCTATGTTTCAACTTTTAGATAAGGAGAGCTTAACAAATTATATGTGAAATTTGCTCTCATTATGGATTTTTTTCCTTTTAAAAAAGAAATAATCTAGAATCTACAAAATCTAGGTTTAGGATCACTATTTGATCCACGGTTAAGATGAGATCAAAATGCGAATTTCAAAACTTTTATGCAATTTCATATTTAAGCAAAAACATTTTTTATTGTTATGAATTGCAAAAACCTATAATCTATACTATACATCATGTTTCTTTTATGCATGGAGTTTTTCAGTTGGAATAAATGTTGTTTTGTGTTGATAACAATCAATTCAATCTTGCCCTTTCCCCCTCAAAGTAATATCTAAGGTGAAATGTCCAATGGTAATAGCTCTTGCTACTATAAATCATGTTTCTTTGATGCATGGAGTTTTTTGAATGGAATGAATATTATTTTGTGTTGATAACATTCAATTCAATCTCACCTTTTTCCTCCTCAAAGTAGCATTTAATGCAAAATGCCCAATGGTAATAGTGAAAATTTCTTTGTAAATTTAAGTTTTGATTTACTTATATTTACCTTAAAACTAAAATCAAGGATACAAAATTTAAATAATATATAAGATAAATAAATAAGAAATCAATTTGAACTTGAACCAAAATATATATAGCATTGTAAGTGGGTAGTCCTTGATCATAAATGAATTGACAAGGTTTTGTTTCCTATGAACTTGGTCAATAGACAATACCTTAAAACATCTATACATATGTCAAAACACTTTCTTAAAATCTACTAATATTATTTTTGTAGTACAGCTTAAACATCAACACATGGGAGATGGCCATTCCACTTGGTTTCCTTGCTTCAACCAGGTATATCTACAAGTTCAATCACTATATTGTACTATAGTTTTACTAGTCTTCTTTAATCTCACAAGGTGTGTTGTATATGTAGTGTGAGAGTTGCAAATGAACTTGGAGCAAGGCGGCCTGAGAGAGCCAAATTTGTTGTAATTGTCTCCATCATAACCTCCACAATTATAGGACTTGTAGCATTGCTTCTTATTTTGGTCTTGCGTAGTGATTTTGCTCAAGTTTTCACAGACAGTGTTATTGTACAAAAGGCTGTATATAAATTGGCAATATTACTAGCATTTACTATTCTATTGAATAGCATACAACCAGTTCTTATAGGTGAGTAACATCAAACCTTGTATATCTTCATTTATGCTACAAAGTTGTATTATAGTTCATCTTGATTATCTTCAAGAAAATACCATTTTATACATCATTTTCTTACTTAACAACCCTTAGCATCATTTCATCTATTGTATTATGTTTAGGTGTTGCTGTGGGATTGGGGTGGCAAGCTTTTGTTGCCTATATAAACATTGGATGCTACTATATTATCGGTGTTCCATTAGGCATGATTCTTGGTTATGTTTTTCATTTAGGAGTTATGGTGAGTAGGAATTCATGGTAAAATTCCTTGTGGATATATGTAATAAAGTTTAATTATTTAGATATTTGTTTTAATGGGTATTATTTATTTATAGGGGATTTGGCTAGGAATGATATTTGGAACTGGAGCCCAAACTCTAGCATTAATGTTTATCACATGGCGAGCAGATTGGGATATGGAAGTAAGTTGCTTTTTTTTAAAATTATTATTATTTCAAAGTCTATCACCTATTAAATGTCATTAAATTTATTTATATTTACTTCATAAAATTGAGGTTGATATTTAAGAAATTCACGCTTTCATCTAACATGTTTTCCTCATTTGTAGGCCAAAACAATTGAAAGTAAATTGAGTCAATGGTCCTCTGTCAAGCCTCAAAACGAAAAGAATTAACAAGTGAGTGTTTATTTTCTATTGAAAATGTGTTGTCTTACGTTCAATTGATAACTCCAATTTTTTCGTAAATAATTTTTTGTTTTGTATTGAATAATAAATTTTATATAGTGTAAACTTTCATACCAAAGGAAAGATCTGTAATATTCATTAAAACTAGTAACAAAATCTAAGGTGCTATTAGACAGCCAATAGGTATATCCATAAATAAACATGTCAATCAAACACTGCTATTTATGTTTTTATTGTAGAATTGTATTTTCCATGCATAGTGATTAAAAGTGACCTAAAAAAATATTAATTCTATCATGAGAATGTAACAGACTTTCTAGCAAAAGGAATTTACTCCATCTCTCAGGGAAACTAGATTTAATGGTTCACCCCCCCCCCAAATAAAACACATTAAAAGCATCTTGTCTAAAGTTGTGTTTTTGTGATAGGATGTATTATCGTATGAGACACCCTTATCTTTTCTATTGACAAGCATAGCTAGATACACAAACATAATATACTAACATATATTTTACTATAAATAAATATTTTTAAAATTATATTCTATATATATAAACAATTGAGATCTAGAAAACATATTTTTAATTTTCTAAAATTATATTCTATATATATAAACAATTGAGATCTAAAAAACATATATGTATGTGATAATGTATCCGTATCTGATACTGTATCTGTTTGCATGCAATTGTGTTCTCCTTGCTTTTACAAGGAAATATCCAACAACGTGACCCAATAGCACAAACGGCCAGTGAAAGAATTCCGTTGACAAGATATCTTAACGTAGGCTAGGCATTCTACCTCAAAATTGTCAAAAGAGAAACCATGACACACTCAGTTTCAATTGGTTTATAAATATTTTACTTTCCTTTCTTACCAAAGATGTTCAGAATGCAAGCTTTAATTTCGGATTAATTCAGCTTAGGGAACAGGAAGGGAAAACTCCAAGCACATGATTTATGAACTCCATGGCATTTCTGATCTAAGGGAACAGAATACACAAATTTTGGGTTGTAATATTTCTCTAAAGGTTGAAGCAACACGGTGGCCAAAACTCTTGAACCGCAATTTACACATTATTAATTATAGGCATCAGTCTAACGCAATATGCATTAAGAAACAAGTTTATTTTTGCACATTTTTCCATTTGGGAACAGAAACCTGGAGCATATAGTTAAATTATTTTGGTCAATGTTCATGCCAAAAACTTTGGCAAACACCCCAAAAAAAAAAAATCCACAGTAAATATTGCAATGCCTTCAAACATCTATCTTACATACAATCATCCCATATTACCCAATTCAATTCTAGGGGGGATGGGGGTATTCTATGCAACAATGTTATGCTATTCATATAATATTTTTAGAGCCATATAACATTTTTCCATTTGGGAACAGAAACCTGGAGCATATAGTTAAATTATTTTGGTCAATGTTCATGCCAAAAACTTTGGCAAACACCCCAAAAAAAAAAAAAAATCCACAGTAAATATTGCAATGCCTTCAAACATCTTTCTTAATCACATACAATCATCCCATATTACCCAATTCAATTCCATATTACCCAATTCAATTCTAGGGGGATGGGTGTATTCTATGCAACAATGTTATGCTATTCATATAATATTTTTAGAGCCATATAGCTGTATGCACAATGTAAATTAATAGTTATTGCCAATACTGATCAGATTAGCATCAGACTCTCATAGTTAGGCATGTACATGGCTATAGAGAGCTTCTTGATTGAAACAGAGGCCAAAATTAGTGCTCATATAAAGATTAATGTGAACCTTCACCAGTGCTCCCAAAGAATTTGGAGCATGTACACCAGCGAATGGCAGTGCATAGCATACAGTGGTCAAGAATCATTTAAAATTTGGCATTTTTCATTATATTATTAGCAATACTCGGAAACATATCAGAATATTAGATTATAATTATTGCCATAAGCAAGTCCCCACTTTTCCTTTTCAAATTTTAGGGCCAGTTTTGAGCATATAATCTTGCTGTATCAGAGTTCTTGTCCAAAGTTGGCCTTCACTCTGACACATTTCTTCCTACTTTGAGCTCCAAAGAATATCATTTTATGCAAATATTGGTTACCAAAAGCTGGCATGGAAAAGTTGTCCATATATGCTGGGACACGACTTGATCGCACAGTGATACTTGTATACCTATCTACACTCGCTTCACTTTTATTTTCACAAATGGGCAATTTGGAGAGGCAGAGTTGATCAATTATTAAAGAAAACAGCACTTACAATTGAAGTTCCCAAATGGCTCATTAAACCTTACCATTGTAAGGGGAAAAACAATAAAACAAGGGCTGCGCTGCAGCAGCAGTCCCTGCCTAAAGCTGCTGCAGCAGTTGCTGAAGAGGCATTACCAGCTATAACAGTGATGATATGTAAAGGGAATGTCAAAATGCCATGCACATGTGATACAAAAAATGTAGCAAAGTTGAAAATGTAAAAGGAATGCCTGAAATCACTAAACTAGACTGTCATAGCTGCAGGATATGCACAAAATGGATTTTCAAAAATTGTCATGGCCATTTTGAGAATAAGAAAAGTATTTGCCAATGGGCTGTAAAATCAACGATCTTTGTTTCAAAATTCAACAGAATAAATAGACCATAGTTGTAAGTATAAGATTATTTAGTCCAAGTAATCAAATACAATTGAAAATGTATGTTTTTTTGTGAAAAACATTTATAAAGCTGCAGCTGTTAATCTGTGTGTCTAGTTGGTTAGACTTAATGGTATGGGGCCTTGATTTGCGGTGTTGAGCTTCGAGTTTGTTTTGAGCATGCCACATATCATGATACAACTGCAAAAAAAAAAATATAAACAGTGAAATCAGTCTTGTAGAAATGACAGGGAAAGATATGCTTTGTTATTTGGCTATGCAATGCAGTTCTGTAGTGTCTACACAAATTTAGCATCTTGGGTTGAATTAAATTCTGGCATATTTTTAAAAAAAAGACAGTAATGGGGTTTCAGATTTTCTATGCTTAATGAAATGCCAGCAAACAAATTTTAGTTTTTGGGCTGGATTAAAAAAGAACTGATGCAAATACCTTTTCCTCGGAAGGCGACTCTTTTGTTTTCTGTTGGCGCGACCCTTCAGCTCAGCTCAAATCTTGTAATTTGATGTGCTCACCGTTTTCCCTTTTGACAAAAAAGCAGTAATGGGGTTTTAGTTTTTCTGTGGTTAATGAAATGGCAGGAAACGAACACCTATTATTAGAAGATGAAAGCATACCTCTCCCACTCTATTGTAGCCTAGCTTAGCCTAACCAGCATAGCAGATTGAATCAGTTGTACAAAAAGATTGAGGTCAATTGAATCAAGCAACTACAGACAGAGTGGAGATCCCCTTCTCCATAATGGTTCTGGAGGGTATTTTTATATATTATTTTAATAGTCATTGCCCTGCTATCCCCAAAATCTAGATTAAAAAAATTGGCATCCTTAAAATCCTTTCCTGCATTCCCCATCCCCAAAACTTGGATAAACACTGCATAAAATGAAGGTAAGGCATTAAAGAGTTTTGAACCAGACAGCATACTAAAAAATAAATCCCAGCCCGTATGAAGCAAAAGTAAGTATATACTACAGATAATACATAAGCTTGAGTTGAGAATGATGCAGAAATGTAAGAATACGGGTGTGTTTTAACTTTTGTAGAAAACGGTAACTAATGGGTTCCAACATCCCCCATGAATGGTGGGCTGCGGATGGATCAAATTTGACAACCCTTCTCATCAGGTAATTTTTTTAATGAATGATTGTCTAATAAAACGTTGCACTTCAAATGCTACAACGCAGGATAAAAGTGGGTAAAATAAGGTACTAAAAATATATTACCTTCAATACTTTCAATTTATTCACAGAGCCCAAATTTTTGGCATACATCCACTACAATCCTAAAAAAATATTTCAATGCATTTTAAGCTTAAACTGAATATATACAATCATACGACCATCAAATTTATAACCCCTACTCACCGCAATGGAGCTGCAGCCATATAAAACCTTGTGGGCTTCCAAAGTAGGGGCTCACGTGCCAAATTGGCATCTGGCTTAATTCCTGACCTTATGAGATAATCTTCACCTCTAACAACAGCCTGGAACTTGACAGTTTGTGGCCTGCTATCAAGTTGAATTTATTTGTTAAACTTTGACCGGATGCCCTTTTAATAAGCCTATATTTCTCAAGTAGATTTCAGAATAAACAATCCATGTGCATAGCCTGCACACCACAATCCTGGAGACCACATCTCTGATGCATTTTGTTAAATAGTTTAGTATGTGTATCTTCCCAACCTCAACTAACTCAAAGAACCACGAAATAACATGCAATCAATCATGCATCATCCGAAGAAGGATTTCCATGTATAAATCATGCAAGTGGCACTTCCACATGTTGTACACGTGTCATATGGCCAAAAATAAATTTGCAACCCCTTGCCCTTCAACGTTCGGTTGAACTTTCAGGCCTTCAGCCCCGCCCGGCAGGTACATCGAGTAGACTACCGTGGCACTCGTTGTTGACTGCTTTGTCATTGTTGAAATAACAAATAACTGACTTCACATACCAACATGTCTAGCAAAGCATTTGCAACTCAACACTAGAAAAATATGAACTCGGTAATGCTTTGATGAATGTTCATGCCCTGTTCCAAAGTTCCCATATTGGCACAGTCTGGCAGGATGCTCACAAAAGCTGTGGAGTCTGACTTGACAACCACCAGTCATATTCACTTAAAGTTTCCATGAGACCACCTCTTTGAGGCATTTCTTTGGAAAGATTTAAAACCTCATCAAGAACACCATTTTCTGTACATCCAACAATCATTGCAGTCCATTAGACACTTCTTTGGGATGTTTTTGTCAAACAGTTCATGTGCCTTAGCATGATTCGACATTTTTCATACCACCAGTCATATTCACTTGAAGTTTCCATGCGACCACCTCTTTATGACATTTTTTGGAAATATTTAAAACCTCATCAAGAACACCATTTTGTGCATATCCTGAAATCATTGGTGTCCATGAGACATTTTTCTTTGTGACATTCTGTCATGGTGGTTCATCAGTTTTAGTTATTTTTAAGGCAGTTTGTCCACAGCAAGGTACTTTGACTGCACCACCAAAGAAATGTATTAACCATGAACTTAATACATGTATTAATTGTTTTAACATATGATATACTTCTATACAATAATATGTGCCTGGCACAAGAACATGAAAAGTTTGCAGACAGCACAAACTGAGGTATTATGCTTGAATCTTTTGGCTTGGAGACTCGGTGCTTGGAGGATCATCTAGACCCTCCGAAACCACCAGCTCATCCAAGAGTGCAAATTTCTCCTCTTCTAGTTTTTTCACATCAGCGTCAACTTGTTCAAGCTCTTCCCTAAGAGCAAACCCTTCTTCCTCCAGAAGCAAGTACTTTCACCTTGAGGCACGATATTCATTACCTGGTTTTGCAGGCAGCGGTGATGATTCAGGCAGACCGCCATCCTATGGAGATCTTGAAGCTTCAAATTTTTTTAAAGGATTCTCACCCTTCTGACTCTTTTGTGATTACTTTGGCACCTTTGGTGCATCTTCTTGCCATGCCTCATTGTATGGCTGAAGTTGGCCTAAGGGGGTGTTTGGGCCGATGATTTCCATTTTTGCACTTGTGATTTAGATACATCCTCGTCTTGCATTTCCAAGAAATCTTATGTATCCTATAGAACCCACTAATTTGAAAAATTCACAAGTGTGATGTGTATGTGACACAAAGATCTGGCCTTGCTTGCAGTCTTCAGAAAGAGAATGTATTCCACTGTTGTACATAATCGGATCCATGAACCAAACAAATAAAGAACTGCATATACGTAAAACAAATGCACATAAGGCAGAGAGCATACACATCTTCAACAAGATACTTCAATAGCAAATTCCCCCCAACAACGCCCCCCAAAAAAAAGTAGCGAAGGTTTTTTGCAAAATCTACAGGAAGTATATGCAGTTCCCCAAATTTAAAAAACAAGTATTAATAACAAATTCTATGTATTTCCCTAAACATTTGCCCATAATACATATTTTTCATATTTTTTGAAATGCAATTTTTGGAAACTATCCTCTACTTGTTAAAAACTCAATCGGCACCTAACATTTCCAGATAGATTTTAATTGGAGTATCCCCATAATAAATCCTAAAAATAGCAAGTAAGAAAACCAAAGGAAAAAAAAACTTAAAGTCTTTGATCAGATTTAGATGAAAGCATCCTGTGCAAAAATGATGTTCACTCTCTGATAAACCCCACCTAATTTTAATGGGCATTTTGACATGACTCTAGAGTCTTAAGTCTATTTATTTAACCCTGAATACTCAACCTGATGTTGGCTTTATCAGCAAAATTAGACACTGATAACTACCACCTAAAACTATAGTCAATCCCATACTGATGTCTAAGGGGTTGTCGTGTAATTAATTTTGATTTTCAGCTAGCTATAATGATACTAAGAAAATATGTAACAGCTTGAGCAGAGTTTGAATCCCTCTTGCAACAATATGGTAGTCAATTTTCTCTGGACAAGTAGGACAGATGTGGTAGGCTGTAATGTAACAAATATGAGGTGCATTCTAGTGGGGCTCATGCGTACTGGGACACATCAGGACATGTGGCAAAGTTTGATGAATATTGAATGCATTCAAGCATGGCCCAGGTTTAATTGGCTTTCATCAGATCTTAAGTGATCCAAGTTTAAATCAAATGTGACCAAGCAAGTTTGTAATGTAACCATGAAATATGTTCAAGTATGAGTCCAATTTGACATGGCATTTGAACATGCCCCAGCATTAGATCTTCACAGAACCCATGTTTAAATATTAATAGTGTTAAAAAGCTTGTCACTCTGTCCATCTCAAAAATGCAAAGTAAGTTTGCAATTTGGATGTAAAAGCATAGGGATAAAACCTTTGTTTCTATTTGCATTAGTCATAATATTGCATATTCTACTAAGAAAACCTCAAATGGCAAAGATAGCAAGGGTAGCGGATTTCCCCATTAATGTACAGTAGCAGCTTCATGCGAGTGTTAAGATTCATGTCAACCATTACAAGATTCGTGAAAATGATTTATATGTCATTCTAAAGGTCATACTACTTTCACGGCCTTACTGCCTGTGCCTAATGGAAACCCAACAACATAAAGATTAATGGAAGCATAGATTAGGGTCATGAACTTTTGACAGAATGCCTCAAGGAGACGTCATCAAAAGGAATGCAATGGTTGCATGATGTACACAAAATGGATTTGTTGAGAAGGCTTTAGAAATCATGCACATACCTAATGCTTGAGAAAGGATGATATTTGTAGGAGAATCCATTGTTGTACGTGAATGAAACCCTTAAACAAATGCCACTGGTAGGTGTAAAGCCAGATCTCATATCCCTTGCACGTGAATGAAACCCTTAAACAAATGCCACTGGTAGGTGTAAAGCCAGATCTCATAGACCTTGCCAGCCTCCTCCCTGTCTGTGCCCCAATCGCTTCCCTTCATGAATGGATGTTGATAACAAAATCTTATGCTTTGTTTGCAAAAGAAATGATTCATTCCCAACTCAAAATTTGATAATATCCACCCCGTTGCTCATTGGAAAATCCTCAACTTGACATGTATGCAGAATGTGGAAGCCCAAAAACAGGGCACGTCAACCGCTTTGCCAGAAAGCATAAGGAACGCTAAATTGGAGTTTAGAAAATTTTGCTGCATGAAATTTTTGCGACCCAACAACAAACCAAAAAATCGCCATTTTACGAATAGGTAAAATAAATGCCAATGGGCTGAAAAACCACCAACCAATGAAAAAAACAGTTTTAGCTAATATTTATGTTTCAAAATTCAGCAAAATAAAAAACATCATAGATAAAAGATTGATTTTTGCCTTTGCACACATTTCAATGCCAAACTAATGTTACCAAGCGAAAACAACAGTTTACCCTGCCTACGGCAGGGACTAATTAAGTACCACTTATCAACAAATATATCAAACCAAGGTTTGTTTGCTATTACGTTGTCAGTGAAAAATATCAAACTATTTGAACTTCCAAATGAATTACTGGAACAATATTTCAAGTCTTTATATAAACTGAAAAATACCTCAAATCAAATTTTATTTTTGATCAAAGTGAGAAGAAAGTTTAAAGTTCAAAGAAGTAATTCTTCCTAAACGAAGAGAACGCTTCAATCCCCTTATAAGAAAAAACATGAGAAATGTGGCGAATGCATATAGCATCGCTCGGTGATGAGGGTTGCTCGTTTTTACCCAAGAGAACATCAGATCACACAACAGGAGTATAAGGAGCAACAATATTTTGTGCTGCAAATTTTGCTGCTTAAAATTACCTATTGGGCATTACACTGCACCGAATCTGTTTCATTATGCACACTATATTTAACCAAGGTGTAGCAAAATGGGGTAGCAAGCTAAGTAAGTAATGATTGATAGTGGGGAAATTTTATGGTCAAACAGCCAGAGTAGGATTGGGATGGCACTCTACTTAAATATCATCCATTTCAATGATTATACAGTCAATAACAATTTTATACTTCATTCACAACAAAAAGTGGTAAATATTTGTCCTATTTTTATTGGCCAAAATTAACTTTTGACCATTGAAGTGAATGATATTTAAGAATGGCCATGGGCAACCTCCAAGGAAATTTTAATGTTTCACTATTGTGAATATCACCTGGATGCTATGAGTGTCAAATGTTTATGGTCATAAAGAATAGGTTAATGGGAACCACTACTAAAATAGATTAAATTGCTGTAAATATCACAGCTGAATCCGAATAAACCATCACATAGCAAGATAAATGTATTCAGTCATCTCTTTGGCTAAACAAACTTGAAAATATGTTCAATGATCAATGATCAAACTTTAGAGACATAATTTCAATCAGAAAGAGGGTAAAATTTCTTGTACCTTCCAGCAAAGTTGCAATCAACAATCGCCAGAGTCATAAGATCATCCATAACCCTCTTGTTTTAGGACTGCAAAAGAATAGCACAAAACAAAATGTTCAAAATAGACAAAAACACAACCATTCGTCTAATGCGAGAATTTATTTCATAACAAATTCCCATTATCGTCCTCCAAGAGACTAAGCACATTTTGTCAAACATATAGCATACCTTTACCATTCTGCTACATTCCGTTCAGGCGCTTTATCAAACAGATGGCATGTATTCTCCGTGCCAATGATTGAAAGGCTTCACATCCTTTTTCATAAAACCTAGATTCTTCTTTTTCCGGTGATTTCTGTCAAATCTCTTTATACACACTTCGAAGCATCCTGGCCTGGGGTTTTCATTGCCCTAAAAATTTAATTGAAAATTTGTCTTCCCTTTACATCAATCAAACTGGAAATAAATTAAAGGGAAACAAAAGAGCAGGAGGAAGGAGGCTTCGGAAGCGTGTACAAAGACATCAGCTTCAGTTTTATCAGATGGGGATTGAGATTATCAAGTCGATTTAAGAAATGGTAGGTATGAGTTTTCTACAATTCATGGAATATAGATAGAATAAAAGTACTTTTAAATTAAACTGTATGTATTTCTTTACTTTAATGCTTTGAAAAGACAAAAGTTTAAATATTTAAAATTCTTATATACAGTTGTGTATACCTCGACATTAACATCTTCCACAAAACTCATATGGCTTTATTGCAGAAGCGATCAAAACGCAGGTGTAAAGAAGGTAGTCCAGAGACGTAGGGCACATCAAGACCGGCGATCGAATCCGGCCGGCCGCTTCCAAGTACGCCAATAAGAAAATAACGAAGTAACACTCATTTCATTAATCAATATGTATGTATATGTTGAATTTCTTATTCAACAAAATTTCTTTTAAGTGGAATGGATTTGGGAGGTACCAATATTAAAAGTTACAATTTTAGTTGAAGTAATTAGTTCATAGGTTTTTATATGTGAATATTATAGTGTTTGTAATCGTTTCAAGTTGTAAAATTCATGTCAGAAAACTTTCTAAAGTCTCGGTTGTTCCTATCAGCATATTCTTTGAACCTCTTATGGGTGCAAGTGCCAGTATTAGGAGATAGTATTATGGTGATGAATCATCTTGAACAATTTCCTTTTCTTATTGTTCTTTAAATTGTTATGTATTATGTTGTGACATTTTGATCTTGATAATAATGTGTCATGAAAATATCAAATGCTGGTTTTTGCTTAGTATTTAAGGTTTCACATATTGATATGTATCGTCAAGTATTAGTAACTAATTTTCTTTTATGGTGTTAAACTTTATCGCTTTACTTGTGTGTTTTTATTATTGATATTCATTACTCTATAGAGCTTGTCTATCAAGATCTCTTCTACTAAACATAATTATTTCTGTTACATTCCATAATTTACCTAGAATATAATGTCGAGATGATATCCCACTCATGTTTAGTTGAATTTTGTTCGATAGTTTGAACATCCTCATCTTCCAAATCATTATAATTTTCAATGTCGTTTGAAATAATCTTCCACTCCAAATGCTATGGATTATAATTGAGTGACTTCTAATTTGATGTAATTGTATTATCACCAAGTCTAATATCTCTGTGTATATCGCAAAAAAGCTTGTAAAGCAATAATGACAACTAATAAAAAATTATTTTTCTAATTTGTGTGCACTTGTATGGTGGTAAACCCTAGGAATACTCTCACAATAGCTATCATACTCATCGCCTCCCATTTGTTATCTTTTATTTGCTTGGATTATATGTCCAAGACTTAACTACATATATAAATGAAACATTTTTTATTGCATATGGTCTATCCAAATATTCTTCAATCGAATGTTTAAGGTGACTTTCATCATCATGTTCATAGTTTTTTATTACTGGCTTAAACACCTCTCAAAAAACATTCAATGTTACAAATACTCTAGACTACTTTGTACGAATGATAACTCCAATAACAAATAACACGTTTCTTGTGTCTCAATTTCTCTTTTGATGAGAGTTTCAATTAGAAGTTTCTTCTATGCTCTTGATGTTGATTCACCACGATTTTCAATGTTGCAAACCACATTAACATTTAGACATACCCTTCATTTCATGGACTTGGGCCTCTCATACCTTCAAGTATTCTAAGGACATCCCCTAGAAACCTTGTTTATCCTAGCTTAAGACCATTTGGTTGTATATACTCATAATGCACCAATAAGCAGTTAGCCTCAGAAATTTACTCATTGTGCACATAAGTGCTTATGCCCTCTAGAAATAGATGTGCATGTCATATATGCTCTCCCCTCACACCTTTTGAGTGGTCTTGGGTGATCAAAAGCAATTAGTTTTCTTCATCATGGAACTTGCATGTTACACCTAAACAAAGGTAGCAAGGTGGGCTTACAAGCATATACACACCCATTTGAATAAACTAGGATTGTTGGCATGTTTGGTGTGTCTTCTAATTGTGTAAAACCTGTAAATTTTCCAAAATCCAAAATAAGAAGAAAAATATAAAAATTTCAAAAGTCCCCAAAAAATAAAAAATCTCCAAAATCTAAAAAATATAAAAAAAAATCCAAAAATAATATCCCAAGTACACTCTCATGTCACTTATAACTAGGTGTCAACCAAAACATGACATGAAATTCCTTGAAGAAAATCCTTTTCTTCTTGAGAACCCATGTGTCCAAAACATGTACCTAGTTGGAGAAACCTCTCATCAATTCCCACATAAAATCCAAGAAGATAATGATAGTGATAGCAATAGTCTTCCCAATCAAAGTGTGTATTCCTATCAACATCATGATTTCTTTACCTCTGAACAAGGATGTACCCTCATAGATCAATTCTTGCATCACAATAGGGATGACATGCTTAGGAGTCTTGTCAAATCAGGAGCAAATTGCCTATTGGTTATAATTTAGATAACCTTAATAACATCATAAACCAAGATCCCTCCAATCCAAATCCCAATACCACCAATGTCAATCAAACTCATGTGGACCTCAACAATATTATTCTAGAAGTATCTACTCTCAACATAAAACAAAAATCACAAGGTGATCCCCAACATCAAGGAAAAACTAAAGCCTCATCACTCAAATTGTTATGGCAACTGAATCCATTATACTAATCTAAACCCAGCAATCAAAATCCTCAACAAATTCAAACTACTCAAAATAACTAACCAACCAATCAAAATAATCAACAGATCCCAACCAATCAAAACAATCTACAGACTCAATCCAATCTAAGTCATCAACCAAGTCAATCTAATCTCAACAATGCAACATACATGTAGTATGTGCATAATCACAACAAGAAAAATAGCCAATCACCAACCCCTAATACACCATTTGACTAAGAATGGCAGGCCATGAAGGACACCATAAGAGCCTTACAAGAAGGAAACCAAACTCAACATAATGGATACACATTTGAAGAGTTATGTCCTTATCAACTAGATAGATCCATAACACAAATTCCTTTTCCTCAACATTTTGAGATTCTAAAGTTTGATAAGTATAATGGGAAATGGGATCCTCAAGAATATGTTAAGGAATTTTTGATGGCTAATCAAGAGGTTACTTTCAATGACAAGTACTTGCTTAAACTATTCCCACGCAACTTGAATGGTTTTTACATTTACCTAAAAATACCATCACTACATTCAAAGATTTAGCTAAAAGATTTGTTGTACGTTTTTCATAAAATGTAGAACACAAACTCACCATGATGAACCTTTGTAAGACCAAACAATAAAATGGGGAAAGTTTCTCTTCTTTTACAATGATGGAGAGGTTTAGCAAGTCAATTCCCTTGGCCAATAACTAAAAAATAATTGGTCAATATTTTTATTGCAAATTTGAACCAAGAAATGGCATTTCACCTGCAAGTCCATTGTGTTTCTAATTTTGATGAAATTATCAAAAAAAGTGTACAAATAAAAAAAACCCTAATAGCTAAAGGACTTGTGAAAATCTTTTCAAAGATCAAACTCAATTTGAAAAATTCAAATTCTTTAGCAAAAACAAACATGTAGTAGGTGATGGTGTTACTGATTCAAAACATGTTCAAGCTATCCAAAACACCCCTATCATAACACTTTTTGTTGGACAACCAAAACAAGACATGAAACCTAGACAATATACACCTCTTGGTGAGCCATTAAAGGTGGTATTTCATAAATTGGTCAAAGCAAACATGATCGTCTTTCCATCTACCAAATCATTCAATGAAAGTAAGTATAAGCTAGCTTGGTATAAGGTGTTGGAGCAACCAAGATCACTTGCAAAATCAAGAATACTTCCACAAATGAATATGAGAAAAATAAAGCCAATAACTATCAACAAGCATCCAAAATGTGGAGCATAAACATATATTAACCTCACTTAATAATTTACATAAGAATGCCTGATTATATAGGCATGGATGAGGCAATCCACCTTTCATGTGGATTGACAAGTGCCCCATGATGTGGCATATACACGTAGACAAGTGTCCTATAGGTGTCGACCTTTGGATTACTTGGAATGTGAAAACCAACAACCTTTTAACCAAGTCATCAACCTTGGTGACAAGTGTTGGGTGACTACAAAAGTGCCTTTTGAGGTGAGATGGAAAGTCTTCCAACCTCAAAAGGTATGCACATGAGGTTTACCAAACAACTAGGTAACCTCTAAAGGTTTAAAAAGTTGCACATTCAGTTAGATAAAATGTTATCTAACCTCATCAACCTAAGTACACTTAAGCTATAGTGAATTAACAAATTATTCACTCTAACATAAGGAAACAAAATATTGTGAGTACCACAAGATCAAAGTACATTCTACTAACCGATGCATGGAATTGAAAAACTATGTCTAAGACCTCATTGATAATGGGGATGTTGAGATAGAAGGGGCTACATAATTATCACCAAATAAATAATTAGGGATATATCAAGACCCCTTTCTGAAACATGACCAAATGCATCAATCATCAAACTAAAGCCAAAACACCTTTGGTAATAATATTCGTTATAATAAACTTTCCTATACATATGATTATGTAGTGGGCCATATCCATCATTTTGAAAACCAAATAGCCACAATCAAGATCAAACCCCCTACTTGTGTTGTTACCACAAGATGTAGCAAATTCACTATACAAGGGCCTCCCCCATATACTCCCAAGAGTTAATACAATCTCATCGATCAATTGGAGAGGACTCCAACACAAATATCAATCATGGAGCTTCTAAAAACATTCAATGTTCATAAGGATGTATTGCACAAAGTCCTCCAAAATTCAAGAGTCCCAAATGATATTTACCCCTTACAATTCCAAGCTCTTGTAGGGCATCTATCCTCAAATTACCATCTCACCTTTAGCCAAAGTGACATGCCTTATAAAGATCCATCTCATAACCTTCCTCTATATCTTGAAGTAATTGTCTCCAAACATAAAATCAAAAGGGTGCTTGTGGATAATGGGGTTGGTTTGAATATTTGTACTTTGAAGCTGATTTGACAACTTAAGTAATTAGAAGAAGCTTTTAATATTAATACAATCACCATCAAAGATTATGACAGTGTAAAATGAGAGTCAGTTGGAGAAATTATGCATCTACCCCTTGAGGTGGGGCCTACCATACAACAAACCTTATTATATGTCATTGATCTTTATCTCCCCTACAATATCCTTTTGGGTCATCCATGGATCCATGCAATGCAAGTCATACCCTCCACCTTCCATCAATGCATCAAATTTCCACACTTAGGCATTGAAGTAATAGTTTATGCCAATCCTCAACCTCTTCAGTATTGTAAAATGTTGTAAATTCACTATCAAAATATTAATCATTGTCCCTTTACTGATGCTACCTTAAATCCTAAGCCCACACAATCATCTTCATACATCAATCCATCCAACCTTACATATACATCTATTGCATCACATCCTAAATCCCATATCAAGATCATTGACAAAGGTTGTGGAGAGTATGAGATCCATGATTCCTTTCATATAGGCAAACTTCGCCTCTCTCCTTGATCTTTTGGCAAGCCTAGTAACAATTTGAGGAAATAATAGATCTTAGTTTAGTATGGTTTGACTACCTTCATAATACATGGGTTTATAATAGATGAAGAAATAGAGGATGTAAAAGGCTCTTGGATCGATGAGGAGAATGAATTTGCATCCTATTTTGAAAAGAAAAAATATTCTATACCCAGTAGAATATGAAAAAATATGAATTACAAAGGGAAAGGCCTTGGACATCATGAACAAGGCATTCTAGAACTTATGAGTATACATAAGAGTACAATAATCTAGGAGCTAGGATATATCCCCTATGATGAGCAATCCAACGAGGTCAGTGATACTTCTAAAGTTGTTAGGAATGCTTCTTACAATATTGAACACATTGAAACAAAGTCCATTCATGAGCCCTACAAAGACCTTTCCACAACTAATATGGTTGATGACATTGTCATTCTTACCATCTCAATTACCCTAACCTTATTAACTGGGACCAATAAGAACCCATATCAAATTTAGAATCTTAGATACATTTGAAAATGAGGAAGCACTTGAAAAATTCATGGGACTTCAACATAACATGTTGTCAGGGGATCACAAGAAAGGTTTTGAGATTATTTCAAACACATGTGCATACTTAATAAAAAAAATCAAAAGAAAGTAAAAGAGCAAAATGAAGAAAAAAGTGAAAATCAAGATAATGTAGACATGTCCATTGGTGAAAACCCCTTTGGGGCGCTAATGGATGAGGAGCTCAACCTTCCTTTTGCACCTACGCACCTATAGGATGAGTTGCATCATTAGTTGAAGAAGTTGTGGAAATTGATCTTGGCATAGGAGAAGATAAAAATATTACTCACATGGCTGCAACTTTAAATCCTACAAAAAAGGAAAACATGAGTACTAAACTCAAGAGATTTAGAGACACATTTTCTTGGTCATATGCTAACATGCCTAGGTTAGACCCATCATTGTGGTACATCATCTTTTTGTACATCCAAATGCTAAGCCTATGAAGTAGAAATTAAGTAAAATGCATCCCAAAAATGGCCTTCTCATCAAATAGGAATTGCAAAAGCTGCTAGAGGTGGGTTTCATTTGGCCCATTGACTATTCTAACTAGATATTAAACATTGTCCCTATAAGCAAGAAGCCCAAAGGAATCTGTGTGTGCATAGATTTTATAGACCTTAACAAATCATGCCTAAAGGATTATTTCCCTTTGCCAAATGTTGACATGATAGTTGATCTCATAGTAGGATATGAAATGTTGTCACACATGGATGGATTTTTTGGCTATAATCATGTGTATGCTAAAATATGAAACAAAATAAGGAACAATGCATCAACAAAGCACTTATTTCATATCTAAGAACACCTATGATTAAGCAAAGGGTTAGCAAAATCTAATGAAAACATAGAAAGATCTCACCAAATACTAGCCCTTGTTGCACCAAGAAATGGTGGTTGTGCTCCAATTGATTCTTAATGTTGAGATTTTGATTATTGATTGCTCACTTGGACATCATGACATTACATTCAAAAGTGTCTTGTGCAAATGGCTTGATTGAGGATTAATTTATAGATTTTTGGATGGTATGATGGAGGGCTAGAATTTGATTAAAAATGGATGGCTATGATTGAATGAGACAAATTAGGGCAAGGTTAGAAGCTTCTAGGGAATTCTATAAGGATGGATGGCTAAGATTAAAGATAAATGGATGGATAGGATTAAGTGAGAGGAATTAGGGCAAGGATGGAAGCTTCTAGGGCTTATCCTTAAATGTGAATGGCTAGTATTAAAAGATGTAGTATGGAAATAAATGATGGAGATATAAAGTTAGTTTGACTTTTGTGAGAGTGTTTAGGTTCAATGAATCTAGACAACCTTTAGTTAGTCATGTGACTTCTTGAATTTTTAATTCATTTATTTGTGGATAATGGATAAGAATGGAATTTAATTAGGATAAAAGGGGATTAAAATGGGATTTAGGATTTTAGGATTAATTAATCAAATAATAAAATTAATTAATTAATTAATTATGGAGAGGGATGTGGGAAAATTAGATTAATTAAGTAAATATAATTTATTTAATTAATTTGATGATGGAGGGGATGTTAAACGTATATTCCTAATTAATTAGTATTAAAATTAATGTGTTTAAGGTGGGATTAGGATGGTGTCGAAAGGTGTCAAAAGTGGTGTTATATGTGTTGTTAGGATGTGGTCAATTTTAGGTGTCTACATTTTTCCCCTCTTTGAGATGATGTTGCAACTAAGAGAAGTAACATCATTTCAAAGAAGATAAGATATGGATTGTTGGCAACATTGTTAAGAGACACTGCTACTATGTTGGAGATTTGATGTTGTCATTGATGGAAACAACTAGATATGGTTGGAGCCAGTTCTTGAGACAGGTTATGCATAGTATTTTTGGTCCGGTAAGAATAACTTAGTCAAATTGACTAAGTGTTGGCAGAGCATTGAGTCAGTGATAGAGAATTGATTGATACTCCTCCACAGATGAAGACTTTGGTTTGCAGTTCTGGTATGTTGCATATAATTGTTTGATGGTATTATATTCCAAGTTTCATGTCCTGACAATCTTTGAAAGTCATAATGTGAATTGCCTAAGTCTGAGCAAGCAAAGTCTAGTTATAAACAGTGTAGATCACCTGAGTATTTCAGACTGCATTCATCCGCTATTGCTTGTTTCGATGTGCGGTTTGAAGGTGTTGTAAACACAGATGAGAAGTATCTAATTCCATATTTGCAAATTTTGAAGTTCTCCAGACGATCATCTACAAGCTTCTAAGTATCAGCATTCAGCTTGACAATGTTTCACAAACACAGAGTCATCAGTTCAGAGATCTGCATCTCGCCATATAAGAATATTATGATCTGTGGTTATGAAGGTATGATTGGTGGTGCATAATAAATGTTTGATATGAGCTTTGGAGTCCAATGTGGTCCGCATAAGAAGTTGTGATATGACAGACAACATGGTTAAGTGTATACTCAAGTATAAGGCCGACACACAGTTGGATCGATGTGCGGTAAAGATATATTATTTAGATCGTCATCATAAGTGGTTCTATAATACGTTCAAACCTATGTGAAGGTTCTTAAATGATTGTATGGATTCACATTGCTGATTGTGCAAAGGATCAAGTTGACAAGGTATAATTTTTGTGTACATGTTTCATATCTGGCATGCTGACCTAGTTTTGAGTTAAATCTTGTTGCAGATATATATATATATATATATATATATATATATATATATATATATATACTTGATAGATTTCAATGTTGAAGACATGTATGATGTGAATGTGTTGCGAAGTAGTTGTGTATGCGATTCTTGTGATCCAAAAAATACAGTAAGGGTTCAGAAGTCTAAAGAACAGAGCATATGTGAGCAGGATAGAGAAATAGGGCAGACATGATGACCTTTGAATCTTTGTATTGAGATATCAATGGAACTATATTTCAGCATAATGTAGATGTATTTGTAACAGTTCTTTCTTGGTAGTGAGCCACCCTTTCTTTATCTTCTTTTCTTTATGGCAGTGAGCCTATTGCAGTGAGCACCTCTTTGGACAGTGAGTCCTTGGGCAGTGAGCCCTAAGGGAATGAGCCTTCCTATAATCCAGTATTGATATTATAATATATTGTGAGCTAACACTAACCATGGTTTTTCCCTCTTTGGGTTTTCCACATAAAAATCATGGTTTCTATGTGTTATGACTTTGTGGTTGTTCTTTTTATGTTTATTTTGTTTTCATGTTATTGAATTTGGTAAATAGATTAAAGAACATGTGAAGGAATGGTTTTATAGAATACTGATTCACCCCCACTCTCAGTATTCCTTGTATTCAACAATTGGTATCAAAGCAAGGTTTCTTGGAATAAGCCTAACAACTTAAGGAAGATCTAGGAAAGTGTACACATGGCAGCCATAAGGTATCCTGCTCCAGGCAGTGTCACAATTGATGATTGCACATATGTCAGTAACCAAGAATTGAAAAATGCTCTTGAAGATCTTGATAAGTATGAAGCAAATATCTGGGATTTGAAGGAGGATGTCAAAGAAGCTGATGAATGCATCCTAAAGCTAAGAGAGCAAGTCAAGAGATCAAAGGAAAGGAACAAAGAGCTAAGTGAACAATTGAAAGCAACAAATGAAACCCTAAGCAATTTATCAATGATGGTTGAGGAGAAAGAAGAGATAGAGGAGCATTTAAATCAACCTATAAAAGACAAGTCTAAAGAATGTGAAAAGTTGGCAAAAGATGTTGTGCTTCTGAAGTATGATCTGGAAGTAGCTAATAGCTATAAAGAAAAAGTTCAAAATAAGGTCTGCAAAGCTTGATGAGTTGATTAATAGCCAGAAAAGCCCAGATGACAAGCAAGGCTTGGGTTTTGAAAAAGAAGAAAGCTCTAAATCAGGACAAGTTAATGCTAAGATGAAGAGAGTCAAAGGCAACCAATTCTAGAATTAGAGAAACAGACCTAGAAGACCTCCAGTCAGGCAACCAAATGCTCAAAGGTATCCATCTTTCAATGGCTATTGTTTTAACTGCAATAAGTTTGGTCATAAGGCTACTTAGTGTAGAAGAAGAAGAAATCAAAATGTCCCATCATTCTCTAGTCAATGTTTCAATTGCAATAGAGTTGGTCATAAAGCAAATGAATGTAGGAGTTTGATAAGGAATGGTGTTAACAATGTAAGAAATACTCAATCTTTTAATGAAAAATGCTTTTCATGCAATAGATTTGGGCATATGGCTAACCAACGCAAATCAAGAATGAATCCAATCAATGGAAGGAACCAAGGATAAAGGAATATTATTTGCTACAACTGCAACAGATCTGGACATGTTGCAAAATTTTGTAGAAGCAAGAATGTGAAAAGAAACTATTTTGTAGAAGAGAAGAAAATATAACAGAGGGAAGATAAGGGAAAGAACAAGGTTGATCTGACAGAAACCAAGAAGGAAATGAGCAAGATCTAGATTAAGAAGGATGTAAAAGAGGTCAAGGATGGATCCGCACTAGCTTCTGGTGCAGATACTTCCTCTGGGAAGTAAATTGGGAGCTCTGGCCCAGGGGGAGCTTTTATTGAATATCTCGATCCCCTAGCCAGATAGTGGGTGCTGACATCCAGCACTAAGGTATGAGTTAAAGAAGTATTGGATGAATTAATTGAAGAAGAAACTGATAGAAAAAGATCTAATGCGGCACATTATGGAGCAATCTTGATCAACTGTGCTTAATAGTGAAGTGTTTGACAACTTTTTGGAAAACAACTTTTATGGCAATTAGGTTTTGGTAAACAAAGGTTTAAAAGAGTTGCATGGGAAGGATTAATCACTTTGCATTTGAGTTTTCAAGTATCTAAGGAGAGTAGAAGTGAAAGCCAAAGCGACATCAACAATTTCTAGTGATTTTAAGCAAAGAAAACCCTAATTTGCAATAAAGAGGTATTTACAGTTTGAAACTCTATTGTGAACTTGTTTAAATCATTGCGGAAATGGTAACACCACAAGTAATCGATATGATCACTGAGAGAACTTGACTGAAATTAAAGAAACATCCATTCAAATCCACAGAAGTTGACCCTAATGGTGTGTTTTCAGGAATGTCATATGGTGTAATGCATGAAGAAGACATTAGGGCATATATCCATGTTGCCCTAGAAGAACATGGAGGTAGCCAACTTATAGATTTGCACCTAAAACATCTAATTGGTGATGATTTTAATTTGAAGGAAGAATATAAGGCATTGGAGAAAAAAAATCATACAATATATAGACTTTCCAACATTTGCAGAGGATGAATGGGTTCGGTATGTGCTCAGCAGAATTCATGATGAATTTATATGGCTCGAAGAACCCTTCATGATTACAAAGGAGGCTATAAGGGCTATAACAACATTGAACTCTACTAGAATGGTGCCCGTGCTAAAGGTTGTAAAGAATAGCACTATGATGGAGGCCACCGGAGCTCAATTCGACAAAAGGGCATTGACAGTTAACACAATTGAAGATCATGCAGTAAGGTTTGCATCGATGGTAATTAGATATAAGATATACTTCACAAACTAGGAGAACTATGTCTCTAGTATAGCCATCTATACTGTCTATGAGATGGTTAAGAAGAATGTTGATTATGATCTCTGTGAGTTTCTTTGGCAACAATTGATGCAAAATCTGAAGAAAAGCAAAGAGTCTAAATATCCCTTCAAATATGGTACGTTAATTCTCTGCCTATTCTTCTATTTTATGAAAAAGTTGCCCAGAATGAGAAATTTGATCTAGTTTGGTAATGAATCTATTGCCACACAAATTATAAATCATTTGAATAGCCTAGGCAGTCGTGATGCATAGAATGAAGCCCTATGGGGCTATTTCAAAAACTTTCAAAAGGCCATGCAATCAAGGGAAAGAATGCCTAAGAAAATTATGGAAAAGTACAAAAATGACATATGCTTTATTGTAAATAAGGATCAATGCATGATGGTGGCTGTGGAGCCAAGGACAGTTTGGACCCTTCCAATGGGCTATGAAGTAGTTGATAATGTGTTGAATGACTATGCTGAACTCATGTTGAGTAAGCCCAGAGATCCTATAGAAGAAAGATTTGGCACCTATGAAGAAATCTTTGTCAAAGCTCATGTTGAACTAAGAAAGCCTGGAAGTATAAAGAAGGCTAGAAAAATGGCAGAAGAATATGTCTAGAGCAAGGGCTTCACCAAAGAATAGATTGTTGAAACAAGAGAAAAAGTAGAAGCAGCAAGGGCAATTGAAGAGAAGTAAGGTGAACCTGAAAAGGCTCCCGAAAAACCTGAGAAGAAAGAGAAGGAGCCTGCAGTAATAAGGAAAAGAACAAGAGTTTCAACCTCTACTCAAACTGCAACTGCATCCTCCGGTCCCACACCTTCTGTGAGTGTGGAAGCACCTGCAAAGCAAACTACTACAAAAGAGAACAAGAGAATGAAAACAAAAAGAAAAAGGATGTATGTTACTGTAGGAGATGATAATGAGGAGACTGAGATAGATGAAGAGGTAAAGAAAATGAAGACTAAGGCCAGTGAAGTCTGAAAGAGCAAATAGGACAAGCCCTCCAATAAGAGTAGAAACAAGAAAAAGCCAAGACGAATAGAGCCTAAGAAAGCAAAAGCTACAATAAATCTGGAAGATGTCCTAAATGTTATGGGAGCCCATGGAAATCTAAAGCCTATAGCATAATTGTATGATGATTACAGTGATGTAGACAAAGACATCATAGAGACTATTGTGGTTAGATTCTTGGAAATGTACAACAAATCCCTTATTGAGGTAATCATTGATCTCCCTGACAACTTGGCCAACATTATGTCTGCAAGAAAGGAGGTAGCAATGGAAAAAGATGTAGAATTAAGAGAGCATCCATTGATACAATTGTGTCCAGACATAACTGTTAAGGAGAAAACAAAAGTCACCAAGACAATTGGAAGAATGCTTGACATAAAGACAAGGACTACATTATGATGTCTGGAGACAGAAAAATTGGTAGAGGATACATAAAAAGTAACTCTCAATGTCTTAAGAGAGTTCAACATCCCAACAATCTATGACAAGGAAGAAACAAATGTTGGTGATGACAATCCACTTCTGGAAATCAGCTTTGAGCTAGACTTGAATCAAAAAAAGACTCCTCCGGTAAGCCTTGGAAAATATGAAGAGATGAAGGATCAAGAAGAGGATAAAACTTATGAGAATGCTGAAATCCCTCCAGAACAAAATGTAACTAGTGATCAAGAAGAGCAAGAAGGAGATAAGACTCTTGAGAGTACTGAAGTTCCCCTGGAGCAAACTAAAAATGTTGATCAAGGAAATCAAGAGGATGAGTAAGCTAAGAAGAGCCCTTCTCTGGAACATAAAACTGATGAGCAAGAAGCTGAGGATCAAGATCCTTTAGAGCAATCTAAAGAAGAAGAAATGACAAGAGACATTGTTGCAGTTACACAAGACCCTGTTGAGTCAGTTAGAGAGTTCTTGGAAAAATAACAAGAAGCTCAGTTTTAGGACTCACTTGAGTTACTGCAAGGACCAATAAACTTAGCCTCAATGTCACCTCTGCAGAAATTCAAATTAGTGTCAATTGTTCAGCCAAAGCTTAGGAAGAAATCCTAAGGTCTCATATTCAAGATAGTGATCTTATTGGTGAGGCATCCACTATTTTAGAAAAGTTGATGCCTAGGTTGCAAAAGGACACATCTCTTGCCCCAACTAAACAATTCAAAATGCTATTAACTTCTGTAAGTTCACATTTTGAATCTTTTGAAAAAGTTGCAGCTATTAAGGTTAGGGTAGAAATAAGTGATAAGAGGCTAGTTGAGCTAAAGGATAAGTTAGCCAAGGATACAATTTTGTTAGATAATAGCATCAAGAACATAGATACTGTTATTAAGGATGCTAGTGATATATACAAATTTTGTCTAAAATGGCCTAAGACAACAAAGGAAATGAAGGAGAAAATAGATGACTTGGAACTTCAATTGATAAAAATCTCAGAAACATTTGATCCTAGATTTGACTCCATCAGCAACAAATTAAAGAAGAAATTGAGGGCATTCATGCAAATATAAGCAGTCTATAGAATAAGAAAGAGGCCAGTAAAAGCAGAATGTGCCAAGTCAGAGAAATAATAGAATCCAAGATTGACTCTATGACGGGTCTTCTAGAAGAGGCAACAAAGGTAAAGGCAATAACTGATGTGCCTACCATAGTAGACAAAGCATAGGAATTAGTGTTTCAAGTGAATGGAAACATTCAAATTTTGAGCAATGCCAAGGCCAAATGGGATGGAGAGATAGCTCAATTAAAAGTCATATACTCAGACATCCTCTCCACCTGTACATATGCGGACAAGTATAACAATTTTGCACTTTTGACACCATTTTGTTACTTATACATACACCTTTGCCATTGATATCAAAGGGGGAGAAGAAGAACCAGTGAAAAATGGCCAAACATCTTAAGGGAAGAAGAAAATATAGAGTGTACATAGTAAGGGGGAGTAGTGTGAGCATTTTTCACTAAGTTTTGCCATCAATGCCAAAGGGGAGATTGTTGGCAACATAGTCAAGAGACACTATTGATATATTGGAGATTTGGTGTTTTCATTGATGGAAACAACCAAATATGGTTGGAGGCAGTTCTTGAGATAGGTTATGCATAGTATTTTTGGTCCGATAAGAATAACTTAGTCAAATTGACTAAGTGTTGGTAGCTCATTGAGTCAGTGACAGAGAATTGATTGATACTCCTCCATAGATGAAGACTTTAGTTTGTGGTTCTGGTATGTTGCATATAATTGTTTGATGGTATTATATGGCAAGTTTCATGTCCCAACAATCTCCAGAAGTCATAATGTGAATTGCCTAAGTCCGGGTAAGCAGAGTCCAGTTATAAACAGTGTAGATCACCTGAGTATTTTGGTCAACATTCCTCCGCTATTGGTTGTTTTGATGTGTGGTTTGGAGGTGTTGTAAACACATATGAGAAGTATCTAATTCCATATTTATAGATTCTGAAGTTCACCAGAAGATCATATACAAGCTTCTAAGTATCAACATTCAGCTTGACAGTGTTTCACAAACATAGAGTCATCAGTTCAGAGATCCACATCTCACCATATAAGAATATTATGATCTACGATTATGAAGGTATGATTGGTGATGTATAATAAATGTTTAATATGAGTTTTGGAGTCCAGTGTGGTTTGCATAAGAAGTTGTGATATGACAAACAACATGGTTAAGTGTATACTCAAGTATAAGGCCAACACACAGTTGGATCGATGTGCAGTAAAGATATATTGTTTAGATCATCATCATAAGTGGTTCTATAATAGGTTCAGACCTATGTGAAGGTTCTTGAATAATTGTATGGATTCACATTGCTGATTGTACAAAGGATCAAGCCGACAAGGTATAATTTTTGTGTACATGTTTCATATCTGGCATGCCGACCTAGTTTTGAGTTAAATCTTGTTGCGGATATATATATATATATATATATATATATATATATATATACTTGATAGATTTTGATGTTGAAGACATGGATGATGTGAATGTGTTGCGAAGTAGTTGTGTATGCGATTCTTGTGATTCAAAAAATACAGTAAGGGTTTAGAAGTCTAAAGAACAGAGCATATGTGAGCAGGGCAGAGAAACAGGGCAGACATGATGAAGACCTTCGAATCTATATATTGAGCTATCAATGGAACTGTATTTCAGCATACTATAGATGCATTTGTAATAGTTCTTTCTTGGTAGTGAGCCACCCTTTCTCTATCTTCTTTTCTTTATGGTAGTGAGCCTATTGCAGTGAGCACCTCTTTGGATAGTGAGCCCTAAGACAATGAGCTTTCCTATAATTGAGTTTTGATATTATAATATATTGTGAGCTAACACTCACCGTGGTTTTTCCCTCTTTGGGTTTTCCATGTAAAAACATTGGTGTCTATGTGTTATGACTTTGTGGATGTTCTTCTTATGTTTATTTTGCTTTCACATGTTATTGAATTTGGTAAATGGATTAAAGAACATGTGAAGGAATGGTTTTATAGAATACTGATTCACCCCCCTCTCAGTATTCCTTGTATTCAACATGGATTCCCCAGCCACTTGGAAGAGGACTAACGAGGAGGAATGATGAAAAGATGGGATGCCCCCTTGAGAGGATAGGTGGGTTTGAAGAACACAAGTATGCTCTTGAACTGGATGGGATTGATTGGTTGAGGGAATGAAGGAGAGAGGGGTAATGGATGAGATGAGTGAATGATACATCATGTTGCATTGGGTGAGTAACCATGGAGTTTGATATAGCACTAGACATTATGCACCAAGGTCTAAGACCAGGGTGAAGATGTGTCTTGTGCATAAAGGACTGACTCAAAAGAAAATAAAAGAGGTCACAAGAAAACATATGTCATATGGCATCATGATATGGAAGACCATGATGTCATTGTAGTGGTATGCTACAAAGGATGATAAAGACGTCCATAATAAAAATGATAACACACACATGCAAGAAAGCAAGCATGCACAAATGATAAAAATAAAAACAATGTTATCACCCCTATCAAGCTAAAAAATAATAATTGATTGATTGATGATGAGGATAGTGTTGTTGATGTGGGAACAATATATCCTGAGAACAACATGAGGATTGGGAATGATATATCCTAACAATGATTGTTGATGATGATAACCTTGTTAATGTGGGAACAATATATCCTAAAAATAACATGAGGATTAGGAATGATATATCCTGATGATGATGATGATGATTTGAGCTGATCAAGTTTGTAGCAAGGCTATGAACAAAACCAACAGATGTTGTAGGATGATTTGTTGATATTGCTTGGCTAGATTGGTGTGGATTAAGGACTACTCACACTTAGATTTATTTCTTTTCTTTTTGTGGGATGGTTACATTGGATTGCATTTGGATATCCTTTTGCTAGATACCAATGACAAGGGAAAACCAAGTTTAGGAGAAAGTATGAATGGAGGATTGGATGGATGGATTAAGGGATTATTGATAATGGATTGGGAGATGCATGGTGGATGGATGGAGGGGTTCATAATGTGATCTCTAAGGACTATGTCGTATAGGAATAACATGCCTCATTTGAGATATTACACTCAAGACTCTATGCTACAATGCTTAGGATGATAGGGTGATACGATTTGTTGTAAGAGATTGGGTATATCAAGAGATGTCTAAACCATGTTTCAATATTATGCCCCTGTCCTTATCTAGGTAAAAAATAGGGAGGATGGATTGGGAAGATGATGGGATATATGTAGATATGATGGGTGAGAATGATAGGATGACAATGATAGGATGGGATAGATGAGACAACTTGCCCCCAAGTGCAAGGTACATAGACACTTAATTTACGCATGATGCCCATGAATAGGTTTTCATCGTGGTACTTATCCAAGGTGCCATGAAATAGTTTTCACCATTGGATGAATGATTTCTCTTTACTATTTTGATTTTTTATTTATTTTATTTTATTTTATACTTTATTGATTGGATAGCATTGATAGCTTAATTTTCAAAGGATCTTCACATGTCCTTGTCTATTTGAGATAGTTGATGTAGATGCTCTTATCATAACATGCCAATAGTGACCTTCTTGGAGTATTTTCTTTGTCAGGATTAAAGAGCTCTTATACAATCCTTTGATGTTGTTGTGATCCTCATTTATAACTATATTGGACTTATCTAAATGTTTACATTTTGATAGGGTACCATCATAGCCCTTATGATAAAGCATAGCTGCCACAATGTGACACATTTGGGAGTTGGGGTTTTCATATTTGAGGCATGATTTTAGATTGGGATGGGGGATGTTGGATGTGGAATTACATGATTGAGGTGGGTAGGATTTAAGTGGATGGATTAGTGATTTAGGTTGGGTTGGAGGATCCTTGACTTGCCATACTTGGGATGGTGGATGATGGATTATGGATTTTGGATTGGGATGGTGATTAGGACCAACATTTGTATATAATTTGGGAGGTGGTGGACACCTATTATATGTTAAATTCTTATATGTATTATGTGTTGGGAGTGATGATAAGATTGAAGGTGGAGAACACCTATTATATGTGACCTGCATCTTTCTTTATGGCTCCACATTTTGTGTGATTATTGGATTTGGATATTTTGCATTGCTTGGTTTGATTGATTCATTTTGCTTTGGGACCCATATTACTATTATATTTCCTCCTTGATTTTTGGATGCATTCGTATTTGATGTTTCATTTGGATATGTTGCTTTGTATGCTTTAGAATTGTGTTGGTCCCAATTGATAAGTTTGGGATGTGGAGGATAAACTTAATGGTAGGAATAGTGGAGGTGGAATGGTTGTTGGTAACAAGCTTGTTGTAGGGGCTATGAATGGTCCCTATCTCAATGCTTTCATTGGATGAAGTTGCCTCAATGATCATTGAAGTTTCACTAATACCATCAGATTGTTTAGATGATTGATATTTGATGCCTTGACCGTGACTAATGTAGATTGGGTTAGGCTCTAGAATGTTGTGCTCATGAAGGCCTAATCCTTTTCCTTGATAGTTCATGCTTTTACATATCTTTTTTATAATAGGATATTTATTGTTTTCGAAGCACGATGCTAGCCCATTAGTATGTCTCCAAGAACTATTAGAACTTGAAATTGTCCCCTCCAAGAGAAAACTTGACTTTATGAAATTAATAGATCCTAGTTGATAAGATGCTTGTGCTTTCTCATTAGGTACACTTGTCATTCCTTGATCATTGTTTGTGCTTGTTGTGCCTTGATCATTGTTTGTGCTTATCATCCCTTAATCATTTGAATGCTCAATGCTAGCTTTCTCATTGATATGTTTGATATGAGCAATGTCATTTACTTCATTGTCTATGTGCTCATGGGGATCAAGTGTTGCATCACAGGATGTTGTTAGATGATAGATAGGACTAGTTGGATGATGAACAAGAGCAGTGTCGGTTTCTTGATCATGGATGGTGTAAAGTTGGGTAGTGTTAGAAATGTAGGTGCAAACCACACAATAGAAATATGATTCAAACCTTATTAATTTCCTCTAAATAATGTAGAATCAATGGAGATTGCAATAGAAATAAAACCCACTACACAGAAATAACATGCATTAAGAATTAATGGTGTTTTGAAATAAGGGGTGATGATCTAGGATATTCATTAAGCCTCTCATCATTGGGATATTCATCTTGATCTATAAGGCTATCAACATCATCAAGATAGTCTACAAACTCTCATCATAATTGTCAAGTTGAGGACCTCCTTTGATTGTGATTTTGGGTTTTGCATGGTCATTATTTTGTGTAGGTTGTTGATATGGATGTTGGATGATATGTGACTTGGAGTGAGAGGTTGTTGATATGGATGTTGGATGATATGCGAAGAAGTGGGATATTGTTGATATGGATTTTGATGGATCTTAAAGATGTGGGAGATTGTGGATACATTTTTGAGGGATATTTGGAGAAGCCAGAGTTTGTTGATATGAATGTTGGATGATATTTGAAGAAGTGGGTCAAGTTGGTACATGTTTTGAGGAATATTCGAGGGAGTGGGAGATTGTTGATATGGATGTTGGATGTTATGTGAAGAAGTGGGATATTGTTGATATGGATTTTGAGGGATATTTGGAGATGTGGGAGATTTTGGATACATGTTTTGAGGGATATTTGGAGAGGTGGAAGTTTGTTGATATGAATGTTGGATGATATTTGAAGAAGTGGGAGGTTGTTGATACACATTGTGAGGGATGTTGGAAGGAATGGGAGATTGTTGATATGGATGTTGGATGACATTTAAAGAAATGGGAGGTTGTTTATATGGATGTTGGATGATATTTGAAGAAGTGGGAGGTTGTTGATATGGATGTTGGGGAATATTCATGGGATAGGTTGATGTGGGATTGGCTTGATATGTAGATTAATTAGGTTGGTATGATAGTAATATGGGTTGGTATGGAGTTATTCGTTGAGGAATAGAGAAATATAGGAGTGATTGAATGGAATTTGTCATTGGTGAAAATGTGGGAACATATTAGTGGGATGTCATAGAAGGGATTGTGATTTGTGAGGGAAGTGATGAAGATTGACTTTGTTGATGTGAATTAAAAGATGAAGTGGGATTATGAGGAGGTGGAGGTGGTAAGACACTACCACCCACATGTTGATCATTATGGTGGGTGATATGGTCATGAGTTGGGCGTTTAGATGAATGGTCCAAAAGGTTTTCAAACGTAGGTGGTGATGATGAATTAGGATGGATGGGATCTTGGAGTTTTGTCATGTCAAAGTTATGAGGGAATGTAGCCCCTTCCTTAATGAGATATTCTATGAGAGCATCTTTATTACACATATTTTTTGATATATTCCATGAATTTATGTGAGTACCTAGGTTGGTTGACAAGGCTTCCATGCTCACTTTATTATTAGAACAACCATTAGGTGAAGAGGATCCACTTTGTGCATGAGGATCCATGTTATTCTTGGTTTGGAATCTAGTTATGGGGGGAATGAAATGATGATGTGACTAGGGTGATGTGGACTTGAGAATGAGTTGGTGACAATTGATATGGATTGGGTTGTGGAAGATTTGGGTGTTGGTTGATTTGATTATGGATGATGATGATAATTTGGGGAAAGTGACTTGTGAATGAATTTGGATTGGATTTGGCTTTAAAAACTTGACAAATCTTGATGATGTTGCTAAGGTTGATTAATTTTAGATTTTGGGTTGGATTAGATGGTTTATGAATGGAGATTGGATTTGATGGTTGAAATTCTATGAACAGTGATTGGACTTGACTTGATTTAATTGATTCTTAGTGGTTTTTAAAGGTTTGATGGATTTGGTTTTGGTTGATTTAGATGAGGCAATAAGATCATAGATTATTTGGCTTGGTGGATGTGGTTAAGGATGTGAATCAAATGATTGGATTTGGGATGAGGATTAAGATACAAGGCCCTGTTGGATAATAATGATTTGATTTGGTTCAAATGGATGGGGATTGGTTTCTATACTTAAGATAGGCTATGTTCTTAAATAAATAGTTTGATTTGGAAATAATTAAGGTGCAAAAGACCTTAGATGGATGATTAATTTTTTTGGATTGCTACTTAAGATAGGCAAGTTCTTAAGTAAGACAATGATAAAGTATGGCAGATTGATTAAGGGCTTGATTTTAATTCAAGAATTGTGGGGTGAAAAAGGATGATTTGGCTTGGAGGTTGAAGTGGATGAAGGGGTTTACATATGGATTCAGGTGTGAGGTCTTGGTATTATGGTGTGATTAGGATGGGGAGGGATTTGGTTGTGACTTGGATTTGTATTTTGATGTATAATGGATGTGATTTAAATGTGGATTTGGATCTAAAATGTGTCAACCTTTGGAAAAAGGATGTTTGTGTTTAGGTCTCTCTCAAAGTTGGACTTTGGACTTAATATATTCAAGGTTTTTGCAATGTTTGGATGCTTTTGGATCAATGGGTATTCATGGGTTTATCACAAAGAAAGCACACCAAGCACATGAACAAGCCTATTCTACTAAAGTGGGAGTGTTAATTTTTGTGGGCCCACAAATATGTTGTTTGCCAAGTTATAGATAGCTAGGGAATACAAGGTCATGTACCACCTATACACCCCTTACCATGGAGGCTAAACCCTTGCCCACAGTGAACTTTATCTCTACAAACTCAAAAGAATGGTGTCAGTAACTTCCCAGGCCTAACAAGTATCTAGTGCACCACAAAAAGGACAACCAAAAGGTCTTAATCTAGGCTATATAGGCGACTAGGAGATTTCCCCATTATACGCTAGGTACGTGATGCTAAAATATATAAATGAGAGCCCATCTACAAGCATGTGGTCATGGTCAAATCCACTCCCACTTCACCTTAACTCCTTACACAAAGGGGTGTCAAGGCTATGCCAAAACACAATGATGGCTCCTTTGAGGCGAGTCTTTCGATTCTCACCCATTTTGATATACCCTGTCGGAACAAGTGGTTTGGGTTATCCTCTAAGGTGATGAAATCCTTAGGTAGACCCACTAAAAGGAAATAAGTCTAAGTGTTTTTTATCTCCAAGATCATGTTATGGTGTAAGGAGAGAGCATACACACTTAGATTCTTAGGTCTAACACAACAAAAAGTAAACCAAGAGGTGTTTTGGATCTCCAAGATCACCTTACAATGCGAGGAGAGAGCATACACACCAAATAGCTTACAAAAATATGACAAACAACATTGACTAACCTTTAAGTATACAAAGTGTGCAACTAATCTAGTGATAAAATAAGATCTTGAAAAAATAAGCTACACACAATTATTTTAGTAGTTTGATAAAGATGGTCTTTGATTAGTCAAATGCTACAAGAAAAGGTATTAGCATTGAAAAACAAACCCCTGCAAAAATTAAAAAATAATGTTGTCCAATAGAAAATAGATGTGATCATGATATTCCTTATGATTTTCTAATTAATTTTTAAAAAGTTTGTTGAAATTTGATTTCTTATGTAAAAAAGTTATGCCATAAACTAGGGTTTGATAAAAAATGTTAACATTGAAAATAAAACCACGAAAAAATCAGAATATAATGTTATCCCCATGATTATAAGATTCCTTATGATTTTATAATCAATTTAAAAAAATGATTGCTAAAATTGGACTTCATATGCAAAAGTTATGTCATAAACTAGGGTTTGATTATTATTTTTTAAATATCTTTTTCTACCACAGATCTAAAAAATAATGATATATAAAAATGGATTTAAATATTTTTATCCACCTTCAAAAAACAAAATGTGATTTGCTAACCTAGATTGCAAGATATGATTTTTTTCAAAAGTCGTGCGTCACAAATTTTTGAAAAATCAAAATCACATGGTCAACTTCAAATCATCATATCTTCTTCAATATTGATCCAAATCTTTAATGTGACCACTTTTTTGAAAACCTCTTGAAGTCCTCTTTCCAATGAATCAAAAAACTCATTTTTTCAAGACCTATGTAAAACATAAAACTCTGCAACAAATTCAGCCATAAATTAAAAATATCAGCAATATAAAAAAATAACCTACATAACCAAGGTTAGACGAAGGACAAGGTCCCATCGGGCGTGCCAAAAATATGTATGCTAAAATATGAAATAAATGAGGAACAATGCATCACAACAAAACACTTATTTCATATCTAACAACACCTTTGATTGATTAAAGGGTTAGATAAATCAAATGAAAACATAGAAAGATCTCACCAAATACTAGCCCTTGTTGCACCAAGAAATGGTGGTTGTGCTCCAATTGATTCTTGATGTTGAGATTTTGATTATCGATTGCTCACTTGGACATCATGACGTTACATTCAAAAGTGTCTTATGCAAATGGCTTGATTGAGGATCAATTTACATATTTTTGGATGGTATGATGGAGGGCTAGGATTTGATTAAAAATGGATGGCTAGGATTGAATGAGACAAATTAACGCAAGGTTAGAAGCTTTTAGGGCATTCTATAAAGATGGATGACTAAAATTAAAGATAAATGGATGGATAGGATCGAGTGAGAGGAATTAGGGCAAGGATGGAAGCTTCTAAGGTTTATCTTTATGTGAATGGCTAGGATTAAAAGATGTAGTAAAGAAATCCATGGTGGAGATATAAAGTTAGTTTGACTTTTGTGAGAGTTTCTAGGTTCAATGAATCTAGACAACCTTTAGTTAGTCATGTGGCTTCTTGAATTTTTAATTCATTTATTCATGGATAATGGATAAGAATGGAATTTAATTAGGATAAATGGGGATTAAAATGGGATTTAGGATCTTTGGATTAATTAATTAATAAAATTATTTAATTAATTAATGGAGAGGAATGTGGGAAAATTATATTATTAAATAAATATAATTTATTTAATTAATTTGATGATGGAGAGAATGTTAAAGGTATAGTCCTAATTAATTAAATAAATATGGTTTATTTAATCAATTAGTATTAAAATGAATGTGTTTAAGGTGGGATTAGGATGGTGTCGAAGGTGGTGTTAGATGTGTCATTAGGACATGGTCAATTTTAGGTATCTACAAATCAAATTCAAATTGTACCTAAAGATCAACACAAAATGGCTTTCATCACTTCTTGTGGGATATTCTATTATCAAGTCATGCCTTTTGGTTTGAAAAACATTAGGGAAACCTATCAAAGAGCCATGATAGTAATCTTTCATGACATGCTTCATGATATTTGGAGGACTATGTAGATGATTCATTGGGCAAGTAAAAAACTAGAGCCAAGTATCCTAAAGTTCTAGAATGCATTTTCAGATACTAAGGGAGTATAAAGTATGCCTCAATCATAAGAAGTGAGTATTTGGTGTCACGTCAAACAAGCTATTAGCTTTCATCATTTATAAAAGAGGTATAGAAGTGGATCCTACAAAATTCAAAGCAATTATAGAAATGCCTCCAACATAGAATCTCAAAGACCTTTGTAGTCTATAAGGAAAGCTTCAAGTTATACACAGATTCCTTGCACAACTTGCTGATAAATGATAGCCATTCTCACATCTACTAAAGAAGCATGTGGATTATCACTAGGATGAGTCATGTCAACACGCTTTTGATAAACTAAAATAGCATCTCACTAATCCACCAGTTCTCATGGCACCAATCCAAAATAGGCCATTGATTTTTTACATTTTAGCTACACAATTTGCTTTGGGAGCCCTTCTAGCATAACAAGATGATCAGGTAAGAGAGGGATATTTATTATATCAGCATAACCTTGGTTGGATATGAATCTAACTATACACCTATGGAGAAGGCATGTTTGGTTGTGGCTTTGGCCTCATAGAAATTGAGACATCACATGCTCAATAATCAAACTTTAACTTATTTCCAAAATTGACTTGCTCAAGTATCTTTTATCAAAACCATCTCTAACATGTTGAATGGCTAAATGCGTTATGTTACTTAGCAAGTTTGATATTGAGTATGTTGATCAAAAGGAAATTAAAGACAAGTAGTAGTAGTAGTTCAATTGATAGAGGTACCATTGATAGGTACCAAACCATTGAATCTTGACTTGCCAAATGAATTCATTCTAGCCCTTCAAGAGCCACCTAAGTGGACACTCTATTTTGATGGTTCCTTCACCACCTATGGCTCAAGGGAGGGAATCTTATTCCTCACACCATAGGATGACCTTATACCAAAATAATTCAAAATTGGATTTCCTTGCACCAATAATATTACTGAATATGAAGCATTAATTTCAAATCTTAATCTTGTAATCAAATGGAACATCCAACACTTGTTAGTTTTTTGCAAGTCTTAGCTATTCATCAAACAAGTCAATGATGAATATCAAACTAAAGATGAAAAACTCATCCCTTACAAGAGAATGGTTGAAAGCTTCAAGCAATATTTTACTCACATTCAATTTGAACAAGTATCTTGTCTGAATAATAAGGCAGTTGATGCAATGATAACTATTGGTTCTCTCCTTAGCATGCATATAGACACTCCAAAATTTCAATTATTAGTCAAACAACTCATTATCCTAGCATATGACATCACTGAATCATAAATGATATGCAAAATTGTTGGTCCCAACTCCAAATGGTATCACGCCATTTACACCTACCTCCAAACTCAAGCCCTCCCATCAAACCTTTCATCCACTAAATGCAAATCCTTTATCCAATGAACATCTCATTTCACTCTCCTTGGTGACACACTTTATCGTAGGGGTTATGATGGCACCTTCTTATGATGTTTAGAGTCACAAGAAATAAACTTAGCTATCAAAGAGGTTCATGAAGGCATCTATGGAGTGCACACTAGTGGCATGGTCATAGCAAAAAATTGTTAAGAACATGATATTATTGGCCCACCATGGAACATGATGCATGTTAGTATGTAAAAAAATTATAACATGTCAAAAAATAGAGATCTAAGTCATGCACCCTCTCAAGCACTTCAACCTATCACAACTCTATGGCCTTTTTCCACATGGGGATTCGATCTCATTGGAAAAATAAATCCCTCTTCATCCAATGGCCATAAACATAGTATCACTACAATTAAATACTTCATTAAGTGGGTTGAAGTAGTTCCTCTTACACAACTAGCCAACAAATTTCTAAGTTCATCCTCAACCATATCATTTACAACTATGGTATCCTTGCTACCATTATCACAAATAATTGTAAATCCTTTAAAAATCATGAAGTCCATGCCCTTTGTGAAAAATTCACATCAAACACAAATGGTCTACACCTTAATACCCACAAGGAAATGGTAAAGTAGAGGAATCTAATAAAGCTCTTATTAAAATCTTCAAAAAGATTGTCAATGATGTTGGTCATGATTGGCATCTTCATCTCTATCACACCCTATGGGCCTATTGCACTAGCATCCATACACCTATTAGCACCACTCCGTATTCCCTCATTTTGTTACTAAAGCCATTTTTCTAGTTAAGATCCATCTACCATCCTTGTGCATCGCTTTGTGTGACCTCATCATTGATGAATACTATAGAGTGGCATGACTGTATGAACTAGAGCTTCTTGATGAACATTGACTCAATGCACTAAATCACATTAAGGTATATCAAAATTGGCTACATTGTAGCTACAACAAGCACATAAAAACCAAAGAATTTGAAATTGGGGATCTCATACTCAAAGAGAATCAAAAGAATACAAATTAGGACCATGAGAAGAAACAAAAAATTGAGCCAAACTGTATGGGTCCCTATGTCATTATTGCTAATTATGGCTTGGGGGCATACAAGCTAGAATCACCTGAAGGTCAAGAGCTAGAGGAGCCTATGAACATTGTGCATTTCAAGCAGTTTCATGTATAGTGACTGTGATTTCGTAAACATCACAAAAGTTTTTTTTTTTAAAGAGAAAAATCAACCTCTAGTGAAAACCATGCTTATGGCACCTTGGGCAAGTACCATGATGAAAACCTGCTTGTGGGCATTATGTGTAAGCCCTTGTGTTCCATTATTTATAAGCATCTTTGAACTTCGGTGCAAATATCGATATAGTCCACCTTGTTTATTCTATATAGTTTCACTCATGTCCACTGTCCTAATTCTTTCCACATTCATCCACCCATATCATTTTTTTTGCCTTTAGCTACACCTTGCATTGCATCTTGACTCATGCTTTAGATAAGATAAATTGATTATTCCTAATTAGAAAATTTGACATTATGACATGTGCTCAATTATCACTTTATCCCCAATAGTCTCAACACACAAACATAAACACCCTACAAAACCTCACCGTGTATTCACTCTTACAAAAACAACCACTTCCCCCCACACACTCACTCGACCTCACATAGACAAATGTCTTTCTCTCTTGGAAAAATCCTTGTTCAAAGTTCCATTATATCATTTAGTGGGATATCTTGCTCCCAAATATGACATTGCTACTTACTATCACAACAATCTCTAACTTGGTTTTCAACTTGATGAGAGGCAAACTTGTTGTGTGTCTTTTTGTCTTCTTTTTCTTTCTTGTTATTTGTTTCTTTTTATTTTTCATCTCACAACATACTCTACCAAGCTCATCATGGTCCATCATATCATGTTGTGTCTTGTTGATATGTTTGCTAGGGCATATTTTTATGCTTTTTTGCTTGTATGCATGAGTTAGTACTTGTGGCATATGATAAATCATCATCAAAGTTCCTTATACCTTTGGTGCATACCATCATATGCTATATAAAAATTAAGTTTCCTAGTTTATGGTTGAAATCTCTTTGAAATAATCAACACGTTTATTCAACCCTTCCCCACATCGACCCTCACAATCCTTCTTATTCATCCATTAATCCTCACATTAATTCATATCTATTCTTCTATTACTTTTCACCCATTAGCTAACATTCTTCCAAATCTCCACTTTCCTCATTACACATTTTTATCCCTTTCAAGAGCACACCCATGTTCTTCTAACTCACCTATCCTGTCGAGGGGGCATCCCATCATCCAATCTCAAATTTACCCAAGCATTAAATCATCCTTTGAATCCAATCAATCAATTAATCAATCAACTTAAATCAATAGATCCTTAACCCTTTGATGCTTGGGGCATCATTTATCATTCATATCCTACCACCAATTCTCTCTCTCTCTCTCTCTATATATATATATATATTTGATGAATATGCATGTCTATTACTAAAAAAGTTTATATAAAATACATATTCACAAAAAAAGGCTGAGGGACACAAGGTCACCCCACAAAGTCCAACGTCACATGGGCAGAGCCCAGAGAGAAACAAAAACAACTTAAAACAACATAAGAAGCTGACTAAGCGGCAAGAGCAATCCCAGTAGGCAGCGGTGGAGGATCCTTATCCTCTGAATTGCCCCAGATATCAGTGGGGTCCGGGGTATCCTCATTTTCACCCTTCAATTAATTAAATAATCCTATTATTTAATTAATTTAATCTATTCACCTCCCATTCACAATTAAATAATTTTATTATTTAATATACCTATTATTCCTCCATGCAGAATTTCTTTATTTAATTATCTAAATTATGCTCTCAACACTGATTAAATAATTTATTTATTTATTTATTTCCTCAAGTGCCACCTCACTAATTTCCCACTCATCATGCAATTAAAGGCTATTAAATTGAAATAATTTAATAGGGTAATGAGGAGTTAACTACCCCATTTAGTAGTTAACTACCTCATTACATCTAACCACCCACCTTCTCCAACTCAATGACACATCCAAAGGCTTTTTCAATAATCCATTAATATTTGCAACCAAAAATACTAATGAAACTTTGATAAATCAACCATTTCCACCCTCATTCAATCACAACCATTGATCTAGTCTTTTAAATTTGACCATTCATTTCAAAAATAAAAAATCTATAAATTAGTCTTATTTCTTTCAACAATTCCTCCTTGAACATGAAGTAAGATCATGCTGTAGAATTTTCCACAGAGCTTTATCTTGAGTAACTAGATTTCTTTTTGAAAATTGAGAGTAGATATACCATTACAAAATGGAGTTTATGATAATGAATTTATTGTTCATTCACTACTATGTACCTACGAATATGATATTATAAGGTATTCAAGTGGATGTAGATGCCGACATGTAACACACATCCCTTAAGTTAGTTTTATTGGGTCTTGTGGACAACTTGTTTAATTAATTATATTAGGTGATGAGTAGGATGACATTAGGTTTACCCCTCCATTATGTTATTAGGAGATCAATATAGGAGGTGATTATCATTATAAGGAGATGTGTGGAGTATGATATTGTATTTGGCATATCATGGAGATATAGCGTGGAGTAGCTTCTTTCATAAGGAGTATTGTGTGGTGTTACCCTACCTTAAGGGTTTATTCTATTTCTACATATATTGGATATTAGGACATATTGGCCCACAAACATCTCTTGTGTTGTGTGAGATCTATCTTCTACATTATCTTATTGCAACTATTATATGTGTGGATCTTATCATTCACTGGTTTAATTTTTATTTTCAATGCTCTATCTTGAGGTTTACATATAAAATTTTAGAATAGGCTTATGATTTTTATTGAATTTCACTTTCTAATAGTTTTTTTGAATTTTGTATGTTTACAAAAACAATTTTGAATTTGAAAATTTGACTTTTGGAGTAAATCCCAAGTAATGTTGTAGGATTGAACTAGAACAGATGCATGGAAATCTAGGTTAATAATGAAGTGAATGTGTGGGAATAGGCAAATGAGGTTAAGATAATGTTGAATATATGGAAATGTGGGAAGGTGAGATTAAACGAGGATGGTTTAAAGGAGGAAAAATTATGATTTAGCCAAGATGTATTAGCCAAATGATTTTCCCTACCTTCCACATTAGGATTGAGCTAGTTTGTTGTTATCTACCAAAATAGAGCTACAATCTTAGAAATTATTGAAATAAAAGAAATGAACAGTTTTATTTTATTAAAGAATAAGGAAAAGCTAATATAATGTTAATTATTGTAAACTAGAAAACAATTTACAGAATCTAATAATAGAAAAGGAAATAAAATAGAGAGAGGAACCTAGAGCTAGATGGAGAAACCACTTTCTAGGATGCTAGTGTGTTGCGTGGACACCCATGTGAAGCATTGATGTCTGTATGGCCCAGAAAATAAAAAATTTCCTAGAAATATACTTCAACCCAGTAGTTCACTTGATCTGCAAAACCAAAAAAGGGAATGCAACAACAAGCTACCAAATAATGGCAAAAATTGAAATAACAAGGATTTAACCAAGTTATTAAAGAGAATGGAGAAAGGGAAAAGAAAGGTATCACCAAACTCCCATGAAGTTGGATATCTTCACCCAAACAAACCTATAGCTAGAAAGAACAAGAAAAATTGTTGGGGCTATTTAGGGGTATACCTTAAGGTCAAACCCTTGCTTTGGTCTTTCTACCTCTAGAGTCTACGTTAACCAATAAATCTAGATAGATAGAAAATAGTGTGTGTTCTTAATATAAGTGCATTTAGAAATAAGAAAAGTGACTAAAATGAGAGATTGTAGGATGTGAATATCCCAAGGTGCTTAGGGGCATTTAGAAATAAGAACAGTGACTAAAATAAGAAATGCTTACAATAACAATAAGAAACAAGAACAATATCAACTATAGAGGCTTGAGGAAGCGAAGAGGATGAGAGAGTTGAAGGGGAATGTTGTAGGAGTGTTGTAGAGAGCTATAGAGCTTAAGAGAGGTGTGTGAGTACAAGAGAGAGTCTAAAAAAAGAAAGAGAGCCAAGAGAGTATAGGAGTGAAAACATAAGTTTAAAAAGAGACGAGGAGGAAAAAGAAATGACAAGACGTTTGGAATCATCCTAAGCCATTACCATTGAACTGGGAAGGTGACAAGTGGAAAAACACTTAGAAACAACAACCAAATGAGGAACTATCATGAGATGTTAGTGTGTTGTGTGGATGTCTACACAAAGAGCGAATGCCTAAATAGTTCAGGCTCAAAAATGATGAGACACTAGAAAATCACAAGGATAACACAAAAGTGACATCAAAACTTGACAAAAAGACAACACAAGAAATAAGGCCTAAGTTCCATGGGAAGGAAAAAGGTTAATATAAGGGCTAAAATGATCCTACAGAAAACTAAGGGAAAAAACACTAAAATGAGCAAAAAATGTAGCATGAAATTACAAGGGTATGTAATTTTTGACGTTACAGATGGATAAGTATTAGGCAAGGAACCAAACTTAGCACAAGAGTGTGTGAAATATTGTTATGTAATTGTTAAGTCGTTCTATCAAAATGGTCCAAAAACTAAATGGGAATTAGCATGGGTATGTAAATTATACCATTAGATTTTGCCCCCACTTTGAGGTGCATGTGAACCTAAAATGAATAGGTATTTCAAAGTATATGATCATTCTCAACCATGCATGAAAAATAAATATTTAGACATAAAACAATATGGGGTCCATGTTAATTAATGGACCCATCTTGATTTCTTCGTAGGTTCTTCTCCATGGTTTGAGTGTCCCATCTAGGAAATAAAATAGAGAAAATATATGCAATGACTAGATTTTATCACATAAATAATTTAATAAGTAAAAGAACAAGTTAATCCAACTATCTATGAAAGCGATAAGTAGAGACAATACAATTAGAAATTCTGCCTATATGAAAAGTGGTATTGCAATTTAGGCATGAGCATCTGTACATTGATGTGTCTTAATCTAAGCACATGTAATTGTTTACAATATCAACATAAGAGTGATAGTGATAATATATGCACCCCTTCAATTTGTTACATCTATCAGATGTGAGGAATTGGAGGAGAAGGAAAATTATACATGAAAAGTTAAGGTAATAAAAATATGTAGGTACAAAAATCATGCAAAGTAATAAATTTCATAGATAACATTATGTGACAAGAAAAACATCAAATGATAAACATGAAAAACATGCAAACAAGAGATAAACATCAAGGTACATAAGTTCACCCCTAACTTATAGGAAAATGAAAAATGTAAAGTCAACCTAGAGGTGCAATGAAGTATGTATTAGATGGAGAGGGAAGGGTGTCCCCAATGTGGCACTAAGAACATTATAATGCATGCAAGCACACATTAGGATGGGAAAGGCATGTGGCCCCCAATGTAATTGTTAACTCTAGGAACATGATAAGGCATGTGAGCATGAAATGGTATGGAAGGCATGATGTCTCTAATGTAAAAATATGGCTCTAGAAGTATGATAAGTAAATGAAAGCACGATATGGCATGGTGACGCCCAATGTAATAAGGTAGCTCTAGAAGCATGATAGGATAATAAAGGTACATGCAATGGTAATATGGCATATAAGTAATAAGAATAAGATCAAACTAGGCATAAGATCATGGAATGATAGGGCTCATGAGCATCAGCATAAGCATGTGATAAAAGAATGGTAAGGATCATAAGCATGATAAGAAACATAAGGAATAGGACAATGGGTAAAATTTCAAACCTATGTCACACTTTTGACCAACTAAATAGTTCCAAGCAAAACAATTTTGGCCAAAACTTTTTCAGCCAAATTTCTTTTACTAAAGCCACATGGAATCCACATAGCATGTATGTGGATGTCAATTTTTGGGTGAAAAGGTAATGCATGAGCATCTGGGTTCAAAAGAAATCCTATGTCACCCAAAAATATTTTCAGGTTTTGTTTTCAATTTTACTTCACTTTTGTTGTGTTGCAGTTGGTTTTGATAATTTATTTTAGGATGAATTTTTAGATTGAATTTAGTCAAGTTGAGGATTTCATCTTGTAGAAGCATCCAATGGATATCTCCAGTTTAAATTTGGTGAATTTTGGAGAAAAATGGTGAAGTCTGGAGGAAATTAGAGTTTTTTGCTTGAGCAGGAACAAATTTAAAGATTTGGAGTGTTCCAGGAACATCAAAAAAGTTTGATGAGTTCCAACTGCTTCCCAAATCCTTGAAAAAGGTTTCAAAAGGTATTAAGTTGTGAAAAGAAACTTCATGTAGAGTTTAGGTAGTTCCTAATAGGGGTGGAACTCCTCGACCATGTGGAACTCTTGGCTTTTGGGCCGACCGGTTACTTCCAAAGGAACCAGAAATTGCCAATATAGGTTACTATTGAAGGTTTTAGCTTTGAAGTGTTTTTGGTTCATTTTTCCTGCCACGACACATGTTTGCATTTGATTGTAAAGCCTGTGACTATTCAGTTTCTTAATTGTATTGATGAAAATAGTTCAACTTCTCCACATTGGAAGTATAAAGGACATATGTTACACTTTGGAAAAAGGTGGGTTGCTAGTGGATTGAGTTGTCTTGGAGAAGACATATTGTAATCAGAAAAAGACTGTAATATTGTTGAATTATATTTTGTACTCTTGAAGCCGCATATGAATAAATATATTTCATTTGTTGTGATTGTGAATATTGTTATTCCACAAATTTGTGTTGTCTGGCTACTAAATTTTGGTAGTTTGATAAAACTCCCAGGTTTAGACTGCATTAAGTGGTATTAGAGCTCGATTTGGGTCATGTTGAGGAGAAGGAATCTTGGAGAGTTTTGTTGTGGGGAAGTGAGAGAATGATAAAAACCTACAACTATAGAGGATTTCAAAAGACATGACACATAGAGGAAGTGGGCAAAGAGGAGCACCATGAGCTAGTGACATGGCAATTGTAGAGATGCTGAGAGGTATTGCAACAAGATTGGATACTATGGAAGCAATAAAGCAAAGAGTACATGTTGAAGACATAATTCATGATGAAGAATGTTAGGAAAAGGTGTGTTGTACACCTTGCATAAAATGAATTATTTAATCATGTAAAATAAATAATTGTTTGTGGTGCATCTTAAGTGATGTGTTTGGCCACATTAAATATTTATTTGAGGCCACATGTAAAAGTTTTTGATGATATTAAGTGGCCTGTTGGTTTTTTCCCATACTGGATGCTTACTCCCAGATTTCCCTACAAGGTAGCCATCAATGATCAACATGATCTCTGGGCCAGGGGCCAATAGTATAGGAGATAGACTCTATTTTTATCTCCTCTTCTTCTTCAGGCTCTGCAAAACCTAGGGGGGTATTCCCTACTCAACATCCATGAGAATATGCATACAAAGGCTGGGATGCTGACATGAAGCAGATAAGTCCTCCTATAAGTAGACCAAAACTGTAAGATAAGAGCAAAGGGGCTAGCTTTGGGCCTATTTTTAGTTGTAGACAGAGGACTTGGGATCCTAAAACTAATTCTACTGTCCTAATGGTTGTTTTGGAGTTTGATTTTGATTTATATGTTTGGATGCAGAGCTGGACCTGGTGTATAACCTCAACATAGAGCTAGATTGGTGCCTATCCAGGGCTTGGAGTCATAGACATACACATGTAAATGTTCAGCATAAACATACTAAAACTAGATTTCAAGGGGATTTGTGTGATATCTGCCTTACAAATATCTCCCAATACAGAGTATCAAGTTATCTCTACTTATGATATCCTTACTGTAATATATTCTTCTCAACACTCAATCTGAAAACACTTTAATCTACCCCTTGAGGAGAAGTTAAGAGATCAAGCATTCAATACAGTAAACCTATATCCTAGAACCCAAGACACCCCTTAGATATCCAGATTCAAAAGAAGAGTATATTCAATACAGGAGACAGATAAGAAAACACATGCAGTATAGCATTATTCATCTAAAACAACAATGAAACCAGTAAGTCTATGCACAAAACATAAGACATGAGACTCATAAACTCACAAAATCCACTGCACAGAGCAACCAGGTCAGTTGTATTGTATTACATAGCCAGAAAATGTCCAACTTTTCAACAACCTCAAAAGAGTAACATAGTCTGCCTTTTATAGTAAAACTGTGTACTCAGCATTAATTACATGGCACATCAAAAATTTGCCAAATACAAAGTATCAGAAAAATGGCGCTCAAAATCATAAATGCAATAGAAGGACAAAGAGGAAGGAGCAAGTGAGATCGGGATCAGGGCCGCTGCTAAGGGACTTTCTTCATAAATCAGGTGGTTGAACCTGTCAACTCGACCCATACCTTCCTGCATAATGTGCCATTACTGTTTCATCTACCTGTAGGCCCTAGAATGCAGCCACAGCAAGTTTCCTTAGAGTTTCTTGCCAAAACAGTTGCAAACGTGGGAAAAACCCACTGCTGCAGGCTCAAAATATGGCCGTTGATCCAAAACCCTGTCGCTGCGATCAAACGGCCCCAAAAACGTGCCACGCAGACACTTTGAGTTTCTAACGCTGGGTCCTTTTCCTTTATCTTCCCCGCTGAGAGCCAACCGCCGGAACCTCACGCGGAAGCCACCATGTGGCAAGCTCCGCGGCACCCCTGAAATGCTAGGGACACTTCCAAGAAACTTTTGAGAAAGGGACACGTGGCGGCTTCCGCAGTGTCTCTGAAGCATAAAGACCCTTTCAAGAAACACCAACAGAAATTGACATGTGTCACTTTCTACGCAACACTTGAGAAACACTTGAAACACTTGAGACTCTTGCAGAGATCGACACCTGGCAGGTTCTGCGGCCTCTTGAAACTTCAAAGAAACTTTATAGAAACTTTGCGGACTGCAACACTTGGTGCCTTCCGTGCTCCACTTGAAACACTTAGAAACTTTTTTGAAACTCCCGCGGAAGCCGCCACGTGGCGCCTTCTGCGGACCTATATCTTAAAATTGGGTCCCACCTCCAGCCTCGCTTAACATTGAAACATGAAGAAATAGCTCGCGGAAGCCAACACCTGTCACGCTCCACAACAACCATGAGGGACACACGGCGCCTTTCGCGCACCAGTTGCAACATATAGGAAACTGCCCCCGCTCGTGACACTTGGCGCCCTCCGCGCAATCATTAAAACATTATAAAAAGGGGGCCCACCCTGTCACTTCATCCGTGCCAAGCTATGAAACATAAAAGAAACAACGCGGAGGCCGACACGTGTCAGCTTCCGCGGCAACCACAAGAGACACATGGTATGCTCCACCCCTGCATAGAAACTTTTTGAAACTTCAGCGGAGAGTGACACGTGGCACGCTCTGCGGGCCTTAAGAAACATTAAGGGTCTTTTAGAAACACTAGTGGAAGATGCCACTTGGCACAGTCCACGGGCCTTTAGTTACTTTCTTTTGTGTCCCTTGGGTGCCTCCACGTGGTGCCTTTCGCGCCACTCTCGAAACATATAAGAAACTCGATGAAACTTTGGTGGAACTCTGCCGGAAGCTAACACATGGCGCCACCCGCGGCACTTGAAACATAAGACCCTTCTTAGCCACTGCAAGAAACATTCAGACACTGGAAACTGTGGCTCAAAATACATTCCTAAATGCATGTAACTTATTATTTTTGAGGGTCGATAGGATCTCCCGACTCGCCACTGCCATTTCGACCCTGCACACAACTGATTTCTTGCATTTTCACATCTGCAGAGGCCAAAATATTAGAACTTTTTGGATTTTTAGGGAAGAGGCCTCACTCAAAACCCTAAACATAAATTATTACTAATAGTGGCTCCAATTGGGGACGTGCAGACGCAAGACTGTAGCGAGAACCTCAGATCTCTGGGATGCAGACCAGTCCCTTATCCATTGGGCACAGAGTCAAATACTGCACTAACCTGCATCATAAAACACACTTGATGGCCTAGGGCCACCAAGAAAAAGAAAACCTGTATCTCCCCTTGTCAAATATCTTGTTTTCATTTGCACGCACTGGATCAAGCCTGGAGATACTGTCATGACTTACCCACAAATAAACCTTGCCATCTGCATATGTAACCCTTTGATCTAGCTTGTCACTGTCACCCTTATGTAGACAATCCTCAGCATTATATGACATGTGGGTGTCAAATTTATCAAGCAATGTATATTCAAATGGTATGTAACACTTATCATCATCTGCATCAGCAGTATGCATTGCAACATGATCCCCTAGCTGGACTGAAAACAGGAAGCACTCAAAGTCCATCACAGAGCTAGGAAAATCAGAGCTCATTTCATATGCTAGCCAATCAAAAGAAAAGATTTCAAAATCATAGTTGTGCTCATCATGCACACAACCAACAACAGCACCAAACTGGAAAAGATCAGGCTCTAGCACCTCTTTACAATCAGGCACATTTTTACAGTCACTTACCTGATGTATGTTGGTTTCTCTTTTATCAGGATGAGAAACAGAATCCAAGTCAAAAATAGTGCTCAAACCTTCACCATACTCAAATAGATCCTCTTCACCATATGTGTCATAAATGGTTGACCCAAGTGCATCAGTTTCATCATGGTATGCCATTGGTTCATGGGCAGCAGAACATGCATCTTCATCACCAATGGATTCATTTTGTGGAAGAGTATTAGCCTGTGTGTCATAAGCAAAACAGTCATCAAATAAAGAGCAATCATGCTCTGCACTAGCACTTGTTTCAACCTCTGATTGCTCTTCATGATCTCCATGTATTTGAAAAGAAGGCAAGGGTTCACACATGGAACTGCTTCTCTGTTTGCTTACATCTTCTCTATCTTGAGTACAATACTCACAATTATCTCCACAAATCCATTCAGAAAGTTGCTCATTGCTGTCCACAACCACATCATTATTTTCATGGCCAGATGCCTCAACATTGCAATGGGAGTCCTCACTGATCCTTTCACTGGCATCCTCAACATTTACTTTTTCATCTTCATATGATGCCTTAATCATTTGGTCATTTGCAGCTTCATCACCACTATTCACACCAAAGCCTAGGGACAGGGATTTCTGCAGGTGCTCATTTCTCATTTCTTCTACATTTTCTAAAAATTTGTATGCCATCTGCATACTTGTCACCTTGAAATCCTTTAGTAGTGCACTAGAGCCCTCCTCAAAAGCTTCAAAGAATATGCCAACACAGGCTGAAATATCAGGTCTGAAACTTTCAGGGACTTGTGAAAGGGCTAATGTAAACCTATGACTAAAACAACACATGGGTCTTCATCTTGTTTTCTAATTTTCATCAATTCTGCAACAAGATCAGCAGGTTTTCTTGCAAATTCTTTTTTGAAACAGTCAGCAAGCTCATCCCAACAGGCAAAGGATCTCTTTGGAAAGCTCAAATACCAATCTTTGGCTTTTGTATCAAAGGATCTAACAAAAAATCTCATCCACATATCCTCATCTCTAAAAGAATGTTTTTCCATAAAGCTGCAAAATTTTTGGATATGTGCACCCCCATCACACACACTGTGACCACTAAATCTAGGCATCTGACTATACATCCTAGCAGGCATATTTTCAACTTTATAGTCAACCCATGACAAATCTAATTGGTCATACAAAGGATCAAAATGGCTGACAAGAGGTTTAGCTTTTTGACTGGTAGACACAACAGGATTATTGCTTTTTAACTGGGCCTGCCTAGCCTCTAAGAATATCAACCTATTTTTCATCTCTTCTATTCTTTTTGTCAACATATCATCTCCTTTTTGACTGAGTATGGGATAATACATATTTGGATTCACAAAAACTTCACTCTTAGACATCCTTTGTCTGCCTAAGACGTAAGGCTTCCCCTGGCATCTAACTTATGCAGTAAACAACAAATATAAAGGGGAAGAAGCTAGGTACCTTTTCTCATCCAGATGTAGAAATATGAACATCTTTGTCACATCACATACATCTATCTTTCATGTGCATTCAGATCCTTTTTGCAGAGTCGCCACCTCTCCAGAGAGGACAAAATTTACAACAGCTGAAAGCTATTTTTCGAGGTTCATTCCACTAGCAGAGCATCATTTTGTTAGTGACTCAGATGGGCCACAAATACATTGCTTTTTTATCAATTCTTCCCCAGCAGAGTCACCAAAATCTGTTGGTTACCAAATCTATAGAGGGTTTGCCAGCTCTAATGCACAGGCGGATTTGGCCAACAGATTACAGGAGGTTGCGTGAGCTGCCTCCCCTTCACTTCTGGTTCTGCCACACCAAGGGGGTATCCCTATAACTAAAGATATAACCTTGACTAGACCAATAACACAATGATTTAGTTTTACAATAACAGGTAGAATACTCTCATGTATGGACCAAGATCTGCATGATAGATCACAAGGTTGGCAACATTCTTGGACATATGTGTCTGGTTGGGTATGAGAGTATGTAGGGATCCTAATCCTACTCCTACAACTAACAGATGGAAGTGATGAAATGGGTGGACATAATGTCCTGGATGCAAGACAAGGGGTTTTGGCTCATAACTACTGACCCAGGAGCAAATTGGTGCCTATCCATTGGGCAAGGAGTCAACTAGACGTATACAACAGATGGTTTGCAACTTTCACTCAAGTTTCAGGGGGTTGGACTTGATGCTTGCCTTACAAACATCACCCAAGAATTGGTATCTAGCTGCCTCTACTTACAGATATCTCTGCTGACATGCAACCTTCCCCATGCTCAACCTAAAACAATTTAATCCACTCCTTGAATGGAAGTTAGAGATCAAACATGTGATACGGAAAACCATATCCTAGAACCTAAGAAACCCTTAGCAACCAGATTCAGAAGGAGAATAACATGCAGCAAATGGAGACAAGTAGATAGACACATGCAATGAAGCATTTCTCATATAAATCAACACTGAAACTGAACATATGTGCAAAATACATGCATGCTGCAACACATAAACTCCAAAATGGGATGGAACAACCAAGTTCATGCCCTGTTCTTCATTATTTACACAAAAAATGCCCCAGGCCTTCAACAACCTTAAATGAGTGACACAGTCTGCCTTTTATAGTAAAACTGTGTACTTAGCATTAATTACATGGCACATCAAAAATTTGCCAGATACAAATTATTAGAAAAATGGCACTCAAAATCATAAATGCAACAGAGGGACAAAGAGGAAGGAGCAGGTGAGATCGGGATCAGGGCCACCGCTAAGGGACTTTCTTCATAAATCGGGTGGTTGAACCTGTCAACTTGACCCATACCTTCCTGTATAATGTGCCATTACTATTTCATCTACTCGCAGGCCCCAGAGTGCAGCCACAGCAAGTTTCCTTAGAGTTTCCTACCAAAACAGTTGCAAACGCGAGAAAAACCCACTGCTGCAAGCTCAAAATATGGCCGTCGATCCAAAACCCTGTCGTTGCAATCAAATGGCCCCAAAAACTGCTGAAAAGTTGTGACCCAACAAAAACGTGCCACGCAGACACTTTGAGTTTCTAATGCTGGGTCCTTTTCCTTTATCTTCCCCGCCGAGAGCCAACCACCGGAACCTCATGCGGAAGCCACCACATGGCAAGCTCTGTGGCACCCCTGAAATGCTAGGGACACTTCCAAGAAACTTTTGAGAAAGGGACGTGGCAGCTTCTGCAGTGTCTCTGAAGCATAAAGACCCTTTCAAGAAACACCAACAGAAACTGACATGTGTCGCTTTCCGTGCAACACTTGAGAAACACTTGAAACACTTGAGACTCTTGCGGAGATCGACACCTGGCAAGTTCCGCGGCCTCTTGAAACTTCAAAGAAACTTTATAGAAACTTCGTGGACTGCGACACTTGGCGCCTTCCGCGCTCCACTTGAAACACTTAGAAACTTTTTTGAAACTCCACGGAAGCCGCCACGTGGCGCCTTCCGTAGACCTGTATCTTAAAACTGGGTCCCACCTCCAACCTCGCATAACATTGAAACATGAAGAAACAACTCGCGGAAGCTGACACCTGTCACGCTCCATAGCAACCATGAGGGACACACGGCGCGTTCTGTGCGCCAGTTGCAACATATAGGAAACTGCCCCTGCTCATGACACTTGGCGCCCTCCACACAATCATTGAAACATTATAAAAAGGGGGCCCACCCCGTCACTTCGCCCGTGCCAAGCTATGAAACATAAAAGAAACAACGCAGAGGCCGACACGCGGAGGTTTCCGTGACAACCACAAGAGACACATGGTATGCTCCGCCCCTGCATAGAAACTTTTTGAAACTTTAGTAGAGAGTGACACGTGGCATGCTCCGTGGGCCTTAAGAAATAGTAAGGGTCTTTTAGAAACATTGGCAGAAGCCACCACTTGGCACAGTCCGCAGGCCTTTAGTTACTTTCTTTTGTGTCCCTCGGGTGCCTCCATGTGGTGCCTTCCACACCACTCTCGAAACATATAAGAAACTCGATGAAACTTTGGTGGAACTCTGCCGAAAGCTGACACATGGCACCACCCGCGGCACTTGAAACATAAGACCCTTCTTAGCCACTGCAAGAAACATTCAGACACTGGAAACTGTGGCTCAAAATGCATTCCTAAATGCATGTAACTTATTATTTTTGAGGGTCGATAGGATCTCCCGACTCGCCACTGCCATTTCGACCCTGCACACAATTGATTTCTTGCATTTTCACATCTGCAGAGGCCAAAATATTAGAACTTTTTGGATTTTTAGGGAAGAGGCCTCACTCAAAACCACAAACATAAATTATTACTAACACGGCCAAAACAAGGGAACTGAACCCATTACATATTAGCCCCAAGGGCACACAAAAAGGTCAACATAAAGACTAGAGAGACCACCAGCAACAAAAAACACAGACACAACATACCACCACTAGACCGATAGCATACTAAACATAAAAACATAGAAATAAGAGCCCCTAGGACTAATTGAATAGCTGGCCCAGTCATCAGTAAGGAATTGGTACATTTCTTCATTTTCTTTCATCTCCTTGTTCTCAAACCCGTGCCTGTTGAGCTCAATATCCTACAGGACAGCCAGCGTCGTCGCCAACCTTTGCATCACTTTAGAAGAACCTAGCCAAAACCATGAATTTCTTCTTCAACTCCATCATCCTGTTGTTGAGGTTCTCGATCCCTTTACCCTTCTTGGTTTTCTTGCTACCCTTGTTTCTTTTACTGGTGTCCTCTTTCATCTTCTCAGAATTATCAGTCTGCTCCCCCTAGACGTTTAGTTTAGGGAAGTTACTTGGACTGTCATCCTCAACCTCCACATCCACAGTCTCCTCCTTCTTATTAGTCTTAACTTCACCTACCATGTTCTCCTCAGTGTCATCCAAATCAGTTGAAAGCACATGCTCCTTAAGCGAAGGGGTTAGTTTGGTAACCAACCTGCTCGACCTCCTAGTCAATGGCACCCTGATCTTACCATAGGGAATGGTAATCTCCACATCTTTCATGTTTTCACTGCCTTCCTCCCCTCCCATAGAACCCTCAACATCAGTCTCCAGGTTGTGCACTTCCATCTTGGGCTTGTCCTTGCTACTCAAAACCGCTGCCCCCTTCCTTCCCCTCCTTAATCTTCTTTTGGTGGGTGCCACCACCCTCCATCAACTTTCTCTTGGTGGGTAAGGAAGTCACTTTAGGGCTAGCAGGCTTAGGGTTCCCCTGTTCTATAATTTTAGTCTCAGGGCTATTCCCAGTGGTGGGTTTTTTCTTGGAGGTTGAGGCCTTGGCCACTTTGTGGGAATGGGGATACTTATCCGGGGTAATTTCTGTGATAATCAAAGGATTGCTCTATTCAAGGTTTAGCTTGGGTGCCATAGGAGAGATGTCGATGTGGGTAGTGGTGATTTGCTTGGGGGGACAAAGGGCTAAGTGAAATTTATATAGTTTGTAAATTAGCCCCTGATAGAGCAAAATGAGGGGTTTATCAAGATCTTTGGCATGTTGTTCAATGGTCACCTCCACCGAGGTTTCCAGGGAAGAAATCAAATAAAATGAAAAACTTATGAATTGGCTTCTCCTAAAATGGTTTAACAACATGAAATGATAATGATAGAATCTATGAAACCTACCTTTAAGCACAAAGTACTTGATGAGCATATAACAAACATCATCCCAATGTTTGGGCAACTTCTGTCTGTCGAAACCACCTTGCAGACTATGCAGAACTTCCCCTTTTTTTAGAAATAGGACCATTCCCTCTGGGTTCGAGACCTTACTCATCTTCTTATGCCTAACCCCATTCGTGGACATACCAGTGGCCATCCCTATGACTTCATCAGACACTTCAAATCCAACTCCACCAACCTGAACACGTCTATCCATCCATGACTGCACAAACTGCTTGGAGAGATTCTCGTCATGCCCCTGGAGGAACTCTAGATATGAGGCCACTCCTCCCTCATAGCAGATGTGCTAGAGGGTACTATTCTTTTTGAACTCCTCACAAGACGTAGGCTCGGTGTAGGTCCTATCTCGTCCCATATTTAGCATACAAAAACACTTAGCAGAAGTTTGAGAAGGTAAGTTAACCTGGCAATCCAAAAATCTTTAACCTTGAAGATATGAAACTACCTGCAGAGTGAAGCACGAGTTTTGATGAGATATCTGTCACCTTGCCACTTGGAATTGTCATGTTTCCATAAATTTTCATTGTGCAAATTAGAATGGTAGTCCTTGTCATGATTATTAGTCTTGAGATGATCATAAATATGAGTTCTGTGGATGCTTAAAAAATTGGGTCTATTCATCCCCCTGGCCATGTGACTGGCCACGTGCTTAACCCCTTGAAGCATCCTAGTCATATTGCATCATACTTCGACGGCTTAGACTATTAATCATGTTGATCTAGCAATTAGAAGATCCACAGCTAAACCTTATAGTCTCTTTAGCAATATTATTAATCACAATATTCCTATGAATATTCCCCTCTTGGTGCCACAGGCACACAAAAGGAAAGGGATTTGAAAAGTCTTGATTAAGACTCATGATAAACCAAGGATGGTGTTCTGCTCCTTGCTAAGGAGTGTTTGGATCTGTATAGGGAGATTTTTTGAATTACGCCAGCATCTCCAACTGCTCAAATTTTGACTCAAGTTGGCCATACCGTCGGCCACCCTATTGCTTTCATGATAGGTGTGCCCTATCTCCTTCTTAGAGAACCCGGTTAATAAGAAAGCTATATCCTCTGTGATATCCTTGAGTTTCCATCTGTTGTCAGTCTTGCCAAGAGCAGCATCCACAATAACTTTCGAGTCCCCCTCAATCTGGATCTTATCCACCCCCAAGGAGAGGGTGAATTTGAGCCCCCATAACAGGGTTAGACCCTTAACCACATTGTTGGACTGGGTTCCAATGCCCCCAACATAAGCAACAATAAGAATCCCTTGTTCATTTCTGATGACACCACCTCCACTGGCTAGGCTAGTGGTTTTTTTCCGCTCCATCAAAATTGAGTTTAACCCAGTCCTTGGGAGGGGGTCTCCAGATGGTATTTTGTTTAGCTAACTTCTTAGAGTTGTCAAAGGTGGTGATATCCGCTGTCAGACCCCAGTTCTTAGCAATATGCAATTCAATTTATGTGGGGGGTTCTTTAGTAGCATTCAGAGTGCTGATGGAAGTATTCTTTGAAAACAATTTTCTAAAGGAGAAGAAGACATCATTAGTGCTTTTAGCTGTTTCCTTGAAAATTTTGTTATTTATCTCTTTCCTACGCTCCACCCAAAATGTGGGGAATTTGCCTCCATAATTCCCTAACTCTCAGATGTTTAAAGGGAGATATCTAGCTTTGGATGAAGTCTTTGAGATTTTCATTGAAAACCCAGTCCATGCTAAGTTTATCCAAGGTCCTTCCCCAGATCTCTTTGGTGAAGTCATAATGGACGATAAGGTGTTGTATAGACTCTTCCTCTTTCTGGCACAAAACACACCAGTTAACCAGTTGGAGGCCCGTTTTGTTGAGGTTATCAGTAGTAAGGATTTTGTGGTGGGTAGTAGACCACTAGAAAAAAATAATTTTAGGAGTTAAGTGATTGTTTCAAACCTTCTTCCATAAGCTGCTGTCCTGCACACTATTGGACATCAGATTGTAGGCAGATTTAACTAAGAAGACTCCCTATCTTGGGCTTAGAGCATCTCATCATCCCTAGGAAACAATGGGATTCTACACTTGCTCAACTCCAATTGTAGTGACAAACACCCCTACACACCTACCTGACTGTCATGTAAAAGTTGTATGTAACATTGGGAAAATGTTTAATGTGGGGTTGCACATTGAGAAATTATTTAATATTTGGAAAACTTAGTTACACATATTAAATGAGGGGGACATGATTTAGTGAGCTCATGGTTTTGGTAGACATGGTAATGTAATACCACTTAGTAGTTTTGTGCAAGCTAATCTTCTATAAAAGCAAACACATGAGTAGTTGTTGAGGTTGGATTGTTAGTTGTTTGGCTTATGTAGCCAAGATTTAGCTTCTCTTGTAGGTTGCATTTGTGAAGAGAGGAAGCATGGATTGATGTGTGGTTACATGATTTTCATTTGCTTGTTCACATGGAGTGCAATTAGGGATCTTGATGATGAATATGGATGCTTTTGGACGCTGGGTTTTTCTCTCAATAAGGGTTTTCCTAGGGCATATCTTGTGTCACCTTGACGGTATGCTTGCTTATTCTTTTGCATGTGGATTTATTAATACTTGTTTGCAAAAATATCTCTCATAGGGTTATGAGGAAATTTGTATTTATGGTTGTAAATTTCCCTTCATTTGGTATCAGAGCATAAATTCATATCTTGTATGGGCTTGCATGTTTTATGCCAACTAAAGGTGACACAAGATATACTTGTGACTCAAGGGTTTTCCCAGGGTATACAAGCACATTTAAAATTACTTTAGAGTCCTTGTTTTATGCCAACTCATCCGACCATACACCACCTCAGCACCTAGTCAACTTCTTGCATCATCGATGATGTCATCGTATGGACAGGGTCCTTATGGGGCCCTTTTAGCCCTTAGAGGGTATTTTCTTGCAAAGGGCATGACTTTCACCCACGATATCAGATTTTTGACTTCTTATAGGCATTAGAAAGGTCTCTTTGAGCACTATATAGTGATATAGGTTTGGTCATTAGATGTTTCTATTTATGTCAAGATTTGGTGCCTGAAGCTAGGCATTGCTCTGAGACATATTTATGCTCATAACTTTTGCATATGGAATCAAATTTTTTATTTCAGATAGGTGTTGGAGAGGTCTTGCCATTTACTATAGTTTGGATGATGTAGATTTTTAGTTTGGTGTGTAGAGAGATTTGTACTTGTTTGAGCACTTGTGGAAGTTTGAGATTCATGTTGTGATTGTGATAGCATTCAAATGGATTTTTGGGCACAAACTTGTGGGAGTGCATGTTGTTATGAGATCATCATCATGCTATAGGTTTATAGGTGTTTTCAAAGTTTGGGCTTTGATGAAGACATGTACACAGATTATCTTCTAGTTTGAGGACATGGTTGATACACGTATGAGACTAGGAGTCTCATTTCAATGGGAGTTGATTACAAGTATTGTTAGAAATGAAGGTGCAATCCAGACAATGAAAATTTGATTTAATCCTTTTTTATGTCCTCTAAACAATGTAGAATCAATGGAGATTGTAACAGAAATAAAACCCACTACACAGAAATGACATGCATTAAGAACTAAACACATAACACAATATGTAATGTGGAGAAATCCTCTCAGGTAAAAAACTCCACCAAGAAAAGAGGCTCCAATTTGTATTATCTTCAAATATGAGATTACAATACATGCACTTCCTCTTCTTCTTCGGTCTTCAATCCAACAACACATGTTATTTTCAACTCTGCTAAAAACATAGTACAAATATCCTTATAAAAGGGGTTGCCTTCTAGGGCAAGAAAACCAACATAATAGTAATTGTCAGATCTGTGACCTAATGACGAATGGTCCAAATTTACAATGATAAAATATGAATAAAATGTGGTTTCAGGGGACCCCTTGCAACCTTTTTCGTGGATGAATTAGTGTCGGGTACTGGATATAAACATGCGGCTGAAATAAGATCGTTGTTAGTGAAACCTTTCATCCCTTATGGGTGATTTACAAACAATAATAGGAATAATAAATTACATAGGGTTTACAAGGTTGATGGCACCTTAATCCTAAAATTCTCCCACTTGACATCATACATTGTAAATACCCATATGAAACAATAAAATAATCAGGCATTAGAAACAAGGCCCACTAAAAAAATTTCTCTATGCTCACAGGTTTAGTCAAAGCATCTGCAACATTCTTTTGATTGTCTAACTTCTTCAACTTAATCTATCCATTTGCAACCATTTCTCAAACAAAGTGATACTATACATCAACATGCTTAGTCTGAGCATGATACATATGATTCTTGGCCAACCAAATAACACTTTAGCTATCACAACCAATCTGAATGATCTTGCAATCAAAACCAATACCTGTACACAATCTCTTCAACCAAATTGCCTCCTTAGAGACATGGGTAGCAACCATATACTCAGCTTCAGTGGTGGACAAAACAAACATGGGCTTCCTTTTGCTCATCCAACTCACTGCTCTGCTAAACAAAGTAAACACATAGCCACTAGTGGACCATCGACTATCCAAGTCACCTGCCCAATCTGCATCAACAAATCCCTGTATGTCCAAAGTTTTGTCAGCGTTGTCAGTACCAAAATAAACTAAATAGTAATCAGGAGTACCTACTAGATATCTAAACACCCTCTTCACATAATTCCAATGCTGCCTACTAGGGTTAGACATAAATTTGCTTAAAACTCCCATTTCTTGGGCAATATCTGGTCTAGTGCAAACCATTGCATACATCAAACTCCCTACAACACTAGCATATGACACATTAGACATATCCTCTAAATCATTCTCATTCTTTGGACACATATTTGATGAAAGTTTAGTACCAGTGGGTAAAGGAACTCTAACTGGGGCACAGTCCTACATACTAAATCTCTACAAAATGGTATTCAAATACTTACTCTAAGACAACCAAAGCTTTCTGTTACCTCTGTCCCTCTTGATCTCCATACCCAGAATATACCTAGCCACTCCATGATCCTTCATATCAAATGTACTTGAAAATTGGGTTTTTAATTCACTGATCATACCCTTAGTATTGCTGAGAAATAACATGTCATCAACATATAATGCCATGATCAGAATATAATCATCAATACAATAAATGTACACATAGTGATCCTCTTCACTTCTAACAAAACCCAATTTCAACACAAATGAGTCAAACTTTTGGTACCACATTCTAGGGGACTATTTCAGACCATAAAGAGACCTCTTCAATTTGCAAACCCAATGTTCTTTCCCTTTTACCTCAAAACCTATAGGTTGTTGCATGTAAATTTCTTCCTCAAGATCTCCATGCAAGAATGCAATATTAACATCCATTTGCTCTATTTCCCAATCAAGAGCTGCAACAATGGATAAGAGAAATCTAATAGAAGTTATTTTAGCAACATTAGAGAATATTTCACTAAAACCAACCCCCTCTCTATGGGAGTATCCCTTGGATACCAATCTAGCCTTGTACTTCTCTAATGAACCATCTACTCCAAACTTCTTGAAGACCCACTTGCAACCTATGGCCTTTCTTCCTCTAAGAAAATGAACAAGATCCCATGTGTTGCAAGAGTCTAAAGCCATCATCGCCTCTTGCATGGCTAACTACCAAGACTCACTATCATCTACATGAATAGCTTCCCTATAGGATCTGGGTTCATCCTTAGTACTCAATAAAGCAAATACACAATGGAAATCTGGTAGGCTATACCTATCTACTCAGTTCCATTGTCTTGTGGATCTTCTTAGATGTGGAGTAATAGACTCTTTAGGTTCTTCTGTATGCTCATTTGTACCAACTTCTTCTGTCACAATAGATTCTTCCTCATCAAAACTTTCACTTGAGTCTTCTTCTGCTTCTTCACCCCTAATCCATCATTATGTTCTTCCTGAGGTACATCTTCATGCTCGAATTCAAAATGCACTCTCGTCACCTTTTCTTCTTTTTCCTTTGGTTGTTCAGGTTCTGAAATAACACTAAGTTCCCTGAAAATAACATCTCTAGAATAGATAATCTTTTGGGTTAGTGGATTCCAAAGCTTATAACCTTTTACATTATCACCATATCCAATGAAAGTACACTTTTCAGCTTTTGGATCTAACTTAGTTCATTTTTCTTTAGGCACATGAACATAAGCCTCACAACCAAATACTCTTAAATGTGAAATAGAAGGTTTCTTACCTGTCCACATTTCATAAGGAGTTGAAACAAGAGATTTACACAGAGATCTATTAACCAAGTAGTTTACAGTACACACAACTTTTTCCCAAAAGCATTTGTTCAACTTTGATTCACTTAACATACTTCTGGCTCTTTCTATTATTGTCTGATTCATCCTTTTTGCCACTCCATTATGTTGTGGAGTATACGGAGTAGTCTTCTATCTAACAATACTTGCATGCTTACAGAATTCATCAAACTTAGAACAGTATTCCCCTCCATTTTTAGATCTCAAAACCTTTATGTTATAATTTGATTACTTTTCAACTAAATCTTTAAATTCCTTAAACTTAGTGAAAACTTCAGATTTGTGATGCATAAAATAAATCCAGGTAAACCTTGGGACATCATTAATGAAGGGAACAAAATATCTAAATTTTCCAATTGATTCAACATCCACTGGACCAAAAACATCTGAATGAATAAGTTCCAATTTATCATTAGATTTATTACTACCTAAAGGAAATGGAGATCTATCCTATTTTCCAAACACACAATGTTCAAAAAATTTGAAACTCTCATTAGAATAGGATAAACCATCTAATAATTCTCTATTCAAGATAGTCTTTAAACTAGACTGACTTATGTGGCCCAATCTACGGTGCCACAACATACATGTATTTTCAGTATTAGCCTCAGATGCATAAGAGGCATTACAAACAGTAGTGTAGTCTAGCTTAAATAGAGTTCCCAACCTTTTCCCCTTTGTTACCACCATGCTTATCAAATGTCACATGCATTCCCAAATCATTCAACTTTGAAATAGAAATCAAATTTCTAGCCAATCTAGGAACATGCAAAACACCAGGGAGGGTTTTAATTCTCCCATCACTAAAACACAACATTACTTCGCTCCTCCAACAATAGGATATGTAGAGTTGTCCCTGAGGTACACATTTCCTCAAAAATACTCTTTGTATGTGGAAAAGTATTCTTTATGCAGGGTCATGTAGTATGAGCATCCTAAGTCAACCAACCAATGATCATGAGAAAGAACATTACATGTAGAAAGTAAAACCTCATCACCTACATTTGAAGACTTATCAGTAGTGAAATCCCATTATTACTTTGGGTTTCTACATTCCTATTTCACATGTCCTCTCTTTCCGTAGTTCCAACACTGAACTCTATTCTTCTTTCAAGGAATCTTAGAATGACTCTTAGACTGGTCTTTAGACCCCTTCTAATCTCCCTTTGGTACTCTTTCCATAGACCTTCCCCTAACACTAAGAGCATCCCTTGAACTATCCAAACTTTTCTTCCTTAATTCCTATGACAACAAAACTGAAACAAGAGCATCCAACTTCAGATCTGTGAGGTTAGCAACGATAGCCAAAATAACATTCTTCCATGACTCGGGTAAAGTGCAAAGAAGAAATATACATTTATCTTCCTCATTCACCTCAACATCTACAGATGCTAGTTAACTCAATAACAAATTAAACGAATTCAAATGCTTTGTAACCGATTCACCCTCTTTCATTTTCATGGAAAATGACTTATGCTTTAAATAAAGCTTATTTACCATACTCTTGGCTTGGTATATCTCAGCCAAATGCTTCCACAAGCTATGTGCAAACTTCTCACTCACAACATTCAGTAGAATAGAATCTGCAAGACACAACTAGATGGTTCCTCGTGCCTTCTTATCCAGTCTTTCCCATTCATCTAGAGCAATATCATTGGGTTTCTTCTCCTTAGTTATATCCAACCACTGGTTTCTTTCCTCTAGCAAATCCTCCATTTTCAGCTTCCACAATTCATACCTCATGCCATTGAACTTTTCAATGTCTAACTAAGAGGTAGAAGCAATAGTGGGTGCAACCATGATATCTGTTGGTAATCATTTGTGTTTAGGGTTTTAAGCTTGAACGTTTGCAGGTTTTCTCATTCAAACCCTAAATTTTATGAGTCATGGGGTCTTGCATTGTTTTGTCTATTCTAATGGTGGCCTTCTGTGGTGGATTCCTGGTTATTATGTCTCATCCGCATACTTTGATGTTCGAAGGTTGACTAGCCCCCACGCAATGTTTCGCTGCTTTTTCCTGTCACCTTGAGAAAAATGCTAAGTTTTGTATATGCAAAGGTAAATTGTATGTTGGCAGGCTTATGAAATCTCAATTGGCCTCCAAAAAATGATAAAGAATTGAGTTATATGCATTTTAGATGCATATCGGGTTGCATATACAAACAGTAAATCTTCCGCAAGATTCTTGGAATATTCTGCGTTTGTATGTCGGGTCTGTTTGTATATCGGGCTTGTATGTTGGACATGCAAGCGAAATGTGCAAAGGGAGTATACATTAAAAAATATGCAAAGAGTTGATATACATTCACTACAGTAGGATGGTCATCGGCAAGACAAAACTCATCGGTAGCTAAGCTTTTTCTCTCTCTGAAGGGCTGATGTACATTTGGTGGGGTCTGTTGTTGCATATATCCTGGGTTCGTTTGGCATTTGGGTACATTCCTCCCATATTCTGTGAAAGATTCCCTGTCTGTATGTGAGAGGGTTTTGTATGTTTGTGTCTATATTTTTGACATACAAAGATGCCAATATACTTTTGCTACAGTGTAGCAGGGGAGATACAAGTGGTGGAGGCCGCAGAGATACAAGGGCGAATGTATATGCATTATGCATTCGAGAATATGCAAATGAACATATACAAGGTGGACGTAGCCAAGGAATTAATTGTACTTGCAAAATGCTTTGACGTCCGCCATTATATATTTGGGATTGTATATTCCAAATATACAATCGAATGTGCAAGCCAATATACAATGAATAAATATGCATTCCAGACCCGAAGGAGAAGTCAGATGCGGTGGATAAATTTTTGAGATCTGGATTGCATGTATATTGGGTTTGTATATGCAACATACAACCCGATATACAAAATAAAGGTGATACAAGTTGGACTTCAAAAGAAGGTACATTCTGATGCATAATGTTTTCAACTCCGCTACTTGTATGTATGTGTGTATTGTATATTGCAGATATACAAAGGTAAGAGGTACAAGCCGGACCCAAATTACTTTCCAATTTGCTTCATAAAAATTTTAGGTCCGCCTTGTATGTATGTTGCACTTGCATATACAAAGCGACAGGTGCAATGAAACATATGCATTTCAGACCTGATGGGGAAATCAAATGTGGCAGGTAAGTGTTTGAGGTCTGGCTTGTATATCAGACATTTGTATATGCATATGTTTATGCATATACAAGGGCGAAAAGGGCAAAATAAGGATTGGAAAGGTCAGTGATAGAGGAGCGAAGTGCCTACGTGGCACATTTTTATTGGTTCTTGACTTTTCTTCTTATTTTGAGCCGCGGATCTCATGCGATAGGAGATGATCGACAACCATGTTTTGAACCTGCAGCGAAGGTTTTTCCCTGTTATTTGCAGTCATTTTTGAGCGGGAAAATAGTAGATGCATTCGTTGCTACATTTCAAAGGGGGCCTGCGGGTAGCTGTGGCATTAATGGCAGTTTCAGGAGGCACGATGGATCGAGATGACATGTCAACCACTCGATTGAAGATGAAAGTCCTTGAGCGGTGGTGCGGATCCTGATTCCACCTGCTCATTCCTCTTTGTCTCTCCGTAGCATTGAATATTTCTAGGCACCATTCCTCATGCATTGAATTTGGCAGATTCTTGATTTGCCTTGTAATTAATTTTGCTGGGTACACAATCTTGGTATAAAAGCCAAACTGTGTTACTCATTGTTGTTGAAAACTAGACAAATTTTGGTGTTGTGATAGAATACAACTTCATTGGTGGCCCTGTTCTTGATGTCTTGTAAGTTTATGAGTCTCATGTTGTATGTTTCATGCATGAATTCACTGGTTTCATGTTGTTTTATATGAGAAATGCTCTATGCATGTGTTTAATCATTTGTCTCCAAGTTGTGGACATATTTTCTTTTGAATCAAGATAACTAAGGGTTGTTAAGGTTCAGGAATATAACTTTTCTATATTGAATGTTTAATCTCCTACTTTTGTTCAAGGAACAAATTAAATGTTTCAGGTTAATCATTGAGAAAATGTGTTGTAGCAGGGATACCACTGAGTATGAATGATTAAGCACCTAATTTTTGAGAAGTATCTATAAGGCAGATATTAAAAATCCCCTTGATATCCAGTCTTTGGTATATGTTCATGCTGGGCATCCACATGCGTATGTCTATTGACTCTGAGCCCTGGATAGGCACTGATCTTGTCTTGTATTGAGGTTGCAACCCAAAGTCTCAGTTTTGCATCCAAACATAAAATCAAACTTAAACTTTAAATCAAACCATTAGGACTTTAGAATTAGTTTTAGGATCAAAATCCTCTGTCTCACAACTAAATATAGGCCCAAAGCTAGCCCCTTTGCACTTATTCCACAGTTTTGGTCTGCATAAAAGAGGATTTATCTGCTTTGTATCAACATCCAAGTAAGTTCATGTGCATATGTCATAGATGTTGAGTAGAAAATACCCCCCTTGGTTCTGCAGAGCCTAAAGAAGAGGAGGAGATATTTAAAGAGTCTATCTCCTATACTGTTGGCCCTTGGCCTGGGAATCTTGTTGATCAATGATGGCTACCTTGTAGGGATAACTGGGAATAAGCATCCAGTCTGGGAAAATTACCAACAATATATACACAAGATCTGCAAACAAATAACAACCAAATCTCTTACTGTAGCTAAAAAACATTCACACTACCACCCAAGAATCAAAACTAACTAGGCTTTGATACCAAATGTTAGAAATGAAGGTGCAAACCACACAACAAAAATATGATTCAAACCTTATTTATGTCCTTTAAACAATGTAGAATCAATGGAGACTACAACAGAAATAAAACCCACTACACATAAATGACATGCATTAAGAACTAAACACATAACACAATATGTAACATGGAGAAAACCCTCTGAGGTAAAAAACTCCACCAAGAAAAGAGGCTCCAAGTTGTATTATCTTCAAATATGAGATTACAATACATGCACTTCCTCTTCTTCTTCAGTCTTCAATCTAGCAGCGCCTGTTACTCTCAACTCTGCTAAAAACGTAGTATAAATATCCTTATAAAAGGGGGTTTCCTTCTAGGGCAAGAAAACTGACATAATATCGACTGTTAGGTATGTGACCTAATGATGAATGATTTAGATTTACAATGATAAAATATACATAAAATGTGGTTTCAGGGGACTCGTCGCAGGGGCCCATCATGGACGAATTAGAGTCAGGTACCGGATATAAACATGCAGCTGAAACAAGATCGTTGTTGGTGAAACCTTTCATCCCTTATGGGTGATTTACAAATAATAATAGGAATAATAAATTACATATGATTTACAAGGTCGATGGCACCTTAATCCTAACAAGTATAGTGATGACGATGTTTATGGTGTCATGGATATGCATGTATATTTGAGAATTGGCATGACATGATCATGTATGCAGTCAAGACAGGTATGGGCTATGATGCTTGATTCATGATTACAAGTGATGGTGTGGTGTAGTTTTAGGAGGTTGATCTTAGCTTGATTAGTTCCTTGACTAGGCATTACTCATTTGTGAACTTGTTTGGCAAATCGAATTTGATGTTGATTTGGTGTTTGAGTCTTTATGTCTACAGGTTATCTTCTTTGATATCTCAACTTGTAGGTTATTAATGTGATGGATGGTATTGTGTCTCAATTTACTCTTGATCACATGTTATAGCATTGACATGATACAAGTACTCTTTGGAGCAAGATATGTTCTTATGAGACATTGATATTCTTTTGAGGAGATATTAGATCATGATGCCATGATGTGTTCCTAGATTATGTAGACATGCAGTGGGATCTTTGACAATGATCTTGTTGGTTCTCTTGGTATTGAGTACATTGGTCATTTTCTTGGGAGATTCATGATAGTGCAATGTTTACATTTGGAATTTAGCATGGATTGATCATGGAGGTGCTCATGAATAAATGTTAGAAAAATGTGTGTTGTACACCTTGCATAAAATGAATTATTTAATTATGTAAATAGATATTTATTTGTGGTGCATCTTAAGTGATGTGTTTGGCCACATTAAATATTTATTTGAGGCCACTTGTAAAAGTTGTATGTAATATTGGAAAAATATTTAATGTGGGGTTGCACATAGGGAAATTATTTAATATTTGTGTAACATCCAAGATCTTAAACAAGACTAAACATAGATATTTACCATGAGATAAAACATACAAGGTGAAAAAGGTAACATTTTTTTTCTTTTATATTACTTAAAAACAAGATACATCAATTTGCATTATTTCTTTTCTGAAATAAACAACATAATATAATATACAAAAATGACATTTTGTCTTACAATTACAAATATCTGTAGTACATAATGTTTTACATAGTCTTTTTAAACACAAGTCACAAAAATATATTGCATCTAGAAATCTGACATCTTTATCGCAAGCCTCGACATTTCTTCTGTTGGAGAGAGAGAGAGAGAGAGAGAGAGAGAGAGAGAGCATCTTCCCAATGCTTTCCCTCCAACCACAGACCAGCAGTCTCCCACACATCTTCCACATAGGAAGTGACCCTACCCTTCATGAAGAGTATAGACCAAAGGTGACCAATGGTGATTTTCCATCGGAGTACATAGTGTTGTATCCTACATAACTCTATCGATCATACAACCCTAGATAGCCTCTAGCTAAGTATGATATTTCCAATAGGTTATGCAATCCAAATACGGTGAACCAACAATGCACATAGAAAACGTATGCATTACTTTGGCCAAAGATTCAATATGAATAGATGTTCGCAATGAACATGGTCTTAATGTTCACGCACCGCAACTTGACTTGGATACTATCATATTCCTACAGTTTGACTTGGTCAACTATGTTTTACTAGGTAATCTTTCAATATTTTAGGTCTTCCCAACTTTAGACAAGTTTTTCAACACTGTCAACGGTCTATAGACTTTAAGGATTATCTTACTATACGCGGGCTCTCATTGCATCATTGCAATACCCGAGATCCAAAACTTATCAACATTAAAGAACTTCAGTTGAATTATATTGACTAAAATAGTCACTTTATCATGGTTAGGCATTATTTGGTTAGGAAAAATGTATCACCTTTGACTAGAAGAATAAATAATAAAAAAATTAGGGTACTTGACCCTTCATTAACAATCTAAATAATTATCACATAGGTTCAGTATAATACGATACCCTATTGGATCAGGTTTAGGATTTTTTGATCCTATTCCAATATAATGGAATAACAAAGTAATAATTTGATAAGCAAATGGGTTAACCCTCCTAGGTCTTAAATCTGACTATTAGATCATTACTAGGTTTCACAATTCTTGGCTAGAAAGAATATTGTTTAATGATGATCTATCCACTAAAGGATTGTTCAAGTTTTATCAACTAGTATAATCTCCCTCAAGGAGTGCTTATTTATATGAACCATAGGGTTTGACTTGATACAAATAGTTTAAGTTGATAACAACCTAGATTGGTTGACTAAGTTCAAAAATGTCTCCAAGATTGAAAAAGAGACTTAAACCAATTGCTATTAACGTAAGTTTAAATAACCAATATTGCTAGGGTTCTATTTCCCTTTAGACCATAATAACGGGATACTAATATATATATATATATATATATATATATATATATATATATATATATATATATATATATAATCTAAATGCTTAGAAAGGATAAATATTGAACCTCTAATCCTCTTTCATCTATGAGGTCATTGTAATCTTTCAAGCAAGAGTAACTCTTATTACAAGACATCCTTAGATTAAAGCTAATCAATGGTTTCTACCAAGTACAATTATCATATTTGAATGACTTGATGTCAAAGGATATAAATGAATAGACTATAATATGATTCCTAATAGCTTAGTATTAATTCTCATAATAAGATTACTAAAAAATAACGTAAAATCTTTTAACTTCTAAAGAGTATAAACGACTTGTGGTTCTAAATGTATAAGAGATTATAGTGTCTATAAATCTTTGACTTACTAAGATCTAAGAAGTCCTATTGTTACTGATCCTCTCTTAAACCTAAAGACATACAGGCACTCTAAATATATGAATAATGGTGTGATCAGAGATACATCGTTGGAACCTATGGCATTATAGAAAGTAAAACCAAACGTCGAAATCATAGCAAGACATGCTAAAATCTGGGGAGTATAGTTATCATTTAAAAGCATATGATGGACGCTGTAGAAATTACAATGCTATCGCTTAATCATACAACAAGACAAGTATTTTAGATAACCTTTTTCTATAGATATAAGTTGTAAGACAAAGTCACAATATTGTGCAAATGTAAGAAAGGAAGACTTTTGAGAGACAATAAAAACCTGTTTTGCCTACTCTGCCAAGATATCAGTGTATGCAATGAAGGTTTCTCCTTCTCCTTTGATGCTTATGCCGCCACTAACTCCACTCTTGTCTTCAACTTAGACTATCTCAAGAAAAGTAACATCCACTGATATCAACAAAGATAAGCTCATGGTTTGAGATTATTAACCTCTGAGTGCATCGAGCAATTCTGCCAGTATATCTCCTCCTATCTTCTTCATCCTATCTTCTTCATCCCTTCCTTCATACTAAGGTAGTCATTTTATAGATATCATGCGACTTGGCTATGAATCATTATCACATTTTTCATGACTAACTGATAATAAAGAGCCACTACATATAGTTAAAATGACTTCCATAAAATTCAAGGGAAACTTCTACTTGCGATTACGTAGAGGAGTTGATCTGGACGATGTGGAGATAATCGTGGTATATCATATCACTCACTCATCATGAGATAATGTCTTATGCACACGTTACCTAGCTTCTTAATTCCAAACTAGCAGTTATAAATGTCCACCAACAAACAGTTGAAACAGATCTCAATAAAATGTGGAAACTCCACTAAAATAGACCTTTGGGACGCTTGAATCAGTTGACTTGAGAGAAAATGTGGTATAACTTACCAGTTTCCTCATAAAAGTCTGACACTCCATTGAATTTGACTTATGGTCAATAAATCAAACTAAGTGTTGCAAAAACAACTCATTTAAAATGTGAGGACTCCAATAGATAATACCTACGAATAAGCAAAGGATATCATGATATATTAATTACCACTATACTCCCACCAAGGTTTCTTAGAGAAACAACACTAAAGAAGATGATTACAAAGATGACCTTATCATAATTGTTAGAAACAATGGTTATTCCCGAAAACTACAAACAATCCCTTTAATGAAAATATCAATAGTCCTAGACCATATTTATATCTTCGATTGAGATTATAATAATAATAAGTTGAAAGACTTACGTAAAACATGATAGGTCGAGTTCATCTCCCCTTCACGTATTCATACCCAAACACGTCGATTGACTTGCTAAGAACGTAAATGCGACATTAAATGACAACAATTTAACCATCTATGATTTGATGACACAAACACACCTATTTGCGATGTGATCGACAAAAGGTCACATTAGTCATAAATGACTAACGTTCTATCCTGACGTCATTTTTCACAAAAAGACAAGGTCGACACACAACTAACCCAAAAAAGAATCTTAAAGACATCGACAACCTGTCAAGTCGATCCAAGAATTAACCAATAAAATGCGTCTTACCTCAAATGACTTAGAGTTCACAACTTGTTAAACACTATACTCAGTTGGCAAATGACCATTTGTAACCCAAGGTCTCTTCTCCTCTCCTCATAAGATACTCTTTCTCTCTTTCTTGGAGAGTCATTAAAACCTGTTATCCTGCATATCACTTGCAATTCACCATATCTTGACTAGTGCATCATTAGTCCATTTATAAGCCTTATGAATAATAAACCAAACTCTCATAACCTAAATTATTGAATCAATACAACATATACATTGCATTTAATCACATAAATGATATTCAATAAAATCAATATTTTCCAATGACATTTAAGCCAACATCAAAATATTTATCCAATAAATTCACTTCTGTCCATGTAAAAGTAAAAGTAAAAACAAGCCAAAATTAGGGATGTAACAATTTGGAAAGCTTAGTTGCAAATATTGAATGAGGGGGACATGGTTTTGGGGGACATGGCAATGTAATACCACTTAGTTGTTTTGTTCAATCATATCTTCTATAAAAACAAGCACATGAGTAGTTGTTAAGGTTGGATTGTTAGTTGTTTGGCTTGTGTAGCCAAGATTGAGCTTCACTTGTAGGTTGCATTTGTGAAGAGAGGAAGCATGGAATGGGATGTGTGGTTACATGATTTTATTTTCTTGTTTACGTGGAGTGCAATTAGGGATCCTGATGATCCAAAGTATTCATGGAGGCTATGTATTGTAATATTTGTTCATGAGATAATACAAAGGATATGGATGCTTTTGGAGGTTGGGTTTTTCCCTCAATGAGGGTTTTCCCAAGATATATATTGTGTCACCTTGTTGGTATGTTTGCTTATTATTTTGCATGTGGATTTTTGAATACTTGTTTGCATAAATATCTCTCATAGGGTTATGATGAAATTTATCTTTATGGCTATAAATTTCCCTTCAAGGAAGAAATCAAGGAAAGAGAGGAAGATGCAAATGAAGGAGAGGAACCAAAAAGAAGATTTTTGTGAGCAATGTCTAGAATTAGAAGTAAACCTGGATTGGATCCTCCCAGTTATAATGTAAACTTGAATCCAAAAGAATTAATTGACGAGATATCAGAGATGGAGAAATACTTTGATTTTGAATCAATCGAAGACCCAAAAAGGGTGAAATTTTCTTGCACGAAATTGAAAGGACACACATATTTATGGTGGGATCATGTGTAGACTGAAAGTCAACGAAAATGTAAAGAGAAAATAAAATCTTGGGGAAGAATGGTGACACATTTGAAAGCTCAAATTTTACCTGTAGATTATCAAATTAATTTGTTCAAGAAGTTGCAAAATTTGAAGCAAAAAGAGAAGAATGTACAGGAGTACTGAAGAATTTTACAAGATGAATATTAGGGTTGGAGATGTTGATGATGATGCTGAGAAAGTATCAAGGTATGTCAATGGTTTGCATTATTCCAATCAAGATGAAATAAGTATGGTTAGCATAAAAAGTATAGAAGAAGCCTACTAGTATGCCTTGAAGGTAGAGGAAAAACTTGCTAGAAAATAAAATAATTCCAAAGGTGGAGGTAGATTCTCACATGGAAACAAACAATCTAGCAGTGGTAGAGGATATAAAAAAAACAAGGAGAAGCCAAATACCTCTCAAGCAAGCACCTAGAATAATAAAGGAAGAGAAGATTCTTCAAAGGAAGAGGAAATTTTGGAAGAGGCAGAGGAAGAGGATTCACTTGCACATGTTACCAATGTGGAGAGACTGGACATAGGGAATTTCAATGTTCTCAGATACAACATAGTAGTGGAAAAGGAAAATAGGCAAGAATCAATGTGATATAGGCAGACAATGAAAGTGTGGCCTCACCAAAGTGTGGAGAAGACTTTGAAGATGGAGAATCTTTTATGTTGTGAAGAATATTTTTAAATATAGAGATGGAAAAACAAGAACCGGTCCATGTAAGGAAGCTAAGGTAGCGAAACAACTTCCTACACTAATCTTGAGAGGAGGGATATGCAAAACATTTTAAATATTTCTAACAATTACATAAATTATACAGAAATAAACATAAATAGCAACCATACCATAACACAGTAATTACATGGGAAAATCCTTTCGAGAGAAAAACCCCACACTCCAAAAGCCACCAAATATATTATTCAAAAATCAACAAGATTACAATTTATTTACAAAGAAAACTTTTATAAGAGTATAACCAATCAGAGATCTGGAGGCAACTCAACATCTATAAGACTGTCTCACACAACCTCAATCTCAATCTCTTGATATATAGGAGATACAATATAGTAAATCATCAATGGTAATTACAAAACCATGAGCTAAAACCACCCAAAAGTGGTGCCCAAATTATCTCTAATAAAAGATGCCTTGTGATGTGCTAGATCACACACCAAAATGTGTAACTCTCCCCTTTACAACTCTTTTAAGTGTCTGGAACATGTTTTCACATTTCCCAAAACAAGAGGCCTAACTTTTAGAGGCCATAACTTTTGATCCAGGTGTCTGATTGATGAACTATTTGATGAGTTGGAAATATTGTGAAGTGATCTATCAAACCATAACCTAATTTGTTGGTTACAACAAATTTTAGGGCATTTAGGGACCTCTAAGTGCCTCATACCTAAGTTTGAAACTTTTTTGGGAGTTTCAAAAATTGATACTTTAATATCTTGCAATCCAAGTATGATCTTGGGTCAAAACTCACCCAAGATGTTTATTTTATAGTTTAGTAGCTTTTGGGAAAATTTTAGGTCCATTTGTGCTCAAATATAGACTTACTAAAAATAGTAAGCCTTATCATTTTTAGCCCCTTTTGGAAACTTTGAAAATTCTAAACCATTCTTCAATATAAAGGGTATTCGAAAAGACCAAAATTGGGAAGAATAGTAACCTTTGGTAATTGCATGGTTGAGAGACATATCCTAACATTCTCCCACTTGTCGAACACCTTGCAAGGGAAAAGGGAGTATCAACACCATGATTTAATTTCAAGGGGCGAAGAGGCCCATAAACTCCAAACACCGTCTGAACTTCTTTATGCCCATAGGCTTAGTTAATCAATCTGCAACATTCATCAAAGTCTCTACCTTAACTAGCTTCACCCTGCCATCCTTGACCATATCTCTGATAAAATGATACTGTACATCAATGTGCTTGGTCTTGGCATGAAATGTTAGGTTCTTAGCTAGGCAGATCACACTCTGATTTTCACAATAAATTGTCACTACATCTTGTTTTATTTTGATATCCGAACACAATCCCTTAAGCCAAATGGCTTCTTTACAAGCATGAGTAGTTACCATATACTCAACTTTAGTAGTGGACAAAGCAACCATATCCTATTGTTTACTCATCCAACTAATTGCACCACCAAATAAAGTAAATACATAAGCACTGGTGGATCATCTATTATCAACATCACCTTTGGAGTCTAAATCCACATAACCATGAATATTAAGGGAATGCATGTCTCCTATCAAATTACCATGATAACACAAGGAATACTCTAAGGTACCCCACAAATATTTGAAGACTCTTTTAACTACATCCCAATGAACTCTACCAGGATTAGACAAATATCTAGAAAGAACTCCCACTTCTTGGGCAATGTTTGGTCTAGTAAAAACCATAGCATACACCAAACTTTTGACTACACTATGGTAAGACACTATGCTCATGTATTCCATCTCTAATGGGGATGTTGGACATTGTGAAGAAGATAACTTCATTCCAATTGTAAAAGGAACACATAATGGTCTACAATTCTGCATGTTAAACCTCTGTAAAACTGAATTGAAATACTTACTCTGGCCAAGCCATAGTTTTTTGTTCACTCTATTTCTTCTTATTTCCATCCCAAGAATGTGTTTAGCTGCACCAAGATATTTCATTTCAAATTTAGCTACAAGTTGAGACTTTAGTTTTGAAATCATTCCTTTCCCTTTACCAATAAATAACATATCATCAACATATAATGCAATAAACTGGAAGCGATCACCATCAGATTTATAAAAAACATAGTGATCAGATTTAGAATGCTTAAATCCCAAACTCAACACATATGTATCAATTTTTTGGTACCACATCCTAGGAATTTGTTTGAGGTCATAGAAAGATTTCTTCAATTTACAAACCAAATTACTTTTAGCTTCACCACATAATTCTTTGGCTGTGTCATATAAATATCCTCCTCCAAATCACCATTCAGGAGTTGTTACCCATTTTTGTTTTCAAGCTCAATCAAGTGGAGTTGGTTAAGTTTTATAGTTTTAAAGGGTGCATGTCTGTTATTAATGAGTGTTTTTTTGCCAAGAAAAAAATGCCATAAAAGAACTTCAATTAAATGCAACTGTTTACAATCAAGAAGAATCATACAACATTGCATATTTTAAAAGGCTTTTGCATTATTCATGAATCTCAAATGAAATGCTCCCACACATGCCATAGGAGTAACTAAAATAGGCAACATAAAAGTAAATTTTACTTTTGAAACAATGAAATGCATAGGAAAAGAAACAGGACTCGTCATTGCCTGCAAATGACAAATCCCTTGGTCGAGTCGGCTGCTATCTTCCTCCATCTGTTTGAGCTCCAACGTACCTGGAAAATAGTTTTTGTAAATGCTCAGGGTACCAAGTCTTTTCATACACAATCAGAACTTCAAAAGTACCATCTACTTTTATGTAGCAGCAATATTAGTCATCAGTTATCAACATAAGAGAGGTCAAAATGAGAAGACATAAGTGCTAAATCAGAAAGAGATAGATCCATACAAGTAACCCCACATCGTGAATCAAATATATGTTTCATATGCTAACATGTTTGCTTCCTGTGCAGGTATATAAGAAATCAGTTTGCTGATTCATCTTTTATAAAATAAGCATGTGGAGAAAATGGGCTCCCATAAGGGTCGAGCCTAGCATGCTTGAAGAAATGACATTAATGCAGAAATATCCAAGATGCATGACTTTTTCAGCCATAATGAATGATCAATCACAGTGGAACAACAAATAGAACAGTCATATTATAAAAAATAGCCAAGGCATTTAAGGATGACATGTACTTTTCCATTCTTTGTCATGAGTGAAGTGTGATATTATTAAACAGTTCAAGATAGTCCATGTGAGTCAAGTACATTGAAGGATATAAAGTACAGTAGTAAAGTGAATTGCATCATGAATACCAAGTACCAGAAGTACAAATGACATCTGTTATATGTTACATTACATTCTTATTACTGCCATATCTCACCAACATGATTAGCCATATTATGGAGAGCATAAGAGAATCAGGAAAGATCATTCCTGCTATATATATGAAAGCCACTATGTGATTACATCATGAAAGCACCATGTCTTTCACATGTTACAAATAAACAAACACATTGTTTTAGTCATGCACAAAAGTACAAGGATGTACAGGAAGAAGAGCAAAGAGAGTGATCAGTTTTGCTACAAGAAATGTGTTGCTACAAGAACTAGATAGCCATGCTTCTATAAAGATAAAATTGAAGCAATGAATAACATTTAATATCACATCAAAGACATGATAGCCAAGGACAGGAGATATACCTCATAGATAGAACAGATGAAATCAAAGGACAATAGTATAAAGGAAATGAGTTGCATTAACCAATACAAGACTGCCATGATAGCAAGAGTAAGGAGCATTCTTATTAAAGTGATGACATAAAGAACGAGCTACAAGAACCAGGTATGACATGACAAAGTATCCACATCATGCATTGCTGCCACTATGTCATCATGAGCCCACTTTCAAATGAGAAGAACCAAGAAAGATGCCTCATAAAGATATACAATTATACTGATGAAATAAGGGAACATCAGTATATGGAAAAGTGCACAATTCCTACAGTAGTCCTTATCACTATCATAAATGTATCTGATACAGAAGATCTGAGAAATCATGAATGATGTGTTCATAATGATGCAACAACATAAGGGAAAGTACAAGTCTCTAGCATATGAAAGGTACAACTATATACTGATGAAATAATGGAACAACATGTAGCTACAACATCCTGAAGCTATTTGGAAACAACAATGTAAAAGATACAGGTTCATATTCCATAAGTGCAAAAACATATCCTAGGTACAGGATAACACAAAAATACCAAAGTACAATGCCAATATCAAAATGCATCAGCTTGTTCAAAGATAAGAAGAAGTGAGTACATATTATCATGCTCAATTATAGATACCAGAAAGAACCTCAATTTTTTTTTTTCATCTTCTAAAAATCTTCATCATATAAAGCAACATGTTTAGGTGATAGAGCAGCAGTCTTTTTGATTGTTTTCAAAGACAAAAAGGAATGAGTAGAGATTCATAATGCAGAGAGAGATTTTTTCAAACCCTAGTAGGTATGTAATGACCTCATAACACTTGCCCTTATAAATGCAAAAAATGTTAACTTTTGACAGAGATAAAAGAGAAATATAGTGGAAGTAACCCTAACTGGGTTAATACAAGTAAAGCCCATTTTTACATTGGAGCAAGAGAAACCAAAAATTGCATTATGCAAAGCAATGAGATATCAAGTTTTTTGTAGACCCAAAAGGTTTTTTGCTCACGGCCTGGAAGGAGACAGCCTTCTTTTGAAGTTTTGTTAAAAACCTAGATGAAAGATACAATGCTTTTTAAGTTTTTTGCTGTTACAGGAAAAATCCATGAGAGTCTTGTGTCTACAACAGAAAAATACATGGTCTTCATATGAAGCAAGAAGACAGGAAAAATGGTGTTTGAAACCCTAGGGTTTTCTTTCATATTTTTATTTTTATACACTGAAATGAAATTTCTTTTTGCAAACCACAGATCAAAGAGGAACAATGTGTTTTTCCATAAAAAGGAAGATATCTTTCATCTACAGAAATAAAAAACCCAGTTTGTATGCATGAAGTCTACTGTCAGAGTGTATGTTTCTTGCAAGCCCTTGTTATGTTTTGCACAGATAGTTTCAATGGCCGTAACAGTAGTGGAAAAGAAGTATATTTTCACCAGTTGAAGGTCATACAAATAATGAATGCACAGGAGTGTCTTCTTTTACAAGTTTTTTGTCATGGGTCAAGCTCATTTTGAGCCAAAGTGTAGATGTAAAGAAAAATTGAAGGTTTTTGAACTCATACAGACACAAAAATGTAGCTACAGCCGTGGCCTCTAGTGCCAGATCGAGCCTCAACACTCAGGAAATGCAAAAATGGTGAATATAGGAAGAAAATCGAAGCTTTTTCAAACTCATTTCAAACAACAATACTTAGAATGCTATCAAATCGTGCCTCTGGCAGTGAGATGCAAAGTAAAAATTAGGGAAATCACTTGAGAGAAAACCAGTTGAATGACTTACCTTTTTGTTTCTGCCAAGTACTATGTGTGAAAACTCTCATTGTTTTCCTCAATCGACCTTCATATTGACCTCAACACAGTAAAAAATGAGTGCATATGGTGTGTTGACCATAAAGAACACAAAATGCATCAGAGATGTAGCCCAATCGTGGCTTGAAAAGCTAGTTTTATCTCCAAATAGAAGCAAACAGATCGAACAAAATCAAATAGAGGTTTTTACCTATCTTTTCTAGTGAAAATGCATGAAAACCCTTCAAAACTGTAGAGAATGATGCAAACCCTACAGGTCTGGTGGTGCTTGAGAGGAGCAATGAATAGACAAAATGCAAATGACAAGAGTTTAGAATTCATCCCTTCTTTGATCGAATAGGTTGTGCATTTTCTTCTTTTTTTTAACTTGGTTTATAAATCATTGCAATCTATTTTATGTCTGTGGTAAAGACTTTTGAATCTTTTCAAACCTAATGATAATGCACAAGGGGCCCGTGATAATGCATGACTTCTGCCTTTTGTTTTTTCCAAAGTAAAAAACATTGTGAAAACATGAGGTCGCATGCCTTTTATTTTGCTAAGGTGAGTTGGTGTTGAAGTCATAAGGTGGGTGTGATGTTATATATAAGGCATTGTAATGCATAGGGAGGCATAAGGGTCCTTTATAATGTATTGCATTAGACCTTGTATTCATGATGATGTATGTTGTGAAACATATGAATTGCTAAGGGTTATAAGGTGTTTTGATATAGCCATGTAATGCATCGTGATGATGCAAGTGTATGAGGAGGTGACGTTTGTGTATGGAGGTCATGTTTATGCCTAGGAATTATAAGTGTTTTATGTTGATTTTGCATAATCTAAAAATAGATTAAACATTGTAAATGAGTGATAAAGTAATGAATTATGAATTACTTTATCACTTGTCATAATAATGCAAAAGGCAATAATAGGCAAATTTATAACACGTGGCAAAGTAAGTCTCGTCAATTACTTTGTCATTTTTTCACAATATTTAATTTATCTCCAAACTATGCAAAATTAGGAGAGTGAATGTTTATGTCCTAAGTGCCATTATTTTCTACATAGGTTTGTAATAAATTTGGAATGTAAAACATTAAACTAAGTGGTGTAATTATAAACCACTTAGTCAATGTTAATTAAATGTAGAAATAATTGTATTTATGTCATTTATTGTGCAAAGGGGCAAGTTGAGGATGCTTGTAGATGTGGTCAAAGAGATGTGGCTGAGTATTTATTATGCAAATGCCAAACATTTATGATGCTACAGGAGAGGTTGGCAAACAGATGGAGGAGTTATTGAGATATTTGACTTGATTTTTATGGCCTTAAAGAGCATTTAAGGGCATTTCTAGAGCTTTTATGGTGGGTGATGACATGCCTTGACTATTTATTCATTGGGAACTCATTTTGGAGAGCTTTAGATAGATATTTTGAGAGCTTTTATGAGATGCACGACCATGGAGGTTTCTCATCCATATCTTGTTACAACTGCTTGGAGGGTATATAGTCATTCATTTGACTCTTTGTAAAGAGTTCTTGGCGTGCAATTTCTGGAGTTAGTGATTTTTTTGTTGTCCTTACTCAGTTTGAGCATGTTTTGTAACCCTTTTGGCATATGAAATACAGAGAACACCTTAGATACCACTGATAGTCAAATTTTGCCTTTTTATTTTTGTAGTATTGTGTATCATCAAGTATTTGATCAAGTCATTTGTGAGGTAATTTTGTTTCCTTGTGGCTTTGTCTCATGTTTCAATACCTTTTCTGTAAAAAAGTGTGTTTATGCAAGTTGCAAACTATGTCTTAAAGCTGCATATGGCTTTTTAAACTGTGAAGTTAGCTTCCTTTTAAAAAAGTTAATGCATTTAGGCCTCTTTGTGAAGTATTTTTGTAAAAGATATAGTAATAGGTTGTGCAGGTTTAGTTTCTGTTGTCTGTGGCCAAGTGTATGCAAATCTGAGTTTCATAAACCATATCAAGTTTGGTGTATCACCCTGGTTCTCATTTTCCAATTTTACCTTTCATTTTTAAAGCATTATTTTCCCTTTTCCTTTGCAAATCCAGTAGTTTCTAGGTGATAACTAGCTAGGAAGCAGGCATTCTCTGAAAGTTCTTTCCATCACAGGTGACCCACAGGCTTGGAAAGATCCCATGTTTCTCCAGAATGCTAAGTTCTACAACTTAGCAAGGTGCAAATATGAGAGAATAGTTTTTGGCACACCTGATGGGACAGAGAACAGATTTTTTCAGTCTAGAATTAGAAGCTTATGCTGCTGTTTGGTGTGTACAGTAGTATATTTGGTCTTTAGGAGATATACTTTTAGCATACCTAGTGACTCTGAGCTTTGGTTTAGTAAAATCAGTGCATTTCAGCTTATAAAAATGATACAAACCAGAAGCAGTCTTTCATCCTTTGAGTATTTGCAATTATCCCCACCTAGGAGAAGAGGGATAATAGCTAAGAAACCCAAGACAAATCATGTTTATTCTAGGAGAGCCAAGTCTACTCCTCCTGCTATTAGAACTCATACTGCCCCAAGAATCCCAATTACAATGATTCCTATAGCTAGAAATCAACCATTTATTGCATTCAACCAAGGCAGCCCACTAAATTTAGCTCAGCATGATGACATTCCTGTGGCTGCTTTGAAAAGTTTACCATGTTTTAATGGTGAAGATCAAACTACTCTAGCTAAGCATGTAAAAGATGTTGCAAACCTGTGTGTTGTCCATCAAGTGACAGAAGAAAATGTTGCAATCAGATTGTTAGCAGCAGCTTCTCTCAAAGGGAAGGCTTTGGAGTGGTTCAGGAGCCTACCAGTTAACTCTATAGATTCATGGGATCATTTGGGATAGGAGCTGTGTAGTTTCTTTGAAGACAAATCAGACCATTTGTCATTGGTGTAGCAACTATCTACAATTAAGAGGGCTCCTCACGAGGTTATGTCAAACTTCAATCACCATTTTCAGAAGACATGGGACAGAATCCCACCAACCGTAAGGCCTATTGCCGATCATGCTTTCCTATATTATTTTAGAGATTTGAACAATGATATTTCTGTTATGGTTCAATCTATGGGAGGAGCTTCCTTACCTCAAGCCTATGCTATAGCTATAAGAGCTAAGAACAGCCTCATACAGGCTGGTAAAATTGTTCCTAGACCTCCTTTGCCAATATTCCCTGCTATTCAACCACCAATACCAATGCATGTCCCTCCTATAGCTGTTATACCCACTGTACTAGCATTACCAACACCTAATATCTACCCCAATAACCAGGAAAATGCTATTCAAACTCAATCTTTTGAGTTACAGGAGATCAAAGGGCTGTTACAATCTTTTGGTAACGAGATAGTGAACCTTAAGAGGCAGCAAGGCCAAAGTTTCAGACCTTATCAACCCCCGTTTCAATCTAATTACCAGCAAAACTAGTTAAATAGGCCTCCTTATTAGCCAAGTAATCAAGGTCCAAGACAAGCCTTTAACCCTAGGCCTTATCAAGCTTATAACCCAAACGCTGCTAGTTCCTCGAAGGAAATTGTATCGACGCAAAACAATTTGGCTCAGGACTATGACTGGTGCTTTCCTTGTAATCAACCCCATAACCAAAATACCTGTGCCAATGGGGTGATTAACCAAGCTTTGATGGTTCAAAATAGTCTAGCAGTGCAGTTTAATGTGCCTATAAAAGCTCTTGTCCAGTAGCAAGAAGAACAGGTACATGAGACAACACTCCTAAACTAGCAAGGAGAAGAATTATGTGGTATGAACCAAGTTGGTTCTTCAATTGCAACCAATACACACAACAAGAAGGGGGCTATAGATGAAGGGTAGCAGCTTGATAAAGTTCAAACCCATGTGCATCAAGTGCCCAACATGGATCAAGGTGTTTCTAACCCATCAAATGTTGAGAAAATTCAAATTTTACCAAGAAGTCAACCTTTGGTAGGCAAGGAGCAACCTAATCCACCAATTCAACTAGCTTTTACTCAAGGTGAAGTGACTACCCCCAAAAGCCAAGTTAAGTCAGGTACATCTTCTTTTAATATCCTTGAGCATATGAAAAAAGTGAATGTATATCTATGTCTATGTGGGATTCCCTAAGTATCCCTGACCAAAAAGACTTGCTTCGATTAGCCTTGTCAAATTTAAGTTTGTCTCAAGAGTCTAGTATGGATAAGTCTAAGGTTGTGTTGATAAATACCGCTAGAAATGATACATAAAAGCAAGCTTCAAAGGTTAAGCCCCCACCATTTTATGTGTCTTTGATCATTGGGGATCATTTAGTCCATAACTGCATGATTGACTCGGGTGCTAGCAGTTCAGTCATGCCCAAACAGATTGTTGATAAGTTAGGAATTGAATATGAGCCATTGGAGAAGGGAGTTATGCAGCTAGATGGGACTACTGTTAGTACAATAGGTGTCATAAAGGGACTGAGTTTGACTCTTCATACCTGTCCAAATTTCTCTATCCCACAGGACATCTATGTGATTGAGTTACCTCCTTATTTCGCTATTTATTTGTCAAGGGATTTTATTGCAAAAATAGGAGGTTACTTGTCCTCAGATTGTTCTCATATGTTTCTTAGAACTAGGTACGGCACTAAGGTGACTATCAAGTTAGAACCCATTACCAAAGACCATATTGAGCCTTACACTTCACATCACATCAATACCAACTTGGTCGCAAGTGAATAAGAGGAGCAGCACGTTGTTCAAGAAGGTAGTACACAAATTGAAGGTATACTAGAAGTTCTTGATGAGTGGGTAGATCTGACTCATGTGGTTGGTCCATGTGAGCACCTAGAAGAGGCTAGTTTGGGTGTGTATATGATGCATGAAGCTGATTCATTTATGCTTAACATTGAAAAAAGTGTAGAACAATAAGATGGGCAGCAAGATAGTGAGGTCTGGGAACTATTTTTTGATGACTCAAGAAATAAAGTGGGTGCTGATGGTGGGTGTATGATTGTTTCCTTAAAATGTGATAAGTACTACTCAGCTTTTAGATTCTGTTTCAGCTGTACGAACAACGTGGCTGAATACGAAGCTTTTATTCAAGGTTTGGAATGGGCAAGACAAAAGGGTATTGGCTATCTAAAAGTTTATGGGGACAATGAATTGGTTGTTAATCAGGTGAGAAACCTCAATATTACAAGAAATGATTTGCTTAAATCTTACAAGCATAGGGTATGGGACCTCTTGGAGGGATTTTATGCATTTAATTTGATATCCATACCTAGAAATTAAAATAAACATGCTGATAGGCTGGATGTTGTAGTGGCTGAATATGATACTCCAGAAGAGATAAGTAGTGATAAGACTAATCAGCATGTCAAGGTTATTGTTAGGCCTGCTGTACCTGATAACAACATACACTAGAAAGGGTTTGAAAGTGACCAGCAGATTATGAACTTCTTAAGAGAAGAAGCTGAATTCTCTCATACTAACCAAGAGAGGCTACAACACCAGTACAGTGACCAAATCATTCAGCTCAAGAATAACAAGATGCCAAAGGGTTTGGTCACCTTAGAGTCCATTTTTAATACTGATGATGAAGCTACAAAACCCAAGGCCAGCATGCAAGTTCAGCAAGATCACTATGAAGAGTTTGAGATCTTCAAGGGTAAGCTTCTTAAACTGGGCAAGGTATGTACAACAAAAGGAAAAGCAAGCATTTATTCAGTTTTTTCAAGAATTTAGTGACATTTTTGCATGGGAGTATAGTGATTTAAAGGGTTTTGATCCCCAGCTTGCTCAACATACTATTGAACTTGAGCCTAATGCCAAGCCTGTCAGGCAGAAACAGAGGCCATTAAATCCTAAGTTAGAGCCTCTTATGAAGAAAGGATTGAACAAACTGATTGAAAGTAGCATAATCTTTCCTATTAAGCATACCTCATGGGTTTCCAACCTTGTGCCTTTTAGTAAGAAAAATGGAGAGATAAGACTGTGTGTAGACTTTCATGACTTGAATAGAGCTTCCTTGAAAGACCGTCATCCTTTGCCTTCCATGGAACAGATACTTCAAGTAGTCTCGGGATCAGAGAGGTTTTCCTTACTAGATGGTTATTCTGGTTACAATCAGATATTAGTGAAAGAAGAAGACCAGTACAAAACAATCTTCACCACAAAATGGGGGACTATGGCCTACAAGAAGATGCCCTTTGGTTTGTCCAATGCTAGAGCAACCTTTCAAAATGCTATGGATATGGCCTTTCAGGGCTTAATGTACAAGATTGTCTTAGTCTACCTTGATGACATTATTGTCTTCTCCAAAGAGGCTAATGATCATCTAAACCACTTAAGGAAGATTTTTGAGAAATGTAGAGAGTTTGGAATATCACTTAATCCCAAAAAGTGTGTATTTGCTGCCCATGAGGGAAGATTGCTTGGATATGTGGTGTCAAAACAAGGTATCACCATTGACCCTGAAAGAATAAGTGTGATTTTGGCTCTCCCCTTACCAGCACACAAGAAAGGTCTACAGAGTTTCATCGGTAGAATCAACTTCGTCAGGAGATTTATCCCTAATATTGCTGATTTGTTAAGTCCACTAACTACTATGTTGAGAAAGAATGTGTCTTTCAGCTAGACTAGAGAAGGAAAACATAGCTTTGAGCTTATTAAAGAGGCATTGGCAGCTGCACCTACACTTTTGAATCCTAATTTTTCTAGAGATTTCACTTTGTACGCTTATGGTAATATTGACTCTGTTTCTGCTATGTTGGTACATAAGAATGATTTGGGTTTGGAGCAGCCTTTAGCTTTTTTCAGTCAAGCATTGAAGGATTATGAGCTAAGGTATACTTTTGTAGAGAAAGAGTTTAAAGAAATTTAAACACATGTTGTCTAATAATAAGATTAATCTAATGGTTGCTCATCTGAGTGTGAAGGAATTTTTGTTGAGTAAGGATCTCAGTGATAAGAGAGCTAGCTGGGTAAATAAGGTAATGGAATATGATGTGGACATTAAAGTTACCAAGTTGGTTAGGGGCAAAGGGCTATGTGAAAAGCTTGCAGATGGTGTTATCAACAAAGAAGAACATGAGCAAGAAGTTGTTCTATCATTGCAAGATCAAGAGCAAACAACTATTTCAGTTCCTGTTATAAGTTGGGTGCAAGAAATGGTTCATTTCTTGAAGACTAGTGAGTGTCCTCAGGGTTTGGATAGAGCCAAGAGAAGGTATTTCAGATTACAGTCTATACCTTATGTACTCATTAATGGTTTGCTTTTTAGGAAAGATTTTAATGGAGTATTGTTGAGGTGTATCGAACCTAACCAAGTTGAAAGAGTGTTGCATGAATTTCATGAGGGGTCAGCTGGAGGCCATTTTTCACCTAGAGTAATAGCTCTTAAGGTGATGAAGGGTGGCTATTATTGGCCCAATTTGTTTAAGGATGCACACTTGTGGGTTAGAAAGTGCAAGGAATGTGCTCTATTTGTTGGAAAGGAGAAGTTGGTAGCCTTAACTTTGCAACCGGTTCAGGTTGAACAACCCTTTATGAGGTGGGGGTTAGATTTTATCAGAGTTACAAACCCTCCATCTAGTGTTGGTCATAAGTGGGTTCTTATAGCTATTGATTATTTTACTAAGTGGACTGAAGCAGTCACACTTAAAGAAGCCAATGAGTCTGCTGTTCTGAATTTTTATAAAGAGCTGGTTATCAGATTTAGAGTCCCTGAGTCTATTATTTCAGACAATGCCCTTACCCTTGTTAGTTCTAGGATCTCTGATTGGGCTGTAAGAAATGGAATTTTTCTGAATACATCCTCCAATTACTATCCATAAGGCAATGGCCAAGTGGAATCCACCGATAAGAACTTGATCAGAATTATCAAGAAGACCATGGAGGGTAACTAGAGAGCCTGACATACACAGTTAAAATCAACATTATGGGCTAACAAAATTACTCTAAAATGGTCAACAGGGCATTCACATTTCATGTTGGTGTATGGCAAGGAAGCAAGGTTTCCTATCACACTTGAGTTACCAGCACTTGATTTGGTGAATTAGCTAGACATGCTAGAAGAAGGCCCTATGATAGTAAGGCTAGCTCAACTAGTTGAGCTTGAAGAGACCATGAATGATGCCATGAGAAATATAGAGCATCATCAAGATCAAATGAAGAGGTCATTTGACAAAAAAGCATCTCCAAGACTATTCCAGGAGGGTGACATAATGCTGAAATGGGATGTGTTAAAAAGCAAACCTGGAAAGCACTCTAAGTTTGATGCTTTTTGGAGTGGGCCCTATATTGTTTCAGAATGTAAACAACATAATGTCTTCTAGCTGTCTAGGTTGGATGGTGACATGGAGCCAATCCCAGTCAATGGGATCCACCTCAAGCATTGTTTTTGAGGTATGGTCTTGCATGTTTGTACATATTTCATGAAGTTTTTGATGTTAAATAAGTGCTGCTACACAATAGATTAGATACAAATTTCATTTCCCTAAGTGCGGTTGCGCACATGTTAGTTAGTTGTTCCTGGGTTTGGTTGTGCACAAGGGATGAAGCTGTTGTAATGCACTATAGTTGTATGAAATAGACAACCATCATATGAAACAATGAATACATGTATTCACTATCACACATCATACCTATCTCCCTCATAGAACTGTAATAAATTGTAGCAGTTTGCTAAGGAGGTGTTCTTGTTGATTATCCCCTTCTAGCCCATCAAGTAGATGCATATCATTAAAGACAATGTTTTTTGTTGGTTCACTATCACCAACCATACACATGCACTTGATGGATTAGAAGAGATTACAGTATGAAGTAAGTTGCAGCAATGGAAAGAAATGATTTTCGAGGTTTGGTCAAGTATGAGTGACTTTATGCCCAACAGATAGTTTTAGGCAGCTGGTCTGGGTACTTAGTAGGCAAGCACCATGCAGATGTCACCAGAAATGTTACCCATTTTTGTTTTCAAGCTCAATCGAGTGGAGCTGGTTAAGTTTTATAGTTTTAAAGGGTGAATGTTTGTTATTAATGAGTGTTTTTTTGCCAAGAAAAAAATGCCATAAAAGAACTTCAATTAAATTCAATTATTTACAATCAAGAAGAATCATACAACATTGCATATTTTAAAAGGCTTTTGCATTATTCATGAATGTCAAATGAAATTCTCCCACACAAGCCATAGGAGTAATTGAAATAGGCAACATAAAAGTAAATTTTACTTTTGAAACAATGAGATGCATAGGAAAAGAAAGGGGGCCTGTCATTGCCTACAAATGATGAATCCCGTGGTCAAGCCGGCTGCTATCTTCCTCCATCTGTTTGAGGTCCAACGTACCTGGAAACTAGTTTTTGTTAATGCTCAGGGTACTAAGTCTTTTCATACACAATTAGAACTTCAAAAGTACATTCTACTTTTATGTAGCAGCAATATCAGTCATCAGATATCAGCATAAGAGAGGTCAGAATGAGTAGACATAAGTGCTACATCAGAAAGAGATAGATCCATACAAGTAACCCCACATCATGAATCAAATATATGTTTCATATGCTAACATGTTTACTTCCTGTGCAAGTATATAAGAAATCAGTTTGCTAATTCATCTTTTATAAAATAAGCATGTGGAGAAAATGGGCTCCCATAAGGGTCAAGCCTAGCATGCTCAGAGCAATGACATTAATGCAGAAATATCCAAGATGCATGAATTTTTCAGCCATAATGAATGATCAATCACAGTGGAACAACAAATAGAACAGTCATATTATAAAAAATAGCCAAGGCATTTAAGGATGATAGGTACTTTTCCATTCTTTGTCATGAGTGAAGTGTGATATTATTAAACAGTTCAAGATAGTCCATGTGAGTCAAGTACATTGAAGGACATAAAGTATAGTAGTAGAGTGACTTGCATCATGAACACCAAGTACTAGAAGTACAAATGACATCTGTTATATGTTACATTACATTCTTATTACAGCCATATCTCACCAACATGATCAGTCATATTATGGAGAGCAGAAGAGAATCAGGAAAGATCATTCCTGCTATATATATGAAATCCATTATGTGATTACATCATGAAAGCACCATGCCTTTCACATGTTACAAATAAACAAACACATTGTTTTAGTCATGCACAAAAGTACAAGGACATACAGGAAGAAGAGCAAAGAGAGTGGTCAAGGGAGATCAATTTTGCTACAAGAAAAGTGTTGCTATAGGAAATAGATAGCCATGCTTCTATAAAGATAAAACTGAAGCAATGAATAGCATTTAATATCACATCAAAGACATGATAGCCAAGGACAAGAGATATACCTCATAGATAGAATAGGTGCAATCAAAGGACAACAATATAAAGGAGATGAGTTGCATTAACCAATACAAGACTACCATGATAGCAAGAGTAAGGAGCATTCTTATTAAAGTGATGACATAAAGAACAAGCTACAAGAACCAGGTATGACATGACAAAGTATCCACATCATGCATTGCTTCCACTATATCATCATGAGCCCACTTTCAAATGAGAAGAACCAAGAAAGATGCCTCATAAAGATATACAATTATACTGATGAAATAAGGGAACAACAATACATGGAAAAGTGGACAATTCTTATAGTAGTCCTTATCATTGTCAGAAATGTATCTGATACAAAAGATTTGAAAAATCATGAATGATGTGGTCATAATGATGCAACAACATAAGGGAAAGTACAAGTCTCTAGCATATGAAAGGTACAACTATATACTGATGAAATAATGGAACAACATGTAGCTACAACATCCTGAAGCTGTTTGGAAATAGCAATGTAAAAGATACAAGTTCATATTCCATAAATGCAAAAACATATGGTACGTACAGGATAACACAAAAATACCAAAGTACAGTGTCAATATCAAAATGCATCAGCTTGTTCAAGGACAGAAGAAGAAGTGAGTACATATTGTCATGCTCAGTTACAGATACCAGGAAGAACCTCAATTTTTTTTTTCATCTTCTAAAAATCTTCATCATATAAAGCAACATGTTTAGGTGATAGAGCAACAGTCTTTTTGACTATTTTCAAAGACAAAAAGGAATGACCAAAGATTCATAATGCAGAGAGAGTTTTTCAAACCCTAGTAGGTATGTAATGACCTCATAACACTTGCCCTTATAAATGCAAAAAAGGTTAACTTTTGACAGAGATAAAAGAGAAATACAGTGGAAGTAACCCTAGCCAGGTTAATACAAGTAAAGCCCATTTTTACATTGGAGCAAGAGAAACCAGAAATTGCATTATGCAAAGAAATGAGATATCAAGTTTTGTGTAGACCCAGAAGGTTTTTTGCTCATGGCCTGGAAGGAGACAGCCTTCTTTTGAAGTTTTGTTAAAAACCCAGATGAAAGATACAATGCTTTTTAAGTTTTTTACTATTATAGGAAAAAGCCATGAGAGTCTTGTGTCTACAACAGAAAAATACATGGTCTTCATATGAAGCAAGAAGATAGGAAAAATGGTGTTTGAAACCCTAGGGTTTTCTTTCATATTTTTCTTTTTATACAGTGAAATGAAATTTCTTTTTGCAAACCACAGATCAAAGAGGAACAATGTGTTTTTCCAGAAAAAAGAAGATATCTTTCATATGCAGAAATAAAAAACCCAGTTTGTATGCATGAAATCTGTGGTCAGAGTGTATGTTTCTTGCAAGCCCTTGTTATGTTTTGCACAGACAGTTTCAATGGCCATAATAGCAATGGAAAAGAAGTATATTTTCACCAGTTGAAGGTCACACAAACAATGAATGCACAAGAGTGTCTTCTTTTACAAGTTTTTTGTCATGGGTCAAGCTCATTTTGAGCCAAAGTGCAGATGTAAAAAAAAATGAAGGTTCTTGAACTCATACAAACACAGAAATGCAGCTACAGCTGTGGCCTCTAGTGCTGGATTGAGCCTCAACACTTAGGAAATGCGAAAATGGAGAATATAGGCAGAAAATTGAAGCTTTTTCAAACTCATTTCAAACAAAAATACTTAGAATCCTATCGAATTGTGCCTCTAGCAGCGAGATGCAAAGTGAAAATTAGGGAAATGAAGAGAGAAAACCAGTTGAATGACTTACCTTTTTGTTTCTGCCAAGTGCTATGTGTGAAAACTCTCATTGTTTTCCTTAGTCGACCTTCATATCGGCCTCAACATAGTAAAAAATGAGTGCATATGGTGTGTTGACCATAAAAGACACAGAATGCATTAGAAATGTAGCCCAATCATGGCTTGAATAGCTAGTTTTATCTCCAAATAGAAGCAAATAGATCTAACAAAATCAAATAGAGGTTGTTTTTACCTATCTTTTCCAGTGAAAATGCATAAAAACCCTTCAAAACTGCAGAGAATGATGCAAACCCTATAGGTCTGGTGCCACTTGAGAGGAGCAGCGAATAGACAAAATGCAAATAACTAGAGTTTAGGGTTCATCCCTTCTTTTGATCGAATAGGTTGTGCATTTTCTTCTTTTTTTTGACTTGTTTTATAAATTATTGCAATCCATTTTATGCCCGTGGTAAAGACTTTTGAGTCTTTTCAAACCTAATGATAATGCACAAGGGGCCCGTGATAATGCACGACTTCTGCCTTTTGTTTTTTCCAAAGTAAAAAACATTATGAAAATATAAGGCCACATGCCTTGTATTTTGCTAAGGCGAGTTGGTGTCGAAGTCATAAGGTGGGTGCGATGTTATATATAAGGCATTGTAATGCATAGGGAGGCATAAGGGTCGTTTATAATGTATTGCATTATACCTTGTATTCATGATGATGTATGTTGTGAAACGTATGAATTGCTAGCGGTTATAAGGTGTTTTGATATAGCCATGTAATGCATCATGATGATGCAAGTGTATGGGGAGGTGATGTTTGTGTATGGAGGTCATGTTTATGCCTAGGAATCATAAGTGTTTTATGTTGATTTTGCATAATCTAGAAATAGATTAAACATTGTAAATGAGTGATAAAGTAATGAATTATGAATTACTTTATCACTTGTCATAAAAATGCAAAAGGCAATAATAGGCAAATTTATAACATGTGACAAAGTAAGTCTCATTGATTACTTTGTCATTTTTTCACAATATTTAATTTATCTCCAAACTATGCAAAATCAGGAGAGTGAATGTTTATGTCCTAAGTGCCATTATTTTCTACATAGGTTTGTAATAAATTTGGAATGTAAAACATTAAACTAAGTGGTGTAATTATAAACCACTTAGTCAATGTTAATTAAATGTAGAAATAATTGTATTTATGTCATTTATTGTGCAAAGGGGCAAGTTGAGGATGCTTGTAGATGTGGTCAAAGAGATGTTGCTGAGCATTTATTATGCAAATGCCAAACATTTATGATGTTGTAGGAGAGGTTGGCAAACAAATGGAGGAGTTATTGAGATATTTGACTTGATTTTTATGGCCTTAAACAACATTAATGGTATTGTCTGGAGCTTTTATGGTGGGTGATGACATGCCTTGACTATTTCTTCATTGGGAACTCATTTTGGAGAGCTTTAGATAGATATTTTGAGAGCTTTTATGAGATGCACGACCATGGAGGTTTCTCATCCTTGTTATAGCTGCTTGGAGGGTATATAGTCATTCATTTGACTCTTTGTAAAGTGTTCTTGGCATGCAATTTCTGGAGTTAGTGATTTTTTTGCAGTCCTTACTCAGTTTGAGCATGTTTTGTAACCCTTTTAGCATATGAAATACAGAGAACACCTTGGATACCATTGATAATCAGATTTTGCCTTCCTATTTTTGCAGTATTGTGTATCATCAAGTATTTGATCAAGTCATTTGTGAGGTAATTTTGTTTCCTTGTGACTTTGTCTCATGTTTCAATACCTTTTTTGCAAAAAAGTGTATTTATGCAGATTGCAAACTGTGTCTTAAAGCTGCATATGGCTTTTTAAACTGTGAAGTTAGCTTCCTTTTAAAAAACTTAATGCATTTAGGCCTCTTTGTGAAGTATTTTTGCAAAACATAGAGTAATAGGTTGTGCAGGTTTAGTTTCTATTGTTTGTGGCCAAGTGTATGCAAATCTGAGTTTCATAAACCATATCAAGTTTGGTGTATCACCCTTGTTCTCATTTTCTAGTTTTACCTTTCATTTTTAAAGCATTCCTTTTCCCTTTTCCTCTGCAAATCCAGTAGTTTCTAGGTGATAACCAACTAGGAAGTCGGCCTTCTCTGGAGGTTCTTTCCATCATAGGTGACCCATAGGCTTGGAAAGATCCCATATTTCTCTAGAATACTAAGTTCTGTAACTTAACAAGGGTGCAAATATGAAAGACAATAGGAACGCCATTTTCACTTCAATTTGCTCAACCTCTAGATCATAAGCAACAATAATAGAAAGTAACAATCTAATGGATGTTAATTTTACAATAGGAGAAAATATCTCACCATAATCAATACCCTTAACCTAAGAGTAACCTTTCACAACCAACTATGCTTTATACTTCTCAATACCTCCATATGAATGAGTCTTTTTTTGAATACCCATTTACAACCAATAGATTTTCATCCTTCAAGAAATGGTACTAGGTCTTATGTATCATTCTTTTCCAAAGATGCCATTTCTTCATCCATAGTAATCTTCTAGAACTCTGTATCATTCATACCTAATGCCTCTTCTATAGATCTGGGTTTATCTATGTTATTATTCAAAGCAAAGATACATCTCCAGTCATCAAGTGAATACCTTTCAGGTGGTTTTCTATGCCTTGTAGACCTTTGAACAAGCTAAGTTGGAGGTTCTTCCTCCTCTTCTGAAGATTTAGAGCTAGATGAGCTTTCCTCAACTTTGTATCTATTTAGGGGCCTTGATTCAACTTTCTCAGGTATAAAAGGGAGTTGAATCACATCTTTTTGTTCACTTTGTTCTAGCAGCAATGCAACAGAATAAGGCTTAGTTTCTATAAAAATAACAATTCTACAATATATTACCTTTTGTGCAACAGGGTCCCAAAACTTTTATCCTTTCACACCATAACTATACCCGATGAAGATACATTTCACAGCTTTGTCCTCCAACTTTGTTTGCTTTTCCTTTGGCACATGTGCATATGCCTTGCAAATAAAAACTCTAAGATATTTGTGTGAAGGCTTGTAGCTCAACCACGTCTCCATAAGTGTTTTATCAACAAGAGCTGAAGTAGGAGACCTGTTAATTAGGTAGCAAGCAGTGGCAATAGATTCAGCCCAAAACCTTTATTCTAGACCAGCACCACTAAGCATACTCCTAGCCTTAACCATCAGTGTCATGTTCATTATTTTTGCAACTCCATTTTGCTATGGAGAATATAGAGTTGTCTTTTATTTATGAATGCCATAATCTTTACTTAATCTATCAAAATAATTAGAGCAAAATTTACTACCATTGTCAGTCCTCAAACATTTTATTTTCTTTCCAATCTACAACTTAACCATTGCTTTAAATTCTTTAAATCAATTAAAAGATTTAGATTTATTCTTTAGAAAATATACCCATGTCCTTCTACTATAATCATCTATAGGATTGGAAACACATTAGAATGAATAAAAACTAATACACCATAAGATTTATGAGAACTCAAGTAAAACTGAATGCGGTTTTGTTTACCATAAACGCAATGCTCACAGAAATCAAAATCAAGATTACAATTAGTCAACCCTTCAACAAGGTTTTTTTTTTTCAAGGTCCTTAGACCCTTTTCTCTTATGTGGCCTAATCTTTGGTGCCATAACATAGTCTTCTCTACAAACAATTTTGATTTAGAAGAAAGAGTACCCTTAGATTCCCAAAAGCTATGACCATCCATTAAAAATGAAATCCTCTCCTTTTCCAATGAAGTAATCACATATTTGTTTTTCACATAAGTACTATTACACTTAACAGAGTATGCATCAAGATTATACAATATGCCAAATCTGACACCTCTAGAAATCACCATAGCACCTCTAACCATCTTGCATCCTATATCAGAAAGGACTATTTGCACATCCGCATCTATTAGTTTTCTCATAGATAATAAATTTCGTGTTAATCCAGGGATATGCAACACACCATTAATCCTTTTTACTCTACCATCAAGAAATCTAATTTTAACTTTACCAAGACCAACAATATTTAAATGAGAATCATCACCCAAGTACACCTTATCTCCATCAAATTCTTCATATTTAGAAAACCAATCTCTATTAGGTGTTATATGGAAAGATGCACTTGAGTCAATTAACCATGCATCATTACCTGCATGAGTGGCCAAATAATGCAAGAGGGTTTTCATACCCACTGCCAAACACATGAATCTTTCAAACAAATTCTCAATATCAAAGATCCGCATAAACATGTCCCTCAACATCACACAAGCATATCTACACACATTCATATGGGCAAATATTACCCAAAATATTAAAGATTGCAACAAAATATTATGATGTTATTTATTCAAACTAAATCAACCTGCAAAAATAATACAATTATGGCCTTCAATGGCCATCTCAACTACACAACCACTTATTTTCAATACTTTAATGCTTCCCTCTATTGCTCTATCTTGATCACTCCTCTTTGATCTTCTTCAATTCCATACCTTGTAGTTTCCCTCTATCCTTATACTTAGATACTGCCCTTGTCTCTACTGTTTGGCCACCCTCTTCATTTCCAATCTGCCACTTTATTTCTCTATTGTTGTAGGTAATCATCCCCTTAAATTTAAATCTCTCATTGCCTTTTCTATTCTATGATGTTCTAATCTGATAATCACACTCTTTCCTTGGCAATAAAATTCATTGCAAACCTCCTTACCTACTATACATCCTCTATTTTTATTGTCTTTTCTAAAACTGCTCCTTTCCCTACACTTCTTCCTCTGTGTTGGTTATGCTCCTTTTCTTATAACAACAAGCAATAAAGAATTGAAGCAATGAGTCTCACTACCATCATTGGATTTACAAAGAGATGGAAATATATAAATATTCTTTTCTTCCTTCTTTTGACAGATAGGGACTTCATTTTTATTGTAGTGATCTCCATTTCTTGCAAGGATTTTCTGTTTTCATGGGCAGCATTCTATCTTGTTTGTTTTGTTTTTAATTATATTCTCCCTAGCAGTTTGTGGCATTTTGTTTGGTTTCTCCCTACAAAGAACAACAAATGGTGCCTCAAAACCCATGTACCCAATAGAGACATCTCTCACAATTTCCAATTGAAGCTCTTTTCATTTTATCTAGTAGAAATTTTTTATCTTGTTTTTGATAAGGGGTTGTTGTACCTCATCATTAATCATATTTCAGATGTCAAAATCCAGGGCTGTATCCTCAGCTATCTGCAATTAGGGATTCTACAGTTACCAATTTTCTCTAGCTAATTCTAATGACTTTTACTAATTTAAAGAGATTGATCTATCTGCTTACTAAATGAATTCAAAGAATGTTGAAAACAAAATTGAGCAGTAAAATACTTAAAGCAAATCTATAAACTGCAACATGCATCTATCTATCAAAATTAGTAAGTATTCTATAAAGCAAAATTTGAAACAACAAAATAGTGGTACTAGCTTTCTGCCTTGGTGGTGAGAGTGGGCCCTTGCTCCACACCCTTAGGACTGAAGGCTACAGTAAGGAATCAACACAAAAGAATAAGATCACAACTTAATTCGGTCCAATTCCATTCGCTTTGCATTCAGAGAAATATTGATATCTAAATTGAGATTACAGAAAATCAAAATAAAAGTCCCCACTTTCTGCTGCTTCTGTAAGTATATATAAAATGAGTGATGACATATCACTTATCTTATCTACTAGTTCTTCTATGAGATGACATCCATCTCTTTATTATACTAGCTGTCTAACTATGAAAAATAACCATGCAATAAAAAATAGATTGAGTGGAACAGAAGTCCACTCTGAATCTAAGTTTGAGTCTTAATACATTTGGGTAGCGAGGCCTTGAAAATATGGATATTAAATCAGTTTCATCAGTAACTCATGCAAAAACTTAAAAAGAGATTAAGACTCCCAGTAGTTAACTAAAGATGGCCCTTAATCACTCAGGTGATGATTTGAGTAATATGAGGGGTATCACGATCACTGTTGAAAGTGCCTGACCAATAGCTATGCTGGAAAACTGCTATGATCTAAAGAGGCACTAGAAATGTATATCTCTGTCTGCAGCTCCAAAGATATGTCTGTAGCTCCGAAGATATAATTGCGGCCTTCTTTCTCAGCTCCGGAGATGCTCCAGACTTCAGTCCAGCTCTAGGGAGGCTTTTCCTCTTTACTTCAAAACTTCTAATGTCGTGGTATTCTGGTATTGTCTCTAGAGATCATTTAGGACTACCTCCGGAAATGCACAAAATTACCATCCTGAACATCTACATCTGTTGATTCAAAAAGAGAAGTTTTTCTATATATTTCCATCAATTCCATGCACATTAGTCCTTTAATCAGAAATCATGATCTTAAGTAATTTATCTTCAATTGATCATTATTTAGAAGAATCTTTCTAGCCTATTCGGGTGTAGACATCAAGAAAGATGGGATTAGAAAGGAGAAAAATAGGGGTAAAAAGATGTATTTTATGGGTGCTACTTGGCACTCATCATCCCCCCATACCTAAGGTTTAGCAGGTCCTCCTGCTTCTCACAATCTAGATTTATTCTGGTGGAGTAGCCTGTCAATCAAGCTATAGTCTTGTGCATAGGTAGACCAAGTGATGTGGTTGGTATTACCATTTCCCCTATACTGATCAACCTGCTTTAACCACTCTTGCAATTTCTCATCTTCCATCTGCTCAGTCCAGATAGGGAGTGGTTCAATTATTAGAGGGGGCCTGAAACGCCCACCTATCCACTCCTGTTTATTCTTATCCATCATTTTGGATATTAACCTTGCCTTCCTCATAAATAACCTTAAGTTTGCAGGGGTGACCACCTCTCTCATTTTCTACTTTGGGGTTAGAATATTCCACCTTTTCTTTGCTATTGCAAGCACTGGATTAATTGAACTGTTCATGAAAAGACCAAAATCAAAGGAACACTCTTGCAAATTTTTTAGGTATAATGGCAAAATTTTGTTCTGACTTTTAGGGTGATAGACATATGCCCTAAATTGGATCTCAAAAGCTTGAGGGTTTGGACACTCCTCTTTGATGAAAAGATTTGTTTCTGTATCCTTCTTGAGGTGAGCCTCCATTCGTTCATTCCAAATCTAATGATTCCTCATCATTGACATGAATGCTTTGAGATGGCAATCTCCTACAAAATAATTAAGAATGAAGGTCATATCATCAACACAGAATCCATGCAGATATAATTCACACAATTTTTTTTTATCTTCATCAGAGCTCCTTGTATAGGCTTCCATAAACCCCTCTGTTGTTTCTGTGTTCTCAGGCAGATCAAACAGAACTGAAGATAGCTTTCTTTGCAGGACCCTTTCTTGTAAAAACATAGCCTAACTGGCACTTGGAGGTCTGCAAGATAAAATCTCAGAAGAAATGGAGGCTATTTGAATGACTCTTTCCTCCAAGGTTTGCAATCTTTTTGTCATGGTAGTAACTGCCCTCTGTAGTTACAACATAGGCTTAGAAGCCTCATATTCTCTACATCTCCTTTCCCAATAAAATAGGGCCTTAGGAATATCAATGGGGATTGGACCCACATATGGATCTATTTGTACCTCCTATTCATTGGTTGCCCTTGGGCCAGCCAACTCTTGAATATACTCCTCTTGATCATCTATTTTGTTGTTGGCCCAAGTCAATTGTTTATCTTGGCTCTGTACTCTCTCAATTAATGTTGCAATTACTATGAGACCATTGTCTCTAGCCTTGGTAAGATCAGAGATACTTTGTACTGCCTCTATCTCCTTTTCCTTCATGATTTTAGCTGTCTCTATCTTCTGGGCTTCCAGTTCTGCTTCCCTCTTTTGAATTATTTGGTCTTTACTCTGGAGCTTTGTTTGTATTTTTTCAATTACTTGTTTTTGCTCCATCTCTATTTCCATTCTGACCTTCTTGAGGTCAGTGATAATCTGATTTTTCCCCCAAAGTAATCTTTTTAGATTATCAATTTCTTCCAACAGTTGCTGCTCTTTTGAAATCTCAATATCCTCTTGATTAGAGGGATGAGAGAAAGTTCCTATTTCTTCTTCTATTTTTTACACATCAGGGTCTTCCATAGCCATCTATCCTACACTGTCAGCTACACCCAATTTCTCTAGTTCATTGTTCCTTGTAGCTTCCCTATCCTGAGGTTCTTCTAGGGTTTTCTCTATTTGTGCTGGCACTAATGAAGGCCCAGCTTTCTCCTTAGAAGTTCTAATACCTAGAAACACTTCAGCTAGGAGAGCAGTATCTTTCTCAGTTTGGGAGAGTTGCCTTTTTCTTTGGCTTCTCCATAGCATAGGTGGGGTAGGTGCCTCTGGAGCAGGTGTCTCATCCTCAGAATATGAGGAAATAGTAAAAGTTTGCCTGTGTTCTATCTCTGGAGCAAGAGATTGTTCTGAAGTTGGACTTGAACCTAGATGGATAGATGGTTCTGGGGAAACTTCTCTCAGTCTTTTCTTTCTCACTAGAGGGATTTCATCAGAATCATGGGATGCTTCTTCAACCCAATAGTGTATTCTAGAGTCAGGTTTCTTTGGGGTTTTCTTTGCTTATTGGCCTGACCTCTCCCCTGTTAGTTCCTTAAGGAAAGATTCCTTAGCCAGAGTCATCTTCCTCCTAGTTGAGTGAGTCATGTATGGTGTTTGCTCAAGAGCAAGTTCTTTAATTTCTTTACCTTTCTTCTTTTTATCAGAAACAGGGGCTGCAGATGAAGTTGCCTCTAGTGAGGACTTCTTTCCTTTTTGAACAACTGTAGAGGAGGTTGAAGGTTCTATCTCTTCTTCTTGCTGGGTAGAGGAACCCTCACCCTCTGCTTGTGCCCTCTCTGGCTCTCTGCCCTAGGATTTTGTTCAAGAAATGTTTGTCATAATTCTTCCCCATCAGATTGAGACAAAAAGTGGTGTTTCACTATTAGAAAAATGAGGCCATGATGTTTCATAGGACCCTTGTTTTGCTGATATTTTTCTGTAGTTGCCCTAATGGCAGAGTACAGGAAGTTAGAAATGTTTATGCTGAATTTAGGGTGTCCATTCCCATGCCTCAAAAAAATCAACATTTTCATTATTGGTCCTAAAACTAAGGAAAATTGACCATCACATGTGAAATATTTCATCAGCCATATAGCTATAGATTGCCAAGGGCTTGGAAGTGAGGACCTAAGAATTCCTTTAACCCCATTTTAATTTAAATGCAATTGTATTGCAAGTTCAAATTCAACAGAGAAATTCCTAATCAAATCAACATATAAGGTTTTCAGATGATAGAACCTCTCACCTTATTCAGGTAACCCAGAAATATGACTAATAGTGGTTGCAGAGAGATTGATTTGGACTCCCCTTACAGCTGTCTGATTGTCCCTCAGGTTTCTTAGGAACTCATCAACAATATCTTCTTGAAACCCCTCAAATTTTTCTAGAAATTCCAACCATCCTGCATTCCTCAGAATGTCTGTTGTAGCTTCATCTTGCAAAAGGCCTGTAGCTTTTTCTGGTTCTAATTTCTTCTTAACCCCCATTTCTAAATTATTTTCCTATCCTCTATGCTTACAATCCTTTCTCACTCCATAGGCTCTAGAGAACTGTTTCAGCTGACTCTATTCTTCAGGGTATGTTACAGTTTAAATGAGGATTATTATGTCAATTCACTTAACGGCTTAGGCTTATGGAGAAAGAACTAAAAATTAGTTAGAGTGTTTATGTGGTAAAAAATGAAGCAGAGTGATGAGACACTTCATAGGCATGGTGACAATACAGCAAAGATGGCGGCATGCATGAATTTGGAAAGGAAATGATGGTAGGAGGACATGTCATAATGACAGCACCCAAAAATAGAATGACAAGACAGTTGCTATTTAATGCTTAATTAAGATAAAATTACCTGAACCATTTTTAATGATGAGGCATGATGTACTTGGCTAAGATGCTGCTGTGTTGATGAGACTGGACGCGACGTGGCACTTGAGCAACTTTTTGTTGCTTGAGATGACGTCAATCACCTTCATTGTCACGCAACCTGCAATCATTCCCGCTGAGTGGTTCAAGAATCCATGTATCCTAGGTGATGTTTGTTAGACTTAGGGCACACAACTGAGAGGGAGGGTGAATCAGTTGTGCAAAACTTTCTCCAATAAAACACTTAAATCTTCTTAGTGATTAGCAGTATATTACTAATGAACCATAATGCATTCAAATCAAGAGTAGAAACATATCAATACATAAGACACCAAGATTTTGACGTGGAAAACCCGGTTAAGGGAAAAACCACGAGGTGATTAACCCAAGATTGTATTCTCTGTTAGAAGAATAGAAAGAACAAAATGGCACATGCCAATTAGGGCTCACTACCTGAGCACATTGCTCACAAGAGGCTCACTGCCTACAAGAGACACACTATCTACAAAGAAATAACTATTACATACATGAACTGGAGAATAGCATCTTCACCATGCTTGAATCAGTTCCATTTAAGCCCAATACTTCTACTCTGCCTTTCGCTCTCCTCCTCGCTACCGCACACTCATCACAACAAGGACAACTTTGAAATGACTTCGCAACCCCTTATTTATAGAAGACATCAACTTAGGAATAATCATCTAAGTCAGCAAACATCTACCAGAACATCCACAAGAAGTGTAACTTATCCGGTCGACCAGTCTCAGGAAGAACATCATCATTCGGAGGTTAAACTTCAATAGTGAGCTCCAACTCCAATGTGGACCACTAACACATGCTGAACACAATCCAAAGTCCTTTACAAGATTTCCTGAATTACCAAGAACATCCGCACTTCATCTGCACACTGAAATCCTTCTCTCTTTTATTCAGAGCTTCAAGAACACAGTCTGTCACCACTGTCACCAAAGAATGGATACTTCTGGACCTTCCATTCATGAACCAATCGAGTTGACACATCACAAGGACTTCCTTAATACTCCCTCAAATCCGCAGAGCAGGAAGCCTCATTTCCGGATCGCACCAGACCTTCCTTGTTACACTCTGTCACCTCTGAACACCTATCGAAACTGGTTTTACTTAAGAGGCCACAACTTCTTCATATCTTCATGCGAACCTCTGAAATCTCTACTAGATCACCTACAGACATATATCTATAAACCCTTTAAGCTACATCCTCTGATTCTCATCCTATCTTGGACTTTTGCCTTATTGTCATCACTGTTCTTCACTGTTCCTGATTGAGACTAATTTTCTCAATATCCTCAGCTCACGGCTCATCCAAACCTTATCATTAATGCAACAGGAGTATGTTGACATCAATGACAACACCAGTTAGGCCCATACTTGCAATAATCTCCCCCTTTGTCATTGATGGCAACATAAGATGTGAAAAATTGTTTTAACCATCAAGTCAAGAACTTCTTACTGTCACAGCTCCCCCTATCAACAACAACCATTCACATGTCTTCTTTCCCTTTACTGCTCCCCCTTTGATCAACAACCACTTGTTTTTCACATGTCTTCTCTCCCCCTTTGACATCAATGGCAAAGGGCACATACTTGCAATTCCAACACTTTAGAATTATACTTGCTACTCCCCCTGAGTAGCAGCTCCCATCAATCCAGATCACAAGATATGACTGTGATATCCACTGGACTGATGCACCTCAGTGCACCTTAGTTCATCATCAGAGGGGAAATAACCCCTAACTTCTCCCTGAGATACTGAAAAGAGTCCTTAGGTAGAGGTTTAGTAAAGAATTATGCAATATGATCCTTGGAAGGCACAAACTCCAATCTGACTTCATTCTTGTTCACTTGCTCTCTCAAAAAGTGAAATTTTATGGATATATGTTTAGTCTTTGAATGTAACACCAGATTCTTGGAGATATTTATTGCACTTGAATTATCATAGAAGATTGTGATAGGTTCATCATATTCCACTTTGATATCTCTTAGCATCTGCTTCATCCACAAAACTTGAGTGCAACTACCTGCTGTTACAATATATTTAGCTTTAGTTGTAGACAAAGATATTGCCTCTTGTTTCTTGCTTAGCCAAGAAACCAATCTCTTCCCCAAAAAGAATGCTCCACCACTGGTACTTTTCCGGTCATCCACATCTCCTGCCCAATCAACATCTGTATATGCATGAAGAGAGAAATCATGATCTCTAGGATACCACAGACCATACTCAACCATCCCTTTTAGATATCTAAAAATCCTCTTGATTGCCATGACATGGGATTCTCTAAGATTAGCTTGGAATCTAGCAACAAGACCAACAGCTTGCATAATGTCTGGTCTAGTTTGAGTGAGATACAACAATCCTCCAATCATTGATCTGTACTTTGTCTGGTCTGCCTTAGGAGAGTCATCATCTTTGCTCAAATTACATCCAATTGCCATGGGAGTATTCATTGGCTTTGAATCTTCCATCCCAAATTTCCTCAACAATTCTTTCACATATTTGGTCTGAGAAATGAAGATTCCTTTCTTTGTTTGAGTAATTTGCAGACCCATGAAGAAATTCATTTCACCAAGCATAGACATCTCAAACTCACTTTTCATTTGATTTGCAAAAGTTTTACACATACTATCTCTTCCTCCAAAGATGATATCATCAACAAATACTTCAACAATCAAGATATTTTCATGATCAATTTTAAAATATAAGTTACTATCAGCAGTACCTTTGTTGAAACCAATCTTCAAAAGATGCTTATCCAATCTTTCATACCAGGCTCTTGGAGCTTGCTTCAATCTATACAGTGCCTTCTTCAACTTGCAGACCATATAACCATGATCAGACAATTGAAATCCATCTGGTTGCTCTATATACACTTCTTCTTCCAAGTCACCATTTAGAAAGGCAGACTTGACATCCATCTGTTATACCTTGAAATCCTTGAAGGTAGCAAAGGCAAGAAATAATTTGACTGCTTCAATTCTTGCCACCGGAGCAAAAGTTTCTTCAAAATCAATTCCTTCTATTTGAGAGTAGCCTTTGCAGACCAATCTGGCCTTATTTCTGATTACTTCACCAACTTCATTTAGTTTGTTCCGGAAGACCCATTTGGTTCCAATCACATTCTTGTTTCTAGGTCTGGGAACAAGATCCCAAGTGTGATTTTTCTCTATTTGTACCAGCTCTTCCTCCATTGCTTTAGTCCAGTTTTCATCCTTGCAAGCTTCATTCACTGTCTTAGGTTCAATCTTTGAAATCAAACAATACTCTTCTGAACCTTGAGTAATTCTCCTTCTTGTTAGTACTCCTTTGTTTTTATCACCTATGATCTAATATTTAGAGTGGTTAAGTCTTACATACCTGGGAACTTTAAGAATTTCTTGCACTTCTAATTCTTGATCAGGCTCATTGAAACTCATTTCTTTTTTCTGGTTTACCGGATTAACTTGAATCTGACTAACAGATGAGGCTTGGGCTTCTTGAGTCAGAACACCATTCTGATCATCTTCATCATATTCATAAAACCTTGAGGGTTTCTCAATTCCCTTATCAACCTTCACATTTGTACTTTCTATCATCTTTCTCAGTCTTTTGTTATAACACCAGTATGATTTGCTTTGAGTAGAGTAACCTAAGAATATTCCTTCATCACTTCTAGCATCAAACTTTCCTAGATCTTCATCTCTTTTAATGTAACATTAACTACCAAAAACTCTGAAATACCTCATAGTAGGAGTGATGCCAAACCAAAGTTCATAAGGAATCTTACCAGTATTGCTTCTGATTTGAACTCGATTGAGAGTATAGACTGCAATGCTAACAGCTTCTTTCCAATAGATGTGAGGAACATTTGCTTCCATCATCATGGTCCTAGATGCTTCTTGTATGGTCTGGTTCTTTCTTTCCACTACTCCATTCTGCTATGGAGTCCTAGGAGCAGACAACTGTCTCTTTATTCCATGTTTCTCACAGAACTCTATGAACTCATCGGATGTGAATTCTCCACCTCTATTAGACCTCAGACATTTCAATTTCAATCCAGTTTCATTCTCTACCATAGCCTTGAATATTTTGAATTTCTCAAAAGCTTCTGATTTCTCTTTCAGAAAAGTTACCCACATCATCTGGGAATAGTCATCAATTAGTAACATGAAGTATCTATCACCTTGCATACTCCTGATTCTTGCTGGGCCACAAAGGTCAGTATGAACTAAGTCTAATAATCTGGTAGAAGACAATTCCTTAATTTTGAATGTGATTCTGCTCAGCTTACCCAACTGACATTCTTTGCACAAGCTATTAGTAGGTTTCACCAATTTTGGAAGATCTCTTACAACCTGAGTATTGCTTATCTTGATGATATTATCAAAATTTACATGACACATTCTCCTATGCCATAACCAACTCTGATCAACTTGAACAAATAAGCAACTTTTACCAGTGCCAACCAAGTGGAAGATATTACCTTTAGTTTGGGTTTCGGATGCAATCTCTGTTCTGGTGCTTTCAAAGATCTTGCATTTTCCATTCTTGAACTGGAGATCTTAGCCTTTGTTTACCAATTGTCCAACACTGAGAAGATTGTGCTTCAAGCCTTCAACATATAAAACATTACCGGTTTTGTTCCTTACATCAAAAGAAATAGTTCCTCTTCCTTTGATTCTACCAACAGAATTATCACCAAACTTCACCACTCCTTCATACCTTTCCAAATCTATGAACTTATTTTTGTCACCTGTCATATGGTGAGAGCAACCATTGTCAATGACCCAATCATCCTTTTCTTCAACTTGGGCAGCCAGAGCTCTTTCTACAACTTTATGATTGACAGATACAGAGGATATTGGTTCTTCTTCCTTGATGGCAATAAACACCCATTCACTTCTAGATTTGTTTCCTATCTCTGATTCATCATCTATTACTCCTTCATTATCATCTTCTTCATGAACATAGTAACAATTCTTTTGGAACCTTGATCTATTAGGATTTGGCCTTGAAAATCTTTCCGGACATCTTGAGGCAAAATGACCAATCTTATTGCAGTTAAAACAATTAAAAGGCAATTTTCCTTCATACTTACTAGATCCTCTTGGCAGTTTCTTTGCAATGAGGGCTTCAAGTTGAGCAGTTTCTACTTCTTCTTCTTCCAAGTCTTTTCTTGCTTTTTCATACCATGACAGTTTCCTTGATAAGTTCTCTCCTGGATCAAACCTTTGTTTACCTTTTATAGAGGCACTGGTTTTGAATGCAGATTCAGTCTTGGGGGGATCATCTCTAAACTCGGTCATTTCAAATGCAGCCAATTTACCAACCAATTGATCTCTTGTGACAGTTGTATGGGCTCTGAATTCATCAATGGCAGCAACCTTGATTTTGTAAGAAGTAGAAAGGGATCTAAGAATTTTGCCAAAAATCTCATTTTCATCCAAGACTCCACCAGCATTTCTGATTCCACAAACAAGCTCATTTACTCTTGGCATAAAAGTAGTAATATTTTCATCATCTCTCATCTTTAGGTTTTCAAATTTCCCTTTCAGACTCTGTAACCTTGCACATTTGACATACTAGTCTCCTTCATGCAAAAGTTCCAATTTTTTCCAAATCTCAAAAGCAGTTGGTAGGTCAATAACATTTGAGAGCTCTGAATCAGATAATGTGCCTAGAAGAGCTTCTATAGTCTGTAGATTGTTTTCAGCATCTGTGATTTCATTTGGAGCTTTTGGACCACCCTGTGGAGGTACATACTGTGTTGTAACCATGGTCCAGTATGCCATTCCCATGTATTGCAAGTGACACTTCATGTGACCTTTCCATAGATTAAAATTTGTTCCATCAAACTTCAGACTATCCTTCTTGTAGGATGACATCCTAGATCTCCTCAAGCGGTTAAGCTTTTTAGAGGAACCTGGCTCTGATACCAATTGTTAGACTTAGGGCACACAACTGAGAGGGGGGGTGAATCAGTTGTGCAAAACTTTCTCCAATAAAACACTTAAATCTTCTTAGTGATTAGCAGTATATTAATAATGAACCATAATGCATTCAAATCAAGAGTAGAAACACATCAATACATAAGACACCAAGATTTTGACATGGAAAACCCAGTTAAGGGAAAAACCACGAGGTGATTAACCCAAGATTGTATTCTCTGTTAGAAGAATAGAAAGAACAAAATGGCACATGCCAATTAGGGCTCACTACCCGAGCACATTGCTCACAAGAGGCTCACTGCCTACAAGAGACACACTGTCTACAAAGAAATAACTATTACATACATGAACTGGAGAATAGCATCTTCACCATGCTTGAATCAGTTCCATTTAAGCCCAATATGTCTGCTTTGCCTTTTGCTCTCCTCCTCGCTACCACACACTCATCACAACAAGGACAACTTTGAAATGACTTTGCAACCCCTTATTTATACAAGACATCAACTTAGGAATAATCATCTAAGTCTGTAAACATCTACCAGAACATCCACAAGAAGTGTAACTTATCCAGTCGGCCAGTCTCAGGAAGAACATCATCATTCGGAGGTTAAAATTCAATAGCGAGCTCCAACTCCAATGCAGACCACTAACACATGCCGGACATAATCCAGAGTCCTTCACAAGATTTTCTGAATTACCAAGAACATCCACACTTCATCTACATACTGAAATCCTTCTCTCTTTTATCCAGAGCTTCAAGAACATAGTCTGTCACCACTGTCACCAAAGAATGGATACTTCCAGACCTTCCATTCATGAACCAATTGAGTTGACACATCACAAGGACTTCCTTAATACTCCCTCAAATCCGCAGAGCAGGAAGCCTCATTTCTGGATCGCACCAGACCTTCCTTGTTACACTCTGTCACCTCTGAACACCTACCAAAACTAGTTTTACTTGAGAGGCCACAACTTCTTCATATCTTCATATGGACCTCTGAAATCTCTACTGGATCACCTAAAGACATATATCTATAAACCCTTTAATCTGCATCCTCTGATTCTCATCCTATCTTGGACTTTGCCTTACTGTCATCACTGTTCCTAATTGAGACTAATTTTCTCAATATCCTCAGCTCATGGCTCATCCAAACCTTATCATTAATGCAACAGGAGTATGTTGACATCAATGACAACACCAGTTAGGCCCATACTTGCAACAATGTTAGCGCAATCTTTGCAAGTACCTGTGCAAACGAGAGTAATGATTTCTCGTGAGATGTGTGTTGATTTGATTTTATTTCTGCCATAAAGTAGAGGATGAGTCATGATGACCTCATCAAATAACATTTCTACTTTATTTCTTGGAGAGGTGGGTCCCCTCCCACTTATTATGGTTGTAAATAACTCTTTATTGGTGGAGCGCCAGAGGTGCTCCTAAACTGTGAAGCGCCGGAGGTGTGTTTGAGTAACTCCCAGCACCTGATCACCTCCGTAGCTTGATTATTCTCAATTGTCATGAAGAAGGGAACTGCCATTTGCTAGTTTTCAATTCCCTTGGTCAAGAAAGACAACCATTTATTGGTTTTCCATCTTCCTCTATTTTTTTTTCTCTTTTTTTTTTCAGAAGGCCGCTATTTGCTGGTTTTCAACCTTGTTTTTTCCAGAAGGCTGCCATTTGCTGGTTTTCAACCTTTTTTTTAGATCAAAACTGTGACAGAGGAGTTATCTCCTGTATCAAAGCACAAATCATTGAGGAACTCTTCTTTAGTGGATGGCCTTTTATAGAGTCTAATTCAGTGGCCATTCACTAAGAATGTGTCTGTGCTTCCATCAATAGGTTCCAACAGCACTGTTCCATTTTAAAAACTTCCTTTATCTGATAAGGACCCATCTAATGAGTTTGTAATTTCCCTTTGAACTCCTTGAATTTAGAATCATAAAGAAGAACCCAATCACCTTGTTGAAATGTCCTCCTCTTGATGTGTTGGTCATGCCATTGCTTCCTTTGATACTGAACCAGTTCTGTTTGTTGAATGGCCTTTGTTCGGACTTCATCCAACTCATTGAGCTGAAGAATTCTATTTTGTTGGGCTATGGACAATGGTAGACCAATATCGAATACAGTTTTAAGTGTCTGGAGTTTAAATTCTATAGACAGAATAGGCTTTTTCCCATAAACTAATTCATATGGTGAGAACTTTGTTGTGGACTTCCAAGTGGTATTGTAAGCCCAAATTGCTTCAGGTAATCTGTTAGCCCAATCTTTTCTGTTCATTGCTACTATCCTTGTCAGAATATTTTCAAATTCCCTATTAGTTACCTCTACCTGCCCATTGGATTGAGGATGGTAAGGTGAAGATTTTATGTGCTTGACCTGATATAAATCTGTGAATGATCTGAATACCTGTGAAGTAAACTGAGGTCCTTTGTCTGAAACTATGGATCTTGGGGCTCCAAACCTCAAGAAAATCTTATAGGAAATCAACAACTTTTTCTTCAAGTGCAAATTGCAATGCTTGAACCTTAGCCCATTTAGTCACATAGTCTGTGCATACTAGAATATACTCCTTGACTAATAATGGTGGAGAAATTGGTGCCACAAAGTCTAGACCCCACTGCTCAAACGGTTCCATCATGACTTGAGGATGTAGTAACATCTCCTGGGTGAAGGTTGGTTGTCCCATCCTTTGGCACTGGTCATGTTGCTACACATACTTCTTAGTATCCTTATGAAGAGAAGGCCAGTAGTAACTAGCTCCCAAGATCTTGTCGATAGTTCTGTGGGAAGAGTAATGCCCACCAGATGGTTCATCATGACATGCTTTCAATACATCAAAAATTTCATCAGTTTTCAAACACTTGCATAAAATGAAATTAGGACCACATTTAAACAACAATCTATTTAACCATTTGTAAGATAAGATTTCCTTAACTAAACGTTTCTTCTGTTTTGAGGTAAAATGGGATGGATACAAGCCTGTAGCTAAAAGATTAGCTATGTCAGAGAACCAAGGTATAGTAGAGGAGATAGCAAAAAGATGTTCATCTGGGAACCTGTCCTCCACTGGTTGGTTTTCTCCCCCTGTATGCAATCTTGACAGAAAATTAGCAACCAAATTAAACTTGCCTGGATTATCAACTATGGTAATATCAAATTCCTGCAATAACAATAACCACCTAATGATCCTTGCACCTACTACTGGCTTATTCATTAGGTACTTGATGGCTGCATGATTAGTGTACACAAATATTTTATATCCAGTGATATAATGCCTGAATTTGTTTATAACATAGATGACTGCCAAGAATTCTTTTTCAGTTGTGGTGTAATTTCTTTCTACAGAGCTAAGGTTTTTGCTGATGTAATAAATGACATGCATACTCTCTCCTTCCTCCTTTTGTCCTAAAATTGCCCCAATGGACTCATTTGAAGCATCAATTTGTATGTGAAATGGTAAAGTCCAATTAGTTCCTCTCAAAACTGGTGTGACAGTAAGCTTCTCTTTCAAGGTTTCAAATGCTGATTGACAGTCTTCTGTCCATAGAAATTCTGCGTCTTTGTTAAGTAGACTAAACAGGGGGGCAGCTGTTCTGCTAAAATTTTCTATGAATCTCCTATAGTAGCCTGCATGACCCAGAAAACTTCTAACATCTATTTGATTTTTGGGTGAAGGCAATTGTGTGATCACTTCTATCTTGTTTTGATCCACTTTGATCCCATTTGCTGAAATGTGGTGTCCCAATACAATTCCTTCCTCTACCATCATGAAGCACTTTTCATGGATAAGGGATAATTGATTTTTCTCACAGTATTTCAGTACTTTCTCAAGGTTTGTGAGAGCTTCTTCAAAATTATCCCCATACATAGTAAAGTCATCCATATAGATCTCCATGCATTCATTAGCTAGTTTAGCAAAAATGGCTAAAACAAGTCTCTAAAATGTAGCCAGGGGGCATTACATAGTCCAAATGGAAGAACTTTGTAAGCAAAAGTTCCCCAAGAGCAAGTGAAAGTGGTTTAAACCTGGTCTTCAGGTGCCACTTGAATTTGGTTATACCCATTGAATCCATCTAGAAAAGAAAAATACTTTCTCCCAACAAGGTTGTCCAGTACTTGGTCAATGAATGGTAAGGGAAAGTAGTCCTTTTTTGTAGCTTTGTTTAGCTCCCTATAGTCAATACACACCCTTCATTTCCCATTCTTTTTAGGCACTATGACTAGGGGTGAGACCCATTGACTATTTGAGATTGGATATATAAACCCTGCTTGCAGTAATTTTTCTATTTTAGTCTTAACAATGTCTTTTAAAGCAGGATACAATCTTCTCTGGGGTTGTCTGATAGGTTTAATATCCTTAATGTATATATGATGGGTATAGATCTTAGGAGGTATGCCCTTCATATCTTGGTATTCCCAAGAAAAAGCTGTTGAATGGGAAATCAGAAGTTGGATAAGTTTTTCTTCCTAATTTGTTGTTAACTGAGTATTGATATTAAACGTTTTTCCTGGTAAAATCATGACCTATTTTTTGATTTGATCCATAGATGTAGTTAATCCATACACTGGAGTCATGGTATTGAGGGGACAAGAATGTGGAAGCAACATGTGGAACGTGGCTAAGTCTCTGTAAAAGGTCTCCCCACAAGGAATGATATTTGCTAGGGTACAATGAGTAGAAGTAAGAAGTTCTCTCCTAGAATCTTGGGCAAACTCCATCACATCCTCATTGATTAGGATGTGGGTAATGTCTTCTGTTGTATCATAGTAGATTTCTTCTTCCAACTCTCCCAGATGTTCCCTGATGGTTACCATAGCTACTGAGGCACTGTTTCATTGTTATTTGGTTCATCCACCCATACTCTTCCTGTATAATGTATTGATGGTTTAGCTGGAGACTATAGAGATATTTTCTTCAAATCTTTCCCATTAGAAATGACCATATCCCTAGTTCGACAATCAATAGATGTTGTAGCTGTAGCCAGCCATGGTCTTCCTAAAATCAGTGGATAAACATTTCTCTGGTTTCTCGATTCTAATATTAGGAAGTCTACTAGAAATTCCCATGATTTTATCACAACTGGTACATCATTGATTACTCCTTTCAGAACAGCTACTGACTGGTCAGCAAGTTGAAGGATTGTAGTTGTGGATTGGATACATGATAGAGCTAATTTGTCCATTGTATGAATTGTCATCACATTAATTGCTGCTCCCAAATTAACCAAAACATTTGAAATTTCTACCCCTGAGATGAAAACAATTATGATAGGATTTCCAGGGTCTCCATATTTTGGGAGGAGCATTTCTCCCATCAATAGATCTACTACTTTCCCTTCCACTTGGATTGTAGAAGGAAAGTTTTTCTTCCTGCCCTGTGTTTTGACATAATGTTGTTTAATGAATTGATTCAGTTTTGGTACATCTTTGATTGCTTGGAGGAGAGGAATTTCAATGTTCAATTGCCTAATTTCTTGTAAAAGTTCTGATTCCAGGTTGGGTTGGACTTGATTTTATAAAATCTTTTCTGGGGAACATGTTGTTTGAGTCGTTCTGGGTATGGTGCTAGTTTTTCCATCTCCGGAGCATCTCCAGAGCTTTTATCAGAATTGTGTCTAGGAATGTTCTCCGAAGTCGGTCTTTTAGGAGCAACTCCAGAGTTATCTAGGGATGATTATTTTAGCACTTTTTCGGTAGTAATCTCCTCTGGGAGTTGAGTGGATGAATTTTTAGGTTCCTCATCATTAGTTACTTCAACTATAGTTGGAGGAGATGGTCTTGGGAATGCTTTCCTAGAACACAGTTGGAGATTATTTGAATATATAGCATTAATACCAGCCATATTTTCTTTCTTTGTCATGTAAACAACTACTCCTTGTTTATTTCATGGGTTTGGTATAGGCTGAGCTGGTAAGGGTGGTTGGTTAACTGACTCATTTTGTGATTGACCTTGTGTGTTGGAGGGTGTAGTTAGTAAAGCTTGTTGTTGAGGTTGGAAATGTCTAGGTTGTCCCTGGTATTGTTGATTATATTCCTATTGAGGACCCCATTGAGGTTGCATGTTTTGTGATCCAAACTATGGTGGCCACTGTTGATTTCCCCAGTGCTGATTTTGCCAATTTTGGTTTTGCCAATGTTGATTTGGCCAATCTTGCTATCCCCAAGGAGGATTATTCTGAGGCCCATGCCAATTTGGATTCCATTGATTATTTCCCCAATTAGAAGGACCCCTGTAAGAAGGCTGGTTTGGATACTGATTATAAGAGAAATTCCCAGCCTGTTTTTGTCCCACATAGTTCAATTCTTCTTCTATTACGACATTCTTCTTACTCAACCTTTTCAAGGCTGGGAGTTGACTACATTGACTGGTAGGATGTTCCCTGTCACAGATCTGACAAATATCTAATTTGCCTAAAGGCCATTCTCTCAGCAAATGCTTGTTTCTACACCTAGGACAATAGATGGAGAGTGGTGCAGTTGTTCTATTTTGATTAGCTGTTCTAGTTTTTGCTTGAATCCATCCAATGTGGTATTTAATTAGAACAAAATATCTGTTTTCAGATTGCAATCTCTTACATTAACTGTCCTATTTCATTCTTCCCTTTGAAGGTTTTGGATGATCTCACTCCATCTTGGGTTCTAGAATAGTTCCTACAGAGTTCTTCTATAGCAGGTATATCCATTTTGTTGATATTTCCTTTTCCCATTAGATCCAGTACCTATTTTGATTCTTTATCCAATCCTTTTACAAACAGGGTTCTGGCCAAAGAGTGATTTACTAGGTTGCCATACCTTCTCAAGGCAAAGTTAAACATGTCCACATAGTCCTCTAAGGTCTCTTCCTCTCCTTGTCTAATTTTAAACAATTCCTCATTTTTATTATTGACTCTACAGTAATCTTGGTACTTTCCTAAAAACTCTGTTTCCATTTGATCCCAAGAATGAATAGAGTTCTGGGGCAAACCCTAAACCATCTCATCGCAGAATCTTTCAGGGTTGAAGGGAACAATTTGAGTTTTTGGTTATCTGATCCATAATCATAATTTTGGCATACTACTTTAAATTCAAACAGAAACTAATCTAGATCCTCAGAAGAAAGACCTCAAAAATTTGGCAAGTGTGTTGGTGAGATATTTTTCATAGGAGCATTGTCTCCAATAACCAGAATAATGGGATATGAGAAGGTTCTTGGAGCCTGATTTTCCTTCCTCTTCATGATTATCATTATTATCATCCATGTTTAGTACTAGTTCTTCTCCGTAGGTTCTATCAAAGGATCTGCTTGAAACTTTTGTTGTAATTCTTGGATATAATCAGCAAATGGAAGATTTGGAGGATCTAAGGGATTATTGATTTGAGGTGCGGCTTCCAAGGTAGGTTCTAGGTTTCTTTCTTCAACAAGATCTTGTGCCACCCCACTATTTCCTCCTATAGTTTGTTGACGAGGTGTCTGTTTTATGTATCTTCCTTTTGAATCTCTAGCTCTAACCATATAGATCTAACCTAAAAACTATTTAGCTAAGTTTCCCTAATTAACACAATAATCCTTGGCAATGGCGCCAAAAATGACAAGGGGTCATTGTACCTCATCATTTAATCATATTTTAGATGTCAAAATCCAGGGCTGTGTCCTCGGCTATCCGCAATTAGGGATTCTACAGTTACTAGTTTCCTCTAGCTAATTCTAATGACTTTTACTAATTTAAAGAGATTTATCTATTTGCTTACTAAATGAATTCAAAGAATGTTGAAAATAGAATTGAATAGTAAATTACTCAAAGCAAATCTATAAACTGCAACATGCATCTATCTATCAAAATTAGTAAGTATTCTATAAAGCAAAATCTGAAACAACAAAATAGTGGTACTAGTCTTTTGCCTTGGAGGTGAGTGGGCCCTTGCTCCACACCCTTAGGGTTGAAGGCTACAATAAGGAATCAACACAAAAGAATAAAATCACAACTTAATTCGGTCTAATTCCATTCGCTTTGCATTCAGAGAAATATTGATATCCAAATTGAGATTATAGAAAATCAGAATAAAAGTCCCCACTTTCTGCTACTTCTGTAAGTATATATAAAGTGAGTGATGACATATCACTTATCTTATCTACTAGTTCTTCTATGAGATGACATCCATCTCTTTATTATATTAGCTATCTAACTATGAAAAATAACCATGCCATAAAAAATAGATTGAGTGGAATAGAAGTCCACTCTAAATCTAAGTTTGAGTCTTAATACATTTGGGCAGCGAGGCCCTGAAAATATGGATATTAAATCAGTTTCATCAGTAACTCATGCAAAAACTTAAAAATAGATAAAAACTCCCAGCAATTAACTAAAGATGGCCCTTAATCACTCAGGTGATGATTTGAGTAATATGAGGGGTATCACAATCACCACTGAAAGTGCCTGACCGACAGCTGTGCTGGAAAACTGCTCTGTTCTAAAGAGGTGCCAAAAAAGTATGTCTCTGTCTGCAACTCTAGAGATATGTTTGTAGCTCTAAAGATATAATTGTGGCCTTCTTGCTCAGCTCCGGAGATGCTCCAGACTTCAGTCCAGCTCTGGAGAGGCTTTTCCTTTTTACTTCAAAACTTCTGATGTCATGGTATTCTGGTATTGTCTCTGGAGATCATTTAGGACTACCTCTGGAGATACACAAAATTCCCATCGTGAACATTTACACTTGTTGATTCAAAAAGAGAAGTTTTTCTACACATTTCCATCAATTCCATACACATTAGTCCTTTAATCAGAAATCATGATCTTAAGTAATTTATCTTCAATTAATCATTATTTAGAACAATCTTGCTAGCCTATTCGGGTGCAGAGATTAAGAAAGATGGGATCAGAAAGGAGAAAAAGAGAGGTAAAAGATATATTTTATGTTTGCTACTTGGCACTCATTAGTTTTCAATTTCTGTCCCCCTCAATTCTCCTACACCTTCGTGCAAATAGAGAGTACAAAGAAAACAAATTTTCTACCTCCGAGAGGTGTCTTCTCTCCTCTATGGTGTTTCAAATATATATATATTTGGTGCTTCATTTTTCACCTTTGGTTCCTCTTATCATTTCAATCCAAATAAATTGATCAAATTAGTGCTTTGGATGTGCAGAACTGAGTGTCGGCAGGCGAAAAAATTCAAACTACTCAGTTTCGCATGAAAATTGGTAAGTAGGATTAGAAAGACATCCCAATGTTCCCCATAGAAGGATTTTGCTCCAACCTTCACAAATTTTGAAATTTCAAACTTTCCATAAATTGCCAGTCTTGATTAGAGAATTTTAAATTCTCTTAAACAGTGAAAGATATGACCTTAATTCCTTTTGCACATTTTTCAAAATACCTCCAAGAATACGCCTGTTAAAGGATTCATCATGAAGCTTCACCAATCTTACAGAACAATTATTTTCATGGAGACTACCTTTTGTGTGTCGACACCTAAGTGCGACAAAACTAAAACTTGCACTTTTGACATGCCACACATTCCAAAAGCCATGAGATTCCAAAAGAAAGCCAAAACACACTTAAACTAAAAGCCAAATCTCTAATTTTTTTTTGGTTGATGCCGATCACTAGTCCACTCAGATGCTCCTGCATCAGACATGCCGAGTAGGAAGTTTGTGAGCTTACACTCACAAACGTGGAGTTGAATAGTAGGACCATTCTTCTAGATTGCAAGCAATCTACAGTGAACTCCATTGCTGAAATGTGTGCACCAAAAATGATTTTTTTCCTCTTTTTCCAGCATCTCACTTCACACTCCTCCAACGAACTTGCACTCTCTTCCTCCTTCCTCTTATGGACTTGCATCCACCATGTACCATCCTCCTCCTATAATGATTCTTTCTATTTCTATCCTCCTTCGTGGGATCCAACCCACCATCATCAACCGACCACCTCCACTAAACAAACTCACCACTCTTCTCCTCTTTTGTGGGTTTTAACCCACAAAAATCTGACCATGTCTGCCAAATTCCCTTATCATACACATCATAATCAGAAACATATACATTCAAATATGCCCCTACAACATCATGGAAATCAACAATTTCTATCTGCTCTTCTCCATACTCATCATCTCTCAACATTACAAATGAATGCAAAACAATATCATCACAAAATGCAAACAAATTTATGTCTTTCTTCACTGCTGTAATATTTCTTTCATCACCTTCATCTGAAACCTTCATCCACTCATCTTTTTCTATGAGGTTTCCATTTACCCCATCTACTCTTATCACCATCTTCATGACTTCAACTCTTGTACCAAGTCTCCCAATTGTAGCATCTTCAACAACTTCTTCACATAAACATGTTGCATAGAAATCTGCATCTTCATTTATTTTCATCCCATCCTTTTGCAACTCCTTATCCACCTCAGCAACAAACAAATCCCCATCAATTTCCTCTTCATACAATTTAGAAAAATTAGAAACTACCTCTTCACTCTTAGCTACCCTCATCCCCTTCAAGTGTTCACTCAAACTGAACAATTCTTCTATCCTTCCACTTTCTTTTTCAAGCAAATTATGCTCCTCATCAACAAAAAAATCCAAAACATCCTCATGGAAATGGAAACATTCAATGTATCTACCTCCTTCTTGTCCTTTATTCTCTATCATATTCATCATTTGAAACAAATCAAACTCAAAATTATCAAAATTTACCTCATTTCTTTTCGTTGTCCCAATTCTTGTACCTTCATTTTCTGCTGCAATGTTCATCTCTTCATGGTCTCCTATCTAATCTCCTTCAAGCATCTAGTTTATTTTCTTTATCTCCTCTTTCCATAGGAGATCATTATCTTCTTCTTCCACTTGTTTATCAAATCTAGGGCCTTCCAACTTTGTGATTTCTGCCTCGACATCTGCTATAACTTTCTGCTACTCAGTTGCAAGTTTGTGTCCTTCCGCTTATATCTTCGTATCCTCCAAAGGATCTATTGTTGCTATTGTTACATAAATTTCATCTTCTTATTCTATGTCTTTCAAAAGACATACCTCTACTGTGAACTCTAATGCTTCTACTCTTTTCATTTCTTCATGAATCATCTCTTCACCACATCACTATCCCACATATTTTATGCCCTTCCATGGGTCCTTCTCTGCTGTATTTTCATGTTTTACCTCTTCTTTTCTTTTAAAATAACATGCTACATTTGAATGCTCTTTCTTCTTCCACTTTTTTCTCTCCTTGTCTCTTCTCTTTTCTAGTTTGCTTTCCTTTTGGAATGTATGGGCTACTACCATATGTTCTTCTTTCCATGCCCCTTCTACCAAAAGGCTACAACACTTCTTGTTCTCCTTTGCAACCTTGATTGCAATTTCCTCTCTTCCCTCTCGATCATTTTGCACAAGAATATCCTCTTCTGCATTCTTCATATTCACTGCCACTTCTTTTTTCTTCTTTTCATCTTTCTCTTTCATGCCATCTCCATGACATGTCTTCATTGTAAACTCATCCCTCTTGGATTTGCCACATTGCATGGCTTCCAATTGGTCACACCTCTCCAAAAACCTATCAATCCTCTCAATCTTTTCAATCATTTCTCTAAAGAATCCCTTCATTTTGTACCTTCTCTAGTCATCCCATATGACTAGCTTCCACACATGTATCTTCATCCTACTCACTATTGTAATCTGTTACATTACCTTGTAGCTAAACTCTCACCACTATCCTCTACCCAACAAGGTGATGGAAGATGCACCTCTCCAAGACCTCTTCTACCCACTTTCTCTTGGTGGAAGAAGTCTGCACACCTTCTACCTAGCTTCATCTATGTTAGAGGATAGCTAAAATGATTCTCACATAATCAATTCTTTCTTGTGGCTTTACCACTTCACTCTTCACCACTCTTCACTCCTCTTCACTTGCAAGTCCTGGTGCATACTCTACACTCTCAAGATCTTGTGGCTCTGATACCACTTAATGCAAGAGGGGCTTTCACAGCCTCTGCGAAACACGAGTATTTCACACAAATTCTCAATATCAAAGATCCACATACACATGTCCCTCAACTTTACACAAACATATCTACACACATTCATATGGGCATATATTTTGTCCAAAATATTATGATGTTATTTATTCAAACTAAATCAACATGCAAAAATAATACAATTATGGCCTTCAATGGCCATCTCAGCTACACAACCACTTATTTTTAATACTTTAATGCTTCCCTATGTTGCTCTATCTTGATCACTCCTCTTTGCTCTTGTTCAATTCCATACCTTGTAGTTTTCCCTCTATCCTTATACTTAGATACTATCCTTCTCTCTACTGTTTGGCTGCCCTCTTCATTTCTAATCTGCCACTTTATTTCTTTGTTGTTGTAGGTAATCATCCCCCTTTCTTAAATTCAAATCTCTCATTGCCTTTTCTAATCTATGATGTTCTAATATGATAATCACACTCTTCCCTTGGCAATAGAATTCATTGCAAAACTCCTTACCTCCTATATCATCCTCTATTTTTATTGTCTTTTCTGAAACCGCTCCTTTCCCTACACTTCTTCCTCTATGTTGGTTATGCTCCTTTTCTTATAACAATAAGCAATAAAGAATTGAGGCATTGCCTCTCACTACCACCATTGGATTTACATAGAGATGGAAACATAAACCTATTCTTTTCTTCCTTCTTCTGATAGGTAGGGACTTCTTTTTTATTGCAGTGATCTCCGCTTCTTGCAAGGATTTTCTATTTTCATGGGCAGCATTCTATCTTCTCTGTTTTTTTTTTAAATTCTATTCTCCTTGGCAGCTTGTGGCGTTCTGTTTGGTTTCTCCCTACAAAGAACAACAAATGGTGCCTCAAAACCCATGCAGCCAATAGAGGCATCCCTCACAATTTCCAACTGCAGCTCTTTTCTTTTTATCTGGTAGAAATTTTTTATCTTGTTTTCAATTCTTGTCCCCCTCAATTCTCCTACACCTCCTTGCAAATAGAGAGCAAAAAGAAAACAAATTTTCTGCCTCCGAGAGGTGTTTTCTCTCATCTATGGAATTTCAAATATTCTTTTATTTTATTTTTTGGTGCTTCATTTTTTGCCTTTGGTTCCTCTTACCATTTAAATCCAAATAAATTGATCAAATTGGTGCTTTGGATGTGCAGAACTGGGTGTCAACAGGTGAAAAAATTCAAAATACTCCATTTCACATGAAAATCGACGAGTAGGATTGGAAAGACGTCCCAAGGTCCCCCGCGGAAGGATTTTTCTCCAACCTTCATAGATTTTGGAAATTTTAAACTTTCCATAAATTACCAGCCTTGATTAGAGAATTTTAAATTCTCCTAAATGGTGAAAGATGAGCCTGATTCCTTTTGCACATTTTTTGAAATACCTTCAAGAATACGCCTATCAGAGGATTCATCATGAAACTTCACTAATCTTCTAGAATAATTATTTTCATGGAGATTGCCTTTTGTGCATCGACACCTAAGTGCGGCAAAACTGAAACTTGCACTTTTGACATGCCACACTTTCCAAAAGCCATGAGATGCCAAAAGAAAGCCAAAACACACCAAAATTGAAAACCAAACCTCTAATTCATTTTTGGTTGATGTTGATCGTCAGTCTTCTCAGATGCTCCTACATCACCAAAGCTGCAATGAATGCATCACCATATTCCTTCTTGGACTTAGAATCAGAAACAAATTTCTTCTTTTTCTTCTTCTTTTCTTCTTTACACTCCTTATGGAAGTGTTGAGGCTTACCACAATTCTAGAAAATAACTTTGGACTTTCTAGGAGATTTGGGTCTCCCCTTAGACTTGGATTTGTCACGCTTCTCATTCTTCTTACCTTTTTCTTTAAGTATTCCACGAACATTTAGTGATTCTTTGGCACTAATGGACACCTTACTCCTCATCTCTTCAAAAAGTAAATAACCCACAACATCTTGAACTTTCAAGACAACATAAGTAATGCCAATAGCCATAACAAGAGAATCCCATGAATCAAGAAAAGAACAAAGCAGGATCTGACATATCTCCTCCTCATCCATTTTTACACTAATTGATGTCATTTGAGCCACCAACATATTGAATGCTTCCATGTGGTCTGAAATTCATCCACCCTCTTCCATTCTCAAGGAATACAATTTCTTCCTCAAGAAAGTCTTGTTCACTAAAGATTTGGCTTGATATATCTCACCAAGTTTCTTCCATAGTTTCTTCATAGATGACTCCTCATGGACATTGATTAAAATAGAGTCTGAAAGGCACAATCTAATTAGACTCTTAGATTTATGGTCCATATCATCATATTGAGCAGCCAAAGTAGCATATGTAGGCCTTGAAACATTCTTATCAATAGCATCCCATAGATCTCGATCAATTAACAGATCCTCCATCTTCAGCTTCCACATCTCAAAATTATTACCAGTAAACTTCTCTACCTCTATTCTCCTTGATTTTCTTGCCATCTAAAAATTTCAGCAACAAGATCACAAAGTATCTTTTGCACAAGCTCCCACTCAAAACTGGATTAGTTCAAAAAACCCAACAACTCACAACTGAAACCTAAGGTGATCAAGCTTTGATCCCACTTGTAAGGAAGCTAAGGTAGCATAACAACTTCCTACACTAATCTTGAGAGGAGAGATATGTAAAACTTTTCATATCTTTACAACAGTTACATATATTATATAAAAATAGAGATAAATAACAATCATACTATAACATAGTAATTACATGAGGAAACCCTTCGGAGAAAAACTACACACTCCAAAAGACACCCAAACATATTATTCAGAAATCAATAAGATTACATTATACTTCTAGAGAAAGATTTCATAAGAGTATAATCAAGCAGAGATCCAGAGGCAACTCAACATCTATAAGACTCTCTCACACAACCTCCATCTCAAGCTCTTGATATATAGGAGATACAATATAGTAAACCATCAACGGTAATTACAAAACCATGAGCCAAAACCACCCAAAAGTGGCACCCAAATTATCTCCAATCAAAGATTCCTTGTGATGTTCCAAATCACACACCAACATGAGTAACTCTCCCCTTTACATTTCTTTTAAGTGTCCAACATATTTTCACATTTCCCAAAACTGGAGGCCCAACTTCCGTAGGCCCAACTTCCGGAGGCCATAACTTTTGGTCTGGGTGTTCGATTGACAAACTGTTTGATGCATTGGAAAGATCGTGAAGTGATCTACCAAGATATAACTCCATCAGTTACAACAACTTTTGGGGAATTTAGGGACCTCCAATTGCCTCAAACCTGAGTTGAAAACTTTTCTAGGAGTTTCAAAAATGGAAACTTTAATATCTTGCAATCCAGGTATGATTTTGGGTCAAAACTCACCCAAGATATTTATTTTACAATTCTGTAGATTTTGGGAAAATTTAAGGTCCATTTGTGCTCAAATGTAGACTTACTAAAAATAGTAAGCCCTATCATTTTTAGCTCATTTTGGAAACTTTGAAAGTTCTAAACCATTTTTCAAGATAAAGGGTGTTTGAAAAAATTGGGAAGAATAGTAATCTTTTGTAATTGCAAGGTTGAGACACCTTTCCTAACAATCCAAATAAGAATTTTTTTCAAACAAGATGCAAGTTAGGTCGAAAATGTTGTAAAATCATAGTGGATAGTAGAAGCACTGACAATATTGTGTCTTAAGAAATGGTGGAAAAGATGAAATTGAGGAAGGTGAAACATCCCACTCCATACAAAGTTTCTTGGATGCAAAGGGAACATCAATTGTTTGTAAGTGAACAATGTCTTGTAAATTTTCAAATTAGTAGTTATAAGGATGAAATTTTGTGTGATGTGATGCCTATGGACACATATCATATCCTTTTGGGTAGACCTTGGCAGTTTTATAGACAAGTTGTATGTGATGGTAGAACAAACACATATAGGATAAAGAAAGATGGAAAAGAGTATACTTTGAATCCACTGAAGGATAAGGAGGGAGAAGTAGAAAATAGTCCTAAGATTTGTTTGATTTTCGGAAAGAAGTTTTTGAAGGATATCAAGAAAGAGGGAGTATGTTATGCTTTTATTCCTAAGACTACAAAATCTATGACAAAAGAGAAACATGAAGAGTTGCAAATAGAAATTCAAGAAATTCTGGATGAGTATACGAATATATTGATGAAGGATTTGCCATATGGATTGGGCCACCTATGAGGAGTATAAGTCATTGTATGGACTTGATACTTGGTGCGAGTTTGCCAAATAAAGCACCGTATAGAATGACACCTATGGAGAATGAAGATATAAATAGGCAAGTATAAGAATTGTTGGATAAAGAGATGATAAGAGAAAGTCTTAGTGCATGTGTTGTACTAGTAGTGCTGACACCAAAGAAGGATGAAGAATGGTGAATGCGTATAGATTCGAGGGCCATAAACAAGATAACAATAAAATGTAGGTTTCCATTGCCACGAATGAATGATATGATGGATTGCTTGAGTGGAGCTAAGTACTTCACGAAAATTGATTTGAAGAGCGGATACCATCAAATAAGAATAAGGGTAGGAGATGAATGGAAAACAACATTCAAGACAAAGGATGGTTTGTATGAGTGGCTGGTAATGCTGTTTGGGTTGACAAATGCCCCCAACACTTTTTATGAGATTGATGAATGAAGTATTGAAGCCTTTCCTTGGTAAGTTCATGATTTGTATATTTGGATGACATTTTGATTTTTAGTAAAATAAAATCTAAAAGCATTTGTTGCATGTTAGAGCAGTTTTGTAGAGATTAAAGGAGGAAAAGTTGCTAGTAAATATGAAAAAGTGTAGTTTTATGAAAGAAGAATTGGTATATTTGGGATTTGATATTTCTTGTGATGGATTGAAAATGGATTTGAAAAAGGTCAAAGCAATTATAGATTGGCCTTCACCAAAGAGTATGTTTGAATCCAGAAGTTTCCATCGATTGGTGAGCTTCTATAGGAAGTTCATAAGAAGTTTTAGTGGGATTTGTACACCTATTATGGAGGCAATGAAAGGTAATAGGAAAGAATTTTGTTGGACAACAACAACATAAAAGATTGTTTAGTTGTTGAAGGAGAAGGTGATAGAATAGCTAGTATGGGCATTGCTTGATTTTGGAAAAGTGTTCTAGGTAGATTGTGATGCAAATGGGACAGTGATTAGAGGAGTACTTAGTCAAGATGGGAGACTGATAGCATATTTCAGTGAGAAGTTGAATGAAGAAAAAAAAAATATTCTGTATAATCAAGAGTTTTATGCAATTGTATAGGCACTCAAGAAATGGTGACATTATTTGCTACCCGAGGAGTTTGTATTGTATACAAATCACGATGCATTGTAGTTCATAAATAGTCAATGTAAGTTAAATCATAAATACATGAAGTGGGTTGATTTTTTACAGCATTAAATTCTTTTTTTGAAACATAGAAGTGGAAAACCTAATCAAGTAGTTGATGCATTGAGGAGAAGATGTTTGTTGCTAAATGAGATAAGGGTAAATTTTGTTGGCTTTGATTCTATGTGGGAGTTATATGAAGAAGATGCATATTTCAAAGAAGCATGGGAAACTTGTAAGAATCCAGTAGATAAGGATAGAACTCCATGGCTGGGGTATTTTATTTAAGAAGGGTGTTGTTTAAAGGAAATAGATTGTGCATACCTTAGGGATCAATGAGGGAGAATTTGATGAGAGAAAAACATAGTGGAGGTATGAGTGGACATTTTGGAGTAGACAAAATATTGGTACAATTGAATGAAGGGTACTATTGGCTTGGAATGAATGCAGATATAAATAAAATGGTGTAAGGTTGCAGAATTTGCCAACATGCCAAAGGAGCAAGATAAAATATAGGTTGTATTAGCCATTGCCTATATCGGAGAGACTGTGGGAGCATAAGTATGGATTTTGTTTTGGGATTACCATGAACACAAAGAGGTAATGATTATGTATTTGTTGTAGTTAATAGATTTTCTAAAATGGTTCATTTTATTTTGTGCCAGAAGTCGAATGATGTTTCACACATAACTACATTATTTTTCAAAGAGGTGGTTAGATTGCATGGATTGTTGAAAAACATTGTTTTAGATCGAGACACAAATGTTGTTGGTCATTCTTGGTGCACCTTGTGGAAGAAATTGTGAATGTAGTTGGGATTCAGTTTAGCATACAATCCCCAAACTGATGGTCAAATTGAAGTTATGAATCAAAGTTTAGGTAATTTGCTAAGATGTTTGGTAGGTGATAAACCAAATCAATGGTATTAAATATTGGATCATGCAAAGTTTGCTTACAATAATTCAGTTAATCAGAGTGTAGGGAAAAGTCTATTTCACATTGTTTATGGTTATAGTCCTAGAGGTTTTGATGACTTGAGAGATAGAGCAGATTTGGGTAGAAAGAGCGTTGTTGCAGAGGATTTTGCTGAATACCTTCAAAAGTTACATAGGGAAGTGAAAAAAATTTGAAAAAAAGTTCCATGAAATACAAGGAGCATGCTAATATGTGTAGAAGGGAGAAAGAGTTTCAGGTAGCTGATTTAGTTTTGGAACATTTAAGAAAAGAGAGGTTCCCTTAGGGAATGTGTAATAAGTTGAAATGGGAGAAGATAGGACCATGTAGAGTACTGAGAAAGTTTTCATCCAATACCTATGAGATTGAACTTCTAGTTGGTATAGATATATCTCCCACATTTAATGTTGTTGATTTGTACAAGTATTATGAAGGAGAAACACACACACAAGGGAATACACATTCAGATTTACAAGATGCACAAGGGTGGATACATCAATTGCACGAGAAGAAATTTGAAGTAGACCAAGTTATTGATTCTTGAGTGGCCAAGAGAATAAGGGGGAAAGAATATATGGAGAATCTAGTCCGTTGGAAGAATAGAACAATAGAGTGGCAAAATGATGTGGCTACAAGAAATCTCATTCAACAGTTGCAAACTAATCCTAGAAGTTCAGATAAGTTTTGTTGGAAGGGAGAATACTTGTGGTATAAAGGGAGATTGTACCTATGCAAAAATTCCATCCTCAAACACGAGATTCTCGAAGAGCTCCAGGTTCTCCATTGGGGGGTCATTTATAATTTTTGAAGACATATCATTGAATCAAGTAGGATTTATTTTGGGAAGGGCTTAAAGGTGATGTTCAAAAATTTATGGTAGAATGTTTGATATGTCAAAGAAATAAAGGGGAGATGGTTAAGAAACCTAGTCTCTTGTAGCTCTTAGTTATCCCCAACTAGTGGTGGGAAGAGGTCTCCATGGATTTCATCACAAGCCTTCTAAGTTCTAAAGGTAAGAGTGTCATCTTGGTAGTTGTGGATCGCCTCACCAAATATGCCCATTGCATTATCCCACCCTTTTATAGCAAGTACAGTGGCAAAGGCATTTATGGAGAATATACAAAAGTTACATGGTACCCCAAGGGTTATTGTTAGTGATCATGATCATATCTTTACTAGTAACTTTTGTTAATATTTATTCTCTTGTTTGGGTACTTAATTAGCTCATAGCTCTTCATACCATCCTTAGTTTGATGGGAAAACAAAGGTTGTTAATAAGTGCTTGTCCAAGGATATCTACACTATTTTACTTTAGATAATTAGTCTCATTTGGTGGATTGGCTATCACTAACAAAATGGTGGTACAACACTTCCTTCCATACTTCTACAAAAATATCCCCATTTATGGCATTATATGGATACCATCCTCCATCCATCACATCAGTATTGAAGGTGACACCAAAAGTTTAGGTAGTGGAGGATCACATGAATCATCAAACAAGATACATTTAGGACTCAAGGAGAATTTGGCCATGGCATAAAATAGAATGAAACAACAGGCATACCATCATCGTAGTGAAAGGATTTTTGAGGTTGGTGATTGGGTTTTCTTGAGATTACAACCCTATATGCAAATGTCCCTGAATCAACAAATAAAGAGTAATAAGTTGTCGTAAAATATTATGGGCCATACTAGATTCTACAAAAGATTGGAAGTGCAGCCTACAAGCTTGAGTTACCACCTAAAACAAAGATACATCCAATTTTTTATGTTTCTTTCTTGAAGAAGGTGATTGGTCAAAAGATTCCTATACAGACTATATTACCATAGATAAATGAAGAAGGGAGAATCATTTTGGATCAAAAATTAATTCTCCAAATGTGCACAAAGAAGTTGAGGACTGGGATAATCACCGAGTATCTCATTCATTGGAAGAATTTACTAGTTGAAGATGCCACATGGGAAGATGAAGATTTTGTGTAGAAACATCCATAGTTGATCAGCATTGAAGACAATATTGCTTCTCTAAAAAGTGGGGAATTCTATGTCCTTAATCTTACATTGGTATAGGGTTATGCGTAGTTAGATTGTGGCCGCCTTAACTCTTAATTAAGTTATATAATCATTAATATAGACATATAGTTATTTAGGTTAGCCTAGGTGATATATTTCAGTATCTAAGTTAGCTTGGGTGATATCCAAGACTTGAGTATGATATATAGAGGAGGTAGAGGTTAGTCCTTATCATAATATTGTGAATTATGTTAGTTCATTTGAGACTTTTGGAGTTTGTCCCCTTGAAGTGGCATATTATTATCAAGTATTTACAACATATTTACTATTATATTCTTCTATTTTGCAAGTTATTTCATTACAAACTCCATTGAAACCCAAATCCTTTAAACCCCAACCATCAAACTTGTAAAAGTTTCCCAAAATCTACATCTTAAAACCTAAACCATTAGACATTAAATCACTTGTAAATTTAACCCTAGATATATAGGATATTTACCCTGTTTATCCTACATCACAAACCTCTAAGTTAAACTCCAAACCCTTCATCACAAAATGTGATGTGCAAATCCTATTTCCCCTTATGTTCACCAAACTATATATTGAGAAAACCATTCACTAGGTTCGTTAAACCCTTCATCTTAAAATTTTTAAACCCAAGCCCTAAAGATCTATACCCTAAGATTATTTATAGAAAACCTTGAACCCTAAATCTTGAACTCAAAATCTATTTAACCTGAAGTCATAAACAATAAATTATAAGATACCATATGTACATGTCCTAAATGCTTTACTCCAAACATCAAACCCTAAAAAATCTAAACCCTACATTCAATTAACCCCTAATTCACCGAACCTAATTAAATCCAAAACCTGTAGCTTACCAAAGCTAAGTATATCCCAAACTGAGGTAGTAAACCTCAAACCTAAAGAAAACACTTTAAACACACTAAAACCTAAACCTGATAAACTATAAACATGATGAACCCTAAACACCACCCTAATCCCTAAATCCCAAACCTAGTTAAACTTCAACCATACATCACATAATGTGATTTGTGCAAACCTTATTTTCCCTAAAGTTTAACAAACCCTACATTCTACAAACTCCTAGTTCATGAAACTTAGATAAATCTAAAACCCCTAGTTCACCAAACCTAAGCAAATCCCAAACCCCTAGTTCACCAAATGTAAGAAAATTCCAAACCCCTACCAAACCCTAAACCTAAAGAAAACACTTTAAACACCCTAACCACAATAAAACCTAAGCCATACATCACAAACCTATCCCAAACCTAGGTAAACTCCAAACCTTACAACACAAAATGTGACTTATCCAAACCCTATTTCCCCTAATATTCAATAGACCCTATATTCTACAAACCCTAGTTCAACAAACCTAATTAATCCCCAAAACTCTAGTTCACCAAACCTAACTAAATCCCAAATCCCTAGCAAAATCCAAAATTTAAAAACACACTTTAAACACCCCAAACCCTAACAATGACAAACCCTGAACCCTACATCCCAAACCCAATTAAAATTCAAACCCTACATCACAAAATATGATTTGTGCAAACCTTATTTCCCCTAACTATGTTCCCCAAACGCTACATTCTAGAAACCTTGAGGAAACTTTAAACACCCTAAACACAATAAACCTTAAACCCTATATGCCAAACCTAGTTAAACTCCAAACCTTAAATCACAAAACACGATTCAAATGTGTAACCTTATTTCCTTCAATGTTCACCAAACCATAATCGAGAAAACCACTTAGTAGACATTAAATTGTACATCTTAAACTCTAATCCTAAACTCTTAGCATTTACCCCAACCCTACATCTTAAACCTCAAACTTCAAGGAAAAGTGCTTTAAACACCCTAAAAATAATAAACCTAATTTACACATATTGAGCAAACATTTTACCCCAAACCTCAAAACCTAGAAATTCTAAACTGTACATTTTAAAAACCTAGGTAGAAACTCTAAGCTATTGATTTAAATCCTTGTCTCTTAGAAGAAATCCTTATTACTCCAACTTATCACTCCCACCTTTTGATATACCTATATCTCTAAAGCCAAACTACCTAATACACCACACCTTCATATATATATATACCCAAAGGTATATGAAAGAATGATGATATGGAAGTGTGCTTCTCTCAATATACCAAACCTTTCGATACACCTTATGTATGTAGAAGTAGAGATGAATGCAAGAGTAGAGTGGTAGGTAACAATACAGTGACATGAAAATAAATGGTACTAAAAGGTCTTAGGTCTATATGAGGTTTGGCTATTGGAATTGTAGCACCCTCACTTCACTAGACCCTTTATGGGGAATCTAGTTTCGCCAATAATGACATACCACTGAAAGAAGAAAGGGAAAGAGATCTTGGACCAATTTCTTTATTGCTCCAGGCAACCTCTGTAGCCCTCAAATATACCTTTGGGGGCATCACTTCTTAGCATACAAGATTATTAATAGAGTTGAAATTTGAGGACACCAAATTTATTGCAAGCATTTCCACTTCATGCCAACCTCCCAATGAATTTGCACCTTACACATTAGCTACACAGCCCACCTAACCATAGTAATACCATTTCAATCAAATTAGGATTATTAATAGAATTGAAATTTTTATAAGTTTGCTAACTACCATACCTAACTGCATTAATGTCATCTCAATTAAACTAAAATTATTAATAGAATCAAAATTTTAAAACACGAAATTAATTATAAAGATTTCAACTTTATATCGTTATCAATACAATAATTTTAATTTTTTTAATATATTCCATTTTTAATAAATATTTAAAAATAAACCTTTATACATCCCATTCAATAAAAAAAAAATAATCTTAAGATTATTTAATTAATGATTGAAAATAATCTTAATTTTTTTTCTCTTTCCAAACTTATTTCATAGCTCAAAGCATACTTTAAAGCATAATTTAATTGACAAGTGAAACCTAAAATGGGCTGCCATAGTAGTTATCTTTTATTTTCCCCAAACTAATGAGACCTTGCCATATTAATTTGTCCCAATAATTTTGAGAGATATTTTATTGCCTTAAAAAGATTAAATTGGGTTATTTCAGAAATTAAAAAATTATTGTGATTGAGCATTACAATGCAATGGTAAGCAACTACTTAGGGGAGAGGGCCCAATAGTGGTGGGGTACCAATAGTTGTCATAAGACTGTCACATTGAAAGCACAATATTTTAAATAGTATGTTACTAGTAATTGTAAGAGAGGACGCGATAGCCCAATAGGGAATTATTCACCCATTAGATGCAAAAAACAACAAATCATATGATGCCACATTGACACACTAAAAAAACATGACTAATGCACAATTATTGCTCTAACTTTTTTTGGGATCTATTATGACATGTCAACAAAAAGTATGTTGATGACACCTTTTTTCTAAGTCTATATGGCCGAACAAAATATTTAAATTGTCCACATCCCTCCTGCTGTTAACACATTTTTTTTCAGTCTATATGGGTGAACGAAATATTTGAATTGTCCACATCCCTATCCGTCATACTATTAACCCATAAAATTAAGGTGGGCCCTCTCCCCTATCCAATCCGATTGCAAAATACAGCACAGGACAAGCTCATTTTATAACGTGGCACTGCGTTCACCAAAGGAACTCATTTTCCAGAGCTTTTTTCTCCAACACGAAATTGTTTATGGCCCGTGAGACAAAGTATAGATCGACCATCCCATTAATTATAAATGGGCTCAGGACGCATGTTTATCTTCATATTCAATACAAATTTCCCAAGACGAAACAATGTGCAGGAGTATCTAAAAATCTTTTCTTTCCGTAGTTGGATATTCCACTGCTTCCTGCTGCCCCAGACAAATAGTTTAATATCATAGTGATAATGTGGTACATTGTTATAATGTGTTAGCTGTGAATTCAAAACTTGCTAATTTTCTCTGTTGCTTCCACTTCTCTGCTTTTTCTGCTGAACATTTTCAAAAGAAAGTGGAGTAGTGATTTATACCCACCTGTGGCTGCTACAACAGTTGGTCATGTTCTCAATTTTAAGAGGGAATATGATTTCCTTATTGATCATCACTACTGCTATAGAACATACATAATAGCTTATCCTACTCACAGCTATGTTTTTATTACTGATCCTGCAAATGTGGAGGACATGCTCAAAACCAATTTCACAAATTATGGCAGGGTATGTCTTCTTGTTCCAGAATCCAGAGTATATATTTTTGCTCTTTGAAATTGCAAAAATCTCTGACTTTATTGAAGAAATAAAGTAAATATTGGTTAGTTATGTGAAAGAATTGAGGTAAAGGAAATTATAAGGTAAGTTGTTCTTTTGAAGGGTAGGAAAGGTATATTGCATTTTAGATCTAATTATTTTAAATTTAGTTTTATAATATTTCTTATTAAATCAGATTTAAAATTTCTTTGATTTATTGAAGAAGTAAAGTAAATGTTGGTTAGTTATATAAAAGAATTGAGGTAAAAGAAATTATAAAGAAAGTTGTTTTTTATAATGATGAAGAGGGATTTTTGAAAGGGCCTAAACCGTTACACAAAGAGAGATAAAACAGTGAAATATGAAACTAGTAGCACTACCGTTGCATTACATCAGCAAACAACCTACAATGGTGCAGAAAGCAATTTCATACAAATAACCAACTCAGAGAACAATGGAGAACAACCAACTCATTTTAGATTTAATTTTATAATATTTATTATTAAACTAGATTTCTTATTAATTGTACTCCATAAAGGGATTGTTTTTCCATTAATCTTGTATATTTTTAATGAGGTGTACAACTCTACTTATTGCATTGACCTTGTATACTTTTAATGAAGTGTACAACTCTACCTTTTGCTATATTTGAACCCATGATCTCCAATTCAGAATAGACAGGGCTTTCACCACTGGACCAACTTGAGTTGCATAAATTGGTGATATTGAAGGAATTGGGTTGCATAAACATGGACCATTTTACCATTTACCCACTAACTAGCTCATAGTTGATATTCTATTTTGGTAGTCCACTCGTCTACTAGATTGGTACTTGGGTCTCCTCATAGAGATGGCCTTTTCTTGTATAGCTTATAGTTAGTAATTATTAGTAACCATAGTTCATCTGAGCCGGTACATAGCTTAAGGGTAGTATGGTAACAAGAGCTCATCTTAGCAGGTACAGAATGCTTAGTTGATATTCTCTTTTGCCTGGCAGTATGTCCACTAGATTTAAACCTGGGTCTCAACATAGTAAGCACCCCTTTTCATATATAGCTTATGGGATTGTATTGATTCTTGTATTTTCCATTTGCAAGAAAGTATCAACCATGAAATTATGGAAGATCTTCTCGGGGATGGGATTTTCACTATTGATGAGAGAAATGTAAGCTAACAGAGAAAATTGGCAAGTTTTGAATTCTCCACCAAAGTTTTGAAGGATTTTAGTAGTGTTTTTTTTTTTTTTTTAAAGTGCAGTGGAGCTTTTTGGAATTTTGTTAGAAGCATGTAGAACAAGTCAAATAATTGAGATGCAGGTAAGAAAGAATACTTTTGGATGTTTTTCCGGGAGTAAAACTAATTTGATTGCAATCATCTGTTGATTTTTTCATGGGCATTGATGCATTTCAATTTCTATATAATCCTTTCCCAAATGGTGTAATCTATCTATGCAAGCCTTAGTTTGTATTTGAAGTCTTTGGATTAAGTTTGGTTTGATATTCTTCTGAACTATGTACTAGATCCCCAAATCACTTAATTTTTTTGGCAATGGTCCCATGGAGGGGGTTTCCCAAAATTTTCTCAGTAGGGATTGTTGGGTACATTCTTGGAGAGGATTTTCCTAAATTTAGGATGTTTTTGTAATAAAATAGTCCCAAGATATGATATTTCATCTTTGCCACACATTTTTAAAAGTATGAGCTACCATTTTTAAATTTCTTCCCTTTAGGAAAAAATTCTCCTCCTGTCATGTAGCCATAGAAATCTTAATCAGGTTTTCAAACTTTCAATCCCCCTCCAACAGCTTCTAAAAACCTTCTTCCTAAGCAGTAGCTACTGAGAATTGGTTTAGGAAGATTCTAATATTTGCATCTTGAATGAATAACAATTCATGTAACCATCTGCAGTGTAAAAAATAGTGTGTCCATGAGACCATTACCTAACTTTGGCTCCATTTTCTTTCATGTAAGTCAATTGCTACTAAATATTTCTTCTAAAGCAGTTGAAAAGAATTACAGTGAGGTCCCATGGAGGGGGCTTCAACATTTTTTTTCAGCTGGTAGAGTTGAATAAATTTAGGAGCGTTTAGCTGTCATATGATCACATGGGTATCATATCTTTCGCTACACATCTTTAAGTCTCTCTTCAATGTTGCTCTTAAGCGGGTCCTAAAAACTTTCCATCCCACTCTCAAACAATGGCTGAAATTTTTTCCATAAAAAGTTGCTGCACTGATTGTTTTGGGTACGATTCCAAGTTTTACACACAATGAATATTGTTTCATGGGATCTACCACAACATAAATATTGGGGCAGTAGTCCACATCATGAAACCCTACTCTTACACTAATACCATCTGAACATTATGAATGATTTTGTTTCCAAGTATCCACTATAGTAATTTTGTACATATAAAAAAACTTCTATGCTTTTCTGATGTATATCCCACTTTCCATCAGAATCCAACCATGGTCTAATTTATAAGTTTTCTCAATTTATGGGTATATTTTTCTACTCATAAGGATGTTATGTATCATAAGTCCAAACAGGGGAAATATCACTTAATTTATTTATTTTAGAAACCATTAGTGTAACTCATATTTGTAGCTGATAATAACCATATAATGTGGTGGATGATTGTCAATTATGTTTTCTTCCTGAGATCAACAATGAATTCAATCTGCAAAGTGGGTTTTGAAATTTGGGGTAGAGAGAAACAACCTATCAAAGTCAAATTCTAGGTCAGAAGCTTCTTTGGCAAGGGCCTTTGATACTGCAAGTGCTATGGTTTTATGGCGATATCTTGACCCTACTTGGAAATTTAAAAGATATTTCAATATTGGATTAGAGGCCATCTTGAGGGAGAACATCAAAACTGTGGATGACTATCTACAAGATCGTTCGAAGGAGAAAACAAGAGATTTCTGCACAAAACAACAATGTCAGGAAATACTCACATTAATCCTGTTGGTGATTGAGAACTCAATATAAGTAATAAGTTTGCTCTTTTCACTGGCTGCCAGTACTGATAACTGTGTTTGTTTTCTCTTCACTGGCTTTGGAACTATTTATAGGAAAAACTAGATATACTGTCTCTCTTTGTTGGATTAAGTGAACAAGAGCAAGAAAAGTTATCTGACAAGTATCTATGGGATATTTTGCCAAATTTCATGATTGCAAGTAGGGACACAACTGTAGTTACACTCTCTTGGTTCATTTTTCTGCTCTGAGGGAATCCAGGTGTTGAAGAAAAGCTTCTTCAAGAAATTCATGATGTGGTCAAGGGAAATGAATATGGGTCCCTGGCAGAATCTATAGGTATGTTTTCCCAAGGTCTAACACATAGGGTATTGGATAAGATGGACAATCTTCATACATCTTTATCAGAAACATTGTGCTTATACCCAGCTATTCTGATGGTAGGAGAACAACATTTCTTTAAGTATTTTTGTTGCATGCTTTTTATCTTTTGCATTTCAATTGTTCTTTTAAACCTTTGGGCAAAGAGCCAGGTATTGGTCGTTCTATCATCTATCATACATTATTCTCCTTGTAACCTTGTTGCTTGTTTGATGTGATCTCTATATTCTTTAAAGTATTGTAAGTTGCATTTCTTGAAAATTAAGAAAAATAACTTATTAGATAAATAGTTGTGCTCATAGATTCCATCTATTTAGAAGGATCAAAGTTTAGTCTGCATTCTACATTTTGATCTAATTGGAAGGTTGAAGATTATGGTTAGCTGCTAACTGAAAATTGACATAACAATATGTAGGATTCCAAGCATGTTGATTCTGATGATATCCTTCTAGATGGATTTGAAATGAAGAAAGGTGATTTAGTGAACTATATCACTTATTCTATGGGCAGAATGGAATATATCTCAGAATTGCTGCTAAGGAGTTTAGCCCTGAAAGGTGGCTTGAGGATGGGGTTTTTCAATCTCAATCACCTTTCAATTCATAGCATTTCAAGTAACCAACCCAAGCATGATAATTTTGATAAAGCACCTTTTCATTTCTTGAAACTAACATGACGTGCATTATTTATTTGGAGGCGTGACCTCACATTTTTCTTGGCAAGGAGTTTGCATACATGCAAATGAAGATTGTTGTTGTCGTTCTTCTTTGTTTCTTCAAATTTGAAGTTGTTAAACGTAAGGGAGTTACATATGAGCCTGCACTTACACTCCATATGAATGAAGATGGATTGAATATTCATATCATGTGTAGGTTAGATTGGTGAGCACAACTTATAAGGCACATGGTATAACGTTAGCTCTTATCCATTGTAGGTAAACTAAACATTTTCCTTAAGCATTGTAATATAATCATAATCAGATGTCTACCTAGAAGGAAGATGATTATTACAATAAGGATCTGTAACATCAATTATATCTTCTTAGGTGAAGTTTATGGTTTAGTTTATAGTGTTTGTTAATGAGCTTCAGAAAATGACTAATCCAATTTTGTAAATGTACCTTCCTTTCCTTGCCTAAACCCCACTTAGCCTAGGATTTGTGCATAAATTGTTGAGAAATTTTGCTTAATTATGTTAAGATATAAGTGTAATGCTTAAAGGAATTTCTAGGATAAAGAGTTTCAGGTAGTTGGCTTGAACTAACATTTGACTGTGCAGAAATATATTTTTTCGATCAAAACAGGGCTTTGGATTATGGATATACTTGCAATAGAGTTTTACAAGACTCAAGAGATATTTTGAAGGCTGCAAAAGATTCTTCTGACCAACCAATAAGCACTCTGGGATTTTTGCAGATTGAACCAACTATTAACTTGCTCCTGAATTAATGGAGCTAGCGGGGATGGAGGAAACACTAAACAATAGTTCCATGTGAAGGCTTTGGAGACATCACCATCTCTTGTTCCATGTCGCCTCTTCTCCACTAAAGCCAACTCCCACTGCCACTCAACTATAGATGACTTCCAAAGATGCACAATTAGTGCCACTGCATGTCTCTCTTGAAGAGCACTGCATGATTTATCTCATAGTTAGCAAATGTTTAATCATTAAACTGAACGAATAAGTTCTCTATTTCTGCAAAGACTCTTAGTTAAGATGTAATAACAACAGTTATATCTATCATTTAGAAAATAGCTTATATATATATATAAAATTGTGGCATAGGTAGAAGATATATACTTTTCTTGGTGTTGAAAGAAAGAAAGAAGATTAGAACTTTGTTATTTTTTTTGGTAATCATATATTTTTGATTAAAACTATGAAATAGAAGGAAGGAGTTCATTTATTTGTTAATTACTTGGTATTTCTTAAGTGTTAGCTTCTTCATTTCAAATTAGCATTTCCTCTTGTAGTCTTTAATACAATTAGAATAAATTATTTTCAACATTAGGTGTTGATTTCTTTATTCAAAATGACATTTCCTATTGTTTAATTAGATTAAGTTATTTTCAGCAATAATTATGAACAGTAATTTAGTTAACAGAGAGTGCTTCTGGATTTAATTATGTATGTTTTTGATTAAAAAACGTACACAGTTAAATCCAGAAGCACTCTCTATTATCTCATGGATTGAGGAAAACTCATGCCTGCTAGTAATTTAGTTAATTGAAATTGGTCCATTCCTTTCAAAGTGATTAAGATTAGAATGCATGTTTAGTAATAGAAATTGCAATTGTTAGAGAGAACTACTAGTTGAAAATTTGCTGCTAATAGCCATGGATACGCCTCGGATTTGACAATTAGACAAATTAAACTATTCAAATGCAAGGTGTACAATGATCCTTGTCATTTGTGATATGGGATTTCCTATTTATCTCCTAAAATATAAACTATATGTCTTGAAATACTTATGCCAGGTACTTGAGGTACTCTTTTGCATTGTAATTATATAATTTATTTGTTTATAGCTAGGGCTTTCTTGAATTGTTCAAACTAGCCAACATTAAAATTGTGGTTGCATGCTTGAGGAAAATTAATAGGTTAGTATTGAAATAACATCCCACACAGTCTACAATATATCATAGATGACACAAAACTAGTTTTGAAAAATATTAAATGATAGATACATCATATGTAGGTATGAGAAAAAATTTGAACAAAACTATGGCAAATAAATTAATACAATTAACTTATTTGCTTCTTTAGTTTTTATGTTATTTTCTCTTTCCTCCTCTCTCTTCTTTTTTATTTTGTTGTTCACTCATCACATGCCTCTATTGGGCTATATGCCTCCTTTTGTTTATTCTAAAATTTCTTTTATTAGACTTCTTGAATTGTTAATCTTCAGTAAAGTTCATATGAAATCCTTTGTTAATATGCCTTTAAATAGTTTGGATGATTGATATTTTTTCTTATTTTGGTGGCTATTAAAGTGGTAAATTCTTTAAACCTTCTCTTAAAGTAGATGGTAGATATGAAAGTCCTACTCCATGTTTACTTTTGGCATGTATGCATGAATATATTTGTGTTGGGAAAGGGGGACCTTGTAGTAACCCTTTTGAGTAATGAATGCAATACAGTTCAATATCACAACAACAATTAAATAATATATGATATGAAAATAAAATTGCCACAACCCTCTAGATCATTCTAATTCCCAATTTGCTAGAAAAAACCTAAAAAGTATGCATTTAGTGAGTTTCTTGAAATTATGTAGAACTTTCATTGTCACCCAAGTCTTAATTCTTTCTCTATAATGAATTGTGTGGTTACTACTTTACCTACAACATAACCATGTGAACCTAGTAAATTGATGGCTAATCACGTGCATAGACTACATACATATATTTCTCCAATCTCCAATATAGCAGTTGTGATCTAATCGATCTTAGCCTCACAAACAAGGGATAGTCTTGACCATAGTTTTTACTTAGGGTTACAACATTTAATCCGTCTTCATAAGATGCTTTGTACTCAAAGTATTTGAGCTTAATAGATTCAAATGGTCAATCATTAATGATAAAAAATAGTAGTTAGGAATTGTTCATGATAGACTATCATACAACACCAGAAACCATGATATTTGTATGGTGCAAAAATGGGGGTCATTATAATGTTTTGAAGTATGGCATTGCTTCTTGCAATGACCAACAACTTGGAATATGTCTATAAGTAACTGTTTGTACAGTGGTTGTAATTGTTGTGACATGAAATTGCACCCTACTTGGAAGGATTCCAAGCATTCCAATGACACAATGGGAATGATCTCAAGGTGTGGGACCTTGCTCAAAGAGATCAGACCTCTGGAGAAGGCTGGCTTCCTTGCTTGATTATCACCTAAAACTACTAAATTTTGAGAGGAAAAGGGAGAAGGAAAGCTTTAAAGTAAAGATGAAACAACAAAACTTGAAACATAAAAGGGTGATGCACCAGACAGATTTAAAGAGACTTTCACAGAACTGAAAAATGCATAGCACAATCGGATAGAGCAAGGATGTATACACAGATTAGATGATTCTAGCAGAGGCAAGAAGGAATATGATTGAGCGGAACAAAGACATTCACAGGAAACCATATCCAAATTCACACAGAACTAGAAAATCAGTCAAAGAGGTATGATAACTTGCATATATTCAGTAGGAAGGCAAGGTTACAGTGGTAGAAAAAGCTCTGTTTGGAAACAAAAAAGCTTCTATGCCAAAAAATTTCCAACCCTATTTACATCATAAGCCTCAGCTTATATAGCATTCAATCTAACCTAAGTCGGTTACAAAATTTGCTCAAAGAGTTGCCACCAAAAATATCTCTGAAGGGACGTCCCAGCTGCCAAAGTGATGGTGTCAAATATTTGGAATTGATGTAGATGGAAGATATTTTTAGTCTTCAATGCAAGTTGCTGCATCATCAATCTGTTCCCTTGAAATGGTGGAAGATATTTTGGTATTAAATGTGAGCAGTTTGCATGTCTATCCTCAACCATGACTATATGTAGCGTCTGAAACAAGGCGATGGAGAGATATTTTCTGATCATCAATGCAAGCTGCTTCCTCTTTGTGTAGCAATGAATGCGAGAAATATCTACATCTGCCCAAAAAATGGTCACTGAAACGTCCCTTTAGCCAAACATGCAAATCTGGATCATGTACCTATGCTTTTAGCGCTTAAACTCCTCTTCGAAAATGCCCCCTGAATATGCACCTAGATCTGCATACAACGCGGGCCCCTACCTTTTTGAATCGGCCTTTGTATACTCCTCCCTGTTGGTTTTTTCCCAGACTGGATGCTTATTCCCAGATTTCCCTACAAGGTAGCCATCAATGATCAACAGGATCTCTGGGCCAGGGGCCAACAGTGTAGGAGATAGACTCTATATTTTATCTCCTCTTCTTCTTCAGGCTCTGCAAAACCTAGGGGGGTATTCCCTACTCAACATCCATGAGGATATACATACAAGGCTGGGATGCTAACAGAAAGCAAATAAGTCCTCCTGTAAGTAGACCAAAACTGTAAGATAAGAGCAAAGGGGCTAGCTTTGGGCCTATTTGCAGTTGTAGACAGAGGACTTGGATCCTAAAACTAATTCTACTGTCCTAATGGTTGTTTTAGAGTTTGATTTTGATTTTAAGTTTGGATGCAAAGCTGGACATGGTTGTAACACAAACACAAAGCAAGATTGGTGCCTATCCAGGGCCTGGAGTCAGTAGACATACACCTATGAATGATATGCATGAACAACTAAAACTGGATTTCAGGGGGATACATATGATACCTGCCTTATAGATATCTCCCAATACAGAGTGTTAAGCTATCTATACTTATGGCATCCCTATTACAGTATACCCTTCCCAATGTTCAATCTGAAAACAGTTTAATCTACCCCTTGAGTAGAAGTTAAAAGATCAGACATTCAACACAGGAATTCTATGTTCTAGAATCTTAGACATTCCTTGAATACCTAGACTCAGAAGAAAGATACATGCAAAACTGGAGACAGAATCAGCATAACACATGCAAACATAACATTATTCATATAAAATTGACCATGAAATCAGTGGATTCATGCACAAACATACAACAGGAGATACATAAACTCGCAAGTTTTGCTGCACAGAGCAACCAAAACCAGTTGTATCTTATTACAGAGCCAAAATGTCCAGTTTTCAACAACCAAAAACAATGGTAACACAGTCTGCCTATATCGGCCAAAAAGTGTACCCACAACAATTAATTACATGATTTTTACAAAAAACCGCCAGATACAGCCCATGAGAAATGGCGCCCATAAGTTATCAATGCAGTAGGCAGGAGAGTTGACAGGGGTGGCCTCGAGCCCTGTGCCACCATCTAGAAGTCTTCATGCTAAAAATTGGGCAGTTTAATCACTTGTACTGTCGCCCACACCCCTGCTACAATTGCCATTGATGGCTCAACCACAGGCGGCCTACTTGGAAACCGTCGTACTATTCAAAATGGAGCTTCCCGCCAAGAAGCGCTTCCTCGTAGGTTCGAAATAATGTAGGGAGATTTATCCCACATGCATAGTGAGAAGACCACTTCAACGTTTTATAAACATGGCCACAAACATACTAAGTGTTGAGCGCTTTTGCCACGCTTGACACACAAGTCCTTGCCCAAAGCTAAGCCATCGGCTTGCCCCAAAAAACTCTCACCGATCTATCAAGTCTCTCCGATGGCAAACAAAACACAACCTCCGTCGCCGTGACTCCCTCCATCAGAGCATCCAAAAATCCTCTGGCCGACCTCATGTGTTACACCAATGAAGCCCATCGCAATCCCCTGTCGGCTAGACCAATCCCATCGGCCAACCTGAAACTCCTCTGACCGACCTCAATAGTTTCGCCGATGCCATCGCAAACTCCATATTTCCCATCATCGGCCAGAGATAGACCATCGGGCCAACTTCCATCGACTAGGCCGATAAAACAAGTCTCACCGATGGCCAAGCAAAAAACACCCGTCGCCAAGACAAAAACCATCGGCCAACCCAAAAGCAACGCTCGTCGACAACAAAAGTCACGTCGATGGCAACTTGGCTTCCCATCTCCGTCGGTGTGACTTAGACCGTCGGAGCAAGACCACAAACCTATGTCGATAGCTGCCATCACGCCGATGAAACCAAAAACATAAAGCTTTAAACCATTGAACCAGTTCAAACAGATGGTTCAATTGCGAGGTTCAACACTGAGGTTCGCCGGCGAGGTTCAAACCGAAAGTTCAAAGACACAATCGGAGCACTAAAAAAAAACAAAACTTTCGTTGATGGACAAAACATGATGACCCCTTCCTCAGGAAAGATGAAGGGGTGCCAAAACTCAGAACCTTTTGGATTTTTTGGGAAGGTGCCTGCATGAAAAATTGCTCGGAAACTGACAGTCAATTCAGGCACCAACACTCCCTATGAGGGATATGATGGTGATGTCATCATATCGAGGTGATATTTGGATGAAGGGGTGATATTACAAATATCATGGTGATATTTGGACGAAGGGGTGATATTACAAATATCGGGGTGATATTTGGAAGAAGGGGTGATATTACAAATATCAGGGTGATATTTGGACGAGGGGTGATATTACAAATATCGGGGTGATATTTGGACGAAGGGTGATATTACAAATATTGGGGTGATATTTGGATGAGGGGTGATATTACAAATATTTGGGTGATATTTGGATGAGGGGTGATATTACAAATATCGGGGTGATATTTGGATGAAGGGGTGATATTACAAATATCAGGGTGATATTTGGATGAAGGGGTGATATTACAAATATCGGGGTGATATTTGGATGAAGGGGTGATATTACAAATATCGGGGTGATATTTGGATGAAGGGGTGATATTACAAATATCGGGGTTATATTTGGAATATCACCCGATGTTCAAAATATCACCCCACCTGGAAGATCAGGCTTTGACCAGAACATTGACCATACATAACTTCCTCATTTTAGCAAATTTCAGGTGATGTAAAAAGCAAACTTGCCTATTTTTTCAAGCTCTTTCACATGGTAAGCTTCTTTAGGCAAGCTTCAGACCTTGAGATTTGGGTTCAGACTTCAAGATCACAAACATAGCTTACATTGGGGATATGCACCCTGACTGAGGCTGCTTGAATTATTTGACTCCTGTTAGAGGAAAAATAGGTCAACACTTTGGCGACTTCCATGGGATGTTTTCCTGCTAAACAATTAGATCAATGGCCTTGAGCATCCATTGGGCATGGAGTCATACATAGAATTAAAATATACAGATATTTTCTAACTTTAGCAACTCAGCACAACAGTGAAGAACATTAGAAGACCAACCGAAGACAAAAATGCTAAAAGCAACCCCCCCAACTATGCTAGACAACACTTAGGGAAAGAAAAAGGGATCTAAACTAATGTCCAGCAACACTTATTGAAAACATAGAGACCTGATCTACTGATTTACAAAGCACTCATACCTCAAAACACCTCTTCAAGTGTCTCCCATTTACTGGGATAGGCAAATTTTGTCCATCCATACTTGATAACTAAAATGCATTATGCTCCTTGCATTCAGTAATGAGAAATGGGCCACTCCACATGATGTCAAACTTGGAATGTTTTCCTGGTCTACTTTTCAATTCATCCCATTTGAGCACCATATCACCCATTGTAAAATTTCTAGGGGTGGCCTTCTTGTCAAAATTTCTTTTTGTTTGAAGCTGATGATACTCCATAGCTTTCATAGCTTTATCTCTTCTCTCTTCAAGCTCCATAAGCTGAGCATATCTAATAGCCATGGGGCCCTCTGCGTCAAACAATTCCAGCTGATTGATAATGTCTAGTGCTGGCAGTTCCATAGATATAGGCAACCTTGCCTCTTTTCCATACACTAGCAGATATGGGCAGTTCCCAATAGACCTTTTAGGAGTTATCCTATCTGCCCATAATGCATACTTCAGATTAGGGTGCCAGGTCCTCTGGTTATCCTCCATTGATCTTTTAACAATCCTTATGAGATTTTTGTTTGTAGATTCAACCAAACCATTACCCTGTCGGTAATAATTTGATGAAGTATTCAAATAGATCCCATTCTTAAAAACCCAGTCAGTTATCCTTAGGCCAACAAAAGCTAGAGCATTATCAGAGATGATTGATTCAGGCACTCCAAATCTGGATATCAAATCACCATAAAAATTTAAAACAACATTCTCATTGGATTCCTTCAGAGCCACTGCTTCAGTCCACCTTGTGAAATAATCTGTAGCTGTGAGTATCCACCTGTGGCCTGCACTTGATGGTGGATTAATGGGACCTATAAAATCAATGCCCCATCTCATAAAAGGTTGCTCTACCTAAATTCGCTGCAGAGGTAAAGCTGGCAGCCTTTCTTTGCCTACAAAAATGGCACACTTTACACATTTTCTAGCCCATGCATGGGCATCCTTAAATAAGTTGGGCCAGTAATAGCCAGCTCTCATTATTTTCCAAGCAGTAGTCCTTGGGGCAAAATGACCCCTTGTTGTTCCATCATGAAATTCATGTAGCACCTTGTCAGTCTGACCTTTATCAATGCACCTTAACAATACACCATTAAAGTCCTTTCTGAAAAGGATGCCATTTATTAAAGCATATGGAATGGACTGCAGTCTAAAATATCTTCTTTTAGTTCTATCTAGACTTGTTGGACATTCACCAGTCTGCAAAAATTGAGTCATGTCATTAACCCAACTAGTGCCTACTGCTGCTGTATCATTCTGATGCTCCTCTTCAATGATCAGAAGCACCTCCTGTTCCTTTTCTATCTCATTCTCAGAACTGGTAGCATGTTGTTCACTGAGTCCTCTGTCTCTGACAAGCTTGGTTATCTGGATATCCACGTCATATTCCATGACTTTAGTGATCCAACCAGCCCTTTTCTCATTAACATCTTTACTCAACAGGAACTCTTTGACACTAGGGTGAGCTACCATCAAATATATCTTGTTATTAGAAACAAGACATCTAAATTTCTTGAGGCTCCTTACCATTGCAAGGACATGCTTTTCAACGAAGCTATACCTCTGTTCATACTCCTCCAGCCCTTGATTGAAGAAAGTGATAGGTTGCTCAAAACCCTCACTCTCTTGCTGTACCAGAATTGCAGAGATGGCATCCAGGCTGCCATAAGCATACAAGATAAAGTCTTTGGAGAAATCAGGATTTACCAGTGTTGGTGCAGTCACTAATGCTTCCTTTATGGACTCAAAGCTGATTTTGGCCTCTTTTGTCCAACTGAATGTTGTATTCTTCTTCAACATAGACGTCAAAGGCTTCAAAAGATTTGCAACATCAAGTATGAATCTTTGCAGAAAATTAATTATGCCAATGAAGCTTTGTAGTCCCTTCTTGTGACTAGGTAAGGGCAGCTCCAAAATAGCCCTTATTCTTTCATTATCAATGGTAATACCCTCCTTTGACATGACGTGTCCCAACAGCTTGCCTTCATGCATTGCGAGTATGCACTTCCTGGGATTGAGAGATATCCCAAACTCTTTGCATCTTTCAAATACTAGCCTTAGATGGGATAAATGTTTAGCTGCATTCTTGGAAAAGACTGTGATGTCATCAAGGTATACCAGCACCAGTTTATACAACAAACCCTTAAAAGCCATGTCCATGGCTCTCTGGAAAGTAGAGCCAACATTTGACAAACCAAAGGGCATCCTTTTGTAGGCCATAGTGCCCCATTTGGTGGTGAAAGCAGTCTTGAACTGATCCTCCTCCTTGACTAACACTTGATTGTAACCAGAAAATCCATCAAGCAAAGAAAATCTTTCTGAGCCAGCCACTACTTGCAGGATTTGCTCCATTGAGAGCAATGGGTAGTGGTCTTTTAGTGAGGCCCTATTAAGGTCTCTAAAATTGACACATAGCCTAATCTCTCCATTCTTCTTCCTCATGGGGACAAGGTTGGATACCCAAGAAGTATGCTTGATTGGAAAAATGATCTTCCCCTCAATCAGTTTGGTCAGTTCTTTAATCATCAGAGGCTCTAGCTTTGGATTTAGAGGTCTTTACTTCTGCCTCATAGGTTTAGTAGCTGGTTCTAATTCTATGGTATGCTGGGCAATATGAGGGTCAAACCCCTTCAGGTCTGAATAATCCTAGGCAAATACGTCTTCAAATTCTTGACAGAGAGCAATAAAAACTCTCTTGTCCTCAGCTGAGCAGATTTTACCGATTTTAAGAAGCTTACCTTTAAAAATCTCGAGTTCCTTATAATGCTCTTCTTTTACTTGCATGCTAGTCTTGCTTTTCTTAAGTTGATCATCTATGCTAAAAATAGACTCCAAGGTTACCAATCCCTTGGGCAGCTTATTTGTTCTCAACTGAACAATTTGATCATTGCCATACTGCTATTTGAGTTTATCCTGATTCATCATGGAAAACTCATCCTCCTCTAACAAGAAACGAAGGATTTGCTCATCACTTTCAAAAACTTGCCAATGAATGTTATTATCAGGGATAGAGGGCCTATCAACTAATTTTACATGAGGTTGTACCTTCTCCCTTTGAATATCACTGGGGATGTCAAACTGAGCCCCAATTGCAGCTAACCTATCAACATGATAGTTCTGATTTCTTGGAATAGAGATCAGGTTGAAGGCTTCAAACTCTTCAATCATATCCCATACTCTATGTTTGTAGCATTTCAGAACGTCATTTTTTGTAAGATGTAGTCCCCTTACCTAATTCACAATGAGTTCACTGTCACCATAGACCTGCAAACAGCCTATTTTCCTCTTTCTTGCCCACTACAAACCTTGGACTAATCCTTCATATTCAGTAGTGTTATTTGTACATGCAAAGGCAAAACGGAAAGAAGAATAGTATTTTTCACCTTGTGGTGACACCAGCATTGCACCACCTCTAGATCCATTCCTGCTCCTTGAGCCATCAAAGTACATTTTTCCATACTTCATTATGCTGCTCTATCTACTATTCTGCATCCTTTACAAGGCTTGGTATTGCTATTTCAGGTTCATGCAGTATGTAAACCCCCATACCAGTTTCTTGGATGTGTACCTCAGGGTCATCTATAACATTTTCTAAGGCCCACTTCCTCAATAGCACTTCTGGTATACTTTCAGCTTGTAGTTCTTGAGCAGCAACTAATTCAGGATCATCATAAATAATGCAATTTGCATTAACAACACTTGGTGTGTAAGGCTCTATGTGATGATTTGAAAGCAACTCAGATTTTAAAGTTACTTTGGTGCCATATCTAGTCCTGAAAAACATGTGGGACCAGTCTAAGGATAAATATCCTCCTATCTCGGCTGTAAATTCTCTTGATAAGCACATGGCAAAATAGGGAGGCAAATCTATGATGAACACCTCCTGTGAAATAGAAACATTGGGACATGTATGCAGAGTGAGACCTAAGTCTTTTATTACACCCACAATATTTACAGCTATAACATCTAATTGGAGTACACCCTTCTCAATGGGCTGGTACTTGAGCCCTAATTGGTCTACAATCTGCTTAGGCATCACAGAACTACTTGCTCCACTATCTACTATGCAATTATGAACTAATTTGTCTCCAATTATCAATGATACATAAAATGGGAGTGGTTTAGTACTTTTGTTGGGCTATTTGTTGTTATCCTGGGATGAATTGGTAAGGACAGCCCTATTTGGGTCAATAGTTGTATTATTGGATACTTTCAAATCAGATAAGGCAGACTACAACATCTTCTTTTGGCCAGGGATGGCTAGGGAATCCCACATGGGCATTGTCACATTCATCTTCTTCATATTTTCAATAATATTGAAGGGTGGAATGACACTTACCTTCTGATTTGATTTTGTAGAAACAATATCAGCCTGCAAATGAGGCATTTCCCTTGCTATTACTGAAGTGTTTCTTTGTAAAATGTGGGGAACATGGGATGTAGAAGCACTAGCATGTCCTTTCTCTTTATTTGTTGCTTGCTCAATCTCATAACCCCTCTTCTTGGCTCTTGTATTTGCTGCAACTGAGGTGTTATTGTTGTTTATGCCACAGAATTCACCTTCCTGCCAGTTCATGAAAGCAGAATCACTTTGAGGCTGCTCCTGTTGTTGCACAGCCCCATCACAAGGTGTATTTGGTTGTGTGGCTACAACATTCTGCACCATTAAAGACTAATTTATCACTCCATTTGAATAGGCTGCCTGACTATGTGGTTGATTGCATGGATAGCACCAATCATACTTAGCTGCGAGGTTGTTCTGAGCAGGGACAAGGTCCCTTACTGCATTAATAGGTGTTGGATTATAAGGTTGAAAAGGCCTTTGATTCAAATTTTGCCTGGCACCTTGGTAGTTGCTTTGATAAGGTGGCCTATTAGCTTGGTAAGGCTGATTTTGGCCTTGAGGTTGTGGCTGATAAGGCTGTCTATTCTGGGATTGCTGCTTTTTAATGTTTACCAGCTCATTCTTGAAAGTCTGTAGAATATTCTCTATTTTCTGTTGGCTATTTTTGATCTCTTTCAGCTCTTGAGATGAACTAGAGGCAGCTGGTTTAGAATTGACAGTGCTTGGTAATGCTGCTACTATAGGTACAGGGGCAAAATATGGGATTGGTAATGGCATTGAAGCCTGAATCTCAAGAAAGATGGGCACTGGTGGTCTAGGTGCTATTTTTCTAGCCTGAATCAGACAGTTCTCTGCTCTAATGGCTATTTCATAAGCATCAGGTAGGCTTGTACCTCCTAATGATTGAATCATTACTGAAATATCACTATTTAGGGATTTCAAAAATACAAGAATGCATATTCAGCTGGGGGTCTTACCATGGCAGGGATTCTGTCCCATGTCTTCTGGAATTTGAAGTTAAAATCCATCATTTGCTCCTGAGGAGCTCTCTTTATAGTGGTCATCTGTTCAACCAATGATAGATTATCTAATTTATCTTGGAACTATTTGTTCAATTTCTCTCCTAGATCATCCCAAGTTCCTATAGTCTGCACTAGGAGGCTCCTGAACCATTGCAAGGCTTTCCCTTTGAATGAGGCAGCCAGCAGCCTGATGGCAACATTTTCCTGGGTGACATGATGTACTCCACATAGAGAAGCTATGTCTCTAATGTGCTCAATAGGGGTAGTTTGATTTTCCCCTATAAAATAGGGCAGACTCTTCAAAGCTGCCATGGGTATGACATCATGTACTGTTAGGTTTAAAGGGTTGCCCCCATCAAAAGTCATGAATGGCTGATTTCTTGCCATCTGAACAGCTGGGGGTAGATTTGCTTGAGTTACTACAAGGACTACAGAGGCAATTGGTCTGAAATTTGGTGGAGTTGATTGTATCCTTTTAGAAATTGGAGTCCTTACTATAGCTTTACTCTGCCTTCTAGGTGGAGACAGCTGCAAATAATCAAATGAACTTGAACTCCTAGTTTGAATCTTTCATAAAATGTAACAGTAAAACTGATCTGCTTGTCCTTCCTCAGTGTGAGTCGCCAGCTATGTAAGTTTTAACCTCATACAGGTCTGAAAATCACTGGCTGCACATCAAAACCAATAATAAAATTTGTGGGTTTGAGTCCCACTAGGCATGCCAGAAACTATTGTCACATGAAATTGCACCCTGCTTGGAAGGATTCCAAGCATTCCAATGACACAATGGGAATGATCTCAAGGTGTGGGACCTTGCTCAGAGAGATTAGACCTCCGGAGAAGGCCGACTTCCTTACCTGATTATCACCTAAAACTACTGAACTTTGAGGGGAAAAGGGAGAAGGAAAGCTTTAAAGTAAAGATGAAACAACAAAACTTGAAACATAAAAGGGTGATGCACCAGACAGATTTAAAGAGACTTTCACAGAATTGAAAAATACACAGCACAACCGGATAGAGCAAGGATGTATACACAGATTAGATGATTCTAGCAGAGGCAAGAAGCAATATGATTGAGAGGAATAAAGACATTCACAGGCAACCATATCTAGATTCACACAGAACTAGAAAATCAGTCAAAGAGGTATGATAACTTGCATATATTTAGTAGGAAGACAAGGTTACAGTGGTAGAAAAAGCTCTATTTGGAAACATAAAAGCTTCTATGCCAAAAAATTTCCAACCCTATTTACATCATAAGCCTCAGCTTATATAGCATTCAATCTAACCTAAGTCAGTTAAAAAAAATCGCTCAGAGAGCTGCCACCAAAAATATCTCTGAAGGGACGTCCCAGCTGCCGAAGTGATGGTGTCAAATATCTGGAATTGATGCAGATGGAAGATATTTTTAGTCTTCAATGCAAGCTGCTGCATCATCAATCTGCTCCCCTGAGACGATGGAAGATATTTTGGTATTAAATGCGAGCAGTTTGCGTGTCTATCCTCAACCATGACTGTATGCAGCATCTGAAACAAGGCGGTGGAGAGATATTTTCTGATCATCAATGCGAGCTGCTCCCTCTTTGTGTAGCAATGAATGCGAGAAATATCTGCATCTGCCCCAAAAATGGTCGCTGAAACGTCCCTTCAACCAAACATGCAAATCCAGATCATGTACCTCTGCTTTTGGCGCTTAAACTCCTCTTCGAAAATGCCCCCTGAATATGCACCTAGATCTGCATACAACGCAGACCCCTACCTTTTTGAATCAGCCTTTGTATACTCCTCCCTATGAGGGATATGATGGTGACGTCATCATATCGGGGTGATATTTGGATGAAGGGGTGATATTACAAATATCAGGGTGATATTTGGACGAAGGGGTGATATTACAAATATCGGGGTGATAGTTGGAAGAAGGGGTGATATGACAAATATCGGGGTGATATTTGGACGATGGGTGATATTACAAATATCGGGGTGATATTTGGAAGAAGGGGTGATATTACAAATATCGGGGTGATATTTGGACGAGTGGTGATATTACAAATATTAGGGTGATATTTGGATGAAGGGTGATATTACAAATATCGGGGTGATATTTGGAGGAAGGGGTGATATTACAAATATCGGGGTGATATTTGGACGAAGGGGTGATATTACAAATATTGAGGTGATATTTGGATGAAGGGGTGAAATTACAAATATCAGGGTGATATTTGGAATATCACCCGATGTTCAGAATATCACCCGATGTTCAAAATATCACCCCACCTGGAAGATCAGGCTTTGACCAGAACATTGACCATACATAACTTCCTCATTTTAGCAAATTTCAGGGTGATGTAAAAAGCAAACTTGCTTATTTTTTCAAGCTCTTTCACATGGTAAGCTTCTTCAGGCAAGCTTCAGACCTTGAGATTTGGGTTCAGACTTCAAGATCACATACGTAGCTTACATTGGGGATATGCACCTTGACTGAGGCTGCTTGAATTATTTGACTCCTGCTAGAGGAAAAATAGGTCAATAGTAACAAACAAAAATATTTTAGTCTAGTAGTGGTGGAGTTGTGTGGTTTAGCTACAAGGAGAAGGCTACCCTTCATTGGGTTCCCTATCCTTGACTATATCACAAAGTGTGAAATATCTGTTGGATGTGGTGCAAATGCTCTTCCTACATTTTTCTAATGATCAAGATGCCATCAAAGTAGACAACAATGAATGAGTTGGTGAAAGGCTAAATAATGTCATTCATCATTTACATGAATGTTGTTAGTGCTTTGGTCAAGTCGAACGGCAAGGCTATCTTATAGATTTCTATAAGCTCAACAAGAATCTAATGACACCTACACTTAAGATTGATTTTGGTGAAGAACTTGGAGCCCTAGAGCTAGTCTAGCTAATTCTCTATACTTGGGGAAGGGAGTAGCAATTCTTCACTATGATCTTGTTGACACAATGTAGCCAATGCATAACCACCATGCCTTCTTTGGCATGAGAACAATTGGACCACCACAAGCCAAAGATCTAGGCTTGATGTGTTCTTTATCCACAAGTTCCTAGATCTACTACATAATCTCTTCATGCTTAAGGAATGATTTGTAGTACACAATGCATTAGATATAAGTAGCCCTCACATTAGGTTGATAATATGCTTTTACCACACACTGTTTAGCTTAGTTTCCCTCAATAACACAATAATCCCCAGCAATGGCACCAAAAATGACAAGGGGTTATTGTACCTTATCGTTTAATCATATTTCAGATGTCAAAATCCAGGGATGTGTCCTCGGCTATCTACAATTAGGGATTCTATAGTTACCAGTTTTCTCTAGCTAATTCTAATGACTTTTACTAATTTAAAGAGATTGATCTATCTACTTACTAAATGAATTCAAAGAATGCTGAAAACATAATTGAACAGTAAATTACTCAAACAAATCTATAAACTGCAACATGCATCTATCTATCAAAATCAATAAGTATTCTATAAAGCAAAATCTGAAACAACAAAATAGTGGTACTAGCTTTCTGCCTTGGTGGTGAGAGTGGGCCCTTGCTCCACACCCTTAGGGCTGAAGGCTACAGTAAGGAATCAACACAAAAGAATAAGATCACAACTTAATTCGGTCCAACTCCATTCGCTTTGCATTCAGAGAAATATTGATATCCAAATTGAGATTACAGAAAATCAGAATAAAAGTCCCCACTTTCTGCTACTTCTGTAAGTACATATAAAATGAGTGATGACATATCACTTATCTTATCTACTAGTTCTTCTATGAGATGACATCCATCTCTTTATTATACTAGCTATCTAACTACAAAAAATAACCATGCAATAAAAAATAAATTGAGTGGAACAAAAGTCCACTCTGAATCTAAGTTTGAGTCTTAATACATTTGGGCAGCGAGGCCTTGAAACTATGGATATTAAATTAGTTTCATCAGTAACTCATGCAAAAACTTAAAAAGAGATAAAAACTCCCAGAAGTTAACTAAAGATGGCCCTTAATCACTCAGGTGATGATTTGAGTAATATGAGGGGTATCACGATCACCACTAAAAGTGCCTGACCGACAGCTGTGCCAGAAAATTGCTCTGTTCTAAAGAGGCGCCAGAAATGTATGTCTCTGTCTGCAGCTCCGGAGATATGTCTGTAGCTCTAAAGATATAATTACAGCATTCTTGCTCAGCTCCAGAGATGCTCCAGACTTCAGTCCAGCTTTGGGGAGGCTTTTCCTCTTTACTTCAAAACTTTTGATGTCGTGGTATTCTAGTATTGTCTCAGGAGATAATTTAAGACTACCTCCAAAGAAAATTGCCATCCCGAACATCTACACTTGTTGATTCAAAAAGAGAAGTTTTTCTGCATATTTCCATCAATTCCATGCACATTAGTCCTTTAATCAGAAATCATGATTTTAAGTAATTTATCTCCAATTAACCATTATTTAGAACAATCTTGCTAGCCTATTTGGGTGCAGACATCGAGAAAGATGGGATCAGAAAGGAGAAAAAGAGAGGTAAAAAGATGTATTTTATGGGTGCTACTTGGTACTCATCAGTTTTCAATTCCTGTTCCCCTCAATTCTCCTACACCTTCATGCAAATAGAGAGTAAAAATAAAACAAATTTTCTGCCTTCGAGAGGTGTTTTCTCTCCTCTATGGTGTTTCAAATATTCTTTTATTTTATTTTTTGGCACTTCATTTTTCACCTTTGGTTCCTCTTATCATTTAAATCCAAATAAATTGATCAAATTAGTGCTTTGGATGTGTAGAACCAAGTGTCGGCAAGCGAAAAAATTCAAACTACTCCGTTTCACATGAAAATCGACAAGTAGGATTGGAAAGACATCCCAAGGTTCCCCACAGAAGGATTTTGCTCCAACCTTCACAAATTTTAAAATTTTAAACTTTCCATATATTGCCAGTCTTGATAAGAGAATTTTAAATTCTCTTAAACAGTGAAAGATATGACCCTAATTCCTTTTGCACATTTTTTGAAATACCTCCAAGAATACGCCTGTTAGAGGATTCATCATGAAGCTTCACTAATCCTCCAGAACAATTATTTTCATGGAGACTACCTTTTGTGCATCAACACCTAAGTGCGACAAAACTAAAACTTGCACTTTTGACATACCTCACATTCCAAAAACCATGAGATGCCAAAAGAAAGCCAAAACACACTTAAACTGAAAGCCAAACCTCTGATTTATTTTTGGTTTATGCTGATCACTAGTCCACTCGGATGCTCCTACATCAAACATGCCGAATAGGAAGTTTTTGAGCTTACACTCACAAATGTGGAGTTGAATGGTAGGACCATTCTTCCAGATTGCAAGCAATCTGCAATGAACTCCATTGTTGAAATGTGTGCACCAAAAATGATTTCTTTTTCTGCTTTTTCTAGCATCTCACCAGAACAAGCTTCACACTCCTCCAATGAACTTGCACTCTCTTCCTCCTTCCTCTTATGGACTTGCATCCACCATGTACCATCCTCCTCCTCCAATGATTCTTTCTATTCCTATCATCCTTCGTGGGAGCCAACCGACCATCATCAACCGACCACCTCCACCAAACAAACTCACCACTCTTCTCCTCTTTCATGGGTTTTAACCCACAAAAATCTGACCATGTCTGCCAAATTCCCTTATCATACACATCATAATTAGAAACATATACATTCAAATGTGCCCCTACAACATCATGGAAATCAACAATTTCCATCTGCTTTTCTCCATACTCATCATTTCTCAACATTACAAATGAATGCAAAACAATATCATCACAAAATGCAAACAAATTTATGTCTTTCTTCATTGCTGTAGTATTTCTTTCATCACCTTCATATGCAACCTTCATCCACTCATCTTTTTCTATGAGGTTTCCATCTACCCCATCTACTCTCATCACCATCTTCATGACTTCAACTATTGTACCAAGTCTCCCAACTGTAGCATCTTCAACAACTTCTTCACATAAACATGTTGCATACAAATATGCATCCTCATTTATTTTCATCCCATCCTTTTGCAACTCCTTATCCACCTCAACAACAAACAAATCCCCATCAATTTCCTCTTCATACAATTCAGAAAAATTAGAAATTACTTCTTCACTCTTAGCTGCCCTCATCTCCTTCAAATGTTCACTCAAATTGAACAATTCTTCTATCCTCCCACTTTCTTCTTCAAGCAAATTATGCTCCTCATCAACAAACAAATCTACAACATCCTCGTGGAAATGAAAATATTCCATGTATCTACCTCCTTCTTGTCCTTTGTCCTCTATCATATTCATCATTTGAAACAAATCAAACTCAAACTTATCAAATTTTACCTCATTTCTTTTCATTGTCCCAATTCTTGTACCTTCATTTTCTGCTGCAATGTTCATCTCTTCATGGTCTCCTATCCAATCTCCTTCAAGCATCTGGTTTATATTCTTTATCTCCTCTTTCCATAGGAGATCATTAGCTTCTTCTTCCACTTATTTATCAAATCTAGGGCCTTCCAACTTTGTGATTTCTGCCTAGATATATAGGATATTTACCCTATTTAACCTACATCACAAACCTCTAAGTTAAACTTCAAACCCTTCATCACAAAATGCGATGTGCAAATCGTATTTCCCCTTATGTTCACCAAACTATACATTGAGAAAACCATTCACTAGGTTCGTTAAACCCTTCATCTTAAAATTTTTAAACACAAGCCCTAAAGATCTATACGCTAAGATTATTTATAGAAAACCTTGAACCCTAAATATCTAACTCAAAATCTATTTAACCTCAAGTCATAAACAATAAATTATAAGATACCATATGTACATGTCCTAAATGCTTTACTCCAAACATCAAACCCTAAAAAATCTAAACCCTACATTCAATTAATCCCTAATTCACCGAACCTAATTAAATCCAAAACCTGTAGCTTACCAAAGCTAAGTATATCCCAAACTGAGGTAGCAAACCTTAAACCTAAAGAAAACACTTTAAACACACTAAAACCTAAACTTGATAAACTATTAACATGATGAACCCTAAACACCACCCTAATCCCTAAATCCCAAACCTAGATAAACTTCAACCATACATCACAAAATGTGATTTGTTCAAACCTTATTTTCCCTAAAGTTTAACAAACCCTACATTCTACAAACTCCTAGTTCATGAAACTTAGTTAAATCTAAAACCCCTAGTTTACCAAACCTAAGCAAATCCCAAACTCCTAGTTCACCAAGTCTAAGCAAATTCCAAACCTCTACCAAACCCTAAACCTAAAGAAAACACTTTAAAAACCCTAACCACAATAAAACCTAAGCCATACATCACAAACCTATCCAAAACCTAGGTAAACTCCAAACTTTACAACACAAAATGTGACTTATCCAAAACCTATTTCCCCTAATATTCATAGACCCTATATTCTACAAACCCTACTTCAACAAACCTAATTAATTCCCAAAACTCTAGTTCACCAAAACTAACTAAATCCCAAATCCCTAGCAAAATCCAAAATTTAAAAACACACTTTAAACACCCCAAACCCTAATAATGACAAACCCTAAACCCTACATCCCAAACCCAATTAAAATTCAAACCCTACATCACAAAATGTGATTTGTGCAAACCTTATTTCCCCTAACTATGTTCCCCAAACCCTACATTCTACAAACCCTCAGGAAACTTCAAACCTAAAGAAAACACTTTAAACACCGTAAACACAATAAACCTTAAACCCTATATGCCAAACCTAGCTAAACTCCAAACCTTAAATCAGAAAACACGATTCAAATGTGTAACCTTATTTCCTTTAATGTTCACCAAACCATAATCGAGAAAACCACTTAGTGGACATTAAATTGTACATCTTAAACTCTAATCCTAAACCCTTAGCATTTACCCCAACCCTACATCTTAAAGCTCAAACTTCAAGAAAAAGTGCTTTAAACACCTTAAACATAGTAAACCTCATTTACACATATTGAGCAAACATTTTACCCCAAACCTCAAAACCTAGAAATTCTAAACTGTACATTTTAAAAACCTGGGTAGAAACTCTAAGCTATTGATTTAAATCCTTGTCTCTTAGAAGAAACCCTTATTACTCCGACTTATCACTCCCACCTTTTGATATACCTATATCTCTAAAGCCAAACTACCTAATACACCACACCTTCATATATATATATATATATATATATATAGCCAAAGGTATATGAAAGAATGATGATATGGAAGTGTGCTTCTCTCAATATACCAAACCTTTCGATACACCTTATGGTATGTAAAAGTAGAGATGAATGCAATAGTAGAGTGGTAGGTAACAATGCAGTGACATGAAAATAAATGGTACTAAAAGGTCTTAGGTCTATATGAGGTTTGGCTATTGGAATTGTAGCACCCTCACTTCACTAGACCCTTTATGGGGAATCTAGTTTCGCCAATAATGACATACCACTGAAAGAAGAAAGGGAAAGAGATCTTGGACCAATTTCTTTGTTGCTCCAAGCAACCTCTATAGCCCTCAAATATACCTTTGGGGACATCATTTCTTAGCGTACAAGATTATTAATAGAGTTGAAATTTGAGGACACCAAATTTATTGCAAGCATTTCCACTTCATGCCAACCTTCCAATGAATTTGCACCTTACACATTGGCTAAACACCTCACCTAACCATAGTAATTTCATTTCAATCAAAATAAGATTATTAATAGAATTGAAATTTTTTATAAGTTTGCTAACTACTTTACCTAACTACATTAATGTCATCTCAAGCAAACTAAAATTATTAATAGAATCGAAATTTTAGAACACGAAATTAATTATAAAGATTTCAACTTTATATCGTTATCAATACAATAATTTTATTTTTTTAATATATTCAATTTTTAATAAATATTTAAAAATAAACCTTTATACATCCCATTCAATAAAAATTTAATAATCTTAATATTATTTAATTAATGATTGAAAATAATCTTAATTTTTTTTGTTTCTTTCCAATAGCTCAAAGCATAATTTAATTGACAAGTGAAACCTAAAATGGGTGCCATAGTAATTATCTTTTATTTTCCCCAAACTAATGAGACCTTGCCATATTAATTTGTCCCAATAATCCGTGGAGATATTTTATTGCCTTAAAAAGATTAAATTGGGTTATTTCAGAAATTAAAAAAATATTGTGATTGAACATTACAATGCAATGGTAAGCAGTTGCCTAGGGGAGAGGGCCCAATAACCATGGGGTACCAATAGTTGTTATAGGACTGTCACATTGAAAGCACAATATTTTAAATAGTATGTTACTAGTAATTGTAAGAGAGGACCCAATAGTCCAATAGCTAATTTTTAGCCTATTAGATGCAAAAAGCAACAAATCATATGATGCTACATTGACAACACTAAAAAACATGACTTAAGACACAACTATTGGTCTAACTATTTTTGGGATCTATTATGACACCTCAACAAAAAGTATGTTGATGACACCTCAACGAAAATGTATTTTAAATAGTGTGTTACTAGTAATTGTAAGAGAGGACCCAATAAAATATGCCCATTAGATGGAAAAAACAACAAATTATATGATCCCATATTGACACACTAAAAAACACGATTTAATGCACAACTATTGGTCTAACTTTTTTGGGGATCTATTATGACACCTCAACAAAAAGTATGTTAATGACACCTCTATATAGGTGAACAATATAATTTATTAGTGCCATTATTACATGTAGTTACTATATAATCCATAAAATTAAGGTGGGCCCTCTCCCCTATCCAATCTGATTGCAAAATACAACACAGGACAAGCTCATTTTATAACGTGGCATTGTGTTCACCAAAGGAACTCAAATTACCAGACATGGAATGTTGTAGACTCATTCAAGGGAGGTGGAAGGCTCTTTTCCAGAGCATTTTTTCCAACACGAAATTGTTTATGACCCGTGAGACAAAGTATCGATTGGCCATCCCATTAATTATAAATGGGCTCAGAATGCATGTTTATCTTCATATTCAATACAAATTGTGTATGAGGAAAAATCGATTAATTGTGTGTGCATGGAGAAGAAGACTTATTTTTAGAAGATTTGAAAGATATTTGAAGAATTTGAAGATAAAAAATCAAATTAAATAAATAAATTTATTTAATTGTTGTGCATGATTTGGAAGAACAAAAAAAATATTTGATTTATCTTATTTTTGGAGAATGAGAGAATTTAAATAAATTTGATTTGATTTATTTAAATTTGGAAGAATGAATTTGATTTAATTAAATAATTTAGGAATTATTTAATTGTTTGGATAAGATAGAATTTGTGATGGATTAATTAAATAATTGGATTATTTAATTAATGTGGATGTGAATTTTGGAAGGAAGATAATGATTTAATTAAATAATTAACATTATTTAATTGTGGAAGAATAACAGAGGAATTTAATTTTAATTAATTAAATAAAAAGGATTTATTTAATTAATGTCACAATTTTGTGATTTAGAAGAATTTGATGAAATTAACTAAATAATTCGATTATTTAATTAATGTTGAGTGCAGGTGATTAGGAAGAAATGACGAAATGCAAGTGGTGCGGCGACACGGTCATTTTAGGGTGTCTACATTTTGCCCCTCTTTGATGCAATGCACCTTGTAGCGTTGCATCAAAGAAATCGATAGTTGAATACATGATACAATTTACTGATGCCCCAGTGTAGGTAGTTGCCCTAGCATAGTTAGTGTAGGGTGCCCCCTCGAGAGAAAAAACATGGAAGCGACAAAAGAACTGTGTTGACGCTCAACTAGAAGATTTGTTGGAGATAGGCGAGGTTGAATAGAAGAAAGTGGAGATAGAAAAGAACATAAGAGAAAGACTGTTGATTGATCTTTGCTGGAAAACTATATAAGGCCATGGAAAAATGGATGGTGTAAATGGATGAGCTTGTTGCAATGGTTTCACATTTGTTTATAAAGAGCAATCCTTATTTTTGATATAGCACGTGGATAGTTCGCCACCAAGGTATAAAAGACCAAGGTGCTGTGATATCTGAGTGCGTGGATGTTGACTCTGCAAGCAAGCGGTTTGAACTTAGATCCCTTAGACATAATATGACCTTGTTGGTACATGTGAATGAGCCATAGTCTTGAACATAAAATAAACTTCAATACATGTAAATGCAAGAAGAGTATTAATATGTAAGATGCTAGGTCGTAACACACACAAGATAAATATGCTGCTAAGAAAGATGCTAAAGATCATTCCTCAAACACGTCACACAAAAAAACAATGACTATGCCCCCAATCCGTACTGCATCGCAACATAGCAAGATTATAGATAAATCAAGGTAGCCTTGAATAGGTAATGGACAAAGGGAACAAAAGATAAACCAAAAAGAAAATTGACTGACTTACAAAGTAAACATACAAGCAACATATTCTCTTGCCAAAGAGGTTGCTCAGGATAGATTGGATAGGAAAGATAATAGCCTTATTGTAGGAACTCTGTGTTCGTTAAAGGGTGCTATCTACCTAAAAAGACAATGTCTCGCTGCCGGAAATGCCACATGTCGCAGGAGACGCGTGTGTTGGTCTCAACAATGGAACACTCTGCAGAAGACAAGCCTGTTGATCTAGGGCTTTGGTTAAGCTAGATTTAGCTGATGTTGGCCATCGGTATGCAGGATAGTAGATGACTCTGGAAGTAGGCCTCTTTGCTTCAGGTTTGTTAAGGACTTTTGCTTTGAAAGGATACACTAGCTTTCTGCTTGAGTTAGTCAAGTCGAGGCGAATGGATTTTGAAACATGGAAGATGAGAAGGATGAAGTGCAACCAGATTGAGACGGGTGGAGAATGATGGATCGTGTGTGCCTGAGTACTGGATACATCCTTTGTATTCCAGACTGCCTACATACCCTGTATCCACAGGATCAAGGCACATTACGAGGAAAGATGAAAGTGATAAATATGTAGTTCTGGATATAGTGATGAGGTGGATCAAGGTGGAGAGGAGGGGATCTTATGTACCTGAGTACTGGATACTTCCTTCATATTCCAGACTGCCTACATACCCATATCCATGGGATCAAGGTATCTTAAGATTGAGAAGAGATGATATGTAGTTCTGGTTGGTGTGATGATGTGGGAAAAGTGTTGAGAAGATAATAGCCTTATCGTAGGAGCGATGTGTCCGTTAAAGGGTTTTACCTGTGGAAATGAGAAAAGATTGAAGTATGCGTTGCGAACCACGAACAAGGAACCAATCCTAGACCTAAGTTAAGGAAAGAGTTGCCCCCATTCTGGTAGAGGAAACTGTATCGGTGACTGCCGAAGAAGACACCAAAAGCTTTGACCTAGGACAAGATGGTGTTAACTGTTGACACAGATCAAGATGTGGGGTGACGATGAGGGACATTGACAAATTTCCAAGCTATACTAGATAGGGAGATGGAAATGCAAACAAAGTCAATGGTTTTATTATGGATGTATGGAAAGCTGTGCTTTGTGCACTGGACATGGAGTGGACAGGGTTCGATAGACGATGGATGCTGACTCTACACATGGCGCCTGTTTGCCAGGTTTTCACTATGGTACTTATCCAAGGCACCTGTTTGCCAAGTTTTCACCACAGGACGGATTTTTTTGGATTTTTTTTTTTTGGAATACTCTGAGGATCAGGCATAGAACTTCTTGAGATGGACACTGTTAAGTGGCTCATCCAGAGGAATGCCGTCAGGTGTAGCTAAAGTATAAGCTCCTGATCCATATGCTGCTGTCACAATAAAGGGACCTAACCAGTTAGGCTCAAACTTGCCCTTCTTTTCTCGATCTGCTTGATTTCTCTGATTCTCCTTAAGTACAAGATCACCAACTTGAAACCGTCTTTCTTTGATCTTTTTGTTGCAATTACGCTGGAGGCGGTTTTGATAGACATGGAGATGATTAAGTGTGGCAAGGCGCCTCTCATCTAGTAGTTCAAGCTCAGCTAATCTAGAAGTGCGATACTCGTCTCCGCCGATCAGGTCCTGCATGGATACTCTGAGGGATGGGATCTCGACCTCTATAGGTAGGATGGCTTCAGAGCCATAGACCAAGGCATAAGGTGTGGCACTAGTTGGTGTTCTGATACTAGTGCGGTAGGCCCATAGGGCAGAATTGAGTTGCAAGTGCTAATCACGACCAACTTCATTGACGGTTTTCTTGAGGATTTTGAGAATGGTTTTATTGGAAGCCTCAGCTTGGCTGTTACTCTGCGGATAGTAGGGAGTTGAAAAGCGATGCTGGTTATTGTATTGTGTGCACAAGGAATGGACATCTTGATTCTTCAATGGTCTCCCATTATCAGTGACAATGGCTTGGGGAATACCATACCGACAAATGAGGTAGTTAAGGCTAAACTTGGCTATTTGCTTACCAGTGATATAGGTCATAGGAATGGCTTCAACCCACTTCATGAAATACTCAGTGGTGGTAATGATAAACTTGTGGCCATTGGAAGAGGAGGGGTGGATTTGTCCTACGAGGTCGAGACCCCATTGAGAAAAAGGCCATGGGGTTGTCACAGGTTGTAATTCATGAGCTGGTGCGTGAATCAAATCTCCATGCTGCTGGCATTGTAGACACTTCTTAGCAAACTGTGCAGCATCTTGCTCTATTGTAGGCCAGTAATAACCTGTTCTGAGTATCTTCTTAGCAAGATTAGGACCGGTAGAATGTGCACCACAGACACCTTCGTGTATGTCTCGTAAGGTAGCCTTGGCTTCTTCCGCGTTAAGACATCGTAAGAGGATACCATCGAGGCTCTGGCGATATAGTGTATCACCTAGAATGATGTAACAGGATGATCAACGGATAAAGGTTTTACGTTGGGTGGATGATAGGTCAGGGGGAAAGGTTTTGTTCTTGAGGTACTCATAGATATCTTCATACCATGGGGAATTGGGACCAACAAGTTTGCAGATGATTTCAGTAACAGGAACATCGACGGCTGGTATCAACAATTGCTTGATCAAGAATTCACACTTCTGTGTATTTGCAGGCATGTCAATTAGTGACCCTACAGAAGCCATAGAATCCACAGCTTTATTATGCTCTCTTGGAATTTGCTCAAATGTGATGCTAGAAAAGTGTGGTTTGTAGGCGTCCACTAGTTGCTTGTAGGTGACCAACTTTTCATCCTTTGTTTGGTACTCATCCGTGACTTGGCGAATGACTAATTGTGAGTCTCCATATACTTGTAATTCTGTGATGTCCCATTGAACTGCTGTATTGAGACCTATGAGGAGTGCTTCATACTCGGCTATGTTGTTGGTGCAAGGGAATGCAAGCTGATATGACTTTGGAATGTAGTCATTTTGAGGTGTGACAAATAAGATGCCAGCCCCTGATCCATGCTGTGTGTAGGAACCATCAAAATACAACTTCCACATTATTGAGTTAGAAAGTGTGAATAGATTCTCATCCGAAAAGTCTGCTACCATCGGGTGTGTATCTTGCATGGGTGCTTCTGCTAGTTGATCTGCTAGAGCTTGTCCTTTGATTGCTTTACGATCCACATATTCAATGTCGAACTCACCAAGGATCATGACCCATTTAACTAGTCTGCCTGTAAGAGTTGCTTTTGCTAGTAGACACTTCAAGGGATCAATTTTAGCTATCAGATTTGTGTGTTGGTTCAACATGTAATGCTGCAACTTTTGGGAGGCAAACACTATTGCTAAACAAGCCCTTTCCATTGGTGAATAATTGAGTTCATATCCCACCAAGGTTCTACTGATATAGTAAATTGCATGCTCTTTTCCCATTTCATCATGTTGTGCTAGCAAGGCCCCTAGGGCCGAAGTTGTAGTTGAGATGTATAATATCAAAGGTTTATCAGCAACTGGTGGAACCAATACAGGAGGTGTAGCTAGATACTCTTTAAGCTGATCAAATGCTGCTTGACACTTATAATCCCATCGGAATGAGACATCCTTGCAGAGTAGGTGTTGAAATGGTTGGCATTTATCTGCTAGCTGTGAGATGAAACACCTAATAGATTGCAACCTTCCCTGAAGGCTCCTTAATGCTTTAAGGTTCTTTGGTGGAGGCATCTCCACTATAGCTTTTACTTTTGCTGGATCTACTTCAATGCCCCTACGAGATACAATGTATCCCAACAACTTTCCTGATGTTACACCAAAGACACACTTCTTTGGATTGAGTCTTACTTGGTATTTCTCGAGCCTGTCAAAGATCTATCCTAGAACCTGTATGTGATCTACCCTAGAAGATTTAGCTAGTATGTCATCCACATAGTCCTCCATGATATGATGAAAGAGGTCATGGAATATCACTGTCATTGCTCTCTGATAGGTTGCCCCTGCATTCTTTAGACCAAACGACATGACACACCAACAATAATTGCCCCAAGGACAAGTAAAGGTTGTTTTATGTTGATCTTCCTCTGCTATCCTTATCTGATTGTAGCCAGAGAATCTTTCCATGAGAGAAAGCATCTCGTGACCTGCTATCAAGTCTACTATAATGTCAATGTTCGGTAGTGGAAAGTCGTCTTTGGGACATGCCTTGTTGAGATCTCTAAAATCATTACACATGTGGATGCGCCCATTGGGTTTAGACACAGGTACAATGTTTGAGACCCAATCTGAATAGTCAATGGGTCATATGAACTTTGCATCTAACAACTTCTATAATTCCACTTTTACCAAGAGAGCTATCTGTGGGTGCATCTTTCTCAACTTTTGCTTGACTAGTTTAACTTTTGGATCAACTGCGAGATAGTGAACAACTAGCTTGGGGTCTAGCCCTGGCATATCAGCATAGGTCCATGCAAAGTTGATGGTTCTCTGTAGGAAGAATGTGCTAAGATTCCTATGCTCTGTTTCTGATAATGATGCTGCTAGGAATGTAGTCTTTGGATTTTGTTCTGTGCTAAGATTTATCTCTGTAGAATCTTCTACTAGGAGAGTTGACTTCTCTTGATACTTAGATGGTAGGGGAAGGTCAAATCCTCCATCCTTAGGTGCCACAATTGGGTTTTCACCCTTGGATACGTCCTTTGTTTTTACTATTTTGTGATCAGGAGGTGCCACGGTGTGGTTTTCACCTAGAGATCTTTCTTTATTTGTACTTTTGCGACTGGAGGATTTGACATTCTCACCAAAATAAGTTGTTGGCTCAAGTTCCATTACAAAACTTGCTTTATGATCGCCAAGAGGGATTCCCTCCCGAAGTCCCATGAACTCAGCTAAAGCTTCGTCATTCTGAAATACATCTATAACGGGGGACCCTTGTTGGTCCCAATCGATAAGTTTAGGGTAGACAAGTGTGACATTCTGGGTGCTGGTAGTGGAGGTTAAGGATACGAAGGATAGCGTAAAAATGGAGGATTCTACGAATAGGTTGGTCATATGGAGGGAAGAGTCATCGATGAGATCCTCTGTAGACATCGAATCAGCGGGAAAAGTGTCAGCTACCTCGTCGAGGATATACTCGATGTCTAAGGCGTGTGGTACCTTCTTACCAAATCCTAATCCCTTCTTGTCTAGCTTCTTTGTCACAACAATGGGTTCCATAGTTCCTTGATTCAGTTTGCCAAGGCCACCTTTGCCTTTATAGCCCATGTTTTTTACTATCCTTAAGCCATTGCCATATTGCTTGACTGGTATTGTGACTGGTTCTTTCTCCTTATAGAGCCAAGAGGAAATGTCCTCAATAGTTTCCTCTTCCAATAGCTTTCCTTGTTGGAATTTGGCTAAGAATGTTGGGGGAGGAATAGCCGCTTTTTTAGTTACTTTGGTAATGGGTGGTTGGCCGTAAGATTTTGGAGATAAAGGCATCCGCCCTACACAACAAGATTTTGAGATATCATATGTTCCAAAGCCTATATCACGGATGTGAGCTTTGATTTTAGGCAGAGGATTAGGGTTGCTTGTAGAGGCTGGAGTCAGCATTGTAGGGTCAACATATAGTGGGGATTCAAGGGCTTTGTCATTTTTAGGCACTTGGTTGCAACTCTTATAACTGCCTTGCAAGACACGACAGAATTCAAAAGGATTGGGGTCTCCTAGGATAGTTATCTCTATACCATTGTATGGGAACTTTAGAGATTGATGGTACATGGAGGGAACAACCTTCATTGTGTGGATCCATGGACGGCCTAGGATAATGTTGTAAGGCAACTCAATATCAAGAACTTGACACCTGGTTTCAAGCATGACAGGGCCGAGTTGTATAGGCAAGTGGATAACACCTTCTGAGCGGCGTTCAACATCATCATACCCCTTGATTGTAATACTATGATCAGTGTTGACATGATCCTTAGAGTATCCCAATTGCTTTAGGAACTTTAAAGAATAGATGTTGAGACCAGCACCACCATCTATGAGTATGCGTTTAATTTTGCATTTATGTATGAGAACTTCAATATGAAGGGCATCATTGTGACATGGATCATGGTAAGGGAGGTCCTTTTCGGAAAAGACCACATTGTAGGGCGAAGCAATGTTACCTACTATAGCTTGGAAATCCGCGATCGCTATGTTGTTAGGAACAGAAGACTCTTGGAGGGCTTTTTCTAGCACCACTCTATGTGCAGGTGATGACCGTAGAAGGTCCAAAATAGAGATTTGTGTTGGCATTTTCCCGAGATGTTCAACAAGATTATAATCAGATTGAGCCAGAAGACTGGGTGTAGGACCACGAATGGTGACACGACCACGACGAGTTGTAATAGCGCAATCCGTAGATTTTCCCTTGATTGTGAGGGTGGACACTCGACTTTCTTCAAAATGACCTACAATGGAATCAAAGGACGTGGAAGCATGATTGATACCTTTACCTCTATCTTGAGGAGGAGGTGGACTGTGATGAGGGAATGGTTCCTTCTACATATCGAGATCTTTGTTTGTGTTTTGAGCTGCTTGTTCATTCTCAAAAGTGATTAGGTTGCCATCGATGATATTTTGGATTAGGTGCTTGAGTTTCATGCATGACGCAGTTCTATGTCCTTTGCTCTGATGGAAGTCACAGTATTCATTTTATCTATACCGCACAGTTTTGTAAACCGGGTCACCATATGGGGGTGCATCTGGTAAGGTGATGAGTCCTTTCTGTAAAACCTATTGTAAGACCGACTCCATAGGCATTCCCAAGGGAGTAAATTGATGTTGTGGAGGGTAATCTTGTTGAGGTCGCTCCTGTTGTCATTGTTGTTGATTTTGATACGGTTGGCGCTGTTGTTGTTGTTGTTGAGATGGAGCTTGACTTGGTTTGGAGAGCTGCAGCGGTGTCTGCAACGTTTGGACATGTTTAGAATCAACCACACCGTCGTTAACCATGTTTTTGTTTTTGTTCTAGTATTTGGGTTTATCATTTGTCTGTTGATGAGGAGCGTTGTCTTTTGTTTCTTTGAAGATTTTGACCACACCCTTAGCAATGAGGGCCTTTTCAATGTTGATACCCTTGTATGTGATTTCATCGAAGGTTGTAGCACTGAGAATTTGCAAGTGGAAACCTAACTCTTGGGTGAGGTTCTGTACAAATATGCTAACAAGTTGTTTCTCAGGAATCTTGAAGGGGAATTTGCTAGCCATTTGTCTCCACTGTTGAAGGAAAGAAATGAAAGTTTCACCATTTTTCTATTTATTGTTGCATAGATCAGTCATGGAAATCTCATGCTCTGTGTTGTAAGAAAAGTGGGTGGCAAACTTCTCTGCTAGCTCATTGAAAGACTTGATACCCGTGGGTAAGTGTGAGAACCATTCTATAGCTTGACCTCCAAGACTGCGAGGAAAGAGACGCATAAGATATGTGTCGTTATGTGAGACCTCGAAGCAAGCCAGATAGAATTCCCTAAGATGGTCTTTTGGGTCACCTTTTCCTTTGTATTAATCGAACTTGGGAATAGTGAAATTTTGAGGAAAAGGGATCATTGGTAATGACCGATCAAAGGGGTAAGGACACACTTCCTCTAAAGAGAAGGTCTTCTTGGTGTGGCCAAACGTAAGATCAAATAGCTGTTGTTGAACTTCTGCAATTTTTAGCTCCATAGTCGTGGGAGGGGTTGGTAACATCTCCTGTTGTCGCAGAAGTGGTTGGTGTTGCCCATACAGAAGATTATAGTGTAAGCCATGCACACTGGTGTTATAAGGGTCGTAAGATTGATTGGGATCATACGGGTTGTATGTTTGGTTCAGATTGGGTTGGAATTGGAGGTTTTGATTTGGTAGAGGTGGAGGTGGCGCTAGGTAAGAATGTTGGCTTTGTGATGGTTGAAGAAAAGTATTGGGAGGAGGAAAGCTAAAGTGCGTTTGATTAGGTTGTGATGGTGGCACATAGCTTTGGGAAACTTGATGTTGGGAATGTTGAGAGTGGCTAGGCAATGTGTGAAAGAAATTGAGTGAGGATGAATGTTGTGGAGGAGGGGCATAGGTAGAAGTGATTTGCGACGGTTGAGGTGGCTTGATGATGAGCATAGAAGAATGTTGTGGTTGGGATTGCATGACTCTAATTGGTTGAGAGATATGAGGGTTTGATGATATAGGAGGTGGTATTTATTGAGACCCTTGTTGCATGGCTACATAATTGTTCCCCGGATTGTAATTTGGTGGGAAACCTATTCATGATGGGGTAACCAAGATTCCACTTGCGATTGGTGTGGACACTTTAGGAGGTGGTTGCATATCCGATCGAGCTAAGGTGGCTTGCTTAGCTAACTCTACTTGACGTTGGAGAGTTTCTTGTTGGTTTTTGTAGATCTCCATAGGAGTCAGAAGCGGTGATGCGGCCCTCTCTCCAGTTGGGTTTTGATAAAGGGGATTCCTATACTGCGAGCTCTGTTCAAGTAAGGGTGTGGTCACTGTTGACATGGTTTGAACTGCTTGTATGGTATCTTGGGTGTTGTTGTTCTCCTTGAGAGTGGATAAATCAAAATCTTGAGGTAACTTGACACCTTGCTCTGCAAGCAAGCGAAAGAAATGATCTTGGTTCTCACTAAGGATTTTGTCAAAGGCGGCCACGATTCTAGGCTCTTGTATGATTTCATCAAGATCTTGCCCATCTTCTTGAGAGGATTGACCTATTTCAAAGTGTCGCTCTTCTTGAGATGGGGGTTGATCTATGATATAACCTTGTGGCACAAAATCCGGAGGCAAGCCGATGGTATACTGGGGTGTACTTACCAAAGGGACCCTAACCTCTTGAGGATTGCTTGGTTGGTCAATGTGTGGCATGTTCGAAGAGCTGATTGGTTTTGCCGCGGGTGTACTAGGAGTTACCTTGGGAGTAATGTTGAGACGACCAGATTGCGATGTGTGAGGAGGCGATTTGTGCTTCCTAGGGCCAACTTGCTTGGACTTCATAGTTTGCTGGAGCCTAGTGGTTACCATGGAATACTCTAGGACAAAAGGTAATGCTGGGATTCTGTGAGGTGCTTTGAGAAAAGGACAAACTCTGATGCACAATGTACTGGACCAAAGGCGCTATACTATTTGACTAGAGGCGCAGGACTGTGCAACCAAAAGCGTGCTACTGTGACACCAAAAGCGATGGACTGAGCTACCAGAAGCGAGTTACTACTATACCAAAGGCGAGCTACAGTGACCAAAAGTGAGCTACTATTATACCAAGGGCACTGAAGTAGAGTTTTGCTAGAGGTGAGTTAGTGCTATGCCAAAGGCGATCTACTATACTACCAAAGGCGAGCTGCTGTAATACCAGGGGCGCTGAAGTAGTGTTTGATGTTTCTAAAAGGCAAAATTTTGATAGATTTCTTTTGTTTCTGATTGGATTTGTTTTGGCAAGAGAAAACACAGCAAACAATGTTGGCACAAACAAGAGACTGACACAACAGATAGTGTATGTTCGAGGCTCAAAACAAGCCCAATGTTTCGACAGGTATAAGACAATTGCAATCAATAACAAGCACTTTTTATCCCTAGAGACAAGGTTTCATTGCACTAGATCAGCTCATAGCTTAATACTCCGTCGATAAAAATATCATTCCATAAAGGTGTCGGATATTTAGTATCTTTGCGAGAGACGATAGGTAGGGATATCTCACCCTCCCCTTGGAAAGCTCAAGTAGGTCACAAGAGCTTTATGGCCAAGGGAATACTATCTCTTCTCAAGGGAGCCAATGGTGAGTATCTTAAGGGCTTGAATCGATTCCCCTTGCACTGATGATTACCGCAATGTTCGGAGGTAGGTCGGGTAGTCTCTATCTAGAATGGTTCTTAGTGACTTTGAGGGACCTTACTGCAATGTTCAGAGGTAGGTTGGGTAGTCTCTATCTAGAATGGTTCTTAGTGACTTTGAGGGACCAACGCCTTACGAGCAATGCAACAAGCTACTAAAAGCTTTAACCAATCCTACTAAGAGTATCAAACACTTCTCCCAATGTGAAAATTGTTTCCACAAAGAGCTAGTACACCTCTTTTCAGTTTGGCACCACAAGGTAAGGCTGACGTCGGTTAGGACTTGGCTTTCGCCTTATCCCTCTTATATAGCGGTTCAAAGGAAAACTCCGCTTAGGGTCGTCCCTTTTGGATGAAGCGCAATCCAAAAGTAGGCCCTTCTAAAGGAAGTACAAAAATGTAAGAGCAAGCACATCAAACAAAGGTTCAATTATCCCGTTATAAGAAAAATAAGGTGCAACTAAACTAGGCACACACACGTTTGTAGTTGTTAATTGTCCCTTATGAAATTGAAGTGTTTTGGCATTCATGTCCATTGTCCCTTAGAGAATTGAGGTGTTTGTGCATACATGCCCATTGTCCCTTAAGAAAAGTAGTATGTTCCTAAGACTTAGATTTGCCAAAATGATTTGTTCAATTATCCTTTAAGAAGGCAATGTGTTTCTAAGACTTAGTGAGATAAATCAAGATTTCTTCAACGCTCGTCCTATATGAACATGTTAAAAACACCAATTTGCTCTGTGTGAGTAATAAGAAGCTGTAACAAGTCAGTTAGTTCCACCAAAACCCACAAGTTTAGCAAAAACAAATCAATTTGACCAAAAGCGCTGCACTATCTTACCGGAAGTGACATACTGTATTTCCAAAAGTGCTGTAACACAGACCTGAAGAGTCGTAGAATTTTACCAGAAGCGCTGAAAAAGATACAGAAGCGCTGTACTGTGCGTCCAGAGGTGTGATACTGTTAAGCCAAAAGTGGTGTAATGCACACCAGAAGCATCGTAGGATACTACTAAAAGCGCTAAAAAAGTCTAGAAGTGCTGAACAAGGTCCAGAAGCGCTGTACTGTGTATCCGAAAGCATGATACTCTTATACCAAATGCACTGCACGGTCTCAGATCACAACAAGATTAGCTTTTGTCAAAATAACCAGATCCAAATGGGATTTCATGATTGATCTACTGTTTTGAGAAGTAATATCTGATAGATCTGAATCGTGAACTCTAGAAAATTCAGAAAGTGTAGTAACACAATAGATTAACTCAAATACTGAAGATACCCCTAAATAAGTCAGCTTAGGAAGTATCAAAAGCAAGTTTGAAAGATAAATACAACAACTTGTCAGACAAATCAACAAGATATGTAACAAGAAAACCCTGCAAAAACATGAAATGAAGTCAGAAACCTAATTTAGCCAAAAGCGCTTAACGATACTACCGGAAGCATTGTTCTGTTATACCAAATGCGTCGCTCTATGCTACCAGAAGCACCGCAGTGCCCCCAAGGGCACTGTAATGTGCCTCCAAGAGCGCTTAAGAATACTGCCAGAAGCACTTTTCAATGTTGTTTGCGTTGTACCGTACTGTGACTTAAAAAAATCAATTTCTCAAAGAAAAAGAGGGATTAGTGGGTCCCACCGGGCGTGCCAGAATGTGTATGAGGAAAAATCGATTAAATCTAAACTAATAAAACTAAAAACCAATCACATAAAGCGAACCAATCTAAGTAAAAGCCATTATCATAAAATCAAAAGACAAATGAAAGCTCTTACCAAAATTTGTATTGTTCCCTTTTGGAGAAGTGTGGATTGCTCAATCAAGTTGTGAAAACCATAGTTGCAACAAGCAAGTAGTGTGCTTAATGTGCTCAAAGATCAATGTTAAGAGATCATAAGGTTGCTCAATCGACGCGTTTTGTATGCTCAAAGCTTTGTTAAGTATGCCTGAGAATACGATCGAAGAGAGAGGTAATGAATGAGATGAGGGGGGTTTATATAGATTTCAACAGAGATCAATCAATGGTCCAGATAATTCAGAAGAATCAACGGAGGAGAACAGTTGAGGAACGTGCAATGAATAAGAAGAAGAAAAGTGTCACACAAAAGCTGTTTTATTTGAGTTAAACACTTTCTTTTCTAAAGATAAGACATGCTTTTCATAAATTAGAAATTTTTTTCTAATTTAAGAGAAATTGATAAAAACAAGGTTGAGTGAATAGATAACTCAACTTAAGATTTGTTTTTGCATCATTTGAGAGAAATTAAATAATAAATTATTTAATTGTGTGTGCATGGAGAAGAAGACTTATTTTTAGAAGATTTGAAAGATATTTGAAGAATTTGAAGATAAAAAAGTAAATTAAATAAATAAATTTATTTAATTGTTGTGCATGATTTGGAAGAACAAATAAAATATTTGATTTATCTTATTTTTGGAGAATGAGAGAATTTAAATAAATTTGATTTGATTTATTTAAATTTGGAAGAATGAATTTGATTTAATTAAATAATTTAGGAATTATTTAATTGTTTGGATAAGATAGAATTTGTGATGGATTAATTAAATAATTGGATTGTTTAATTAATGTGGATGTGAATTTTGGAAGGAAGATAATGATTTAATTAAATAATTAACATTATTTAATTGTGGAAGAATAACAGAGGAATTTAATTTTAATTAATTTTTTTTTTAAAGATAATGCGCCTGGTAAACTTTTTAATGTGACTGGCGACGCTGGTGCGACACGCCCTCCAGCTCCACGTGAATGCTTTTGCCCAGAGCAATGAACCGGTGAGGCCACAACTGGGGGACCTCATCCCCTATGAAGAACACTTCAAACTTGTGAGCTCATTGGCCCAGCGAAGGTGTAAAGCCTTGCGAGCTTGTTGGCCCAGCCGGGGTTTGAACTCTGGTGGCCACCACTACAACCGAGTGACTTAACCACCAAACCAAGCCATCATCGGCTTAATTTTAATTAATTAAATAAAAAGGATTTATTTAATTAATGTCACAATTTTGTGATTTAGAAGAATTTGATGAAATTAACTAGATAATTTGATTATTTAATTAATGTTGAGTGTAGGTGATTAGGAAGAAATGATGAAATGCAAGTGGTGCGGCGACACGGTCATTTTAGGGTGTCTACACAAATTTCCCAAGATGAAACAATGTGTAGGAGTATCTAAAAATCTATTCTTTCCGTACTTGGATATTCCACGGCTTCCCGCTGCCCCAGACAAATAGTTTAATATCATAGTGATAATGTGGTACATTGTTATAATGTGTTAGCTGTGAATTCAAAACTTTCTAATTTTCTCTATTGCCTCCACTTCTCTGCTTTTTCTGCTGAACATTTTCAAAAGAAAGTGGAGTAGTGATTTATACCCACTTGTGGCTGCTACAACAGTTGGTCATGTTCTCAATTTTAAGAGGGAATATGATTTCCTTATTGATCATCACTACTGCTATAAAACATACACAATAGCTTATCCTACTCACAGCTATGTTTTTATTACTGATCCTGCAAATGTGGAGGACATGCTCAAAACCAATTTCACAAATTATGGCAGGGTATGTCTTCTTGTTCCAGAATCCAGAGTATATATTTTTTCTCTTTGAAATTGCAAAAATCTCTGACTTTATTGAAGAAATAAAGTAAATATTGGTTAGTTATGTGAAAGAATTAAGGTAAAAGAAATTAGAAGGTAAGTTGTTCTTTTGAAGGGTAGGAAAGGTATGTTGCATTTTAGATCTAATTATTTTAAATTTAGTTTTATAATATTTCTTATTAAATCAGATTTAAAATTTCTTTGATTTATTGAAGAAGTTAAGTAAATGTTGGTTAGTTAAATAAAAGAATTGAGGTAAAAGAAATTATAAAGAAAGTTGTTTTTTGAAAGGCCTAAAAGGTATGTTTTTTATAATGATGAAGAGGGATTTTTGAAAGGGCCTAAACCTTTACATCAGCAAACAACCTACAATGGTGCAGAAAGCAAGTTCATACAAATAACCAACCCAAAGAACAATGGAGAACAACCAACTCATTTTAGATTTAATTTTATAATATTTATTATTAAACTAGATTTCTTATTAATTGTACTCCATAAAGGGATTGGTTTTCCATTAATATTGTATATTTTTAATGAAGTGTACAACCCTACTTATTGCATTGACCTTGTATACTTCTAATGAAGTGTACAACTCTACCTTTTGCTATATTTGAACCCATGATCTCCAATTCATAATATATAGGACTTTCACCACTAGACCAACTTGGGTTGCATAAATTGGTGATATTGAAGGAATTGGGATGCATAAACATGGACCATTTTACCATTTACCCACTAACCAAATCACAGTTGATATTCTGTCTTGGTAGTCCACACGTCTGGGTCTCCTCATAGAAATGGCATTTTCTTGTATAGCTTATATTTAGTAATTATTAGTAACCATAGTTCATCTGAGCTGGTACATAGCTTAAGGGTAGTATGGTAACAAGAGCTCATCTTAGCAGGTACAAAATGCTTAGTTGATATTCTCTTTTGCCTGGCAATATGTCCACTAGATTTAAACCTGGGTCTCAACATAGTAAGCACCCCTTTTCATATATAGCTTATGGGATTGTATTGATTCTTGTATTTTCCATTTGCAGGAAGGTATCAACCATAAAATTATGGAAGATCTTCTCAGGGATGGGATTTTCACTGTTGATGAGAGAAATGGAAGCTAACAGAGAAAATTGGCAAGTTTTGAATTCTCCACCAAAGTTTTGAAGGATTTTAGTAGTGTTGTTTTTTTTTTGAAAAAGTGTAGTGGAGCTTTCTGGAATTTTTTTAGAAGCATGTAGAACAAGTCAAATAATTGAGACGCAGGTAAGAAACAATACTTTTGGATGTTTTTCTGGGAGTAAAACTAATTTGATTGCAATCATCTGTTGATCTTTTCATGGGCATTGATGCATTTCAATTTCTATATAATCCTTTCCCAAATGGTTTAATCTATCTATGCAAGCCTTAGTTTGTATTTGAAGTCTTTGGATTAAGTTTGGTTTGATATTCTTCTGAACTATGTACTAGATCCCCAATTCACTTAATTTTTTTGGCAATGGTCCCATGGAGGGGGTTTCCCAAAATTTTCATAGCAGGGATTGTTGGGTACATTCTTGGAGAGGATTTTCCTAAATTTAGGATGTTTTTGTAATAAAATAGTCCCAAGATATGATATTTCATCTTTACCACACATTTTTAAAAGTATGAGCTACCATTTTTAAATTTCTTCCCTTTAGGAAAAAATTCTCCTCCTGTCATGTAGCCATAGAACTCTTAATCAGGTTTTCAAACTTTCAATTCCCCTCCAACAGCTTCTAAAAACCTTATTCCTAAGCAGTAGCTACTGAGAATTGGTTTAGGAAGATTCTAATATTTGCATCTTGAATGAATAACAATTCATGTAACCATCTGCAGTGTAAAAAATAGTGTGTCCATGAGACCATTACCTAACTTTGGCTCCATTTTCTTTCATGTAAGTCAATTGCTAGTAAACATTTCTTCTAAAGCAGTTGAAAAGAATTACAGTGGAATTATAGTGAGGTCCCATGGAAGGGGCTTCAACAATTTTTTTTAGCTGGTAGAGTTGAATAAATTTAGGAGCGTTTAGCTGTCATATGATCACATGGGTATCATATCTTTCGCTACACATCTTTAAGGCTCTCTTCAGTGTTGCTCTTAAGTCGGTCCTAAAAACTTTCCATCCCTCTCAAACAGTGGCTGAAATTTTTTCTCATAAAAAGTTGTTGCACTGATTGTTTTGGGTACGATTCCAAGTTTTACACACAATGAATATTGTTTCATGGGATCTACCACAACATAAATATTGGGGCAGTAGTCCACATCACGAAACCCCACTCTTACACTAATACCATGTAAATGTTATGAATGATTTTGTTTCCAAGTATCCACTATAGTAATTTTGTACATATCAAAAAACTTCTGTGCTTTTCTGATGTATATCCCACTTTCCATCAGAATCCAATCATGGTCTAATTTATAAGTTTTCTCAATTTATGGGTATATTTTTCTAGTCATAGGGATGTTATGTATTATAAGTCCAAACAGGGGAAATATCACTGAATTAATTTATTTTAGAAACCATTAGTGTGGGGAAATATCAATGAGTTAATTTATTTTAGAAACCATTAGTGTAACTCATATTTGCAGCTGATAATAAAAATATAATGTGGTGGATGATTGTCAATTATGATTTCTTCCTGAGATCAACAATGAATTCAATCTGCAAAGTGGGTTTTGAAATTTGGGGTAGAGAGAAACAACCTATCAAAGTCAAATTCTAGGTCAGAAGCTTCTTTGGCAAGGGCCTTTGATACTGCAAGTGCTATGGTTTTATGGCAATAGCTTCACCCTACATGAAAATTTAAAAGATATTTCAATATTGGATTAGAGGCCATCTTGAGGGGGAACATCAAAACTGTGGATGACTTCATCTACAAGATCATTCCAAGGAGAAAACAAGACATTTCTGCACAAAACAACAATGTAAGGAAATACTCACATTAATCATTTTGGTGATTGAGAACTCGATATAAGTAATAAGTTTTCTCTTTTCACTAGCTATCAGTACTGATAACTGTGTTTGTTTTCTCTTCACTGGCTTTGGAACTATTTATAGGAAAAACTAGATATACTATCTCGCTTTATTAGATTAAGTGAAGAGGAGCAAGAAAAGTTATTTGACAAGTATCTATGGGATAGTTTGCCGAATTTCATGATTGCAGGTAGGGACACAACTGTAGTTACACTCTCTTGGTTCATTTTTCTGCTCTGCAAGAATCCAGGTGTTGAAGAAAAGCTTCTTCAAGAAATTCATGATGTGGTTAAGGGAAATGAATATGTGTCCCTGGCAGAATCTATAGGTATGTTTTCCCAAGGTCTAACACAGGGTATTGGATAAGATGGACAATCTTCATACATCTTTATCAGAAACATTGCGCTTATACCTAGTTGTTCTGATGGTAAGAGAATAACATTTCTGTAAGTATTTTTTTTGCATGTTTTTTTATCTCTTGCATTTCTATTATTATTTTACACCTTTGGGCAAAGAGCCAGGTATTGGCCTTTCTATCATCTATCGGACATTATTCTCCTTGTAACCTTGTTGCTCATTTGATGTGATCTCTATGTTCTTTAAAGTATTGTAAGTTGCATTTCTTGAAAATTAAGAAACATAACTTATTAGATAAATAGTTGTGCTCTTAGATTCCATCTGTTTAGGAGTATCAAAGTTTAGTTTACTTTCTACATTTTGATCTAATTGGAAAGTTGAAGATTATGGTTAGATGCTAACTGAAAATTGAAATAACAATATGTAGGATTCCAAGAATGTTGATTCTGATGATATCCTTCTAGATGGATTTAAAATGAAGAAAGGTGATTTAGTGAACTATATCTCTTATTCTATGGGTAGAATGGAATATATCTCAGAATTGCTGCTAAGGAGTTTAGGCCTGAAAGGTGGCTTGAGGATGGGGTTTTCCAATCTCAATCACCTTTCAATTCACAACATTTCAAGTAAACAACCCAAGCATGATAATTTTGATAAAGTACCTTTTCATTTCTTGAAACTAACATGACATGCATTGTTTATTTGGAGGAGTGACCTCACATTTTTCTTGGCAAGGAGTTTACATACATGCAAATGAAGATTGATGTTGTTGTTCTTCTTTTTTTCTTCAAATTTGAAGTTGTTAAAGGTAAGGAAGTTGCATATGACCCTGCACTTACACTTCAGAAAATGACTAATCCAATTTTGCAAATATACCTTCCTTTCCTTGCCTAAACCCCACTTAGCCTAGGATTTGTGCATAAATTGTTGAGAAATCTTGCTTAATTATGTTAAGATATAAGTGTAATGCTTAAAGGAATTTCTAGGATAAAGAGTTTCAGGTAGTTGGCTTGAACTAACATTTGACTGTGCAGAAATATATTTTTTTGATCAAAACAGGGCTTTGGATTATGGATATACTTGCAGTAGAGTTTTACAAGACTCAGGAGATATTTTGAAGCCTGCAAAAGATTCTTCTAACCTACCAATAAGCACTCTGGGATTTTTGCAGATTGAACCAACTATTAACTTGCTCCTGAATTAATGGAGCTAGCAGGGATGGAGGAAACACTAAACAATAGTTCCATGTGAAGGCTTTGGAGACATCACCATCTCTTGTTCCATGTCACCTCTTCTCCACTAAAGCCAACTCCCACTGCCACTTAACTATAGATGACTTCCAAATATGCACAATTAGTGCCACTGCATGTCTCTCTTGAAGAGCATTGCATGGTTTATCTCGTAGTTAGCAAATGTGTAATCATTAAACTGAACAAATAAGTTCTCTATTTCTGCGAAGACTCTTAGTTAAGATGTAATAACAACAGTTATATGTATCATTTAGAAAATAGCTTATATATATATATAAAAGTTGTGGCATAGGTAGAAGATATATACTTTTCTTGGTGTTGAAAGAAAGAAAGAAGATTAGAACTTTGTTATTTTTTTTTGGTAAGCATATATGTTTGATTAAAACTATGCAATAGAAGGAAGGCGTTCATTTATTTGTTGATTACTTGGTATTTCTTAAGTGTTAGTTTCTTCATTTCAAATTAGCATTTCTTATTGTAGTCTTTGATTTCATCAGAATAAATTATTTTCAACATTAGGTGTTGATTTCTTTATTCAAATGACATTTCCTATTGTTTAATTAGATTAAGTTATTTTCAGCAATAATTATGAACAGTAATTTAGTTAACAGAGAGTGCTTCTGGATTTAACTGTGTATGTTTTTGATTGAAAAACGTACATAGTTAAATCTAGAAGCACTCTCTGTTATATCATGGATTGTGGAAAACTCATGCCTGCTAGTAATTTAGTTAATTGAAATTGGTCCATTCCTTTCAAAGTGATTAAGATTAGAGTGCATGTTTAGTAATAGAAATTGAAATTGTTAGAGAGAACTACTAGTTGAAAATTTGCTGCAAATAGCCATGGATACGCCCCAGATTTGACAATTAGACAAATTAAACTATTCAAATGCAAGGTGTACAATGATCCTTGACATTTGTGATATGGGATTTCCTATTTATCTCCTAAAACATAAACTATATGTCTTGAAATACTTATGCCAGGTACTTGAGGTACTCTTTTCCATTGTAATTATATAATTTATTTGTTTATAGCCAGGGCTTCCTTGAATTGTTTGAACTAGCCAACATTAAAATTGTGGTTGCATGCTTGAGGAAAATTAATAGGTTAGTATTGAAATAACATCCTACATAGTCTACAATATATAATAGATGACACAAAACTAGTTTTAAAAAATATTAAATGATAAATACATCATATGTAGGTATGAAAAAAAATTTGAACAAAACTATGGCAAATAAATTAATACAATTAACTTATTTGCTTCTTTAATTTTTATGTTCTTTTCTCTTTCCTCCTCTCTCTTCTCTTTTATTTTGTTGTTCACTCATCACATGCCTCTATTGGGCTATATGCCTGCTTTTGTTTATTCTAAAATTTCTTTTATTAGACTTCTTAAATTGTTAATCTTCAGTAAAGTTCATATGAAATCCTTTGTTAATATGCCTTTAAATAGTTTGGATGATTGATATTTTTTCTTATTTTGGTGGCTATTAAAGTGGTAAATTCTTTAAACATTCTCTTAAAGTAGATGGTAGATATGAAAGTCCTACTCCATGTTTACTTTTGGCATGTATGCATGAATATATTTGTGTTGGGAAAAGGGGAGCTTGTAGTAACCCTTTTGAGTAATGAATGCAATACAATTCAATATCACAACAATTAAATAATATATGATATGAAAATAAAATTTCCACAACCCTCTAGATCATTCTAATTCCCAATTTGCTAGAAAAAACCTAAAAAGTATGCATTTAGTGACTTTCTTGAGATTATGTAGAACTTTCATTGTCACCCAAGTCTTAATTCTTTCTCTATAATGAATTGTGTGGTTACTACTTTACCTACAACATAACCATGTGAACCTAGTAAATTGATGGTTAATTACGTGCATAGGCTACATACATAGAGTTCTCCAATCTCCAATATAGTAGTTGTGATCTAATCCATCTTAGCCTCACAAACAAGGGATAGTCTTGACCATAGTTTTTACTTAGGGTTACAACATTTAATCTGTCTTCATAAGATGCTTTGCACTCAAAGTAATTGAGCTTAATAGATTCAAATGGTCAATCATTAACGATAAAAAATAGTAGCTAGGAATTGTTCATGATAGACCATCATACAACACTAGAAACCATGATATTTGTATGGTCCAAAAATGGGGGTCATTATAATGTTTTTAAGTATGGCATTGCTTCTTGCAATGATCAACAACTTGGAATATGTCTATAAGCAACCGTTTGTACATTGGTTGTAACAAACAAAAATATTTTAGTCTAGTAGTGGTGGAGTTGTGTGGTTTAGCTACAAGGAGAAGGCTACCCTTCATTGGGTTCCCTATCCTTGACTATATCACAAAGTGTGAAATATTTGTTGGATGTGGTGCAAATGATCTTCCTACATTTTTCTAAAGATCAAGATGCCATCAAAGTAGACAACAATGAATGAGTTGGTGAAATGCTAAATAATGTCATTCATCATTTACATGAATGTTGTTGGTGCTTTGGTCAAGTCGAAGGGCATAACCAACCATTCAAATACATCTTCTTAGGCTTGAAGGATATCTTATAGATTTCTATAAGCTCAACAAGAATCTAATGACACCTATACTTAAGATCAATTTTGGTGAAGAACTTGGAGCCCTAGAGCTAGTCTAGTTGATTCTCTATACTTGGGGAAGGGAGTAGCAATTATTCACTATGATCTTGTTGACACAATGTAGCCAATGCATAACCACCATGCCTTCTTTGGCATGAGAACAATTGGACCACCACAAGCCAAAGATCTAGGCTTGATGTGTTCTTTATACACAAGTTCCTAGATCTGCTACATAATCTCTTCATGCTTAAGGAATGATTTGTAGTACACAATGCATTAGATATAAGTAACACTCACATTAGGTTGATAATATGCTTTTACCACACATTGTTTAGCTTAGTTTCCCTAATTAACACAATAATCCTCGGCAATGGCACCAAAAATGACAAGGGGTCATTGTACCTCATCATTTAATCATATTTCAAATGTCAAAATCCAAGGTTGTGTCCTCGGCTATCTGCAATTAGCGATTCTACAGTTACCAATTTTCTCTAGCTAATTCTAATGACTTTTACTAATTTAAAGAGATTGATCTGTCTGCTTACTAAATGAATTCAAAGAATGCTAAAAATAGAATTGAACAGTAAATTACTCAAACAAATCTATAAACTACAACATGCATCTATCTATCAAAATCAGTAAGTATTCCATAAAGCAAAATTTGAAACAACAAAATAGTGGTACTACCCTTCTGCCTTGGTGGTGAGAGTAGGCACTTGCTCCACACCGTTAGGGCTGAAGTCTACAGTAAGGAACCAACACAAAAGAATAAGATCATAACTTAATTCGGTCCAATTCCTTTTGGTTTGCATTCAAAGAAATATTGATATCCAAATTGAGATTACAGAAAATCAGAATAAAAGTCCCCACTTTCTGCTACTTTTGTAAATATATATAAAATGAGTGATGACATATCACTTATCTTATCTACTAGTTCTTCTATGAGATGACATCCATCTCTTTATTATACTAGTTGTCTAACTATAAAAAATAACCATGCAATAAAAAATAGATTGAGTGGAACAGAAGTCCACTCTGAATCTAAGTTTGAGTCTTAATACATTTGGGCAGCGAGGCCTTGAAATTATGGATATTAAATCAGTTTCATCAGTAACTCATGCAAAAACTTAAAAAGAGATAAAAACTCCCAGTAGTTAACGTAAGATGGCCCTTAATCACTCAGGTGATGATTTCAGTAATATGTGGGGTATCACGATCACCGCTGAAAGTGCTTGACCGACAGCTGTGCTGGAAAATTTCTCTATTCTAAAGAGGCACCGGAAATGTATGTCTCTGTCTGCAGCTCCAGAGATATGTCTGTAGCTCAGAATATATAATTACGGCCTTCTTTCTCAGCTCCGGAGATGCTCCAGACTTCAGTCTAGCTCCGGGGAGGCTTTTTCTCTTTACTTCAAAACTTCTAATGTCATGGTATTGTCTCCGGAGATCATTTAGGACTACCTCCGGAGATGCACAAAATTGCCATCCTGAACATCTACACCTGTTGATTGAAAAAGAGAAGTTTTTCTGCATATTTCCATCAATTTCATGCTCGTTAGTCCTTTAATCAGAAATCATGATCTTAAGTAATTTATCTTCAATTAATCATTATTTAGAACAATCTTGCTAGCCTATTCAGGTGCAGACATCAAGAAAGATGGGATCAGAAAGGAGAAAAAGAGAGGTAAAAAGATGTATTTTATGGGTGCTACTTGGCACTCATCAGTTTTCAATTCCTGTCCCCCTCAATTCTCCTACACCTTCGTGCAAATAGAGAGTAAAAAGAAATATTTTTTTTGCCCTCGAGAGGTGTTTTCTCTCCTCTATGGTGTTTCAAATATTCTTTTATTTTATTTTTTGGGGCTTCATTTTTCACCTTTGGTTCCTCTTATCATTTAAATCCAAATAAATTGATCAAATTAGTGCTTTGGATGTGCAGAACTGGGTGTCGGCAGGCGAAAAAATTCAAACTACTCCGTTTCGCATGAAAATCAGCAAGTAGGATTGGAAAGACGTCCCAAGGTACCCCACAGAAGGATTTTTCTCCAACCTTCACAAATTTTGAAATTTTAAACTTTCCATAAATTGCCAATCTTGGTAAGAGAATTTTAAATTCTCTTAAACAGTGAAAGATATGACCCTAATTCCTTTTGCACATTTTTCAAAATACCTCCAAGAATACACCTGTTAGAGGATTCATCATGAAGCTTCACCAATCTTCCAAAACAATTATTTTCATGCAGACTACCTTTTGTGTGTCGGTACCTAAGTGCGACGAAACTGAAACTTGCACTTTTGACATGCCACACATTCCAAAAGCTATGAGATGCCAAAAGAAAGCCAAAACACACTTAAATTGAAAGCCAAACCTCTGATTTGTTTTTGGTTGATGCTGATCGCCAGTCCACTCGGATGCTCCTGCATTAGACATGCCGAGTAGGAAGTTTGTGAGCTTACACTCACAAACATGGAGTTGAATGGTAGGACCATTCTTCCAGATTGCAAGAAATCTGCAGTGAACTCCATTGCTGAAATGTGTGCATCAAAAATGATATTTTTTTCCTCTTTTTCTTGCATCTCACCAAAACAAGCTTCACACTCCTCCAACGAACTTGCACTCTCTTCCTCCTTCCTCTTATGGACTTGCATCTACCATGTACCATCCTCCTCCTCCAATGATTCTTTCTATTCCTATCCTCCTTCATGGGATCCAACCCACCATCATCAACTGGCCACCTCCACCAAACAAACTCACCACTCTTGTCCTCTTCCGTGGCTTTTAACCCACAAAAATCTGACCATGTCCGCCAAATTCCCTTATCATACACATCATAATCAGAAACATATACATTCAAATATGCCCCTACAACATCATGGAAATTAACAATTTCCATCTGCTCTTCTCCATACTCATCATCTCTCAACAGTACAAATGAATGCAAAACAACATCATCACAAAATGCAAACAAATTTACATCTTTCTTCACTGTTGTAGTATTTCTTTCATCACCTTCATCTGCAACCTTCATCCACTCATCTTTATCTATGAGGTTTCCATCTACCCCATCTACTCTCATCACCATCTTCATGACTTCAACTATTGTACCAAGTCTCCTAACTGTAGCATCTTCAACAACTTCTTCACATAAACATGTTGCATACAAATATGCATCTTCATTTATTTTCATTGCATCCTTTTGCAACTCCTTATCCACTTCAACAACAAACAAATCCCCATCAATTTCCTCTTCATACAATTCAGAAAAATTAGAAATTACTCTTCACTCTTAGCTGCCCTCATCTCCTTCAAGTGTTAACTCAAACTGAACAATTCTTCTATCCTCCCACTTTCTTCTTCAAGCAAATTATGCTCCTCATCAACAAACAAATCTACAACATCCTCGTGGAAATGAAAATATTCCATGTATCTACCTCCTTCTTGTCCTTTATCCTCTATCATATTCATCATTTGAAACAAATCAAACTCAAAATTATCAAATTTTACCTCATTTCTTTTCATTGTCCCAATTCTTGTACCTTCATTTTCTGTTGCAATGTTCATCTCTTCATGGTCTCCTATCCAATCTCCTTCAAGCATCTGGTTTATTTTCTTTATCTCCTCTTTCCAAAGGAGATCATTATCTTCTTCTTCCACTTGTTTATCAAATCTAGGGCCTTCCAACTTTGTGATTTCTGCCTCTACATTTGCTGTAACTTTCCGCTACTTAATTGCAAGTTTGTGTCCTTCCGCTTATATCTTTGTATCCTCCAAAGGATCTATTGTTGTTGTTGTTACATAAATTTCATCATCTTCTTCTTCTATATCTTTCAAAAGGCATACCTCTACTATGAACTCTAATGCTTCTACTCTTTTCATTTCTTCATGAATTGTCTCTTCACCACATCGCTATCCCACATATTTTATGCCCTTCCATGGTTCCTTCTCTGCTGTATTTTCATGTTTTACCTCTTCTTTTCTTTTAAAATAACATGCTACATTTGAATGCTCTTTCTTCTTCCACTTTTTTCTCTCCTTGTCTCTTCTATTTTCTGGTTTGCTTTCCTTTTGGATTGTATGGGATGCTACCATATGTTCTTCTTTCCATGCCCCTTCTACCAAAGGGCTGCAACACTTCTTCTTCTCCTTTGTAACCTTGATTGCAATTTCCTCTCTTCCATCTCGATCCTTTTGCACAAGGATATCCTCTTCTTCATTCTTCATATTCCTTGCCACTTCTTGGTTCTTCTTTTCATCTTTCTCTTTCATGCCATCTCCATGACATGTCTTCATTGCAAACTCATCCCTCTTGGATTTGCCACATTGCATAGCTTCCAATTGGTCACACCTCTCCAACAACCTATCAATCCTCTCAATCTTTTCAACCATTTCTCTAAAGAATCCCTTCCTTTTGTACCTTCTCCAGCCATCCCATATGACTGGCTTCCACACATGTATCTTCATCCTACTCACTATTTTAATCTTTTACTTTACCTTGCAGCTAAACTCTCACCACTATCCTCTACCCAATAAGGTGCTGGAAGATGCACCTCTCCAAGACCTCTTCTACCCAGTTTCTCTTGGTGGAAGAAGTCTGCACACCTTCTACCTAGCTTTATATATGTTGGAGGATAGCCAAAATGACTCTCACATAATCAATTATCTCTCATGGCTTCACCACTTCACTCTTCACCACTCTTCACTCCTCTTCAATCGCAGGTCTTGGTGCATACTCTGCACTCTCAAGATCTTGTTGCTCTGATACCAGTTAATGCAAGAGGGGCTTTCACACCCTCTGCGAAACACATGAGTATTTCACACAAATTCTCAATATCAAAGATCCACATACACATGTCTCTCAATATTACACAAACATATCTACACACATTCATATGGGCAAATATTCTGTCCAAAATATTATGATGTTATTTATTCAAACTAAATCAACATGCAAAAATAATACAATTATGGCCTTCAATGGCCATCTCAGCTACACAACCACTTATTTTTAATACTTCAATGCTTCCCTCTGTTGCTCTATCTTGATCGCTCCTCTTTGCTCTTGTTCAATTCCGTACCTTGTAGTTTTCCCTCTATCCTTATACTTAGATACTGCCCTTCTCTCTACTATTTGGCCACCCTCTTCATTTTTGATCTGCCACTTTATTTCTCTATTGTTGTAGGTAATCATCCCCCTTTCTTAAATTCAAATCTCTTATTGCCTTTTCTATTCTATGATGTTCTAATATGATAATCACACTATTCCCTTGGCAATAAAATTCATTGAAAACTCCTTACCTACTATATCATCCTCTATTTTTATTGTCTTTTCTGAAACTGCTCCTTTCCTTACACTTCTTCCTCTGTGTTGGTTATGCTCCTTTTCTTATAACAACAAGCAATAAAGAATTGAGGCAATGCCTCTCACTACCACCATTGGATTTACATAGAGATGGAAACATAAACCTGTTCTTTTCTTCCTTCTTATGATAGGTAGGGACTTCTTTTTTATTGCAATGATCTCCGCTTCTTGCAAGGATTTTCTATTTTCATGGGCAGCATTCTATCTTCTCTATATATTTTTTTAATTCTATTCTCCCTGGCAGCTTGTGGCGTTCTATTTGGTTTCTCCCTACAAAGAACAACAAATGGTGCCTCAAAACCCACCCACCCAATAGGGGCATACCTCACAATTTCCAACTGTAGCTCTTTTCTTTTTATCTGGTAGAATTTTTTTATGTTGTTTTCAATTCCTGTCCCCCTCAATTCTCCTACACCTCCGTGCAAATAGAGAGCAAAAAGAAAACAAATTTTCTGCCTCCGAGAGGTGTTTCCTCTCCTCTATGGAATTTCATATATTCTTTTATTTTATTTTTTGGTGCTTCATTTTTTGCCTTTGGTTCCTCTTACCATTTAAATCCAAATAAATTGATCAAATTGGTGCTTTGAATGTGCAGAACTGGGTATTGGCGGGTGAAAAAATTTAAACTACTCCGTTTCACATGAAAATTGGCGAGTAGGATTGGAAAGATGTCCCAAGGTCCCCTGTAGAAGGATTTTTCTCCAACCTTCATAGATTTTGAAATTTTAAACTTTCCATAAATTACCAGCCTTGATCAAAGAATTTTAAATTTTCCTAAACAGTGAAAGATATGACCTTGATTCCTTTTGTACATTTTTTTAAATGCCTTCAAGAATACACCTATCAAAGGATTCATCATGAAACTTCACCAATCTTCCAGAACAATTATTTTCATGGAGACTGTCTTTTGTGCATCGACACCTAAGTGTGACAAAACTAAAACTTGCACTTTTGACATGCCACACTTTGCAAAAGCCAAAAGAAAGCCAAAACACACCAAAATTGAAAACCAAACCTCTAATTTGTTTTTGGTTGATGTTGATTGCCAATCCGCTCAAATGCTCCTACATCACCAAAGCTACAATGAATGCATCACCATATTCCTTCTCGGACTTAGAATCAGAATCAAATTTCTTCTTTTTCTTCTTCTTTTCTTCTTTACACTCCTTATGGAAGTGTTGAGGCTTAACACAATTCTAGCAAATAACTTTGGACTTTCTAGGAGATTTGGGTTTCCCCTTAGACTTGGATTTGTCACGCTTCTCATTCTTCTTACCTTTTTCTTTAAGTATTCCATGAACATTTAGTGATTCTTTGGCACTGATGGACACCTTCCTCCTCATCTCTTCAAAAGCAAAGAACCCACAACATCTTGAACTTTCAAGACAACATAAGTAATGCCAATAGCCATAACAAGAGAATCCCATGAATCAAGAAAAGAACAAAGCAGGATCTGACATCTCTCCTTCTCATCCATTTTTACACTAATTGATGTCATTTGAGCCACCAACATATTGAATGCTTCCATGTGGTCTAAAATTCATCCACCCTCTTCCATTCTCAAGGAATACAGTTTCTTCCTCAACAAAATCATGTTCACTAAAGATTTGGCTTGATACATCTCACCAAGTTTCTTCCATAGTTTCTTCATAGATGACTCCTCATGGACATTGATTAAAACAGAGTCTGATAGGCACAATATGATTAGACCCTTAGATTTATGGTCCATATCATCATATTGAGTAGCCAAAGTAGCATATGTAGGCCTTGAAACATTCTTATCAATAGCATCCCACAGATCTCGATCAATTAACAAATCCTCCATCTTCAGCTTCCACATCTTAAAATTATTACCAGTAAACTTCTCTACCTCTATTCTCCTTGATGTTCTTGCCATCTAAAAATTTCAGCAACAAGATCACAAAGTATCTTTTGCACAAGCTCCCACTCAAAACTGGATTAGTTCAAAAAACCCAACAACTCACAATTGAAACCAAAGGTGATCAAGCTTTGATCCCACTTGTAAGGAAGCTAAGGTAGCAGAACAACTTCCTACACTAATCTTGAGAGGAGGGATATGTAAAACTTTTCATATCTTTACAATAGTTACATATATTAAATAGAAATAAAGATAAATAACAATCATACTATAACACAGTAATTACATCGGGAAACCCTTTCGGGAGAAAAATTGCACACTCCAAAAGACACCCAATATATTATTCAGAAATCAACAAGATTATATTATACTTGCAGAGCAAGATTTCATAAGAGTATAATCAATCAGAGATCCAGAGGCAACTCAACATCTATAAGACTCTCTCACACAACCTCCATCTCAAGCTCTTGATATATAGGAGATACAATACAGTAAACCATCAATGGTAATTACAAAACCATGAGCCAAAACCACCCAAAAGTGGCACCCAAATTATCTCCAATCAAAGATTCCTTGTGATGTTCCAAATCACACACCAACATGTGTAACTCTCCCCTTTACATTTCTTTTAAGTGTCCAACATATTTTCACATTTCCCAAAACCGGAGGCCCAACTTCTGGAGGCCATAACTTTTGATCCAGATGTTTGATTGACAAACCGTTTGATGCATTGGAAAGCTCGTGAAGCGATCTAGTAAGATATAACTTTATCAGTTACAGCAACTTTTGGGGAATTTAGGGACTTCCAAGTGCCTCAAACCTAAGCTGAAAACTTTTCTAGGAGTTTCAAAAATGAAAACTTTAATATCTTGCAATCCAGGTATGATTTTGGGTCAAAACTCACCCAAGATATTTATTTTGCAGTTCTGTAGATTTTGGGAAAATTTAAGGTCCATCTGTGCTCCAATGTAGACTTACTAAAAATAGTAAGCCCTGTCATTTTTAGCCCATTTTGGAAACTTTGAAAGTTCTAAACCATTCTTCAAGATAAAGGGTGTTCGAAAAAATTGGGAAGAATAGTAACCTTTTGTAATTGCAAGGTTGAGACACGTTTGCTAACAATCAAAATAAGATTTTTTTTCAAACAAGATGCAAGTCAGGTGGACAATGTTGTAAAGTCATAGTGGATAGCAGAAGCACTGACAATATTGTGTCTTAAGAAATGGTGGAAAAGATGAAATTGAGGAAGGTGAAACATCCCACTCCATACAAAGTTTCCTGGATGCAAAGGGAACATCAATTGTTTGTAAGTGAACAATCTCTTGTAATTTTTCAAATTAGTAGTTATAAGGATGAAATTTTGTGTGATGTGATGCCTATGGACACATATCATATCCTTTTGGGTAGACCTTGGCAATTTATAGACAAGTTGTACATGATGGTAGAACAAACACCTATAGGATAAAGAAAGATGGAAAAGAGTATACTTTGAATCCACTGAAGGATAAGGAGGGAGAAGTAGAAAATAGTCCTAAGATTTATTTGATTTTCAGAAAGAAGTTTTTGAAGGATATCAAGAAAGAGGGAGCATGTTATGCTTTTATTCCTAAGACTACAGAAGCTATGACAACAGAGAAACATGAAGAGTTACAAATAGAAATTCAAGAAATTTTGGATGAGTATATGAATATATTGATGAAGGATTTGCCATATGGATTGCCACCTATGAGGAGTATAAGTCATTGTATGGACTTGATACTTGGTGCGAGTTTGCCAAATAAAGCACTGTATAGAATGACACCTATGGAGAATGAAGATATAAATAGGCAAGTATAAGAATTGTTGGATAAAGGGATGATAAGAGAGAGTCTTAGTCCATGTGTTGTACTAGCAGTACTGACACCAAAGAAGGATGAAGAATGGTGAATGTGTATAGATTCGAGGGCCATAAACAAGATAACAATAAAATGTAGGTTTCCATTGCCACGAATGAATGATATGATGGATTGCTTGAGTGGAGCTAAGTACTTCACGAAAATTGATTTGAAGAGCGGATACCATCAAATAAGAATAAGGGAAGGAGATGAATGGAAAACAACTTTCAAGACAAAGGATGGTTTGTATGAGTAGCTGGTAATGCTGTTTGGGTTGACAGATGCCCCCAACGCTTTTTATGAGATTGATGAATGAAGTATTGAAGCCTTTCCTTGGTAAGTTCATGATTGTATATTTGGATGACATTTTGATTTTTAGTAAAACAAAATCTAAAAGCATTTGTTGCATGTTAGAGCAGTTTTGTAGAGATTAAAGGAGGAAAAGTTGCTAGTAAATATGAAAAAGTGTTGTTTTATGAAAGAAGAATTGGTATATTTGGGATTTGATATTTCTTGTGATGGATTGAAAATGGATTTGAAAAAGGTCAAAGCAATTATAGATTGGTCTTCACCAAAGAGTATGTTTGAATCTAGAAGTTTCCATCGATTGGTGAGCTTCTATAGGAAGTTCATAAGAAGTTTTAGTGGGATTTGTACACCTATTATGGAGACAATGAAAGGTAATAGGAAAGAATTTTATTGGACAACAACAACATAAATGATTTTTCATTTGTTGAAGGAGAAGGTGATAGAATAGCCAGTATGGGTGTTGCTTGATTTTAGAAAAGTGTTCCAGGTAGATTGTGATGCAAATGGGATAGTGATTAGAGGAGTACTTAGTCAAGATGGGAGACTGATAGCATATTTCAGTGAGAAGTTGAATGAAGAAAAAATAAAATATTCTATGTATGATCAAGAGTTTTATGCAATTGTATAGGCACTCAAGAAATGGTGACATTATTTGATACCCGAGGAGTTTGTATTGTATACAGATCACCATGCATTGTAGTTCATAAATAGTCAAGGTAAGTTAAATCATTAATACATGAAGTGGGCTTATTTTTTGCAGCGTTAAATTCTTTTTTTTGAAACATAGAAGTGGAAAATCTAATCAAGTAGTTGATGCATTGAGGAGAAGATGTTTGTTGCTGACTGAGTTAAGGGTAAATGTTGTTGGCTTTGATTCTATGTGGGAGTTATATGAAGAAGATGCATATTTCAAAGAAGCATGGGAAGCTTGTAAGAATCCAGTAGATAAGGATAGAACTCCATGGCTGGGGTATTTTATTCAAGAAGGGTTGTTGTTTAAAGGAAAGAGATTATGCATACCTTAGGGATCAATGAGGGAGAATTTGATGAGAGAAAAACATTGCGGAGGTCTGAGTGGACATTTTGGAGTAGACAAAATATTGATACAATTGAATGAAGGGTACTATTGGCCTGGAATGAATGCAGATATAAATAAAATGGTGCAAGGTTGTAGAATTTGCCAACATGCCAAAGGAGCAAGATAAAATATAGGTTGTATTAGCCATTGCCTATATCGGAGAGACTGTGGGAGCATAAGTATGGATTTTGTTTTGGGATTACCACAAACACAAAGAGGTAATGATTATGTATTTGTTGTGGTTAATAGATTTTCTAATATGGTTCATTTTATTCTGTGCCAGAAGTTGAATGATGCTTCACACATAACTACATTGTTTTTCAAAGAGGTGGTTAGATTGCATGGATTGTCGAAAAACATTGTTTCAGATCGAGACACAAATGTTGTTGGCCATTTTTGGTGGACCTTGTGGAAGAAATTGTGAATGTAGTTGGGATTCAATTTAGGATACAATCCCCAAACTCATGGTCAAATTGAAGTTATGAATCAAAGTTTAGGTAATTTGCTAAGATGTTTGGTAGGTGATAAACCAAATCAATGGTATTAAATATTGGATCATGAAAAGTTTTCTTACAATAATTCAGTTGATCAGAGTGTAGGGAAACATCTATTTCACATTGTTCATGGTTATAGTCCTAGAGGTTATAGTCCTAGAGGTACAAAGAGTGTTGTTGCAGAGGAATTTGCTGAATACCTTCAAGAGCTACATAGGGAAGTGAAAAAAATTTGAAGAAAAGTGCCATGAAATACAAGGAGCATGCTAGTATGTGTAGAAGGGAGAAAGAGTTTTAGGTAGGTGATTTAGTTTTTGCACATTTAAGAAAAGAGAGGTTCCCTTAGGGAATGTGTAATAAGTTTAAATGGATGAAGATAGGACCATGTAGAATATTGAGAAAGTTTTCATCCAATACCTATGAGATTGAACTTCTAGTTGGTATAGATATAACTCCCACATTTAATGTTGTTGATTTGTACAAGTATTATGAAGGAGAAACACACACACAAGGGAATACACATTCAGATTTACAAGATGCACAAGGGTGGATACATCAATTGCACAAGAAGAAATTTGAAGTAGACCAAGTTATTGATTCTTGAGTGGCCAAGAGAACAAGGGGGAAAGAATATATGGAGAACTTGGTCTGTTGGAAGAATAGAACAATAGAGTGACAGAATGATGTGGCTACAAGAAATCTCATTCAACAGTTGTAAACTAATCCTAGAAGTTCAGATAAGTTTTGTTGGAAGGGAGAATACTTGTGGTATAAAGAGAGATTGTACCTATGCAAAAATTCCATCCTCACACACAAGATTCTCGAAGAGCTCCAGGTTCTCCATTGGGGGGTCATTTATAATTTTTGAAGACATATCATTGAATCAAGTAGGATTTATTTTGGGAAGGGCTTAAAGGTGATGTTCAAAAATTTGTGGTAGAATGTTTGATATGTCAAAGAAATAAAGGGTAGATGGTTAAGAAACCTAGTCTCTTGTAGCTCTTAGTTAGCCCCAACCAGTGGTGGGAAGAGGTCTCCATGGATTTCGTCACAAGCCTTCTAAGTTCTAAAGGTAAGAGTGCCATCTTGGTAGTTGTGGATCGTGTCACCAAATATGCCCATTGCATTATCCCACCCTTTTATAGCAAGCACCGTGGCAAAGGCATTTATGGAGAATATACAAAAGCTACATGGTACCCCAAGGGTTATTGTTAGTGATCATGATCATATCTTTACTAGTAACTTTTGGGAAGATTTATTCTCTTGTTTGGGTACTTAATTAGCTCATAGCTCTTCATACCATCCTTAGTTTGATGGGAAAACAAAGGTTGTTAATAAGTGCTTGTCCAAGGATATCTACACTGTTTTACTTTAGATAATTAGTCTCATTTGGTGGATTGGCTACCACTAACAGAATGGTGGTACAACACTTCCTTCCATACTTCTACAAAAATATCCCCATTTATGGCATTATATGGATACCATCCTCCATCCATCACATCAACGTTGAAGGTGACACCAAAAGTTTAGGCAGCGGAGGATCACATGAATCATAAAACAAGATACTTTTAGGACTCAAGGAGAATTTGGCCATGGCATAAAATATAATGAAACGACAGGCATACCATTATCATAGTGAAAGGATTTTTGAGGTTCGTGATTAGGTTTTCTTGAGATTACAACCCTATAAGCAAATGTCCCTGAAGCAACAAATAAAGAGTAATAAGTTGTCACTAAAATATTATGGGCCATACTAGATTCTACAAAAGATTGGAAGTGTAGCCTACAAGCTTGAGTTACCACCTGCAACAAAGATACATCCAATTTTTTATGTTTCTTTCTTGAAGAAGGTGATTGGTCAAAAGATTCCTATACAGACTATATTACCATAGATAAATGAAGAAGGGGGAATCAATTTGGATCCAAAATTAATTCTCCAAATGCGCACAAAGAAGTTGAGGACTAGGACAATCACTGAGTATCTCATTCATTGGAAGAATTTACTAGTTGAAGATGCCACATGGGAAGATGAAGATTTTGTGTAGAAACATCCATAGTTGATCAACATTGAAGACAATATTGCTTCTCTAGAGGGGGGAATTCTATGTCCTTAATCTTACATTGGTATAGGGTTATGAGTAGTCAGATTGTGGCTACCTTAACTCTTAATTAAGTTATATAATCATTAATATAGACTTATAGTTATTTAGGTTAGCCTAGGTGATATATTTCAGTATCTAAGTTAGCTTGGGTGATATCCAAGACTTGAGTATGATCTATAGAGGAGGTAGAGGTTAGTCTTTATCATAATATTGTGAATTATGTTCTTCATTTGAGACTTTTGGAGTTTGTCTCCTCGAAGTGGCATATTATTATCAAGTATTTACAACATATTTACTATTATATTCTTCTATTTTGCAAGTTATTTCATTACAAACTCCATTGAAACCCAAACCCTTTAAACCCCAACCATAAAACTTGTAAAAGTTTCCCAAAATCTACATCTTAAAACCTAAACCATTAGACATTAAATCACTTGTAAATTTAACCCTATATATATAGGATATTTACCCTATTTATCCTACATCACAAACCTCTAAGTTAAACTCCAAACCCTTCATCACAAAATGTGATGTGCAAATCCTATTTCCCCTTATGTTCACCAAACTATACATTGAGAAAACCATTCACTAGGTTCGTTAAACCCTTCATCTTAAAATTTTTAAACGCAAGCCCTAAAGATCTATACCCTAAGATTATTTATAGAAAACCTTGAACCTTAAATCTCTAACTCAAAATCTATTTAACCTCAAGTCATAAACAATAAATTATAAGATACCATATGTACATTTCCTAAATGTTTTACTCCAAACATCAAACCCTAAAAAATCTAAACCCTACATTCAATTAACCCCTAATTCACCAAACCTAATTAAATCCAAAACCTGTAGCTTACCAAAGCTAAGTATATCCCAAACTGAGGTAGCAAACCTCAAACCTAAAGAAAACACTTTAAACACACTAAAACCTAAACTTGATAAACTATTAACATGATGAACCCTAAACACCACCCTAATCCCTAAATCCCAAACCTAGTTAAACTTCAACCATACATCACAAAATGTGATTTGTGCAAACCTTATTTTCCCTAAAGTTCAACAAACCCTACATTCTACAAACTCCTAGTTCATGAAACTTAGTTAAATCTAAAACCCCTAGTTCACCAAACCTAAGCAAATCCCAAACCCCTAGTTCACCAAATCTAAGAAAATTCCAAACCCCTTCCAAACCCTAAACCTAAAGAAAACACTTTAAACACCCTAACCACAATAAAACCTAAGCCATACATCACAAGCCTATCCCAAACTTAGGTAAACTCCAAACTTTACAACATAAAATGTGACTTATCCAAACCCTATTTCCCCTAATATTCATAGACCCTATATTCTACAACCCTAGTTCAACAAACCTAATTAATTCCCAAAACTCTAGTTCACCAAAACTAACTAAATCGCAAATCCCTAGCAAAATCCAAAATTTAAAAACACACTTTAAACACCCCAAACCCTAACAATGACAAACCCTGAACCCTACATCCCAAACCCAATTAAAATTCAAACCGTACATCACAAAATGTGATTTGTGCAAACCTTATTTCCCCTAACTATGTTCCCCAAACCCTACATTCTACAAACCCTCAGGAAACTTCAAACCTAAAGAAAACACTTTAAACACCCTAAACACAATAAACCTTAAACCCTATATTCCAAACCTAGCTAAACTCCAAACCTTAAATCACAAAACACGATTCAAATGTGTAACCTTATTTCCTTAAATGTCCACCAAACCATAATCGAGAAAACCACTTAGTAGACATTAAATTGTACATCTTAAACTCTAATCCTAAACCCTTAGCATTTACCCCAACCCTACATCTTAAACCTCAAACTTCAAGAAAAAGTGCTTTAAACACCTTAAACATAATAAACCTAATTTACACATATTGAGCAAACATTTTACCCCAAACCTCAAAACCTAGAAATTCTAAACTGTACATTTTAAAAACCTAGGTAGAAACTCTAAGCTATTGATTTAAATCCTTGTCTCTTAGAAGAAACCCTTATTACTCCGACTTATCACTCCCACCTTTTGATATACCTATATCTCTAAAGCCAAACTACCTAATACACGACACCTTCATACATACATACATATATATATATATATATATAGCCAAAGGTATATGAAAGAATGATGATATGGAAGTGTGCTTCTCTTAATGTACCAAACCTTTCAATACACCTTATGGTATGTAGAAGTAGAGATGAATGCAAGAGTAGAGTGGTAGGTAACAATACAATGACATGAAAATAAATGGTACCAAAAGGTCTTAGGTCTATATGAGGTTTGGCTATTGGAATTGTAGCACCCTCACTTCACTAGACCCTTTATGGGGACTCTAGTTTCACCAATAATGACATACCGTTGAAAGAAGAAAGGGAAAGAGATCTTGGACCAATTTCTTTATTGCTCCAAGCAACCTCTATAGTCCTCAAATATACCTTTGGGGGCATCATTTCTTAGCGTACACGATTATTAATGGAGTTGAAATTTGAGGACACCAAATTTATTGCAAGGATTTCCACTTCATGCCAACCTTCCAATGAATTTGCACTTTACACATTAGCTAAACACCTCACCTAACCATAGTAATGTCATTTCAATCAAATTAGGATTATTAATAGAATTGAAATTTTTATAAGTTTGCTAACTACTTTACCTAACTACATTAATGTCATCTCAATCAAACTAAAATTATTAATAGAATCGAAATTTTAGAACACGAAATTAATTATAAAGATTTCAACTTTATATCGTTATCAATACAATAATTTTATTTTTTTTAATATATTCTATTTTTAATAAATATTTAAAAATAAACTTTTATACATCCCATTCAATAAAAATTTAATAATCTTAAGATTATTTAATTAATGATTGAAAATAATCTTAATTTTTTTTTATTTGTTTCCAATAGCTCAAAGCATAATTTAATTGACAAGTGAAACCTAAAATGGGTGCCATAGTATTATCTTTTATTTTCCCCAAACTAATGAGACCTTGCCATATTAATTTGTCCCAATAATCCGTGGAGATATTTTATTGCCTTAAAAAGATTAAATTGGGTTATTTCAGAAATTAAAAAATTATTGTGATTGAGCATTACAATGCAATGGTAAGCAGTTGCCTAGGGGAGAGGGCCCAATAGTCGTGGGGTACCAATAGTTGTTATAGGACTGTCACATTGAAAGCACAATATTTTAAATAGTATGTTACTAGTAATTGTAAGAGAGGATCCAATAGTCCAATAGCGAATTTTTAGCCTATTAGATGCAAAAAGCAACAAATCATATGATGTTACATTGACAACACTAAAAAACATGACTTAAGACACAACTATTGGTCTAACTATTTTTGGGAGCTATTATGACACCTCAACAAAAAGTATGTTGATGACACCTCAACGAAAATGTATTTTAAATAGTGTGTTACTAGTAATTGTAAGAGAGGACCCAATAAAATGTGCCCATTAGATGCAAAAAACAACAAATTATATGATGCTACATTGACACCCTAAACAACACGATTTAATGCACAACTATTGGTCTAACTTTTTTGGGGATCTATTATGACACCTCAACAAAAAGTATGTCAATGACACCTCTATATAGGTGAACAATATAATTTTTTAGTGCCAATATTACACGTAGTTACTATATAACCCATAAAATTAAGGTGGGCCCTCTCCCCTATCCAATCTGATTGCAAAATACAACACAGGACAAGCTCATTTTATAACGTGGCATTGTGTTCACCAAAGGAACTCAAATTACCAGACGTGTAATGTTGTAGATTCATTCAAGGGAGGTGGAAGGCTCTTTTCCAGAGCATTTTTTCCAACACGAAATTGTTTATGACCCGTGAGACAAAGTATCGATCTACCATCCTATTAATTATAAATGGGCTCAGAACGCATGTTTATTTTCATATTCAATACAAATTTCCCAAGACGAAACAATGTGCAGGAGTATCTAAAAATCTTTTCTTTCCGTACTTTTCCCAAGACGAAACAATTAGCTGTGAATTCAAAACTTTCTAATTTTCTCTTCTCTGCTTTTTCTGCTGAACATTTTCAAAAGAAAGTGGAGTAGTGATTTATACCCACCTGTGGCTGCTACAACAGTTGGTCATGTTCTCAATTTTAAGAGGAAATATGATATCCTTATTGATCATCACTACTGCTATAAAACATACAGAATAGCTTATCCTACTCACAGCTATGTTTTTATTACTTATCCTGCAAATGTGGAGGACATGCTCAAAACCAATTTCACAAATTATGGCAGGGTATGTCTTCTTGTTCCAGAATCCAGAGTATATATTTTTTCTCTTTGAAATTGCAAAAATCTCTGACTTTATTGAAGAAATAAAGTAAATATTGGTTAGTTATGTGAAAGAATTGAGGTAAAGGAAATTGTAAGGTAAGTAGTTCTTTTGAAGGGTAGGAAAGGTATGTTGCATTTTAGATTTAATTATTTTAAATTTAGTTTTATAATATTTCTTATTTAAAATTTCTTTGATTTATTGAAGAAGTTAAATAAATTTTGGTTAGTTATATAAAAGAATTGAGGTAAAAGAAATTACAAAGAAAGTTTTTTTTGAAAGGCCTAAAAGGTATGTTTTTTATAATGATGAAGAGGGATTTTTGAAAGGGCCTAAACCCTTACACAAAGAGATAAAACAGTGAAATATGAAACTAGTAGCACTACTGCTACATTACATCAGCAAACAACCTACAATGGTGCAGAAAGCAAGTTCATACAAATAACCAACCCAAAGAACAATGGAGAACAACCAACTCATTTTAGATTTAATTTTATAATATTTATTATTAAACTAGATTTCTTATTAATTGTACTCCATAAAGGGATTGTTTTTCCATTAATCTTGTATATTTTTAATGAAGTGTACAACCCTACTTATTGCATTGACCTTGTATACTTTTAATGAAGTGTACAACTCTACCTTTTGCTATATTTGAACCCATGATCTCCAATTCAGAATATACAGGGCTTTCACCACTGGACCAACTTGAGTTGCATAAATTGGTGATATTGAAGGAATTGGGTTGCATAAACATGGACCATTTTACCATTTACCCACTAACCAGATCACAGTTGATATTTTGTTTTGGTAGTCCACACGTCTACTAGATTGGTACTTGGGTCTCCTCATAGAAATGGCCTTTTCTTGTATAGCTTATAGTTAGTAATTATTAGTAACCATAGTTCCTCTGAGCCGATACATAGCTTAAGGGTAGTATGGTAACAAGAGCTCATCTTAGCAGGTACAAAATACTTAGTTGATATTCTCTTTTGCCTGGCAATATGTCCACTAGATTTAAACCTGGGTCTCAACATAGTAAGCACCCCTTTTCATATATAGCTTATGGGATTGTACTGATTCTTGTATTTTCCATTTGCAGGAAGGTATCAACCATAAAATTATGGAAGATCTTCTTGGGGATGGGATTTTCACTGTTGATGAGAGAAATGGAAGCTAACAGAGAAAATTGGCAAGTTTTGAATTCTCCACCAAAGTTTTGAAGGATTTTAGTAGTGTTGTTTTTTTTTTAAAAAAGTGTAGTGGAGCTTTTTGGAATTTTTTTAGAAGCATGTAGAACAAGTCAAATAATTGAGATGCAGGTAAGAAAGAATACATTTGGATGTTTTTCCGGGAGTAAAACTAATTTGATTGCAATCATCTGTTGATTTTTTCATGGGCATTGATGCATTTCAATTTCTATAAAATCCTTTCCCAAATGGTTTAATCTATCTATGCAAGCCTTAGTTTGTATTTGAAGTCTTTGGATTAAGTTTGGTTTGATATTCTTCTGAACTGTGTTTGTTTTCTCTTCACTGGCTTTGGAACTATTTATAGGAAAAACCAGATATAATGTCTCTCTTTATTAGATTAATTGAACAAGAGCAAGAAAAGTTATCTGACAAGTATCTATGGGATATTTTGCCGAATTTCATGATTGCAGGTAGGGACACAACTACAGTTACACTCTCTTGGTTCATTTTTCTGCTCTGCAAGAATCCAGGTGTTGAAGAAAAGCTTCTTCAAGAAATTCATGATGTGGTCAAGGGAAATGAATATGGGTCCCTGGCAGAATCTATAGGCATGTTTTCCCAAGGTCTAACACACAGGGTATTGGATAAGATGGACAATCTTCATATATCTTTATCAGAAACATTGCGCTTATACCCAGCTATTCTGATGGTAGGAGAACAACATTTCTTTAAGTATTTTTGTTGCATGCTTTTTATCTTTTGCATTTCAATTGTTCTTTTACACCTTTGGGAAAAGAGCCAGGTATTGGCCTTTCTATCATCTATCGGACATTATTCTCCTTGTAACCTTGTTGCTCGTTTGATGTGATCTATATGTTCTTTAAAGTATTGTAAGTTGCATTTCTTGAAAATTAAGAAAAATAACTTATTAGATAAATAGTTGTGCTCTTAGATTCCATCTGTTTAGGAGGATCAAAGTTTAGTCTGCTTTCTACATTTTGATCTAATTGGAAGGTTGAAGATTATGGTTAGCTGCTAACTAAAAATTGACATAACAATATGTAGGATTCAAGGCATGTTGATTCTGATGATATCCTTCTAGATGGATTTAAAATGAAGAAAGGTGATTTAGTGAACTATGTCTCTTATTCTATGGGTAGAATGGAATATATCTTAGAATTGCTACTAAGGCATTTAGGCGTAAAAGGTGGCTTGAGGATGGGGTTTTCCAATCTCAATCACCTTTCAATTCACAACATTTCAAGTAACCAACCCAAGCATGATAATTTTGATAAAGCACCTTTTCATTTCTTGAAACTAACATGACATGCATTGTTTATTTGGAGGCGTGACCTCAAATTTTTCTTGGCAAGGAGTTTGCATACATGCAAATGAAGATTGTTGTTGTCGTTCTTCTTTGTTTCTTCAAATTTGAAGTTGTTAAAGGTAAGGAAGTTGCATATGAGCCTGCACTAATAGTCATATGAATGAAGATGGATTGAATATTCATATCATGTGTAGTTCAGATTGGTGAGCACAACTTATAAGGCACATGGTATAGTGTTAGCTCTTATCCATTGTAGGTAAACTAAACATTTTCCTTAAGCATTGTAATATAATCATAATCAGATGTCTACCTAGAAGGAAGATGGTTATTACAATAAGGATCTGTAACATCAATTAGATCTTCTTAGGTGAAGTTTATGGTTTAGTTTATAGTGTTTGTTAATGAGCTTCAGAAAATGACTAATCCAATTTTGCAAATGTACCTTTCTTTCCTTACCTAAACCCCACTTAGCCTAGGATTTGTGCATAAATTGTTAAGAAATCTTGCTTAATTATGTTAAGATATAAGTGTAATGCTTAAAGAAATTTCTAGGATAAAGAGTTTCAAGTAGTAGGCTTGAACTAACATTTGACTGTGTAGAAATATATTTTTTTGATCAAAACAGGGCTTTGGATTATGGATATACTTGGAGTAGAGTTTTATAAGACTCGAGAGATATTTTGAAGGATGCAAAATATTCTTTTGACCTACCAATAAGCACTCTGTGATTTTTGTAGATTGAACCAACTATTAACTTGCTCCTGAATTAATGGAGCTAGCGGGGATGGAGGAAACACTAAATAATAGTTCCATGTGAAGGCTTTGGAGACACATCACCATCTCTTGTTCCATGTCACCTCTTCTCCACTAAAGCCAACTCCCACTGCCACTCAACTATAGATGACTTCCAAAGATGCACAATTAGTGCCACTGCATGTCTCTCTTGAAGAGCACTGCATGATTTATCTCGTAGTTAGCAAATGTGTAATCATTAAACTGAACGAATAAGTTCTCTATTTCTACGGAGACTCTTAGTTAAGATGTAATAACAACAGTTATATCTATCATTTAGAATATATATATATATATATATAATTGTGGCATAGGTAGAAGATATATACTTTTCTTGGTGTTGAAAGAAAGAAAGAAGATTAGAACTTTGTTATTTTTTTTTTGGTAAGCATATATGTTTGATTAAAACTATGAAATAGATGGAAGGCGTTCATTTATTTGTTGATTACTTGGTATTTCTTAAGTGTTAATTTCTTCATTTCAAATTAGCATTTCCTATTGTAGTCTTTGATTTCATTAGAATAAATTATTTTCAACATTAGGTGTTGATTTCTTTATTCAAAATGACATTTCCTATTGTTTAATTAGATTAAGTTATTTTTAGCAATAATTATGAACAGTAATTTAGTTAACAAGAGAGTGCTTCTGGATTTAACTGTGTATGTTTTTGATTAAAAAACGTACACAGTTAAATCCAGAAGCACTCTTTGTTACCTCATGAACTGTTGAAAACTCATGACTGCTAGTAATTTAGTTAATTGAAATTGGCCCATTCCTTTCAAAGTGATTAAGATTAGAATGCATGTTTAGTAATAGAAATTGAAATTCTTAGAGAGAACTACTAGTTGACAATTTGCTGCAAATAGCCATGGATACGCCCCGGATTTGACAATTAGACAAATTAAACTATTCAAATGCAAGGTGTACAATGATCCTTGTCATTTGTGATATGGGATTTCCTATTTATCTCCTAAAACATAAACTATATGTCTTGAAATACTTATGTCAGGTACTTGAGGTACTCTTTTGCATTGTAATTATATAATTTATTTGTTTATAGCCAGGGCTTTCTTGAATTGTTTGAACTAGCCAACATTAAAATTGTGGTTGCATGCTTGAGGAAAATTAATAGGTTAGTATTGAAATAACATCCTACACAGTCTACAATATATCATAGATGACACAAAACCAATTTTGAAAAATATTAAATGATAAATACATCATATGTAGGTATGAGAAAAAATTTGCACAAAACTATGGCAAATAAATTAATACAATTAACTTATTTGCTTCTTTAGTTTTTATGTTCTTTTCTCTTTCCTCCTCTCTCTTCTCTTTTATTTTGTTGTTCACTGATCACGTGCCTCTATTGGGCTATATGCCTACTTTTGTTTATTTTATAATTTCTTTTATTAGACTTCTTAAATTGTTAATCTTTAGTAAAGTTCATATGAAATCCTTTGTTAATATGCCTTTAGATAGTTTGGATGATTGATATTTTTTCTTATTTTGGTGGCTATTAAAGTGGTAAATTCTTTAAACATTCTCTTAAAGTAGATGGTAGATATGAAAGTCCTACTCCATGTTTACTTTTGGCATGTATGCATGAATATATTTGTGTTGGGAAAGGGGGACCTTGTAGTAACCCTTTTGAGTAATGAATGCAATACAATTCAATATCACAACAACAATTAAATAATATATGATATGAAAATAAAATTGCCACAACCCTCTAGATCATTCTAATTCCCAATTTGCTAGAAAAAACCTAAAAAGTATGCATTTAGTGACTTTCTTGCAATTTTGTAGAACTTTCATTGTCACCCAAGTCTTAATTCTTTCTCTACAATGAATTGTGTGGTTACTACTTTACCTACAACATAACCATATGAACCTAGTAAATTGATGGTTAATCACATGCATAGGCTACATACATATAGTTCTCCAATCTCCAATATAGCAGTTGTGATCTAATCCATCTTAGCCTCACAAACAAGGGATAGTCTTGACCATAGTTTTTACTTAGGGTTACAACATCTAATCCGCCTTCATAAGATGCTTTGCACTCACAGTATTTGAGCTTAATAGATTCAAATGGTCAATCATTAATGATAAAAAATATTAGTTAGGAATTGTTCATGATAGACCATCATACAACACCAGAAACCATGATATTTGTATGGTGCAAAAATGGGGTTCATTATAATGTTTTGAAGTGTGGCATTGCTTCTTGCAATGATCAACAACTTGGAATATGTCTATAAGCAATCGTTTGTACATTGGTTGTAACAAACAAAAATATTTTAGTCTAGCAGTGGTGGAGTTGTGTGGTTTAGCTACAAGGAGAAGGCTACCCTTCATTGGGTTCCCTATCCTTGACTATATCACAAAGTGTGAAATATCTATTGGATGTGGTGCAAATGCTTTTCCTAAAAGATCAAGATGCCATCAAAGTAGACAACAATGAATGAGTTGGTGAAAGGCTAAATAATGTCATTCATCATATACATGAATGTTGTTGGTGCTTTGGTCAATTCGAAGGGCATAACCAACCATTCAAACACATCTTCTTAGGCTTGAAGGCCATCTTATAGATTTCTATAAGCTCAACAAGAATCTAATGACACCTACACTTAAGATCAATTTTGGTGACTTGAAGCCCTAGAGCTAGTCTAGCTGATTCTCTATACTTGGGGAAGGGAGTAGCAATTCTTCACTATGATCTTGTTGACACAATGTAGCCAATGCATAACCAACATGCCTTCTTTGGCATGAGAACAATTGGACCACCACAAGCCAAAGATCTAGGCTTGATGTGTTCTTTATCCACAAGTTCCTAGATCTGCTACATAATCTCTTCATGCTTAAGGAATGATTTGTAGTACACAATGCATTAGATATAAGTAGCCCCCACATTAGGTTGATAATATGCTTTTACCACACAATGCTAAGGCACTCCATTTGGTGACCTAATAAGATTCATGTACTCCATGTTTTTAGTTGTTGTGACTATGTTGATGGAGTTGTAGTATGAGTTTGGGCCACAAGGACATTCTTATTTTGAGGTCTAACCATGAGATCGATAAACTTTCTAGTGGAGTTGATAAGTTTCTTGTATTTTTTTGGCATTAATAAGAGTCAACTTAGGGACTACTTCTCATATGTAGTATTTGTACTCACTAATTTCTATGATAACATTCCTAACATTTGCCTTATAGGTTGCATACTGATGAAATAGATATGGTTCCCCAAGTAAAACATCACATATCTCTAATGGTGCGACATCGTAAAGGATTGCATTTTGAAAAGGCTTGATTTTGTATCCAAATGACACTAGTGAGTGATGGATTTCTCTAATACCAAAATAGTCCATCTATTGGAGTATGGTTGACAGTGAGGCATTAATGACAAATTTAATCTATGAACCACTTTAGGAGAAATCAAATTCTTCAAATTATTGTTGTCAACTATGAAGCGTATTGGTTTCACATTGATACATATTTGGGAGAGGAACAACTTATCTATACTTTGCTTCCTTTGAATCAGTGTTGGAGGATGAGGCAATGCTTGTGATACCATGACACTAGGCTCTACATCCATGATCTTCTTGCCTTATTTATTAGGTGCCATAGTGGTTGTATTAGTGGAATCCAATTGTGCAAGAAAGGATTTTCTAGTGTGACATTCTTTAGTTGAGTGAATGTAATTGTTGTGAACTATATACCACTTGCCAATTTTGAATTTTTTCTTCTTCTCATCGAGTGATGTGTCCTTTTGAGATTTTTACAAGATTTATTTTTCTTTCTAGGAAATTTGTTGAGTTTCACCCTTGGTGTTCTTTGCTTGTGCTTTATCTTGAGACTACTTTTTGGTCTTTTTCTTGGCCTTGGTTTTGAATGTATTGATCCTAATAGTCTTGATATTTAGTTTGATCTCTTCAATGAATAGCTTGGAAACTAGAGTGTGAAAGATATCAGTGTACTCTTACACATATTGGTCATTTATTTGCCATAGTTGTGCACACTTGATGTATTAATCCTTGTAGTTCCTAACAAGGTAGTAGGTCTCTTTAAGGGATTTAAGAAAACCATTCCAGGTGCTTAAAGATTGTGACATAGTGTCCTCATGAGATGCACAATAGTATTCCACCATTGTTTGATAGGTAAGGAAACCTTATATGGGCAAATATGATATTTTATGTGTCAAAGAAATGATATCTAGAACATTTGCATTTGTTTTTGATGGGGAGCACACAACGGTAAATGCAAAATGGGCCCTCATTTACTCACAGTCAAAAAGACTAACAAATGAACCACTGATACATCTCCATCGGTCAGACAACCATCGTCAGAAAGACTTTCTTAAGTCTCTCCGTGACCAAACTCACCCCGATAGCTCAACTTCACTTTATCTTTAGCGAGACTTACTTCTATCAGCCAAGTCTTTCATCCTTCTGTCGATGCTCGATGATGGTTAAGTTCCTCCTCCTCTCAACCATGACGGATTCCACACTGGTTGGACGTGACCTTATTAGCGAGACCCTTCCAGTCGATGAAACTCTTAACTTGTCTCTCGATGCGCCAATGGAATTTACCTTTGGTGAGGCTTGTTCTATCGGCGAACACTTGCAATCTTCGGCTGATGCGTCGATGAACCAACCCTCGGCAAGACTTGTTCTGTCAGTGAGACTTACTCTGGAGTTGCCGATACACTAATCACTCCAATGTCACCTTTGACCTTCACTCGTCAGGGAGGCAATTACTATCAGCTACATTAGGGTTTGCTTTGCTGATACACTAATGCACAGTTTACCTTCTCCCGAGCCCTAGCACATGGAGATGCTAAGTTAACCTACTGTGCAACACACACTGTTTGGATCATCTACACCGCTGAACAATGAAACAAAACAGAAAACAAAAATGGATATTTATTCAATGAAGCCATTCCACTGATTTTGACATAAATCTTACCAGTGGAATGCTTCACATCGACATATTGCAACAACAGAAAGCACAAAAAGAATGGAAATCTACAGCTATACAATTTGTAGTTACAGGAAACATAAATCAAATTGACGGAACAGAATCATTCTATTTCTCCTTAGTACAATACACAATCACATTCACCTCCTCTATGATCTGATTACCAATACCTATTTGGTTCATTCCTTTGGGTTTATAAACTCGCCCTGAGGAAAACCAACCAATTCCAAACGACTGGGAGACCAACCAACCAATTCCAAGCGGCTGGGAGACCAACCGTCTTGAGATTAACAATTTGACAAATGTGACCTAAGTCACTTGGGACTTACAATCTTGAAAGACCTAGAGACAAACTGAAATGAAAATGCATTTGTCAAATAGACCTTATTACAAAAGAAAGCAGGATTTGCTAGGTGCTCCTGCACCATACTCCCTGGGTGAAAGTTGTCTCAAGTCCTCTTAGAGACTAACTACTGCAAATCACCACCCTGCTTTTTGATGTCTGCTTCCAGCATCCATGTGGCCTCTGAATCTGGAAGTCCTTGCCATTTGACTAAGTGCTCAAAATAGGTCTGATTTCTTATTTTCTTGGTTGTCTTGCTATCCAAGATGCACTCCATCTTCGGTGGTTCCTTAGGTGGTAAATGTTGCACCCACTCTGCATTGTCTTGGACATAATCTGCTGTACCTTCTCCTGTATTAGGACTCCTATATGAGGTTAGATCAGCAACATTAAATATGGGTGAAATAGCAATATCATCAGGGAGTTCAATTTTGTAAGCATTAGGACCATATTTCTCCAGAATCCGACAAGGTCCAATTTTTCTCATCATCAACTTGTTGTGGCTTCTGTATAATGAAAAATTTGGATTTGCAAATGGAAATGATCAAACAATGAAATGCATAACCTAAACCCAAATCATTCAATACCTCAAAGATGCAAGATGAATTGTTTGATTGATCACTTTGTTGTGTTGATTGCTCGATTCTGCAACATAGCATTGATAGGGAGATAGATGATGGATGGTTGATGGTTGATAGATACAAGCTAGATGGATTGAAGACGATGGATGAGGGCTTGAGATGAAAATTCAGCCAAGTGAGGTTGCATGAAGAAGAATCCCTAAAAATCTCCTCTAATCTCCTGAATCTCCCCTAATCTCCTCTCTCATCTCCTCTAATCTCCTCCCTAATAATCTCAAATGGCTCAAAAGAGGCTTGCTTTATAGGATTGGCTTGGTTCAAATGAATGGCTAGGATCAATTAGGGCTTTAGAGGACATGGATGGATACGATTAAGTTAGGTTTCCTTGCACATTAAGAAATTGTAGTCATTTGACAAGTGTCAGGAGAAGGATAAGGCTTATGTGTGCTTGTGTACGCAAATACTAAAATTAGGTCCCATTAGTTGTACATGTGAAGGATTTTAAATAAAAGTTGTACTACAACACATGATTAAATGGAGAGATGGGCAAGTGTCAAAATGTGATGAAAGGTGAGGACTTAATTCAAATATTTTATTTGAATTAGTTGGGATATGAGTTGGAAAATTAAATAAATAAAATTTATTCAATTAATTGGGAAGATGATTAGGATAGGATTAAGATATGATGTAGAAATTAATTAAATAAATAAAATTTATTTAATTAATTAGAAAGTGGGATTATGAATGTGAAATTAATTAAATAAATAAAATTTATTTAATTAATTGGCTAAGTGGGATAAGGATGGGATTAAGATAAAATGTTACATGATGTCTAGATAATGTTTTTGACTAGGTGTTGCAAGACATACACAAATTTGGGACAAATTTGGGTGTCTACATTTTGCCCCTCTTTGAGATGATGTTTGAGATGATAAGATTTATGTCGAGTAACATCATTTCAAAGAAGCTAAGGTATGGATAGAGGAAAAGGATAGGCTGAATAAATGAGATGATGGTGATGGAAATGATAGGTTGATGACGAAAAGATAGGATGATGATGCCCCCTCGAGAGGATAGGCAGGTTGGACAAACACGGGTATGCTCTCAAAAAGAAATGGATTGGGCAAGGTAGAAAGATAAGAGGATAGATAGAAGAAATGGAGATATGTTATGCTGCAATGAAAGTGAGCAACCATGATGTTTGATATAGCACTAGACGTTATGCACCAAGGTATAAGGAACCAGGGTGACGTTGTGTCTCGTGCTCCAGCATAATACAAACTTGTCTAGATACAAGATATGAATATTAACTGGAATGATACAGATGTAATACAAATGAAAGATAAATGATAACACACACAAGCAAGCAAGCAAGCATGCACAAAAATGATTCAAAAACAAACAAGGTATTTCCCCTGTCAAGCTGTAAACCAATGATTAATTATTTGATGATGATAGTTGAGAGTGTTGTCATGGCGGGGAAATCTATATCCCTAGATCAACACAAGGTTGTTTGCTGAGTTGGTTGGTTGATTGGTTGATTGATTTGGCTTACAAGGCTAGGATCAAGACCATGGATTACTCTTGGATAACTTGGTTTGATTGATTAACTTGATTGGTATAGCTTTAAGGATTGACTTGCACTTGGATCATTGCTTTGATTCTTTGAATTGATGAAATGATGGATGAAGATTGATGATGGATTGATGAAAATGATTTGATGGAAATGAATTGGAGTAAATTGATTTGATATTAATGATAGATTTGATTAGAAGAAGTAGTTTATTGATGATGTAGAAGATAGATGATAGAAGAAATGATAAGAGGAGAAAGAGGAAAATCATTTGTGCCTGAATCTAGGCACTTCCTTCATACTCTAGACTTCCTACATACCATGTATCCATGGGATCAAGGCCCTTAACGATAGGAATGAGATGTAGTTCTGATTATTTATTGATGAGATGATGAAAGATCAGGTTATGGATTGAGATTGATTGATGAAATGTTGATGATAGGATGATATGTGGTGGATTGAGTTGCTTTTGATTTGCTAAAGTGATTGGATTTGTTCTGATTGGAGTTGATTTTCTTTGGTGTTGATGCTGATGATTGATAGGATTTGTTTTGATGGTTGGCTTGATGTGTTTTGGTTGTGATGTTTGTTGTGGTTGAATGTGTTGATGTGATGATGATGGAGGGGTTGCATAATTTGGGTGTCTACAGCTTCCCTTGGGTAGTTTGTTCTTGTTGAGATGAACCATGAGCATATCTCCTATTTGGTATTGCACATCCCTTCTCCTTTGATCCACTCTAGCCTTGATCTTCTGACTGTTCTGGTGTAGAGTATCTCTGACTTGTTGATGGATCTCTTTCATAGCCTCTACAAATGTATCAGCATGTCCACTCCTTTTGTCCAAACCTTAAACATCTCGCAATTCAAAAATTCCTCTAGGATGACTACCATAGACAACTTCAAAAGGACTTAGACTTGTACTTCTATTTGTAGAATCATTATAGGCATACTCTACTTGTGGGAGTACCACATCCCAACTACTGCCATGTTCTCTTGTCAAACATCTCAGCAGATTGCCTAATGACTTATTCACAACCTCAGTTTCGCCATCAGTCTGAGGGTGATAGGTTGAACTAAAGGACAAATTTGTACCCAATCATCTCCACAAGGTTCTCCAGAAATGTCCCACAAATTTATTGTCTTTGTCAGATACAATACTCAAAGGCAATCCATGAATCCTGACAATTTCTTTAAAGAACAAACCTGCAATGTAACTAGCATCATTGGTGGTTTTACAAGGAATAAAGTGAGCCATCTTGCTAAACCTGTCTACCACAACAAACACACTGTCATAACCTGTCCTTGTCTTGGGCAATCCCATCACAAAATCCATACTCAAACTTTCCCAAGGTTTGTTTGGTATGGGCAAAGGTTGGTATAGTCTTGCATTGGTTGAGACCCCCTTTGCTCTCTGGAAAATCATACAACTCTCAACAAACCTTCTGATATCAGATTGCATCCTTGGCCAAAAGTAAAATCTTCTTACAAGATCTAAGGTCTTATTAAGCCCAAAATGTCCTCCTAAACCACCACTATGTTTCTCCTTCACTATATTATCCCTCATTGAACACTTAGGAATACATAGTTGACTCCCTTTAAACAAAAGTCCATCCTGTAATCTATATTCTAACAATTCACTATGGAAAGCATTGGCAAACTCACTGCATACCTTGTAAATCTCCTTGAAATCTTGGTCCTCTTCATACAATCCTTTGAGTGCCTCAACACCCATGCTTTGTAGCTGCACTTCCTGTACTGTCAACACCCTCCTGTTGAGAGCATCTGCAACCTTATTGGTTATCCCTTTCTTATGCTTGATGATGAAGGTGTATGGTTGAAGATGTTCCACTCACTTCATGTGTTTATGGCTAAGCTTTTCCTGTCCATTCAAAAAACTGAGAGCATGATTGTCAGTGTATACAATAAATTCTTTAGGAAGCAAGTAGTGCCTCCATTTTTTCAAAGCTTGTACCATGGCATACAACTCTAAATCATAAGAGGGGTACTTCCTCTTAGCTTCATCCAATTTTTCACTAAAAAAGGCTACTAGTCAGCCTTCTTGAGTCAACATTGCTCCTATGGCCAGCCCACTTGCATCACATTCAATGGTAAAAACCTTATTGAAATCAAGAAGTACTAAGACATGATACTTGGCAACTTTCTGTTTCAGACTTTCAAAACTCTGATATGCCTCTTTTGTCCACACACACTTCATCTTTCCTCCACCCTTGATGGTTTCTAACATAGGTACACAAATATCACTATAGTTCTTAATAAATTTTCTGTAAAATGTGGCCAAACCATGAAAACTTCTGACCTCTCCTACTGTCTTAGGTGTAGGCCAATTCAGAATAGCCTCTACCTTGGAAGGATCCATCTTCAAATCACCCTTAGAGATAACAAAACCTAGGTAGACCAATTCTTGTTTCATGAAGTCACACTTTTCCAAGTTTATCAGTAACTTCTGATCTTGTAGCCTCTTCAAGACTATCTCCAAATGTTCCAAGTGTTCTTCCTTGCTCTTACTAAACACCAAGATATCATCAAGGTAGACTACCACAAATTTCCCTATGAATTCCTGCAACACCTCATTCATTAGTCTCATAAAGGTGCTAGGGGCATTTGAAAGACCAAAAGGCATCACAAGCCACTCATACAACCCTTCATTTGTTTTAAATGCTGTCTTCCACTCATCCCCCTCTCTTATCCTTATCTGGTGATACCCACTCTTTAAGTCTATCTTGGAGAAATAAGTAGCAGCTCCCAAATAGTCCATTAGGTCTTCAATTCTAGGAATAGGAAACCTGTATTTGATGGTTATCCTATTTATTACCCTAGAATCAGTACACAGTCTCCATTTCCCATCTTTCTTTGGTGCCAAAACAGTGGGGACTACACATGGACTCAAACTCTTTCTTATTACCCCCTTGTCAAAAAGTTCTTGAATTTGATTTTCTATCTCTTCATTCTGCTGAGGGATCATTTTATATGTTGCCTTATTAGGAAGTACTGCTCCTAGTATGAGGTCTATCTGATGGCTAATGTCTCTGACAGGTGGTAGGGAATCAGGTATATCTTTTGCAATCACTCCTTTGTAACTTTCAAGCAAATCTCTGACCTCCTTAGGTCCTACTTCTCTCACATTTTCCTTCTTTTCCCCCTTAGGCTTCACAATCAAAGCATAACCTACTCCACCACCTTCCTTTAATGTATCCATGAATTCTTTTTCTCCTACCATCATTACACTAGACCCTACATGCTGTGGATCCTCTTCTACCAATGACTATATCCTCTAAGTCACACCATCCTTTTGAAATGAGTAAGCATTCTTTTCTCCATCATGATGAGCCTTTCTATCAAACTGCCATGGTCTGCCTAATAAAAGATGGCAAGCATCCATTGGAAGGATGTCACACAAAATTTTCTCTCTATACCCCCCAATACTGAATTCTACCCATGCTTGTTCATTGATGAGTATGTGCTGCCCCTTATTCAACCAACTGACTTTATAGGGACTGCTATGGGGTATCTTTTCTAGATTCAATTTATCCACTACTTCCAAAGATATAATATTATCAATAGAACCAGAGTCAATAATAACTTTGCAAACCTTACCTTGGATCTTGTAGTTGATTCTAAACAAAGCCCTTCTTTGAGATGGTTCAGTCTGCATTGGTTCTTTGAGCAGCGTCCTCTTGATCATTAGATTTTCTCCCAGTTCTGATGCTAGATTCAATTTAGGAGATGTCACACTCCTTGCATCCTCTTGAATCAAAGTGGTTCTCTTCTCACCACCATGAGAAGTTGAGGCCTTCTCTGGACACTTGTATGTCGAGTGCCCTATTTGATTGTAGATATAACATCTCATATTGGAGAACTTGGATCCTCTACCTGATCCATTTGTCCCACCTCTTCCATTAGGCCTTCTTCCTCGGTAGCCTCCTCTGCTGCTTGAGTCTCCAACTTACTCTTCTTGGCTAGACTCACCACTAGGCCTCTAGTTAGGACTTCTTCCTCCAAAACTGCCTCTGCCTCTGAAATTTTATCCACCTCTACTTCTATTATTCTGCTCACTCTTTCTCTTTATCTTCTCTTCAGCCCTTAAGGCCATTTGAAAACACTTGTTCACTGTTTCTGGTACTCAGATGCTGATCTCATCTTAGATGTTCATCCTTAGGCCATTCAAATACCTAGCCACATTCTTTGACTCTTCTTCTTGTCTCTTTGATCTGAGACTAAGTTTATGAAACTCTTGTGTGTATGCATTCACATCAAGGTCTCTCTATCTGAGGTTCTGCAATTTCTTATACATCTACATGTTATAGTCCAGGGGTAAGAATTGTGCCTTGATTTTGGTCTTCATCCTTTCCCAGGAGGTTATCATATTCTTCCCCTGCTTGACTCTCTCTCCTTGCTCATAATTCCACCATGCAAGAGCAAACCCCTTCAACCTTGCCTTTGCCAACTTAACCCTCTTATCGTCAGGGACTTCCTTGTATTCGAAATGATTGTTCAACGCCTCAATCCAGTCAATCACCTCTTCAGCTTCCATACTTCCACTATACATAGGTAACCCATCTATGGTGTCCCTATTGATTGACTTCAAAGCATTCAGAAATGCCCTCTGGTCTACCGGTATCTCCTCTGTCCTCTTATTGGTTTCATCAATTTCTGTATCTCCTTCATCGCTGTCACTTTCATCTTCCCTGTCTCTGCTTTTGGACTACTTGAACGCTCCCAACTTGGATTCAAGCATCTCCTTGATCGACTTCTTAATGGGATCCTGTGACATACTTTTGGGAGGCATCCTCTCCACCTCTATCTCGTTTTCTCTATCTGATATACACTATTCACAGACAACACCCAAACACCAACACTCCTACAAATCCTCAATTCGATTTGCCACCCAAATCTTTTCGGGCTCTGATACCAATATGATGGGGAACGCACAGCGGGAAATGTAGAATGGGCCCTAATTTACTCACAGTCAGAAAGACTAACAAATGAACTGCCGATACATCTCCATTGGTCAGACAACCATCATCGAAAAGACTTTCTTAAGTCTCTCTGTGACCAAACTCACCTCAATAGCTCAACTTCACTTTATCTTCAGCGAGACTTACTTCTATCAGCCAAGTCTTTCATCCTTCTGCCGATGCCCGATGACAGTTAAGTTCCTCCTCGTCTCAACCATGATGACTTCCACACTGGTTGGACGTGACCTTATCGACGAGACCCTTCAAGTCGGTGAAACTCTTAACTTGTCTCCTGATGCACCGATGGCATTTACCTTCGGTGAGGCTTGTTCTATTAGTACTTGCAATCTTTGGCCGATGCGCCAATGAACCAACACCCTCAGCGAGACTTGTTCTGTCAGTGGGACTTACTCCAGAGCTACTGATACACTGATCACTCTGATGTCACCTTTGACCTTCACTTGTTGGCGAGGCAATTACTATCGGCCACATTAGGGTTTGCTTTGTCGATACATCGATGCACAATTTACCTTCTCCTGAACCCTAGCACATGGAGATGCTAGGTCAACCTACTATGCAACACGCACTGTCTGGATCCTCTGCACTGCCGAACAATGAAACAAAATAGAAAACAAAAATAGATATTTATTCAATGAAGCCATTCCACTTATTTCGACATAAATCTTACTAGTGGAATGCTTCATATTGACATATTGCAACAATGGAAAGCACAGAAAGAATGGAAATCTATAGCTATACAATTTACAGTTACAGGAAATGGAAATCAAATTGAAACAAAATCATTCTATTTCTCCTTAGCACAATACACAATCACATTCACCTCTTCTACGATCTGATTACCAATACTTATTTGGTTCATTCCTCTAGGTTTATAAACTCATCCTAAGGAAAACCAACCGATTCCAAATGGTTGGGAGACCAACCAATCGATTCCAAGCGGCTGAGAGACCAACCATCTTGAGATTAACAATTTGACAAATGTGACCTAAGTCACTTGGGACTTACAATCTTGAAAGACCTAGAGACAAACTGAAATGAAAATGCATTGGTCAAATAGACCTTATTACAAAAGAAAACAAGATTTGCTAGGTGCTCCTGCACTAGTTTTACCTTAAAAAATAGGGAGGTCTAGACTGACTTGTACCTTTCATACTATTGAGTATCCAAAAGGTTTGGAGAAGGTAGAGCTCTTTGAAGGATGATGCATGTGCTCAAGAAGCTAGGCAACGCGATCAATGTAATGCCCCGCCATGGAACCCTAGAGAGTTAAGTTTAACCAAGCAAAATAAAGGCAATTTTTTATTTTTTTAAGAGGAATTACATAGCTTCATTGTTACAAAAGCTCTTTTTCTAAATACATCAAATTACATAATGAATTCCATTGATACATAGACCTAGATGTCAATAGTACAAATAACTATCTTCAAATATAGGTGCAAACTGGAATCCACTACGAGAGATACATCCATGAACCACGACACCAAAAAAAGTAATGGAAGAATGCATAGCCACCCGACCATGTGGAACCCTAAGGTCCACACCCCGTGCAAGGAGATAACATAAGGTCCCACTACAAAAAATAGTCAGGTAGACTGAAGACTATAAGGAACAACAACAACACATGACACTGACAACACAAGTCAATATCACAATCATCTCAATAGCACCTCCAGAGGCAACCACACTAGGGAATGCTACACTGCAGTAGGGGTGAGTGTCATCGCATGGTCCTAACATGGGTTACCCTAACAGTCTCTAGCTAGACGCCAGCCCCCATCCATGGGTTACCCTGACAATCTCTCACTAGGCGCTAGCCCCCATCTATGGTTACCCTGACAGTCTCTCACTAGACGTCGGCCCCATAGGGTGACACATGCGGAACCAACATTCCTTCCATGAGGACAAGGAAGTTGATCTTTCCAACCAGGCCTTCTCATCCCATCCTTAGTCTGAACGAGCACTACCGGCATGGGTGAGGTATCCAATTATCTTAATTAGTGTGAAAACTACCCAACCCCTAGATTTATTATTTGGTTATCATTGATTACAAAACTCCCTATGGGTTACCCTAGCTAGCCACTTTGGGCACCCACCCCACATTGGAAGCCACTCTCCCTTCACTGTGTCTAGATTCTCACAACCTATAACATAAACCAAGCATGAACTATTACATTCTCATCATGATGCATTTACAACAAATTACACATCATTTCACATCACACAAAGCAAGGCATTATCCATCTTGCATAGCCATCATAACCACATGAATAGGTACACTGAGCAAGACATTATCCATCTTGTACAGTCATCATAACCACATGAAACAGGAGTCAATTTTACAAGAGTGCATTTCATTCAACTCACATTCACACCATCCTAGGCCTCTGGAAACAACTACTACAACACTTGACATCATTAAAACATAATAGTTTCACATCCCATCCATTCACAAATACTCATCATAAACTAAGCTCCCTCAACAATACTTCAATAACAAAACCACAAATGCAACATAGGGTCTGATGCACTAATTATAGTCTTAAAGAATGTAACATTATTCCAGGCATAATCTATCATCTATTAATAATAAAGTGAATCTATAAAACTGTAACTTCCTATCCACCAGTAATAGTTACTAAAATGATTACAAGATATAAGTGTTCATGAGAACACTATTTTAACCAATAGATCCAAAGACTTGTCGCGAATAACATGCAAATAACCTTAAGACATACTCATTAAGACAACAAAAATGCAACCCTTATCACCACAATTAAAATCATACCATAGAGTAATAATGACCATAACACATGAAAGATATAACCGAGGGCTACAAATTTCACCATTATTTAGCTAAACCACTTTTACCCTGATATAGATAATAATAATCTAGACAACTTGTAAGAGAAATAATATTCGAATCAAATCATATCAAAGTTCTTCCTACATCATTGATTGTCATTAGAATAAGATAAAAGTAAAACATATCCATTCCTAAAATTAATCATATAAACATATGATACAAAAGAGGATTGCACTTATAAGTAATTTAAACCATGAACCTAAAATTTACTAAGCTTATCAAAAGAACTAGCATCTCAATTTCTAACTTTTTCCCCAGTTCATACTATAATTAAAGACTTAACTTAGTCTTAACTAAAGATATCATTACAAGGAAGATACTACCAAAAAAACTTAATCTTGTTTCTAATTTCAATCCTAACATAGGAAATGAAAACAATAACGCACAATTAAAAGAATAAAGTGTGATTCGATTCACTTAGAAAGACCTAGAACTCTATTAACATAACTTCCTATTAAAACCAAATAGGTTATTAGGAAAGATTCTAATCATACTCATAACAAAAAATTAGTCTAAATTTTAGTCCTAAGACATCTAGAAACAAAGAGTATTTAACTATGTTATGATAGGATTATAATCCAACATAATGTGTTGTTAATATCTTATCCGAACATGATAAAGTTAAATATGAAGAAAAGATTTTAACAAGGCTAAGTTGGAATATAACTTACTGAAATCATGAACAAACTAATAAACATTATATTATCTTTTATTTACACAAAAATTTCATTCCTTTTGAACTGGAGTTAAATTCCATTAATGATAATAATAATAAGTCCATGATATAGAAATATCTGAAAGAAGATTTAAAGATATAAATAAAGTATATAACTTATTCTTATATTCTTTTTAAAATGTTTCAACTCTTTTATAAGAATGTAAGGCAGTTATAACAAAAAGCTTCCTTTGCTTATTCAACAACTATTAATAAAATAAGACAACTTATATTTAGTAATCTTTATCACCTAATCTACCCTGGCCGATGCCTTAGAATAACAGTTTTAGATCAAAGATTTAATAAAATGCATAAAATTCTTAAGAGAAAATTTGATGTTCTAAAAGGTAGGGGAGTCAATTTGAAAGAAGAACAAACATAATAGAATTCTTTCTCTTATATGGCGAATGACTTTAAAAGATTAAGGGATCTAATGCAACACTTAAATTCAGATTTAGAATATCAATATCTAGCTTCTAAAAGGAATGTTACTCATGTGCTAAACAGGATTAGAAAGATGGTAAATAAATTACAAATAATATAGAAGAAGGCATAGTAAGGGTCACCAAGTTTGCAGGTTCGCAAGTTGCTCCCAAAATTTATTTATTGAAAGGGTCTTTGAAACTCTCAGGATTTTAACATTGGATGGAGTTGAGCTAGAGATTCCTCAACCATTTCTAGCATCCTCTGTGTATGTGCCATAATGAGGGCTTTGGTTCAAGGTAAGGACATTCATGGACGGTGGATTAGATAGATATTAAAGTTGGAAATGCTCTGGAAGACATGCATGCAAGAAAAAAATGAGGAAACACATATAGGGTAAGAATGGAGTTTCGCTCCCTACAAATAGCATTCGCATTTGCCTTTCGTCGACTTAACAGGGAATACTGAGGATCTGAGCATTTATGTCTCTGTGAGATTCATAATGTTCTAATGTTAGAGCTTCATTTTGTTTTGTGGCTATATGTGTCTAGCTCCCATTTCTATTAATTAATGAAGAACCAGATGATTACGCAAAATCAACGTTGGATAGCATAGAGCAGGAAGTAGCATACAAAGTGCCAGAGGCCATAAATTTTGAGATTGAGTGGATACATATCTACCCAGATAATCTGTACACAGGCGACCCTCATGAAGCGATGTGTGAGTGGGAAGCAGGTGAGTGTAATGGGGTTTCAGTTATTATGTGCGTAATGAAATTGTAGCAAATAGATTTTAGTTTTTACACTAGAAAAACAAAGAACTGATGCAAATACCTCATTTTTAAAAAGAAGATTTCCTCCATAGCCTTGGATTGATTCCTCAGAAGGTGATTCTGTTGTTTTTCGTTTGCAGTCCCCTTCATCTCACCTCAACCTTGCGATTTGATATGCTCACCTGAGTTATTTGCTTTCAACCATTTTTGTAGGTTATCCCAGAGCATCCAGTAGGGGACATGAGATGATTTAAACTAGCACTAGTAGATATGTATACAAAACATGCAAGGATAGTCTTAACATGCAAACTGATTGATAGAATGTCTCATAGAGATGTCATCTCATGGAACGCAATGTTTGCAGGAATATGTAGCATGGTTTTCAACAGGCTTTAGAAGTTTCAAGCACATGCACCACAGACACAAAAATCTGTTTGTCAAAATCTCTCCAGAGCTGTTGTCTCATGAAATAGAAAGAGTGCAGGGTAAGTACTAAATAGACTTGAAGAAAAGGCTTAAGAAGTCGTTCAACATATGCAAAGTTGGAGAAATTGATTTGGAAGAAGAAGACTGTAGGGTAATTTCTAGATTCAATACATTTTCTTAATGTTGTGGAAGATTAAGAAAAAAAAGAATTATTTCTCTGTCACCATGGTCTACAGAGGAAGAAGTCTGAATGAGATATCATGCAAGGATTACAGGGTTATGCTGGAATAAAAGATCGATCATAGTTCCCATGATATGCAAGCAAACATATGAAGGCATAGATATTGTTTATCAACACACAAAAGAGGGCACAAGGAAATTTTTGCAAATCTAAGATCACCAGGTACACATAAAGGGACATCAAGTTAAATTCCACATTTGATAAATACATTATCAAAACATACGAGGTCTTTTTGCAAATGCAAATGGAGAAAATGATGATTGAACCCCTCAGCTTGACTTCCTTCTTCTCCTCCCCTTCAACTGATGTTTCTTCTCTTTTCATTCCCTTCCTCTAACAAGAACATGGATTCTTTTATTAAATGCATATCCTATTATTAGTCTACCACACTTATGCATGCTAGAGAGTGCTTCCTCTCCACAACAACTCAAAATTATCTATTTTGAGAGAGAAAATCCTCCAAAAGATTCCTCTCAAAGAGGCAATAAATTCTGCAAGTAACACTATCTAACAATTTGCTATTTTTAACATTTACAACCAGCCAAACAATATAAAATAGTGTCTTATCTAACTATACAAAAGAGTAATATTAAATATTTATAATTTATCTATTATTATTATTATTAAAATTATTAATTTAATTTCTATTTGAAATCAAATATTTAATATTCCATAAAATTAATATTATTTATTTACAAAATAAATTAATGATTTCTATCAAATGAAGCAATAGACTAATAATAAACAACTCAAAAACTACATACCAAACATTTCTGACAACAACACTCAACAAAACAACAGAGACTCACAACCATGCTCCACGCGGACCAAAATGATGGAACCCAAGACTGAGAACCCATCCTCATCGAGAATGATAACAAACTGAGGGACCTCATATTATCTCCATTCCACAATTTCCATTGGTATGAAGGCACGCTTAGACCTGTCAATTTAGGTGGAGTCAATGCCTGTACTTGCAATCCTGTTGCAAATGAAAGGGTCGAATAAGAATATATATGTAATCATCCAATCAAGCACATTGTGATAGGGAATTGCAGCGTAGCAGGGTACTCAACATGAGTAATACTACACCGTCCCTTCACAAAACACATCACAAATATCTACATCAAACAAGTTCATTAATAACTCATCAACCAGATAACACATCATCAGATAGTTGTATGAATCACATAGTAAAATTAATCCACATAATCAATCAACCCATTACTGATCACAACATAAGCATAATGTATCAATCATAAAGCATCAATAGTGTCATCATAGTAAACATCAATGATAACATCACAACCATGATCAAATAATACACAAATCATGAAATTACTCCACAACATCTAATATGTCCATCAGGTTGTCATAGCATAAACAAAATCACCAGTAGTCAAATGCCATCAAAGTAGTAGGTCTAACCAGCAACTAGATAACATCAACTAACATCATATCAGTAAGCCTACCATCAAAATGTCTAACATACCCTAAGTATTCCGAGTATTTTACCTTCATCTTCACACTCCTTAGCCCGACCACCTGCACATCCAAGGTGAAACTGGAGGGCACTACATCCTCTCCCCCTAAAACTTGACTTACTCCTGGAAGTCGCATACTAGGGTGCAAACATAACATATAGTATTGCAATTTTCTATTATCAACATACACATCCATATTAAGCAATTGTTCATAAGATAGGCACAATCGTTCAATAAAGGCAAGAAGAACATCAATTCTTTACCTTTAAGGCGTATCATGTGATCTACTTATATCTAATCACACATATTTTGAAAATTTCATACCATTTAGAGAATTGCATTCACATGTTAACAAGGATAAATACATCTCTTCTCTCATTTCCACTAAGGTTCTAACTAATTACCAAACATGTAAAGTACAATTCTCTACGGAGTCCTCCCTTGAACACACCATCAAAGGCTTGAAATGAACATGATAGAAATGACACTTATCATGAAATGGAGCCAACAGAAACAAACATTCGAAATTGCCACCATAGAAATTTAAAAAAATGCAAACCCAAGTGGGGAAAAAATCAAATTCAATCTTAAGTCACAAAATGCCAGCAATTTTCAACAATAAATCAAGTATAAGAAAAGAGTTTGGTGACCACTCCTGACATAAGAAAGTTCAAAGAAAGAAAATTCACTATTAACCCCCGACAACACATGAAACGACTGTCAAAAATTCCAAAACAACCAAATTACAAAACAAATCCCCATCACAATGTGACTAATTTTAGCCACAAAAAGGGAGTATCTGCTACACAACACTCAAGGACACAAGGTCTAGAATGTGTTAGAGAATGTACACCATACACATAGACAATTAAGTTATCTACATCCTCATATCTAAGCAACTTTTACACAAAATTTTTCTATCTTTAATGCAGTACAATTTCTTTTTACCAAGCTATGAACATATGCAATTACTTCCTTATGTGAGAAGATACTTACAAAGGAAATGTATGATGTCACACACAATAGTAATTCAAAACTATAATTTACTTACAATATCACATTCACGATCTCATGGGTCCAACACAAGCTCCAATTTGATCTCCTGCACATGGTTCTTACACAGGTATACACAATGATAACGTTCATAAGTTACAACAGATCTTCCACATGAGGTCATGACCAACTAGGAATTAGGTATAGATTATCAAGCAACCACATAAAGAGTTCCCACACATGACAACATCACACAACCACATGACTTACGATGCATGATACCACCAAGTGATTAAATCATTACAATACTTAATTACATGCGCTAACATTTAGGAAACTCATATTGGTAGATATATCATCACATTTTTAGAAAAAAAGGAGAGAGAACACATAGCAAACACATAAGTAAAACAAGGCATAAAGAATTTATTTCTTAAAGAGCAAGTCTGTAAACTTATCATCCTTCTAACGTCATACCAAGGCACATAGGTGGGAGGTACTATTACCAACTCGCCACAAAGAGAAAACGTTGAACCTAGAGAAACAACAACAATCCAGAGGTCTCAGTGTTGCAACCTAGGCTCTGATACCAAATGTAATGCCCCGCCATGGAACCCTAGAGAGTTAAGTTTAACCAAGCAAAATAAAGGCATTTTTTTAAAAAAGGAAGCGATGATAACAAAGCATAACATAGTCTAATAGAAACAAGTTAAACTAACATCTCTAGGGATTACATAGTTGCATTATTGAAATATAACAACAATCAACAACATACATAGTTTAAATAAACCAACTGAATCACGACATCCAATTACATCAAGAAGTTTGCACTAAGATTACAAGTACAAAATAGTTTATCTTATAAGAGGAATTACATAGTTTCATTGTTACAAAAGCTCTTTTTATGAATACATCAAATTACATAATGAATTCCACTGATACATAGACCTAGATGCAAATAGTACAAATAACTATCTTCAAATACAGGTGCAAACTAGAATCCACTACGAGAGATAAATCCACGAACCACGACACTAGAAAAAGTAATGGAAGAATGCACAACCACCTGACCATGTGGAACCCTGAGGTCCACACCCCGTGCAAGGAGATAACATAAGGTCCCACTACAACAAATAGTCAGGTAGACAGAAAACTATAAGGAATAAGGACAACACATGACACCAACAACACAGGTCAATATCACAAGCATCTCAATAGCACCTCCAGAGGCAACCACACTAGGGAATGCTAGGCTACAGTAGGGGTGAGTGTCATCGCATGGTCCTAACATGGGTTACCCTGACAGTCTCTAGCTAGACGTCGGCCCCCATCAATGGGGTACCTTGACAGTCTCTTGCTAGGCACTGGTCCCCATCTATGGTTACCTTGGTAGTCTCTCACTAGATGCCAGCCCCATAGGGTGACACATGCGGAACCAACATTCCTTCCGTGAGGACAAGGAAGTTGATCTTGCCAACCAGGCCTTCTCATCCCATCCTTAGCCTGAACGATCACTACCGGCATGGGTGAGGTATCCAATTATCTTAATTAGTGTGAAAACTACCCAACCCCTAGATTTATTATTTGGTTATCACTTGATTACAAAACTCCCAATGGGTTACCCTGGCTAGCCACTTTGGGCACCAGCCCCACATTGGAAGCCACTCCCCCTTCATTGTGTCTAGATTCTCACAACCCATAACATAAACTAAGCATGAACTATTACATTCTCATCATGATGCATTTACAACAAATTACACATCATTTCACATCACACAGAGCAAGGAATTATCCATCTTGCATAGCCATCATAACCAAATGAATAGGTACATTGAGCAAGGCATTATCCATCTTGCACAGTCATCATAACCACATGAAACAGGAGTCAATATTACAACAGTGCATTTCATTCAACTCACATTCACACCCTCCTAGGCCTCTGGAAACAACTACTACAACACTTGACATCATTAAAAAATAATAGTTTCACATCCCATCCATTCACAAATACTCATCATAAACTAAGCTCCCTCAACAATACTTCAATAACAAAACCACAAATGCAACATAGGGTCTGATGCACTAATTATATTCTTAAAGAATGTAACATTATTCCAGGCATAATTTATCATCTATTAATAATAAAGTGAATCTATAAAACTGTAACTTCCTATCCACCAATAATAGTTGCTAAAATGATTACAAGATATAAGTGTCCATGAGAACACTATTTTAACTAATAGATCCCAAGACTTGTTGCGAATAACATGCCAATAACCTTAAGACATACTCATTAAGACACATCAAAAATGCAACCCTTATTACCACAATTAAAATCATACCACAGTGTAATAATGACCATAACACATGAAAGATATAACCGAGGGCTACAAATTTCACCATTATTTAACTAAACCACTTTTACCCTGATATAGATAATAATAATCTAGACAACTTGTAAGAGAAATAATATTCGAATCAAATCATATCAAAGTTCTTCCTATATCGTTGATTATCATTAGAATAAGATAAAAGTAAAACATATCCATTCCTAAAATTAATCATATAAACATATGATACAAAAGAGGATTGCACTTATAAGTAATTTAAACCATGAACCTAAAATTTACTAAGCTTATCAGAAGAACTAGCATCTCAATTTCTAACCTTTAGTTCATACTATAATTAAAGACTTAACTTAGTCTTAACTAAAGATATCATTACAAGGAAGATACTACCAAAAAAACTTAATCTTATTTCTAATTTCAATCCTAACATAGGAAATGAAAACAATAACTCACAATTAAAAGAATAAAGTGTGATTCGCTTCACTTAGAAAGACCTAGAACTCTATTAACATAACTTCCTATTAAAACCAAATAGGTTATTAGGAAAGATTCTAATCATACACATAACAAAAAATTAGTCTAAATTTTAGTCCTAAGACATCTAGAAACAAAGAGTATTTAACTATGTTATGATAGGATTATAATCCAACATAATGTGTTGTTAATATCTTATCCGAACGTGATAAAGTTAAATATGAAGAAAAGATTTTAACAAGGCTAAGTTGGAATATAACTTATTGAAATCATGAACAAACTAATAAACATTATATTATCTTTTATTTACACAAAAATTTCATTCCTTTTGAACTGGAGTTAAATTCCATTAATGATAATAATAATAAGTCCATGATATAGAAATATCTAAAAGAAGATTTAAAGATATAAATAAAGTACATAACTTATTCTTATATTCTTTCTAAAATGTTTCCACTCTTTTATAAGAATGTAAGGCAGTTATAATAAAAAGCTTCCTTTGCTAATTCAACAGCTATTAATAAAATAAGACAACTTATATTTAGTAATCTTTGTCACCTAATCTACCCTGGCCGATGCCTCAGAATCACAGTTTTAGATCAAAGATATAATAAAAAGCATAAAATTCTTGATAGAAATTTGATGTTCTAAAAGGTAGGGGAGTCAATTTGAAAGAAGAAGAAATATAATAGAATTCTTTCTCTTATATGGCCGACGACTTAAAAAGATTAAGGGATCTAATGCAACACCTAAATTCAGATTTACAATATCAATATCTAGCTTCTAAAAGGAATGTTTCTCAGGTGCTAAACAAGATTAGAAAGATGGTAAATAAACTACACATAATATAGAAGAAGGCACAGTAAGGGTTGCCAGGTTTGCAGGTTTGCAAGCTGCTCCCAAAATTTATTTATTGAAAGGGTCTTTGAAACTTTCAGGATTTTAACATTGGTTGGAGTTGAGCTAGAGATTCCTCAACCATTTGTAGCATCCTTTGTGTATGTGCCATAATGAGGTCTTTGGTTCAAGGTAAGGACATTCATGGATGGCAGATTAGAGAGATATTAAAGTTGGAAATGCTCTAGAAAACATGCATGCAAGAAAAAAAAAAGGAAACACATATAGGGTAAGAATGGAGTTTCACTCCCTACAAATAGCATTCGCATTTGCCTTTCATCGACTTGACAAGGAATACTGAGGATCTAAGCATTTATGTCTTTGTGAGATTCGTAATGTTCTAAGGTTAGAGCTTCATTTTTTTTTGTGGCTATATGTGTCTGGCTCCCATTTCTGTCAATTAATGCAGAACCAGATGATTACGCAAAATCAGCGTCGAACAGCATAAAGCAGGAAGCAGCATACAAAGTTCCAGGGGCCATACATTCTGAGATTGAGTGGATACATATCTACCCAGATAATCTGTGCACAGGCGGCCCTCATGAAGCGATGTGTGAGTGGAAAGCATACGAGTATAATGGGGTTTCAGTTATTATGTGTGTAATGAAATTGTAGCAAATAGATTTTAATTTTTGTGCTAGAAAAAGAAAGAACTGATGCAAATACCTCATTTTTAAAAAGAAGATTTCCTCCACAGCCTTGGATTGATTCCTCAGAAGGCGATTCTTTTGTTTTTTATTCGTAGTCCCCTTCAGCTCACCTCAACCTTGCGATTTGATATGCTTACCTGAGTTATTTTCTTTCAACCGTTTTGTAGGCTATCCCAAAGCATCTGGCAGGGGACATGAGATGACTTAAACTAGCACTGGTAGATATGTATACAAAACATGCAAGGATAGTCTTAACATGCAAACTGATTGATAGAATGTCTCATAGAGATGTCATCTCATGGAACACAATGTTTGTAGGCATGTGTAGTATGGTTTTCAACAAGCTTTAGAACTTTCAAGCACATGCACCCCAGACACAAAAATCTGTTTGTCAAAATCTCTCCAGAGCTGTTGTCTCATGAAATAAAGAGTGCAGGGTAAGTACTAAATAGACTTGAAGAAAAGGCTTAAGAAGTCGTTCAACATATGCAAAGTTGGAGAAATTGACTTGGAAGAAGAAGACTGCATGGTAATTTCCGGATTCAATACATTTACTTAATGCTATGGAAGATTAAGAAAAAAAAAGAATTATTCGTCTGTCACCATGGTCTATAGAGGAAGAAGTCTGAATGAGATATCATGCAAGGATTACAGGGTTAGGCAGGAATAAAAGATGGATCATAGTTCCCGTGACATGCAAGCAAACATATGAAGACATAGACATTGTTTATCAACACACAAAAGAGGGCACAAGGAAATTTTCCCAAATCTAAGATCACCAGGTACACATAAAAGGACATCAAGTCAAATTCCACATTTGATAAATACATTATCGAAACATACGAGGTCTTTTTGCAAATGCAAATGGAGAAAATGATGATCGAATCCCTCAGCTTGACTTCTTCTCCTCCCCTTCAACAGATGTTTCTTCTCTTTTTATTCCCTTCCTCTAACAGGAACGTGGATTCTTTTATTAAATGCATATCCTATTATTAGTCTACCGCACTTATGCATGCTAGAGAGTGCTTCCTCTTCACAACAGCTCAAAATTATCTATTTTGAGAGAGAAAATCCTCCAGAAGATTTGTTACATCCCTAATTTTTGACTTGCTATATTTTTACTTTTACCAAGACATAACTAATGTATTTTGATGTTTAGATTAATGTCGAGGAAAGACATGGAGTTATATTGAATTTCATTTACAAGTTATGAAAATGACTGGGTTATTATCATTTTAATATTGCATTATGAGATTTAGTTTATGATTTGAATAACGATGCACTAATCATAATTTGTTGGTTACAAGTTTGATACAGGATTGGAGGTTGTGAGATGACTCTTGGAGAAAAGAAGAGAGAGAGTATCTTTCTAGGAGAGAGATAAAGACCTTGGGTTACGAGTGAATTATTTGCCAAACTAAGTATAAAGTGTTTACCAAAAACATGAACTGAAGTGTCATGAGAGGTAAGCTTTGTCTTGCCAGTTTACTTTTAAATCAAATCAACAGATAGTTGATATTGTTCGCAAAACTTGCTAAGTCGTATTAAGTCGTCTTAGTCATTGATAGCATTAATGACATCGTTTGAGATTGATTTATAACTATTTACATTTAACATAAATATCAGGACATTTTGTCGTCAAATGATAGTCTTGTTACAACTATTAAGATATTTGACGTGTTTAAGCAATTCGTAAATGTTAAGACGTTTTCGTCAAAGTCATTGATATACGATTATTGTCGACGGATTGTGATGGGGAGACAAACTCGACCCATTCACATTAACCGTAAGTCTTAGTGATCAACTAAGATGGTCGTCACATTAATATTAACCACCTTCTCTATTTATCATGTCTATCTATTCTTTTCTTGAGATATAACGAAGAGGGAATCTCTAATCATTTAGGAGGCAATTACTGCCCACACTTTCTTCATAAGTAGTACATGTATTTCATTGAGGAGAAGTCCATGATTTGTCACGGGCACTTGTTTTAACCAACTTTGAGTGGACGAGAGTGGTTAGGATCGAATCAAAGTTGTTATTTAATGATTTAGTCATGTTTGTTATAGCATTATGTGGTGCTTCTAAAACTGCGAACACCTCTCAATTCATTAGATGATCCTTGTGCTATTAATGGCACGCTGCTCGCTGTCTTGTAGATGTTATTGCTATTTCAAGTAAGAAGTTACCTAGACATAGTGGGTGTCTGAGAAATAGGGACTCCGTTGTTATTAAGGCGAGCAAATAAATGAGTGGGAACGGAGAGTCCTCACTATATCATGGAGTTGTTGTCAAAACACTAGGGACGATGCCGCAACCTGGAGGATTAAGTTCCATCTGTTTGAGTGTATCTTCATTACCATGAATCCCTTAAGTGTGCATGCGAAAGCAAAGTGTAAATTTAGTTTTGTAATGGAGATATTCGCGGCTTTAAGGAGGTGTGGTTACTGTTAGAGAAGAGGCAACTGTTTTGGGTGAGATAAGAGTTAGATGTTAAGGGAGAGATAGATACTATTAAGGAAGAGGCTCAAGAGTGAAATCTTAGAAGGAAATGAAGACACTTGAAGATGCTTAGCTCTAGACAGAAGGACCGACTGCTGACAAGAATAGATCAGAAGTCCTTAGATTCGTCGGGGAGAGTTTTTGCTCAGGATAGTCTGAAGAACCATTTCCTCATTACACGATAATAGTAAGGAAAAGACGAGGAAGTTTTGGGGGTGGACTGCGAATATAAGTGGTCTCTAGAGCAGCGACTGAGCAACCAGAGGCTGCAGTAGTTGAGGGAGCCTCCATAGCCTAACTAATCAGGCTCTTATCTTTTGTGAAGTATAGCAAAGACTTTACAATACTAAGTTTTAATGTTTGGTTAATTGCAATCTTTAAATCATTATTTTAATCATGTGTAGCCAACAAACTTGGGATGACAGAGAGTCGAATGCTATTAAAGTCCAAGTAAATTTTAGAAAGCTTTGATTAATGAATATCTATGTGCTTTAAGCCATTGTTTTGGCTATGTATATATATATAATATTCGATGGAGATATTGACATATGTTATTGCCGATAGCATATATGAATTGATAGGTACTACGCAGGCATATATGAAGTTGAGAGTGTATTTCATAAGCCAGACTACTCTTTTCTTCAAAATTGTCTGAGTTGACAGTCTCTGAACTTTCGAGTAGTTAACTAAGTTTTAAATCTATTCTTGATTGTAAGTCATTATAGACTGAGACATTTAGAATATTGGTTGTCAATTAAACACTTTCTCTAATTGATTTCATATTTAACATTGGTCACTGTTAGACCGAATACTTTTATCTCCATGCTCAAAATTGTCTTAGTTTCCATAGAGAAACAATCTAGGGGTTTTCTAAGAGAGCTTGTATCCTTATATCTTTAAGCCACTTCCTCACTACATGATATAGGATTATACAATGCGTATGTATATGTCGAGTAAAGGCATGCTTAGTTTGTACTGAGTAAACCAAGATATTAGTATTCCTGTCATTGTGAAGAACAGTTGGGTTCTTGACAGAAAGCAATGTCTTGTTTAGTTTTCTATTCTTTTAAAGGCACAACTAGTGTGATGATCTCTCTTTGTATCTAATAGGGCAATAACACTTGTATGTTTAGTCTCATCATAGCTCAAATATGTCGAAAAGAGTGAAATCTAGACATAGGATTCTAATGGATATCAATGAAATGAGTCCACCATCTTTTGGAGTTTAACCAAACTTAGAAAGAGTTTATATTTACATTTGAACCTTTGACTTATCATAATAGGGATATACTTGTTTGTAGTCTTGGTCTGAGAGATTTTTGCGACCATGTAATTGGATGAATACTCAGGGTCAATCTCTCTCTCTCTCTTTTAAATATTATTTTATGCTATCCATATGACCATGTTATTGTGTTATTCTTCTATGTTGGAAAAGGGAAACAAATTCCTAGATAAAACCCAAAGGGTTGGGATATTTAATTATACCAATATGGTTACAATTTGTCTTAACTATTCAATTAGGGATCAACAATGAAGGGTCGAGAATCCCCAATTACCAATGATATTATCTAGAAAAGATGTGTCTAAAACAATAATGATTATCTGTGATATAAGTACCTATTCGATATTTATTTACTAAACGACTTAAGCAATAAATGTCATCATGTCATAGACCCTGACGGATGCAGACATGCAAAGAGGTATATACAAATAAAAAGTCATTCCATAAGATATATGGGAAATGGTTGCCTTGTGAGTCCACCTAAGTTAGAAAGACTAGGTTTGAATTAGACAAAACTCTTTAGTTAAACCTTAACTTAACTTGGATATGGTAATTATTTATATTAAATCATAGAGATCATTATATAAATTGTGATTGAAGGGTCAAGTGCCCTAACTATGTATAATTACTATTACTTGTAAGAAGGGAATTAGTTTCCTAGACTATAATGCTTAACTTGGGTAAGGTTATCATCTTAGTCGTTATTAATCAATCTATAATTCTTATGAGACAATAAGTCGTGGACCTCAGGTATTGCAATGATGCAATGAGAGTCTTCATATAGAAAGAAAGTTGAATAGGTATGTGGATCATAGACAGTGAAAGAAAACATGTATGGGTCAGGAAGACTATATTGTTGAAATCGTCATGACTTCATAAGTTAAACATAGTTGACCACGTCGACTTGTAGGAATATGATAGTATCCAAGTGGAGTTGGAGTGGGTGAACATTACGACAACGTTCATTGCGAACGTCAATTTATATTGAAACTATGGCCATAGTAATGCATATGTCTCTACATGCATTGTCGGTTCACTGTATCTGGATTGTACATCCTATCAGAAATCATACTTAGCTAGAGGGTATCTAGGGTTGTATGATTGATAGAGTTGTGTAAGATACAACACTATGTACTAGGAAAGGCAAATTACCACTGGTCACCTTTGGTCTATATTCCTCTTAAAGGGTAGGGCCACTTCCTATGTGGAAGATGTGTGGGAGACCCCTGGTCTGTGGTTGGAGGTAAATCACTGGAAAGATACTCTCTCTCTAGGAGTAGACATGCTAAGGCTTGCGATAAAGATGTCAAATTTCTGGATGCAGTATATCTATGAGACTTGTGTTTATATAAAACTTTATCTAATGCAGATAGTTGTAATTGATTTTTCTTTTGTAAACATTGTACTTGAGAAAGACAATTTGGTTTATTGTATTTTGTAATGAGAAATCTTGTAATTATAGTTACTTGATTATATGTTGAATAAAAGCAAAATTTTCTCTATCTCATAGTTACCTTGATAAATTACTTTATGGTAAATTTCTGGTTTCTACTTTGATTATACAACTTGGATGTTACATATGGTATCAGAGCTACTGGGTTCGACACTAGGGCTTATGAGTCCACTGTGCTAACCTATAGTCAACATTATGCGGTTAGCTACTGTTCGAATCTTCTTGTGCCAGAATGGCATGGAGAAGAACCAAGAAAACTGCTAGGAAGTTTGTCCCCCAGCATTTGCCTGAATTAGTGGTTAAGAAGAAACCTATTAAGGAGGTTGAACTTAAAGAGCATATTATTTACTTTGAAGGTGCTTGGCTGGAGTATTCAGAGACTTTTTCTGATGCGCTTAAATGAATTTGGCTAGAAAGAAAACCACGTTTTGAACCAGCCAACAATCCTACTAATTCTACTGGTGTAGTAAAAACCTAGTAAACTGTAGCCAGTTACAACATGTCACTGGAAGGTAGATGTGATGCTTTTGTTTTAGGAAAAAGGTGTTGGAGGAGTACTTGTGTGTACATCCACCCTCTACATCGTTAGGTTGGAAAGTTGTAAATCAATAGTGACATATAGTCTTGTCGTATCAACTATATAAATAAGGATGTGGTTACTCCTAAATACTTTATAATAAAGATGACAATGTTTTATATCAATCTTTTGATTGTTATGAGATAAATATGTTTGATGTTTTGAGTCACTTTAGATTCAGAAAACTATTAGATAACTTATTTTTCTGGCATGAGGAAAATGACAACATGTTTCATTCAAGAACCAAACAAGGGTGAGAGTCTAGAAGAGAATAAGCCATTAGTTTATCTCTTTGACAAAAAGGGGCAATCCTAACTATGTTGGTAAAAAAAAAAAACCAAGGAGATACCTGGTATTTTGGAAAAGAATGAATGAGATCAAGGAAACCCTAAAGGGGGAAAATGAGATTTCTCATGGGATGAGAAAGGAAAATCACTAAGAATACAGAGTGAGTAATGGAAATCTTGTAACCATAGACCCTAAAAGGAAGCAAAGGATAGGCTTGCCTTAGAACTGTCCTAGATTTGAAGAAAGTCATTCCACCAAAGTTGATGGGACAATGATTGAATCAACTTAAAATCTTATTCCTCTTAGAATTCTGGGACGAGTTACCTAGAAAAGTACCTTACCTTATGACAGCTATAGGATTAATGGAATCAAAATCCCTTTATAAGAATTATTGGCTAAAGGTTTGAATTAGATCCAGTATTTCACCATCGGGTGCACTAGTTATCGTTGTCAAGAAAAATGACATAACTCCACAAATGTGTATTTCATATCATTTGCTCATTAAATCAATGATAAGGAACAAATATATTTCACACATATTGATGACTTCTTTGATTAGATGCATGGAACTGAAGTGATTGATTAGCAATCAATATATCATCAATCTAGATTGAAGGATGAGGGTACCCTTGAAACAACTTATAAGATAAGAATGGGCACTGTGAGTTTGCAGTGTTGCCTTTTGGACTTACAAATGCCTTGTCACATTCATGAATCTCATGAACAGTGTGTTTAGAGATTGTTTAGACATGTTTGTTCTAGTCTTTTGAAAGATATAAATTATTTATTTTAAAATGAAGGAGAACAATACCAACATGTGCAAGTAGTTCTGCAATGGTTAAGAGAAATGATTTGAGTGGACAGATAGATGGCAAGAGGAAATTGATCTATTAGAAGAAAAATTACAACAACACCAATGCTATGAATTCCTATTCTGAAGGACAGTTTGAGGGAAAAATTGATGCCTCAGGAGATGGTTAAAGGGGTGTACCTATACATGATGAGTAAATTAAGCAAGCTCTTGTGGTAAATCTTAAAGATTCAAGGTATGATAGGTTTTCATTTTGAGTCTCATAGACTATTGAGTTTCAGAGAAAGAATGTGTGTTTCTAATTCTTCTGAAATAAGAAAACTGGTGTGGAAAGAAGTTCATATTGTACCATAGCTAGGACATCTAGGGGTAACCAACTACTAACAGATATAAAACCTCTTTAATTCTTGAAAGGAATAAAGAATGATGCTGTGAGATTTATATCATATTGTCTGGAGTGCCAAAGTGGAAATGGCAAGTTATTAGTAGGGATTTTGTACAAAGTCTTCCTATGTCTAGGAATAGACGCAATGTCATTTGTGGTTGATAAACTCTCATAGGTGGCACATTATATACCAAGGAATTAGACTGATGGAGCATCAGTGTTAGCTTATAAATTTGTGCAAGAGGTGTCTAGATTGCATGATTTCCTGAGAGGGTTATCTTGAATAGAAATACGCGTGTAATGTCAAGGTTTTGGCAAACTTGTTCTCTATGCTAAGGACTAAAATTAAAGAGTGCAATTTATCATCCTGAGAACAAATGGTTAAACTAAGAAAGTTAACAAGGTTTTGGAAGATTTGTTCCAAACATATTGCATGGATTAGAAATACAAGTAGGGAGACTACTTATCACGTGAAATTTTTGACAATACCTAACTTTTGCTATTAAGATGGCTTGAATTGAAACATTGGACAGAAAGATGTTGAACTCCTATAAGCTGGGTAAGCTAGAAGATAGGATTAGCATTAGTCCAGAAATGTTATCAGAAATGGATGAAAAGATTTAGCTGATTAGAAAATATCAATGGAAATGGATAATCAATAGAAAAGTTACATTGATGTTAAGTGTACACCAAGATAATTCTTGGTTAGAGAAGGAAAAATTCTTTTAAAGGATAATCCTTGAAAAAGTTGCATAAAGCATGGAATGAATTCCAAACCAGATACTAAGTATAAAGGACTCTTCTAAATTTTCAGGGTTATAAATTTTATTGATTTCAAGCATCAATCTATTACTAGTTACTGCCAGGAGGCAAAATGCTTTTTATGATTTGCATATGAAAAATATATTTATGAATGTTTTACAAAGTACAGAACCTAGGAAAGGTTATGATCAATCTTCTTAAATGCTTGAAGTTGGCAAGCAATGCTTGTGTAACGTAAAGGTTATGTAGAGTAAGGTCCAGTGGGACTAGAATGTATAGAATAGCATTACATGGGGGGGGGAATTACCATGAATTCCAGTAGAAAATTCCCTCATTTATTTTACACTTATAGCAGTTAAACAATGAATTTGTCTTTTAAGTTGCTTTTTGATACTTTGTATCATCGAGGACAATGAATCTTTAGGGGAAGGATATGTTACATCCCTAATTTTTGACTTGCTATATTTTTACTTTTACTGGGACATAAGTAATGTATTTTGATGTTTAGATTAATGTCGAGGAAAGACATGGAGTTATATTATATTTCATTTACAATTTATGAAAATGACTGGGTTATTATCATTTGAATAACGATGCACTAATCATAATTTGTTGGTTATAAGTTTGATACAGGATTGCAGGTTGTGAGATGACTCTTGGAGAAAAGAAGAGAGAGAGTATGTTTCCAGGAGAGAGATAAAGACCTTGGGTTACGAGTGATTTATTTGCCAAACTAAGTATAAAGTGTTTACCGAAAACATGAACTGAAGTGTCATGAGAGGTAAGCTTTGTCTTGCCAGTTTACTTTTGAATCAAATCGACAGATAGTCGATATTGTTCGCAAAACTTGCTAAGTCGTATTTAGTCATCTTAGTCATTGATAGCGTTAATGACGTCGTTTGAGATTGATTTATAACTATTTACATTTAATGTAAATATCACGACATTTTTGTCGTTAAATGATAGTCTTGTTACAACTATTAAGATATTTGACATGTTTAAGCAATTCGTAAACGTTAAGACATTTTCGTCGAAGTCATTGATATACGATTATTGTTGATAGATTGTGATGGGGAGACAAACTCAACCCATTCACATTAACCGTAAGCCTTAGTGATCAATTGAGATGGTCATCACATTAATATTAACCACCTTCTCTATTTATCATGTCTATCTATTCTTTTCTTGAGATATAACGAAGAGGGAATCTCTAATCATTTAGGAGGCAATTACTGCCCACACTTTCTTCATAAGTAGTACATGTCTTTCATTGAGGAGAAGTCCACGATTTGTGGGCACTTGTTTTAACCAACTCTGAGTGGACGAGGGTGGTTAGGATCAAATCAAAGTCATTATTTAATGATTTAGTCGTGTTCGTTATAGCATTATGTGGTGCTTCTAAAACTGCGAACACCTCTCAATTCATTAGATGATCCTTGTGCTATTAATGGCACATTGCTCGCTGTCTTATAGGATATTATTGCTATTTCAGGTAAGAGGTTACCTAGACATAGTGGGTGTCTGAGAAATAGGGAATCCGTTGTTATTAAGGCGAGCAAATAAATGAGTGGGAACAGAGAGTCCTCACTATATAATAGAGTTGTTGTCAAAACACTAGGGACGATGCCACAACCTGGGGGATTAAGTTCCATCTGTTTGAGTGTATCTTCATTACCATGAATCCCTTAAGTGTGCATGCGAAAGTAAAGTGTAAATTTAGTTTTGTAATGGAGATATTCATGGCTTTAAGGAGGTGTGGTTATTGTTAGAGAAGAGGCAACCGTTTTGGGTGAGATAAGAGTTAGATGTTAAGGGAGAGACAGATACGATTAAGGAAGAGGCTCAAGAGTGAAATCTCAGAAGGAAATGAAGACACTTGAAGATGCTTAGCTCTAGATAGAAGGACCGACTGCTGACAAGAATAGATCAGAAGTCCTTAGAATCACCGGGGAGAGTTTTTGCTCAGGATAGTCCGAAGAACCATTTCCTCATTACACGATAACAGTAAGGAAAAGACGAGGAATTTTTGGGGGCAGAATGGGAATATAAGTGGTCTCTAGAGCAGTGACTGAGCAACCAGAGGCCGGAGTAGTTGAGGGAGCCTCCATAGCCTAACTAATCAGGTTCTTATCTTTTGTGAAGTATAGCAAAGACTTTACAATACTGAGTTTTAATGTTTGGTTATTTGCAATCTTTAAATCATTATTTTAATCTTGTGTAGCCAATGAACTTGGGATGATAGAGAGTTGAATGTTGTTAAAGTCCAAGTAAATTTTAGAAAGCTTTGATTAATGAATATCTATGTGCTTTAAGCCATTGTTTTGGCTATGTATATATATAATATTTGATGGAGATATTGACATATGTTATTGCTGATAGCATATATGAATTGATAGGTCCTACGTAGGCATATATGAAGTTGAGAGTGTATTTCATAAGCAAGACTACTCTTTTCTTCAAAATTGTCTAAGTTGACAGTCTCTGAACTTTCGAGTAGTTAACTAAGTTTTAAATCTATTCTTGGTTGTAAGTCATTATAGACTGAGCCATTTAGATGATTGGTTGTCGATTAAACACTTTCCCTAATTGATTTCATATTTAACATTGGTCACTGTTAGACCGAATACTTTTATCTCCATGCTCAAAATTGTCTTAGTTTCCATAGAGAAATAGTCTAGGGGTTTGCTAAGAGAGCCTGTATCCTTATATCTTTAAGCCACTTCCTCACTACATGATATAGGATTATACAATGCGTATGTATATGTTGAGTAAAGGCATACTTCATTTGTAATGAGTAAACCAAGATATTAGTATTCTTGTCATTGTGAAGAACAGTTGGGTTCTTGACAGAAAGCAATGTCTTGTTTAGTTTTCTATTCTTTTAAAGGCACAGCTAGTGTGATGATCTCTCTTTGTATCTAATAAGGCAATAACACTTGTATGTTTAGTCTCATCATAGCTCAAATATGTTGAAAAGAGTGAAATCTAGACATAGGATTCTAATGGATATCAATGAAATGAGTCCACCATCTTTTGGAGTTTAACCAAACTTAGAAAGAGTTTATATTTACATTTGAAGCTTTGACTTATCGTAATAGGGATATACTTGTTTGCAGTCTTGGTCTAAGATATTTTTGCGACCACGTAATTGGATGAATACTCAGGGTCAATCTCTCTCTCTTTTAAATACTATTTTATGCTATCCATATGACCATGTTATTGTGTTATTCTTCTATGTTGGAAAAGGGAAACAAATTCCTAGATAAAATCCAAAGGGTTGGGATATTTAATTATACCAATATGGTTACAATTTGTCTTAACTATTCAATTAGGGATTGACAATGAAGGGTCGAGAATCCCCAATTACCAATGATATTATCTAGAAAAGATGTGTCTAAAATGATAATGATTATCCGTAATATAAGTACCTATTCGATATTTATTTACTAAACGACTTAAGTATTAAATTATGTCGTCATGCCATAGACCCTGATGGATGCAGGCATGCAAAGAGGTATATACAAATAAAAAGTCATTCCATAAGATATATGGGAAATGGTTTCCTTGTGAGTCCACCTAAGTCAGAAAGACTAGGTTTGAATTAGACGAAACTCTTTAGTTAAACCTTAACTTAACCTAGATATCGTAATTATTTATATTAAATCATAGAGATCATTATATAAATTGTGATTGAAGGGTCAAGTGCCCTAACTATGTATAATTACTCTTGTAAGAAGGGAATTAGCTTCCTAGACTATAATGCTTAACCTGGGTAAGGTTATCATCTTAGTTGTTATTAATCAATCTATAATTCTTATGAGACAATAAGTCGTGGACCTCAGGTATTGCAATGATGCAATGAGAATATTCATATAGAAAGAAAGTTGAATAGGTCTGTGGATCATAGACAGTGAAATAAAACATGTATGGGTCGGGAAGACTATATTGTTGAAATCGTCATGACTTCATATGTTAAACATAGTTGACCAAGTCGAACTGTAGGAATATGATAGTATCCAAGTGGAGTTGGAGTGGGTGAACATTACGACAATGTTCATTGTGAACGTCAATTTATATTGAAACTATGGCCATAGTAATGCATGTCTCTGCATGCATTGTCGATTCACTGTATCTGGATTGCACATCCTATCAGAAATCATACTTAGCTAGAGGGTATCTAGGGTTGTATGATTGATAGAGTTGTGTAAGATACAACACTATGTACTAGGAAAGGCAAATTACCACTGGTCACCTTTGGTCTATATTCCTCGTGAAGGGTAGGGCCACTTCCTATGTGGAAGATTCTCTCCTAGCAGAAGACATGCCGAGGCTTGCGATAAAGATGTCAAATTTTCGGATGCAGTATATCTCTGAGACTTGTGTTTATATAAAACATTATCTAATGCAGATAGTTGTAATTAATTTTCCTTTTGTAAACATTGTACTTGAGAAAGACAATTTGGTTTTTTGTATTATGTAATGAGAAATCTTGTAATTATAGTTACTTGATTATATGTTGAATAAAAGAAAAATTTTCTCTATCTCATATTTACCTTGATAAATTACTTTATGGTAAATTTCTAGTTTCTACTTTGATTATAGAACTTGGATGTTACAAGATTCCACTCAAAGAGGCAATAAATTATGCAAGTAACACTATCTAACAATTTGCTAGTTTTAACATTTGCAACTAGCCAAACAATATAAAATAGTGTCTTATCTAGCTATACAAAAGAGTAATATTAAATATTTATAATTTATCTATTATTATTACTATTAAAAATTATTAATTTAATTTCTATTTGAAATCAAATATTTAATATTCCAGAAAATTAATATTATTTATTTACAAAATAGATTAATGATTTCTATCAAATGAAATAATAGACTAATAATACACAACTCAAAAACTACATACCAAACATTTTCAACAATAACACTCAACAGAACAACAGAGACTCACAACCATGCTCCACGTTGACCAAACTGATGGAACCCAAGATTGAGAACCCATCCTCATCGAGAATGATAACAAATTGAGGGACCTCATATTATCTCCATTCCACAATTTCCATTGGTATGAAGGCATGCTCAAACCTATCAATTTAGGTGGAGTCGATGCCTGGTACTTGCAATCCTACCGCAAACGAAAGGGTCGAATACAAATATATATATATATGTAATCATCCAATCAAGCACACTGTGACAGGGAATCGCAGCGTAGCAGGGTACTCAAAATGAGTAATACTACATTGTCCCTTCGCAAAACACATCACAAATATCCACATTAAGCAAGTTCATTAATAACTCATCAACCAGATAACACATCATCAGATAGTTGCATGAATCACATAGTAAAATTAATCCACATAATCAATCAACCCATAACTAATCACAACATAAGAATAATGTATCAATCATAAAGCATCAACATGTCATCATAGTAAACATCAATGATAACATCACAACCATGATCAAATAACACACAAAGCATGAAATTACTCCATAAAATCTAATATGTCCATTAGGTTGTCATAGCATAAACAAAATCACCAGTAGTCAAATGCCATCAAAGCAGTAGGTCTAACCAGCAACTAGATAACATCAACTAACATCATATTAGTAAGCCTACCATCGACATGTCTAACATACCCTAAGTATTCTGACTATTTTACCTTCATCTTCATATTCCTTAGCCTGACCACCTTCACATCCAAGGTGAAACTGGAGGGCACTACAATCAATAACGCTTTCTCTATTACATGTATATTGTTTCTCCAAATTCTCTTGTTATTGTCATAACACATCTTCTATCATTCTCTAAAGCATAAATGTAGTCAATATCTCTAAAAAAATGTCTACCATTTTGGGTCACTAGAGAGGAAGATATATGGAAATCTTACAAGTAACAAGCCCAAACTTCTCAAATACAAACTAAGACACAATATAGATATAAATTTCAATACCACTAGATGTGATACTAAGTGGATAGATTTGATACCACTATTTTGGGGCTCAAGGTGGTACTTAGTGGATAGACACACTTAGAAAACTAAATATGCTATGGTGGAAGTGTAAAAATTAATGACAAAGGATGAGAGCTATATTCAAATGGATATGGATGGGGAAAGAAGAATAAAAAAATCAATCAGACACTTCAATGAGAATTGTACTGTAAGATTGCATTATGCAATAGTTTGTATATTATTTGAGAGGTCAAATGTATTGAATACCTAAGCTATCCTCTTGTCTACTACTAAGCTAATTGAATCCTTGATTTTTAACTCACTAACTTGTTGACTATTAAATAAAATCATAGTTTAAAACAATATACATGAAGATGAAGGAGCAATGGGTATTTACAAGAGTGGCTACAACTTTGATGTATTTTGGCTTATTTGAAGAGATTCCTCTGTGTTGTTGCTACTTAGAAATACACTGCAATTATCTATACAAAACTAATATGTCAAGAACAACATTGTTGAATGTGTGCAACAAAATTTGAGAGGAGTTGATGTAGATGCCATGCCCAGGAATCCTAGCAAAGGGAAGCAAAAGCCCACAATCATGGAAAAACACCCAAACATACACAATAGGAGGCATAAAAACATTAATTAATGGATAGATAAACAACTTTTATTTGGAAGGGAAATGGGTTACAATTACATGGGGACTAAGTCCTGGATACACTCGTGATCTCCTCATCTCCAATGTACATTATCCACTTATACGTGGCCTTCCTCACACTTTTACACACTATGTGATGACCTCCCTAAACCTATATTTTATTATATTTCTTGACTTGTAAATCATAATGTGGTTGTCCTTTCTATTGACCCCTTAATCAAACCCCCTCTCTTTTGCTTCTTGACTTAAATAATTGATGGCTAGGATTTGAAAAATACTATTTCCTACTTGTTTGATGCCTAAATACCTTAATTATCAAGTCATCCCTCTGGATTGTACTATTTAGCATGGAAATCAATCCTACCCTAAATGTCATCCATTCTTTGACACAAGATCCCATTTTGGATCAAATTTCTAACAATCTTCCTACTCTTCTACCAAATTAGGGCTTGACGTCACTAACATTTTTTTGTATTCACCCTTTTTCACTCTCCTATCTTCACCCTCTTTAGTAGGCTTTTGACTCCATGCATGCCATCTATCACACACCTGTGCACTACATCGAGTACCCTTCCTTTTCATCACATGCTCCTTCATCAACCCTTGCCCAAATAAGTGTGGTTACTTAGTGCACTCTCCATTGCATGTCGAATGCACATCTATTCCCTTAGCCATTATGCTTCCACCTTCAGACATCCTCTCCTTGGAGTGATCTATTTGCATGCACACTCCCTTTCATTTCCTTGGACTGAAGGCCCTACAAACATTTGTCCCAATTTTTGCTTGCAACAAGGTTTTGACTTGACTTAGGGTGAACTTGCACCAAATTCCCTAGGTAGAAAAATAAATAAGATCCTTCTCATTTGTTAGGGTAAATGGTAGAATCACTTTTTTGGCCATTATATTTATTGTCCATGTCTCCCATCCTACCTTGTGCCCACATTGAAGCACTCTTGCTTTACTTATTTTCTCTTTCCTCTTGACCCAATGTGCTTCATGGACCATCCTTTTCCATATTTATGTGGGTCTTGATCCACCTTCACCCAACCTCCTCCTCTGTTGTCATACTTCTCTACTCTTTCTCAACTTTGACCTATGTGATGCCAAGTTATTCTTAGTTTGATTTCTCATGAACCTTCTACATTTCTTCCCTTTTCCTTTCACAAGATTTGCTTGCATCCTTTTCTTCATGTCACCTTGTGTTGTCATTCCTCGTGTCTTCTTAATGTCCCTAGTAGACATACCTTTATGGTGCTCCTATGGTCTTCCTTTCTATTGTCAATGCTAAGTCAATCTTATTTACTAGTTTTTATGTTCTTTGGCTCTTCTTGGTCTTTGTACACACTATTGTGTCCACATTCTTCTCCTCAAAACTCTCCCAAGCCTTGCATTTTACATCTATGAGGACCTCACATGCACTCTCTCATGCACTCAATGCCTAATATGGACTTATGTCCACTATCTCCTCTTCCTCCTCCTTTGTGGGTTGTTGCCAACCCCCATTTCCCCCCATTAATGATCTCATGAAATTAGTTTCTTCTATAGCTCTTTGGCTACTTTATCCTTCTATGGTTGAAGCTTGAGGTTCCTCTCACACCTCCTTATGCAATGGTTTTTGTCCTACTTGACTTCCCCTTCATTCCACACAAGTGCTACTTATTTTTCCCATCCCTTTAATTCCATTTAGACATTCATGTGCCTTTGGGCCTCAAACTCCTACAACCATCCTTTGGCACTGGTCACACTGTTGCACATACTTCTTGGTATCCTTATGAATAGAGGGCTAGTAGTAACCAACTCCCAAGATCTTGTCGATGGTTCTGTGTGAAGAATAATGCCCACCAGATGGTTCATCATGGCATGCCCTCAAGACATCAAAAATTTCATCAGCTTTTAGACACCTGCATAAAATGAAATCAGGACCACATTTAAATAGTAGACCATTCAACCATTTGTAAGATAAGCTTTCCTTAATTAAGTATTTCTTTTGTTTTGAGGTAAAATGGGATGGATACAAGCATGTAGCTAAGAGATTAGCTATGTCTACAAACCAAGGTGCAGTAGAGGAGATAGCAAAAAGATGTTCATCTAGAAATTTGTCCTCCACTAGTTGGTCCTCTCCACCTGTATGCAATCTTGACAGAAAATCAGCAACTAGATTAAATTTGCCTAGATTATCAACTATGGTAATGTCAAATTCCTACAATAGCAATAACCACCTGATTATCATTGGACCCACTACTAGTTTATTCATTAAGTATTTGATGGCTGCATGATCAATATGTACAAACATTTTGTATCCAGTGATATAATGCCTGAATTTGTTTATAGCATATATGGTTGCCAAGAGTTCTTTTTCAGTTGTGGTATAGTTTCTTTCTGCAGAGGTGAGGTTTTTACTGATGTAATAGATGGCATGTGTACCTTCCCCCTCCTCTTTCTGTCCTAAGATTGCTCCAATGGACTCATTTGAAGCATCAATTTATATGTGAAATGGTAGAGTCCAATTGGGTCCTCTTAAAATAGGTGTGACAATAAGTTTCTACTTAGGATTTCAAATGCTGATTGACAGTTCTTTGTCCATAAGAATTCTTTGCCTTTGGTAAGCAGGGTAAATAGAGGAGCAACTATTCTATTGAAATTTTCTATAAATCTCCTATAGTAGCCTGCATGACCCAGAAAACTTCTAACATTTCTTTAATTTTTGGGTGAAGGTAACTGCTTGATAACTTCTATTTTGTTTTGGTCTACCTTGATCCCATGTGCTGAAATGTGGTGTCCCAATACAATTCCTTCTTCTACCATCATGAAGCACTTTTCATGGCTCAGGGATAGTTGATTCTTTTCATAGCATTTTAGTACTTTCTCTAGGTTTATGAGAGCTTCTTCAAAGTTGTCCCCATACACAGTAAAGTCATCTATATAGACTTACATGCACTCATTAGCTAATTCAGCAAAAATGGCTAAAACAAGCCTATGAAATGTAGCTGGAGCATTACATAGTCCAAATGGAAGAACTTTGTAGGCAAAAGTTCCCCAAGAACAAGTGAAAGTGGTTTTATCCTCATCTTCAGGTGCTACTTGGATTTGGTTATACCCACTGAACCCATCTAGGAAAGAAAAATACATCCTCCCTGTAAGGTTGTCTAGCACTTGGTCAATGAATGGTAAAGGAAAGTAGTCCTTTTTGTAGCTTTGTTTAGCTCTCTATAGTCAATGCACACTCTCCATTTCCCATTCTTTTTAGGCACTATGACTAAGGGTGAGACCCATTGACTATCTGAGATTCGGTATATAAACCCTGCTTGCAGCAATTTTCCTATTTCAGTCTTAACAATGTCTTTAAAGGCAAGATTCAGTCTTCTCTAGGGTTTCCTGACAGGTTTGATATCTTCAATGTATATATGATGAGTACAAATCTCAAGAGGGATGCCCTTCATATCTTAGTATTCCCAAGCAAAAGCTGCTAAATGGGAAATTAGGAGTTTGATAAGTTCTTCCTCCTATTTTTCTGCTAACTGGGTGTTGATATTCAATGTTTTCCTAGGTAAGATCATGACCTGTTTTGTGATCTGATCCATGGATGTAGTCAATCCATATATTGGAGTCATGGTATTGAGGGGGCAAGAATGTGGAAGCAACATTTGAAATGTGGCTAAGTCTATAAAAGGTCTCTCCACAAGGAATGGTATTTGCTAGGGTACAATGAGCAGAAGTGAGAAGTTCTCTCCTTAAATCTTGGGCTAGCTCCATTACATCCTCATTAATTAGAATGTGGGTGATATCTTCTATTGTATCATAGTAGATTTCTTCTTCCAACTCACCCAAATGTTCTTTGATGGTAACCATAGCTACTGAGGCACTGTTTTCCATGTTATCCAGCTCATCTACCCATACTCTCCCTGAATAATGTATTGAGGGTTTAGCTCGAGGATACAATGATATTTTCTTCAAATCTATCCCATTAGAAATGACCATATCCCCAGTTTGAAAATCAATAGATGCTGCTATTGTAGCCAGCCATGGTCTTCCTAATATCAATGGATAAGCATTTCTCTCGTTTCTTGGTTCTAATATCAGGAAGTCTACTGGGAATTCCCATGATTCTATCACAACTGGAACATTAGTAATCACCCCTTTTGGAATAACTACTGACTAGTCATCAAGTTGAAGGATTGTAGATGTGAATTGGATACCTGTTAGGGCTTGTCACGTCTCAAACTTGATGCTATCTGTGATTACTATATGTGGAATTAATATATGGATAAATAAATGTGTGAGTTAGATAATTGATTGTTATTAAAATATGAATGAATATTTATAAATGTTATATTCATGTTAGTAGTGCTTCGGCTATTTGGTTACTAATCTATTGATGGGAAATTTGAGTTCATTTGGAGTTGCAGGTTGTCGAAGACAAGAGAGTGGTTGAGGTAAAGGAGGTTAGCATCCTGGCAGGGTTGAGATGTAGGGATATCATTCACACACTTCACGTAGTGTCATATAGTTGCATAAGTTTGCATAGTGAATGATTTAATAGTTTTAGTTCAAAATTGCATTCTGTTATTTGAATTAAATGATCTTATTTGCATAGTTAGTTAATGATGATTTATTTAAAAATTATTTAATTGAATTGTTATTTAATATTGTGAATGCTTTGGGAATAGAATAAATAAATTAGTTATTTAATTTGTTTTAATAGAGAATAAATATATCTTATTTAATTTTGTAAATGCATTATGATGAATATGTAGATTATTTTAATAGTATTGAAACTAGAAATAGAATAAAACTTGATTTTTGAGAATAAAAATAAGAAAGAAAGAAAACTAGAAAAACAATAGAAAATTAAAGAAAGCAAAAGTATATTTAGAAGAAAAATAATAAAAAGAGGAGAGATATATTTTCATTCTTGAAAAGAAAGAAAAATTCATTCTCATCAGGGTTCAAAAAAAAGAAATAATGATCTGAGAATTAAAAATATAAAGGAAGGAATTTAGGAAAATAGTGAGAACAATCATCTTTGGAAGCTTCAGAAAGACTGTGGGATTCAAGCTTTTCAAACTAGGGGGTAGTGAGCGAATTACAGGTTTTTATTTGACCTATGATCTCTAATTGTGTTTGTGTGTGTATTCTACGTGTGAGCAAGAACTCTGTATTCTCTGTGTATTAAAATATGATTTCTGAAGTCTTTCTATTCATATGAAAAGAAAAATGGAAACCTATGATTGTAAATTTCTTTACTACTGTGTAAATTTTTTGAGAAATATCATATATATATATGCACTCAACAACTGTGCATATATACATATCAATTTGTAGATATGAGTAAAATAGAACATTTCTACATAGTGAAAAATACAACATATTGAAACTTCAGATGAAATTATTTACAGAAATTATTGTTTGATCAACGGAGAACTTAAGTTTGTTTTCATTGAATATTTAAGAAGAAACCACAGTGGGTCACGATACCCATATGAGTCGCAGACCCAATGGGGACTACGACCCATATGGGGATCGCGTCCTATAAAAATTGCTAAAAGAATTCAATAAACCTAGATCCATGGCTTCCTCTATTTTATTGTTACCTTGAAAGTGAATAAGACTTTAGTCCATAGTAATAAATGGCTTTCAAATGCTGTGTAATGCATTTAACATCATTTTCTGGTCGCCACACCATAGAAGGGTGTGGAAGGGTGCCGACCCTCCCCACAAGCCTGTGGGGATGGCCGATGCCATCCCTACAAATTGTAAACTATTAGTTATGTAATACATATAACATATATATTGTTTAGGTCATCGTTCTCTCTAGCGGAGATCGCATTATCTTTGAAATTTAATTCACTGAATATAAATTTTAATTCACTGTTATGAATTTTATTCGCTGTCTATTAGTGACATATAAATCACTATTGATAAAATGTGATATATATATATATACAGTTCTGTATATTCATCAGACAAATAATTTATATTCTGAGTTTTTGTAATTCGAGTATATTTTTTTGTATAATAATTTTTACTTCCAGACAGTTCATTTATATTGAATCAATATGTGTGTGTGTGTGTGTGTGTGTGTGTGTGTGTGTGTGTTTGGAAAAGTATTTCCAATTTATAATATATTTCTGGTTTAGAAGCAAAATTGTAGCCTTTACAATTAATAGGCAAAATAGATGAAATCCTGTAAAATAATTGCTTTATTTGATAAAAATATTGGATAGATTATATAATCCATTGAAAATTATTTTATTTTAGACAAATTGCAAACCTAGAAATAGAAACAAATGGATTGAAGTAAACTATATTGTTTTTCCGTAGAGAATATTTTGATGAAAATGGTATTATTATTTAGACTTATTGAATATGAGCTTCTTGTATGAAAATAAGTGTTCTTTTGAGATTTATTTTGTTTACCAAACTAAAATTACCCATTTAACCTAGAAAATGTCTTGCCTTGAGAAATTGACATAAAATCATTGGAAAGGTGTAAACTTATTCAACAGGTCAACTAGAGAATTCAATTGAATGAAGAAAATTGTACTAGAATGGATAATCTTGATTGTGGATAAACACACATAGAAAACTGTTCTTTTTTTTGTTTGTTTTGGTAAAGTATGAGCTTTCAGGACAGGATGCCAAATGTGGGCTCTAGAGACAATAGTTTACTTTTTCTAAACTATCATTTTATTTATTTTCTTGGCCAAGCTATAGTACCATTGAAATAGATGGGTTGTTGTTTAAAAGCCTAGAACTTTGTTATTTTGTCTCTGCCACATCCTGTTGTATGAGTCTATGTCATTCTAGGTTTAGGATGCATATAGACAATAAGTATGCATCGAGTGATTCCCTCCTGCTTACACCATTCCAGGTTGCTAGGCTCCTTGTGCAGGGTCGGTGCTTTCTTTGAGTTATGAAGAAACCCAGGGAAGTCTTGTGCTTCATGGTTGGGTGGAAAAAGTGCCTTAACCACTCTCTTGGTCTTGGTTAGTGGATGATCGGAGGATCGAGGCAGCCAAGTTTAGTTATTGTATTTGACATAGATATTTGTTTTATATCATTCTTTGTATGGCTTCATTGCCAAGTTGTAAAATTGTAAAATGATTCATTATTATTTGGAAGTATTCTTGCTTTTGTAACATTGAAATAGATGTACTGTAACACCAAGTTGGGTGTATGGAACTGTATTTGTAATTCATTCTTATATATGGGCATTGGAACATTTCATGAATTCTTCCATATTATATTTAGTTATGGATAAATGGAATATGTTATTGATTGAATAATTCTTACTTTTGGAATGTGTTTAATTTCAAGTTCTATGTCTATTTTAAATTTCCGCACCTTACATTTGGTATCAGAGCGCTAGGTTCAATTCTTGGACCTATGCCTAACGATGCTTTAATGAATGTTTTCTAGAGTGACCCAGATGGATACCTGATTCACTTACTAGCATGGAGGTGGATCTCATGGTGATCCATTTGAGAGGCTGGATCAAATTGTTTCCATGTTGAATCGGCAAGAGGCTAGAATGGATGGAATAGAATAGGAAATGCGAACAGGCCAGCCGAGGGTGAATATCGGGTCAAATGAAGAGAATAGGGACATGAGGTTCGCACAAAAAATCCCAAGACTGAAAGGGACCCTAGTAATCAAGAGAAGGTGGCTGAAGAATTGGGCAAAGATCTCAAGAAGGTTACCCCACCCAAATTTAACGAAAAAATAATTGGTGATGGAGTAGAAGCTTGGATTATCGAGATGGAAAAATATTTCTCCTTGAGGAATTTATCTAGTGAAACAAAGGCTATTTAGGGAACCTATCAACTCACCGGTGACGTTACCACTTGGTGGGATAGCGAGAGGGCTGAGAAGCAGTTGTCACTTGGCAAGGTGACATGGGAGCAATTTTTGTAGATTTTTAGAAAAAGGTGGCTACCGCAGTTATATTTTGATAAGAAAATGACAGAGTTTCAGAATCTTACACAAGGTAGTATGTCGGTCACACAATATTGGGAGAAATTTTCTTATTTGCTTAAGTATGTACCTCAGTATCAGCAAGATGAAAGGTTTCAAATCCGTAAGTTCATCATGGGGCTTAGGCCTCAAATTGGATATGATGTGGATATACATAATACTTCCACGATGGACGAAGTTTTTGAGAAAGCCATTAAACAAGAACAGAAGCTGCAGCAGGTGGCTAATTACAGGAAAAGCAAAGATGCAAAGTATGGCAACAAGAAGCCTCAGGGAAATAATCAGAACAATCAAGGAAACAACAATAAGTAGATCAGGAACCTAAATAGAGGGAATAATTCCTAGGATCGTAATGAGGGCAATCAAAATAACAATAAGAGGACAAATTACAATAATAATAATAACAACAATAATAGGAAAGATGGTTCTGATAGACCTAGAGCACCCCACAGTGGATACTACACTTGCGGTGGTGAGCATTATGCCAGTGTATGTCCTCAAAGGAGTAATAACTAGAAGAATAGAAATCAGCACCACATTCATGCAACTGTAGATAACTGACAGGCGGATTTTCAGGCTACTTCTATTCAGTTCTCGAGTAAGCTTTTTGGATGCCCTGTTTCAATTTTGATAGAGATCGGTGCTACCATTTGCTTTGTAGATCCTAGTGTTTTATCTAAGATATCAGGTAGACCTAGATTCATGGCTAATTCATGGAAAGTACAATATGGAAACTAGGTAGAGAAAATAGTAAAGCAATGTCTGGCATGCAGTTAGCTTGAACTTCCAAATTTTGAGACTCTGGTCAATTTGTATGTTGCACCTTTCGGATCATATGATGTGATTCTGGGAATAAACTGGCTTTCTAAACATAAGTATGTAGTCGATTGTGTAGAGAAAATCATAAAATGTTTAAATGATCATGGTAATCAGGTTGAGATTCATGGATTCAAAAGACCCTTACAGCTCAGGCAGATTTCAGCCATGCAGTTGAAAAAGGCCAATAGAAAGGGATGTACTATTTATGCAGTAAAGGTCAGGGATCTTGACAGTTCAGAGACATTAGCTAAAGATCATCCTATTTTGAGGGAGTTCCAAGATGTCTTTCCTAATGAGCTGACTAAACTACCTCCGAAGCAAGAGTTTCATTTCTCTATAGAATTGTTACCTGGTATTGAGCTTTTATCCAAAGCCCTGTATAGAATGGACACAATGGAGTTGTATGAGTTTAAGGTACAGTTACAAGAATTGCTTAACTAGGGTTTCATTAGATCAAGTGTGTCTCCATGGGGAGCACCTGTCATATTTGTTAAGAAGGATGGCACTTTAAGATTATGCATTGACTACAGGATGTTGTATAAGGCCACCATAAAGAATAAGTATCTGCTCCCCAAGATTGATGAGTTGTTTGATCAAATGAAGGGGGTGAGAGTATTCTTGAAGATAGATTTAAGGTCAGGATACCATCAGCTTAGAATAAAGGATGAGGATATTTCAAAGACTACCTTCAGAACTAGATACAGACACTACGAGTTCACAGTGTTACCGTTTGGGCTAACTAACGCCCCGACAACTTTCATGAATCTAATGAACAATGTTTTTTGGGATTGCTTAGATGACTTTGTACTTGTTTTTCTAGATGATATACTGATATATTCCAAATCAGAGGAAGAACATGACAAACATCTAAAGATTGTCTTGCAGTGCTTGCGAGATCATAAACTCTTTGGAAAAATGTCAAAATGTACCTTCTATTAGACTGAGGTTCACTATTTGGGCCATGTCATTTCAGCTGAAGGGATAGCAGTGGACCTGGATAAGATAAAAGCAATTATGGAGTGGCCAGCACCACATAATGTGTCAGAAGTCTGAAGCTTTATGGGGCTTGCTGGCTACTACAGAAAATTTGTGAAGGGGTTCTCAACCATTGCAGCACCCATCATAGCTCTTCAGAAAAAGGGAAAGAAGTTTGAATGGACGGATAGATGTGAGCAAGCATTTCAATTATTTAAAGAAAAACTTACTTCTGCACCCATCCTAATTGTGTCGAATCCAAATGGGCACTTTACAATGATTACAGATGCATCAAGGGAAGGTGTAGGAGTAGTGCTTATGCAGGAAGGCCAAGTAGTGGCTTATGAGTCTCAAAAATTAAAGTAGCATGAGCTGAATTATGCACCTCACGATCTTGAGTTGGCTACCATAGTGCACGTACTTCAAATGTGGAGGCACTATCTGTTGGGGAAGCCTTTCGACCTAAAGATAGATCACTTAGGATTGCAATACATATTTACTCAACCTAACCTAAATGCTCAACAAAGAAGATGGTTGGAGTTCTTGAGCAAATATGATTTTGGTATTGAATATATAAAAGGAAAAGAGAATAGGGTAGCAGATGCTTTAAGTAGAAGGAGATATCTTTCCGCCATGATAATAGTGAGGTTGACCTTCAAACAGCAGGTGATGCAAGATTTGCCTAATGATGAGTTTTATGGAAGGGTGAAACAAGCCCTCCATCAGGATCCTTCGGATCACAAGTATGATGGTTATGTATTTGAGTCTGAGGGACTCTTGAGATTTCATGGATGCATGTATGTTGCAAATGTAGTAGGACTGAGAGAACTTGTGTTAGAGGAGTTTCATAATGCACCTTACTTTAGGCATCCCAGTGTAAAAAAGATGATTGAAGGACTTAAAACACTGTATTTCTAGCCTAGACTTTGGAAAGATGTAATTTCTTTTGTTGGTTGATGCTTAGAATGCCAGCAAGTTAAGGCTGAGCATATGCATCCGGCAGGGCTTCTTTACCCTCATAGGGTACCAAAATACAAATGGTAAGTTATTACTATGGATTTTATTTAGGGATTACCCATGAGCAAGACTCAATATGATGTCATCTTGGTTGTGATAGATAAACTGACGAAGGTTGCCCATTTCATTCCTGGGAACCTTAAGAATGGTTCTTTGGTGTTGGCAAGGAAATTTGTTTAGGAGATTTTCTGTTTGCATGGTGTACCTAAAACGATCATCTCAGATCATGACACATGGATGACCTCTAGATTTTGGACCACTTTGTATGCTTCCTTGGGAACAAAACTAAACTTTATTTCAGTATATCATCCTCAAATTGAGAGGGTGAACCAGGTAGTAGAGGATCTCCTCAGGATGTATTGTATGGATCAACATCATAAGTGGGAGGAGTATTTACCTTTAGTTGAATTTGCTTATAATAACTCCTTTCGCGCCTCTTTGGGTATGGCACCTTTCAAGGCTTTGTATGGTCGCAAGTGTCAGACACCTATTAGCTTGGATAGAGTGGAGGACAGAGTTGTTGTAGGACTAGAGATGTTGAGAGAGATGGAAGATCAGATGAAGCTAATTAAGGAAAAGTTGAAGCAAGCTTCAGATCGATAGAAGAGCTTTGCAGATAGAAATAGGACCTTTAGACAGTTCTTAGCAGGAGACAAGGTCTTTTTGAGGGTTCGACCACATAAGAGTTCAATATCTTTTGGAAAGGGGTCAAAGCTCGCCCCTAGATATGTTGGACTGTTTGATGTCTTGGAGGTTATTAATCCGGTTGCTTATAGGCTTTCTCTACCACCGGCTCTTTCCTGGATACATAATGTCTTCCATGTTTCTGTACTTAAGCCTTATCATCCGGATGCATCTCATATTCGTGACTGGCGTACATTGCAAGTTTAGGATCCAAGGGTGGTGCTAGTGGATCCCACCAAGATTCTGGAGTGGCACAACGTTAAGTTGTGGAACCGCAATGTGGAGTAGTATAGGGTCCAGTGGGACCAGTATTCAGTGGACAGTGCCACCTGGGAGAATGCAGAGGACATTGATAGATTATTATCTCATTTGAGACTCTAGTTTATTTTTGTTATGCATATGATAACATTTTATTTTATTATGGATATTTGATGTATAAGACTCATATGTAGATGTTTTGTTAAAAGAGATCGAGACGATGTCTCTTCCAAGTGGGGAAGGATGTCAAGTCTCAAACTTGATGCTATCTGTGATTACTATATGTGGAATTAATATATGGATAAATAAATGTGTGAGTTAGATAATTGATTGTTATTAAAAGATAAATGAATATTTATGAATGTTATATTCATGTTAGTAGTGCTTCGGCTATTTGGTTACTAATCTATTGATGGAAAATTTGAGTTTATTTAGAGTTGCAAGTTGTCGAAGACAAGAGGGTGGTTGTGGTAAAGGAGTTTAGCATCCTGGCAGGGTTGAGATCGAGGGATATCATTCACACACTTCACGTAGTGTCATATAGTTGCATAGTGAATGATTTAATAGTTTTAGATTAAAATTGCATTCTTTTATTTGAATTAAATGATCTTCTTCGTGATGCAGGAGCATCCAGTGGTGTAAGGGCAATCTTGCATCACCCAAAAAAAGATGTGTTTCAAAATTGTTGATGTTCTTTCCATTGTTTTTCAAAATTTGTGGTTCTGGTTCCATAATCACTTGAATAATGATGTAGAACTTTCAGTTTTTCCAAACTGCTAAAAATAGCAACTTGCTATTTTTAGAAAGTTTGCATTTGGGTACGGATTGAAGTGAAAATTTACAGGAAGCTTCATAATTGAAAAATAAGACCTTTGGCGAAGGAATCACGCAAAGATCATTTGCGAGCTAAAAGATATTAAAGTTTCCATTTCTTGAAAAAATGCCTGAAAATTATTCAAACTTAGGTTTGAGGCACTAAACGGCCCCGTACGGGCTCGAAAATGGCCAAAACTGGCAGAGCAGGTTCTTAGCATGTAGAGAACTCCGCAAGCTTTTCGACGCATAAAATGGTTTGTCAATCAGACACCCAGATCAAAATTTATGGCTCCCGGAAGTTGACCTATTTTTGGAGGGAGATGTAAATTTTGAAATTAGGTTGTTGGCCGCCAAAAAGGCTATTAATAACCATTTTTGGGAACCCTGGGTAGTAGGAGAGTTAAGGGGGGAAGTGTAGAGTCAAGAATAGGTGGGAAAACATAAGCCCTAGTAGATTTGGGGTCACAGATGGTAGATGATTCCAGGGTCTTGTGAGAGGAAGCTCTAATGTGTTGCAGCCTGTGGAGGGTTGATTCCTCTGATTGTATTTGAGCTTCTGTAATGTAATAAGTTGTCTAAATCAATAAAGAAAGTTCTGTTTTCTATGTGCAATCTTTGTTGTTGTGTGTTTTATGATTTACCCCTTCATCAAGTAGTATCAGAGCAAGGGTTCCTGAGTGTGTAGACAAATCATCGACCGTGAGGCAGTTTGCACCAGGACTTGAGGTTGTGGGTTTGCTGCGGAGATCAAGATGCCTCCACGAAGAAATCGTATTGGGAGGAATGCTTTGATGGAAGAGGGTTTTAGAGCCCTATAAAGGCAAATCGATGCATTGCAAGAGGAGCTACGAAGAGGGTTTGAGCCGAGAACAAGAGAAGAAAGTGAAGATGAAGCTGAAGAAGAGCTATCTGAGGAAGAACAAGAAGCTGCAGGAGATCCTGCAGAAGTTAGGTTGTTGAAGACCATTTCTAAGATTGGAAAGAGGCCCTGGATCAAATTTTCTACATATTCTAGAGATTTGAATCTGGAACAACTTATTGATTGGATCAATAACATGGAGGAGTATTTTGAGTATGAAGATGTGGAAGATCCAGATCAGGTCAAGTTTGCAAAAACAAAATTAAAGGGCCATGCCAATATTTGGTGGAAGGAGGTCCAGTCAGAGAGGAATAGAAGATGAAAAGGAAAGATCACCAGATGGGATTGGATGGTGGAGAAACTGGAGAAGCAGTTCATTCTTGTGGACTATGAGATGGAATTGTTGAAGAAGCTGCAAGGATTGAAGCAAGGCAACAAGTCTGTTAAGGAGTATACAAAAGAGTTTTATAAGATTACTATCAGAACCGGTAATGCAGAGGCCAACAAGGAGAAGGTAGCCCATTACATTAATGGGTTGAGGCCAAGTATTCAAGAGGAGTTGAGCCTGGTCAAAATGACCACCATAGAAGATACATACCAGTTTTCCCTGAAGGTGGAAGAGAAGCTGAATAAAAGATTTGATAGCAAGCAAAGGGGAAGAGGTCAAGGTGGAAGGACTGGTGGAAGACCCTATGGGGGCTGAAGTGAAGATTCAAAGAAAAGTGAAGAAGACGGCACCAATCAAAATCAAAGAGGAGATAATACCTACCGCCCTCGTGACCAAAACAATGGTGAGCAAAGAGGAAGAGGAAGAGGTAGACCTAGGAAAGGACCTCAAAGAGGAGGTTTCAGAGGAACCTGTTTCCAATGTGGAGAAGAAGAAAATCGAGCATACGAGTGTCCACAACATCAAGGAAGGACAAATAGAAGACCTGAAGGTAATGCACGAGTTACATATGTCGATGAAGATGCACAATCTGAGCGCTCTGAAGACACTGAAATTTGAGAAACCCTAGTTGTCAAAAGAACCTTGTTGAATGATGAGAAATAACCCAATCAGAGGAAGAGTTTATTCCACACAAGGTGTAAATGTAAAGGTAAGTGTTGTGATATTATTATTGATAGTGGAAGTACTGATAATCTTGTTTTAGAAGAGATGGTTGACAAGTTGAAGTTGACAAGAAGAAAGCATCCGCATCCATATCAGATTGCATGGTTGCAGAAGGACCATAGAGCTTTGGTCAATGAGCAGTGTTTAGTAAAGTTTAAGATTGGTGACTACCATGATGAGGTGATATGTGACATCATATCGATGGATGCATGTCATATGTTATTGGGAAGGTCATGACAGTATGATAGGAGCATTGTCCATGATGGCTATGCAAACACATACTTCCTAACAAAGGATGGAGTTCTTCATAAGTTGAAGCCCTTGAAGGAGGTGGAAGAAAAGGTATGTATTACTACTGGAATTTACTTGGTAGATTGTAGAAAATTTTTAGAGGGTATGAAGCATGAGTGTCATTGCTTTGCGTTGATTCCTAAGATTAGTCAAGAGAAATGTGAAGATGTACTAGTAGAAGTCTTAGAAATGTTGGAAGAGTTTCAAGATATTGTCTCTGATAATGTACCAGAAGATTTACCACCAGTGAGGAAGATAAGTCATCAAATGGATTTGATACCAGGAGCCAGTTTGTCGAATAAGGCAGCCCATAGAATGACTCCAGCAGAGAGTGAAGAGTTGAACAGATAAGTTCAGGAGTTGTTGAGGAAGGGATTGATAAGAGAGAGCCTAAGTCCATGTGCGGTACTTGCAGTACTAGCACCAAAGAAAGATGGAGAGTGGAGAATGTGTACAAACTCTCGAGCCATCAATAAGATCATGATCAAGTATAGATTTCCATTGCCCAGAATGGATGACATAGTGGACTGTTTGAGTGGAGCCAAGTACTTCACAAAGGTTGACCTAAAGAGTGGGTATCACCAAATCTATATCAAAGAAGGAGACAAGTGGAAGATAGCCTTCAAGACAAAGGAAGGTTTGTATGAGTGGTTAGTCATGCCATTTGCACTAACCAATGCACTGAGCACATTCATGTGGCTCATGAACGAGGTACTGAAAGAATTTTTGGGAAGTTTTGTTATTGTTTATTTGGATGATATTTTGATTTTCAGTAAGACTTGGGATGAGCATATTATGCATATCAGAAGAGTTTTGGAGAAGCTGAGGGAGGAGAAGTTGTTGATCAATCTGAAGAAATGTAGCTTTGCAAAGGAGTTGGTATACCTAAGATTTTTTGTCTCAGAGGAAGGTCTCAAGATGGACCCAGAGAAGGTGAGGGCTATCATTGAATGGCTTACACCAAGGAGTGCTTCCGAGGTAAGATCTTTTCATGGTTTGACAAGTTTTTACAGAAAGTTTATTAGGAATTTTAGTAGCATTTGTGCACCCCTAACTAAGACAATGAGAGGGGATAGAAAAGAGTTTAGATGGAATAAAGGAGCAAACAAAAGCTTTGATATATTAAAGCAAAAAATCATAGAGCAACCTATTTTGGCACTTCCAGATTTCAATAAAGTATTTCAGGTAGATTGTGATGCTAGTGGCAGTGCTATAGGAGCTGTTCTGAGTCAAGAAGGTAAGCCCATTGCCTATTTTAGTGAGAAGCTTAATGATGCCAAGAAAAAGTATTATGTTTATGATCAAGAGTTTTATGCAATAGTTCAGGCTTTGAAGAAATGGAGACATTATTTATTGCCAAAGGAGTTTGTTTTATATACTGATCATTAGGCTTTGTAGTATCTTAATAGTCAAGGAAAGTTGAACCAGAGGCACTTAAAATGGGTTGAGTTTTTGCAGAGCTATACTTTTATTTTGAAGCATAGGAGTGGGAAGTCCAACAGAGTTGCAGATGTCTTGAGCAGAAGGCAAAATTTGTTGACAGAAATGAAGATAGAGGTTGTTGGGTTCAATGAGCTCAAAAGTTTATATCCTGAGGATCTAGATTTTGCAGAGGCCTAGAAAGCTTGTTTGGAACCTGTTACTTTGGACATGACAAAATGATTGGATTTCATAATCCAAGATGGCATGTTGTTTAGAGGAAGCTAGTTGTGCATTCCAAGGAGTTCCATGAGAGAGAACCTAATTAAGGAGAAGCATAGTGGAGGATTGGCTGGACACTTTGGTCAAGATAAGACCATTGCTATTGTTGGTGAAAATTATTATTGGCCACAGTTGCAGTAGGATGTGAGGAAATTTGTGCAGAGTTACAGAGTATGTTAGATGGCAAAAGGAGCAAGTCAGAACACAGGTCTATATCAGCCATTACCTATACCAGAGAAGCCATGGGATGATATCAATATGGATTTTGTTCTTGGTTTACCAAGAACACAGAGAGGACATGATTCCATTTTTGTGGTGGTGGACAGATTCTAGAAGATGGCACATTTTATTCCTTGCAAGAAGACCAATGATGCTTTTCATATTGCAGAGTTATTTTTCAGGGAGGTGGTGAGATTACACGGTCTACCAAAGAGCATAGTTTTAGATTGAGATACCAAGTTTGTTGGTTGTTTCTAGAGGACATTGTGGAAGAAGTTGAAGATAGATTTGAAGTTCAGTTCTACACACCATCCATAGACTGATGGATAGACTGAAGTGGTGAATAGGAGTTTGGGTAACCTGCTACGATGCTTAGTAGGAGATAAGCCCAAGGGATGGGATTTGATTTTACCACAGACAGAATTTGCTTATAACAATTTTGTCAATAGGAGTACTGGTAAATCACCATTCCAGATTGTATATGGGAATAGTCCAAGAAATGCTTCAGAGTTAAGGAATCTGGACAAAGGAGAAAATACAAGTGCCGAGGCTGAAGACTTTGTAGAACACATGAAGAGGTGAAAAATCACATTAATAAGATGAATATTCAGTACAAGGCTAAGGCAGATTAGAAGAGGAGATATAAGGAATTCCAGGTAGGAGATGAAGTCATGGTTCACTTGAGAAAAGAAAGGTTCCCAATTGGAACATACAATAAGCTGAAAATGAAGAAATTTGGGCCATGCAAAATTTTAAAGAAACATGATTTAGGAAATGCATATGAGGTGGAGCTGCCAAGTGAGATCAACATTTCCCCTATTTTCAACATTGTTGATTTATCAGAATATCATGAAGGTGGAACAGAGGATAGACCAACATAGGAACAGTGGAGTATTCTGGCATCTACTTCAACAGAGGAGATAGAAGAGATCTTGGATAGCTGTGTGAGAAGAAGTACTCGAAACAGGCAATATGAAGAATACTTGGTGAAATGGAAAGGAAGGCCTATTGAAGATTCTTTTTAGTTGTCTAAGGTAGAGGTTGACCGTTTGGGTTTTCCTCACACAAACACTTGAGATGTGACAGGGTGACTTCTCAAATTACCTTGGGTGTTTGATGCAGGAGCATCTAGTGGTGTAAGGGCAATCTTGCATCACCCAAAAAAAGATGTGTTTCAAAATTTTTGATGTTCTTTCCATTTTTTTTCAAAATTTGTGGTTCTGGGTCCATAATCGCTTGAATAATGATAGAACTTTTAGTTTTTCTAAACTGCTAAAAATATCAACCTACTATTTTTAGAAAGTTTGCATTTGGGCAGGAATTGAAGTAAAAATTTACAGGAAGCTTCATAACTAAAAAATAAGACCTTTGGCAAAGGAATCACACAAAGATCATTTACGAACTGAAAGATATTAAAGTTTTCATTTCTTGAAAAATGCCTAAAAATGATTCAAACTCAGGTTTGAGGCACTAAACAGTCCCGTACAGGCCCAAAAATGGCCAGAACTAGCAAATCAAGTTTTAGGGCGTAGAGCACTCCATGCGCTTTCTGACGCATAAAACGGTTCGTCAATCGGACACCCGGATCAAAAGTTATGGCTCCCGGAAGTTGACCTATTTTTGGAGGGAGATGCAAATTTCAAAATTAGGTTGTTGGTCGCCAAAAAGGCTATTAATAACCATTTTTGGGAACCCTGGGAAGTAGGAGAGTTAAGGGGGGAAGTGTAGAGTGAAGAATAGGTGGGAAAATAGAAACCCTAGCAGATTTGGGGTCATAGATGGCAGATGATTCTAGGGTCTTGTGAGAGGACGCTGTAATGTGTTGCAGCCTATGGAGGGTTGATTCCTTTGATTGTATTTGAGCTTTTGTAATGTAATAAGTTGTCCAAATCAATAAAGAAAGTTTTATTTTCTGTATGCAATCTCTGTTGTGTGTTTTATGATTTACTCCATCCATCAATTTGTATGGTTAGTTAATGATGATTTATTTAAAAATTATTTAATTGAATTGTTATTTAATATTGTGAATGCTTTGGGAATAGAATAAATAAATCAGTTATTTAATTTGTTTTAATAGAGAATACATATATCTATTTTAATTTTGTAAATGCATTATGATAAATATGTAGATTATTTTAATAGTATTGAAACTAGAAATAGAATAAAACTTGATTTTTGAGAATAAAAACAAGAAAGAAAGAAAACTAGAAAAACAATAGAAAATTAAAGAAAGCAAAAGTATATTTAGAAGAAAAACAATAAAAAGAGGAGAGATATATTTTCATTCTTGAAAAGAAGGAAAAATTCATTCTCATCACGGTTCAAAAAAAAGAAATAATGATCTGAGAATTAAAAAGATAGAGGAAGGAATTTAGGAAAATAGTGAGAACAATCAGCTTTGGAAGCTTCGGAAAGACTATGGGATTCAAGCTTTTCAAACTGGGGGGTAGTGAGTGAATTACAGGTTTTTATTTGATCTATGATTTCTAATTGTGTTTGTGTGTGTATTCTGTGTGTGAACAAGAACTCTGTATTCTTTGTGTGTTAAAATATGATTTCTAAATTCTTTCTATTCATATGAAAAGAAAAATGAAAACCTATGACTGTAAATTTCTTTGCTATTGTGTAATTTTTCTGAGAAATATCATATATAACTCAACAACTATGCATATATATATACACATATCAATTTGTAGATATGAGTAAAATAGAACATTTCTGCATACTGAAAAATAGAGATTATTGTTTGATCAATAGAGAACTTAAGTTTGTTTTCATTGAATATTTAAGAAGAAACCACAGTGGGTCATGATATCCATATGAGTCGTAGACCTAAGGGGACTGCGACCCATATGGGGATCACGCCCTATAAAAATTGCTAAAAGAATTCAATAAACCTAGATCCACGGCTTCCTCTGTTTTATTGTTACCTTGAAAGTGAAAAAGACTTTAGTCCACAGTAATAAATGGCTTTCAAATGTTGTGTAATGCATTTAGCATCATTTTCTAGTCGCCATACCATAGAAGGGTGTGGGGAGGGTGTCGACCCTCCCCACACCCTTAAAGCCTGTGGGGATGGCCGACGCCATCCCCACAAATTATAAACTATAAGTTATGTAATACATATAACATATATATTGTTTAGGTCGTCGGCCTCCCTAGCACAGATCGCACTATCTCTAAAATTTAATCCGCTAAATATAAATTTTAATTCACTATTATGAATTTTATTCACTGTCTATCAGTCACATAAATCGCTATTGATAAAATGTGATATATATATACACGGTTCTGTATATTCATCAAACAAATAATTTATATTTTGAGTTTTTATAATTAGAGTATATTTTTCTGTATAATAATTTTTACTTCCAGCCAGTTCATTTATATTGAATATATATATATATATATATATATATATATATATATATATATATATATATATATATATATATATATATATATATGTTTTTGGAAAAGTATTTCCAGTTTATAATATATTTCTGGTTTAGAAGCAAAACTATAGCCTTTACAATTAATAGGCAAAATAGATGAAATCAAATGAAATAATTGCTTTATTTGTCAAATACTTGAAATGTGAATGAGATTGTATAAAAACATTGGATAGATTATATAATCCATTGAAAATCGTTTTATTTTAGATAAACTGTAAACCCAGAAATAGAAACAAATGGATTGAAGTAAACTATATTGTTTTTCCGTAGAGAATATTTTGATGAAAATGGTATTATTATTTAGACTTATTGAATATGAGTTTCTGGTATGAAAATAAGTGTTCTTTTGAGATTTATTTTGTTTACCAAATTGAAATTACCTATTTTACCTAGAAAATGTCTTGCCTTGAGAAATTAACATAAAACCATTGGAAAAGTGTAAACTTATTCAACAGGCAAACTAGAGAATTCAATTGAATGAAGAAAACTGTACTAGAATGGATAATCTTGATTGTGGATAAATACACTTAGAAAATTGTTCTATGTTTTGTTTGTTTTGGTAAAGTATGAGCTTTTGGGATAGGATGCCAAATGTGGGCTCCAGAGACGATAGTTTACTTTTTCTAAACTATCATTTTATTTATTTGCTTGGCCAAGCTATAGTACCATTGAAATAGATGGGTTGTTGTTTAAAAGCCTAGAACTTTGTTATTTTGTCTCTGCCACATCCTGTTGCAAAAGTCTATGTCATTCTAGGTTTAGGATGCATACAGGCAACAGGTACGCATCGAGTGATTCCCTCCTGTCAAATACTTGAAATGTGAATGAGATGGTATAAAAATATTGGATAGATTATATAATCCATTGAAAATCATTTTATTTTAGACAAACTGTAAACCCAGAAATAGAAACAAATGGATTGAAGTAAACTATATTATTTTTCCGTAGAGAATATTTTGATGAAAATGGTATTATTATTTAGACTTATTGAATATGAGTTTCTTGTATGAAAATAAGTGTTCTTTTGAGATTTATTTTGTTTACCAAATTGAAATTACCTATTTTACCTAGAAAATGTCTTGCCTTGAGAAATTGACATAAAACCATTGGAAAAGTGTAAACTTATTCAATAAGAAAACTAGAGAATTCAATTGAATGAAGAAAACTGTACTAGAATGGATAATCTTGATTGTGGATAAATACACTTAGAAAATTGTTCTATGTTTTATTTGTTTTGGTAAAGTATGAGCTTTCGGGACAGGATGCCAAATGTGGGCTCCAGAGATGATAGTTTACTTTTTCTAAACTATCATTTTATTTATTTGCTTGGCCAAGCTATAGTACCATTGAAATAGATGGGTTGTTGTTTAAAAGCCTAGAACTTTGTTATTTTGTCTCTGCCATATCCTGTTGCAAGAGTCTATGTCATTCTAGGTTTAGGATGCACATAGGCAACAGGCACGCATCGAGTGATTCCCTCCTGCTTACACCGTCTCGGGTTGCTAGGCTCCTTGTACAAGGTCGGTGCTTTCTTCGAATTATGAAGAAACTCGCGGAAGTCTTGTGCTTTGTGGTTGGGTGGAAAAAGTGCCTTAACCACTGTCTTGGTCTTGGTTAGCGGATGATCGGAGGATTGAGGCAGCCAAGTTCAGTTATTGTATTTGACATGGATATTTGTTTTATATTATTCTTTGTATGGCTTCATTGCCAGGTTGTAAAATTGTAAAATGATTCATTATTATTTGGAAGTAGTGTTCCTTTTGTAAAATTGAAATAGATGCACTGTAACGCCAAGTTGAGTGTATGGAACTGTATTTGTAATTCATTCTTATATATGGGCATTGGAACATTTCATGAATTCCTCCATATTATATTTAGTTATGGATAAATGGAATCTATTATCAATTGAATAATTCCTACTTTTGGAATATATTTAATTTCAAGTTCTATGTTTAGTTGTTAAATTTTTGCACCTTATGGGGCTAATTTGTCCATTGTATGAACTGTCATTATATTTATTGCTCCTCCCAAATCAACCAAAACATTTGAAATTTCTACCCCTGAGATGTAAACAGTTATGACAGGGTTTCTAGGGTCTCCATATTTTGGGAGGAGCATTTCTCCCATTAGGAGGTCTACGACTTTTCCTTCCACCTGGATGGTGGAGGAAAAGTTTTTCTTTCTACCCTGGGTCTTAACACAATGTTGTTTGATGAATTGGTTCAGTTTAGGCACATCTCTGATTTCTTGTAGGAGCAGAATTTCAATGTTTAGTTGTCTAATTTCTTGTAAAAGTTTTGATTCCAAGGTAGATTGGACTTGTTTTTGTAAGACCTTTTTCTGAGGGACATGTTGTTTAAGCCGTTCTGGGTATGGTGCTAGTCTTTCCATCTCTGAAGCATCTCCGAAGTTCTTATTAGGAATGTTTCTAGGGGTGTTCTTCAGAGTCATTCCTTTAGGAGGAACTCCAGAGTCATCCAAGGATGACTTTTTTAGCACTGTTTCTATAGTAATCTCCTCTAGAAGTTGAGTTGATGGATTTTTAGGTTCCTCATCATTGGTTACTTCAACTATAGTTGGAGATGGTCTTGGAAGTGCTTTCCCAAAACACAGTTGGAGATTATTGGAATATATAGCATTAATACCATCCATGTTTTCTTGTTCTGTCATGTAAACAGTTGCTCCCTTCTTATTTCGTGGGTTTGGTATAGGTTGAGTTGGTAAGGGTGGTTGGCTAACTGGTTCGTTTTGTGACTGACCTTGTGTGTTGGGGGTCCAGTTGAAAGGAAGCTAGGTGTGCGGAAATGCTTCCTACACTAATCTATTAAGGAGAGGGCTATGCAAATTCAAATTTATCCTAACTATTATAGCGATGTTAAACCATTAACATGAGATATAGCAGAAAAACACAAGAACCAAAAAGTAGATAGAAGAAGAGAGACAGATTTACGGTGGGGAAAACCCTTATCAGGTGAAAAACCCCACACTCAGAAACCTGCATAATGTGTTGGCAAGAGACACATTGTAGCTTCATGAGTGTTGTCATTGATGGCAACAAAGCTCATCCCACCCATCTGTAGGACATGGTGTGCTTATACTAGAAGTCAGATTGAAGAGTGTTATGGTCCGGTGACCAAGAACAGAGTATGCAGCAAGGTCCGACAATCAGATCTGGATCTCTCAGAGGGAGTACCTATGTAAAGTGTGGAATTGGGGAAGTCAAGAGGAGTACCTTGACTGATAGATTCCAGGGATTGAGCCTCCGGTAATGAAAGAGTAAAGAGATATGAGCACCTAAGTATTGGGTTCCTGTTTAGCAGAGTAAACTGAGGAAGAACTGACCGGCAGAGCATTAGACCTTAATCCGGATGAGATATTGATGGTGATCAAGCTTACTAAGGTATCATTCATGATTGACCGACATGATTGATGACTTCTATGAGCATCTCTTTGATTCGCATCACTTGATAAGCAAGGATTCAGCCGACAGACCAAGAGTTTGGGAAAATAGTAAGTATTCTAGATGTCGACTAGAAAGTGGATGAAATCCTTGGTGCAGATATATATACCAGATTGATTTCGGTATGAAGTGTGTTGAGTGTGTTGTGGTGTGTGAAGAAAAGCAGAAGTGCAGTGTGGAGGTAGTAAGTTAGGTCCGGTATGTGACAGGACAACAACGCCAAAGAAGAGAAAGAATGAAGTGCAGTAGATCAGTGTACTGAGCCTCACCGGAATTGAACTCCAGCATATGTGGATGCTTCTCATTAGTTCAAGTATCTTGTTACTCTCTTTATTACTCATAGACAGTGAGTCTCTTGTAGGCAATGAGCCTCTTGTGAGCAATGTGCTCGGGCAGTGAGCCCTAACTGGCAAGTGCCATTTTGTATTTCTATTCTTCTAACAAAGAATACATTCTTGGGTTAGTCACCCCGTGGTTTTTCCCTTAACAATGTTTTCCACATCAAAATCATTGTGTTATGTGTTTTGACTTTGTTTCTGCTTTCATGATTATGGATGCTTATTTTCTTTGATGCTACACTAGTTGTTAAAGACAAACATAAAGTTAAATTAATTAAGATAACTAATTCACCCCCCCCCCTTCTCAGTTATCAATAATTGGTATCAGAGCTAAGTTCCTCCAAATAGAGCCTAACAGCTTGAGGAAGATCTGGTAATTCAAATGGATGTGTATGGTATGAGGGAACAAGTCTGCCCTAGATGATCTTGAGCAATCTAACTCTAAAGTCAATGAATTGAAGGAAAGACTCAAATAGACTGATGATTTCATAAATGAACTAAAAGGGAAACTGAGTATCTCTATGAAAAAGAGAAAGGATCTACTTCAACAATTGGAAAGTCAAGGCGAAGCCAATGATACAAATGAAGATCTGAAGGAGAAAACCAAGTTATGTGAAAAGTTATCAAAAGAGGTAATTATGGTAAGACATGAAATGGAATCAGGAGTTATGAAATTCACCCAAGAAATTGAAGAGAAAAGAAAAACTGAAGATGATCTAAGACAATCTCTCAAGGAGAAATCAGAAGACTACCACAAAATGGATAGAATAATCAGGCATCTAGAATATGATCTTGAAGAAGCTAGAGATAATGAAGAACAACTTGAGAATCAGATTGACACTCTTAAAAGGGATCTTCAAACAACAAATGAATACAAAGAGAAATTCAAGATAAGCTCTGCTCAACTTGAAGTTCTTCTTCAAAGCCAAAAGAGGGTAGATGACAAGCAAGGCTTGGGGTATGAAAAAGGTGAAAGCTTCGGATCTGGTCAGAAGAACTCCAGATCAGAAAATCCAAGAAACAGGCCTAGAAGACCTCCGGTAAGGCAACCAAATGATTAAAGATATGCTTCCTTCAATGGTTACTGCCACAATTGCAATAACTTTGGTCATAAAGCAAATTAGTGCAGAAGAAGAATGAATCAGACTAATTCATCCTTCTCTGGACAGTGCTTTAATTGCAAAAGGTATGGTCACAAAACTCATGAATGCAGAAATATGCAAATGAACAATTCATTCAATGGTAGATGTTTTGCATGCAATAGAATGGGACATATGGCTAATCAGTGTAGATCAAGAGGATATCAGTCAAATATGCAAAGAAATGTTGTTTGTTACAATTGCAATAGATCTGGTCATATTGCCAAATTATGTAGAAGTAAGAATTAGGACAAAAAGGGTTCGGTGCATCATAGTCAAAACCAAGACAAAGGAAAAGGAAAAGTGAATGCGGATGAAATTCAAAGAGAGATGAACAAGATATGGGTAAAGAGAAGCACAAAAAATGATGGGGATGGATCCGCACTAGAATCTGGTGCTGATATTCCTTCTAGAAACTAAATAGAAGAGCTCTGGCTCAGGGGGAGTAACAAAAGAAAAACATTTTCCCCCAGCCAATCAATAGGTGCCTGAAAGTGGCACATGAAAGGTTGCAGACTAAAAGGGCTCTCAGAGAAACATCTAAATGACCCTTTGGGAAGATATGGAAGATCTGAAATGAATTTGAAGAGGTTAATCATCTAAGATTAATCTAGTTTAACATTCATCTGGTAAGAACATGTTTTTCACAGTTAGATCCGGTATGATTCAAATTTGAGGTATCTTGATCTGCGGATATATCAAATGTTTGGAGAAAGGAAGATAGATTGTCATCAATCACCGAGAATAACTCTAAATGTATCTCAGTGATTTGGAAAAGATCCTTCTCAGAACAAGGAGAACAAGGCAACTAGAATAACTTAAGTTGCGCATTTAATGTAATAAGGAATTAGGGTTTGCTTAGAGATAAAAGGGTTTATTTTCTTGTCACTTGTACATTTTCACTCGAGAAGAAGAGAAAAAGAGCTCTACAAACAAATTATCTCAAGCCTCTCAAAGATCAACCACAGAAGACAATTCTTCTAGCAATCTGATCCAGCTCATTCCGTGAAACCTAGAAGCATAAAAAGGTATTCTTCGCTCTTGATCAAACTCTCTCTCTCTGAATCTTTAAGATGGCTACTCTGAATATTGTAAAGATTTCTAATAGGCCTCGCCCAAAATTTAAGAAACATCCCTACAAATCTCTAGAAGTGGATCCCTTAGGGGCATTTTCTAGCATTCCGCATGGGGTTTTGCATGTTGAAGACGTTAGGGCATATGTTCATGCAAACATTGCAGATTTTGGGGAATCCAAGTTGATAGATATCTATCACAATCAGTTAATAGATGACTTATTTGAACTCAAACCACAGTATAAGGCTATCCAGGACAAACATTTTGCACAATGCATTCATTTCCTCTATTTTATAGAAGATGAATGGGTCCGATATGTTCTAAGTAGAATGCATGATAACTTTATATGGTTGACAAGGCCATTCAAGATAACCAAGGATGCCATTAGGGCAGTTACCGGATTACACTCATCCGGTGGGATACCTGGTCTCAAATCTGTCAAGAATCAGATAGTGAGTGAGGCAATCGGATCAAAATTTGACAAGAGAGCAATGACAATTGAAGATATCACTGATCTGGATATCAAATTTGCATCCATGATAATTGGTTACAAGATATATCACTCCAGTAGGGAAAATTCAGTACCTAAAATTGTAATTTATACAGCTTATCAGATGCTAAAAGAAAATGCTGACTATGATCTTTGTGAACTTCTTCTAAGCCAACTATTGGAGAACCTACAAAAGATCAAAAAGGACAAGAAGAACTCATTCAAGTATGGTGGGCTGATATTATGTTTATTCTTCTACTTGATGAATGAGCTTCCCGGATCCAGTGGTTGGGTATGGCAAAATGATAGACCTATAGCCATTCAAATAAGAGATTATATACATGGGCTTGGTGATGCCAAGGCACAAAATACAACACTCTGGGGCTATTTCAAGAACTTTCAGAGTATGATGCAAGCAAGAGAGAGAATTCCCCAATCTCTAGTTGAAAAGTATAAGGATATAGTATGCTTTATGGTAGAAATTGATCAATGCCTAATGGAGGTAGTAGAGCCAAGGACAGTCTGGATCATGCCAATGGGGTATGAAGTAGATGAGAAAATTGTAGAGCTACATGTTCAACATATGCTTAGTCAACCCAAGGATCCTAAGGCAGAAAGGTTTGGAACCTTTGAAGAGCTAAGTGCGAAGATCCATGTGGAGCTTAGACAACCAGAGATGAAGAGAAAAGTGAGAAAAGAAGTAGAGAATGTTGCCAAAAGGCATGGCATATCAAAAGAGGCACGTGATGCAAACAGAGAGAAGATGGACAGGGAAGAGAAAGAAAATGCAGAAAAGGAGAGTACTCTGGTAGAAACCCCCTCCCGAACCATATCCTCTAAGAGCTCTGCACCTGCCATTGCTAAGAGCTCAAAGGCATCAAAACCGGAAGCAAAATCATCTGGTAAAGGAGAAAAGAGAACTAAGACAAAGGCTACAAGATCATACACAAGCCTCAAAGATGATGAAGAGACAGAATCTGATGAAGAGATCAAGAAGATGAAGAAGAATAAGAAAGTATCCAGAGAATCCTCTACCGGTCTAGACAAGGAAGAAGAAAAGACATATAAAAGTGTTGAGAAGCCTACTCTTGATGATATCATCAAGGCAATTATTGTGGATGGAAACCTAAAAACATTAACAAAATTCTATGATGAATGTAGTGAAGCTGACCAGAAGATCCTGCAAGATGCCACAGTCAGGTATTTGAATATCTACAACAAAGCTTTCATCGAAATCATATCCCTAATTCCTAAAAGCCTTGAGAAGGAACTTGAAATCAGAAAGAATAATGCTAAAGCAAAGGATATGGAGATCCGTGAATAGATAGCTATTCAGCTCTATCCTTCCATCACTCCTAAGAAAAAGAATATGATCTTCAAAGATTGCAAGGATGAGTTCCGGAGCAAAGCTAGGATGAATCAGCTTATGCTTGGAGAAACTCACAAGGTGGCAAAAGAAACAGAAGACATCCTCCAGAATGCATACAAAGGATTCAATATTCCTATTATAGAGGACTTAGGTGATGATCCCTCTGCCATAGATGACATAGAAGAATCTACTGAGACAATGGCAGAAGAGGCAAAGGAGACAAGTGAAGAGAAAGCTAAAGACTTAGATTCCTCTGCTCCGGAAGAGGAAGTTCATGAAGAAGAAGACACCTCTCTTCTGGATCCTCCTTCTTACTCTGGAATTGAAGGAGAAGAAAGAAAAGAAGAGAGCATCAGTCAAGAAGAACAAGTAAAGGGAAGCGAAGAAGGTCAAACAGAAAAGACCATAGATGACAGTGCTAAGGCTATAGAAGGGGAGAAAACTCTGTCTCTGAAAAGAGACACAGCAGAAGTAGTTAAAGATTTCTTGACCAAAGAGATGATGGAATTTGATGAACTGGAACTGCTTCAAGGTCCATTCAATTTTGACTCCCTCTCCCCGATTCAAACCATGAAGCTAGCATCCTTCATTCAAGCAAAGGCAAAAGAAAAACTCTTGAAATCTCACATAGAAGACTGCGAGCTCATAGAAGCTACACCGGTGTATTGGAGAAGATCATGTCATCCTTCCAAAAGGAATCTTCGGCCTCCACATCTGGTAATCTAAAGTCTCTTGTAAATTCTGTTCATATGCATTTTGATTCCTTAGAGAAGTCAGCAGAAGAAAAGGTCCAGAAGGAGTTTTTGGGAAAAAGATTCTCCAAAGTGCAGGGTCTAATAACAAATGATAGGAGAGTTATGGATATTGGAATAAAGAGCTTGGAAAATGCTCTTAAAGATGGCAGAGATATCTATAAATTTGTTTATCCTGGCCTAAAGTGACCAAGGATATTGAGAAGAAAGTAAAAGAGCAAGAGGATAAACTATTAAGTTTATCTCAAAGTTTTGATCCTCTCTCCTCCTCCATAGTAAATCAAGAGTGTAAGACTATTGCAATTATAGATGAAATAAAGAAGCTTGAGAAGGAGAAGAAAAATAGAATAAACAGGTTGAGTAAACTTAGAGGGATCATCATCCCTAAGTTAGAGGTCATGCATGAGACCCTAACTGATGCTCAGGCCGCAGCCCAGACCAATGATCCGACAGATCTTAAGAAGGCAGAAGCGTTTGCATTCTTGTTGAGTGGTCACATCTCAATTTTGGACAGGATGAAGCAGAGTTGGGCTACAGAAGTTATACAGTTGAAAAATACTTTTGTAGACATACTTAAGTACATGTAAGTACAACTTATATATACACTTATGCGGATATGTATAGATTGTTTTTCTTGAAAATTTTGGTGTACGGACCCTACCCTTTGCCATTGATGTCAAAGGGGGAGTGAGGAGTAGTGAAAAATGTGGAATCTAGCTAAGGGGGAGCTCCGGTAAAGTGTACATTAGAATAGAGCATCAGCTAAGGGGCAGTGTAGTCTGACACTTAGTCATTTTTCACTAAGTGTTGCCATCAATGCCAAAGGGGGAGATTGTTGGCAAGAGACACATTGTAGCTTCATGAGTGTTGTCATTGATGGCAACAAATCTCATCCCACCCATCCATAGAACATGGTGTGCTTATACCGGAAGTCAGATTGAAGAGTGTTATGGTCCGGTGACCAAGAACAGAGTATGCAGCAAGGTCCGACAATCAGGTCCGGATCTCTCAGAGGGAGTATCTATGTAAAGTGTGGACTTGGGAAAGTCAAGAGGAGTACCTTGACTGATAGATTCCAGGGATTGAGCCTCCGGTAATGAAAGAGTAAAGAGATATGAGCACCTAAGTATTGGGTTCCTGTTTAGCAGAGTAAACTAAGGAAGAACTGACTAGCAGAGCATTAGACCTTAATCTGAATGAGATATTGATGGTGATCAAGCTTACTAAGGTATCATTCATGATTGACTGACATGATTGATGACTTCTATGAGCATCTCTTTGATTCGCATCACTTGATAAACAAGGATTCAGCTGACAGACCAAGAGTTTGGAAAAATAGTAAGTATTCTGGATGCCGACTAGAAAGTGGATGAAATCCTTGGTGAGGATATATATACCAGATTGATTTCAGTATGAAGTGTGTTGAGTGTGTTGTGGTGTGCAAATGAAAGTAGAAGTGGAGTGTGGAGGTAGTAAGGTAGGTCTGGTATGTGACAGGACAACATCACCAAAGAAGAGAAAGAATGAAGTGCAATAGATTAGTATATTGAGCCTAACCGGAATAGAACTCTAGCATATGTGGATGCTTCTCATCAGCTCAAGCATCTTGTTACTCTCTTTATTACTCATAGACAGTGAGTCTCTTGTAGGCAGTGAGCCTCTTGTGAGCAGTGTGCTCGGGCAATGAGCCCTAATTGGCAAGTGCCATTTTGTATTTCTATTCTTCTAACATAGAATACATTCTTGGGTTAGTCACCCTGTGGTTTTTCCCTTAACAGGGTTTTCCATGTCAAAATCATTCTGTTATGTGTTTTGACTTTGTTTCTACTTTTATGATTATGGATGTTTATTTGCTTTGATTCTACACTAGTTGTTAAAGACAAACAAAGTTAAATTAATTAAGATAATTGATCACCCCCCCTCTTAGTTATCAACACAATGTATTAACAAATCTAATAGTACCCGTAAACCTACGATACAAACTCCATCTCCAAGCACCTGTTTAAATAGAACATACAAGGCAATTTTGGACCTTTCTTGGATGGGCATCCAACATGGCATCTTGTACCAAAACCCATGCCTAGGGACACTTGGTCAACATTGTAGAATGTGTCTGACACTTGTCTACAGCTCCCATCCCAAAGAGGTCACCTATTTCCAAAATGGGCTATGGCAAGTGCTCTTATGACACTTACGACCGTCATAGAATCTGTCATAGCAGTTACAACTTACAGCTGTAAGAGAATACACATGCTATAAATAGCATATTCTCTTACAACATGTCATATTCAACTTTAGGGTGCCCAAATATGACTCATTCAAAGATGCTAGATGACACATGTCATTACCTGTCTTACAACCTTCTATTCTCGACTCTTACATGTCATAGATTCGTCATAGGAATCCGTCATAACCGTTTCAGTCAAACATTCCTTACACAACATAGAAGATGCCAACACATGGCAGAATATTCCTACCATTAAGTGGGACGCCTATCTCCTCATGTGAGGACAAAATAACAAGTTGTCATAATCCATGTAGGATTGACACATCACCGTGCCACATCCCACAATATGACAAAGTGGAATTTCTAATTATTTACAACATAGGCAATTGAATAATAAATACAAACATTAGAAATGTAGAGAAATACCAAGGTTGAGACACCTTAATTCCCAACATTCTCCCACTTGTCGAACACCTTGTAAGAGCCAATAGAAAAATAGGATTTAACTGCTATAGGCCGAGAGGCCCATAGACTCTGAACACCATCTGAACTTCTCTGTGCCCACTGGTTTCGTCAACGCATCGACAACATTCTTCAAAGTATCAACCTTCTCCAAATTTACCTTTCCATCCTCAACCATGTCCCTCACAAAGTGAAATTGAACATCAATGTGCTTGGTTCTAGCATGGAAAGTTAGATTCTTTGCAAGGCAAATTGCACTCTAACTGTCACAACTGATCGTGATCTGACCTGGATCAACACCAATATCAGAACACAATCTCTTAAGCCAAATGGCTTCCTTACAAGCATGAGTTGCTACCATATACTTAGCTTCTGTCGTGGACAAAGCAACAATAGGTTGTCGCTTACTCATCCAACTAATAGCACCACCAAACAGTGTAAAAACATAAGCACTGGTGGATCTCCTGCTGTCAATGTCACCTGCCCAATCTGAATCCACAAATCCACGAATATCAACAGAATGAGGAGGTCCTGAAACATTACCATGATAGCAAATGGAGTACTCGGAAGTACCCCTCAAATATTTTAACACTCGCTTAACTGCATCCCAATGAACCTGTCCAGGATTAGCCATAAATCGACTAAGGACTCCCACTGCTTGGGCAATGTCTGGTCTTGTGCAGACCATAGCATACATCAAACTGCCAACAACACTAGCATAAGGTACTCTGCTCATGTCCTCCACCTCACTAGGAGATTTTGGACAATCCTCAACAGACAACTTTGTCCCCAAAGAAATGGGAACACACAATGGTCTACACTCTGCCATGCTGAATCTGTCCAACACGGACTTCGCATACTTACTTTGGCTTAACCAAAGTTTTCTGTTGGTTCTGTCTCTTCTTATTTCCATTCCTAGAATGTACCTGGCTGCCCCTAAATCTTTCATTTCAAACTGAGCTGACAACTGAGATTTAAAATTAGAAATCATATTCCTACCCTTCCCAATGAGCAACATATCATCAACATACAGTGCAACAATAAGAATACGATCACCATCAAATTTATAATACACACATTGATCCGATTTCAATCTCATGAATCTAATTAACAACACAAAGGCATCAAACTTCAAGTACCATCTCCTAGGGGATTGCTTCAAACCATACAAAGACTTCTTAAGTTTGCAAACCAAATTTTCTTTACCTTTCACCATGTAATGCTCTGGCTGTGACATGTAGATTTCTTCCTCCAAGTCACCATGAAGGAAAGTTGTCTTCACATCCATCTGTTCTACCTCCAAGTCATACGCTGTTGTGAGAGACAACAGGAATCGAATGGATGTCAGCTTTGCAATAGGAGAGAAGATCTCACCATAATCTATACCCTCCACTTGTGAATACCCCTTCGCAACCAATCTAGCCTTATACTTCTCAATACTGCCATCTGCACCAATCTTCTTCTTGAACACCCATTTGCATCCAATGGGTTTCCGTCCAGGAGGCAAAGGCACCAAGTCCCAAGTTTGATTCTTTTCCAAAGAATCCATTTCTTCCTCCATGGCCTCCATCCAGGAACCTGCATCCTTCATATCCAAAGCCTCTGATATAGTTCTAGGTTCATCACTGTTAGTGATTAAAGCATAAGCACAACTAGAATCAAGCAATATAAAACCAAACCTTTCAGGTTGCTTCCTTATCCGTGTAGACCTCCTCAAGAGCTAAGGTTGAGGTTTAGCTTCTTCATCTGAGATTTTAGAGTTGCTAGAGCTCTCCTCATCATCAGGTCCAACATTATCTTTCTATTCAGTCTTCTCAGGGGTGAGAGGAAACTGAACAACATCCTCTTTCTTTTCTTTTTCTTCTGGCTGCAAAACAGTGGAAGAAGGTGTAAGCTCTCTGAAGATGACACTTCTGCTATACAACACTTTTTCAGCCACGGGATCCCAAAGCTTGTATCCTTTCACACCAACACCATAGCCGATGAAGATACACTTAACAGCTTTGTTCTCCAACTTTGACCGCTTCTCCCTAGGCACATGTGCATATGCCTCACAACCAAAAACACGAAGATGCCTTACTAAAGGCTTTCTACCAGACCACACCTCCATGGGTGTCTTTCCAACAAGAACTGATGTAGGAGATCTATTTACCAGATAGCAAGCAGTGGCAACAGCTTCAGCCCAAAACTTTTGTTCTAGACCAACTCCACTAAGCATACTCCCAGCCTTTACCATCAATGTCCTGTTCATCCTCTCTGCAACTCCATTTTTTCTGCAGGGTTTATGGAGTTGTCTTGTGCCTTTCAATCCCAAGTTCCTTGCAATACTTATCAAATTCTATAGAACAGAACTCACCACCATTGTCAGTTCTCAAACATTTAATCTTTTTACCAGTCTAATTTTCAGCAAAGGCTCTAAACTCCTTAAACTTGCTATAGACTTCAGATTTGCTTTTGAGAAAATAAATCCATGTCCTTCTACTATAATCATCTATAAAAGATACAAATTATACAAATTTTGATAATGAAGGAACATTAACAGGACCAAACACATCAGAATGAATAAGATCCAACACACCAGAAGACTTATGAGAACTCGAGTAAAACTGAACACGGTTTTTTTTTCCATAAATGCAATGTTTGCAAAAGTTGAACTCAAGATTACAATCATCTAACCCCTCAACGAGGTTCTTATTTTTTAGGGTACGCAGACCCTTCTCACCAATGTGGCCAAATCTCTTATGCCATAACATTGTCTTTTCTGCAGGAAGTTTAACTTCCAATGCACAATTACAACATCAAGACTAGAAACAACAGATTTCTTCACTACTCATTCAGATGGTGGGGATGAAGTGACTACTGCCCTCTTCCTTGAGTCAAAAGAACTATTGCATTATGAAATGCATGCCTCCAACTGAAACATAGTACCTCTCTGAGTACCCTTAGCAAGCACCATAAATCCTCTAGTCATCTTGCATCCTTCTTTTGAAAAGATAACCTTCACACCTGCATCATTCATACTACTTACAAAAAGCAGGTTTTGTGCTAAGCCTGGGATGTGCATAACCCCAGAGATCCCCTTCACTCAACCATCAGGGAATCAGATAGACTCTTCCATGACCAACAATCTTGAGATGAGAGTTGTCACCCAGATACACCTTTCCACCATTGAACTCCTCATACTTAGTGAACCAGTTTCAATGCGAGGTCATGTGGAATGATGCACCAGAGTCGATTAGCCACACATCATCAGATGCATGGGTTGCCAAGGCTGCAATGAAGGCATCACCATCATCTTGTGATTTGTCGGAATATGAATTAGGAGCTTTCTTCTTTTTTTTCTTCTCCTCTTTGCATTCCTTTCGGAAATGCCCGGTCTTTCCACAGTTCCAACGAAGATCCTTGGACTTTCCAAGAGATTTGGATCTCCCACAGGATTTGGATTTACCCTTCTCATCTTTCTTGTCCTTCTTCTTCCCTTTCTCCTTGGGTCTTCCACGAACTACAAGGGCTTCTTTGGTTGCCTCAGGAGACTTTCTCTGCATCTCTTCAGATAATAGCGAAGAAACCACCTCTTCCATTTTGAATGTGGATGTGGTGCTTCTGATTGCCATGACAAGATGATCCCATGAGTCCAACAGAGAACAAAGCAGGGTCATACATCGATCCTCCTCCTCCATCTTTACACCAATAGATGTCAATTGTGCAACCAGCATGTTAAAGGCATTCATATGCTCAGCCACTGATCCTTCGTCCTCCATTTGAAGAGAATACAACTTCTTTCTCAAAAAAAGTTTATTGACTACGGATTTGGCTTGATACACATCCCCCAACTTCTTCCAAAGGAGTTTTGTAGTGGTCTCTTCATGGACATTTAACAACACAGAATTGGCAAGACTAAGTCTTATGAGACCCTTAGCCTTCCAATCCTTGAGATCCTACTCATCTTGAGTCATTGTAGCTGGTTTAGTTCCATTCACACTTTCCCAAAGGTCTCGGTCAACTAACATGTCTTCCATCTTGAGCTTCCACAGCTCGAAATTACTGCCATTGAACTTCTCTACTTCAAACCTTCCTGATGTGCTTGCCATCTCCTTGCTACAATAAGATATAGAATGCTCTGTACAGACTCCCACTCAACCTAAGATTAGCTCAAAAAACCCCTACCCAACAACTAGGACCAAAGGTGTTCAAGCTTTGATACCAACTGAAAGGAAGCTAGGTGTGTTGAAACGCTTCCTACACTAATCTATTGAGGAGAGGGATATGCAAATTCAAATTTATCCTAACTATTACAGCGATGTTAAACCATTAACATGAGATATAGCAGCAAAACACAAGAACCAGAAAGTAGACAGAAGAAGAGAGACAAAGATTTATGGTGGGGAAAACCCTTATCGAGTGAAAAAACCCACACTCAAAAACCTGCACAATGTATTAACAAATCTGAAAGAATATTTACAATACACTTGCAATGCAAGCTTCAATGGTCTTCGACACTTGTGTCTAGAGTCAATCCGGTAGCATAACAGTACCTGTAAACCTGTGATACAAACTCCATCTCCAAGCACCTGTTTAAATAGAACATACAAGGTAATTTTAGACCTTTCTTGGAATGGGCGTCCAACATGGCATCTTGGACCAAAACCCATCCCTAGGGACACTTGGTCAACATTGTAGAATGTGTCTGATACTTGTCCATAGCTCCCATCCCAAAGAGGTCACCTATTTCCAAAATGGGCTATGACAGATGCTCTTACGACACTTACGACCGTCATAGAATCTGTCATAGCGGTTACAACTTACAGCTGTAAGAGAATCTATCATACACATGCTATAAATGGCATATTCTCTTACAACATGTCATATTCCACCTTGGGGCACCCAAATATGCCTCATTCAAAGATGCTACATGACACATGTCATTACCTGTCTTACAACCTTCTATACTTGACTCTTACATGTCATGGATTCGTCATAGGAATCTGTCACAACCGTTTCGGTCAAACATTCCTTACACAACATAGAAGATGCCAACACATGGCAAAATAGTCCTACCACTAAGTGGGACGCCTATCTCCTCATGTGAGGATAAAATAACAAGTTGTCATAATCCATGTAGGATTGACACATCACCGTGCCACATCCCACAATATGACAAAGTGGAATTTCTAATTATTTACAACATAGGCAATTGAATAATAAATACGAACATTACAAATGTAGAGAATTACCAAGGTTGAGACACCTTAATTCCCAACACCAGTTAGGAATGCTTGTTGTTGAGGTTGGAAACATCTAGGTTGTCCCTGGTACCGTTGATTATATCCCTGTTGAGGACTCCAATGAGGCTGCATGTTTTGTGACCCAAACTATTGTGGCCATTGTTGATTCCCCCAGGGTTGATTTTGCCAATGTTGGTTTTGCCATTGTTGATTTGGCCAATCCTATTGTCCCCAAGGAGGATTATTCTGAGGCCCATGCCAAGTTGGATTCCATTGATTATTTCCCCAATTAGAAGGACCCCTTTAAGAAGGCTGGTTTGGATACTGATTATAAGGGAAATTTCTAGCTTGTTTTTGTCCTACATAGTTCAACTCCTCCTCTATAATGACATTTTTTTTACTTAGCCTTTTTAAGGATGGAAGTTGGTTGCATTGACTGGTAGGATGTTCCCTGTCACATATCTGAAAAATCTCTGATTTATCTAAGGGGAATTCTCTCAACAGATGTTTGTTTCTACACCTAGGGCAATAGATGGAGAGTGGTTCAGTTGTTCTACTTTGATCAGTTGTTCTAGTTTTTGCCCGAATCCCATCTAATGTGGTATATAGTTGAACTAGAATATATATTTTCAGATTTGCAATCTCCTCCATTAACTGTCCTATTTCATTCTTCCTTTTGAAGGATTTGGATGTTCTCACTCCATCTTGGGTTCTAGAATAGTTTCTGTAGAGTTCTTCTATAGCAGGTATATCCATTTTGTTGATATTCCCTTTTCCCATCAGATCCACTACCTATTTTGATTCTTTGTCTAATACTTTTACAAATAGGGTTCTGGCCAAAGAGTGATTTACTGGGTTGCCATACCTTCTCAAAGCGAAGTTGAACCTATCCACATAGTCCTCTAAGGTTTCTTCCTCTCCTTGTTTAATTTTGAACAATTCCTCATTTTTATTACTGACTCTACAATAATCTTGATATTTCCCTAAAAACTCTATTTCCATATGTTCCTAGGAATGTATGAAGTTTTGGGGCAACCCCATGAACCATCTCATTGTAGAACCCTTCAGGGTTGAGGGAAATAGTTTGAGCTTTTGATTATCTAATCCATAATCATAAGTCTGGCATACCACTTTGAATTCAAACAAAAATTGATCTCGATCCTCAGAAGCAAGACCCCTAAAATTTGGCAAGTGTGCTGGTGAAATATTTTTCATAGGGGCATTGTCTCCAACAGCTAGAACAATGGGATATGAGAAGGTTCTTGGAGCTTAATTTTCCTCCTCTTCATGGTTATCATGATTATCATCCATGTCTGATACTAGTTCTTCTCCTTGAGATTCAGTGTGAGTTTTTGAGGAATTAGTTTCTGTCAAAGGATCTGCCTTGAATTTCTATTGCAATTCTTGGATATAGTCAGTGAGTGGAAGTTTTGGAGGATTTAAGGGATTATTGAATTGAGGTGCAATTTCCAAGGTAGGTTCTACGTCTCTTTCTTCAACAAGATCTTGTGCCACCCTACTGCTTTCTCCTACAGTTTGTTGATGGGGTGTCTATTTTATGTATCTTCCTTTTGAATCCCTAGCTCTAACCATACAGATCTATCTTAAAACTGTTTAGCTAAGTTTCCCTAATTAGCACAGTATCCCCAGCAACGACGCCAAAAATGACAAGGGTCGTTGTATCTCATCATTTAATCATATTTTCATGTGTCAAATCTAGGGTTGCGTCCTTGGTTGTCTGCAATTAGGAATCCTATAGTTGCTAGTTCATCTAACCAACTCTAATGATCTCTACTAATTGAAAAAACTATTGCTATTGATCTATCTACTATGGAAATGAGTTCTAGGAATATTGAAAACAAAATTGAAACAATGAATTGATAATGAAGATCTATACTATTCCATGCAATTGAAACATACATTTATCTATGAGAACACAGTAACTATCTTTCTTAAGCATAATTTGAAACAAAACAACAAATAACAGAATCTGAAACAAAATAGTAAACAACTATACTAGCATTCTGCCTTAGTGGTGGGGAGTGGGCCCTTGCTCCACACCCTTAGGGCTAAAGACCAAAGTAATGAATCAACACAAGAAGATAATATCACAATTCACTTTCAGTCCAATTCCATCAGCTTTTGTATTCAGAAAAATGTCTATATCAAAATGAGATTACAATAACAAAAATCATTCACTGTCCTTTTGGCTGCTACCTTTGTAAGTTTGTATCTAATCTAGTGATGAGATATTACGTACCTTAACTACTAGTCCATCTATGAGATAATACTAATCTCTCATTCTACTAACTTTTTAACTACAGAGTAAACATTCATGCAATTAAAATAGGTTTAGTGGAACAACAATCTCACTAAACTTGAGTCTTAGTTTCAAATACAACTGGGCAACGAGGCCCTGAAATATAGGTACTTAAATCAGCTTGTCAAGAACTCATGCAAAATAAAAAGAAAGATAAACTTCCAACAGTTAACTATGGTCCTCATCTGATTACTCAGGTGCTGATTGAGAAATATTTGGAATACCCCAATTACTACTGGAAGTGTTGAATGGTAGCACGCTGGAAATCTACATCTATGTTGAGGAGACTCCAGAGGTGTGTACTTCTGTTTGCAGCTCCAGAGATATGCTTTACAGCCTTATGTTCAACTCTACAAATATGCTTTATGACCTATTCAGCTTCAGAGATATGCTTTTGACTTCAGTCCAGCTCCGGAGATGATTCTCCCCCTTTATCTCAAAAATCTCTCCAATCATGTTGGAAAATATTGGAGGCTGGTGCGGGATCCATCTGTCAGCTCTAGAGATTATTAGGACCACCTCTGGAGATGACCAAAATTGTCTTTGCCCGAACATCTACACCTGTAGATTCAAAAAGAGATAAATTCTACATATTTCCATTAATTCACTGTACATTAGTCCCTCAATCAGAAATCATGATTTTAAGTAATTCATCTCTTATTAATCATAATTAGAACAATCTTGTTAATCTATTTTGGTGCAGTCATTAGGACAATGGAATAAGAAGGAAGGAAAAAGAGGTAAAAAGGTGTATTTCATGGGTGCTACCTGGCACTCATTAGTTTCTACTCTGCAACTATTTCATGACCTCCTTAGTTATCCGCTATTGCAATCTCCCTCTACAATCCTACATAGATATGATCTCTAAATTGCTCTTCCCAGAGCTTGACCTAGACTCTAATACCATTTGATGTAGACACCAGGCTTATGGGTCCTAACAAAGGAAAGCTCAAGCCCATAGTCATGGACAAACACCCACACACACAACGAGAGGTAGAAAATAGTGAACAGTGGATAAATAAACAACTTTTATTTATTTGGAAGGGAAATGGGTTATAGATTACATGGGGACTAAGCCCTCGATACACTCATGAACCCATTAACTCTACTATATATGGTCCATTCTCTTGTGGCCATCCTCACTCTTTTGCATGCTATGTGATGACCTTCCTAAACATATCTTTTCTCATATTGATTGAATCCCATGTCATAATGGTTGACTCTTGGCTCCTCGACTCTCTCTATTATCTTTCTGGCCATCTTTTTTGTTGTACCCTTAACTAAATCCCTTTTCTCTTTTGCTTCCTGATTGAAATAGGTGATGCCTAGGATTTCAAAAATCCCATTTCTTTCCCATTTGACACCTAAAATCCTTCATTGTCAAGTCACCCTACATCCTTTATTGTTTGATGTGGTAGTCAATCCTACCTTGAATGCCATCCATTCTCTAACACAAGATCCCATTCTATATTAGATTCCAACAATCTTTCAAGTCTTTAATGAACTGAGGGCTTGAGGTCATTGACAATCCACACATCTACCATTTCATGCTCTCCTATTTTTGTCCTCTTTTCCAAGCTTCAAATTCCATGCTCATCATTTGTCATACACTAGTATGTTGTGGTGTGCACTCTCCATTTTGATCACACACACTTTCATTTTTCCTTAGTAGCATGAGTAGAATTCCTTAACACACTCTCCCTTTGTGTGCTCAATGTGCATCTCTTACCTTAGGTTTCATGCTTCCTCCTTCACATGTCCTCTCCTTGGAGTAGTCTATTTTCATGTGAACTCCCTTTCTTTGCCTTGGCCTTAAGGCCCTAGAAAAACTCATCCCAATTTTTGGCTACAGTAGGATTTTTCCTTTACCTAGGATGTACTTGCATAAGGAGTTAAACTATTGTGTTATTGTGATATGTTGAGTAGGTGATGACTATGCTGTTAATAGAGTTGCAAAATCCACATGTAAGTTTTGATGGAGTTATGCCTTCCTGAGTATCCCACATCCTCTTGGATTAAGTAGCCAAATGGATATTTATGCTCATTGAAGACAACTTAGTCATCATTGAGGAATAGCATTTAGTTGTGTGGGTGAAATAGGAAGGCTATCATAACCTACATTGTCACTAGTTGTTAACTAAAACAACTATAGTTGCCAAAGGTAGAATGGATTATCCAAGGTAACTAAAACTAGCAATCAAACCTTATTGTGCAATGGGTACACCAAGATAGCATGCAGATAAAATTAATTATTGGTTCCTTTATAATTGCACATTAAACATTGGAATTTCTGTGATATGTGTTGCGTTGCATTATAAAATAAATGATGTAAATTAAATATGTTGACATACATGCAAATAAAGTTAGTTTTGAATAGTAGTGAGTAAAAGCATGTATGCAGGTAAAGTTTATTTGTTTTAGTGAATTATTTACAAGTGATAGTACCGTTAACCGATCCTCATCTTGTTTCCCAAGCATGTTGAGCCCATCCAGTTTAAATGACAGGGCTAGCTAAAGACTTGATGAGACTTGCCATTCATCAAGACTAGGCAAAAGGAGTTCATCACCAGTGTATGGTGCTTGAATTACATTGATGGTAGGTGTTTGAATTTCTTTCTCAATGGGCTGTAATATCTTTCTCTAATGAACCAATATCATTGTGAATGTTTTAATAAACATTGATCATTTGTTGGTGGGATGGTGGTTGTTGGGATGGTGGTGAAACGAGGGGAAACTCGAACAATAGCTGGTGTTAAGTGTTATTTCCATTTGTTGAACTTTTAAGATGTTGTAAATGTCCATTTTTGAGCCATGTGAATAAGTGACATTGTTTCCCATTGTTTTGGTACACGGAAGAGGTATGAACCAATGAAGGTTGGAGATGGGACATTGGTATTATAGAGATAGCTACAATTTAGTGTGCAATGGGTACACTAAAGAGGTTTGAAAGGTGAATGATTAGGTTCATAAGAAAATGGTGTGTTTTCTTAAGTGTAGTTCCTAATGGACATGCATGTCATGTTTGGATCGTTGGCACGAATCAAGGAGTACCATAGCTTGATCTTTAATGTGGGGTTTTCCATTATCTAATGCTTGACCATAGCCCCAAGTCAATCACACAACATAACACTTTTTCCCATTATGTTTATGCAATTAAGGTTAGTTTTGTAAACCCACGATGGCCAATGAGTTTGTGTTTTAGGAAATGTCTTCTCAATTGTCATGAGTGATAAAGGTAAAATCTGAAAATAATATTCATAGTACGTTTATGCATGTAGCCATGTTTTCTTCTTGAAACTAAAAAGTACTCTGAATCCACAAATTTTAGTTCAATATTATAAATAAATAAGGATATGGTTTTCCCATACACCCTTTGGCATACTATAGACATATTAAAAGAAAAAGTATGATGGGTCTTGCTCAAACTCCTAATCCAACCAATCCTTTAACATGGTGTAGTAAATAAAAATTTATATACCTTTGGTAGACATCCTTTATTTGAGCTTTATCTTTTGAAATGGTTTCTTGTGATGTGTTTCATAGTAATCCTTTTCTAAATCTAAGTGCTTTCTTTGAGGAGATTTGATTTTCTGCTCATTCTCTAGGCTTTCATTGAATTCTTGTAAAAAGAAATCATGGTTAACCTGACTAATCAAACTAATAACCTTAGGATAGTAATATTGTACAAATAAATTTGCTACATAGAATCAAAATAATAATAATGTCCATAATTTTCAATACTAATTTTTGTTAGCCTCTTTAACTTGGGCGGGAATTTGGCTATGAAAAATAAGGAATTTATAATCTATTGAAGTGTAGATTAGTACAAAATGAAGGTTTCATTATTTTGTCAAGTTGCACTTGAATGCATTGCATGCCTTACATAATTCACAATCCATGTAAAATCATAGAAAATAAAGGAACACTTCCCCTCTAGCTCATCCCTTGTGATCTTGTTGTTGCCTATCAGATTATTATAGGGGCTTCCACCTATTATTATATCAAAACCTCCAATTAAATTAATTATTTCATCAAGTCTTTATTTTGTCAAATTCTGCACATCTTCCACCTCAATCAATTTACCCTTTTGATGCATGTTTTTTCCACCCAACTTCTAAGGATAAACAAGTGTTTTGTTTACATTTTTTTGCAGATACAACATAATTGAGTGGTAGACCGAAACGATGCAAATAAATTTTTACACCCCTAGTTCTAGAGAACAAAGAAAGGATATTGAACCCCTTTAGATAAATAGGCTTCAAAATAGAAATATGGTGTCCTATAATGAACAAATCAAAGTGATACATTTTTCCTCTTCTTCCATTTTTACATCTATGGAAGCCAGTTGACTAACTACAACGTGAAAAGCATTTAAATTTTTGGTTACAAAGTCTACTTCATACATCTTTAAAGAATACAAATTTCTTTTCAAAAATAATTAATGGTTCCTTTATAATTTCACATTGAACATTGAAATGTATTGATATCATCAGGCCAAAAATCTAAAAATAGCACGTGTCCATGGTGAGCTATGCTTGGGCCAACACGTCATTTGCCTGAGGACCTAATAATATCGAGGGAGATAAAGAGATATAGAAAGATAAAGAGGGAAAAAAGATACACAAAGAGAGAGGAATAGAGAAAGAGAGATAGACCACTACGAGAGATAAATGCCAACACTTAGGTAAACACGTCATTTGCTTAAGGACTTGATAATTCAGTGCCTTTAAGACCTCTTTACTATACACTGACGTAGAGCGCACACAGTGGAAATGCACATGATGATATTTCTGTCAATATCGGCAAGAGATCTCAAATGTCTCCTCGAAACTCTTGCACTCTTTCCTCGTCGGCCTGACTTACCTTGTTGGCCTCACTATCTTCTGTCTCCCCGAAGGTTTCCTTCACACCAAAACCTTCCTATGCATCAGCCAAACATTATATCATTAGCCTCTTTATGAAATGTCACTCCGAAACTTCTTCTCACATCGATGTCTTCAGCTTGTATATACATTTCCTGACCTTCTATCGCTGGTAATCCATTGTATCTTCACCCGCTTTGACTGCTACAACCGGTCATCAATTATATCAAAAGCAAATGTATGTTTCCACATACAACTGAAATATACAATCAGAACATACATCTGACAACTTGCTATCACCGGTTCTCTCTCCTGCTTCAACCGGTCACTCCTTGCATCCAACCCTTTGCATCATCCGAATGTACATTCAAGACATGCATTTGCAACATACAATCCTGACATGCAATAGCAGTATACACACAAACTAACACTCGCATACAATAGCGATATACACATACACTGCCTGTGATATAAAATTGACGTATACATAGGAAATGTATCTCCTTAGACAATTTTGACATACACAGGAGTTGTCTACCCGATATCCTTTGACAGACCCTTCTTCACAGCATATACACAGGATGATGCTCGCATGCAAATGCGATATACTCACAGACTGTCCCCGGCATATAATGGATGGATATACATCAAATGTATATTCAAAATTCCCGTCGATAACTTCCTCTGCAACAGATTTTGCAGTTTCTATTCTGCCATTGACCACGAACAAAAGGAAAACTAACAGAAAACTAATGTACACAGTCCATTCCACTGATTTCACAGAAATCCACCAGTGGAATGGTTTCAATCGTGCATCTTGACAATAGAAAACTAAATTAAATGCAAAACAATTCTATACAGATAATATACACAGAATAATTTGATATACAGAGTATTTACACATAATCCAGAATTTGTAAAACACAACTAACAGAATTACTATTTCTACATTCCAGCTTCATACATTTGACAACTTCAGAAGGTGGAAGGCGAACTCTTTTTACCACCACCTCCGTCTATCTTTCTATCTTCAACTCTCCTCCTTTTTTTCTTTTTCTTAAACCAAGATTATAATTAAAACCCTAACTAATCACACGACACCTATTTAGCATAAGACAGCAAAATACCTAATAATATGACACATTGGTTTAATCCTCCACATACTCAACTCTCTAATGTTGTCCATGATGTTAAATACTCCCGGGGAGAAGAGATATGAAAACATGAAATGACAACACAAGATGCTACACGATAACATGAAATGTATCAAACATATTAAAACCTTATTCTTCTCCCTCTTATGCATATTTATCTTGTTGAAGGCGTACTCCTGCACCATACTCCCCGGGAGAAGAGATCTCAAGCCCCTTTGAGATCAGAGTTTGAAGGTCTGCACCATTGTTTGTGATCTGATCTTCAGTCATCCAAACTGCCTCTGAATCAGGTTTCCCCTGCCAAGCCACCAAATACTCCATGTATTGTTCGTTCCTTGTCTTCTTTGTCACTCTTGAGTCTAATATCTTCTTCAATTTTGGTGGATCATGCTTAGGAATATCATCATTTGCTATACCCTGCAATAGTTCCTGTTCTACATCTACATTCTGCTTGTATGTAGTTAAATCACATACATTGAAAATGGGTGACAATCCAAGATCAGGAGGAAGTTGTATCTCATAAGCATTCTGCCCACACTTCTTCAAAATCTGACATGGTCCAATCTTCCTCTGCATTAGCTTGGTATATTTACCTTTTGGGAGTCTCTCCTTCTTCAAATTAACCCACACCAAATCTCCAACATCAAATTGTACATCTCTCTTTTTCTTGTCAGCATATGCTTTATACTTCAATGTAGTCTGTTGGATTTGGGTCTTGACTTGATCATGCACCTCCTTGATGGTTGATGCAAAAGTGTCTCCATCTGCACTAATAGACTCTCTTATAGGTAGATCTCTCAGTTCCAAAATACCTCTTAGATGAATACCATATACTACCTGAAAAGGTGACTTTCTTGTAATCCTATTAATGGTGTCATTATAGGAAAATTCTACTTATGACAAAATGTTATCCACTTCTCTCCATGCTGCCTTGTCAAACACCTTAACAGATTTCCCATTGAACGGTTAACAACTTCAATCTGCCCATCCGTTTGAGGATGGTTGGCTGATGAGAAAGATATATTTGTTCCAAGCTTCTTCCAAAGAGTCCTCCAAAAGTGGCCAATAAATTTCACATCTCTATTAGACACTATGCTCAATGGCAAACCATGTATCCTTACTACTTCTTTAAAAAATAGATCAGCAACATATGAAGCATCACAAGTGGTTTTGCATGGCAAGAAGTGTGCCATTTTACTAAATCTGTCTACTACAACAAAAACACTATCATATCCCTTCCTGGTCCTAGGCAAACCCAATACAAAGTCCATGCTTATGTTCTCCCATGGTCTAGAAGGAATGGGTAGTGGCTGATACAAACCTGCATTAGTGGATCGCCCTTTTTCCTTCTGACATATCACACATGCCTCCACAAATTTCCTCACATCAGACTGTAATTTGGGCTAATAGTAATGCCTCTTCACCAGATCAAGAGTCTTATCTAGACCAAAATGTCCTGCCATGGCCCCACAAAGTTTCTCCCTAATGATATTTAGTCTCATAGAACACCGTGGAATGTACAACTGTCGACCTTTGAAAAGTAATCCTTCTTGGATCAGAAATTCAGAGAACTCAACATGATATTTGTCACCAAAGGAAGTACATACCTTATAGATTTCTCCAAAATCTTCATCAATATCATACATGGCCTTCAAAGAATCAATGCCAACACTCTCTAATTGAATCTGATTTATGGTTAAGACCCTCCTGCTCAAAGCATCTACTACCTTGTTCTTGACCCCTTTCTTATGCTTGAGTGTGAAGGTGAAAGCTTGCAAAGTCTCCACCCACTTCATGTGCCTATGGTTCAACTTCTCTTGACTGTCTATGAAACTAAGGGCCTAATTATTTGTGAACACTATGAATTCTTGTTGATAGCCCTTGAATCAGTACAAAGTCTCCAAGTGCCTTCCTTCTTTGGTGCTAGTACAACCGGTACCGCACATGGGCTTAAACTCTTGCCAATTAGGCATGTCTCCAACAACTCCTCAATCTGCCTTGCTACCTCTACATCCTGTTCTGGTGTAAGCTTGTATGCTACTTTGTTTGGGAGTGTAGATCCTAGGATCAGATCTATGCAATGACTGATGTCTCTCATAGGTGGTAGGGACCTTGGCATTCCATCAGAGACGATGCCCTTGTATTTGTCCAATAGCTCTTGGACAGCTGGATCTATGACCCTTTGCCTCTTCTCTCCCTTGACTTCTTGCTGCTACTCCTTGTTCACCTTTAGGCATGGAATTAGAGCATATGCAACTGCTCCTTCTTCTTCTACTATCTCTTTCATGAATTGTTTGCCTTCTACCATCATCGCCTTGACTTCTTTCCCTGTTGATTCCACCTCATTCTCCATCAATGGTAGCAACTCTATCACCTTACCATCCTTGGTGATTGAATAGGTGTTTCTAACTCCATCATGGTGTGCTTTCAAGTCATACTGCCATGGTCTTCCAAATAGGAGATGGCAAGCATCCATCTTGGCAATATCAAACAATAACCTATCCTTGTATGGTCCAATTTGGAACTCTACCCAAGCCTGTTCTTCCACAACTGTTTGCTGACCTTAGGTGAGCCATGAGATCTTGTATGGGCAAGGATGTGGTAGTCTTCTAAGCTTAATCTTTTCTACCATTTCCAATGACACAAAATTTTCAGTGGATCCAGAGTCAATCAGAACTTTACACACCTTTCCTCTTGCCTTGCAAGTAGTTCTGAAGAGAGACTTCCTTTGTGGGGGTTCTTTGTCAGGCACCTTCATGGTGGTCATTTCTCTCCTAATCATCAAAGATTCTCCTTTCTCAGGATATCCATAACTGTCAGGACCATTCACACTTTGAAAAGTGTTGGAGCTTGTCACACTTTGACAATCAGGTTCTTGGATCAGATTTATCCTCCTTTCTCCCATTGAAGTTGTTGCCTTTCCTAGACATCTGCTGGCTATATGGCCTTCTTGATTGCAATTGTAACATTTGATAGGTCCTCTTCCCTGAGATCTCCCTCTAAATGGTGGTCTTCTACCCCTAAATTTTCCTCTTTGATTGTAACTTCCCCCTTGGGTTTGACTGTTGTCTCCTTTGCTGCTCTCTTGGTTTGATTCACCTTGGAATCTAAATCCATTTCCTCTGCCTCTGAAAGGACTTCTTCCTCCCCTTTGCTATCTCCCTCTTCCTCTACTGTTCTGTTCTTGTCTTCTCTGGAATTTCTCTTTCACTTTGAGTGCCAATTGGTAGCACTTTTGGACTGTCTCTGGGTTATGCAGATTTATGTCTTCTTGGATGGCAAACCTCAATCCATTGAGGTATCTTGCCACCTTCTCTTCTTCATTCTCCTTTACCTTTGTCTTGACACATAGTCTCATGAACTCTTCTGTGTATGAGCTGACATCTAACTCTTTCTGCTTCAAGTTTTGTTTCCTCTTATGTAATTGGATGTTGTAATCCAATTGAACATAGGCCTCCTTCACTAAAGCCATCATTCTCTTCCAAGTTGCAACTTTGTTCTTTCCCTCTTTCACCCTATCATCTTGGATGAAATTCCACCAAGTTAGTGCAGCCCCTTTCATTTTGGATTGAGCCATCTTCACCCTTTGGTGGTCTGGGATTTCCTCGGTCTCAAAGAAGTTATTCAAGGAGTCTATCCACTCCATCACTGAATCAGGTTCCATTGTTCTTCTCTCCATGGATTTGAGGGCATTAAGGGTCTCTGGTCTGTAGGAACCTCTATCTCTTCATGCTTAGGGATCTCCTCTTCATCCCTGTCTTCTCGCTTACCAGAATCTTCTTCCCCTTTCTCTACTCTGTCCCTCAACTTCTCTACCTCTTCTTTCAAAGCCTGATTCTGAGCCCGAGCTACTCTGCTCTCTGCCATTTGCTTTCTCACTAATGCCACCAACTCAGCGTTGGTCATTTTTGCTAGGTACTCTGATGATCCCTCTTCGTCTGACATTTTGTCTGTTGCTTCTTCCCAAAAGATACTCCTAGGCTCTGATACCACTTGACGCAGAGCAAACACAGCGGAAATGCACACAATGATATTTATGTCAATATCGGCAAGAGATCTCAAATGTCTCCCCAAAACTCTTGTACTCTTTCCTTGTCAGCCTGACTTACCTTGTTGGCCTCACTATCTTCTATCTCCTCGACAGTTTCCTTCACACCGAAACCTTCCTATGCATCGGCCAAACATTATATCATTGGCCTCTTTATGAAATGTCACTCTGAAACTTCTTCTCACACCGATGACTTCGGCTTGTATATACATTTCTTGACCTTCTATCACCGGTAATCCATTGTATCTTCACCCGCTTTGACCACTACAGTCGGTCATCAATTGTATCAAAAGCAAATGTATGTTTCCACATACAACTGAAATATACAATCGGAACATACATCCGACAACTTCCTATCGCCGGTTCTCTCTCCCGCTTCAACCAGTCACTCCTTGCATCCAACCCTTTGCATCATTTGAATGTACACTCAAGACATGTGTTTGCAACATACAATCCCGACATGCAATAGCAGTATACACACAAACTGACACTCACATACAATAGCGATATACACATACACTACCTGCGATATAAAATTGACATATACACAGGATATGTATCTCCTCAGACAATTTTGTCACACACAGGGGTTGTCTGCTTGATATCCTTTGACGGACCCTTCTTCACAACATATACACAGGATGATGCTCGCATGCAAATGCGATATACTCACAGACTGTCCCTGGCATACAATGGATGGATATACATCAAATGTATATTCAAAATTCCCGCTGATAACTTCCTCTGCAACAGATTCTGTAGTTTCTATTCTTCCATTGACCACAAACAAAAGGAAAACCAACAGAAAACTAATGTACACAGTCCATTCCACTGATTTCATAGAAATCCACTAGTGGAATGGTTTCAATCGTGCATCTCGACAACAGAAAACTAAATTAAATACAAAACAATTCTATACAGATAATATACACAGAATAATTCGATATACAGAGTATTTACACAGAATCTAGAATTTGTAAAACACAACTGACAGAATTACTACTTCTACATTCCAGCTTCATACATTTGACAACTTCAGAAGGTGGAAGGCGAACTCTTTTTACCACCACCTCCATCTGTCTTTCTATCTTCAACTCTCCTCCTTTTTTTCTTTTGCTTAAACCAAGATTATAATTAAAACCCTAACTAATCACACGACACCTGTTTAGCATAAGACAACAAAATACCTAATAATATGACACATTGGTTTAATCCTCCACATACCCAACTCTCTAATGTTGCCCATGATGTTAAATACTCCCTGGGAGAAGAGATATTAAAACATGAAATGAAAACACAAGATGCTACAAGATAACATGAAATGTATCAAACATATTAAAACCTTATTCTTCTCCCTCTTATGCATATTTATTTTGTTGAAGGGGTGCTCCTACACCATACACATTGCGCACTAAAGTGAAATACATAATTAATAGATGTAATTAACAAAACATGTCTATATAATACATGTTTTGTAATTATAGATTGTAGCATTACTTTTTAAAAAGTTTATTTTATTTTTTAAATATGTATAAATTGTGTTTTGATTTTTATGCCATCATTAAACACCTCTAGAGTAATTATTATAGTGAATTTTATTTTTATTAATATATTATTATTATATATTAATTAACCCCTTTCCATACATTTTACTATACAAGTTATCCTCCAAATAGATTGGCAATCAAATCACCTTGCCTATGCTTTTTGGAGTAAATTTGATATTAACTCTTGAGGAATAGGAGAGATTTATACGTATTAATATTAGAACAGTTTAAGAGGAGGGCATTTGTACATTGCCTTTGGATTAGTATGTTCTCTAAATAGTTTCATTTTGAAACGTGTCAAGAAGGTGGAGACCACATTGCATTATATGGTTGACCATGCTTGATTTCTAGTGTATTTCTCTAGTTTCCTCCATTGTTTTGATAGTGTCTTAAAATTTAATTGATAGCCTCTAAGTAATTTTAGCGTGTAGGAAAAATATTTATGCAAACGATATTGACTCAATTTTACTTTAAATGATGAAATGCATCTAGTTAGTGGGAAAATGAAGCAGGCATTAATGGATGAGGTACATGCAATAAGGAAGAGAAAAATGCCAATCTTCATAGAATATTTGGAGGCATTCTATAGACTTGATTTTTCTAAAGCATAGTTGTTGTTAAGCTACGTTGCACGATATGTTTGAGCCTGATATTGATATGATTTTTTGATGGTAGAAATGAACCCTTCTTTTGTAATAAAATAGATGTGTAGTTTTTAGTATGCTAAATTCTAGTTCATTGGTGTCTTGACACATGTATTGGAAGAATTATTATTTATTCTGGATATACATGATTTGCATAGATTACAATTTATTGAGATCAAAATAAATCTTAACCAAGTAGTAGTCATGAAAGTAGCTTCAATTTATTCTTTTGAGAAGAAGATGCATCTTTATTGCAAATGCCACATTTTATTTTTCCCTGTTTTATCAGTCTTAAAATTCATGCATCACAATCTAATTGGGAACATGCCCTTCTTTTATTGAGTATGAAACAATCATTGATTTTATCTAGCCTATTCATTCTTTTTGATGTGGGGTCAATGTGTTCAACAAAATCTAATCTTCCATGGGTTTTATGTTAAATAAACAACTTCAATAAATTATCTACCGCTTGACAAGAACATGCATTTTAACTTCACCTAAATTTGGAAAAAAACATATTGATAAGACTAGATCAATGGATATCTCTTTTGTTTTAAGAGTAGGGTAGTAGCCAAAAATCAGCATGCATAGTAGTATCTGCACTGTTACCATTTTGTACTCTTGAAATAATGCCATATGGACAAAACCTATTGGCCGCAAAAAGGAACATTATTTCAAAGAATTTAATACCACGTGGGAGCATAAAGAAAAGGTCTATGTGGGGGCTGCTCTCAAAGGGAAGGCTAGGATTCTTGTTGCTTAGATGAGGACCGGATCCCATTGCCTTAGATGCGAGACCTGTAGATGGATGACCCCAAGGAAGATTAGGTAGAAATAATTTGCATTTTCTGCATCCAAGGTGTGGTTGAAACTGAACGACATTTCATCAGTGAGTGTGCTGCGTATGTGTATATTTGAAGTCAGTTTGGTAACAACTAGAATGTGGACAACCTTAGTGAGTTATTTGAGGAAGCAAGGATTCACAATACGACAAGTTTATTGATCAAGATTCACGGCAAAAGATCTAACCTGGAAAAGAATTTGAAAATGGCCTGAGGGGTCATTTTCTGGGTCCCATAGGTTGCTTGGTCTCATAGACGTAAAATCTTTCATTTCATTTCAAATGCCCTCCATGATAAATAGACTTTAAAACAAAAAGGAAAAGAAAAAATTAATGAAGGCAGATGCTAAAGCCCACATTCACCATGGATACAAATACATGCTTGACTTTAGGCCTATAAAAATAAAGTTATATATATAGACATTTTATATGTTTTCCGTTTTCATTTCAAGGAAATTGTCATCATATTTATAAACTCTTCAAATTTGACAAATCCATCCCCATCTAGATCAACCCCTCTAATCATCTCTAAACAATCTTCAAGGCTTCATCTATCACCCATACTGGTCAAAACACTCCTCAACTCCTCTACAGAGATATAACCATTTCTATCCATGTCAAATATCCTGAATGCATCTCTTAGTTCTTGGAGGCTCCTAACACCACCCAATAAACTCTTGAAGATCAATAAACCCATCCCCATCAGAGTCCACCTCCTTTATCATCATCTTAAGCTCTTCATAGCTTGTAGAGCCATTGGAAGTTCCTTCTAGGGAATTTACAACCACACCTAGTTCTGAAACACATATTTTTGCATCACCATTGGCATCAAAGTGCCTAAAAGCCTTCTCAAGTTCAACTAAAATCCCAAAACTTGGAGACATTTATTTCTTTCTAGGCTGCTTAACCATATGATATTTATTGTGTTTAGAGGCAGGAAAATGATTTTTTACAACAATCTTACAAATTGGCGATAGGAGAGCTTGTGAAATTGCATTGTTGGAATTTGTATTCCTAGTTCAACAATTCTTAGCTTACAAAAGGAATCTGTTGCTTAAATGGGTGGAGGAGGAACAGGGCTTAAACAACACACTCTAAGCTTTGACTTAGACTTGGCTGGTGGGCCCTCTCCAACTCCGTATTAGTTTCATTTGTCCTCCATTAATAATACATCAATCACGCTCCACATTGACCGCCCAGCCACTTGCACTTTCCCTGTCCCTTCACTGCCCTCCCTGCCACTGTACTTAATCTGTCTGCTTGGCAGTCCGTTCACTGTCATAATTGAGTATTAATATTTTGTTTTAATTTATCTCCTGCCCAAACAGTTCAAAGGTCACCCAAATTGTTTTTTAAAAACTCATCCAAACAAATTACTAACCACTCATAATGGAATACGCCACTTTTTAACAATTAACAATGAAAACAATTACTATTTTCTTTGGCCCTATTTAACCTAAAGAATATCAAAACAATACTATCTATTTATTTTAAATATTATTATAATTTTTTCTATAAAATAAACATTTATATAACTATAAAACTTTATTAAAGTGCATTATATTATTAAAAAAATGGATAAAGATGGTTATAGTGAACATTATTTATTATATAATATTAAAATATTGATTTAAATAATAAAATTTATTATAATATTTTATTACAATTTAATTGTTTAATTTTTGAGTCAAACTTTTTGATTCATATAAAAAAAATAGAAATGACCTTTTCTTTTGAAACAAAAGTGTCTCAAACCCAACCTTTCAAGTAACTCGAAGGGTAGATTGGAAGGATTATTGTTATTAGTTGATAAGCTTTTTAAATGGACTTGCAAGTCCAAAAAAAAACCTACAAACTAATCTCATGTCTGAAGACAATTTATAGGTTGTCTTAAAACAATTCTCAACTTGTAGAAAACATCTTCAAATAAGACAATTCTTGATTATCAATCTATTATCTGAGAAAATTTAATTCTAGACCACCTAGCACACCCACCTTTTGCACTACCCTAATTCTTGCTAGCGCTCTCACCATCCAGATTGTTGTTAAATACACTTTGAATCGAAGTATTCCATAGTAGAATGTAGTTGTTGGTGAGCTTAACTTGCAATGCAAAGTGTCGAGGAAGATAGGGATTGGATATAAAGAGGCATCCAAATGATATCCTATCAACTTTTTCAGTGGCAATGACAACAATTGTTGTATCCTTGTTGAACCCCATGTCGTTCATGAAGGCACCTCTAAATATCTCTCTGAGCAAGCTATAGAGTTGTCTCTTCTTCATCTTTTTTCCTCATCCTTGGCATCTTTTCCTTCGAGGCCTTTGCAAGCCAAGCAAGGGTCAATGATAAGGAGGTAGATGTCACACCCTAATGTGGTAGAAATAAGCCACAAGATTCCTATTTGTCTTTCACTTCATATGTGTGTGGGACTATTACTTCTCATCTTATAGCCATTTGAAATTCCCAAAACTTGATTTTTTTTAGGATTATTTAAGTGCAAGTAATATCTAAGGTAATTGTTAGGCATTCACAAGAACCCAAAATTATTGAACTCCAGGTTGCAATTCCTATAAGAAAATTTAATTTTTAATAATAAACCTCTTTTGTATCAAGAAAATTAGGACATTCACAATAGAGGTAAGTATTATAGCTTTCCTAGTTGCTCAAGGTCAAATCCTATTTGTTGTGAGCAATGTCAATTTCTCATTGTTTAGGCTCATCATTAAGGCAATCATTTGGAGCACCAATCAAGTATGCATTACCTTCGATAAACCTCAATTCTAAGAAAAATCTCTATTTTAGAAAACCCACTACCATTTTTAACTACATGAGTTCAAGCTATCACAACTTCCCTCAAAGCTCCATGAAATTGTACAACTATTTGAGGGGGTCTCTAAACCTCATTCAAAGTATGAACAATTCATGATCTATTGAAAAATGTTAAAAACCCTAGAAAAAGAATTCCAAACCAAGGAGAACAAAGTTAAAGGTTGTGTTTCCCAAATGTGGGTCAGAGCATTTCTAGATGATAATAAAGCATATTTTGAGGAAGATTCTAACTCTATTTTGACAAAGCCATTGGCTACCCCCTTTTGATAGAGTGTCTTTCTAGATTGCCCCTTGTTTAAATTCTTGATGTTCTTGATTTTGTACATATGTTGGGTCCTAAACAAAGTTTTACACCTTCTCACAACAATGGGTTTTTAAATATACTTAAATTAATACAAAGGAACACACTTCAAGTTTACTTGGAGGTTGAAAGTGAAAGGATTTTAACTTTAATGACCTTGATGTTAAGTGTTGTTATATGGAGCCTAATTAGAGTCGGAGGTTAAATTTCTCACTTTTATTGGCGCGATTTCCCCCCAAATAATTTAATGGGGGAGTGTAGGGGAGCAAAGCCCCTCATGCGAGGCCCGGGGGTGGAGCCCATGGTGGGGGTCTGGGGGCAATGCCCCCTAGCATGTTAGAAATGAAAGAAACACTACTTCAATGGAAATCTAATTTGATTAAATTTCAACAATCTTTAAGTGTGCTTTAACAACGAAGATTGTAACAAAACATAAAACCCACCACAGAAAAATGTCAAACATGAAGAACTCAACACAATGACATAGTGTTTGTGTGGAGAAAACCCTTGCAGGTAAAAAAATCCACCAGGAAAGAGGCACAAGTTTGTATTAATCTGTAAAAGATCTGTACAATACATCAACTACACAACTCTCTCCACAAGTCTTCAATCCAACAACATTCCAATAGCACCTGAGTACCTAAAATCTATATTGCAACAACAAATACATGGCAAAATACTTATAGAAATTGTTTTCACTCTATTCTAGGTGTTCACCTTCTCTCTCCTAAGATTTTCCAACCTGTAAACATTAATTACCATCTTACAAGCATCTTACACTTGTCCAAAAATAGCCATGCAAAGGTTAGGTGCCCAAGACTAAATCTGGGCTCTTACAACATCTTATGATGTGTTATAACCATCATAGATTCCACAAAAGAGTATCTTTCGAAGATAGGAACCTTGGGCTAAATATAACAAATATACAACTAACATATCCATTATATGCGTCATAGAATCATAGAATCTTATGACAATTTGTTGCTATCATAGATTCACTTACCAAACATTATAACAATCGTCATACATGCCAAAAATAGTATATTCCTCAAGGGAGCATGCCTACCCTCATTTACTTTGAGTTTTTACACTTGCCAATAGTAAAAGTCACTCCGTAATTACCTCTGGTTACTCCAAATTTACCCCTGCGAGTGAAACTAGTACATCTCCTCATGGATAATCACAAATTACATATAATAAATGGAATAAATACAATATTGGGATTTACAAGGTTAATGGCACCTTATCCCAACATTCTCCAACTTGACATTATACATTGTAAATCAACCCATAGGAAATCAAATGAAAAATAATCAGGAACCTGAAACAAGGCCCATGGCCTCTCTGCACCACATGAACTTCTCTATGTTCATAGGCTTGGTCAATGAATCTGCAACATTCTCTTGAGTGTCTATCTTCTTTAGCTCAATCTCTCCATTTGCAACCAACTCTCAAATAAAGTGATACTGAACATCAACATGCTTAGTCTGAGCATGATACATGGGATTCTTGGCCAAACAAATAGAACTCTGGCTATCACAACCAATTTGAATGATACTACAATCAAATCCAATACCTATACACAGTCTCCTCAACCAAAATGCCTCCTTAGAGACATGAGTAGCAGCGATATACTCTGCTTCTATGGTGACAAAGAAATTGTTGGCTACCTCTTACTCATCCAACTCACTGCTCCTTCAAACAGAGTAAACACATAGCCACTAGTGGACCTTCGACTATCCAAGTCACCTGCCCAATCTGCATCAACAAAACCCTGTATGTCCAAAGATTTATTGGCACTATCAATACTAGAATAAACCAAACAATGATCAAGAGTACCTGCAAGATATTTAAACACCCTCTTCGCATAGTTGCAATGATGTCTACCAGGGTTTGACATAAATCTGCTCAAAACTCCCACTACTTGGGCAATATTTGGTCTAGTGCAAACCATTGCATACATCTAACTCCCTACAACACTAGCATATGGCACATGAGACATATCCTCAAGATCATCCTTAGTCTTTGGACACATATCTAATGAAATCTTAGTACCAATGGGTAAAGGAACTCTAACTGGGTTACATTCATGCAAACTAAACCTCTGCAAAATAGTATTCACATACTTACTTTGTGACAACCAAAGCTTTCTGTTAACTCTGTCCCTCCTGATCTCCATTCCCAAAATATACCTTGCAGCACCAAGATCCTTCATCTCAAATGCACCTGAAAGTTGGGCTTTAAGCTCATTGATCATACCCTTAGTATTGTTAAAAAACATGTCATCAACATACAAAACAATAACTAGTATAGAATCATCAACACAATGAATGTAAACACAGTGAGCCTCCTCGCTTCTAACAAAACCCAATTTCAAAACAAATGAGTCAAACTTTTGATACCACATTCTAGGGGATTGTTTTAGACCATAAAGAGACCTCTTTAACCTGTAAACCCAATGTTCTTTTCCTTTTACCTCAAAACCTGTAGGTTGTTGCATACAAATTTCTTCTTCAAGATCTCCATACAAGAACATAGTTTTAACATCCATTTGCTCAATGTCCAATCATAAGCTGCAACAATGGATATGAGAAATCTAATAGAAGTCAATTTAGCAACAGGAGAGAATATCTCACCAAAATCAACTCCCTCTCTCTGGGAGTAGCCCTTGGCTACCAGTCTAGCCTTGTACTTCTCCAATGACCTGTCTGCTCCAAACTTCTTCTTAAAGACCCACTTACAATCTATGTCCTTTCTTCCTTTGGGAAAATGAATAAGATCCCAGGTGTTACAAGAGTCTAAAGCCATCATCTCCTCCTACATGGCTAATTGCCAAGACTTACTATTATTTATAGAAATAGCTTCCCTGTAGGATCTAGGTTCATCATTAGTACTCAATAAAGCATATACACAATAGAAATCCAGTGGGCTATACCTGTCAACTAGATTCTATTGTCTTGTGGATCTCCTCAAGGGTGGAGTAAGAGACTCTACTCATTCTTCTGCATGATCATCTGCACCAACTTCTTCTGTAACAATAGACTCGTCTTCATCAGAACTACTTGAATCTTCTTCTTCTTCTTCACCCCCCAATCCATCATTCTATTCTTCCTGAGATGCATCTTGTTGCTCTAACTCAAAGTGCACTCTCTTTACCTTTTCATCTTTTTCTTTTGGCTACTCAAGTTCAGGAATAGCTCTAAGTTCCCTAAAAATAACATCTCTAGAAAAGATAATCCTATGGGTTAGTAGATTCCAAAGCTTATAACCTTTGGCATTATCACCATATCTAATGAATGTACACCTTTCAGCCTTTGGATCCAACTTAGATCGGTTTTCCTTAAGCACATGAACAAAATTCTCACAGCCCAAAACCCTTAAATGTGAAATAGAAGGTTTCTTACCTGTCCACACTTCATAAGGTGTCGAATCAAGAGCCTCACAAGGAGATCTGTTTATCAAGTAACAAGCAGTACACACAGCCTCTGCCTAAAAACGTTTATCCATCTGTGCATCACTAAGCATACTTCTGGCTCTTTCCATAATTGTTCAGTTCATCCTTTCTACAACACCATTCTATTGTGGTGTATATAGAGTTGTCTTTTGTCTGATTATACCTGCATGCTTGCAAAACTCATCAAATTCCTTAGAGCAATATTCACCTCCATTGTTAGATTTTAATATTTTTATCTTTAAACCTAATTGGTTCTCTACTAAGACTTTGAATTCTGTAAACTTAGTGAAAACTTTAGATTTATGTTTCATAAAATAAATCCATGTAAATCTAGATAGATCATCAATGAAGGTTACAAAATAACAAGATATTCCAATAGATTCATTATCCACAGGTCCAAACACATCCATATGAATAATTTCTAACTTCTCTTTTGCTCTATTGCTTCCTGAAGGAAATGATTTTCTATTTTGTTTACCAAACACACAATGCTCACAGAAATTAAAGTGCTCATCAGAATAGGAGAAACCATCCAACATTTTTTTATTCTTAATAATTTTTAATACATTTTTGCTTGTGTGGCCCAATCTACGATGCCACAACATACATGTATTTTCAGTAGTGGCCTTAGATACGTTGAAGGCATTACAAACTGTAGTGGTTTCAAGCTTAAACAAGTTCCTGAATCTCTTCCCTTTCGCTACCACCAAGTTCCCTCTCATCAATCTGCGTCCATGCTTGTCAAATGTCACATGCATTCCCAAGTCATTCAACTTTGAAATTGAAATCAGATTTCTAGCTAATCTAGGAACATGCAAAACACTAGGGAGGGTTTTAATCCTCCCATCACTGAAACACAACAATACCTTTCCTTTCCCGATAATCAAATATGAAGAGTTATCACCAAGGTAGCTATTACCTCCATCATATTCTTCATATGTGGAGAACCATTCCTTATGCGGGGTCATATGAAACAAGCATCCTGAGTCAACCAACTAGTGATCATTAGAAACAAGATTGCATGCAGAAAGTAAAACTTCTTCACCTGCATTTGAGGACTTATCCGAAGCACTCTCCCACTATTTCTTGGGGTTTTTGCACTCCTTCACATGTCCCCTTTTACCGCAGTTCCAACACTTAACTCGGTTCTTTGTACCAGGAGACTTAGATCAGCCCTTGGACTTGTCCTTAGCCCCTTTCTGATCTCCTTTAGGTCCCATTTCCTTAGACCTTCCCCTGACATTGGGAGTATCCCCTGAACTATCTGAACTCTTCTTCCTCAATTCCTATGATGGTAGCACTAAAACAAGAGCATCCAACTTCAGATCCGCAAGGTTAGCAGTGATAGCAAGGATATCATTCTCCCAAGACTCAGGTAAAGAACAAAGAAGTAAGATACATTTATCTTCCTCACTGACCTCAACATCTACTGAATCAAGCTGACTCAATAACAAATTAAAAGAATTTAAATGCTCTACAACTGATTCACCTTCTCACATTTTCATGGAAAACAATTTTCTTTTTAAATAAAGTTTATTTACCATACTCTTGGCTTGATAGATCTCACCCAACCGATTCCACAACTTGTGTGCAGTCTCCTCCTTTGTGACATTCAATAGGACAGAGTCTGAAAGACACAACCGGATGGTTCCCCATGCCTTCTTATCCACTCTATCCCACTCATTTTGAGACACATCATCAGGTTTCTTCTCTTTTTGAACAACCAACCATTGGTTTCTTTCTTCCAACAAATCTTCCATTTTCAACTTCGACAACTCATTCCCCATTCTGTTGAATTTCTCAATGTCCATTCGAGAGGTTGATGCAACGGTGGATGTAACCATAATAACAACACAAGATCTGCAAAACAAATACAACCAAATCTCCCACTACAGCTACAACTTCCACACTACCACCTAAGAGTTAAAGTTGGCTAGGCTCTGATACCAAATGTTAGAAATGAAAGCAACACTACTTAATGGAAATCTAATTCGATTAAATTTCAGCAATCTTTAACTGTGCTTTAACAACAGAGATTGTAACAAAACATAAAACTCACTATAGAAAAGATGTCAAACATGAAGAACTCAACACAATGACACAATGTTTACATGGAGAAAACCCTTGCGAGTAAAAAACTCCACCAGGAAAGAGGCACAAGTTTGTATTAATCTATAAAAGATCTGTACAATACATCAACTACACAACTCTCTCCATAAGTCTTCAACCCAACAGCATTTCGAGAGCACCTGAGTACCTAAAATCAGTATTGCAACAAGTACATGGAAAAATACTCATAGAAATGTTTTTCACTCCATTCTAGGCATTCACCTTCTCTCTCCTAAGATTCTCCAACCTATAAACATTAATTACCATCTTACAAGCATCTTACACTTGTCCAAAAACAACCATGCAAAGGTTGGCTGCCCAAAACTAAATCTGGCCTCTTATAGCATCTTATGATGCATCATAACCGTCATAAATTCTACAAAAGAGTATCTTTTCAAGATAGGAACCTTGGGCTAAATATAGCAAATATACAACTAACATATCCGTCATATGTGTCATAGAATCACAGAATCTTATGACAACTTACAGCTGTCATAGATTCACTTACCAAACATTATGACAGTTGTCATACATGCCAAAAATAGTATATTCCTCAAGGGAGCACGCCTACTCTCATTTACTTTGAGCTTTTACATTTACCAATAGTAAAAGTCACTCCGTAATTACCTCCGATTACTTCAAAATTACCCCTGCCAGTGAAACTAGTACATCTCCTCATAGATAATTACAAATTACATATAATAAATGGAATAAATACAATATTGGGATTTACAAGGCTAATGGCACCTTATCCCAACATAGCAGGGGCTGTGCCCCCAAAGAAAAAATTGTCTATTATTTTATAAAGGCGTTGGGAGTTATTTTCTATTGACCGACATAAAAAAAAAACCCTATTTTGTAATTGACATAAGTCTTGATAAAAATGGCTAAGGATTAGGGTTTCTGTTGATATTGTATTGTAGCATTTGTAGCAGTATTGAGTTCCAAGGATTGTTGGTTGTGATTGGTTTGATTGTTGGATAATAATATTAGACTCTTTGTTGGTGGATGTAGCCCGAGTTTAGGTGAACCACATTAAAAATTATCTCCCGCTGTTATTATTTCTGTGTATTTTTATTTCTCTGTTTAATTTTTATTTACATTTAATTGATATCTTTTGCATGCAATTCCTAACAAGTGGTATCAGAGTGGGTTGTGTTCAATTATTGTCTGTAGGAAGGTCTCACGGTTGAGTGGGAGAAATAGCGGACAAGGGTAAATTGAAGGTAGATAAATTCAATGGGCAAAACTATCAGTTATGGAAGATGCAGATGGAGGATTATCTCTATCAGAAAGATTTATGGAGGCCGTTAGAAGGAATAGCTAAGAAACCAGCAACAATGATTGATGAGGATTGGAATCTTCTAGACAGAAAGGTACTGGGAACCATTCGGTTGTTCCTGGCACCATCCGTGGCATTCAATATAACAAAAGTGAAAACAACAGATGGTCTAATGAAAGCTTTGGCTAAATTGTATGAAAAACCCTCAGCCTCAAATAAGGTATTTCTCATGAAGTGTTTGTTTAATCTGAAAATAATTGAAGGTGGATCTGTGACAGATCATTTAAATGAGTTTAATATGATTATTAGTTAGTTAACTTCTATAAAGTGAGTTTTGACGAAGAGGTGAGGGCTCCCTTGATGTTATGTTGTTTGTCAGAAAGATGGAATAGCTTGGTAATGGTTGTAAGTAACTCTGTCTCTGGTTCAAATACTTTAAAATTTGATGATATTGTTGGTGTTATCCTTAGCGAGGAAATGCGACAAAAAAGCTCAGGAGGGTCCACATTAGGTAGTGTTTTGAATTAAGAAAGCCCTGGGGCAGATCAAAGGAGAGGAAAATGTTCTGGAGGTCATGGGAAGTCATGAGGAAAATCAAAGGACAAGAGATCCCAATATAGAGAACATAAGGATTGTTGGTACTGTGGGAAACTATGTCATCTGAAGAAAGATTGTTGGTCTCAAAAGAATAAAGAAGGAGACAAACAAGAAGGAAATAAGGAGGCAAATGTGGTAAGTAATACATCTGAAGATGATGCTTTGATTCTTTCCCTAGATAATGCTGATGATTCATGGGTTTTGGATTCAAGGGCCTCATTTCATGCTACGCTTCATAGAAGTTATTTTCTTGATTATGTCCAAGGAGATTTTGGGTTGGTTTATTTGGGAGATAATGAACCCTATTAGATTGTTGGAAAGGGAATAATCAAGATTAAGTTACAAAATGAGAATCATTGGCTACTACAAGAGGTAAGGCATGTTCCAAGGCTGAGTAGGAGTTTAATTTCAGCAGGGCAGCTAGGTGATGAAGGTTGCATTGTTACATTTACTGATAAAAATTGGAAGGTTACGAGAGGTGCCTTAATAGTAGAAAAAGGTGTGAAAGTAGGCATCTTATATCTTCGTACAGGCCATACTATTCCTTCTACTTTAGTTGTTGTAGAGAAAAATCAAATAGGTTTAGGAACAGTTGCTGCAGGTTCGCACGAAGAGACTGAAATAGTTGTTGTAGGTTCTGAGACAACATTGTGGCATAACAGACTTAGGCATATGAACGAAAAAGGTATGAAGGTACTTCATTTTAAGAAAGTTTTACCAGGTTTGAAATGTATTAATATGGATTTATGTGAAAGTTGTGTGTATCGCAAACAAAATAGAGTTAGTTTTCTTAAGGATGAGAAGCAAAATAAAGATGAAAAGTTGGAGCTTGTGCATATAGATGTATGGGGACCAACTCAGGTATCTTCTCTCGGTGGCTCTCAGTATTATGTTATATTCATAGATGATGCAACTAGGAAGGTTTGGATTTATTTCCTCAGGTAGAAATCTGATGTATTTGAAACATTTAAGAAATAGAGAAGCTTGGTTGAGAATGAGACAGGTAAAAGATTTAAATGTTTCATATCTGATAATGGTGGTGAGTTTGCAGCAAAGAATTTGAGGATTATTTTTTCTTTAATGGAATTTGTAGGTAGAAAATGGTTCCAGGGACTCCACAGAAGAATTGAGTGGCTGAGCGCATGAATAGGACAATAATGGAGCGTGAAAGGACCATAAGATTGCATGTTGGGCTGCCTTTAAACATGTGGACAAAGGCTATCAACACTGATGTATATTTAATTAATAGAGGTCCTTCAGTTCCTTTGGGCTGTGGTATTCCAGAGGAAGCATGGACATGTAAGAAGATGAGTTATTCTTTTTTCAAAACCTTCAGATGTGAAGCATTTGCACATGTAGATTCTAAAAATAGAACCAAACTGGATGCAAAATCAAAAAAGTGTATCTTCGTTGGATATGGCATTGATGAATTTGGTTATAGGCTTTGGGATGTTGAAAATCTAAAAATTGTGAGAAGCAGGGATGTTGTATTCAATGAGAAGTTGTTATACAAAGATTAGTTGCAACAACATGAGAAGAAAGAAAAAGATTATGTGGTGCTGGATGATACTCCAGATAATGATGTTCCAGTGGTTCCTCATGCTCCGCAATAGAAACAAGAAATACCACAAACTCCAGTGAATGTTAGACGGTCAACAAGGCTAAGTAGACCTCTTGAAAGGTTTTCTCCCTCTTTGTATTCTATTTTGTTAACAGATGTTGGTGAACCAGAAAGGTATGATGAAGCTATGTAGGTGGATACAAAGGTTCATTGGGAGCTTGCAATGAAAGAAGAAATGGATTCCTTGCTAAAAAATTAGACTTGGGAATTATGTACGTTGTCTGTAGGTACAAAGGCTTTACCAAACAAATGGGTTTATAGGCTAAAAGAGGAAGATGGAGGTAAGAAAAGATTTAAAGCCAGGTTAGAAGTAAAAAGATTTGCATAGAAAAAGGGCATTGATTTTGATGAGATATTTTCTTCGGTTGTCAAGATGACTTCTATTCGTACTGTTTTAAGTATTGTAGCTGTTGAAGATTTGCACTTGGAACAGCTAGATGTGAAAACTGTCTTTCTCCATGGTGATTTGGAGGAGGAGATATATATGGAACAACCACAGGGATTTGAGGTCACAGGTAAGGAGAAATTGGTGTGCAGATTGAAGAAGAGTTTACATGGCTTGAAACAAGCACCTCAGAAAATGGTATTTGAAATTTGATAGTTTTATGGCTGAGCAAGGCCACAACTGGTGTAATTCTGACTATTGTGTTTATCTTAAGAGGTTGGATAATGACAACTACATTATTTTATGTTTATATGTTGATGACATGTTTGTAGCAGGGTCTAACATGGATCACATAAGAGAGTTAAAACAACAGTTAGCACAATCATTTGCTATGAAGGATTTGGGGGTAGGAAAACAAATCCTTGGTATAAAAATTTGTAGAGATGGGAAAAACTAAAAATTTGTAGAGATGGGAAGAACAGAAAATTGACTCTCTCTTAGGCTGATTATGTTGAAAAGGTGTTGTAGAGATTTCATATGGAGAATGCAAAAGTTGTTAGCACACCTTTGCCTAGTCATTTGAAACTGACTAAGGAGATGTGTCCTAAGACACAAGAGGAGGAAGCAAAAATTGTCCAAGGTACCATATGCTTCAGTTTTAGGAAGTTTAATGTACGCCATGGTATGCACGAGACCGGATATTGCACATGCTATAGGAGTCATAAGCAGGTATATGAGTAATCTCGGATTGGAGCATTGGAATGTGGTAAAATGAATTCTCATATATTTGAGAGGTACATCCACTAAACACTTATGTTTTGGGGGCTCTAATACTGATTTAGCAGGCTATGTGGAACTCCAAGTTGCAAAAGGTGGTTGCTTTATCCACCACAGAAGTAGAGTATGTAGTTGCAACAGAGGCAAACAAAGAGATGATATGGCTACAATCTTTCATGGAAGAATTGGGCAAACAACAGGCTAACATTTATTTGTTTATAGACAGTCAGAGTGCCATACATCTTGCAAAGAATTATGCCTTGCATTCAAAGACCAAACATATACAACTAAGGTATCACTTCATCTGATCAGTGTTGGATGATGGACAGTTACGACTTGAAAAGATACATACAGATGAAAATCCAGTGGATATGTTTACAAAGGCAGTGACAAGAGAGAAGTTGAGCTCCTCTTCAGCTTCAGTTAGTCTTCAAGACTAAAAACAAAAAAAATTAGAACAACAGGGTCCAGGGTGCTTATTTCCAGTGGGAGCTATAGGGTCAGTGGTGTTATGATCAATCTCCAAGTGGGAGATGATATGGTGTGGAGTCTGATCAGTTTCTAAGTGGGAGATTGTTGTTATATGGAGCCTAATTAGACTTAAAGGTTAAATTTTCCCCACTTTTATCAGCTCGATTTCCCCCCAAATTATTTAACGGGGGAGTGCAGGGGGGCAGAGCCCCTCCTACGGGGCTTAGGGGCGGGGCCCGGGGTGGGGGTTTGTGGGCAACACCCCTAGCGGGGGTTGCTTGGGGGAAGCCCCCCCGAAGCAAAAATTGCCTATTATTTTATAAAGGCATCGGGAGTTATTTTTCTATTGATCGACATAAAAAAACCCTATTTTGTAATTGACATAAGTCTTGATAAAAATGACTAAGGGTTAGAGTTTCTGTTAATATTGTATTGTAACATTTGCAGCGGTATTGAGTTGCAAGGATTGCTGGTTGTAATATGTTCGATTACTGGATAATAATATTGGACTCTCTATTGGTGGATGTAGCCCGAGTTTGGGTGAACTACGATAAAAATTATCTCTCACTGTTATTATTTATGTGTATTTTCATTCCTTTGTTTAATCTTTATTTGCAGTTAATTGATATCTTCTGCATGCAATTCCTAACATTAAGAGCCTCCTTTTATTCGAGTAGAGGAAAAAGAGATTGGTTTTGTTAGGTCAATTGTAACTTCTGGACTAGACAAAATAAGGAAGAGATTAAAAATAGAATTGGAGCCCATGGTGTTGGAGATAGATGATATTTCACATCAACATGTAGGTCATGTAGCAATGTAGGATCAAGCCAAGGAGACTCATTTCAATGTCAAAATTGTTTTGGCCAAATTTGAAGGACTTAGTCTTGTGAAGTATCATAGACTTGTGTATGAACTCTTACAAATAGAATTGCCAAGTGGGTTGCATGCCCTATCCATTACAATGAAAATGTCAATCAAAGTGGGGAGCATGTGTTTATAATTATATGTTTTTGGCTCATGCATTGCCTACTGACAAATAGTTTTCCATGTACATGGAGTATGCACAGTTATTTTTCAGTGCTTCTTCTAGTTACTCAAAATTATGGTTTTGTAAGAATAACAAGCATTTGTATTCTTCTAAAAGAGTTCCATTGCATCATAGAATCTATTTATTGTTAGCTTCAGAAATATTTAAGAAAATTGTCAATGTAGGCCAATCCATATAAAAATGTCATAAGCTTCTCTCTCATTTGTTGGTCTTGTATCTATTATCATTTTCTAGTCTTCCCTTCGGATTCCCTTGCATATATTTATCTCATTTGGCAAATGATAATTGGATTGATAAACATCCATTTCATGACCGATAGAAGAATTTTGTCAAATGTTGTGGTTGTAACAGCCCATGTAGACATGTATGCAAAATGTGGAAGCATAGACAAGGCACATGAATTGTTTGATAGAATACGTCAAAGATGTCATCTCATGGAATGCCATGATGACAAGATGTCCAAAATCTTAAAGCATAGACAAGGCACCTGAATTGTCTGACATAATGCCTCAAAGAAATGTGTTTTCATGGAATGCCCTGATTACAGGATATGAACAAAATGGATTTGTTGAAAAGGCTTTATAAACTTTCAAGAAAATGTAATTGGTAGGTGTAAAGCCAGACTCCATAACCTTTTCCAACATCCTCCTTGCCTCTGGCAAAATGGGAGGTTTCAAACAGGTTATGGACATCCATCACATAATAAAGAATAGAAGAATTTTGTCAAATGTTGTGGTTGTAATTGCCTAGGTAGATGTGTATGCAAAATGTGGAAGCATAGACAAGGCACGTGAACTATTTGATACAATGCCTCAAAGATATGTCATCTCATGGAATACCATGATGGAAAGATATCCACAATGTGGAAGCATAGACAAGTCACATAAACTATCTAACAGAATGCCTCAAAGAAATGTGTTCTCATGGAATGCCTTGATTGTAGGATATGCACAAAATGGATTTGTTGAAAGATCTTTAGAAACTTTCGAGCAAATGTGTGTATGAACATTTATAGTTAACTAATTATTCTTGCATGTTGTATTCCAAAAAGCTATTAATCCTGGTTTTTGCATCAAAATCAAAAGGGGATTTTCTTTGTAAGACTCTTGTGAAAGTAGGTTAGGTAGGAGTCCCTTGAACTTTCTCCCTCTATAAATTCATTCAATCTATTAACCTCAATTGAAGCTGAAAATAACTATGAGCCTTTAAGGATACACATCTCCCATGAAAGGTCTTTGTAGGAAAACTTTCCACTAGGGGGGTGTTGAACGACTTTGTCCATGATGCGAGACCAATTGACATTCATCTAGTAGACAGACAAAAATGTTAGCATTTGATTAGAAAATGTCCACACATGATATAACACACTTGGTAGAACTTCTAGACATGTCTGATAACCATTTGAAACATGCTATGTCTAATTATTGTAATTATGCCCATCGTCAAGATTAGAGGTAAAGATCCCAAGGATATCGAATGTCAATGTGGGAAATGATTGTAAAAGTGAAATCAACAATGATTATTAAATTGTACCCACATAGAGCGCTTGGGATCTACTTGGACCCTTCTTGGTCATAGGAATCAAGCAACCAACTCGAGAGTTGCATTCTACTCTAAAAGGAGTTAATTTTGAAGGAGGGGGCACATGGGTTGGACAATGGTTTTGAGTCTTTGTTTTGACCCATGGTAATCTGTTACATCCTAAAAAGGCTACAAGGGTTGTAAGGTAATAATTATAGGTTAATTCTAGTGGGCATGTGATAAGGCTTTGGTTAATTTTAATTTGATAAATGAAGAACTAGATTTGTATGAATATTAAATTTTAGTGACATCATAAATTGACTTTTCTTTCATTTTGAATGCAAAATTTGACTTATGGATAATAGTAGATATGCTCAAAATAATCTAAACGATTCTAGAAAGCCCTAGTTGGCCATTTAGATTAGATAATTTCATGTATTTATTAGAGGTGTATTTATGATTTTGGAAGGAGGTCTTTGAAGACCATGTGCTCTTCACATGGAAAATGTATGATTTTGTAAGAGCCTTCAATGTGTTGTAGGAGTTTACCTCCACTACTTGCATTTTCATTTAATGGTTATAGGTTAGAGATATTTACCTTTTATTTTCTTTGTTGTTTCATTTATCTCCTCAAAGATGTCATTGTTGACCTTTGAATTGCTTGGGTAAGAAGGGACACTTTTTGCCTTGTGATTGGTGAGGACTTGAGAGGTGAGTAGAGTTTTCTTAATCTAATCAAAATTTGTTTTAGGCCACATGATTAGATTATGATCGTGTGGTCCAAAACAAATTTTGGGCCTCAACAAAGCCTTTTAAAAGGCACATGCATATAGGCCATGGAATTGAACTACAACCATTCGATTAAAAAGGTAATCAACAGTAATAATTTCACTTTTCTTTCAATCTTGTTTTTAAAGTGAAATGTTTAAAAAATACTTAATCTCTTCCTTATTTTGTCTAGTCTAGAAGTTACAACTGACCTAACAAAACCAATCTCTTTTCCCTCTACTCGAATAAAAGGAGGCTCTAAACATCAAGATCATTGAAGTTAAAATCCTTTGAAATCCTTTCCATTTCAACCTCCAAGTAAACTTGAAGTGTGTTCCTTTGTATTAATTTAAGTATATTTAAAAACCCATTGTTGCAAGAAGGTGTCAAACTTTGTTTAAGACCCAACATATGTACAAAATCAAGAACATCAAGGATTTGAACAAGGGACAACCTAGAGACACTCTATCAAAAGGGTAGCTGATGGCTTTGTCAAAAAAAGTTAGAATCTTCCTCAAAATATGCTTTGTTATCATCTAGAAATGCTCTGACCCACATTTGGGAAACACAACCTTTAACTTTATTCTCCTTGGTCTGAAATTCTTTTGCTAGGGTTTTTAAGATTTTTCCATAGAACATGAGTTGTTCATACTTCGAATGAGGTTTAGAGATCCCCTCAAATAGTTGTACAATTTCATGGAGCTTTGGGGGAAGTTGTGACAGCTTGAACGCATGTAGTTAAAATGGTAGTGGGGTTTCTAAAATAGAGATTTTTCGTAGAATTGGTGTTTATTGAAGGCGATGCATACTTGATGGGTGCTCCAAATGATATCCTTAATGATGAGCCTAAACAATGAGAAATTGACATTGCTCACAACAAATAGGATTCGACCTCAAATAGGAAAGCTATAATACAACCTCTATTGTGAATGTTCTAAGTTTCTTGATACAAAAGAGGTTTATTATTAGAAATTAAATTTTCTTTGAACAAAGGAATCGCAACCTGGAGTTCAATAATTTTGGGTTCTTGTGAATGCCTAACAATTACCTTAGATGAGAAGTAATAGTCCCACCCACATATGAAGTGAAAGACAAATGGGAATCTTGCAGTAGGTGTCTACCACATTAGGGTGTGACACCTACCTCCTTATCATTGAGCCTTGCTTGACCCGCAAATGCCTCGAAGAAAAAGATGCCAAGGATGAGGAAAAAAGATGAATAAGAGACAACTATATAGCTTGCTTAGAGAGATGTTTAGAGGTGCCTTGATGAGCGGCATGGGGTTCAACAAGGATACAATAATTGTTGTCATTGCCACTAAAAAAGTTGATATGATATCATTTGGATGCTTCTTTATATCCAATCCCTATCTTCCTCGGCACTTTTCATTGCAAGTTAAGCTTACCAACAACTACATTCTACTACGTAATACTTCGATTCAAAGTGTATTTAACAACAATTTGGATGGTGAGAGAGTTGGAAAGAGTTAGGGTAGTGCAAAAGGTGGGTGTGCTAGGTGGTCTAGAATTAAATTTTATGAGCTAATAGATTGATAATCAAGAATTGTCTTATTTGAAGATGTTTTCTACAAGTTGAGAATTGTTCTCCGATAGCCTATAAATTGTCTTTAGACTTGAGATTAGTTTGCAGGTATTTTTTTGGACTTGCAAGCCCACTTAAAAAGCTTGTCAACTAATAACAACAATCCTTCCAATCTACCCTTGGAGTTACTTGAAAGGTTGGGTTTGAGACACCTTCGTTTTAAAAGAAAATGACATTTCTATTTTTCTTATATGAATCAAAAAGTCTGACTCAAAAATTAAACAATTAAATCGTAATAAAATATTATAATAAATTTTATTATTTAAATCAATATTTTAATATTATATAATAAATAATGTTCACATTTTAAAGTATAACTATCTCTATACATTTTTTTTTAATAATATAATACACTTTAATAAAGTTTTATAGTTATATAAATGTTTATTTCATAGAAAAAATTATAATAATATTTAAAATAAATAGATAGTATAGTTTTGATATTCTTTAGGTTAAATAGAGCCAAAGAAAATAGGAATTGTTTTCATTGTTAATTGTTAAAAAGTGGCGTATTCCAATATGAATGGTTAGTAATTTGTTTGGATGAGTTTTTAAAAAACAATTTGGGCGACCTTTGAACTGTTTGGGCAGGAGACAAACTCAGTCGTGACAGTGAAGGGACTGCCAAGTGGACAGATTAAGTACAGTGGCTGGCAGGGCTTAAATTTGACGGTCGACCCTTCTTGTCAATAAATTTTTTAATGACGGTTATCTATTTGAAGGTGTCCTTAAAATACTAAGGCATATTTTAGTATAATAAATTTATGTATAACTTAAATATATATATTATCGTAATCCTATATAATTTTTGACGGTTTGTTTAAAATCTCTCCTTTAAGGTGATACAATCTGTTTAAAATTTTGATTGTATTTTACGGCAAAAATACTTAAATACGGTTATATGACCATCAAATTTAAAACCTGGTGGCCGGTGAAGGGACGGGAAACTGGGCGGTTAGTGTGATGTTGGAGAGGGCCCACCAGCAACATCTAAGTCAAAGCTTACCCTATGTCCCTATGTGGCTGCTTATGTGAGTTTTCTACTTAGTTGGAGTGGCCCCATGCAAATTTACATTTAGGGGAAAGGGATAATATGGAATCTTTACCTATTTTAGTGGAGCAACTACTGCGTAGGAATTGAAAATAAGCTTTCAAAAAAAAGGGGCGCTGAAGTTATGCAGCAATTACATAATGAAAAAGCATCCATGTGGCTGCATTTGTTTTGCTTCCCTCCATTTTTAAATTTTCTTCAATTTTTTTTAATAGAAATAAACAATTTTTTATGATTTCTATTTTTTATATAGTAAAAAACTATAACTACCTACTTATTGTAAGCAGAAAAATAAAATATGGATGAGATCACTTGCTCCACAGAAATCTACTAAAAATATTGAGCAGTGGCTGCTAGCCAAAATAAACCCAGCCTAAAAAGACAAACAAATCTTCTTGGCTTCTGCACCCATCAAAAGATGAAAAGAATTTAATGAATGCTCTGCGTTAAGTAGACATTCACGGGAAACATGCAAGCAATGTAGAATTAAATCAAAAGGTTTCAAATCTTATTTTTTCCGGCGCCCATTAAAAATAGGCGGGGCATTTCTGTGTTGTGTGTTTGATGCAGTGGCGAATTTTTCAGTGCTTTCTAAGAAGAAGAATTGGAAGGAGATGGAGTCGGGAGAAGATCTACGGAATAATGAGAGTATGTCTTCTCATTTTCCTGTAGTGATTCCGAAGAATCTCCGCCACTGGTGGAAGAATTGGATGAACCTATAGAAAGAATCTCTGCATGTTTCAATGAAATGAAATTTAGGAATAGTGGATGGGATTTCTGATTAGGGTTTGCAAAACCTGTAAGATTTTTATGAACTATGAGAACTGAGATTAGTTATGGTAGATGGGATTTTTCGATTGTAGGGTTTTTCTTTGTCGTCGCCAATGGATTGTACCGTTCTTCAAAGCCCTAATCAGAAATTACGAGAACGGAGAGATTTAAGAATAGTGGATGGGATTTCTGATTAGGATTTGCAAAACGTAAACGTGAAAATGAAAACTGAGATTAGTTATGGTAGATGGGATTTTTCGGTTTTTCGTTGGCCCATGGATTGTACCGTTCTGCAAACACTAATGAGAAATTTTACAGGTTTTGCAAACCCTAATTAGAAATCCCATCCACTATTACTAAATCTCTCACTTCTCATATCATTGAAATGTGCAGAATTTTCTTGTTTTTATTTCTTCAGTCCTATGAGTTCATCCAATTGTTCCACCAGTTGCGAAGAATCTTGGAAATCACTAGAGTAAAAGGAGAACAAATTTCATTGTTCTGCTGGATAACTGGGCGCTTGACGAAGATCCTTGATTGAATTTCGAGTATTGAAATGAATGCCTTTGACTTCCATCATCCATGAATCCCATCGCCATGCCTGCTATAATTACAACTGATTCTAATAGCTGAATGTAAAAAGAGGGAGTTTTCTCAAATAAAAATTGAGACGCCATTGCCAGAGGGTAGAAGACAAAATCTTTCCTTCTTGTTGGATTGTTTACTCAGTGCCTAAATAAGAAAGACAATCTGCAGGGCACGAGATGGTGAATTTGAATAAAAGGAAAAAGGCTGTAGATGGCACTGTGATGAAGCCCTACTGACGACCTCGCTTCGTTATTAGTGCTGATTAAATTTACCTTAAGTCATATTTTATGTTGGCACTTCATTGTTTTGCAGGCCTGGACATGAGATAGGTAAATTGAAGAGGAAAAATCTGCGGATTGCACTGTGATATAATGGAAGCCCTACCAACGACCTCATTTCATCGTTATTGCTCAATTAAATTTAATTCTCATTATATGTTGGAACTTCTTTATTATTTTGCAGGCCTGTACTTACTTTCTGCAACATTGAATGAACACTGGTTTTCCAATATTCTTTTTCTGTTTTCTCGTGCTGCTGATATATTCATGACTGTCCTGGTTTATGCTTGCTTGTTCTGCAACGATCTCCATTGGACTGTAGGGTTATATGTGAAAGAGAGATGCCATCAAAGATTGTCTGCATAAGCTAAGGGATCTCCAAAAAGCATTCTTAGTTCGGAAGCCATCTGTCTGATTCTGGACAATATTAAACTTCAATTCCTTCAACTCCATGAAGGGTGGTGTAACTATACAGGGGATGCTTCTGAGTGCTTGGTTTGAGTGTATTTTGGTTTGTAAGGAATGTTCGCTGTGACATGCTTTTGTTCAGTTATGATCTGCCTTAAAGGATCCTTTTACAGGTTTTGGACAGAGGAGGTTTGATGTGGTTCTCTTTGCTTTATTGGGTTGAGGGTTTTATGTGCTCTGTTTTGCCTTGCTCCTTCAGATGATAGCAGGGCTATGGTTTTCCCATGCTGGTATAACCTTTCATAGTATCTTTGGGTTGTAATAGGGCTGGTTCTCTTTAATGTTATAAGGCACTTGGATTTGAAGGCTCTTATTGTTTCAGTCTAAATGTTTATAGTACCTGTTCGAATGATGGTAGAAATAATGTTCATTCTATGATTCCAGTTAGGCTGTGGTTGTGTATGGTTCTGGTTCAACTGTTTATTGGTTGATCATCGTTATGGCTTTAGGTCCACAGTGCTGTATGGATTGTAGTATTATCACTTCGAAGATGCAAAATACAGATATAAAACACAGTTTTCTATTCCTCTTGGGGGTCACCCAAGAATTGAAAATTAAAAAATATAAATACTAGCAATTGGACTCATAAGTTCAATGGGTATTCCAACTTATGGGTATGCTGGTAATTTTGTGATTGGAGCTAAATTTTGTTAGAATTTGATAAATTTGGTATAGTGTATTTTTGTTTATAAAGGAAATGGTAGGGTTTTAAGAATGGGAATTAGTGCAATAAATTTTAACCGGAAGCAATAAATTTTAACTAGAAGCACTAGAAGAATAATTAGAACTAAATTCCATGTCAAAAATTCCGAAGGTTTCAAATAAGATATGTTGTATTATATGTTTTTTCTTGTACCATCAAATATTTTGAAGGGTTATAGTTGTAGTTTTATATCTAATTTATATTAAACCCGAGTTTGTAGGAGACCTCTTAACACTCAGTTATTCAATTTTGGAGAAGATTTCTTACACCATGGCTAAGACTAAGACTACACCTTGGGAATGTAATAACCACCTTGGTTACTACTATTTTTTTCATTACATATCAAGTACTAACTTAATCGACTAAGCAACTTCTATCCAAATTAGAAGTGCCTCACTTCAAAGTGTTACCAACCATAGTCACGACAACAACTATGTGCCACAACTCATATACTTCCACTAAATATGGTAAGCTTCCAATGTTAAGGTCATCCTTAGACCTAGACCTAAACCTAAACCTAAACCTTGAGGGTTCATTCGCAATGGCCCCACTTACATATCCCTTCTTGGGAATCAGAGACTATAGTTCATACACCAACAATAGAGAGACTTCCTCCTCTCCTTTGATATGAGATCTTTTATCTTACTTTTAAAATCATAGCCTTTAAGTGAATCTTATGATTCCAATTCATCCCATACACAATAGTGTGATAGCAAATGTAATCTAGTCAAATGTTAGTTCAATGCCAACATCAATGTACAAACATACACAAAACCACATAGCGACTATCTCACATAGACATCACATGTTCACACAGTGACTTTCTCAAACATATATCACATATACACAATGTGAATAACTTAGGCATGTGTCACATATACACAGTGTGACTACCCCATGCATGTAGCATATGTACACAATATAATTCGTTTACACCTGGACATAACATATACAAAATTACCCTGCATATGTACAAATTAGATTGAATTCGTTTACACCTAGACATCACATATACAAAATTATCCTGCATATGTACAAATTAGATTGAATTCGTTTACACCTAGACATCACATATACAAAATTATCCTGCATATGTACAAATTAGATTGAATGTTCTGCATATGTAGAAATTAGATTTTATCAGCATGCCAATTAAACCTATAAATTTAATAACCTATATAACTTTTTACCATTAATCCCTAACATATATTTCTTTAATCCCTAACATATATTTCTTTTGATAATTTAATTGAAAACTAATTAAGTCGCCATATTTTCATTGACCAAACAAAAATCTGTAGATTTAATTAGTTAACATGGCAGCAGTTATTCATGAAATAAATGTTTACAATTCTAAAAAAAATGTAACAATTCTGAATAGAGTACAATGACATGTGCTTTGATTTGCAATGTTTAAAAAATACTACAAAAACCATCTTCAAAAACCAGTCTCACTAGTAAATTACCTCATGTCCAGTGTACCAACACATATTACTTCACCTCTTAAAATCCTTTTTGATTTGCAATTTTTGTTAGGGTTTATCAGCAAAGTGAAATATTCTGCATTATCCTCATCCTCCCACTTCCTCTTAGTGTCTAAATTTATCACATTTAAACTAACGACATCATGTCCATTGTTAGAAATTACCTTATTTTGTAGAGTGTGGTTCAAATAAAATTTCCAACTGAAAATCGCTCATCTTTCGAAATGGAATAAGCGTCGTCTACAATGCCCTTCAGAAACTGAAAAACACAACTACAATAACATCTCGGTGGCCCAATAGCTTGACCGACTAGTAGTTTCCATAATTTTTAGGCAAAAAATCCTGGCACACAATTCTTTCGAACTGGCAATTATCTAGTATCCATCTGGGCTCCAGTTTAAGTAGGTTACAACATCATTGTAGCCTGTTAAAGCCTGCACAAGTTCAAACGACATGAATTCTTTTCTAAACTCTGGCATTCTCCAAACCTGCACAGATTTCCCCATGCTAACCACAAAGTGGGATCTATCATGGCGAAGTGGGACAAAGGGCAGAGCCTTCTGAAGAAGGTGCAGGGGACGTGGTAGACAATGAAGCAGACAGAGGGAGGAGGCTGTGGGTATTTTCACTGGGGATGGATCTGACAAGAAACTGTTGGAAGTCTCTGCTCCCATTGCCCTTCAATTACAGATGCAGAAAGTGAAAAGGCTAAATGTCTCACTTAAGGTGAATATCCAATTGTCCATCCACATGATTCTATTCTAGTTAATTCATTTTTATAACCAACTTATGACCCTTTTTAATGATTTGAAGCAAAGTTTTTAGGGCGTGAAAAGACAAAAATTCTAGGAAAAAAAAATAATTTTGAAATGCAAATGATGTGAACGTCTACTCTTATAACAAAAAAGACCAAAAATTAAAATAGATAAACATCTATATATAAAAATAATCTTCTATAAATAAAAATAAATAAATTGAAAAGAAATTAAGTCTAAAAAAAATAAAAAACAATCAAATCATACTTAATAAATTAAAACACTAAAATATATTAAAAAATTAAAAATTTAAAAATAAAACCAAAAGGGTCCTTAGCTTGTCCTACTCCAAAACTTTTAAAAAACAAGCATCGTGCTAATCAAGCACCATGAATCTACTAAATGCTCCTCAAGCATAGACGCTAGGTTGTGTTTTAACTATAGAAAACACACACACATCTCTCTCTCTCTCTCTCTCTCTCTCTCTCTCTCTCTCTCTCTCTCTCTCTCTCTCTCTCTCTATGTAAGGTTTATTCATTTGATAGAAAGATATGAGGAAATCAAAGCCACACAAAGCCACAAAAATTACGCTCAATGTATTGAGTCATTTCTCAAATAACATTTGTAGTAGTGAAGACGTTCAATTTTACCTCCTTATAACCACAAGAATAAATATTTATCTTAAATTTCCTTTTTGACTTTAATTTAAAAAATCCAAATTAATTTATTTAGCAACAATAATATATGGTGGACAATTAACTCACATTCTTTCACATTCTTTCAAAACTTATATAGGAAATGCCTTTTTAATCACGCTATAAGAATTGTGTGTCAGTTTAAAACCACACAACTTTTTTAATATTAAAAAAAAATCATAGACATAGCTATATAGCTATTGAACATCTTAATAATGTTTTTTACCACGATTTTAATGATTTGATTTTTAAAGTATTTTAGGGATTTTAAAATGGGTTGCAAATGCACATCCGTAAGGGGGTTGCAGTGCCCACAAAGGGTGGAAAAACACATCAAAAGGGTAAATTGTTGAGATGGAAGATGTGCAGAATTTAACAAAAGAAAGATTTGATGAAATGATTAATTCATGTTCTCCCAAATTGAAGAGGTTAGCAAAAAGAAGTATTCAAATTTATGGACATTATTTGGATTACATGGAAAAAATTTGTTTGCACAATCAACATCGGACTAATTGCAGGCTTTGATGTTGCCAATTACAACCCTAGATTATTAGTTTGATTAGTCATGCTAACTATGGTTTGCTTTTGCAAGGATTGAGTGAAAGCCTAGAGGATGTGTACAAAATTAAATTTCATAAAAGAAAGCACTTAGATTTAGTAAAGGATTACTATGAAACCATCACGAGAAACCATTTCATAAGATAAAGCTCAAAGAAAGTATGTCTTCCAAAGGCTTGTCTATAGAAAATAAATCTATATGATTTTTTGTTTACCACACCATTACTTTGAATATGCGTATATTATGCCAAAGGGTGTACATGAAAACCATATCCTTATTTATGTATGATGTTGAACAAAATTTTGTGGATTCAAATTACTTTTCAATTTCAATTACAAAACATGGCTACATGCGTAACCTTCCTACGAATAATTATTTTTAGATTTTACCTTTACCACCCATGACAATTAAAGAGACATTTCCTAAAATAAAAAATCATTGGCTATAATGGGATTACAAAACTAAGCTTAACTACATAAACATAGTGGCAAAAAGTGTTATGTTCTGTGATATATTTGGGCCTATGGTCAAGCATTCTAATGGAAAAACCTACATTATAAATCAAGCTATGGTACTATTACAATGTAAAAAGTAGAGCTTGGTATGGGTTGGTCCAAATCATCTAGCTCCGTTCACTGCAACAAATCATTGTGATTAGCTCCCTTTTTTGCTCTGTTTTTTGCTTCCACCCACTGTTTTAATGTATTTTTCTCCAATTTTTTGAAAAAGTCGGTGCTATTTATCGGGATGGCGTTATTTTTGGCATTTTCTACGTTGATCAAAACAAGTAGGCTCTAAATTAGGCACAATTTAGCACCAAATTTAGCGCCTATTCAATGCTCAAATGTCTGAAGGTCTTATAAAGTGAATATCACACCGTCGTGAAGCACATCAAATGATGCCAGCACCCGACCGCGACAGGTTGCCACCTGTCGAATCTGCTTACGAGGTGTTTACTTCGAAATCTTACCTCAGCTAGTTGTCTGCTGCCACATGTCCACAGAGTAAGTTTAAGATCCAACGGCTGCGCTCCAGCGCAAGGGAATCTTTCTGGGAGGAATATTCGCTGCGAGGCAGCGAGATAATGACACGTGGCATGCACCGATTGAAAAGCAAGTATAATAAAGGTGCATGGATGCTATATTGCACCATCGCGCGTTAGGTATATGGTGGGCCCTCCTCGATTGCGATGTCGTGAAAAGGTGACATGCATCTAGTCTGGGCTAAGGATGACATAAAGTGCAGGGAAGGTATTGATGATTTGGCTCATTTTCATTGGGTGATGACTTGTCAACAAAGATGACTAAGATTGTCAAATCTAGTCAATGAATTGAAGCTGTGGATTCCAGAAAGGCATGAAGCGATCAATGGTCCAAATTCAAACTTGCAAACAAAGGAGATTTTTGAATGACTATGGCACAAGCAAAGTTATGATTGCAGTGACCTCCATTAATATAGGGAGTGGTACAAGAATTCGATGTTATAACAACATAATTCTAAGCATTTCCTATCATTTTTCAAGGAGCGATCATGTTCAAAGCTAGGGAATCATCAAAACAAGCAAGGAGAAGTAATTCTGAGGCTCTACGACATAAAGAAAACTAGTAAGTTATTGTCTCTACCCTGCACTTAGTCTTTCTATTTGTAAGTACTTTCTAAAGCATTTAGAGCAGCTGTTGATTGCATAAACCCTAGGTTGCTTGCACAAATACAAAATGAGTCAGTCAGGACAAGCTTCAACCTCAAAATAGAGCTTGGATGAGGATATCATGATTCAATGTCCCAGATCGTCTAAGAAACCTCTGTGTAGATTGTTGAGATGCTAGGATCTCTGTGTCTGCTTGGAGTTTGTTTGAGCATTGGCACAAGCAAATTGATTACAGAGCCCCAATCTGCCATGCCTAGACCCTTGACTTAGCCAAATTAATATGCCCTGATGTCTTTGTAAACACAGACTTGATGAGAGCTGTAGCAACTAGGTATGACCCTAGGACCATGTTTGTCTTGTCTAGAAATGGAAATGTTATCATTAAGTTCACAAAGGCCTATATTGCTATTAGGACTAAAAAAATATCACAATTTTCTTAGTACCCATCTGCTTATCCTTGATATATACCATGTTGGAGCTAAATTTTTTTTCCCATTTTTCATCAACCATCACTCACTTGTCATCCAAATATCATAGAAATTTGCCATACATTGATCTTGTGATTAAAACAGGTTGTTCAAATTTGTGTGGCAAGATCCATATTGTAGCCTATGACAATTTCATAAAATATGACCTTTGAAATAAGCATTTCCTTGACTATAGTTGTGCAAATATAAGTAATTAACCCCTATCGGCAAGATCACATATATGTCTTTCTGATCAAATAAGTCATAATCCCCTAAATAATATTTTCATATATATTGGGAAGACCTAAATGAAGTTACACTGATCAAAGAACCTAGAGAACGCTTGTGCAAAATAATCGGGAAGACAATATAATGTATCACCAATAAAAAGTTGTATCAGTGAGAGATAAAATCGGAATGAAAATTTTAAACTACGCCAATCTCAGAGGTCATACCAATAGATATAAGATCAGCAAAAGATATATGTTTTCTCGCTGATAAATCGATACACTAGTTGTATCGGCATGACATATACCATCGGGATAAACTTTTTATATCTTCCTGACTTTATAAGTCACTCCGATAGGAAGAAACTAAAGGAACTCGACAAGTGTCTCACCGATGTTCCCCATGAACAAAAGACTTAAGAAAATATTATCGGCAAAACTTGATATATCGAAGGGACATTCTTTTCTCTCAGCGATGATGATTGTCAACTTGATGACAATAAGATAACCACTGCTCGTCAGGAAAACACTCGCCGATGTCCAAAAGCAACTTTGACAGTCAGAACCACCTTGATATTAGGGTGAAATTAATAAAGTCTTCCTGAAATGTTAAAAACAGAAAAAGGCAAGTAATGTGGACCTGAGCAAGATTGATGAGAGTCTCTCTAAGAAAGATCAAAGAACTAAAGGAACACCTCCCATCAAAGAGACATAAAGCTGGTCCTGGTGATCGACCAAAAACATATAAACAAAAGATGGCACCAAAACAAACATACAAATCGGCATGAGATTAAAATAGTCTTCCCGATGTAATTCATTAATTGATTTGACACTTTCGGAGCTTGAGAAGCCTGCTGCATTCAATTCCAATGGCCAACATTAATGGCCACATGAGCATAATCTCATACAAATTACTCTGGTTCATAATGAATTGAAAATTAAAACAAATTTTTGAGGCTTACAGTGGAAGAGCAGGGGATTCACTGAGAGACTGAGAAATTCACAACGCCGAGCACATACAAGTAAGCATTGCAAACCTTCTTGTTGCTAATTGATTATAAGGTTAAATCCAATATTCAGCATAGAGATAGAATGGAGGGTCCTTCCAAAACAAAAAGAAAGCAGCAGACTGAAACTAGCTAAACCAAGGGAAAAAAGTAGAAGGTTGAGATAGGGAAAGGGGAAAAAACACAGGAAAGAAAACTTAATCAAGACCTTATAGACCAATTACCTGGTTTAAGCCCTAAGGCTAGAAGAACTGCACAATTGAGGGTAGATGTGGAAAAATTAGAAGATAAATATAAACATGTAGGGAACATATGGACCCCTATCAGGGGATATGAGTTGTTTATGTTTCACTACTACAGAAGGAATAGATTGGAACCTCTCTGTAACCCGTGGAATTTCAACCTAGGCAAGCTAGTTGTCATAGATGTTTCTGTGAACATAGATCTTGTAAAACTCCTGGCTTATCATTACAACCCTGACCTAAAAGCCATCTGCAACCTGCAAGGGGAGCCATTTATTCATGTATCCAAGAATACAGTATGTGAAGTTTTTTCCCTCGATGACACCTGCAATACTTCTATAATATATGAAGATTTAGAAAAAGAGTACTTGAGAATGGATACCACTTACAAGGGTTGGAGATTGCCATTTCATAGACCCAGATAAGAAGGGAATTTGGTTCCACTCAAGGAAGGTGATGGACCTTCTTTTCATGTAGATCTATTTGAACCTTATATGAAATACACATATTATTCAATGGGACAAGTACTAGGAACACAGGTCCCTAAATTCATGTCCATAGAACCCATGGTCATCTCTGTAGATAACCAGTGCCACCATGCCAGAGCTTTTGATTATGCCTCCCACCTCTCTAAGGGGATTGATTTAGGACTGATGGCCATTAAAAATGGTGTTCAACAATAAGTTTTAAGCATTACTCTGCTCTTATGCATATGGTTTTATACTATGGACAAGAATTAACAATGTGGCCACAATAACTAAAAATTGCACAATTTGATAAGAATGGTCAGTTGTTACCCATACAGTTATGGACTTCCATACGGGATAGTAGGTTTGTGAATTCTAGTTATGCACATTTTGAAGAATTCTTTGTTAAAACATTGTACAGATGCTATGGTTATCCATGTAGCTATTCTTTGTTAGATGAGATTAAAAGATTTTTAGGCCTAAGGATTTTGGCGGACCACCAACTGTCAATCACAACTGGGGTGATTGGTATTGTTTTCTAGATTCCACAATGATCATGGTATATGGGTTTGAAGATACGCCATTCTTATTGCCTGAAACAGTACTAGATAGAATCACATACTTGGAAATCGTCAAGCAATTGGATTACTCAAATGTTATGAACTTAAGTGCCTATGATAAACAATCTTTTATGCCAAGTACATTATGTTTTGGGGACTTTACTATGTTGTCCAGGGAAGGATACGACCTCATTCATGACAAACTATTGCACTTTAATTTAAGAAAGGCAATGTGAAGAAAAGGGTTTGACCCTGAAGGGTTTATTGATTCTACAAGAAGAAAACAAAATTTGAGTGGATATACTCATATTCCATTCCCACATGATGATGTTATTAGGAATTTGGAAGATGCAGAGGTTGAATTTGCCATTGATGAGTATAATCAGGAAGTGGAAAGGAGGAGGAGAGAGGCACAAGAGGTAGAGGTGTTATCCTCTGATAGTGAAGGATCCCATGATGAAAGACCCCAAGCCCACTCCGATATAATTCCTAAACTTAGAATTAAAGAATATGAGCCTTCAAATAGAGAATTGGAAATTGAGGAAACACCTGATACATATGCCGGGTAGCTGGCTTACAATTCTTTTGTTTCAGATGATCAATTTATTTAGTCCTAGAATTTAAATCTTTCTTGTATAGACATAAAGGCAAAGCAGTCAGAGAATCTGTTTCAAATATCACACCAGATAATGAAAAACAATTATTGAATACTCTGAGAATAGATGTTGAAAATGAAATAAAAAATATGACTCCAGAGAAAGAGAGGAAACTCCTAGAAGAAGTTGGTGTGATGATTTTTTCGGGCTTGGATTTGAAGTCTTCTTTGGTTTTTGATAGTTTTTTGCACAATAATGATGCCAAACATAAACCCAACTTAGAAGGTGTGATAGAAGTGTATAGTGGATCGCGATATAATCCTAATGAAGAATCACTTATGATATGGGCCATGTACCCTCCACACCAAAAGCTTGCTATTATTGACACAGAGAAGGCATTAGACCATGTGATGACACTGAAAGTAGGAGAAACAGATCCTGTGGTCACTGCAGATATTGGTATTAAAGTTGCTAAGTTAAATAAAGCATAGATTCAAATGCTGATTTGAGAAAGGGATATGCACAAACTGCACTGTGAAAGAATGCGCAAAGAAAATGATTTCCTAAAAGATTCTGTCCCAACCAAGATGCTAACCCAAGGGGAGAGTTCCCAGGCAAAAGACAAAGATGAAATTCAGATAGCTCTGGCCAGATTCAATGCACTTTCCACCATATTCAAGAGGAGACATGCTAACATGATGGTATGGATGGATAAGTTTTGGGTGACCTATTCTAAGAATCAAAACGCTCCAAGAACACAAGAGGTTGGCTGATAGACTCCAGGAAAAATTCCAAGAAATCTGTGACAGAGGCACTCCTGATGATGAAGCCATTACCAATGCAAAAGAATTAATGAGGGCACATACAGTTTTTCATGAGGAACTTCAAGAAGAAGCTAATGAATTTATTAATGTCTCTCAAAGAGGTGTACCTACATTGGTTAATGATGGCAAAAATTTGAGAAGTTAGCAAGATTGCATAAAGGAATGCCAAATGATCTTGCATGAAGCATTGGAAGCAATGAAAGATGAAGACCCAACATTGGAAGGGGCCTGCGCCTGCATGAAGAAAATGGTTGCTATGGAATTTGTTGCAAAGACCACTGTGGAATGTGCAGATACTCACCTGAGCCAAAAATACTTAGATCATATTACCAAAATCCATTTATGGCTTATTAAAGCCTAATGACAATTTGTAATTATTAGTCAAAAGTTTCAAAAGACACTTATGAAGAGGCATGCCTCTTCTAAATATGGTTATATAAACATATAGTGGTAGGAGGTTAGAGGATCATCAGCAATTAGGAGAAGAATAGAAGTCTTTATTAGCTTTTCATCAGTTCATCTGTTATCAAATTTTAGACTTATGCAAGTAATATCCATATTTTCAAGATAAATATAAATGGAGAAGGTGTTTGCATAAATATTGGTTTACTTTCAAGTGTTCAACAGTTGTGTGGATATATTATACTTATACGTTATCTGATTGTCTCCAAAGTGGTTGCTTATGTTATTCAAATTGAGTGTGAAAATACATTTGATTTGTCAATACACATTTGCTGTACTTGTGTGGTGCTATTGATTGGTTTCTGTGTGCAGTAGGATTAAAATTACCTTTTGAGAAGTCTACTTTGATTGGTTCCTGATTGGATTAAAATCCTTTCAAATAAATTGTCTTAATTGGTTTCTCCTCACATATGAATTAAAAATCCTTTCACAACTTCATAGTAACATAAGAGGATATCACTGGAATCATTATGAAGAGTCTAGGTAACTGATATACTTGCACATCTGCATAAGGTGCAAACATATAAAAGTGCCCAACTATTAGAGTTAAGATGTGAAGTGAATCTACACATCTTATAAAACCCTATCTCTAGTATCACAATCCACTCATCAACTCTATTTACCCAATAAATTAGGCACTGGTCAATCTTAGAGCATTTCATACAAGTATAATTCACATTCTTTATATTTCAAGCATTCTTGTTAGAAAGTAGTTAACAAACCCTGTAAATATCTCATGTTTGTGTGCCATTAGTCAGTAAAATTGCCCAACTAGAATCCATCCATATTTCCAAATCTACCTTATTGATTAGGTACACCCACCTAGGCCTGGTAGTGTCAAAAGAGTTGGGGGTTTTGTTGTATAAACCCTGTCTTGTTGACCAAAAACATATCAAGGGATTGACATCCTCTTGTGGTCTAAAAACCTACATTTTTGAGAACCAACATAGCACACATAAATTTGCCACTCTGTAATTTTATGATCAATACAAATTGTGAAAATTTGTGTGACAAGATCCATTTTAGCCTAAAATTTATGTCACAAGATCCATATTATAACCTCTGTTAAATCCCATCAATCTGACCTTGATAAACATTTCCATGATCATAGTCAAGAAAAAATTAATTTCATCCTCATCGGCAAGACCTTGGGCATATCTTTCAAGATCCTAAAGTCATAATCTTATACAAAGTATTTTATCCATGGTCAGGGAGAGACAAGTAAACTCTCAACGATAAGAGGTCCATAGACAACAAGAATAAATGATCAACAAGATGTCACTTAATGTTTCATCGATGAATATTCATCACCAAAAACAAGATAGTCGGAACAAGATCTCCAAGTTATACCGATCTTGTGCCTCATACCGATGGATGTGTATCAGGGAGAGATGTGCACACTCACACTGACAGAGCAAAATAGTTTAATAATTGTGTCAGGGAAACATATATAATTGGAGCAAGCTCCCTAGGTCTCTCTAACTGCATGGGTCACTCCGATGATAAAGACCACAAAGTTTTGATAAGAGTCTTATCGACTTGTCCAATCACATTGAATAACAAAGGATGCACATTGGAGGGATATATACAATTGGAGTGAATTCATTTGATCTCACCAACTATGTGGGTTATGCCGATAGTGAAAACTGTAAGGATATTTCAGGAAGAGTCCTACCGATGAATAAAGTAATGGAAAAACATGTCAGGAAGACCCAAGGCATTGGAATGGCATGTGAATCTCATAGCGATGGTTTAAGTTACACCGATGATGGTATGAATCATTCCTCCAATTTGTACATCGGGTAAGATTTACAATGTCTCCCCAAAAAGGTAAGAATTAAGGGTAAAAGACAAGCACATGGACTAGAAAACTAAGAAGTCCTCCTAACAAAATAAAATTGCCAAATGATACATCTTATCGAAGAGATATTTAGTTGGTCTTGGTGATCATATTGAATACACATAAATAATGATAACAGGGTAAACGACACAAGAAAGCAAGAAGTAGAGGTGATATCCTCTGACAGTGAAGGGTCTTCTGAAGAAAGCAAACCTCAAAGCTGACCAGATAAAATTTCCAAATTGAGAGTTGAAGAATATCAGCCTCAACTCAGAGAGCAAGAGGTCGGGGAACCATCTAATACAAATGCCAGGCAATTAGCCTATACATCTTTTATTTCTAATGATCAATTTATTCATTCTCTTGAGTTCAAGTCTTTTTTGTACAAGCACAAGGGAAAAGAAATAAGAGAATCTGTTGAAGACATCACACCAAAAAATAAAAAACAATTGTTGGATGAATTGAAAATAGAGGTGGAAAATGAGATGAGAGAGATGACTCCCAATAAGGGAAGACAATTATTAGTGGAGTCTGGTGTGATGATCTTTCCAAGTTTAGACATGAATTCTGCTTTAATCTTTGACAGTTTTTTACATAGTGATATCAACAAATACAGAATCAGTCCAGAAGGAGTGACAAAAGTTTATACTGGGACAAAATACAATGCTGATGAAATTCTCTTATGATTTGGGCTTTGTACCCTCCACACAAGAAGCTTGCAGTCATCGATACAGAAAAGGCATTTGGACATGTCATGGCATTGAAAGTAGGTGAGACTAATCCTATAGTCACAACTGATATTGGCATAAATGTTGCCAAAATAAACAAAGCTCAAATTCAAATGTTGATCAAGGAAAGAGATATGTACAAGCTAAGATGTGAGAAAATGACTAAGGAAAATGATTTTCTAAAGGATGCATTTGGAAGGTCTACCAGAAGATTGACTCAGGGAGAGGATTCACAAGCAAAAAATAAAGGCAAAGAATTACAGTTGGATGATTAGGTATCTCAAGTCAGGATTGACACACTTTTTGTGGTACTTCAAAAGAGGTATACAAACATGATGGTTTGGATGAAAAGGTTTTGGGATACACATGGCAAAAATCACAATATCATTCAATAGCATAACAGGGTAAACAATAGGCTCCATGAAAAACTTTGTGAAATACAGAACATAGAAGCTCCTGATATTGAAGCAATCACCACTGCTGAAAACTTAATTAAGAAACATAAAAGGTATCATGAAAAACTTTAAATAGAGGGTGAAGAATTCATAGAGTCTTCAAAAGAAGGTGTTCCTACATTGTTCAGTGACAAGAAAGATTTGAAAAATTAGGAAAAGTGGACATAGGAATGCCAATTGATATTATAGGGAGCTTTGGAGGCAGCCAAAGACAAGGATCCGACATTAGGAGAAGCTTGTTGACATCTGGAGAAGATGGTATCAATGGAGATGGCAGCAAGGAATGTTTTGGAGTATGCCGATACACACCTGAGCCAAAAGTACTTAGATCATATGTCCCAGATCCATTTGTGGCTAACTAGAGCTTAAAGTGTTGTTTATTATTGTTAAGTTGTTATTAAGTTCCAAAAGACACTTATGAAGAGGCACATCCTCTTCAAAATATTGTTATATAAGTCAATCATTTAATGATAGAGAAAGGAGGCAATAGTAGGAAGTAGAAGCATATTTAGTAAATTACTTTTCATCCATCATCTCTGATACTTTCAGAAGACATGCAAATTGATATATATATATATATATATATATATATATACTTTGAAGAAAATATAATGGAGCAGAATATTCTCAGATGGTGATCTATTTCAGTGTTTAATTGTTGTGTTAATTTTCATGCTTACATGTTGTTGTGCTGTCTCCAGAGCGATTCTTTTAAATTATTCAAATTCATATAATTTGTTAGGACACATTTTCTGTTCATGTGTGGTTATCTGATTGGTTTCTAATTGAAGTTGATTTAAGTCCACCTGAATGATTTATATCTATTGGTCTCTACCCTGAGTTAAAATCCTTTAAATTAGATGATTTGGTTGGTTTGCTTCAAAATAGAATTTAAAATCCTTTCATGAAATCATAGTAATGTCAGACACCCCTATTCCTCAGGCAACTAGCCTGAATGTACAAACAACACATTTTGCAGAAGCAACAACACTCAAACTACAGAAAGAATACAATGAATTATTGGAGAAATACACAAAAGCAATGGCCAGGCTTAATACTTATGAGAGTCAACCTCAGTTGGAAGCTAGCCCATCTCAAACCCCTCCAATTATATAGACTACAGAGTCATTACCAGTGGACACACAACCTCTGCTTCAAGAAATAAAGGAACTGAAAGAGGAGAATAAGGAGCTGAAGGAAGAAATAGAAAGTAAAGTGGAGGATGTAGCCACAAATTTGATCAAGTATAGGATCAACAGGATATTGGCTAGGTTGGAGGAGACCCATAGGTCCTACTCCCAATTAAGGATAGCACTTCAGAAACATGAATCAGATAAACAGAGGCTGTCAACCAGGAAGACCAAGTGGCTACCAAGAACTAGAAAAATCGGATATTTTCTTAGGTGCTCTAAATATGATCTAAATTCCCCTCTTGAGATGGAGTTAGTAGCAGGTATGTTAGGGAAATTTGAGGATGTGGCTACTCATCAATTGAAATTGGATACAATATTGAAGGATAAAATGCAAGCAATTGAGAAGCAGGACACAAAGTGGTTACCCCACATTCTAGAAGATGATGGGACAATAAAATATATGAACAAGTGGAAGTTGGAAATCATTGATAATGGAAATCAGTTAATTCCAGCTTGTTGTGATAAGGGAGACCCATCTTTGCATGTGTTAAGTTGGACGCTTGATAGGTTGCATGTTGTGGACATTACATTTGAATTACTTAATAAAAATGTCAAAAGTATCCTAGATGCAAAATATGTCAGCCACAATGGTAAGATAGCAGAAATCATTTCATTCCCTTGGCCGACTGAAAGTACATTCGATGAGTGGCAGGACAAGTATGGATCTCCTGGATGACAACTCAACCACTATCTCCCAACCACAACAATGCAGATCCCCAGGCAGCTTTGTGTGCTTCTCAAGGCCAACCACATCTTCTTCTCTTTTCCTTCAGTGCAATTAATGTTTCTTCAATGCCATTTGGTGGCTATCTGTATCCATTGTATTTGAAAGACAATTTGTATTAAATGCTGAGGGTACACATTCTTGTTATATAATGGAACTGTATTACTCATTTTTTAGTTGTTGAAGACTTGGAAATTTTGGAGAAGTAATGAAAATATAGAGCTTTCTGGGCTGTTCTATCTCTTGTGTGTAAGTTTATGAGTTATATGTCGAATGTATGTGTTGCATATATGTTTTCAGTTTCATGTTGATGTTATATGAGTAATTATTCATTGCATGTATTCAACTACTCTCTCCATGTTGTGTGTGTTTTTCTTTTGAATCTAAATAGTTAAGGGTTATTTGAGGTTCTGGGATATGGGTTTTTCTGTATTAAATGTTTAATCTTTTATTTCTGCTCAAGGAGCAGATTAAATGTTTTAGGTTAAATATTGGGAATAACATATTGTAATAAGAATATTCATAAGCAGAGATAACTGAGTACTAAATCTTGGGTGGTGTTTGTAAGGCAAATACCAATTTATCCCCATGAAACTTGAATGTCAACTAAGCTTATGCAAATCATTCACATATATACATCAATCAAATTAGAATAATTAACATTATTGCTCAAATTTGTAAAGGTCTGATATAAGTATTTGTGTAGTAAGATTCATGTCTTGCCTATCCATATGTGCAACATGTGCATCATGATGAAAAACATCTTCCCCATTAAAATATGTTGTAGTCATCAAATCCTCAATCATAACTTCCTCGCAATGAATCAAGGCCATTGTAGAGTTAATCCTAAGGTTTCTTCGTAGTGCAAAATGAGGATTAGGTTGAGACCTTGACATTAAAGAAAAATATAAAGCAATGAAAAGGAAATTGCATCCAAGTAATCCTAATTTTTTCTGCCAAGAATTCATACCAAAGATTGAACAATTTAAGGATATTGCAACAGGTAATTTGTATCGACACAAATAATATTATTGAAGCATTACAACGTTTAGGCCATAAGAATCATCCTTTTTTAAACATGGATTGCAAATAATTCTAAAATTTTTATAATTCTAAAAATTTAGAAGTCTTGATCATTAACATTATTGTCTGCTACGATGTCATCAAGTGTATCATTGTCAATGTTCATATGTTGTTTCAAGTATTTAATATTATCATCATCCTCATCTTGACCTGCATCATCTTCATCATCATTGAAATTTGACTGTAGACCATCTATATTGTTACCAGATGTATTTGGATCATCATTTTCTATACCATCCATATTGTTGTCTTCCATAACATCATCTAACTTTGGATTGTTGTCTTCTTGTGTCTGAACATAACCATCTTCAACATCATCATGGATGTCAATTTCTTTGATGTTCTCTAATCCCTCTCTCATTTTGTTGGCCATCATTGTTTTGCTCAGTATCCACTAATGCATCGTCAAATACATGCCTTAATCTTAGATCATAATGTACGACAAATATCCATTTTGGGGACAAAATATCTTCATAAAAAAATACCTGCACATGAACAATATGCATATATTAGACGTATGGTGTAACAATTTTATTGATTAATAAACACATGTATATACTCGCAATAAACTATGAATTAATAGATTAATGATCACTATCGCTTCTTGTTTGAGATAAAGAAATACCTGCTCACAATGAATTGGTAGAACATAAGGCCCCTTATCGTCCAGTAGGAAACATGAGGAATCTATAGAAAACAATCCACTATGGATATCATGTCTTCGTGTCCTCTCAAATGCTTCATACCATCTAAACTTAAAAACATAACATTAAAAAGAGCGGTAATCCAACTCAATAATTTCTTATATTTTCCCAACATATTGTAGATTCCCTTCAATTATATTCTTATCTTTTGAGCTTGATCGATTAGATTGCTTGAAGTCAACCATGATGCCACAATCGAAGGATCGTCTCTTTACATCTACACTTTCTACACGATAATGTTGACCATATGACCACATTGCTAGATATTTCCTCACCTGTGAAAGACAATTTATTTTAGTGAAAACAAATATAATGACGAATATTAAAATAATTAATAGTGTCAAAACTATAAGGAAACAACATTTTGTAAAATTATAACTATACCTTTCTTTCACATCCTCTAGACATGTTGATTTTGTCTTCTATTATGTTTGAATCTATACTTGCATCTTCTATTTGATTTTGAATTTGTTTAGTAACCCATTCTAGTGTGCAATCTTTGCGCCATTCCCCAAGTAGATCACTGGGAAGTGGAGTATTCCTTGGGTTCGATCTCTTAAACTATCTTCTTGCTTCTAACACTTCTTCTCTCTTTTTATCATATAGATTGATCCATTTGTTCATAAAGTCCATGTGCTATAGAATGAACTTGTCGAGTATAGCACTTTCGTCTACACCTATTACATGTCAACATGTTTATTTCAAACTCCAAATGTCATGCTATTAATTTGACAAATAAAATACAGAGTAAATTAATGATTGCAAGAAAAACAACCACACTGATCATGAATTTACTTACTGATTTCTACTTGAACACCATTAGATTGTGGTTTTTCTCCATCAATAATATCTGATGCTTGTTCTTCATCTTAGAAGCGTGGCCCATCTTCAAAATCCTTACCAAGGAATTCACACAGGAAGAAAAATGCTTCATTTAATACATACCCTTCAGCCATGCAACCCTCTGGATGTGCCTTTTGTCGAACATATCTTTTTAGAGTTTTCATATACCTCTCAAAGAAAAACATCTACCTCGTTGATACGACACCCGCCAATTCAATGTCATCAACTAGGTGTATAAGTAAATGGACTTGTAGGTCCATGAAACTTGTAGAGAGCTCCTTCTCAAATACACATACAATTTCTTTCTTCCATTTTGGCACTTCACATTCGTGGATCTCCTTGGAGGTCACTCACCTAATATAAGAATAGTAAATTAGTATGAACCTTTAGTCAAAAACTAAAATGCAATATAATATCTCTATGTCTCTCACACATGAACATTTCATATAACCACATACCTTATAAATGCTGACAATTGACTTATGGCATTCCTTAAGTCAATTGTAAGACAAGAATCCCCCCTAACTGCCAATGGCATGATATGCTATCAAACACATTTATGAAAAGGCCATTAGTAATTTTTTCTCACACAACAAAATATCAAAATATATTTAGTAATTAATCAATCTTACCAGTAAATGTTAAATGATGATATATAATACCTTCATAAAATTATGAAAATCATGTGTTTTAAATCCTGTGATATGTCCATCAACTGTAAAAGCTTTAGCCAATGACCAGTAGGTGTCCTTATTGAATGGATGACATTTTTTACTTGGTCTAGCTCTTTTTTTTTCAAAATCCATGGAGCTTCTGCATATGTTTCATTTTCCCTATTTTGCCACAAATGTTTTCTATCAATTTTGGTACGCGAAAGAGCAATATCTCTCCTCGAAGTCAAGGTGTCCTTCTCTTTGCCTGATATATGTCAAAATATAGAATCTGGGACATTTTTGAAGATGTGCATAGGATCTAATAGGTGATATATTAATAGATCCTTCCAGTAAGGGAGCTCATAAAATATGGATTTCCTTTTCATTCCTTCTGGCATATTAACTACAACTTGTTCTGGTTCTTCAACTGAACCACCCCGATCAAAAAATCCTCCCAAGCTTTCAATTCAGCATCTTCATACTTCTTAAGCTAATCATCTGGGCCCATAATCATGGGAGGGCCTCTATTTTCAACTTTTCCATCAAATTAATTCTTCAGATGATTTCTAAACTTATGATCTAGTGGTAGAAAAACCTTGTTGCTTGCATAAATAAATTTATGTAGATCTTTAGAATACCGCCCTTGAAATTGTTCTGTACATCTTGGACATGCAAATATCCCCTTTGTTTTAAGCTCTGCAATTCAATAAGTAATGTTAATAACATCAAAAATAGTATAAAACTAAGTATGAAAGTTGGGATGGAAATAAATTATGAGTGTGAATACGTAAATATTTTATCTTACCAAAACAAACACCAAGTCCTAGGAAATCATGAATAGTCCAACATAGCACACCATACAACATGAAGGACCTATTTTATGGAGGAAGTGATATGTCATACATTCTTATGCCTTTCCATAGCAGTTGCATCTCATCAATAAAAGGTGCAAGATAAACATCCATGTTTCTAACTTGATGTTTTCCTAGAACAATGAGAGTCAACATAAGGTGCTCCTTTCTAACATTCATTCATGGGGGCATATTGTATACTATCAATCCAACTAGCCAAACACTATAATTTGAGCTTAGGAAAGAGAATGGGCACACTCCATCAATTGCAAGCCCAAACCTGATACTACGGGGTTCATCTTTGAATTTTCTTGGCCATTTTTCCTCTATGTGTTTCATTGCTTTGGAGTCTGCCGAAATTCACATGAATCCATCTTTACTCTTGTTCTTTGCATGCCGGTCCATCAATTATGCAAGTGAATTGCAACGAAACATTCGTTGAAGTCTAGGTATAATTGGCATGTGACGTAAAACCTTCTTTGGAACTGTAGAACCTTGTACATCTGTACAATATCTCTTCTCTTTGCATACAAGGTATTCTACCTTGTTTTCATATTCATCTCTGTATAAAATGCAATCATTTTTACATGAATGAATTTTCTTATATTCAATCCCGAACTCAACCAACAATAGATGCACCTCTCGACAAGTTGATGGAAACACATTCTCTTCAGGGAATATTTTAGTTTTTAGTGCCCTGTAAGATTGCCAGAGATTAAATCAATTGAATATTTGACTAATGATGAACATGTTTGATATGTCAATCTATACTAGGAGTGTTTATATACAATTTATGGTTTTAAATTCCCCTTAAAGAAATATAAACGAAGTTGATGAATGTTTACGAATATGTACACCAATTGACAATGCAAAGTAAGAAATAGATTTCAACTCACTTTAGTAGGGTAGTGAATCTTTTGTCTAACCAGCCAAATAGTGACTTGATTTCTAATAATATTAATGTGCATGCTAGTTTTGAAGTTCTACTTGCACCCGATTTGAACACATGTGTCTTCACTGCTTTCTTGATGGAGTCTTTCAGGTTGTTATCAACATTACGTTGGTGGTAATTACCCCTGCTATCATCGTTACTGTCAACCATATGATCATTATTGTTATCATTGTTTCCATCCCCAAAGAAACCTATAAGAATTTCATTCAATCCTTCTATATGCACTGCATTTTCACTATCATGATCATCATCATTAAGGCTAGCTGGCATGTCATCAGTGTATGCGGATCTCATCAACAGTTCAAATTTCTCAGTTGCTAGTATTCTCTTCAATGTTGCTCTTTTTTGCTTGGTATGGTTTAAAGGATGGTTTGGATCATCCCGTCCAAACCTTAATAACCCAGTTGGATCTTGGGTATTAGTATGTGTTTCATCAACATCTTCTACCTATCAACAAACACAAGCATTATTTAATGTTTGGCAACAATTGTACTAAATTCAAAATATATCAATTTCAAAGAAATATAATCAAATATGGCTTCAAAAATAAAAATATAAATTGTATGAACATATATACATCAATTGAATAATGTAACATTATTTTACAGACTACCTTTTTTATACAATAATTTAAAGAAAACATTGACAACATAGTTTATAAAACATCAATCCACACTCATTTATTATTCTTTGGTTTTCTGCCCTTAAGAACATCCTTAGGGAGATCCTGTTCTTCCCTTTTCTTTCACACAGGAGTGTGTCTTAAGAAGGGGTAAGCAATCAATAACTCATCCCCAATGGTAATGTCCATAGTAGCCTCAACCATTATCTATCTATCAAGCTCTCTTTCCATATCTCCATCTTTATCATTTATAACCTCAACAAATTGACAATTCGGTCTTACAATAGGGTCCCTTCCCTTACTACTATTTATAAATCCTACAATATTTTTATATGTGTATGCATGTCCATCTATATACATAAGATGACCTCTATTCATTTCTTTTCCACTTTCCAATTGGAGACGATGTGTATACATATTCAAATTTAGAGCATATGCTAACATGCTAGGCCTATATTCTGCTAGCCTTCTCCATTCACCACTGTAATATGATGGACCATAATATGGAATTAATCTCCTAGTGGTTTGTTCTGAATTGTTTCTATGTTTAGATCCCACATGTACATTTTGGATGATAAAGAGGCCTAGATTCGCTCCATGAATATTGGAGGGTCGTATCATGTAGTTGTATCCCCAAAATTGAAACACCTCGTACACTCTAGGTAATTGTTGATCACTAGGCCAAGCGCAATATAGTCGATGATCAAATGTCTCTTTGTAAATTGATCTCAAACTCAGGGGCAAGTCATTATCTCCATCACATTCATTCTCACAAGGTATGTAGTCCACCTTTCCCTTGTCTTTAAGAAAATTATGCATCTTTAAACCAGTTCTTGTTTTGTTACTTGTTTTCATCAATTCCTCATCTTCGGAGCTAGTATATTGGAACATATTTTTGTTAGATGTATCATCTGATGAATGATCATTGCCCTATAAGATGCAAGTCGGTCATCCAGGAAACTTTAAACCAAGAACTTTATCCTGCAAGTGTCCATTAAGAAAAAAAATTGTTATTTAAATATTATAAAACAATGTTTAAACGAAGTATACATGTTATTTATATCAAATTGGAAAATTCCTTACCACAATTCCTATTGGATTTGAATTGATTGTAGGAGGCATACTACTGAATGGAAGCTCATCATATATGTAATGTCTTTGTACAATCACTTGTTTGAATTGTTTCTTTCCATGACATACAGAACATCCACAAACAATAATTTTCTCAAAGTATTCATCCCATGTACTATAGTCTTGACCAACTTCTTGTTCAGTGCAATCATTTGTTGTGTTTGTAGGATCCATTGTCATATCCTCTTCCACCCACTGTTGTCTACGTGATTTAACAGTTTTAGGTCCACGTCCACGTACATATCTTTTTCTTTTACTAGTTGAACGCTCAGGCTCTGCATTTGCTACAATCTCCATCTAAAATAATCAACAACATGCATTAATTTATGTCAAGATTGGATAATACATTATAAATTTCAATAATACTGTGAAAAAAGATGGACATATCACAAAATTCCATCAGATCATTTTTTCCTAAGTTAAGTCAAAATTTGAGTACCTGATGTCCCGCTTCATCCATTGTGTCCTCATTTGATATGACACGATCTGTTGACATGGCCTCGTTTGGCCCCTATAATACACAACATAGTAAATAATGTTTAGTACACCAATTATATCATTTCAATGAATATGCTATCCAACACAAAACTTCACTTTAGTCATATATGTGACATTTTCATATCATGTTTTGACCATCCTAATTTTCAAACTTTTCCCTTGATCATAGAATCACATTTAATCACCATTCCTGTGCATTTTCAACCAATAAGTTTGACCTCAGAGGCCTCATGGACAAAAAATGACTTTATCTCCTCTATGTTGTAGCATTTGTGAATTCATAAACACCTTCCTCCTTGGTTGAGGTTGCTTTCTCTTCTTACATCTATTGTATCTACAGATTCTGTTGTCATATCTATTTCCACCCACATTCCTCTCTGCAATTTAGGAGTTCTACGCCGTCCACATCCTCTCTCCATGGCCTCCTCTGGATCCTGTAATACAAAAAAATTACAAGTCACATAACAGCTATGCACCAAGAGGTTGCTAAGCTCTCTTAACATTTTTGGCTAATGACATAGAGCAGATATGGCTAAACCCCCTTCACTTCAGGCTCTACTAGACCTAGGTGGGTATACCTTAATGATTGGTGCAAACTTGATTTGACCTTCACAATGGCAAAGAGGTGTGAAGTAGCTATAAGATTGCGAGTTGTTCCTAATGTTGATATTTGCAGTTTTGAGAAAGTAAATAAACTTTAAATAAGGCTTTGAGGGAAACTAATCACAATAATCATTTAAAAGGATTTTAATCCTTGGCAGCAACCAATTAAAATGAATTATTTGAAAGGATGTTTAATTCACTCCAACTAGAAACCAATCAAGATAACCACACATGAACAACAAATGTGTCCTGACAGCTTATATAAATTTCCTATATGTTTGCATTTATCCTCTAACCTTTCTACATCAGGCCTCAATTGTGCAGACCTCCTAGCTTTTGGCCTTGAGCTAGGCAATTGTTCAATTAGGTCTTGGTTTAATTTTCATTCCTTTTCTTTCGATTCTCACCCTGTTTTAGTTTTCTGTTTCTTATTTTTGGACTGACTAGTTTCACCCTGTTGCTTCTTATTTTTTGTTTTTCTAGGACCTTCCATCTTATTTCTCTACAAAACTGAATTATTATCTAAAAATTGCAGGGATATCTTAGATGCTTACTTGTGTATTGTGGGCACACTAAACTCCTTGACCTCCGCTTCAATCTCCCATTTTTTCTCCGCTGCAATTTATGAAAATTGCTTTCAGTTCAATCCCTTTTCAATCAAAATTGTTCATATAATGTTCATTCACATGACCATTAATGTCCATCACTAGAAATGAATGCAACAGATTTTTTGAATTTCAAAATGTCAGATCACATTGGTGGGACTCTCCTAGTTTTAGGCCGATCTGTGTGCTTCATTTGGTGTCATCTTTGTTTATATATTCATAACTGATCACCAAGACTCACTGAATGTCTTTTTGATACACAATGTCCCTTTAGTTCTCTTATTTAGCCGAGAAGACATTTAGCAATCTCACTAATATTGCATAGGTGCCTTTTGTCTTACTTAACATTTCGGGGAGAACAATATGAAGTTTACCCGATATCAAGGTAATCTAAACTATTAGAAATCCTTTGTCATTTCTGAGTGTCCTTCCGATGAATAATAGTCATTCCTATTGTTATTGGGATGACATGTGTCAACATTGAGAGAATGGGATTTTTTTTGATATAATTAGTCTCCTCGACTTGTTTCTTCCATCGATTTGTTCGTTGGGACAAATCATTAGGACTTTCTCCAAAAACTCTCCTGGTGTTCCTTATCTGAGTAACCCATACAGTCAGAGAGATCAGAGGGACTTACTCTGATCATTCATGTCTCCTTGACACGTGTTATTTTGTTTTATCGATGAGAGTATATAAGTTTCTCCCCAAAAAGGTGTCTATCGACGCGACGCTTGAGATCGGTATAATTTGAAAACTTCAGTCTGACTAACTTGCTTTTGCCGATAAGCTTTTTAATCGGTGAAACACTATGCACTGTCTTCCCGATTATGTAGAAAGTGTTATCTTGGGATCTTTGATCGCTATGACTTTATTTATCTCTTCTCGATATGCATAAAATGTTCAATAAAGAACTATAACTTGTTGATCGACAGGACATGCACATGATTTTTCTGATAAGGATCAGTTGCTCTTAAATTTTTTTGTTTCAAGGGATTATGCTTAGGAAGTTGGATTTTTGGATCCCTTGGGGATGATAGAATGAGTGGAAGCTTTAAGTTTAGCTTTAAGATTAGGGTTGAGGGTTGAGGGTTGAGGGATTAGGGTTTAAGGTATAGTGTTGAGGGTTGAGGGTTTAGGGTTTAGGGTTTAGGGATTAGGGTTTAGAGTTGAGGGATTAGGGTTTAAGGCATAGTGTTTAGGGTTGAGGGTTTAGGGATAGGGTTTAGGATTTAAGGTTCAAGTGTTGAGGGTTGAGGCTTTAGGGATATGGTTTAAGGTTTAGCAATAATGGATTAGAGTTTAGGGTTGAGGGATTAGGGTTTAGTGTTGAGGGATTAGGGTTTAAGGTATAGTGTTTAGGGTTGAGGGTTTAGGGATAGGGTTTAGGGTTTAATGTTTAAGGGTTGAGGTTTTAGGGTTTAGGGATAATGTTTAGGGTTGAGGTATTAGGGTTTAAGGTATAGTGTTTAGGGTTGAGGGTTGAAGGACGCTTTACGCTACACTGAAAGGTTATAGTCCCATTAGAGAATGATGTCCTCGCATGGACCATGTCGAGTGCCCTCATCGATGTTGGTAAGGGATACATGGAAGGTAAATGGATTAGGTAGATAGTGGATTATGATGTGGATTCTAGAGGGGAGAAAAGTGGATTATGATGTGGATTATGTAGGGAAAATAGTGGATTATGATGTGGATTATGTCAAACTTATGCCAAAGCATGGACCATAGGGATGGTATGTAGGATAGTGGATGAATGATGGTATATTTATTGCGGAATGGAAGGGAACCATGACCAATGGTTGCACACATCGTGATAAATGTTGAAGCTTGTGATGCGGAGGTGGTGTAGGGTGCAATGGAGATGTTTTCTTAGGAGATGGATGATGAAGGGCTTTAGGAAGCCACATAGACTTATACCTTTTATTACTTTTGTTTTGCTTGTGGGATGGAATGTTTTGACACTTTTGAGCAGAATGGGAATTTGAGATGGGAGTAGATCGTTGGGATTTTTTAGAGGTAGATGCCTCATTTAAATTGATTTATTGTTGCTTAGGTACCCATACCATTTTGGTTTTGGACTTTTCTTACGGAGGTATGGGCTTGGATAACTTTTTGGATTCATTTTTATTTGACTCTTTATTTTTATGTCCTGAGGCATGAGGACCCTTAGGATGTTTGGCTTTATCAGTAGAGGGTTTAGGGTTGAGGGTTTAGGGATTAGGGTTTAGAGTTGAGGGATTAGGGTTTAAGGCATAGTGTTTAGGGTTGAGGGTTTAGGGATAGGGTTTAGGATTTAGGGTTCAAGTGTTGAGGGTTGAGGCTTTAGGGATAGGGTTTAAGGTTTAGTAATAAGGGATTAGGGTTGAGGGTTGAGGGATTAGGGTTTAGGGTTGAGGGATTAGAGTTTAGGGATCTTTACTCTTGTTCTTTGCATGCTAGTCCATCAATTATGTAAGTGACTTGCAACGAAACATTCATTGAAGCCTAGGTATAATTAGCATGTTGGCATGAGGAACATTTTGGTTTGGCACAACTAGGCACTAAATTAGGTGCACTTTGCACTAGTTTGGTGACCCAAAGAGATTACATTTAGGGCTGAAAGTTAGCACTAAAGTCAGTGTTAGAGACGTCGACTAATGAATCCAAAAAAAAAAAAATCCTGCCTACGTTAAAACATACCACACACAAAAAAAGCACAAATTCAAGTTAATACATTTAAGCTCACAACATAGTGTACTTTGCCTCTGTTTTAGGTTTCGAAGCGATGAATTTGTTAGGTCAAAAATAGAAGTTACTGAAAAGTTTCTACAACAAATCTGTGAATTTGTATTTTATTTATTTTTGGTTCTAGACATCTAGAAGATAAAAAATTGCTTTAGCTAGCTGCTAAATTTGGGGTTTCTAGCTACCTCAGCCATTCAATCAATCTTGTTCTTCTGCTTTTCAGCAAGTAAGTTCCAATTGCTGAACAATTTACTCTTGACCTAGGTTTTTATCAATTTTGATATAATTTTGAGCTCAAATAAAGTTTTTCTAAGATGTTGTACTCATGCTTTAGGGTAAATTTGAGTAGTAATGTTGTTAATCATCCTTGCTTGTAGTATAAATTGCATTTACCATGTTTGGAAGGCCTATCGAATAAGGTCTCTTTGTATATCATACCCAAAATACGAGCTGTTAGGAATTATTTTTGGCTACATATTTGTTTTTGGCTACGATTGGTCAAGCACGATGTTAATTCATACCTAGCTACGATTGCCTCCATAGGCTGGATGAAAATAATTTGCCCTAGGTCGCCTCAAAATGTCAAGCAATAGAGGGAAGGGAGAAAACTCTAGCCACAATGAGGTAATTCACTGCCAATTTATAGATTTGTAATTTTTTCCATTGTTTCTTTGATTTTTAGTATTTAGTTTTCTATTTCTAAATTTAAAAGAAGAAATTTATTTTATATATATATAGGGACATGAGACTTACAAAGATAAAGAGGCATTGACTTCCATATTGGGGCTAGAGGCAGTGAACAAATTGCATGGTATGGACTTGATAATGCTTGCCAGATACATAGAAAAACAATCTAGTAAAACCCCTGAAACATTGCAACCAAATCAACAGTGTCAAAGGGAATCAATTGATTCCCCAACTAGTCCTAGATCGAGAAAAAGAGCTAGGAGGAAATCAATATCAATAACCTCTAAGAATGTCAAACAGGGAGCAGAGGCTTCCACTGTCCCAGCGACTCTTGGGACATAGACTTCTTCGACCAGCAACCCATGTTTTGCATCTTGCATTGGTAGCTACAATACCAAGATAGAATACGATGCAGTTTTAGGGGAATTTTGAATGACATATACTAGAAAAATGTTTGTGAATAGGTTAAAGGAATCATGCCTTCAACAGTTCAAAGACCATCTACATTTGCCATTCTCAAAGATACCCATGCACCTGCAAAAAGCAGTTATCAATGACATGGAGACTGAATTTGGCACAGGTTGGTTTGTAAAGAAAATAAAGCTACGAATGTCTCAAAACTGCAAGAGATTTCGGTGCAACCAAACAAAGAAGATAAAAAAATCCCACCCGAGCTAAGGCTCAAAAAAAGGCCAATTGATGTAAGTTTGAAATTATGGAAAGAGCTTGTAAAAGCATATGAGAAGTCCAATGCACGGAGGAAGTCTGGCGAGGAGAGTACGCAAGAATTTGAATTTTCTCATAAGATTATATCAAATTTATTAAATAATTTTTAAATTTTATTTGTGCATAATTAAATTGAATTAATATATGTTTCAGGACAAAGCCTCCAAGGCTAGGCTTGACAAACTTCGTGCCACTCATCACAGTGGCCAACAAGGTTTACAAGCCTTGATCTGTACATTTGTAAGTATATTTAATATGTTAAATGATATTTTTTTATTTCCTAGGAAAAAGTAAATAATTACATATTAATTAGATTAACTAGTCCATGTGCCATGTTTTGACAGAAGGAGAAATATGGCCAGCAACCAACGCAATTTGAAAAGGAAATGTTACAAAGCAAAAAGTGGACCGATTTTGTAATCTAGATGGAGAACGAGGTATCAATAGTTGACTTTCAATAACTTAGTTGGATATTGTTGTGTTAATATGTCAATTTGCATTTCTTGTGTTGAGTTTCAATAATCTTTGAAGAGGTTATAGAGTGATACTTGAGACAAATAGTTACAGTTGTACTCTGTTTGTTGTGTTTGGTTTCTATTAGTCTTCTAGTCTTTTTGACTCAAGTGGATTGTTCTTCATAGGTCGCTTGTCATTCTTGTTGATCATGTGGATGTAGTTATCATTGAGTTTTTAGGTGGTCTCCTAAGTGAATAGACCAAAGGGTTCATCTCAAGTCTTTATGGTGCAGGAGCACCTACCTGACAGCTGGCCTTCATGAGGCAGTTAGTAGTTTTAGGTCTTGTTTATGTTTCCAAGAAGGTCTGATAAGACCAATGCATGTAATAAGGTCATGCTGATCATGATAAGATCATGCTGACCATGCTTTTACTATTTTTAGGAAGTTTGTTAGAACAGCTGTCATGATGTATGTTCGGTTGGATCTCCCAGCCGCCTGGAGAGTTCCCAGCCGCTTGGAGTCGGGTCAGTAGTACTCGTAGGAAAATCTATTTAAGCATGAGGATCGGTTGACTGTAGATCATGAATCGATCGAGCTAGGTTGTAGAGAGTGAGACAGCGAGAGAAACTGATCATTGGATTTGCATCTTTTGAAATCAAATAAAGTGTTCCTGTTTGTGTTCATCCTCTGTTGAATTCCATCATCTAATCGATTTACTGGTTTGGTGGCTGTATGGATTCACTGATCCATTCCACCGGTTGATTCGTCTGATCGGTGGAATGGTTATGTACAGTAGGGTAGGTGTTAGTTTGTTTGTTTGCATGCAGGTGTGCAGGATCGCGGCTGAAAGGTGTTGAAGACCCTAGCATGGGCATGTGCTAGGTCGAGTTGATAAGTTTGAGTTGGAAGATCACCCTGAGAGTGGATCAGGTCATCCCAGGAGGATCGGCGAAGTGAAATTTCGCTAAGGCTAAAAGTTCGTGAAAACGGCATCATCAGGATATTTCTGCAAATATCCTGCAGTCGCGTTAGGCATCATCATCCGAGTAAGAGGAGATCGGCATGATGCGGTTAGTTGCATGAAGTGCAAGTGCGTCGGGGTGATCACCATCAGGAGTTGCCGGAGAGGAGCGTATCGGCATCAGGTAGAAGATCGGGTCATGAAACTGTTGAAGTTTGCATGTTGCGAGTGCATCAGGATGTTTTAAGTCGGATATATACTCAGCATATATATCGCCATCAGGATCATCTCTCGGGAGTGCCCATCATCCGCGTATCGCTAGCAGATGCGGGAGTGAAAGTTCGTTTCTTTTGACTAAGTGTTGAAGAGGTCATCAGGATATTGGGTGACGTCATCGTCATCAGGATATGACGTCATCGTCATCAGGATATTGAGATATCCCCCTATGCAAGTTTATCCTGCTGTCGTTAAGTGCTTTGGTATCGGCAGAAAGTTGTGTTAACATCATCAGGAGGTTTCAAGAGAACCGGATAAATCATATCATGATGTTGTTGCTTGTATCGTCGGCTATCGGGGTATCGAAGGGAAGGTGCTGAAGGTGATCATCATCAGGATCTTTGGAGCAACCGGATATTGGATATACTGCTGACGAAGGGGGTGTTGCATATCATGATGATGCCGATGGAGCTTGGCGCCCGATGAACAGTGCAACAGGAGGATGTTTGCGCTAGTTGAACATCATGATGATGATGAAAGGCGGAAAACGGAGGAAGTGAACAGTAGTCGGCAGGAGGATAATTGTGCTCGTCCGAAATATGATGATGATGCTGACAGTGTAAAGCAAAATATGATGATGATGGTGATGATGATGATGATGATGATGGGCTGCAGACGTCCATGCTATATTGTAAGGTTATAGTGTGGATGCCTCTGCATCATAGTGGTATCAGAGCTCAGCAAAACATCTGGGCTGTTGTGTGTTGATTCTGTCACCAAAAGGGCAGAGGTAGAGTTGAATTGTGTGTTGTGTGTTGATTGAGAGGTTGACAAAATGCCTCCGAAAGGTAGTGGTACTGCAAGGGAATTGCAGGAGATGAAGGAGAAACATGCTAGAGAGATGAGGAAGATGAAGGAGCTTGCTGAAGCACTTCAAGCCAGGCTGACAGCCCTGGAAAAGAACAAAAAGAGGGAAGTGGAAGACAGTGAGTCTGAAGAAGATGAAGATACTGTTGAAGAGTATGAAGAGGTAGCTGAAGATCTGGATGCTGAAGACCAGAGATTGGCAAAACTATTAAAGGCAGTGCAGAATGATAAACCTAAGGTAAAGGTTGATGTTTCCAAGTATACTGGAAGCTTGAATGAGGATGAATTGCTGGATTGGATTGCTGCACTTGATAATCACTTTGAATGTGAAGATGTTGCTGAGGATCAGAAGGTAAAGATTGCAAAGACCAAGTTAGGAGGTCATGCTTTGGTATGGTGGGATTATGTACAATCTGAGAGAAGGAAACAAGGGAAGTCAAAGATCACTTCATGGGATAAGATGGTAGCAAGGATCAAAGGTAAATTCTTGCCAAGGGATTATGAAATCCAGATGTTTAAGAAGCTGCAATTTTTAAAGCAGAAGGAAAGGGATGTGAAGGCATATACAGAAGAGTTTTATAAGTTGAGTATGAGATCTGGTCATCATGAGAATGAGGTAGAAAAGGTGGCTAGGTACTTGGCTGGTTTGAGATTTAACATACAGGATGAGTTAGTGTTAGCTAACCCTAAGAATGTGGAGGATTGTTATCAAATGGCAATCAGGATTGAAGAAAAGATGAATAGAGGACATGATAAGTCCATGAGAGGAAGAGGAAACCATAGGGGAAGAGGAGCAGCCCCTACACAAAAGCAAACCAATGAGGGTCAAGAAGACACTGGTAAAGGACAGGGACAGTCTGATTTCAGGGGTGGATGGAAAGGTAATAGAGGAAGATTTGGAGGTGGTAGAGGTTCTACTACATTTTCAGGAAAATGTTACACCTGTGGTGAGTTTGGTCATCCATCTTTCAAATGTCCAGAAAACAAAGGTTCATCATCCAGAAATGATAGAACTAGTGACAAGAGGGTACAATTGGTACAGGAAGAGACAGTAGAGCAAAGTGCACAGAGTTCAAACACTTATCACAAGGATAAGGAGGCTGATAATTGTGGATACCTAGAAAGTGGAGAATCTCTGCTGATGAGAAAAACAGTGACTACCATGAAGGTACCTGACAAAGAATCCCCACAAAGAAGAGCTCTTTTCAAGACCATATGCAAGAGCAAAGGTAAAAAATGTAAGGTTGTCATTGATACTGGTTCAACAGACAACATGGTATCTCAGGAAATGGTGGATAAACTAAATTTAGAAAGGATTCCACATCCACACCCTTACAAGGCATCTTGGGTGAGTGATAGTCATTCACTTTTTGTCTCTGAACAGGCATATGTGGATTTTCAGATTGGAGCATATCATGATAGAATTTTGTGTGATATTTTGCCTATGGAATGTTGTCACCTACTGTTGGGTAGACCATGGCAATTTGACAGAAGGGTACTGTATGATGGGTATTCTAATACCTATACCATCAAGAAAGATGGGAAGACTATTAAGTTGATGCCATTGCAGGCAGATGCTGCAGCACAGGGGGCTGCCAAAATCATTTTAATGGGAAAGAAGGAGTATGTGCAGATGCCTAGAGGAGCAGGCATGAAGGCAGATAAGGATACTGCAGGGAAAGAAGTTGTTCAGGGCAACAGGTTGAAGAAAGTTTTAGTTTTGACTGACAGAGATCAGCAGCAGGTGCAGAAACAGGTTTGCAAACAGCAATCAGTTGAAAGGAATGACAAGGATGTTGTCATAGTTGGGACTATTGCTTGTCCTATAAAGGTTGAAAGGAAGATAGGATTGAACATTGTAGAAGTTCAAGAGGCAGTTCAGACAGAGGTTCTGGTCAGACAACCTGGCAAACACAGGGTATGTGAGAGAAAGGCCTATATCAACAGGCATGAGGATTTACTTGCCAGAAAGCAAGTTACAGTTCAGAAGTCTTGGAGCAGCCAAGAGCCAGCAGAGGACAAAGCTGGAGCAGATCAGCATATTTCAAAGGCAAAGTGTAAAGGTGGAGGACTTCCACATACTAGACTCATGGGACATGAGTTCTTTTCTGTTGGGGAGTATGGTGCAGGAGCACCTACCTGACAGCTGGCCTTCATGAGGCAGTTAGTAGTTTTAGGTCTTGTTTATGTTTCCAAGAAGGTCTGATAAGACCAATGCATGTAATAAGGTCATGCTGATCATGATAAGATCATGCTGACCATGCTTTTACTATTTTTAGGAAGTTTGTTAGAACAACTATCATGATGTATGTTCGGTTGGATCTCCCAGCCGCCTGGAGAGTTCCCAGCCGCTTGGAGTCGGGTCAGTAGTACTCGTAGGAAAATCTATTTAAGCATGAGGATCGGTTGACTGTAGATCATGAATCGATCGAGCTAGGTTGTAGAGAGTGAGACAGCGAGAGAAACTGATCATTGTATTTGCATCTTTTGAAATCAAATAAAGTGTTCCTGTTTGTGTTCATCCTTTGTTGAATTCCATCATCTAATCGATTTGCTGGTTTGGTGGCTGTATGGATTCACTGATCCATTCCACCGGTTGATTCGTCTGATCGGTGGAATGGTTATGTACAGTAGGGTAGGTGTTAGTTTGTTTGTTTGCATGCAGGTGTGCAGGATCGCGGCTGAAAGGTGTTGAAGACCCTAGCATGGGCATGTGCTAGGTCGAGTTGATAAGTTTGAGTTGGAAGATCACCCTGAGAGTGGATCAAGTCATCCCAGGAGGATCGGCGAAGTGAAATTTCGCTAAGGCTAAAAGTTCGTGAAAACGGCATCATCAGGATATTTCTGCAAATATCCTGCAGTCGCGTTAGGCATCATCATCCGAGTAAGAGGAGATCGGCATGATGCGGTTAGTTGCATGAAGTGCAAGTGCGTCGGGGTGATCACCATCAGGAGTTGCCAGAGAGGAGCGTATCGGCATCAGGTAGAAGATCGGGTCATGAAACTGTTGAAGTTTGCATGTTGCGAGTGCATCAGGATGTTTTAAGTTGGATATATACTCAGCGTATATATCACCGTCAGGATCATCTCTCGGGAGTGCCCATCATCCACGTATCGCTAGCAGATGCGGGAGTGAAAGTTTGTTTCTTTTGACTAAGTGTTGAAGAGGTCATCAGGATATTGGGTGACGTCATCGTCATCAGGATATGACGTCATCGTCATCAGGATATTGAGATATCCCCCTATGCAAGTTTATCCTGCTGTCGTTAAGTGCTTTGGTATCGGCAGAAAGTTGTGTTAACATCATCAGGAGGTTTCGAGAGAACCGGATAAATCATATCATGATGCTGTTGCTTGTATCGTCGGCTATCGGGGTATCGAAGGGAAGGTGCTGAAGGTGATCATCATCAGGATCTTTGGAGCAACCGGATATTGGATATACTGCTGACGAAGGGGGTGTTGCATATCATGATGATGCCGATGGAGCTTGGCGCCCGATGAACAGTGCAACAGGAGGATGTTTGCGCTAGTTGAACATCATGATGATGATGAAAGGCGGAAAACGGAGGAAGTGAACAGTAGTCGGCAGGAGGATAATTGTGCTCGTCCGAAATATGATGATGATGCTGATAGTGTAAAGCAAAATATGATGATGATGGTGATGATGATGATGATGATGATGATGGGCTGTAGACGTCCATGCTGTATTGTAAGGTTATAGTGTGGATGCCTCTGCATCACTTTATTTCCTAACCTTTTATTATAAGACTTAAAGGGGGGCATGCATTACAGTTATGTTGTTGGTTATATTTCAAACCTTTGAAATATAATAGTGGACATTTAAATTTTAATATGTACATTCTTTTTTGTTGAGAAGGAGCCATCATTGGCAGTAGGCATTAACTCTCCTCTGCCTTAAAAGCTTTGGGAAGTACTAGTCTTTAATGTGCTTGGTTTTGGGGTATGTGAGGTAGAAAAGGAAGGATTGAGGAACCATTTTGGGGGGGAATTCTTCTTTTTTCCTTGGGGTCGAGGAAGGAAGGTTGATGGTTGGATTGTAAGTGATTTAGAGGAAGGGTGACTTTGGGTGTGCTCATCATGTTGGCTGAGTGTCTTGTTGTTTGGCTTGGAGACTAAGAATTAAATTGCCAACTACTCTTCTTCAATTGAGCTAACCTTTCTTTGAAGTAAAGCTCCTTGTCATCCATTCTTGTAAAATTACACTGAACATTTTGGTGAAATATTTCCTTTCACTTGTGTAACTGTATGTGATCTTGTGAAAGCCTATGCTAAAGGTTTTGGATGAGGAAAATATTGTTAACTATGAGAGTTCAGACTTAAGATCATGGGACTTACAAACTGTGGAAAACTGTTGGTTATTGTGTTTTGGATTTCTATCATGAAGGAAGCTACATTAATTTGGTCACAGTTTGAGGTGGAGTTTCAAACCCTGGCCAGAATTGCTAGAATGCTATCATTACAACATACCATGAGTCTTGAGAAAACCTAGCCTAATTCATGGTTATCTTTTTTGACATGGTTGTAAACCCCAATGGTGTTGGTATTTCACCTATAAATGTCCACTCTCTCAATTATGGATGCGAGGTCTTCTTGGGATTAATAATGCCACTCCTAGGTGGGGTTTTGGGATGGTTTTGGATCCTTGGTTCGGGTCAACTTGCCCCCCAACACTCCCTCCAAGGTTATGAGGTTTGCATTACTGAAGCCACAATGGAATACAATGTTGAAACAACACTACATGATTGTATTTGATTAAGTTAGTTGACTCTTGGAAAGAATGGGTTTTTTCAATTACATACAGTTGTGTAACATTACAATAGTGGTATTGTACTTGTAACTAGAACAGTCTATTGTGAAGGCATTCGTTTGATGAGAATGACCTTTGAGTTCAATGTAGTGACTTGTACTAACTTAGAATTGTGATTTCAAACTAGTATTTATTAAATTGGAGACTGTTTGTGAACAAATTTATCTTAGTATGGACTTCCCTGTGTTTGAATGACTGAGCACTACCCACGGAATAGTAGATATTATGTACTTGTGATCACTGCGTCATTTGGATAGAGGACTCATAAATGGAATATAGGACCTTTTGTTTCATTGTCCATAAAATCCTAAGGGTTGATTAAGTTATTGTGCATGGATGTAAATGGAAACTTTAAGCTCTTTGAAGGCTTTCTTATTGTTTGAAAAGTAGCATTAATTTCTTATTTTAACTGTGGAAACATCCTGTGGACACTAGTGTGGTGTTGACTAAGGAATTATCTTGTAAACACTAGAAAGGTCTATGCATGTTAATCATAGACTATAACCCTACATTTGGAAGGAAATTGTTACTGTAGATGTGATATATACTGTACAGTGGTATCTGGTCTATGGCATGACATCTTTAGTAGGAGGTACCTTTAGATTTATGTAGCATCATGTCTAGACTAAGGTACCATAAAGTTAAGTGTGGATTGTATGGTGTTATTGTTGCAAGTATGGGCCTAACTAGTGTTGTCATTGATGTCAACATACTCCTATTACATTGATGATAAGGATTGGATGAGCTGTGTGCTGAGGATTTTGAGAAAATTAGTACTAATCAGGAACATAGAAGAACAATGAAGACAGTGAGCTAAAGATCCTAGATAAGTTGAAGATAAGAGGATGCACTTCAAAGGGTTTGTAGATATGTGTCTTAAGATGATCCAGTAAAGATTTCAAAGGTCTGCATGAAGATCTGAAGAAGTTATGGCCACTTAAGTAAAACTAGTTCTAGTAGATGTTCAGAGGTGACAGTGTGACATAGATAGGTCCAGTGAGATCCAGAAATGAAATATCCTGTTCTGCGGATTTGATGGAGTGTTTAGGAAGTCAATGTGAATTGACAACTCAATTGGTTCATGGTCTGGAGGTCCGCAAACATCTATTCCATTATGACAGTAATGACAGACTGTGTTCTTGAGGTTCTGGATGAAGGAGAGAAGGATTTTAGTAAGATGTAGTGTGGATGTTCTTGGTGATTTAGGCAAGCTTGTGGAGGTCTTTGGATCATGTCCAGTTCATTTTGGTGGTCCGCATTGGAGTTTGAGCTAGTAAATGAAGAATTACTTCTAGATGATGATGTTCTTCCTGAGTATGGCCGACCGGATGAGTTACACACCTTGCAGATGATCTTGGAGATATTATATGAAGAATGGCATGTTCCTAAAGGAGTATTGGAGTCTCAGATCTATGTGGCCGACAGTGTGTTGATCCATGTGAAGTCTTTTTGTAATAAGTCATGTTGTATTTATGTATTTTCTCTGTAATGTATGCCAACTTGGATGATAATTCCTAAGTTGATTTCTTGTATAAATAAAGAGTTGTTAAGTCATTTCAAAGGGGTCTGGTGGGGATGAGAGTGTGATAAAGAGCACAGGAGCGAAAGGCAAAGTAGAAGTATTAGGCTTAAATGGAATTGACTCAAGCATGGTGAAGATGCTATTCTGTAGTTCAAGTATGTGATACTTATTATTTTGTAGACAACGTGTCTCCTGTAGGCAGTGGGCCTCTTGTGAGCAGTGTGCTCGGGCAGTGAACCCTAATTGGCATGTGCCATTTTGTTCTTTCTATTCTTCTAATAGAGAATACAATCTTGGGTTAGTCACCTCGTGGTTTTTCCCTTAACCAGGTTTTCCACGTCAAAATCTTGGTGTCTTATGTGTTAATAAGTTCCTACTCTTGATTTAAATGCATTATGTTTCAATGATTGATTTATTGATATAATGCTGAATTATAAAGTGTATTTAAGTGTTTAATTGGAAGAAAATTTTAGACAACTGATTCAGCCCCCCTCTCAGTTGTCCGTCCTAAATCTAATAGTTATTGTATTGGAGGTTGTTGTATGCAAATCTTCAGTGATATAAGGAGACTCAACTCTCGTCATTTCATTGTACAAAGTGAGTGACAAAACAACTACCTAGTTTAAAATTGGCCCTTCTTTAAGCAACATATGTAGCAATGAGACTTAGGATTCTTGAAAATGAGAAACATCCTTCTCCTCGTACAACCTGCTAACTAGGGCCACTATGTTTTTTACTGAACCCTTGAGGCTGATGGAAGGGTACCATTTAGTATTCCTAGAAGTTAATTGTCTAACTCCTCCTCTTGAGCCAATTTCCTTGTATGATGAACTAGATGATTAGGGTGACCATCTTGAAGATGTAATTGAAGACTTTTGTGCTTGTGTAGTGTTGCAAATGTATAATCCATGGGGACAAAACTTGTAGATCTTAGTGTTAATCATGATATAGGCACAATTTTTTTAATTGTTGGTCATGTAAATGTGAGTTTTCAGCTACCACAAGTGTACTCTTAAGGATAGTCTTGCTAAGGAAAGCATGGATGTAAGAGTCAAACTTGAGATACATGATCTTGACTTTCTTCTTGGTATACCTAAAGTTTCTAATCTCTTTATTAATGAGCTAGATGTCAATTTGAACCAAGGATGTGTTTCCAACATTTGTGATGGTGTTTGCATTCATGAGGATGATAAGTTACATCAAAATATCAAAAGTTACATAGCCTCTAAGATGGAGTTTATCCCATCTGCGAGGGAGTTAATTCATTCCAGCTGTTCTGCTGAGAATAGATCATCATATAGGCTTACAAAGTTTACTAAAACAGTCATGTCACAGTTTTCCAGTCCCTCTTTGAAGATCTTGACGGTTTCTACAGTTTTCTTCTTCTTGATTGCCTCCGCGTCGAAGACTCCACAGATGAAACCTTTTTTTGGATTTGGGTTGGTGTGCTGGCCTACAATAATAACATCATCCCTGATCCCCTCATTGACCAGAAAACCCGTAAATCTTGACGCCCTGGAAAGAGACCCTGTGGCTTGGATGAAAGTCACGTAGAAATGCTCTAAAAGGACACTGTCATGGATATGGTTGCCCTGCGCTCCCCTATCCATACAATATCTTTGATGGCATTGCGTAGCCCCTCCTCCTCTATGCTGAATAAGTGGCGGACTTGCTGGTCCACCGACTCCTCCAAGCATTCATAGTGGACTCCGAAGTGTTTTCTACCCGCCATTGTTATGGGAGACTTCGAGCCGTCCTCCTAAAATAGGAAGTTTCTCTCGATTACCTTCCTCATGACTTACTCACATTGTCTGAAAGTTGCAGGTTTTATGATGCTTTTTGCTTGTCCGAACCGTCCTCACTTATGGAAAAGGAACGCTTGATTGACTCTTCTCTAATTGAACCAGACTAGAGATAGCCCTTCCTATCTCCTCTGGGATTTCCTATCTTGGAGAAATCCATTCTTGCCATCGATTCTTCTGAGATCTCCTGCCTTGAGTTGTACCTACGAAATTCCTAAATCCCCATCATCCTTGATTAGCATCTTTCTTGGATCCTTAAAATAATACCCTTCGAAAAATCATTCCTCCCCCGTTTCCTGCTCAACCCCTTGATTCGCTAGGAGATCGACCACCCCATTGGCCTCTCTGTATACGTGCATGGTTGACTTCCTTACCTGTAATAGCTACCTTGAAGACACCCTAAACTTTATCATTGAGATACCTGTTAAATCTATGCTGGTTGTATGCATGTGTTTTCTTGGTGTTTGTAGATCACATATGAATATAGGCTTAGGAGTATTTATAGCAACACTACTTTTTGATTTGGATCCTAAAAATGCTGCACAACTTATGTTCTTCTCTCAAACATCTATCCATAAGTGGGCAGGTGTGGTGAGGTAAGGAGATTGATGAAAGATAGAGGAATTAAAAAAATGCTCGGATGCAGTTGGATTGAATGGCATAAAATGGTACATGCTTTTTTGTGTAGGACACAGATCACATCCATAGACAAAGGAGACCTATGCAAAGTTGGAGAAATTGGCTAGGAAGATGAAGGCGGCAAGGTATTTTCCAGATTCAAGAATTTACTTAATGCTGTGGAAGGATGGGAAAAAGATTTATTTCTCTGCCACCATGGTGAAAAGTTGGCAATTGCATTTGGTTTGTTAAACATGCCCCATGAAACAACTATTAGACCTTTATCTTAAGGTTACTCATGAACCTTAAGAAAAATAATTATTGAAAAAAAACTGTGCATTCATTAATGACATGTAAGAGAATTTAATCAACTGCTACTTAAAAAATCTTTAATGTTTCTATCTAATGCAGGTTATTAGATTAATAGTGAAAAAGAACATACATTGACCATGCAATTTGTGGCACTTAAGGTTATGTAATAGAATTTACAGTTGATAGTTAAATTGTATAACAAAATTTTTTATGATCTTTAGTAACGTTTATTAGAATTGTTGCATGTTTTACATCATTGGAATGACATATTAGCTGTAACTTTTTTAAAATTTTATTATGGTATGTGCACTTTGATATGATGTAATATGATTATGGTTTCATTTCATATGTTGGAATATTAGATATATAACAGAAAAATAAATTATTACATGAAATAAATAATAACTTTTCATTTTAAATGTATTTTTTTTGCAGAACACGGGTCTTCCAGAAGATGAAGATGATCCTGATGATATAGATCTAGATTATATTGGTTCTGGTACATATCACATGGAAGAGGATGATGATGATGCATATACAGAAGACAATGAGGCCAATGACAATGATGATGACGATGATGATGCTCATGATGATGATGATCACAATGGTGATGATGATGATGAGGCAGTTGCTGGTAGTAGCTAGTGACATTCATGATCATATAGACTACATCATGGATCATTGTTGATATATCGTTATGATGCATCTTTTCATGGTTACTATCATATGTATCATTTTCATGGCCTGTAGTACCATATTATTGAGTTGTATCATTTTCACATGTATCAATTTGACTTATATCATTTGGACATGTATCATCTTGACTTGTATCATTTTGAGTTACATAATTACTTATATCATTTGTACATGTATCATTTTGACTTATGTTGACTATTGGACATGTATCATTTTGACATGTTATTGATCTACTGGCATATTTGACTTTCACTTGTTTTAGTTATATATGATGATGATCTTATCAGTATTGACTTGTCAATTTATATATATTGAAAGTGGTCGATGATTTTTGGATGGATATTTATTACAAATGATGATTTTAATTTACTGCTCAGGATGGATGTTGTAAAATTTAATTAAATTATAGATATTTGACTCACTTGTTTTACATACAGATGATGATCATGTTATAATAATTATCTTATTTTTTTTTATATAATTATCTTGTTAAATTGGAAGCAAAACCCAAAGCAACAAAGGAGGTCATAATGGAAGCAAAACTTGGCGTCAATTAGGAAGCCAAAAAAGAAGCTATTTTTGACGCCATAGAAGAAGCAAAATATGAAGCACAACTGAGAGCAAAACTAGAAGCAAAAATGGGAGCAGACATAGAAGTAAAACTGGAAGCTAAATTGGGTGCCAAATTTGGCACTAAATTGGAAGCAAAATTGGAAGAAAACCTGGAACCAAAAATGGAAGCAAATCTGGAAGCAAAAATGGAAGCAAAACTCGAAGCAAACTTGGAAGCAAAATTGGAAGAAAACCTGGAAGCAAAACCGGAAGCAAAACTGGAAGCAAACCTGGAAGCAACACAAGAAGCCAAACCAGAAGCAAAATCGGAAGCCAAATCCGACGCTAAATTGGAAGCAAATCTAGAAGCAAAATTGGAAGCAAAATGGGAAGCAAAACTGGAAGCGAAAATTGAAGCAAAACCAAAAGCAAAACTAGAAGCAAACTTGGAAGCAACACAAGAAGCAAAACCAGAAGCAAAACCAGAAGCCAAACTGGAAGCCAAATTGGGTGCCAAATTCGATGCTAAATTGAAAGCAAATCTGGAAGCAAAATCATAAGCAAAAATTGAAGCAAAATCGGAAGCAACACTGGAAGCAAAACAAGAAGCAAACCTGGAAGCAAAACTAGAAGCAAAATTGGAAGCCAAATTGGGTGTCAAATCCAGTGCTAAATCTAGCACCAAATCTAGCTATTGCTTTTCGACGCTAAATCCGGTGCTAAAGTCAGCGCTAAAGTCGGTGCTAAATCCGACGCAGAGGTAAGCATGCAAACTTGTGCCAAGTTTTGTGCCAGAAAAATTGTCCAATTCCTGAGCTCAATTACACTAAATTCTGGTGCTATTTTAGGCGCTAATTACCTATTATATTTTAGTGGTTGGAGCCTCATGAAATGGAACTTTTACACACAGAGAGAGAGAGAGAGAGAGAGAGAGAGAGAGAGAGAGAGAGAGAGAGAGAGAGAGAGAGAGAGAGAGAGAGAGAGAGAGAGAGAGAGAGAGTTATAATTTAAAATAAACTTGTACCTATAGTAGACCTTAATGGACCTCCAACAAATATGCAATGATAAATAAGGAGATTGATGGATGTTTGTTGGGCATTTATAAAGCAACCACTTTTTACTTTTCACTCCACACAACCCTTGCATACCAATTGCACACTTTGCTCTCATTTTATTTCTTGCATAACTTTAATTTCTTATTTCTATGCAAAACAACTAGTATTACATTCATTTGTAGTGTTTATGTTTGCAAACAAAAAATAGTTTGATGCTGCCAACTATTCATGGATCATAGGTTATGCATCAAAAAAACACTCTCTTGATAACCTCATAATTAACCTTAGGCATTGTATGCTAAAAAAATGATGAAATCAATAAATAAAACCATTGCTAGCATACTCCTATAAAGATTTTATTGATGTGGGTCTTGATCCACCTTCACCCAACCTCCTCCTCTTTTGTCATACTTCTCTACCCTTTCTCAACTTTGACCTATGTGATGCCAAGTTATTCTTAGTTTGATCTCTCATGAACCTTCTACATTTCTTCCCTTTTCCTTTCACAAGATTTGCTTGCATCCTTTTCTTCATGTCACCTTGTATGGTCATTACTCGTGTCTTCTTAATGTCCCTAGTGAGATATACCTTTATGGTGCTCCTATGGTCTTCCTTTCTGTTGTCAGTGCTAAGCCAATCTTATTTACTGGTTTTTCTATTCTTTGGCTCTTCTTGGTCTTTGTACACACTAGTGCATCCACATGCTTCTCCTCAAAATTCTCCCAAGCCTTGCATTTTACATATATGAGGACCTCACATGCACTCCCTCATACACTCAATGCCTGATATGGACTTATGTCCACTATCTCCTCTTCCTCCTCCTTTGAGGGTTGTTGCCAACCTCCATTTCAGCCCATTGATAATCTCATGCAATTAGTTTCTTCTATAGCTATGTGGCTACTTTATCCTTCTGTGGTTGAAGTTTGAGGTTCCTCTCACACCTCCTTATGCAATGGTTTTTTTTCCTACTTGACTTCCCCTTCAATTCACACAAGTGCTACTTATTTTTCCCATCCCTTTAATTCCATTTATGCTTTCATGTTCCTTTGGGCCTCCAACTCCTACAACCATTCTAGTTGCACTTCTACATCCACCACCTCATCTAAGATTTCGATGAGCATCTAGTCCCATTTTCATGCCTATGTAATTCCTTTGTATTGTCTCCACTCCTTAACATCACACCACTATTCTATTGCACTATCTCACAACCTTCTCTCTATGAGCACTACTTTCTGTGAATCTTTGATCCCCTTCCCCACAAAACCATGCTCCATCTCTAGTACCCACTCCATTAGCTCTATAAGACCCTCTTCTCCTATGAGCATGGGTGTTTCCACATCATCTTCCTGAATTGTACCTCGTTCTTTACCCATCTTGAAATGATGGAGAACACACTCCTTTCACCCCTTACATCTTATAACCAATGTTTTCTATATTGGAAGATGCAACTTGACTACTTTACATTTGACTATCTCATGTTTGATGCTTCTACTAGAATAGAGAAGCCCTTTCTTTCATCTCTTGCACATTGGTTAATTTGTGTTTGACGGCCTCATGTTTGGTGCTTTTGCTATATTGAACAAGCCCCTTATTTCAACCCTTGAACTTTCTACCTAATATTTTCCATGATAAGAGATGTACCTTGGTTGCTTTTCATTTGATTGCCTTGGGTTCTATGTTATATTTAATTGCCTCATGTTCAATGATTCTACCAGATTACCTCTAGTTCAATGATTTTATCAACACCCTATCTACAACTTTCACCCCATGGATTCTCCTTTTTAGATTTTGACCTAGATTTGAATCATACCTTTCTCCAACAACCTCCTTATGTCACCTTTCCACCACTACTCTCTGATTAGCCCTTATTAGGGTTTCTACTCTACAACTATTTCACAACCTCCCTAGCTATCCACTATTGCAATCTCCCTCTACAATCCTACATAGATATGATCTCTAAATTGCTCTTCCCAAAGCTTGACCTAGGCTCTAATACTATTTGATGTAGACATTAGGCTTATGGGTCCCAACAAAGGAAATCTCAAGTCCATAGTCATGGACACACACCCACACACACAACGAGAGGTAGAAAATAGTGAACAATGGATAAATAAACAACTTTTATTTATTTGGAAGGGAAATGGGTTATAGATTACATGGGGACTAAGCTCTCGATACACTGATGAACCCATTAACTCTACTATATATGGTCCATTCTCTTGTGGCCATCCTCACTCTTTTGCATGCTATGTGATGACCTACATAAACCTATCTTTTCTCATATTGATTGAATCCCATGTCATAATGGTTGATGCTTGGCTCCTTGACTCTCTCTCTTCTCTTTCTAGCCATCTTTTTTGTTAGCCCCTTGACCAAATCCCTTTCTCTTTTGCTTCTTGACTAAAATAGGTGATGCCTAGGATTTCAAAAATACCATTTCATTCCCATTTGACACCTAAAATCATTCATTGTCAAGTCACCCTACATCCTTTATTGTTTGATGTGGTAGTCGATCCTACCTTGGATGCCATCCATTCTCTAACACAAGATCCCATTCTCTATTAGATTCCAAACAATCTTTCAAGTCTTTAATGAACTTAGGGCTTGAGGTCACTGACAATCCATGCATCTGCCATTTCATGCTCTCCTTCTATTTTTGTCCTCTTTTGCAAGCATCAAATTCCATACTCATCATTTGTCATGCACTAGTATGTTGTGTTGTGCACTCTTCATTTTCATCACACACACTTTCATTTTTCCTTGCTAGGATGAGTAGAATTCCTTAACACACTCTCCCTTTGTGTGCTCAACACACATCTCTTAACTTAGGTTTCATGCTTCCTCCTTCACATGCCCTCTCCTTGGAGCACTCTATTTGCTTGTGAACTTCCTTTCTTTGCCTTGGCCTTAAGGCCCTAGAAACACTCATCCCAAGTTTTGGCTGCAATAGGATTTTTCCTTTACCTAGGATGTACTTGCGTAAGGAGTTAAACTATTGTGTTATTGTGATATGTTGAGTAGGTGATGACTATGCTGTTAATAGAGTTGCAAAAGCCACATGTAAGTTTTGATGGAGTTATGCCTTCCTAAGTATCCTAGATCCTCTTAGATTAAGTAGCCAAATGGATATTTATGCTCATTAAAGAAAACCTAGTCATCATTGAGGAATAGCATTTAGTTGTGTGGGTGAAATAGGAAGGCTATCATAACCTACATCGTCACTAGTTGTTAACTAAAACAACTAGAGTTGCCAAAGGTAGAATGGATTATCCAAGGTAACTAAAACTAGCAATCACACCTTAGTGTGCAATGGGTACACCAAGATAGCATGCAAATAAAATTAATTAGTGGTTCCTTTATAATTGCACATTGAACATTGGAATTTCTGTGATATATGTTGTTGTGCTGCATTATAAAATAAATGAAGTAAATTAAAAATGTTGACATGCATGCAAGTAAAGTTGTTTTTGAATAGTAGTGAGTAAAAGCATGTATGGAGGTAAATTTTATTTATTTTAGGGAATTATTTGCAAGTGATAGTACCATTAACCAATCCTCATCTTGTTTCCCAAGCATGTTGAGCCCATCGAGTTTAAATGACAGGGCTAGGTAAAGACTTGATGAGACTTGCCATTCATTAAGACTAGGCAGAAGGGGTTCATTACTAGTGTATGGTGCAAATTCCATCGATGGTAGGTGTTTGAATTTCTTTCTCAATGGGCTATAATATCTTTCTCTAATGAACCAATACCATTATGAATGTTTTTAAAAATATTGATCATTTGTTGTTGGGATGGTGGTGAAACGAGGGGAAACTCAAACAATAGCTGGTGTTTAGTGTTATTTCCATTTGTTGAACTTTTGAGACGTTGTAAATGTCTATTTTTGAGCCACTTGAATAAGTGACATTATTTCCAATTGTTTTGGTACATGGAAGACGCATGCACCAATTGCTATTATATGGAGCCTAATCAGACTCAGAGGTTAAATTTTCCCCACTTTTATCAGCACGGTTTCCCCCCAAATTATTTCATGGGGGTTTGGGGGCAACACCCCCAAGACGGGGTCAAGGGGCAATGCCCCTGGCGTGCTCCCTGTCGCGATACAGGGCAGGGTCGAGGGGTAGCACCCCCGAAACCTCAAATGATTTTTATTATTTTATAAAGGTGTTGGGAGTTATTTTTCTATTGGCTAACATAAAAAAAAACCTATTTTTGTAACCAACATAAGGCTTAATAAAAGCGGCTAAGGGTTAGGGTTTCCGTTGATATTGCATTTGTAGCATTTGCAGTGGTATTGAGTTGCAAGGATTGCTGGTTGTAATCGGTTTGATTTGTTGGATAATAATATTGGATTCTCTGTTGGTAGATGTAGCTTGGATTTGGGTGAACCATGTTAAAAATTGTCTCTCGCTATTATTATTTCTGTGTATTTTTCATTCCTCTGTTTGATCTTTATTTGCATTTAATTGATATCTTCTGCATGCAATTCCTAACAAGTGGTATCAGAGCAGGTTGTGTTTGATTATCATCTACATGAAGGTCTCACAGTTGAGTGGGAACAATGGTAGACGAGGGTAAATTGAAGGTAAATAAATTCAATGGGCAGAACTATCAGTTATGGAAGATGCAGATGGAGGATTATCTCTATCAGAAGGATTTATGGAGGTCGTTGGAAGGAATAGCCAAGAAATTGACAACAATGACTGATGAGGATTGGAATCTTCTAGATAGAAAGGCACTGGGAACAATTAAGTTGTGCTTGGAACCATCTATGGCGTTCAATATAACAGAAGCGAAGACAACAGATGAACTAATGAAAGCTTTGGCTAAATTGTATGAAAAACCCTTAGCCTCAAATAAGGTATTTCTCATGAAGCATTTGTTTAATCTAAAAATGATTGAAGGTGGATCTATGACAGATCATTTGAATGAGTTTAAGATGATTACCAGTCAGTTAACTTCTGTAAAAGTGAAATTTAATGAAGAGGTGAGGGCTCTCTTGGTTTTATGTCCTTTGCCAAAAAGTTGGAATAGCTTGGTAATAGTTGAAAGTGACTCTATCTCTAGTTCAAATACTTTGAAATTTGATGATGTTGTTGGTGTTATCCTTAGCGAGGAAATGTAACAAAAAAGCTCAGGAGGGTCCACATCAGGTAGTGTTTTGAATGCAGAAAGCAGGGGCAGATCAAAGGAGACAGGAAATGGTTCTGGAGGTCACGGGAAGTCACGAGGAAAATCAAAGGACAAGAGGTCCCAATCCAGAGGATAGAAGGATTGTTGGTACTATAGGAAACCAGGTCATCTGAAGAAAGATTGCTGGTCTTGGAAGAATAAAGAAGGAGACAAATAAGAAGGCAATAAGGAGGCAAATGTGGTAAGTAATAAATCTGAAGATGATGCTTTGATTCTTTCCCTAAATAATGCTGATGATTCATGGGTTTTAGATTCAGGGGCCTCATTTCATGCTACGACCCATAGAAGTTATTTTCTTGATTATGTCCAAGGGGATTTTGGGCTGGTTTATTTGGGAGATAATGAACCTTGTCAGATTGTTGGAAAGGGAAGAATCAAGATTAAGTTGCAGAATGGGAATCATTGGCTACTACAAGAGGTAAGGCACATTCCAAGGCTAAGTAGGAATTTAATTTCAGTAGGGCAGCTAGCTGATGAAGGTTGCATAGTTACTTTTAGTAATAAAATTTGGAAGGTTTCAAGAGGTGCCTTAATAGTAGCAAAAGGTGTGAAAGTAGGCACCTTATATCTTTGTATAGGTCATACTATTCCTTCTACTTTAGTTGTTGTAGAGAAAAAATAAATAGGTTCATGAACAGTTGTTGCGGGTTCACAGGAAGAGACTGAAACAGTTGCTGCAGGTTTTGAGACAACATTGTGGCATAACAGACTTGGGCATAAGTGAAAAAGGTATGAAGGTACTTCATTCTAAGAAAGTTTTACCAAGTCTGAAATATATTAATATGGATTTCTGTGAAAGTTGTGTGTATGGCAAACAAAAGAGAGTTAGTTTTCTCAAGGATGGGAAGCAAAAGAAAGATGAAAAGTTGGAGCTTGTGCATACAGTTGTATGGGGACCGGCTCATGTATCTTCTCTCAGTGGCTCTTGGTATTATGTTACATTCATAGATGATGCAACTAGGAAGGTTTGGATTTATTTCCTTAGGCAGAAATCTGATGTATTTAAAACATGTAAGAAATGGAAAAGGTTGGTTGAGAATGAGGCAGGTAAAAGATTAAGATGTCTCAAATCTGATAATGGTGGTGAGTATTGCAACAAAGAATTTGAGGATTATTGTTCCTTTAACTGAATTCATAGGCAAAAAATGGTTCCAGTGATTCTACAAGAAAATGGAGTGGATGAGTGCATGAATAAGACAATAATGGAGTGTGCAAGGAGCACAAGATTGCATGCTAGGTTGCCTTTAAACATGTGGGCAGAGGCTGCCAATACTGTTGTATATTTAATTAATAGAGGTCCTTCAGTTCCTTTGGGCTGTAGTATTCTAGAGGAAGCATGGATAGGTAAGAAGGTGAGTTATTCTTTTCTCAAAACCTTCAGATGTGAAGCATTTGCACATGTAGATTCTGAAAATAGGACCAAACTAGATGCAAAATCAAAAAAGTGTATCTTCGTTGGATATGGCATTGATGAATTTTGTTATAGGCTTTGGGATGTTGAAAATCTTAAAATTGTGAGAAGTAGGGATGTTGTATTCAATGAGAAGGTGTTGTACAAAGATCAGTTGCAACAACATGAGAAGAAAGAAAAGGATTATGTGGTGCTGGATGATACTCTAGATAGTGATGTTCCAGTGGTTCCTTATGCTCTACAACAACAACAAGAAATACCACAAACTCGAGTGAATGTTAGATGGTCAACAAGGCTAAGTAGACCTCTTGAAAGGTTTTCTCCCTCTTTGTATTCTATTTTGTTAATAGATGCTGGTGAACCGGAAGGGTATGATGAAGCTATGTAGGTGGATACAAAGGTTCAATGGGAGATTGCAATGAAAGAAGAAATGGACTCCTTGCTAAAAAATCAGACTTGAGAATTATGTAAGTTGCCTGCAAGTAAAAAGGCTTTATCAAACAAATGAGTTTATAGGCTAAAAGAGGAAGATGGAGGTAAGAAAAGATTTAAAGCCAAGTTAGTTGTAAAAGGATTTGCACAGAAAAGGGGCATTGATTTTTATGAGATTTTTTCTCCAGTTGTTAAGATGACTTCTATTCGTATTGTTTTAAGTATTGTGGTTGTTGAAGATTTGTATTTGGAACAGCTAGATGTGAAAACTACCTTTCTCCATGGTGATTTGGAGGAGGAGATATAAATTGAACAGTCCCAAGGATTTGAGGTCAAAGGTAAGGAGAAACTAGTGTGTAGATTAAAGAAGAGTTTGTATGGCCTGAAACAAGCACCTCGACAATGGTACTTGAAATTTGATAGTTTTATGGCTGAGCAAGCCTACAACCAGTGTAATTCTAACCATTGTGTTTATTTTAAGAGGTTGGATAATGGCAACTACATTATTTTATGTTTATATGTTGATGACATGCTTGTAGCAAGGTCTAACATGGATCACATAAGAGAGTTAAAACAACAGTTAGCACAATTGTTTGCTATGAAGGATTTGGGGGCAGCAAAACAAATCCTTGGTATGAAAATTTGCAGAGATAGGAAGAACAAAAAATTGACTCTATCTCAGGTTAGTTATGTTGAAAAGGTGTTGCAGAGATTCCATATGAAGAATGCAAAAGCTATCAGCACACCTTTGCCTAGTCATTTGAAATTGACTAAGGAGATGTGTCCAAAGACACAAGAGGAGGAAGACAAAATGTCCAAGGTACCATATGCTTCAGCTATAGGAAGTTTAATGTATGCCATGGTATGCATGAAACCAGATATTGCACATGTTGTAGGAGTGGTCAGCAGGTATATGAGTAATCCTAGATTGGAGCATTGGGATGCGGTAAAATAGATTCTCAGATATTTGAGAGGTACATCCAATAAACACTTATGTTTTGGGGGCTCTAATACTAATTTAGCAAGTTATGTAGACTCAAATTTGGCAGGGGATATTGATACCAGGCAGAGTACTACAAGTTATGTCTTTACTGTAGGTGGGACAATAGTGAGTTGGATCTCACGATTGCAAAAGGTGGTTGCTTTATCCACCACGGAGGCAAAGTATGTAGCTACAACAGAGGCAAGCAAGGAGATGATATGGCTGCAATCATTCATGGAAGAATTGGGCAAACAACAGACTAACAATTATTTGTTTGCGGACAACTAGAGTGCCATACATCTTGCAAAGAATTTTTCCTTACATTCAAAGACCAAACACATATAGTTGAGGTATCACTTCATTCGATCAATGTTGGATGATAGATAGTTAAGGATGGAAAAGATACATATATATGAAAATCCAGCGGATATGTTTACGAAGGCAGTGACAAGGGAGAAGCTGAACTCCTCTTAACCTTCAGTTGGTCTTCAAGACTGAAAATAATAAAATCAAAACAACAGGGTCTAGTGTGTTTATTTCCAGTGGGAGCTACAGGGTTAGTGGTGTTATGATCAGTCTCCAAGTGGGAGATGATATGTTGTGGAGTTTGATCAATCTCCAAGTGGGAGATTATTGTTATATGGAGTCTAATCTGACTCGGAGGTTAAGTTTTCCCCACTTTTATCGGTGCAATTTTCCCCCCAAATCATTTCACGGGGATTTGGGGGCAGCGCCCTTGAAATCTTAAACAATTTTTATTATTTTATAAAGGCGTCGGGAGTTATTTTTCTATTGGATGACATAAAAAAAACCTATTTTTGTAACCGACATAAGGCTTGATAAAAGCGGCTAAGGGTTAGGGTTTTTGTTGATATTGCATTTGTAGCATTTGCAGTTGTATTGAGTTGTAAGGATTGCTGGTTGTAATCAGTTTGATTTGCTAGATAATAATATTGGACTCTCTATTGGTGGATGTAGCCCAGATTTGGGTGAACCATGTTAAAAATTGTCTCTCGCTGTTATTATTTCTGTGTATTTTTCATTCCTCTATTTAATCTTTATTTACATTTAATTGATATCTTTTGCATGCAATTCCTAACACCAATGAAGGTTGGAGATGGGACATTGCTATTGTAGAGATAGCTACAATTTAGTATGCAATGGGTACACTAAAGAGGTTTGAAAGGTGAATTATTAGGTTCATAAGAAAATGGCGTGTTTCCCTAAATGTAGTTCCTAATGGACATGCATGTCATGTTTGGATCATTGGCACAAAGCAGGGAGTACCATAGCTTGATCTTTAATGTAGAGTTTTCCATTATCTAATGCTTGACCATAGCCCCAAGTCAATCACACAACATAACACTTTTTCCCATTATATTTATGCAACTAAGGTTACTTTTGTAAACCCACGATGGCCAATGAGTTTGTGTTTTAGGAAATGTCTTTTCAATTGTCATGGGTGATAAAGGTAAAATCTGAAAATAATTCTTCATAGTAAGTTTATGTATGTTTCCATGTTTTCTTCTTGAAATTAAAAAGTACTTTCAATCCACAAATTTTAGTTCAACATTATAAATAAATAAGGATGTGGTTTGCTTATACACCCTTTGGCATACTATAAACATATTCAAAGTAAAAGTATGGTGGGCCTTGCTCAAACTCCTAATCCAACCAATCCTTTAACATGGTGTAGTAAATAAAAATTTATATACCTTTGATAGACATACTTTATTTGAGATTTATCTTTTAAAATGGTTTCTTGTGATGGGTTTCATAGTAATCCTTTTCTAAATCTAAGTGCTTTATTTGAGGATATTTGATTTTCTACTCATTCTCTAGGCTTTCATTGAATTCTTGTAAAAAGAAATCATGGTTATTGTACAAACAAATTTTCTACATAGAATCAAAATAATAATAATAATAATGTCCATAATTTTCAATACTAATTTTTGTTAGCCTCTTTGACTTGGGAGGGAATTTGGCTATGAAAAATAAGGAATTTATAATCTATTGAAGTGTAGATTAGTACAAAATGAAGGTTTCATTATTCTGTCAAGTTGCACTTGAATGCATTGCATGCCTTACAAAATTCACAATCCATGGAAAATCATAGAAATAAAGGAACGCTTCCCCTCTAACTCATCCCTTGTGATCTTGTTGTTGCCTATCAGATTATTATAGGGGCTTCCACCTATTATCATATCAAAACCTCCAATTAAATTAATCATTTGATCAAGTCTTTCTTTTGTCAAATTCTGCACATCTTCCACCTTAATCAATTTACCCTTTTGATCCATGCTTTTTCCACCCAACTTCTGAGGATAAACAAGTGTTTTGTTTACATTTTTTTGCAGATACAACACAATTGAGTGGTAGACCCAAATGATGTAGAGAAACTTTTGCACCCCTAGTTCTAGAGAACAAAGAAAGGATATTGAACCCCTTTAGGTAAATAGGCTTCAAATTATAAATATGGTGTCCTATAATGAACAAATCAAAGTGATACATTTTTCCTCTTCTTTCATTTTTACATCTATGGAAGCCAGTTGACTCACTACAACATGAAAAGCATTTAAATTTTTGGTTACAAAGTCTACTTCATGCATCTTTAAAGAATACAAATTTCTTTTCAAAAATAATTATTGGTTCCTTTATAATTTCACATTGGACATTGAAATTTATTGATATCATCAGGCCAAAAATCTAAAGATAACACATGTCCATGGTGAGCTATGCTTGGGCCAACATGTCATTTGCTTGAGGACCTAATAATATAGAGGGAGATAAAGAGATATAGAAAGATAAAGAGGGAGAAAAAGACAGACAAAGAGAGAGGAATAGAGAAAGAGAGATAGACCACTACAAGAGATAAATGCCAACACTTAGGTAAACATGTCATTTGCTTAAGGACTTGATAATTTAGTGCCTTTAAGACCTCTTTACTATAATCATTGCGCACTAAAGTGAAAGACATAATTAATAGATATAATTAACAAAACATGTCTATATAATACATGTTATGTAATTATGGATTGTAGCATTACTTTTAAAAAGTTTATTTTATTTTTTAAATATGTATAAATTGTGTTTTGATTTTTTATGCCACTGTTAAACACCTCTAGAGTAATTCTTATATCGAATTTTATTTTTATTAATATATTATTATTACATATTAATTAACCCCTTTCCATACATTTTACTATACAAGTTATCCTCCAAATAGATTGGCAATCAAATCACCTTGTCTATGCTTTTTGGAGTAACTTTGATATTAACTCTTGAGGAATAGGATAAATTTATACATATTAATATTAGAACAGTTTAAGAGGAGGGCATTTGTACATGGCCTTTGGATTTGTATGTTCTCTAAATAGTTTCATTTTGAAAAGTGTCAAGAAGGTGGAGACCACATTGTATTATATGGTTGACCATGCTTGATTTCTAGTGTATTTGTCTAGTTTCCTCCATTGTTTTGATAGTGTCTTAAAATTTAATTGATAGCCTCTAAGTAATTTTAGTGTGTAGGAAAAATATTTATGCAAACAATATTGACTCAATTTTACTTTAAATGATGAAATGCATCTAATTAGTGGGAAAATGAAGCATACATTAATGGATGAAGTACATGCAATAAGGAAGAGAAAAATGCTAATTTTCATAGAATATTGTGAGGCATTCTATAGACTTGATTTTCCAAACCATATTTGTTGTTAAGCTATGTTGCACCATACGTTTGAGCTTGATATTGATATGATTTTTTGATGGTAGAAATGAACCCTTCTTTTGTAATAAAATAAATGTGTAGTTTTTAGTATGCTAAATTCTAGTTCATTGGTGTCTTGACACATATGTATTGGAAGAATTATTATTTATTCCGGGTATACATGATTTGCATAGATTACAATTTATTGAGATCAAAAGAAATCTTAGGCAAGTAGTGGTCATGAAAGTAGCTTCAATTTATTCTTTTGAGAAGAAGATGCATCTTTATTGCAAATGTCACATTTTATTTTTCCTTGTTTTATCAGTCTTAAAATTCATGCATCACAATCTAATTGGGAACATGCCCTTTTTTTATTGAGTATGAAACAATCATTGATTTTATCTAGCCACTGTTCATTCTTTTTGATGTGGGGTCAATGTGTTCAACAAAATCTAATCTTCCATGGGTTTTATATTAAATAAAAAACTTCAATAAATTATCTACCGCTTGACAAGAACATGCATTTTAACTTCACCTAAATTTGGAAAAAAACATATTGAGAAGACTAGATCAATGGATATCTCTTTTGTTTCAAGAGTAGGGTAGTAGCCAAAAAATAACATGCATAGTAGTATCTGCATTATTACCATTTTGTACTGTTGAAATACTACCATGTGGACAAAACCTATTGGCTGCAAAAAGGAACATTATGTCAAAGAGTTCAATACCATGTGGGAGCATAAAGAAAAATTCTATGTGGGGGCTACTCTCAAAGGGAAGGCTAGGATTCTTTTTGCTCACATGAGGACCGGATCCCACTACCTTAGATGCGAGACCGGTAGATGGACAACCCCCAAGGAAGATTGGGTGGAAAGAATTTGCATTTTATGCATCCAAGGGGTGGTTGAAACTGAACGACATTTCATCAGTGAGTGTGTTGCGTATGCAGATATTCGAAGTCATTTTGGTAACAACTAGAACATGGATAACCTTAGTGAGTTATTTGAGGAAGCAAGGATTCACAATACGTCAAGTTTATTGATCAAGATTCACGGCAGAAGATCTGACTTGGAAAAGAATTTGAAAATGGCCTGAGGGGTCATTTTCTGGGTCCCATAGGCTACTTGGTCTCATGGACATTGTAAAATATTTCATTTCATTTCAAATGCCCTCCATGATAAATAGACTTTAAAACAAAAAGGAAAAGAAAAAATTAATGAAGGGAGATGTTGAAGCCCACATTCACCATTGATACAAATACATGCCTAACTTTAGGCCTGTAAAAACAAAGTTATATATACATACATTTTATATGTTTTCTATTTTCATTTCAAGGAACTTGTCATCATATTTATAAACTCTTCAAATTCGACAAATCCATCCCTATCTAAATCAGACCCTCTAATCATCTCTAAACAATCTTCAAGGCTTCATCTATCACCTATACTGGTCAAAACATTCCTCAACTCCTCTATAGAGATATAACCATTTCTATCCTTGTCAAATATCCTAAATGCATCTCTCAGTTCTCGGAGGCTCCTAACACCACCCAATAAACTCTTGAAGATCAATAAACCCATCCCCATCAGAGTCCACCTCCTTTATCATCATCTCAAGCTCTTCATAGCTTGTAGAGCCATTGGAAGTTCCTTCTAGAGGGAATTTATAACTGTACCTAGTTCTGAAACATAGATTTTTCCATCACCATTGGCATCAAAGTGCTTAAAAACCTTCTCAGGTTCAGCTAAAATCCCAAAACTTGTAGACATTTTTTTTTTCTGGGATGCTTAACCATATAATATTTATTGTGTTTAAAGGGCAGGAAGATGATTTTTTGCAACAATCTTACAAATTGGTGATAGAAGAGCTTGTGAAATTGCATTGTTGGAATTTGTATTCCTAGTTCAGCAATTCTTAGCTTACAAAAGGAATCTGTTGCTTAAATGTGTGGAGGAGGAACACAAAGATGATGAGAAAAAGATAAACAAATCTTCTTGGTTTCTGCACCCATCAAAAGATAAAAATAATTTAATGAATGCTCCGTGTTAAGTATGACATTCACGTGAAACATGCAAGCAATAAAGGATTTTTCTCAAGCTCTCGGTGGGACGTCATATCTTAGGCAACGAATGGGAAAAACAAATCCGGCAAACCAAAGGAAACAGTGACGACGAAATTGAACGGACAATAGCCATTCAATCATCTTGCACGCCTTTTCGAGAGACATCAACAGTTGATCATCAACCCCAAATCTTTGTTTGCCAAAGGGAACGCTTTCGGCGTAATTAGCATGGAAAAGATGACGTGTTTGCTCATATAAGGAAGATATGCTATCAAAGTTAGTGCCATAATTAACGGCTTTGGGATTAACCTAGGAGGGTTAAGTTACCATTAAATAAAAATCATAAATGCCCCCCTATAGGTTTCATGCAACATGCTCACCACACCTAATTACTACAAATAAACTTATAATGGCTTTGAATTGGGGATTTAGGTAATTTTCAACTAATACTATTACTTCTATCTCGTTCAAGTTTTTATAACAACTTGCGATATTTATTGTTCCCCTCTCATATCATATATTCAAGGTATACTTTAAATTGTCATACATAATTTTTTAATCTAATAAGCTACTTGTATTGATGGCATACCAATTTTTTTTTGAACTTATGATTGTATAAACCTTAGATGCATAGTATAGCAATCATAAACCTTATATGCATAGTATAGGATTTTGGATAAGCTTTAATTTGATAAAGTTACAAACTTGTCACCAATACTTATACCCCCATGACCTAAAAAAAAAAATATTCAAAATCCAAACTTCCCAACAAGTCCATAAAATAGTATATTATTTCTCAACTACCATTCTTTTCATATATTTAATTGGGGGGTTAGGTGCACTGCACCATGACAACTACATGATCCTCTCCCCTATGACCAAAACACATTTTGTAGAAATATATCCTTAAAATTCATACCATAAGCCATCACTAATTTGGGACTCTTGACTTCTTCCTCCTCCCTCACTCAACTAAGGAAGATAACAAGTAAAATAGTCCAAATAACCTCATAAAGTATATTTATTTATGTCCTTCATTGTTATAGGCCATAATTATCCACTCTTGTGGACCTTTCCCTTATCGTGGGGCATATCTATTCGACCAAAATGGAAATCCCGTTGTTCATGTAAATAATGTTATCTATGTAATATAAATCTTTAGTTGGTAATGGGCAACACTTCTCTAAGTTCTAACATGTATCTTAGTCATCGTTTGAAATGATTATTCAACTTACATCTTCCAATTATCACGGGCCATAGCCATCATCCCTTTCGTGGACAAATACTTAAAAATGACATTAAGTCAAAAATAAGTGGGTAGATACAATCCTTAGCAATTTTAAATATAAAATAAATGCCTAGTCAAAGAAAATGAATGATACCTAGACATAACTTAGGAAGAATCAACCAAATAATTAAAAACCTTAGTTAAATATAAAATTCCTTTAGTGTTGCTAGAGACTAACAAAGTTGGTGAAGTAGGATTGATGTTATAATTTAATCAAGTTACCATCTTTGTAATACAGAAAATCATAGCATAGTTATTCTTATAAATGGCCCATTTATTAAAAACATATTAGTAAGATCTAGAAATTAGTGTTATTATAAAACTCAATGGTATGACAAATTTGGTTAATTTAAAGGATAACGTTTAGCTTGTTGCTTTCATTTGCTTTTCTACTCGCTTCTTTTTCATCTATCTCGGGGACTTGAGAAGTGGAATTCATTAGATGATGGTCAAATGGTCATTCATTAAACTAATATATAGTCATTAATTGCAATTTACATATGATGCAATGCAAGTTAGTCTACTAACCCAAAATGATTAGAACTTAACCAACATACCAAGCAACTTAAGTGAGCATGTTGGCCAAGAGAGAGAAAGCAAGAAGTGGTTGATAAAGTTTGATTGGCTTTGACTAGTTGATGCCATGAAATTTAGGATTTGCAAAAATACGTCTGATTACTATATAATGTTCGATGATGCCATTTTGAGACTATAATTTGTTGTCTATAATGGTTTTGAGTGTGGGTCAAGTCTCTATGAGTTCCTTATTTAGATTTTGCTTGAGTATGATTTTACCATTTGAACACTGATCCTTTTAAATGTAAAACTATTGTAAGAACTTATATAGTTCAAAAATTTGATAATTAAAGTAAATTCTTGATTAACTTAAGTCATATTTGTTATGTCACATTACCCTTGGGGATGAAGGATGATAGATTATCTTTCTTTTGTATATCCATCTCTTTTTCTTCACTTCATATACTTGGAATAGTTCTAGATTTGTATTTGAATTATACTATTTCATCTATTAGTAGTCTCTAACAAGGTTTGTATATTGGTTGATTGTCTCTGTAATTTGTGGAGTGGTTGGGCATAAGTGTTTTCCTATCTTGATTGATTGATATTGGGTATGGTGTGGATGGGTGGGAAAAAATGAACCTACTAAGATACAACTATAATATCCTACCTCACCAATATGTACACCCAACATCAAAACAAAACATCAAGCAAAGCTTTTGCGAATGCACTTCACATAAGTTACTAACTAAAATAGCCCCAAGCCAATTTTGAAGTCCAACCAACTTGGTCTCCATCACCAAGCCAAACTAAATTTCAAATAAAAGTATAAAAGTAACTTCATAAAGTATAATTTTCTCATTCATCTTCATTTTATATTTGATTTAGGATTCATCCAATTTAGCTTCCATCCATTGTGGGATGATTATCTCTTCAACCATCCACATAAAGTGTTGTTATATGGAGCCTAATTAGACTCAGAGGTTAAATTTAACCCACTTTTATCAGCGCGGTTTCCACCCAAATTATTTAATGGGGGAGTGCAGGGGGCAGGGCCCCTCCTGCGGGGCTTGGGGGGCTTATCTCCCCGGTGGGAGCCCGGGGGCGAAGCCCACAGTGGGGGTCTAGGGGCAATGCCCCCAACAGGGCCCCCAGCCGAGGGCTCAGGGACAGTGCCCCCAAAGAAAAAATTGCCTATTATTTTATAAAGGCGTTGGGAGTTATTTTTTCTATTGGCCGACATAAAAAAAACCCTATTTTTGTAACTAACATAAGCTTGATAAAAGCGGCTAAGGGTTAGGGTTTCTGTTTAGATGGATTGTAGCATTTTGCAGCGGTATTGAGTTGCAAGGATTGGTGGTTGTAATCGGTTTGATTTATTGGATAATAATATTGGACTCTCTGTTGGTGGATGTAGCCCGAGTTTGGGTGAACCACGTTAAAACTTGTCTCTCACTGTTATTATTTCTGTGTATTTTCATTCCTTTGTTTAATCTTTATTTGCATTTAATTGATATCTTCTGCATGCAATTCCTAACATAAAGGATTGTTCATCCTAATATTATGTCATACACTAATGTAATCCATATTTATATATACTCCATAGATCTTTGACTTGTATGGTCCATAGTTATCCAACTAGCATGTATCTTCTAATGCTCATATGCAAGTATTATCCAGCCAATATATGTCTTCCTCTATCTATAAGTAATAATTATCATTTTCTTTATTACTTGCTTTCATGTATTATAGAGGTTGGGAGATGGGTCCACTATAATATTAGTGGCACACGAAAAAAAATTATCCTTAGGACACCATTGTTAGTGACCAAAATTACATCTCTAAGCTATCCCAATTGAATGAAAACTTGGAGGGAAAACTATTATACATAATGTTAGCTATGCAAACACAATATGAAGCACTAACATAGTTGATGCAAAACCAAAATGTCAATTCTTAGGAAGGTCAAGTGCCATCTACATCTATGAATGTAGAAAGAAAAATCAACCATGCTTACCATTCCATCACTAGGGAAGGCATATTTCTAGGTTCAACTAATCAATGGAAAACCCACCAAGGCATTATTTTAGATATATAAAATCTTCCCTTATGTTATATTGAATTGTTATTAGGTAGTAATCAAATGGTCAAAATGTATTGAAATCTAATGTTTATTTTTCCTTACAACTACTACTAAGGATAAGTGATTGCTAATTAAGTCTCTATAATATACAATTGAACCTAGGCCATTTGTCAAATCCCACTTATTATACTTGGTGTGTTGGCATTCATATGGTTTCAAATATTTTGTATGAGGCTCCAAGGAAATTCTAACATTATGATTCTTGTCATTGATATCAAACATCAGAGTCCTTGGGTTATATGGAAGTGGTGAAGTTTCTTACATAATTAGGAAAAAAAAATTGTTACAAATAGGACCTAGTAGATCTAAACTACCCACAATTTGATGGAACATATACAGTTATTAAAGGTCTACCAATGAAAGAATTTTAGATTATGGGGAACATATAAAGTTTTACATGGGTTTCAACAAAAACCTTCCAACAAGTAGTATTTCTTGACTTTACATGATAATATTTTTTTAACTAAAATAACATGTTTATTCTATTATATTTACTTGTTTATGGGATTGGTGTGCTCACAAATGAATCATTGTAGCCATAATTCAAAATTGTGACTAAAACAAATGATAGGCAAATTTGATTTGGACTTAGTGACTTGGAAAAAACTCAACAAACCTTGTCAACTAAAAAAATACTTAAATACTTTAAAAAATAAATTTTATGAAAATGCAATTACACAACATATCAAATGAGTGTAAAACATCAAGGGAAGTGTTTTTATTATATTTGAATACAAAAGAGTACAATATTGGATGATCATGCAAATGCAACAACTGGTAAATATGATATGTATTATGAGATTGAAAATCATCATAAGAAAATACATATCCATACAAACTAAAACAATTTACAATTTCCTCTTATTTGTATACATTCTAGTGGTAACTTGGTCCCTACTCCTCTCACTTAGCTACAACTCCACCCTTAAACTAAAGGTAAATGACTCCTATGGCTCAACATTATCATCAATATGGATCAATCTCATCCAAGTCAATCAACTCATAGATAGATGTGTCCTCCACTTTTGTGCAAAGAAGAAAGTTGTATAGCACAAAAATGAGGTCATTGAGGTGTTTTTCACTAACTTGTTGCACTTGTTAATGTGAATAGCCTCATACAAACTCTAGTTGAACTCACATTCATAGTCACCACAAGGTTGAGATAAAATGTGAAGAGCCAACTTTTTAAGATTTGGGGTATTTTTGCCCCAATCTTCTCACAAAAACCAAAAAGAAGATATTTAAAAGTTTTTAGGTAAGCAATAATTGTAACTTGTAAGTAATAATTACAATTTATACATAAATACTCCATTTTTTACCTAATGCTTGGGTGGTTTGGATAACTAGTAGCAAATAAAAGAGCCCCCCCTCACTTGCTTGTGATTTTTCAACTCCCTAATAAATTAGGTCCCTCATCTCAACCTCATGCATTATCCTCTCAATACATTTTGAGAGGCCCTCCAAAACCTCCCCATTGATATCTATGAAGTCTTATGAGAAAAAAGTTGGGGGTTGAGGTAGTACCCCATTGTATAAATAGGTTAGTGGAGTTGATTGTTCCATCTTTGATTAATGATATCCCAAATGGGTTCAAATTTGTCTTGTCACCCTTGTAGTAGTTTTGGATGGCCTCCTTGGCCTTTTCCATGGCCTCATAAATGTAGCCCATTTGGTTTTTCTCTCCATCCACCAAGCAAAAAATACTCACTAAAGACTTTAACACCTACAAATAAATTAAGTTACATTTAAAATAAATACTTTAAAAAGGTGAAATTAAAGGATACAATTTAAAATTTAAATTTAAGTTTGAAGTTACCTTGATTATCTTTGTACCTCTTTTCACAAGAACATCATCAAAAATTCCCTTTGGGATCCTCTCTCCTCTAGTCTTCTTTGTATAAGATGAATATGTCATGCTTGGCTCTCAAACATCTACTTCAAAGATGTCAACAAAGTACACATGCTCTACAAGGCGAGGAAGTTATTTTCAAACTATGTCACACCTACTTGCACTAGCTCTTTCCGGTTTGTGTGATCTGTCATCAAGTTGAGAACCCAAGGGTGATTATAGATGTATTTGGTGATATTCCTAGCTTCTTCCACAACTACTCTCACCATATCAATTTTGCTTATGTCCTCCAAGAGAAGGTCAAGGCAATGAGCAATGAAGGGGTCCAAAAAAGTGTTGGATGTCTCTCTTAAAGTATTCTCCCTATCACCACATATGTTGTTGCATTATTAGTTACAACATGCAATATATTTTGAAAATGTCCCCCGCTCCTCTATGCCCATGAGACATTTGTTACATGTTTGTAGGCTTCGTATGCTATTGGGACATTGTTTGTTGCAGGACCTCCTTTGTTGTTGCTGCTATTGGTGCGTTGTCCATGACAAAGGGTTTTTTTGCTGTTGGTGTGCAGTTTACGATAGAGGGATTTTCTATTATTGTTGCATTGTTCACGACTGGGGTTACTGTTGTTAGTGCATCGTTCGCAACTGGGGTTGCTGCTGTTGGTGTGTCATCTGCAACAAAATGTTTTTTTATTACTAGTGCATCGTCTGTGATAGTGTTAGCTGGTTTTGTTGCTGATGTTGGTGCACCGCCTATGATAGGGAGTTTTTCTATTATTGGTGTGCTGTCTATGACAGGGTTACTTGGTTCTACTGCTGGTGTTGGGGTGCATTCTACTATTTTGGGTTCCAGTTCTACAAATCTGGAGATTATCTCTTTTGCTAACATGTTTCGTGTTGGAGTCTCTTCTCCTCAGAAGAGGGTTCTCCATACTATTGTTTGTGCTTCTCCTATGACTGGGAGTAAGGTGAAACCTTCTAGTCTACCTCCCCCTATTATGATTTTAGAGGATGAAGTGTTAAAATATGAGGATTTTTTTCTCAAAGGGGATTGATATGCAGATTCGACAGACTCTGGCTACGGCTTCAAGATCTAAACATCTAGATTTCTTAGTAGTGGCACCCTCTTATAGATGGGAAAATTGAAATTTACCCATTTGCTTAAGGATTCTTTGTAGTCGCATTTGATTTGGTCTTTGATCAAAATGCTATTTTTGATGGTTGCTCTTGGTTTTGGGGACAACATGCACTACTGCTAAAGACTTGGGTTTCTACTTTTAACCCTTACTGAATCTTTCAATTAGCTACCAATTTGGATTCATCTACCAAATCTACCTCTTCATTTCTGGAGTGACTCTTGCTATAAAGGCATTGGTAACTCAGTGGGTCATTTTATCATGGTGGATCAAGCCAATACTTTCTTCTCTCACACCACCTATGCTCATATATTAGTGGAAGTGGATTTGTCTATGCCTCTCCTAGTATAGGTTATTTTGCAAGTTGTTGATTGCTCTTGGTGTCAACCCTTGGATTATGAAGGTATCTCATTTTGCCGTCGATGGTGCTTTGATATGGGTCATTTGGCGTCAGACTGCCCATGGTTGAAGGTCTTGCATTCTTCATCTTGGTGGAAGAATGCTCTACAAGAACACCCTATGGTGGATGTTATGGATGATGTTTTTGTCTTAGAGGCTTCTGAGCCTCTTGTTAATGTCAGAAAGGAGGCCTCTCCCCCACTCATGATTCCTGTTACTACTTTGGTTCCTGGTGATGGCCATAAGCCATTTGTTACAGGTTTGCAAGGTTCGTCTGTTGTTGGGACACTATCTTTTGTAGGGACCTCCTCTGTTGTTATTGTTGGCGTGTCATCTATGACTAGGGCTACTGCTATTGGTGCACCATCTGTGAATGGGGTTGTTGCTGTTAGTGTTTCATCCATGACAGGAGGTTTTTCTTTTGTTGGTGCACCGTCTCTTATTTGCATGAAAACTTCTTGAAGGTCATCTTCCCTGGCTAGACATTCCTCTCCCTAGGCACTATCCCCTATTGTGGCTTTGGTGAGAATCTCCCCTCCTACATCTCCTGTTTCTGTAGATGGAGATAATGAAGTTTTTTGGACCGTTGTCCAAAGAAGGAAGAAAGGTCTTCCAAAGCATGTTTCTTAGAGCCGCACTTAGGCCAAGGGTATATGACTTGCTAGGTCAGATTATGATATTATTTAGTCTTTTGTTGTAGTTGTTGTTCCTCACAACCTTGCTGCAGCTATGTCTTTTGGGCTTTGTTGTTCAACTGTTGTTTTCGGCCATTTTGGGCCTATCTTGCCTTGCCTTAGGACATTTGTTGTAAAGGGTTAGAACCCTTGTTTCCAGCTTATCTAATAAAAAACATGCAACATAATTTCAATGCCAACATCTAACACAATTTCCTCCAACATTGTACTCAAATTCTCTATAATTTTTATGTTATTTGAAGCATCTATGGACCTCTAAAACACCATATCACCTTTCAAATCCAATAGAAAGTTGATGAGAGTGTGATTTCTTCTACTTGTCCATCCATCTAAAAATATGGTGCATCCTACTTTTGCTAGTACATCCTTCAGTCTTTCAAAATTATTTTTTGTAATTGTGACTACCTTCTAGAGCATTGACCCACTTGTCATATATGGAGAGGGAACTTTGTACCCTTTCCTTGCAACTGTCAATGTTGTGACCAAATTATCCCAATATAGGCTCTTCATCACATTGAAAGTAAGATCTCTATAAAACAAAAAATTAACACAATCATATCTACTTCCTCATGCTTCTTCTTGTTCCATGTTATATCTTCAAGTAGAGGTTATGATTTAGGCATTGATTTGAGGAACAAAAAAGGCCTATGACTAGACTTTTCTCAAGATAGATGAATTGAATGTGTCATAAATTTGTATATCATGACTAAATCACACAATCTCTATCATATCTACTTTTGTTCCTGTTCCAGGTTGGGATTCATGACTACTACTATGACTATGTTTGCTCTTATCCTTTCTAATTTATTTTTGGTCCGTCATTGCAAGGTTGGATTTAATCTCTCATTCTACCTTTGGCACAATATTAGGACATAATTTGACATTACAACCAACATAACATGTGAGGTGGAACTTGAGGCAAATTGATGCCTCCACTCATCTTTAGCCTACAATAGTTACTTGAATAATGGTCCCCATAGTCAATCTTGGTACACGTGCTTCCAAGTGATGTCCTTTCCTCCAACAATTCAGCTTTCACTTCTTCATTCCATTATATGTTAAGTGAAAACTTGACATTCATAAAATTAAAAAAATATATCTTAATGCAAAAAATAACATTTTTTGGGGGCATTGAGTTCCCTTATATTCCATCTTAGCACCTTAATTGCTTCTTGTTGTCCTAGAGGTGCTCGCCTCCCTTTTTTTAGAACTCAATAATTAGTTCCTCTATCTCTTTTTTATATCCTCCATTGCTACTTCCTTAGTGTTATGCTATACTGGATGTTAGGGAGTGCAGATTGAGGAATAGGGTGATTAAGGAGTATTTGGTTAGATGGAGAGACTTGCCACTTGAGGATGCTACTTGGGAAGGTGAACAAATTCTATAACATCCAGGTTTGCAACTACTTGAGGGCAAGCAATTCTAGGAAGGGAGGATTGTAATGTCCTCTTTTTCTGAGTGATCACCCAATGGAGTTGGCTAGTCTATTTTATTCCTGTAGGCTAAGTCAGAAGTGCAAGGGAATAATCTAATTAGTTAAATACTAAGTTATCCTAATCATTTCAGGTTATTTACATTTAACTATTTTTTCTGGACCAAATTGTATTATGGAATGACTTCTAATATTTTTGTGAGCCACTTGGTAAAATAAAATTAAAAAAAAAAAAATTGCCCAAGAGGTGTGTTGGGAATTAAGGTGTCTCAACCTTTGTAATTTCCTAGCATTGATATTTATTTATTGGCCTAATTTTATATTTACTTGCACATCTTGTTTTGTCATTTAGTTTGAGGTGGCATTGTGACATGTCATCTTACTTGTAATATGACTTGGATGGTCAAGTCAACACATGAGAAACTAGGCGTCCCATTTGAGGTGGCACTAATATGCCATGTGTCGGCATCTTGTGGTATGTGGAAGGAGTTATTTTGTATGACATAATTTATGACATGTAAGAGCCAAGTATAGAGATTCCTATGACAAGTGAGGGCAAGTGTCAGAGAGTATCTTTGCATGTGAGGAAGGCATCTTGGAGCGCCCAAGATTGACTGACATGTTGTAAGAGGAATATGCTATATTTAGTCTTGTATGACGGATTCTCTTACAACATTGAATGTTGTAATGTTGGGCAGATTTTATGATAACTATAAGATGCGTAAGAGCATCTGTCATAGCCTATTCTTGGTTGAAGCGCTCCACATTGGGAAAGTCAAACCTGCCATGTATGATGGATGTAAGAGAGGTGTATGCATGTTGGACAAGTGTCCTTGGGTGTGAGAAATGGGCCATGTGGCCAAGATGGATGCCCACCTCTAGAAGCTTCTCATTTATGCCTTATAACTCTATATAATGAGGTGCTTGGAGTAGTAGTATGCATAGTGTTTTATAGGTAATGTTATGCTGCCGAAATTACTCCAGAAATGATATTTGAAGACTCGTGAAAGAACTTGCATTGTAAGTGTATTGTAAATATTATTAGTTTTGATAATACATTATGCAGGTTTTGGAGTGTGGGGTTTTTCACTTGAAAAGGTTTTCCCCACGTACACCTTGTGTCACTTGCATTCTATGTGTTGTTGTTTGCTATTTTATCTCTATGTTACATGCTTAACATAATTGAAATTGTAAGGATCTAAAAATTTGTACTACATTCCCCTCATTAGATTGGTGTTGGAAGTGTTTTCGCGTACCTTGCTTCCTTTCAAGGTGGATGACCTAGGAGAGGAAAATAAAAAATAAAATAAAGTGGAGTGCCTAGAGGGAGGTCAACCAAAATGAGGATAGAAAAATAATAAAATTGCTAAGGGAGGTCGACTATGATGAGGTCTTAATGGATGGCTATAAAAGAAGGCAAATTGGAAGTCATTTTCATTGTTCACATTCATATCTTTTCATTGGAGATTTTCTCTTTTGGCTGCAACTTTGGTTTGGTATATTCCAAGGACAAAAACCCTTAGGAATATTGGTTGATTGGACAAAAACCCAATTCCATCTTGGAGGTGAATTCATACGGAGTTCACATTTGCACTTCATTGGATTTTTGGAAGGAAAGAAGGGGTGTCAAAGACATATTTGTTTCTGCAGAAACCCTAAGGCCAAATTGTGTGATTTGTGCCAAATACAATTTGGAGACTGAAAGGAATATTTAGATTTTTCAGATCAAAATTGGAGTGCCATATTTTGGAGGGTTTGAGCATTGATTGTTTCTAGGGTTTAACCCTATGTTGAGTGCCAAGGAGGGAGATTTTAGTTTTGGAGTCAACCCTAGCCACCACTGCCTTCATCTTGCATTCTATTTGTCGTCTTCAAAGGTGTGCCACCTTGTTGGAGGAATCGCCCATCTAGGGTTTGTTGATTGACATCATTCTTGATCATTTTTGGTATGTAAAATCCTATGATTAGGTGAGATTTGTAAGAGCATAAATCTGGGCTATTTTTGGGCTTGTTTGAGCCTATACATTTGATGTAGTTTCACTTCAGAATATTTATATTTGTAGCAACAGACTTTCATATTCGGAAATCAAAATCATTTTTCATTTTGTTTGCATTTGGATATCATATCTTGTGGTAGAAATCATGGTTGATATTTCATCATAAGGATACCATTTTTGGCATGTTTATTTTAGCATTTGGCACATGTATATTCACTATCCACAATTATTTGTAATTCAGAAACAAAAATCAAGATTTAGATTTAGGGTTTGAGAAGAAGAAAAATCAAAATTTTAGGGCAGATCTGGTTAGGGATCTTACACTTTTTTATATCCTCCATTGCTACTTCCTTAGTGTTATGTGCATCTATCTTCCTACCTCTTGATCTCTCTATACCCATATTTGCTACTATCAGACCTAAAGAAGTTTGCTTCTTCATAACACACTATCTTTGTCCTTTCCTACAATCCACACTCCAATCCTTAATTCCTACCCTATCCATAAGTGTCGCTTACATATTCTTCTTCACTATTGCTATCCCTCAACACACTCTCCACTAAATCATTGATCTTTTCTTGTATATTTGAATCCTCTTCCCTTTCATCCACTACTTCCCCTGGTTCCAATTCCTCCCTCAAAGAACCTATTTCTTGCCCTACTAGCATTTCTATTATGTCCTTCCTTGAGATTTATTTTTCCTACCACAATTTAAACTTTGTGTGGCCTTGGGGATTTCCCACCACACTGTAGTCTTTTTCTTCTATGAATTTTATTGTGGCTTTCTATTCTCACTACAATTTTTACACAAATCCTTGCATATCTCGCCAATTCACTATTTCTGTTGCCACTGATCTATAAACAAATTCTCATAAAGTATTACCAATTTCACTAAAAATTTCTTCTAACCATATTTTTTGGGTATCTAGTGTACAATTTAATTAGAATTAGAACCCTTGTCATCAATTCCTTACCCCAATCAAAACCTGGGGACCATGCTCTCAAATATAGTCTAGCATTACCCATAAACTTTCCCCTGCCCTTCAAGATTTTATCCTCATCCTCCTTTGACTGGAAAGTAATATGCAAGAAACCCAATGCTAAAGAATTGATGCTAGGTCATAGACAATTAGGCCAAAATTTGCCCCATCCATGCATTGATCTTATCCTTTGTTGGCCATATCCCTATAAAATTCACAATTATAGTCATTTTCTTCAAGATTTCAGCCCTCAAATTTAAAAACTTATTTGTGATGTTGATCACCAGAATGCTTTGATCAACCATAAAGTTGACATTAAAAACTAAAATTTACCCTTACTTATCTTTCTCTATTGCTATGTCCTTGTGAAGGTTCTTTCTATGTTCCTTTAGCAATCTTCCTACTCCTTGACTATTTTCCACACCTTCTTGAGATCACTTCATATCTTGCTAGGTCATGCCCTCTTTTGCTCTACTTTCTACAATTCCAATTATTTATTCCTTTTTCATTTCTCCTTCTACTCTACCTCTATCTTCCTTCCCCTTGAACAAAATCCTTTGCTCCTCTTCACACAACTACTTTTTTCACTATTTGCCATTTTCTCACTTTTATCTTGTAGCTATGTGTTATTTTAGGTAATAAAATTATAAACTTAATCATCACACATCAATAAATTTTATAGTAATATTTGTCTATAAGATTAAAAGTAGTTCATGCTTTTTCTTATATATCATTTTATTTAAAACTCCAATTTCAAGATTGAAGTTGATTCATATCTCATAAGGAGAGCACAATTAAAATGACATCAATGTTGTATGCAAGGCATTGAATTTGTGTCTTGACAAGTCATTATAATATTATTGGAGAGTTGAATCTCTATTTAAAATAAATTGAACATTGTTAGGAAATGTGTCTCAACCTTGTACCTAATGTTAAGATTATAAACAATGTGATTTTTAGGTTGAAAAATAGAAAAAATTAATTTCTAGGCCATAGAGTTGGTTTTTGGCAATAATAAAAGTTTTGGGTTGTTTGGCACTAGTTCCCTAGTTTCTATCACATGGACCTCTTCGAGATCTACAATTTGAATAAAAAGAGGGCCTTAATCAACCTCCCAAATCAAAAGTTATGGCCTCCAGATGTTGGGCCTCTTGCATTGGAAATGTAAAAACATCTAGGACACATACAAGAGAAATAAAGGAGAGTTACATTTGTTGACCAACACATCATATGGTATCTTTGGAAGGGGATAATGAAGCCAAAATAGAATGCTCAATTTGGTGAGTCGATTATAACGAGGTTATGAAAAGTGGAAGGAATATGCTTTTTTTATCCTGTGGACTCATCTTAGAATTTGGATGTTGGATTTCAAACTAAGGATTTGAGTGCCACTAATTTGAGTGGTTTTAGCTCATGGTTTTTTAATTACCATTTGATGGTTTCATGTATTATACCTCCTATTTATTGGGTGTTTTGTGATGGAGTTTGATAGTGAGTTTTGTAGGTATTGTTATGTTGTCAAAATTCCTCCAGATCTTTGTTTGGTAATACTCCTATGAACGCTTGTTCTACAAGTGTATTGTAACTATTTTGTTTACTGAATAATAAATTGGGCTACTTTAGAGTGTGGGTTTTTTCTCTCGAAAGGATTTTCCCCATGTACACCTATGTTATGGTATATTGTTTTGTTTATGTTTATATGTATTTCTACTTTATGTAATTGTTTTTAAAAGATTGAAATTTGCACAATACTCTCTTCATGAGTTTAGTGTAGGAAGCATTTCCACATATGTTGTTTCCTTTCATTTGGTATCAAATCTTGATCACCTTGGATTATAGGTGTTGGGTAAAAGGTTTTTTTACTAATTTTTGTTTGAGTGGGAGTTTGCACATAGAGGGTTTTGATCTTATTGCAGGAAGAGATGGAAAGCACATTAAGGATAGAGATGGAGAAGTTATTAGGCACAAAATAAATAAGTTGTGGAATCTCAAGATGGAGGATGTGCTTGTAGACCAAGATTTAGGGACTATAGTGTCTAGATCCAAACCTACAACATCACAAGAAGATTGCGACAAGATAGATAGAAAAGAAAAAGGGTCTCATTATACTTAGTTTGGCTAATTTAGTGTTGTTGAATGTGCATGAAGAGACTACTGGAATTAAAATTTTGAAGAATCTTGGAGAAATTTATCAAGCTAAATCCCTAGTGAATAAGATTTTCCTGGGAAAGAAGTTGTATACCCCCAGGATGGATGTTAGTGGGTTTGTGGCCGAACATCTAAATGCCTTTTTAATATGTTAGTCACCTAGTTGCACTCTGTGGGAGTGAAGATGGAGGAGGATGATTGCATGACTTTTTTGTTGTCTTTAATAGATTCATGGGACCATTGGGAGCATGGTCATTGGGAGCACTACTACCAAGTTCAAGATGGATAAAGTGGTTTTATCTTTGCTTTTTGAAGAAATGAGAAGGAAGGCTTTTGAGTTAGCCAAGGAGGCCCTAGTGGTTCATGGAAGATCCATAGAAAAATGAAAGAGGAAGGACAAGAGGAAAGATAAGTCTGGATTGAAATCTCATGGGAGATCCAAATCTCCTAATAAGTTCAAGGTGAAATGTTGGAACTATGAAAAAAATGGACACCTTAGAAGAGATTTCAAGGAGGAGAAAAGAAGGAAAAAGTTGACTTTGATGATGAGTTTGAGAGATCCTACCAGGATGATGGTGATGCTTTTGTCATTGTCTTCGCTACTCATGCATTAGAAGGTGCCTGGTTGATAGGTCCTCTAGCGCATCTTTCCACATGATCTCACATTGGGGTTGATTTAAAAAATATAAAAATATAATGGTGTGCAAGTATACCTTAGAGATGATTCTCATCTAAAGATTGTTGGCCATGGAAGAGTCTTGATCTAATTTCTTGATGGACAAGTGAATGGGATCAATGGTGTACTATATATCCTTGGTTTGGCATGGAACCTTCTTTTTGTAAGTAAACTTAATGATGTAGGTGTGCAGGTTATTTTCTTGAGTGAAGGGTATAAGATGGTTAGAGGAGCTATGGTGCTTGCCAAGGGTGTTTGGATTGACACTTGTTTTCAATTGGATTCATGCATGGTTCAGTGCAATAGTTCCTCTATTCTTATAGTGAAGAGATCTGTAGAATCTTCACCTTCACTATTGGAACCAACAATAAAGAGGTGTGTTGTGTCTACTTTGATGGTTGTGCTTTTTATGTACCTAAGGGTGCTCATTCTTCAAAGATAAAATTATAGTAGGAGAATAATGTTATGGCACTAGTAGATGGGTCATACAGGTAAGAAGGGTCTACAAACCTTAAAAAATAAAAATCTTGTTGAGGGCTTGAATGATTGTAACCTTGAGTTTAATTTTTATGAACATTGTGTTTATGGAAAACAAAATCATGTTCAATTTTATTCTAGTTCTCATAAATCTTTTGGGATATTGGACTTGATACATTTTGATGTTTTTGGTCCTATAAGTGTTCCTTCAATTTCAAAATCTATATATTATGTATCTTTCATTGATGATTATAGTAGAAGGACATGTGTATATTTCCTCAGGAGTAAATTTGAAGTCTTTAGTCAGTTTAAGGAATTTAAATCCCTTGTAGAAAATTAGATTGGTAAAAAGATTAAGGTTTTGAGGATTGATAATGGCGATGAGTTTTGTTTCATAGATTTCATTAGGTTCTATAAAGATCATGGAATAGAAAGACATAAGACAACTCCCTACACCCCTCAACAGAATGGGGTTGTAGAAAGAATGAACAAGATGTTGATGGAGAGGACATGGATGTGGGGCTAGCCTAGAACAAATTTTTTGGGCAGAAGTAGTAGCCACAACTTGTTACTTGGTTAACACGTCTTCCACATTAACTCTTGTTGATAAGACACCCTATGGAGGTGTGATCAGGAAAAAAATCCCTCATTGAGACATCTTCAAGTCTTTGGTTGCGAGGCATATGCACATGTGCCTAGGGAGAAGTGGTCAAAGTTGTAGAACAAGACTATAAAATGTATCTTCATCAACTATGGTGTTGGTGTGAAAGGGTACAAGCTTTGAGATCCTGTGGCTAAGAGAGTTTTGTATAATAGAAGTGGTATCTTTAGAGAAGTCAATTTTTATTCCATAGTATTGTAGCCACATAATGATATAAATAAAGATGTGGTTTAACTAACCCCAATAATTGAGAAGGCTGACTAGAAGCCCACAAAGGACCTAAAGAGGAGGAGAGCTCAAATAGTTTAGAGAGTTCTGAAGAAAGAGATAGAGCATCCACCTCTGTCATTGAGGAGGTCCACTCAACAAAGACAACAACCAGATTGGTATACTCCTCCTAATTGGACATGTATTTAAAAAATTTAAATCTTTTGTTAAATTAGGTATTTTAGGTATTCCTCCTATTCCTTCAGTTCCTCCTATTGACATATCCCTTGTACCTCCTAATGTTGCAAGTGCTAGTAATAATAAAAGTATGTACTTTTCAATACTTTTTGACTTTAAGATGTTTCATGCCTCCCATAGATCACTACAAAAATGATACATATATAATCTATGTTGATTTATAAACATAACTTTTCTTCCATCCCATCTTATATTATATTAAATGAAATTGAAGTCACTAAAGGAGCTCAAATACCTAGGTAATCTAAGGTATAAATTCATTCCAAAGTGATTGGAGTGCATGTACACATCCTATACAACTCAATTATTTGAGCCTCTTTAGGGACTAAATTTAATAGTTAACCCTAACTCTAAAGTAATTTTTTTCAATGGTTATCTATTCAATGTTGTCCTTCAAATGTTAGATATATTTTATTTAGAAAATAGTTTGTAGATTAAATATATAAGCATAATTTTATAGAAAATTTTATGTTTGAAATTTAAATAATTTTTTTAAAGTTTTAATTACTTGAAGAGACTAGCATCAATGGAACATCATGTACATATAAAAACTAAAACACAACTAACATATATTTTAAAAGAAAACTAAAACTATAAAATAACTCTTAAGTAAATTAAAAACTCAAGATTGATATTTCTCAATATTTTAGATAGATGTATTTAAGATATCTATAGTTATATTTTACAATTAAAATACACATATAATTATACTATCTAATTTAAATGTTGAAGTTCACACACAAATTTCATTAATTAATTTTTAAATAAAGAAGATGTCCTATGGAGGAGGTTTCTATTTATATGAAGTAACAGGTCTTATACAATATGTGCTGAAGGATAAATTACAACTATCTTTGAAAATAATAGCCTTTCTATTTTCTTTCTCAAATTTCAAATTTCACACAACTATTTTTTGTGCCGGCTTAGAGGCTTAAGATTTTTTTTGTGCCGGCTTAAAGGTTTAAGATTTTTTTTGGCCACATAACCTCATGAAAAGACATTTGCAGTATTTTTTTATTGGCTGCTGCTTTAAAAATCTATAAGACTACCAACTTTTTCAAAATTCTGATGTAATATATTTACCTAACATTGACTGCCTGCTGGTGTGAAGTCAATGAGAATACCCCCAAAAAAAAAAAAAAAAAAAAAACTCTTAAAATTTTTAAGAACATCAGATGAACTGTTTTAAGTAGCCTTTCTCTATAAAACCACAGCCTAAGCTATAAACAAATGTATGTTAAGCCAAAGATTGAAATCATGAAGGATTGTAAGGAATTTCCAGTGTAAACCCTTAAAAAAAAAAAAAAAAACTGAAATCATTATAAATATATGCTGAAATCATTTTTGTGTTCCTAAAACCATTGTCAATCAATTAGAAGAAAAATAATGGAGGAAGAGTCTGTTAGAAATCCTCTGTTACCTGCCCAAGGAAGAGGAAAAGGCTTCTTAATAAGCCCAGATCTGCCTGGAAGATTTTGGATTGAGTCAAAAGCCACATGGAGAATTGCAGGCCCAGCAATCTTCAGTCGGCTGGCAACTTTTGGGCTCACTGTCATAACACAGGCATTTGTAGGACATGTGGGCAATTTGGAGCTGGCTGCTTTTTCCATGGTCAGTAGCGTTATTGTGGGTTTTACTGGAGGCATAATTGTGAGTATTTAAGATCTAAATCCTTCTGTATTCCTGTTATTTTTCCTTAGTTTTTGTTTGGTAAATGGGTTGTTATTGTTATGCTTTAGATGTCATAGTTATTGGAGCGTTATCATGTCATCAAATCATCAGAACCTAGGAATTTAATTGTGTGATTTTGAGTTAATTTTTGTGGATTTGTATTTTATGATTAATACAATTGAAATAGAAGTTTATGAAGATAAATTTAAAAAAGGTTATAAATTTATAATTGAGATCTATTCTAGTTTTTTAAAAAATTGTTCAAACTTTCACAATTTTAGTGATTGAAGAGTTATTTCAATTTAAAGTCTATGGAGTTAATTATTTCAATCTTAATATTGGATGTTATAATTATCAAGGATAAAATATTGTAAAATAATGTAAAAAAGTTTTTAGTCTGTTGATGAAGTTGAATAGATCTGAATGAGTTTAGAGGAATCAAGTTTTGCTGTGTACAAAGCCATCAACATCATTATGAGGTTGGTATAGGATAAACCTCAAACAGCCTGCATGTTGTAAAAGTCAAAATTTTATCGATAGGTTGTTTTGTCAAAATTTTATTGACAAACAACAGGGTAGATAAAGTAGAGGGAGGTTGGTTGGATAGGTCGGAATGGGTCGATTTTTTTTGTAAACTGTTACACGACAATGTGCAGACTGTTTACCCGTTGGTATAGTTCCCCGCGACTTTGATAGAATGGATACACCTAAGAATATTGCTAGGTAGAATAGTGTGTGGGCTTGTTACGGGGAAAATACTTCATCACTGTACTATAAGTTTATTGATCTTTGCACTTATAGTCTGTGTTACTAAACATCTGTCTGATCCATAAAATTTCAAGTATAATTAAAAAATGAAAATTGTTTCAGCACTTCATCAATGTACTGTAAGTTTACTGATCTATATATATAGATTGTGTTAGTAAACAGTGGTTTGTTACATTCTGCATCAATGGACGGAACCATAGTTGACAGGAAACTCCATTATGGGAACATAGACAACTTATCAAAATTTCCAGTGATTCATTTACATTTAAAATAGCCGTCCTAATTTGATTGACGTCCCATACCGTTACCAGTACCCCTGCGTCTCCTGATAACTATGGACAAAACAAATGCCAATGCAAAGGCAATCTACTTTATTTACTTGCATCTTGGCCTATGTCCTGGTCTTGAAATTTTACTTTTCTAAAATAAACTGTGGAAATGTGTACAAAAGAAATCGTATTTGAATTAGTATAGAAATACATTACTAAATTTTGCCTGTAATAACTTTGGATCTGATCGCTAAATTCCATGGCTTTAAAATGTTTCTTCATTTTTAGCATTTTTTTCCATGTGCCAATGTTGGAAAAGAACATTCCAGACTTGGATCCTATGGGTTACGGCTTGGCAAAATCCCTTTAACCTACTAGATCTCAGAGGAACAGGGAGCGAAAACAGAAGATTATAAGAGATCAAAATTTAAAAATGGAAACAAGACCCCAAAAAAACAGAGAAAAACCTTTCAATCTCAACTAAAACCATAGAAGTTAAGAATTTAAGGTCTGACTCTAAACACAAGTCTTTGTCATGGAGATGTTCAGCATTCAAGTCCTTTGGGGATCAATTTTAAGCTGAATTTAATTTGATTCTTAGTGCCCACTTCTCTTGGGGGGATCAATTTTCAACAGATACCACTGTGGCTATGAAACCCATGCCTAGTTCTAATCTCAGCATCCCAACCCCCTGGGCTTTTGAGAATGCTTCTGCTATGCTGCATGATGATGCCATGTGGGCCTGGTGGGTGTCCTAAAAAGATTAACAATACCATATTTGTGGGATGTGGTGAAGCTGGGAGCAGTGCTGCTGCCTCGATTGCTTGTTCGGAGGGGCCCAAGCTGTCTGTGTTTCTTGGAGAGGAGCAGCCTACCATTTGGGTCCTGAACTTGTTATGGACAAAGCTGCTTCTAGGATGGAAAATACTCTGTTTGGTAAATTCTTAGGAATGAGGCCCAACATTGATGTATTTAGATCTTGGGCCAAGAGAACATGGGCATCTTGCAACTAGTTTGAAATCATTGCAATGTCACAGGGTTTCTTTTTTATCTCCTCAAATCTTGGAGATTGTGACAAAACCCTTTCAGGTGGCATGTGGTTTATGGGTAAATCTTGGCTGTGGTTTATGGGTAAAAGGGGGCTTTTAGGACATGGATGTCAGGTTTTGATCCGGAGAAGTGTATTTGTAATACTTCAGTGTCGATGAAGCTGTCATGCTTGCCCTTGGAATATTGGGAGGCACGGAGGTTCTGAGATGTATAAATAACAGTAGAAGTAGTAGTAGAAAGCAATATAAATATATTATATATATATATATATATATATATATATATATATATATATATATTTCTCTATCTATCTTGCTTTCTACTACTACTTCTATTGTTATTTTATATATATTTCTCTATTTATTTTGTTTTCTACTACTATTTCTACTGTTATTTATACATCTCAGAACCTCCGTACACACACACACACACACACACACACACATATTATATATATATATATATAGTAGAGATTATAGACCTGCCATTGTAATAATGAATGAGTATATATACAAAGAAGATATAAGCATTTTGGAAGACTATTTGATTGCATTATGCCATTTCTTATCGCAAATGATGTAATTCTTCTCTCACTGTCATATCGGGGTATAAACTTATAAGGACTACATGCAGGACACTAGGGCTCAGAACTTTGGTTTGTGACCCCTTTTCCCTGCCAACAATGATCTTTCAATATTTGATGAAGTTATGTGAACAAGGGATTAAGAACACTTGATATGCCCAATATATGGGGTTTCCTATAGGGAACCGGTATTGATATCAATCATTTTCCTCCTAAAATCTTCTCTATAAATTCCCCTCACATATTGGAAAGACATGTTTATAGAGGTCTTAGGGATGAGATGATCTACAAAGCCAATATAAATTCAGCTTGGGAAAAACCCAACAACATTAGAAGAGTATTTTATTTTTAGGTGTCCAATGTATTGTGAGATATGTGGTAGGATTTATTTTCTCTTTAAAGAAAACCATGGACCTATATGAGATCTTATTCATTATGAGGATCAAAGACGTGTAGCTCCATTCATTAGAGGAATGACCCAACATAGATTATCATTATTAAGAGTTATCAACACAAACTCTTTATCTCAATATTCTCCTTCAAATTCTTTTCTTCAACTTGTATTCCAAAAACATAAACAGGCTCATTATAAATTATGATCTATATTTCTTTTTCTTACAAACTTTTGATAAAATATTATTTTTTTATAATCCCTTAACCTATCCTATTTTTATTTCTATTAAACATTAATTTATTAATTTTAGATGTAATAATTTTAAATATATTACTTCTAAATTATTAGCTTTTAATATTGATGGTTAAATTTGAAAACTACATCTTTAGGGGGGTGACTTATAAGGTTAACAAAATATTAGCACATGCTATTGGTGAAAACACCATAAACATGTTGATTCAAGAACATAAAATTTAAAGCTTAGTATTTAACATCCTTTCCTAAGAGATCATAAGTAAAAATAAATAAGTGTACACAATGAGGTAGAATTGTTCCAAAAGGTTGAAATGTCATTGTCTTACTCGAACTCATATACCACTTGTTAGCACTAATTTAAGCAATTATGACAAATAAAAATTGTACTTACTAAAGGAGCCCAAATTTTGGACCTATAAGGTGCAAATTCAATCCAAGAAGCTTGGAGTGAATTCTATAGACTTGGATTGCATGTAAACCAACTTGTACAAAATGCCTAATAAGAAATTTAAGTCTCTTTAGGCAATTATAGTAAGAATTCTTGCACATGCATCCACTTTATTTCCCATTAAAAACACACTTTGTCACACATTTCAATTCTTGTTAAAAGACAATACTACACCCTTCAAAGGATACTTTGAAAGATGGCATGATGCATGCACATTGTAGAAGCATATACATAAAATAGGGAAAAGAAAAAGAGCCATTATACAATAACTCTTTATGTTATCATCTTGGATATCCCATGTGGGATGACATGCAGGTCTCTCATATTTGGCTCAGGTGAAGTTTATTAGCCTAGAAGCACTATAGGTAGATTTCCCTCTTCAATTTTTCCTGCACTGAAATAATTTGTTCCCTAGGGTTGACTACACAAGATTCCATTAATTCATAGAAGACTTAAACTTGTATCCATATTGACTTATGAAACAAAGAAAACAATCCCATTTAGACATATCTAAACATAACATATAAAACATATTTAATCAAGCACATTCATAAGCAAAACCTTGCTTTAATGGGATTTATTTTCATCGTGCTCTCTAGGAAGCTTCTCCTTTATCTTATCTATCATCCCTCCCTTGTCATGTTTCTCTTGATGCATGTCCTTCCCTTGTTTCTTCTATCTAGGAAGCTTCTCCTTCACCTTTTTTATCACACCATGTGTTTTCTTTTGACACTTGCCATGTTGCTGTTACTATTGTGTCTTCTCCTCTTTGTTCTTCCCAAACATTCCCAACAACCCATGATCCTACTACTATGGTGCATTTGAATCCACTATTATTAGAAAGTTCAACAATGCAAAACAAAGTGTTAGATTTTCAAGTGAAAGAGTTTGATGGAAAATGAGTATGTGGGAATGAAGATTTATATTATTCAATGCATGGAGTAGGATACTTCCTCTTGTTTAGTTGCTACTTAATGAAATTGATTTATCAAAATGGTGTGATAAACACTTGGATAAAGTAAAAAAAAATCTTTATAAAGGTGTCCACAAAAGAGAGTGAAATTTTATGATAAGGTAGCATTTTGGGTGGTAGAAGAAAACACCATATTTGATAGACTCAACCAAATTGATAGATTTTATGATAGTAAATAGTTTTTTTTGTATTGTATTGATCAAAGAAGATTACAAAGAATGAGCAATCCCCAAAGAGAGGTTGTGAAGAGGAGAAATCCCATAACCAAAACATTACAACTAACACTCAAAACACAATGGGCTACAACCAACATAAACATCTTAAAGAAACCAAGAGTAATTATAACATGTACAAGGAAGAATTGAAGCATCAAGTTGAGTACAATCAAGGCATGATGAATCATCCCATATAACATAGAAACCTTTGTGTTTGCATTAGGCATAATGAATTGTTGCTTCGAAGGTGAGAAATTTGCAATTTGATTTGTTGTAGCTAATAGGCGACCTTCATATTCTTCTTCAACAATCCATGTAGTTGAGAAAAAAGAGATGCAATTTGGAGAAAAATGTCAGAGTAAAGCCTTAGAATTGTAGTTTCTTGATGAAATTTAGACTTATAAAATATAATTGAACATCTGATTTTGCATTTATGCATCAATATGACATGTCTCACAAAATCAACAATCACATTATTGTTCAAGCCTAAGATAGTCAATAGTTATGGCAATATAGATGATTATGTTGGAGATACTAATATGACCTCAACATTAGAGATTGAATCAATTAAGAAAAAACACGTGTTCAATGAATTTTATGGAGATATATTTATAAACTAGTATATTTATCTTAGATAAATTTATGTAAAAGATGTTGAGAGATATCATTCTTGAAGTGCTTATTCTACTTAGGTCACAAATCAAATAAAAAATGGGTCAAAATTTTATTTGTATTTTTACTATTTTTAAATTTATCAAAAATATATTTAAGAGTTATTTTATTTTACTTAGAACTATTTTATTTACTATATATACACACATATAGATTTTAATTTTTAAGACTTATTTTATTTTATTTACATTGTTTACTTTATTTTTATTTGAAGAGCTATTTTTATTTACTTAAGAGTTATTTTATTTATTGAAGAGTTGTTTTATTTTATTTACTTCTTTTAGTTTTAGTTCTTGAATAATTTTGATTTAGGTTTTTCTCCACTTGGACTTTCGGGTGTGACGCATTCTACCCACCTTTTATTGTGAATATGTGTAATATTATTCTATAAATGTAATACAAATACTTATTCAATAATAATAATAATAAATAATGTTTATGTCTTTTTTATCTATCTACTTAGCTTTTCATACATTTGGACATGATTTCTATGATTTATTACATTACTATTGAAATATAAAATAGATCTTCAATTAAAATGAAGTAAATTTTTTTTTATAATAAACCTAGAAGGCCTAGGAGCCAAAGTAATAAAAATGGACTAAACCCCAAGATGCTAGTGTCATCACAACAACTAGGTCCATAGTTAGAAGTTTCCATATACAACAAAACTAGTTGAACAATTGATGAGCAGTTGACCATACAACTGAAAAGAGTCTACTAAAACACTAGAAACAAAGCATAAACTATCAACCTTTCCCATCCTATAATATAAACTTGCCCATAAACTGTAACACCACCGATCCTACCTAGAAAACAAAAGACTTATGTATAGCCAATCATACCAAGTCATAGAAAGATAAATGGAGCCGAGGCAAGCTACACAATCCATGAGCACCCCTCCACCAACCCCTTACATTTTGCACAAGAAGCATTACAAGGTAGAGCTACAAGTGTAACATCATCCAAATCATCATCATCACAATAGTTTGAAAAGGCTAGAATAACATCCATAGGAAGCCCTTCATCCCTTTTGCGATCTTTTCAATTGTCCTCTACAAGCATTGTTGTTGCCACTTTGTAGCATGAAGATGGTCAAGAAGATAATTAAAATATACCTCTAATAGATGAACCATGTCTTTAATGTCGTCATGAATGAAGTAAGACTTGATTGCATTTGAAAGAAGCGAGGCACAACTCAATGTCTAGGTAGCGTCAAACACACTCCTTCACCCCTGCATATGCTCATGATCTAACAATAAATTCACCATTAATGATTAAATTCCAACACAAGGAGCCCCATCCATATCTTTTGCCAATCTCCAAATCCTCACAACCTAGTGTCTCATCTCTAGATTCTTAATTTCCTTTCAAGAAAAGCCATGAAATCAACAATCGTCTCCTCCCTAGAAACTCTCCACTTCCTTTGTATCTCCCTCTTCACCAAAATAGGTTCCTCCCCCTTGAGATAAACAACCCTTCATTCCTTCCTAGAATGGTCACCAACCAAGAATGTCATCCATTGATGAGTAGTACCCAACAAACATATAGCAACACACAGATGTAATCCTCATATCAAAACAATACATTACTCCCATCACCACCTTCTCTAATGAATAAATACCTTTCACCTTTCATGATTACATTGATCAAATCATCTGTCCTTCCTATCCCATCATCAATAACCATACACAACCACACCTACCCATTATCAGGTAAAATAAAGTAAATTTTGTATATATATATATATATATATTGATGAGGGTTACTTAGGTTTTTAGCTAGGTCCAAACCATGGATTTATCATCGAGACCAGTACTAGAGGGCCTTAGTCCCCAAGGCATTATCACCTTTTTGTTCAAACTCACAAGCTCATTGGCCAGCGAAGGTCCATAGCCTGCGAGCACGACAGCCCAACAAAGGAACAAGGCCTGCGAGCTCTTCGCCACAGTGGGGTTTGAACCTTGGTGGCCTTCGCAACAACCTTGTGACTTGACCACCGCACCCATGCCCTTATCCACACACACACACAATTCCTAACTAAAAATTAAAATTTATGTGTCCATGTATGTATGTAGTAAATAAAATAGTTCTAAAGTAAAATAAAATAACCCTTAAGTAAATCAAATAGCTTAGGTGTTTTTAGATAGGTGTATTTAAGATATCATGTTTATTAATATTCATGTTATGTTTATTATTAAATATTAATTATTTGATCTATAAATGGTTGTTAAATTTAAGTATTTACTTTAGAACTATTTTATTTTATTTAGTACATATGTATATGGACGTATAAGTTTTAGTTTTAATTTAAGAAACATTTTATTTTATATTGTTTACTATTTTTTTGGTAATACACTTGTTTTACTTTTGTATGTAACTTTTAACTTCTTTTGGAAAATCCACCATTCATTATTTTGGTATTATTTTGTTTTGTTTTTACTTTAAAAAATGTAGTAAATATATTATATACTTATATGCTACTTTTTAATAGTTTCATATTAATATATATTTTAAAACTTTGATGTCTTTATAGTTAAAAAGTAAATGTTGACTCTAGGTTATGCACATAATTATTTATTTTAATATATATATATATATATATATATATATATATATATATATATATATATATATATATATATATATTCAATGCTTTTGACCGAAGCTATGAACTAGTGAGGCCACAACATAGGGGAACTCATCCCTTGGCATGAACGTGCCGCATTAATGTTGGTAAGATCAAACCTATGAGCTCAACAACCCAGTGAGAGCACATAAGATTGGTAAGCATAGCAACCTAGTGAGGGTTTGAACCCAAGTGACAATAACCACTCTAGGCCCTAGGTGGCAAGAGCTATTCTAAGGAATCATACTTGTGAGCATGATGGCCCAGTGAAGGTCAAGTAGGGGTCCAAAGCCCACAGGCTTAGAGGCCCAATGGGGGTTTGAACCTTGGTGGCAACAACCACAATATGCCATGAACAACAATATATATATATATATATATATATATATATATATATATATATATATATATATATATATATATATATATATATATATATATATATATATATGCTGAGTGGCATTCCTACATTCACAGCATGGATGGGAGCTGAAAGATTCCAGAATTTCTATGTAAACTTATAAGATTCCAATCTAGAATCTTTATTAAAAAAACCCAAAAAAGAAGGTGAAAGGAATTAAAAAAGAATGAAATGGCATATGAAAAGATGCACATTCAATCTATTTATATTGCCTCCTTCCTTAATTTTTTTTCACATGTAGAACAAACATATCAAATTTCTAGGATTTGAGGGAGTGTAGTAAATTGATAAAAAATAGGCATAAGATATCTCTTGGTGTACTTTAGATATATTTTTAAAATATAAATATACTAGTTTATATTGTTTACTATTTTTTTGTAATACACTTGTTTTACTTTTGTATGTAACTTTTAACTTCTTTTAGAAAATCCACCATTCATTATTTTGGTATTCTTTTGTTTTGCTTTTACTCTAAAAAATGTAGTAAATATATTATATACTTATGTTTTACTTTTTAATAGTTTCATATTAATATATACTACTTTTTAATTACGCCGAGAGGCATTCTAGGGCTGAAAGATTTAGATTCCCGTAAACAATTAAGATTTAGATTCCATGTAAACAAAATTCATAAATTGTGTAAATAAATAAATTCGTGGAAGTCAAATGGATAGAAAAATAGAAAAACGTGGGCAGTTATGGAGTGAAATCTTTATCACTTTAAACAAAAAATAAATAAATTCGTGGAAGCCAAATGGATAGAAAAATAGAAAAACTTGGGCAGTTATGGAATGAAAAGTCTTGCAGCATAGTCTCTTTAAATTAACTCATGTGAACATATCAAATATTCTAACTGCAAGTAATTTATAAATGCCAACAAATTAAAAGATATCTCTCGGCGTATTGTACATATATTTTTTTAAATATAAATATACTAGTACTTATATGTTACTTTTTAATAATTTTGTTTCCACTTTAGGTTATGTGTGTAATTATTCATTTAATTTATATTTTATTTAAGATCTATTGTTTTGGTATTCTTTTGTTTTTCTTTTACTCTAAAAATTGTAGTAAATATATTATATACTTATGTTTTACTTTTTAATAGTTTCATATTAATATATACTACTTTTTAATTACGCCGAGAGGCATTCTACACTCACAGCAAGGGCTGAAAGATTTAGATTCCTGTAAACAATTAAGATTCAGATTCCATGTAAACAAAATTCATAAATTATGTAAATAAATAAATTCGTGGAAATCAAATGGATAGAAAAATAGAAAAACGTGGGCAGTTATGGAGTGAAATCTTTATAACTTTAAACAAAAAATAAATAAATTCGTGGAAGCCAAATGGATAGAAAAATAGAAAAACTTGGGCAGTTATGGAATGAAAAGTCTTGCAGCATAGTCTCTTTAAATTAACTCATGTGAACATATCAAATATTCTAATGCAAGTAATTTATAAATGCCAACAAATTGAAAGATATCTCTCGGCGTATTGTACATATATTTTTTTAAATATAAATATACTAGTACTTATATGTTACTTTTTAATAATTTTGTTTCCACTTTAGGTTATGTGTGTAATTATTCATTTAATTTATATTTTATTTAAGATCTATTTTATTATTAAATGGCATCTCTAATATTATGTTTATTATAAAATACTAATACTTTGACATGTAAATATTTATCAAATATAAGGTAAAAGGTAAGAGTTTTTCTTTCATGATCACAACATCAGATGCTTCTCCCCCTACTGCTACTATAGTATGCCTCTCAACATAATTATTTTAAAGAAGAATAAATATAGTTTTTAAAAAGTTGGATGGAATAGGATTATGTTCTAGGGCCATATAAAAATTGGGAAGAGTTTAGGAATTCAGTATCACGAATCAAGCAGGTTTAAAAAGAAAATAATAATTGTATTTAAAATATCACTAGGCCTTATAAAAAAAACAAATGATCACAAAATCATAATGTGACAACATCATAAAAAGACTAAGTAGCTACAACTATCAAGTCTAAACTTGAAGGAGGGTCCCAATCATTTGAGTTACCCCAACCCTCTTTAGGCAAGTCTTTTCCATCATCAATCGACTCCCATTAGTGAGAACATTATGTTCATTCACTTGCTCATGTGGTTGTTAGTCATAAACATTTGGTGGAGGTTGAATGTCATTCTACTATGGTGGGATAGCCAGAGATAAGAAAGAATACTTATCTTTCCCATGAGATCAAGCCCACCCATGTCACTAATAGGACACAAAATAGTGTTGGCTCGTTTGAGGAGGTGGTGACCAACCTATATGCTATTGAGATAGCAAGTGAGAGGAACATATACAATGGATTTACGACTAGATTCAAGTGGATTTAGAATGACCATCTTGCTAACCTCAAGGGGCACCTAGTACAGGATGGCAAGGATAGGAGAAATCAAGCCTCAATACATGGGGCATTACCCTAATGATCCAATAAAGCCTAGAGGTGTACCACCTCCAAGGCCACTTTTTGGTATGCACTTGTATCTACATGAACACATTTGATAAGGACTTGGTGTGAGTAGAGAAATTCATATCAATAGAGTTATGAGTGAAAATAATAGCATTTTCTATCCTTCCATATGCTAAATAGAATCTCCAATCTAAAAGTATAGCAAAGCTAGGTGAATTTAGTTAGAAATATAGCCCCATCTCTTAGGAGAACATTGTGCCAAGTGAAGGGTTCTAGTTTAAAAGGTCTTAAGAAATCATGGATCCATGACCAAGCAACCTACACATGATTAGAGCACATATTTTACTATCTCAAAATTTATGTAAAAATGACATATGGAATTTGAAACATTGATATGGATTAACTATTTGCCAACAAGGACGCCCTAGTAAATTAGACATTGGGTGAACTAATCAATCTTTGGTTTAACAGTAAATTTCTAGATAGTTGGAAATGTGTGTTCTAGATGTGAGGTGTCTTAAAATACCATCTTGCATTCAATTTGTATCATTGGAAAATTTAGAGAGAGCCAATTATACTCTTTTCATGGAGTATACCTATGGAAATGGGTATCAACATACCACTTCTGGTCTTTCCACCAAGGCTTTGTTGATCTCACAACAATTTTTTTCAAGTGTTAATAAGGAACTACCTTAATAATTACCTAGAAAGGATTTTTAAAGATGTGTTGTTCAAGTTATACTTGGCCTTGGATTGAGGCTATGAGAGCCAAGAAGAAGAGGCTTTGGAGTAGAGATCTTGAATATATGCAATGCCTCTTCTAAAAAACTTGAAGAATATATCCAAGGAATCTTATCTAGCTCAGTTTGTCCTAGAAATTGATTGTTAGGAGAACACCATAAGTGTTGTTGGTTAATATAGATGTTGTTACATTACTCATTCCCATTCTAGATGAGCTAAGACTTGATGGGTCCTAAAATCCTTCTAGATTCTTTTGGCCACAAAAATTCCCATATATTAATAGGAACATGAGAATTAACTAGAGAGTGAAAGTCCAATCCTTTCCAAGGTGGTCTTCCATAAGGATATCCAAAATAAATTCAATAGATTAATAGAACTTTCCAAGCTTCATTACCTTCAATTACTCTCACAATCCACTTTGCATAAAACATAGTTCCCTGTTTATGAACATCAATTAAACCTAGACCTCTAGAATCTCTAGTAAGACAACAAAGGTCGCATGCCACACTATGAAAAGGTCATTGTTATAGTTGGAGTTGAACTAATGAAAATCACATAGGATTTTCTCTATATTGTGATAAGATGCCTTAGACATAACCCACCAAGAGTAGTAGTAGATGTGTGTGGCTTTTATAACCTTGGAACAAATTTAAAATTTACTAGGTTGAGAAAGCAACTTGGTAATTGAGTAGACCAATTTCTTCTCAACTCTATCCACCATATATTGCCATAACTTTTATGGAAAGGGTTAAGTGAAAGGGAATCCATAAAATTTTGAAAATATCCCTATATTCAACAAGTGTTTCAACCCATAAGATTAAATCTAGAAGGGAGCAGGAACTAAGGGCATCCTATAAAAATGGGCCTTGCTCCATTTAATACTAGAACCAAAAGCCATGTAAAGCTTTTCCAAACACTTAAATGCTTGCTTGATGTTATTCTAATCCTCAATAAAGGTAAGTGAATTTGTTAGCAAAATGACCAATGACAAGTTATTAATGGTTGTTCCCTAGGAGGGAGATACCATAGAGAAAAAAATTATGATATGGGATTAATAAGAAGGTATTCAAAGCCTTCAATAACTAGTATAAAGCAAAGGTGTAAGAAGACACCCTTTCTAGATAGATCTAAAGAGTCCATATTGCTCAAATTGGATGCCATTTATATTGAGACATACAATTGCATTGATGAACAACATACTCACAAACTAGATAAAGTTTGTGCCAAAGCTAAGAGCACATAGCACATACAGAATAAAAGGCCACTCAATCCCATGATATGCTTTCTCAACATTATTTTTTTGAAAACCAACTATTTGTTTGATATCTTGGTCCATTATATGCCTTCCTAAACAACAACAATATTGTCTAATATAAATCTACTCTTGATGAATCTTATTTGCTCAAGGTAAACCAATAGTAGATGAAGATGATGAATAATGAGCTCAAGAGATTTGATAATGATCTTGTAAGAGACATTTAGCAAGATGATGGGTATCCAATTATAGATGGGTATCCAATTATAGATAAGCTCTAGGTCCCCAACCTTAGGTATGAATTTAATATTGAGTTTTTTGATGATTTTCCCTAAGGTGTTGGAATGAAAAGATTTAAGATAAATGTGGTGTAAATTAAAGACATCAATATTCCAAAGAATTTTATAAAAAAAACACAATGGAAGGTGTCACACCTCAAAGCCTTTTCATTGGCCATACTTGCAATAGTTGTATGGATAAGATCTTCTTGAGGTAGGATTCTATTGCAAGTTGTCATTTGGGTGGCAGAAAGGTGACATGGGACCACATCTAGTCAGTGTTTAAGAGTTGTATTGCAATCCTAATGAGGTTCTTAGGCTTTGAAAACATTTTAATAGAATGTTGAAAAATGCATGTAAACCTTAGGAATCTTTGAAAGGTGTTTACTTGGTTCCCAAATGGCCTTTACCTTTTTAAATGCATTACAAGCTTAAATGCTTGAAATAATTCCTTGGAGTCTCTATTACCATCCTTTAAACAATGATGTTTGACATTGATTTGGGTGGTTTCTCTAGAAGTATACACAGTATTCACCTACACTTACTAGTGGGTCTTGGGAACCTGAAGCTGCAACAACTTGTGGAATTTCATTGTCTCAAGTCAAGTGAAGAATTGACTAAAATTCAAGGACATGGCCAGATAAGACTCGTGACAAATGTGTGCCACCTAGTAGCCATAAATCCAAGAAAAACAAGTAGTTCATTTAATGACATTAGTCCACCATGAAATTTATCTAATGTCCTCTCTCAAACTTGGCACCAAATTCCAAACACATCAAATGTGGGAAAGAGAGGGCCCATGTTAAAGAAAAGACATGTTTGATAAAAATGTCTTTTTATTGTAATATTCTGAAGACCCCACTCCACCCAAAAACTAATTAGAGAATGGTTGGAAAGAAAAATATCTAGTAGGGGAACAACCAAAAGTGAATAAGAACTCACTACGGAGAAATAAAACTATAGAAATCATTGCATGTTCAGGATGCTTTATCACTCTTTCCATGCCACTATGCAAGTTGGACTAGGTGTACCATATTGAAGATGTAGTTTGATGACTAAGATTGGGATTATAAAGGCCTAATTTATTGTGCATGTAGAACTACACCTCTCTCTTGGAAACTATTCATATCATTATTAGATGGCTTTGTTTATAGACACCACCTCAACCATATTAAAATATCCATTAAAGATCCATTATGCCTTGAAAAATCCATCACAAGTCAATGCCAGAGATAGGTCATGTTAAATACATCATTTGAGGCATAAATATTAACAATTCCCAAGTCTTTATTTTCAAAATTGAAAAATACCCACATAGCCCTTTTAGAAGGATACCATAAGAAATATAATGGGGTTTCCATCTTGTAGGTCACAAATCTCACCACACCCCCACCCTTTCTCATGATTACTATTAAAAAAAAGTTATTTGTCTATAGATATGACACATGAAAGAAAGTAAAAAAGATAACATTATTAATCTTTCAAAGACAGAATTTCTGAAGATGTAAATCTTTGTTGAAACTCCTACATAGTGAACTTGCAATGCGAGTTCGTTAGACCCCTAACATTCCATGAGAAATAATTCATGAAAAACATGGGTCTAAGGACATATCGTTGGAGTCCAACCCTTGAAGCACATAATTATTATTATGAAAAATCTACCTTATTTTTATAAGAATTATCCAAAGTGCATATGTCATTCTTGAGGAAAAAATTCCCCTTCTCCCACCAAGTGTTGGAGGGCTCTGGAGCAACTATCACTCTAAGGTAAAAAATATGAAAAATTAACATAAGACTTAAATCCTAATAGGGAAACACATTCATAGGGAGTAGTCCTTGAGAATAACATGTTTTACTAGCCTCCTTAGAGATTTTGTAGGTAACTTGAATAATTTCTAGTGGAGCCACCACCACTTGTTTAGCCTTTTCATTAACTAAAGGTAGAATATGTGTCATAAGCACCAAAGCCTTATTAGGAGCACTATTGTGGGAACTAACATGTGACTTCCTATTGGGTCTTGTAGCCACCTTTGTAGTTATCAATGTTATTCCATACTCCCTTGTTCTTTTCTAGAGGCAATTTATTCATGGGTTTAGAGGTTAGTTTGTCTTTATAGTTGGCTAATGGACAATCACTAGTTTTATGGTTAGGGAATTGTCACTAGAAATATGTGCTCTTTTGAAATGGCACATATCATCAATTTTTATGTCAATTATTTCCTTGAGGTCTTGGGATAAGTTGATTTCCATGTAGACTTAATGCTTAGAATGAGTTGAGTAGAACTTATTTTCTTCAACAAATAGCACTCTCCTAAGATATGTGACAATGATGTTTAGGAATGACCAACAAGGAAAGGGTGAACTAGGGAACTCTAACTAAATTGGAATCTTAAGATATTACTAGTTATAAACCACAAAATCCCTAGCTTAGGGAGAGAAAACTAGTAGAGAGATCCTAACATAACAAGGTTTGTACCTAAGAATAACATCTACATGGTGTTAGGAATAGAATCACAGAGCAATATATAATAAAATGAATGTAGAAATAAAATATAAAAATTTAGAGACACAAATATACGTGGTTCACCCAATATGGGCTACGTCCACAGAGAAACATCTAGTCCTTCCTTTATTCTGTCCAGCAAAATGAAGGGATACAACCTACAACACATTCGATGCAACTTCCTCTTTGCTCTCTCACAACCTCCTCTCATAATACACAACTATAATACTATGCCCTCACATAAAGAGGGTTGCCTTCTAGGGCAAAAATTTCCAACATAACCTCTACTGTCATGACCTAATGATGAACGGTCTAGATTTCTATAAAATTATAACATTTTAAAAATTAAATATGCATGTAAAATTTGGCTTCAGGGGCACTTCCCCTGAACCCTCACTAGGGGGATAGCCCCCTAGATCCCATAGGAGGCGGTAAAGCCCCCTTGTACTCCCCCCAAAATGAAATGGCCTCCAAACACGGCTGCAAAAACACCAAAAAATAGACCTTTAACAAGATCAAGCTCCATTACCAACACATGGTTGGTTTCCACAAAGCAAAATAGAAAAAACCCTTGGTGAGATTTTCAAATGCATCCCATTTGACCCCAAAAAGGACTCATTGGTTGGTATTTTGACATGGGCCAACTTTAGAAGGTGTATGAAGAACCTTCTCTCCTAAAAGGTGATAAAAATCTCCCCAAGGTCTATTTCACTAGGTCTTGGCAAGTTGATATAACCTAACGACCATCATTTTTCTGTTCTAATCAAGAGGTCTATTGGTATGTTCATATACAATATATTAAATTGGTTATATATGAAAAGAGGAGCTCAACACTTCATCATTTCCTAGTACTTGTAGGAAGAACAACAAAAACAATCTAATCTAGTTCTAATTCAACCTACTCCAATTAAATGTTAAAGAAAATGCAAAAGAGAGAGAAGTGCAAGGAAGAAAGAGTGGGAATTCTCTTCCAAATATGAATCACTAGCCTCTAAGGGCCTCCCTATAAACATCACAAAAACCACCTAGATGATAGTTGGCTTAGCACAACTTGAATACTAGGATGGTGCAATCGCAAAGGAAATTTGAGCAACATACCTGGAATGAGAATACTACCATAAGTTATGCCCAACTCAATGAGTAATATGTGCTACTCATGAAATGCATATGATAAGACTTTGAATCACAAAATAAGTTGCTAAAGGGGGAGAAATCATATTAATTAAAGTGATCTGAATTCATAGAACCATAATTCTAGATTGGAAAACCCAGAGGAAGAAAGAACTGACATTTTATTGAATTCAAGAACATAAACTATGCAATGATCTAATGTTCTAATCCAAAAGTTTTCCATCCCTTAAAAATGGCAACCCCATTTACATAGAACTCAATGACATCAAGATAGAACAAACTATATTTCTCTTGCTGGTAATCATAAATACCATAAGATTAGGAAGGATAAAAATCTATTGCCTATTTGTACCTAGACATTCAATTTGTTGTAGGCCACCATACACAATTGACTAGCCTTGGAAAAAAGATTTGATATTTAGAAAAGACCTAAATAATGAGGCTAACCCTTGACACTATAGGATCTTGTTGTAATGACCTCTTCCAAAAAGAGGCTTCATTATCTATATGTAGCAATAAATTCCTTAGGATTTGGTACCAACTAACTACTAAGAAAAGACTCATACTCCATCTTATCATCTTTTTCATTGAATTTTATAGTTAGGAATGGATAGACTTGATCCTCATTTCTCAACTTCTTTTGTAGTCAACATCATTTGAAATTTGGTGTGATATTCACTTTTAGAGAGTTCCCAAATGAGAGGAGGATGTTTGGGATTGTGAGAATTTGTGTTATGAATTTTGAACATAGATTATAGAATAATGTTGGAAGCTTGTGCGGTAAAATGTGGTGGGAGACTTTACAGTATGACATGGAGGTGTTTTAGACCACGATGAAGCCATCATAGAAAATAGTTTAGCTTAAGCTATGTTATGGTTACCGCATCTTATACATAGTACATTATTAGAGTGTGTATGGTAGTGCAAGTACGCGTGTTACATTGCTAGAGTGTATGCAGTGACAATAGAGGGCATGCAAATGTTTTAGAAGGTGCTTTACATTACTTTAGGTTATAAGAACCATGAGTTTGGCCTTAGTAGTACTACAAGAAGACTCTATTAAGTATCAATAGGTGTATTGGTCAACAGTTGATTACAAAGTTAGTATGGGAGTATCTAAGTAGATAAGTAGTTTTTTTATTTGTATAAGTGATGCAAGAGCATCCCAAGTTGAAGAGAAATCTTGCATCAACCAAAAATATTTTGCTTTCTTTTCTTTTCTTGCATTTAGTGCATTTCAGTTATTTGCAGTTTCAGTATTCTCCACCGCATTTTACCGCATCATCATTTCGGAGCTCACGAAGTAGGATTTAGGTTTTAAACTATGACATCTACATCATATTCATATTCCATGTGATTTGGAATTGTTGGCAGAGAGTTATCACTATTAGAAGATCACTAGCATTCATAGAATAGAGAAATCAACATTCAGTTTGATCATACAAGGTTTGCGGAGCATTCCCATGACTTGCAGAGCTAAATGGAACATTACACAAGGTAATTTGGGACCAGATAGACCTTCATTGAGAACCACATCAAGTTTCATTCATTTGCAGAGCATTATCATGAGTTGTAGGCTGACCTACATGTTTCATCTTGCATTGGGGTTTAAGACCTCTTGATGCCAACGTGGAGCTTCATTGGAGCTAGAAGATGATATATAAGCATTCATTTGATGTAATAGTAACATATTGAAAATGATAAAACATTCTTAGTCTTTATCTGTGGATTTGCGGAAGGCACTTCAAAGCTATATCTTTCATGTAATTTGTATTTAGACGGAGGATAGGCCTGTGAGCTCATATCAATCCGTATGTTACCGACATATGAGTATTGGAACATTTTGAAATATTGAATATATGAATCTTCCATTGCATTCTATTCTTGTGTTGTTTCCATTGTGTTTACTCTAGTTGTAGGGTTGGACAGTCCATTCTCTGGACCCTCCATCCCTAACTGCACCAAGTGGTATTAGAGTGAAGTTTGAGAATCCTTTGGGAGAGAAGGTATTTTGAAAGATCGTGTGGTGAACAGATCATTGACCTAAGGTATCCTATTTGTGTTTATCAACAAAGTGTTGACTGTGAGGCAATTGCAACCCTATAGTTAGATCACTGAATTGAGGCAGTTGCACTGGATCCTAGGAAGAGATGCAGCCAAGGAGAATGCTTGATATGGCCAATGTTGTTGGAAGAATGGAAGAAATGATAGAGATGATGAGAACAATGAAAGTTATATTGGATGCTATAGAAGAAGATATAAGAATAGGACTAAACCCTAGACATGAGGATGAGAGTGATGATGTTGAATTTTAAGCTACTAACCAAAATGAAGAAACCCTAGAATAAGAAGAAGAATCAAATCAGGTAAAGATGTTCAAATCTATTTCTAAGATTGGTAAAAGACGTACAGTGGAAGTATCAAACTATACCAGAAATTTAAACCTTGAGGAATTGATTGATTGGATAAATGACATGGAGGAATACTTTGAATATGAGGAAATAGAAGATTTGGAAAGAGTGAGATTTGTAAAAACTAAGTTGAATTAGAGACACATGAGATGGGTAGAGTTCATGCAGAGTTACACATTTGTATTGAAGCACCAGAGTGGAAAGTCAAACAAAGTTGTAGATGCATGGAGCATAAGGAGTTTGTTGACAGAAATGAGGGTAGAAGTACTAGGTTTTGAAGAACTTAAGCATATGTATGAAGATGATCTTGATTTTGTAGAAGCATGGAAAGCATGTAGAGAACCTATTATGACAAATAGAAGCAAGTGGTTGGATTATTTCATTCAAGAGGATATGTTGTTCAAAGGGAATAAATTGTGTATACCTAGGAGTTTAATGAAAGAAAAGTTGATCAAAGAGAAGCATAGCAGAAGACTAGCAAGACATTTTGGTATTGACAAGATAGTAGCTTTGGTGAGTGAACATTATTTTTGGCCTTGAAGATATATAAGGATGTAAGGAAATTTGTTCAGAGTTGTAGAGTTTGTCAAGTTGCAAAAGGGAGTAGTCAGAATACTGGATTATACAAACCTTTGACAGTACCAGAGAGACCTTGGGAAGACATAAGCATGGATTTCATATTAGGTTTACCAAGAACACAGAGGGGACATGATTAGATATATTTGTAGTAGTGGACAGATTTTCAAAGATGGCTCATTTCATTCCTTGTATGAAGACAAATGATGTTGTACATGTTGTTGACCTATTTTTCAAGGAGATTGTGAAATTGAATGGATTACCAAAGAGTATAGTTTCTGACAGGGATACAATATTCATTAGATATTTTTGAAGGATATTATGGAAGAAGATGAAGACAAACCTAAAATTTAGTTCAACATTTCACCCATAGACTGATGGGTAGACAAAAGTGGTAAATAGGAGTTTGGGTAACTAGTTGAGATGCTTAGTAGGAGATAGGATAGGGAATTGGGATATAATTCTACCACAAACAAAATTTGCATATAATAACTCAGTGAGCAGGAGTACATGGAAGACACCATTTGAAGTAGTGATCGGAGTAAAACCTAGAGGAGTTGTGGAGCTGAGAGATATCAATATGGATAACAAAAGGAGTGCAGAGGTAGAATAATTTGCAGGATACATGGAAACAATGCATAATCAGGTCAAGAAGCATTTAGAAAAGATGAATCAAAAGTATAAGGAACAAGCAGATGAGAAGAGGAGACATAAGGAATTTTCTGTTGGAGTTTAAGTTATGGTATATCTAAGAAAGGAGAGATTTCTAGTGGGGATTTACAACAAGCTAAAGATGAGGAAGTTTGGACCATGTAGGATTCTTAAGAAGTTTGATTCAGGAAATGCATATGAAGTGGAGTTACCAAAGACATTTGGCATATCACCTTTATTCAATATTGTAGATTTGCATCAGTATCATGAGGGAGAATCAAGTGACAACATTGAAATTGGTTTGAAGGACCAGTTACCACAACAACAACTGGAGCAGATAGAGTAGATTTTGGATAGTAGAATTGGACACAACACTAGAGGCAAGCAATCTAAAGAGTACTTGGTTAAGTGGAAAGGAAGACCAGAAGAAGACTCATCATGGATTTCTCAGGATGAGGTAGACCACCTTGGTTTTCCTCTAACCCCAGCAAAGTCAGGGACTCACTTTTCAAACAACCCCAAGTGTCTGATGTAGGAGTATCATAGGTTGAAGAACAATCTTGCATCAACCAAAAATATTTTGCTTTCTTTTCTTTTCTTGCATTCATTGCATTTCAGTCATTTTTAGTTTTAATATTTTCCACTGCATTTTACCGCATCATCATTTCAGAGTTTGTGGAGAAGGATTTAGGTTTTACACACTGACATCTACATCATATTCAGATTTCATGTGATTTGGAATTTTTGGTGGAGAGTTATCACTATCAGATCATCAACATTCACAAAATAGAGCAATCAACATTCATTTTGATCATACAAGGTTTGCAGAGCATTCCCGTGACTTCTGGAGCTAAATGGAACATCATACAAGGCAATTTGGGACCAGATAGACCTTCATTGAGAACCACATCAAGTTTCATTCATTTGCGAAGCATTACAATGAGTTGTAGGCTGACCTACATGTTTCATCCTACATTGGGGTTTGAGACCTCTTGATTCCAACACAGAGCTTCCTTGGATCTAGAAGATGATATATAAGAATTCATTTGATGTAATAGGAATATATTGAAAATGATAGAACATTCTTAGTCTTTATCTGTGGATTTACGGAAGGCACTTCAAAGCTATATATTTCATGTAATTTGTATTCAGTTAGAGGATAGGCCTATGAGCCCATACCAGTTTGCATGTTACCAACATATGAGCATTGGAACATTCTGAGATATTGAATATTTGAATCTTCCATTGCATTCTATTATTGTGTTGTTTCCATTGTGTTTACTCTAGCTATAGGGTTGGATAGTCCATTCTCTAGACTCTCCATCCCTGACTGCACCAATAAGTCTCATGGGAGTGACATGTGGTAGGTTGATGTCATGGTAAAGTCATGTTTTAGTTGTGTGATGATTATTATTCCAGAGTGTTGAGTCAATTAGGGTTCTAGGAAAATAATTCAAGTATACATCTAGTTTGTGGTACTAGAGGAATAAGTTGATGTAGAGGTGCTTGGTGATGTGATGATGTTATGAAGCATGTGGATGTTTTACACTAGAAGTCTATAGATTGAGGAAGGTAGAATAAGGAGACTTATTGTATTTGGATTCTATATTTATAGATTAATACAACTATTAACTCTCTTTTGCTACTAGTTTTTTACCTAAAAGGGTTTCCTTTAAGTTAAATCCTTGTATATCATTTGTATTTTAGATTGTGTATGATTTAATGTGTTTTCTATAATGTTTGTTTAATTGAATTGAAACAACATAATTGTAATTTAGATAACATAATCTAAAGGTATAAGGAACCAAGTTACTAGTATTTTAGGATAATTCCCAACATTTGGTATCAAAGCTTCTAGTTTTAGTATAAGGGTCATACATGTTTGGTGTTAGAACCATATGTTAGAGTTTGTACCAAGGTTAAGGTTTTTCTATGGAAATAAGGGGACCTCTTTTCATTTTGTAAGTGTTTGTGATTTTAGTGGGTGATTTTGGAAATTTTATGAGGATTTAGTGAAGGTGTTGTTGAATTCATGGCTAGCACATCAATATTTTAGATTGAGAGATTCAATGTCCAGAATTTTGAATTGTGGAAGTTGAGTTTGAAGACCTTTTGGTGGAGAGAGATCAACGAAGAATAGTATTCTTTAGTAAAACCTATAGTTATGTCTAATGAGGAATAGAATAAAATGGATAAGAAAGATAGAAGTACTATCCATTTATCTTTTATATTTTGTGTTAATGAATGTGTCAAAAGAAGAAGATGCATATTTATTGTGGTAGAAGATATGTATCTTGTATTAGTCCAAGAGTTTGGTTAATAATATTTTCTTGAAAAGGAGGTTGTACTCTTTAAAGATAAAAGAGGTAGACTCTATTAGTGATCATCTCAATGCTTTCAGTTTAATCCTGAGTTAATGTTAATCAAAGTCAAATTAGAAGAAGAGTATAAGTGCATAATATTACATTTTTCCCTTTCCTGATTCATGGGAGACTCTGATTATGACAATTAGTGGAAATTGTTCTTCACCTAAACTTGAGGATATTGTAGGAGCTTTGCTAAGTGAAGAGATTAGGAGAAAGTCCATAGACGATTCCTCTAGTGATGCCATGTGAATATGAGGGGTAGGTCAAAGGATAGAGCGGGTAATAAGATGATAGAAGATAAGTGGAAGTCCATGGGAAAGGGCAGGTCTAAATCTCTTGATAAACCTAATGTAAAATGTTAGAATTGTGGTAGGATAGGTCACATGATGAAGTAATTTAAATCTGGTAAGAAAGATGATTCCTTTAATAATTCCTCAAAGAATGATGAGATTAGTAGTAGTGATGTTTTTACCTCTACTAATGTATTTCTAGTGATAATTATTGTTTGATTGAATTAGGTGCATCATTTCACATGACCCCTAATAAGGAGTGATACTTTTAGTACAAGGAGTGTGTTGGAGGATAAGTTTTACTTGGTGATAAAAACTCTCTCAGAATAGTTAGTTGGGGAAAGCTGAATGCATCCTTCAGGGATGGGAGAGTGAAGACACTCAGATACTTTAAAAATTCTAGGTTAATTAAGAAATACTCTTTCTATTTCTAAGATGATTGATTCTATAATGCATGTTACCTTTGATATGAAGGGTTGTAGGTTGGATTTAGAGAGATTTTGGTGGTAGCTAAAGGAATCAGGCATGGTACTCTCTTTGGATTGGAGGCATCAACTCTATGTAATTTTGTAAATGCAATAAAAACTAAATCAAGTATGTTGTGGCACCACAGATTAAGCCACATAGGTGAAAAATGTGTGAAAACCTTGGTAAGAAAAAATATAGTGGAAGGTATTTTATATTTTTCTATTAGTTTTGATCTCTATGAACATTATGTGTTTGGAAAGTAGAATAAGATGAAGTTTTCTTCAAGAAGTACTAAAGCAAGTGAGAATTTGGAAGCAATTCACAATGATGTGTTTTGTCTGATGGATGTGCACTCTATTAGTAAATCTCATTTTTTTGTGTCATTTATTGATGATTATTCTAGACATGCTCGGGTATACTTTCTTAGGAATAAATTTGAGGTTTCCCACAAGTTTATGGAGTTTAAGACACTATTATAGAATCAATCAAGTAAGAAAATAAAAGCGTTAAGGTTAGACAATGGTCAAGAGTATTTCTCTAAGGAATTTGAAGATTTCTACAAACACACTAGTATCATTAGATAGATGACAACACTCTACATGTCACAAAAGAATGGGACAACTAAAAGGATGAACAAAACCTTGATGGATCAAGCCAAAAGCTTGTTAAGTAGTGTAGGGCTAGAGCAAAAGTTTTGGGTTGAAGTGGTAAGTGCAACTTGTTATTTGATAAAAAAGTCTCCCACTTATATGCTTGAGGATCAGAGACCATATGAGATATTGATAGGTAAGAAGCTTTTTGTTACACACTTGATAGTATTTGGTTGTGGTTAATTTGTTCACATGCCAAAGGAAAAATGATTTAAGTTGGACGTTAAAGTTGAGAAATATATTTTCATAGGTTATGGTGAAAATGTAAAAGGGTATAAGCTTTAGAATCCTATAACATTGAACATTTTCTATTCTAGAGATGTTGTTTATAGGGAACTTAGTGTTTCATCTAGAGGTAATAGCCAAAGAAAAATAGAGCCAAATGGTGCATTTTAAGAATAAACTATAGAAGGAAAATGCATATGTAAATGAAAAAACAAGTGGATAAGACAGTGAAGATGGAGAGAAAGAGTGTTAGGAAGGATCATCAATGGAAATATCTAAAGAAGTACAAAATTATGATGTGCCAAGGTCTCCAACGCTAATGAGAAATTCTATAAGGTAGTAGAAATTACTAGACAAGTACAATTCACTAGATCTTTATTGTGTTTTCTCTAACTTGTACTAATGGTGAACCAAGCTATGTAGAAGAAGCTCCTTTTTCTAAATAAAGTAGATCTTAGAAGAAGACTATGAAAGAGGATATGAGGGCCTTGAAGAATTGTAAGATTTGGGACTTGATTGATCTACTTGAGAAAGGGAGGTCCAATGGACACAAATGGCTGTATAAGAAGAAGTTGATTGCAAATGGTACATTAGAAAGGTACAAGAAAAGATTGGTGGAAAAAGGGTATTCCTAGATTGAGGGAATAGACTTTGGTGAGATTTTTCTCTTGTAGCTAGGTTAAACTCTATTAAACCCTTTTATCTATTGTTGTTGCATTTGATTTTAAAATACAACAAATGGATGCCAAGGATACATTCTTGTATGGAGATTTAGAGGAGGAAATATACATGGATTAGCCTAAATAATTTGAGGTCAAAGAAAAAAGATATAGTTTGTAAACTTAAAAGGTCTCTATATGGTTTGAAGTAGTCACCATATATGTGGTATTAAAAGTTTGATACATATGTAATGGAATTAAGTTTTCTAAGAGTAAAGTTGATTATTGTGTGTACTAAGAGTAGGTTGATGATCACATTTTAATTATTGTTTTTCATGTTGATTGTATGTTTATCATTGGAAATAATAAGAAAATAATTAGAGAATTCAAGGCTTAGTTGTCTAAGAAACTTGATATGGACTTAGGGGATGCAAGATACATATTTGGTATGGAAATTAAAAGAGACATGGCTAACTACAAATTATGGTTGAACTAGAGGAAGTACATTGAGACTACTTTGTAGAGGTTTATTATGTGTGATAGTAAACATGTAAACATCACTTTACCTATTGGAACTAAGTTGAGTTTGGAATAATGTCCTAAGTCTCAAGAGGCTTTATAGGACATATGTAATGTTCCATATGCTAGTGTAGTAGGAATCTTAATGTATGCCATGATCTATACCAGACTAAACATTTCCCAAACAATAGGGGTTCTTAATAGGTTCATGTCAAAGCCTAATAGAGAGCACTAGACTAATGTGAAAAGAGTTTTTAGGTACTCAAGAAGAACTCTAGATTACTATTTGTGTTATCATGGGATTAATGATGTTCCATAGGTGTTGAATATATAGGGCTTTGTGGATTTTGATTAGGTTGGATATTTAGATAGTTGAAGGTCAACAAGTGTTGTGTTTACTCTATTTGGAGGAGTAGTGAGCTAGATGAGTAAGAAACAACTCACACTTGCATTATCCACTACTGAAGTAGCACGTATAGCTATAACACATGCTTGCAAAGTAATGTGGTTACAAATATTGTGCTAGAATTGGTTTTAAGAATAGGATAATGAAAAAATTATTGCTTCTCGAAGTTGAACTTCAAAACTAAACTCCATTAGTACATGTTGTTGATGTCAATAGTGGATCTCTAGTGGCTAGTGGTAGGTTGGTGGAAATTTGGTTTTGGCAAGGTGGTAGACTGATTTTTTTGGTAGAGGGTGTGTTAGCACTTGCCCAAAAATTCAAAAGTTTCTTAAGTCATGTTCCCTCTTTGTTTCCTTAGCCTTACTTAGCCCATCATTGATATCTAATCATAAAACTCCTTCAATGGTCCCCTTGATCAAATTATGGTTAAGTGTTGTATTTTTCCTCCCTTCACATCTTTTTCATGTTATTAAGTCTCAAAATGCAAAAATTTCTAAGTCTTGGAGGTCAAATTTAAGTCTTTTGTAAGTCATGATGTTTCCCCATTTATTGACACCCATGTTATCTTCTTTGTCAAGATTTCAAACTTCTATGTATTGACATCCATTCCCTCATTTCTTTGTACCTTTACACTTTATCTTTCTAACTTTGGTGGGTTTTCAAGATTCTACTTACTCATCTCCTTGGCATTCCTCTCCCTGGTTCACCATGCTCCTATTTTCTCCACCTCCCATTTCCTTATTCACTTTCAATTCTGAGGCTTAAGGAATCCTTATAATCTTGTACCATGTAAGAAATATGCCTAGAGTTCAATCCTCGTGCCCTACTATTTTATCTTCAAGCTTGGGCCTTTGGGTTTTTGTCTCCCTCTCTTCACTCTAGTATGTGGTATCTCATACATCTAAACCTCAAACTTCAAATGACTTTCCTCTCCCTTTCCCTTAGTGCAGATTGTATTGGATCTCTCAAAAGTTTGATCCTTATTTTCCCTTTTTGCTGGTATTAGGTATGCAAATTCCCCAATTCCTACTTCCCCCTCACTATTAGCATTTAGACTTTTAGACTTTTCATTCCCTTTCTCCTTTGGTCACATTAGGTTCCTAGTAGCCTCAATCACTGCTTCACCCTCTTGAAATTCTTGTGAACTCCCTAAATTTTTCCTCCTTCACTCCTAGCTGGTACCTAGTATGCTAGAACTTTGAATCTTATTTTCCTAATATTTTTCTCCCCTTTCCCTTGTCCCCCTAAAAACTTTGAGATTTTGGATGCTAGCGTATATATTGGAAACCATTTCCTTGAATCTCCAATCCCCTTTCCCTGCCTCTCTTCTGATTTATTCCCCTTAAGCCCATGGACATTCATCTCCCCCTATACCCAGTATGTTGGAATTAAGGAACACTGAGAGGGGGGGTGAATCAGTGTTTTGCATAAATTCGTAGATTGTTCCTTAATTTATTTGCAACATACATTTAAAAGAAAAGAACTATAAACATAAGAATAGAAACAACAAGATCATAACACACGAACACTGGGATTTTTATGTGGAAACCCGATTAAGGGAAAAACCATAGTGGGGGTTAACCCACAAGAAATTATACTCTGTTAAAAGTATTACAAATGGGGAAGGCACATGCCTTCAGGCTCACTGCCCAGAGCTCACTGCTCAAAGAGGCTCACTGCCTATAGGATTGATTATAAAAAGATTATAGAATGTTTGAACTGATGAATAGCACAAAATACTGATCTTACACACTTCATCCTTACTCTACCATGTTTATTGTTCTACCATAATCCAATCTTAGATCTTCACCTTCATACTTCTTTTTACCTTTTTCACACTTATTTCATCACCACATCACACTCTAACACCAAAACACTCAAATCCATCAGCTATAAATATCTGCATCAAGAAAATCAATCAACTATAGTCAGCTTTAAAAGAACTTATAACATTTATTAAAAAACTCTGCCCTATCAGATGAATCCATGCACAAACAACAATGTAGACCAAAGAATTGTGTTCCAAATCATCAATCATGTCTACCAATACCATTGATTATCACAAATTGCTCTACCAACACTTTTTCTTCATTTGGACCAAGATCAAATACTAGGTCGGCTTGTTCTTCTTCTGACTATATTGACTAACTGGAACCTGATACTCAGATGCTTATAACTTTTGAGTCCTTCATCACTGGAGGCTAAGATTCTAGTTTTAGATAGTCCTGACAATCCTTATCACTCCATCAAATCCACAACACACTGTGAATTACCATCGGAGAGATCTGGACCAAGATATCGGACCTTGTCACATGCTTTGTTTCTGACATCCAGACTTAGACAAATCCTCACTCTGACTTTCAGTATGAACACATAATGTAATGCGGATGAGTAGGATAGACTTAGTTGCCATCAATGACAACACCTGCCATGCATAGTAGTGTCTCTTGCCAACAATCTCCCCCTTTGGTATTGATGGCAACACTTAGTGAAAAATGACTAAGTGTCAGAACAACTCCCCCTTTCTATGTATACTTATGCTTTTCATTGATCTCCAATGCTCCCCCTTTGCTGGATTCCTTATTTTTCATTACTCTTCACTCCCCCTTTGACATCAATGGCAAAGGGTGGGGTCTGCAAACCAAAAATTACACAAAAATTCTACATACCAGGCCACATATGTACAAACAATCCTTAAGTCCTATTTACATAAACTTAAGTATATCACCAAAAACGTTCTTCAATTGTGCCAGCTCACTATCCCAGCTCTTCTTTATAGTGTTCAAAATTGAGATGTGGCCACTCAAAAGAAATGCTTGTGACTCTACCGTCTGCAGATCAATGGGATCACTTAACTGAGCTGCATCTTGGGCTTTGGTCAGGGCATTGAACATTGCTTCCATTTTAGGGGAAATTAGTCCCTGGAGCTCACTCATCCTTGTCTCTATGCTCTCCTTTTCTTTTGTCAATTTCTTTATATCTTCAATTAGGTTGATTGTTTGACATTCTTGGCCCATCACTGATATTGTTAGAGGATCAAAAGATTGGGATACACTTGACAGTTTTTCCTTAGAGTCCTTTATTTTATTTCAATGTCCTCTATAGTTTTAGGACAAGACAAACAAAATTTATATACATTCCATCCTTCTGTAAGAGAATTTTGAATACTCTTTACACTGGCATCCAGCACCATTCTATCTACTCCAATCAACCCTTTTAAAGCATCAAATATTTTATCATTGAATTCATTTTGGACCTTGACCTCTGCAGACTTTTCAAGAGATTCAAAATGAGTACTTACAGAGATTATCAAGTTCTTTAACTGACCAGAGGGGGATGCTGAAGAGTCCTTTTGGTATGTTGGCATGATTTTCTCCAAAATCCCTGATGCCAGACCAAGTAGCTCACTGTCTTCTATGTGAGACTTCAAAATATCTTCTCTGGCCTTAGCTTGAGCAATGGAGGCCAATTTTATCTTCTGCACCGGAGATTAGGTATCAAAATTTATTGGACCTTGTATTATGTCTTGATCTTCTTCAATTTGTTTATCTCCTTCCAAAATTTCCTTCGCTGCTTCAGCAATGTCTCTTGCCCAAAATGATGTTTCTGACTTGAGTACTTCAGGGCCTGCATCTTCTCCCTTTTGAGAGTCAACCATATTGTCCTGCTCATCATTTTCACTCTTTTTCTCTACTTCTACCTTTTCTGCACCTTCATCAGAAGCATTCTTACTTTTGTCTATCTCAAAGATATCTTCTACATTCTTTTTCGGAGGATTTGGTGTATCCTCAGTGGCAGTTTTATTAGGTTTCTCAACATCCAGAATGGAAGAGTTGACTCCATCATCAGTTCCTTTTACTTGATCTTCTTCCACCATTTCTTCATCCTCTTTATTCAATGCTTCTTCTTCCGGAAGGGAGTTATCATCTATTCTAGTTTGTTGCTCATCCTTCTGCAACTCTTCATTATTCATAATTGTTGCATCCTCAGTATCGATCGGTTCTTCTGTGATCACATAGAACTTGTTCTTGTCCAATGCTTTTCTTAGAATTTGTTTAGTTTCTTGGACAACTTCCTCTATCTCTCCAATCATCAGCTTATTCATTCTGGTCTTGCTTCTGAATTCACTCTTGACTTTTTTGAAAATTTTGTCTGCTTCTTTTCTAGAGATCACTGGACACAAACTAGACAAAACATGTTCTCACAACTCTATATCCTTTGACTTGGTAGCTTCTTTTCTGATTTCCAGAATGTCTCTTAAACTCTTGGGAACTTTTGACAAGATCTCTACTGGAGCCTGGTTGAATACATTCAAGTATTTGATAGTAGCATCTTCCAAAAGTCTCTTGTCAGCATCATTGTAAAGATTATAAAATTTAGCTTGTGGCTTTATAATCCCATTAGCAGTGATTTACTTAACAATGTTTTTCACAGAAGGAGTTGGCTTCTCAACATTAGCTTCTGACTTCTGCCTCTTATTTGTCATCTTGCTTCTGGAATGCTTCTCTTTAGACACTTTGATTGCTTTGATGCATGTGGCCTTTAGCTCTTTAAGATCATCATTTGAATTTATCTTTTCTTCATCCACCTTTTCCAAATTTCCATATGGCCTTTTTGCCATTACTTTTGTTCTTTTCTTTTCCTTACCGGACAATTTGTCTTCCGGGTTCTCAGGATTTGTAGGTTTTGGGGGAACAAGAGCAACAACAGAGCTTTTAGTTTTTCTAGGTTGGCTGGAGGAGACTTTCGGAGCACTTCCTTGTTTCTTATCCTACTTCTTCTCAGCTTTTTCTATCCTTTCTCTATTCTTCTTCATAGCTTCCTTAGTTATGCCAATACTTTCAGCATACATCTCTACTTGCTTCTGAACTTTCCTTTTGATTTCTGGTTTTCTAAGCTCAACATGCAATTTCATACTTAGCTCCTTATACATTCCAAATCTTTCAACTCTAGTATCCTTTGGCTTGCTTAAAGGTGTTGAGCATACATGTCTAATACTTGCCCATCAACTTCATAACCCATAGGCATAATCCATAACATTCTTGGTTCAACAGCTTCCATTAAGTACTGATATGTATCTACCATAAAACATATTGTATTCTTGTATTTTTCAACTATAGAAGAAGGAATTCTCTCCCTTGAATGCATCATGCTCTAAAAATTCTTGAAAAATCCCCAGAGAGCTGTCCTTTGGGCATTGGCATCTCCAATACTGTTCAAGTGCTCTCTTATCTAAATAGCAACATGTTTATTACTAGTCCAACACATGCTTTCTTGCTGGGTAACTCATTCATGAAACAGAAGAACAAACATAAGACCAGTGTACCATATTTGAAGGTGTTCTTATCCTTCTTTACCTTATTCAAATTTTCCATCACCTAGTTCTGCAACAACTCACACAAGTCATAATCAACATTCTCTCTCAACATCTAATAAGTTGCATAGATAGCCATACCGGATACTAAATTTTCCCTACTAGAATGATAAATCTTGTATCCAATCACCATTGAAGCAAACTTAACATCCAGATCAATAATGTCATTGATAGTCATTGCCCTTTTGTCAAACTTTGAACTAGTAGCATCAGTCATAATTTGATTTTTTATAGGCTTCAACATTGGCAGTCCACCGGATGAGTTTAACCATGTCATGGCTTTGATGGCATCCTTGGTGATTTTGAAAGGTTTCATTAGCCATAAAAACTCATCATGCATACGGCTTAAAACACACTGAACCCATTCATCCTCATCGAAGCAGGGAAACCCTATAACTTGAATGAAATGCTTATTGTGTAGTGCCTTATACTCAGGTTTAAGACCGTGAATTTCATCCCTTAGATGATTCTTAAACAAATCGACAAACTTTGAGTCTCCAAATTCATTTATGCTGGCATGAATGTAGGCCCTAATATCCTCAACATGTAATATGCCATACGGAACACTTGAAAATGCACCTAATGGGTTGACTTCTACTAATTTGTGTGGATGCTTCTTGAATTTGGGTCAGGCCTTTCAGTAATATCAACAACCAACGGTGTAGCCATTGCAAACAATCACAAGTTCAAAGTTTCACAGAAAATACCTTTTTCTTCACGGAGTTAGGGTTAGCGGATGAATTCGCTAGTTGCACTTGAAACTTGAAATCTTTGCTCAGGTTCTCTTCTGCTTGCTTTCTTTGAATACAAAGTGATCCAAATGCTTGAATGAATGACCTTTTATCTTCTGTAAAACCTAATTCTTCATTGTAATAAATGCTCTACCCTAACACATCCAGTTATACTATTTTTGCATACAGTTGATCTTCAATTGCTCCGCAATCAGTCACATTAGCTTCTTTTCTTCTAAAATTAGCTTCAATAGATCTGTAATAGGATTCTTTAACTTCATTCATTGTGCCATATTTAGGCACCTACTTACTGGCTGGGGGAAGTAGATTTTTAAAGCAGCTTCCCCTAAGCCAGAGCTCCTAATTCAATTCCTAGAGGAATTATTAGCATTGGATTCTGGTGCAGATCCATTATCAACATTCATTTCACCTTTCTTTATCCATGTTTTGCTCATTTCATTCTAGACCTCATTCACATCAATTTTACCCTTGCCTTTGTTTTGTCTTTGCATGTTTTGGTTTCTGTTTACATACCTTTTCTATTATTCTTACTTCTACATAATCTTGCAATATGACCAGATCTATTGCAATTAAAGCACACAACATTTCTTTGCTTATTTGCTTGATTCCCTCCTGATCTACACTGATTGGCCATGTGTCCAAATCCATTGCATGCAAAACAGTAGCCATTAAAGGAATTGCCATTGTTAGAGTTATTCATTATCATACTTATGCATTCATTGGATCTATGTCCATACCTCTTACAATTAAAGCATTGACCGGAGAAGGATGGACTACATTGATTCAATCTACTTCTGCATTGAGTAGCTCTATGACCAAATTTATTGCACTTGAAACAACTGGCATTGAAAGATGGATACCTTTGAGCATTGGGTTGTCTTACCAGAGGTCTTCTAGGATTCCTTCTTTGATTTCTTGCATCAAGATTTCTTTGACTGGATCCAGAGCTTTCACCATTCTCAAATCCCAGACCATGCTTATCATCTTCCTTCTTCTAACTATCAAGCAACACCTCAAGTTTAGCTTAGTTTATCTTGAATTTCTCTTTATATTCTTTTGCAACTTCTAAGTCATGTTTGAGAATGACAATTTTCCTTTCAAGTTCTTTTTTGTTGTCTTTGCTTTCATGTAGATCAGACTCTAGATGGCCAACAATTTCGTCCAATTTGTAGTATTCTTCTATTCTTTCTTTCATAGTTTGTTTCAGGTCTTCTTCAGTCTTCTTTATTTCCTCAATTTCATTGGTTAACCTCATCACTCCAGATTCCATTTCATGTTTTAGAATAGAAACTTCTTTTGCCAGGTTCTCACATTCCTTTGTCTTCTTCTTTAGAGCCTCATCCATGTCATTGTCTACATTCTGATTTCCTAGTTGAAGATGTAGCTCCTTTCTCTTTTCATTAGATTTTCTCAATTTTTATTTTAAGATCTCAATGAAGTCTTCAGCATCTTTAAGGTTTTCTTGTAGTTCTTTGACATCTACTCTGGACTGATCAAGATCTTCTAAAGCAAGTTTAAGTTGTTCCTGAAGGTTGTATGAATCCATTTTAATACCTTCCCATATCTTCCTTAAGTTGTTAAACTTCTTTCAAGGAACCTTGCTCTGATACCAATTGTTGGAATTAAGGAACACTGAGAGTGGGGTGAATCAGCGTTCTACAAAACTTCTTAGATTGTTCCTTAATTTATTTGCCACATACATTCAAAAGAAAAGAACTATAAACATAAGAACATAAACAACAGGATCATAACACATGAACACCAGGATTTTTACATGGAAACCCGGTTAAGGGAAAAACTACGGTGGGGGTTAACCCACAAGAAATTATACTCTATTAAAAGTATTACAAATGGGGAAGGTACATGCCTTCGGGCTCACTGCCCAGAGCTCACTGCTTAAAGAGGCTCACTGCCTACAGGATTGATTATAAGAAGATTACAGAATGTTTGAACTGATGAATAGCATCTGCCAATGCAATAATTTAGTTTCGGTTAAGCACAAAATATTGATCTTACACACTTCATCCTTACTCTGCCCTGTTTACTGTTCTGCCATAATCTGAGCTTAGATCTTCACCTTTGCACTTCTTTCTATCTTTTTTTCACTTATTCCATCACCACATCACACTCTAACACCAAAACACTCAAATCCATTGGCTATATATATCTGCATCAAGAAATTCAATCAACTGTAGTCAGCTTCAAAAGAACTTAAAATATTTATTAAAAACTCTGCTCTGTCGGCTGAATCCATGCACAGACGACAATGCAGACCAAAGACTTGTGTTCCAAATCATCAATCATGTCTGCCAATACCACTGATTATCACAAATTTCTTGACCAGCACTTTTTCTTCATCCGGACCAAGATCAAATACTAGGTCAGCTTACTCTTCTTCTGACTGTATTGACTAACTGGGACCCGATACTTAGATGCTTATAACTTTTGAGTCCTTCATCACCAGAGGCTAAGATTTGGGTTTTAGATAGTCCTGATAATCCTTATCACTCCATCAGATCTGCAGCACACTATGAATTACCACCAAAGAGATCCAGACCAAGATATCGAACCCTGTCACATGCTTTGTTTCTAACATCTGGAATTAGACAAATCCTCACTTTGACTTTTGGTATGAACAAATTATGTAATTTGGATGAGTAGGATAGACTTAGTTGCCATCAATGACAACGCTTGTCATGCGTAGTAATGTCTCTTGCCAACACAGTACTCCTACACTCCAACTCCTGATTTTCTAGTCACCTCTAGAAAATACTCATCCCTCATGCATACAAATACCTAAACTCCTAGATATCAAACTTGTGGGATTCTTCTTATAGTCTATATTATTCAAGCATTAAAATCCTAAAACCCCACCATTTAAATGCCAAACTCCACCCACCTCCCAATTCTTACCACAATTTGTTTAGGATCCATAAAGGGTATAGATATCTATGTAAATCCATGAGAAGATGACAAAGATGTATGTTGGCCACTCAAATACCTTTCATGCAAACCCAATCATTTGTAGGTCTCCAAATGCCATGGGGCTATTCTTTTGAGCATGAAAATTATGTTTTTCCACCCTAGTGTGTTCATCAACATGTTCAAGGAAGATTTTGTTGTGTGTGGGTGTGCTAGTGCAATAAGTTCTTTAACTAGTATGTGACCTTGGAGAACCCTAATGAGACAAGTAGAATACACTGGAAATAGAATACTATGAATAGAAGGAAAAAAAATGTAACAAGTGTTGGTTATTCTACTACCTTCTTGATTACTAGTGTCCTAGGTCATTCTAGGGTTTCAATATTTGCAAGTCTAGTATGCAAATGACAAGCTCATGTGTTGTAATTCATTGGGATAATTTTATTTTGAAGCTAAGTGTGTAACTAAATTTCCCCATGAAAAATTGTAATGATTTAGGAAAATGTTTGAACTCAATTACAGGTTCTCTCTTTCCACATTTGCTCATATAAATGTTTAATGAGAGTTAGATAAATGTGTGGTAAAATTTTAAATCATTGCAAGCCTTTGTAATGGTCTTCCTTTCATTAAATGTGGGTTATTTCATAGTTGAGATGGATTATTAAGAGTGATTAGTTGCATAAATCTTTATCACTAATTTGTATATGCAAGTCTAGTTCTAGGTGTGATTTGTTGGTATAATCTTTTCCTCCTTATAGGTTGTGATTATATATGAATAAGTACTGGTCCTTAATGGTGAATGATCAAACACTTTCTCATTATGATATCTTCTATCCTAATTAGTTTAGGTTTAGGATTAGATTCCATCATGCTCATGTGTTCCATTGATATAACTAATATCACATTTAATGCAGGCTAAGATCGGTATACCATTGGAGAAGCCTATGGGTATGCTATCATTCTATTACATGTATGTGTTTGTCTTAAGGAAAATCCATCCATAGGAGTACACATGTTTTTCTATCTTTAGATACATGTTTAGTAATATTGTTATCAACTTGAAAAGAGATTCTATAAGCAGCTAGTTAGGCTTTTGACCTAGTGATAAACCTTGGGACCAATCATATAAATGGTATAGCTGTAGTGTTTCAGTCACATGCATTGTACTTGGTTGAATGTCCTATTAAGGATCTACTTCTAGTAACTAACCTCCTAGGTTTAGTTAAGCCCAAATATGAAGGTGAGCCTATCGACTCACAATAACTAATCCATTCATGCCGCTATCTAATCATAAGACCTACCCATCACCTTTGTTGACATTCCTTGGCCTTAGGTTTGTTATTTGTCTTTAGGATTTGAGGAGTTAGATGTTTTAGAGCCAATAAAGTGAGTAAAGTAGTCTTAGATAGTAGTAGGCTAGCACCCTAGTGACATCATTGTGGTGCTTACTTGGGGCTTGCACACTATTGCTAGCAACTTAGTGCTAGATGGTAGCTACTAGATGCTAGGTGTTAATTGCTAGTCATTATCTTCTAAGTGTTGTGTAGTCATTATTGTTTGAATTTTCACTATATGCCCTATGTAGGTGCTTATTTTTTTCTTTTTTTAACAAACTACCTCAGGAATAATGTCACCTAACATAGAGAAGAAAATTTGAGAGCTTGGAATCAACTAATTCAATTTTGATGAATGGATAGATGATCCTATGGTTTTTGGGATTTTTAGATGTATGGAAAGATTATAATCATGTGAAATTGCTTTTAAAACCATGCCACCTAAAAGTAACAACCACAAAGCATGCACACAAAAAAATAGGTTGATTAGTCTCCTACTGTTAGATTTGGATGAAATAAAAGGCTACCTTGACTATCTCGATATTAGACATAATTTGGACTTGCATACATGCTTTCCCATCTCAACACTATTTGCTTTAGTTTTGATGATTTTAATTTGGGAGATTGTAAGGATTTATTTGGTCTAAAGATCATCTTCAAAATTTAATAAATCTACATAAGAACCCTCATAATCCTCACAAGAGAGACAATCCCCATTAACAATATGTAAACTTTGAGGAGTCACTATTATTCTCACTTCCAAAACATCCAGCCAGGCCTCCTTTTCATGATTCCCCATGGATTAGCCATGGTTTCTCCAAATGAATTCAAGATCAATTTTCCCAATTTTGGAACCTACTTTTGAAGCTAAGAATTCTTCATGAAGATGGCCTTGGGAGAACTACAATCTTGTATAAAGTGACCCATTTGGAGGCAACAAAAGCAGTGGGATGGGAACCCCTCATAATTTATGTATTGAGTCCAAGGGGCATAAGAAGAGTGGATTAAAATGGAGTACTAAAGAGGTTTGGAAAATTCAATCATTACACATGCTTAAACAAAATTACATTGAAAACTAGTAGAATTTGGATCCATTTTAGTGAACATCCCAAGTTGATCCACCAAGAAATTTGGCAAACCTATATTTCATGAAAAAGAGGAATATTATAGAGCATTAACCAATAGGGAACCTATGAAAAAGCCAAATATATATGGTTAAAGAATGGTTTCCAAGGGAACATGAATATGTCATTCTTCCCAAAGAACCATGGACCATTTTCTCAAATAGAACCTTTGTTAAATTGAGATTAAAAATTCACAATATAAAATTCATTAGAGAGAAAGGCCATTGATAGAGGGCCAAGGAGCTTCAATCCACTCATAAATCTCTGTTAATGAAGGCTTCCTACCCATCACATGGAAAATGATGGTATGGAATTATATGTTTTACATATTAGAATCATTTTTCTACTTTGAGAGGCACGACTTCAATGAGGATTGTAAGAAAAACACATAAAGGTTAGTATTAACTATAAATTTAACTAACAGTAAGGTCAACAATGGTAGGATGTTGTCAATGATCAACATATTTGAAGTAGACTCATCTCAAGCTCTTGCAATAGGTAAACAAATGATAGGAGGAACAAAAGAGATGTCCTCCATTGAAGTAACTCTTTTGTAGAAATCCCCACATGTATGGTAAGGGTTACTTTTGTATGCTAGAAAAATTTCCCTAGCCTCTAGCCCAACCCATTTTTTTATGTCAAAAATGATTCCTATGGTAGTGGAGCCAAACCCTAGCCACTCAGCATTATAACTACCCTTAGAATTCCTAGGCATGAGATTTATAATTCCTTTACATAGTTGTGTTTTATTAGTCTTGTCAATCACACTAGGGCCTTAATCATCCATTGCTTCATTTGCACCTTTGTTGTTTTTTTGTTTCTATTGTCATCATCTAAAATTAATTTAATTATAATTAATTAATATAATGGAATAATTAATAATTATATAAATATAAATAATTTTATAAAAAATAATAATTACTTTATAATCATATAAATAATATACTATATTAATTATATTATATTGATATCTCTTGACATCTCATAGATAAATGTATTTAAGATATCTATACTAGTAAAATATGACATCCTAAAGTTGAGAGATTATTTCTTTTGTATACCACAGAATTGCATCTATGTGCCCAAACTACTTCAAATACCTCTCCATAGTTAGCCAAGTTTGCTATTTTGATACCATTTACTAAGATCCAAGCATATACTTATAGATATACTCTAGATAATGATGGAAATATAAGAATATAAAAGAGATATCACTCACAACACAAGAGATGTTTGTGGGCCAAGATGCCTTAATATTATATATATGTGGAAATAGCTTAAACCCTTAAGGTAGGAAACACCATACAATGCTTCTTATGGAGGAATACACTCCACACTATATCTCCATGTACTAAGATCTAAAACATATACAATACAATACCCTCCCCCCCATTACAATGATAAAATCCTCCCTATATATAGGTTTCCCACTAATATTATATAATGGAGGGATAAACCACTAATCCCAATGTTTCTAGGGAAGTTGATAACATAGAATATAATTAATTACACAAGTTAAATTAAGTATAGCTAACTAAGGGATATGTGCCACATGTTAGCATCTTCATCAAGATATATATATATATATATATATATATATATATATATATATATATATATATATATATATATATATATAGACAAATAACATACTAAAATTTCATAACTAGATCTACATAGGGTCTATTCATCAAACTTCATGGGAATACTTGAGCTAAGGACCTTGAAATTTGTCTATCATGATATTTTGGTAGAAGGCTTTTGCTATGTGAAATGGATTAATAAGGCCAAACCATAGGGGTCAATGTCAAGGCTAGACCATTGGGGTCATAGATGGAGGTCACCGATCAAGATGAGGTGGAGATTTGCCATGTTCTTGGAAATTGGGAGTGCTTAATAGTTGGATTGAGGTAGGTGAAGGTTAAGAGAGTGGTCTAGAACATCCCCAAACACTCTAAAACTAGAATGTTGATGCCAAGATGAGATGAATAGCTTTCATTTTCAACAAGTTTGCCTCTTGTACTAGGTAGAAAATGTGAAAACACCCAAATAAATATATAATCACTAGATTGGGAAACTTTACAAATTGGTGAATGGTCATGTAAACCAACAAACTTTGGTTTTTGGCATGTGAGAAAGATGGAATGCGAACATCATGAAGTTTAATCACTTCAACTAGGTGTCTCTTAATCTTCCACAAGATATGGAGGTGAGAGGAATCCTATTTGAAGGTTTTGGATGAATTTCCAAGGGTTATCTCTTTTGAAAAGTGTTACTGCTTATGTTTGGAGGTAGAGATTTTGTAGGGAGGTAGGGTAGGAATGAATGAGAAAGTGGGATTTTTTAGTTCCAACGTACCTATTTAATGATATAATGTTTGTATACTTTGGTTATAGTGGCATGAGGCAAAAGATTGCACTCTTCATAGAGTTTTCCCCTTTTTGAAGGGTTTCTCTAGTTGAACTTAGGTGTTGTGTGTCTAATTTTTGTGTGTGTTAATCATCATAGCATGTTCTACTTTTACTTCAAGTTCAATAGCATATAAATTGTTGTTAATAATTTGAATTGGTTAATTATTATCCAAATGTGAGTAATTTGTTAGTTTTGGGAAGAGGTAAATATCCATAAATGAGTGAGAGACTTGAAACATAACTTCAAACTCTTTGTAGATTAATTTCATGGAAACATTTTAAAATTCATTAGATGTTGGATGTTGCTAGTTTTCTTAGTAAATTGGGGTAAATAAGGTATTTATTTTCTATGAAGGTCATTATACTTTTGTATCATCAACACATAAACCCAAGATATCAAAATAATTTATATATAAATATTTAAGACTTCATTTGCTAAGATCCATTACGTACACTTCTTATTTTACACTAGTTCAAAATCATCATTATTTGTGTAATGTAGTGGTTTTGAAGAATCAACTAATGACCTAGCATTATACATGTTTGCATATGAAGGGAGGGACAAGTGTAGAAAAAATTACACACTGGTAGTTCAAGTAGCATCGAAAGGGGACTTGTCCATAGTCTAACATCTACTCCTAAAGGTATATCTCTTCTTTTAGAGTGATATTATCTAGTAGGTGTTGACTAAGGTTCAGGTGAATGAAAATTTGTGCTAATGCTGAAATACTCCTTGTTGTGAGTTAATTCAACGATGAATTTTTCTTTAGTCAAATTATATATATCACTTAAAATTATTTTCATGCTAAAATTATAATGGAAAGGTGTTAATACTAAAAGAGTCTTTAAAACATTAATAACATGGATCCATTATGAAAGATCATTTATAATATTAATAGTTTTTAATATTTAATTATAATGGAATGGTGTCAAAACTAAAAGAGTCTAAAAACATAGATAACATGAATCCATTATGGAAGATCATTTATAATATTAATAGTTTTTAATATTCACCAATTTTGGTTGCCAAATATCAAAAATACAATAGGATTTATAAAGGCTATCACTATGCAACTATCCAAACCAACTATTCCCATATAACCACATATTCCATACAATTTATTAACTTAAATTTTTCTATATTAATTCTAGTTAACACTTTAGATCACAAGAATCCAAAACCCCCCTTGATCCAAATGGGAAACAATAAGATGATTTGGAGCCTCTAGTTGATAGATTATAGCTTTACTAATTTTGATCTTTTGCAACTAGTATTGATCAACCTATTCCTCTCATCTTAACATGACCATTTTGAAGTATCATTGAATCAACATGCCTTTCATCATTTATACATTACATGTGGTGTAAACAACATGTGTTCTATTAAACAACTATGATCCTATCTACTAATCAATCTTATACCTATGATCATTAGGTTCATATCCACCTAAGATTAAATGGTCACTTTTCTTAACATTCCTCTACTATTATTTTGTATTGATCACCAAAATTATCAAAACCCATTATCAATCATGAAGGAAAAATGATAGCATTCCACCACTTTAAATATTTATCAAAGCTCAAATAAGGAAAACCAAAATTAGACAACACTATACTATGAACAAAATATTAAATACCACACAACTAATCTGCTAAACTAAAACATGAAAGAGAAACTACAACACTAAACTTAAAACAATAAATGTAACTAGCCATGTACCAAAATTGCTTCTCAATAAGTACACACAATCTATGAGGAATAAGCTAACTTGATATTGTTAGATTCAAGACAGACAACTGAGAGGGGGGGGGTGAATTAGTTGTCTCAAAACTTTCTTTTTATTAATCACTTAAATCCTCTTTGTAATTCAACAACATAATAATAAATCAATCATGCAATAATTCAAGAGCAGAAACACATTAACACATATGACACCAAGATTTTAATGTGGAAAACCCAGTTAAGGGAAAAACCATAGGGTGACTAACCCAAGATTGTATTCTCTGTTAAAAGAATAAGAAGAACAAATGGCACATGCCAACTAGGGCTCACTGCCTGAGCACACTACTCACAAGAGGCCCACTGCCTACAAGAGACACACTGTATATAGAATAATAAATATTACATACTTGAACTGAAGAATAGCATCTTCACCATGCTTGAGTTAGTTCCATTTAAGCTCAATACTTCTGCTCTACCTTTTGCTTTGCTGCTCTCTACCACACACTCATCTCCACAAGATACATTTGAAATGACTTCACAACTTCTTATTTATACAAGACATTTGACTTTGGGATAATCATCCAAGTCGGTATACATTATAGAGAAAATACATAAATACAACATGACTAATTACAAAAAGACTTCACGCAAATCAACACACTGTCGGCTACACAGATCTGAGACTTCAATCTTCTTTGAGGAACATGCCATGCTTCACAGAACATCTTCAAGATCATCCACAAGATGTGTAACTCATCCGGTCAGCTAGACTTAGGAAGAACATCATCATCCAGAAGTAATTCTTTAATTACGAGCTCAGTCTTTAATGCGGACCACCAACATGAACTGGACACAATCTAAAGACCTCCACAAGCTTGCCTGAATCACCAAGAACATCCACACTACTTCTGCTTATTGAAATCTTTCTCTTCATCTGGAACATCAAGAACATAGTTTGTCATCATTGTCACATTGGAATGGATGCTTGCGGACTTTGAGACCACGAAACAATTGAGTTGTCAATTCACATTGATTTCCTAAACACTCCACCAAATCCACAGAACAAGATATTGCATTTCTGGATCTCACCAGACCTATCTGTGTCACTCTGTCACCTCTGAACATCTGCTAGAACCAGTTTTACTCAAGTGGCCATAACTTCTTCAAATCTTCATGTGGACCTCTCAAATCTTTACTGAATCATCTTAAGACACATGTCTACAAACCCTTTGAAGTGCATCCTCTGATCTTCATCTTAGCTAGAATCTTCACCTTACTGTCTCCATTGTTCTTCTCTATTCCTGATAGGACTAATTTTCTCAATATCCTCAGCATACAACTCATCCAATCCTTATCATCAATGCAACAGGAGTATGTTGACATCAATGACAACACTGGTTAGGCTGAGACTTGCAACAATCTCCCCCTTTGTCATTGATGGCAACATATGATATGAAAAACTATTTTAACCATCAAGGCAAGAACTTCTCCTTACTAACTGACATAACTCCCCCTATCAACAACAACCATTCACATCTCTTCTCTTCCTTTACTGCTCCCCCTTTGATCAGCAACCACTTTTTATTTTTCACATGTCTTATCTCCCCCTTTGACATCAATGGCAAAGGGCACATACTTGCATCACTTCAGAATCATACCAGCTGCTCCCCCTGAGTAGCAGCTTCCCAACATCAATCTGGACCACAAGATATGACTATGAGATCCACCAGATTGATGCACATCAGTGCACCTTAATTCATAACCGGAGGGGTAATACCCCTAACTTCTCCCTGAGATACTCAAAAGAGTCCTTAGGTAGAGGTTTAGTAAAAATATCTGCAATTTGATCCTTAGAGGGTACAAACTCCAATCTGACTTCATTCTTGTTCACCTGCTCTCTTAGAAAATAAAATTTGATGGATATATGTTGTCTTTGAATGCAACACCGGATTATTTGATAAGTTCCCCATACTCCACTTTGATATCTCTTAACATTTGCTTCATCCATAATACTTGAGTGCAACTACCTGCTACTGCAATATATTTTGCTTCTGCAGTGGACAGAGATATTGCCTTTTGTTTATTGCTCAACTAGGAAACCAATCTTTTCCCTAGAAAGAATACTCCACCACTGGTACTCTTCCGGTCATCCACATCTCATGCCCAATCCGCATTAGTATATGCATAAAGAGAGAAATCATGATCTTTAGGATACCATAAACCATACTCAACTATTCCTTTTAGATATCTAAGAATCCTCTTGATTTCTATGACATGAGATTCTCTAGTGTTAGCTTGGAATCTAGCAACAAGACCAACAACATTCATAATGTCAGGTCTAGTTTGAGTGAGATACAATAATCCTCCAATCATTGACTTGTACTTTTTTTGATCAGTCTTAGGAGAGTCATCATCTTTGCTCAATTTACATCTAGTTTCCATGGGAATACTCATTGGTTTTGAGTCTTCCATCCCAAATTTCTTCAACAATTCTTTCACATATTTGGTCTGTGAAATGAAGATTCTTTTTTTTGTTTGAATGATTTGTAGACCCAAGAAGAAATTCATTTCCCCAAACATGGACATCTCAAATTAACTTTTCATTGGATTTGCAAAAGTTTTGCACATACTATCTCTTCCTCCAAAAATGATATCATCAACAAACACTTCAACAATTAAGATGTTTTCATGATCAATTTTCAAGTACAAGTTACTGTTAGCAGTACCTTTGTTGAAACCAATCTTCAAAAGATGCTTATCTAATCTTTCATACCAGGCTCTTGGGGCTTGTTTGAGTCCATACAGTGCTTTCTTCAACCTGCAGACCATATCATCATGATCAGACAATTGAAATCCATCCGGTTGCTCAATGTATACTTCTTCCAAGTCACCATTCAGAAAGGTAGACTTGACATCAATCTGATATACTTTGAAGTCCTTGAAGGCAGCAAAGGCAAGAAATAATCTGACTGCTTCAATTCTTGCCACTGGAGAAAAATTTTCTTCAAAATCAACTCTTTCTACTTGAGAGTTACCCTTGCAGACCAATCTGGCTTTATTTCTGACTACTTCACCATCTTCATTCAGTTTATTCCAGAAGACCCATTTGGTTCCAATCACATTCTTATTTCTAGGTCTGGGAACAAGATCCCAAGTGTGATTTTTCTCAATTTGCATCAGCTCTTCCTCCATTGCTTTAGTCCAGCTTTCATCATTGCATGCTTCATTCACTGACTTTGGTTCAATCTTTGAAATCAGACAATACTCTTCTGAGTCTTGAGTAATCTTTCTTGTTTGAACACCTTTTCTTTTATTACCTATGATCTAATCTTCAGAGTGATTTAGTCTTACATACCTGGGAATTTCTTGCACTTCTGTTTCTTGAACAGATTCATTCAAACTTATCTCTTTTTCCTGATTCACCAGATCAGTCTGGATCTAAATTTTAGAAGGGGCTTGGACTTCTTGGACTAGAACATCATTATGATCATCTTCATCATATTCATAAAACCTTGAGGGTTTTTCAATACCTTCATCAACCTTCACATTTGTACTTTCTATAATCTTTCTCAATCTCTTGTTATAACACCAGTATGCTTTACTTTGAGTAGAATAAACCAAGAATATTCCTTCATCACTTCTAGCATCAAATTTGCCTAGATCTTCATCTCTTTTAATGTAACATTTAATGCCAAAGACTCTGAAATACTTCATAGTGGGAGTGATGCCAAACCAGAGTTCATAAGGGGTCTTACCAGTATTGCTTCTGATTTGTAATCGATTAAGAGTATAGACAGTAGTGCTTACAACTTCTCTCCAATAGATCTGAGGAACATTTGCTTCCATCATCATGGTTCTAGATGCTTCCTAGATGGTCTGGTTCTTTCTCTCCACTACTCCATTTTGCTGTGGACTCCTTGGAGCAGACAACTGTCTTTTTATCCCATGTTTCTCACAGAATTCTATGAACTCCCCGGATGTGAATTCTCCACCTCTGTCAGACTTAAGACATTTTATGTTTAATCTAGTTTCATTCTCTACCATAGCCTTGAATATTTTGAATTTCTCAAGAGCCTCAGATTTCTCTTTCAGAAAAGTCACCCATATCATTCGAGAGTGGTCATTAATTAATAACATGAAGTATCTATCACCTTGCACACTCCTGATTCTTGCCGGACCACAGATCAGTATGAACTAAGTCCAATAATCCTGTAGAAGACTATTCCTTACTTTTGAATGTGACCCTACTTTGCTTACCCAACTAACATTCTTTGCACAAACTATTAGTAAGTTTCACCAGTCTTGGAATATCTCTTACAGCTTGAGTGTTGCTTATCTTGATGATATAATCAAAATTCACATGACACATTCTCCTATGCCACAACCAACTCTAATCAATTTGAGCAAATAAACAACTTTTACCAGTACCAACCAAGTGGAAGATATTACCTTTTGTTTGAGTACTAGATGCAATATCTATTCTGAAACTTTCAAAGATCTTGCATTTTCTATTTTTGAATCAAAAATTATAGCCTTTGTCCACTAACTATCCAACACTGAGAAGATTGTGCTTCAGACCTTCAACATACAGTACATTACTGGTTTTTTCTTTCCATCAAAAGAAATGGTTCCTCTACCTCTAATTCTACTAGCAAAATTATCACCAAAATTACCACTCCTTTATATCTTTCCAAATCTATGAACTTATTTTTGTCACTTGTCATATGGTGGGAGCATCCACTGTCTATGACCCAATCATCCTTTTCTTCAACTTGGGTAGCCAGAGCTCTTTCTACCATTTAATGATTGACAGATTCAGAGGGCATTGGATCTTCTTCCTTGATGGCAATAAACACCTAGTCACTTCCAGATTTGTTTCCTATCTCTGATTCATCATCTGTTACTCCTTCATCATCATCATCTTCATAAACATAGTAACATTTCTTTTGGAATCTTGATCTGTTTGGATTTGCCCTTGAAAATCTTTCTGGACACCTTGAGGCAAAATGAGCAATCTTATTGCAGTTAAAACATTTGAAGGGCAATTTTCCTTCATACTTACCGGATCCTCTTGGTAGTCTTTTTGCAATAAGGGCTTCAAGTTGAGCAGTTTCTGCTTCATCTTCTTCCAGATCTTTTCTTTCTTTTTCATACCATGATAGTTTCTTTGAAGAGTTCTCTCCTAGATCAAACTTTTGTTTTCCTTTTACAGAGGCACTAGCTTTGAAAGCAGATTCAATCTTGGGGGGTGCATCTCCAAACTTGGCCAATTCAGATGCAGCTAATTTACCAACCAATTGATCTCTTGTGATATTTGAAAAAGATCTAAATTCTTCAATAGTAGCAACCTTGTACTTGTAAGAATCAGGAAGGGATCTGAGAACTTTGGCAACAATCTCATCTTCATCCAAGATTCCACCAACACATCTAATGCCACAAACAAGCTCATTTACTCTTGGCATAAATGTAGTGATATTTTCATCTCCTCTCATCTTCAGGTTTACAAATTTTCCTTTCAAACTCTGTAGCTTGGCACATTTAACATATTTGTCTCCTTCATGCATAAGTTCCAGTTTTTGCCAAACCTCATATGTAGTTTTTAGATCAATAACATTTGTCAGCTCTGAATCAGATAAGGCACTTAGTAGAGCTTCTTTAGCCCGAAGATTGTTTTCAGCATCTCTGATTTCATCTACAATATTCGGACCATTCTGTGGAGGAACATACTTCTTTGAAGCCATGATCCAATATTGCATTCCCATACATTGCAAGTGACATTCCATGCGACTTTTTCAAAGAGTAAAATTGGTTCCATCAAACCTTGGACTATCCTTCTTGTAGGACGACATCCTGGATCTCCTCAAGCAGTTAAGCTCTTTTAGAGGAACTTAGCTCTGATACCAATTGTTAGATTCAAGATAGACAACTAAGAGGGGGGGTGAATCAGTTGTCTCAAAACTTTCTTCTTATTAATCACTTAAATCCTCTTTGTAATTCAACAACATAATAATAAATCAATCATGCAATAATTCAAGAGCAGAAACACATTAACACATATGACACCAAGATTTTAACATGGAAAACCCGGTTAAGGGAAAAACCACGGGGTGACTAACCCAAGATTGTATTATCTGTTAAAAGAATAAGAAGAATACATGACACATGCCAATTAGGGATCATTGCCCAAGCACACTGCTCACAAGAGGCCCACTACCTATAGGAGACACACTGTCTACAGAATAATAAATATTACATACTTGAACTGAAGAATAGCATCTTCACCATGCTTGAGTCAGTTCCATTTAAGCTCAATACTTCTACTCTGCCTTTCACTTTGCTCCTCTCTACCACACATTCATCTCCACAAGATACATTTGAAATGACTTCACAACTTCTTATTTATACAAGACATTTGACTTTGGGATAATCATTCAAGTAGGCATACATTACAGAGCAAATACATAAATACAACATGACTAATTACAAAAAGATTTCATGTGGATCAACACACTGTTGGCTACATAGATTTGAGACTTCAATCTTCTTTAAGGAACATGCCATGCTTCACAGAACATCTTCAAGATCATCTGCAAGATGTGTAACTCATCCGGTCAGCTAGACTTGGGAAGAACATCATCATCTGGAAGTAATTCTTCAATTACGAGCTCAGTCTTCAATGCAGACCACCAACACAAACTGGACACAATCCAAAGACCTCCACAAGCTTTCCTGAATCACCAAGAACATCCACACTACTTCTGCTTATTGAAATCTTTCTCTTCTTCATCCAGAATCTCAAGAACACAGTCTGTCATAATTGTCATATTGGAATGGATGCTTGCAGATCTTCAGATCATAAACCAATTGAGTTGTCAATTCACATTAACTTCCTAAACACTCCACCAAATCTGCAGAACAAGATATTGCATTTTCGGATCTCACCGGACCTATCTGTGTCACTCTGTCACCTCTAAACATCTGCCAGAACCATTTTTACTCAAGTGGCCATAACTTCTTCAAATCTTCATGCGGACCTCTCAAATCTTTACTGGATCATTTTAAGATACATATCTACAAACCCTTTGAAACATATCCTCTGATCTTCATCTTAGCTGGAATCTTCAGCTTACTATCTTCACTGTTCTTCTTTGTTCTTGATAGGACTAATTTTCTCAATATCCTCATCATACAACTCATCCAATTCTTATCATCAATGCAACAGGAGTATGCTGACATCAATGACAACACTAGTTAGGCCCATACTTGCAACAGATATGTGAATGATCTTCCATCCCCCTCCTGGGTGTTCCAACTTCCACTTAACTAATTAGAACATACTATTATTTGCATCTTGTATTTTAGGATCATGTTTTACATAACAAGTTTCCTCTTCTTGAGAAGGAGTAGGATAATGCACATGTCTTCTTCTTTGATTTCTTCTTAAAAGAATATTATTTAGTATAATGCCTTATTTTTTCACATATAAAACACTTTATTGACTCCTTGAGGGAACCTATCATCATCAATGCTATAGGAGGAGGAAGAAGAATCTGTTGTATCATTACAATGAGTGTGAAGATAAACCTTCATTTGTTTTAGAAATCTATTTTTTAGAAGTTTTATCCTATTTTGATGTGGCTACAATAAAAGCATATTTTTTCTTAGCAAACTAGCATTCATGTTGGATAATAAGTTCACAAATTGTGTTGAGATTAGTTTGACTTAGTTTGTTTTTGAATTGAATAATTTCCAAGAAATTTGTGTAGTTGAAACTAAGGTCATTAAGAATAATGGAAATGAGCATATCATTTTCATGTTTCCCTTCAATTGCATAATAAGCTTGCTTGATGTTTTTTAAAACGAAGACAGATACTATGTGAAATCCTCTTCATTGCCTCATTTTGTACTAAGTAGTTGTATGAGAAAATTAATCCTTTCATAAGGAAGTTGTTTATTATAGAGATCAAGAAATATATTTCATTATTTCTAAGATCTTTATTTAATTGCTTCAATATGTATTATTAATTTGGGTGAATAGGTAGATATTATCAAAGCCAATGTTCATTTATCTTTCATGGTAAATTCTATCAACTTTATGACATCAAAAGGGGCATGGGTTGTGTCTCAACCATATCCCATAGATCACTAGATAATAGAGTGTTCTTCATTCTAATGCTCCATTATTTAGGAATTTGTTTGGAACCCATGTCCAATATTAAGCTAGCTATCTTTTCCATGGAAAAATAAAGAAAGAAAGGCAAACTAGGATTCCCCTTACATAGTCAATATTAAAATATTGTTATAATGTTGGTCACTAGTTTGGGCGCCACATCGGAGAGAATCTTAAGATTCCCCTTGTAAGGTTGATCCATTCACTTGGATTATTTCTTATGACACATAAGAGGAGTTACATTGAGAATTAATTTACAATTGGGGATAATTGAGAAAGATACAATCTTGTAACCCATAAAAAACATTATTGTGTGAGATATAGTCAAAAATCTTGTATGGAGAAGACACGACATTCACATAAATAACTGAACCAAACATTATAAATATGGGGAAATGAGACCCACAATTTATGACTCGATAGTCCCTAAAAATGTGGTTTACTTCACTACAGTTATAGCATGCCCATTGGACCTCTCTCTTTATAGTTATTATAACCTTCATAAAAAATAAATCTAGAAAATCAACAAAACTTGTATAGAGAAAAATGAAACTACAATATAGAGAGTGCTTTGTAAGTGTCTAGAAATAGATTAAAATTCCACTCCACACAACTGCCTTATCCACTTTCCATATTTCACAAGTTGTCTTAACACTTGTTAAAATTGGAAGAATAGAAAAGTAGAAATAATATAGATCACATCACATGAAACATCAACAACAATGTTGCATTTTAGTATTCACTAGCCCTTAAAACACATGACCTTTATCCTATGTCTAATTTAGATTCAAGTTTAAAAATGAATAATAATTTTAAATTAGACAAAGTGATCTATGCCCAACATCGTTAATCTAGTAATATTAATGGAGAGGAACTACTAATATAGATATCTTAAATACATCTATTTCAAAGACATCCAAAGATATCAACATAATTTTTTTAATTATTTGTATGTGGGTTTAGTTTCAAGGCCCAATACCCATTACAATCAAATGTGTGGGGATACTACTCAACTTAGTGAGAATACCACTTACAACTTGTATAGATACCACTTAATTGTGGGAATACCCCTCAATTATGGAGAAACTATTTACAACTATAGGGATATCGTTGGAACATGTGCATCTAGTGTTGAGATGTCACGTGGGGATTTGAACTAGGATCTCCATCTTGAGAACCCGATGGCCTTGCCATTTGAGAACAATCGGGCTTTGACATCAATATAATATGGTTAATATAATATATTATTTATGTTTATAAATTAATTACTAATTCATATATAATTATTAATAATTTGTTATAATAAATAATTATAATTAAATTAGTATTATTGTTTATAATTAATATACATATTATGTTTATATATATGTGTACAAGGTATTTAAATATTTAAATTATATATATTTTTTGATTTGGGAAACTTAGGGTTTTAGCTTGGTCCAAGCGCAGAGAGACCACTTACGAGGGATCCTTCCCACAGACTTATCACCGAAACCACTACTAGGGGTCTTAGTCCCCAAGGCATTATAACCTTGTTCAAACCTGCAAGCTCATCTGCCTAGCGAAGGTACATAGCCTACAAGCATGCAAGCCTAGCGAAGGTACATATTTTGCAAGCATGGTGAAGGCCCATGGCCTGCAAGCCGATCGACCTAATGGGGGTTTGAACCCTAGTGCCGATCACAACAACCAAGTGAACTAACCACTGCATTGTACCCTTATGGGTGATTTAAATTATATTTTAATATTCTATTTTGTTTTAACTATTAATTTTAAAATAGAATATAATTTAAAATGATATAATCAAAATACTTAAATATTATATTTAATTAATAACTATTAATTTAACATGTAAATTAAATTTAAATTATAGAGTTTTTATGAATACATTCACCCAATCATTGTGTTAATGTGAAACCATACCAAGGAATCCAATTTTTATTTTAAAATTAATAACATATGTCAAAGTTACAATTTTTGTTGCAAGTGAGACTATTATTATAAAAATTGGGAGATTTTAAATTAAAAAATATTAATCCAAAATTTGGACATTAAGTCATTTTTGGTGCTTCTATATATCATCATATAATTTACACATTTTTTATATTGAAATACTTTTATTTAAACATAAATTTTAAAGGTGATATCTAATAAATTATGCTTTAAAACATTTTTTAATGTGCTGTAGCAATTTAAATATTTGACCCCCTTAGGTTAAACACCCTTAGGTTAGACCCCTTCAGGCATAGCCTACACTGTAAGGACAAGTTATTGTAGTTTGAACACTTAAGGTACTTTATCTGTGAGGATGAGATCTTCCATTTGTGACCTCATCCACCTAATTAACTAAAGCTTTAATTAATAATAAAATATTAGACCTCCTCAACTATTAGATACAATATTGAATTTAACAAATAATTTTTCCAAGTATATTTTCCTTATTTTCAACCATCACTCTAGGAACAAAATAGAATACTCATGGATTTCTCTCCTTTTCTTTATAGTGTCTTTAACCAAAAAATTATTTATTTGTGTAGATAGGAATGTGTGCAGCACTCGGGACACTATGTGGACAAGCTTATGGTGCACAAAAACAAGAGATGCTTGGAATTTACATGCAACGCTCTTGGATTGTTCTCTTTTTTTGCACAGTGGCTCTTACACCCTTCTATTTTTTTACCACACCTATCTTAAAGCTCCTTGGCCAGCCTGATGATATTGCAGAGTTATCAGGCAGAGTATCTCTTTGGTGTATTCCTATGCTCTTCTCCCTTATGTTCTTTTACACTCTTAGCATATTTTTGACATCGCAGTCCAAGAATTTCATAACTGCATGGTCATCAGCACTTGGGGCTATATTCAACATTCTCTTATGTTGGCTCTTTGTGTCTAAATGGAGTATGGGCGTTGAGGGTGCTCTTATTTCCTTAAATGTAGCATGGTGGATTCCAGTGATTATTCAATATGTGTATGTTACATGCGGGTGGTGTCCTGATGCATGGAATGGATATTCAATGGAGGCATTTTCAAATATTTGGCCCTTATTAAAGCTATTTGTGGCATCTGGCATCATGTTATGGTTAGTTTCCATGTATTCTTAATTTCTTAGGTAGTTTCATTTCTAATCATTAAACAAAAATCAATGCCTACTAAATTTTTCTAGATTATTTCCTTGACAGGTTGGAGCTTTGGTATTATAGAGTACTAGTTCTACTCACAGGAAACATAAAAGAAACAAAAGTTGCAGTTGATTCACTTTCTATTTGGTAAGAGCTACTCTTCATTAAGTGTAGAAACTTAATTATCCACAATTATATGTACATGGTTTTAATGGCTTATTTAGAGGATCCCAATTCAACCTATATATTCTACCAATGTTAAAAAGGAAACATCTATTGTTATTTTGTTTATATATTTAAATCATCTCCATGTTTAAACTTTTGGATGAGGAGAGCTTATCAAATTATATGTGAAATTTAATGCCATTATGGAAAAATAATATAGTACTTTTCTTATAAAAAGAAATAATCTAGAACCTATAAAATCTAGGTTTAGGATCACACTACTGGATCCACCATCAAGATGAGATCTAAAATATGAATTTCAAAAAATTTATGCATTTTTTATTACTATAAATTACAAAAACAAAAAATCTAAACTATAAATCATGTTTTTTTATGCAATATTATTTTGTGTTGATAACATTCAATTCAATCTCACATTGATCATGTTTCTTCTATGTATGGAGTTTTTCTCTTGGAGTAAATGTTGTTTCTTGTTGAAAAAATTCAATTCAATCTCACATTGATCTTAGCCTTTTTGGGGCAAAGATTCTTTAAGAGTTACTTTGTTATGTTCTTTAATATGAAATGTCCAATGCTAATTGTTCTTGAAAATTTATATAAATAATAAATACATTTAAAATAAAAAATATAGCACCATATGTAGGTAGTCCTTCATCATCATGAATTGAAAAGGTTTGGTTTATTGTGAACTTGATCAATAGATAATAAATTAAAACATCCATACATGTTTGAACATTTTTTTATCTTTTTCAAAATCTACTAATATTATTTTTGTAGTGCAGCTTAAACATCAACACATGGGAGATGGCTATTCCACTTGGTTTCCTTGTTTCAACAAGGTATATCTGCAAGCTTAATCATAATATTATACGATAACTCTACTTTCTCCTTTAATCTCACAAGGTGTTGTGTATATGTAGTGTGAGAGTTGCAAATGAACTTGGAGCAAGGAGGCCTGAGGGAGCCAAATTTTCAGTAATTATCTCCGTCATAACCTCCACAACCATTGGACTTGTAACCCTAGTTCTTATTTTGGCCTTGCGTAGTGATTTTGCTCAAATTTTCACAGACAGTGTTATTGTACAAAAGGTTGTATATAACTTGGCAATATTATTAGCATTTACCGTTCTACTAAATAGCATACAACCGGTTCTTATAGGTGAGTAATGTCAAACCTTATACATCTTCATCTATGGTACAAAATTCTAATATAGTTCATTTTGATTATTTTAAAGAAAAGACCATTTTATACATCATTTTCTTTCCTTACAACCCTTAGCACTATTTCATCTATTGTGTTATGTTCAGGTGTTGCTGTGGGATTAGGGTGGCAATCTTTTGTTGCCTATATAAACATTGGATGCTATTATGTAATTGGTGTTCCATTAGGCATGATTCTTGGTTATGTATCTCATTTAGGAGTTATGGTGAGTAGGAATTTATAATAAAATCCTTGTTTATATGTAATAAAGTTTATATATTTATATACTTGTTATAATGGGTATTATTTATTGATAGGGGATTTGGTTAGGAATGATATGTGGGACTGGAGCCCAAACTCTAGCATTAATGCTTATCACATGGCGAGCAGATTGGGATATGGAAGTAAGTCATTTTTCTAAATTATTATTTAAAATTATATCACCTATTAGATGATAATAATTTATTGGATTTATTTATATTTACTTCATAAAATTAAGGTTGATATTTCAGAAATTATCACTCTTTATAACATTTTTTCTTGATTTGTAGGCCAAAACAATTGCAAGTAAATTGAATCAATGGTCATCTTCCAAGCCTCAAAACGAAAAGAATAAACAAGTGAGCATTCATTTTCTATTAAAAATGTGTTGTCTTCTATTCAATTGGCAACTCTAATTTTTCCATTTAAATAAGTCACTCTAATACACAATTTTTGTTGGTTATTTTGATAGGATATTGAGAATTTGGGAGATGGCGTAATAGAACAAGTAAATGATAAGGTGGCATAGAAAGACAACGAGAAATAATTTGAGTTTTCATAAGCAAGGTCAATTGCAAGGATATATAATAGTTACTAAATGTTCTTTAAATAAACATTATCATTTAATCACTAAATAATGAAATTTTATATAGTGTAAAGTTTTGTACTAAAGGAAGGAACTATCGTGTTCATTAAAATTAACTACTTTTATTTTAGGTCAATCTAACTTATGTTATTTTTAATGAATTTAAGATTAAATTTAGGTATTATTTTTAATATTATGGGTAAAAGTAGGTTTTTGAAAGGGCACAAACCCTTATACATTAGATAATAGATAGATAGAGAAAGCCCACAACATTAGAAGAGAAAAATTAGACTATGACAAGAAGTGGAAACCAAAAGATACAAGCCAATAGAAAACAAAGAAAGAGACAACAAACTAGCAACATAAAATTAGCAAGGAAAAGATTAAGCTATATAGAGATCCTTCACATAGTTAATGGCATCCCATTCTTCACATAGGAATCCCATATGATCTAACATAGTCTCATTGACCAATTATATCATTGTGCACTCCCTCTAGTTTAATTGAGACCGAGTCCTTTTGTTTGGTCCAGTCTCATGTGGGATGTTTTTCCTTTTCAAGAAGTTTTAATGGAGCATAGTGATGTTGGGAGCCAAATTTTTTGTAGAAGTCCCAGTCAACTAAATAACCTTTTTTGAAGAGACCTTAAAGTTATCTTGATTACATTCAAATTTAACCAACCTATCCTTTAATCTATTCACCTCCTCTCTTAAATAACTAATTTTTTTAATCCAATTCTAGTGCTCCTGATTGAAATTGACCTTGAAATCAAAATTAGGGAGGTCCTCTTTAAATTTCATGTGGAGCTTGTTCTTTCTATTTTTCATTCTTTCATTTTCAAGCATGAACCAATTTTAAATAATATAGTGTAGGTTATTATTCTCCAAGGATTCCATATTCAAATCCAACAAAGATAAGGAGGGATCCACCTCTTCAATACCAAGATTGAAGTTGGTCAACAAACCATCACTATGGGGAACATCAACTTATCCACTATTAGTCTCAACTTAGCCTTTTGAGGTAGAACCATTTGAGGTAGACACTCTTCTAGAATAGATTTACCTCTTTCCCTTAGGTACCCATTCACTCTCATTTGGGACCACCTTGCAATTCTTTCTCTGGACACTATTCTCAATAGGAGTAGGGGCCACACTGTTCTTTTAGGCTCTAGTGATTGTGATCTGAATATGGGGTTTCTTTGTAGGGATCTTGATGGTGATAGACCTAGGTGAAAGAATATCTAGACAATTAAAGGGAACATGTAAAGGAACATTAGGCTAAGAAATGTTGACCACCAGCACCTAATAGAGTAGAAAAATGAGCCCTTGATGCAGAAAATGTTTCACTTTATTGACTGAGACATCAACCATAGAAAGTTCAAGAGACATAAGCAGGATGAAGGGGAAACATAGCAATCTTTGATGTTTTAAATGGTTGGGGATGATGAAATGGTATGAAAATACATATTTGTGTCTATGCTCCATGGTAATATACTTGATTAGATAAATACAAACTTCATTCCCCAAAGCAAGAAAGGATTCATAAAGGTATCTTGCTTAAACTTTCACCAACTTCTCTTTACCTTTAAGAAAAAATTCCATCTCATCCTTCTTCTTTCTTTTTCTAGATTAAAAAACCTTCAAACCCTTAAGGGTGAAGCTAGTCATCTCAACTATACTTTCCTTCAATACTATAAAATTGAGCCCTTGAATGATCACCTTTGTTGATTTCTAGGACATGGTGAATTCCATGGAGAGCATAGGGTCATAGCCATTAATATGCTCCATGAAGGTGGTAAGCCCACCCCTCCACAAAATGTTCCAAATGGCGGCTTTGTTTTGAGCCCCCTCACAAGATGAGGGCTTAATTCTTAGTCTCTCTCCACCCATGATGTAGATAAAACACTAGGGACTACAAAACCAGGCAACAATCACACTAGATAGATGGACGCAAGGAAGCATATCTCTAGAGTTGAGAACCCTTAACAAGCACTTGGAAAAGATTGAGATTGAGAAAGGGGGAAAAAGAAAATGGTGACAAGAAAAGATGAAAAAAAGAAAAGAAATGATAACCATTAGATAACAAGGGGTAGTGATTAGCAAGATTATCATATCAAATCCATGGGAGAAAACAACTATGAGCATCATTTAAATTAATGTGGCATTCAAGAATTAAGCTTTGGAATTGATGGGAAAATCCATAGAAATCAGTCATAAGGAGCTTAAGAGGTCTCATTTCTTAGACCCAATATAACTTCATTGGGTAGGGAATTCAAGTTCCTCCATATTTTAAGACAATAAACCCTAACACCAATATTAGTTGATTTATCAACTAGTTTATTACCTTCCCTATAGAAATGGTTGAGTTTGAGCTCTTTAAAGGTTTTAAGTATTTCTAGGGAATCCTCTATGGTTTTTTAATGTCTAAGGAGGGGACCCATCTCCAAGGCATTCAATAATTTTAAGCGAGTCACCTTCGACAATAAGGAGGAAGACCTTTAGATCACTAGAAAATTGAATTCCATAGAAAGTAGCCCTGGCCTTAGCAACATGATTAAATTGAACTCCCATGTTACCCATGAAGGTCACCACAAATCTCTCTTTACTATCTTTAACGACCCCCTCACCACCAATCTTACTTAGGTTTTTCTTTGTAGCTCCATAAAAATTTAGTTTATCCTAGTTAAGATCTGAGCAAGTCCACATGGTAGCTTTCCTTAAAGCTAATTTGAGATCTATTAATGCACAAGGATTAATGGACATCCCATAGTAACAATTCTCAACTCCACCTTTGAGGGGGGATTCTCTTATATCTTAATGATAGAGAAGTTTTCCACTATGGATTTATAGATTTTGGAACCCACACTCATCCTATTCAACTTTATATTTTTAAATATCATATCATTGCACTCTAGCCAATGGCCTCAACAAGCATGGGGAATATCTAGGTTCTAGAGGTCTTTTATGAGGGGGAGAGAAGGGGGAGACTAGTTGAGGAATAAGTCGAAGAGGGAGCTCAGGAGGACCTATAAAATCCTAAATTTGCTCAATAGAAAATTAAAGGTTTGCAACACAAAATGATAATCTAGCAAAAGGTGAAAGGCTAATTTAAAATTTGATTCACAAAGGGGACACCTATTAGGGACCGTGAAGCATCTTCTAAATAGATTATCCAAGGTCATAATTTTATTTTGACAAGCAGCCCAACAAAAGAAGTTTATCTTAGGGGATAGAAACTTAGGCTAGAGGTTAGTCCAAGGAATTCCATTAGGAGAATGGTAAAAGGATTAAGCCATACAACTAGACATTATAAGACCCACAAGGATAGCTAGTCCACATAATTTCATTATGATGGTCAAATTAGAAGATATGGAAACCCTTTAGGAGGTTAAAAAGGTTAGGGATAACATCTAGGATAACTAGGTTAGAGGAGGATCCAAGGAAAGGCTTCAAGGACCTCATAGAGTTCTTGAATTTATTGTAATCTACCACAAAGGAACCGAATGAATTCTTTAAGGTAGCATGTAAGGAAGACAAGTGGGCCATCATCCAAAAAGTAGATATTTGACCCATTACCCACTTTGTATTTGGAACCTTTTCTCAACAAAGGCCCTACATTTGATCACATTGTTTTAGATGGTGGTGCGGTCATGGATGGAAGGTCCAGGATTTAGGACTATCCTACCATGCAGACTTAGAGTAAACACAATGGAAAACACAAAGAATGGAGCAACAAATGGAAATATATTGATTCAATATCATGAACAACTATAATCTTCATATGCTGGTAGTATGTGGACTACAATGGGCTCATAGGCCTATCCTCCAGCTTGTTACAATTTTCATGAAAGATATAGTTTTGAAGCACTACTCCGCAATCCACTATCTTAACTTCCTAACTCATAATACTACTATACTTGCTTTCTAATGCATCTAGTGAATGATTATATAGCAATTCTGGTTTCAAGGAATGATCTACGTCAGCCTTAAGAGATTTCAAAGTTCAATAATTGATGAAACGTGTAGGTCAAACTTCCAATGGTGAAGCCTCCAATGTTGATGGATCATGTTGTGGTTCTGGTTGAAGGTGTCTTTGGTCATATAATGCCTTGTGATATGTTCCATTAGGTACCACAAGTCACGAGAAGGTTCCCTAACTCCATAGGCTATGTTGAATGTTGAATTCTCTAAACAATGAATCTTGATGAAGCTTCTGATAGTGATAACTTCTGGTAGATATTGTAAACTTCCTAAATTCTAGATATGATGCAGAGGAATCAGTGAAGAGTAAACTTCCTAAATTCTTAATCTTGTACCACAAATTGTGAAATTATCATGCGGTAGAATGCGATGCAATCCTCTGAGATTAAACTGACTGAAATGCAAGAAAAGAAATAAAATCATTTTTTGGTTGATGCAAGATTGCCTTTCAACCTAGGATCCTCCTACATTAGACACCTAAGGTTGTTTGAAAAAGTGAGTCCCTCATTTTCATGGGGCTAGAGGAAAACCAATGTGGTCTACCTCAGCTTGAGAAATCCATGATGAATCTTCCTCCGGTCTTCCTTTCCACTTAACTAGCTACTCCTTGTACTGCTTGCGTCTAGTACTGCACCCAACTCTGCTATCTAGAATTTGTTCTATCTACTCCTATTGTTGATGTAGTATTTGATCCTTCAAACCTACTTTAGTTGTGCTAGCACTTGATTCTCCCTCATAATATTGATATAGACTTGCAATGCTGAATATGGGTGATATGCCAAATGCTTTCGGTAATTCCACTTCATATGCATTCTTGAGTCAAACTTCCTGAGTATCCTACATGATCCAAACTTCTTCATCTTCAACTTGTTGTATGTTCCTACTGGAAATCTTTCTTTCTTGGGATGTACCATGACTTCATCTCCAACAGAGAATTCCTTATGTCTTCTCTTTTCATCTTCTTTTCCCTTATACTTGTTCTTCATCTCTTCCAAATGCTTCTAGACCTGAGTGTGTACTGTCTCCATGTATCCTACAAATTCTTCTACCTCTGCACTCCTTTTGTTATCCATACTGATGTCTCTCAGCTCTGCAACTCCTCTAGGTTGTGTTTCAGTTACAACTTCAAATGGTGTCTTCCCTATGCTTTTGCTTACTAAATTATTGTATGCAAACTCTTCTTGCGATAGAAATATATCCCATTTTCCTGCCTTATCTCCTATCAAACATCTCAACAAGTTACCTAAACTCCTACTTACCACTTCTATTTGTCCATCTGTCTATGGGTGAAATGTTGAACCGAACTTTAGGTCTATCTTCATCTTCTTCCACAATGTTCTCCAAAAATATCCTATGAACCTTGTATCCCTGTCTGAAACTATACTCTTTGGTAATCGATGCAATCTCACAATCTCCTTGAAAAATAGGTCAGCACCATTCACAACATCATGTGTCTTCTTAAAAGGAATGAAATGTGTAATCTTGGAAAATCTTTCCACTAATACAAATATGGAATCATGAACCCTCTATGTTCTTGGTAACCCTAATATGAAATCCATGCTTATATCTTCCCAAGATCTCTCCGGTATTGTGAAAGGTTTATACAATCCAGTGTTCTAACTACTCCCTTTTGCAACTTGACAAATTCTACAACTTTGAACAAACTTTCTTACATCCTTATATATCTAAAGCCAAAAATAATGTTCATTCACCAATGCTACTGTATTATCAATACCAAAATGTCCTACTAATTTCCACCACTATGCTTCTCCTTGATCAAATTCTCTCATTGAGCTCCACATAATACACAATTGATTCCCTTTGAATAACATATCCTCATAGATGAATAATCTAACCACTTGCTTCTATCTATCACAACAGATTCTCTACATGCTTTCCATGCTTCTTCAAAATCAAGATCATCCTCATACATGTGCTTGAGTTCTTCAAAACCTAGTACTTCTACCCTCATTTCTATCAACAAACTCCTTTTGCTTAATGCGTATGCAACTTTGTTTGACTTTCCACTCCAGTGTTTCAATACAAATGTATAACTCTGCATGAACTCTACCCATCTCATGTGTCTCTGATTCAACTTACCCTGACTACTTAGGTACTGCAAAGCTTGATGGTCAGTATATAACACAAACTCCTTTGGCAACAAGTAATGTCTCCACTTCTTTAAGGCTTGAATAATGGCATAGAAATCTTGATCATATACTGAATATCTTCTCCTTGCATTAGTCAACTTCTCACTGAAATATGATACTGGTCTCCCTTCTTGACTTAACACTACTCCTATTGCATTTCCACTGGCATCAAAATCAACTTGAAATACTTTGTCAAAATCTAGTAATGCTAACAGTGGTTTCTCTATCACCTTTTGTTTCAACAACTCAAAACTCCTATGTGCTCCCGATGTCCACTTAAAATCCTTCTGGTCTCCTCTCATGGTCTCTGTCATTGGTGTGCATATGGTACTAAATTTTTTGATGAACTTCTAGTAGAATCTCATTAATCCATGAAAAGATGTTACCTCCCCAATATTCACAGGTGTTAGCCATTCAATAATTTCTCTTACTTTCTCTGGGTCCATCTTCAATCCTTCCGCAGAAATCACAAATCCCAAATATACTAGTTCTATCTTCATGAAACTACATTTCTTGATGTTTATCAACAATTTCTCTTCTCTTAGCATCTGAAATACTTGTTTAATATGATGTAAATGTTCTTCCTTGGTTCTACTAAAAATTAGAATATCATCTAAATAGATAATAACAAACTTACCCAAGAATTTCTTCATTACTTCATTCATCAATCTCATGAATGTACTTGGTGCATTAGTTAATGCAAAAGGCATGACTAACCACTCATACAATCCTTTATTTGTCTTGAATGTAGTCTTCCACTCATCTCCTTCTCTGATTCTAATATGATGGTATCCACTCTTTAGGTTAATCTTTATGAAATATTTTGCTCCGCTCAAATAATCCATAATGTCATCCATCCTTAGCAATAGAAATATATACTTGATTGTGATCTTATTAATTGCTCTTGAATCTATACACATTCTCCATTCTCCATCTTTCTTTGGTGCTAGTACTGTCAGTACTGCACATGGGATCAAACTTTCTTTGATCAATCCTTTCCTTAACAACTCTTGTATCTGTTTGTTGAGCTCTACATTTTTTGTTGGTGTAATCCTATGCACTGCTTTTTTTGGAAAACTAGATTCAAGTATGAGGTCCATATGATCACTGATACTCCAGATTGGTGGCAATCCTTCTAGCACATTCTCTAATACAATATCTTGGTATTCTACCAATAATTCTACTACTTCCTTCTGTGGTGGTTCTTCTCCTTTTGTGGTAGTGTTTTCTATACTTTGGGTGCCACACTTCTTTGGAATCAATGCAAAACACATGTTCTCATGTCTCAATCCATCTAAAAATTTCCTTCCATCCACTAAATAGACCCTAACATTGCTGCATACTTCACTCTTACTTTCTTCTTCCAAAGGTATCAAGATATTTATTTTCTCATTCAATGTTACAGTATAGGTATTCTTCCTCCCATCATGTATTTCTTTTCTATCATATTACCATGGTCTTCCCAATAATATATGATATACATCCATCGGCATAATATCACACAATGCCTCATCATTATAAGATCCTATATGAAATGTCACTAGACATTATTCACTCACTAGTATCTTGTGTTCATCTTGAATCCATGCTATCTTGTAGGGCTTTTGAAGTTCTAACCTCTTCAGATTTAACTTCCTCACCAACTCTTCTAAGACCAAATTTTTGGTACTACGACTATCAATGATAACCTTGCAACATTTACCTTCTGATTTGCATCTTGTCTGGAATAAACTTTTCCTTTGTAGTGGCTCCTTAGTTGTTTCTACTTGCAACAAAGATCTGTTAAAACACACACAATCTATTGAGGGGGGGGTGAATCAGTAGGTCAATAAAAAATAAAACTTCAACCATCTAGTATTCAAATCAAATTAAATTTCAATGCAGTAATATCAACACTAATAAAGCATGCACACATGAACACCAGTTATACATAGAAAGCCTAGTGTGGGAAAAACCATGGTGAGAAAATGCTGCTAGGAACTACCGTCCTAATCCAGCCTCATAAATGAAACCATCAATTACAATATTTAAGAGCACCAACTCTAAGGAATCTTCAAATCTCTTATTTAAGAGTACCAACTCTAAGGAGACTACAATCCCCTGATCTGAGCACCAACTCAATCCACCAAAAGCACCAACCTCTAAAACTTTACAAATTCAAATATGTAGACATTTGGTTCTTTTACTAACCTCAGATGCACCTATTCAATAGATACATAGAATTCTCTTCTTACGCAACACACCCAGACTCTCTGTGTTCTCACTAACACATGCTCTTCTATAATATTTGCTCAAAGCATTATTACCTTCATTATTCTCATTAACAATATCACATATTATTTGCATAGAGAACTTCTATATTCAACAATATTACAAAGCAGCACAACACGCTCTATATAGCATTCATGTGAGAAGAAACTGCTTAATGCATTCTCAGCAAATTCTACATGAGAAGAAACTGTTAGATCTAGGGCACACAACTGAGAGTGGGGGGGGTGAATCAGTTGTACAAAAACTTGCTTCTACTTCAAACACTTGAATCTACTTTGTTAGTTAACAACATATCAATTAACCATTCATCAAAGCATAAAGCAAGAATATCAGAGCAGATAAACATCAACACATTAGACACCAAGATTTTGACGTGGAAAACCCGGTTAAGGGAAAAACCACGGGGTGATTAACCCAAGGATTATTCTCTGTTAGAAGAATAAGAAAAATGGATGGCACATGCCAGTCAGGGCTCACTGCCTGAGCACACTGCTCACAAAGAGGCACACTACCTACAAGAGACACACTGTCTACAAAGTGATAAGAATCACAAACTTGAACTGGAGATTGACATCTTTACCATATCTGGATCAGTTCCATTTAAGCCCAAGATACTTTTGCTCTGCCCTTCGCTCTTTCACTATACCACACTCATCCACTCCATGACACACTTTAAAATGAACTCACAAACCTTTATTTATACAAGGCATCGACTTAGGAACAATAATCTAAGTCGGCAATCATCCATAAGAACATTCGCAAGTCAGCAATCATCCATAAGAACATTCGCAAGATGAATAACTCATCCGGTCGGCTAGTCTGAACAAGAACATCTTCATCTGGAAGAATATCTTCAATTTCGAGCTCTAATACTAATGCAGACCAACAACACAACCTCAACATGATCCAAGAACCTTCACAAGCTTGCCTGAGTGACCAAGTACATCCGTAGTTCCTCTACTTACTGGAGTCTCTTCTCCTCTTCATCTGGAACTTCAAGAACACAGTCTGTCACGACTGTCAAACTGAAACAGGTTCTTTCAGACCTCTAAACTATGTACAAACTAAGATGACACATCACAAGGACATCCCAAACACTCCTTCCAATCCGTAGAGTCTAACAATGCACCTCCGGATCTCACTGGACCTTTTTGTAACACTCTCACTCCGGAGCATCTCCTGGAACCGGTTCTACTTGACCAATCACAACTTCTTCATATCTTCATGTGGACCTCTGAAATCTTAACTGGATCATCTCAAGACTCATATCTACAAACCCTTTAATCCGCATCCTCTGATCCTCAACCTATTGAGTACATTTGCCTTCTTCTCATCACTATTCTTCACTGTTCCTGATTGAGACTAGTTTTCTCAATATCCTTAGCACATAGCTCATCCAATCCTTCTTACCAATGCAATATGAGTATGTTGACATCAATGACAACACTGGTTAACCTCATACTTGCAACAATCTCCCCCTTTGTCATTGATGGCAACATATGATGTGAAAAACCATCAAGGCAAGAACTTCTCTTTTCTGTCACAGCTCCCCCTATCAGCAACAACTCTTCACATGTCTTCTCTTCCTTTACTGTTCCCCCTTTGATCATCAACCACTTGTTTTTCACATGTCTTCTCTCCCCCTTTGACATCAATGGCAAAGGGCTCATACTTGAAATTCTAACACATCAGAATTATACTAGCTACTCCCCCTTAGTAGCAGCTCCCCATCATCAATCCAGATCACAAGATATGACTGTGATATTCACCAGACTGATGCACATCAGTGCATCCTAGTTCATCACTGGAGGGGCCATGATCCCTAAATTCTCCCTGAGATACTCAAAAGAGTCCTTGGGAAGAAGTTTAGTAAAAATATCTGCAATCTGATCCTTGGAGGGGACATACTCCAATCTGACTTCATCCTTGTTCACTTGCTCTCTCAGAAAGTGAAACTTGATAGATATGTGCTTGGTCTTAGAATGCAACACCGGATTCTCAGAAATATTTATTGCACTTGAATTATCATAGAAAATTGTGATAGGCTCCTCATATTCTACTTTAATGTCTCTTAACATTTGCTTCATCCACAAAATTTGAGTGCAACTACCTGCTGCTACAATGTATTCTACTTTAGTTGTAGATAGATATTGCCTCTTGTTTCTTGCTTAGCCAAGAAACCAATCTCTTTCCCAAGAAGAATGCTCCACCATTGGTGCTCTTCTGGTCATCCACATCTCCTGCCCAATCTACATCTGTATATGCATGAAGAGAGAAATCCTGATCTCTAGGATACCATAGGCCATACTCAACTGTCCCCTTTAGATATCTAAAATCCTCTTGATTGCCATAACATGAGATTCTCTAGGATCAGCCTGGAATCTTGCCACAAGACCAACAGCCTACATTATATCTGGTCTAGTCTGAGTGAGATACAATAATCCTCCAATCATTGATCTGTACTTGGTTTGATCTATCTTAGGAGAGTCATCATCTTTGCTCAACTTACATCCGGTTGCCATAGGAGTGTTCATTGGCTTTGAATCTTCCATTCCAAATTTCCTCAATAATTCTTTCACATATTTAGTCTGAGAGATAAAGATGCCTTTCTTTGTTTGAGTAATTTGCAGACCCAAGAAGAAATTCATTTCACCAAGCATTAACATTTCAAACTCACTTTTCATTTGATTTTCAAAGGTTTTACACAAACTATCTCTTCCTCCAAAGATGATATCATCAACAAATACTTCAACAATCAAGATGTTTTCATTATCTATTTTGAAATATAGATTACTATCAGCAGTACCTTTATTGAAACTAATTTGCACAAGATGCTTATCTAGCCTTTCATACTATGCTCTTGGGGCTTGCTTCAATCCATACAATGCTTTCTTCAACTTGCAGACCATATCATCATGATCAAACAATTGAAATCCATCCGGTTGTTCAATGTATACTTCTTCCAAATCACCATTTAGGAAGGCAGACTTGACATCCATCTGATATACCTTGAAGTCTTTAAAGGCAGCATATGCAAGAAATAATCTGATTGCTTCAATTCTTGCTATCGGAGCAAAGGTTTCTTCAAAATCAATTCCTTCTATTTGAGAGTAGCCTTTGCAGACCAATCTGGCTTTGTTTCTGATTACTTCACCAACCTCATTTAGTTTGTTCCAGAAGACCCATTTGGTTCCAATCACATTCTTGTTTCTAGGTCTGGGAACAAGATCCCAAGTGTGATTTTTCTCAATTTGCATCAACTCTTCCTCCATTGCTTTGGTCCAATTTTCATCATTGCAAGCTTCATTTATTGTCTTAGGTTTAATTTTTGAAATCAGACAGTATTCATTTGAATTTTGAGCAATTCTCCTCCTTGTTTGTACCCCTTGATTTTGTCACCTATGATCTGATCTTCTGAGTGGTTTAGAGTTACATACCTTGGAACTTTGGGAGTTTCTTGCACGACTGTTTCTTAATCAGGCTCATTTAGACAAACCTCTTCTTCCTGATTTACCGGATCAGTCTGAATCTAACTTTCAGAGGAGGATTGAGTTCCTTGAATCAAAACATCATTCTGATCATCTTCATCATACTCATAAAACCTTGAGGGCTTCTCAATTCCTTCATCAACCTTCACATTTGTACTTTCTATCATCTTTCTCAGTCTCTTATTGTAACACCGGTATGCTTTGCTTTGAGTGGAGTATCCCAAGAAAATTCCTTCATCACTTCTAGCATCAAACTTTCCTAGATCTTCATCCCTTTTAATGTAACACTTGCTACAAAATACTCTGAAATATCTCATAGTAGGAGTGATGCCAAACCAAAGTTCATAAGGAGTCTTATCGGTATTGCTTCTGATTTGAACTTGGTGGAGAGTGTAGACTGCAGTGCTGACAGCTTCTCTCCAAAACATCTGAGGAACATTTGCTTCCATCATCATTGTCCTGGAAGCTTCCTGGATGGTCCGGTTCTTTCTCTCAACTACTCCATTCTACTGTGGAGTCCTAGGAGCAGACAATTGTCTTTTTATACCATGCTTCTCACAAAAGTCTATGAATTCACCGGATGTGAATTCACCACCTCTATCAGACCTTAGACACTTCAGTTTCAATCTAGTTTGATTCTCTACCATAGCTTTGAAGATTTTGAACTTCTCAGAGGCTTCTAATTTCTCTTTTAGAAAGGTAACCCACATCATCCGAGAATGGTCATCAATCAGTAACATGAAATATCTATCACCTTGCATACTCTTGATTCTTGTCGGACCACATAGATCAGTATGAACTAATTCCAATAATCCGGTAGAGGATTGATCCTTGCTTTTGAAAGAGACTCTGCTCTGTTTACCTAGCTGACATTCTTGGCACAAACTATTTGTAGGTTTCACCAATTTTGGAAGATCTCTTACAGCCTGAGTATTGCTTATCTTGATGATGTTATCAAAATTTACATGACACATCCTTCTATGCCATAGCTAACTCTGATAAACTTGAACAAACAAACAACTTTTATTAGAACCAACTAGATGGAAGATATTACCTTTTGTTTGAGTACCAGATGCAATCTCTGTTCCGGAGCTTTCAAAGATCCTGCATCTTCCATTCTTGAACTAGAGATCATAGCCTTTGTCTACCAACTGACCAACACTGAGAAGATTGTGCTTCAATCCTTCAACATATAGTACATTACCGGTTTTGCTCTTCCATCAAAAGAAATAGTTCCCCTACCTCTGATTCTGCCAGCAGAATTATCACCAAATTTTACCATTCCTCCTTCATACCTTTCCAAATCTAAGAACTTGTTCTTGTCACCTGTCATATGGTGAGAACATCCACTGTCAATAACCCAATCATCCTTTTCTTCAACTTGTGTAGCCAAAGCTCTTTCCACAACCTTATGATTGACAGATTCAGAGGATATTGGATCTTCTTCCTTGATGGGAATAAACACCCATTCATTTCTGGATCTATTCCCTATCTCTGATTCATCATCTGTTACACCTTCATTATCATCTTCTTCATGAACATAATAACAGTTCTTTTGGAACCCTTGTCTGTTAGAATTTGACCTTACTAATCTTTCCAAACATCTTGAAGCAAAATGACCAATCTTATTGCAGTTGAAGCACTTAAAGGGTAATTTTCCTTCATACTTACCGGATCCTCTTGGCAGTCTCTTGGCAATGAGGGCTTCAAGATGGGCTGTTTCTGCTTCTTCCTCTTCCGTGTCTTTCCTTGCTTGATCATACCAAGACAGCTTCCTTGAAGAGTTTTCTCCTGGATCAAATCTTTGTTTGCCTTTCACATAGGCACTGGCTTTGAATGCAGATTCAGTCTTGGGGGGATCATCTCCAAACTCGGTCATTTCAAATGCAACCAGTTTGCCAGCCAATTGCTCTCTTGTGATAGTTGTATGGGCTTTGAATTCATCAATGGCAGCAACCTTGATCTTGTAGGCGGCAGGAAGGGATCTGAGAATTTTGCAAACGATCTCATTTTCATCCAAAACTCCACCAGCATTCCTGATTCCACACACTAGCTCATTCACTCTTGGCATAAAGGTAGTGATATTTTCATCATCTCTCATCTTCAATCTTTCAAATTTCCCTTTGAAACTCTGCAACCTTGCACTCTTAACAAACTCATCTCCTTCATGTAGAAGTTCCAGTTTAATCCAGATCTCATAGGCAGTTGGTAGGTCAATAACATTAGAGAGCTCTGAGTCAGTTAATGCACTTATAAGAGCCTCTTTAGTTCGCAGATTGTTTTCAGCATCTGTGATTTCATTTAGAGTTGTCAGACCACCCTGTGGAGGTTTATATGCTTTTTCAACCACGGACAAGTATGCCTTTTCCATACACTCTAGGTGACATTTCATGCGGCCTTTCCAAAGAGTGAAGTTGGTTCCATCAAACTTCAGACTGTCCTTCTTATATGACGACATCCTGGATCTCCTCAAGCAGTTAAGCTCCTTTCAGAGGAACTCAGCTCTGATATCAATTGTTAGATCTAGGGCACACAACTGATAGGGGGGTTGAATCAGTTGTTAAAAAACTTGCTTCTACTTCAAACACTTGAATCTACTTTGTTAGTTAATAGCATATCAATTAACCATTCATCAAAGCATAAAGCAAGAATGTCAGAGCAGATAAACATCAACACATTAGACACCAAGATTTTGATGTGGAAAACCCAGTTAAGGGAAAAACCACAGGGTGATTAACCCAAGGATTATTCTCTGTTAGAAGAATAAGAAAAATGGATGGCACATGCCAGTCAGGGCTCACTGCCTGAGCACACTGCTCACAAGAGGCACACTGCCTACAAGAGACACACTATCTACAAAGTGATAAGAATCACAAACTTGAACTGGAGATTGACATCTTTACCATGTCTGGATCAGTTCCATTTAAGCCTGAGATACTTCTGCTCTGCCCTTCGCTCTTTCGCTATACCACACTCATCCGCTCCACGACACACTTTGAAATGAACTCACAAACCTTTATTTATACAAGGCATCGACTTAGGAACAATCATCTAAGTCGGCAATCATCCACAAAAACATTCGCAAGTCAGCAATCATCCATAAGAACATTCGCAAGATGAATAACTCATCCAGTCGGCCAGTCTGAACAAGAACATCTTCATCCAGAAGAATATCTTCAATTTCAGGCTCTAATACTAATGCGAACCAACAACACAACCTCAACATGATCCAAGAACCTTCACAAGCTTGCTTGAGTGACCAGGTACATCCGCACTTCCTCTACTTACTAGAGTCTCTTCTCCTCTTCATCTGGAACTTCAAGAACATAGTCTGTCACGACTGTCAAACTGAAACAGGTTCTTTCAGACCTCCAAACTATGTACAAACTGAGATGACACATCGCAAGGACATCCCAAACACTCCTTCCAATCCGTAGAGTCTGACAATGCACCTCCGGATCTCACCGGACCTTTTTGTAACAGTCTATCACTCCGGAGCATCTCCCGGAACCGGTTCTACTTGACCGATCACAACTTCTTCATATCTTCATGTGGACCTCTAAAATCTTAACTAGATCATCTCAAGACTCATATCTATAAACCCTTTAATCCACATCCTCTGATCCTCAACCTATTGAGTACATTTGCCTTCTTCTCATCACTGTTCTTCACTGTTCCTGATTGAGACTAGTTTTCTCAATATCCTCAGCACACAGCTCATCCAATCCTTCTTACCAATGCAATATTAGTATGTTGACATTAATGACAACACTGGTTAGCCTCATACTTGCAACAGAAACTGCTCAACAAATTCAAAACAATACTTTGTAGACAAGAAACTGCACAACAAATTTTGAACAATACTTTGATGAGAAGAAACTTCTCAACCAATTCATAAAAATACATTGTTGAGAAGAAACTGCATAACAAGTTCATAACAACTCTACGCAGAGAAGAAACTAAATCACCGATTGAATCACCAATAGAAAAACCTCTGAGACATGGTTGTTGCAAAATTGTAACATGTTGGGAAAACTGGAAGCATCAACAAACACAACAACCATCCAACAAAAACATAACTGAACTAACCATTTAAACAATTTATCTATTTCCTTTTCTATCAGCCCTTTTACCATTTCTCAAACATTGGCTTTTATTGCTTCTATCGGCAAAAGTTCATTTCTTCAAACTTTTGTCCCTTTGCCCTTTATCAGTGATTTCTTCTTTTTTAGAACCTTGCCCTTTGATCTTCTTTATCCTTCTTATCGGCAAGGTCCACTTTCTTCAAACTATCACCTTTTTTCCCTTTATTTGCAAAATTTACCTTTTGCAAACACTGACATCTAACCCTTTGTCGGTGAAAATCTCTTTCTTTGAACATTGGTGTATGTCTGCTTTATCAGGAAAATGCTTTTTCTATGAACTTTCCTTCTCTATCGCTTTTTGCCTTCTATTGAAAAAGTTCCTAACTTTTGAACTTTGCATTCATCCCCTTTTTGCTTCTATCGAAAAAAACTCTAAACCACAAACTTTTGCTTTTCTTTCGCTTTTTGCCTTCTATTGGAAAATTCTTCAAAGTGCAAACTTTGCCCTTTGGTAGCTTTGTCAGAGAAAAGTGTTTTTTCAAACTCTCCTTGAATGCTATATCCATTCTATCAATGAAAGTTACTCACCACAAACTTTCTTCTTTGAGCTCTTTATCGCCTAGTCAGTGAATCGACGAAATGTTGAATTCTTGAACTAGTTTTAAAAATAAGAACTTCCCTGACTAAGTCATTCTCCCAACTAAGTCTTTTTCTTTAACACTTTCTCTCTATCAGTGAATTGGTCAAACCATGAACCTTTGACTTGGAGAGCCACTTGTCGCCCTTACAGCGAATCAATGAAATGCTGAACTTCCAAACTAGTTTGGAAAACCAACTTTTTCCTGACAAAGTCTTTTTCCCAACTAAGTCTTTTTTCTTTCCTCTAAGTCTTTATTGAAAATACTTTCTGTCTTGGCCAATTTTGTCACCCAAAGGCAAAATACAAAGAGTTCTGAATTGGCCACTTTTGCCAATTAAGGGCAAAACACAAAGAGGTTTGGATTTGGCCATTTTTGTCGACTAAAGGAAAAACACAAAAACTTAGTGTTTTGTTCTTTCTCTTCTATGGACAGTTTTGCCTTAGACATCCAACTTTGACATCAATGACAATATATCAACAATCTCCCCCTTTGTCATTGATGGAAACACTTATGCATAGAATGATCTTAGTGTTGTACTATTTCTTCTGCCATTTTCTCTAGTGTTGCTCCCCCTTACTCTTTCTCCCCCTTTGTCATCAATGACAAAGGGAAGTAAACAACCTCCTTTCTGACAACCACTAGATGCTGTCTGAAATGCTTCTGCTCACCCTGTCACATGAACTTGTGACATTCAAAATACCAATATCTACTTTCTCCCACTGAGAGGTAACCACTGTCTAAAAAACAGGAAAAAATATGCCTAGATCTGCTCTTCTTGGACAATTTCCATAGCTCCACTTCTACTTGTGAGAAGGAGTAGTAACTCCTAGCTTCTTCTTGAGATATTCAAATGTATCCTTGGGAAGTGGCTTGGTGAAGATGTCCACAATCTATTCTTGTGTGGGAACATACTCCAACTTGACTTCTTGATCTGTAACTCTTTCCCTCAAGAAATGGTATTTAATGGCGATGTGCTTCATTCTTGAGTGCATCACTGAATTCTTTGAGATATTAATTGCACTTGTATTATCACAAAGAATGGGAATAGGATCATTAAACTCTACCTTTATATCCTTGAGTGTCTGCTTCGTCCATAAAACTTGTGTACAACATGACACAACAACAACATATTTTGCTTTAGCAGTAGACAATGTCACTGAATCTTGCTTCTTGTTGAGCCAAGATACTAACCTATCACTAAGGAAGAAAGCTCCACCACTGGTGCTTCTCTTGTCATCAGTACTTCCTACCCAATTAGCATTGTATATGCTATCAAGGTAAAATCATTATTTTGAGGATACCATAATCTATAATCCTCAGTACCTTTCAGATATCTAAAGATTCTCTTCATAGCTTGAACATGTGATTCCTTAGGAGCAACTTGAAATCTAGCCACCATGCAAATTACTTGCATGATATCTGGTCTAGATGCTGTTAGGTATAGCAAGCTACCTATCATTGATCTATACAGAGTCTGGTTTGAATATGGTGTTTCATCATTCTTGCTCAATTTGCATCCCATCATCATGGGGGTACTCATAGGCTTATAGTCTTCCATCTTGAACTTCTTAAGCATCTCCTTTGCATACTTGGTTTGAGATATAAATATACCTTGGTCTTTTTGTGATATTTGTAAACCGAGAAAGAAAGAAAGTTCTCCAAGCATGGACATTTCAAACTCTTTCTACATCTGATCAACAAATTCCTTGCACATCTTGTCATCACTACCACCAAAAATAATGTCATCAACATAAACAATAGAAATCAACATGTTCTCACCTTTTGATTTAAAGTACAAGTTGTTGTCTACACATCCTCTTCTGAATCCTTACTGTTGGAGGTATTTGTCCAGTTTAGAATACCAGGCCCTAGGGGCATGTTTTAGACCATACAATGCCTTTTTCAATCTGTAAACATAATCTTTTGTCTCTGACAACTAAAATCCTTTAGGTTTCTTAGTGTAAACCTCTTTATTAAGATTACCATTCAAAAATGGAGATTTGACATCCATTTGGTAAACTTTGAAATTCTTATAAACAAAGAATTCTAGAAACATCCTAATGGCTTCCAATCTTGCAATAGGTGCAAAAGTTTCTTCAAAATCTATGCCTTCAACCTAGGCATATCCTTTACAAACCAATCAATCATTCCTTGTTCCTTACAACTTTTCCATCTTCATTCAACTTATTTTTTAACACCCATTTTGTGCCTATCACATTCTTATCTGCAGGCCTTGGAACCAATTCCCAAGTCTAATTTTTCTCTATCTGACTTAGCTCTTCATTCATTGCATTGATCCATCCTTCATCCTTACTAGCATTAGTAAATGATTTAGGTTCAACCTTAGATAGTAATGAGAAATTTACTTGTTCATTTGATTTAGCTAGCCTTCTTCTAGTTTGAATGCCTGTATTCTTGTCTCCTATTATCTATTGTTTAGGATGGTCTCTTTGAATAAACCGAGCGGGTGCTTTACCATTTATCCTTTTAGGTTCTTCTTCAACAACAGTCACATCTCCTTCTTCTTCTATTATAAATGGTTCTTCTGAACAACTATCCTTGTTGTGTGTTAGATGCGGTTGATCCTCATCTACCTTGCCATTAGCACTTTCTACAATTCAGTGTAGTCGCTTGTTGTAGCACTTATACGCTTTAGATCTGCTAGAGTATCCTAGAAAGATGCCTTCATCACATCTAGAAGAAAATATTCCAATGCCATCTTCATCTCTTCTAATGTAGCATCTTCTACCAAACACCTTGAAGTATTTGATAGACGCAGTTTTGCCATACTATAATTCATACGGTGTCTTAATAGTGTTAATTCTTAACTGTACTCTGTTCAAGATATACACTATTGTGTGTACTACATCTCTCTAGTAGACATCAGGTAACTTTGCCTCATTTAGCATAGTCCTTGCCATCTCTTTTACTATCCTATTTTTCCTTTCCACAACTCCACTCTGCTGTGGAGTTCTAGGCTCAAAATATTATCTTCTTATACCATGTCTTTCATAGTATTCCACAAATGCATTTGAGGTGAATTCTCATCCTCTATCCGATCTTAAGCATTTAAGTGTTGGACTACTCTCCTTCTCAACCATAGATCTAAATGTTTTAAATCTCTCAAAAGCTTATGATTTATCCTTAAGAAAGGTTACCCATGTCATTCTTGAGAAATCATTAACAAACAACATGAAATATCTCACCTTGTACTCCTTGTGTCCTGGTTGGACCACTTAGATCTATATGTACTAACTCCAAAGGTTTTGAAGTAGAATATTCTTTTGTTTTGAAACTAGACCTTGTCTGTTTCCCATGTTGACATTCCTTACATATAGCATTTTCTGTCTTGATGATTTTAGGAATATTCCTAACTGCCCCTTTTGAGATTACCTTCACAAGGTTGTCAAAATTGATGTGTCCCAATCTTCTATGCCATAGTCAACATTCATCAGTCTATCCCATCAAACAACTTTTACCATGCATCTCTTTGAGATGATAAAGATTATTCTCTATTCTACTTGCTTCAACCACTAACATCCCAGAACTTGCTTTCCTGATTTCACGACCTTCTACATTAAAGGTTAGACTGTATCCATTGTCACACATCTGACTCACACCTAATAAATTGTGTTTCAGTCCTTCCACATAGTAGACATTTTGTGTCTTTGCTTTTCCATCAATACAAAGAGTTCCTTTACCAACTATCTTGGTAGATGTATTGTCACCAAACTTGACTGAACCTCCATTCCAATTTTGTAGGCATAGAAACTTACTTTTATCTCCTATCATGTGATTGGAACAACCATTGTCTATCACCCACATATTTTGCCTCTTGGCATGAAATACAGTCTACACTATTAGATACTCTTCTTTCTTCTCATTGTCCTTCTTCCAAACTTTCATAGCTGCCATCTCCTTATTGGCAAGAGAGTCTGACACATTATCCTTCTTAGGAGAAACATTCTCCTTTCTTTCCAGCTTGTTAGATTTTACAAAATTTGTTTTACAATATTTTACAATGTGACTGTAGTTATTGCATTTGTAACAAACTATTCTAAAATCTCCTAGAGGTGCAAAAGAAGTTTTGCTAATGAAATCAGTTCTTCTCTTAGGAATAATTCTACAACTAACAACCCTATGACCATATTGATTACATGAATAGCAATAACCATAAAAGGATTGAGGAAACCTGATTTTAGTATAGTATTTTGTAGGAGGGGGTCCTTTGAATCTTTTCTCCTCCAGATCTCTGACTTTTGTGAAGCCATCATCTTCCTTCTTTTGCATCTTCTCTTTAGTCTTTTTAGGAGGATTACTGGTCTTTGATTGTTGACCTTCTTCAAATCCTAAACCAGCCATGCTCTTTGGATATCTCTGATTGCTGATCCTCTCATTAAGCATGCTACCACTCTTATCAAATTTCAGACTTAGGCCAATCTTATCCTTGGCCTTTTCTAATTCTTTTCTTAGAGATATCACTTTAGATTCCAGCTTTAGACACTCTTCTGATTTAGCTTTCAATTCAGATTTTGTAACCTCTTCTCTTCTTCTATCTTTTGCCACTTGTGTCTTCAACTCAACAATCAACACTTCTGATTCCACAAGTTTCTCAGACACCATATCTTCTTGAATTTGCAGCTTTAGTTTTGATTTTTTATTCCTAAGTTTCTCAATTTCTTGTAAGGCACATACTAGCTCTCCTTCCAAGTCTACTTCACCTTCTTCTTCATTCTTAGGGTCTCCCAGATCAATAATGTTCTAATCTTTAACAGTAGACTCTACTGTCATAAACATAAATTCATTTTCTTTAGCCTTAGAACAACCTTCGTTGTTGTCTTCTAAACCAAAACTTTCTTTAGAGGAATCATAGTCACCTTTTATGTAAAGGCTCTTTTTGTTCTTCTAAAAATTCTTCTGATAGTTCTTTTGAAAGTTCTTCTTCTTTGGATAGAATTGTGTGTTACTATTCTTGCTATCATGTTAATCACTTTTATCTTTTCCTACAGATGGACATCTAGCATCAAAGTGACCAACCTTTCCACAATTAAAGCATTTGAAAGGTAACTTACCTCTATACTTTCTAGATCCTCTCCTCAGTCTTCTTACGAAGTTAGCCTCTTCCACATCTGTCTTAGATTCAGGCTCTTTATTATTTTCTTTCTTTGATGCCTTAAATGTATCTTCTCTCTTGGAGCTCTTAGTACCAGTTGTCCTCATTTCATAGGCAGTAAAAATACCATGTAGCTCATCAACAATTATCTTATCAAGATCTTTTACTTCTTCTATAGCAGAGAATTTAGAATCATACCTAGACGGTAGTGATCTAAGTACCTTCTGAATAATCACTTGCTCTTCTACTTCTTCATCCAGTCCTATCATAGCATTCATAACTTCATAAACTCTGAGCAGGTAATCATCAATCTTTTCTTCCTCTCTCATTTTCAGGCTTTCAAATCTTGCTTTAAAGGTCTACAGCTTGGCTTGTTTCACCTTTGTATCTCTTTCATAGATGCTTTGAAGCATCACCTAGATTTGTTTGGCAGACTTACATTGCATTACTTTCACAAATTTAGGTTAGCTAAACCACACAAAATTGCATTCTTGGCCTTAGCATTATTCTCACATTCCTTCTTACCCACTTGGTCCATTGGAGGAGTTTGAGGAGCGGTATAACCATCCAGAATAGATTGCCATACATCGTACCCTATTTAAATTAGGTAAGTCTCCATCCTTATGCTTTAGAATGCATAATTCATTCCATCAAACAATGGTTCTTTGTTTGAGTGATATCCATTTTTCTGGCCATGTGTTTGATCTCCCAGATTAACCTTTAGCTATTAAGCCTCTTCAAGAAACTTGGCTCTGATACCGATTGTTAGAACACATGCAATCTACTGAGAGGAGGGGTGAATCAATAGGTCAATAAAACATAAAACTTTAACCCTCTAGTATTCAAATCAAATTAAATTTCAATGCAGTAATATCAACACTAATAAAGCATGCACACATGAACACTAGATATACATGGAAAACCCAGTGTGGGAAAAACCATGGTGCGAAAATGCTACTAGGAAGTATCGTCCTAATCCAGCCTCACAAATGAGACCATCGATTACAATATTTAAGAGCACCAACTCTAAAGAATCTCAAATCCCTAATTTAAGAGCACCAACTCTAAGGAGACTATAATCCCCTAATCTGAGCACCAACTCAATCCACCAGAAGCACCAACCTCTGAAACTTTACAAATTCAAATATGCAGACATTTGGTTCTTTTACTAACCTTAGATGCACCTCTTCAATACATACATAGACTTCTCTTCTTATGTAACACACCTAGACTCTCTATGTTCTCACTAACACATGCTCTTCTATAATATTCATTCAAAGCGTTATTACCTTCACTATTCTCATTAAAAATATCACATATCATATGCACATAAAACTTCTATATTCAACAACATTACAAAGTAGCACAACACGCTCTATATAACATTTGCGTGAGAAGAAACTGCTTAATAGATTCTCAACAAATTCTACATGAGAAGAAATTTCTCAACAAATTCAAAACAATACTTTGCAGACAAGAAACTGCACAAAAAAATTTAAACAATACTTTGATGAGAAGAAACTAAATCACCAACAAAAAAACCTCTAAGACATGGTAGTTGCAAATATGTAACATGTTGGAAAAAATGGAAACATCAATAAACACAATAGCAACCATCCAACGAAAAATTAATTGAACTAACTGTTAAAACAATTTATCTATTTCCTTTTCTATCGGTCCTTTTACCATTTCTCAAACATTGGCTTTTTTTGCTTTTATCAACAAAAGTTCATTTCTTCGAACTTTTTTCCCTTCGCCCTTTATCAACGATTTCTTCTTTTTCCAAACCTTGCCCTTTGATCTTCTTTATCCTTCTTATCGGCGATATCCATTTTCTTCAAACTATCACCTTTATTCCTTTATTAGAAAAAGTCGCCTTTTGCAAACACTGACTTCTGACCCTTTGTTAGCAAAAATTTCTTTCTTTGAACATTGATGTATGTCTACTTTATCGGAAAAATGCTCTTTCTACGAACTTTCCTACTTTGTTGCTTTTTGCCTTCTATCGAAAAAGTTCCCAACTTTCAAATGTTGCATTCATCCCCTTTTTGCTTCTATCGGCAAAAACTCTAAATTGTAAACTTTTGCTTTTCTTTCACTTTTTGCCTTCTATTGACAAATTCTTCAAACCATGAACTTTGCCCTTTGGTAGCCTTTGTCAGTGAAAAGTGTTTTTCTGAACTCTCCTTGAACATTATATGCATTCTATCAGTAAAAGTTACTCACTGTGAACATTATTCTTTAAGCTCTTTATCGTCTAGTCAGCAAATCGGTGAAATGTTGAATTCTTGAACTAGTTCTAAAAATAAGAACTTCCCTGACTAAGTCATTCTCCTAACTAAGTCTTTTTCTTTAACACTTTCTCTCTATTCGCGAACTAGTTAGACCATGAACCTTTGACTTTGAGAGTCATTTCTCACCTTGTCGGCAAATATGTGAAATGCCAAACTTCTGAACTAGTTCAGAAAACTAGCTTTTTCCTAACAAAGTCTTTTTCTTGATTGAGTCTTTTTTCTTTCCTCTAAGTCTTTATTGAAAAGACTTTCTGTCTTGGCTAATTTTACTAACTAAAGGCAAAATACAAAGAGTTTTGAATTGGCCATTTTTTCCGATTAAGGCAAAATACAAAGAGTTCTGACTTGGCCATTTTTGCTGACTAAAAGAAAAATACAAAGAGTTCTGAATTGACCACTTTTTCTGATTAAGGGTAAAACACAAAAAGGTTTGGATTTGGCCATTTTTGCCAACTAAAGGAAAAACACAAAAAACTTAGTGTTTCGTTCTTTCTCTTCTATGCACAGCTTTGCCTTAGACATCCAACTTTGACATCAATGACAATATATCAACAAGCTCTCCTCATGACCAATGATTCACCCTTTTCTAGTTTCCCTACTAAACTTGGTCATCCAACTAGTTCTTCCTTCACATATGATACTCTTGCACTATTCTCTGGCAATTTTTACTACTCCCTTGATGACATTCAAATGCTTGATGTCCTTCACCTTCACATTTGAAACATGTTCCTTTGAATGATCTTTTGTCAAACCCTCTTTCATCTCTCTATTATCCTTCATTGTAAGAATTATGACTTCCTCTATTATTGCGATAGAAACTTCTATCATCTCTTCCTCGATGGTATGAATTGTTGTCTCTTTCCTATTTGCGATATGGGCTACTCTCCTTGTTTGGCTTCGCATATGATCTTCCTTCGCCACATTGTGTTCTACCTCTCTGGACTTTTCTTCCTCTACCTCTCTATCTTTGCTCATATCTGTTGTTCAACTTCTCTTCAACTTTTAGTTTGAATTGATATGCCTCTTCCATTGTTGTCATCCTTACCAAACTTATTTCTTCTTGAATTTTTATTCTCAGTCCATTTATGTACTATGCCACTTTCTCCTTGCTTGCTTCACTATGTCCAATCCTAATATTCATATTGTGGAATTATTCAGTGTACTCTTTCACTGTCTTCTATTTTTGCCTTAGGTTTTGCGATGTCTTCAACAATTCTAGCTCATAGTCAGTAGGTATGAACTGATTCTTTAATTTTGTCACCATTCTATCCCATTTTATGATTTTCTTGTTTCCTCTCCTATTTCTATCCAACTAAACTTCTTTCCACCAAATAGAAACACGTCCTTTCAACTTAGTTTTTGCATATCTCACTCTTTTCGGATCTTCAATTTCCTCATACTCAAAGTATTCCTCCATGCCATTTATCTAGTCAATCAACTCCTTAGGGTTCTGATGCAAGATCATCCCTGGTTCAAGAGAAATCTTGCATCAACTAAAAACATTTGCATTTCAGTTTGTTTCTTTTCATTTTCTAGTTCCGTTCAAGTAGTTTAGTCAGTAGCAGTTTCTATATTTTGGTCCGCATTCTACCACAATTGCATTTCAGACCTTGAAGAGCTAGAATTAGCATCTATATTCATTCATGTACATCATATCCAAAATTCAGAGCATTTGGATTAGTTATCGTAAAGTTATCGCTATTAGAAGATTGATTATTTTCTAAGAGCAGAGCTTCCTGACAGTTTTAGATAATCATCTAAAGGAGAATACTTGTGGAGCATTTCACAACTCACAAAGCTAAATGACACATCATCCAATGTTGTTTGGCTCATAGCCAACCTTCCCTAAGATCCACACATTATTCCATTCATTTGCGGAGGATTTCTTCATGATTAGGTCTGACCTATCCATGTACACATGTTACAACTCTTCATCAAAGTTTGTGATCTTCCTTGGCCAACACAGAGGAATCTTTGGTTCTGGAGATGATATAAATTGATGCAATAGACACCTAGGAAAGTAGTCATAGATATTTTTACAAGCGTAAAGTTGGAATTTGTGCGAAGGAGCTTCAAAGCTATATCTTGTGCATATTCTAATATTCTGTAATCTGGCCTATGAGCTCTAATTGTAAGCCCACATGTTGCCGACCAATATGTATTTGAATTCTATGATATACTGAATGACTGAATCTATGTTTGCTTCATATCTTTGAATTTTTTTCCGTTGTGTTTACTCTTGCTACATGGTCCAGACTGTTCTCTTTGAGGACCCTCCTAACCGTGACTACACCAGGTTCAAATTTATCGCATAGTTTGAAATTTCAATTCTAGGTCTCTTACCAATCTTAGAAATAGATTTCAACATCTTTACCTAGTCTAATTCTTATTCTTCTAGGGTTTCCTCATTTTAGTCAGTAGCTTGAACTCTTAATTCATCAAAATCACTTTCATCCTCATGTCTAGGGTTTAGACCTCTCTTTCTATCCTCTTCAACAATATCTAGTCAGAATTTCATTATTCTCATCATCTATATCATTTCTTCCATTCTTCCGACAACATTAGCCATAACAGACATCCTCCTTGGTGGTATCTCTTGGATCTGATGCAAATACCTCAATTTGGTTATCTGACTGCAAGGTTGCAAGTGCCTCACAATCAGTGCTCTATTGACAAAAAAATGAAGGCTACCTCAGGTTGGTGATCTATTCACCTCAAGATCTATCAGAATGCCTTCTGTCCCAAAGGACTCAAAAAAACTGCTTTGATACCACTTGGTGTAGTCACGGATGGAGGCTCCAGGATTTAGGACTATCCTATTGTGCAACCTTAGAGTAAACACAATGGAAAACACAAAGAATGGAGCAACAAATGGAAATATATTGATTCAATATCATTAAAAATTACAATCTTCATATGCCGGTAGTATGCAGACTACAATGGGCTCATAGGCCTATCCTCTGGATTGTTACAATTTACATGAAAGATATAGCTTTGAAGCACTACTCAACAATCCACTATCTTAACTTCCTAACTCATGTACTATTACTCTACTTGCTTTCTAATGCATCAAGTGAATGATTATATACCAATTCTAGTTTCAAGGAATGATTTGTGTTAGTTGTAAGAGATTTCAAAGTTTAATGATTGATGAAATGTGTAGGTCAAACTTATTCCAATCGTGAAGCCTACAATGTTGATGGATCATGTTGCAATTTTGGTTGAAGGTGCCTTTGGTCCTATAATGCCTTGTGATATGTTCCATTAGGTACTGCAAGTCATGGGAAGGTGCCACAATTCCATAGGCTATGTTGAATGTTGAATGCTCTGATATCACTTGGTGCAATCACGGATGGAGGGTCTAGGATTTAGGACTATCCTACCCTATAGCCTTAGAGTAAACACAATGGAAAACACAAAGAATGGAGAAACAAATGGAAATATAATGATTCAATATCATAAACAATTACAATCTTCATATGCTAGTAGTATGCAGACTACAATGGGCTTACAAGCCTGTCCTTTGGCTTGTTACAATTTACATGAAAGATATAGCTTTGAAGCGCTACTTCGTAATCCACTATCTTAAATTCCTAACTCATACTACTACTCTACTTTCTTTCAAATGTACTAGTGAATGATTATATAGCAATTCTAGTTTCAAGGAATGATCCATGTCGGCCATAAGAAATTTCAAAGTTCAATGATTGATTAAACCTATAGGTCAAACTTCTTACAATGGTGAAGCCTCCAATGTTGATGGATCATGTTGTGGTTCTAGTTGAAGGTGCCTCTAGTCTTATAATGCCTTGTGATATGTTCCATTAGGTACCACAAATCACAGGTGGAGGGTCCAGGATTTAGGACTATCCTACAGTGTAGCCTTAGAGTAAACACAATGGAAAACACAAAGAATGGAGCAACAAATGGAAATATATTGATTCAATATCATAAACAGTTACAATCTTCATATGCCAATAGTATGTGGACTACAATGGGCTCATAGGCCTATCCTCTAGCTCGTTACAATTTACATGAAAGATATAGCTTTGAAGCACTACTCTGCAATCCACTATCTTAACTTCCCAACTCATACTACTACTCTACTTGCTTTCTAATGCATCTAGTGAATGATTATATAGCAATTTTGGTTTCAAGGAATGATTCACATTGGCCATAAGAGATTTCAAAGTTCAATGATTGATGAAACGTGTAGGTCAAACTTATTCCAATGGTGAAGCCTCCAATGTTGATGGATCATGTTGGGATTTTGGTTGAAGGTGCCTCTGGTCCTATAATGCCTTATGATATGTTCCATTAGGTACCACAAGTCACGGGAAGGTGCCACAACTCCATAGGCTATGCTGAATGTTGAATTCTCTGAACAATGAATCCTAATGAAGCTTTTGATAGTGATAACTTCTGGTGGATGATTGTAAATGTCTTGAATTCTAGATATGATGTAGATGAATCATTAAAGAATCTTAATTCTGTACCACAAACTATGAAGTGATCATGCGGTAGAATGCAGTGCAATCCTCTGAGACTGAACTGATTGAAATGCAAGAAAAAAAGGAAACAAAATGTTTCTTTGGTTGATGCAAGATTTCATTTTAACCTAGGATGCTCTTGCATCAGATGGACAACCTTGGAAGAACCAGATACAAAGAGAAGAAATCACAAGAATTCCCATTTGAAAGATATTGGGCCTTGAGTATATTGGTCCAAAGGTTGTCTTTTTTAGCAATCTCCAACCAAGATTAGCAATAAGGGCTTTATTGAGGGGCCTTAATTTCCTTAGACTAAGACCACCCTATAAATTAGGAAAACAAACCTTATCCTAGGATCAAGAGCCACAGGAAATTCCATTAAATTTTCTCAATTTTGTTAGCCACAATGTAAATAATCTTGAATAGAGAGAGAAGGTGGATGGGAATACTTGTAGAGGGATTTTAAGGAGCTATAATTTCCTAGCTTGGCTTCATAGATAGCCTTTCCATCTCACCAATTTCCTTTGTAATCTATCTAATAAGGAGTTCCACAAATTATTACTCATTCTTCCTATAAAAAGGGCATTCCAAGATAAACAAAGGTAACTTTTTGATAAGGAAACCAAGGATATTCTCAATTATTTCTTGTCTCTCCTAAGTAGTGTTGAGGAAAAATAGAATTCTCTTGTCAAATTTGATGCATTGGCCTGAAACTTCACGTACTTATTTAGCAAGATTCTCCAATTCTTAGTCTCATTAACTAATGCCTCACCTAGAAAGATGATGTCATCATGAATTGTTGATGCTATACCAGAATAGTAGAAGAAGAGCATTTAAATACTTTGAGAAAACCACCCTTAAGAGCCTTGGAGATTCTCCTTCCCAACACCTCAACCAAGAAAATAAATTTATGTATTTTAGTAATCAATAATTTAATGTTTAATGGGTATTTTTAGTTAGATTTTTTAGTTATAGAGTTTGTTGAATATATTTTAAATTATTTTGTTACACACCAATTTTGATGAACCCATTTACTTTTAACTTATATGTTAAATGCTATTTTGATGCAAGATGACGTCATTATGATAATTAATGTTTTGATAAAATAATATGCAATGAGATGTTTTTGCATTTGAATGAATATATGATATTTAATCCACATTATGTTATATTGTGATTTTAATGGCTAACTACGTGAATGTTTTTGATATATTAAGAGGCAAAACAAGGGTGCTAAACCCATCACACATTAGCCCTAGGGGCACCACATCAAGTTAACCAAAAAAGATCAACACAGCAAAAAGGAACCAAAGTCTAGAACCAAAGACAATAGATAAACAGAGCACAAAAATAAAGAAAACATAGAAAAGCCCCATGGGCTAGTTGAAGAGTTGTTCCCAATCCTTAGTGAGGAATTGGTACATGTCCTCGTACTCCTTGAGTTCTTTGTCCTTCAGACCATGCCTGGTGAGTTCAATATCCTGAAGCACTGCAAAAGTGGTTACAAACCTGTGCATGACTTTCGAAGTAAACTTGGCCAGAGTCATAAACTTTTTCTCCAGCACTGTTATTCTGGTGTTGATTTCCTCTGATTCTTTACCTTTGCTTTTGCTTTTGCTGAAAGTCTTTTTACCCTTTTTGTTTTTGTCAGTTTCCTGTATGGTTTTCTCTGAGTTGTCTATCTTTGAAATCTAAGCATTAAATTCAAGGAAGTTGCTAGGTCCTTCATTAACAGTCTCAAGAACCACAGTGTCCTCCTGGTTAACATCCTTGGTTTCCCCATCCAGGTTCTCCTTAGCCTCTTCCTTCTCAACAATGTAATCCTACTTCTTGCACACTCGAGTGGGCTTGGTGGCCAATCTAGTTGATCTCCTGGTAGACGGGACCCTCCCCTTACTCTGCAGGGAAACATACTCCTCGTCCCTCTTTCCATCACTACTATCCCCACTTTCCATAGAGTCCTCATCCCCTTCCTCTAGATTATGGATTTCCACTCTAGGGTTATCCTCCGAATTCATAAAGGTGCTACCCCCTTCTTTGCCCACCCTGCCCTTCTTGAGGGGAGTATCACCTTTCACATCACTAACAATCAACTTTCTTTTGGTTTTAGGGTTGTCCACCTTCGGTTCACTATGTTCCTCAGGGTAAGCCAGAATAAGGGGTTTCTTCTTCATTGAAAAGGACTTGGCAGTTTTGAGAGATTGGGATTAGCGCTTGGGGGTGATTTCTGTGATAATCACAGGATTGCTATGGGTGGGTTTCAATTTGGTTTTAGGTGAGGCAGTGGGGCTATCAACCCGAGTGGCAAGGATTTGCTTAGGTGGGTAGAGGACAAGGTAAAATTTGTAGAGCCTATAAATTAACCCATGGTGAAGTGGTATGGGAGGCTTCTTAGGGTCGTTCTTGTGTTGTTCTATGGCGGTCTCTATATAAGTTTATAGAGAAAAGAGAAAGAAAAAAGGAAAGTTGATGTATTTACTGTGCCTAAAGTGATTCAGTAATGCAAAATGGTAGTGGAAGAACTGGTGGAACCTACCTTCAAGTGTAAAGTATTTGATAATCATGCAGCACACTTTATCCCATGGTTTTGGCAGTTGCTCCCTATCGAACCCTGCTTGCAGGCTATACAGAGCTTCATCTTTATTTAGAAATACCATCTAGGTCAGAGACCTTGCTAGTTCTCTTGTGTTTCATGGTATCCATAGTGAACCCAGTAGCCATCCCAATAACTTCTTCTATAACTTCAAATCCAACACCACCCACTTGAACATGTCTATTGTTCCAAGAATGCATGAACTGCATAGATAAGTTTTCATCATGCCCTTGAAGGCATTCTAAAAATGGTTCCACCTGGCCCTCCTGGCAAATGTGCCAAAGTCTCTCATTGTTTCTAAATTCTTCACAAGATTCTAGTTCAGTCCTGGTCCTATCTCCCCCCATTTGCAAAATGTAAACCCTCTTAGCATAATTATTTAACAGAGAAGAAACTCTTTGCAAGCAGCTCTCTTCACCACTTTAGCAATATCAGATGAATTGAAAGCACTCTACAGTGATAAAATATATTTGTTGTTGATATGATCCTACAGATGGCTCAAGGCACGCAAATTCATGATGAACTTGACACCTCTCCCATTCGAAAAGACATTAATCCATAACTTCATCTCATGCGGATTAACAAGCCAGCCCATCAAATAATTGCTATCCCTGAGCTAGATGTTATGGAGATTAGGAGTTTTAAACCAGTCACCAGGCACATAATCGATCATGTGATTAATCCCTTTTCTCGTCCCTGTCATCTTGTTGCTTTTATGGCATGCCATCCTTTTGCACTTGGAACTTTTCTCAAAGCTGATTTGTCGGTGTTCTATATCCTCCCTAAATCTTTTAGTGACTTTCCTCATATAATAATCATTATTATTATAGTAATTTCTCCTACAGTTCCTAAGGCAATCCTTAGCATAGAAATAGACTTCAAAAGATTTAAAATCATGATGACTTGGGAATAGAGTCCTGCTCCATATATAGGAGTTCTTGAATTTGATTGGAGAGGTTTTTAAATTGTCTCCAACATCTCCATTCACTCAAGCTCTAAATCAAGTTGGCCATACCATCGGCCACTTTGTTGCCTTCATGGTAGGTATGTCCAATCTCCTTCTATGTGAACCCATTCAACAAGGTCTTGATGTCTTCAATGATATCTTTAAGTTTCCATCCACTGTCAATTTTGCCTAGGGTAGCATCAATAATTATCTTCGAGTCACCCTCTATTTGTAACTTATCTAGACCCAGGGAAAGAGCCAATGTTAGACCCCATAAAAGGGCTAACTACGTGAATGTTTCTCTAAGTGAAATGTAGGATAATTCTTGCCTTGCAGAGAATGAGGGAGAGTATCACCCAAGAGAGGGGAATAGACTTCAGAAAATTGGGTATTGCCATCTAAGTTTTCACAAACTCACATAGGTCTATTTTAAACCTCGTCGAGTCAATTGAGTTATTTTCATAATTTATAGGTGAGGTCGAACCTAGTCGAGTCAAGTTGTGTCTTGGTCTCTTTTCCTATAATGAAAATTAAAACTATCGAATGATATTTTGACTATGTTAATTGATTATGAGAAATAGATATGTATAAATGTAGATAATATATATATATATGTATGTATGTATGTATGTATACATACATACATACATACATACATATATATATATATACACATACATACATACATTTTTACTCCTAATACTATATCTGTGTGTGTGTGTGTTTCTTGCTAGTTAAAACTTGTTTTAGATCATGCACCTCATGGGCATGATAAGCCATCATTGAAGGCTAAATATGAGAGTTGAGGTGGGAGTGGTAGCTCCACCTTCCCTATTTTGAGGTGGCAGTTCTAACAACACTTTGATGATTTTATACTTACCACACTTAAGCCTGTGGAAAGAGGCATTATGGATGGTATCCAAGCCTTAATTGGTGCCGATATGCATGTATTATGGGTCATGGCTCTTGTCTAGTATAAAAGCCACAAAGTGACAATGCAAAAGGGTTGTTTGTTTTTGATATTTGTGCTATCTAACTGTATGTGGGATGTCAAAAGATGAAGATTGTTATTGCTCTACAAATTTGGAGATATATAATCTCATGCGTTTGAAATAGAGGCACGGTTCTTATGTGAAGAAATTGCATGTTTACTGATAGCAATGGATGAAGGAAATAGTAACCACTAGTTAAGTCTTAGAAAGACTGTGACAAGAATTGAAGATTAAAAACCCTAAGATAAAGTACAATAACAACATGATTTACAAACAAGTTTTCTTGTTATATATATATTGAACTCATGTTCAAACAACTAGCTTGACCGTATTATTATTTCTTAGTATAGAGGTTTTGTTTCTTTGATTCATTTCACGCATGTATAAAGGCAGTGATGCATACATATGTCACCTATAGCAAATGATGTATGTGGGCTGAAAGGCCATGATAACTTTGCATGCAGTAAGCAAGAGTTTATTTGTATATTGAATGTAGTGATAAAATACTCTGTATCATGTTTAGTTAATCTATTCTTATCTTCTCTATTGATAAATGGTGGCAAGACGGAACCATGATGACAATACAAGAGTTGAGTCTAAACTAAAAGTGTAGACAACTGTGATTCTCATTACTCAGCAAACTATATGTGCTATTTTGATATTTATATTCATACATTTTTGGAGAAGAAGATTCTCATGGTTATATATATAAGATATGTGTATTATCAAACTTAGTGATAGATAACATTTATTCTAAGTGGTCCAATATTGGACAATATAGTAAACAAAATTGATGATGGATAATCAGTGCAAGAACTAGATATTCTTTGTGAGAATTCAAACGAGGTTATACTTGTAGTTTAACCAAAACTAATATGGTGTTCTTCATGAACATAACCATATGTTTTATATGAAAACCTTGAAAACTTATTATGAAGAAGTTTACTTTTATTTAAAAATATGCTATAGTATCATGGAACTTATTGGGCATATTGCCAATATATTGTTATTTGAGACCAAGAATGTTGACTCTATGACATTTTATCGTCATGTTTAACTAAAGTGCTTATAATGGAAGAAAAGTTACTCTCACAGTTAATAGAAAGGACTTGAACAAGTGGTAGTATCCAAGACCCTAGAGGTTACCAGAGTGTGACATGGGTGTTCAAGGTCAGAGATGCTAATCAAATTAGTCGTGTACGGACTTAATGAGACTTCACTATGTGAATAGGATCTTTTTGAAAATTCAAATTTTTTGGTCAAACAAAAGTTTATGTTAACCATATGTCATTGAAGTTTTCCAAGTCAAGTTAGAGGTTGGTGAACGTATGACTCCACTTTTTATTTGGTTGATATTATTCAAAAAAAATTGGCCAAAGTAAGTGCAAAAGTCTCTGGTTGCACTTGTCGGTTCACTGTGCTCCAGATTGCATAACCATCCAGTAGTGTCATAGTTAGAAGGAGTCTATAGTTGTATGACTGTGTTGGTTATGTAGGACATAAAACTAGAAACTCAGATGGCATTACTAGGGGTCCTTAGTCTATACTCTTCGTTGAAGGGTAGGGCCACTTCCAGATGGAAGGTGAGCGGGGGATCGCTAGTTTGTGGATGGAGGTAAAGCACTTGGGTGATGCTCTCCCTCTTGTAGATGACATGACAAGGCTTGTGAAACAGAAGACTAATCCAGATATGGAAGTCCTGACCTTATAATTATTTGTAAATTGTAAATCTGTTACTTGATCATAAATCATATATGAAAATTGTGATCGAAAAGATGTATTTCTTTTACAAATTGAAATGAAATGTTATGTCATTATGAAATGATTTATGTTGTCAATTATACAAATGCAAAAAATGATGATGATGATGTCGGAAAAAGAAAGAAAATTTTTATTCTTCCTACTTTTAAGGAATTGTATTATTTACCTTAGTTGAAAACCAAAGTATTTACTATGTTGTAAGGGTGGATTTGTTACATATTTCAAATTGACATTTATAAATGATATCATTATATTAATTTTTTTATAAAAATAAAAAAATATGTATGGATTAATAACTTTATTTTGAAAAAAAAAAGAAACCTATATAACTATATGGGAACACATATATATTTTGGATTAAGGTTAATTAAAATTATATAGGCAATAAAAGTACAATTATCTTAGGTAAATTAGGAGTTGGGAAATGATAATTTGAAATGTTATTTTAGGAAATTAAATGCAAAGTATAGGTCTACCAAGCTTTCAAATTGATAATGATATATAGATGCTAAATATGTGCATAATCAATTTTCTAATGTCCAAAAATTGATACTCTCAAGATGCCCACTATCTTAGAATCATAATAACTAATTCTTTTTAGGTCTAATTTGATCCTTTTAAGTTAATCCTAAGATTCATAAAAGTGATCCCATGTGTGGAGTAGTAATGTAACCCACAAGATTGATCTAGTAGATTGTAGAGTTTAGAAACTAGCTTCACCTGGACCTCTACTATCAAAATTTACACAAGGATAGATGATATTTAGAAATACATTAGGGGAAATTGTTGAATTGTTAGGGTCAAGTTCTTATTCAACCCCCTTGTTAGACTATCTTTATGGCCTTGTAAGTTGTTGGAAGATACCAAATAAGTGTGCAATGGCCTATATGTTGAATCAAATGTAATAGATTCTTTTTATGCTCCAAATCAAAGTGTTCCCAAGAATGAACTCTCCTTGATAATTAAACGTTTCTTGTTATTCCTTCATATGTTTATTTATACAATTGAATTTATTTAAATACTAATACATAATGAATATTCATGCAAACATGTACTATGTCAACTCCTAATGACTACTAGAAAAAGGTTAGAGTTGGCAATTTTGACTTTGAAAATTTAAATTTTTGGGTCAATCCTGAGTAACTTAGGATTAAACTTGAGCACTAAAGGATTGAACTAGGATATGGAAATGTCAATCTCAAGATTAGGAATAGATGTATGGAAGTCTAGGCTAATAATGAGGTGAATGTGTGGGAATGGAGTTAGGATAATGTCAAATGTACATGGAAATATCTGAAGGTCAAAGTAAATTATGATGGATAATAATTAAGGAAGAAGCTAAATAGAGAACAAGAGTGTGCCACTTGTCTCTATGTAATTCTATTAATTCATTCCATCAAAATAGCACCAAAAATAAATGGGAATTGACATGGTATCAAAATTTCACCATTAAATTTTGCTCCCATTTTAAGGTAAATGTGAATCTAAAATGAACATGTATTTCAAAGTATATGATAATTCTTAATCATGCATGAAAAGTAAATATTTAAACATAAAAGGATATTTGATCCATTTTTAGTAATAGACCCATCTTGAGTTCTTCATATGTTCTTTTCCTTTGTTGAATAACTCCACAAGAACTTGAAAAATAGAGGAAATATATGCAATGAGTAGCTTCTATCACACAAGAAAAATAAATACAATTGCATGTTAATCTAGCTATTTATGGAAGAGAGAAGTATAGAGAAAGAGTAGGGTCAAAAATTCCACCTATATGAAGAGTGATATTGAAACACTCCAATGTGGTGGTAGTAATTTGGTATGGAAATTTAGGCATGACCATTTAATGAGATTAAGATCCATCTTAGTATGGTGGTGATTCTTTGTCTAGGCACATTTGCTTGTTTGAAATCTCAACATAAGACCATTATTGATAATAAATTGCCCCCTTTAATTCGTTATATCTACTAGATGCAAGGAATTAGAGGAGAGGGAAAATTATGAAAACTAATCTAATAAAACATGTAGGCACATAAATCAGGTAAAGTAATAAATTTCATAGATATCATCATATGAAAAGTAAAAAAATCAAATGATAAGTGTGAACATAATTTAGACTAGAGATAATCATTTAAGGTACATAAGTTTGTACCTAGTATAGGAAAATGAAAAAATTAATGTGGACCTAGAGGAAAAATGTAAGAACATATGAGACAAGGAAGGCATGGAGTCTCCAATGTGGATCTAGGAACATAATAATGCATGCAATCACACAACAGGGTGAGGAAGACATGATGCCACCAATGTAATAGGATAGCTCTAGGAACATGATAGTGCATGTGAGCACAAAATGGTATGGGAGGCATGATTCAATAGTATAAAAAGATGGCTCTAGAAGAATGATAAGGAAATGAAAGCATAATATAGCATGGGAACAGCTTGGTGCCCCCAAATGTAATAAGGGAGCTATTGAAGCATGTGATAGGGCAATTCAAGGTACATGCGATGGAAATATGATATATAAGTGATGAGAATAAGATCAAACTAGGCATAATATAATGGTATGATAGGGATCATGAGAATCAATATTGACATGTGACAAAAGAATGGTAAGGGTCATAAGCATGACAAGAACCATATTCTATAGGATAATATGTAAGGAAAACATAAGATCATAGGTAGATAATAAAGATAAACATAACCAAGATTAATGATAAAAAAGAACATAAGGATGCATAAGGTAATAGTAATGCTAACATTAGGAAATAATAGGGATCATGTTCAACAAAAAAAGGTGAGAAACATGAGAAAAATATAGGAGTAAATTAAAGCATGATAGGATATAGCAATAGGTAAAGAGGATAGAAAAATATAAAAGAAAACATGTCAATGATGAAAGAAGGAAATGCCCCCCAAGTGAGGAAAAGAAAACATGAAACATGATATAAAAAGTAAAATGAGTATGCAAATGCAAAAAACAAGGCATAATCAAAATGGATAAAGTACAAGAAAACAAGCAAAATATAAAATGAAAACTATAAATATAAGCATATAGAAATTTAGATGATAGTGATTCTCATGAATCATCAAACAAGTCTAGGAGGATCATCATCATCCTACAAGTGATCATCTTCATCAAAAGACATTTCATGATCATTTTTCATTAATTCTTTGCTTTGGTATATGAGTGATTTGTCCATCATCATGTTGATTAATCATGGGTTATGCAACTTGAGGCTCTTTAGTTTTGGAATTTTTTGTTTAAATACTTTGAATCCATGTTAACTCATCCAAATTTATCTTGTACGAATTATCTATAATATCTTCTTTCTCATTTGGCACATGTTTTTGCGTTCTTATAAATGTATCCAATTTATTGAGACTAGCATCTAATATTGACTTATAGTAAGATCTTTCAACTTTGACAACCATTCCTTCATGTATAAATTTTACACATCGATGCAACATAGAAGGAATAGCCTTACACTATTCTATCCATGGTCAACCAAGTAATACACCAAATCTATTTGATGATAGTATCATCACATAAATTGGTAATTCTTTAGGACCAATTCCTTAAGTGTAGAATATAATGCATCCTAATGTATTGATTAACATTCCATTATTCATCTTCGAAGAAACCTTGGAATGTGCATATTCTTTATGTCTAATAAGACCAGTGAATAAAATCTCTTTAGTACATATATTATATTAGAATGTAGGATCAATAGGAAATTAAGTAGGCGATGAACATTTGTGACTACTAGGTAATAGATAATGGACCAGGGTAGATATATTTTAGAATCTCCTCATAAAAATTTAATCAATGGAGTAGGAGAAGTAGAAGAAGTTGTAGCTTAAGCCTCAATCATACCCACAAAAATATGTAAATGTGATGCATCTTGAGATTTAACATGATAAATATCATTCACAATATCACCATCTTTATGTATCAATAGTATCATGTTCCTCATTATTGTTTGTGTGAGTGTGGATGGATTAGCATAGGTCTCTAAGTGCCTATTTGGAGGTACAATTAAAGGATTTCCATCATTATTAACACCTTAAACCTGATAATGTTGTTGGGAATTAAGGTGTCTCAACCTTGGTAATTCCTAGCATTGGTTATTTAATTGTCTATTTATTTATTAGCCTATGTTGTAATTTATGTTGCACATACTATTTTGTCATTTAGTGTGAAGTGGCATGGTGTGTTGTCACTCCACTTGGAATGTGACTAGGATGGTCAACTCATCCCATGTGGATATAGGTGTCCCATATTGTGGTAGTGGTTTTATGCCATGTGTCAGCATCTTGAGTAGTGTGTAAGGATTCATGACGCGTAACCGTTATGATAGATTCCTATGACATATTCTATGACATGTAAGAGTCATAAATAGAAGATCCTATGATAGGTGAAGACAAGTGTCAAAGAGCATCTTTGGGTGCCCAAGGTGGGTTATGACATGTTGTAAGAGGAATATGCTATTTTTAGTTAGTGTATGATAGATTCTCTTACAGCTGTAAGTGCTGTCAGTTATGACATATTCTATGACAGTTGTAAGGTGCGTAAGAGCATCTGTCATAGCCTATTTTGAGACAAGGTGCCCACATTGGGATGGGGTGTTGTGACAAGTGTCAAATCCATGTTGTAATGTTGGACAAGTGTCCTTAGGTGTGGGTTTTGGGCCATGAGGCCAAGATGGCACCCATCTTTAGAAGGTTCCAAACTTGCCTTGTAAACTCTATTTAAACAGGTGCTTGGATGGGAGATGTATGTAGTTTTTGACAGGTACTGTTATGCTACCGAAATATCTCTAGATATGAGTGTCGAAGACTCCTATAAGAGCATTGGCTTTGAAACTATATTTAACCTATGATTGTTTACTGTAATACATTTGAGCTATGTTTTGGAGTGTGGGGTTTTTCTCCCGAAAGGGTTTTCCCCACGATATATCTCATCTCTCTCTTTTATGTGTTGTGTTGCTACTGCAATCTTTATGTTATGTAATTATTATTGCTACAATTGTAAGGATTTAAAGTAATTTTCATACCTTTCCCCTCATTAGATTAGTGTAGGAAGCAATTTACGCACACCTTGCTTCCTTTTAGTTGGTATCAAAACCTGGCCAGTTTTGGTCCTAGCTGCTGGGTAGGGGTTTTTTGTACTGATCTTAGATTGAGTGGGAGTTTGTGCAGAGTATTCTGTAATCTTGTTGCAAGAAGAAGATGGCAAACACATCCAGAAGAATAGAGGTAGAGAAGTTTAATGGCAGCATTTTCAAGTTGTGGAAACTCAAAATGGAAGACATGCTTGTTTATAGAGACCTATGGGGAACAATTTTTGGTACAAAACCAACGGTAATGGCACAGGTAGATTGTGATCTCAAAGATCGTAAAGCCAAGGGTCTTATGAGACTCTATTTGGCTGATTCCGTCCTGTTAAATGTTCATGAAGAGAAGACCGCGAAGGAGCTGTGGAGGAAATTTGGTGATGTTTATCAGGCTAAATCCCTGGTAAACAAGTTATTCCTATGAAAGAAGCTATTTCTCTAAGGATGGAAGATGGAGGATCTGTTGTAGATCACATGAATGCCTTTAATATGCTATTTGCACAATTGACATCTGTTGGTGTTAAGATGGAGGAGGAGGATCATTGTATGACCTTGCTTTGTTCTTTACTGGACTTATGGGATCATCTTGTAATGGCCATCGGGAGCACTACAGCCACCTTCAAGATGGATGAGGTAGTGTCTTTGTTGTTATCTGAAGAGATGCAAAGAAAGTCATTTGAATTGGCCAAAGAGGCTCTTCTAGTTCGTGGAAGACCCAAGGAGAAAGGGAAGAAGGACAAGAAAGCTAACAAGGGTAGATCCAAATCCTGTGGGAGATCAAAATCTCCTAGAAAGTCTAAGGCATTGTGTTGGAACTATTGAAAAATTGGGCATTTTCGAAAGGAGTGTAAGGAGGAGAAGAAGAACATCTCTAATTCTTAATCCAACAAGTTATAAGATGATGGTGATGCTCTCATTGTTGCCTTGGTCACCCATACATCTAATGATGTGTGGTTGATTGATTTTGTTGCCTCTTTTCACATGACCTCGCATTGAGACTGGTTTACAAAGTATGAAGAGTTTGATGGTGGAAGAGTGTACCTAGATGATGACTCTCATCTGAAGATAGTTGGCCATGGAAGAGTCACAATCTGATTCCCTGATGGATGAGTGAAGGGGATCTCTGGGGTTATGTACATCCCAAGCTTGGCATGGAACATGCTTTCTATAAGTAAATTGAATGATGCAGGTGTACAAGTTGTCTTCTCGAAAGAAGGATGCACGCTGACCAGAGGAGCTATGGTGCTTACGAAGGGTACTCAGACAGGTACTCTATTTTAGCTGGAGGCATGCATTTCATAGTGCAATAGTTCTTATGACTTGAATAAAAGAGTTGCAGTCACTTCATCCCCACCATTGGAACCAACAGTTAAAAGATCTGTTGTATCTACTTCTGATGGTAGTGCATTTTGGGTACCTAAGGGTGCTCATGCTTTGGAAGTTAGACTTCCTGTTGAGAAGATAATGTTATGGATAAGAGACTTGGCCACATTGGTGAGAAGGGTCTTAGAACCCTAAAAAATAAAAACCTCATTGAGGGGTTAGATGATTGTAATCTTGATTTTGACTTTTGTGAACATTGTATATATGGAAAGGAAAACTGTGTTTAGTTTTACTTGAGTTCTCATAAGTCTTCTAGTGTGTTGGATCTTATTCATTCTGATGTGTTTGGTCTAGTTAATGTTCCTTTGATTTCCAAATCTATATATTTTGTATCATTCATAGATGAATATAGTAGAAGGACATGTATTTATTTTTTCAGAAGCAAATCTAAAGTCTTTAGTCAGTTCAAAGAGTTTAAAGCCTTTGTTGAGAATCAGACTAGTAAAAAGATTAAGTGTTTGAGAACTAATAACGGTGCGAGTTTTGTCCACAGAGTTTGATAAGTTCTGTAAAGAACATGGGATTGAAAGATATAAGACAACTCCATACACCCCGAAACAAAATGGAGTTGCAGAGAGGACAAACATGATGCTGATGGAGAAGGCTAGGAGTATGCTTAGTGGAGCTAGCCTCAAATAGAAGTTTTGGGCTAAAACTATTTCCACTGCTTTCTACCTAGTAAACAGGTCTCCTATCTCAGCTCTTGTTGGTAAGACACCCATGGAGGTGTGGTCTGGTAAGAAGCCTTCAATAAGATGTCTTCATGTTTTTGGTTGTGAGGCATATGCTCATGTGCCTAGGGAGAAGATGTCAAAATTGAAGAACAAGGCTGTTAAGTGTATCTTCATTGGCTATGGTGCCAATGTGAAAGGGTACAAGCTTTGGGATCTTGTGGCCAAAAAAGTGTTGTATAGCAGAAGTGTTATTTTCAGAGAGCTAACACCTTCTTTTGTTGTTCTACAGCCAAAAGAGAAAGAAAAGAAAGAGGATGTGGTTTAGTTTCCCACTACCCCTCAGAAGACTGAATTGATAAACCCTGTGTGACCTGATGATGAGGAGAGCTCTAGCATCTCTAAAAGCTTAGAAGAAGAAGCATAACCTCAACCTCAGCCTTTGAGGATGTCTACATGGACAAAGAAGCAACCTAATAGGTTTGGATATTCATTGCTAGATTCTAGTTGTGCTTTTGCCTTGATTACTAACACTGATGAGCCTAGAACTGTGACAAAGGCTATGGGTATGAAAGATGCAGGTTCTTGGAAGGAGGCCATGGAAGATGAGATGGCTTCTTTGGAGGAAAATAAAACTTTGGACTTGGTGCCTTTTTCGGAACGACAGAAACCCATTGGCTATAAATGGGTGTTCAAGAAGAAATTTAGTGCAGATGGTAGTGTTGAGAAGTACAAGGCTAGATTGGTTGCAAAGGGGTACTCACAAGTGGAGGGAATTGATTACGGTGAAATTTTCTCTCCCATTGCAAAGCTGACATCTATTTGTTTCTTGTTATCTCTTGTAGCATCTTATGATTTAGAGGTGGAGAAGATGGATGTGAAGACAACTTTCCTTCATGGTGATTTGGAGGAAGAGATTTACATTTCACAGCTAGAGCATTACATAGAAAAAGGTAAAGAAAATTTGGTTTGCAAGATGAAGAAAGCTTTGTATGGTTTAAAACAATCTCCTAGGATGTGGTACATGAAATTTGATGCCTTTGTGTTGTCCATTATATTTCTAAGGTTGAAATTAGATCATTGTGTGTATTACAAGTTTGACAATGATCGCATTTTCATTATTGCATTGTATGTTGATGATATGTTGTTAATTGGGAATGGTAAGAATATGATTTCTAATTTAAAGTCTCAGTTGTCAGCACAATTTGAGATGAAAAACTTAGGGGCAGCCAAGTACATTCTGGGAATGGAAATTAGAAGAGACAGAGCAAAGAGAAAACTTTGGTTAAGACAGAGTAAGTATGTGAAGACCGTGTTGGAGAGATTCAGCATGGCAGATTGTAGACCATTGTTTGTTCCTATTTATTTGGGGACAAAGTTATTTGTTAATGATTGTCCAAAGTCTTCTTCTGAGATGGAGGACATGAGCAGAGTACCTTATGCTAGTGTTGTTGGTAGCTTGATGTATGCTATGGTTTGTACTAGACTAGACATTGTCCAAGCAGTGGGAGTCCTTAGTCAGTTTATGGCTAATCCTAGATAGGTACATTGGGATGCAGTGAAGAGAGTGTTTAGATATTTGCAGGGTACTTCTGAGTATTCCCTATGTTATCATGGTCATCCTACAGGACCTCCACATTCTGTAAGTATTCGTGGATTTATGGATTCTAATTGGATAGGTGACATTGACAATAGGATATCCACCAGTGCTTGTGTTTACTATGTTTGGTGGTGCAATTAGTTGGATGAGTAAGCGGCAACCTGTGGTCTCTTTGTCCACAATAGAAGCTGAATATATGGAAGCTACTCATGCTTGTAAGAAATCCATTTGGCTTAAGAGGTTGTGTTCAGATACTGGTATTGATGCAAGACATATTACTATCCTTTGTGACAGTCAGAGTGTGATTTACTTAGCAAAGAATCTGACTTTCCATGCCAAAACAAAGCATATTGATGTACAATTTCATTTTGTGCAAGACATGGTAGAGGATGGGAAGGTGATATTGGAGAAGATAGACACTTTAAAGAATGTTGTAGATGTATTGACAAAACCAGTGGGCACAAACAAGTTTAGATGGTGTTCGGAGTCTATGGGCCTCTTAACCTCTAGCAATTAAATTATGTTATTTCTATTGGCTCTTACAAGGTGTTTGACAAGTGAGAGAATGTTGGGAATTAAGGTGTCTCAACCTTGGTAATTCCTAGCATTGGTTATTTAATTGTCTATTTATTTATTAGCCTATGTTGTATTCTATTTTACACATCCTATTTTATCATTTAGTGTGAAGTGGAATGGTGTGGTGTCACTCCACTTGGAATGTGACTAGGATGGTCAACTCATCCCATGTGGATATAGGTGTCCCATATTTTGGTAGAGGTTTTCTACCATGTGTCGGCATCTTGAGCAGTGTGTAAGGAATCATGACGCGTAACCGTTATGACAGATTCCTATGATAGATTCTATGACGCGTAAGAGTTGTAAATAGAAGATCCTATGATAGGTGAGGACAAATGTTGAAGAGAATCTTTAGGAAAGGCATATTTGGGTGCCCAAGGTGGGTTATGACATGTTGTAAGAGAAATATGCTATTTTTAGTTAGTGTATGACATATTCTCTTACAACTATAAGTGTTGTCATTCATGACAGATTCTATGACAATTGTAAGGTGCGTAAAAGCATCTGTCATAACCTATCTTGGGACAAGGCACCCACATTGGGATGGGGTGTTGTGACAAGTGTCAAATCCATGTTGTAATGTTGGACAAGTGTCCTTAGGCATGGGTTTTGGGTCATGAGGCCAACATGGACACCCATCTCTAGAAGGCTCCAAATTTGCCTTGTAAACTCTATTTAAACAGGTGCTTGGATGGGAGATGTATATAATTTTTGACAGGTACTGTTATGCTGCCGAAATATCTCCAAATATGAGTGTCAAAGACTCCTGCAAGAGCATTAGCTCTGAAACTATATTGTAACATGTGATTGTTTACTGTAATACATTTAAGATGCATTTTGGAGTGTGGGGTTTTTCTCCCAAAAGGGTTTTCCCCATGGTATATCTTGTCTCTCTCTCTTTTATGTGTTGTGTTGCTGCTGCAATCTTTATGTTATGTAATTAATATTTCTGCAATTGTAAGGATTTAAAAGAATTTACATACCTCTCCCCTCATTAGATTAGTGTAGGAAGCGATTTCCACACACCTTGCTTCCTTTCAAATGTTGCTATCTATGAGATTTTACACTTTATTTTTTAATCACATGCATGATTTCTCCTTATCAATCTTTGGAAGTAGCTTATTAAGATCCAATGGGCATAAAGGATGAAGATTAATCAAATTAGCACTAGATAGACTTTTTGGCACATTGTACAAGGATTCTTGCAATTTTGTAAAATTTCTAGGAGTATTTTGCTTAATAGAAGGAAAAGAAGAAGTAGAAGCAATTTGGTTAACATTTTCCTTCAAAGTATTACCCTTGAGAAATTATATCACTTTCAAAATTTTGAAGGGTAAGATGATTGAGATGGTGAACCATATTTGAATACATTTCATTCTAGCAACTTAGATTCAATCATTTTTCAATGTGTAAAAATATCCATAAAAGATGTGAAACTATTGAGATACACACTATTAACAATTGGACTAAACAATCCCTTGATAAAGGGATAATATAATAATAGTGTGTCCCAATTGTGGGACATCCTAGTTTTTGCCTAAATTACATATTTTTAGAAAAATTAATTATTTAAGCCTAGAATACATTAAGAGCCAAATCATCAAATGTATGTATAGATCAATGAGGTAATAATAAGAACCATTCAATAAAATAATCTTGTAAAGTCTTTGGAAATTAAATAAGTTAATCAAGAATTTATCTTCATCCAAGAAATCAACATATGATGCAGTGAATGATTTTAATTGTGTATTTAGGTTACATTTTCTATTATACATTTCAAAGTGAGGTGCCATAAATCCCATGGGTAACTAGTGTGTAACAATCTCAAATGATAATGGAGTATGCCTAGAATCCTTAAATTCATTCATTACCTTTTATATTAGGAATTTTGTCCACTCCTTACTCAACTTGATCCATCTTTTACATTAGTACATCTAGGGTAGAGTAAGGAGTGATGGCAAGGGGATATTGGTGGCCACTAGGATGGGTATAGATAGGGGTGATGGAATAAGTATGGGTATAATTGGTATAAGGAGTGGAAGAGGTAATGGGTTTGGAAATGGTCATGGAGGAAATATAATTTGAGGCTTGTGCATGTGAATGGAATGAGGAATGGTCATGGTAGGGATGTCACAAGTGAGAGGATGGGTGGATAGAGTGGGTTGGGTAGTAGTATATGAAATAGGAGTTGATGTGTAATACATCATGTGGGATGTAAGTATGGTGGGAGGGGTAAAACTGGGAGGTAGTCCATAGAGAGGAGTAAATAAGGAGGAAACTTATGAAGACTATGGGATGGTACAATAGTAGAAGTAAGGTTAATGCAATGGGATGAAACAATGGTGGAAGTAGGTATGGCTAAAGAGGGAGGGGAGATAGATGCACTAAACAAAAAGGTAGATAAATCATTATTAGAACCAAAAACTTATAAACCCTCTAGTCTAAGTGGATCATTGATAAACATGTTATGAATCATATTCTCTAATTGTGAAGGATTTTTAGCATTAGATATTAAAGTAGAAAGTTCTTGTGAAAAATATTGTTGATCGGTATGAGAATCATGTAAAAGTTAACCTATATGCCAAGATCTATAATTCCTAAGAGAAAATTATAGAAAATATAGAAGACCAAAATGACATAATAACAATCTTCTATACAAAGAATGAATGTGCAATACAAGAGATATACTATAGATTCAATAGATTTCTCAATGAGAGATAGAGGTGTGTATATATAAGAAACACAATCAAGAGATGCAAATGGATAACCAATATGGGATAATAGGAGATATAGTTACATCTGTAGAACATCTCAACCAAACAAGGAAAGTACAGATGCCCTAGGTAAACTTAATGTGCTAGTTGTGAACAAGATGAGAAAGTAAATTAGACTAGTAAGAGACTCATCTAGACTATTATGAATACACCAACACCCCCTTATGTGTAGCTTAGGGAGAGAAAACAAAAAATAAGGCAAATCCTTATATGGGTCCTAACAACTAGGCCTGATCACATACCCATGTACACTATAAATAATGAAGGAATGAGGACTCAAGATGACCCCCAAAGGATAGATTCCTTCACCTCAAGAATCAGACACAATCAAATATACCAATGAGATGCCAAAGGTTTATTGAAGATGTTAGTAACCTACTAATTTATAGGGAAGTACTCCAAGTTGAGAAAACCATCCTAGATGAGTTACCGAATGAAGTGCATGTGGATTTAAATATGTTTTATAAAGCGATGTTCCAATAGGTTGTAATAAATGTGGATGGCACTTTGATTATCATAGTAAAGATTAGTTGGATGATCTTGAGGAAAACTAAAATCTATCATCAAATAATGAAGCCAAATAACCTCTTGGCTAGCTAGAACTACACCTCAATATTTACCCTTTGTAGATGATAATGCAATAACAAATTGCTTTTTACAAGACCATACAATAGGACCTCAAATGAGGAAATAGAAAAAATGAGAGGTGGAATTTTGATCATCAACATCATTAGCCCAATCTAAGACAATGAATCCCACAATATTAGAATATCTTGATGTGTACTAAATGCTAAATTATGAAGTACTCTAAATATACCTTAGAATAGACTTAACACCCTTCTAGTGACTCTCATGAGGATCCCAAGAGAACTAAGAAATAAGACCAAATTTGTAAAGGAAATATTAGGATGATTATGTGTCAGGTAAAAAAGAGTATTGACCAATTGTTGATACTTGAGGTAGGATCAAATTTAGGTGTAGTGAAATTGGTAGATAATATGAGACCTGATTGAAAAAGGTGTAGAGACAGGCTTGCAATCAACCATGCTAAAGAAAAGAAGCAAATCATGAGTATAATTTATTGATAAATGGAGATCTCATCCGAAGACTAGATGATCTATAACCCAATAAAATAATGTAGAAGTCCCAAGTCAAACATGTCAAATTGCTCCATCAAACTATGATGTACACTCTATATCATAGAAGGAGAGCTACTTGTAGGAATCAATTCATCAACATAGAGAACAAGAATCAAAAGGTTATTCCCATCCCTCTTGAAGTAATTTAGGGTCCAAATAACAATGATTGAAACCAAAGGTAAACAAGAAACTATCCATCTTCTCATAGCAAACTCTAGGAGCTTGTTTGAGACCATCAAGAGAATAATGAATCTTGCAAACAAGTGAAGAGTCTTGTAAAATTTTTGGTGGTTATTCCATATATATCCTCAAGAAAATCACCATGTAGAAAATAATTATTCATGTCCATCTAGTGTGTAGAACATCCTTGTGATGAATTGAGGAAAAGTACAAGGTGAGTAGAATCCATCTTCACAACATGGGAAAAATTCTTGGAGTAATTAATGTCCTCAACCTTTGAAAATCCCTTGGCCACAATACATACCTTATACTTTTTAATAGAACAATCAACTACATACTTCATTTGGTAGACCCACTTAAAAAAAGCACTTTTCTTCCCTTGGTAAGAGGTACAAGATCCCAAGTGTGATTCTTCATCAAAGAAGAATACCCCTCTTTCATAGCATTGGTAGATTATATACATCTAAATTTTTTTGATGATCCTCTAAAAGGGAATGACTCAAAAGAATACGACATATTCTTTAAGAATGAGAATGATGAGGGTCAAATGGATCACAAACCAAAGGACCAACCTCCTTAATAGTGGTGCAGGCCCAACAAGGCAAATACTATGTACCATGAGGTGGTGGAGTAGGAACATCATTGGCATCATCATCATCATCAAGAAGAACATAATCCTTAAGAGATGAAGTAGGAGTGAGGGAGAAGATATATATGGATAGTCCATCAAGGTGTAATCTTCATCAACCTAGACATCCTACCAAAAATAACATCATGAGTAATAGGATCAAATAATTGGTAAGCTTTCACATCCTCACAGTAGCCAAAAAAAATGAGTAATTGGCATTTATTCTAAGCCATGGATTTGTTCCATCCATCTAGGACGAATGGCCAAACATCACTACTAAAAAAACTAAATGAAGAAACACAAGGATTGACATGGGTCTAAGTCTCTTCATGAGTCATGTTCCACATGGCCTTGTAAGGCATGTAGTTCTAAATGTAGTTGGCATAATTACTTTCTTTAGCCTAAAAAATAGGTGTCATGTTCTTGGACTAAATCATATAGTTATCCATCTCTCTCAAAGTCTTGTTCTTCCTCTCAATAATGTCATTTTATTAAGGGTGTAATGAACATAGTGTTGATGTTGAATGCCATGCTCGCTACAATGTACTTAAATGCTTGAATCACATATTCCCCTCATTATTTGTGTTTATGATTTTGATAGAAAGATAATATTGATTCTAAAAAAATTACTTAAAGATCGTAAAAGTAGAAAAGACCTTGATCTTGTACTTAAGAAATTGCACCCATGTGTGATGTGATAAGTCATCTATAAAAATGAGCACATAATTTGCCCCTAAAAAAGGAGTTAGAAATGACATAAGATCACTATGAAAAAACTCAATGGACCTGACTTAGCATGCCAATCCTTACCTTTAGAAAAAGGTCCTAATGATGTTTTCCAATAACACAACCACAAAAAACACCCTTAGTACAAGACACCTTGGGAAGACCTAGTGCAAAATTTTGTGTGCTCAACTATTGTAAATAATTTTAGCTCAAATGCCCAAAATGTTCATGCTATAGTTTTCTCAAATAACCAAGATGAGAAATGAGTGATGATTCTATAGATGACTCAAAAACATAAGATTTATACAAATGATAACCATGATCCACAATCCTTTAAGAAACCACAACCTCCAAATTTTATAAATCTCTGATGACCACATCATGTGGTGAGAACTCCACTATTTTTCCATCACCAGAATGACAAATATGATATATGTAAAGAAGATTAGTATAAATTTTAGGAACAAAGAGGATATTATCAATGCACCCATTTACAATTGAACCAAGTCAGATTCTAAAACTATAATTTATGAATAATCTATAATGGAAATATTTAAGCGCTACTATCAAAAAGAGTAGTGACAAGATGATGAGGATGTGTCATGTGATGCAACACACCTAATTCAAGTATCCAACTATTTCAATATGCATCCAAGGACCTAGAATAAAAATATTTCCCTTCACATTTAGAATATGATGGAGAAGCTATAGAAAATTTGTGCCAATGCATGGCTTCTTCTTATGCTTCCATCTTCTTTGAACACCTAGATTCTAGATGCCCAATTGTTCCACAAAAGTTGCAAACCATGTCACTAAACTTCTTATTGGTCTTGAAGGTAGAGTCACTTGACTTAGAAGGGGAAGGTTTAGGGAATTTAGGCTTTTAATTTTTCTTTGTCTTGGAGGGAGACTCACTTGATTTAGTGGATTTTTCCATATGGTTTGACTTAGATTTGTTTTTAGGTTTTCCTTCACCCTTGGAATATTGAACAAACATGTCTTAACTCTTTGAACAAGGGAGGAAAACTAATTATGTTTGTTTAAATTGTTCCCTACTAAGATTATCACAAAATAGATCAAAAGTGGGCATCTTAAAATCACTTTCTAAGCCATCCATAATGGAATAGAAGGTATAAGAAAATACCTGAAAAGGACCCTTTTCCTTTCATAGAATAAAAAATACACATTCTTGGTCTATTTTTTCCTTACCATAACCCTTCAATTGTGGCAATATTGACTTGAATTTGGAATGAAAATCCTCAATGGATGGATCATCATTAGGTGTAAGAGAAGAGAAGTCTACTTCTAATTTCAATGCTTGGAACTCATTAACCTTTTTGAATAACTCATGAAACTTATCCCAATCTTGTTTTTGTTAAATAAGCCAAGATCACTTGCAAGAAGCCAAGAAATTCCACAAATTTGAATTGAACAAAATGAAGAGCCCAATATCATACAATGAGTCAAAATGTGGAGCATACAAAAGTACAATAGAGGCCTTGTAGATAAAGTCAAGGATGAGGAGGTGAGAAGGTAGGACTGAAAATCTAACTACCCCTCCAAAAGTGAGACACATGTGAGAACACTTGGGAAAAGTGTGAGGAAACATGTAGAGTTGACATGAGGTGAGACAAAAGTCTAAATAACCTCTAAGTGATCTTAAGTGTAGTATGAATAGGTCAACTAGGTAAAAGTAAACTAGTTAGCTAAATCACCTTATCATAGTAATGCCCCCCCTTAAGTGATACTTAGGGAGAAATATAAACACTAAAAATGCAAAGATGCATGAATGGGTCCTACCAACTAGGCTTGATGAGGTACCCATGTACAAAATATCTCTCACAAATGGAGAGGAGAAAACCTAGTGGGAAATAAAACTCCTCTCCAAAAGAGAGAATGAGAAGGACAAATAAACCTCCTCAAGGATGTCCTTGAAAGATAGGAACATGAAAAAATCCTTATGCATGTAGAAGTTGTAAACTCTACCAAAGAAGCACTGGTGTCTATTAGAATCAATGAACCCTCCAATAAATGTAGATCATGATCAATGAGGCACAAAAATCTGCATGAGTGCCCCAAAATAACACTTCTCAACAATATATACATAGATGGCATGAAGGCAACATAATTTGTGAATTCAACAATGAAAATGGTACTATGATCAAAAGGCAACAGAAATACTACATGAGTGACCCCATTGACACTACTAAAATGCATAAGTGGTTCTCTACGAAGTACTAGAGTCTCACGAATACCGATCCACTAAAAAAGTAGAAGGTTGCCTCCATAAATAGGAATGCAAGAGTTTCTATATGGTATATGTTTCATCTAACTGAAATGCATGTGAAATTGGTCACTGCATTCATCTAATATGTAGGTAAAAAAATTGGATACATAGATCACTCCAAATAGAATCCAAGAAGTAGTAACCATGTGATGATACCCCATAATGTTGACAAGGGAGAGATATTGACAAATCAATTGAAATGTGGCACAACTATGTGCAAATGGATGTAGATGCAGCATCATAGCCAAATATGATGTACAAGCAATTAGAAAAGGGTGTGCAAAAACAAGGCACACTCACCAGACAAAGTAGTTATGTTAAATAAGGCACATATACAACACCCCATGGTACTTTATAAAATAGTGTGAGTACAAAGAAAGGAACACTATGATATGCAAGAATCCCCCCAAAAGTAAACAAATTAGGTATGACACTTTATATTAGTGCATTTACAAATAGATGTGTTGTTGGAGTTCTTACAAGTATCCAAAAAAGATGAATTTAGTTGATGTCAAGAGGGGACCACAAGAAGACATATGCCTTACAACCCTCAAAAATGACAAAAAATTGACAATTAACACCCCCAAAATAAATATTTCTACAAAAGATGCCCCCCCCAAAAAAAAATTACAAGTTTGAGTATAATTTTGCAATTTGGAAGCCTAAATCAACTAGTTATAGCACATGGTCATTTCATAACTTTTTAGGAAAATAGGCATTCCAAAACAAAAAACTACGTATACCAATGTATTCCTTGAATTTTTCTAATAAGTTTCAAAAAAAGTTTTCTTAATTTTGACATCATGGGAAAAAGCTATGCCTTTTCAAAAAAATATTTAAAAAAGTGAGTAAAAGTAAATTTTGAAGGAAAATCCCAAAAAATATAGCAAGTTGGGAAAAAATAAATTACACCATCACTAAGTAGACAAAACCAACTTTTTGTCAACTATAAGAAGTTGAAAATCTGACTCTTCAGGTGCAAGTTATGGTGAAAAGAAAAGAAAAATCCATTACAAGAACAAATGTGGGCTTGAGGGCTAACAATAACATTAAATGCTAATTTCTAACTACTAGGTGTTAACTTTAAATGATATGGTCACAAAAAAGTTAGCATAAAATACTATAGTTAACTTTAAATGCTAGTGGTTTAGAGTAACCAAGATCACTTGCAAGAAGCCAAGTGTTGAAGGCACATGACAACTGAGAGGAGGAGTGAATTAGTTGTATCAAAAACTTCAAATCCTCATAAACATAATCACATCCGCATAAGTTCACTTAAACCCTTAATCTGTTATGAAGTTTAAACATGAAAAGCAGATAACATAAACTTAAACACATCAACACCATGCACAAGAGAACACCAAATTTTTACATGGAAAACCCTAAAAGGGAAAACCATGGTGAGGATTAGCTCACAATATAATGTAGTAAGAATACCAAATTACAAAGGCTCACTGCCATAAAGAGAATGCTCACTGCAGGGGACTCACTATCCAAGTGGACTCACTACCCAGTGAAAAAGAAAGAAGGAAGAAAAGAATGGCTCACTACCAGACTTTGAACTGATATAGTTGTATCTAACCTATGCATGAAGTTTAGTTCCAATGAAGCTCATTTAACATAATCTAGGAACATTCACGAACATCTTGAAGTCACCTGGAGACAAACAAATTCAGCCACAACAACTTTCACCTAAACACAACAACAATGTCAAACTTTGCCACACAATAAATTATTTTTTGGAGCAGAAAATCACAAACCTTTTGGATGGAAGATAGGTGAGATCCTTATGAACATACTATAAATAGACTTAATCTTCATTTCAAAGGGGTGCTCCTGCACCATACTCCCTAGAAGAAGAAATCTCAAGTCCACTTGAGATGAGAGTATGTAGATCTGCACCATGTGTCTGGATCTACTCTTCAGTCATCCATACTACTTCTAAATCAGGTTTGCCCTGCCAAGACACCAAATACTCCAAATAGCTTTTGTTCTGGGTCTGCTTGATCACTCTTGTGTCCAACACCTTCTACAACTGTGAGGGATCATGTTTTGGAATGTCATCAGCTGCTGCATCCTGTAGTAGGTCATGTTCTTCATCTAGATTAGGCTTGTATGGAGTTAAATCACATACATTGAATATAGGTGATAAACCAAGATCTGGAGGGAGTTGTATCTCATAAGCATTCTGTCCATGCTTTCTCAAAATCTAACATGGTCCAATCTTCCTCTATAGGAGTTTAGTATATTTGCCCTTAGGAAGTCTTTCCTTCTTCAAATGAATCCATACTAAATCTCCAACATCAAACTGTACATCCTTCTTCTTTTTATCAGCATATTCTTTATACTTCAAGGTAGTTTGATGTAGCTGGGTCTTTACTTGATCATGAACCTCTTTTATGGCTTCTGCAAAAGATTCACCACCTGCACTAACAGGGTCTACTACTGGTAGATCTCTCAATTCCAAAATTCCTCTTGGATGCATACCATACACTATGTGAAAAGGTGATTTCCCTGTACTCCTATTGACAGTATCATTATAGGAAAATTCTGCCTGAGATAGGATATTATCCCACTTTTCTGCATGCTGTTTTGTCAAACATCTGAGAAAATTTCCTAAGGAACGATTGACTACTTCAATCTGCCCATCTGTTTGAGGATGATATGCGGATGAGAAAGACAAATTTGTTCCAAGTTTCTTCCACAAAGTTCTCCAGAAATGACCAATGAACTTCACATCCCTATCTGACACTATGCTTAATGGCAACTCATGGATTCTGACTATTTCCTTGAAAAACAAATCTGCAATATATGAATCATCAGCAGTGGTTTTGCATGGCAAGAAATGTGCCATTTTGCTGAATCTGTCCACCACAACAAAAACACTGTCAAATCCTTTCCTTGTCCTAGGTAAACCCAAGACAAAATCCATACTTATGCTTTCCCATGGTCTGGAAGGAATGGGTAATGGCTGATATAAACCTGCATTAGTTGATCTCCCCTTTGCTTTCTGACATATCACACATGTCTCTACAAACTTTCTGACATCTGATTGTAACTTAGGCCAATAGTAATGTCTTCTAACAAGATCAAGAGTCTTATCCAAACCAAAAATGACCTGCCATAGCTCCACAATGTTTCTCTTTAATGATGTTCAACCTCATAGGACACCTTGGAATACACAACTGTCCACCTTTGAACAACAATCTATCCTGGATTAGAAATTCAGAGAACTCAGCATGATATTTATCTCCAAAAGAAGTACATACCTGATATATCTCTCCAAAATCTTCATATGCATCATACATGGTCTTCAATGAATCAATTCCAACACTTTCCAACTGAATCTGGTTGACTGTTAGAGCTGTCTTGCTCAAGGCATCTACTACCTTATTCTTTACTCCTTTCTTATGCTTCAATGTGAAAGTAAAAGCTTGTAAAGCTTCTACCCATTTCATATGTCTGTGGTTCAGCTTTTCCTGGTTGTTGATAAAACTTAAAGCTTGATTATCTGTGAATACTATGAATTCCTTTGGCATCAAGTAATGCCTCCATTTCTTGAGTGACTGGACTAAAGCATACATTTCCAAATCATATGATGAATACCTCTTTTTAGCATCATTGAGCTTCTCACTGAAAAATGCAATTGGCCTACCTTCTTGACTGAGTACTGCTCCAATGGCCATGTGATTGGCATCACATTCTACTTGAAAGATTTTGTTAAAATCTGGAAGTGCAAGGACTGGCTGTTGTGCCACCTTCTTCTTCAATGTTTCAAAAGAATCATCTGCTCCCTTAGTCCAAGCAAATCTGCACTTCTGTCCTCCTTTTATAGTATCAAGCATGGGTGCACAAATATGACTAAACCCTCTTATAAACTTTCTGTAGAAGGTTGCTAACCCATGAAAACTTCTGACATCATTCATAGTCCTTGGAGTTGGCCAAGACAATATGGCACTTACCTTCTCCTTATCCATTTGCAGCTTTCCTTGTGAAATGACAAAACCCAAATATGTGATCTCCTCTTGCATGAACAAACACTTGTCCAAATTTATCATTAGCTGCTCTTCATGTAACCTCTTCAGAACCAAATCTATATGTCTGAGATGTTCTTCCTTTGTGTTGCTGAAAATCAGAATGTCATCTAGATATACTATGACAAACTTTCCCATGAATTCTCTCAAAACCTCATTCATCAATCTCATAAAAGTACTAGGTGCATTAGACAACCCAAAAGGCATAACTTTCCACTCATACAACCCTTCATTGGTTTTGAATGTTGTTTTCCATTCATCTCCTAGCCTAATTCTGATCTGATGATAACCACTCTTCAAATCTATTTTTGTAAAATACTTAGCACCTCCCAAATAGTCAAGTAAATCCTCTATCCTAGGTATTGGAAACCTATACCTGATTGTGATCTCATTAATATCCCTGGAATCTGTGCAAAGCCTCCAAGTGCCTTCTTTCTTTGGTGCTAGTACAGCTGGTACTGCACATGGTTTAAACTTTTACCAATCAAACCTATGTCTAACAATTCCTCAATTTGTCTTGCTACTTCTGCATTCTGTTCTGGAGTAAGTTTATATGCTGCTTTGTTTGGAAGTGTAGATCTTGGGATTAGATCTATGCAATGGCTGATATCTCTTACTGGTGGTAGGGATCTGGGCATTCCATCAGAAATGATGCCTTTATACTTATCCAATAACTCTTGGACAACTGGGTCTATGAACCTTTGCTTTTTCTCTTTCTTGACTTCTTTCTGCTGTTCTTTATTCACTGCTAGGCATGGAATGAGTGCATATGCAACTGTACCTTCTGCTGCTACTTCTTTCATGAACTGTTTTCCTTCCATCAGCATTACCTTCACCTCTTTTCCTTTTGATTTCTCCTCCTTCTCTGTCAATGGGAGTAACTCTGTCACCTTACCATTCTTAGTGATTGTATAGGTGTTTCTGACACCATCATGGTGTGCCTTCAAGTCATACTGCCATGGTCTACCAAATAAAAGATTGCAAGCATCCATCTTGGTAATGTCAAATAGTAACCTGTCTTTATATGCTCCAATCTGAAATTCTACCCAAGCCTGTTCTTCTACAACCATCTGTTGACCTTGGGTAAGCCATGAGACCTTATATGGGGATGGGTGAGGCAATCTCCTAAGCTTAAGCTTTGTTACCATTTCATCAGAAACAAAATTTTCAATAGAACTGGAATCAATTAAAACTTTACATGCCTTACCTCCTACTTTGCAAATGGTTCTGAAAAGAGACTTTCTTTGTGGGGGTTCTTTGTCAGGTACCTTCATGGTAGTCATTGTTCTTCTCATCATCAGAGATTCTCCACTCTCTAGATATCCATAATTGTCAGGGGTATTCACACTTTGAAAAGCATTAGAGCCTGTTGCACTTTGACTATCAGGTTCTTGGATCAGATTTGTTCTCCTTTCTCCTGTTGAGCTTGTTGCCTTTTCTGGACATCTACTGGCTATATGGCCTTCTTTGTTACAGTTATAACATCTGATAGATCCTCTGCCCTGGGATCTTCCTCTGAAAGGTCTTTTGCCTCTGAAGTTTCCTTGCTGATTGTAACTTTCTCTCTGGTTTTGGTTGTTATTTCCCTTGCTGTTGTCATGACTAGATTCTCCCTGATATCCATGTCCATGTCCTCTGCCTCTGAAAGGACCTCTTCCACCTCTTTGCTATTTTCCTCTTCCTCTATGGTTCTATTCTTGTCTTCTCTTTAACTTCTCTTCCACTTTCAATGCCAACTGAAAACATTCCTAAACTGTATCTGGATTATGTAGATTCAAATCTTCTTGAATGTTGAACCTTAATCCATTAAGGTATCTAGCTACCTTTTCTTCCTCACTCTCTTTTACCTTTGTCTTCACACAAAGTTTCATGAATTCCTTTGTATATGAGCTGACATCTAGCTCCTTCTGCTTCAGGTTTTGCTTCCTCTTATGCAATTGGATGCTATAATCCAATGGAACATTGGCTTCCTTCACTAAAGCCATCATCTTCTTCCATGTAGCGACTCTACGCTTTCCTTCTTGTACTCTGTCATCTTGGACAAAATTTCACCATGTCAATGCAGCTTCTTTCATCTTTGATTGGGCTATCCTCACCCTCTATTGTTCTGGTATCTCCTCTGTCTCAAAGAAGTTGTTTAGGGAGTCTATCCACTCCATCACTGAATCAGGATCCATCTTTCCTATAAACACTGGCAAATCCAGTTTCACATCCATGGTTCTCCTCTCCATGGATTTGAGGGCATTAATCAAGGGTCTTTGGTCTGCAAGAATGACTTCCTCATTCCACCTAGGGATCTCTTCTTCTTCCCTATCTTCTTCTTTACCAGAACCTACTCTGTCCCTCAAATTTTCCAATTCATCCTTCAGTGCCTGATTCTAAGCCTTCACAGCCTTGCTCTCTGCAATTTGCTTCTTCACCAACACAGCCAACTCAGCGTTGGTCATCCTTGCTGGAAACTCTGATGTTCCTTCTTCATCTGACATCTTACTGTCATCAAATCTTTACCAGAAGATCTAACCTTTGCTCTGATACCACTATGATGCAGAGCCACACAGCAAAAGCTTACAAACAAGGTGAAAAACCCATTAAACCCACCAAATAGCTAATACTTCTTTCAACATCATCATATTCAGCGAACACAAATATCCTCCTGATGATCACTATTCACCTTACCGCTAAAATCTATCTGTAGCATCATGATGTTCGGCATCATCTGCACCTTTTGTCAGTAGGATATAAAATATCGGGTTCCTCCCATATATCCTGATGATGACAACCTCATGCACCTTTCTTCTGATGCTTACGTCACCCCGACATTCAACCCACTTACACAACTAGCATTAGGATATAACTCATCGGGTGATATTGACACATATTGATGATGATCCTCAACTTTATGCACACGACGAATATTCCATCGAATATTCCTTCCATGATCCACTGATCTCCCCAATGTCCTTTGCCTATGCCAAAACACTTGTTGTCGGCATGATAAACTTTTATCGGGTGATATTCATAAATGTCCTGATGACGATGACGTCACATGCACATGCACTGTTACTCTCTCCACTGCCTACGACATCCGGATATACAAATCATTCATATGCTCCACAGCATGATATGAATTATTGGGATATAATGAAATATCCTAATGAAGATAAACTTCGACTACCTGATGTTCAAACAAAAGATGATCCTCCTCCTTTCTTTGGCAATGTAACTTTGACTCGCCGTTGACCCATTTGATTGTACCTTCACCTGTGTGCATGCTCTAGCATACAACAACGATATGCGGATGATAGATACACACGAAATGATGATCCTGAAGATGATATATACAGGAAATATATATCCCAACTATTTTATCTTGATGCCTTCAAAATAGGCATTCTCCTCAAGTTTTAAGACCCGATCTGGATAGCGATATGCGTATAGATGCAAATGTGATATACACAATTTGTAATGTCGCATGAGAATGCTATATATCCGTCAAATGTATATTTTTGACAAAACTCTCAGAACTTCACAATTTCACATAGAAAGCATGACGATCGGGCCGGATCATCTCCTAAATAATTCAAACTTAGAATTTATCCTCCTAACCCTAGCACATGAGGATGCTAGGATAGCTCACAGCATGATAACAATCGATCCCACGAACATGAAATGCATAAATAGAAAAACAAAGATGTAAACTAAACTACTGTACATGTCCATTCCACCGATTCAGAGAATCAACCGGTGGAATGGTTGAATGAATCCATTTCGCCTGCAACCAGAAGAATCAATATACAGAAAGATTGCAAACCTGACAAATGAAACCAATGGGATCCTCTTATTTTCAATAACAGAGATGCATACAAGATTCACAGTCTCACTGTATCACAAATGTCCTGCTTCTACTATGCTAAAAACTCACTAAACTATCAATTCTCCACTGTCTAGTCTACCCCTAAAACAAACTAATCTAGGGCATAAATAGTAACTCCTCGCGAGTACTACCAACTCGATTCCCAGCGGCTGGGAGCTTCCAAGTGGCTGGGAGAAGATAGCTAAGACAGTTGTCATAACAAACTTCTAACTAACGTGCACATCCTCCTAGATTGATCTAAAACATAAGAATTGGTCCAATGGACCTTATTACATCAAAAAGTCAAACATACTATAAATAGACTTAATCTTCATTTTAGGTGCTCCTGCACCAATGACACACCACAGGACAAACACCCAAAGCTCCCAACAAAAATCTATGGGCATGGCTAGTCTATCTTACACAGAATGGGCTCTGAAGGACAGGGTCCCATCAGCCTAAGAAAAGAAGGAATAACTAAACCCATTCAACTCTCTTCATCCCCATTGGCCTGTGACACAAGAGGGATAGGATACAAAGACAACGACAAAGGCAAAGCTAAGGATACTACTTGTTTTGTGGAACAGATTCAGAACCTCCAAGAGAATAGTGATATAGATTCTAACAAATATTAATGGGATGACCTTTTAGAACATTCTTATGAAGATAAAGGAATCGATACCATTCACACCTATAGCCCCTACCATGAGGGACAAACATTGAGATCTAGACTAGTAGAGTGTGATTTGCCTATTCTTGAGAGTGCAACTTATGAGGAAGGTCAAAGTTCCCATGCGATAAACAATCTTGAAGAGAGTACCATCACAGATCTTGTTCCTATCTGATGAAGGGGGTAAATCAAAAAACACACAACAACAAAAACTGAACACAGAAAATAGAACTTTCTTTTATTGATCTGGGCAACTCATTACATTAAGGAAGTTCAATTACCATCAGAGGATGAATCCTCTACTGGCTGCAACACATTACAGCTTTCCCAACCTCAAGACTCTAGAATCTTCAGCCTTCTATAACCCCAAATCAGCTAGGGTTTCTATTTTCCCACTTTTTCTTGACTCTACACTTGTCCCCTTAACTTTTACTACCGCCTAGGATTCCTAAAAATGGTTATTAATAGCCTTTTTAGTGGTCAACAACCTAATTTCAAAATTTGCATTTCCCTCCAAAAATAGGTCAACTTCCAGGAGCCATAACTTTTGATTCGGGTGTCCGATTGACAAACCATTTTATGTGTCAGAAAGCTCACAAAGTGCTCTACGAACTAAAAATTCGCTCTACCAGTTCTGGCCATTTTTAGGCCTGTACGGGGCCATTTAGTGCCTCAAACCCGAGTTTAAATAATTTTCAAGCATTTTTCAGGAAACAAAAACTTTAATATCTTTCAGCTCGCAAATGATCTTTGTGTGATTCCTTCACCAAAGGTCTTATATTTCCATTATGTAACTTCCTGTAAATTTTGACTTCAATCCATGCCCAAATGCAAACTTTCTAAAAATAGTAGGTTACTATTTTTAGCAGTTTAGAAAAACTAAAAGTTCTACATCATTATTCAAGCGATTATGGAACCAAAACCACAAATTTTGAAAAGAAATGGAAAGAACATCAGCAATTTTGAAACACATCTTTTTTTTGGGTGATGCAAGATTGCCCTTACACCACTAGATGCTCCTACATTAGACACCCAAGGTAATTTGAGAAGTGACCCTGTCATGTCTCAGGTGTTTGTGTGAGGAAAACCCAAACGGTCAACCTCTAGACAACCAAGAAGAATCTTCAATAGGTCTTCCTTTCCATTTCACCAAATATTCTTCATATTGCCTGTTCTGAGTACTTCTTCCCACATTGCTATCCAAGATCTCTTCTATCTCCTCCGTTGAAGTAGATGCTAGAATACTCCACTGTTCTTCTATTATTCCATCCTCTGTGCCACCCTCATGACATTCTGTTAAATCAACAATGTTGAACACAGGGGAAATATTAATCCCACTCGGCAGCTCTACTTCATATGGATTTCCTTAATCATGCTTCTTCAGGATTCTGCATGGTCCAAATTTCTTCATTTTCAACTTATTGTATGTTCCAATTGGGAACCTTTCTTTTCTCAAGTGAACCATGACTTCATCTCCTACTTGGAACTCCTTATACCTCCTCTTCTGATCTGCCTTAGCCTTATACTAAATATTCATCTTATTAATGTGCTTTCTCACCTCTTCATGCAAATTCTTCAGATGTTCTGCAAAGTCTTCAGCTTCGGCACTTGTCTTTTCTCCTTTGTCCAACTTTCTTAACTCTAAAGCATTTCTTGGACTATTCCCATATACAATCTGGAATGGTGATTTACCAGTACTCCTATTGATGGAATTGTTGTAAGCAAATTATGCCTATGGTAAAATCAAATCCCATCCCTTGGGCTTATCTTTTACTAAGCATCATAGCAAGTTACCCAAACTCCTATTCACCACTTTGGTCTATCCATCAGTTTGTGGATGGTGTGCAGAACTGAACTTCAAATCTGTCTTCAACTTATTCCACAATGTCCTCTAGAAATAACCAACAAACTTGGTATCTCGATCTGAAACTATGCTCTTTGGTAGACCATGTAATCTCACTACCTCTCTGAAAAATAATTCAGCAATATGAACAACATCATTAGTCTTCTTGCAAGGGATGAAATGTGCCATCTTTGAGAATCTGTCCACCACCACAAAAATAGAATCATGTCCTCTCTGTGTCCTTGGTAAACCAAGAACAAAATCCATACTGATATCATCCCATGGCTTCTCTGGTACAGGTAGTGGCTGATATAGCCCTATATTTTGACTTGTTCCTATTGCCATCTGACATACTCTACAACTCTGCACAAATTTCCTCACATCCTGCTGCAACTGTGGCCAATAATAATTTTCACCAACAATAGTAATGGTCTTATCTCAACCAAAGTGTCCAGCCAATCCTCCACTATGCTTCTCCTTAATCAGGTTCTCTCTTATGGAACTCCTTGGAATGTACAACTGGCTTCCTCTAAACAACATACCATCTTGGATTATGAAATCCAACCATTTTGTCCTGTCCAAAGTAATAGGTTCCAAACAAGCTTTCCGGGCCTCTGCAAAATCTAGATCTTCAGGATACAAACTTTTGAGCTCATTGAATCCAACAACCTCTATCTTCATTTCTGTCAACAAATTTTGCCTTCTACTCAAGGCATCTACAACTCTGTTGGACTTCCCACTCCTGTGCTTCAAAACAAAAGTATAGTTCTACAAAAACTCAACCCATTTTAAATGCCTTTGGTTCAACTTTCCTTGACTATTAAGATATTGCAAAGCCTGATGATCAGTATATAAAACAAACTCTTTTGGCAACAAATAATGTCTCCATTTCTTCAAAGCCTGAACTATTGCATAAAATTCCTGATCATAAACAAAATACTGTTTCTTGGCATCATTAAGCTTCTCACTAAAATAGGCAATGGGCTTACCTTCTTGACTCAAAACAACTCCTATACCACTACCACTAGCATCACAATCTACCTAAAATACCTTATTGAAATCTGGAAGTGCCAAAACAGGTTGTTCTACGGCTTTTTGCTTCAATGTATCAAAGCTCTTGTCTGTTCCTTTAGTCCATCTAAACTCTTTTCTATCCCCTCTCATTGTCTCAGTTAGGGGTGCACAAATGCTACTAAAATTCTTGATAAACTTTCTTTAAAAACTTGCCAAACCATGAAAAGATCTTACCTCCGTTGCACTCCTTGTCATAGGCCATTCAATGATAGCCCTTACTTTTTATGGGTCCATCTTAAGACCTTCCTCTGAGACAATGAATCCCAGGTACACCAACTCCTTCTTTGCAAAACTACATTTCTTTAGATTAATCAACAACTTCTCTTCCCTCAGCTTCTCTAGAACTCTTCTGATATGCATCAGATGCTCATCCCAAGTCTTACTGAAAATTAAAATGTCATCCAAATAAATAATAACAAAACTTCCCAAAAATTCTTTCAGTACCTTGTTCATGAGCCACATGAATGTTCTCAGTGCATTGGTTAGCCCAAATGGCATGACTAACCACTCATACAAACCTTCCTTTGTCTTGAAGGCTGTCTTCCATTCATCTCCTTCTCTGATACGGATCTGGTGATACCCACTCTTCAGGTCAATCTTTGTGACGTACTTGGCTCCACTCAAACAATCCATGATGTCATCCATACTTGGCAATGGAAATCTATACTTGATCATTATCTTATTGATGGATCAAGAGTCTGTACACATCCTCCATTCTCCATCCTTCTTTGGTGCTAGTAATGCAGGTACCACACATGGACTTAGGCTCTCCCTTATCAGTCCCTTCCTCAACAACTTCTGAACTTGTCTGTTCAGCTCTTCATTCTCTGCAAGGGTCATTTTGTGGGATGCCTTATTTGACAAACTGGCTCCTGGTATCAAATCCATTTGATGACTTATTTTCCTTACCGGTGGTAAACCTTCTGGTACATTATCAGAGACAATATCTTGAAATTCTTCCAATAGCTCTGGGACTTTAGCTGGTACATCTTCACATTTCTCTTGACTAATCTTAGGAATCAATGCATAGCAATGACACTCATGCTTCATACCCTCCAAAAATTTTCTACCATCTACCAAGCAAATTCTGGCAGTACTACATACCTTTTCTTCCACCTCCTTCAAGGGCTTCAACTTATGATGAACTCCATCCTTTGTTAGGGAATATGTGTTTGCACGACCATCATGGACAACGCTCCTATCATATGGCCACGGCCTCCTCAATAGCATATGACATGCATCTATCAGTATGATATCACACAGCACCTCATCATGGTAGTCACCAATCTTGAACTTCACTAAACATTGCTTATTGACCAAAGCTCTATGTTCCTTCTACAACCATGCAATCTGATATGGATGTGGATGCTTTCTTCTTGTCAACTTCAACTTGTCAACCATCTCCTCTGAACAAGATTATCAGTGCTTCCACTATCAATAATAATATCACAACACTTACCTTCACATTTGCACCTTGTGCAGAATAAACTCTTCCTCTGATTGGGTTTTTTCTCCTCATTCAGCAAGGTTCTACTGACAACTAGGGTTTCTCCCCTTTCAGCATCTTCAGAATACTCAGAATGTGCATCTTCATCTACATGTGCAACTCGTGCATTACCTTCAGGCCTTCTATTTGTCCTTCCTTGATGTTGCGGACACTCGTATGCTCGATGCCCTTCTTCTCCACATTGGAAACAAGTTCCTCTGAAACCTCCTCTTCCGGGTCCTTGCCCAGGTCTACCTCTTCCTCTTCCTCTTTGCTCACCATTGTTCTAGTCATGAGGGTGGTAGGTGTTATCCCCTCTTTGATTTCAACTAGTGCTAGCTTCTTCACTTTTCTTTTGATCTTCATTACGGCCTCCATAAGGCCTTCCACCAGTCCTTCCACCTTGACCTCTTGCCTTTTGCTTGCTATCAAATCTTTTATTCATCTTCTCTTCCACCTTCAAGGAAAACTAGTATGCATCTTCTATGGTGGTCATTCTGACTAGGCTCAGCTCCTCTTGTATACTCAGCCTCAACCCATTAATGTAATGAGATACCTTCTCCTTGTTGGGCTCTGCATGACCGGTTCTAATAGTAATCTTATAAAATTCTTCTGTATACTCCTTAACAGACTTGTTACCTTGCTTCAGTCCTTGCAGCTTCTTCACAACTCCATCTCATAGTCCATAGGAATGAACTGCTTCTTCAGTTTCTCCACCATCTGATCCAATTTGGTGATCTTTCCTTTTCCTCTTTTGTTCCTCTCTAACTGGACCTCCTTCCACCAAATATTGGCATGGCCCTTCAATTTTGTTTTTGCAAACTTGACCTGATCTAGGTCTTCTACATCTTCATACTCAAAGTATTCCTCCATGTCATTGATCCAATTAATAAGCTGTTCTGGATTCAAATCTCCAGAATATGTAGAAACTTTGATCCTGGGCCTCTTTCCAATATTCGAAATGGCCCTCAATAACCTAACTTCCGCAGGATCTCCTGCAGCTTCTTGTTCTTCCTCAGATAGCTCTTCTTCAGCTTCATCCTCACTTTCTTCTCTTTCTCTTGGATCAAAACCTCTTCGTAGCTCCTCTTGTAATGCATCGATCTACCTTTGCAAGGCTCTAAAACCCTCTTCCATCAAAGCATTCCTCCCAACACGATTTCTTCATGGAGGCATCTTGGTCTCCGCAACAAACCCACAACTTTAGGTCCTGGTGCAAACTGCCTTACGGTCGGCGATCTATCTACACACTCAAGAACCCTTGCTTTGATACCACTTGATGAAGGGGGTAAATCACAAAACACACAACAACAAAAACTGAACAAAAAAAATAGAACTTTCTTTAATTGATCTGGGCAACTTATTACATTACAGAAGTTCAATTACAATCAGAGGATGAATCCTCTACTAGTTGCAACACATTACAACTTTCCCAACCTCAAGACTCTAGAATATTCAGCCTTCTGTAACCCCAAATCAGCTAGGGTTTCTATTTTCCCACTTTTTCTTGACTCTACACTTGCCCCCTTAACTTTTACTACCGCCCAGGGTTCCCAAAAATGGTTATTAATAGCCTTTTTGGCAGCCAACAACCTAATTTTGAAATTTGCATCTCCCTCCAAAAATAGGTAAACTTCTGGGAGCCATAACTTTTGATCCGGGTGTCTGATTGACGAACCGTTTTATGCGTCAAAAGCTCGCAGAGTGCTCTACACACTAAGAACTCACTCTTCTAGTTTTGACCTTTTTGGGCCTGTACAGGGCCATTTAGTGTCTCAAACCTGAGTTTGAATAATTTTTAGGCATTTTTTAGGAAATGGAAACTTTAATATCTTTCAGCTTGCAAATGATCTTTGTGTGATTCCTTCACCAAAGGTCTTATATTTCCATTATGTAACTTCTTGTAAATTTTGACTTCAATCCATGCCCAAATGCAAACTTTCTAAAAATAGCAGGTTACTATTTTTAGCAGTTTGGAAAAACTGAAAGTTCTACATCATTATTCAAGCGATTATGGAACCAAAACCACAAATTTTAAAAAGAAATAGAAAGAACATCAGTAATTTTGAAACACATCTTTTTTTTGGGTGATGCAAGATTGCCCTTACACCACTGGATGCTCTTGCATCACTATCACTCCCAATCTTGATCACATATCCATCCTTACTATCACACCCACTAAATTAGATCAACCTATTGATCCCCTCCCCCTGGTGCATCTCGAGCTTATCGATTGGGATCTGCAGGGAACCCCCAACTAGACATGTTCTAAAATGATGATGCCTACATTGATTACATGGAACTAAGAGACCACCTACTCGCAAGAGATCATAACGCTAGCTTCACCATAGAACTCAATACCATGGCTTATTTCGGAGAGGGTACCAAACCTTCCAGTCACAAAAACATAAAAATAAAAAATGGATTTGATGGTGAAAATTGCTCTATGGCAATGTCAGATCCTAAAAAAGTAAAAATAAAGGACGAATCTGATGGTGAAAACCTCTTTGAGGTGCCAAACAATGGAAGGCTTGACACTCTTCCCAACAACATGTATCAGGAGAAGTCACAAATTGTTGTAGAACCTACAGAACCTGTTGACATTGGCATAGAAGGTAACCCAAAGATCATACACTTTGCCAAGTCTCTATCTCTACCAAAAAAGATGAAATCTGTACCCTTCTTCAAGAAGAAATAGGTCAACTTTGCTTGGTCCTATGTAGATATGCCTGGGTTAGATCTAGACTTGATCTTGCATCATCTACCACTAGATCCTGGAGTTAAACCTATTAAAAAAAACTCAAGAAAATGCATCCACATATCGCATTGCTAGTCAAAGAGGAACTCAAGAAGCTATTGGATGTCAGGTTCATCAGAACAATCGATTACCCAAAGTGGGTATCAAACATTGTACCTATATCAAAACCTGATGGCAGAGTCAGATTATGTAATGATTTCTAAGATCTCAACAAGGCTTGTCACAAAGATGATTTCCCATTACCCAACATTGACATCATCGTAGACTTGACAGCTAGACACACTATTCTCTCTTATGGATGGTTTCTCTGAATACAACCAAATTAGAATAGCGCCAGAGGATCAGCATAAGATGACATTCACTTGTCAATTGGGTACCTTCTATTGGAACGCCATGCCATTTGGGTTGAAGAACACATGAACCACATACCAAAGGGCAATGACTACTATCTTCCACAACATGATGTACATAATAATGGAAGACTATGTGGATGACATCCTTGCCAAGTCACTTACAAGGGAATCTCACTTAGATGTCCTAGAGAAGGTCTTTCAATGGCTGTAACAGTTCAAGGTCTGATTAAATCTAAAAAAGTGTGTGTTTGGGGTCACCTCTGGCAAACTCTTGGGTTTCATAGTATTAGTAAATGGAATTGAGGTTGATTTTGCAAAGGTCAAAGCTATCATGGAGATGCCACCACCAAGGAACATCACCCAACTGTAGTCTTTATAGGGAAAATTACAGGCAATCTGTCAATTTATCTCACAACTGGTGGACAAGTGTCAACCTTTCACTCATCTCTTGCATAAGAACATTCCATTTAGATGGGATGAGAAGTGCAAAGAAGGATTTCACAAACTAAAGGAGTATCTCATGAATCCACCTATCCTGATGCCACCTATCCAAGGCAAGTCACTATATCTTTACATATCTGCTACACCGACAGCTTTGGGAGCCCTTTTAGCACAACAAGACTATGAAGGCAAGGAAAGGGCAATCTACTACATCAATCACACATTGGTGGGGTATGAATTGCAGTATTCTCAAATCAAAATATCATGTCTTATTATGGTTTTTGCTTCCCAAAAACTATGCTATTACATGTTTGCACATTCCATCAAGTTAATTACAAAGATCGATCCACTCAAATACTTGTTAAGGAAAGTAGCTCTAACAGGCCACCTAGCTAAATGGGTAATGCTACTAAGTGAGTATGACATAGAATATGTGAAAAGGAAGGCTATCAAAGGTCAGATCATCACAGATTAGTTGGCAGAAGCACCATTGCAAGATAACACTCCAATGACATTTGAGTTGCCTGATGAATCAATTTTTAGTATCACAACACATTCATGGAAGCTGTACTTTGATGGCTCTTATACAAACCATGGATTGGGGGCAAGAATCTTATTGGTCACTCCTCAAGGTGACACAATACCTAAGTCCTACCATCTAATTTTTCCTTGCACAAACAATATATCAGAGTATGAGGCCTTAGTTATTGGTCTTAAGATGGCAGCAGAGTGGAAAGTGAAAGAGCTACATGTCTATGGAGATTCGCAACTAGTGATCAACCAAGTGAATGATGACTACCAGATGAAAGATGACAAGTTAATACCATACAAGTGTATGGTAGATGACTTTAAAGGATACTTTGTGATAATCTCCTTTGAGCATATTCCTCGCATAGAGAACAAAGCAACAGATGCCATGGCAACCATCACTTCGCTTCTCGATATACCAGAGACTGAGTCACATTTTGAGTTCTTGGTGGATCCACTCATGCAAACAGCTTATGATATCCTTGAAACCTAATCTATTTGCCTCCTCGTTGGATCTGATTCACCCTTGTATGGTAAAATTTACACTTATCTCAAGGATAACACTTTACCAACCGATTTATCCAATAACCAACATTGTACCTTTATCTGCCAAACCTCCCATTATACCATTATTGCTGACACCCTCTATCATCGAGGTCTGGATGGTACTCTACTCAGATGTCTTGAACGTGAAGAATCTCAAACCACCTTATGAGAAGTACACGAAGGAATATGTGGATCACACTCTAGTGGTCCTACTTTAGCTAAAAAACTCATGTGTTTGGGATACTATTGGTTGAAGATGAAGATAGACTCATATCACTTTGTTAAGAAATGCAAGTAGTGTTAGATTCATGGTAACCTCATCCATGCACTAGCTCAGGAACTGTGACCTTTAATGACACCTTGGCCCTTTTGTCAGTGGGGACTCGACCTTGTGGGCAAAATCCACCCTTCATCATCCAACAACCACAAGTTCATCATAACCACCACTAAGTTTTTTACCAAGTGGATCAAAGTTGTCCCACTCACTACTGTTATAGGAAAGCAAATTTCCTCCATCCTAAATTACCTCATTTGTTGATACGGAATTCCCTCATCCATAGTCACGGATAATGGAAGACCCTTAAAAAACCAGGATGTCCAAGAGCTCTGTGACAAATTCCAAATCCAACACCACTTCTCCACCCCATATTATCCACAAGACAACGGTCAGGCAAAGGCATCCAACAAAATAATCTTGAAAATCCTCAAGAAAACTGTCAATGATGCCAGCTATGATTGGCACATGTAATTCAATCCCGCTCTATGGGCCTATCGAACCAACATATGCATTCCCACAGGTGCCACACCATATGCCCTTGTATATGGTTCGAACGCCATTTTGCCCATTGAGGTTGAGTTACCATCTTTGAGGGTGTCATTAAAAGGTCTTATAACTGATGAGGACTATAGAGTTTCCAGACTACAAGAGTTAGAACTGTTGGAGGAGAAACGACAGAATGCTTTCAACCATCTCAAAGCCTACCAACAAAGAATGTCACGAAGCTATAACCATAGAGTCTGTCCAAGGGTATTTAATGTTGGTGATCTAGTGCTCAAAGAGAATCTCTGTAATCAACAGGATTGAGAGAAGAAAGGAAAGTTTGAACCCAACTGGCTTGGTCCTTATGTAACCATTACTGCCTATGGATCAGGAGCGTACCAGTTAGCTACATCGGAAGGTGAGCTGTTTGATGACCCAATCAACAATATGCATCTTCACCAGTTCTATACCTGGAGAACCCCAATGTAAAGGGGGCAAAAAATCAAAAAAATCAAAAAAAAAATGAACAAAAAAATAGCAAAAAAAATCAAAAAATAGAAAAACAACAAAAAAATTGTCCTCTAGTGAAAACTTGGTAAACAGGTGCCTTGGGTAGATACCATGATGAAAACCTAGCAAACAGGCATCATGTGTATTGCAGAAAATGTTGCAATAAAAGAAAAGTAGTGAAGACCTGGCAAACAGGCTCTCTTTGCGATTCAACCGCTTCCTCCATCTTTGGGAAATCATTTCCTTGCATCTATCCTTCCTACCATTATCCATCATCTGGTCATATCCATTTCGCAAGACCACTTAACAATAACCTATCATGGCTTGATACTCTATCAACATTGTTGCCTTACAACCTAAGGTTTATCTAGTATCCTTTCCATAGTGTCATCCTGTCATAGGGTCTGTCGTCAGTATCTTGTCATACCAAACTACGTCGCCTCTACGTCTCCACGTAGGCAAGGCCATCTTGTATCGATGCACCCTCGAGGCTCCTTCCCCATCCATTCCATCCATCCCATCCCTTTGTCCACCCAATTTCCCATCACCTAGGTCTTAGGTCCACAAGGTTCACCCCAAACTACGTTGCCTCTGCGTCGTCACGTAGGCAAGGCCATTTAGCAATGAGCCCCTGAGGCACTAGGTCAATCCCTTAGGGCCCGTTTCTTTATATCCATTGTCAGTTCATCCACAATAAATCAAACCTCTACTTGACTGGGGGCACATCCTTGGCCTAGTTACGAAGTTGGATTCCTGAATGCCACATGTTCTAAGAGGACACCAATAAGGATTGTAATACCTTCCACTAGACACACACGTGTAATAAAGCACGCTTCCAAGTAGAAATTTTGACACAAGACATCAAACCTATCCAAAGCAAAACAAACAAGGGCCTAATCACTCAAAACGATTCTATCTAAATTATGGCAAGAAGACATATTTAATAAAAGCAAGTTTTGTTTTGATTGGTTATCATGTAATAGGATCTTGATTTTTGTTATTATGTCTTTCTATGCTACTCAAGGATGTCAAAGCCTAGAGGAGCTATGATGGGGGCATAATCATTTTCTTTGTCTTCTGTTTGTGGATCAATCTTTCGTAATGTGACGACTTTTGTCTAATGACATGATCAGTAAAAGATCATTGAGGATGTCCTAGGTCTAAACATGAAATAGGGCGATCCTTGTTTGTTGAAATGCAAGAAATACTCAAGTCATCTAGATTCAATTTTGACTAGATGCTTGTATTAACTTGCTATATCAAAATCCATGTAAGGGATACTCAGGTCATCATGGTTTAATTATACGTAGATGCTTGTATTTTCTTACAACATTTTAAAACACAAAAAAGACAAAAAAATGCCTAATGATGAAACGGAGCACTTCAAAATGCTTGCAATATCAAGGTGACAAATATCCGCATCCGTAACGTATCCAATTGCATTTCATATACCATCCGTAAATTAAGCTTTTGTCCACAAGGCCAGTGTATGCAAAACAAAGTAAAAGCATGTGATTCCTTCATTTGTGTTTCTTCTATCAATCAAATTCCTATCATCATTGTGTATTTCTTCAAGTCTCTTCTACATTGATTGAGTACACTTGGACATAACAAAAGCATAGTATCATTAGGCATTTTCATATTAGGTGAGATAGTCATTTTATTGATTAGATGATTTGCATACATATAGGTGCATTAAAACATACATATCACATTTTTACATTTCATATTAGGTGAGATAGTCATTTTATTGATTAGATGATTTGCATACATATAGGTGAATTAAATCATACATATCACATTTTTTGCATTTCATGTTAGGTGAGATAGTCATTTTATTGATTAGATCATTTTTCATACATATAGGTACATTCAAGCATCCATATCCATTGTAACAACATAACATAGATGCATACATAGTATCTCATCAGAAAGCCATCAAAAACATGGTTGTTAGTTATCATCTCATACCATGTTATTCGCATAACAAGTGTTGCATATTAGATATCATAAGCATTTACATTGCATATAAACATAGCAAATAGAATGCATATGTAATCATTGCATAATGATAAAAAAATGCATGTAGGACATCATAAACTGCATCATCATATATAAACACAATACGTAAAAGTGTCCATCACAAATAGAGTGCATCCATAATCATTGCATAATGAAAAAAAATGCATGTAGTCCATCATAACTGCATCATATATAAACATAAAACATAAAAATGTCCAAGTGTACAATATCAGTCCATCATCCATGAGTCAAGTCACAAGGGGTGTATACATACATCAAAATAATAATAATACATGTCTCAGTAGCTATGCAAAATACAAGTAATATCTACATAATCTGGCTACCCATGAGCCATCAAAAAATGTATGTACAAAAGCTAAAATCTATCCAGAGTCTTAGCTAACCCTGTTGTCACGAGATGCTGCTCCTAGCAGTGCTCTCTCCCTCTCCTCTACCTCAGCCTATCCTAGAATGCTGTGGACCCATGGTTGAAGCTACCAACTGTGAACTGCCTACCCTCCACGAGGAAATAGCCACTGACTGGCTCCTATAGCTTGGTGCCCTCTGATCTACTGGCACTACCTCGTGATATAGCCCTCTGTAATACTATGTCTGTGCTCAAGCTGAGGCCAGCTCTCCCATCACCTATCTAACCCGGGACTGGGCATGTGTCACCTATGTAACAAGAAATGTTGTAGCTATGTCGGTACCTAGGGCAGCTATGGCTGCATCCCTCTCTGCTATTAGTGCTTGCACCTTGGCCAATGCTACATCTCTCTCTCCAATCAAAACATGTACTCTTGCCTGTGCAACATCCCACTCTATAGTGATGCTGGCAATAACCCCTACATATCCATCTCTCTGAGCCTCCGTGGCTCTCAACTGTTCTCTCAGCCATCTAACCTGGTCTCATACTACATCACCTTGCACCTGTTGTTGCAAGTTAGGTTGATCAAGTGCCTGCAGTACCTGTGGGGCAACTGCTTGCTGTACTACTGACCGAACCACCACCTAATGTGCCACATGTTGTGCCTCCTGTTGGGGTGGGGCATGTCCCACCCTCTATCGCTATCTCAGCCAGTTGTCACCTCCATTGTCTCCTCCATCTCCTTGACCTCCCCCTCCACCATCTCCACCTCTCCTCCTCTGCCTCCTCTTCCGTCGACCTCCATCATCCTCCTCCTCTGACTCAACCTACTCTAAGTGAGGAGCTAACTCTCCCGGTCCCAAATACCTAGGGAATGGGTGCACTGCAAACTAATCCTTGTAGTCCCACGTCATCCCTACGTCAACTATCTCCCTCCTCATTGGCCACACCTGATAAGGAATCTGAAGAATATTTATCCTAGCCCCCTCATAGGAAGCCACAGGTCCCCATCTCTGCCACTTTACAAAAGTCCTCGCAAAAAGGGCCTACCCCTGTGGCATACCCTGCACCTGCCCAAACTGTTGGAGGACAGGACTGAGTATCTGCCTCTCCAGTATATACAGAGTCCGCCCAATCAACCACTGCATTTGAAACACCTAAGGTAGCTCATTGGCCTCATTGTCCCATACCTCACACTCTATGTAAGGTCACCACACAACTGCATCCACATTATCTAATTGATGTCGCCAGTAGTCCAACTTCCCCAGCCTGTGCTGAGAAAGTACCCCAAAGTATCCATAAGAGTATGGCTCATCCCTCTGCTTGTGAAATGTACGAATGGGCCGTGTCACTGCAATGTGCTCCCAAGCCCAGAACTACAACAATGAAACACCTGTAGAAAGACTAGAGGCTACATGGTAAACAACCTGATGCATCTCATGATAAAGGTGACCTAGTACATAGACACCCCAAGCAAAATGAGTACCCTCAGTCAACATCCTCTCTAAGGTCTGACCCCAGCCAACTACAAATCCATTTGATCTCTGATTGGGGCATATAATACCTATGATCAAGCCTGCTACAATACCTAGGAAGTAGTCATAATAGTCATACATGTCCTGCCAGCTAATCTTTGATCCCCATATCTTAGGATCGTCAAAAACCCTCCTGCACTTAGCTAGCCTAGCGTCATGCTGCAGGTCATACTCTACCTGCTCCCTACTATAGGTAAGTGTAAGATCCTATAGACATCCTCCAAAGTAATAGCGATCTCACCGGTAGGGAGGTGAAATGTCCCATCCTCACTATGGAAGCACTCCACTAGGGCAGTCAACAAACTGAGGTTTACATGAACCTCGGGCATGAAGCAAACATAGTATAATCCAATCGCATTGAGCACTAGGTGATCTACCTCTATCAGCATGTGTCGTCACCGCATTGTAATAGGGAACTACTCCCGAGACATGAGAACGTCAAAAATATCCTCCTGCAATCAATAATGCAATGCATCAACCATAACCATATCAATGCAAAACCTTCTCAACTATCAAACCTATCAACATCACTTAACATATCAAATTGATCAAACCAAGCATATCATCTCTTGTCTAGATTCTATCAATCTCAGAGATTGCTTATTGATTGTCAGATCGATCAAGATGCCAATCGAGTCAATTTCTCTAAGTAACTGACTATCCTAAGCAAATGTGTCATTCTAGGTGGCATTTGCGTAGTATCAGAGCAAATGCACAGTTTCACAACACATGCGTAGCTAAACACCTTAAAAGCACAACATTGCAACAAATGCGCAGCTCTGCACTACACATGCATAGAACTAACATATGTGCAACGTATCAACCTAAATGTGTAGAATCCTAACAAATGCACAGAAACATAGAACAATTATGCAGTAATTACACATGCGCAGCAAGATGACCTATATGTGTTGAACTAAAACAAATGCACGGTTCTGGGGCACAAATGCGCCGAACCGCCGAGTTGCGCAATCATCACATAACTTTCACATACATTTATTACACTCATAAATGCACCTATCCTAAATTTTTTGACATGTACATATCGGGGATCCTGCCTTTGTTGCCTGTCTAAATTGCTGAACCTGCTCGAAATGATGCTCCTCATGTGGAAATTCCATCTCTCTGCTGACTGCTCTAGCTCCTGTGCTCTACAAAAGCTCCAACTATCTCTCACAAAATGACAAGTGTGCAAATGACTAGGATTGTGGACCCAGCTTCTATATATAGACATGCAACCCTAGCTAGCTATGTGGCAACCCTACCTATTCTCCGTACCCTTTTTCCTCCACTTTCTCAAGCTGTAACCTATTTTCTTCACCCTAACCTAACTGTTCAACCTTCTTCATTGTGAGATTGTCCATCTCACGCCTTCAATTTTTTCTTGCCGTCCAATTTCCTAAGGGGGCATCCTAGCATCATACAAACCTATACCAGGGAAAAACTGGGGCATGTATCATTATCAGAAGTTTTCTTTGAGGCAATGTTGTAAACTGCATTGCATCAAAGAGGGGCAAAATGTATACACCTACAAATGACACGACTCTACCTAAATAAATATTTTAAATATTTATTTCATTCTTTCCTCTATCAATAAATAAATAAATCAATTTATTTATTTATTTGATTCACATTCCTCCACCAAAATTAAATAAAACCATTTATTTAATTAAATCCTCTAAATTCTTCTAAAATCATTCTAAATTAAATAATACCAAATTATTTAATTAATTCTTCTCATTCTCTATATTTAAATAAATCCAAATATTTATTTGAATTATCTATTTCCTCCAAAATTGAATTAATACCAAAAGCAATTCAATTAATCCACGTGCATGTGTAATTAAATATTTCTAATATTTAATTAGCTAATATTCCCTCACACACATGTCCTATTTCTCCTCTAGTCAAGATTAGTTAACTCATTAATCAAAATAGTTAACTAATTAGTCATCTGAGTTCACTAATCAATCATCTTAGTTAACTCCCCAATCAATTTCACTTATCTCTCCAATCAATTCTGTTAACGGATCAATCATCTTAGTTAACTCTTCAATCTATTCTGTTAACTCCTCTGATGCATGAAAGAGCAAGACACTTGTCCTCTCCCTATTTGCGCACATCCTCTCAAGTTTCCTCAACCATTGATCTTCTTATTCATTCTACACCATTGATCTTCTCTCTCACAAATCTATAAATACAACCCTATTCCTCTGTTTAATCCATCCAAGCTTTTATAATCTTACTCTATAGGAATCATAGCACACCTTTGACACCAAATCCCCATAGCTTGAGATCACCATTATCATTGTATTTGAAGATCCTCTTCATTTCAAACCTATCAATAGCCATTCTCCTTTGTCATCTTGGAAAGAAGCAAGGAAGTGCACCTTCTGAGGGCTCCATTCACAAACGAGATCAATTGAGATAGGCGACCAATGGAAGTCACCGAATAAAAAGGTTTGCAAGGTATTGTTTCTTTGTGTTTGATCTTGTTTGTTCTAATTTCATTGAGATTATTGGATTATTGATAGTTTAATACTATTAACCACATTTTATGATAAGAATATCTAGTTTGGTAGCAGTTAGGTATAGTAGTCCTCCAATCATTGATCTATATTTGCTCTAATCCACCTTAGGGGATTCATCATTTTTCTTCAGCTTATAACCAGTTGTCATGGGGGGTACAAACTAGTTTAGAATCTTCCATTCCAAAATTCTTCAACATTTCCTTGACATACTTTGTTTGTAAAATGAAAATGCCCTTATCTGTCTGATTAATTTGCAGCCCAAGGAAAAAGTTCATCTCTCCACACATTAACATCTCAAATTCTTTTTTCATTTCATTTGCAAAGTCCTTTCACATACCATCATTTCCACTGAAGATTATGTCATCCACATAGACCTCAACAATCAAGATTTGATCTTTGCTTACCTCAAGATGTACAAATTACTATCTACAGACCCTTTACTAAATCCCTACTACAACAAATATATGTCTAACCTTGCATACCAAGCTCTGGGAGCTTGCTTCAATCCATACAATGCCTTCTTCAATCTACATATGATATCTAGTTTGTTTGACAACTGAAATCCATCTGGTTGCTCTATGTATACTTCCTCTTCCAACTCACCATTTAGAAAAGTAGATTTCACATCTATTTGATATACCTTGAAATCCTTGTGTTGCATAAGCTAGAAATAGTCTAATAACCTCCATTCTTGCTACCGAGGAAAAAAATTCCTCATAGTCTATTCCTTCCACTTATGAGTACCTCTTACACACAAGTCTTGCCTTGTTCCTTACCACTTCTCCATTCTCATTCAACTTATTCCTCTATACCCACTTAGTTCCAATCACATTCTTATTCTCTAGTCTTGAGACAAGTTCCTAAGTCTGATTCTTCTCAATCTACATTAGTTCTTCTTTCATAGCCTTAATCCAATACTCATCCTTGCATGCCTCAACCACTATTTTAGGTTCAACTTTGGAAAGTAAACATAGATTTACTTATTCTTTAGTAGCTTTGCTTCTTGTCAATACATCTTTCCTCTTATCACCAATGATCTGATCTCAATTCAGTGTGATGCCTCTACACATATTTAGGAGTTTCAGGAACTTTTTCCAAAGGTTCTTGTTTTTCAACTTATACTTCTATTTTGGAGCTTTTGTTCTTCAACCTATACTTCTTTTTCTTTAGTTTCTTCTTTTTCTCCACAAGAATATTCATATGATTCATATCGATTAATCTCTAAAAACTTTTGTATATCTTCATCAACCTTAACATTAGCACTTTCAATGATCTTTCTTAGCCTCTTATTATAGCAACAGTAATCTTTGCTTTTGTTAGAGTATCCAAGGAAAATACATTCATCACATCTTGCATCAAACTTTCCTAGTTCTTCATCTCTTCTTATATAACATTTGCTTCCAAAAAATTTGAAATATTTAGCAGTGGGAATCCTTCCATACCATAGCTCATAGGGAGTCTTTGTGTCATTTGCTTTCACCTGTACTTTGTTTTGTATGTAGACGGCAGTATGAATTGCTTCTCTCCAGTAGACTTCTGGTAGATTTGCTTCCTTTATCATTGTCCTTATATCTTCTTGAATAGTCATGTTCTTCCTTTCAACAACTCCATTCTGTTGAGGAGTTCTAGGTGTAGATAGATGCCTCTTTATCCCATGATTCTCACAAAACATGTTAAACTCATTAGAAGTAAACTCTCCACCTCTGTCATACATCAAACATTTGATTTTCATATCCAATTCATTTTAAACCATTGCTTTAAAAGTTTTAAACTTATCTAGGGCTTCTAAGTTTTCCTTAAGAAAAGTGATCCAAGTCATTCTAGAGCAATCATCAATAAATAGCATGAAATATTTGTCACCTTGCAAAATCCTTACTCTCGTAGGACCACATAGGTCTATATGCACCAACTCCAATAGTCTGGTAGATGACTGATCCTTGCTTTTGAAGCTTCTTGTTTTGTTTCCAAACTGACATTCCTTACAGACAATAGTAATAGGCTTTATTAACTTTGGTAGATCTCTCATAGCTTGGATTGAACTTTGTTGCAAGTATGTGCCTACTCGGTGTTGTCATTGATGTCAACATATCAGTGTTGTCATTAGTGTCAATTGTGCTCTTATTTTGATGCTTGATTGTAATGCGTTAGATGCTATGTAAGTATTGGAGATCCAGATATTGAGGATATTGAGAAAAATTGCTCCTCTGGTGGAAATAGTGTGTTGCAGAGTTTCTTGTGTATTGCAGAAGAACAGTCCAGTAGATTGCTTCGCATTTCCTGAAAGATGAATATCTTTGTTTGCAGATTAGAAGGTATTTAGAGGCACATCTAAAGATGCTATATTCTGAGTTTGAGCCTCTGGTATGAAGAATTGAGTTATGTTCACTAGAGTGAAAACAACTTTTTCTGTATGTTTGGCAGTGACAGGGAGAAAGTATTATGCTCCGCATTCCTCTGCATTGAATTATTTTTTTTACGGTTCTAGAGTTAAGTTTGAGATGATGTTATGTGCCTTCAACTCCCATGGTTCTGTATTTGGTGGTCTACAAGCGATCTTTTCATTATGACAGTGGTTGGCAGTGTTGGTCATGTGCTTCAGTCTAAAGAATCTTCTCAACAGAGTGGTTAAAGGTTATGTGGTTGTTCTTGGTGATTACAATGTGCTTGTGGATGACTTACGATCATGTTCCTACCTTTGGATTGGTTTGCAAAGAGAAGTTTGGATCATGAAAGAAGAATGTTCTTAGAATACCTAGTGTTAACTCCAGTCTTGATCGACTTGGTTGTTTTCACTATTTGCATAGATGCATTGAAGATTGTAGAAGTGTGTTGTGGCGTGGAGGATTGTGTTTGAGTCCCAGCTAAGGCATGGCGTGTTCATCATACTTCTCTACATCTTTCCTTAGCTAAATTTTGTAATAGGTATAGACCTATTTCTGTGTATGTTTTGTAATGTTGACCTTGGAGATTATTCCAACAGTTGATGAATGTAATGCCGACCTTGATGTACATTCTAAGGTTGATGAATTGTTAAAGACTTGTAATATAGTTGAGAAAAAGAATGCACTTGTCAAATATGTGAAGATAAGTGAGAAGTAGAGCAAAGCAGAGGAGAAGTAGTGTGGTTCAATGGAACTGAACTCAAGCATAGAGTAGATGCTATTAAATTAGTTCACAAATCCATGGTAGTGAGCCACCCCTTAGTAGTGAGCCGATCTATTCAGTGAGCATTTTTGGGTAGTGAGAACTATAGGCAGTGAGCCTCTGATTTTAGGTATTGTTATAACTTATATATCTTTGTGGGCTAACACCCACCATGGTTTTTCCCTTATAGGGTTTCCAACATAAAAAATCTGGTGTCCCATGTGTTGAATATGTGATTGTGATTAAGTTTATGGTTTCATGCTTTCATGGTTGAATCTGATTATCAATGATTAAGTAGTTGATGTTTTAACAGTCATAAAGTATTAAGTTTTTTGTGACAACTGATTCACCCCCCTCTCAATTGTCCTGTGTATTTCAACAATTGGTATTAGAGCTAAGTTCCTCGGTGGTAAGCTTAACAACTTGAGGTAGATCCAGGTTGTCTTATAAGGAGGCTTTGCAGTTTGATGGGATGAATTATGCAACTTGGAAGATTCACATGAAAATCCATCTACTTTGTATTGGTTATAAATTATGGCAAGCGACACAAACTGATTATACCATGCCAAAGAATGGTCTGACAATTGAAGATGAAATCAAAGAATATGAGATAAATATAAAAGCCAAAGATGCTCTATTGAGTGCATTGACTGACTCTGATTTGATAAAGGTAATGGATTACGAGTCTTCTAAAGAAGTCTAGGATAAGCTGAGTAATTTGTATGAAGGAGATGAATTTGTAAAGAGTGCCAAATTGTAGGGACTGAAAGCCAAATATCAAGGTCTTAAGATGGGAGAAGATGAAAACATAACATCCTTCATGCAAAAGGTTGATGAACTTGTTACTGGAATCAAAGGTATGTGAGGAGCTATTGATGAAATTGAAGTTGTGATGAAAATTCTTAGGTCATTACCTAAATCCTATGCTCACAAGGTAGCTGCAATTGAAGAAATAATGACTGTGAAAAAGATTAATAAGGATCAGTTGCTTGGTAAGATTACTACTTTTGAAATGAGAGTGTTTGGTGATGCTCTACCAAAAGTAGAAACTACTTTCAAAGCCAGTACCTTAGAGAAGATCTCTAGAGAAGAAAATTCAAGGTGGAACCTGATGATGAGCTTGATGAAATTGAAGCCAACTTTGTTGACAGACTGCAAAGAGGTTATGGTAAGTTCAAAGGCAAATTACCTTTCAAATGTTTCTCATGTGGTAAAGTTGGTCATTATGCTTCTAAGTGTCCAGAAAGAATGGAAAGAAATAGAAAAAGATTTGAAAGTAGACCTAGGATCCCAAAGAAATGTTATTATGTTAGAGATCTTGATGATGAAGGTGTGACAGATGATGAATCTGATGATGCTAGTACTAGTGCAAATGAATGCTTGTTCATTGCTATTAAAACAAAACCTGCGTCTACTAATCCTACCAGGTGTGTGAAGGAAGAAAAACTAATGGAAGAAAGTGCCTTGGCTGTTCAGGTTGAGAAAGATAAGGATGAATGGGTTATTGACAGTGGATGCTCACATCACATGACTGGTGACAAAAGTAAGTTTGCAAGTTTGGAAAAGTATGATGGTGGACTGGTTAGGTTTGGAGAAGATACAACTGGTAAGATTTGTGGAAGAGGATCTATTTCTTTCGATGGAAAGCACAATACTGATGATGTTCTATATGTGAAGGGTTTAAAGTATAACCTTCTGAGTGTTGGTCTGATGTGTGAAAAAGGTTATGATATGAGATTCAAGGACAATGGGTGTAAGATCACGGAAAGCTCTGGAACAATAATTGCTACTAGTAAGAAGACCAGAAGTAATGTCTATCATTTGAAAGGAACTAATGATTATTGTTTGTTGTCTTAGACTGATGAGAGTTGGTTGTGGCATAGCAGGATGTATCATATCAATTTTGACAACTTAGTGAAGATAAGTTCTACATAGGCTGTAAGAGATTTGCCCAAATTTGTGAAGCCTGCCAATATCATTTGCAAGGACTGTCAATTTGGGAAACAAACAAGAACAAGTTTCAAAAGAAAAGAACAGTTCTCTGACAGATTACTGGAACTAGTGCATACAGATCTATGTGGTCCCACAAGAATAAGAAGTCTGCAAGGAGATAGGTATTTTATGTTGCTTATTGATGATTACTCCAGAATAATTTGGGTCACTTTTCTAAAGGATAAATCAAAAGCCCTAGATAAGTTCAAAGCTTTCAAGGCAATGGTTGAGAATGAGTTGGATTTGAGAATCAAATGCTTAAGGTCTGATAGAGGAGGTGAGTTCACATCAAATGAATTCAATATTTTCTGTGAAGAACAAGGGATAAAGAGATAATTGTCTGCTCCTAGGACTCCTCAGTAGAATGGAGTTGTTGAAAGAAGAGGTTTCTAGGACTATGTTGAAGGAAGCTGACCTACCGGAAGCGTACTAGAGAGAAACCATACATACTGCTATGTACATCCTAAATAGGATTCAAGTAAAAGGTAACAGTGCTAAAAATCCCTATGAATTGTGGTTTGGACAAGCTCCTACAGTGAGGTATTTCAAAGTTTTTGGTAGCAAGTGTTATATCAGAAGAGAAGAAGATCTAGGCAAGTTTGATGCTAAGTGTGATGAAGGAATTTTCCTTTGATACTCTACCAAAAGCAAGGCCTACCGATGCTACAATAAGAGATTGAAGATCGTTGAAAGTGCTAATGTGAAGGTTGATGAAGATAAGGGAAGAATATCATATCTGAGTGGTTATGAATCAGATGAACCTGCTGCCATAACAAATGAAGAAAAAGTTGACCAAGAAGATAGTCAAGATGAAGAAGAGAGGGCTCTAGAAAGTACTGCTAAGACTCCCAGGTATGTAAGAATTAATCATTTTGAAGATCAAATTATAGGGGACAAGACAAAAGGAGCATTGACAAGAAAAAGAGCTGCAGAAGAACAGGTGAATCTCTGTTTGCTTTCAAAAGTTGAACCTAAAACCATGAATGAAGCCTATGCTTATGAGAATTAGGTAAAAGTTATGGAAGAGGAGCTGACTCAAATAGAAAAGAATCAAACTTGGGAATTGGTTCCCAGACCTGCTGACAAGAATGTGATTGGCACCAAATGGGTTTCTAAAAACAAGATAAATGAGAATGGGGAAGTAGTAAGGAACAAGGCAAGATCAATATGCAAAGTACATTCTTAGGTTAAAGGGATAGATTTTGAGGAGACCTATGCTCCCATGGCAAGAATTGAAGCAATCAGAATGTTTTTGGCATTTGTAGCATTCAAAGATTTCAAAGTGTATCAGATGGATTTTAAGTCTGCATTCCTGAATGGTGAACTGGAAGAAGAGGTCTACATTGATCAACCAGAAGGATTTCAACTATCTAAACAAGGTGATATGGTGTGCAGATTGAAGAAGGCCTTGTATGGACTAAAACAAGCTCCCATAGCTTGGTATGCACGGTTGGACAAAAATTTATTGCAATTAAGGTTCAATAAAGGCACATTATCAACATAAAATGGTATTGCAATGAAGGTATGTGCATGAAGATTGTAGGTGAAATGCAAAATGAGTTTGAGATGTCTATGTTTGGTGAAATGAATTTCTTTTTGGGTCTGCAAATTAATCAATCAGATAAAGGAATCTTCATATCTCAGTCTAAGTATGTGAAAGAGTTGTTGAAAAAGTTTGGGATGGAAGACTCTAAACTAGTAGGTACTCCTATGGTGACTAGTTGCAAGTTGAAGAAACTGGATGAATCACCTAAGGCTAATAAAAAAGGTACAGATCTATGACTGGAGGATTACTTTATCTAACACAAACCAGACCTGACATAATGCATGTAGTTTGCCTTGTGGCAAGATTTTAGGCAGATCCAAGAGAGTCACATGTGATGGCAGTAAAGAGAATCTTGAGGTATTTAAAAGGCACACCAGATCATGGCTTATGGTATCCAGAGGATAATGATTTCACTCTTAGTGCTTATACATATGTTGATTGGCAAGGGGATGTTGATGATAGAAAAAGTAAAAGTGGAGGTGCTTTCTTTTTGGGAAATAGATTGGTTTCATGGCTGAGCAAGAAGCAAGATTCAATCTCTTTATCAACAGTAAAAGAAGAGTATATTGCAACAGCATGTTGTTGTTCTCAAGTGTTATGGATGAAGCAGACATTAAAGGACATAAGAATTGTGCATGAAGATCCAGTTGCAATTTTTTGTGATAACTATAAACATTTCAAAGAATCCAGTGATGCACTCAAGAACAAAGCATATATCTATAAGGCATCACTTTCTAAGGGAAAATGTGATAGAGAATGAAGTTAAGTTAGAATATGTGTCCACAAAGGATTAGATTGCAGATATTTTCACTAAGCCTCTGCTTAAGGATACTTTTGAGTATCTCAGGGAAAAATTAGGGGTCATTACCCCTCTATCTCTAAACTAAGATGCAAAGGAATACATCAGTCCAGTGGTGCCCAAAGATTCATTCTTTGATCTGGATTGATGTTCTTAGAGCTACTTCTCAGGAGGAGTAGCTGAATGATGACAAAAGAGTTGATAGAAAAAGTTTAATTTGATTAGAGTAGCAGAGTGCAAGTATGCGCCCTTTGCCATTAATGTCAAAGGGAGAGAGAAATCATGTGAAAAACTTAGAAAAGAAAAGAGTGCAGATGTGTAAAGAGAAAGGGGGAGAATTGTGTCTTGATGGTCTTTACAGTTTTTCACATCATATGTTGCCATCAATGACAAAGGGGGAGATTGTTGCAAGTATGTGCCTACCCGGTGTTGTCATTAGTGTCAATGGTGCTCTAGTTGTGATGCTTGATTGTAATTTGTTAGATGCTATGTAAGTATTGGAGATCTAGATATTGAGGATATTGAGAAAATTTGCTCCTCTGGTGGAAATAGTGTGTTGCAGAGTTTCTTGTGTATTGCAGAAGAACAGTCCAGTAAATTGCTTTGCATTTCCTAAAAGATGAATATCTTTGTCTACGGATTGGAAGGTATTTAGAGGAACATATAAAGATGCTATGTTTCGAGTTTGAGCCTCCAGTATGAAGAATTGAGTGAGTTATGTTCACCAGAGTGAAAACAACTTTTTCTGTATGTTTGGCAGTGATAGGGAGAAAGTATTATGTTCTGCATTCCTCCGCATTGAATTAATTTTGTCTGCGGTTCTAGAGTTAAGTTTGAGATGATGTTATGTGCTTTCAACTCCCATGGTTCATGATTTGGTGGCCCACAAGTGATCTTTTCATTATGACAATGGCTGGTAGTGTTGGTTATGTGCTCCGGTCTGAAGAATCTTCTCAATAGAGTAGTTAAAGGTTGTGCGGTTGTTCTTGGTGATTACAATGTTCTTGTGGATGACTCCTGATCATGTTCCTACCTTTGGATTGGTCTGCAAAGAGAAGTTTGGATTGTGAAAGAAGAATGTTCTTAGAAGACCTAATGTTAACTCTAGTCTTGACCAACTTGGTTGTTTTCACTATTTGCAAAGATGCATTAAAGATTGTAGAAGCCTATTTTGACATGGAGGATTGTGTTTGAGTCCCAGCTAAGGCATGGCATGTTCATCATACTTCTCTACATCTTTCCTTAGCTAAATTTTTTAATAGGTCTAGACCCATTTCTGTATGTTTTGTAATGCCAACCTTGGAGATTGTTCCAATGGTTGATGAATGTAATGCCGACCTTGATGTACATTCCAAGGTTGATAAATTGTATAAAGAATTGTAATGTAGTTGAGAAACAAATGCACTTGTGAAAGATGTGAAGATAAGTGTGAAGTAGAGCATAGTAGAGGAGAAGTATTGCGCTTCAATGGAATTGAACTCAAGCATAGAGTAGATGCTATTAAATTAGTTCACAAATCCTTGGAAGTGAGCCACCCTTGGCAGTGAGTCGATCTTTGCAATGAGCATTTTTGGGTAGTGAGCCCCGTAGGTAGTGAGCCTCTAATTTTTGGCATTGTTATAACTTATATATCTCTATAGGCTAACACCCACTGTGGTTTTTCCCTTATAAGGTTTTCCACGTAAAAAATCTAGTGTCCCATGTGTTGAATATGTGATTGTGATTAAGTTTATGGTTTTATGCTTTCATGGTTGAATCTGATTATCAGTGATTAAGTAGTTGATGTTTTAATAGTCATAAAGTATTAAGTTTTTGTGACAACTAATTCACCCCCCTCTCAGTTGTCCTGTGTATTTTAACAAACTTATCCTTACCAGGCTATCAAAGTTGATGTGAAACAATCTCCTATGCCATAGCCAACTCTCACTTATCTGCGTCATAAGGCAATAACTAACACCACCTATCATGTCTCATTTTTATGGACCATACAATTATTCTAGATTAGCGAACATTTACTATAGTTATTTTACTTTGAGTAAGTTCCACGTGTGTAAAGGTAATTATCATGAAGTTATATTTGCGTAAATTGGAAAGTTGATTTAAAATGATTATAATGTTTTGCTTCAACTATGTTTTGGGAACTAATCTATTGACGTCGAGTTGAGTGTGAATGAATGTCGGTACTCGTCGAAGACGAGAACATGGTTGAGGTAGAGGTGTTCTAGCCACTTGGAAAGAATTGTTTGGGATGGTTAACCCTGATGTACTCACACACTCACGTAGTATCATATTGCATTATTATGAATGATTTATTATGCATTATTGTGTGGATAATAAATGTGATTGATGGTTAGATACTAAGAAAATATGGTGGTTTTAATTGTTATAAAAATCCTTTTCGAATGCATGATTTAATTGTAGATATTAAAAGTTCTTTCGATTATATTAGATGGTGTATTTTAATTCAAATGGTGAATATATATATATATATATATATATATATATATATATATCTGTGTGTGTGTGTGGTTATATTTTATATTAATTAATACTAAATAATAAATGTTCTTATTTATATAAATATTGATGTTTAGAAGACAATATCTAAATTAGATTTAAACAATAATATTTAAATTGCAATAGATATATATATTATTTTATTATTTTAAACACTTCTTGATTGATTTAAAGTAATTGTGTTTTATTAAAAATAGTTAAATTATATTAATAACACTATTATATTTAGAATATTAAATAAAGAATTTAAAAATTAAGTTACTGTCATGCATGCGACAAAAATCCAATAAGTTTTGCTTTTATTTATTTAAATTCTAATTAAATAGAGGATTGGAGAGCTTTTCTAAATTAAAAACTCATGCAAACTAAAACAAATCTTAAGTTGTTAAAAAGCAAAGCCATAAATCTAAATCTGTACACCAAAAATATGAAATGTTTGGGGAATAAAACAAGGAGGCTGAACAGAGAAAAAGCACCACGATTTTTCTACAGCAAAGAAGAAGTTTGTGGATTTTGGAAAAATGATAGGGACAACAAAAGGGTAGCGACGTGGGAGAGAGGATCAACCCCTTGAGCAAGTGAAACTATCCGGGTATTTTTCTTTTTATGTATACAATCTTTTAATGATTGTTTATGGCTGCTTAAACATAGAAAATTGGCCTCTGTTATGATTCATTGTGGTTTGTATTTGACCTAAGATGACCTGTAGCGCTGGCTTTTGTGTCTCTATTATCGCTGATATCCATCTTTTTCTAGGCCTTGTGGTCAATCTGTTATTTTCCTCACTTGCAAAATAGGTTCTTGAAAATTGTATTTTTATTCTTGAATCCTTGAAATAATTCTAGGCATACGTTTTATACTCTTCATGAGTGCTAGAGAGTTAATCAACCTGTCTCCCATCTCATTCATGTCGCCAATCTTCTTAACTACAATGTAGATTTTGGTTCGGCACATTGTTCATTATTTATCTGGTTCTAATAAATGAATCAACCTTCTTTCTTGTTCTTACTCTCTTATTCCCTGATAAGTGGATCGACCATTTTACTGGCCATTATCTTAAACTTGTGAACTAAAATATTAAATAAATTCCTAGTTGCTGATAAACTTACTCTCTGACAGACTTAAATTTGATAAATGTATCTTCTTGTTTTGTTGTTAAAAACTAGTCTCTTATTAGAAATCAACCTCTTCTTAGATGATCAAATAATTGTGCAAGAACTCTTATACTTGGAGGATGATTAAATGGGATTCCTATAGCTGATCTTTCCCTCTATTGTTTTGTTGTTCTAAGCTCCATTTTAAATCACTGTCATGAGTAACAATAAGTCTGTTATGTATTCTGTTATTTTGTTTTGTTTTCTTTACTCTGCTACAGTTCCTGTTGCAACTATGTTTAATGATTTTAATGTTACTTCATACTTGTTTAATTACTGTCACAAGTTAGACAGTAACTTCCTTGTAAAATCAGACCTTTCTATAGTTCCTGTTGCAGGTGCAACAGTACCTATTTATGACCTTCTGCAATTCCTGTCACCAGTGCGACAGTAAGCCTGTTAATGAGTTTTCTCAGCTTACTGTCACAATTGTGATAGTAAAACTATTAAATTATTTAGAAAACCTGTTAATTTTTGAATATTTGAATGAATAGATTATATATTAAAATTATATTTCTTTATATGTTAGTGTGATGAAGCAAATTCTAAGATATAAATATCATTGTCTTATTAAAACTTCTTGAACAGAATTGATATACTTGATTCGAATGATTTATAAAACTTATTATAATATGAATATTGAATGGAGTAGTTCCTATCATAAATGTGATAGTAAGATTATTGAGTGACTTAGAAATAATTATCATGTTATGAACCTTTGAGTGAATTGTGGACTTGGTAACTAAATCAATTTTAGTAGTTTATAAGATGCATTTTGTGTAAAATCAATTGATAAGTTACTTGTTTGAAAAGTGTGTTTTCGTGATTAATGTTTTGGAAAGGGATTAGAGATGGTTATAGGTGATTTTGATTGATTGATTGATTTAATTGTTTATTGACTTATTTATTTATTTATTGGGGAAGGAAAGTAGATTTTTATCTAGGAATGTGTTTGGGTTACTTTTGGGCTAGGATGTTGAATGTGGATTACCAGAGATGGCTTTTGCTCTTTTCAGGAATTGAACCAATAACTATTTGATTTAAAGGTTTAGATCTAAATGAACTATCATTGAAAAAGATGAATATTATATCTAGCAAATTTTATTGATGGATTGATATATATCTCTGTCACATGCTGTTGTGAGACAATCTCCATTTCATTATTTAAAATTGCACATTAAGACATCAGGTTGCATCAAGTGTTCCCTCCTGCCAGTTGTTTCCAGGTAGCTAGACATTTCATACAGGGCTGGGTTTCCTTCATTTCATGAAGGGATCCGGGGAAGTGTAATTGCTTCATGGTTGGGTGGAAAAGTGCTTGAGCCATGTTCTCGTCTCTCGGCTTGTAGGAGAACCACTTGGTTCGTGGCAATTGATGAGCATATTGATTTGTTTATTTATTCTTGTTGTACATGATTATTGTAACTTGTAATTGGATGTATTATGGCATGATTACCAAAGGACTTTGTATATTATTTTATAGTGATTTCACCTAGATTGGGCACAAGATTTGTGTAAGATTTAATGACTTTTATTGATTTATATTTATGAGATTATCTTTTTACTTGTGATATTGTAATTAAGTGGATTAATTACACCTTTTTATCTTTTATATTGTAATTAAGCGAATTAATTGCATCATTTTACTTTTGTTACTTATGATTTTGTAATTTAAATGGATTATTTACTTTATTTACTTTTCTGATGATTTGAGGGCTTTTACACCACCTTTGAGATGATAAACATTTCCACTTGTCTTCTTTCCAGCAACAATTACTGTTCTGGAGCATTTTTTGATCTGACATCCATCATTCTGAAACATAAGATTGTAACCCTTGCTACACATCTATCCAACACTCAAGAGATTATGCTTTAAACCTTTGACATAAAGTACATCATCAATGTTATGCTTTCCATCAAAATTGATTGAACTTTTTCCACAAATCTTAGTAGCTTCATCACCACCAAACCTAACTACTCCACCACCAAATTTTTCAAGTTTAATAAACTTACTCTTATCACCTGTCATATGATTTGAGCATCCACTATCAATGATCTAGTCATCCCTTTCACTTCTAGCATGAAAAGCAAATATTATAGTGCTTTTAGGGTTAATACATGCATCTGGATTCTTTTCCTTCACACAACTTCTAGAGTCAGTAGAACTAGTTTCATCTCTTATGGAAATAAATAAGCATTCATCATCATTATCATCCTTAAAGTTAGATTCATCATTAGAAATACATGCATAGTAATTTTTCTTAAGCATCCTTCCTCTATTTTGCTTATTCTTAATTCTCAAAGCTCTATCTGGACATCTTGAAGCATAATGACCTACTTTTCCACAACTGAAACATTTAAAAGGCAACTTACCAGTACCCTTTTTCATCCTTCTCACAAAGTTAGCTTCCACTTCATCAAAGTCTTTTAGTTTTGATTCAAAAGTCTTCTTTATTTTACCAGCTTTAAAAGTAGACTCATCTTTTATAGTTCCACTAGCAGTTACTGTGCCAAGCAACTGATCTTTGGTGAATTTACTCAAGTTTTGTAATTGTTCAATAGAAAAAACCTTATGACTATAAGATTTAGGAAGAATTCTTAGTACCCTCAATATTACTTCTTGATCATCTATATTTTGTTGCAAATATGTGCCTAAGCAGTGTTGTCATTGATGTCAACATATTCTTGTTGTCATTGGTGTCAATTGTGCCTCATTTTGTTGCCTGTTCAGGAGACTGGAATGTTGAGGATATTGAGAAAATTAATGAAGACTTAAGGTTCGTGGACCTTATGGCTATATAGAGGATTGTTAGAGGCTACTCCAGTCAAGAATTGAGAAGTCTGCATGAATATTTGAAGAAGTTATGGCCATCTGAATAGAACTGGATCTTGTAGTATTCAGAAGAGACAGAGTGACAGTAAGTTGGTCTGGATTGCTCCACAATGAAATATTATAATCTGCAAATCTGAAGACATGTTTGGGAAGTTAGTGTGTATCATCAACTCCAGTGGTTCATGGTTTGGAGGTCCACAAGCCATCCTTCTAGTTTGACAGTCATGGCAGATATTGTTCTTGAGGTTACTGAGGAAGATACAAATGATTCTGGTAATTTGGTTTAGAGTGGATGATATTAGTGAGTTTAATATTCTTGTGGAAGTCTTTGGATTATGTGGCTACTATGTTGGAGGTCTGCATTGGAGTTTGACCTTGTTATTGAAGATTTCCTCTTTGAAGTTGTTGTTCTTCCCAGCCTTGGCCAATCGGATGTTCCTAGCATGTTGTAGATGATCTAAAGATCATTTTATGAAGCATGGCATGTTAGTAGAGGAAGATTCAAGTCTCAACTATGATTGGATGACAGTGTAAAGATCCACGTTAAGTTTGGCTGACCTTGTTGATCATTTCAAGATTGATGAAGTTTATAACTACTTGTTGAAGAATTGTTAAACATCATCCTTGAGAAAAACAAATTAAATCTAAATAAAGGATTAGAAGCAGAGCAGAGAAGAAAAGGAGTGAGAGAAGTATAGAGTATGAAGGTAGTAAAGAAGAATTTGGGGCAAAGCAGGAGTTTTTGAGCATTCATTGAAACTGAACTAGGCATGAAGCAGATGATATTTCTCAGTTAATTCTTTCTATTATAAATAAACTCTGTAGGCAGTGAGCCTCTTTTTTGAGTAGTGAGCTCTGGGTAGTGCACCTAAAGGCATGTGCCTTCTATTTTTCTAAAGTACTTTTAACAGGGTACAAATCTTTGTGGGTTAACCCCCACCGTGGTTTTTCCCTTAACTGGATTTCCATGTCAAAATCTTGGTGTCAAGTATCTTGATTATGTTTCTGCTCATATGTTGTTGATCTATGCTTTAATGTTTACATCATTAATCTGGTAGTAAGATAATAAAGAATGTTAAAAGCAGAAAAAGTTTATATTGTGTGACAACTGATTCACCCCCCCTCTCAGTTGTCTGGTCTAATTCCAACATATTTCCACCAAGTCCCTTGATGCCATTAATAACTTCATCCACCTTTTGTAAGTAGCTTGTAATGTTTTCATCTTCAAACATACGCATGGTCTCAAAAGTGAACTTCAAATTCTATATTTTAGCCTGTTTAACCTTCATCTCCTTCATAGACACTTTCCAACCTTTTCCAAATCTCATTAGCAGTTTTCAAATTCACAACTTTCACCAACTCAGAATTAGTAAGTCCACTTAAGAGAGCATGTTTTGCCTTACCATCTATTTCAGCATCTTTGATTTCATCTTTAGTATTTACACCTTTCTCAAGTATAATGTAATTGGATTTGACGCATTTCCAGACCTCATAACCAAGAGAAATTAGAAAGGCTTCCATCCTTACCTTCCAAAGTGCATAGTCTAATCCATCAAACAAGGGAATATCCTTCTTGTGCACCATGTTGGATTTGCCTCAAGCTATTAAGATTTCTTCAAAGGAACCTTGCTTTGATACCAATTGTTGAAGGCACAAGACAACTGAGAGGGGGGGTGAATTAGTTGTATCAAAAAATTCAAATCCTCATAAACATAATCACATCCACATTGGTTCACTTAAACCCTTAATCTGTTATGAAGTTTAAACATGAAAAGCAGATAACATAAACTTAAAAAAATCAACACCATTCACAAAAAAACACTAGATTTTTATGTGGAAAACCCTAAAAGGGAAAAATCATGGTGAGAATTATCTCACAATATAATGTAGTAACAACACTGAATTACAAAGGCTCACTGCCATAGAGAGAATGCTCACTGCAGGGGACTCACTGTCCAAGTGGACTCACTACCCATTGTAAAAGAAAGAAGGAAGAAAAGAATGGCTCATTGCCAGACTTTGAAATGATATAGTTGCATCTAACTTATGCATGAAGTTTAGTTCCAATGAAGCTCATTATACACCACAACATACACAACATCTTCACAGTATCACCAAAAATTGTAGCCACCTTCTGCTCACTGCATCTGGTAGCCTAACACATGAAAGTCCTTGCTATCATGATCAAATTTGTATCACAACATCATATCTTGATTCGTACACATGCATCCATGAATCCTTAACACTTATTTATACTATCATTACCTTTGAAACAATCTTCAAGGTTGGCAACACAATCTCCAAGGTCGAAAAACACACAATATTTGAATTAGGTCTGGATCTAAACATTCCACAGCACAAGGGAATGAAGGAAAACCACTATATTCCTTAGCTTGAACCTAAATCTATCTAGGTATGCTACACAACACACATAATCATCAAATCAACTCCTTAATTAGTGCAAACATTCAAGGTCGGCCAAATAGTGTAAACATAAGGAATTCTTGATCACATGCTTCCATGATCACAACCATAACTTGCAAACCATACCCAAGGCTTTAACACAATCTAGAAACATCCACAAACATCTTGAAGTCACCTAGAAACCAATAAATTCAGCCACAATAACTTTAACCTGAACACAACACTGTCGAACTCTGCCACACAATAAATTGCTTTCTGAAGCACCAAATCACAAACTTTTTGGAAGGAAGATAGGTGAGATCCTTATGAACACATATCTAGAACTTAAACACCTAAAACCTTTCTACAGAGGAATGCAGAGCAAAATACTTTCTCCTAGACACTTTTACACAACTCGGAAACACTATCAAATACTCTTCTCAAACTGGTGAATATAACTTTCACTACACAGCAATCTAGAGCACCAAATTATGGATTTAGCATCTTCAAACACTTCTTGACAACATATCCAAACCACACACTCATATCTCCAACACAAAAGAAATGTAGAGAAAAAAATCGAACAACACTATGTAAGTCAGTAGACTTCTTCAATTCACTGTTTCCAGTATTAATCAAAATTTCTCAAAAGCACTTGCAAACTCAGCAACAAGAACACTCTACTAACATCATTAGCACCTCTACAAGGCATTCAAATCACTTTAACACAACAACTTAATCAAACAACAACAGCTAAATCAAAAGACATAATTGACACCAATGACAACAAAAGCATGTTGACATCAATAATAACACCGATTAGCACATACTTGCAACACCAAGAACATCCACAAAGTTGAATTACACAAAATGAAGAGCCCAATATCATACAATGAGTCAAAATGTGGAACATACAAAAGTATAATAAAGGCCTTGCGTTTAAAGGCATGGATAAAGATGTGAGAAGGCATGAGTATGTCTGACTAACCCTTCAAAAGTGAGACACATGTAAGCACACTTGGGACAAGTGTGAGGACACATGTAGAGTCCACATGAGGTGAGACAAAAGTATAAATAACCTCTAAGTGAACTTGAGTGTATTATGAATAGGTCATCTAGGTAAAAGTAAACTAGTTAGCTAAAATACTTTTTCACACTAATAGTTTTGGTGTGGTACAATCCATGATATGAAAGAGAAAACTTCCAAAAACATGTAATCCAATAAGTTCCATTACTTCATCAAGTTTATTTGTACATGAAGAATTCTCATATTCCTTGGTGAATTATGGTGGAGCATCAAACAACATTTTCCACAAACCCTTAGATTGTAATAGTTGCTTCATCTTCATTTCCATCTATGATAGTTATGTGGAGTTTGAAGTTCAAAAACCTTACTTTCAACAATAAGGGCATCAATCACAAATGAAATTAATGAAACAAAAAAGAGACAATGGGCACTTAAAAATCATGCCTTGCAAGTGACCCCCCAAAAATAATACTATATCAAAATCAAATACTTCTAGCATAAAATGATTTTAGCACTTTATATTTAGTACATGTATAGTTGCCACTTGCAAAAATGAAAAGTGGTCTTGATCTCAATGATTTAATAGTCAAAATAAAACTACAATATTAAAATTATAATTCTAGATAAAAATCAAAATGAATCAACATCACTTTTGTGAAGTACACAAAAAATCATGCACTTTCAAAAAATAGCACTCAGAAGGAACCCATGTAAGCCTAAACAAAGCCTTAGAAGGTACCAAAATGGGAACTATGGAGCAACTCCTATGATAATATGTAAATTATAGAAAATATATACATTAAGATTAGAAAATACCTACACTACTACAAAGTACATGGAAAAATATCCCAAAAGAAAAATGTCTTAAAAGAGGAGCTCGTGTGGCTAGGAATGGAGCATTTGAAGTTCAAGAGAAAAATGGATAACTCCAACTGTGAAGGGGTTTAAGTTGGGAGGAAAAACCTATTGATATCACACTAACAACATGGATAAATTTAGTACGTTGAAGCTACCAAATATACTGAATTTTGACAAATGTCAAGGAGATCACCAAAATTAGTAGAGGCTGCTAAATGTGGAAGGCCACCAAACTTATACTAAGATTCCTACTAATGTTAGAAAAGGATACCAGATATAACTAAAATCTTTGAAAAGTTAGGGTACTATCAGATTAGTAGGGTCACTAAAGTAGGCATGCTTGCTAAAACAATTTGTTAACTTTGGAGGCCTATAGTTGGAGGGCCATGTACGATGGATCATATGAGGATTGAGCACTAATTTAATGGAACCCACATAAGGCTAGGGCTATGAAGAAATACTCTCCATGGCTTATGAGAATCCTATAGATCTAAAAGGTCATACCTTAGGAGTATAGTTGCATTTCAGAATAAGCTACAAGCCTAAAAATCCATGTAGACACTTTTTCTAAGTGGTGCAACTATTATCATAGGGGTTTGAGCCCTTTGGATTGCCTCATGGATTCTTTAGAACTATAGATAATGAAAAATAAAGATCTACCAAGTACATGGTACAAGCTAATCTAAATATATGGAATGTATAGGTCAAAAAATAAATCCATAGAAAATTAAAACATAGACATTTGTAGATAGTAATGCCAATACAATTATACCTATGCAGAATATTATTTTTATGTGGTATGAAAATGATGCAGGTGATCACTGAGAATATACCAATTATGCAAATATATTTTATAGATAATATTTCCTATGACTAGGGTCTAAACATTTCCTTAAAGGCCCAGGCCAACTGCTTAGATTTTGATGAAATGATAGCCATCTCTAGGGTTTCAATCCTTTTGTATGTAATGATGGGGTTAGTTTTGACCTAAAATTCCCAAAAAAATCAACTACCAACAAAAATATAGATAACTCATAAATGAAAATACTCATCGATTTGGATTTTGATGTTTGATTTGGATGCAACAAAAGAAAAAAATGACTTTTCTCGATGCTCTAGATCTATGGTGAACTTTTATTTTCTCCACCAATCACCTAAAACTACTTACAAATAAAATGTGTCAAACCCCAAAAAAGAAACACTCCAAGGATTTGATCTCTCTCTCTCTCTCAACCATTTTGATTCTCCATATCATTAAAGGATGCAAGAGATGGGAACACTTAGTTTCAAGAAAGCACAAAATTGTGATTTTAGATCTTCTCAGAATGGACTAAATTTAGGAAAAAATCTAGCTCAAATACTTGTTGATGTAGTTTTTGGCACACCAAATTACCCACAAGTTGTGAAGCCTTGGGGTGGAACAACAAAGGTTCCCCGATTTGGAAGGTGGCTAGCCTCAAGAATCTTTCGTACATAAATTATTATCTTTACTAGAATCTCCTAGTTAAAGAGCCCTTTGGCTAGTTTGTTCAAGGGGCTATAATGGATATTAAAATTATTCACATGAAAAGAGACTGACTTAGTGAAATTAAATACTATTAGCTATCACAAGATTTCAATTCCTTTTAAACTATAAAGAAGATAAATAGTCATATACATGCATAACATAATTTTATTGCCTTTTATGATTTAAAATTTATCATTACAATCCTACACTAACACTAGTAATACAGAAATAGAAAAGAGACATGGTTAAGAAAAGAAAGGTGAATCCAAACTTATCTTCTATCCTTCCATACATCATTGCATAAATAGATGAAAATAGTTTAATAAATAGTCTCCACCAAATCCTTTATCAACAATCCCAACGCAAGATGGTGTGAGCTCTAAAGGAAAATAACAAGAAAAAGGTTGCTGAATTAATTTGATGCACAAACTAGTGTTTGACCACATAGAACAATCCACAATTAGCAAAGCAACAATAGTTTAAACACATGTTGCTTTGATTGACATCAAGTGAATTAAATACATAGAAATACTAGGAAGAAAATAAATTTAGAATTCAGAAATAAGAATGTGAAAATCCACAAAGAGTCAAGCAATTTTATATCTTGTATTCATAATCAGTTTATGAATGTCCACCAAAATGAAACAAAAGAAAAAATTCTATCTTCCAAATCCCCAAAGGTTATACCTCCGATGGGAATAAAAAAATGGAACCCCTAACAAAGATCTTTTCTAACTATTTATAATACACCCCAAAACTTGGGAGTACGAAGAGTCATTCCCACCAAGAGTCACATAATAAATATGAAGAGTCACTTTAACCACCCATTAATATTTCAAATATTAGAATATTTTACAATAAAATACACAACGCATTACACTTTTCAAATGAAACATCAATTTGTCTTTGATAAAAATTGTCTTTGTTGATATGCTTGAAACTTGCTAATTATGCTTTCTACTAACATTACATTAGTACCATCAAAAATCACAAATCTGACATTTGCTTGAACAAAAAAATTTATAATAAGATCATGTACCTACTTGTAATCAATCACTTTATTTTCAAAATATTTACAAGAAACCCACATATGCATCAATTTGGAGATAGAAGAAGAATCAAAATTTCCACTACTAGGTGATTCTACTTTTAACACTTCTTCAAACTATGTATTTACATCCTGCACTATCCTTCAATTATTTTTTCCCATCATATAAATTACATCTTATTTTTCCAGCAAAAACATTGATCTCCTTTATTGTACATTTGATGAAACTTTACCAAGGTTTTATGTATAAATACTCTTTTTCCATCTATAATACCCTCACTGATCAAAATTTGAGGATCTATTATAGCTATCTCTACAAGAAATGGAAGATTAGAATTAAGATCATTTAATTCCTGATCAATATAGTCATCAATTATTTTCATCGAATCTTCTTGATCCATGAATCTCTAACATTCATCTACCATTAACTCTATAATTTTTTATCCTAGTGTTAACAATTTACTACTCCAATTTCTTGTAGAGGTGACAATTGTTGGAGTAGGTATGTTGTACACCTTGCATAACATAGATATTATTTTATTAAATGTAAAATAAATATTTATTTGCAGTGCATCATGTGATGTGTTTAGCCACATTAGATATTTATTTGGGCACCACTTGTAATCATTGTATGTAACATTGGGTTAATTACTTTATTTGTAATTATTTGGTTATTTGGGAAAACTTAGTACCAATAATCAAATGTGAGGTCAATAGTTTTGTACCCTCATGGTTTTGGGGAAAATGGTATTACAATACCACATGTTGTATTTGTGTGAGATTATTTATATAAAAGAAAACACACGGGTAGTTGTAGAGGTTGGTTGTTTAGCTTGTTGGCTGGGTTGTAGCTTCTCTTGCAGGTTGGTTGTGTGAGGGTTTGAAGCATGGCATGAGATGTATGGTTACATGCTTATTCACATGGAGTGAAGGTAGAGAGAGATTGATGTTTCAGAGGTGATATCTGCATATGTATTTGTTGTTTATTACTAAATAGTACATGAGAGATGCATGCTTTTGGAAGCTGGGTTTTTCCCTCTATGTGGGTTTTCCCAGGGTATATCTTGTGTCACCATTGATGATATGATTGTCTATTTCTTTTGCATGTGGATTTCTAGTTTGATGCACATTAAATCTCTTATTGGGTTATGAGGAATTAGTCTTTATGGCTACATATTTCAAATATTTGGTATCAGAGCGTGGTTGTCATGATTTGGGAGGAAATCCGTGTTTGATAACCCTAGCTATGAGTGGATTTTTTGTGTATAGTGGAATCCATGGCTTTGTAGGAAGGAATGAAGACATTTTCAGGGTCACAAGGTTGTTTGTAGACTTGGGTTGTTGTAGATCTAGGGTTTGATGGAAATTTGGTTGGCGGGTTTTTGATTTGGGCTCTTTCTATGGAGGGTTTTGGAAGTCATCTTTTGCAGGAAGTCTCCTAGGCAAAAACAGACCCTACCATTGGATTTAGGAGGTTTCATAGGTGAAGAAAACATATCATTTGTCATATTTTGGCCAATGTGACCTGAGGCAAAAAATTTTGGCCCCCCAGGTCGATGGTACGACTGTACGACCGTCGCAAGTACCACTGTGAAAAAAAATTAATATGTTTTTCTTGTGCAATGATAATTTTTGCTATAGTTGAGAAAAAAATAAAGTTCTTAAACTATAGGCAAAGATTAAAAATATTAAAAAAATAAATTCAGGGGGGTAGGGGTCTGCAAACCCCCATACCCCTTGCTTCAACCAATAGGGTTCGATGGTACCACAAGGTACCACCAAATGGGGTGTCAGCCCCGCTGGTGGCCTGACGGCCACTATCAGCATCCCTGTTGGTCACCGGTAGGGTGTTGTGGCCTATGGGCCTTAGGCCCCCAATCACGGGCCCTTGGTCCGGTGGGGCTAGTGATAGCCCCCGACGGGGTTAAAAATCCTTTATTAAATATTTAAAACATAAAAACATTTCAACGAAAAATGAAACCATATTTAAACTGTTTAAAATACATTTTAGAATCCGCAACCACCTCGCTACTAGAGTGTCACCCCGGCACCGCCGGCACACCACCGCCACTAGCAGGTTGCCAGCAGACCACCCATCTACCACTAGAGAGCCACTAGGACTTGGCCTATAAGCTTAATTATGTAGATTGTTTCAAGAGGCATAACCTTCACCCAAGATGTCAAAATTTCAACTTCTTATAGTCTATAGAAAGCTCTTTCTATGTACTACATGGTGGTGATAGAGATATTTCTAGATTTTGCCATTTTGACTAGTTTTTTCTAGTTGAAATCCAGATGTGAGTTTTGAGCTTTGACTGGGCATAACAAGTGCATATGGAGTCAAATTTTGGATTTCTTATAGGCGTTGGAAAGGTATTTTTGAGAACTACGTAGTAGAGCAGCTTTGGAGGTGATATTCTAAGGTTTGTTCAATTTGTATCAGTTTGAGCTCATTTTGGTCCCTTTGACTTTTGGTTCTTTTGTGAGTTGATGGTAAATTGAATCTGGGATGATTTGGTGTTTGAGTCATTGTAGAATTATAGGTCTATCTCTGATTATCCCTTTTTGACAACATCATACATTTATTGTTGAGTTTGCATGTTGCATTGTGAGATCTATAGGTTGTGTAGTGTTGTAGGTTGTCTATGCTTACAAGTTGCATTTATGGCTTGGATGTGGGTTGTCTATGCCCATAGATGTTCCAGTGTTGATGTAGATTCTGATTTGTGGTTTGGTTTAGTCACATGTTACATTGGTTTTCTTGTTATTATGAGATTCAGAGAGAGATGGTATTACCTGATACAGTCATGATATGGGACCTATGTTTGTTGACTATATGGTACAGTTGTGTGAGACTTGATTGGAGTTTGGTGTAGGTACATTGGGTGCTGATCATGGTGTCATGGATGTTCCTTATTTGGTTGGGATTTTGGCATGACATGATTGTTATACATGTGTAGTTTTGGTGGTGTTGGATTGATGTTTAGTTTACAAGTTTTGATCATCTTCTTGGTTTGAAGATTATGGTTTACTCAACCTTTTGGGAGATGTTGTCGTAATAGTGGATTCTTTGATTGTGTTGGGGCCATGGATGATCTTCATGTAGGATATGGTTATCACGATGTCATGGATAGCTTGGTTGCATCTTTCATTGAGAGCTTTTGACAGTGATGGTTGAAATTTATGATGTTTCCTTGTATATCTTGGTATCACGGTTCAGTGGGAGCTTTGGTAGGATATGGTTATCTTCATGTGATTTGGAGATGTTGACATCTGGGCACCATGGAGGACTCTTGGAGTCTTTGGTTGAGGTGTTAGTTATGGTTTTCCAGTTTTGATAGGTGATCCTTTCTTACAAGATGGTTAGTATTGTGTCTTGGTTTACTCTTTATTGCACATTAGAGTGTTGGCATGATATAGGTGCTCTTTAGAGCAAGATATGTTCTTATGAGACATAGATCTTCCTTTGAGGAGACGAGTAGATCATGATGTCATGATGTGTTCCTAGGTTATGCATATGTGCAGTGGGATCTTTGACTATGATCTTGATGGTTCTCTTGGTATTGGGTACATTGGTCATGTGCTTGGGAGCTTCATGATGGTGCGGTTTTGTATTTGGAGTTTAGCATGGATTGATCATGGACGTACTCATGGATACTTGGAGACTTAGGTGAGGCTTGAGTTCTCTTGGGATTAGAGACATGTGTTGAGATGGTTACTCTTTGATGAGGATTTTAGTAGCAATACCGAGGAGCCTACACCTTGGTTGGATGTGAGTTTGACATGGACATGTTGAGGAGGTTGTTCTTGGAGAGAGCCTTTGAGGCTTGGTGCATCCTAGAGGAGCAATCTCATTCCCACTCTTGGTCCACTTGGTGGTGAATGATTTGATAGGTATGCCCACCTGATTTTCAAATGCATTTTTTATTTGTATCATATCTTCTCATGCTTGAGTCTTGAGATATGGATTATGGTTGTGAGGACTTATTTGAGGAGTAGATGCATGGATATGATTATTTATCTCATTATGTTTGATCCTAATTTGTTATGAGATCATTGTTTGTAATGGAGATGGTTAGTGGCTTTGGGCTTATTCCTATTTTGGGATGGTTATGAGTTTGATCTACCTTTGGTTTGAGAGGCTTGCATCTTGATTTGTTGGATGTTAAAGAGGCTTCTTGTTTTTGGGTTGTAAAGGAGATGATACTTTCCATAGCTATAGAACATTAGTGTGGATAGAAGGACATGGTTATAATTTGTAGGTTCTCTCGTGATTGGTCTTATGCTTCTTCCTAGATATTTATGTTCACATGACATTGGAGTTGAGATGTGTATAGGGATTTTGAGTCTCTTTGACTTCTTTCTCTTATGATGTGGAGGATTCGGGAGAGATATGGACTTGAGGAGAGTTATGTTACTGCTCTTTAGTTTGCATATTTTGCATAACTATGTGTGTGTTCCTTGACACTATGTGATAGAGGATTTTGCCACATCTTCTATGTGCGTGCTATTAGTGGATCTTTGGATGCCTTGATCTATTTTCAAATTTGACATTTACTCATGCAGTGGGAGTTTCAGGATGTATATGATTCCTTTGTTGGATGTTCTCATTATGCTGCAGTATGGAGGGTCTTGAGGTTTTTTATCACATGCTTTATGTTGTTACCTTGGAGGACTTCTTTATGCAGGATTGAGTGTATATAGGGACTTGTTATCAATGTGATTCAAGTTGGATATGTTGATGGCATAAGGTCTACTTGTTATCTTTTGTATACCTTGGTTTGGAGGTATGGTTAGTTGATGTATTAGCAACTAGTTGTGGTTGCTATTTCAGCTATGGTGATTGATTCTTGTCATCTACTCGAGCCTATTTTTTACCACTGGATTTAGTGCTTGTGTTTGGATATTAGTTGATGTAGGTTTCTTTCTTCTATGTGACAGTTTAGTGTGGCATCTCTTTGGAGGATCTTATCCTTCATGGTTTGGCTAGATGGAGGATGAAGGAATTCTTGTTTGAGATGGTGGACACATTGATTATTGTTGCAGGTATCTTGGAGCACATGGATGGTTATATGGTACATGTTGGGCATATGGATGGTTTCCCTTGATGTTTTGAGTTTACATGTGTTGAATATTGAGAGGGGGGGTGAATCAGTATTCCTAAAAACTACTTATTTACTTGTTGATTAATCCAATTTCAAAACTTAATAATATGAAAGTAGAATAAACATAAGTACAACAACCATAAATACATAACACATAGACACTAGGATTTTTACGTGGAAAACCCAAAAAGGGAAAAACCATGGTTAGTGTTAGCTCACAATATATTATGATAGAAAATCAGATTACATAAGGCTCACTACCATGGGGCTTACTACCCAAAGAAATGGTCACAGCAGGTGGACTCACTGTCCAAGTGGACTCACTGTCCACTGAGAAAGAAGAATAGAAGAGAGAAGAAAATTGGCTCACTGCCAGTGGTGAACTATTACAAATGCATCTACCATATGTTGAATTACAGTTCCATTGAAGGTTCAATACACAGACTCAAAAGTCTTCATTATTTACGCTCTACTTTTCTACTCTGCTACATATACTCTATTTTCTACCCTTATTGTCTTTTTCTACTCTGCAAACTCCTTTAAATCATGCACATATCAAATTTGCACTACATTCCAGCACATCCATGCCTCCAATATTGAAATCCATCAAATATATATATCCGTAATAAGATTCATCTTATAATCAAGTCAGCCAGCTAAATATGAAGCATGTATACAAGTGTTATACCTTGTCGGCTTGATCTTGTGCACAAACAAAAATGGGGACCCAAACAATCATACAATAATCTTCATATAGGTTGGCACCAATCATTCAACCACTTAGATTGATTGTTCAAACAATATATTTTCTCCGCATAAAGATCTAACATGCTTGTCGGCTTGTCCCTTAAGAACACGCTTGACCAATTCATCTGTCACATCATAACTCTCACTGTGAACTATATGAGACTCAAAGATTCATAACCAACATTCATTCTGGACTTCTTATTATACCTTCAGAACCACAGGACAAAATATGAAACAGCGGAGGAATGCGGACCCTTTTTATCTGGTATTGTGTACTATTTCTATTCAACTAGACTTAGCTATTTCACAATATGACTTTTGGAGGAAGTCAGGACTTGAACATTGGAACAATTGATCACTGGGTAGCTATGAGTAACATACCTGAACTATATATAATGATCTTCAACTGTGAAGGCATACTGACACAAACACTGTCATTTACACTATATAATGCATACTGCCCATACTTAGCCATTTATCCTTCCAGAGTAAAGTCTATTTTCCATGCCAGTGGAATCTCCTTTCTTTGTTGCCATCAATGACAACATTTAATTAATCATCAGAGCAGTGTCTCTTGCCAACAATCTCCCCCTTTGGCATTGATGGCAACACTTAGTGAAAAGTGCTTGTATGCTCCCCCTTATTGTATGCACTCTGGTTTTCTACTCCCCCTTAGATGTTTGCCCATTTTTTAGTGGTTTTCTTCTCGCCCTTTGACATCAATGGAAAAGGTGTATGTACAAGGGTCAAAATTGTGTCAAAACTACAAAACTGTCATACTCTACCGCATATGTACAAGCACAATCTTCAACTTAATTACTTGTAGGTGACAAAATATCCTTGTAACAATCTTTAATTGTCTAATCTCTTCATCCCATCGTTTCTTAGCTCATTCCAAAATTTGGATGCCTTCTACATGTTTGGAGGTGTATCAATTAATGCTTTTGCTTTCAAGGCTTCTTCTGCAAGATTATTCATTAAATCTATTTGGGGACTTATCAATCCTCTCAATTGACACATTCTATTTTTCATTTGGTCCCTCTTAGTTATTAGATCACCTAAATCATTGTAAATTTTGATAACTTGCATCTCTTTGCTACTTATTGACTCAACTACTAGGTCAAATGACCTAGAGATACTTGTCAACTATAGTTTTAGATCCTTGATCATTTCTCCTAACTCCTCTGTCGCTTCTAGCCATGATACACAAAATTTGTATATGTCATAGGCTTCTTTGATGGCACTCTGTATATCTTTTATTCCAATGTCCAATAGAGTTTTATCATTTTTTAACATGGACTTCAACTTAGCTAATCTTTTCTCATCAAACTCTTTCTTTACTTTTGTTTCTACAGACTTTTCAAAAGATTCAAAATGTATACTTATAGAGTTTATGAGTCCCTTTAGTTGATTTATTGAAGACCTTGAGGTGTCCTTTTGATATGACGGCATCAACTTCTCCAAAATGCTAGATGCCTCACTAATCAGTTCACTGTCATCTATGTATGACTTCAAAATTTCTTCCTATGCCTTTGCTTGCACAATTGATACTAATTTAAATTTATGTATAGGGGACATTGAGTTCAAGTTTATTGGTCCCTATAAAAACTTGGGCTCATCCAAGACTTGTTTTTCTCTTTCCAATAATTCCTTGACAGCCTCTACAATGTCTCTTGCTATATCAGAGACTTCTTCTTCTTGGTTTTTCTCTAGAGGATCTAAGTCCATGGCATCATTTGCATCATTCTTTTGTTTCAATGCAGAGTTATCTTCAACTTGTTCCTCTTCTTGATCCTCATCTTTGTTTTTTTCCTCAATCTTTTCCTTGTTTGTTTGGTCTTTAGTTTGTTGTTCTAAAGGATTACATATTTTGGATTGATCCTTAGCAGTAGTATCCAAATCAGTAGTAGGAACTTGATCATATTTCTCCTTAGCCTCTTCATCACTTCTGTCCAATCTTTGATCCATGTTCTCCTTAGGAATGAATGTATCAACTTCAACATTTGTTTTTGCTTTATCATATATAGTTAGAAGATGATGATCCCTTAACACTCTCAAAGTGATTTCCTCAGTATCCTTCACTACTTTCTCAATGTCATCTGACATGAGAGTGTTCATCCTTTTCTTTGTTCTGAACTCTTTGCTAAGCACTTTTGAATTTTTTGTTTTGTCTTCAAGAGTGATCTCTAGACATAACATTATCAGTATGTCTTCTCTGAGTTCGATATCCTTTATCATAACAGTCTCTTTCCTTGTAGACATGCCAAGGTGTTTGGCACATCAGTGATAATCTCAATGAGGGACTTATTGTAAATGCACAAGTATTTGACAATAGCATTCTCAAAGATCATTTTATTTGCATCATTGTATTCATCATCGAATTTGGCAATGGGTGTTAGATTGCCATCAATTGTGATAGCCCTTAAAACTTCCTCTAAGCTCATTGTAGCTTGGTCTTCTACAGGTACTGCAATTTTAGCTTTCTTTCTTTCTTTACTCTTACCGGATGTCTTCCCTTTAGTGGCACCAAAGGGTTTGCCTTGCTGAGAACTGATGGGTGATGCACTCCGTTCCTTTATCTTCTTTAATTCTTTAGCTGATTTTGTTTCCTCATCATCAACTAGATCAACACTGACATACACTCTTTGACCTTTGGTCTTCTTCCTCTTGCCTGTTTTCTCTTCTACAGTTGTTGTGGAGGGAATACTAGAGGATTTAGATGTTGTTCCCAAGGAACTAGCACTTCTTGTTCTTCTTTTTGGTGCAGCAAGTGCCTCTTGTTGCACCTCTTGAACTTGTGGAGCTTTATTAGCTTCCTTTTCTTTCTCATCTTTTTCTTTAGCTACTCTTTCTGCTTGTTTCTTTTCTCTTGTTTCTCTGACTTGTTCTTTGGTAAAACCCTTTTTCAGAGCATAATATTCTACTATCTTCTGGTCCTTCTTTGAAATCTCAAGTTTTCTTACTTCCACATGGGTTTTTACAGACATCTCCTCATAAGTGCCAAATCTTTCTTACTTGGGATCTCTCAATTTGCTTAACATATGTTGGGCATAATTTTCCAATATTTCTCCATCCACTTCATATTCCATTGGCATAACCCATATTGTTCTAGGCTCAACGACCTCCATCAAGCATTGATCATTTGTTACAATGAAGCTTATGGTGTCCTTGTATTTATCAACAACTGATCTAGGGATCCTTTCCCTGGATTGCATTAATCTTTGGAATTTTTTGAAATAGCCCCATAGGGCTGAGTTTTGTGTATCAATATTTCCTATTCTACTCAACTAATTTCTAATCTATACTACAATAAGTTTGTCTCCAGTCCAAAGAAGATTCTTCATGCCTAGTAACTCTTGCATAAAATATAAGAATAAGCACATAATTAACATACCAAACTTGAAGGGATATTTGTTTTCTTTTGTCTTCTTCAGGTTGTCCATTAACTATTGTTGGAGCAGTTCACACAGGTCATACTCTGCATCTTCCTTAACCATTTGATAGGTAGTATATATGGCAGTACCAGAGATAGAGTTCTCATGGTTTGTGAAGTAGACCCTGTAGCCGATCACCATGGAAGCAAACCTAATTGCATGATCTTCCATGTCATTAATAGTCAATGCCCTTTTATCAAATTTGGATCTGGTGACTTTTGTCACTGTATCATTTTTCATAGCCTTTAATATAGGTACTATATCAGTAAAGTTTAGTCATGTGACTTCCCTTATGGCATCGTTAGTGATCTTGAATGTAGAGTTAAGCCACATAAATTCATCATGAATTCAGCTTAAGACATACCAAACCCATTCATCTTCTGCAAAGACTAGAAAATCTATATACTAAATGATTTTCTTATCCTCCAATGCCTTGTATTCTTCTTTCAGGTCAAATGTATCACCGCTTAGATGTTTTAGATATAGGTATGTGACTTGACTATTTTTGTGTTCCTCTAGGCCAACATGAATATAAGCCCTAACATCTTCTGCATGCATCACACCAAACAATTTTTTTGAAAATGCACCATTTGGATCGACCTCTATTGAATTGAATGGATGCTTCTTAAATTTTGGTCGGGCTCAGTTATATCAATCACTTGAGGTGTTGCCATTTTCTTGAATCACTTTGAAAATCACTGTAGTCACTAGGAATTTCAATTCAATTCATCTTAGTCACTTGAGAGCTTGAATGCAAAGTGAATTGTATGTTGAATGAGTTCCTTTTTAACCCTTGAAATGAAAACCTAAGTTGTCATAAATGCAGTCCTTCAAAAAGTTGTTAAACACTTCTCAATCAATCAAGATTGCTCCGCAATGTTCCACAATTGATCCTTTTCTACCGGAATTTATTTCAAAAGATCTGTTATATATTTATTTTCATCATATCTTTGTGTTGAATTCCAATGCTAACTATTTGGCTAGGGGATTAGGATTTTGAATGCAACTTCCCCTAAGCCAGAGCTACCAATTTACTTCTCGGAGGAAGTATCTGCACCAGAGGCTAGTGCAGGTCCATCCCTAACCTTATTAACATCTTTCTTGATCTAGACCTTTCTCATTTCCTTCTTTAAATCTTGTTCTTACCTTTATCTTCTCTCTACTCTATTTTCCTCTTCTCTGTAGGATAGTCTCTTTTCACATACTGGCTTCTGCAAAATCTTGTAACATGTCCAAACTTATTGCAATTGTAACATACCACATTCCTTTGTCCCTGATTCCTTCTATTGATTGGAATCATTCTTCGTTTGCATTGATTGGCCATATGCCCAAATCTATTGCATGCAAAATACTTTCCATTGAAGGATTGAGTATTTCTTGTATTATTAAAACCATTCCTTACCATACTTCTGCATTCATTAGATCTATGACCAATTTTCTTGCAATTGAAATATTGACCAAAGAATGAAGGAACATTCTGATTCATTCTACTCCTACACTGAGTAGCCTTATGACCAAACTTATTGCAATTAAAACAATGGCCATTGAAAGATGGGTACCTTTAAGCATTTGGCTGCCTGACCAGAGGTCTTTGAGGTCTTCTTCTTTGATTCTAGAATTTGTTGCCTTTGTTTTACTTCATCTTAATGTTTGTTTGACCTAAATTAGAACTCTCTCCTTTCTCAAATCCCAACCCTTTCTTTTCATCTAAACTCTTTTGACTAGCAATCATCTCATCAAGCTTTACAGAACTTATCTTGAAATTTTCTTCATAGCTCTTAGCCTTCTCTAGATCTGATTTTAGGCTTACAACTTCTTTTTCAAGTTTATCACATTCTTCTAATTTTCTTTTTACCAAAAGATTTAGATCTTCTTCTACTTTAGCTCTTCATACAACTTCCACTTTCAAATCATCCAAGGTTTCATTGGTTGATATCAATTGTTCACTAACCTCCTTGTATTTTTCTTTGAACTTCTTGACTTGTTCTTTTAGCTTTGAAATACATTCATCAACTTCCTGTATGTTATCCTTCAGATCCCTGACTTGAGCTTGAAAATTTTCAAGATCTTCAAGAGTGGATTGTAATTCATCATTGCATTCATATGAGGCTTCAGTGAAATATCTTCTAGCTGCCATGTGTACACCTTCCCAGATCTTCCTCAAGCTATTAATCTTCTTCCAAGGAACCTTTCTCTGATACCAATTGTTGAATATTGAGAGGGGGCCTTGAATAAGTATTCCTAAAAACCACTTATTTACTTGTTGATTAATCCAATTTCTAAACTTAATAATATGAAAGCATAATAAACATAAGTACAACAACCATAAAGACATAACACATAGACACCAAGAGTTTTATGTGGAAAAGCCAAAAAGGGAAAAACCATGGTGAGTGTTAGCTCACAATATATTATGATAGAAATAACAGATTACATAAGGCTCACTGCCATGGGGCTCAGTGCCCAAAGAAATGCTCACTACAGGTGGACTCACTGTCCACTGAGAAAGAAGAATAGAGGAGAGAAGAAAATTGGCTCACTTCCAGTGGTGAACTATTGCAAATGCATCTACCATATGCTGAATTATAGTTCCATTCAAGATTCAATACACAGACTCAAAATTCTTCATTATTTCTGCCTTGCTTTTTTGCTCTACTACATATACTCTATTTTCTACCCTTATTGTCTTTTTCTACTCTGCAATCTACTTTAAATCATGCACATATCGAATTTGTACTACATTCCCACACATCCATGTTAGCAAGAGACACTAATAAGCATGTTAGGTGTTGTCATTAATGGCAAATGAATCTATCTTACACATCTACATTGTATCATTTGATCATATCGAAAGTCGGATTGCAGATTTTTCCAAGTCTAGATAAATAGGAATAGAGCATATGACAAGGTTCAACATCTTGGTCTGTATTTCTCTACAGGTAATCATATTGTGTTGTGGATTTGAGGGAATGTTAAGGAGTGTCAGGGCTACCTAAATTCAAAATTTTAGCCTCTGATGATGAAGGGATTGAAAGTCACAAGCACATGAGTATCAAGTTTTGGTTAGACAGTCCAGTTCGGTGAAGAATAGGCCGACTTGGTGTTTAATCCTTGTGTGGATTAAGAGAAGTGGTTGGTTGAGTGATTTATGAGATCCAGTCATATTGGCTGACATGTGTGGTGACTTGGATTAATAAGTAGTGGTCTGCATTGATGTTTGTGCATGGATTCAACCAACAGAACAATGATCTTGAAAATGCCTCTAAGTTTTCTTGAGACCGACTGCAGTTGATGAAATTTCATATAGCGAATATATATAATTGATGGGTGTGAGAATTTTGGGGTATGGATGTGCAAAGTGTCACAGTATCAAGTGAGAAGCAGAGATCTGAGGCTTGGATCATGGAAGAACAATAACATAGGGCAATGAGAGATGAAGTGTGTGAAGTCGGTATATTTATCCTAACCGAAACTGTAATCTTGCATTATTAGATGCTATTCTTTAGTTCAAGTATTCCAGTGAACTCTTTGTAATTAAACTTGTAGGCAGTGAGCCTCCTTTTAGTAGAGAGCTCTGGGTAGTGTGCCCAAAGGCATGTGCCTTCCTATTTGTAATACTTTTAACAGAGTATGAAATCTTGTGGGTTAACCCCCACCATGGTTTTTCCCTTAATCAGGTTTCCACGTAAAAATCTTGGTGTTCATGTGTAATGATTTTGTTGCTTCTATTCTTGAGTTCATGTTTCTTTCTTTTGAATGTATATGGTAAATTAATAAAGGAATAAAATAATAAGTTTTGCAGAACACTGATTCACCTCCCTCTCAGTGTTCCTTAATTCCAACAATTTATGCCTCTAATACCGAAATCCATCATATATATATATCCACAATAAGATTCATCTTATAATCAAGTCAACCAGCCAAATATGAAGCATGTATACAAGTGTTATACCTTGTCAGCTTGATCTTGTGCACAAATAGAAATGCAGACCCAAATAATCATACAATAATCTTCATATAGCTCGGCACCAATCATTCAACCACTTAGATTGATTGTTCAAACAATATATTTTCTCTGCATAAAAATCTAACATGCCTGTCTATTTGTGCCTTAAGAACACACTTGACCAATTCATCTGTCACATCATAACTCTCACTACAGACCATATGAGACTCAAAGATTCATAACCAACATTCATTTTGGACTTCTTATTATACCTTCAGAACCGTAGGACAAAGTATGCAACAACGGAGGAATACAGACCCTTTTTCTCTAGTATTGTGCACTGTTTCTATTCACCTGGACTTAGATATTTCACAATATGACTTCCGAAGGAAGTCAGGACTTGAACACTGGAACAAGTGATCATTGGGTAGCTATGAGTAACATACCTTAACTGTATATAATGATCTTCAACTGCGGAGGCATACTGACACAAACAGTATCATTTACACTATAAATGGATACTGCCCATACTTAGCCATTTATCCTTCCAGAGTAAAGTCTCTTTTCCATGCCAGTGGAATCTCCTTTCTTTGTTGCCATCAATGACAACATTCAATTAATCATCAGAGAAGTGTCTCTTGCCAACAACATGTTGATCCCTTGTGCAATGTATAAAACAAGTGGGAGAAAGTTGGAGTAGGTGTGTTGTACAACTTACATAACATTAATACTATTTTATTATGTAAAATAAATATTTATTTGTGGTGCATCATGTGATGCGTTTAGCCACATTAGATATTTATTTGGGTGCTACTTGTAATTGTTGTATGTAACATTGGGTTAATTACTTTATTTGTAATTATTTGATTATTTAGGAAAACTTAGTACCAATAATCAAATGTGGGGTCAATAGTTTTGTAGACTCATGGTTTTGGGGAAAATGGTACTACAATACCACATGTTGTATTTGTGTAAGCTTATGTATATAAAAGAAAACACACGGGTAGTTGTAGAGGTTGGTTGTTTAGCTTGTGAGCTTGTTGGCTGGGTTGTAGCTTCTCTTGGAGGTTGGTTGTGTGAGGGTTTGAAGCATGGCATGGGATGTATGGTTACATGCTTGTTCACATGGAGTGCAGGTACAGAGAGAGAGCTTGATGTTTCAGAGGTGATCTCTGCATATGTATTTGTTGTTTATTGTTGAATAATACATGAGAGATGCATGCTTTTGGAGGCTGTGTTTTTCCCTCTATGAGGGTTTTCCTAGGGTGTACCTTATGTCACCATTGATGGTATGATTGTCTATTTCTTTTTCATGTGGATTTTTGGTTTGATGCACATTAAATCTCTTATTAGGTTATGAGGAAATAGTCTTTATGGTTGCATATTTCCAACAACAATACTCCTCATCTTATTGGCTAGAGGCATCCTTGTACCTAAACCTATAGCAGAATATGGATTATATGATGTATCCATAGGTTCTGAAGTTCCCACTAGGTTTCCAATATATGACATTAATTGTGTAGATTTGTTCTTGAGCTCTTGCTTGGTGGCCTTATCTTTTTTGACATTTTCTATCATCCATTCTACTAAATATTTTTCTATTTTATTTCCCTATTCCCCCTAGAAGGATTATCGAATGAACCTATAGTGATGGTAACTTCTGATGGTTGCAAATGTGTCTCCACTACATCCTTTAAATGTGTTACAATCTGGGCTTGCCAAATTCCTTATGCATATGTCATGATAGTAGATCAAACTCTAAAGTTTTTAAAGGGGTGTGACTTTGAAACAACGGATGAAAATTCTTCCAAATCATCCAAAGGCTATTGTAATACCCTCTTTTTTTTTGAAGTAGGTAGTTGAACCATTGAGGGGTATTATCATCTAGAATTTTTGGGTGCTGCCACAATAATGGGTTACACTTTCTGGGACATCCTGATTTTTTCTAAAATCACATATTTTTAGAAAATATAATGATTTAAGCCTTGAAAGGTTCCATTTAAAATATTTTAATTGAAGAGGGTCTGATCAAACCCCCTTAGATTCAAACCCCCTTGGATAGAACCCCACTAGTTTTAAACCATACCTATAATGGAGTCTCCTCTTCACCTATCAAAATGTTGATAAAAAACCACTTTTGATTTACCTTTTGGGGGATCAAATGAATTCATTTAAAATTTATGTTTTATAAGTATGTAGTCCTTATTGTAAGCTTTCCAAAAAGTATAATTTTAAATATATTTAATTTGATTATTATATTTATTTTTATTTCTTGTGAATGTAGGTTTTTCAATGAACATCAAGGTCTTTGTTTCAAACATACGAAAATATAGGAAAATAGAGAAAAAAAATTCTAAACAATACATGTCCTCTAGGTATTGATGTCCTTATTCCAACAAAAAAAATGAATTCTGATACATACAAAAAAGTTATGTTGGACAGAATACACCTATGTCTAAATTATAATTGGTTTGACTTCAAAACTTAATTAAAAAAATATTCAACAACACATTATGAAACCAAATGCATCCTCTATATATCAGTGTTACCAATATAAATTTAAATGAATTAGAATTTTATCCTTTGTAGAAAAAAAGTTATGTGCGACAGAATACACATCACTTTAAAAGTGTTGTTTACTATTAAAAACCAGTTATCAAAGGAGACAAAAAAATTTACAATTTAACTCCAATTTTTTTAAAAAAATATATTTAGAATCTACAAACAAAATCTCACAAATCACTAGTTCGCATCATCTTCAAATTCCTAATGGTTTAGTGGCTATAGGTGTTAGAAGGTGAAGATTTAGTTCAAAATGTTGATTTCAATGTCAAGTTTGGCCAAAAAGTGTAACCCATTATTGTGGGATGACCCTTTCTCTTTAGATGTTTCTGCATTCTAACTCTTTTATTGTTGATCATTTTGATTTACCCATTCTCTTAAAATCTCTTCCTTGTGAATTTTATCCTCATCTACCTATTGTTCCTTTCCTGAGGTTGTTCTTGTTGATCCATGTGTAATTGCTCATTTTTCTCCCGATCCTCTTTTTCTTTACCAACCTCTTTATTGGCTTCCTTTTCAATGTCCTTCTTAACCTCTATTTCTTTCTCAACCTCTTCTTGTTGCCATATATACAATTATATTTCAATGTCTTGTTGACCTATGGGTTGTTAAACATTTTGTTGTTAAACTGTAATCTCCTTTTCACCCAACATTCATTTACCAGAAAGTTATTCTCTTAATAACTATAAAATCCTTATATAATATTTAATGCACTTTAAGGTAAATTATTTGAAATAGAAATAAATTAATCTATTTTCCATATATTGAATAAACGTCAAAACATATCAAATGACATTGTACAACCAGATATTTCATCAATAAACTTTAATAACATCAATTTGTAACAATAATTTAATCAATGCAACATTTATAACATTGAATATATATATATCACTTATCTGCGAAACACTGAGATGATGTCATATGGCACTCAGAGGAATAATAACAGGTCTTGGCTATTCCCAACAAAGAAGCACCCCTGAAGGAACTGGTTCTTACATAAAACCAACCATGCCTCATGGCATAAAACAAACACAACCCTGCCCAGGACACTCCCGGGTGTATGTTGTACCCTAAGTTGGACGCACTTTGTGTGCCCCTTCTCCAAATGCTCAATGCCTAGTCAATGACCCTAATCCTCACTCTTTTGTGCCCTTTGATTCCTGTATATTTTCCTCTTTTCCTCAGTGATTTTTGAATAATTCCCTATCCATTTACATTCATTTCATGGGTTTAAATAATAACCCAAAGGGTGGCTTTCAACCATCACACCCAACCATTACAAGATAAGGAATATAATTATTATTTTATTTGGACTCTTCTCATAAGAATCACTTATAAGGAGTATTTTTATTTTTATAAGGTTCTTTTAACCTTTTAACTTCTTTTTAACATGAAAGTAGCTTTTTTTCATCCTTTTGTTTTACACATCTTCTTTGCTATTAAATATTTTGTTTTTCTTTTCCTTTCTTTTTGTATTCTTCAACAATGTTTTATAAACTTTATTTATTTAATTATTTTCTTGGGAAAAAGTTCCATAATAATTCTCCCCTTGTAAATTAGCTATTGTCCTCAGTAGCTGAAGTTGAATCTACAACATAATTCACCATAAAAATAATTAGTCAAGTGTGAATGTAACGCTATTAGTATCCCAATGAATCTATTTCATTTTAACTTCATCTATAATTATATTTATCAAATTTTAGATCTTTTTAATAACTCTTCTACTTTAACTAAAACTAAAATTAGGTCCCATAAACTACTTTGTTAATCAATATCATGATTAGAACTATAAGTACATTTTCACATGAAGTAGATCATGAATTTATACTTGAGAAGTTAATACAAGTGTATACACTAAATCTCCTTTTAAATTTGGTCATTCAAGTGAAACCCTATCTTTAATACAAATATTTCAATCTTTTTAGCTGTCACCTCAACATAAAATATACAAAAGTATTATCATGTGATCACATAGCATTTACCTAGTGAATGACATGTATATCCCATACTATGTAGTCACTCATCAATGAGTGCCATATACTCAAAATACATTCAAAGATGACAGTCATGCATTCTGGACTACATGAATATCCTCTTTTCAAATACCAAATATAATTAAATAGAATCTTATAGATCGATGTTTATATAATTTCCTAGTCACTCAAATTAAGTTTTGGGACAAATCTAAATTTAAAAAGATTCAAATGTAAATTGGTTTCTTATTGTCAATAGGGTGTTTACAATACCTAACATGGATCTCAGTTCTACACTACAAGGTTATTGGGTTGATCAAGTCCAATAACAAAGTACAATAAAATAAGGATGGTACAAACAATTCAAATAAAACATATTAAGCAAAAATAGAACAACAAACAAACTATTACTAGCTACTATAGCAAACAAAAAAATTGTATATAATAGATTTATACTAATATAATTCTCATTGAAATTCCATATCAAAATAAAAATTAAAGGTTGTCTCTCCCCTTGTAAAATTTGACACGTCCCCATGGTAGATGCTAAGATAATATGTGGTGAGATGTCGTTGTACCTCATCATTTAATCTATTTTTAGATGTTAATAATCCAGGGGCTGTGTCCTTGGTTGTTTGCAACTAGGGATTCTACAGTTATCAATTTTCCTAACTAATCTGAACTGCTTCTACTAATTTGAAAAGATTAACCTATCTACTTACTAAATGAATTCAAGAAATGCTAAAACAGAATAAAACAGGAAATTACTTAAATCAATCTTGAAAACAATAACATGCATCTATCTATCAAAATCAATAAATACTTTTCACAGCAAAATCTAAAGTAATAAAACAATGGTACTAGCCTTCCGCCTATGTGGTGAGAGTGGGCCCTTGCTCCACACCCTTAGGGCTGAAGCCTACAGTAGAAAATCAACACAAAAGAAGATCACAACTAGATCTAGTCCAATTCATTCACTTTGCATTCATAAAAATATTGCTATCACAGAACTGAGATTATCGAGAACCAGAATAATTCAATCATTGTGTATTTATTCTACTGCTTCTACAAGTATATATCAAAATGAATGATGACCTATCACTGATCTTATCTATCAGTTCCTCTATGAGATGACATCCATCTCTTTATTACACTAGTTGTCTAACTATGGAAAATAATCGTGCAATAAAAGAAGACTGAGTGAAACAGAAGTCCACTCAGAATTCTAAGTTTGAGTCTTAATACATTTGGGCAGCAAGGCCCTGAAAATGTGGATATTGAATTAGTTCCATCCGTAACTTATGCAAAAACTTTGAAAAGATAAAACTCCAGCAGTTTAACTAAAGATGACCCTTCACCACTCAGGTGATGATTTGAGTGAAATGAGGGGTATTAAGATCACTGCTGAGAGTGCCTGATTGGCAGCTTATGCTGGAAATATGCCCTACTCTCAAGAGGCGTCGGAGATAATTGTTCCTATCTGCAGCTCCGGAGATATGTCTGTAGCTCCAGAGATATCTTTGTAGCTCCGAAGATATCTCTGTAACTCTGGAGATGTCTGTAGCTTCCTTTATTTAGCTCTGGAGATGTCTGTAGCTTTCTCAAAGCTCCGGAGAGGCTTTCCTCATTACTTCAAAACTTCAGGTGTCATGGTACTCTAGTATTATCTCCGGAGATCGTTGAAGACTATCTTTGGAGATGCACAAAATTGTTGTTCCTAGCATCTACACCTGTTGATTCAAAAAGAGAGAAGTTTCTACATTTTTCCAACAATTCCATGCACATTAGCCACTCAATCAGAAATTATAATCTTAAGTAATCTATCTCAATTAATCATTAACTAGAACGATCTTGCTAAGTTATTTGGGTGCAGACATTTAGAAAGATGTACTCAGAAAGGAGAAAAAGTGAGGTAAAAAGATGTATTCCATGGGTGCAAATTGACACTCATCATCCCTCCATACCTAAGGTTTGGCAGGTCCTCCTACTTCTCACATTCTGGATTTATTCTAGCGAAGCAGCTTGTCAATCAAGCTATAATCCTGTGCATAGGTGGTCCAGGTTGTGTGGTTGGTATTACCATTGCCTCTGTATTGATCAACTTGCTTCATCCAGTCCTACAATTTCTCCTCTTCCATCTGTTCTGTCCAGACAAGGAGTGGTTCAATTATTAGAGGGGGCCTGAACCGTTCGCATATCCATTCCTACTTATGGTTATCCATCATTTTGGATATCAACTTTGCTTTTCTCATGAATAATCTTAAGTTTATAGGGGTGACCACCTCTCTCATTTTCTGCTCCGGGGTCAAAATGTTCCATCTCTTCTTTTCTATGGCAAGCATTGGGTTTTTTGAATTGATCATGAAAAGACCAAAATTGATGGAGCATTCTTGCAAACTTTTTAGGTATAATGGCAAAATTTTGTTCTTATTATCAGGATGATAGATAAGGGACCTAAATTGGACCTTAAAAGCCTGGGGATTGGTACATTCCTTCCTGATGAAGAGGTCTATTTTTAAATCTTTCTTGAGATGATCTTCCATCCTTTCATCCCAGATTTGATGATTCCTCATTAGGAACATAAATGCTTTAAGCTGGCATTCCCCCACAAAATGATTAAGAATGAAGGTTATATCATTAACACAGAACCCATGTAAGTATAATTCAAATAGGAAATTCTTGTCCTCATCATTATTCCTGGTATATGATGTCATGAATCCTTCTGTTGTTTCAGTATCCTCAACCAGGTCAGATAGAACTAAAGAGAATTTCCTCTGCAGTACTCTTTCTTGTAAGAACATGGAATAGCTGGCACTTGGAGGTCTGCAGGATAGAATTTCTGAAGAAAGGGAGGCCATTTCAAGGATTTTTCCTTCCAGAGCTTCTATTCTTTTTGTTTTGGTAGTGATTGCCCTTTGTAACTGCAGCATAGGCTTTGAAGCCTCATATTCTCTACATTTATTTTCCCAATGGAACAGGGCCTTAGGAATGTCAATGGGGATTGGACCCACATAGGCATCTATTTGTATTTCCTACTCATTGGTTGCCCTTGGGGCAATCAACTCTTGAATAGACTCCTCCTGGTCATCTAGTCTGTTGTTGGCCAAAGTTAGTTGTCTATCCTAGCTTTGTATTTTCTCAATCAATGATGCCATTATTGTGAGGCTATTGTCTCTAGCCCTGGTGAGCTCAGAAACACTCTGTGCTGCCTCTTTCTCTTTTTCTTCCAACAGTTTAGTTGCCTCAATTTTCTTTGCCTCCAACTCTGCCTCTTTCTCAGTTCTCTAGGCCTCTAATTTTGCCTCTTTCTCTTGGATGATCTTGTCTTTGCTTTGGAGGTTTGTTTGTAGATTTGCAATGATTTGGTTTTGCTCCATTTCCACCTCTACTCTGACCTTCTTGAGGTCAGTAATAATCAGATTCTTCCGCCAGAGTAGTCTCTTTAAGTTTTCAATTTCCTCCATCATTTGCTATTCTTTTGAAATTTCTACATCCTCTTGATCAGAGGGATGAGAGAAGGTTTCTACTTCTGCTGTTGTTTCCATGGCTATTGGTTGATCATCAAGGTTTTCCATGGCCATCTACCATGTACTACCAACTATACCCCTTTGCCCTGTTTCTTCTTCTTCTTCAGATTGCCTATCCTGAGGGTCCTCTTGGGGTTCCTCTGCTTCTGCTGGTACTGATGAAGGCCCAGCTTTATCCTCACATGCTCTAAAAGCCAGGAGTACCTCGGCGAGCAGGGCAGTATCTTTTTTAGCCTGTGAGAGCTATCTCTTCCTTTTGCTTCTCTGGAGCAAAGGTGGGGCAGGTGCCTCTAGAGCAGGTCTCTCTTCCTTAGAATATGAGGAAATAGTAAAAGTTTGTATGTGTTGTCTCCGAAGCACATGATGGTTCTGAAATTGGACTCTCTGGAGCACATGATGGTGCTAGGGAAACTTCCCTTTGTTTCCTCTTCCTGACTAGAGGGATCTCATCTGAATCATGAGATGGTTCTTCAGCCCACCAGGTTCCCTCTATTCTCTGTCCTAACCTTCCCTCTGTTAATTCCTTAGGGCAAGATTCCTCAGTTAGAGTCATCCTTCTCCTAACTGATCGAGTCATATATAAGGTTTGTTTAGGAGCAGGTTCTGCAATTTCTTTGTCTTTCTTCTTTTTGTCAGGAACAGGGGCTACAGATGAAGTTGCCTCCTTTGAGGGCTTCTTTCCTCTATGAATAGCTGTGGAGGAGGCTGAAGGCTCAATTTCCTCTTCTTGGTAGGTAGGAGGACTCTCACCTCTTGGCTGTGCCATTTCTAGTCCTTTGTTCTGAGAAGTCTGGTCAAGAAAGTTTTGCCATAATTCCTCCCCATTGGATTGAGACAGGAAGTGGTGTTTAACTACAAGAAAGATGAGACCATGATGTGTCATGGGACCCTTATCCTGCTGATATTTCTCTGCAGTTGCCTTGATGGTAGAATACAGGAAATTGGGAATGTTTATGCTATACTCAGGGTGTCTATTTCCATGTCTTAGAAAAATCAGCATTTTCAGGATTGGCCCTAAAACTAGAGAGAATTGACCATCACAAGTAAAATATTTCATTAACTAGGTGGCAACAAATGCCCAAGGGTTTGGGAGTGTGGACCTCAGAATTCCTTTGACTTCATTTTTATTCGAATGCAATTGAATAGCAGGTTCACCACGAATAGAGAAATTTTTAATCAAATCTGTGTATAAGGTTTTCAAGTGGTAAAACCTCTCACCTTGTTCGGGAAGTCCAGAAATGTGGCTGATAATGGCTGAGGAGAAATTGATTTGTACTCCTCTGACAACTGTCTGATTATCCCTTAAATTTCTAAGGAATTCATCCACAACATCTTCTTGAAACCCTTCAAATTTTTCTAGGAAGTCTAACCATCCTATAGCTCTTAGAATGTTTGTTGCAGCTTCATCCTATAAAAGACCTGCAACACTTCCTGGCTCAAACTTCTTCTTGACCCCCATTGCTGAATTAGTTCCACCTTCTATACTTAATTCCTCACCTCCTCAATCTGTAGTCTAACCATTCCTCTTATCTTTGTAGGCTCCAGAGGACTATTCAATTTACTCTGTTCTTCAAGGTACTTCAGAGGTTCAAATGAGGAATGTTATGTTTCTCAGCTTAGGCTTATGCAGATTAGTTAGAGTACCAAGGTAGTCATAAATGCGATAGAATGATAGGACACTCCAGAGGCAAGGTGGTAGTCTAACACAGATGGTGGCATGTGTGAATTTTAGAAAGGAAATGATGGCAGGAGGTCGTGTCATCGTGGCAGCACCCAAAAATAGAAAGACAAGACAGTTGCTATTGATGATTAATTAAAGATAGAATTACCTGGATCACTTTTAATGATGAGGGTGATGTACACAGCAGAGATGCTACGTCATTATTGGAGACTGCACGCGTCGTGGCACATGAGCAGCTTTTGGTGGCTGGAGATGATGTCCACTACTCCGTTGGCACGCGAGCTACAATCATTATGATGAGTGGTTCAAGAATCCACATTCCTTGGGTGATGTCAGCACCAGCTTTGTGAATACCCTTCAAATGATATTTGTGCCAATTGAATTTATTCTTTTGTGATAAAGTAGAGGATGAGTCATGATGACCTCATCATGTGATGTGTCTACTTTACTGTCTGGAGAGGTGGGTCCCCTCTCCTATTATTGAAATTGATTCCTTTATTGATAGAGCACCAGAGGTGCTCCTAGTTTGAGAAGTGCCAAAGGTGCTCCTAGTTTGAGAAGCGCTGGAGGTGCTCCTTGTTGAGAAGCACCAGAGGTGCCCCTGATTTGAGAAGCGCCAGAGGTGCATTTGGTTTGAAAAGTGTCGGAGGTGCATTTGATTAACTCCTGGCACCTGATCATCTCCGGAGCTCAATTGTTTTCAATTGTCTTGAAGAAGGGAACCGCCGTTTACTAGTTTTCAACTCCCTTGGCCGAGAAAGACAGCCATTACTAGTTTTCCATCTTTCTCTATTTTTTCAATTTTTTATTTATTTTTTATTTTATTTTATTTTTATAATTTTTAGAAGGCATCCATTTGCTGGTTTTCAACCATCTTTTTTTTTTAGAAGGCAGCCATTTGTTGGTTTTCAACCTTCCTTTTTTTTTCTTTTTATTTATTTATTTTTCATTCCAACACTATGACAGAGGAGGTGTCCCCTGTATCAAAACACAAATCATTAAGAAACTCCTCTTTAGTAGATGGTCTTTTGTAGAGCCTGATTCGGTGACCATTTACTAGAAATGTGTCTGTGCTTCCATCAATAGGTTGCAATGATACTATTCTATTTTCAAAAACTTCCTTGATTTGATAAGGACCCATCCAATGAGTTTGTAATTTCCCTTTGAACTCCTTGAATTTAGAATCATAAAGAAGAACCCAATCACCTTGTTGAAATGTCCTCCTTTTGATGTGTTGGTCATGCCATTGCTTCTTCTGATACTGAACTAGTTATGTTTGTTGAATGGCCTCTATCCGAATTTCATCCAACTCATTGAGCTAAAGAATTATGTTTTGTTGAGCTATAGACAATGGTAGACCAATATCTAATGCAGTTTTAAGTGTCTGGAGTTTAAATTCTATAGACAAAATAAGATTTTTCCCATAAACTAATTCATATGGTGAGAACTTTGTTGTGGATTTCCAAGTGGTGTTGTAAGCCCAAACTGCTTCAAGTAATCTAGTAGCCCAATCTTTTATGTTCATTGCTACTGTCCTTGTCAGAATATTTTCAAGTTCCCTATTGGTTACTTCTACCTGCCCATTTGCTTGAGGATGGTAAGGTGAAGATTTTGTATGTTTGACTTGATATAAATCTGTGAATTCTTTGATTACCTGTGAAGTAAACTGAGGTCCTCTGTCTGAAACTATTGATCTTGGGGCTCCAAACCTTAAGAAACTCTTATTGTAGAGGAAATCAACAAATTTTTCTTCTCTTGCAAATTGTAATGCTTGAACCTCAGCCCATTTTGTAACATAGTCTGTGCATACTAGAATGTGCTCCTTGCCTGATGATGGTGGGGAAATTGGTCCCACAAAGTCTAAACCCCACTACTCAAATGGTTCTATCATGACTTGAGGATGCAGTAACATTTCCTGGGTAAAGGTTGGTTGTCCCATCCTTTGGCACTGGTCATAGTACTGCACATACTTCTTTGTATCTTTATGAAGAGAGGGCTAGTAGTAACCAGCTCCGAGGATCTTATGGACTGTCCTATGGAAGGAGTAATGGCCACCAGAGGGTTCATCATGACATACTCTCAACACATCAAAAATCTCATCATCTTTTAAACACCTGCATAGAATGAAATCAGGACCACATTTAAATAGTAAACCATTCAACCATTTGTAAGATAAACTTTCTTTAACCAAGCATTTTCTTTGTTTTGAGGTAAAATGGGATGGATACAAGCCTGTAGCTAAAAGATTAGCTATGTCAGCAAACCAAGGTGTAGTAGGGGATATAGCAAAAAGATGTTCATCTGGGAACTTGTCATCCACTAGTTGGATTTCTCCTCTTGTATGCAATCTTGACAAAAAAAATTAGCAACCAAATTAAACTTTCTTGGATTATCAACTATGGTAATATCAAATTCCTGCAATAACAATAACCACCTGATGATCCTTGTGTTAGATCTAGGGCACACAACTGAGAGGGGGGATGAATCAGTTGTACAAAAACTTGCTTCTACTTCAAACACTTGATTCTTCTTTGTTAGTTAATAGCATATCAGTTAACCATTCATGAAAGTATAATGCATAAACACAGGAGCAGATAAACATCAACACATTGGACACCAAGATTTTGACGTGGAAAACCCGGTTAAGGGAAAAACCATAGGGTGATTAACCCAAGGATTATTCTTTGTTAGAAGAATAAGAAAAATGAATTGCACATGCCAATTAGGGCTCACTACCTAAGCACACTACTCACAAGGAGGCACACTGCCTACAAGAGACACACTATCTACAAGATGATAAGTTTTACAAACTTGAACTGGAGATTGACATCTTTACCATGTCTGGATCAGTTCCATTTAAGCCCAAGATACTTCTGCTCTGCCCTTCGCTCTTCCGCTATACCACACTCATTTGCTCCACAACACACTTCGAAATGAATCTACAAACCTTTATTTATATAAGGCATAGACTTAGGAACAATCATCTAAGTCAGAAATCATCCACAAGAACATTCGCAAGATGAGTAACTCATCTGGTCGGCCAGCTTGAACAAGAACATCTTCATCCGGAAGTATATTTCCAATTTTGGGTTCTCACAATAATGCGGACCGACAACACCATCTCAACATGATCCAAGAACCTTCACAAGCTTGCCTGAATGACCAGATACATCTGCACTTCCTCTACTTACAAGAATCTCTTCTCTCCTTCATCCAGAACTTCAAGAACACAGTCTATAGCCACTGACATACTGAAACAGGTTCTTCTGGACCTCCAAACTATGTACAAATCAAGATGACACATCACAAGGACATCCCAAACACTCCTTCCAATCCACAGAATATGACAATGCACTTCCGGATCTCACCGGACCTTTTTGTAGCACTCTATCACTCCGGAGCATCTTCCGGAACTGATTCTACTTGATCGATCACAACTTCTTCATATCTTCATGCAAACCTTCGAAATCTTAACTGGAGCATCTTAAGACTCATATCTACAAACCCTTTAATCTGTATCCTCTGAGCCTCAACCTATTGAGTACTTTTTCCCTCTTCTCATCATTGTTCTTCACTGAGACTAATTTTCTCAATATCCTCAGCACACAGCTCATCCAATCCTTCTTATCAATGCAATATGAGTATGTTGACATCAATGACAACATTGGTTAACCTCATACTTGCAACAATCTCCCCCTTTGTCATTGATGGCAACATATGATGTGAAAAACCATCAAGACAAGAACTTCTCCTTTCTATCACAGCTCCCCCTATCAGCAACAACTCTTCACATGTCTTCTCTTTCTTTTACTGCTCCTCCTTTGATCATCAACCACTTGTTTTTCACATGTCTTCTCTCCCCCTTTGACATCAATGGCAAAGGGCTCATACTTGCAATTCTAACACATCAGAATCATACCAGCTGCTCCCCCTTAGTAGCAGCTCCTCATCATCAATCTGAATCACAAGATATTTCTGTGATATCCACCGGACTGATGCACATCAGTGCATCCTAGTTCATCACTGGAGGGGCCATGACCCCTAACTTCTCCCTGAGATACTCAAAAGAGTCCTTGGGAAGAGGTTTAGTAAAAATATATGTAATCTGATCCTTGGAGGGTACATACTCCAATCTGACTTCATCCTTGTTCACTTGTTCTCTCAGAAAGTGAAACTTGATAGATATGTGCTTGGTCTTAGAATGCAACACCAGGTTCTTAGAAATATTTATTACACTTGAATTATCACAGAAAATTGTGATAGGCTCCTTATATTCTACTTTAATGTCTCTTAGCATTTGTTTCATCCACAAAATTTGAGTGTAACTACCTGCTGCTGCAATATATTCTGCTTCAGTTGTAGACAGAGAAATTGCCTCTTGTTTCTTGCTCAGCCACGAAACTAATCTTTTTCCCAAAAAGAATGCTCCTCCACTTGTACTCTTCCTATCATCCACATCTCCTGCCCAATCTGCATCTGTATATGCATGAAGAGAAAAATCCTGATCTCTAGGATACCAAAGACCATACTCAACTGTTCCTTTCAAGTACCTAAAAATTCTTTTGATTGCCATGACATGAGCTTCTCTGGGATCAGCCTGAAATCTTGCCACAAGACCAACAGCCTGCATAATATCTGGTCTAGTTTGAGTGAGATACAATAGTCCTCCAATCATTGATCTGTACTTGGTCTGATCTATTTTAGGAGAGTCATCATCTTTGCTCAACTTACATCCGGTTGCCATAGGAGTGTTCATTGGCTTTGAATCTTCCATTCCGAATTTCCTCAATAATTCTTTCACATATTTGGTCTAAGAGATAAAGATGCCTTTCTTTGTCTGGGTAATTTGCAAACCCAAGAAGAAATTCATTTCACCAAGCATTGACATTTCAAACTCACTTTTCATTTGATTTGCAAAGGTTTTACACATACTGTCTCTTCCTCCAAAAATGATATCATCAACAAATACTTCAACAATCAAGATGTTTTCATTATCTATTTGGAAATATAGATTACAATCAAAAGTACCTTTGTTGAAACCAATCTACACAAGATGCTTATCCAACCTTTCATACCATGCTCTAGGGGCTTGCTTCAATACATACAGTGCCTTTTTTAATTTGCAAACCATATCACCATGCTCAAATAACTGAAATCCATCTGGTTGTTCAATGTATACTTCTTCTTCCAAATCACCATTTAGGAAGGCATACTTGACATCCATCTGATATACCTTGAAGTCTTTGAAGGCAGTAAATGCAAGAAATAATCTGATTGCTTCAATTATTGCCACCGGAGCAAAGGTTTCTTCAAAATCAATTCCTTCTATTTGAGAGTAGGCTTTGTAGACCAATCTGGCTTTGTTTCTGATTACTTCACCAACTTCATTTAGTTTGTTCCAAAAGACCCATTTGGTTCCAATCACATTCTTGTTTCTAGGTCTGGGAACAAGATCCCAAGTGTGATTTTTCTCAATTTGCATCAACTCTTCCTCCATTGCTTTGGCCCAGTTTTCATCATTGTAAGCTTCATTATTTGTCTTAGGTTCAATCTTTGAAATCAGACAACATTCATCTAAATTCTGAGCAATTTTCCTCCTTGTTTGTACCCCTTTGCTTTTGTCACCTATGAGCTAATCTTAAGAGTGATTTAGAGTTACATACCTTGGAACTTTGGGAGTTTCTTGTACTACTGTTTCTTGATCAGGCTCATCCAGACAAACTTCTTCTTCCTGATTTACCGGATCAGTCTGAATCTGACCTTCAGGAGAGGATTGAGTTCCTTGAATCAGAACATCATTCTGATCATCTTCATCATACTCATAAAACCTTGAGGGCTTCTCAATTCCTTCATCAACCTTCACATTTGTACTTTCTATTATCTTTCTCAGTCTCTTATTGTAACACCGGTATGCTTTGCTTTGAGTGGAGTATCCCAAGAAAATTCCTTCATCACTTCTAGCATCAAACTTTCCTAGATCTTCATCTCTTTTGATGTAACACTTGCTACCGAATACTCTGAAATATCTCACAGTAGGAGTTATACCAAACCAAAGTTCATAAGGAGTCTTACTGGTATTGCTTCTGATTTGAACTCGATTGAGAGTATAGACTGCAGTGCTGATAGCTTCTCTCTAAAACATCTGAGGAACATTTGCTTCCATCATCATTGTCGTAGATGCTTCCTAGATGGTCCGGTTCTTTCTCTCAACTACTCCATTCTGCTGTGGAGTCCTAGGAGCAAACAACTGTCTCTTTATACCATGCTTCTCACAGAAGTCTGTGAATTCACCGCCTCTATCAAACCTCAGACATTTCAGTTTCAATCCGGTTTGATTCTCTACCATAGCTTTGAAGATTTTGAACTTCTCAAAGGCTTCTGATTTCTCTTTTAGAAAGGTAACCCACATCATCTGGGAATGGTCATCAATCAGCAACTTGAAATATCTATCACCTTGCATACTTTTGATTCTTGTCGGACCACATAGATCAGTATGAACTAATTCCAATAATCTGGTAGAGGACTGGTCCTTGCTTTTGAAAAAGACTCTTCTCTATTTACCTAGCTGACATTCTTTGCACAAACTATTTGTAGGTTTCACCAATTTTGGAAGATCTCTTACAGCCTGAGTATTGCTTATTTTGATGATGTTATCAAAATTTACATGACACATCCTTCTATGCCATAACCAACTCTGATCCACTTGAACGAACAAACAACTTTTATTAGAACCAACTAGATGGAAGAAATTACCTTTTGTTTGAGTACCGAATGCAATCTCAGTTCTGGAGCTTTCAAAGATCCTGCATCTTCCATTTTTGAATCAGAGATCATAACCTTTGTCTACTAACTGTCCAACACTGAGAAGATTGTGCTTCAATCCTTCAACATACAGTACATTACTAGTTTTGCTCTTTCCATCAAAAGAAATAGTTCCCCTACCTCTAATTCTACCTGTAGAATTGTCACCAAACTTTACCATTCCTCCTTCATACATTTCCAAATCTAAGAACTTGTTCTTTCACCTGTCATATGGTGAGAGCATCCACTGTCAATAACCCAATCATCCTTTTCTTCAACTTGGGCAGCGAAAGCTCTTTCTACAACCTTATGATTGACAGATTCAGAGGATATTGGTTCTTCTTCCTTGATGGCAATAAACACCCATTCATTTTCGGATTTGTCTCCTATCTCAGATTCATCATTTGTTACTCCTTCATTATTAGCTTCTTCGTGAACATAATAACAGTTCTTTTGGAACCTTTGTCTGTTAGAGTTTGACCTTGCAGATCTTTCCGGACATCTTGAAGCAAAATGACCAATCTTATTGCAGTTGAAGCACTTAAAAGGTAACTTTCCTTCATACTTACCGTATCCTCTTGGCAATCTCTTTGCAATGAGGGCTTCAAGATGAGCTGTTTCTACTTCTTCCTCTTCCATGTCTTTCCTTGCTTGATCATACCATGACAGCTTCCTGAAGAGTTTTCTCCTGGATCAAATCTTTGTTTGCCTTTCACATAGGCACTAGCTTTGAATGCAGATTCAGTCTTGGGGGGATCATCTCCAAACTCGGTCATTTCAAATGCAGCCAATTTGCCAGCCAATTGCTCTCTTGTGGTAGTTGCATGGGCTCTGAATTCATCAATGGCAGCAATCTTAATCTTGTAGGCAGTAGGAAGGGATCTGAGAATTTTGCAAACAATCTCATTTTCATCCAGAACTCCACCAGCATTCCTGATTCCACACACCAGCTCATTTACTCTTGGCATAAAAGTAGTGATGTTTTCATCATCTCTCATCTTCAATCTTTCAAATTTTACTTTGAGACTTTGCAACCTTGCACTCTTAACAAACTCATCTCCTTCATGTAGAAGTTCCAGTTTAACCCAGATCTCATAGGCAGTTGGTAGATCAATAACATTTGAGAGTTCTGAGTCAGTCAATGTGCTTAGAAGAGCCTCTTTGGTCCGCAAATTATTTTCAGCATCTGTGATTTCATTTAGAGTTGTCAGACCACCCTGTGGGGGTACATATGTTTTTGTGACCATGGACAAGTATGCTTTTCCCATACACTCCAAGTGACATTTCATGCGGCCTTTCCAGAGAAAGAAGTTGGTTCCATCAAACTTTGGACTGTCCTTCTTGTATGATGACATCCTGGATCTCCTCAAGTGGTTAAGCTTCTTTCAGAGGAACTTAGCTCTGATACCACTTGTTAGATCTAGGGCACACAACTGAGAGGGGGGGTGAATTAGTTGTACAAAAACTTGCTTCTTCTTCAAACACTTGATTCTTCTTTGTTAGTTAATAGCATATCAGTTAACCATTCATGAAAGTATAATGCATAAGCACAGGAGTAAATAAACATCAACACATTGGACACCAAGATTTTGACGTGGAAAACCTGGTTACCAAGGATTATTCTCTGTTAGAAGAATAAGAAAAATGAATGGCACATGCCAATTAGGGCTCACTACCCGAGCACACTGCTCACAAGGAGGCACACTGCCTACAAGAGACACACTATCTACAAGATGATAAATTTTACAAACTTGAACTAGAGATTGACATCTTTACCATGTCTGGATCAGTTCCATTTAAGCCCGAGATACTTCTGCTTTGCCCTTCACTCTTCTGCTATACCACACTCATCCGCTTCACAACACACTTCGAAATGAATCTACAAACCTTTATTTATACAAGGCATCGACTTAGGAACAATCATCTAAGTCGGCAATCATCCACAAGAACATTCGCAAGATGAGTAACTCATCTGGTCGGCCAGCCTAAACAAGAACATCTTCATCTGGAAGTATATTTCCAATTCTGGGCTCCAACACTAATGTGGACCAACAACACCATCTCAACATGATCCAAGAACCTTCACAAGCTTGCCTGAATGACTAGATACATCTGCACTTCCTCTACTTACAAAAATCTCTTCTCTCCATCTAGAACTTCAAGAACACAGTCTATCGCCACTGACATACTGAAACAGATTCTTCTGGACCTCCAAACTATGTACAAATCGAGATGACACATTACAAGGACATCCCAAACACTCCTTTCAATCTGCAGAATATGACAATGCACTTCCGGATCTCACCGGACCTTTTTGTAGCACTCTGTCACTCCGGAGCATCTTCTGGAACTGGTTCCACTTGATCAATCACAACTTCTTCATATCTTCATGCGAACCTTTGAAATCTCAAATGGAGCATCTTAAGACTCATATCTACAAACCCTTTAATCCGCATCCTCTGAGCCTCAACCTATTGAGTACTTTTTCCCTCTTCTCATCACTGTTCTTCACTGAGACTAATTTTCTCAATATCCTCAGCACACAGCTCATCCAATCCTTCTTATCAATGCAATATGAGTATGTTGACATCAATGGCAACACTATTAACCTCATACTTGCAACACCTTGCACCTACTACTGGTTTATTCATTAGGTACTTGATGGCTGCATGATCAGTGTGCACAAATATCTTATATCTAGTGATGTAATGCCTGAATTTGTTTATAGCATAGATGACTTCCAAGAACTCTTTTTCAGTTGTGGTGTAATTTCTTTCTACAGGGGTAAGGTTTTTGTTGATGTAATAAATGGCATGCATACCTTCTCCTTCCTCCTTTTGTCCTAAAATTGCCCCAATGGACTCATTTGAAGCATCAATCTGTATGTGAAATGGCAAAGTCCAATTAGGTCCTCTTAAAATTGGTGTGACAGGAAGCTTCTCTTTCAAGGTATCAAATGCTGATTGACATTCTTCTGTCCATATAAATTTTGTCTTTGTTAAGCAGGGTAAATAGGGGGGCAGCTATTCTGCTGAAATTTTCTATGAATCTCCTATAGTAGCCTACGTGACCCAGAAAACTTCTAACATCTGTTTGATTTTTAGGTGAAGGCAATTGTGTAATCACTTCTATCTTGTTTTGATCCAGTTTGATCCCCTTTGCTGAAATGTGGTGTCCTAAAACAATTCCTTCCTCTACCATCATAAAGCACTTCTCATGGCTAAGGGATAATTGATTTTTCTGACAGCATTTCAGTACTTTCTCAAGGTTTGTGAGAGCTTCTTCAAAATTAGCCTCATACACAATAAAGTCATCCATATATACCTCCATGCATTCATTAGCTAGTTCAGCAAATATAGCTAAAACAAGTCTCTGAAATGTAGCTGGGGCATTGCATAGTCTGAAGGGAAGAACTTTGTAAGCAAAAGTTCCCCAAGAGCAGGTGAAGGTGGTTTTGTCCTGATCTTCAGGTGCTACTTGAATTTAATTATACCCACTGAATCTATCAAGAAAAGAGAAATACTTTCTCCCAGCAAGGTTGTCCAGAACTTGGTCAATGAATGGTAAGGGAAAGTAGTCCTTTTTTGTGGCCTTGTTGAGTTCTCTATAGTCAATACACACCCTCCATTCCCCATTCTTTTTGGGCACTATGACAAGGGGTGAGACCCATTGACTGTCTGAGATTGGATATATGAACCCTGCTTGAAGTAATTTATCTATTTCAGTTTTGACAATATCCTTTAAAGTAGGATTCAATCTTCTCTGGAGCTGTCTAACAGGTTTAACATCCTCAGTGTATATATGATGGGTACAGATCTCAGGAGGTATGCCTTTCATATGTTGGTATTCCCAAGCAAAAGTTGTTGAATGGGAAATCAGAAGTTGGATGAGTTTTTCTTCCTGATCGGTTGTTAACTGAGTATTGATATTGAGTGTTTTCTCTGGTAGAACCATGACCTATTTTGTGATTTGTTCCATAGATGTAGTTAATCTACACATTGGAGTCATGGTATTGAGAGGACAAGAATGTGGAAGCAACATGTGGAAAGTGGCTAAGTCTCTGTAAAAGGTTTCCCTACAAGGAATGATGTTGGCGAGGGTACAATGAGAAGAAGTAAGAAATTCTCTCCTAGAGTCTTTGGCAAGTTCCATCACATCCTCATTGATTAGGATGTGAGTAATGTCTTTTGTTGTATCATAGTATATTTCTTCTTCTAACTCTCCCATATGTTCCTTGATGGTTACCATAGCTACTGAGGCACTGTTGTCATTGTTCTCTGGCTCATCCACCCATACTCCTGTATAATGTATTGATGGTTGAGCTGGAGGATACAGAGATACTTTCTTCAGATATATCCCATTAGAAATGACCATATCCCCAGTTCGACAATCAATAGATGCTGCTGCTGTAGCCAACCATGGTCTTCCTAAGATCAGTGATAAGCATTTCTCTGGTTTCTAGGTTTTAATATCAGGAAGTCCAATGGAAATTCCCATGAATCTATCACAACTGGTACATCAGTGATTACTCATTTTGGAACAGCTACTGACTGGTCAGCAAGTTGAAGGATTGTAGTTGTGGATTGGATACCTGATAGAGCTAATTTGTCCATTGTGTGGACCGTCATCACATTAATTGTTGCTCCCAAATTAACCAAAACATTTGAAATTTCTACCCTTGAGATGAAAACAGTTATGATAGGATTTCCAGGGTCTCCATATTTTGGAAGGAGAATTTCTCCCATCAATAGATCTACCACTTTTCCTTCCACCTGTATTGTGGAGGGAAAGTTTTTCTTCCTGCCCTGCATTTTGATACAATGTTGTTTAATGAACTGATTTAGTTCTGGAACATCTCTGATTGCCTGGAGAAGGGGAATTTCAATGTTTAGTTGCTTGATTTCTTGTAAAAGTTCTAATTCTAGGTTGGTTTGGATTAGTTTTTGTAAGATCTTTTTCTGGGGAACATTCTGTTTAAGCCGTTCTGGGTATGGTGCTAGTTTTTCCATCTCCGGAGCTCTTGTTAGAATTGTGTTCAGGAATGTTCTCCAGAGTCAATCTTTTAGGAGCAACTCCAGAGTTGTCCAAGGATGATTCTTTTAGCACTTTTTCGTTAGTAATCTCCTCCGGGGGTTAGTGGATGAATTTTTAGGTTCCTCATCATTGGTTACTTCAACTATAGTTGGAGGAGATGGTCTTGGGAATGCTTTCTAGAACGTAGCTGGAGATTATTTGAATATATAGCATTAATTCCAGCTAGATTTTCTTGCTCTGTCATGTAAACAACTGCTCCTTGTTTATTCCGTGGGTTTGGTATAGGCTGAGCTGGTAAAGGTGGTTGGCTAACTGGTTCATTTTGTGCTTGACCTTGTGTGTTGGAGGGTCCAGTTAGTAAATCTTGTTGTTGAGGTTGGAAACGTCTAGGTTGTCCCTAGTATTGTTGATTATATCTTTGTTGAGAACCCCATTGAGGTTGCATGTTTTGTGATCCAAATTGTGGTGGCCACTATTGATTTCCCCAAGGCTGATTTTACCAATTTTGGTTTTGCCAATGTGGATTTGGCCAATCCTGTTATCCCCAAGGAGGATTATTTTGAGGCCAATGCCAAGTTGGATTCTACTGATTATTTCCCCAATTAGAAGGACCCTTGTAAGAAGGCTGGTTTGGATACTGATCATAAGGAAAATTCCCAGCTTGTTTTTGTCCCACATAGTTTAATTCCTCTTCTATTACAGCATTCTTCTTACTCAATCTTTTCAAGGCTGGAAGTTGACTACATTGACTGGTAGGATGTTCCTTATCACAGATCTGACAAATCTCTGATTTTTCCAAAGGGCATTCTCTTAACAGATGTTTGTTTCTACACCTAGGACAATAGATGGAGAGTGGTTCAATTGCTCTATTTTGATCAGTTATTCTAGTTTTTGCCTAAATCCCATCTAATGTGGTATTTATTTGGACCAAAATGTCTGTTTTTAGATTTACAATCTCTTCCATTAATTGTCTTATTTCATTCTTTCCTTTAAAAGTTTTGGATGACCTCACTCTATTTTGGGTTCTGGAATAGTTCCTGCAGAGTTCTTCTATATCAGGTATTTCTATTTTGTTGATATTCCCTTTCCCCATTAGATCTAGTGCCTGTTTTGATTCTATATCTAATCCTTTTACAAACAGGGTTCTGGCCAAGGAGTGATCCACTGGGTTACCATACCTTCTCAAGGAAAAATTAAACCTATCCACATAGTCCTCTAAGGTCTCTTCCTCCCCTTGCCTAAGTTTAAACAATTCCTCATTTTTATTACTGGATCTATAGTAATCTTGGTATTTCTCTAAAAACTCTATTTCCATCTGATCCCAAGAATGGATAGAATTCTGGGGTAAACCCATAAACCATCTCATCACAGAATCTTTCAGAGTTGAAGGGAACAGTTTGAGTTTTTGGTTATCCAATCCATAATCATAAGTCTGGCAGACTACTTTGAATTCAAACAAGAACTGATCTGGATCCTCAGAAGAAAGTCCTCTAAAATTTGGCAGGGGTGCTGGTGAGATATTCTTCATAGGAGCATTGTCTCCAGTAGCCAAAACAATAGGATATGAGAAGGTTCTTGGAGCCTGATTTTCCTCTTCCCCATGATTATCATTTTCCATGTTTAGTACTAGTTCTTCTCCCTGAGGTTTTAGGAAATTAGGTTCTATTAAAGGATCTGCCTGAAACTTTTGTTGTAATTCTTGGATATAATCGGCAAGTGGAAGGTTTGGAGGGTCTAAGGGATTATTGTTCTGAGGTGCAGCTTCCAAAGTAGGCTCTAGGTTTCTCTCCTCAACAAGATCTTGTGCCACCCCACTACTTTCCCCTATGGCTTGTTGTTGGGGTGTCTGCTTTATATATCTTCCTTTCGAATCTCTAGCTCTAACCATACATATCTATCCTAAAAATTGTTTTAACTCAGTTTCCTTAATTAACACAATAAGTCCCCGGCAATGGCACCAAAAATGGTGAGATGTCCTTGTACCTCATCATTTAATCTATTTTCAGATGTCAATAATCCAGGGGTTGTGTCCTCGGCTGTTTGCAACTAGGGATTCTACAGTTATCAATTTTCCTAACTAATCTGAACTGCTTCTACTAATTTGAAAAGATTAACCTATCTACTTACTATATGAATTCAAGAAATGTTGAAACAGAATCAAACAGGAAATTACTTAAATCAATCTTGAAAATGGTAACATGCATCTATCTATCAGAATCAATAAATATTTTTCACAGCAAAATCTAAAGTAATAAAACAATGGTACTAGCCTTCCGCCTATGTGGTGAGAGTGGGCCCTTGCTCCACACCCTTAGGGCTGAAGGCTATAGTAGAAAATCAGCACAAAAGAATATCACAACTAGATCTAGTCCAATTCATTCACTTTGCATTCATAAAAATATTACTATCATAGAACTGAGATTACCGAGAATCAAAATAATTCAATCATTGTGTATTTCTTCTACTGTTTCTACAAGTATATATCAAAAAGAATGATGACCTATCACTGATCTTATCTACCAGTTCCTCTATGAGATGACATCCATCTCTTTATTACACTAGCTGTCTAACTATGGAAAATAATCATGCAATAAAAGAAGACTGAGTGAAACAGAAGTCCACTTAGAATTCTACGTTTGAGTCTTAGTACATTTGGGCAGCGAGGCCTTGAAAATGTGGATATTGAATTAGTTCCATCCATAACTTATGCAAAAACTTTGAAAAGATAAAACTCCAACAGTTTAACTAAAGATGACCCTTCACCACTCAGGTGATGATTTGAGTGAAATGAGGGGTATTAAGATCACTGCTAAGAGTGCCTGATTGATAGCTTATGCTTGAAATATGCCCTGCTCTCAGGAGGCACTAGAGATAACTATTCCTGTCTGCAGCTCTGGAGATATGTCTGTAGCTCTAGAGATATCTCTGTAGCTCCAAAGATGTTTGTAGCTTCCTTTGTTCAGCTTCGGAGATGTCTGTAGATTTCTCAGAGCTCTGGAGAGGCTTTCCTCATTACTTCAAAACTTTAGGTGTCATGGTACTCTAGTATTGTCTCTAGAGATCATTGAAGACTATCTTCGGAGATGCACAAAATTGTTGTTCCTGGCATCTACACTTGTTGATTCAAAAAGAGAGAAGTTTTTGCATTTTTCCAGCAATTCCATGCACATTAGTCACTCAATTAGAAATTATAATCTTAAGTAATCTATCTCAATTAATCATTAACTAGAATGATCTTGCTAACTTATTTGGGTGCAGACATTTGGAAAGATGTACTCAGGAAGGAGAAAAAGTGAGGTAAAAAGTTTATTCCATGGGTGCAAATTGGCACTCATCAATATGTTTGGTTTCATATCTTATAAAAGAGCGTTTCATTCTACTTAACATCATTTTTTTTTTCAAAGTTTAAGATGTGAAAATGACCCTGTGACTTGTGAGTTATGGGCCCACAATGTAACTTATGTTAAACCATTCTAAGTATCAAGATTTTTTTTTAATTTTTTTTGCTATCAAAAGATATAGTATTACCTTCTAAAATAAAACTAAATGAAAATTTGGAATAGATTTACAAATTTGACTAGTAGAAAGACTAGCTTATTAACTCTATATTTTCTAAGACTACTTTCTTGTATAAGAGAGTACTAGCCAAATAGAAATATATTTAACAAGACTTGAACTAAATACCACTAAAGTTGTCATCTCCTAATTGAGATATCATGACTTATAACCAATCATTCCAAAACTTCATGAATGATCCAACTACTATACTTACATAAATGAATTATCAAATTTATGATTCTAAACACCCTTCACAAGTGATCAAAATATTAAAATATATAATTTAAGAAATATTTGTCCAACCATTAATTATGGTTCAACACAATACCTTCTGAATGTATTTCTTTACCATATAAAAATTATTATATAATGCTCCATATGGATAAAATACCTCCTCAAAAAAATACTTTTGCACCTTAGAAGTATACTTGACTATAACTAAGGTAATTATTTATTTTAGATTATGTATTTAATAAACTATCATTAATAGTTAACTATAAATGAATGAGACTTTACACTTACATGATTATTTTGACCCCTATTCAATAATCCCACTATATATTGGTATATGGGTGGATGAAAATAGGTCACATAGGATAATTCCCTCATCTAAAGAACTACCAACTTAATGACCTTATAAATTTTTTCTTGAGTTAGTTGTTGTGGCACAATCTTAACTATAACATGATTATAGAGAAACACTAGTTATAATGAGACAATATTGTGGTATGTGTTGAAACTTTGTATAGAATAAATCAAATATACACATTTAAATGCATTACGACTACACCATGGGCAAAGGAATGATACACCTAACATCATGAACTCTTCAAGAAGACTAGCCCTTAACCTTAACCACTAAACTTCCTCATAAATGAATCAACATGGTTACTTATTAAGCTACATGTAGGTTGCTAGGAACAACTAGGATTAGATAGGGCCCCATAAGCCACATGCAACACCAATACTTAGAGCCAACATGTGTGTACCTAATTTGACAATGTGTAGGTCAACACTAACTTAGTTTGACCAATATATTACAACAAGACTAATAAATAAAGGATGATCCACATTACTCTCTTGTCAAATTCATCATGATTCATCACTAAACCATCTAATCATGAATTCCTAAAATAATTAAGGACACCTTCTCAATTCAAGGTCTTTGATTGTCTATCCAAACCCAAATCTCAAACAATGTTTTAAAACTGAATATTTATAAAAAAAATAGGTTACCAATATTTCTACACTCTTGGAGTCTTCAATTTATGGTAGCTATAATATTATGTCATTTATCAATCCTAAAAGGAAAAATGAGATCAATATTCATATCTCCTTACAACAATATTTGTATTTTGACATTATGTTTACAACCTCCATGATTATTTATGCAAGCTCCTCAAGGTTAGATTCAATTTTTAGTTTCAAAGATTATTTTTAATATTATGATTATGTGGATTAATTTATTGTTCATATTATGACTTTAATCCTAAGAGAAAAAGTTACAAGACTCTCTAAGTCTTATATGATAATCCTTATATTTGGTTGAATAGGTGACTAGTTCTTTGGTCCCTCCAATACTATCATAAGACTCTTTAGAGACTTTTTTGGGTACTTAGGTAAGGTGTACGAGTTTCCAAAAAATGTGATAAACAAGGGTTTTTCCCTATGATATGTGAGACATTTTGACACCATGGATTTAAAATTTGACAATGGTAGAGGCAAGGTAGCCTTCTATAATCTTTCTCATCCCTACACCAACTTAGTTGTTATAAACAGAAAACTTGCTAAGTTTTGAGAAACAAAATTAGAGTTACAACTAGACTCAATCTTGACCCTATTGTGATACAAACTAACATGTAATCTCATGGAGGTAGATCATGCGGGTAAGAGTGAAGGGTCCCGAGTAGGCACCTATAAAGGAGTTTGAAATAGACATATATTAAGACCATCGTCCATAACAGTCTCATTCAAACAATCCCATTTGAACAATATTTCCTGGGCATAGTAATTTTTGGTCTACCACCATTGTGAAAAACCTCTTATAAAGTCATTTTTTTTTCAATTTCTAAAACCATCACTATTTAACCATCCAAAAATTGTCTCTTCCTTTAACAAGATTCATTGTTTATATTTTCTTCAAGTCATAATGTCCTATCTATTACAAATTATTTTGTTGGTTGGTTTATTAGGTTGTGCTAAATTAGAGATAACTGTTGTCACCTAGATTTGCACCTAGAGTTGAAGGCTTTTAGGGGTTCAATAATCTAGTGAAACATTGAGATGACCTCCAGGTGTGGGACCATGCAGGGAGGCCGAATCTCTAGAGAGATGTTGGTTCCTTTGCTAGATGAGTGATCCAGCAAGCCTAAGACTAAACCTAATCTATGCACCTGTGAGGAAAAGGGTTAGAAGGATGAACTTGAAAGTAAAAGGGGGTGATACACCAGGTTTGAATATGAGAGCTCTCACTGAACTAGAAGAATACACAACATAACCAAATATAACAGATAAACATACACAGATGTAAGTGATCCTAACAGAGGTAAGATGCAAGAAATGGTTGAAAGGAATGCAATATTCATAGACAAACCATTTACAGATTTACACAAAGATAGAAATCAACATAAAGAGGTAAAATAATATGCATATATTCAATTAGAAGGCATGATTACAGTAAAATAAGGGCTCTATTTGCATACAGTATGAACAAAGAACATTCAACCAGTATCCAACATTATTACATCTCTTAAAGATGCATTTATAGCATTTGGCATTTGACCTAAAGTCGGTTACAATGAATTTGCCCCATGGGCTCTGTCAGAAAATATCATTGCCAACAAGGAGTAGCCGACCTGCAAGAAGTTATGGTAAGAAATATCTGGAATAGGGGAGGGGGAAGATATTTTGGGCCTTCAACATGAGCAACTGAATCATCCACCGGCAACCATGAATGCAAAAAATATCTAAAGCAGGGCAGTTGAGAGATCAAATTTGCATTGATGGAAGATGGGACAGATCACTCCTAAACAAGCTTTTACAACACTTTAAATCCCCTACTCATCTGAATTTCTACATTTTTTATCACTTGAGACCTTTGAATAGTTGGGCTCTACAACACTCAATTTAGTTGCTGAGACGTCTTGTCAGCCAGAACCAACACATTCATCTCCAAAGTCGGCGATCATCCTGCGCACCATCAATTTTATCTTCGTTGCAAAAGGACTATTGTTTGTATGCATACAGACATACAAAAATGGATACATTGTGAAAATACATGATGATATCACTATCCTAAAGAACCTGGTCGATGAGGAGATCTAGATGATGTCACCTGCATATTGGGTCCTTCAAACTGTTTAATTTTGCACTTATGCGATTTCTTCATTCACTTTTTGCATATGCAATTTTTGTATATATCAGGCTATCGGGGAGACCTCAAACTAAGTCATACTGATAAGCACTTTTCCTACTGATACACTCCTTTGTCTTCTATTTTTTGCATCCATCAGGTTATCAGAGAGACCCTCAAATGAGTCACACCGATAGGCCCATCTCCCACCGATATACATTTGTATGTGCATCAACCTATCAATAGGACCACAAACCAAGTCTTACCGATAGGCATATTTCCCATCTATATACTTTTGCATGTGCATCAGCCTATCGGTGGGAATACAAACCAATTTTGATCAACAGGCAATTTTCTCGCCGATGAGCCTTTGTATATCCCTTTTTGCATATGCTTTTGTATATGCGATACAATTGCATGTGCATACAAAAGCGGATCTCAATGCTGTTATGAAGCAAATTAGAACTAGGTTTAGGTCTGGGGATGCATCCTGCTCCTTTGTATATCACTTTATATCCCGCCTTGTATATTGCATATACATCAAGCTATCATGGAGACTTTGAGCTGGGTCATGCCGATATGTGAATCTCCCACCAATGTGTCTTTGTCTTTCCCTTTTTTTGTATCTACCTTTGTATCTGACCTTGCATATGACTTTGCATCTTCCTTTGCATATGTGATTGTATATGCAATATAACAAATATACATACAATGATACATACAAAGATGCATACAAAATGACGAAGTATAAAACTCAGAAATCTCTGTGAAGGAAGGCACTTGAAGACAAAAGATTTCTAGGTTTTTCTACATTTTCTACAAGGATTATCCAAATGAGTTTTTGGGAAATTCTGCAAGGCATATCATGAGGAATTGAAGGATTTATGCTTGTAAGGTCAATTTCCAAAGTATATCTAGGGAATATTCAAGGTGAACTGTTTGACTCAGGACAGAGGAAAATAGGTCAACATTTTGGCGACCTCTCAAGGATGTTTGCCTACTAAACAATTTGATCAGTGGCCTTAAGCATCCATTGGGCAAAGAGTCAAGTCCAAAACATGCTAGAAAACTGGAACCTGCCTCCAAAACACAAAAAGGGGAAAGGGCACACATTCTCCTAATGACAATGCAGCCTGTGCAGAAGCACCTCGGAAAAAGGAAACCTAAAGCAAAAATGAAACCTACCCTAATCCCAAACTAACCAGTCAAAGATGACCTTAAACAAATCCATTAATTGGTTCTTGAAAGTAACTGCCCTTCCTTAACAATTTGCAGTATTTTTCTTGCATGTGGGCAGTTAAAAAAAGGTGAGGGAGGGATGGGCATATAACAAATTGACAAAACACCTCCCCCAAAAAGGGGATAAACTCACCTATCCACCTAGATTGATTAGCTTGTGGTGAATAAATGGGCTGATCCCGCTCATTTTGAAGTTCAACTTCATGCTTAGAGGTAAGCATGACAAGTGGTGACTCGTCTTGATGTGTCTCCAGCTGGGCTAGATGCCTAATTAGGCATCCCACTGAAGTGATATGCAAATCATCACTACTACATGTATGTCTATGCTCTAATCCTACAGTCTTTTGCCGCTGATCTGAATATTTTAGTTCTTGGATCTCAATTAGAGATATGGCCATCTCCACCTCATGAACAAGATGCTCATGATTTTCTAACTTAGGATCAGAAAATGAGCCATGCACATGCTCAAAAGAGAAGACTTCCCCACCAAGAAGCTAATATCCCTACTGGATAATAAAGAACAAATCTTTGATTTATTCTTGTCCATGTTCAGTCTTCTCATCATTTTCAATGTGGCTGGGGAGTTCATGAAACAAGGCAACATCATCCACCCTCAGAATAAACTCTGCAATAGCCTCCTCCATAGTGTCTTCATCCCAGATAAGGGCCTCTTCCAAGTCCTCAAGAGTTGGAACCTCACTGCCATGTTGATCCTCAATGTGCGACAATTTATCATTATTTTCATCATTCTCTTGTTGCTGCATATCCACAACCAACTGCTCATCTTCTTCATCTTCATCATAACTAGGTAGCTCATGAAGGAGGGTAGCATCATCCACTTCTGGGATGATCTCAGTAATCTTTTCCCTTAGGGATCCATCCTTTAACTGCAGGTCCACTGGATTTTGCTCAAGTTGCCTCTGCAGCTAAAGGTTTTTGCCATACGCTCTCTCTGTGAGTGTAGGAATAAACTACTCATCATTAGTTTTATCTTCTTCCACCTCCTCCTTTGGCTCATCTTTCCAACCAGCTTGGTAGACAATAGGTCCTCCCTTGGAGATTGTCATATCATCAGGGGAAGATGACTAAATATCTTCATGAATTTTTTGGAGGAGAGAGGGTTCTGGACAAATTTGTTCCTGGGGAATGACAACTTGAGTTTGCACAGGATCAAGGATTCACTTGAAGCTTGAGGTCGTAAACACATGCTCTTCCAACTTAGCAATTTCATCATAATTGTCCATACAAAGGGAAAAATAAATGGGCTGATAACAGGAGATAGGGGGCTGAGTTTGTGCTGGAACGAGCTCCTGTGAAAGCTGAGGGCCTCTGAAACTTGGGATTTTAAAATTGGGAAGTGGTTTTGGAGGTGCAAATGGATTATCTTTCCTGAAGCTTGGAATTTTATGTTTGGGGGCTGCCTCTGGAACGGGTTGAACATGCATAGAGAATAGGGGCTACTCGAAGCTAGGAATGGATGAAAATGTTTGAGCTACTTGCCTCATCTGATGCTCATGAGCCATCATCCTTATAGCAATGTTTTCTTGAAAAACTCTCTCTTGTGCCTCTCGCTACAAGTCTTGCTTCTTCATTTCTTCATACTCTACAACCTCCCTCATTAGATCTAAGAGTGCCTCCTTGAGATCATACACGTTTATGATGCTAAGATCATAAAACCGCTGAGGCTAGCTATACCCTCTTGCTCCTTTTACATAATTCAAAAGTCCATCAAGCTTCAGGATACCACTCATGAGCTCGTTGAATGCATCAACATTCACAGGATCAACACCTTGGAACTAATTAGGAGGGTAGCTGCACTGACTAGGATCAAAATAGTCTTCTTAGGTTGATAATAAGCATTATTAGGTTGCCAAGGAGACATATCTAGGGTAGGTGGGAGGTAAGCATCATTAGAATACTGATATTCTACAGCAGCAGGGTTGTATGGCATAAAACCAGAGGTGTTTTAGGCTTGAAAAGGCTGATATGGAGGCATAAAATTTTGATTTTGGTTGGATGGAGGGGAATAGCCATAGTTTCCATAAAAATTTGACATCTTAAAGCATTAAGGACCAAGAAACATTCAAATAATCAACAAAAGGTAACAGAAAACAAGTCTGCCCTTTAGAGAAATATCTTCATACTAGGGAGTCGCCAGGTGATTGAAATGCTTCAACAAGTTGAATAGACCAGGAAAATCACTAGAATCCTGATCCTTGAAGAAATTTTAGGTACTTGGGCTGCCTTCACCAGCAGGTTTGTTCAGTAGAGTTGCCATGGTGTTGGAGAGATTGCCCTGAATGGAAAGATACACTAAAGAGCACACCAGAACTCTTCAATGGATGATAAGGATCATCAAATTGTCCCACTGGGTGTGCTAGAAACAGTTGTCACCTATATTTGCACCTAGAGTTGAAGGCTTTTAGGGCTCCAACAATCTAGTGAAACATTGAGACAACCTCCAGGTGTGGGACCATGTAGGGAGGCTGAATCTCCAGAGAGAGCCTAGTTCCTTTGCTAGATGAGTGATCCAGCAAGCCTAAGACTAAACCTATTCTATGCACCTATGAGGAAAAAGGGTAGAAGGATGAACTTGAAAGTAAAAGGGGGTGATACACCAGGTTTGAATATGAGAGCTCTCACTGAACTGGAAGAATACACAGCATAACTAGATATAGCAGATAAACATACACAAATGTAAGTGATCCTAACAGAGGTAAGATGCAATAAATGGTTGAAAGGAATGCAATATTCATAGACAAAGCATTTGCATATTTACACAGAGATAGAAATCAACATAAAGAGGTAAAATAATCTGCATATATTCAATCAGAAGGCATGATTACAGTAAAATAAGGGCTCTGTTTGCATACAGTATGAACAAAGAACATTTGGCCAATATCCAACATTATTACATCTCTCAAAGATGCATATATAGCATTTTGCATTTGACCTAAGTCGGTTACAATGAATTCACCCCATGGGCTCTGTCATAAAATATCATCGCCAACAAGGAGTAGCCGACCTACAAGAAGTTATGGCAGGAAATATCTAGAACAGGGGAGGTGGAAGATATTTTGGGCCTTCAACATGAGCAGCTGAATCATCCACTGGCAACCATGAATGCAAAAAATATCTGAAGCAGGACAGTTGAGAGATTAGATTTGCATTGATGGTAGATGGGATAGATCACTCCTGAACAAGATTTTACAACACTTTAAATCCCCTACTCATCTGAATTTCTGCATTTTTTATCACTTGAGACCTTTGAATAGCTGGGCTCTGCAACACTTAATTCAACCGTTGAGACGTCCTGTTAGCCAGAGCTAGCACATTAATCTCCAGAGTCGGCGACCATCCTGCACACCGTTAATTTTATCTTCGCTACAAAAGGACTGTCATTTGTATGCATACATACATACAAAAATGGATACACTGTGAAAAAACATGATGACATCACCATCTTGAAGAACTTAGTTGATGAGGAGATTTGGATGATGTCACCTGTATGTTGGGTCCTTCAAATTGTTCAATTTTGCACTTATGCGATTCCTTCATTTGCTTTTTGCATATGCAATTTTTGTATATATCAGGTTGTCGGGGAGACCTCAAATTGAGTCATACCGATAAGCACTTTTCCTACTAATACACTCCTTCATCTTCTATTTTTTGCATCCATTGGGCTATCAGAGAGACCCTCAAACGAGTCATGCCGATAGGCCCATCTCCCACTGATATACATTTGTATGTGCATCGGCCTATCGGCGGGACCACAAACCAAGTCCTACCAATAGGCATATTTCCCATCAATATGCTTTTACATGTGCATTGGCCTATCAACGGGACTACAAACCAAGTCCAGCCGATAGGCAATTTTCTTGCTGATGAGCCTTTGTATATCCCTTTTTGCATATGCTTTTGTATATGCGATACAATTGCATGTGCATACAAAAGCAGATCTCAATGCTGTTATGAAGCAAATTGGAACTAGGTTCGGGTTCGGGAATGCATCCTACTCCTTTGTATATCACTTTGTATCCTGCCTTGTATATTGCATATACATTGAGCTATCAGGGAGATTTTGAGCTGGGCCATGTCGATATGCGAATCTCCTGCCGATGTGTCTTTGTCTTTCCCTTTTGTTTGTATCTGCCTTTGTATCTAACCTTGCATATGACTTTGCATCTTCCTTTGCATTTACAATTGTATATGCAATTGTATATGTATACATACAATGATACATACAAAGATGCATACAAAATGACTAAGTATAAAACTAAGAAATCTCTGTAAAGGAAGGCACTTGAAGACAAAAGATTTCTAGGTTTTCTGCAAGGATTATCCAGACCTTTTTTGGGAAATTTTACAAGGCATATCATGAGGAATTGAAGGATTTAGGCTTGCAAGGTCAATTTCCAAAGGATATCCAAGGGATATTCAAGGTGAACTATTTGACTCGGGATGGAGGAAAATAGGTCAACAATAACCATAGCCAATTCCTAGTCCTAACATTCTTTAAGTAAAATTTTAAAGTGTAGGTTAGTTGGTGAGGACAAATAATTTTATTTCTCAAAGTGTCATTTAATTAATACGTATTTCTATCTTTTATATTCACAAAATATACACACTCTTAGATTTCACCAATTATAGTATATTCAAAAACATAAATATAAATAATATTAATAGCCAATAGAACATACCAAAATATAATAAATTACATTTATACCCATGTTTACAAGAATAGAGAAAACAAGGTGAGAAAATTTTTTATGGGTAATTTAAGATGCTAAAATGAATAAATTTATGAATGACATTGTTTCTTCCCAGATTGAGTTATATGAAAAACACTTGTTGTGTGTGTGTATTGTTTGTGATTGTCTCCTTGGATATCATGAGCATTTTTCTTTTGAGTGAAGTTGCCAAGGGTTTCTGATCTCATCAATACACATTTGCTATATTGTATGTCTAATTTGTTGCATTTGTTCAAGGAATGGATTAAATTGCTTTAGATCATATATAAGGGGAAGTGTGTTGTATCAAGGGATTAGTGAAGAAGAATCACAAGTAGTACTCTTTCTTTGACATATTACTATATGACAGTAATACTATTGTTACTAGTCCTCTGGATATGAAGTTTTGGTGTCATAAGGAAACATTTACACTGCTACATTTTGACTCTGTTCTTCTTGATAAAGCACCAATCTAAGGAATTATTTGCCCAAAGGTCTAGAAAGAACACTGAATATAAACATAAAATCATTTAAAAACATTTTATTTTGTTTTTCAGTAGTTTAGGTAGGTTTTAGTGCATGTTCTCAAAGCCAACAATGTGAAAATCTCCAAGAACTTTGTCAGTTTGGGATAATCTTACATATCTTGGTGCTAATCGATGAGAACATATCTTCCTAATATAGTGAAAGACAAATTTGTTGAAAGTATAATCAAGGATACCCCCTGGGTTTGGCAGAACCTGAAGTGCAAGGGAAATAGATGTAAATAATCTCCCAATCTGTTGGCCAAGTCTTCCATCGAACTTGATCATAAGAATTAGCAAATCTTTAGAGTTTGATGTGTGCAGATTTAGGAACCAACGGAATGGAAAATGATGGGACCCAAGTCTCTTAGGATGTAGTTCTTTATGAACATGTCCTTGCTAAGTTGTTGGTCCATAGTGGCCCATATCTTGCATATTTGGAATCTTGAGCCACATCCTACTCCTAAGATTAGATGGATTTAATGGTGGAATGATGCAATCAAATGAATGACTTGCTTTCTTTATATCTATGGGCACTAGATGGAACTCTTCCACCATCGCTCATATAAGGCCACCACCTGAGAGCTCCATGATACCACCTCTCAGCTAGAAATGCTATCATTCTCACCATCACTGCAACTACATATAGCTCAACTTTTCCAACAAAAGCAAGTTGGTGATATGCATATAGCTTGGGGTACTCAACTAAAGGCTCACCTTCATTGGCTTAAAATTGGGGATAAGATTTACAAGGAATTTTTTAAGGGGTGTGACTTTGAAACAATGGATGATAATTCTTCCAAATCATCCAAAGGCTATTGTAATACCCTCTTTTTTCTTTAAACTATCTAGTTGAACCATTGAGGGGTATTATCAGCTATAATTTTGGGGGGCTACCACAATAATGGGTTACACTTTCTGGGACATCCAGATTTTTGCTTAAATCACATATTTTTAGAAAATATAATGATTTAAGCCTTGAAAGGTTCCATTTAAAATATTTTAATTGAAGAGAGTTTGTTCAAACCCCATTGGATAGAACCTTGCTAGTTTTAAACCATACCTATAATGGAGTCTCCTCTCCACCTATCAAAATGCTAATAAAAAATCACTTTTAATTTACCTTTTGGGGGATCAAATGAATTCATTTAAAATTTATGTTTTATAAGTATGTATTCCTTATTATAAGCTTCCCAAAAAGTATAATTTTAAATATATTTAATTTGATTATTATATTTATTTTATTTCTTGTGAATGTAGGTTTTTCAATGAACATCAAGGTCTTTGTTTCACACATACGAAAAAATAGGAAAATAGAGAAAAAAATTCTAAAATATGCATGTACTCTAGGTATTGATGTCCTTATTCCAACAAAAAAAAATTGAATTCTGATACATAAAAAAAGTTATATTAGACAGAATATGCCTATCTAAATTATAATTAGTTTGACTTCAAAACTTAATTAAAATAAAAATATTCAACAAAACATTATGAAACCAAATGCATCCTCTAGATATCAGTGTTACCAATCTAAATTCAAAAGAATTATAATTTTATCCTTTGTAGAAAAAACGTTATGTGCGATAGAATATACATCACTTTAAAAAATGTTGTTTACTATTAAAACTACTTATCAAAGGAGACACAAAAAAATTTACAATTTAACTCCAAATTTTTTTAAAAATATCTATTTAGAATCTATAGACAAAATCTCACAAATCACTAGTTCACATCATCTTCAAATTCCTAATGGTTTAGGAGCTATAGGTGTTAGAAAGTGAAGATTTAGTTCAAAATGTTGATTTCAATGTCATTTTTGGCCAAAAAGTGTAACCCATTATTGTGGGATGACCCTTTCTCTTTAGATGTTTCTACATTCTAACTCTTTTATTGTTGATCATTTTGTGATGCAGAGATATTGGGGTTGGTTGGTTTTATTCACACAATGAACCTAGACTTCAAGGTTTCCTTCACAAGAACTTCCAAACACTTTGTAACACAAGCCTATACAAGGCTATTCAAGAGACTGACCTAGTCTAGGACCACACCCTGGTGTCCACCCACATAGACTACTCAACTCTCTTTTGGGGAGTCTCTACTCAACCCAACCAACAAACACACACACCTTCTAGGCCAACACCAAACTACCAATACCCCTACCAATAGGATCGCACACTACAACCAACCCAAATTTGTCAAGTACATGACCAACATATGGTCTCTAACTCAATAACCTATTTTTGTACCTTCAAGGACAGTGGACAGCAAACTACAGTATGACTGCACTATGACAATGCCTAAAGAGACCTATCCCTTGTAGCCCTTGAGATCGGCTAATCCAAGGATAACTCCTCTAACCTCCAAAGGATAGACTAGTCTCTTTGCACATTCAAATACCCATTATGGACATACAACAATCTACCAAGTTGCAGGGCCGTACTCTGTTTCAGGCGTCCAATGACAGTGAACTCTTCTCTTTAGGGAATAGGCCTAATTTGGGGTCTTTACAAAGGAAATGTGTCACATTCACTTGCTCAAGATCAAACAACCACCTGCATAGGTCTGTTTTCATCTACAAACACCAAATACATCATCCATTTGGTCGATCTCTTGACTGTTCCTTGAAACCATACCGATTTCCACCATTTGCACACTAACTAGTCACTATGTAGACTAGTTAGAATCATGCCAAGTGCCTTGGAGTGAGGAGTGAAAACCTAACAAGCAACAAAAACATGAAATCTACTCTATCTCCCTCCATCCTACTGAAAATGGTTGATGCCTTTCAGAGGATAGAGGAGAAATCACTCATTTTGCCACAAAACCCTAGTTTTGAGGGTTTTCAGACCAGTTTGCACAAATCGATTTGATTCTAACAACATAGGAAGTTTCAAGAGGCCTAACTACACTCAAATGAAAGGTATTTCAAAGCACTAACACATTTCACAGGTTTCAAACTCCTTACTATCCATACAGAGCCATACTAAGTGACTGTTTCCAGGAAAACACAAAAAATGACAGTTTTTGCACTCTAAAACTTTCAATTCTCATTATTCTTGGCATGTGATTACATTGTTCTACCTATAGAAGGCTTAAGGTTGTTTCTCCTCCTCCACCAACCATACAACTGCTATCCAAGGGCAGTTAACCGTTGGGATTACCTCCTTCACAAGAAACCACATGTTTCTTAAGTGTAATTACATTCAAATCAACCATATCAATGGCTATATTAGACAAGTCGACCAAATGGACCAAGTCCTTATTACAACTCATGAAAATGGCTTTCAAAGCCTTAGGAAGAACATGACAACCAAACATGACCTATCAAAAATATGACTAGAATAGGGAGCTCCTGCACCATACTCCCCTTGCAAGAAGAACTCAAGTCCATTGAGTTGCCAATTGTTGAAGGGTCATTCCATGCTTCAAGATATCTGCCTCAGTCATCCAAGTGGCCTCTGAGTTAGGAAGATCCTTCCATTTCACCAAGTAGTCTTTGTAGACACCTCTTCTAGTCTTTTGGACAATTTTGGAATCTAGAATACATTCCAACTGCAATGGTTTTCTTGGAGGCAAATCCTTGATCCAATCAGCATCTGTATCCACCACATCTGATCCACTTTCACCATGCAATGGGGGTCTAAAAGGAAAAAGATCACAAACATTGAAAATTGGAGAGATACCAAGACCGGATGGTAACTCAATCTCATATGCATTTGGACCGAATTTGTGCACTATTTTGCATGGCCCAATCTTCTTCATCAAGAGTTTAGTTGGCTGACCTTTTGGCAACCTTTCTTTCCTCAGATATGCCATAACTAAATCTCCAACTTTGAATTGCACCTCTCTTTTCTTCAAATCTGCCCTTTCTTTGTACTTTGTGACTATTTTTTCCAATTGCAACTTGACTTGATCATGGACTATTTTCATGGAGGCAACAAAATCTTCACCAAGTGCACTCCTTTTATCCCATCCTTGGAGATCCTTCAGTTCAAGTGGCCCTCTTGGGTGAAAGCCATAAACTACCTCAAAAGGACTTTTACTAGTGCTCCTGTTCACTGAATCATTGTAGGCATATTCAGCCTGACTGATAACCAAGTCCCATGCCAAACCATGCTGTTTTGTAAGGCATCTTAGAAGGTTTCCAAGTGATCTATTAACCACTTTAGTTTGACCATCAGTTTGTGGATGGTAGGCTGATGAAAAGGACAACTGTGTGCCCAACTTTCTCCATAAGGTCCTCTAGAAGTGACCCACAAACTTAGAATCCTTGCCTGTGACAATTGACAATGGCAAACCATGTATTCTCACTACCTCTCTGAAAAATAGAACTGCAACATGAGATGCATCATTGGTGCATTTACATGGTACAAAATGAGCCATCTTACTAAATCTATCAACAATAACAAACACACTATCCACCCCTCTGGCTATCCTAGGTAACCCAAGGACAAAATCCATGCTTATACTCTCCCAAGGCCTGTTGGGAATGGGAAGGGGCTGGTATAGACCTGCATTTGAAGACACACCTTTGGCTCTTTGACAAATTGCACAACTAGCAACATACCTTCTCACATCGGATTGCACCCTTGGCTAAAAATATAACCTTGTAACTTGTTCTAGTGTCTTGTCTAAGCCAAAATGTCCTCCTAAAGAGCCATTATGCTTCTCCTTAATGATATTGTCCCTCATGGAACACTTAGGAATACACAACAAATTGCCCTTAAATAAAAGGCCTTCCTATAATACAAAATCTGCATATTCTCCATGGAATGTGTTAGCCAAGCTTACACAAACATCATAAGCCTCTTTGAAATCTGAATCCTCTTTATACAACTCCTTCAAACAGTCAATGCCCATGCTTTCTAACTGAATTTCATGAACAATAAGCAACCTCCTACTTAAAGCATCAGCCACCTTGTTAGAAACACCTTTTTTGTGCTTAATTGTGAAGGTATAAACTTGTAACTGTTCCACCCATTTAACATGTCTATGGTTCAATTTTTCTTGACTGTTTAGAAGGCTTAAAGCATGATTATCAATAAACACAATAAATTCCTTGGGTAATAAATAATGTCTCCATTTCTTAAGAGCTTGCACCATTACATAGAGCTCTAGGTCATAAGTAGAGTACCTTTGCTTGGCTCCATTCAACTTCTCTGAGAAGAATGCCACAAGATGTCGTTCTTGGCTGAGAATAGCACCAATAGATTGCTTACTTGCATCACACTCAACAACAAACACCTTATCAAAATCAGGAAGTACTAAAGTAGGCAACTCAGCCACCTTTGTTTTCAACAACCCAAAACTAACATCGGCTTCCTTTGTCCATTGGAATCTACATTTGACTCCACCCTTGATGGTGTTGAGGATGGGAGCACTAATGTGACTGAAACCTATGATAAACTTCCTATAAAAAGTCACCAATCCATGGAAACTTCTCACATCTCCCACTGTCTTAAGAGTAGGCCAACTGAGAATAGCATCAGCCTTAGAGGGATCCATCTTCAAACAGCCATTGGAAATCACAAATCCAAGGTATACAAGTTCAGTTTTCATGAACTCACACTTGCCTAAGTTGATCATCAACTTGTGCTCATGTACCTTCTCCAACACCTGACCAACATGCTGCACATGCTCTTCTTTTGTCCTGCTGAAGATTAGTATGTCATCAAGATAAACAATAACAAATTTACCAATGAATTCAACTAATACCTCATTCATCAAGTGCATAAATGTACTTGGAGCATTGCTAAGACCAAATGGCATAACAAGCCATTCATAAAGACCCTCATTAGTCTTGAAGGCAGTCTTCCATTCATCTCCCTGTCTAATCCGGATTTGATGATAACCAAATTTTAAATCTATCTTTGAGTAATAGCATGATCCTCCAAGATAATCCAAAAGATCTTCAATCCTTGGCATTGGGAACCTATACCTTATGGTGATCTTGTTTATGGCCCTTGATTCCGTACATAGCCTCCATTTTCCATCCTTCTTGGGAGCAAGTACACTTGGGACTGCACAAGGACTTAAACTCTTCCTAATCAGCCCTTTCTCCAAGAGATCTTGAATTTGCCTTGCCACCTCTTGATTTTGCTCTGGGGTCAGCTTATAGGCAGCCTGGTTAGGTAATGTAGCACCAGGTATTAAGTCAATTTGATGACTTATGTCCCTCATGGGTGGTAAGGAGTTGGGAACTTCCTCTACCACAAGATCTTGATACCTGTCTAGAAGTTGCTGCACTTCCAATGGAATCTCCTATTTTTTATCTTGTTGATCTGATCCACTCTTAGGTTTCATGACCAAGGCATACCCTTGGGTATCCTTCTCCTTCAAGAGGTTCAAAAACTCTTTGCCATTCACCAACATGACACTACTATCATTATTCTTCCCCTCGGTCTACTCTAACATAGGATCCATCTTGTATGGTCTTCCATTCTTGGTGATGATATAAGTGTTCTTCTCACCATCATGTTGTGCTTTGACATCATATTGCCATGGGCAACCAAGAAGCAGATGACATGCATCCATAGGGATGATTTCACATAACACTTTGTCCTTGTAGTCATCGATTGCAAATTCAACCCAAGTTTGCTCTTCCACCATGAAACTTTGGTTCTTATTCAACCAAGAGATCTTGTGAGGACTGATATGAGGCAGCCTCTTCAACTTACACTTCTCAACCATCTCAGTGGATACCACATTCTCAGTAGATCCTGAATATACTATGATCTTACAAAGTTTCCCATAGGCTATGCCTTGGGTTCTAAAAAGATTCTTTCTCTGAGGGGGTTCTTGTTTCAAAGGCATCTTCAACATAGACCTCTTAAACATCATACTCTCTCCTTATAGGACAGGTGCAACACTTCCCATAGGTGAACTCACACTCTCACAGTCATCATCCTTCACTAACTGATTTCTCCTTCCACTATCATGAGAACTACTAGCTTTCTCTGGGCATTTGTTCATTGTATGGCCAACTTGGTTACAGCCATAACACCTTCCAATGAAGACTCCTAGTCCTCTACCTCCTCCACCATTTCTACCCCTACCATTAGGTCTTCTCCAACCTCTGAAGCCTCCTCTATGTTCTACCTCAGTCTGAGATTCTTGCTGACTATTATTTTCAGTTTTGTTGGACTGTCCACGACCAAAACTGCCTCTTCCTCTTTGGTTTCTGCCACCTCTTCCTCTAGCACTTTGTTCACCCTTCCTTCTCAACTTTTCCTCTGCTCTAGAGGCCAATAAGAAACATTCATCCACTATTCTAGGGATCACTAAACTGATCTCATCTTGTAGATTGTATTTCAGACCATTTAGGTACCTAGCCACCATCTCCTTTTCCTCTTCATTATGGTTGGCTCTCATACTTAGTCTATTAAATTCTTCTATGTAGGTAGCCACATCCATGTCTTTTTGTCTCAAATTATAGAATCTCCTAATGGTTTGGATCTCATAGTCAGGTGGCATGAACTTGCTTCTGAGCATAGCCACCATTCTACTCCATTTAGTGATGGGACTCTTGCAAATCTTCTCCCTCTCACTTTGCATGTAGTTCCACCACACAAGTACAGAACCTCTTAGCCTTGTCTTGGAAAATTTAACCTTCTTACTGTCATTGAACTCCTTGTAATCAAAGTAGTTACACATGGCTTCTATCCAATCGGTGAGAGCATCCCCATCCAATTTGCCATCAAATGTAGGCACATCCATCTTGGGATCACCACTGTCTCCATGAGCACCCTTAAGTGCATTCAAGAAAGCTTTCTGATCTATAGACATGTCCTGCCCTTGAGGACTTTCTTTTGCCTCTTCTTCATCTATGTCAGAAGAACTTCCATCTTCTTTGGCCTTGCCCTTAGACCTTTCTTCTTGCAATCTTGCCTCAACCATCTCTTCCACCAACTTCTTGATGGCTTCTTGTCTCATTGTCTTGGGAGGCATTGTACTAGCCTCAGTTTCAATCTCCTCATCTGACATACACTGCTCTAATCAGCTATTGGCTCTGATACCAATATGATGCAGAGATATTGGGGTTGTTTGGTTTTATTCACACAATGAACCTAGACTTCAAGGTTTCTTTCACAAGAACTTCCAAACACTTTGTAACACAAGCCTATACAAGGCTATTCAAGAGATTGACCTAGTCTGGGACCACACCCTGGTGTCCACCCACATAGACTACTCAACTCTCTTTTGGGGAGTCTCTACTCAACCCAACCAACAAACACACACACCTTCTAGGCCAACACCAAACTACCAATACCCCTACCAATAGGATCTCACACTACAACCAACCCAAATTTGTCAAGTACATGACCAACATATGGTCTCTGACCCAATAACCTATTTTTGTACCTTCAAGGATAGTGGACAGCAAACCACAGTATGACTGCACTATGACAGTGCCTAAAGAGACCTATCCCTTATAGCCCTTGAGATCGGCTAATCCAAGGATAACTCCTCAAACCTCCAAAGGACAGACTGGTCTCTTTGCACATTCATATACCCATTATGGACATACAATAGTCTACCAAGTTGCAGGGCCGTACTCTGTTTCAAGCGTCCAATGACAGTGAACTCTTCTCTTTAGGGAATAGGCCTAATTTGGGGTCTTTACAAAGGAAATGTGTCACATTCACTTGCTCAGGATCAAACAACCACCTGCACAAGTCGGTTTTCATCTATAAACACCAAATACATCATCCATTTGGTCGATCTCTTGACTGTTCCTTGAAACCATACCGATTTCCACCATTTGCACACTAACTAGTCACTATGTAGACTAGTTAGAATCATGCCAAGTGCCTTGGAGTGAGCAGTGCAAACCTAACAAGAAACAAAAACATGAAATCTACTCTATCTCCCTCCATCCTACTGAAAATGGTTGATGCCTTTCAGAGGATAGAGGAGAAATCACTCATTTTGCCACAAAACCCTAGTTTTGAGGGTTTTCAGACCAGTTTGCACAAATCGATTTGATTCTAACAACACAGGAAGTTTCAAGAGGCCTAACTACACTCAAATGAAAGGTATTTCAAAGAACTAACACATTTCACAGGTTTCAAACTCCTTACTATCTATACAGAGCCGTACGGAGTGACTGTTTCTAGGAAAACGTAGAAAATGACAGTTTTTGCACTCCAAAACTTTCAATTCTCATTATTCTTGGCATGTGATTACATTGTTCTACCTATAGAAGGCTTGAAGGTTGTTTCTCCTCCTCCACCAACCATACAACTTCTATCCAAGGGCATTTAACCATTGGGATTACCTCCTTCACAAGAAACCACATGTTTCTTAAGTGTAATTACATTCAAATCAACCATATCAATGGCTATATTGGACAAGTCGACCAAATGGACCAAGTCCTTATTACAACTCATGAAAATGGCTTTCAAAGCCTTAGGAAGAACATGACAACCAAACATGACCTATCAAAAAGATGACTAGAATAGGGAGCTCCTGCACCATTTTGATTTACCCATTCTCTTAAAATCTCTTCCTTATGAATTTTATCCTCATCTACTTGTTGTTCCTTCCCTGAGGTTGTTCTTGTTGATCCATGTGTAATTGTTCATTTTTCTCCTGATCCTCTTTTTCTTTATCAACCTCTTTATTGGCTTCCTTTTCAATGTCCTTCTTAACCTCTATTTCTTTCTCAACCTCTTCTTGTTGCCATATATACAATTCTATTTCAATGTCTTGTTGACCTATTGGTTGTTAAACATTTTGTTGTTAAACTGTAATTTCCTTTTCACCCAAGTAACATTCATTTACTGGAAAGTTATTCTTCTCTTAACAACTATAAAGTCCTTATATAATATTTAATGCACTTTAAGGTAAATTATTTGAAATAGAAATAAATTAATCTATTTTCCATACATTGAATAATGTTAAAACATATCAAATGACATTGTACAACAAAATATTTCATCAATAAACTTTAATAACATCAATTTGTAACAATAATTTAATATCTTAATGCTAGATGGAGCGCTCTGCAACTGTTTCCCACCTTTTGCATTTTGAATTTGAATTTGCACTTTGATGGCTATAGGGGACCCGGGGGATCCCCCGGACCCTTCAGAAAGGGGTTGCTCGGGGCTTGCTTCAGGGGATGAGTCGGGGATGAGTCGGTCCCCAATTTTTTGGACAGTGGTAAGGACCATTCTAGTCATGTGCTTGATGACAAGGACCTTGGGTCCTCTACTCACACGCTGCAGAACAAGGAGTTGGGCTCTAAGGCCTAGAAAAATGCCCTTTTAAGAGAAGAGTTTGAGGGATCTCATGCTTCACCTCAGTTTCGTGATATGGTTGACGGGTCGGCGATTGTGCTCCCAGATATCACTGTGGAAAGAGTGGTCTCTGCTATGGAAAATGCTCTTGTGGGAAATTTTTTTCCCTTTAGGCCCAACATTGATGTGGTTAGGAAATGGGTGACTACTAAATGGAGGGTGAAGGGAAGTGTTCCTGTGAGTGCTATGGTTGGCAGAATGTTTCTCTTCAAATTCATAGCTAGAGAAGACCTTGCCTCTGTTCTTGCAGGGGGGCCTTGGATGTACGGGAAACACAGTTTATCCCTTTGCAAATGGAAGCTAGGATTTGACATTATTTCTAATCTCAATAAAATGGTGCCAGTTTGGGTCAGACTCCCAGGTCTTCCTTTGGAGTATTGGGATGAAGAGATCTTTATATGGATCACCAATACATTCGAGCATTTCATAGCTCTTAACAGTACTACCAGGAACAAAACAAGGTTAGTATTTGCTAGATTCTATGTTAATGTTGATATTAACAAGGTCCTGCCCAACAATATTACTCTAGAATCTAAATTTGGCCATTGGGTTCAGCCTATAATTTATGAAAACTCTACAACCTTTTGCCAAATCAGAGGGAACCTAATTAATATATATGCTCCTAATCAGAGGGGCCCAAGAAGAGAGTTGTGGGACCTTCTATCCTCATTGATTACTAAAGACCCCTCTAGCTGCTAGATGTTAGCTGGTGATTTTAACACCCCTCTATTCCCTTTGGAGAAGAGTGGTGGGATCCTGGACTGCACTGACAGTATGATGGACCTGACTAATTTTCTCAATAAAGAAGGTCTAATGGATCTTAGCTGGTGATTTTAACACCCCTCTTTTCCCTTTGGAGAAGAGTGGTGGGATCCTGGACTACACTGATAGTATGATGGACCTGACTAATTTTCTCAATAAAGAAGGTCTAATGGATCTTGATATTCAAGGTAACTGGTTTACTTGGTCTAATCAGAGAAAGGGGAGAAATTTGATTCAAGTCAGGATAGATAGGGTCTTGGTCTCTTCAATTGGGAGTTTATCAACACTTATTCGTTAGAAGCCTTGCCTCGAACTACTTTAGATCATAATCCCTTGCTTCTTTCTTGGAGAGGTGTGAATGGTAAGAGCACCTATCCCTTCAGGTTTGAGATTATGTGGGCTAAACACCTAGATTTTAAGGATAAGTTAGTTAGTTGGTGGAAGGAGGATGTCTAGGGTATGCCTATGTTCAAACTTGTGCAAAAACTATTGATGGTTAAGAAAAAGGTTAAAGGTTGGAATAGGTTCAACTTTGGGAATATTTTTTATGACAAAAGGAGGATTAATGCTAAGCTAGGGGATTTACAAAGGAGAATAGAGGATGGGGACTCTTCGCAGGAGACTACTTAGGAAGAAGAGCTTTTGAGAGGTGAATGGAAAGAGTTTCTTTTGAAAGAGGAAATTTACTGGAAGTAGAAGTCAAGGGTGAAGTGGCTGAGAGAGGGGGATAGGAACACTTCTTTTTTTCATCAATCCATGATGAAGCATAGGGAAAGAAATACTATAACAAAACTCATGGATGATAGGGGAATTATGGTTGATTCAGACTTTCAAATTGGGCAGGTGGCCACTTCTTACTTTTAGAACTTTTTGGATGCTCAAGACTGCAACATCAATCAGGAGCTCATTGACATCATTCATACTATTCTGAATGAGGAGGATAATGCATAGCTTGGCAGAATGATTACTGAGGAGGAAGTCTGGGCTTGTCTTTTCTCTATGGGTGTCTTTAAGGCTCCTGGGCTTGATGGCTTTCCACCTACTTTATTTCAGGTTTATTGGGACATTGTGGGTAAAGATGTCACTGAGGCAGCTAGGGATTTCTTCAGTATTGGCAAGTTGCTAAAGAAACTTAATCATACCTTCATTGCTCTTATTCCTAAAAAGCCAGATCCTATGTGTATGGGAGACTTTAGACCCATAAGCCTTTGTAATACTATCTACAAGATTTTTTCTAAGATCTTAGTGTCTAGGCTTCAACCCATCCTTGACAAGCTTATCAGTAGCTGCCAAAAAGGATTTGTGTCAAGTAGGTAGATTATTGACATGACCATTTCAACCCATGAAATTATCCACTCCATGGAAAGAAGCAAAATCCCAAGAATGGCTTTTAAACTTGACATCTCAAAAGCCTATGATAGAGTTGATTAGAAGTTCCTTTTCACAGTTCTAGGGAAGATGGTCTTCCAAGGTAAATTCCTACAACTTATAAAGGTTTGTGTCACTAATGTCAGATTCTCTATTTTGGTGAATGGTGTTCCTAGGGGATTCTTCAATGCTAGCAAGGGTCTTAGGCAAGGGGACCCCTTGTCCCCCTACCTTTTCATTCTTTTGGTTGAAGTCCTAAGTAGATGCTTCCTTTATCTGTTAAACTCTATAGAGATCAAAGGCGTTAAACTAGCTTCAACAGCTGCTCCAGTAGCTATTCAACAATTTGTGGATGATACCATCCTGTTTGGATCATCTTCGGTGGTTGAGGCTAGAAAGTGGAAAAAAGTGCTACAAGATTATGCTACCTCAGCCGGCCAATGCATCAATTATGATAAGAGTCAAGTATACTTTTTCAATACCCCTTTTATGCTTCAACAAAAGATTATGGGGATTCTTAGTTGTTTTGTGGGTGTACTCCCTGGTATCTATCTTAGACTCCCCTTTACTATGAAAGATGTCTCTCCTGAGTACTGGAATTCTATCTTGGAAAGGATTTAGAGGAAGTTGGCAAGGTGGAAAGGTAAATTACTAAGCCAAGCAGGTAGTACCAGTTCCTTAAGGCTTCTCTCCAAGGTATTCCTATTTTTTTTGGTCCCTCTTTAGAATTCCCAAATATATAGCTGAGAGGTTTGAGAAAATTCAATGGAATTTTTATGGACTAGATAGGAAAGTAAGAAGAGAATGGCTTTGGTGGGATGGGATAAAGTGTGTAGACCAAAACTCCAAGGGGGGTTAGGGTTATGAAAGATGAACCTCCTTAATAAGGTCCTTATTTCTAAGAATGGGTGGAACCTTTTAACCAGAGGCAAGGATTGGGGTAGCATCATGAGAGATAAATACTTTGGGAATTTGGATCCTAAGGACCTTTTACACACTTTTGACTTCCCTAAAGGCTCTGTGATCTGGAATAATATTCTGAAGTGTAGAATTGTGCTGCTACGGGGTGTTAAGTGGAAATTGGGTGATGGCAAAACTATAAGGTTTTGGGAAGATAATTGGACTAATGGATGAGCTTTAAAGAGGCTTTAGAATATTCAAGGATTGATTAATTTAGTTGTTCACCACTTTGGTGGGTTGGCTCGTGACTATTTTCTTCCTTGTAAAAGGGGATGGAAACAAATGTTAGACTATTGTTAGAGTCAGGTTGATCTTGTTAGGATGGTTGATGAGATCCAAATTTCTCTGAAGGGTTGCATAATTCCCCTATTCCCCCAAAAAGATAGACTTCTATGGGCTAATGAGAAGTCTAGGTGTTTTACTATAAAATCCACTTATAATATCTTTTTACCTCAAACTAGAGATAACTTATGGAGGAAAATCTGGAATCATAATCTTATACTGAAGATTAACCATTTTTGGTGGTTGGCGGTGCAAAATAAAATCCTAACCATAGATAACCTTCTGCTTAGAGGATTTCAAATACCCAATAGATGTGTTCTTTGCATGAAATATGAGGAGACTGTCTCACATATCCTTTTGCACTATGATTTCTCCTAGGAAGTCTAGTGCTCTACTTTGAATATTCTTGGAGTCTCTTGGTGTTTGAATGGTGACCTAGAAGCTTGCATTAGGTCTTGGTACTCTACATTTTCCAATCTTATTTGTAGGGAAATTTGGGGTCAAGTCCCCCCCATTTTGTCCTGGGGCCTATGGAAAGAGAGGAATAACAAGCTTTTTCGAGAGAAGTTTAGAGATCCTAAGGAAGTGTTTTATTCAGTTGTCAAACTACTACAAGACAACATCACTAACAACACTCTAAAAGTGGTTGAAACTCCTCCTAATGATCTGGAATCTTGGATCATTAATCAATGGACCATCCCAATAAGCATTTGTAGGGTGGATGATAGTAAGAGAAGAGATAGGGCAAGTTCTAAATGGTCCCCCACCCCCAACTGGTTGGTCTAAGCTCAACTTTGATGGTGCTACTACAGGCAACCCTGGATCAGCAAGTGGAGGGGGAATTATAAGGTCAGATAATGGTGCCCTCTTGGCTGCTTTTGCGGGGGGGACTTGGAGAAAGTACTAATAATGTTGCAGAGGCCTCAACTCTCCTTTGGGATCTTAAGATTTCTTTGGCTATAGGTATCAATCACCTAATAGTGGAAGGATATTCCAAGCTCATCATTGAAGCTATTAAAGGGAATGTTAGGGTTGGTTGGCATATGGAAGATATTGTTGAGGATATCAAAACCCTTCTCTTAAGTTTTGAAGGTAGTGAAGTGATGCATATATAGAGAGAAGAATAATAGTATTGCTGACCTTATGGCGAATCTAGGGATTAACCTTAATCCCTTAAGGTGTTGGAGAAACATTGATAGTCTTCTCTCAAATGTTAAAGTTAGCATTCTGAATGAGGCATCGCACTAATCCATTATGGCTATTATCATAATATGTATTGCCTTGTGCGGAGTCTTCTTAGGCTTCCCTCATCTCTTGGAGGGATGTGATGTCGATGATGTTAGGAAACTTCCCACTCACCCTCTCATGGTGAAGTAGACTGTGGAGTCCTATGTGGACTTGAGCCAACTCAGCAGTATCCATGTTTGTTGGCATTGCCAACTTAAAAGATATTTTCACTCCTGATTGAATGGGTTGGATGCAGCAGGCTCACACAAGTTGTTTACTGAATGAAATAATGACAAGAACGCGCTTGGGATTGGGAAGGACATGCTTGGGAATTCAAGAGAAGTTTTAAAGATTTTTAATTATCTTTCTAGATTGTTTGTTCTATCTCTATGCTTCTCTATTCTCTGCAACTACTTTGTTTTCTCTGAGAGGTGTTTGGCTAGGCAAATGGGTGGTGAGAAGGTTAGGACTGAGCCAACGACATGTGGGGAATTCAAGGAGGATTTACAAGTCTGGAGTATCGCCTATGAGGGTGGTGTGACTCCTTTTCTTGAGAGTCTGAATGGTTATGATGAACACCTTTCAGCCCAATTTGCTTGTTCTTAGGATGGGAATAAGAGGGTGAAAGTTGGCGGGGTACAATTTGTCGTGTCGGAGGAATCCATAGCCAATCCTACGGGTCTGCTTTGAAAAGGGAAAAGGATCAAGAAACAAACGAGAGTCCAAGATATCGAAGGATTGAAGCTGTTCTACCATGAAGGGGAGAAGCAGATTAGACTCCAAGGTGGCTTCGATGGTGCAAGCTTGATCAACCCATGGGATTGGGTATGTTTCCTTATCGTGAAGTTTTTCACCCTGGAAGGGCATTATAGGTGTTTTTATCATTATCACTTTGCTTTGTTAAACCATTTCTGCCATAAAATTCTAGTTAATCTTCCTTTCTACCTTCTCTCTAGTCTTGAGTCCTCTATGCTTCAAACTAAGAAGGCCCGAGAGGGAAATCTTGAGGTGGTTGCCTTGCCTTTACACCAAGGGTTCATCTTTTTCCTTTATCACTACCATCTTGTGTTGTACCCTACTAAACCCCCTCCATCTCATCTTGTAGGAGATAGCTCCAATGATGACTCTAAGGATAATGTTCCTCTTAGTGTTAGGTTTGGAAGCCCCTCCATTTTAAAAACCTCATTACCCTCTGAACCTAATTCTCCTTCTAACCCTCCTACGAGTTGTCCTTCTACCCCTATTTCTATCCCACCCATGTCAAAGGCCACCTCTCTTTCTAAGGCTCATCTTGGGGACTGAGTTCCAAGGGCCTCTATTTCTATTGATTTGGAAGGATCTCATGAGAAAGCTGTGGAGGGTCTCTGTGACCTCAGGAATATACCGCTGATTCAGGGCAATAAGAAACATAAAAGGGTGAATTCTACCTCTATTAAAAGTGGAAAGAAGAGGGGTAAAAGAAGTGTCGAGGGGCTAGAGAATGAATATCAGCGGGCTGTGGAGAGGATGGACAAGCAGGATGAGCAGAAGAAGGAAGAGGTTGGGATTGTTAAGGAGAAGGCTGTGGGAAAAGACAACATTGTGAGAAGGTCGAGTATTAGGTCTTCTAGGTTGGCTGGGGAAAGGCCCCAAGTGCTAAAAATTGTCGACTACTGCTCTATTTCTAAACAAGAAGATACTGAGCAAGAGATTGAAATAAGAGAAGTTAAAACTACTCTCGTGCAGGAATAGGATGGTGCGAGTCATTTTGAATCGATGAATAACTCTTATTATGACATTAATCCTGAGGAATTTGAAATTTAGGATACTCTGGATAAGGAAGTGATGAGTACAAGAGTGGAGGTGGGTAATAGAAAGCTAGAGATGGAGCTCGAGGAGGTCAAACCCCGCCTCTCAACCATGGAGGGCAAAGTCAAGGTGCTACTTAAAATGGTTATGAAATCTTCTCACAGGGTTGATGTTGCCTTCTCTATTCTATAGGTGGATCAGAATAATGATGTGGATACTCTGTTCGAGGACAAGGAGAAAATGCTTAATCTAATTTCTGATGACTGGAAAGATTTACTTAGTTTTGTTATCAGATTATGTTTATGGACTTAGACTTTGGCTTATTATATTATGTATTTAAGCTGTTAGACTACTGTACTTGAGTTATTTGTGGCCTTCAACCTATTTTTCTGCCTGCTAGGCTTTTGTCATCAGGACCTGCACCTGGGTTTGTAGCTTACTAATATCAAAAATAATAATTTAATCAATGCAACATTTGTAACATTATATATATCACTTATCTGTGAAGCACTGAGATGTTGTTATATGGCACTTAGAGGAATAATCACATGTCTCAGTTGTTCCCAACAAAGAAGCACCCTTGAAGGAACCAGTTCTTACATAGAACCAACCATGCCTCACAACATAAAATAAACACAACTCTGGCTAGGACACTCATGGGTGTACGTTGTACCCCGAGTTGGATGCACTTTGTGTGCCCCTTCTCCAAATGCTCAATGCCCAGCCAATGACCCTAATCCTCACTCCTTTGTGCCCTTTGATTCCTGTATACTTTCCTGTATATTTTCCTCTTTTCCTCAGTGATTTTTGAATAATTCCCTATCCATTTACATTCATTTCACGGGTTTAAATAATAATCCAAAGGGTGGCTTTCAACCATTACAAGATAAGGAATATAATTATTATTTTATTTGGACTCTTCTCATAAGAATCACTTAAATAGGAGTATTGTTATTTTTTATAAGGTTCTTTTAACCTTTTAACTTCTTTTTAACTTGAAAGTAACTTTTTTTTTTCATCCTTTTGTTTTACACATCTTCTTTACTATTAAATATTTTGTTTTTATTTTCCTTTCTTTTTGTATTCTTAAACAATGTTTTATAAACTTTATTTATTTATTTATTTTCAGTAGCTGAAGTTGAATCTACAACATAATTCACTATAAAAATAATTAGTCAAGTGTGAATGTAACACTATCAGTATCCCAATGAATCTATTTCATTTTAACTTCATCTATAATTATATTTATCAAATTTTAGATCTTTTTAATAACTCCTCTACTTTAATTGAAACCAAAATTAGGTCCCATAGAACTACTTTGTTAATCAATATCATGATTAGAACTATAAGTACATTTTCACATGAAGTAGATCATGAATTTATGCTTTAGAAGTTAATACAAGTGTATACACTAAATCTCCTTTTAAATTTGGTCATTCAAGTGAAATCCTATCTTTAATACAAATATTTCAATCTTTTTAGTTGTCACCTAAACATAAAATATACAAAAGAATTATCATGTGATCACATAGCACTTACCTAGTGAATGACATGTATATCCCATACTATGTAGTCACTCATCAATGAGTGCCATATATTCAAAATACATTGAAAGATGATAGTCATGCATTCTGGACTACATGAATATCCTCTTTTCAAATACCAAATATAATTAAATAGCATCAAATAGATCAATGTTTATATAATTTCCTAGTCACTCAAATAAAGTTTTGGAACAAATCTAAATTTAAAAAGATTCAAATGTAAATCGGTTTGTTATTGTCAACAGGGTGTTTACAATACCTAACCTAGATCTCAATTCTACATTACAAGGTTATTGGGTTGATCAAGTCCAATAAAAAAGTACAATAAAATAAGGATGGTACAAACAATTCAAATAAAATATATTAAGCAAAAATAGAACAACAAACAAACTATTACTAGCTACTGTAGTAAACAAAAAAATTGTATATAATAGATTTATACTAATATAATTCTCATTGAATTTCCATATCAAAATAAAAATTAAAGGTTGTCTCTCCATGGTAGATGCTAAGATAATATGTTTGGTTTCATATCTTATAAAAGATTATTTCATTCTACCTAACAACATCATTTCTTTTTCAAAGCTTAAGATGTGGAAATGATCCTGTGACTTGTGAGTTATGGGCCCAAAATGTAACTAATGTTAAACCATTCTAAGTATCAAGATTTTTTTTTTGTTTTTTTTTTGCTATCAACAAGTATAGTATCATCACTTCTTAAATAAAACTAAATAAAAATTTGGAATAGATTTACAAATTTGACTAGTAGAAAGACTAGCTTATTAACTCTATATTTTCTAAGACAACTTTCTTGTATAAGAGAGTACTAGCCAAATAGCAATATATTTAACAAGACTTAAACTGAATACCACTAAAGTTGTCATCTCCTAATTGAGATCTCATGACATATAAGCAATCATTCCAAAACTTCATGAATGATCCAACTAATATACTTACATAAATGAATTATAAAAGTTATGATTCTAAACACCCTTCACAAGTGATCAAGACATTAAAATATATAATTTAAGAAATATTTGTCCAACCATTAATTATGGTTCAACACAATACCTTCTGAATGTATTTCTTTACCATATAAAAATTATTATATGATGCTCCATATGGATAAAATACATCCTCAAAAAAATACTTTTGCACCTTAGAAGTATACTTGACTATAACTAAGGTAATTATTTATTTTAGATTACGTATTTAATACACTATCATTAATAGTTACTATAAATGAATGACACTTTACACTTACATGATTATTTTGACCCCTATTCAACAATCCCACTATATATTGGTATATGGGTGGATGAAAATAGGTCACATAGGATAATTCCCTCATCTAAAGAAGTACCAACTTAATGACCTTATAAAATTTTATCTTGAGTTAGTTGTTGTGGCACAATCTTAACTATAACATGATTATAGATAAACACTAGTTATAATGAGACAATATTGTGGTATGTGTTGAAACTTTGTGTAGCATAACTCAAATATACACATTTAAATGCATTATGACCACACCATGGGCAAAGGAATGATACACCTAACATCATTAAATCTTTAGGAAGACTAGCCCTTAACCTTAACCACTAAACTTCCTCATAAATGAATCAACATGGTTACTTATTAAGCTACATGTAAGTTGCTAGGAACAACTAGGATTAGATAGGGCCCCATAAGCCACATGCAACGCCAATACTTAGAGCCAACATGTGTGTAGCTAATTGGACAATGTGTAGGTCAACACTAACTTAGTTTGACCAATATATTACAACAAGACTAATAAATAAAGGATGATCCACATTACTCTCTTATCAAATTCATCATGATTCATCACTCAACCATCTAATTATGAATTCCTAAAATAATTAAGGACACCTTCTCAATTCAAGGTCTTTGATTGTTTATCCAAACCCAAATCCCAAACAATGTTTTAAAACTCAATATTTATAAAAAATGGGTTACCAGTATTTCTACACTCTTGGAGTCTTCAATTTATGGTAGCTATAATATTATGTCATTTATCAATCCTAAAAGGAAAAAGGAGATCAATATTCATATCTCCTTACAACAATATTTGCATTTTGACATTATGTTTATAACCTCCATGATTATATATGCAAGCTCCTCAAGGTTAGATTCAATTTTTAGTTTCAAAGATTATTTTTAATATTATGATTATGTGGATTAATTTATTGTTCATACTATGACTTTAATCCTAAGAGAAAAGGTTACAAGACTCTACAAGTCTTATATAATAATCCTTATAGTTGGTTGAATAGGTGTCTGGTTCTTTGGTCCCTCCAATACTATCATAAGACTCTTTAGAGACTTTTTTGGGTACTTAGGTAAGGTGTACGAGTTTCCAAAAAATGTGATAAACAAGGATTTTTCCCTAGGATATGTGAGACGTTTTGACACCATTGATTTAAAATTTGACAATGGTAGAGGCAAGGTAGCGTTCTATAATCTTTCTCATCCCTACACCAACTTAGTTGTTATAAAGAGAAAACTTGCTAAGTTTTGAGAAACAAAATTAGAGTTACAACTAGACTCAATCTTGACCTTGTTATGATACAGACTAACATGTAATCTCATGGAGGTAGATCGTGCAGGTAAGAGTGAAGGGTCCCAAGTAGGCACCTGTAAAGGAGTTTGAAATAGACATATATGAAGACCACTGTCCACAACAGTCTCATTCAAACAATCCCATTTGAACAATATTTCCTAGGCATAGTAATTTTTGGTCTACCACCACTGTGAAAAACCTCTTATAAAGTCATTTTTTCCAATTTCTAAAACCATCACTATTCAACCATCCAAAAATTGTCCTATCTATTACAAATTATTTTGTTGGTTGGTTTGTTAGGTTGTGCTAAATTAGAGATAACCATAACCAATTCCGAGTCCTAATGTTCTTTAAGTAAAATTTTAAAGTGTAGGTTAGTTGGTGAGGACAAATAATTTTATTTCTCAAAGTGTCATTTAATTAATATGTATTTCTATCTTTTATATTCACCAAATATACACACTTATATTTCACCAATTATAGTATACTCAAATACATAAATATAAATAATATTAATAGCCAATAGAACATACCAAAATATAATATGTTTATCAATCGGTCCAAAACATTATATTCATACTCATATTAATAGAATATGAATATAAAACAATAAATTGACCCCTTGATTGAGCTATCACTCAAACAACTTAATCATATATAATCTATTTTTTTTCCAAGCAAAATCAATATGTAATTGTCTTGGTCAATTATCACACACTAAAATTCTAATATATATATATATATATATATATATATATATATATATATATATATATATATATATATATATATATATATATATATATATATATATATATATATAAGCAAAAATAATTACAACCAATTTAATAGTCAGTTTTTTTCTTCTACCTATAATAAATATTTTTCTAGCCAATATTTAGAGGCCCAAATAACTCTACATATTGAATAAGTTGGTTATAAATATTTAATATTTAATATTTAATAAATTACATTTATACCCATGTCTACAAGAATAGAGAATACAAGGTGAGAATATTTCTTATGGGTAATTTAAGATCCTAAAGTGAATAAATTTCTGAATGACATTGTTTCTTCCCAGATTGAGTTATATGAAAAAGACTTGTTGTGTGTGTTGTCTGTGATTGTCTCCTTGGATATCATGAGCATTTTTCTTTTGAGTGAAGTTGCCAAGGGTTTCTGATCTCATCAATATACATTTGCTATATTGTATGTCTGGTTTGTTGCATTTGTTCAAGGAATGGATTAAGTTGCTTTAGATCATATATAAGGGGAAGTGTATTGTATCAATGGATTAGTGAAGAAGAATCACAAGTAATACTCTTTCTTAGACATATTACTATATGATAGTAATACTATTGTTACTAGTCCTATGGATATGAAGTTTTGGTGTCATAAGGAAACATTTACACTGCTACATTTTAACTCTATTATTCTTGATAAAGTACCAATCTGAGGAATTATTTGCCCAAAGGTCCAGAAAGAACACTGAATATAAAAATAAAATCATTTCAAACCATTTTATTTTATTTTGCAGTAGTTTAGGTAGGTTTTAGTGCATATTCTCAAAGCCAGCAATGTGAAAATCTCCAAGAACTTTGCCAGTTTGGGATAATCTTACATATCTTGGTGCTAATCTATGAGAACATATCTGCTTGATATAGTGAAAGACAAATTTGTTGAAAGTATAATCAAGGATACCCCCTAGGTTTGGCAGAACCTAAAGTGCAAGGGAGATAGGTGTAAACAATCTCCCAATCTGTTGGCCAAGTCTTCCATCGAACTTGATCATAAGAATTAGCAAATCTTTAGAGTTTGATGTGTGTAGATTTGGGAACCAACAGAATTGAAAATGATGGGACCCAAGTCTCTTAGGATGTAGTTCTTTATGAACATGTCCTTGCTAAGTTGTTGGTCCATAATGGCCCATATCTTGCATATTTGGAATCTTGAGCCACATCCTGCTCCTAAGATTAGATGGATTTAATGGTGGAATGATGCAATCAAATGAATGACTTGCTTTCTTTAAATCTATGGGCACTAGATGGAACTCTTCCACCATCGCTCATATAAGGCCACCACCTGAGAGCTCCATGATGCCACCTCTTAGCTAGAAATGCTATCATTCTCACCATCATTGCAACTACATATAGCTCAACTTTGCCAACAAAAGCAAGTTGGTGATATGCATATAGCTTGGGGTACTCAACTAAAGGCTCACCTTCATTGGCTTAAAATTGGGGATAAGATTTACAAGGAATTTTTTCTATCCCTTCAAACTTGCCAATTTTCCCAAAATATCAAACACATCAAACAAGGGAAACAAGTTCTTTATATACTTCCTTCAATTCTTCAATCTTTTATTCATCATTACTAGTAGGTTTTCTAGTTGCAATTGCCTTCCCCTAAGACAGAATAAGATCTTCAACAATGTGTGAGTGTGGTTCCTAATAGGCTCTCTACTGCATAGTAGGCCTTTTGTGACCAACACCTCCCACTAGCAAATCTTCAAGAAGTAGTGCTCTCTATGGCCGATGACAAGGCTCTTGGCTATGATGGTTTTCCTTGTGAATTTTATAAAGTTTTATTGGACACTATTGGTCTTGACATGTTGCAAGTTTATAATGAAGCTTTTGCTATAGGCTCCCTAAAAGTTATTATAAACAAAGGAAACATCAATTTCATACCTAAAGCTAGTGATCTTAAGGAAATTGACAATTAGCAGTTGATCACTCTCTTCAACACCTCTTCTAAGATCATTGCCAAAGATCTTGCACTTTACATATGCCATTTGCTTTCCCTAATCATTTAGTTGGAGTATACTAGTTTTATCAAAGTATGTTACATTCTAGACAACATCATTGTTGTCTAAGAAGGTATGGAGTGGGCTAGACATTCATAGCAATATGCCATCTTTATCAAGATTGACTTTGCTAAAGCCTATAACTAAATTTAGTGGCCTTGCATTTTAGCCATGATTTAGGCACTGAGTTTTAGACACTTCAACTTTCCTTACCATTAATGGTTGTCACTCTTCCTCATTTGGGCTTTTTCATTCTATTAGACAAGGCTTTCCTTTGGCCCCAACACTTTATGTCATGGTTGCTAAAGGATTCGATTATTTGATTGCCAATGTATTTCTCAAAAAGAGTCAAGGTATTTCTCTCCCTAATTCTTCTTCTTAGCTTGTTAATGGCCACTTTGCTAATGATTCTTTTCTTGCCTTTTTGGAGGAACTAGATAATGTTGATTAGGCCTTGCAATGCTTGAATATATTCTTCCTAGCATTTGTTCTAGCATTCAGTGGCCAAATGTAGTGTTATAGCTAGTCTTTTCTTACCAAACCCGGATGGCTAGACTCCTATGGATGGAAATGGATCAATCATGGGGAATTTTTTTTGCTTTTTGGGCATTCCTTTTTCCTTTCAATCTCCTTCTATAGTGTTATGGAAAACTATGTATTCATGTATTGAAAATAAATTGCACTATTGGGTTTCCAAACCCCTTTCCCTTGCTGGGAAGATTTGGATTTGTTCCAAAGTGGTTGCTACCACTCATGTTTATTATTCTTCTTGCTAGGTGCCATCTAAAGCTTCTTACCAAAAGATAGAATGACTACTCAAAGATTTTCTCTAGGCCTCTTCGAAGTAAAGTAAAGGATTTCATAGAGTTGCTTGGAAATTTTACTATCTTCCATGAGACTCTAGTGGGCTTATCTTAATTGACACTTACATATAGAGTTGGCATTATGTGCCAAATGGATCATGCATTCCTTGGAGGGGCATGAAGCTTGGAAAATCCTACCCTAACAATTGCATTACTTTTGGTGTTCCTTCTAGATGTAGTGCTTGGCATGGATCGGGCTTTCATACCATCCTCATCATGAAAGAATCAGTCTACATTCAAGGTACTTTTGTTGCTCAAAGTATTTGGCATTCCTGGGAGGTAATCAAGCCATGGCTCATTTGGAATGGGAACAACTTTAGAGTTGGGATTTCTTTCAACTAGCATTTCTTATGGTGGTCTCTTATGATCACTTGCCAAGATAGACCCCTTGCCAAAGTTCCTTGTGTTCATGCTTTAAGGCTTTACAAATGTCTGTTTTGTACTATTTTAGACCTTTTCTCCCAAAACACCAAAACTTGAATTTCTTGCCCAGATTTTAAAGCTAGATTCAAGCTTTGTAACCAAGATTTAAAGTCCTTGTAGACTATCTTAGATTCGGTTCTTTCTGATATGGTTCACAAGATTGGAATCCATTACACAAATCCATGGTGGATGGACTAGAAGTGGTTCCTAGATACTCTTGGCTTTCTCCCCATTTGTCAATGGTTCCTAAGCTTAATATGACATGGAATCTTCAATCCTCTGCTTCATAATGGTGACACATATTTCAAATAGTTTGGTCCACTTTGGTAGAACCCAAATTGGCCCACTTTGCATGGTGTCTTCTTCACCAAGGTCTCCCTATGGGATCCCATCTAGTTCATCTAGGTTGCTTTAAACCATCTAGACTAGAGCCCTTTTTCCTAGCATATGATACTTCTATTAGACTGCCCTAGACTGCCTACAAGATACACCCACTCACAATGGAGATACTTTTTTCAATTTGGAAAGATAGAAATTCTTCCTTTTTTGTTGGCTCTATTGTGGACAAGCATTTCTCTATGTATGCTAAAGCTATTATATGTTCTAATGTCATGCTACAGATACAGGTCTAATCTAATGAAGTGGCTCAATAAGTTTACCATTTGGATACTTTAATTGAGCATTGGGCTAATGCTCCCTATATGGTTGCTTGTGTGCCACCTTCCCCTATTAACAAGGATGCTTCTTCACTATAGGGGGTGTGCATCTCTGCTATGTGGGTGTTAACGCATTCACAAACATAGTGTGGACATCATGCTGTCCCAAGGTTCTCCATGTCCTCGACAATGTGGATGGACTCCTTTGCCACACAGACACCCCTTTGCTTCTCAATGTGGCCATTCTAGGTGGCCAGACAATGGAAAGTTTCCCCACTTGGATCTTGTCATATCACTTGTGCATGCTACTACTCTGCAAGAAGAAGATAAAGATAAGGATGACTCCATCACGGGCTGGAAACCCATTGTTGATGGCCATGATCTCTTAGATGTTTGGGGCCCTCCCCCTAGTAGTCATCCCCCTCCTCCTCCTACTAATATAACCTTGATGGCTTAGTAGTTTGACCATTGTTTTCTTTATGTCTTTGTATGACTTCCACATAGACTTCTAAGGTGTGATTCCATTCCATCCAACTTTTATATAAATTATATATTATTATTTTGATATTTTAATATAAAAGTATAGCACTCTTAATCATTTAAAAAAAAAAAAAAAAAAACTCATGGATGCTAATTTACACACGCCATTTTTCTTCCATTCCATCTTATATCATAGTTAAGTAAAACCAATATCGATTAAGCTAATGCGTTAGGTATGACGCCTTTGGTGGTTGAAGTCATCAACTAATCTAATTTGACTTATAGGTGATCTCCAAAAAGAAAAAAACGAGTAAAACCATACAGACGTCTCAGTCAGAAATAAATAAAGAAGCCAGGTACTTAAAGCATTATAAAAGAGGTACTTGTCTAATCCAAATAGCAGTCACATAGTTTGTGTTGCTAAAACTATTGGCAATCAGTTGGAAGAAAAAAAATGGAGGAAGAGTCTGTTCATAGTTCTCTGATACCTGCTCAAGGAAGATCAAGAGGCTTCTTCATAAGCCCAGATCTGCCCAGGAGATTTTGGATTGAGACAAAAGTGCTATGGAAAATTGCAGGCCCTGCAATCTTCAGTCGGTTTGCAATATATGGCTTCAACGTCATTACTCAGGCATTTGTAGGACATATTGGCGATTTGGAGCTCGCTGCTTTTTCCATGGTCATAAATGTTATTGTGGGTTTCACTTCAGGCATCGTTGTGAGTATTCAAATCCTTCTTTATTGCTGTTGTTTTTCTAGTTTTGTTTGGTAAATGAATTATAACTATGTTTTCGGTGTTATTCAAGAGGAAAGTGTTCTAAATAATCGATCTGTTGTCAGTTGTAGTCAATATACTTTGTTATTCATGTGGGAGACCTCGTCCCAGTATGTTGATTATAATGCATCGGTTGTTTACTGTGAACTTGAAGAGTTGTCAATGTCATTATAACTTATAACTTACCAACATATAAATTGAGTGGGTGATCAGTCCTAATTTCTAAGGTGAAGATTAGTCCATGAGATCAATCTTCATAGGTGTGGTAGTCAGTCCTACATCCTCCTCCAACATAACTCAGGGGAATCAAACCTGAGTCGAGGCTCTTATACCACATGAAAGTTTGTCGTTGCACCAAAACCAACAGATATTAGTTAACTTCTAAACGCGACATCTTTACTTTAAGTAGGCCGTTAGTCTCAATTTCCCAAGGTGACTCATTAGTCCAAAAGATTAACTCTCATAAATGTGACTATTGGTCCAAAAAAAACCTAAAATTGCTACTCTTCTTTATTCTAAACTAATTGTACTTTTAAAGCAGCCTGCTGCAGGTTAGGATCTATGCTACTCTTAATCTAAGCCTCTAATGTAGTTGCTAGATAAAGTAATAAAAGAATAAAAAGATTCAAACAAAGCGATCTAAAAATGTATAAATGGGGTCATCTTTTTGACTATTTCTAGAAAAGTTGGGGAAAAGAAACCTATCAGAAGGCTTTTAGGCCGTATACTTTAACAGATATGACACCTGGTATTCTTTTAAAAAAAACAAGTGGAATCAAATGAAATGTTAGGTAACCGACTATATAGTAAACAAGTGAGATTCGTACTCTTCTTCTTGGTTGACTTTGTAAAGACAAATTCAATTATGTTTTTAGAGATTTAAATATATTTGTTTATACTTAGTTAAGGCTTTTAAGTTTCAACAGATACTTTACTTAAATATCATCCATTTTAATGGTCAAACGTGTTTTTACACCTCATTCACAATAAAAAGTGGTAAATATTTGTTCTTTTTTTTGGCAAAAATTAACTTTGAACTGTTAAAATAGATGATATTTAAAAACAGCCCTCCCGCCTCAACCCCTATGCAAAAAGAAGGGAAAGTTTCAACACAGCAATATTAATATTGATATAATGTTGTTTTGATAAGTATTACTATACAAGGATTGCAGTAGTTCTATGGCGAAATGCTTAATGAGTAAAGTGTTTTAAGTGTTAGTGATCGTGCAGTTTGGTTCTTCAGTGATACTCGAGTTATAATGCGATCAATATCTTAGGGTTTTAGGGTTTTGACTTAGAGATTATAACACTGTACAGCCCAGTAAATCTATTTAATCTTGGGTAGGATCAGGTATTGTGAAATGTGACAGGCTAATGAATCATCTATTATTTGGACTTCTTCCAGAATGTGAATAATGAGGTGGTTGAAATCATACCGGGAATGACACGGCATAAAGTTGTGTGTTGAGACAAGTGCATTAGCAGAGAACTGGTGGGACCATCTTTTTACAGGAATATCATACAGACAAAGATGCAGATATTGCACATTTCACCAAGCTACATTTGCATACATTTTTGGGTTGAGGCGATATTAATTGATGTCATTGAAAAGACAAATATGTTGTTATAGTAGTTGATTGAAGAAGTAAAGGTAGAAATTATAGTCTCAATTTTAGAGATAAAAGAAATAAGTTGGATCAACATTTACTTATAAGTAAATTTGGAGAAAGTTTAAGATAGGGGATTTGGGTATAGAGAAACCTCTGCCTTCTACTAGGGGAAAGGATTCAATAGGTGGGATAGTTCCAATCGCTGAGACAGTAAATGTGCATTTAAGGCCCAATAATTTTTAAGTTAAGGCCCAATACTTTTAAAGTTTAGTACCAGTAGTTGTGAGTTTAAGGTTGTTAGTGTTATTATAAGTACTAATAATTGAATGAAATGTGCCCTTTAGATTTAAAAAGCAACCAATCATGTGATGCCAAATCAGCGCACCATCAAAGGGGGTCTTAATTCACACCTATTGGTCCACACTTTTTTTTGGGGCACTATTTGACACCTCAACAAAAAGCATGCTGATGTGGCATCATATTTGATGATGTGGCCCTGAAACCTTAGTTATAAGCAGGGGCATTGCCAAGTAAGCTACTGTAAATTTTTTGAAGTGATTCGAAATTGCCACGTATGATTTTGAGAGGCATGAAGTTAGGGTGCACAACTACTAGGTCCTCTCCCCTACAATAGAACATTACAATGCATTTTTTATTGGAATTTTGGAGTGAATTATGATTGGATAATTTATTTGGCCATAGTGATTAGCGATGGGTGTCTAGAGGGTGATCTTTAACATATTTACATTTTGAGAGTGTAGACATGGGAAAGAGAAGGATATTGTAAGAGCCTCTAAGACAATGACTAGTAGTAGTACTAATAATCATATCACTTCTATTTCAAATTGCACTTCGTGGCTAAGACTCTCAAATTATTAACCGGTGGAGAAACACAAATATTAACAACAAGAATAACTAAGATTGTAGTGGTTGTTAGGAGAAGAAGCATGGAAGGGTAACTAAAATTAATGCTTCTAAAGTGGTGAAAAATGAGAGATAAGAAAAGGGCATGACAAAAATTGTAAAGGAGAGGATTGTCACATCCTTGTGGAAGGTAGCTTATAAGTTGGACATTACAAGAGGGCCAAAATAAATAAATCAAAGGATATTATTTCAAACAAAAGATTATATATATATATATATATATATATATATAACAAATTTTAGATATGTAATGTATATATTGTTTAAAGAAGTGGGCAATGTTCTAAGGAGGAGCAATGACTATTCAATTTGTATATTAGTCCACATCTACCAAAGTTTGTCATACTTATTATTAGTTTTGTTATTTATTGATAGTGCACATCTTCGTATGATGATGTGATGATCATAGTGTTGCCAATTGTCTTAAGTATGACTCAGGTAGTAATCATGCATAAAGCACATCTATAAGTATTGGTGTAAGCCTTCAAGGTTTTAGATAATGTTTATGTGACCTTGATAATGCATGATGTTATAAAATAATATAGTTATGATATTTAATATTATTGAATTGCATATAGTAGAACATAATTTTGTTAGAACACAATGATATACTGAGGGGGGGGGGGGGGTGAATCAGTATATACCAAAAATTTATTGCAAATTAACTTTATCAACCAAATCTTCTTACTCCCTTAAACAAATGATAAAGCAAATTAAACAAGTCAAAACACAAAGCATGAGCACACAACCACAACACTAGATTTACGTGGAAAACCCTAGAAGGGAAAAACTACGGTGGAAAAGCTGCTTGGATCTACTGTCCAAATCTAGCCTCACAAATAAAAACAAGATTACAACAGGTTTTATGGGCTACAACCCAAAGGAAGCACCAACTCCCTAATACATTATTTTATGGCACCAACCAAAGGAAGCTACAACTCCCTGAAGAGATACAACACTTACAGAAAGAGGCTACAACTTTTGAACATCACACTCAACAGATCTCACTGATCAAAGCACCTCTGCAACATCCACACACTTTACTCTGTCACAAATCTTCACTTCCTCTGCACAATGAACATTGCTACCTTCAACACACCTTCACATCCATTCTCACTCACTTTCACACTCACTCACATTTAACCTCACACACTCTCTCACAATCACACGATCCACAACAAACAAGTTCTTTTATTTATACCTTCCGCAAACAGCCAAATCTTTCTCCTTCGTCGGCCAAGATGAAACATGTAGAATGAAATGTACAATGGCCACATCAAGTCGGCATCCAAACGATGTAGAAATCTAATGTGGTTCAAGCCAAGTGATAACTAGGACCTATTCTTCAACACATTCTTCCAAGTTGGTGCACACTTCCAAGCATCTGACAGGATCATCAAAGCATATCAAGTTAGCCTAGCAAACCCTTATCCTTCCACAAAACAGCTCCAGACCTAAAGCGATACCGGAGGGACCAATTAACATCATGCAGATCACTTCACAAGCAACATAAGACTTACACAAACCTTCTCAAACATTCCTTCTTCTGAACTGTACATCTTCTTTCTAGTGCAAACAAACAAATACTAAACTTGGCATCACATACAATCATTGAACACCCAGTCTTGAGATAGAACATTAAGAAACCAACTTGTTGCACTTCAACACTTGAAACCTGAAATGAATAATCATACTAAATATCTAAACACATCATCCAAACATCAAAGCCAAAAGATGAATTGTGGTGAAATGCAGTGGCTTTTGCTTTCTTCTCCAGACAACCCTAATCAACAATATGATATATCTTTGTTCTACTGACTCCAGAGGACCTCTGTAATACAACTTATCAACTGGAACTTTAATATAACAAACTTATCAATTACATCTGACTATCCATCAAACTGCATGACCTCATCTTCAAAAGTGGAGAAATGTGGAGCATTTCTCAAACACATCCTATCTGCATCCATCCCGAACCTCTATCTTCACTCCGCGAGCTCTAAAAACTTCTATGGTAACTTTCAAGATCTGAAATTAGAAACATACAATCTTCACACTTGTCTCTGTCTAACTCTCAAACCGCAAGGCCATACCTTTAAATGCGGAGGATTGCAGAGCATTCTCTTGAACTGCTTCAATGCAAACACCAGTGCCTTGGACCTCCTGAATCTTTCTTTCAAGATTAAAGTAGTGCCTTTCCTTAGTAAACAAGAAATACAATATTCACCACACCAGAGACTTCATTCTAAATATCAAACACAACTCCTTCCAATAAAACAAGAATCTTCATGTTAGCACATTGTTCCACTCACAGCTTTCACTTCTACATGAACTTCAGAAGATAAGATATGTAATTGTGTACAGATGATACTGATCCAATCAGTATGCATAGTACATGACTTCCAACACTTTACCCTACTTATCTGATCCATCTCTTTATTCCTCCTTTGTCTTCTTCTTTGATCACCTCAACATATACTCATCACTTTGCTTCTCTGTCTCACAACAATCTCCCTTAGTCATCACAATCCTTTGGCATCTCTAATCATCGTGCTTCCACTTCCAACCTTCAACACTATTGACATCAATCCTATCCATCACTGAACATCACATTGTTGACATCAATGACAACACATATGCAACAATCTCCCCCTTTGGCATTGATGGCAGCACTTAACCTGATATACAAATTTCTCCCCCTTTGACATCAAGGACAAAGGGCTAGTGGTCTTCCTCTGAACTTATCTTCCTTTAGCTCCCCCTATCTGCATTCTTCTTGATCTTCTTTCACTGCTCCTTATCTATCATCTCCCCCTGACTAATCAATCCTTGTTGTCCTTCTCAACTTCTTAACTACCTGCTCCCCTTGAGAGGTAGCCTCCATCAATCCAAGGATAAAGATATGTCTTGAACTGCTCCCCCTAGATAGATGCACCATCTATGCATCTAGTTAGGAGGGGCAATCACCCCTCACTTCTATCTGAGATACTCAAAAGCATCCTTAGAAAGTGTCTTGGTGAAGATGTCTGTAACTTGATCCTTAATAGGCACATACTCTAATTTGACTTCTTGATCTGCAACCTTCTCTCTCAAAAAGTGATACTTGACAGATATGTGCTTGGTTCTAGAATGCATCATTGGATTCTTTGAAATATTTATGACACTTGTATTGTCATAAAGAATAGGAATGGGCTCATCATATTCTACCTTGATATCCTTCAATGTTTGCTTCATCCACAGTACTTGAGTGTAGTAGGCTGTTGCAGCTATATACTCTGCCTCTACAGTTGATAAGGATATTGAATCCTGCTTCTTGATAATCCATGAGACCAACCTGTCTCCCAAAAAGAAAGCTCCTCTGCTAGTACTTCTTCTGTCATCAACACTGCCCGCCCAATTTGCATCAGTATAAGCACTCAGGGAAAAATCATCATCCTTTTGATACCACAACCCATGTTCCGAAGTGCTCTTCAAATATCTTAATATTCTCTTGACTTCTTTCACATGTGTTTCTTTAGGATTAGCTTGAAACCTTGCAACCAAACACACAACTTGCATAATGTCAAGCCTAGATGCTGTTAGATGTAGTAGGCCTCCAATCATAGATCTATACAGAGTCTGATCAGCTTCAGGTGACTCATCATCTTTACTCAAGTGGCAACCAGTTACCATAGGAGTACTTACTAGTTTGTTGTCTTCTGTGTCAAACTTCTTTAACATCTCCTTGACATACTTTTCTTGAGAAATAAAGATACCATCATTTGATTGAGTAATTTGGAGTCCAAGAAAGAATGATAGCTCATCGAACATAGACATTTCAAATTATTTCAACATCTCTCTTGCAAACTTCTTACACATCTCATCATATCCACAAAAGATTATATCATCAATATACACAATAACAATTAGAATTTGTTCACCTTCAATTTTGATGTAATGATTACTATCTGCGGTACCTTTCTTGAAACTTTGCTAGAGTAAATATTTATCCAACCTTGCATACCAAGCCCTAGGGGCTTGTTTGAGACCATACATAGCCTTCTGAAGTCTGTATACCATGTTTGGGTCTTTTGATAACTAAAATCCATCAAGCTACTCTATTTAGATTTCTTCTTCTAAGTCACCATTTAGGAAGGCAGATTTGACATCCATCTAATAAACTTTGAATCCCTTATGAACTGCACATACAAGAACCATTCTGATTTCTTCCATTCTTGCCACAAGAGCAAATGTCTCTTCATAGTCAACACCTTCAATTTGTGAATAGCCTTTGCAAACCAACATTGCTTTGTTCTTGACCACCTCTCCATCTTCATTCATCTTGTTCTTGAATACCCATTTTGTACCTATCACATTCTTTTCTGTAGACCTTGGCACCGACTCCCAAGTTTGATTCTTCTCTATTTGGTTTAGTTCTTCTTCCATTGCTTGTATCCATCTTTCATCCTTCCTAGCTTCATCAAAATTTTTAGGCTCCACTCTTGACAGTAAAGAAAAACTTACTTGTTCATTTGTTCTTGCAAATCTTCTTCTTGTTTTTACTCCTTCATTCTTGTCTCCAATGATCTGATCTTCTGAATGATTCTTCTGAACATACTTGGTAGGAATCTTGGTAGTCTTCTCTTGATTTTCTTCCTCTTCCTCAACTTTATCTTCTTCTTCTATGCAGGCAGGTACATCTAGCCAACATTCTTCTTGCTCATTTGTGATTTGATGTGACTCTTCATCCACTTTAACATTTTCACTCTCAACTATCTTCCTCAACCTTTTGTTGTAGCATTTGTAGGCTTTGCTCCTAGTTGAATATCCAAGAAAGATTCCCTCATTAGCTCTTGAGTCAAACTTTCCTAGACCTTCTTCATTCCTTTTGATGTAGCATTTACTTCCAAAATCTCTAAAATACTTAACTGATGCTGGTCTTCCATACCATAACTCATAAGGAGTCTTAGTATTGTGCACCCTTAGTTGTCCTCTATTAAGAATGTAGACACCAGTATGGACTACCTCTTTCCAATATGTATTTGGTAGCTTAGCTTCACTCAACATTGTTTTAGCCATCTCTTCAATTGTTCTGTTCTTTCTTTCCACTACTCCATTTCGCTGAGTAGTTCTTGCAAAAAAATAATGCCTTTTTATTCCATGTTCTTCACAAAATTCCTCAAACTCATCTGAGGTGAACTCACCACCTCTATCAAACCTTAGACACTTGATTCTGGCATTCATTTCATTTTCAACCATGGACTTGAAAATTTTAAACCTACTGAAAGCTTCTAATTTTTCTTTCAAGAAGGTAACCCATTGTTGAAATTAGGGCAGACAACTAAGAGGGGGGGTGAATCAGTTGTCTCAAAACTTTATCTTTTGTTGCATTTAATCTTTTTTACCACTTATTAATAGATTAATGATATAACCATGAAAGCATGAATCAACAACACGAGCAAAAACACAATCAACGCACATAACACAAGGATTTTTACGTGGAAACCCGGTTAAGGGAAAAACCACGGTGGGGGTTAACCCACAAGATTTATTTTTTGTTAAAAGAATAGAAAAATGGGAAGGCACTTGCCTTCAGGCACGCTGCCCAGAGATCACTACTCCAAGAGACTCACTATCTACAAAAACATTCACATGATTAACACTGAAAGGTTGAACTGAGAAAGAACATCTTCTCCATGCCAAGGTTCAGTTCCATTGAAGCTCACAACACCTCTTCTCTACCCCCAAACACTTCTTCACTACCTCCACATCTTCACATGCTTGGACACATTTACACAACTTCATTACACTTATTTATACATGACATTGACTTTGGAATGAACATCAAAGTCGGCCTTACAATCATCTATCTGGAACATTCTCCAAGATAGGCATTACAAGCAATTACAATCACAAGACTTGACTTAAAACAAAATGCTACATGAAAACCACTACACTGTTAGCCAAACATAGCTAGGACTCAAATCTTCCTCGAACAACATGCCATGCTCCATAGAACTTCTCTTAGATCATCTGCAACATGCACCAAGCATCCGGTCAGCCAAGACTAGAAAGAACAACAACACCCAAGGAGAAATCTTCAACTACGAGCTCAATCCTCAATGTGGACCACCAACACAATAGGCACACGATCCAAAGACCTCCACAAGCACAATGAAATCAACAAGAATAACCACACCACCTCAAATCACCAAAATCACTTGCATCTTCACACGGGAACTTAAGAACACTAACTGTCATGATTGTCACACTAGAAAGATTGCTTGCGGACCTCTAAACCATGAACCACTTGAGTTGAGGATACACACCAACATCCCAAACATACTTCTAGAACTGTAGACCATAATATTCCAATGCGGAGAAATCCGGACCAAATTCCTGTCACTTTGTTACCTCTGAACAACTGCAAAACCCAGTTCTACTTAGATGGCCATAACTTCACCAATCCTCCATGCAGACCTCTCAAATCTTAACTGGAGCAACTTCAAACAATCCTCTACAAAACCCTTTAATCCACAGACTCTGATCTTTGTCTCACTAGGAATGTGGAGCAATCTACTTTACTGAACGACACTGTCTTCACTATTTCTGACAAAGAGATATGTTGACATCAATGACAACACATCATAGGCACATATTTGCAACAATCTCCCCCTTTCTCATTGATGGCAACATATGATGTGAAAAATTGATTCAACCATCAAGATAAGGACTTATCCCCCTCTCTTATCACACCTACAACCAATTTCTTCACTACTCCCCCTTTCACCAGCAACTACTTCCGAGTTTTTCACATGGCTTCTCTCCCCCTTTGACATCAATGTCAAAGGGCACATATTTGCAATCATCTCTCTCCCTTTTTGTTTTTTTAGATAAAACCAAACTAAACTCCAGAATTAACATACTAACAACTCCCCCTGAGTAGCATCCCCTTAACACCAATCCGGATCACAAGATATGACTATGAGTTCCACCAGACTGATGCACCTAGTGCACCTTAGTTCTGAACAGGAGGGGTAGTAACCCCTAGCTTCACTCTAAGATACTCAAAAGTGTTCTTAGGTAGAGGCTTAGTGAAGATATTAGTAATCTAATCCTTTGAAGAAACAAACTCCAATTTGACTTAATTCTCATTTACCTTCTCTCTCAAAAAGTGAAACTTGATGGATATGTGCTTTGTCTTTGAATGCAACACCAAATTCTTTGAGATGTTTATTGCACTTGAATTATCACAGAAGATTGTAATAGGCTCTTCAAACACAATTCTGATATCCTTCAACATTTGCTTCATCCACAAAACTTGAGTACAATTACTTGTTGCTGCTATGTACTCTGTCTTTGCAGTAGACAGAGATATTACCTCCTGCTTTTTGCTCAACCAAGAAACCAATCTCTTTCCCAAGAAAAATGCACCACCACTAGTACTCTTCCTATCATCCACATCTGCTGCCCAATCAACATCTGTATATGCATGAAGAGTGAAATAATCATCCTTAGGATACCATAAGCCATAATCAGATATCCCCTTCAGATATCTAAAAATTCTTTTGATTGCTACAACATGAGATTCTCTAGGATCAGCTTGAAATCTAGCAACAAGGCCAACTACTTTCATAATATCAGGTCTGGTTTGAGTCAAATAAAGTAGTCCTCCAATCATTGATCTATACCTTTTCTGATCTTCCTTAAGAGAATCATCATCTTTAATCAACTTGCATCTGGTTATCATAGGAGTACTCACTAGTTTTGAATCCTTCATTCTAAACTTTTTCAACAACTCTTTCACATACTTAGACTGAGATATGAAGATGCCCTTATCTAACTGAATGATTTGCAAACCTAAGAAGAAATTCATTTCACCAAACATGGACATTTCAAATTCACTTTGCATCTGGTCAGAAAATTTCTTACTCATGCTCTCATTTCCACCAAAGATGATATCATGATCAACAAATACCTCAACAATCAAGATGTGTTTATGATCAATTTTGAAATAAAGATTACTGTCAGCTGTGCCTTTGCTAAAACCTAACTTTAGTAGATAATTATCTAATCTTGCATACCAAGCTCTTGGGGCTTGTTTAAGTCCATACAATGCTTTCCACAATCTACAGACCATATCTCCTTGATCAAACAACTAGAATCCTTTCGGTTGCTCAATATAGACTTCTTCCAACTCTCCATTCAGGAATGTTGACTTGACATCCATCTGGTAAACTTTGAAATCTTTGTAAGCAGCAAAGGAAAGAAATAATCTGACTGCTTTGATTCTTGTGACCGGAGCAAAAGTTTCTTCAAAATCAATTCCCTCCACCTGAGAATATCCTTTGCACACCAATCTTGCTTTGTTTCTCACAACTTCACCATCTTCATTCAATTTATTCTGGAAGACCCATTTAGTTCCAATTACATTTTTGTTTTTGGGTCTAGGAACAAGATCCCAAGTATGATTCTTTTCAATTTGCATTAATTCTTCTTCCATTGCTTTTACCCAACTTTCATCATTACAAGCTTCATTCAGTGGGAGTTTCAGGATTTTCTTGAACATCTGATTCTTGAACTTGTTCCTCAACATTTGCACTAGCTTCTTCAGTCACTAGATTCTCCAGAGCAATCTAAATATGAGTTTGAGTTTGAACTTACTTTCCTTTATTTGGACTTTCATTTTGATCATTTGATTCATATCCACAAGACTTGGAAGGTCTCTTCTTGCTTTCATCAACCTTGACATTTGCACTTTCAACAATCCTTTTCAATCTCTTGTTAAAGCACCGATAAGCCTTACTTTGGTTAGAATAGCCTAGAAATATTCCTTAATCACATCTTGCATCAAACTTGCCTAGATCTTCATTCATCGTGCCAGATTCAGGCACACAAACTTTGGCAGGGGATTTATGATTTCCTTTATTGCTCCCCTTGAGCTAGAACCTCTAGCTCAATTTCTAGAGAAGGTACCAGCACTGGATGCTAGTGTGGATCCTTCCTTTGACTCAGAATCATCCTTTTTAATCCATATCTTGCTCATCTCCTTCTGTGTTTCCATCAGATCTACCTTTTACTTGCCTTTGTCCATCTTCTGCTCTGTTCTTCCTTTACCTACCTGTGAGTTCTCTTTTCCCTTTTTGCTTCTACAAAATTTAGCAATATGTCTAGATTTTCTATAGTTAAAACACACAATCTTATTCCTCTGACAATTACATGTTGGAGTAGGCTTAGATCTGCATTGCATTGCAATATGCCCAAACTTGTTGCAAGTAAAGCATCTTCCATTGAAAACTTATTTATTCTTAGGAGGATTCCTTGATCCACTTCTGCAATCCTCAGCCTTATGACCTATCTTTTTGCAATTAAATCATTGACCAGAGAAAGATAATGCATTTTGGTTCACTTTACTTCTACATTGATTATCCCTGTGACCATACTCATTGCATTTGAAACAACTACCATTGAAGGATGGATACCTTTGAGCATTAGGTTGTCTGACGGGAGGTCTTCTAGGTTTGTTTCTCTGATTCCTTGATTCAAAATTTCTTTGACTAGATCTAGAGCTTTCACCTTTCTCATATCCCAGACCATGCTTATCATCTACCTTCTTCTGACTATCAAGCAACACCTTAAGTTTAGTTGAGCTTATCTTGAACTTCTCTTTGTATTCATTTGCAGCTTCTAGGTCATGTTTGAGAATGACAATTTGCCTTTCAAGTTGTTCCTCATTATACCTAGTTTCTTGTAGATCAGACTCTAGATGGCCAATTATTATGTCCAATCTGCAGCACTCTTCTGTTCTTTCTTTTAGAGACTGATTCAAGTTTTCTTTAGTCTTCTTCATTTCCTTGATTTTCTTGGTTAGCCTCATCACTCTAGATTCCATCTCATGTTTTAGGACAACAACTTTTTTTTCCAGCTTCTCACATTCCTTTGTCTTCTCCTTCAAAGCCTCATCCATGCCATTGTCTTCCTTTTGATTTGCTAACTGCTGAAGTAGCTCCTTCCTCTTTTCCATAGATTTGATCAGTTGTCCTTTTAAAGTCTGAATGAAATCCTCAGCATCCTTAAGGTTCTCTTGCAGTTCTTTGACTTCTGCTTTGGACTGATCAAGATCTTCTAAAGCAACTTGAAGTTGTTCATTGATGCCATCAAAATACCTAAAAGAACCCATTGAAACACCTTCCAATATCTTCCTCAAGATGTTAAACTTCTTCCAAGGAACCTTGCTCTGATACCAATTGTTGAAATTAGGGCAAACAACTGAGAGGGGGGGTGAATCAGTTGTCTCAAAACTTTATCTTTTGTTGCATTTAATCTTCTTTACCACTTATTAATAGATTAATGATATAACCATGAAAGCATGAATCAACAACACATGAGTAGAAACACAGTCAACGCACATAACACAAGGATTTTTACGTGGAAACCTGTTGGCAAGAGACACTATATGGATTCATGAATGTTGTCATTGATGGCAACAAAGGTTATCCCACACATCCCCAATGCATGATAAGTCCTCACCGGAAGTCAGATTGAAGAAGTGTTGAGGTCCGATAAGCAAGAACAGAGCAGTCAATAAGGTCTGACAGACAGGTCTGGATCTCTCAGTAGAAGTATCTCAGTGAAGTGTGGATTTGAGAAAGTCAAGAGGAGTATCTTGACTAATAGATTCCAAGGTTTGAGCCTCCGATATGGAAAGGATAAAGACATGAATGCTTGAGTGTCGGGTTCCCAAGTGACAGCGTGAACAGAGCAAGAACTGATTGGCAGAACATCAGACATTATTCCGGATGTGTTACTGATGTTGGTAAAGGTTATGAAGGCATAAATTATGTTTGGCCGACATGATTAATGATTTCCACAAGTATATCCTTGATCCGCATTACTTGATGTGCAAGGATTCAACTGACAGATCAGAGTTTGTGAAAAGATTGACTATTCCGGTTGCCGACTAGAAAAGTGATGAAATCACTTGTGCAGATATATATACAAGATGGAATTAGTTATGAGAAGTGTTGATGTGGTAAGAAATGTGTGAAGAAAAGCAGTAGAGCCGAATAAAAGTAGAAAAGAAGATCTGGTATGTGAAAGAAGAGTAGCATAAAAGAAGAGGAAAGATGAAGTGCATTAGATCAATATACAGAGCCTAACCGGAACTGAACTCTAGCATATGTTGATGCTCCTTATCAGTTCAAGTATTGTATTACACTCTTTATAAATTGTAGACAGTGTGCCTCTTGTAGGCAGTGTGCCTCTTGTGAGCAGTGTGCTCGGGCAGTGAGCCCTAATTGGCAAGTTCCATTTTGTACTTTCATTCTTCTAACAGAGAATACAATCTTGGGTTAATCACCCCATGGTTTTCTCCCTTAACAGGGTTTCCATGTCAAAAATATTGTGTCATGTGTATTTCTATTTCATGGTTATTTTTTGTTTGAATTGATGCTGCACTAATTATTAAGAAAGTTCAGAAAGCTGAAATAATTAGGATAACTGATTCACCCCCCCTCTTAGTTATCAACAATTGGTATCAGAGCCAAGTTCCTCCTAAACAGAGTCTAACAGCTTGAGGAAGATCTAGGAATCCAAATGGATGCATATGGTTTAAGGGAGCAACTCAAGACTACCATTGATGATCTTGAGCAGTCAAACTCTGAAGTCAATGAATTAAAGGAAAGACTCAAACAGGTTGATGATTTCATGAGAGAACTAAAAGACAAATTAAGTCTCTATGAAAAAGAGAAACGAGCTACTTCAGCAATTGGCAAGTCAAGGTGAAGCAAATGATGCAAATGAAGATCTAAAGGAGAAAACCAAGTTATGTGAAAAGTTATCAAAAGAAATCATTATGGTAAGACATGAAATGGAATCAGGAGTTATAAAGTCTACCCAAGAGATTGAAGAGAAAAGAAAAACTGAAGATAATCTAAGACAATTTCTCAAGGAGAAATTAGAAGATTGCCACAAGATGGATAGAATTATCAGACATCTTGAATCTGATCTTGAAGATGCTAAAGATAATGAAGAAAAACTTGAGGATCAAATTGTCTCTCTCAAAAGGGATCTTCAAACAGCAAATGAATATAAAGAGAAATTCAAGATAAGTTCTGCTTAACTTGAAGTTCTTCTTGGAAGTCAAAAGAGGATAGATGACAAGTGTGGTTTGGGATATGAGAAAGGAGAAAGCTCCGGATCCGGTCAGAAGAATTTTGGATCAGAAAATCCAAGGAACAGGCCTAGAAGACCTCCGGTAAGGCAGCCTAATGCTCAAAGATATCCATCCTTCAATGGATACTGCCACAGTTGCAATAACTTTGGTCATAAAGCTAATCAGTGCAGAAGGAGATGAATCAGACTAATACATCCTTCTCCGGACAGTGCTTCAACTGCAAAAGGTATGGTCACAAATCTCATGAATGCAGAAATATGCAAATGAATAATTCATTCAATGGTAGATGCTTTGCATGCAATAGAATGGGTCATATGGCTAACCAATGCAGATCAAGAGGATATCAATCAAATATGCAAAGAAATGTTGTTTGCCAAATTTGCAATAGATCTGGTCATATAGCAAAATTCTGTAGAAGCAAGAATCAGGATAAAAGAGGTCCAGTATATTATAATCAGAATCAAGATAAGGGAAAACAAAAAGTAAATGTGGATAAAGTTAAAAGTGAGATGAACAAGATTTGAGTGAAGAAAAGTACAGAGAATGTAGGGGATGGATCCGCACCAGACTCTGGTGCTGATATTCCTTCCAGAAACTAAAAAGTGAGCTCTGGCTCAGGGGGAGACACAAAGAAAACCTTGTTCCCCTAGCCAATCAATTGGTGCCGGAACTGGCACAAGAAGAGTTGTGGATTAAAGGGTTCATAAAGGAAACATCCAAACAAACTATGGTTAAGATTTGGAAGATCCGCAAGAAGATTTGAAGAATCTAATCCTTCCAAAATTGATCCGGTAAAACAGTCTTCCAGTAAAAACAAATTCCTTACAAGTATGGTCTGGTATGATTCAAACTATGGTGTCTTGATCTGCAAATAGATCAAATGACTAATGAAAGGATGATAGATTATCACTACTCTCCTAGAATAACTTTGAAATCTGTCTCAGTGATCTGGAAAGGTTTTGTCTCTGAATAGGACAAACAAGGCAAACTGGAGTGAATTAGGTTGCACATTTATTGCCGAATGAAAATTAGGGCTTCTTAGAAACAAAAAAGTTCATTCACTCATCATTTGTACACTCACATGCGAAGAAGAGAGAAAAGGAGCTCTGTAACTACTTCTCCCAAAGATCAAGATGATTCTTCATACAGCTCAATCCGGATTTCATCGTGTGCCCTAAACAGCGTAAAAGGTATTCTTCGTTCTTGATATCTCTCAGTAAGATTCCTTGATGATGGCTACTCTGAATATAGTAAAGATTTCTGATAGACCTCGCCCCATATTTAAGAAGCATCCATACAAATCCTTGGAGGTAGATCCCCTACGAGCCTTCTCTAGTGTTCCGCATGGTGTTTTGCACACAGAAGATATTAGGGTTTACATACACGCTAATATTGAAGAATTTGGGGAATCAAAATTAGTGGATATCTATCACAAACAACTGATAGATGATGCTTTTGAGCTTAAACCAGAATATAAGGGCATCCAGAAGAAACATTTTGATCAGTTCATTCATTTCCCCTGCTTTGGAGAAGATGAATGGGTCCAGTATGTGTTCAGTAGGGTACATGACAACTTTCTATGGCTTAACAGACCTTGCAAAATCACCAAGGAAGCAATTAGGGCAGTAACTGGTTTACACTCCTCCAGAGGAATACCTGTCCTCAAATCTGTCAAAAACAACATTGTAATTGAGGCCACCAAATCAAAATTTAATAAGAGGGCAATGACCATTGAAGATATTACTGACCCAGATATCAAGTTTGCATCTATGATAATAGGATACAAGATATATCACTCTAGCAGGGAGAATTCAGTGTCTGGAACTGCAGTATATACTGCCTATGAGATGCTAAGAAAGAATGCAGAATATGATCTCTGTGAACTTCTTTTGAGCCAATTAATGGAAAACATACAGAAGATCAAAAAGGACAAGAAGAACTCCTTTAAATATGGTGGACTAATATTATGCCTATTTTTCTACTTCATGAATGAGCTGCCCGGATCAAATGGATGGGTATGGCAAAATGACAAACCAGTAGCAATTCAAATCAGAGACTATTTGCATGGGCTTGGGGATGCTAAAGCAAGAAATACAGCCATGTGGGGATATTTCAAGAATTTTTAGAACATGATGCAAGCAAGAGAAAGGATTCCACAGTCTCTTGTTGAGAAATACAAAGACACAGTATGTTTTATGGTAGAGACTGATCAGTGCCTAATGGAGGCAATAGAACCAAGAACTGTATGGATCATGCCCATGGGGTATGAAGTTGATGAACAAATTATGGAATTTCATGTTCAACACATGCTAAGTCAGCCAAAGGATCCAAAGGCAGAAAGGTTTGGAACCTTTGAGGAGCTAAGTGTAAAGATTCATGTGGAACTCAGAGAACCAGAGATCAAGAGGAAGGTGAGAAAAGAAGTAGAAAATGTTGCCAAAGGCCTTGGCATCTCAAAGGAGGCACTTGATGCCCACAGGAAAAAGATGGAAAGGGCTGAGGAAGAGAAGAAGAAGGCAGAAAAGAAACATGAGGAAAGTGCTCTGGCAAAACCTTCCACCCGGACCAGATCATCAAAGAGATCTACACCTACCATTGCCAAAGGCTCAAGGACATAAGAAATGGAAGCACAATCATCCGGCAAAGGAGAGAAAAGAACAAAGACAAAAGCTACAAGAGGTTATGCCAGTCAAAGGGATGAAGAGGAGACTGAATCTGGTGAAGAAATTAGGAAAATGAAGAAAAAGAAGAAAACATCCGGTCAACCCTCTACCAGACAGAAGGAAGAAGAAAAGACAGAGGAATATGTTGAAAAACCCACTCTTCACATTGATGACATAATCAAATCAGTCACAATGGACGGAAATCTTTAGCCAATGGTTGAGTTCTATGATGATTATGGTGAAGTAGATCAGAAAATATTGCAAGATGCCATAGTCAGGTACTTAAATATCTACAACAAAGCATTCATTGAAATTATATCTTTGATCCCTAAAAGCTTGGAGAAGGAACTAGAAACAAGAAAGAACAATGCCCAAGTAAAAGACCTAGAAATCCAGGAATAGATAGCAATTCAACTATATCCTTCAATTGACCCCAAGACAATGAATATGGTATTCAAAGATTGTAAGGATCAGTTCAGAAGCAAAGCAAATGAATCAACTTATGCTTGGTGAGACTGAAAATAGAAGAGGTGGCCCATGAATAGACCAACATCACTCCTCCGGTTTCCCCTACTGACTCCAGATCCAAAGGAGAAGAAAGAAAAAAGGAGAAAGAAGCAGAGGTGAAGGAAAAAGAAGATATCAGTACAAAGATTGTGGAAGGGGAGAAAGCTCCAAAAGACAGTTCTGTGTCTGCAGAAGAAAAGAAAAATCTGTCTCCAGCAAGAGACACTACAGAATCATTCAAGGACTTTTTGACAAAAGCAACTATGGAGATTGATGAACTAGAACTATTAAAATGGCCATTAAATTTTGACTCTCTATCTCCGGTGCAAATAATGAAAATAGCTTCATTTGCAAATGCGAAGGTGAAAGAGAAACTACTGAAATCTCACATGGAAGACTGTGAGCTTTTAGAGGTAGCATCCGGAGTGATGGAAAAAATCATGCCATCTTTTTAGAAGGATCCCACAGCCTCCTCATCCGGTAATCTCAAAACTCTAGTCAACAGTGTTAGCACACATTTTGATTCTCTAGAGAAGTCAGCCGAAGAAAAGGTCTGGAAGGAGTTTTTGGATAAGAGATTCTCCGAAGTACAGGGTCTGATAACAAATGATAGGAAAGTTATGGACATTGGGATAAAGAGCTTGGAAAATGCTCTTAAAGATGGCGGAAATATGTACAAATTTTGCTTATCTTGGCCCACAGTGACCAAAGATATTGAGAGGAAAGTAAAAGAACAAGAGGATAAACTATTAAGTCTGTCTCAAAGTTTTGATCCTCTCTCATCCTCTATAGTAAATCAAGAGTGTCAGACTATTGCAATCACAAATGCAATAAAGAATTTTGAGAAAGAAAGGAAGAACATAATTAGCCGGATGGGTGAACTTAGAAGGATCATTGTCCCTAAGTTAGAGGCCATGCATGAGGCCATAAGTGAAGCTCAAATCATAGCCCAGACCAATGATCCAACAGATCTAAAAAGGGCAGATGCATTTGCATTCCTATTGAGCGGTCATATTTCAATTTTGGACAGAATGAAACAAAGTTGGGCTACAGAATTTATTCAATTGAAGACAACTTTTGAAGACATACTTCAGTATATGTAAGTATGCCATATGTATATACTTATGCGGCTAAGTATAGTTGAATTTTTGAAAGTTTTGATATGCGGACCCTACCCTTTGCCATTGATGTCAAAGGGGGAGTGAAGAGTAGTGAAAAATGAGGAATCCAACTAAGGGGGAGCTCTGGAAAATGTATATAAAAAGAGAGCATCAGCCAAGGGGGAGCATAGTGTAAACACTTAGTCATTTTTCACTAAGTATTGCCATCAATGCCAAAGGGGGAGATTGTTGGCAAGAGACACTATATGGATTCATGAATGTTGTCATTGATGGCAACAAAGGTTATCCCACACATCCGTAATGCATGATAAGTCCTCACCGGAAGTTAGATTGAAGAAGTGTTGATGTCCGGTAAGCAAGAACAGAGCAGTCAGTAAGGTCCGATAGACAGGTCCGGATCTCTCAGTAGAAGTATCTCAGTGAAGTGTGGATTTGGAAAAGTCAAGAGGAGTATCTTGACTAATAGATTCCAAGGTTTGAGCCTCCGGTATGGAAAGGATAGAGACATATGAATGCTTGAGTGTCGGGTTCCCAAGTGACAGTGTGAACAGAGCAAGAACTGACTGGCAGAACATCATACATTATTCTGGATGTGTTACTGATGTTGGTAAAGGTTATGAAGGCATAAATTATGTTTGGCCAACATGATTAATGATTTCCACAAGTATATCCTTGATTCGCATTACTTGATGTGCAAGGATTCAGCCGACATATCAGAGTTTGTGAAAAGATTGACTATTCCGGTTGCCGACTAGAAAGGTGATGAAATCACTTGTGCGGATATATATACAAGATGGAATTAGTTATGAGAAGTGTTGATGTGGTAAGAAATGTGTGAAGAAAAGTAGTAGAGCTGAATAAAAGAAGAAAAGAAGATCCGGTATGTGAAAGAAGAGTAGCACAAAAGAAGAGGAAATATGAAGTGCATCAGATCAGTATACAGAGCCTAACCGGAACTGAACTCTAGCATATGTTGATGCTCCTTATCAGTTCAAGTATTGTATTACACTCTTTATAAATTGTAGACAGTGTGTCTCTTGTAGGCAGTGTGCCTCTTGTGAGCAGTGTGCTCGAGCAGTGAGCCCTAATTGGCAAGTGCCATTTTGTACTTTCATTCTTCTAACAGAGAATACAATCTTGGGTTAATCACCCCGTGGTTTTCTCCCTTAACAGGGTTTCCACGTCAAAAATATTGTGTCATGTGTATTTCTATTTCATGGTTATGTTTTGTTTGAATTGATGCTGCACTAATTATTAAGAAAGTTCAGAAAGCTGAAATAATTCGGATAACTGATTCACCCCCCCTCTCAGTTATCAACAAAACCTGGTTAAGGGAAAAACCACGGTGGGGGTTAACCCACAAGATTTATTCTCTATTAAAAGAATAGAAAAATGGGAAGGCACTTGCCTTCGGGCACACTGCCCAGAGCTCACTACTCCAAGAGACTCACTGTCTACAAAAACATTCACATGATTAACACTGAAAGGTTGAACTGAGAAACAACATCTTCTCCATGCCAAGGTTCAGTTCCATTCAAGCTCACAATCCCTCTACTCTGCCCCCAAACACTTCTTCGCTACCTCCGCATCTTCACATGCTTGGACACATTTACACAACTTCATTACACTTATTTATACATGACATTGACTTTGGAATGAACATCAAAGTCAACCTTACAATCATCTATCTAGAACATTCTCCAAGATAGGCATTATAAGCAATTACAATCACAAGACTTGACTTAAAACAAAATGCTACATGCAAACCCCTACACTGTCGGCCAAACATAGCTAGGACTCAAATCTTCCTCGAACAACATGCCACGCTCCATAAAACTTCTCTTAGATCATCCGCAACACACACCAAGCATCCGGTCGGCCAAGACTGGAAAGAATAGCAACACCTAAGGAGAAATCTTCAAATACAAGCTCAATCCTCAATGCGACCACCAACACACTAGGCACGTGATCCAAAGACCTCCACAAGCATAATGAAATCAATAAGAAAAACTGCACCACCTCAAATCACCAGAATCACTTGCATCTTCATACGGGAACTTAAGAACACTAACTGTCATGACTGTCACACTAACTGTCATGACTGTCACACTAGAAAGATTGCTTGTGGACCTCCAAACCATGAAACACTTGAGTTGAGGATACACACCAACATCCCAAACATACCTCTAGAACCGTAGACCATAATATTCCAATGCAGAGCAATCCAGACCAAATTCCTATCACTCTGTTACCTCTGAACAACTACAAAACCTGGTTCTACTCAGATGGCCATAACTTCACCAATCCTCCATGTAGACCTCTCAAATCTTAACTAGAGCAACTTCAGACAATCCACTACAAAACCCTTTAATCCGTAGACTTTGATCTTCATCTCACTGGGAATGCGGAGCAATCTACTTTATTGAACTGCATTGTCTTCACTGTTTCTGACAAAGAGATATGTTGACATCAATGACAACACATCATAGGCACATGTTTGCAACAACCCATGTCATTCTAGAGAAATCATCAATACGCAACATGAAATACCTCTCACCTTGTAGACTCTTTGTCCTAGTAGGTCTGCACAGATCAATATGAACCAACTCTAATGGCCTTGTAGATGAATACTCCTTAGAATTGAATCTTATAATTGTCTGCTTCCCCATCTGACATTCCTTACATAATGTGCTTGCAGGCTTGATGCTATTTGGCATGTCTCTTACTGCTTGCATGGAGTTGATCTTCACAAGATTATCAAAGTTGATGTGCCCCATCCTTTTGTGCCACAACCAACATTCATTTGTTTATCCTAGAAGACAAGTCTTTTCATTAATTACCTTTAGATTATACAAGTTCCCTTCTGTCTTAGATCCTTTTGCCACCAATTTTCCAGACCTTGCTCTTCTGATTTCACATCCTTGCTCATGAAATGTGAGATTGTATCCTTTGCTACACATTTGACTTACACTGAGAAGATTATGCTTGAGACCTTCTACATAAAGAACATCATGTGTCTAAGACTTTCCATAAATACTTATGGTACCTTTTCTAGTAATTTTTGCAGAAGATTTATCTCCAAACTTGACTAGTCCACCATTCCACTTACCAAGATTGATGAATTTTCTCTTGTCACTTGTCATATTATTTGTGCATCCACTGTCTATCACCCAGAGATTTGTTTGCCCTTGAGCATGAAATGTTGTTTGGACAATCATTAAATCTTCAACTCCATTACCTGTCTCCTACCTTTTGGAAGGATCACTTTCCTCTACTTGCTCAGTAACATCTATCAATTGAGATTCTATTTTTTCCAAATCACTCCTGCAATATCTTGCTATGTGTCCAAACTTGTTACAAATTTGACATACCACATTGACATCCACTAGTGAAGCAAGATGATTCCTACTTACAAGATTTCTTCTATTCATTTCAGACTTGCAATCCATAGCCTTATGACCAATTTTTTTGTAGATAAAACAATAACTAAAGAAAACATGATTGCATGAAGAGATCTTCCTTGAGGCATGATGAGATCTGTACATTCAATATCATCCAATGTTCCAATCTTTGCCTTCTCTAACTCCCTTTTGAATGACTGAATCTCTTTCTCAAGTCTTCTATATTCTTTTGTCTTAGCTTCAATAAGAGCACTTTGTTCTTGATTCTTTTTCCTTATACAATCCAAGTCTTCTAGAGCAGAAACAAGTTCACCCTCAAAATCAACTTCATATTCTTCTTCATCTGTAGTCTTGTTTGAGATCACCTTGGTCATGAATAGAGATTCTCCTTTTTCCTCATCTGAAAGATAATGATCTACTTCTTCTCTGGAACTGTAGTCTTCTTTTGAAAGAAGATTCCTCTTGAAATTGTTTCTCTTGAAGCCCTTTCTGCGATTTTCATTTTCTCCAAAAGGACATTTAGAGGTAAAATGATCAATTTTACCACAATTAAAGCATTTGAAAGGTAATTTACCTTTATACTTTCCTGATCCCCTTTTTAGTTTCCTTACAAAGTTTTCCTCTTCTTCCTCAGCTTTATTGTATACATCAGATGTTCCTTCATTCTTCATAGTATTGAAAGCAGCTTCTCTTTGGTATGGTCCTATGACTTCATTTCTCATCTCATAGGCAGTGAGGGACCGAAATAGCTCTTCCATTGTAAGTATTTTCAGATCTTTGGCTTCTTCAATTACAAATACTTTTGAATCAAACCTGTGAGGGAGAGTTCTCAAGACTTTCTTCACCACTAAAGAGTGAGCTATACCTTCACCCATACTCTTGATTCCATTGGCTGCTTCATCTACTCGGTGTAGGTAGCTGACAATGTTCCCTTCTTCTTCATCCTTAGATTCTCAAACACTATTTGGTAGGATTGTAATTTTGCTTCCTTTATGGTGTCATTTCCTTCATAAAGATTTTTGAGTTTCTTCCATATATCCTTTGTTGTCTTGCACCGCACAACCTTGGCTAACTCTAAACTGCTTAGGCCACTTAAGATGGCATTCTTGGCTTTAGCATTGTTTTCATGAGCCTTCCTCACAATCGCATCTGTAATAGGATATTTAGGTTCAACATAATCATTCATTATAGCACTCCAAACATCATATCCTAGTGAGGCCAGATAGACTTCCATCCTTATACTCCAAAAATTAAAGTTACTTCCACCAAATATCAAAGCTTTAGAAGAGGACACCTTCTGAGCCATGTGTTCTATTCCAAGATCTACCTTCAGCTGTGAGGCTACACCAAGGAACTTAGCTATGATATCGATTGTTAGAACATAATAATATACTGAGAGGGGGGATGAATCAGTATATACCAAAACTTTATTGCAGATTAACTTTATCAACCAAATATTCTCACTCCTATAAATGTATGATAAAGAAAATTAAACAAATCAAAGCACAATGCATGAGCACACTGTAACCACAACACTAGATTTACATGGAAAACCCTAGAAGGGAAAAACTATGGTGACTAAGCTACTTAGATCTACTATCCAAATCCAGCATCACAAATAAAAATAAGATTACAACAGGTTTTATGGGCTACAAGCCAAAAGAAGCACCAACTCCCTACTACATTATTTTATGGCAGCAACCAAAAGAAGCTACAACTCCCTGAAGAGATACAACACTTATAGAAAGAGGCTACAACTTCTGAACATCACACTCAACATATCTCACTGATCAAAGCACCTCTGCAACATCCACACACTTCACTCTGTCACAAATCTTCACTTCATTTTCACAACGAACACTTCTACCTTCAACACACCTTCATATCCATTCTCACTCACTTTCACACTCACTCACATAACCTCGCACACTCTCTCACAATCACACAATCCACAACAAATAAGTTCTTTTATTTATACCTTCCATAAAAAATAAAATCTTTCTCCTTCGTCGGTCAAGATGAAATGTGTAGAATGAAACGTGCAATGACCACATCAAGTTGACATCCAAACGATGTAGAAATCCAATGCAGTTCAAGCTGAGTGATAAACAGGACCTATTCTTCATTAACACATTCTTCCAAGTTGGAGTACACTTCCAAGCATCCTGTGGGATCATCAAAGCATATCAAGTTAGCCCAGCAAACTCTTATCCTTATACAAAATAGCTCTAGACCTAAAGCGGTACTAGAGGGACCAATTTGCAGCATGCATATCACTTCACAAGCAACATAAGACTTGCACAAACCTTCTCAAACATTCATTCTAAATTGTACATCTTCTTTCTGGTGCAAACAAACAAATACTAAACCTGACATCACATATAATCACTGAACACCCAATCTAGAGATAGAATATTAAGAAACCAACTTACGGTGCACTTTAGCACCTAAAACCTGAAATGAACAATCATACTGAATATCTGAACACATCATCCAAACATCAAAGACAAAAGATGAATTGTGGTGGCTTTTACTTTCTTCTCCAGACAACCCTAATCAGCAATATGATATATCTTTGCTCTGCTGACTCTGGAGGACCTCTACGGTACAACTTATCAACTAGAACTCTAATATAACAAACTTCTCAATTACATCTGACTATCCTTCAAACCGTAGGACCTCATCTTTAAAAGTGGAGAAATGCATAGCATTTCTCAAACACATGCTATCTGCATCCATCCTGAACCTCTATCTTCACTCTATGAGATCTAAAAATGGTAACTTTCAAGCTCTAAAATCAGAAACATACAATCTTCACACTTGTCTCTATCTAACTCTCAAACTGCAAGGCCGTACCTTTAAATACAGAGGAATGCGGAGCATTCTCCCGAACTGCTTCAGTGCAAACACTAGTGCCTTAGACCTCCTGAATCTTTCTTTCAAGACTAAAGCAGTGTCTTTCCTTAGGAAATAAGAAATACAATATTCACCACACCAAAGACTTCATTCTAAATATCAAACACAACTCCTTCCAACAAAACAAGAATCTCCATGTTAGCACATTGTTTTGCTCACAACTTTCACTTCTACATGAACTTCAGAAGATAGGGTACAACTATGTATAGATGATACTGATCCAATCAGTATGCATAGTACATGACTTCCAACACTTTACCCTATACTTCACAAATTCTCTGATCCATCTCTTTATTACTCCTTTGTCTTCTTCTTTGATCACCTCAACATATACTCGTCACTTTGCTTCTTTGTTTCACAACAATTTCCCTTAGTCATCACAATCCTTTGGCATCTGTGATCATCACTTCGACTTCCAAACTTCAACACTGTTGACATCAATCCTGTCCATCACTAAACATCACACTATTGATGTCAATGGCAACACATATGCAACACATTTGGGGCCATATCAAAGGTTTGCATAACTATTGCATTGTAAAGATATGTTCATTGATACTATCTTGTGTTCAGATATGATGGGACTTATTGTAAGCTAATTATGATGTTATTCATATTTTTGTGTTTGGGTTTGATTATAGCAATATTAGTAAGTGTTGGAATTGAATTGGGTGACAATTAAACTTGACTTTCATTTGATAACCTAGATATAAGTGGGAATTAGGGTCAGTTGAGTTAAATGTACATACATAATCAACTCTATATCCTATTAGTGTTAGCATGGGGTGATATGTAATTATCTTATATGTTAGCTTTATTAAAGGATGCATTTCATACCTAGTGAGAAATTTGAAAGAAGTTGTAAAGAACTAATGTAACTCAATTATCCCAGTAGAACTAATGTAACACAATTATCCCAGTAGGTTAGTGCAAATACTTGAGTTGTGATTACTTTGGCTTGGTAAGTATTAAGAATTATATGATATTGGTCAAAACATGACTATGTGAACAAAGAGAATTACAAGTTGGTAGGTAATCAACCATGCCTTTGTGCTAAGGAGATGAACTTGTAAGGGTTCTAGCATGTTTATGTTGAATTATAATAATGGTGGAGAGGTCTAAACTTGAGATCTTGGTGTCCTTAGGTGGAAGATCTTTAGTGCAGGATTGCTATATTGGGAACTTAGTTGGGTTCCCTTGCCTACTATTAAGTGTTACCAATTAATGGAAATCATTAAAAGGAACCTTGTTGTGTTATGCAATAGTAATCAATGAAACTCTATTAGCTATAGCCTTGTTTTAGAATTAGTATTAGTAAATGGTGGTTTTTTAACTGTTTGGTTTAATCATTTCTATGGTTTTTCTTCCATTGTATTCTTTCTATTTCTTTTCCATGAGGAAGTTACTTGAGTGGTTATGAAACCCTGGGTATAGGAATCTAGGTGTATGTTTCTTAAGAGATTAAGTGAGGAGAACTACATGCGACTTCAACCCCATTTGGAAGTGGGTATCTAGGTAGTTCTTAGGTGAAGAATGCCTTTGGAATCAAGTTCATAGGGGAGGGTTTAAGGATTAAATCCAAGGTTTTAGGTTATTTCTAAACATGATTATCCCTCCCTATTTAGTATGCTTTAGCTTAAGTCTAAATTTTGTTAGGGTTAGGGCAAATCAAAGCAATAAATGCTAACAATTATATGTAGATTAAATAACTCAGATATAATAATGAAGAACAACACAAAAGAGATCAACATAGAAATTTAACATGGTTCACCCAATATGGGCTACATCCACAAAAAATCAGCCATCCAATGATTTTATTATCTAGTGTAAAACAGATTACAATCTCGCGAATACATCGCTGTACCATACATCCCAGCCTCTTATAACAAGCTTTTTGGAAGCTTCTAGAATTAGGGTTATGCAATGTCATTTTTCTTTTGTCAGTTAACAAAAATTAACAACCGACTCTGATTGTGCAAAAAAGAGGGAAATTTTTTTTTTCAGGGGTTGCGCCCCCAAACCCTGCGAGGATACATAACTTGTGTACAATAGTTGCATGATCAGTTGCCACATACCAACAATCTCCCACTTGGAGACTGATCAGGCTCCACACCAAACAATCTCCCACTTGGAGATTGATCCTGGACGACACTGCTATGCTTGCAGCTCCCACTGGATTACAGACTTGGCTAGTTTCTTATATCCACCATTATCAGTCGTGAAACCCAACAGAAACTGATGAGGAAATCAATTTCTCCTGTGTAACTACCTTTGTGAACATATCTGTAGGATTCTGACTCATGTGAATTTTCTCTAGCTTCAACTGCCCATCCTCCAAAACTAACCAGATGAAGTGGTATCTGAGATGTATGTGCTTAGTTTTTGAATGCAAAGCTAAATTCTTAGCAAGATGAATGGCACTCTGGCTATCAGTGTACAAAGGGCTATCATCTTGTTGTTGCCCCAATTCCTCCAGAAAATGTTGTAACCAAATCATCTCCTTGCTAGCTTCTGTAGCAGCAACATACTCAGCTTCAGTGGTTGAAAGTGCAACAACCTTTTGCAGTCTTGAAATCCAACTGACTGCAGTACCTCCTGCAGTAAAAACATACCCTGTAGTACTCCTACAATCAATATCACCTGCTAGATCAGAGTCAACATATCCTTTAAGAGCAGAATTTGTTCCTCCAAAACATAGTTTCTTTGAAGTAGTACCTCTCAAATATCGAAGTATCCATTTTACCGCATTCCAATATTCCATTCCCGGATTACTCATATACATGCTCACAACTCCCATTGCATATGGTATCTTAGACATTTTGTCTTCCTCCTCTTGTATCTTTGGACACATTTCCTTAGTCAACTTAAAATGACTAGGCAAAGGTGTACTAACTGCTTTTGCATTTTGCATGTTAAACCTTTTCAACACCTTCTCTACATACTCACTTTGGGACAAAAATAATTTTCTGTTTGTCCTGTCCCATGTGATCCTCATACCAAGGATTTGTTTTGCTGCACCCAAATCCTTCATAGCAAATGAATTTACTAATTTTTGTTTAAGTTCATTAATATGCTGCATGTTAGACCTAGCAACAAGCATGTCATCAACATAAAGCAACAGGATAATATAGCTGCCATTACCCAATTTCTTGAAATAAACACAATAATCAGAATGACATCTTTTGTAACCTTGTTCAGCCATAAAACTATCAAATTTCAAATACCATTGCCGAGGTGCTTGCTTTAGTTCATACAAACTCTTCTTTAACCTGCACACAAAATCCTCCTTACCCTTGACCTCATATCCCTATGGTTGCTGCATGTATATTTCCTCTTCCAAATCCCCATGGAGAAATGTTGTTTTCACATCTAGCTGTTCAAGATGCAAGTCTTCTGCAGCCACAAGACTTAGAATGGTTCTAATAGAAGTCATCTGTACAACTAGAAAAAATATTTCACCAAAATCTATACCTTTATTCTGTGCAAAACCTTTTACCATGAGTCTGGCCTTATATCTTTTCTTGCCTCCATCTTCTTCCTTCAACCTGTAAATGCATTTATTTGGCAATGCTCTTTTTCCTACAGGTAATTTGACTAAGTCCCAAGTCTGATTCTGCAGCAAGGAATCCATTTCCTCTTTCATGCCTAGCTCCCACTACTTTTTGGTATCTACCTGCATTGCTTCTTCATAACTTTTAGGTTCACCATAATCAGTTAATAATATAGAATATAATGATGGAGAAAATCTTTTTGGAGGTCTACTTATCCTTGTAGAATGTCTAACACTTGCAGGAGTCTGTGGGATAACTTGTTGTTGCTGAGCATCAGGTACCACTAGTATTTTATTTTCTGGAATCTCATCCAGCACCACATATTCCTTTTTGGCTTGTTCATGCTTCTTTTCCTGTAGCTGATCCTTATACATGACCTTCTCATTGAATATAACATCTCTGCTCCTAATGATTTTATGATTTTCAAAATCCCATAACCGATAACCAAAATCATCTACTCCATATCCAATGAAGGTACATTTTTTAGACTTAGCCTCAAGCTTGGTTCTATTTTCAATATCAACATGGACAAAAGCTTCACAGCCAAAGGTTTTAAAAAATGAATAGTTTACCTTTTTCCCCATCCATGCCTCCTCTGGAATGCCACCATCCAAAGGATTTGAAGGTCCCCTATTTATTAAATAAATAGTGGTATGTACAGCATCTGCCCAAAAGTGTAAGGGTAGTCCAACATGCAATCTCATGCTCCTTGCATGCTCCATAATGGTCCTATTCATGCTCTCGGACACACCATTTTCTTGTGGGGTTCCAGGGACTATTTTCTACCTACAGATTCCATTATATGAATAGTAATTCTCAAATTCTTTACTGCAATACTCGCCTCCATTATCAAAGCTAAGACACTTCAACCTTTTTCCTATCTCATTCTCAACCAAAGCTTTCCACTTTTTAAAAGTTTCAAATACTTTTGATTTTTGTTTTAGGAAATACACCCATGTTTTCCTAGTTGCATCTTCAATAAAAGTAACATAATAGCAAGAGCTTCCAAGAGAAGATACCTGAGCTGGTCCCCATACATCTGAATGCACAAGCTCTAATTTCTCACTCTTCTTCTCTTTCCCAACTTTGAGAAATCAAACTCTTTTATGTTTTCCATAAACACAATTTTCGCAGAACTCCAAGTCAATCTTCTTTAGACCTGGTAGCAACTTTCTGGAGTGAAGGATTTTCATCCCTTTCTCACTCATGTGCCCAAGTCTATGGTGCCACAATTTTGTTTCTATCCATGAAGCAAGTGTTATAACTATCTCAATAGCAATTGTTTCTGTAGCCGCTAAGGTAGAATAAGTATTACCAGTACACAAATACAATGTGCCTACCTTTTCACCTTTAGCTACTACTAATGCACCTTTAGTGACCTTCCAGACTTTTTTTGAAAAAGTAACTATGCAACCTTCACTACCCAGTTGTCCTGCAAAGATTAAATTCCTTCTCAAATTTGGAACATGCCTTACCTCCTGTAGCAACCATTCATTTCCATTCTACAACTTGACTTTTATCTTTCCTTTTCCAACAATATGACAGGGTTCATCATCACCCAAATATACCTATCCAAAATCACCTTGAACATAATCTAAAAAATATTTCCTATGGGGTGTGGCATGAAATGAAGCCCCTGAATCTATTACCTAGGAATCATTGGCATTATCTAAACACAGAATTAAAGAATCCTGTAATTTATTACTTGCAACATTAGCTTCCTTACTGTCATCATGTTGTCCATCTCCTTGTTTGCCCTTTCGAGACCAACAATCCTTCTTCAAGTGTCCTGGCTTTCCACAGTGCCTGCAATCCATTCTTCCTTTGGATTTAGATCTTCCTTTCTTCGACTTCCCTTGTGACTTCCCATGATTTGTAGGGCTTTTTCCTCTTTCCTTTGTTCTTCCCCTGTACTCTACAGTCCAAGCATTACTAGATGTTGAAGTCCCACCTGTGTTTTCCATCGCATTTCCTTGCTAAGGATAACACCAACAACATCATCAAATTTCAAAGTATTTGAACTAGAGATAGAGTTACTTACAGCCATTACCAAGCTATTCCATCTTTCTGGGAAAGAACATAAAACCAAGAGAGCCCTCACCTCTTCATCAAATTTCACTTTTACAGAAGTTAACTGACTGGTAATCGTATTAAACTCATTTAAATGATTTGACACAGATCCACCTTTAATCATTTTCAGATTAAACAAACACTTCATGAGAAATACCTTATTAGAGGTTGAGGGTTTTTCATACAATTTGGCCAAAGCTTTCATCAGTTCACTTGTTGTCTTTGCTTCTGTTATATTGAAAGCCACAGATGGTGCTAGGCACAACCGAATGGTTCTCAGTGACTTTCTATCTAGAAGTTCCCAATCCTCATCAGTCATTGTTGCCAGTTTCTTGGCTACTCCTTCCAACGACCTCCATAAATCCTTCTGATAGAGGTAATCCTCCATCTGCATCTTCCATAATTTATAGTTTTGCCCATTGAATTTATCTACCTTCAATTTACCCTCATCCGCCATTGCTCCCACTTAACTGTGAGACTCCCACTCAACTGTGAGACTCCCACTCAACCATGAGACCTTCCTATAGATGATAATCAAACACAACCCGCTCTGATACTAGTTGTTAGGGTTAGGGTAGATCAAAGCAATAAACACTAACAATTATATGCAGATTAAATAACCCAAATATAATAATGAAGAACAACACAAAAGAGATCAACACATAAATTTAACGTGGTTCACCCAATATGGGCTACATCCACAGAAACTCAGTCATCCAATGATTTTATTATCCAGTGCAAAACATATTACAATCTCGCGAATACATTATTGTACCATACATCTTAGCCACTTATAACAAGCTTTTCAGTAGCTTCTAGAATTAGGGTTTTGCAATGTCATTTTTCTTTTGTCGGTTAACAAGAATTAACAACTGACTCTAATCATGCATGATCAGTCACCACATACCAACAATCTCCCACTTGGAGACCGATCAGGCTCCACACCAAACAAATTTTGCAACAATTGGTAGATTTTTGTGTACTAAACACTATGGCATTGCGTCTTGGCTCCATGTTAAGTATACAAAGGTATAATTTATCCTCAAGACCCTAGGGAGGTATATTCTTCTAAATATTAAGGGCATGATAAACTTGGTCTTGACATGGTTATGAATGAGTTTTAGTAAATTGCTAACCTTGCATTTAATGTTGGTGTTGAATTAAGCTAATATGATTTAATGGGGAGGAACAAATCCTAATATGTATGTATGATTTTCTTGCTCTAAATATGTGCTTGGATTTGTGCTTAGTTAGGATGGAATTCTTTTACGATTGCCTTTTCCAAATGTGAGAAACTAACAGTAAGTATTACAAAATATGGTAAGGTGTTTTACCTTTATATTTGGTTGGTGGATAAATGTATGCTAAGCTTTATAATTGGTAATAGGCAAATGTTATGTACATTAGAAGTAGAATATAGTCTAATATTACTTTGTGGGTTTGACTTTTGTATGATGCATATTGTGTTTCCAAGTAACAATTTGAATGTATGGAATGACCATTGAGATTACTTTATGAGTTTTTATTGGTTTATGTATATGTGGCCAAATAGAAGCCAAATCGTGTGGGTTCAAAGTCTTACTTACATATTGTTAATTTTGACCCCAAGACCTATAGGACCATTGTATAGGATAATGGATCCTCTATGTGGTATTCTATCATGATTAACCAAACTAAGGTGTAAACCCTTAGGATAGTATATTTAGATAAATGTTTTTGTACCTTCTAAATGTTAGAATGTTGAACTGAGATTGATACAGGAGTCAACTTCTTGGAAGATCACAACTAGGGTTGAGAAAGGGACTCTACAAGGGCACATGTAGAGAATAATTGTTCTCTTAACATAGTTTGTCCCACTCTTCTTGAGGTGATCACTAAAATTGTAAAACCTATGACCCTCTTAAAAATAATCTTATCAAAGCTCCAACATGATAGGAGTCAGGGAACATACTCTACCTAAAGAAGTATTTATCTATATCATAGGGTTAGCATGGTTTCACCAGTAGCATGTAGGTGATAGATGCCAAGAGCTACCTAATTTCATAGGGTTAGAATGATTTCACTAGTAGCATATAGGTGATAGATGCTAAGAGCTACCTAATTTTGTAAGGTTTAGATAGGCTTTTGCTAGTAGCATGCAAGTGATAGATGCCAAGATTAGTTTGACTTTTTCTAGTCATATGTAGGTGATGGATGCCAATGTCTACCTGTCTCAGGAGTTTAGTATTAGCATTGGGGTATCAAAATGAATATGTGTGCCTCATGTGTTGTATGTTGTTACACTTACACCCTAGTTAGTGATGACAAAAAGTAGTATGAGATGCTTGCTTGCCATCATAGTTGCTAGTGAACCAAGAAAAGGATGGGACCAACAGTGTAGCATGAGATGCACCAACATTCCTTTTCTAGCTAGATGTACTTAAGCACTTATGTGTTAGTAAACTAGGTAAAGGGAATGATGCTTGTAGTAAGGTTGTAACCATTCCTTTTACTAACTAGTTAGTATGTGTACCTGTGATCTGCATATGATCTAGTCACATTGTGTATATGTGACACATGGATGAGTTATTCATATTGTGCATATGTGTTGTATGCATGATCCAATCACACTATGTATATGTGATGCATGTGTGGAGTTAGTTACATCGTGTATATGTGATGTATGCTTGATCCAATCACTATGTGTGAACAAGTAATGTTTATATGAGTTAGTCACTATGTGGTTTTGTGTGTGTTCATACACTAATGTTGGAATTGAACTAACATTTGACTAGAATGCATTTTCTAACATTCTATTGTGTAAGGATTGAATTGCAAGCATACGATCAACTAATAGTTGTGATTTAAAAGTGAAATCATAGATCTCATAATAAAAGAGAGGATGTATTCTCTCTATTATTGGTGGGTGAAATACAGAGCCTCTAATTTCTAGGATGACATACATAGGTAGGGCCATTACAAATGAACCCTCAAAGTTTAGGTCTAGTTCTAGGGATGACCCCAACATTGAGAGCTTACCATATTCTAGTGAAAGTATATGGGTTGTGGCACAAACTTGTGGCCACAAATTTGGTTGGTATGTTTATGAAGTTGGCACTTCTAAATTAGATAGAAGATGCTTAGTTGATTAAGTTGGAACTTGAGGTGTATTTTGTTGAAAAAAAAAGAGTAGTAATTAGGGTGGTTATTACAAGGATAATTGATGTGAAATTATCTTTTATCTTTCTTGGATTGATTTATACTCTTTTTTTGAGGGTCTTCACAATGTATCTAAACTTATACGTCTTCATCATTTCAATAAACAATTGACAGATCTTCTAGTGTTGTTTAATTTTTCAAAATACATATTCCATATTTTATCAACATTTCTTCTCAAAGTGTATTCAGCTATTTTATTAAGCATTGGTTTTAAAAAGTTTTCATCAATTTTGATTAAATAGTTTGGTTTTAAACAAAAAATTATATGAGGTGTTCAAGTGGTATAATTTGTTCATTTGGTAAATTCAATTTATGTTTAGTAAATGTTTTTATCTTGATCATTTAGTAAATCTTGTTCATTTAGTAAACTTTGTTCATTTTGTGTAACATCTAAAACTAAATTTAGAATTGGAATTTAGTGTTGCATAATCATTCTCTCTTACATTATTTTATATTGTAATTGGTGATTCAAGATATGTTTCAACATTCAATTCATTTGACATAGATGGTATACGTTAATAGGTCGAGTGTTCTCTTTGTTGGTTGCACAAAGTCTTTTTATTTGTTTATTTTTCAATATTCACTTCTAATTTCTTTGGTGTTTTAGACTTTAATTTTTTATACTCTTGCATTAATTACCATCACCCATAATGCTTAATTCTACAATAATAAAGAGGGTGCATCTCAACAAGTGAATCTTTATTCCTAGGAAGAAGTGGGAACCTATGGAAATAGGAGTCTATAATTCAACAAAACTTGGCCATGTTTTTATCTTTGAATGTGAGTAGTCGGAATCAACAATCAGAACTATCGTGAAAGTTGACCTCTTTCTTGAAGCCTCACACATATTGCAATACTCTAATCTTTCCTTAGTATTCCAATTGAATGCCATGGATCTTGTCTAGGATGGTGAAAGAATTCAAGTTCTAGGGCTTGGCTATATCCAAGACTACCTATTAGATATAAAGAAATTGTAGTTGGCCATTAGTGAATATGATTTATTCAAAGGTGATGCCCTCGTTGGTGGACTATTCACCCATCTTTAGATAAAGCAAAATCTTGAAATTACATGTCTACATCAGGTGATAATGAGAGGGCTTTAAAGTGACTACGACCTAGCCTTTAATAACACTGCCTATGATCATAAGTCCCAACTTGCCCCTAGTTTGGTGGATAAGGCTAGATATTTTTTCAATTCTATCAAATTCCTCTTTTGACATGCACTAGTCCCCCCACAAGTGGTGAGGCCAAACCCTTGCCTTAACTGTGACAACATCTAACCCCTCTCTAACTCCCTCAGCTCCTTGAAAGGAAGCAAGGTACATAGAAACACTTCCTACACCAATCTAATAAGGGGAGATGTATGCAAATTATTTTTAATCCTTACAATTGCAGCAATGTTAAACATATAACATAAAGATTATAGCAGCATCACAACACATAGAATAAGAGTTGACACAAGATGTACATGGGGAAAACCTTTTCAAGTGAAAAACCCCACACTCTAAAACCTACATAATGTATTATCAAAACAATAACAGTTTACAATACACTTGCAATGCAAGTTCTTCCAAGAGTCTTCAAATGTCATATCTGGAGTGATTCTAGTAGGATAACAGTACTTGTACAAACACTATGCAAACTGCAACTCCAAACTCTACATTATATAGAGTTACAAGGCATAAACATGAAGCTTCTAGAGATGGGCATCCATCTTGACCACATGGCCATTTTCCCACATCAAAGGACACTTGTCCAAGCTGCAAATACATCTCTTACATCTGTCATACCATGGCAGATTTAACTTCCCAAGATGGAGCGCTCCAAGGCTAAAAATAGGTAATGACAGATGCTCTTACGCATCTTACAGCTGTCATAAATCTGCCCAACATAACAACCTTAAATGTTGTAAGAGAAAATGTCATACAAGACTAAAAATAGCATATTCCTCATACAACATGTCATAGCCCAACTTGGGCACCCAAAGATGCCTTCTTTACATGCAAAGATACTTTATGACACTTGTCTTCACTTGTCCCAAGAATCTCTATACTTGGCTCTTACACGTCATAGATTCTGTCATATGGAATATCCTCTTCCACATTCCACAAGATGCCAACACATGGCATATTAGTGCCACCTCAAATGGGACACCCAAATCCATGTGAGTTTGACTTGACCATCCAAGTCACATTCCAAGTAGGATGACATGTCACAATGCCACCTCAACTAAGTGACCAAACTGAATGTGCAAGTAAATACACAATTAAAATATCAATGCTAGGAAATTGCAAAGGTTGAGACACCTTAATTCCTAACATTCTCCCACTTGTCAAACACCTTGCAAGAGCCAATAGAAAGACAAGATTTAACTGCTAGGGGCCAAGAGGCCCATATACTCCGAACACCATCTGTAGTTATCTATGCCCACAGGTTTAGTCAATACATCTGCAACATTCTTCAAATTGTCAACCTTCTCCAACATCACCTTCCCATCTTCTACCATATCTCGAACAAAATGAAACTAAACATCAATATGTTTTGTTCTGGCATGGAAAGTAGGATTCTTTGCTAAGCAAATCTAACTTTGACTGTCACAATGGATAGTAATCTATCCTGCATCAAAACCAACATCTAAACACAACCTCTTAAGCCAAATGGCTTCCTTACAAGCATGAGTTGCTGCCATGTACTCTACTTCTATCATGGACAAAGCAACCACAGGTTGTCTCTTACTCATCCAAATAATAGCACCACCAAACATGGTAAACACATAAGCACTGGTGGATCTCCTACTTTCAATGTCACCTGCCCAATCATAATCCACAAATCCATGAATACTTATAGAATGTTGATGTCCAGTAGGATAACCATAATAACATAAGGAGTACTCAGAAGTACCCCTCAAATATCTGAACACTCTCTTCATTGCATCCCAATGTACCTGTCTAGGATTAGCCATAAACTGACTAAGGACTCCCACTACTTGGGCAATGTCTGGTCTTGTACAAACCATAACATACATCAAGTTGCCATCTGCACTAGCATAAGGTACTCTGCTCATATCCTCTGTCTCAGAAGGAGACTTTGGGCAATCATCAATAGATAACTTTGTCCCCATCATAACAAGAACAATCAACGGTCTGCAATCCACCATACTGAATCTCTCCAACACAGTGTTAACATATGTACTCTGGCTTAGCCAAAGTTTTCTATTTGCTCTATCTCTTCTGATCTCCATCCCCAGAATGTACCTGGTTGCCCCTAAGTTTTTTATTTCAAATTGTGTTGACAACTGAGACTTCAAATCAAAAATCATATTCTTACCATTCCCAATCAACAACATATCATCAACATACAGTGAAATAATGAGAATACGATCATTGTCAAACTTGTAATACACATAATGATCTGATTTCAATCTCAAAAATCTAATTGACAACACAAAGGCATCAAATTTCAAGTACCATATCCTAGGAGATTGTTTCAATCCATACAAAGACTTCTTTAACTTGAAAACCAAAATTTCTTTACCTTTCACCATGTAGTGCTCTGGTTGTGACATGTAAATTTCTTCCTCCAAGTCACCATGAAGGAAATTTGTCTTCACATCCATTTGTTCCACTTCTAAATCATAAGCTACTGCAAGAGATAACAAGAACCTAATAGATGTCATCTTTGCAATGGGAGAGAAAATTTCACCATAATCTATTCCCTCCACTTGTGAATACCCCTTTGCAACCAATTTGGCCTTATACTTCTCAACACTGCCATCTGCACCAAATTACTTATTGAACACCCATTTACATCCAATAGGTTTCCCTCCATCAGGCAAAGGCACCAAGTCCCATGTTTTATTCTTTTCTAAAGAAACCATCTCATCCTCCATGGCCTCCTTCCAAGAACCTGCATCTTTCAAGCCCATAGCCTCTCTAATAGTTCTAGGCTCATCAATGTTAGAAATCAAAGAAAAAACACAACTAGAATCAAGCAATGAATAACCAAACCTCTCAGGTTGCTTTTTGTTTCGTGTGGACCTCCTCAAAGGCTGAGGTTGAGGTTCTTCTTCCTCTTCTGAACTTTCAGAGCTGCTAGAGCTCTCCTCATCATCAGGTCCAATAGGATCTTTCGGTTCAGTCTTCTTAGGGGTAGTAGGAAACTGAACCACATCCTCTTTCTTTTCTTTTTCTTCTGGCTATAAAACAACAAGAGAAGGTGTTACCTCTCTGAAGATAACACTTCTGCTATACAAGACTTTTTCAGCCACAAGATCCCAAAGCTTGTACCCTTTCACACTGACACCATAGCCAATGAAGATACACTTAACTGTCTTGTTCTCCAATTTTGACCTCTTCTCCTTAGGCACATGTGCATAAGCCTCACAACCAAAAACATGAAGATGTCTCAACGAAGGCTTCTTACCAGGCCACACCTCCATGGGTGTCTTTTCAACAAGTACTGAAGTAGGAGACCTATTAACTAGGTTGCAAGCAGTGGCTACAGCTTCAACCCGAAATTTTTGTTCAAGGCCAGCACCACTAAGCATACTCCTATCCCTCTCCATCAACATTCTATTCATCCTCTCTGCAACTCCATTTTGGTGCGGGGTGTATGGAGTTGTCTTATGTCTTTCAATCCCATGTTCCTTATAGAACTTATTGAACTTTGCCAAACAAAACTCACCGCCATTGTCAGTTCTCAAACACTTAATCTTTTTAATAGTCTGATTCTCTACAAAATCTTTAAACTCTTTGAACTGACTAAAGACTTTAGATTTGCTTCTAAGAAAATAAATCCATGTCCTTCTACTGTAATCATCTATGAATGATACAAAATATAATGATTTAGAAATCAAAGGAACATTCACAAGACCAAACACATCAGAATGGATTAGATCCAACACACCAAAAGACTAATGAGAACTAGAGTAAAATTGAACACGGTTTTGTTTTCCATATATACAATGTTCGTAAAAGTCAAACTTAAGATTACAATCATTTAAACCTTCAACAAGGTTTCTATTTTTCAGGGCTCTAAGACCCTTCTCACTAATGTGACCAAGTCTCTCAACATGCCACAACATTGTCTTCTCAGTAGGAAGTTTCATTTCGAAAGCATTGGCACCCTTAGGTACCTAGAAAGCACGACCATCAGAAGTTGAAGCAACACACTTCTTTCCTACAAGTTCCAATGGTGAGGATGAAGAATTTGAAGCTCTTTTCTTCAAAATAGAAGAACTATTGCACTGAACAGTGCATGCATCTAGCTGAAATAGAGTACCTCTCCGAATACCCTTAGCAAGCACCATAGCTCCTCTTGTCATCTTCCATTCTCCATTCGAGAAGACAATCTGCATACCCACATCATTTAATTTACTTACAAAAGGAAGGTTCCGTGCTAAACTAGGGATGTGTAAAACTCCATTGATCCCCTTCACTCGATCATCAGGGAACCAGATCAAGACTCTTCCACGACCAACAATTTTCAGATGAGAGTCATCACCTAGATACACCTTCCCACCATCGAACACTTCATACTTTGTGAACAAACCTTAATGTGAGGTCATGTGGAAAGAAGCATTAGAGTCAATTAGCCACACATCCTCCGATGCTTGGGTTGCCAAGGCTGCAACAAAAGCATCACCATCATCTTGTGACTTGTCAGAATTAGAATCGGAGAAGTTCTTCTTCTCCTCTTTACACTCCTTTCAGAAGTGCCTAGATTTACTGCAGTTCCAACACAATGCCTTGGACTTTCCAGGAGATTTGGATCTCCCATGGGATTTGGATTTGCCTTTTTCATCTTTCTTGTCTTTCTTTTTCCCTTTTTCTTTGGGTCTACCACGAACCGCAAGAGCCTCCTTTGCCGATTCGAAAGACTTTCTCCACATCTCTTCAGACAACAACAAAGATACCACTTCATCCATCTTGAAGTTGGTAGTAGTGCTCCCAATGGCCATGACAAGGTGGTCCCATGAGTCTGGCAGAGAACAAAGCAAGGTCACTAGCAATGATCCTCCTCCATATTTACACCAACGAAAGTCAATTGTGCAACTAGCATGTTAAAGGCATTGAGATGATCTGCAACAAATCCTCCATCATCCATCCTTAGTGAATATAGCTTCTTTCGTATATATAACTTGTTTACTAGGGATTTAACCTGATAAACATAACCAAGTTTCTTCCATAGCTCCTTCGTGGTCTTCTCTTCATGAACATTTAATAAGATAGAATCAGCTAAACAGAGTCTCACAAGACCCTTATCTTTTTTATCTTTGAGATCCCAGTTTGCCTAAGCCATTGCCATTGGTTTTGTGCTAGATATAGCTTCCCATAGATCTCTATCAACAAGCAAGTCTTCCATTTTGAGTTTCCACAACTCAAAATTGCTGCCATTGAACTTTTCCAAATCTATCCTTCCGGATGTGTTTGCCATCTTCTTCCTGCAACAAGATTGTAGAACACTCTACACAGACTCCCACTCAATCAAAGATCAATACAAAAAACCCCTACCCAACAACTAGGATCAAAGGTGATCAAGCTCTGATACCAACTGAAAGGAAGCAAGGTACGCAGAAATGCTTCCTACACCGATCTAATAAGTGGAGATGTATGCAAATTCTTTTTAATCCTTATAATTGTAGCAATGTTAAACATATAACATGTTGGTATTTATCCCAGATTGGATGCTTATTCCCAGTTATCCCTACAAGGTAACCATCATCAATCAACAGGATTCCCAGGACAGGGGCCAACAGTATAGGAGATAGACTCTATAAATATCTCCTCTTCTTCTTTAGGCTCTGCAGAACCAAGGGGGGTATTCCCTACTCAACATCTATAAAATACATCTATGTATTTGCTGGGATGTTGACACAAAGCAGATAAATCCTCTATTGTGCAGACCAAAACTATAAGATAAGTGCAAAGGGGCTAGCTTTGGGCCTATATTCAGTTGTAGACAAAGGATTTTGGATCCTAAAACTACTTCTAAAGTTCTAAAGGTTTGTATATGAAGTTTGAGTTTGATTTATATATGGATGCAAAACTAGGACCTTGATTGTAACCTCAATACAAGACTGGATCGGTGCCTATTTCAGGGCTCAGAGTCAATAGACATACACATGTGAATGTACACATAAACCTATATTAATGACTGTGTTTCAAGGGAATTGTTCAGTATCTGCCTTAGAGATACCTCCCAGAATTGAGTATCCAGTTACCTCTGCTTAGAAGATCCTCACTGCAATATATTCTTCTTAACACTTTAACCTAAAACATTTAATCTACTCCTTGAGTAGAAGTAAAAGACCAAGCATTCAACATAGCAAATCTATATTCAAGAATCTCAGACACCCCTTAGCTATTTAGATTCAAAAGAAGAATACATTCAATGTGGAGACAAGTAACAAAACACAAGCAATGAAGTATTACTCATTTAAATCAACATGAAACCAGTAAGTTTATGCATTAAATAGACAACATGAGATTCATAAACTCACAAAAACATCCAAAATAGGGCCACCAATGGAGTTGTATCTTATCACAGCACCAAAAATTTGTCCAGTTTTCAACAACCAAATGAGTGACACAGTTTGGCCCTTTTATTCCAGAACTGTGTACTCAGCAAAATTAATTACATGACAAGGTCCAAAATTCTGTCAGACCATGCACCACAAAAATGGCACTCAAAATACTGCAAGCAATAGGCAGAAGGAATGGCGAGGAGGAATAAAACTCGAGCCCCGTGTCGTCGCTTGGGGACATTCCTCATAAAATTGGTAGTTGGCCCATCACTCAATCCATCGCATGTATCTGCACGACTGCCATTAAAACCTCAACTACTTGTGGGATGCAACAACAGATGCGTCTAGAGACTTTCCCGCTAAAAAATGGCCGCAGACACAAGGAAAAAACCATCGCTGAAGGTTCAAAACCTGACCGTTGATCAAAAACCCATTGCCGAAATCAACGGTCCCAAAACATGTATGAAGAGTCGCCAACCAATAATGTCGTGCCACATAGGCACCTTGACCTTCTATTGTTGACCTTTTCTCCTTTCATTTTGCCTTTATCGCTTTTGTATATGCATGCCCAAATGCATATACAACATACAAGGCAGACGCCAAAAGTTATAGAACAAACTAGAGTTCGGTTCGGGTCCGGCTCGTATCTCCATCCTGCATCCATCGCTTTGTATATTACACATATACAAGTGCAAAAATATACAAGGCGGACTTCATTTGCATCTATCCATCAGATTTGAAAAACCTTCAAGTCCCGGCCTTGTATCCTCATGAATTTGCATATCGGCACTTATACAAGTGCAAATATACAAGGGGTGGGCCCAACCCATTTTCTCTCTCCTTGTACATCGCATATACAAATGCAATGTACAAGCCGCGGATGCCACACTGCTTTAGAACAAAATGAAAACGACTTTGGGTCCGCCCTGCATGTCTGGAATGCACTTCTAGTTGTATGTTCAAACATACAATCACTTTATACAAGTGGCAGGCCCCATCAAATGCAAGGCCTCTGCTTTTGTATGTTGCGGAACATGTAAGGCCCCTTGTATATTTTGCTTGTATCTTCAACTATATATCACCGAATGTATATTTTGTTTGTATGCTGAATATACAAACACAAACATACAAGAAGGGAATCTTTTCAAAATATTCCACATACATTCTTCCCTTGTATATTTGAACATATGCAAACCCATTTGTATATCCACTGCACTGTTCACTTTGCATGTCGCGGGTCTTTGTATATTTTTCAATGTACATTCCCTTTGCATGCTGAATATACAAACGGGAATCTTCCTCAGAATATACCTGCAATGTATCTTTTCTTTGTATCTAACTGTTGTACGTTTGAACATACAAACCAAATATACATGCAACCCAATATGCAAGCAGCGAATATTCTTGGAATCTTCAATGTATATTCTGCCCTTGTAATCCTCCTTTTGAACCCGATATGTATTTGGAAATGCATACAACTGCAGAATATCCCTGGGAATCTTTGAAAGACTCCCTCTTGTATATGCAACCTGATATGCATCTAAAATGCATATAACTCAAATTTTTCACCATTTCTGGAAGCCGATAGAGATTTCTCAAGCTCGCCAACATACATGATCACTTGCATACACATAAACTTGGCACTTTTCTCATGTGCGATGGGGAAAAGACAATAAAACATTGCACTGGGCTAGTTAAACCACGAACATTAAGGCATGGAGATGAAACATAGCAGCAGGGAACCCATTATAGGAGGCCAACATCAGAACAAACAAAACAATGCAACAGACCAAGGAAGATAGAAACCTCAGGGTTCAAATGAGAAAACCTGCAAATGCCCAAGCTTAAAACCCAAACATAAATGATTACCAACATAACATAAAGATTACAGAAGCAACACAACACACAGAATAAGAGTTGACACAAGATATATGTGGGGAAAACCTTTTCAGGTGAAAAACCCCACACTCTAAAACTTGCATAATGTATAATTAAAACAATAATAGTTTACAATACACTTGCAATGCAAGTTCTTCCAAGAGTCTTCAAATGTCATTTTTGGAGTGATTCCAGCAACATAATGGTACCTGTGCAAACACTATGCAAACTGCAACTCCAAACTCTGCATTATATAGAGTTACAAGGCATAAATAGGAAGCTTCTAGAGATGGGCGGCCATCTTGGCCACATGGCCATTTTCCCACATCAAAGGACACTTGTCCAAGCTACAAATACCTCTATTACATCTGTCATGTCATGGTAGATTTGACTTCCAAGATGGAGCACTCCAAGGCTAAAAATAGTCAATGACAGATGCTCTTACGCATCTTACAGCTGTCATAAATCTACCCAACATAACAACCTTAAATGTTGTAAGAGAATCTGTCATACAAGACTAAAAATAGCATATTCCTCTTACAACATGTCATAGCCCAACTTGGGCACCCAAAGATGCCTTCTCTACATGCAAAGATACTTTACAACACTTGTCTTCACTTGTCTCAAGAATCTCTATACTTGGCTCTTACGCGTCATAGATTCTGTCATATGGAATATCCTCTTCCACATTCCACAATATGCCAACACATGACATATTAGTGCCACCTCAAATGGGATGCCCAAATCCATGTGAGTTTGACTTGACCATCCAAGTCACATTCCAAGTAGGATGACATGTCACAATGCCACCTCAACTAAGTGACCAAACTAAATGTGCAAGTAAATACAAAATTAGGCAATAAATAAATACACAATTAAAATATCAATGCTAGGAAATTGTAAAGGTTGAGACACCTTAATTCCTAACACTTCTCACTTAGCCTCCTCCTTAGCTCCTCTATTACATGTTCAAGATAACCCATGTTCCTTGGATAACACCTAGGTGCTTTTGTTTTCTCCTTTTTTGGTTTTGTTATAGCTTGTATATAGCTCTGTAATAGAAAATGATAAAGCTCTATATTATCCATTTTTTTGGTAGAGGCTCCTCTTTGCACCTCCACTATGAATAGTTGTATTATGCTTCTATATTTGCAATATAATAGTATGGGTGTTTATAACCTTTTGTTAAAAAATCCTCTATGTTTATCATCTTTGTCTTTATAATAAGGGTTTACTCATTGTACATTATATGATTTTTTATGCACCTAATCAATTCTTTAGATTTATAGCATTTCCATTGCTTCTCTCTTGTGTGGAAGGTTTTTTTGGTTGTAGGTGATCCTTGGATATTGTGGAGTTCTCCATCAACTCTTACATATGGAAATGGTAAGTGTTGGTAGCACATTAGGAGCAGGAGAAATCACTGCAAGGTAGCACTGAGGACCTGCGGAGCATCATGCCAATAGGGGAAGAAGATAGAAAGGTGTCACACAAAGGGCACACCCCTAGATATTTGATATCTATGTGTGTGTGTGTGTGTGCATATATATATATATATATATATATATATATATATATATATATATATATATATTTGTGTGTGTGTGTAACAATGTAAGTGAGAAAGATAAGAGAGATGAGAGGATAATAGAGTGATACATGTATAGAGCAGATACATAGACCTATCTCTCTCTCTCTTTCTCTCTCTCTCTCTCTCTATATATATATATATATATGGAGATATAAAGAGTATTAACTGTGATAATGAGTGTTCTAAATTGTGTTATATGTTTACTTGCATGGAATCCTACCGCATTATGATATCTCCTTTCTGTATGTACTTCTCTTCTATCACTGTTACTGCTGGGGTATAAACAAACTACATAAGAGTGACCTAGGTTCAGATCTCCAGACTGTATCCTAATTTCTCTTGCCAACATTTGGTTCCATTGCTAGGACCCTGGTAAGGACAGTGAAAAAGTAGGGAGAATTTTTTTTAGAGATGTAGTAGAAGTCTCTTAAGTCCCACCCTTGTGAGAGGGGGGTAAGCACTTAAGGGATGACAAATGGAATGGGGGAGGATATGAAAAGATCCTTGAGAAGATGTACCTCTTCAAGGTGAGTTGACCATGGAATACATAAGGATTAATGTAATACCAAACCTAAAACATCCATGGGAAAAGGGGACAATAAGAAACTAAGAGAAATTAAGGAAACCATTAAATCAGGAATGAAAATGAGCTAGAAAGAAAGACAAAGAAAAACCCAAAAATGGCAAGAAAGATATCGCAGAAGGATGGATAAAATAGAGGAGTCAGAAAGGGAACGCACTAGAAAAGTTGTGGAAGGAAAAGTGGATGAGCACGCTAATGTGGGTATCGTTGAAGAGAAGAATATGGTAGAGGAAGAAAGAATGGATGAGTGCACCATAAGGGCTGCCACAAAATTAATAAACAAAGATATGGACAATCTAGGACTGCTGACTAGACATTTGGACATGGCTACAAAACTCCTTAAGAGTTTAGGAGGAAGTATCAATGACTATGATCAGTCAAGAAGGGTATGGGAAGAAGAGTATAATCAAGCTCTAACCCTACCGCAAATAGGAAGAAACCCTGAAGTTCAACCTAATATGGCCAATATCCAGATCATAATAGATGAACAATGGGAACACCTACTTGACCCTATCAAAACCCCCAACCCTTGGAATTGAATTTGGTTGACCTGGATCACTAATGCAGAGGTGTCAGGTCTCCAATGGTAATCTAACAAGATTAAAAGATTCAAATAACTTGTGGCTTCAACCAATAAGGCTTCTCTAGTCTTCTCCTTCCCTTAAACTCCACCAAAGGGCTCAAATTTGGATTCCAACTTCTCAGATGAATTCTTGTACCTTCTAGGGTCTCAACCTACCCCAACCAACAAGATTCAATAGGTTTCATGCACCTTTCTGACCGGTTCTTGACAACTCCCCTTAACCAGGCCTAATCCTTGTAGCCCTGTTCAGCGACTAACTTGCATTTTTCTCTCAACTTTCCCAAAGCACTTCCAAAACAAATGACTGATCTGGATTCCCTTTATTGAGTTCTATAACATACTTCAAAATCATATACTACTGTTTTGGACAAAATATGACTGTCCTAACAACCCGACTGTCTTCCTGCAGGGCCTATTCCACCCACTTTACAAAGGAACCCTATTAAATACTTATCCCCCTCACTCCAAACCTAAAAATAGTCTTTGGAAAGGATTAAAAACAAAGGATTTTTAAGGTTTCAACTAGTGGTTTGCTCATTTGCATGTTTAAATACAAAACCCCTATTTTTAGGCCTCAAAACCTAGGGCTTGCTAGATCTCCCACTTCCAATCACTTCCAGACCTCATTCAAAGGTCTAACACCATGTCCTTGACCATATTAAACCTCAGCAATCATAAAAAAGTTGCCTTGTTAAGACAGATCTCTGGTTGCTATAACCATGCCACCATTTCAATGCTCTTCCACAAGCAATCCTTGACTTCAAACGGTGATCACCTACCCATTTGCACTCCTCCTACTTTGTCAGGGTTAGAAATCATATTATACATACAATTAAGGACCTATTCCATGAGAACCAGGATCATACATTCATGGAAAGGCCCTATGAGACATTGAAACTTCTCAAAATGCACAGTCCACAGCCTGCTGTTCCTTGTGACAGTCAATATAAACAGAGATAAACTGCCTATAAAAACCTTCTTAGAACATCAAATGAAGTCTAATACTTATTCAATGAAGGTTTAAGACATTTTCCAACCACCACAGATCAAAAGACCAACAGAAAATGATAAGAAAATGCAAGAAAACTGAATTTTATTGTTCTTTCCAATCTGCCGTACAACTCAAGCTTCCAAAATGACTCCTCTATGCCATCTCACGCCTTGGAAAGGCTTATATAACTTTTTCCTAACTCCCACAATCAATTCCCAAAGGTTGGAGATGGTTAAACTTCCAAAACCATTCATTTTTTATTTTCCCGCCCAAATGCATTATTTAAAAATTTAAATATTAAACTTTGTTTTAAGTGACTTTTACTCTACCAAATTATCATGGTTCATCATGGTTGATCTTCTTAGGATCATTATACCTTATTCCTAGCCTTAGACACCTATATTTGACTCTAGAGGCACTATTGGCCCAACTTACATTATTTTTGGTCCTAGGGTCCTTACCAGGATCCTCAGGACATTTGATCATTACATCATTTTGCCCATTACAATATGCCATAATTGGTTCTAGGATGTTCCATTTGATTTGATTTGATCCATGGGCTCCTCCTTTGATCATTTGTGTCTTCTTGCTCCAAAAATATGTGCTCTTTTAGGTGCTCCTGCACCAATCATTTAGTTAATCAAAGCATAATGAAGATGAGGGGAAGAGAAGAATATGTGGTATACAATGAAGTTAGTTCCAGAAGGGTAAGTCAGTTTAGAGAAATGACACCTTTAAGTAGCAAAATGTCATTCACAAATAAAAGGACATCCCCTTAGACAAAAAGGAACTTCGAAGAGCTGCAACCCCCAAACCAAGAGTCATCCCTTGTGCCCTATAAAAAAGAAGAATTTTGGTAGAAGAAGAAAACAATCAACTGGATAAACAAGAGGAAATAGTAGAAGAGATCCAGAGAGATTGTGAGGAAGTTTTGTGAAGAGATTATTTTGATTTAAGGTTACAAAGGGATAAGGGTAGAGAACATAAAACCCTAGTACAACATACAAAACCTATGGAGAAAAAAAGAAAAAATATTGCACAACACCAAAAGCACAAAGAAAACAAAGGGAACCATCAATGGATTCACCAATCAAGTTACCAGTATTTGGGAAGGACACAACTGAAGCAACAGAACATGCTTTTGTCTTGGAATCTATCTAGAATAAAAAAAAATAACAAGGGATCAAACAAAGCTATTTGACTTTATCAAAACACTCCAGAATGATGAACTAAAATGGCATAAGAAGGCCTGCACCAACCATGATAAAGCATGGGATGAAATAAAACAAGCATTTCTAGACAATTTTGATTCACTAGAGGTTCCAGTTGAAGGTGTGAACAAGATGCGCGATATGGTGATGAAGGAAGGGGAATCCATTAAGGATTTCGATAGAAGGTTTAAAGAAATTACTCAGAATTTAGAGGAACCCCTACCTGAAAACTAGAAATTTGAATGGTTAATCTTAGGGTTAAGCCCTGACATCAAGACATCATTAGATGGGAAGGAATTCATTACATACTCAGAAGAGGTTACCCTAGCATGCCTCATAGAGGCACAAACTTGGCAGAGAGAAGATAAGAATAAGAAAACATGGAGATGGAAAAATTGAGACTAGAACTAGAACAATTAAAAGTGTGGCAAGAAATCTTAGAAAACAGAGAAAATCAACAAAAGTAAAGACCTAACATTTGATGCTCATATTGTACTAGAGAAGGACACTTGTGGAATGAATGTCCAATGATAAAAGGTGAGAGGAAGGCTTTTGCAATGAAGGTAGACCTAAAAATAGCTCCAAAAAGAAGCAACATAATATACTACAGAATATGTAGAGACTGGGACGACCATGAAATAGAGGATTGCCCCTCGCAGTGTTTCAGGCTAAGGGAGGATGATGATGAACATGAACCTTGATGCAATGCTCATTGCAAGAATAGGGGAGATAACGCAAACATGGCATATGTGAAAGGGCTTGCAAAAATACCCCTATACATTCAAGATCACGAGTATAAACAACCTAATGGGGCTAACCAAAGAAATGTTAATAGTCTACAAAATACAAACACCAAGCCTCCACCTTACATGAATAATTATAGTAAGGATGAAAGAGGGCAATTTACTGGCTATAGTGGAGGCAAAGGCCAAGGAAGAGGTAGGAGAAGGAGAGATGATGCGACTTGCTTTAAGTGTGGTAAGCATGGACACTACACAAATGAATGCTAGGGAGACAAGAAGAAACCATGCAGGTTTTGTGGTAGTATTGAACATGACATATTCAATTGTGACAAAGCGCAAACCTATTACAAGAATACCTCACCACAATCTAAGAGTGATGAACTCTAGAAGGTTTTAAAGGAGAACTCCTTATGCAGAGAGTACCAAAAGACCCACTACAAAACTCAATAAAATGTCAAAAAGCGGAGGTTTATGATTCAGTTGCCACTACTGACAGTTCATCACAAGATGAATACCAAGTATACAAAGAAAAACCTAAATAGAAAAAGGAAAACAAGGCAGTAGTAGTGACAAGGCAAGGAATGGACACCGCAAAGAAAGGTATTGACACAAGTGTGGAAGAAAGTGAGGAAGAAGAAGAAAATTTCTTCCCTAGCAAAGAAAAACATGATGAAATCATAAAACAAGTTGAGAAAACAATAAAGAAAGAGCAACAGAAGGAAAAAGAGCAAGAATATTTCTTTACAGAACATGAAGTAAGAATACTTAAACAATTAACACAGATGGCTAGAAAAGATAATCTCTTGGAGAAACTCAAGCAAATTAATAAGTATTGAAATAAATAGAAAACCCTACAACTGTAAATAAGGAAAATTGGGAAAATAGATAGAACATGGAAGAAACGTCCCATAATGATCATAGTAAGCATTAATCACAAGAGGGTGAAAAATGTAATGGTTGTTCTAGGATCAGACACCAACATGATCCCAAAAAGGGTATGGTAACAAATGGGAAAACCTAAGTTACATGAAACACCTTATAATATTAGCATGTCAGATGGTTCTAGGATGACAACATTAGGGACATGGAAGAATATAGAAGTCAACGTGATGGGAGTAAAATTGATCATAGACCTGGAAGTGGTAGAAATCAAAGAGACACTGGACTCTTTCAATGCACTATTAGGATTAAGATGGTTTTTGGATGCAATGGCATTGTAGACTCCATAAAGGAGGAAATCTCATTTACGGATGATGACAAGATAGTCCACATACCTTTGGGAGATAATTATGATGAGACATATACAGAAGAAGTCAACCTGAAGGAGTACACAGAGGAAGATAACAAAAATCTCTACTCAATCAATAGACTCCCTAGAAATAAATTTGTGGAAGAACCTAACTCTGAGGGGGAGATAGAACTTGAGACATACCACTACAACATAGATAGTGAGGATGTCTTAAGCCCCTGGCTACAAGAGGAACCATAAATTCATACCCGTAGAGTCAGAAGTACCAGAAGGGTTTATATGGTTAGGCTGATGGAAGAAAATTCACCATAATTTACTGCAAGAGAAGAAAATACACTACAAGAAGAATGCAGAGAATCAAACATACACATAGAAAGTATAGCCCAAAAATTAGACCAAATAATCAATATTTTGAAGGGCATATCACATATCAAGCTATTGAAATATTCAAGAGTGGGAAACTTGACTGCTTACTTGTCACAAATGGAGCAAACCTTTGAGAATGAAGAAATAAGGCTAGGAGCACTAAACCACACACTGGTATGCAATGCTACCAATTGGTAAAATACATATAAGTAGAATATCCATCACTAGCCAGTACTAAAAATTCTAATCAAAACAAGATACATGGTAGAAGAAGGGGAGTATGAAGAATTCCCTAAATATGATGACAGTAACCATCTGGAAGAACATATATAAAAAACATGCATATGGGTATCAAAGGCTAGAAATGAATATGATGATACACTATACACACAACTATTCTATTGGAAACTCACACCGATAGTCTAAACCTAGTACATTAACTAGGAAAGAAGGGAAGAAACAAAAAATTGGGACAAATTGAAGGAAGACTTCTGTCACACATTCTCTCTTTGGGATGAAGATGAGCATATCCATACCACATTGCTAAAAATAAAAGAAATAATATTCACACCTCATGAGGGAAGAGAGGAAAACATACCACAAAGCAGTTCTCCACCACTGCAGAGCAAAGGAATATAGAAATATATTGAATGGTTGGATAAAGAAACAAACACTACACACACATGTTATAAGACTACCCAAGAAGATAATGAAGATGTAGAAAACTTGGAAATAGAAGTAAAAGAAGGTGAAAGGGAGTTGGAATTACCTGTGGAACCTAAAGAAAATTACTACAATCAACCAATCAAACTAAGAGAAGAGAATGTAGAAAAGGAAGGAGAACCTAAACTAGCTAAAATAGGAGATTATTGGAGTGAAAAGGTGGTAGCACAAGTACCAAAAATTCTTACTGAATTCGAAGATTTATTTCCTAGAACATTCACAAACATGAAAGGGATTAAAGAAGAAGTAGGTATAATGAAAATTCATTTAAAAGAAGGAGCAAAACCTATAAGGAAAAGACCATATAGGCTTAATCCTAATATGAAAAATAAGGTAAAAACTAAACTAGATAAAATGCTAGCAATAGGCATAATCAAGCCTATGGAAGATGCGGAATGGATAAGCCCTATAGTAGTACAAAATAAGAAGATAGGAGAGATAAGGATATGTGTGGACTACAGAGAACTTAACAAGGCATGTATTCATGACCCTTTCCCCACCACATTCACTGAAGAAATACTAGAATCAGTAGCTGGGAGAGAAATATATTCCTTAATTCACTGATGGATTCTCAGGGTACCATCAGGTAAAGATCAGAGAAAAGAACCAACCAAAAACAACGTTTACATTAGAATTTGGGTCCTATATGTATATAGTAATGCCATTTGGATTGAAGAATGTACTTGCGGTATTTAGCAAGATAATGGTGAACGTATTTAAGGACTTTATCCATGACTTCTTAGAAGTGTATCTTGAAGACTGGACGGTGTATGGGTTGAGGACCATATACAAGCACTAAGAACAATGTTAAATAGATGTAGGAGCATGCAGATATCCTTGAACTTGAAGAAGTGCATGTTTGTGGTACCCTTTGGTACCTTATTAGGCCATATTATCTACAAAGAAGGGTTAATGGTGGACCCCCTTAAAGTCACACTGATAATGACACTTCCCCCATTGAAGACAACATTAGAAGTGAACATTCTTGAGGTATACTAGTTAACACTGTAGATTTATTAAGGATATGAGGTAGTAGCAACACCCCTAGAAGAGCTATTAAGAAGAAAAGCAATAAGAGTGTGGAATGGAACGAAGAATGTCAAAATTAATTTGACACGCTAAAGAAAAATATAGTTGAGGCACCTATATTGATATTCCTTGATTGGAGTATACCATTTCATATGCATGTTGATGCATTAGGGATAGCAATAGGAGTGGTACTAGCACAACCCAAGGGTGATAAGGACCATCTTGTAGTTTTCTAGGAGGAAGTTATCAAAAGTAGAAAGGAATTACACAACAACAAAGCGAGAAGCTCTGGCTATGGTCTATGCTCTACAGAAATCCAAACATTACTTATTGTCTTCTCCATTTATATTCTTTATAGACCACGAACCCCTAAAATACCTATGGAATAGACCGGTGATTCAAGGCCGGATATGTAGATGGCTACTCCTCTTTCAAGAATTTGATTTTAAGATAATTGTCAAGCTAGGAAAACATAATCAAGGTCTTGTCTACCTAGCTAGGATAGAAATAGGGGAAGAACTAGATGAACAACAAGAAGATTTGCCTGGCACACACCTATTTAGACCGACTATCGTACCAGATGAGTTACATGAAATAGAAATATTACTCTCCATAGGATAATTTCTACAAGATTTCTCATTGCAAGATAAACAAACACTTATAAAGAAGGCACAACCATATACATTGGTTGAAGGAGAAATGCATATATTGGGGAGAAATGATATATTAAGAAGAGTGGTATATGAACATGAGAGAGAAGAAATCCTAAGAGAGGCACATGAAGGAATATCTGGAGGACACAATTATGGAGACACTACTGCAAAAAGAGTAAAACTAGCAAGACTATGGTGCCTACCCTACAAAAGGATGCCAAACAATATGTGAAGAGCTGTGACATATGTCAAAGGGTAGGGAGACCTACCACAAGAGATGAGATGCCACTAAGAATAGTTCTAGCACAAATACCAAATGTTGAAAAATGGGCCATAGATTTCATTGGACCTATAAATCCACTGGAAAAATACTCAAAAGAAAGGTTTATAATAACAAGGGTTGAATACTTGACCAAATGGGTAGAAGAGGTACCAACAAGAGACTGCACAAAAATCTACCGCAAAGTTCCTTTATGAAAATATTATCACAAGATTCGATTGCCCAATTAGCATAACAAGTGATCAAGGCAAACATTTCATAAACAACATGACTATGGAACTTCTAAACAACTTCATGATAACACATAAAAAAAGTTCCCCATATCATCTACAAGCTAATGGAGCAAGCGAAGCCTTGAATAAGACAATTGGATCAACATTTACAAAAATGTGTGATGGCAATAAGGAAGACTGGATTTAAAGAGACCTATGGTACTCTGGGCATACTGCACAACCTATAAGCGCTCAACTAAGTTCACATCATTCCAGCTGGTTTATGAAACTGATGCAACTGTCACCATGAATTTCCTAATACCAACATTACGTACTACACTAACTTTGCGGTTGGATGTGGAGGACTCACTAGCCCAAAGGATAGAAGAATTGGGAAAATTGGATGAAGATCACCTAATAGCCAAATATAATCAAAGCTTGGAAAGAAAAAGATAGAAATCCTGACACGATAGAAATTTACATCTAAAAACATTCTACATTGGTGACCTAGTGCTACTATATGACAATAAATTCAAGAAACAAGGAAAACTTAAGGTAAGGTGGTTAGGCCCTTACTACATTCATGAAATTACAGAATGCAGAGTAGTTAGGTTAAGGAAAATGGATAGAAGTGGAATTATAGGTTTGTAAATGGCATGTGGTTAAAACACTATCACCAATCTATCGAATAATAAGAAATATGACAAAAATTCATATTGTATCATATGTACATAGATGTAACATAAAAGTAAGATATAACTGTTGGTAGTCTAGTCACTACGAGACCTTAACGGCTAGAAAAGCCTGCCAAATGAGAAAATGAGTAGATGCATTAAGTGTAAAAATCCACCATTAGAGCTATAAGAACCCTAACACTTCATTCATTTAATCACAATTGCATTCAAACTTAGCGAAATTGAGCTCTGTGTGCAAAGAAAAGAAGTTTTAGTAAACCCTAAGTCCAGCTAAGAAGAAGGAAAACTGGCCACACCCACATTGATTGACATCACAGAGAAGCCAAGGCTGAAGTACAAGAAGTATCCATTCAAAGCAATAGAGGTGGACAAAGACAAAGCCTTTTCAGGAATACTAGCGGATGTGGTCTATATAGAGGATATCTAGAAATACATTCATGAACCCATTTGCGAGATTGACCACATGAAGTTTGAGGAACTTTAGGATAAACTAATAGATGGAGTAGGATATTTTCCGCAATACCAAAACATTCAGAGAAAAAAGATGGATATCTGGAAAGATTATCTTGACTTATGCGACCAACATGAGTGGGTAAGAATAGTCCTAATTAGAACTCACAATGAATATATCTATCTAGACAAACCCTACCGGATAACAAAGAATGCAATTCAAGCCATCACATGGCTTAGCTCAGTCAAAGGGGTACCAACTATGAAAGCAATTAAAATGATTAAGTGATGGAGCTCACAGGGGCAACATTGGATGGTCGTAGTTTGAGTGTCAAATAAATTAGAGACCTAGGGGTATGATATGCGACAATGGGTATCGCTTACAAAATCTATTATGCAAATAGAGAAGGGACCACCACTACACTACAATTCACACAACTTACCAGACGGTGATGGAGGGAAAATATTTTGATCTATGAGAAGTACTATAGGAAAAACTGATTAAGAATTTGTAGAAAACAAAGGACTCCAACTATAATTTCTGGTATGGGACCCTCATTATTTGTCTAGTGTTTTACTTTCTGAATGAACTACCAGGTTTTAAGGGAAAAATATGGCAAACACACATACCAGTAACCACAATACCATGTAAAACAATTCAAAGATAACAAATCCTTCACATCCACTTACTATAGGTTCTTCAAAGCCCTCCAAACAAAAATGCAAGCTGGGGACAAATTCCCTATGATAAAATCAAAAGATACATAGACACTATCACATTTATGGTGGATAAGGATTACACATACATGGAAGCAATAGAGCCCAGGACATTCTAGATCCCTAGGCTACCATACGAGGTCACTACACAAGAAGTAGAGGCTTATGCCAAAAATTTATTGAGTAAGCCCAAAGATACCACCGTGGAAAGATTTGGTACATACTGCGAAGTGATGAACAAGCAACATAAGAAGAATTCAGAAGAACAATTGGAGAAAAATAAAGGGAAATTGTTAGAGTGAATAATATATCTATTCATTAAAGCTTAAGTGTACTTAGGTTTGTGAGGTTAATATATGTTTATACTCTACATTCATATGCTCATTGATAGTTATTGGCTTTGTTATTTTCTTATTTTCATTGTGGAAGAGTTATTTGATGTTGCATTCATACCGCTACTCCAACATGGTATCAAAGCCTTGAATCGCAAGTCCCTTCCCACCTTTTGGTGAGTGTTGAGTCCAAAAGGTTCAAGAAATGAAGAATAGCCTTTCGTTTGACTAAATTTGGTAAATTTAGTTTTTTTCAAAAAATTTTAACTCCTGTCCTTTTGTATGGTACGGATTGTATAGTACCGTATAGACTTTTTTGGGCAAAAGGGATTTTTTTTTCAGAGGGCATATTTACCCCCTGTAATTTGTCTTCTGGGTTAAAATTTTGGGTTAGGTTATTTTTTGTGTCCAAGGTTTCTGTTTTACAGTGTTGGCACAATCTTCGTGTTTATTTGGCCTCTCAGCCTGTGTGGTGGCCCTTTGCCCGATTGGAGTCTAGACTCTCTATTCTATTAGAATCGTACTCAACACCCACTGAGCCAAGGATATCATTGATGTCATCAAAAGACGTGTTTGTATTGCAAATAGCCTCCATTTGAAGTTTTGTGGGCTTTACTGCTTGGTCATTGTTTCTACAAGCTTGGAGTTGAGGGTCGACTCCTTTTCACCATCACCTGGTTCGAGTTTAAGAGACTCCTTTTTCCTGTGTTCATGGTTTCGATCCACAAGTCAAAGCATTTGTGATCTCTGCCCACAGTTGAGGTTCCCACATAGCACAAAGTCGCTCTTTTGGCTTGTATTAAGAGGTCGACATCTATGGAGGTCGTTGTTTGCCGTCTCCCTATCGTACAATCACCTTCTTCACATAGAGCCCGGTCGTCTTCACTCTGTAGGCCATAAAACACTATTTCAACCTCTGTCCATTCTAGTCTATGGTCATGCTTCCATGGTTCTTGTCGAGGGTTTGTTGTTTCATAAAATTCTTGTCACCTGTTTTTGGCCGACTCAACACAGTCTCCACCTCAACCCGGTCTCTTCAACGACCTCTGAAGCTTCAACGAATGGGTCTTTGGCCTTGTATCAGGCCCACTCGTTACTTTGGCCCAATAATTTCCACTTTCTATGACTCTGTTGTAGTAGCATTTACTGCTACAATTTTGCTATAGTGGCATTTTGTTGTCACTTTCTGGTAACGTCTCTTTGTTACCATTCTTTGTGTCCTACCTATTCTTTCTTTCCAAATTTCTATTGATTGGGAAGCTGTGACTTGTAATGACTTTCTTTATTTCATTTTCCTTTTACTTGTTACATTACAATTGTTTAGGGGAGTCAAATGTTATGTGACTTTAAGTCACTTAAACATTGTTTGAAATTACCTTATTATTGATCTTTATTTTTATTGCCAATTGTCGCAATACAATAAAAGACAATCCTTTGTAATTCATCAAAACTCCTATCACATATCCTTCACATTTTAAGTGGACATTAAAATCCTAACAATTTTATGCTCAAGTGCTTATTGAAGAAACTTGCGAGAGTCATTTTTTCTTTACCGGATCGTCACTAGGTTTCGTCCAGTGCTCCACAGGGGGGTGCATTGTTTGCAACAACTTTTGTATACGGAGGCCATTTTTCACGAACTTATAGTCTATAGAAAGGTATTTCCATCAACTTTGTAGTGGCAGAGTTTATTTTCTCAAATTTTATAGTTTTGATTGATTTTAATAGCTCCAAAGTTTAATTGTACGCAAATTTCAATGGGGGATATCTTTTACCTCGTTTATCAAAATTTTGCACAACTTTTTTTGAAAGATCCTAGAAAATGCAAGGAATTTGGTTATGAATGTATTTTTCAACCTAAATTAGCCACTCTTTCTCAAATTTGTAAAAATCACCATGTTCTATAAACGATTGATTTCGACTCTTAGGTTGTTCCAATTGTAATAAAATCTTGTCATATTTTTCTAGGGGGGCTTCTATTACAAAATTAATCAACTTTGGGGGTATTGTGAGGCACAATTTAAGTGCCTACTTCTGTCATCTTCAACAATGGACTCAAAAATTAACTTGTTAACTCCATACAACTACCATACATGGAAGACTAAAGTACAACAACTTCTTCAATCTAAAGGGTGATGACAAATGCCTAATAATCAACAATTGCAATTCAATAGGGAGTATGAACAATTTGTCTATTGCAATAAGTTAGATGAGGCAATGGGAATCATTGGCCTCCATGTATTTGATAACTTGCAATTTCATCTAAGCAATTGTACAACTCCTAAGCACATGTGGGATAGATTTAGTGATTTATTTGGTATAGTTGATGAGTTCAAAATATTGCAATTGGATGCTGAATTAACAACTTTGTCACTTGATGTCTTCCCTTCAATTGAAGATTACTTAGTCAAGTTCAAGTATTTTCTTTCTCGACTTCAAGGTTGTGGTAAAACAAAAACATATAAGGAATGTGTCTTCTTGGTTATCAAAGTTAAAAGGCCCCTATCAGGTCTTTACTTCTACCTTTTACTCTATAATGGATGCACTTGGTTCAACATTTACTATGCCCACTTTTACATAGTTTTGTGATAGACTCACGAGAGAACAATCTAAGTTACTCTCCATGGATGTAATCACCTCTAAAAGTTAGGCACTTATGGCTCAATCATCTAAGGGTAAAAGCAAGAAATTCAAAAAATCTAAGGCACATTCCAGTTCAACAAGTGAGCATACCTCCAAGAAGAAACAAAAGTCTGATAAGAAAGGCACTACATCTTCTAAGTCAAGTGAGAATCCCTCCAAGACAAATAAGAAGAAAAGTAAAGAGCCATGTTCTTATTGTGGAAAACCAAGTCACGATATGATTCATTTCTTTCAAAGGATGGAAGCCTTGGAAGAGACAATGAATAAACACAATATTTCTTTACCCAAACCTAGCAAAGGACATGCACTTACAACTAGAGGTTTGGGTACATCCAACAATAGTTGGGTACTTGACTCGGGAGCCTCTCATCACATGACCAAGTCACATGATCTTCTTAAGCATCTTTCTGATAGTTTGACATCTCAGATTACAGTGGGTAACTCTACACAGATTCTAGTTTTGGGGTTAGGATCTATTCAGTTGACAGATATTGCATTGAGGATGTACTCTATGTTCCTGATATTTCTGCCAACCTTCTCTCTATCTACCAGATTTTCCATACTAAGGAAGGGAAGACAGTGGAGTTCTCCCCACATGTTGTAGTTATTCGAGAACTACGACATCTTGAGAATATTGTTGCTTTAGGCAAAGTTGATCATGGGTCTAGATTGTATAGGTTTCATTCTTTTGAGTCATCTTGTGGACCATCACACATTGCCCATGCAGATTCTTTGAGTTGACTTTGGCATAAGAGGTTTGGACATCTCAATTATAGATATCTTCAGCAGTTGAGTACACATGATATGGTACTTGGTCTTCCAAAGGTTTCATACACAAATGGAGTATGTCGAGGTTGTGTCCTTGGAAAGCATCATCGAGATCCCTTTCCTAAGGGAAAGGCACACCGTGCATCTACCTTGCTTGAGTTGGTTCATAGTGATCTCATGTCATTTCCAACTCCATCTTTTTCTAGGGCCAAGTATGTACTCACATTCATTGATGATTTCTCTTGTCGAACATGGGTGTACTTTCTCAAGTACAAAAGTGATGTCTTCACAACTTTTAGGAACTTCAGGGTGTTTATGGAGAAGCAATCAGGTTCTTCTATTCGGCAGCTTCTTATAGATAATGGGGAGAGTATGTGAACCAATTTTTTTAGGATTATTGCACTGAGCGTGGTATACTTCATCAATATTCAGTTCCCTACACTCCTCAACAAAATGGTGTTTCTGAAAGAAAGAATAGATCTCTCAAGGAGATGGCAAATTGTATGCTTAAGTCTCGGTATATGGCCACTTCATTTTGGGCTGAAGCTATCAATTGTGTTAATTATATTCAGAACCGCACATCCCACAAAGCGGTTCATCATACCACTCCAGAGGAAGCTTGGTCCAACATCACACCCAATGTTTCCTTCTTCAGGGTATTTGGTAGTAAGGCTTGGGCATTCATACCAAATGGTCAACGTAAAACAATGGAGAAGAAAAGTCAACAATTCATCTTTATTGGCTATTGTGAGGATATGAAGGCTTATCAGTTGTTTGATCCAACCACTTAGGATGTCTACTTTAGAAGAGATGTCCAATTTGATGAGTCCTTCCATATTGATCCTACATCCACTTCTTCATCACTACCTACTCCACCCTCTTCATCACATGATGATACCTTAGCATTTGAGGATACTTCAGTTGATGGTCCTGATATTTCACCACCAGCAACTCTGCCGCCACCAACTCCACCTCCTCCTACTCGCATTTTTCCTAGATGGGCCCATAGTACTATTCAAGAGGCTAGATCTTTAGTTGATGATCCTATGTGTTCTTGCCACACTTGCTCATAGACTTCTGTCACTAGTCTTTTGGGTCATGCTATATCCACTGATTCGTAGAGTTTTTCAGAGGCTTTAGGTATTCCAGAGTGGGATAGTGCTATGACAGATGAGTATTCTTCTTTGATGAAGAATAATACTTGGGAGTTGGTTTCTCTTCCTAAGGGAAGAAAGATGGTTCGGTGCAAGTGGGTGTACCACACCGAATATGCAACTAATGGTTCTATTGAAAGACACAAGGCACGTCTTGTTGCTAAGGGTTTTTCACAGGTTAAGGGTATTGATTACTTTGAAACCTTTGCCCTTGTAGCCAAGATGGATTCTATTTGCCTTGTTCTTTCTATTGCTACATCTCAGAGATGGCAGGTCTTTCAAATGTATGTGAAGAGTGCTTTCTTGCACGGTGATCTTCATGAGAAGATCTACATGGAGCAGCCTCTAGGATTTGTGTAGGACTCTTCACCTATATGCAAGTTTTCACGTTCTTTATATGGTCTCAAACAAGCCCCTCGGGTTTGGTATGAGAATATTGATGGCTTCTTGCTTTCATCTAGTTTCACTCATTGCCACTTGGATCACACTTTTTATATTCAGTGTCATGGAGATGATCTTTTGATACTAGTCTTGTATGTAGATGATTTGTTCATCACTAGTAGTTCATCTTCAGGATATTTAGCATTCTTTGATGGAGCACTTCGTCATGACAAATCTTGGGCTTTTGCATTACTTTCTTGGTCTTTAGGTTCTTTAGTCTACTGAGGGGATCTCCATTTATCAATAGAAGTATTCCATTGACTTTCTTCATCATTTTTGCATGGTTGATTGTAAGCCTACACCTACACCATTTTAGTTTGGTGTGACTTTGATCGCCACTTGCACTTCACCTTGTGTTGATGTTACTTTGTATAAGCAGTTAGTTGGCAGTCTTTTGTATTTGACACACACTCGTCTTGATATCACCTTCGCTATTGGGCTTGTCTCCCATTTTTCACATGATCCTCATGAGAGTCATTGGCAGGCAGACAGGCATATTTTAAGGTACATTCGGGGTACTACTCATTTTGGGATTCAGTACACACTAGGAGCTTCACACATAGTAGGCTTCACTGACTCAGATTGGGCTGGTGATTTTGACTCATGGAAGTCCACTTCCAGTTTTGTTTTCTACCTTGGTTCAGGTCCCATTGCATGGTCTTGCAAGAAGCAATCTACTATTGCATTATCATCCACTAAGCTAGGAGGTTCTATGACTTTGACAACTTATGACAGAGTTTGGTCTACCACCTGATCATCCTACTTTTCTTTGATGTGATAACCAAAGTGCCATTCATATTTCTTACAATCCAGTTAAGCATCAAAGGATGAAGCACATTGAGATACACATGCATTTCATTCGATAGCTTATCCAAGATGGTGTTCTCTCCTGTCACAACTCAATATTTTTGAAATTTGAATTATGATATGTGTTGTAAGAATTGTTTTTTTTGAATTTTTATCTTATTTTTAAATTTTAAATTTTGAGACCCTTTTCTTGTGTCTTAACTTGACCCTGGGTGTCCTAACTAAGTTTAAATTGACCCTGGGTTATACCCCATGGGTCTAGGGTCACTTTTGACTTGGGTAACCCTTGGGTAACCTCCGTATGGTCACCTTAACTTCACAGTGAAGTTAAGTGACGAATTTAGAGGTATGGGTAAGGAAGACTTTGGTGGAGGAGCTCATGAGTGGGGTTATTTTTTTAAATCCCACTTGGGATAGTGGAAAAAGGAGTGGGGTTATTTTTTAAATCCTAAGTGGTGTGGTCCTTCATGAGTGGGGTTATTTTTTTTAAATCCCACTTGGGATAGTGGAAAAAGGAGTGGGGTTATTTTTTAAATCCTAAGTGGTGTGGTCCTTCATGAGTGGGGTTATTTTTTTATCCCACTTAGGATAGTGACAAAATCCACCTCTTCCTTCCACCTCAACTTTTCCACCTCACCATGTTGCACATGTAATTAAATATTTTTAATATTTAATTAGCTAATAACCCCCACTTCCCCATGAGTTGAATTAAAAATTCAACTTGTCATATCCACTATCCAAAAATGAATCTTTAATTCATTTTTGTCCTCCACTAAATTGAATTAAAAATTCAATTTATCTTCCACTCCCCAAAAATGAATCTTTAATTCATTTTTATCCTCCACTAAATTGAATTAAAAATTCAATTTATCCTCCACTCCCAAAAAATGAATCTTTAATTCATTTTTATCCTCCACTAAATTGAATTAAAAATTCAATTTATCCTCCACTTTCCAAAAATGAATCTTTAATTCATTTTTGTCCTCCACTGTGAATTTAAAATTTACAAATAATGAGAGCCCTTGATCTCATCTTTTAATCCTCACCCTCCATCCCTTTTTTAAAAATCTATAAATGAGACCCTTCTCTAAGCCATTAGAGAAGGAGAAAAATAACAACTTCTTCTGAAGCAAGAGCAATCCACATTTGAATCAAACAGGGTTATCTAAGCTAGGAGCTCTTGGATGCAAGCTTCCTCCTCCCTTGATGAGATTGGGTCTTCATGTGAGAAGAGTAAAGGAATGGTGAAGAGTGAAGAAGGGGTAAAAGTGTATATCATCTTCATGTGAGGTATAACTTTGTGTTTTTATGCATTTAGTTTGTGTTTTCACTTTATTTTGTTTTCCTAATTTACAAAAATAAAAGAAGAGTAAACGAATGGTGAAGAGTGAAGAAGGGGTAAAAGTATGTATCATCTTCATGTGAGGTATAACTTTGTGTTTTTATGCATTTAGTTTGTTTTTTCACTTCATTTTGTTTTCCTAATTTACAAAAATAAAAGAAGAGTAAAGGAATGGTGAAGAGTGAAGAAGGGGTAAAAGTGTATAGGATGATATAAAGAAGTAAGTAAGATGTTAAAAGAATTATGAAGTTAAAAATATTATATGATCAAACAAATAAATTGATAATGATAGTAATAAAGTAAATAAAATATAAAGTTAATATTAGTGAATGAATTGAATAAAAAAATTTGTTATATGTAATGGTATAGTGTATTAAATTGATGGATAATATGAGAATATGATAGTGAATAACAAGTATGCGAAATAAATGAAAGTAAATAAAAGAATGTGTAAATTAATGTGATTAATAAAAGACAAATAAATGAATAATGATAAAGGAAAAATAATATAAGACTAGTTTATAATACATTATATTGAAAGGGTATGATATAGATTATGACAATTATAATATAATATTAATAATAAAATAAGTTGACTAAGAGATACAAGGGCAGCTTATATATACAAATAATTTTGAGAGACAACTATACAAGACAAATCCATAATGAATACATCTATTAACATGAGATTATACTTATATATGACAGAGAGATAGGGATTTATATGATGGAATTTTTACATAATTGAGGAGTTGTTACCTTGACGATGGTGGTGGAGTATTATGTTACTATTAATACTCAACCTAAGCTTCTTGTTCCACCTTAATATTCTAATTGGTTTTTCTTACTACAATTAAGATTAGGTATCATGTTAGATCTCACACTTAAACCTTGGCAGGGTAAAGAAAGTGTATCTCAATTGATACATTGTATATATGCATTATCATGTACATAGGTTATGGCGGATAGATATGTATATCTTTTATATTATGAGTCTCATCAAAAGTGATTGAATCAAGTATATGGTGAATTCAATATCATATCAAATCTTAGATTATGTGAATTTCTAAATGATCGAACATGGGTATTATTGGTCTAAGAATGACTGGGTACAAATGCTTGAAATTGTGATAAAAGAAAAAGGAATTGTTGAAATTGTATATGAACTAGTTATCAAAGATTATTTTAATTTGACCTAGATTAAAGGGCTTTTCTATTTATGAGATAATATAAGTATCTTTCTAGTTTATTTTCTAGTTCTATTCATTATGGTAAAGCATCTTTTATCTACATTGAGAATTAAGGTAGTATTTCTCTTTATCAACTGTTATTATGCAAGTTTTTCCTTTGTCATTAGATAGGTAAACCTTATAAATAAATGTCCAAACTCAAACATTCACAGTGTTCGGTATTTATGGTACCTCTGTGTCACGTTTATGGGTAATGCCATCACGTTGAACCAAGTACCTCGCGCCTAACATAGCTGCAACAATGACATTTGGGCACCGTCCCTCTAAATCGTCAGGGAGTAATAAGGAACATGTCTAAGTTAAAAGAAAAAGAAAAAGAAAAAGGTGAGACTATAAAAAAATTGTTGTAGGATGATCAACGGGAAGGCCTCATCGGGGAAATATGCGTGTTAGGTAAATTATTCACACTTAAAAACTTAAACACCAAACACTCTCGGGAGGTGTGTTTGCAAAATAGTTCCTTAAGGATTCCATCCATTGTATCACTCGAGTGGGTGGCAATTGGCGAAGAGCTGTGTACCCACTCACAGCTACATTAAACATAGTGCAAGACAGAACTACATGTTTGCATTCATCATGTAGATCGCATCTGTAGAGGGCCTTGATCCCGTGGATACAGGGTATGTAGGTAGTCTGGATGGCAAAGGATGCCCCTAGTACTCAGGTCCCTTGGATATAGTATACTCCTTATAATCAACTTCATAATCTCGATCCCTAGTTTAAAGGTTTTTTAGGTAACTTAAGAACTCTCCTAGTACTCAGAAGAATCCCCAGGGTGGATTACTTGTACCCAGCTTTGCCGTAAACTAAGGTGAGTACAAGTTGATGTTATGTGTTCCCTGGTCGACATCCTCAGTACAGTGTTTGGGTAGACTGTGGTCCCTAGGAAGTGACTCATGAACCTGTATTGGTCCCGAGGGAGTCAGAAGTCTTTGGCTAGAGCATAATGATTCTTGTCCTATTTAGCCCGGTTGGCTGTTGTGTTTACTTATCCTATATTGGATAGAGTCTTGGTCCATTTGACCACCAAGCCGTTTTGCCACCATTTTTTCTACCCCGTTTCGGGTAGCAATAAGGTCCGTTAGACCTGGTTCTGTATGAACCTATTTGCCCAAAGGATAGAAGAGCCCGGGTTGGCTTAAGAATGTTCCGTTTTGAACATATGGCCGTTTTGGCCGAAGTTTTTCCTGAGTACTCAATGAAAGTCTTGATATATCTCATAAGAACTTGTTAATAAAGTAAATTTTTTGAAAATTCAAGTTTGGATCAAGCGGGTCCTTACATCTCCTTAGAGTATTTATCTACTCAGAAGAAGATTGTAGACATCTTCACTCAACCTTTGGCATCACCTTGCTATCTTGAGTTGCAACATATGCTTGGGGTGAGGGAAGTTGTCCTTGGGGGGTCATCTTGGGTCCTCCTTCCTTTCTCTCTTTTTTGGAGAGGAGTTTTTTCCCACTAGGTTTTCTCCTTTTCTCCGTTTGTGAGAGACATCATTGTACATGGGTACCTCATCAGGCCTAGTAGGTAGGACCCATATTTTTTGTATCCATTACACTTTTGTGTTCTCCCCAAGTATCACTTAAGGAGGGGTGTTAGAGTGAATAATTTATCTATTTACTATAGCTTAAGTGTACTTAGGTTTGTGAGGTTAGACAACATCTTGTCTAACTGAATGTACAACCTTTTAGAGGTTAGAGGTTACCTAGTTGTTTGGTAAACCTCATGTGCATACCTTTTGAGGTTGGAAGACTTTCCATCTTAGCTCAAAAGGCTCTTTGTAGGTGGTGGTGCCCACCTAGGGTTAGGGTTTTGAGTTGGGTCTGCAAGCTTATATTTGTGTTCTTCCAACCCTTGATACATTAGTTTTTATTTCCCTTCAGCCTTCTACGTTGTATCTTCTATTTTGTTGTTAACCTCTTGTAGCGGGTTCTTGGTTGCTTAAGTTACATTTTCATGCCTTTGCGCTCATTTGTTGACCGGCCCCTATGCATTGCTTTACCACTTTATCCCGTCGCGTTTAAGAAAAGATGCTAAGTTTAAAATCACTCTATGTAGTGGTGAAATCTGTCGAATGTATGTGTCTTTGTATGTACAAGTCCAAATGTACATTGGCGGGCCAAAAATGTCAATCGGCTTTCAAAAAGTGAAAAAATGTGATTGTATGCATTTTAAATGCATATCGGGTTTGTATATGCATTGAGGAATCTATTGCAGATTTCAAGAATATTCCCTACTTGTATGTGAGGGTCTGCATGTATATTTGTGTTGTATGTTTAGACATGCAACAAGTAGATGCAAAGGAAAACATGCAAAGGAAAAGATGCATTGGCGGCATACAAGTGAAATATGCAAGGAACAATGTACATCGCAAAGATATAAAGGTAAATGTATATGCACATACAAGGCAAACATACAAAGGAATATATACAAGCTGGACTTGATTTAATAGTCAAATTTGGTGAATTCAACCCTGACGTCTGTGGCTTGCATGTCTATGGCATTGTATATGCCGATATACAAAAGATTGAAGATACAAGGCTGGATTTCAAAATGTTTCCAATCAGTTTTATAAAATTTGAAATCTGCAGAATGTATATTACGTTTGTATATGCAATATACAAAGCGAAGGTGCAAAAGAAAATATACGAGCCTAACCCAAACCCGATTTCAATTTGATCTATAATATTTTGGGGTCCGCCTTGTATTTGGTTGTTGTATGTATATGCGTTTGCATATACAGGGCAAAAAAAGGCAAAAAAGGTGGAAAGGGCAAAATGCATGTTTGCGATGAGAAAAGTCAGCGATGGCAAGGAAGCATCTACATGGCACATTCTCATTGGCCAGTGACTTGCCTGTTTGATTTGAGCCATAGATTTGGGAGATGCAAAGAAGGATCGACGGCTATGTTCAAATACAGGGTTTTCTTCACGACTGTAGTGGCATTCTTGGCGGGAAAACTTCCAGAGCACGTGGTTTTCTGCATTCCCGTAGGACACCAGTAGGTCGACCATTGATTACAGAATTACAGAGGCATGGGTCGATGATGGATGTGCCACCTACCAGTTTTAAGAGGAAGATCCCAAATGACAGCACTAGGCTCGAGTCCAACCACTCCTCACCTTTCCTCCTACCTGCTGCATTGATTATTTTGGGCGCCATTTTGATGGTGCAGTGTTTCTGGCAGAATTTTTGAAGTGCCATGCAATTATTGCTGAGTACACAGTCTTGCTAAAAAGGCAAATGGTGTCACTCATTTTTGGTTGTTGAAAACTAGACAAATTTTGGTGCTATAATAAGATACAACTTCACTGGTGGCTCTGTTTTGTGCCTTGTGAGTTTATGAGTTGTATGTCGAATGTATTATGCATACAATTCATCAGTTTCATGTTGATTTAAATGAGTAATGCTTCATTGCATGTATTTTGTTATTTGTCTCCAAGTTGAATGTGTTCTTCTTTTGAATCTAAATAGCTAAGGGTTGTTTGAGATTCTAGGACATAGGTTTGCTATGTTGAATGCTTGATCTTTTACTTCTGCTCAATGAGTGGATTAAATGTTTTGGGCTAAGTGTTGGGAAGAATATATTGTAGTGAGGATGTTTGTAAGTAGAAATAACTAAATACTTAGTCTTGGATAGTGTTTGTAAGGCATACATTACAAAAGCCCCCTTGAAATCTGATTATTGTTTTAAGTCTATGGTAAACATTCACACACACACACACACACACACACACACACACACACACACACACATATATATATTGACTCCGAGCCCTGAATAGGCACCAGTCTGGTTTTGTATTGAGGTTACACCCAAGGTCCCAGTCTTGCATCTAGATACAAAAACAAACTCAAACTTCAAATACAAACATTTAGGACATTTAGAAGTAGTTTTAGGACCAAAATCCTCTGATTCACAACTGAGCATAGGCCCAAAGTTAGCCTATTTGCACTTATTTCACAGTTTTGGTCTACATAAGAGAGGATTTATCTGCTTTGTGTCAACATCCCAATAAGTTCATGTGCATGTCTGATGTATGTTGAATAGGGAATACCCCCTTTGGTTCTGCAGAGCCTAAAGAAGAGAAAGAGATATTTATAGAGTCTATCTCCTGTACTATTGGCCCTTGGCCCAAAAATCCTATTGATCAATGATGGCTATTTTGTAGGGATAACTGGGAAACATCCAGTCAGATTGAACACTAAGAGATTTGGCGACTCCGCTGGGGAGCTTTGTGTAAGAACCCTGGTTTAAAACAAAATAATTCCTAGTTGTAGGTGGCAACTCTGAACAAATCTCCCAACTGGTAAAGTAAAAAATTGTATGCAAGGGAGAAGATCCCTGCGTAATCCTCTATCTGAAGAATTACCCAGAAAAATGATGTACAGGAAAAAAGGGACTATTCAAGCTAGTCAAGAGGGTTCTCCCAGAAGTAATGATAATATTCAAGATAATCCAAGATCTTTAGAGCGGACAATACCTTATTTTTCAAACACTGAGACTGAAATCCGGGATGTATTTGAGAGACAACAAAGTGACAGATTGAGAATGAGGTCAGAAGTGTTCCAAGAATGCCCTTTCTTAGACCCCCTTGACAGATTTGAAGAAACTAAATCCCCAAGGGATGACGATGGTGACCAATATGGAAAGGGACCATCCTCTTCTATGCCCAAAGATGAAGAATTAGCTAAAGAAATCAAGAGCCTGAGGGGTGAATTAGAATATCTGCAAGCTTTGAAGATTAGAGATGATATGAGACAAAAAGTGCAAGATCTGAGAATTGTTCAACATGATGCAATCCACACCCTTGATAATGCAAATGTGTTGAGAAACCAACATAGAAATGAAGCTCAGAATCAACAGAATGATCAGAGACAAAATACAAATAATGTTAGGGTACCATTAAACAATGTAAGAAATCAGAATGTAAATAGGAATGCAAATGTCAATCAATTTGGTAGACAGCCTATGCTATTGGATAGATTCAGGTAGTTAGTTTTTGATGGTATTCCTAGCTACCCTAATCTCATTGACAAACATGTGAGGCTGCAGGTACCAAAGTTTTCAGGAAACAATACTATGTCAGGGGAAGATCATTTGAAAGCCTTTCAGAATGTTATGGACAACTTTGAGGTCGAGCATGAAGATGTGTTTATGAAATTGTTTATGTAGTCCTTAGTTGATGAAGCTAAAGAGTGGTATAGAAGTCTGCCTGATCAGAGTATCTCATCATGGGATGATTTCAAAAGGATCTTTAAAGAACAATATGGTGACAAAACTGACCCGAGCTTTTTTGTAAATGAATTCACTAGTATTACTAAAGGGTCGAGTGAGTAGGTTGCAGATTTTAATGCCAGGTTTACTAAAGTGATGAACAAACTACCTTTTCATATGAGGCCTAATGAACCAATGTGTGTGGTGCTCTACATAAATGCTTTTGATGCTAAAATAACTTATGGCTTAAGAGATAAGGGTCCTACTAGCCTCAGGGATGCTTTTAGAATTGCAACAAATATCGAGAATAATAGGAAAGCATCTGGTAAAACAAACAGAAGGGATGATGTAAAGATTCTGCAAAATCCAAACAAGTCTCAAAGCACTCAAGGTAATGCATCTACTTCTAAAGAAAAATTAGATAAGTTGACAAATGTTGTTAAGGATCTAAGTTACAGACTTGCTAAGAATGAAAAGGGGATGGGTCTTGAAAGACAGGTTTGTTGATAACTGAGAGGGGGGGGGTGAATCAGTTATCCTAATTATTTCCCTTATTGAACTTTCCTTTTAATTGAAGCAGCATAAAATCAAACACAAAACATTAACCATGAAATAAGAAACACATGACACAGTATTTTTGACGTGGAAACCCTGTTAAGGGAGAAAACCACGGGGTGATTAACCCAAGAATTATTCTCTGTTAGAAGAATAGGAAATTACAAAAATGGCACTTGCCAATTAGGGCTCACTGCCCGAGCACACTGCTCACAAGAGGCCCACTGCCTACAAAAAGACACACTGTCTACAAAGTGATGAGAATCACAGTCTTGAACTGATTGGAAGCATCTGCATATGCTGGAGTTCAGTTCCGGTTAGGCTCAGTACACTGATCTGCTGCACTTCATCTTTCCTCTGTTCTTTATTCTGCTATCTTTCACATACCGGATCCTTTTTGCTACCTCTGCTCTTTCTCTGGACTTATTCGCATATTTCTCCACACTAACACTCATTTCACAACTAAATCCATCCTCTATATATATCCGCACAAGTAATTTCATCACCTTTCTAGTCGGCATCCGGAACAGTCTAGTTTCTTACAAACTCTCATTCTGTCGGCTGAATCCTTCCTCACCAAGCAATGCGGATCAAGCATATACTTGTAGATATCATTAATCATGTCGGCCAAACATGATTCATGCCTTCACAACCTCTGTCATCAACAGTAACCCATCCGGAAAGTAGTCTGATACTCTGCCAGTCAGTTCTTCCTCTGTTTTCATTGTCTCTCAGGAATCCGGTACTCAACCATTCATATCTTTTTCCTTGTCGATCACCGGAGGCTAAATCCTTGGAATATACCACTCAAGGTAGTCCTCTTGACTTCCCCAAATCCGCACTGCACCAAGACACTTCCTCTGAGAGGTCCGGACCAATCTGTCGGACCTTGCCACATGCTCTGTTCTTCTTCACCGGACCACAACATTCTTTATTCTGACTTCCGGTAGAGACATATCATGTCTTGCGGATATGTGGGATGACCTTTGTTGCCATCAATGACAACAACCATGAATCCATATAGTGTCTCTTGCCAACAATCTCCCCCTTTGGCATTGATGGCAACACTTAGTGAAAAATGACTAAGTGTTTTCACTGTGCTCCCCCTTTGCTGATGCTCTGTCTTTATATACAATTTCTGGAACTCCCCCTTAGTTGGATTTCTCATTTTTCACTGCTCCTCACTCCCCCTTTGACATCAATGGCAAAGGGTAGGGTCCGCATATCAAAATTTTCAAAAATTTCTTATACTTAGCCGCATATTTACATACTCACATATATTGAAGAATGTCTGCAAAGGATGTCTGTAATTGAATCATTTCGGTAGCCCAACTTTGCTTCATTCTGTCCAAAATTGAAATGTGACCACTTAACAAAAATGCAAACGCTTCTGCCCGCTTGAGATCTGTCGGATCTTTTGTTTGGGCGGTGGTCCTAGCATCACTGATGGCCTCATGCATGGTTTCCAACTTAGGGATTATAATCCTTCTAAGTTCTCCCATCCGGTTGGTGATGTTCTTCCTTTCCTTCTCAAGATTCTTTATTTCGTTCAAGACTGCAATAGTCTGACATTCTTGATTTATTATAGAGGAAGAGAGAGGATCAAAACTTTGAGATAAGCTTTGTAGCTTATCCTGTTCCTCTTTTATTTTCTTGTCAAATGCTGCTGTTGCCTTTGACCAGGATATACAAAATTTATAGATGTCACCGCCATCCTTAAGAGCATTCTCTAAGCTCTTTATTCCAATGCTTACAATCTTCCTATCTTTAGAAATTAATTCTAATATCTCTGAAAATCTCTTATCCAAAAATTCCTTCCGGACCTTTTCTTCAGCTGATTTTTCTAGAGAATCAAAATGTGTATCAACACTGCTGACTAAGGTTTTTAGATTACCGGAAGTGGAGGCTGTCGGATCTATTTGGATTGATGGCATGATCTTCACAAGTACTCCGGAAGCAGCCTCTATCAACTCACAGTCTTCAATATGAGACTTCAGGAGCTTTTCATTTGCCTTGGCATTTGCAAATGAAGCTATCTTCATTGTTTGTACCGGAGAGAGAGAGTCAAAATCAAATGGGCCTTTTAGAAGCTCCGGTTCATCAATCTCAAGAGTTTCTTTGCTCAAAAATTGTTGAACAGTTTGTGCAGTGTCTCTTGCCGGAGACAGATGTTTCTTCTCTTCTGCAGTCTTAGAACTGTCAACCTCTTTGTCTTTCACCACTGCTTCCTTCTCCTGTAATTGCTCTTCTTCTTTGGATCCGGAGACTGTAGGGGAAACCGGAGGAGAGATACTAACTTGTTCATGGGCCACTTCTTCTGGAGCAGAGGGTCCCAAGTCCTCACTTGTCTGTTCAGGGCTCACTTCTTCCGGAACAGAAGATTCCAAATCAGCAGCTGTTTCTGCACCTAAGTCCTCTACAACAGGAAGATTGAACCTTTTGAAGGCCTTCGGAGGATCTCTTCTGTTTCTTGGGCCACTTTGTCAGTCTCACCAAGCATGAGTTGATTCATCCTGGCTTTGCTTCTGAACTCATCTTTGCAGTCCTTGAAGATAATGTTCATTGTCTTGGGATCAATTTGAGGATATAGCTGAATAGCTATCTGCTCCCGGATCTCAAGATCTTTGGCATGAGCATTATTCTTTCTTACTTCCATTTCCTTCTCTAGGCTTTTAGGAATGAGAGATATGATCTCAATGAAAGCCTTATTGTATATGTTCAGATATTTAACTGTGGCTTCCTGCAGAGTCTTTTGGTCTGCCTCACTGAAGTCATCATAGGATTCAGTCATTGGTTGAAGGTTTCCATCCACCGTGACCGACTTGATTATGCTTTCTAGTGACAGAGTGGGCTTTTCAACAGTTACCTCTGCCATTTCATCCTTGTCTTGGCCTGTGGAGGGCTTACCGGATCCTTTCTTCTTCTGTTTCTTTACTTCTCTTACTCCCTCATCTGATTCTGTTTCCTCTTCATCCTTTTGGCTTCCATAAGCCCTTGTGGCTTTTGTCTTGGATCTCTTACCGGATGCCTGGACTTCCGGTTTTGAACTTTTGGTTGAGGGAGGTGCAGATCTCTTTGTTGATCTGGTCCGGGTGGGAGCTCCAACCGGAGCACTTTCTTTGCTTTTCTCTTCTTCCTCGGCCTTCCTCCTCTTTTCCCGGCTGGCATCAAGTGCCTCCTTTGAGATACCTAGGCCTTGAGCAATGTGCTCTACTTCTTTTCTTACCTTTCTTTTAATCTCAGGTTCCCTGAGTTCTACATGTATTTTTACACTCAGCTCCTCAAAGGTTCCAAACCTTTCTGCCTTAGGATCTTTGGGCTGACTTAGCATGTGTTGAACATGCAGCTCCACTATCTGTTCATCAACTTCATACCCCATGGGCATGATCCAGACAGTCCTTGGCTCCACTGCCTCCATTAGGCACTGATCAGTGTCAACCATAAAGCACACTGAGTCCTTGTATTTCTCAATGAGAGACTGAGGAATTCTCTCTCTTGCTTGCATCATGCTCTGAAAGTTTTTGAAGTATCCCCATAGAGCTGAATTTCTCGCTTTTGCATCCCCAAGTCCATGCAAGTAGTCTCTTATCTGGACTGCAACAGGTTTGTCATTCTGCCATACCCATCCACTTGTTCCGGGTAGCTCATTCATGAAGTAGAAGAATAGACATACAATAAGAGTACCATACTTGAAGGAATTCTTCTTATCCTTCTTGATTTTCTGTATATTTTCCATTAATTGGCTTAGCAGTAGTTCGCAGAGGTCATATTCTGCATTTTTCCTTAGCATTTCAAAAGCAGTGTATACTGCAGTTCCGGATACAGAATTCTCCCTGCTGGAGTGATAGATCTTGTATCCTATTATCATTGATGCATATTTGATATCCGGATCCGAAATATCTTCAATGGTCATTGCCCTCTTGTCAAATTTTGATCCGGTGGCCTCTGTTACAATGTTGTTCTTGACAGATTTGAGGATAGGTACTCCTCCGGAGGAGTATAGGCCAGTTACTGCTCTAATTGCCTCTTTTGTGATCTTGCAGGGTCTATCTAGCCATAGAAAGTTGTCATGCATCCTGCTCAGTACATACCGGACCCATTCATCCTCTTCAAAACAGGGGAAATGAATAAATTGCTCAAATTGTTTCTTCTGAATATCCTTATACTCTGGTTTAAGCTCAAAAGCATTGTCAATCAGCTGCTTGTGATAGAGGTCTCTTAATTTGAATTCCCCAAATTCCTCAATGTTTGCATGTATGTAAACCCTAATGTCTTCGGTGTGTAAAACTCCGTGAGGAACACTAGAGAAGGCTCCTAGTGGGTCTACCTCCAATGATTTGTAGGGATGTTTCTTGAATGAGGGGCGAGGTCTATCGGAGATCTTAACTATGTTTGGAGTAGCCATTCTTCAAAGATTTGCAGTGAGGTAATGAAAAACGGAGAATACCTTATGCGCCTTCGGTTTGCACGGAGTGGTTGGATTGATTTCTTTATCCAATAGCTTCGGCAGGAGATCCTTGGTGTGCTTGAAGAACCTTGTTGCAGAGCTCCACTTTTCGCTTCTTCTCGAGTGCAGAATGAGCAAATGACCTTTGAGAAATCCCTTAAATTGCTCCGCGAACCCTAATACCTGTCTGCAATAAATGCTTCACCTACATCATTCCGGTTTGCCTTGTCTGGATAGCTTTGAGTATCCCGGATTAGTCCTGATCTGTGGATATCATCTGGATCTTTCAATCATGAATAAATCGAGGTAGCATATTACAAGATCATCTCAAACACTCTGTCCAATCCGCAGAACAAGATAGTGCATTTCCGGATCTTTCCGGACCTTTTTATAATCCTTTATCATACCGGAGCATCTCCCTGAACAGGTCTTATTTGATCGATCACAGCTTCTTCATAACTTCATGCGGACCTCTGAAAACTTGACTGAAGTATCTCAAGACTCATATCTACAAACCCTTTGATCCGCATCTTGTGCCACATCCGGCACCACTTGTTTGGCTGGGGGAACAAGATTTCCTTTGAGTCTCCCCCTGAGCCTGAGCTCACTTTTTAATTTCTGGAAGAAATATCAGCACCAGAGTCTGGTGCGGATCCAACCTCTACATTCTCTGAACTTTTCTTCACCCAGATCTTGCTCATCTGATTCCTAACCTCATCCGCATTCATCTTTTGTTTACCCTTGTCTTGATTCTGATTATACACCGGACCTCTTTTGTCCTGATTCTTGTTTCTGCAGAATTTAGCATTATGACCGGACCTATTGCAGATTTGGCAAATAACATTTCTTTGCATATTTGACTGATATCCTCTTGATCTGCATTGATTAGCCATATGACCTATTCTATTGCATGTGAAGCATCTACCTTTGAATGATTTGTTTACTTGCATAATTCTGCATTCATGGGATTTGTGTCCATACCTTTTGCAGTTGAAGCACTGTCCGGAGAAGGATGAATTATTCTGATTCATTCTCATTCTGCACTGATTAGCTTTGTGACCAAAGTGGTTGCAGTTGTGGCAGTATCCATTGAAGGATGGATATCTTTGAGCATTTGGCTGTCTTACCGGAGGTCTTCTAGGCCTGCTCCTTGGATTTTCTGATCCAAGATTCTTCTGACCGGATCCGGAGCTTTCTCCTTTCTCATATCCCAAGCCATACTTGTCATCTGTCCTCTTTTGACTTCCAAGAAAAACTTCAAGTTGAGCAGAACTTATCTTGAATTTCTCTTTGTATTCATTTGCTGTTTGAAGGTCTCTTTTGAGAGAGGCAATTTGATCCTCAAGTTTTCCTTCATTATCTTTGGCATCTTCAAGATCAGATTCAAGGTGTCTGATAATCATGTCCATCTGGTGGCATTCTTCTGATTTTTCTTTAAGAGATTGTCTTAGATTGTCTTCAGCCTTTCTTTTTTCTTCAATCTCTTGAGTAAACTTTATAGTTCCTGATTCCATTTCATGTCTTAACATAATGACTTCTTTTGATAACTTTTCACATAACTTGGTTTGCTCAGTCAATTCTTCATTTGTATTGCTTTCTTCACTTTGCCTTGCCAACTGTTGAAGCAGCTCCTTTCTCTTTTTCATAGAGAGACTTAATTTGTCTTTTAATTCTCTCATGAATTCATCAGCCTGTTTGAGTCTTTCCTTTAATTCACTGACTTCAGAATTTGACTGTTCAAGATCCTCAAGGGCAGTCTTGAGTTGCTCCCTTAAACCATATGCATCCATTTGAAATCCCAGATCTTCCTCAAGCTGTTAGGCTCTATTAGGAGGAACTTAGCTCTGATACCAATTGTTGATAACTGAGAGGGGGGGGGTGAATCAGTTATCCTAATTATTTCCCTTATTGAACTTTCCTTTTAATTGAAGCAGCATAAAATCAAACACAAAACATTAACCATGAAATAAGAAACACATGACACAGTATTTTTGACGTGGAAACCCTGTTAAGGGAGAAAACCACGGGGTGATTAACCCAAGAATTATTCTCTGTTAGAAGAATAGGAAATTACAAAAATGGCACTTGCCAATTAGGGCTCACTGCCCGAGCACACTGCTCACAAGAGGCCCACTGCCTACAAAAAGACACACTGTCTACAAAGTGATGAGAATCACAGTCTTGAACTGATTGGAAGCATCTGCATATGCTGGAGTTCAGTTCCAGTTAGGCTCAGTACACTGATCTGCTGCACTTCATCTTTCCTCTGTTCTTTATTCTGCTATCTTTCACATACCGGATCCTTTTTGCTACCTCTGCTCTTTCTCTGGACTTATTCGCATATTTCTCCACACTAACACTCATTTCACAACTAAATCCATCCTCTATATATATCCGCACAAGTAATTTCATCACCTTTCTAGTCGGCATCCGGAACAGTCTAGTTTCTTACAAACTCTCATTCTGTCGGCTGAATCCTTCCTCACCAAGCAATGCGGATCAAGCATATACTTGTAGATATCATTAATCATGTCGGCCAAACATGATTCATGCCTTCACAACCTCTGTCATCAACAGTAACCCATCCGGAAAGTAGTCTGATACTCTGCCAGTCAGTTCTTCCTCTGTTTTCACTGTCTCTCAGGAATCCGGTACTCAACCATTCATATCTTTTTCCTTGTCGATCACCGGAGGCTAAATCCTTGGAATATACCACTCAAGGTAGTCCTCTTGACTTCCCCAAATCCGCACTGCACCAAGACACTTCCTCTGAGAGGTCCGGACCAATCTGTCGGACCTTGCCACATGCTCTGTTCTTCTTCACCGGACCACAACATTCTTTATTCTGACTTCCGGTAGAGACATATCATGTCTTGCGGATATGTGGGATGACCTTTGTTGCCATCAATGACAACAACCATGAATCCATATAGTGTCTCTTGCCAACAAGGTTTACCAAAGACAAGAAAAGAGACCATCATTGCATGATATGCCATATAACACTAATTGGCATAATGGCAAACCCATTCTCCCAAATAACAACACTAATCAAAGAGCTCAAAATGTTAAGGAAACTCCTAATCCTTTAAAGAAGGCTGTTAATATTGTTGATGACACCCCATGGTGCATAATATGTCAAATGCCTCACTCACAGTCACAATGTATGATTGCTCAGTCTCTGTATAATAATGCTATTGCCTATGATGAATGTAATGAGCCACATTACATGTAGGAATGTAATGTCAATATGTTGTCCACAAATGGGGAGCATTTTTCTTATGAAGCTGATGAAAGCCCAAGTTGTGTGACTCAGGTTTGCCAACAGATTTCTTGTGATGAGGACGATGAAGATAGCTATGCTTATGCTCAAGACTCACGCATCTTTCTTAATAACTTGAGGAGGCCTTCTGATGAAGAAATTAGAGCTCTCACAGCTGCAGCAGTAGCTCAGGTCAAAAGCAATTATAACCTTAGGGGCAAGGCTCAAGTAGATGATCCATGTCAACCAGAAAGCACCTTTGTAAATCAGCCAAAGCATAATCATAAAGGGACTGAACCACATAAGAAGCAATGGAACAACGATAAGCAAAAGTTTAGGCAAAAAATAGGTCATGATTCTCAAAGACCAGAAAATAAAGTCCCCCAAAATGAGGATCAAAGTAAGAATTCTTAGATCATGAATGACAGTCAAAGGGCCACTAAGATTAAAGCCGGATCAGCTCAGGATAAGAGTAAAACCATAGCTCAAGCTACAACTATTATACAAAATTATGTCGCCTTTGACATAGCTCAAGTTTTATCCCAAGTAAAGATCTCTGTTCTATTGATGGAAATGATGAAAGTTGAGGATTTTAGGAATAAAGCATTATCCCTGATTTCAGGAGTAGCTTGTCAAGCTGAACAAAATGTTGAAACCCAGGGCAAAAAATAGGCTTTGTGTATTGATGAGGATGAAGTTCCTGAAGTTTATCTGGGGGTGACAATGACAAAATGTCCATCACAGGTTGAGCCATTTTATTTCTCCCTTGTTATTAATGGAAAAACAGTCAGGAATTATATGCTTGACTCAGAAGCATAAACAAATATCATGCCTTTGGCTATCATGCAACAAGCTGGATTAAAGATAGATAAGGCATGTGTAAAATGCTACGCAATGGATGATAGGGAGCTACCAGTTATTGGAATCATGAAGGATGTGGATTTTAGGCTAGCAGTATATCTAGAAAAAACATACAGAATGAACATAACAGTGGTTGACATAAATCCACAATATGGTATGCTGTTGTCAAGAAGATGAGCAACATTGATTGGTGGAAGTATGCAATTAGATCTATTATATGCCATGATCCTAATGAATGGCAAAGATGTCAAATTGGTCAAAGAAGAAAGATCACTAGAAACAGTTGAGGGTCAAGATTCAGAGGAACATATCTGTTTTGTAGTCATTGACTGTGAAAAATTCAAAGTTGTCTCAGGTGATCAAAGAGGTAAAAGGAGAGATACTTGCATTCATGAACTTGACCAATAGGGTCTCTGGACTATGTATTTTGATGGAGCTTGTTCAAAGGAAGGTTCTGGTGCTGGAGGTGTATTTTTGTCTCCAGCTAGTAAGCTTCTAAAGTTCTCTTTCCTGTTAAAGTTTTCCTGCAGGAATAATATTGCAGAATATGAAGCACTGTTGCTAGGATTGAATGTTGCTTTGAAGCATGGAATTAAGATGATAAAAGTATTTGGAGATTCATAATTAATTGTTTCCCAGGTTAGAGAGATATGCTTCGAAGAATAAAAGGTTAAAATAGTATAAGCACGCTGTGTGGGATACAATTGAATTGTTTGATGCATTTTCAATAAACTGGATAGAGAGATCAAAGAATGTCATGGCTGATTTTTTGGCTAATGTGGCCATAAGGCCAGATGATATAACTCTGTTTGATGTTACAAATGTTGAGGTTAAACTTAGACTTGTAGTACCAGATAATGTATGCAGCTGGCAGGTGTTTGATGATGATAGAGACTTGTTGAGGTTCTTGCACTGCATAGATGAGTCTGAGAACCAAGAGATTGATTTTCAAAATTTTGTAGAAGTTGTGGATGGAAAAGAAACTCTTTTGGGGAAAGAAGTAATTCAGGTCAAGACAAATAAGATCCCCAGAGGGCTAGTTTCTCTAGAAAGAGCGTTTGACAATAGAGACCAATTTGTTACAAAGGCATCTCCTATGAACAAGGATGACTTAGAGGAGATAAACTTGGGGACACATCAGGTCCCCAAAAAAGTATATATTGGCAAACAGCTCAAGCCACATATCAGAAGTATGTTGATAGTATTATTAAAAAGTATAAGCATGTCTTTGCCTGGTCATATGAGGACCTGAAAGCTTATAGAGAAGATTTATTCCAGCACGAGATCCCTTTGAAGCCTAAAGCTAAGCCATTCAGACATAAACAAAGACCTATCAACCCAACTCTGGCTCCAAAAATACAAGAACTTATGAAGCTTAGGGAGGCTGGAATAATTGTGCCTATCAGACACTCAACTTGGGTGTCCAATCTTGTCTCTGTTAGAAAGAAAAATGGTGATATAAGGCTTTGTGTGGACTTTAGAAATCTGAATGTATCTTCTTTAAAAGACAATTATCCACTACCTAACATGGAGGCTATGTTGCAGAAGTTAACTAGCTGTCAGCTTTTATCCATGATTGATGGGTTTTCAGGATACAATCAAGTGAAGTTTAAAGAATCTGAACAATACAAAACTACCTTCACCACTCCATGGGGGACATATGTATATGTTAGAATGCCATTTGGACTCACAAATGCAGGTGCTACATTTCAGAGGGCTATGGATGTTGCTTTTGCAAGATTGATTGACTTAATCTTGGCTGTGTATTAGGATGATTTGATTGCTTATTCAAAAAAGGAGAAGCAACATTGCATGCATCTAGAACAAATTTTTATTAGAGCACTGGAATATGGCATTTCACTTAACCCAAATAAATGTGCTTTTGGGGTAGTGGGAGGAAAATTATTGGGACACATTGTTTCCAAAGATGGAGTTAAGATTGATCTTGAAAGGGTTGCTGCAATTGACAGAATTCAGATCCCTAAAACTGTGAAAGGCATTCGGTCTTTCTTTGGGCAAATTAATTTTGTTAGAAGATTTATTCCTAACTTTGCAGAGACTACAAAAGATATTTCTAAAATGTTGAAGAAGGGTGAGACCATCAAATGGGGAAGTGAAGCAACTAAATCATTTTAGAACATTAAAGAAGCTATAAAGATGGCTCCTGTGTTGAAATCTCCTAATTTTTCTAAGCCACTTCAGTTGTTCTCATTTTCTTCTTTTCACACTATTGCTGCATGTTTATTACAGAAAAATAAAGATGGTTTTGAGTAACCTATTTCTTTCTTTAGCATGTCATTGCAGGTAGCTGAATTGAAGTATTATATCATGGAGAAGAAGGCATATGCATTGGTTAAAGCAGTCAAAAGTTTCAGGCCATATTTAGTAGGATCTTATATAGTTGCCTATGTGCCCCATGTAGCAGTCAAGGACATTTTCACTCAGCAAGAGGTGACAGGAAGAAGATGCAGGTGGATTAACAAGTTGCAAGAATTCAACATTGAGATACAAATCACAAAGTTGGTAAGGGGACAAGGTTTAGCTAAGATGATGACCCACTCAAATTTGGAGGCATGCCAGGTAAATGTAGTTTAGGATCAAGTTGTTAACATGTCAGAATCTGAATGGTACAAGGATATTGTACATTATTTGCAGAATTTGAATTGTCCTTCCCATCTCAGTGATAGTCAGAAAAGGACTTTAAAACTACATGCTATCAAATACATAATTATTCAAGGAGAATTATATTGGAAGAATCCTGATGGTGTCTTACTTAGATGTGTGGATGAGAATCAAGCTATGGATATTTTGAATGATATGTACAAAGGAATGTGTGGTGGACACTACACTGCTAAAACAACAACTCACAAAATTCTTAGAGCAGGCTATTGGTGGCCTACCCTTTTCTCAGATGCACAAAAGATGGTAAGAAAGTGTGATCCCTGTTAAAGGTTCTCAGGAAAACTAAATTATGAAGGTGTATTACCCCTTAGAACTGTAACTATGGAGGCTCCATTTCAGCAATGGGGAATTGATTTTATAGGGGAAATTTTAGAAAAATCAAGTGGAGGACATAGTTGGATTCTGGTTGCTACTGATTATTTTACCAAATGGATTGAAGCCATTCCAACGAAGAAAGCTACGGGCAAGATGGTGATGGATTTTATTTTGGAACACATTATTATCAGATTTGGAGTGTCAGTCAAAGTGGTCACGGACAATGCCATGTGTTTCAGATTTGGTGAGTTTATTGATTTTTGCAACAACTATGAGATTAATTTATCATATGCATCACCATATCATCCACATGGAAACGGTCAGGCAGAGTCAAGTAACAAAAGCCTTATGAAAATCATCAAAAGGATGGTAGACAAGAACAAAAGGGCTTGGGATTCAATGTTAAAGATGGCATTATGGGCTAACAGAGTAACAATGAAGAAAGCAATTGGAAGGTCTCCTTTTGAGCTAGTATATGGTGCAACAGCTAAGTTACCTATGAATAATCTCTTGCCAGTTTATAGATTCATAAAAGAAAATGATAAAGAGATTGAAGATTCAATGAATGAAAGGATAAATCAACTAGTTGCCCTAGATGAAATTAGAAGAGAAGCACATAACACAAATATCAAGAAACAACAGAAGGTAAAATATTTTTTTGATAAAAGGGCTGTAGAAAGGAAGTTCCAGATGAATGACTTAGTCCTGGTTTGGAGTGCAAAAAGTCAGGATAAGGGCAAGCATGGTAAATTTGAGCCCTTATGGATGGGCCCATATCAAATCAGCAATACGCATGGAGAAGATTCCTACTTTCTCCAGGCCCCAAATGGTGAACTACTAGAATTGCCTGTGCACAGTTAGTTCCTAAAGCCCTACTTTTCATAAATGAATATCCTGTGTGCACATTGTAAATTAGGTGTGAATAGTCTATACATGCCTTGTATAGTTGCTGGTGTTTTGTGTTTGGTGTTTTGTTTGGTTTGTCCCGGAGGGGTTTGGTTCTCGCTGCAGCCTTGTGCCTGCACGTCCCCAGTTAGAGCCGGTGGTGGTGCCCACCTAGGGTTAGGGTTTTGAGTTGGGTCTGCAAGCTTATATTTGTGTTCTTCCAAACCCTTGATACCTTAGGTTTTATTTCCCTTCGGCCTTCTGCATTGTGTCTTCTATTTTGTTGTTGACCTCCTATAGCGGGTTCCTGGTTGCTCAAGTTACATTTTCATGCCTTTGCGCTCATTTGTTGACCAACCCCTATGCATTGCTTTACCGCTTTATCCCGTTGCGTTTAAGAAAAGATGCTAAGTTTAAAATCACTCTATGTAGCGGTGAAATCTGTCGAATGTATGTGTCTTTGTATGTACAAGTTCAAATGTACATTGGCGGTCCAAAAATGTCAATCGGCTTTCAAAAAGTGAAAAAATGTGATTGTATGCATTTTAAATGCATATCGGGTTTGTATATGCATTGAGGAATCTATTGCAGATTTCAGGAATATTCCCTACTTGTATGTGAGGGTTTGCATGTATATTTGTGTTGTATGTTTAGACATGCAAAGGAAAAGATGCATTGGTGGCATACAAGCAAAATATGCAAGGGACAATGTACATCGCAAAGATACAAAGGTAAATGTATATGCACATACAAGGCGAACATACAAAGGAATATATACAAGCCGAACCTGATTTAATAGTCAAATTTGGCAAATTCAGCCCTGAGGTCCGTGGCTTGCATGTATATGGCATTGTATATGCCGATATACAAAATATTGAAGATATAAGGCTGGATTTCAAAATGTTTCCAATTTGTTTTATAAAATTTGAAATCCGTAGAATGTGTATTGCGTTTGTATATGCAATATACAAAGTGAAGATACAAAAGAAAATATACAAGCCGGACCTGAACCCGATTTCAATTTGATCTATAATATTTTGGGGTCCGCCTTGTATTTGGTTGTTGTATGTATATGCGTTTGCATATATAGGGCGAAAAAAGGCAAAAAAGGCAGAAAGGGCAAAATGCATGTTTGCGATGAGAAAAGTTAGCGATGGCAAGGAAGCATCTACATGGCACATTCTCATTGGCCAGCGACTTGCTTGTTTGATTTGAGCCATAGATTTGGGAGATGCAAAGAAGGATTGATGGCTATGTTTGAATACAGGGTTTTCTTCGTGACTGCAGTGGCATTCTTGGCAGGAAAGCTTCTAGAGCACGTGGTTTGCTGTGTTCCCGCAGGACACCGGTAGGTCGACCATTGATTGCAGAATTATAGAGGCATGGGTCGATGATGGACATGCCACCCCCAGTTTTAAGAGGAAGATCCCCAAATGGCGGCATTGGGCTCGAGTCCAACCACTCCTCACCTTTCCTCCTGCCTGCTGCATTGATTATTTTGGGCGCCATTCTGATGGTGCAGTGTTTCTGGCAGAATTTTTGAAGTGCCATGCAATTATTGTTGAGTACACAGTCTTGCTAAAAAGGCAAACGGTGTCACTCATTTTTGGTTGTTGAAAACTGGATAAATTTTGGTGCTGTAATAAGATACAACTTCACTGGTGGCTCTGTTTTGTGCCTTGTGAGTTTATGGGTTGTATGTCGAATGTATTATGCATAGAATTCATCAGTTTCATGTTGATTTAAATGAGTAATGCTTCATTGCATGTATTTTGTTATTTGTCTCTAAGTTGAATGTGTTCTTCTTCTGAATCTAAACAGCTAAGGGCTGTTTGAGATTCTAGGACATGGGTTTGCTATGTTGAATGCTTGATCTTTTACTTCTACTCAATGAGTGGATTAAATGTTTTGGGTTAAGTGTTGGGAAGAATATATTGCAGTGAGGATGTTTGTAAGTAGAAATAACTGAATACTTAGTCTTGGGTAGTGTCTGTAAGGAAGACTTTACAAAAACCCCCTTGAAATCTGATTATTGTTTTAAGTCTATGGTAAACATTCACATATATATATCTATTGACTCCGAGCCCTGAATAGGCACCAGTCTGGTCTTGTATTGAGGTTGCACCCAAGGTCCCAGTCTTGCATCCAGATACAAAAACAAACTCAAACTTCAAATATAAACATTTAGGACATCTAGAAGTAGTTTTAGGACCAAAATCCTCTGATTCACAACTGAGCATAGGCCCAACGTTAGCCCCTTTGCACTTATTTCACAATTTTGGTCTGTATAAGAGAGGATTTATCTGCTTTGTGTCAACATCCCAGTAAGTTCATGTGCATGTCTGATGGATGTTGAATAGGGAATACCCCCCTTGGTTTGCAGAGCCTAAAGAAGAAGAGGAGATATTTATAGAGTCTATCTCCTATACTGTTGGCCCTTGGCCTAGAAATCCTGTTGATCAATGATGGCTATTTTGTAGGGATAACTGGGAAACATCCAGTTGGAAATCCTTCAGGTACATTATTTGATATGATGTATTCATACTTTGTCAACAATTCAGTTATCTCCTCTAGCCATGATTCTTCAGTTTTTGTACTTAGGGTTCCATGTTTCTTAAGAATCAAAGAAAAACACATGTTCTTGTGTCTCAGACCATCCAAAAATTTCCTTCCATATACCAAACAAATTATAGCATTCCCACATACTTCACTCTTAGGTTCATCTTCCAAAGGTATCAAGATATGTTTCTTCCCATTAGATTCTATAGTGTAAGTATTCTTTCTCCCATCATGTATAGCTTTTCTACCATAGTACCATGGTCTACCCAACAATATATGACATACATTCATTGACATAATATCACACAATACTTCATCATGATAAGATCTAATATGAAATTTCACCAAACATTGTTCACTCACTAGTACCTTGTGTTCATCTTGAATCCATGCTATCTTGTAGGGCTTAGGGTGTTTCAATCTCTCCAGGTTTAGCTTAGTCACCATCTCCTCTGAAACCAAATTATTAGTGCTACCACTATTAATGATAACCTTACAACATTTACCTCCTAATTTGCATCTAGTCTAGAACAAACTTTTCATCTGCGATGGTTCCTCAATTGTCTTTGCTTGAAATAGTGCTCTCCTCATGACTAATGATTCCCCTTTCTCAAGTTTTCCAATTGAATTAGGTGATCTAACAGGTTCTTCTTCTACATAAGTTGTTCTTGCACTATTCTCTATCCTCTTGCTTGTACTTCCCTGATGACATTCAAATGCTCTATGTCCTTCACCTCCACACTTAAAACAGGTTCCTCTGAATGTTCTCTTATCAAACCCTCTTTCATCTCTCTTCTACCCTTCACTCCAGTAAGAATTATGATGTCCTCTGTGGTAGAAGGTTCTATCATCTCTCCGGTATGAATTGCTATCTTTGTCTTCTTTCCTGAATGGGCAATCTTGTTTGTTTTGCTCCACATGATCTCTCTCCTCTAGAATATGTTCTACTTCTCTAAAATTTACCTCCTCTACCTCTTTGTCTCTTCTCATGCCTTTTATTCAACTTGTCTTCAACTTTTAGGGTGAATTGATATGCTTCTTCTATTGTTGTCATCCTTACCAAACTCAGTTCTTCTTGAATGTTCAATCTCAATCCATTGATGTATTTCGCCACTTTCTCCTTGCTTGGTTCACTATGTCCAGTCCTTATGATCATCTTATGAAATTCTTCAGTATACTCCTTCACATATTTCTCCTTTTGTTTCAGGTTTTGCAATCTCTTTAATAGTTCTAACTCATAGTCATTAGGTATAAATTGATTTTTCAACTTTGTCACCATCCTATCCCATTTTGTAATTTTTTTTTTCCTCTTCTATTTCTATCCAACTAAACTTCTTTCCACCAAATAGCAGCATGTCCTTTCAACTTAGTCTTCACAAATCTTACCTTCTCCAGATCTTCAATCGCTTCATATTCAAAGTATTCTTCCAAGTCATTTATCCAATCAATCAATTCCTCCATATTCAAATTTCTAGTATAATTTGGTACATCCACTATAGGTCTCTTTCCAATCTTTGAAATAGCTTTCAACATCTTCACTTGATCTAATTTTTCTTCTGCTTCTAGGGTTTCTTCATTTTGATTAGCGAATTGAAATTCTTTGTCATCACTTTCAACATTAGGTCTAGGTGTTAATCCTCTTCTTCTATATTCTTCAACAACATCCAGTCAAAATCTCATTATTTTCATCATATCCATCATCTCATCCATTCTTCCAACCATAGTGCCTACAACAGGTATTCTCCTTGATGACATCTCTTCCTAAGATCTGGTGCAACTGCCTCAAATTCAGCGATTTGACTACAAGGTAACAACTACCTCACACTTGGTGATCTGTTGACAAATACAAGTAGACTGCCTCAAGTTGGTGATCAACTCACCACAAGATCTTACAAAATTCCTTCACTTCAAAAACTTCACTCCCAAAGGATTCAAAACTCTGCTTTGATACCACTTGGTGTAGTCACAGTTAGAGGGTTCACAGAATGAACTGTCCAGACCGTGTAGCAAGAGTAAATAGAATGGAAACAACACAAATATAGAATGCAATGGATGATTCAAATTCTCAATATATCATATATTCAAAATACTTATAGGCCAATAGCATGCGGGCTACAAACTAGGGCTCACAAGCTCAATTTCTAGATGTTAGGGTTAGATGACAAAAGATATCAATTAAATGCAAATAAAGATTAAATAGAGGAATGAAAATACATCAAAATAATAACAGCGAGAGACAAGTTTTAACATGGCTCACCCAAACTCGGGCTACATCCACCAACAAAGAGTCCAATATTATTATCCAGTAAATCAAACTGATTACAACCAACAATCCCTGCAACTCAATACCATTGCAAATTCTACAATACAATATCAACCAAAACCCTAACCCTTATCCTCTTTTATCAAGCCTTATGTCAGTTACCAAAATAGGGTTTTTTTAATGTCAACTCATGGAAAAAACATTTCAGGGGCTGTGCCTCGGAACCCCGGTGAGGATACATAACTAGTGTACAATACTTGCATGATCAGTTGCCACCTACCAACAATCTCCACCTGGAGATTGAACCTAGATGACACCGTTGTGCGTGCAACTCCCACTAGAAATAAGCACCCTGGACTCTGTTGTTTTGATTTTATTATTTCAGTCTTGAAGACCAACTGAAGTTTAAGAAGAGCTCAGCTTCTCCCTTGTCACTGCCTTTGCAAACATATTTGCTAGATTTTCATTTGTATGTATTTTTTCCAGCCTTAACTGTCCATCATCCAACACTGACCGAATAAAGTGATACCTCAACTGTATGTGTTTGGCCTTTGAATGCAAGGCATAATTCTTTGCAAGATGTATGGCACCCTAACTCTTTGTACACAAAGAACTGTTAGCCTATTGTTTGTCCAATTCTTCCATGAAAGATTGCAGCCATATCATCTCCTTGCTTGCCTCTGTTGCAGCTACATACTCTGCCTTTGTGGTGGATAAAGAAACCACCTTTTGCAACCATGAGATCCAACTCACTGTTGTCCCACCTACAGTAAAGACATAACCTATAGTACTCCTGGTATTAATATCCCCTACCAAATCTAAGTCTACATAGCCTACTAAATTAGTATTAGAGCCCCCAAAACATAAATGTGTATTGAATGTACCTCTCAAATATCTGAGAATCTATTTTACCACATTCCAATGCTCCAATCTGGGATGACTCATATACCTGCTTACGACTCCTACAACATGTGCAATATCTGGTCTCGTGCATACCATGGCATACATTAAACTTCCTACAGCTGAAGCATATGGTACCTTGGACATTTTTTCTTCCTCCTCTAGTGTCTTAGGACACATCTCCTTAGTCAATTTCAAATGACTAGGCAAAGGTGTGCTGATAGTTTTTGCATTCTCCATATGGAATCTCTACAACACCTTTTCAACATAATCAGCCTGAGATAGAGTCAATTTTCTATTCTTCCTATCTCTACAAATTTTCATACCAAGGATTTGTTTTGTTGCCCCCAAATCCTTCATAGCAAATGACTGTGCTAATTATTATTTTAGCTCTCTTATGTGATCCATGTTAGACCTTGCTAGAAGCATGTCATCAACATATAAACATAAAATAATGTAGTTGTCATTATCCAACCTCTTAAAATAAACACAACGGTTAGAATTACACTGACTATAACCTTGCTTAGCCATAAAACTATCAAATTTCAAATACCATTGCCGAGGTGCTTGTTTTAGGCCATACAAACTCTTCTTCAATCTGTACACCAGTTTCTCCTTACCTTTGACCTCAAATCCTTGGGGCTGTTCCATATATATCTCCTCCTCCAAATCACCATGAAGAAAGATAGTTTTCACATCTAGCTGTTCCAAATGCAAATCTTCAGCAGCCATAATACTTAAAATAGTACGAATAGAAGTCATCTTAACAACCAGAGAAAAAATCTCATAAAAATCAATGCCCTTTTTCTGTGCAAATCCTTTTACAAATAACTTGGCTTTAAATCTTTTCTTACCTCCATCTTCCTCTTTCAGCCTATAAACCCATTTGTTTGGTAAAGCCTTTTTACCTACAAGTAACTTACATAATTCCCAAGTTTGATTTTTCAGCAAGGAGTCCATTTCTTCTTTCATTGCAAGCTCCCATTGAACCTATGTATCCACCTGCATAGCTTCATCATACCCTTCCGGTTCACCAACATCTATTGACAAAATAGAATACAAAGAGGGAGAAAACCTTTCAGGAGGTCTACTTAGCCTTGTTGACCATCTAACATTCACTGGAGTTTGTGGTATTTCTTGTTGTTGTTGCGGAGCATGAGGAACCACTGGAACATCATTATTTGGAGTATTATCCAGCACAACATAATCTTTTTCTTTCTTCTCATGTTGCTGCAACTAATCTTTGTACAACACCTTCTCATTGAATACAACATCCCTGCTTCTCACAATTTTCTGATTTTCAAAATCCCAAAGCCTATAACCAAATTCATCAATGCCATATCCAACGAAGGTACACTTTTTTGATTTTGCATCCAACTTGGTTCTATTTTCAGAATCTACATGTGCAAATGATTCACATCCAAAGGTTTTGAGAAAAGAATAACTCACCTTCTTACCTATCCATGCTTCCTCTGGAATACCACAGCCCAAAGGAACTGAAGGACCTTTATTAATTAAATAGACAGTGATGTTGACAGCCTCTGCCCACATATTTAAAGGTAGCCCAGCATATAATCTCATGGTCCTTGCATGCTCCATTATTGTCCTATCCATGCGTTCAACCACTCCAGTCTCCTGTGGAGTCCCTGGAACCATTTTCTGCCTATGGATTCCATTAAAGGAATAGTAATCCTCAAATTCTTTACTGCAATACTCACCACCATTATTAGATCTGAGACATTTTAATCTTTTACCTATCTCATTCTCAACCAAGCTTCTCTATTTCTTAAATATTTCAAATACATCAGATTTTTGCCTGAGGAAATAAATTCAAACCTTCCTAATTGCATCATCTATGAATGTAACATAATACCGAGAGCCACCAAGAGAAGATACCTGAGCCGGTCCCCATACATCTATATGTACGAGCTCCAACTTTTCATCTTTCTTTTGTTTGCCATACACACAACTTTCACAAAAATCCATATTAATACATTTTAGACTTGGTAAAACTTTCTTAGAATGAAGTACCTTCATACCTTTTTCACTGATATGCCCAAGTCTGTTATGTCATAGTGTTGTCTCAGAACCTGCAGCAACTGTTTTAGTCTCTTCCTGCGAACCTGCATCAAATGTTCCTAAACCTGTTTGTTTTTTCTCTGCAACAACTAAAGTAGAAGGAACAGTATGACTTGTACAAAGATATAAGGTGCCTACTTTCACACCTTTTGCTACTATTAAGGCACCTTTTGAAACCTTCCAATTTTTATCACTGAAAGTAACTATGCAACCTTCATCAGCTAGCTGCCTTGCTGAAATTAAATTCCTACTCAACCTTGGAACATGCCTTACCTCTTGTAGTAGCCAATGATTCCCATTCTGTAACTTAATCTTGATTCTTCCCTTTCCAACAATCTAACAAGGTTCGTTATCTCCCAAATAAACCAGCCCAAAATCCCCTTGGACATAATCAAGAAAATAACTTCTATGGGGCGTAGCATGAAATGAGGCCCCTAAATCTAAAACCCATGAATCATCAACATTATCTAGGGAAAGAATCAAAGCATCATCTTCAGATTTATTGCTTACCACATTTGCCTCCTTATTGCCTTCTTGTTTGTCTCCTTTATTCTTCCGAGACCAGCAATCTTTCTTCAAATGACCTAGTTTCCCACAATACCAGCAATCCTTCTGTCCTCTAGTTTGGGATCTCTTATCCTTTGATTTTCCTCATGACTTCCCATGACCTCTAGAACCTTTTCCTCTCTCCTTTGATCTGCCCCTGCTTTCTGCATTCAAAACACTACCTGATGTAGACCCTCTTGAGCTTTTCCTTTGCATTTCCTCACTAAGGATAACACCAACAACATCATCAAATTTTAAAGGGTTTGAACCAAAGACAGAGTTACTTACAACTATTACCAAGCTATTCCAGCTTTCTAGCAAAGAATATAAAACCAAGAGAGCCCTCACCTCTTCATCAAATTTCACTTTTACAGAAGTTAACTGACTGGTAATCATATTAAACTCATTTAAATGATCTGTCACAGATCCACCTTCAATCATTCTCAGATTAAACAAAGGCTTCATGAGAAATACCTTATTTGAGGCTGAGGGTTTTTCATACAATTTAGATAAAGCTTTTTATCAGTTCACTTGTTGTCTTCACTTCTGTTATATTGAATGCCACAGATGGTACCAGGCACAACCAAATGGTTCCCAGTGCCTTTCTGTCTAGAAGTTCCCAATCCTCATCCATCATTCCTACTAGTTTCTTGGATACTTCTTCCAACGGCCTCCATAAATCCTTCTGATAGAGGTAATCCTCCATCTACATCTTCCATAACTGATAGTTTTGCCCATTAAATATATCAACCTTCAATTTACCCTCATCCACCATTGCTCCCACTCAACCGTGAGACCTTCTTGCAGATGATAATCGAACACAACCTGCTCTGATACTACTTGTTAGGGTTAGACAGCAGAAGATATCAATTAAATGCAAATAAAGATTAAACAGAGGAATGGAAATACACAGAAATAATAACAGGAGAGACAAGTTTTAACATGGTTCACCCAAACTCGGGCTACATCCACCAATAGAGAGTCCAATATTATTATCCAGTAAATCAAATTGATTACAACCAGCAATCCCTGCAACTCAATACCGTTGCAAATGCTACAATACAATATCAACCAAAACCCTAACGCTTAGCCGCTTTTATCAAGCCTTATGTCATTTACCAAAATAGGGTTTTTTTAATGTTGGCGAGGATACATAACTAGTGTACAGTACTTACATGATCAATCACCACCTACCAACAATCTCCCACTTGGAGACTGATCAGGCTCCACACCAAACACCAGATTACATCACATATGCAAGATATGGCATTGAAGCGCCTATCTGAAAAGAATCTAACTATCTATCTTATGAATTATGTTAACTAACTTCCTAATACATCTTAGAGATCTATATATATTATCTCCAAGCTTAAGAGGTCCTCCACGTTAGCCAAGAAAGGTTACAAACTCCAATGAAGGAATGTAACGTGTAGAAACAAATAGGTCAGGCCTAAACATCTGGTAATGCTCTACAAATGCATGAATCAACGTGCAGACCTCAAGGAAGGTCTATTTGATCCATATGTATCATGTATGATGTTCCATTTAGCTCCACAAGTCACAGAAGTGCTCCGCAAACCTTCTCCTTTAGCTAACTGTCTATATGCTTTACTCTGTGAAAACAGGTGATCTTCTGATAGCGATAACTTTTAGCAGACAAGTCCAAATGACCTAAAATTTGGATATGATGTCTAGAATCTATGTCCTTCTCTACAAGCTCTGATCTCAAGATGTGGCAAAATTCAGTACAAAATGCTGAAATTGCTACTAACTGAATTGAACTGAAAATGAAAGAAAAGAATGAAAAGAAAGAATACAAAATGTTTTTGGTTGATGCAAGATTTTTCTACAACCTGGGATGCTCCTGCATCATCATTGATACAAGTCACTTGGGTAAGATCATTGTCTATTAAGTCTTGTATCTTATGTTTTAAGGCCATATTTTTTTTGTTATGTCCTAGAAATCATTGGTATTGACAAAAGTTATTCTAATTATAGATTCATGGAAAGAAGTGAAGTGTCTAAGGGATTGATTTATGGTAATTGGAATAATTTAGTGGAAAGAGTTTGGTTCAGGATGTGTTGGTATGAATATGCTAGTCTTGTGAATTGTTAGGGAGGCCATGGTTTGAATGATAAAGTGTTTGTGTATGGGGGTAATAGGAGGGGATATGATGTAGAAGGTATATGTTGAGGTGTATATTGGTGATTTTTCTTTCTTATTACTCTTAATCTATTCTAAGAATCTCATTTGAAAATTTAAAAAATAATCTTTGGGGTATGTCAAGTCATGGGGCAACAAATATAAGATTATATGATCAATTAGATAGAATAAACATGACCAATGAACATGAGAGATGGCTCTTGTTTCCTTATTTGAGCTTTACTAATTTTAAGGGGTTTTCTATTATAAGATTATATTGATAATACTAAATTTAAGACTCTACATAAGAACTGTAATAAAGATTAGTCAATTATCATCATTTTTTCTGAAACTATATAGTAAATAGGCTAGTCCTTTGAAACACAAGCACAAAACCAATTTTACTATCACTAAGCCATAGTGTGTTATCCATTAGTAAGATAATAAGGGGATCATTAATTCTAGGAAGACAACCATAGGTTCACAAGAAAAAGGTAAAAGATTCAAAGCAAAGTATAACAACCTTGTGTTCCATTATGTGCATTGTGGATGAATAATTAAAATAAATTTCTCTTTATGTGATTGACTTTAAAGCTAAGGTGTTTGATTAGAAACTTGTAGATCTGTGTCTATTCCTATGCATAGAATCAAAGATAAGCAATCAAAATAAAACAACTCAAATATCCTACATTTTTTTAATAGTTTAATGTCCTAGACCTTGTCTTGCAAGGCTTAAACCATCAAATTCCTTTCTATCTACTATAGAAAAAATCATTCTTATTAATCCATTAGTTGTGTTTAAAACTCCACATACTATATGAAAAAATTTACAAGAATTTAAGAAAATGTACACTAATCAATATCAATAACAAACACAACAAATGTGTGTCTAGAAATTATAAATTCCCAAAATCAATCAACAGAACAATGGAGAAAATTTTTGATACACAATAAAAGAGAGTCTTTTATTGATTTTCAGAATAAGGAATACACAAATTGCATTACAAGATCATGCTCAAAGAGGATATCTACACTATGCTTTCAGCTAGTACTTTTGTGTGGATCTTTACACCTATTTGATGTACAAAGTTTCTAATATTTATAGTCAAGTGACAAGGCTCATCTCACTTGGATGATTGACACTGGCTATTTATAACAATCTAAAATTATTGAAGTTTATGAATTTTTCCAAGGGGAAAACTATTGGTGGGAATCCCAATTAAATTAGTAGTGGGATAAAGAAAATGAAGAAAGCACCCCATTACAAAAATTCCCCTAGAAAGGATATAATTTTTTTATACATGTTCTAGAAAATGGGTGTATAGACTAAATAATATGAATTATGATTTTAGTTCCCGTAAGGATGATAATGATTTGGGATTGAACACCAAAGATAAACATGTGTGGCATAATCACATGGGATGTATCTTTAATTACATCTACAAGGGATCTTACCGCAATATGATGGCTTCCCATACTTCCATTTACTTAAGCTTGTATGAGCTGATAAATCAAATTATTATCCATTATGTGAAGCCTCTCAAAGTTGGAGATAAATGTCTAGGTCACTTGTCTTCCCTCATTTGGAGTGACATTGTTATAATTTTTTGCATTCAAACTTGTACTATTGTTACCTTCAAGTTCATTATTTTTAGGAAGTTACTGGTGACCACCATGGGAGGGCAAAAGATTCATGTTGAGCCTTCCTCACGTGCCAAGCTACAATGAAACAATGCTATGTGTGGAATCTTCCTCCAAGATGGGATTGCACCTCATTTTCAAGCTATGCAAGAGCATGGTGAAGTTTTGACCGACCAGTTTGTGAGGTCCTAGAATCAAAGGTAGGTGGCTATGGGTGGTATAAGATTCACTATTATTGAGATTATGATTGGTGAGGCTATTGGGGTTAGATTCATGGGTCATAAGGTGCTAGGATAGGGTTTCAACAAAGACAAACAATTCATTGAATCTTTTCTCAACGAGGGTGAATCTCTTATTAAACACCATAATCGCTACAAGTGGGATGCACTTCGTCGTCCTTGGCATGATGTGAGTTGGTATTTGATCAAATAGTTTATTCTTAAAGGTTGATAATCCACTATTGATTCTTATTATTTCCCATTACTTGATCATCTTAGGCATCAAAATATTATTAGCTTCCCTTTTTTCTCTTTCCTCATTAGAAAATTCTATTACTAGTGGTGCTTCTCCCACCTTACATCAAGGTCTTATCCACTACCTTTATCATTTAACCTCACCCATACCCATACTTTACCTTTAATCTCTATTGGTCGCACTGATGATCCTATTGTCAAGACCCATATTGAGAAGTCTAGGGGTAACAAAACTCTTTCCTATGTTGTTAGTCTAAATGAGCATGTCAAACACTAGCTTATTACTACCCATGTTGTGAAACCTATTGATCATCTCATAGAGCTTGCTAGTAACAAGCTAAAAAAAACCCTACTATGAAGAGAAATAAAAAGGTTAGTTATCTTTCCCTTGTTTTAAACCCTATTGAGAAAGCCATAAAAAAGAAATCTTCTTCCCTCTATCATCCTAAACAAATCTTGTTGTCTTGTAAGGGGGATAACATTAAGCACAATGTACCTCTAAGATTGAAGAGGTGAAAGATGTAAAAGCATTAGGATTAAGTTTGTTGTTGACAAGTTGGTTTAAATGCCAAGTTTGTTTCCACTAAACTTGACCAAAATGTTATGGAAGAAAACCCCATCATCAAAGAGTACATGGTTGATAGTAAGCCTAAAAAGGGTATTGTCTATGACCCTAGTGGTGGGAGAAGATCTACAAGAATCGCTAGCACTCTTCATTTTAATGAGACTAATAATGGGAGGAGATCTTCTAGGATAGCTAGTAATTTAAGCCAAATCGAAAAGAAGGATAATCTGGAAGGAAGTGAAATGCATGGATCTAAAAGGAATGTTGTGGAGGAGATTGTTTCAGACTTTGAGTCCATTCCTTTTTACAATTCTAAAAGTACTAAAAGAAATTCTAGCAAGGAGGAAGATTTCTCCCTTGAGTCTAAGAATGTCCTATCTAAAACCCTTGTTTAGTTTGATTTTTCTAAAGAGAATGATGGAGATCTAGATTCTAAAGGTCATAAATACAATATTTGTTACACCAAATAAGTTGATTTGTATGAGAAATTGGAAATGGTTAAAATAAAAATGCATAAGTTTGAGGAGGGTATTGGTAAAATTGTTAATCTTACTAATGATATGATGAAAAAAATTTCCACTAGTATTTTGTTGTTGCAAACTAAACTGAGGAAGAGAAAGCATGAAGACACTACTGAGAAGTCCAAGAAAATACAAAAAATTAAAGGTAAACAAAAGGATTGTGGTGAGAATCCTACTTGAGAGGACACATTGAACACTCTTGGCAAGGATTAGGATTTGATCACCCATCATGGGTTTGTTTATGTTATCTCTATTTGTTCTATGTGTTGTCCTTTATCTTCTTTTGTATAGCCTGGGTTTATGTTTTCTGTTTGTTGGTCATGGTGGCTAATGTGGTAGCTTTTCGATCTCTATCTTAGTATAAAAGGACTAGGACCCTTGTTTCCCTTTTTAATATATCAAAAACATTATCATTACTTTATTTATAAATACATCATTTGATTCAACTTTGATCCCTTATATTCTTCTATAACCATTGATGATGAACCTTCTTCAATTTGAGGAACACAAGGTGCAATAGCCCCATAGGATAAAAGTGGTTTAGGAGGTGCTCCTTTAATGGAACCACAAAATATTGACATGAACATCAATATCCTTTTTCAAAATGCATTCTCTCATGTAATGGCATTAGAAATTGAAGGATCACTAGTACAAAAACAACAATATGTGATTAAAAAAACTACTAAAAACTGCTTATAAATGACTAAACTTGGTCACATGACCATTAGTAGTTTATTGCCAGTCATTTATAGTGCGACCAAATTTATGACTAAACCAATTTTAGTCATTTATTTGGTCATTTTGATTGATCGATTTGGTAGTATATTTAGTTGTTAATTAAGTCATTGATTTAGTCATATTATTCATTGAGCTTGGTCATGTGACCATTAGTAGTTTATTGCCAGTCATTTATTTGGTTGTTTTGATTGATCAATTTGGTAGTATATTTTTAGTCATTGATTTAGTCATATTTATTCACTGATTTCTATCAATTGGTAGTATATTTATTCACTGATTTCTATCAACTGGTAGTATATTTAGTCATATTTTTTCACTATTTTTTGTCAGTTGGTAGTATATTTAGTCAATTGGTAGTTTATTTAATTGTTTTTGTTCACTAATTTTTTCCTAAAAGTGCTAGAAATGAGACAATGTTTTTGAGGTTTGAACATAAAACATAGAAAAACATAATCAATCATTCATTTGCACATAATGCAATAGCTATTAAGAAGGCAAAATATTGAAATTTTATTGAGAAAAGATGTTCTTACAATAGATACAAGACAAAAATATGTGTCTTTGCTTTGAAAATGTGTTACAAAGTGTGTTTCTCAGTGCTATGACTGAGAAAACTGAGTTACAATGCTCTATTTTTTGCTTATAAATCTCCAAAACATGAAAGAACTACTTGAAAAATGAAGCCTAAGGGTCCTATGAAAGACTCCTCTACAGACTTCACACCATGCATACTCAGTATGGACTGAGAACTATGTTCTGCATATAGCTTGACTGATAAGCTTTACTGAACATGATAGTGGACAAATCTAAACTGATCACAAACATTTATCAGTAGACAAGCATCTAGAAGTCTTGCTTCCATAAGAAAGTTCTTTCTCTTTTTAGCATCATAGAAGTTTGACTCTCTAGTTACATGTTCCACCTCTTTGATTTGTCCAGTTTTGGCAGTTGCTTCAATGTATTTGAAGTGAATGTCAGGATCCTCACTACCAATGACATTGAAAATACAGTTTACCATATAAGTACAAGGTTCCCAAGCTACTACAAAATTACCTCCTCAAATAGATCAATGAATATCAATGACAAAATGATACAAGTGACAATCCAAAGTCAAATCACCTGGAGCTCAAATATGCACCCAAGAAGAAATATAGCCCTTCATAAGACTTGAACTGTTCAAACAACTTGATGCATGAATCTACACCCAATACAAGCACTACAAGAAATAATCATATAACAAAACAAATTACATTGAGAGAAATAGTTTAATAGTCACCTCAACTTCAGAGTTCCATATCAAAAACCATAAGCTATTTATCAATAGGAAGAAGATATATGAATTTACAACAACTAGAAAGAAATTACTTGAAGAAAGAGATCCATGATGAGATTGTAATCAATTGGACAACCACCCTCCATCTGAGACATCATCAGTGCAAAGTTTATAGCGCCCTACAAAATTTACTCAACAAAAAAGACCTATCTTCAAAACATCTTCAGATTCAACATCAGAAATATATTTCTATCAATTGATAGTACCTAGAGATCAGAGCACAAAATTGTCTAGAGGAGGAACAAGTAATCAAGAGTGTACTGAGGACATGGTCCATGTGAGATGCTATCAATAGCCACCCAGCCAAAAGGTAAAATAGTTGCTCAAATTAGTATTATACACAAAAACCATAAAAAAAAATGCATGAGAACAATCACTAAAATTTGAAATAAAATGCACATCCTATTTGTTTGACATTCTTGGGTAAGATCTTTCATGAGACAATGTCTTTTCAAGTCTATTACAAAATGTAAGAAAAAAAATTAAATTCCCTACAATAAGGCAGACAATCTTCATAACACTCTTAACCAACAACCTCTATGACGTTACTCATGTTTGGAATCTAGAAAATTGGTTAAAGAATAGGCATTTTGCCATTTTCTTATCCCATGTGAAGAAAAATGAACAAAAGCAAATCCTCAGTTGTGTTTCTTCTTGTCTGTATTTGATTCACCTGTGCTTAGAGGCATAGCAAGGTCTACAGATACAACTTCCTAAAATCGCTGAGATCACATCCAATAAGAAAATTGAACATCAATTAGAATTGGATAAAAGAAAGGTCTACAGATACAACTTCAGGATAAAAGTAGTCTACCATGTCGAAATTAGCTAAACCCAATTAAGATACCACAACCAACATAAAATTTTTAATTTTACCGCAACACCACAAGGTTTGTTACTGGGCCTTGCGGTGATGCGGGTGACACTTGCAACACTGCAAGGCCCAGCAACAAATCTTGTGGTGTTGCAATGGAGGCTTTGTGCATCATTCAAAAGAGAATTTGTGCATAAATTCTTCATTATCGACTTAGCTCTGCAGATTCTACATATTAACTCTATAAATCATACAATATATTTACACATCTTGAAAACAGTTCATCACTACTATTGTTACTTAGGCCATCATTTCCTTGTTGCCATCAAACTGATAGTTCTTAATTGAAGCAAATGTTCTTCCCACTGCAATTCCCTCCTATGACATCAAAGATAGATTTCACATACTTTAGGGTTGTCATTTCCTATGAGCATCTTTACATTGCAAATCACAAGGTTTCTTTGAATAGTTTGGGCTTATTGTTACCATCAATGCAATCAATCAACTCACAAGACTAGCTTTGAGGGCCAATGCCAAATAAGGACCATGAAATTATAACATGTTTGTTGAAGTTGGTTTCAACCCTTTCTGCAAGTGACCAATTTGTGGGAATTTGATGGAGAAAGATAATGAACTTGATTGCTTAAATAGGTAGGAAGAAAGAAAGTACTAGGAATGAAAGATATATGCTATTGCTAGAAACTGTCTCAATCACAAATGAAATTGGCTTGGCAAATGAAGGTAGCAAGGTATTTCCAGATTCAAGACTTTTACTTAATGTTGTGGAATAGAAGAAAAAAGAATCATTTATCTGCCACCATAGTGAAAAGTTAGCAATTGCATTTGGTTTGTTAAACATGGCCCCTGGTACAACTATTAGAGTTGTTAAGAACCTTTGAGTATGTTTTGATTTTCACACTGCATCTAAATTCATCTCCAAGATTGTTGCAAGAGAAATTGTTTTGAGAGATGTGAACCATTTCCATCATTTTAAATAGGGACAATGTTCTTGTAGAGAATATTGGTGATGCTAAATGAAACAATTTGAAAAATAGGCTTGCACTATAATAATGTGCACTACATCAGATACCTAGTAATAATGAAGAGACATCCACCAAAGCATAATGACAGGGAATTTTTTTGTCATATGTTGTAGTTACAAGTGCCCTGCTAGACATACATGAAAATGTAGAAGCATAGACAAGGCAAGCGAATTGTTTCAAAAAATGCCTCAAAAAAATGTGATATCATGGAATACCGTGATTAAAGGATATGTTTAAAATGGGTTTTTCTGAAAAGTCTTTAGAAATTTTTAAGAAAATGCAACTAGTGGGTGTAAAGCCCAACTCCTCAACCTTTGAAAGTGTCCTTCCTGCCTGTGTGTGAATTGGAGATTTGGATGAGGATATGAACATCCATCAAAAGCATACTTGGAAGTAGATTTTTATCAAATATTGTAGTTGCAAGTTCCACTTCGGATCACCAAAGCCTTCACAAAAACTTATGCACAAAATTCAATAATGAAGAATTTATGCATAAATTCTCTTTTGAATGATGTACAAAGCCTCCACCGCAACACTGCACGGTTTGTTGTTGGGCCTTGTGGTGATGCGGGAATCACCCACATCACCACAAGACCCAACAATAGTGTGGTGTTGCGATGGAGGCTTTGTGCATCATTCAAAAGAGAATTTGTGCATAAATTCTTCATTATTGAATTTTGTGCAGAAGTTTTTGTGAAGGCTTTGGTGATCCGAAGTGGAACTTGCAACATTTCTGCTTGAATAAATAGGTGGATAAGGTACACCCTCAATTCCACCAGCTCTGCTACCTCCAAATAGACTTATGACAAGTGATTTAAGGAATAAATTACAAAAAATATCATCCTATCTATTTATGATGTTTTTCTAAGCATAAAAAAATTAAACAAACAAACTACAAAGTACACAAGTACATCTCTTAGTTGTATAGACCAGGATAGTTCAACCACCATTATACCACTCAATGAATACTAATTAGCTACTAAGTCATGATCTAGATGACTCCTTTGGCACCTTGTAGGTGGTCCTACATATGGGACGTTTTAGTGCCTCATATCTAATTTTGAAACTTTTCAGGGGACCTCACAAAATTGAAACTTTGATATCTTGAAATCTAGAGATGATCTTGAGCTGAAATTTACCAAGAATGTTTATTTGACTATTCCAAAGATTTGGGGAAAAATTTGGGCTCAACTGCTTCTCTGATAAAGACTTACTAAAAATAGTAAATTCTGGTATCCTTAGCCCTGTTGGAAACTTTGAAGGTTTTGAATCATTTTTCAAGCAAATGGCTATCCAAAAACACAAAATTTGAAAAGAACTGAAAACAAAGTCATCAATTTTAAATCACATTGTTTTTGGGTGATGCAAGATTGCCCTTACACCTCTAGATGCTCCTGCCTCGCAAGAGAGGAGAGGCAACACTCCAAAAGGAACAAATACAGAGAGTAAGGGACTGCATGAAAGATTTTGGTAGAGGGGAGATGAATATGGGGTTGTGGAAGGGATTCCATTGATAGGAGTAGAAAGAGATGCAAACAAAAAGGGGGAGCAGAATAGAATCTAGTGTAGGTTGAGGAGGATAAATTGAACCAGAGTGAGCTGGTTGTGAGGAAGATTGATTTCTTGAAGAGAGGCCATGAAAGGCCAATTGTCGGTAGCATTTTGTTGTAGGCTTGTATGTGAATTTTCTGTTTGTAATGCAAATTTATTTTCTGCTTGTTGGTGGGGAATTTTGAGAATAGCCTATACTCTATTTGGTCAATGGATATCCCCTTTTCTAAGATCAAGTGTCCTAAAATTTTACCTTCTGTAACTCCAAAGATACACTTCTTGAGATTCAAAGAGATTCCATGTTCTCTACATCATTCTAGCACCTTCCTTATATCTTCGATGTTATCTCCTCTCTTTTTTGAAAACATAGTTAAATTGCCCATGTATATGATGATACACTTGCCAACAAGGCCTTTGAAAGAAATGCTCATGGCTCTCTAAAATGTAGCTCTTGCAATGATTAGACCAAAGGGCATCCTTCTATATGCAAAAATTAGCCATTTGGTTATGAAGGTGGTTTTTAGTCAGTTCTCATATTCTACCATCACTTGATTGTATCCTAAATACCCATCTAGGAATGACATCATCTAAGTGCCATTGAACATCTGAAGTACTTCATCCGATGATAGGAGAGGATAGTTGTCCCTTTATAAGGTTTGATTTAAGTTCATGAAATTGAAACAAAGCTTGATTTCTCCATTATTTTTCCTAATAGGAACTAAGTTTTCTATCCAGGTGGAATGACGAACTAGAAAAATAATTCTTGATGATAATAAACTTTTAACTTCTTGGAATCAAAGGCTCTAATAGCACATTCATGGGCCTTTATCTCTATTGAAAAGGCTTAACTCCAAGTTTCAAACGAATGGTATGTGTAAGGATGGAAGTGTCATATGTTTTTAGATCTTCAACACTCTAGGCTATGACATCATGATAATTTATCAATGCTTCGATAATCCTTACCTTCACCTTAGGGGTATACACCTTTCCTATAAATACATTCTTTACATCTTCTAAACCCATGTTGTGTGACTCATACTTTCCACCTTCTATTTTAGCACACTCCTTATGTACACCGAGCTAGTCTAAATCAAACAATCTCTCCAATTGTACCATCCCCTTTGAAATAGTGTTAGTCTTAAAATTAATTATCCCTTCTAGGTTAATTTTTGCATCTTCCCTATCTATTTCATAAATGATTTGTGATTCAAACACATCAAAATTAGTGATGAAGTCTAATATGTGTTTGTCATCTTCAAAAACCTGGAAATTGGTAACATTGTTAGGAACATATGGGACATGAGTGAGCTCAACTAAGAATCTCTTCAAATCTAATAAATCTAATGGACTCAAACTACTTGCTGCCTAAGCTAGTACATTTTTTGTATGATTTTTTTTGGGATGAGTTGAATGTGAAGGCATCAAAACTTTTAACTAGATCCCATGTTCAATTTTTGTAGCACGACAGTCTCTTGTTGTGAAAAGTGTACTATTTCTGTGTTTGATTACCAAATTTGAATTTCCATAGATGTGGATTATCTTTACTTGCTTTTTATGGCAAGAAAGAGACCATGCACTAGTGCTTCATATTCTACTACATTGTTAGTGCATTGAAATTGTAGCCTATGAGTAGAAAAAAAAGACTCGTCTTTAGGACTAATTAGCTCAAATCCTACTCCTACTTCCTATTTGGATCTAAAACCATCAAATATGAGCCCATATTTTATTGCACTCTTTCTCCTAGGGTACTTTCATTGAAGCTAATTTATTTAGGTTTTAAATCATTTCATCCTTTCATTTTTTTGAAGCTCATTAATAGATGTAGAGTATCCTATTGGATTTGGTTGTGCTAGTAGTCAAATGTTGACTAATTGTAATTAGGCACAACAAGCATGTAAATTTTGAATGAGAGGCATCATGGATTTTGCACCAGTTTGGTAGCATTAGGTCTTATAATAGTACTTTCTTGCCAACATTAACCTAATCCCTCATGAATTTAGATTCAAATTCCTTGAAACTCTCAAAGACTCCTCCCTCACCTTCAAAACAAATTTCCTCATTTGATTCAATGAGCATTTTTGTACTATATAGCCCATATATAGGATTTTCATATGGCTTGTGAAGCTGTTCATTAGGAACTATCTTTGAATTAGAAAAGACAAGTAGTACCTTCTCCACCATTTCTATTGTATAAGGATAATACACACAATATCTACTTCAAATCACAAAACCTCATTATTTTGATTATAATCTATGATCAAATGCTTCATCTTTGGGTCCCTATGTATTTTGATTTGATTTCTAATTTCCCTCCAAGGGAGCCACATATGAGAGAAATCAATGGCCATGTATCCATTTAGTGTCTTGGACCAATCCTTGCTCAACAACATCCCATATGCATTAGGTATTCCCACTACTTGAATATCAATGTATTGTTGGATGTGAGGGTTTGATGTTAATTATTTGTGGATGTTGTTCAGTTCACCCACAACATTGACCTTAGTCTTATCCAATTGGATCAATTTTCTTTAGGACTTGCTAGGTGTGAGACCTAGGGCTTTACATATGGATAGAGGTATGACATTTGTGGAAGCAATTGAGTCTAACAAGTAGTTATGGAGGTTCGTTCCAAATATCCTTAATGTAAGTGGAAAAGGTGGTGATTCTCTCTTTTCTTTATAAATAGAAACATGAGCATTTGCTTCTTATATAGTGAGCTTATCCTTTCCTTGATTATCCCTAGATGGAATTTCTTTCACAAGATTTTCCTTAATCACGGGTTCTTCTAAAGAATGCAAAAAAAGTTTTTAAACTTCAAGAATCTTCGTTAATTCAGAGATAGGGAGAAGTAACTCTATTTTCTGCAACTCCTCTACCATATATTGTCTCAGCTTACTAATTTCTTGATGCTCTGAAGAACCTTCTTCCACAGTCTAAGGAATGTGAATAGGAGTTGTGACCTTTGGAGGCTCAGGATTGTTGCTTGCTTTCAGATTCAGGGGTACTTGGTAGTTGTTGGGAGGAGTAGATGTAGTAAATAGACCTTTCAGTTTATTACTCCTGAGATTATAAGCATTCTTTCTGGTATATTGACGATATGCTTGAACCTCATCAATATCATTATTAGGTTCATTGTCCTCTTGTCTAGGGAACCCATAGATTTCTAACACCATGGTTGTGTCATAGTGAGTTGTAGGTACTAATTCATATAGGGTGGGACAAATTCTTGTGCCTCAGCATTTTGGACTTCTCTTTGGGAAATATTTGAAGCTACCTAGAATTCATGATAGTCCAACTCATAAAGGGTGTTGGTGTTATGCAACCTGCACCAATTGGAGATGGTTTCTTTAGCTATAAGGACCATCCTAGAAGAGTGGTTCTCTACTTGATATTATGCCTCTAGAGGAGATGGAACTCCACCATTTTTAGGCCTAGTGTTCTATGTTCTAGTAGGTCTCTAGTAGTTCTGATTCTAACTCCTCTATGAATTTTGTAAGTATGCATTCTGTTGCAAGTATGAGGTGAACCAGTGTTGTCATTGATGTCAACATACTCATATTGCATTGACAAGAAGGATTGGATGAGTAGTGTGCTGAGGATATTGAGAAAATTAGCCTCAGTCAGGAACAGTGAAGAATAGTGATAAGAAGAAGGCAAATGTATTGTATAGGATGCGAACCGGAGGATACAGATTAAAGGGTTTGTAGATATGAGTCTTCAGATGCTTCAGTTAAGATTTCAGAGGTCCGCATGAAGATCTGAAGGAGTTGTGGCTGTCGGTATAGAATCGGTTCCGGCAAGTGTTCAGAGGTGACAGAGGATCACAGAAAGGTCCGGTGAGGTCCAGAATTGTATAATCCTAATCTGCAGATTGGAAGGAGTGTTTGGAATGTCCTTGTGATGTATCATCTCGAGATGTGTATGCTTTGGAGGTCCGGAAGTACCTTTTGCATTGTGACAGTGGCGACAGACTATGTTCTTGAAGTTCCGGATCATGAAGAGAAGAGATTCCAGTACGTAGAGAAAGTGCGGATGTACCTGGTCATTCAGGCAGGCTTGTGAAGGTTCTTGGATCATGATGAAGTTGTGTTGTTGGTCCGCATTGATGGTAGAGCCCGAAATTGAAGTTATTCTTCCGGATGAAGTTCTTATTCCGACTAGCCGACCGGATGAGTTGTTCATCCTGCGAATGTTCTTGTGATGGCCGACCGGATGTGTTATTCATCTTGCGGATATTCTTATGATTGATTGCCGACTTAGATGATTGTTCCTAAGTCGATGTCTTGTATAAATAAAGGTTTGTGAGTTCATTTTGTAGTGTGGATCGTGTGGATGAGAGTGGTGTAGTGAAGAGAAGTACGAAAAGCAGAGCAGAGGTTTTGGGCTTAAATGGAACTGATCCAGACATGGTAAAGATGTAATTCTCCAGTTCAAGACTGTGATTCTTATCACTTTGTAGATAGTGTGTCTCCTTGTAGGCAGTGGGCCTCTTTGTGAGCAGTGTGCTCGGGTAGTGAGCCCTAATTGGCAAGTGCCATTCTTTTTCTTATTCTTTTAACAGAGAATAATCCTTGGGTTAATCACCCCATGATTTTTTCCTTAACCAGGTTTTCCACGTCAAAATCTTGGTGTTCAATGTGTTGATGTTTATTTGCTCTTGAGCTTGTGTGTTTTACTTTCATGGATGATTAATTGATATGCTGTTAACTAACAAGACGAATCAAGTGTTTGAAATAGAAAGTAAGTTCTTATACAACTGATTCACCCCCCCTCTCAGTTGTATGCCCTAGAGTCAACAATTGGTATCAGAGCCAAGTTCCTCTGAAAGGAGCTTAACCGCTTGAGGAGATCCAAGATGTCGTCATACAAAAAGGATAGTCCGAAGTTTGATGGAACCAATTTCACTCTTTGGAAGGGTCGCATGAAATGTCACTTGGAATGTATGGAAAAAGCATACTTGGCCATGGTTTCAAAACCATATGTACCTCCACAAGGTGGTCCGATAACTCTGAATGAAATCACAGATGCTGAAAACAATCTGTAGACCAAGGAAGCTCTTCTAAGCGCATTGAATGACTCAGATCTCTCAAATGTTATTGACCTACCAACTGCATATGAGATCCTGACTAAACTGGAACTTCTGTATGAAGGAGATGAGTTTGTCAAGAGTGCAAGGTTGTAAAGTCTGAAAGGAAAAGTTGAAAGATTGAAGATGAGAGATGATGAAAACATCACTACTTTTACGCCAAGAGTGAATGAACTGGTGTGTGGAATTAGAAATGCTGGTGGAACTCTGGATGAAAATGAGATTGTTTGCAAAATCCTCAGATCCCTTCCTGCTGCCTACAAAATCAAGGTTGCTGCAATTGATGAATTTAGAGCCCACACAACTATCATAAGAGAACAATTGGCTGGCAAGCTAGCTGCATTTGAAATGACCGAGTTTGGAGATGATCCTCCCAAGACTGAATCTGCTTTCAAAGCCAGTGCCTATGTGAAAGGCAAACAAAGATTTGATCCGGGAGAAAACTCTTCAACGAAGATGTCATGGTATGATCAAGCAAGAAGAGACATGGAAGAAGAAGAAGCAGAAACAGCTCAACTTGAAGCCCTCATTGCAAAAAGACTACCAAGAGGATCTGGTAAGTATGAAGGAAAACTGCCCTTTAAGTGCTTTAACTGCAATAAGATTGGTCATTTTGCTTCAAGATGTTCGGAAAGATCCGCAAGGACTAATACTAACAGACAAAGGCTTCAAAAGAACTGCTATTATGTTCATGAAGAAGATGACAATGAAGGAGTAACAGATGATGAATCAGAACTAGGAAGCTAATCTGGAAATAAATGGGTGTTTATTGCCATCAAGGAAGAAGATTCAATACTCTCTGAATCTGTCAATCACAAAGTTGTGGAAAAAGCTTTGGCTGCTCAAGTGGAAGAAAAGGATAATTGGGTTATTGACAGTGGATGTTCTCACCATATGACTGGTGACAAGGATAAGTTCCTGGATTTGGAAAGGTATGAAGGAGGAATGGTAAAGTTTGGTGAGAGTTCTGCTGGCAGAATCAGAGGTAGGGGAACTATTTCCTTTGATGGAAAGAGCAAAACAGGTAATGTACTATATGTTGAAGGATTGAAGCACAATCTTCTCAGTGTTGGTCAGTCAGTAGACAAAGGCTATGATCTCCGGTTTAAGAATGGAAAATGCAGAATCTTTACAAGCTCCGGAACTGAAATTGCATCCGGTACTCAGACAAAAGGTAATATCTCTCATCTGGTTGGTTCAAATAAAAGTTGTCTGTTTGTTCAAATTGATCAGAGTTGGTTATGGCATAGAAGAATGTGTCATGCAAATTTTGATAACATCATCAAGATAAGCAATACTCAGGCTGTAAGAGATCTTCCAAAATTGATGAAACCTACAAATAGTTTGTGTAAAGAATGTCAGCTAGGTAAACAAAGCAGAGTCTCCTTCAAAAGCAAAGATCAGTCCTCTACCGGATTGTTGGAATTGATACATACTAATCTCTGTGGTCCGACAAGAATCAAGAGTCTGCAAGGTGATAGATATTTCATGTTGTTATTGATGACCATTCCCGGATGATGTGGGTTACCTTCCTAAAAGAAAAATCAGAAGCATTTGAGAAGTTCAAAATCTTCAAAGCTATGGTAGAGAATCAAACCGGATTGAAACTGAATTGTCTAAGGTCTGATAGAGGTGGTGAAATTACATCTAGTGAGTTTATTGACTTTTGTGAGAAGCAGGGTATAAGGAGACAATTATCTGCTCCTAGGACTCCACAGCAGAATGGAGTAGTTGAAAGAAAGAACTGGACCATCCAAGAAGCTGCCAGGACAATGATGTTGGAAGCAAATGTTTCTCAGATGTTCTGGAAAGAAGCTATCAGTACTGCAGTCTACACTCTAAATCGAGTTCAAATCAGAAATAATACTGGTAAGACCCCCTATGAACTCTGGTTTGGCATCACTCCTACTGTGAAATATTTCAGAGTATTTGGTAGCAAGTGTTATATTAAAAGAGATGAAGATCTAGGAAAGTTTGATGCTAGAAGTGATGAAGGAATTTTCTTGGGTTACTCCACTCAAAGCAAAGCATACCGGTGTTACAATAAGATACTGAGGAAGATGATAGAAAGCACTAATGTGAAAGTTGATGAAGGAATTGAGAAGCCCTCAAGATTTTATGAGTTTGATGAAGATGACCAAGATGGTGTTCAGGATCAAGGAACTCAATCCTCTCCGGTAAGACAGAGTCAGCCTGATCCGATAAATCAGGAAGAAGAGATAGGTTTGAATGACCCTAATCAAGAAGCAGCAGTGCAGGATACTCCCAAAATTCCAAGGTATGTAACACTGAACCACTCTGAAGATTAGATCATAGGTAACAGAAGCAAAGGTGTGCAAACTAGAAGGAATGTTGCTCAATATCAGGATGAATGTTGTCTGATTTCAAATATTGAACCTAAAATAGTAAATGAAGCCTGCAATGATGAAAACTGGACCAAAGCAATGAAAGATGAATTAATTCAAATTGAGAGAAATCATACTTGGGATCTTGTTCCCAGACCTAGAGACAGGAATGTGATTGGAACCAAATGGGTTTTCCGGAACAAACTGAATGAAGCTGGTGAAGTAATCAGAAACAAAGCAAGATTGGTCTGCAAAGGCTACTCTCAAATAGAAGGAATTGATTTTGAAGAAACCTGTGCTTCGATGGCAAGAATTGAAGCAGTCAGATTACTCCTAGCATTTGCTGCCTTCAAAGACTTCAAGGTATATCAGATGGATGTCAAGTCTGCCTTCCTAAATGGTGATCTGGAAGAAGAAGTTTACATTGAACAACCGGATGGATTTCAATTGTCTGATAATGATGATATGGTCTGTAAGTTGAAGAAAGCCTTGTATGGATTAAAGCAAGCCCCAAGAGCATGGTATGAAAGGTTGGATAAGCATCTTGTGCAGATTGGATTCAACAAAGGTACTGTTGACAGCAACTTATATTTCAAAATTGATCATGAAAATATTTTGATTGTTGAAGTGTTTGTGGATGATATCATTTTTGGAGGAAGAAATAGTATGTGCAAAACTTTTGCAAATCAGATGAAAAGTGAGTTTGAAATGTCTATGCTTGGTGCAATGAATTTCTTCTTGGGTTTGCAAATTACTCAAACAAAGAAAGGGATCTTTATTTCTCAGACCAAATATGTGAAAGAATTGTTGAGGAAATTTGGTATGGAAGATTCAAAGCCAATGAACACTCCCATGGCAACCGGATGTAAGCTGAGCAAAGATGATGACTCCCCAAAGGCAGATCAGACAAAGTATAGATCAATGATTGGTGGATTGTTGTATCTCACTCAGACTAGACCAGATATAATGCAGGCTGTTGGTCTTGTGGCAAGATTCCAGGCTGATCCTAGAGAATCTCATGTTATGGCAATCAAAAGAATTTTTAGGTACTTGAAAGGAACAGTCGAGTATGGTCTATGGTACCCTAGAGATCTGGATTTCTCTCTTCATGCTTACACAGATGCAGATTGGGTAGGAGATGTGGATGACCGGAAGAGCACCAGTGGTGGAGCATTCTTTCTGGGGAAGAGATTGGTTTCTTGGCTAAGCAAGAAACAAGATGCAATATCTCTGTCTACAACTAAAGCAGAATACATTGCAGCAGCAGGCAGTTGCACTCAAATCTTATGGATGAAGCAGATGCTAAGAGACATTAAAGTTGAATATAAGGATCCTATTACAATTTTCTGTGATAATTCAAGCGCAATTAATATTTCTAAGAATCCGGTATTGCACTCTAAGACTAAGCACATATCTATCAAATTTCACTTTTTGAGAGAACAAGTGAACAAGGAAGAAGTCAGGTTGCAATATGTTCCTTCCAAGGATCAGATTGCAGATATCTTTATTAAACCTCTTCCCAAGGACTCAGGAGAAGTTAGGGGTCATGGCCCCTCTGGTAATGAACTAAGATGCACTGATGTGCATCAGTCCGGTGGATATCACAGTCATATCTTGTGATCTAGATTGATGAAGAGGAGCTGCTACTAAGGGGGAGCAGCTGGTATGATTCTGATGTGTTAGAATTGCAAGTATGAGCCCTTTGCCATTGATGTCAAAGGGGGAGAGAAGATATGTGAAAAACAAGTGGTTGATGATCAAAGGGGGAGCAGTAAATGAGGAGAAGACATGTTGCTGATAGGGGGAGCTGTGACAGAAAAGAGAAGTTCTTGTCTTGATGGTTTTTCACATCATATTTTGCCATCAATGACAAAGGGGGAGATTGTTGCAAGTATGAGGTGAACCAGTGTTGTCATTGATGTCAACATACTCATATTGCATTGACAAGAAGGATTGGATGAGCAGTGTGCTAAGGATATTGAGAAAATTAGCCTCAGTCAGGAACAGTGAAGAATAGTGATAAGAAGAAGGCAAATGTATTGTATAGGATGCGAACCGGAGGATGCGGATTAAAGGGTTTGTAGATATGAGTCTTCAGATGCTTCAGTTAAGATTTCAGAGGTCTGCATGAAGATCTGAAGGAGTTGTGGCTGTCGGTATAGAACCGGTTTCGGCAAGTGTTCAGAGGTGACAGAGGATCACAGAAAGGTCCGGTGAGGTCCGGAATTGTATAATCCTAATCTGCGGATTGGAAGGAGTGTTTGGGATGTCCTTGTGATGTATCATCTCGAGCTGTGTATGCTTTGGAGGTCTGGAAGTACCTTTTGCATTGTGACAGTGGCGACAGACTGTGTTCTTGAAGTTCCGGATCAGGAAGAGAAGAGATTCCAGTACGTAGAGAAAGTGCGGATGTACCTGGTCATTCAGGTAGGCTTGTGAAGGTTCTTGGATCATGATGAAGTTGTGTTGTTGGTCTGCATTGATGGTAGAGCCCGGAATTGAAGTTATTCTTCCGGATGAAGTTCTTATTCTGACTAGCCGACCGGATGAGTTGTTCATCCTGCGAATGTTCTTGTGATGGCTGACCGGATGTGTTATTCATCTTGCGGATATTCTTATGATTGATTGCCGACTTAGATGATTGTTCCTAAGTCGATGTCTTGTATAAATAAAGGTTTGTGAGTTCATTTTGTAGTGTGGATCATGTGGATGAGAGTGGTGTAGCGAAGAGAAGTACGAAAAGCAGAGTAGAGGTTTTGGGCTTAAATGGAACTGATCCAGACATGGTAAAGATGTCATTCTCCAGTTCAAGATTGTGATTCTTATCACTTTGTAGATAGTGTGTCTCCTTGTAGGCAGTGGGCCTCTCTGTGAGCAGTGTGCTCGGGCAGTGAGCCCTAATTGGCAAGTGCCATTCTTTTTCTTATTCTTTTAACAGAGAATAATCCTTGGGTTAATCACCCCATGGTTTTCCCCTTAACCGGGTTTTCCACGTCAAAATCTTGTTGTTCAATGTGTTGATGTTTATCTGCTCTTGAGCTTGTGCGTTTTACTTTCATGGATGATTAATTGATATGCTGTTAACTAATAAGACGAATCAAGTGTTTGAAATAGAAAGTAAGTTTTTATACAACTGATTCACCCCCCCTCTCAGTTGTATGCCCTAGAGTCAACACATTCTGATTCCTTAGATGAGTTACCTATGTAGTTAACTTCTTCATTTGCTCAGCTAACTCCTTATTGTCATCCTTTTCCTCATGGACTCTTGCAAGAGATGTATCTAAAGATGGAATAAAGAATGGTTGGCTAATAGGGAGTATGCCTAAAATGGCTTCTCTAGATGCAAGATCATTGCTTGGGTAGGTGCAATCTGTCCTAGGATAGATAGTGGATTTCGAATGGGAGTATGGTTAGCCAACACATTATTGATCCTATAGATCTAATTATGCATCCTTGGATTCCCCAAAGAGATCAAAGGCCCATCCCTTGAATATCCCATGTCCAAATTGACTTTAACAACATTAGCATAAGCACCTACCATAGTGTTTACAATGGGGTTTGTTCTTATAACAAAAATGGAGGTTACCTGATTATCTAAGGCATAGAAATACACCTAAAGTGTAGCATGCTCATTTATATTGTAAGGTGGCCTGAGGTGAGTGTAGGATTTATGAAATTTGTCATTAAAAGAACTAATCAATTCATTTTCATGCCTTTTAATATCTACAAATTATTGGTACAAGGCTATCGGTTCAACTGTAACTCTAAATCTATTTAAGAATGCTTCCTGAAAATGTTGCCATGAAGTAATTAACCCTACAGGGAGGTGTACAAACCAATAATAAGCCTCATCACCTAGAAAGTAAGGGAACAACCCACATCCCACATCTTAATGTTTAATTCGTAGTCTTCCACAAGCATCCAAGAAAATTTTAATGTGTTCTTAAGTAGTTTGATTGGGATCATTAACTTAGAACTTGGAATAGACTTTATTTACATTCTTTGACATATCATGCTAAGCAAGAAAGTAGATAGGAGAGGGGTTTGAACTAAACTAGGCCATGGGTTGGTGATTTCTTTGAACAAATGTAAAACTTTTGGGTATAGAGTGAGTACGCTTAGGCCTAGGCCAATCATTATCCTTCCTAGGTCTTCTGTATTGATCTAGCTATGAATATTCTTCACTAGTTCAACTAGATCTAGTAATAGCTCTTCTTGATTCTAGTTTATCTTGGTTTAGGTCCTCCTTCTAGTGTCAATTTTTTGATGAATGTTTTTGCACACAACAACTTTGATAAAATACTAAGTATCTTATCTCTCCTAAAAGGAATCAAATCCCAATGAATCAGAAAATGACTACCCCAAGGTCTTTACTAGCCAAGTCTTGGCCTTTAGAAGATAATTCAATTGTTTGATGTTCTTTGTTGTTCAAACAAGGAGCCTTACACAAATCTACACCGGATCAAAGATTTTAGGGTTTATTTTGAAAATAATAAAAATCTAGGTAATACCATAGACCCTAGGTGGTTTTTAGACTTAAGATAAGGCTAGATCTAAATACTAAAAATAAATTTCTTACTCATCAAATAAACAAGATTTTGATGCTTATCCTAAATCTATTATAAAAATAATCACTATTCTAAAAAAAAATCAAAAGATGGGTGAGAAAGAGGTTTAGAATAATGAGCTATGGATATCTAGAATTATAAATTCTTGGTTGAATAGATAGATCCCAAAAGTAACCAATCTCTGCTTAATTATGTAACCCACAAAACTTTATAGATAGTGGAATATTCAAAGGTAAATTTATGATTTTCAAATCATAAAATATTTCATTAAACACCTAGATAATGGCATATGTTAATCAAACTCTTCATAATTGAACTTAATAAAAATGTTCAAACTAACCACACAAAGTAACTTACTATCAACAAGTAACCAAAGGTATGAACATGAGATCCATCAAATATTTAGTAGCATTCTTAATAATTATGAATGCTCTTAACTAAATGAAAAGGAACCATGTAAGCATTTTTTTAAATTAATAACAAATATCAATTAATCTCAATAATTTCCAGAAGTGTAGGAAACCATGAAATGAAATATTTGTATTAATCTCCAAAAATATTGCCAAGTCTCAAAAACTCCTAATCAACTATACAAAGAAGAGCGATTGCCTATTTATAGAGGAGGCAAGAGAACTTAGTATACAATGGATGGTTGGGATTCATCCTTCACCAATGGCCTAGATCTAATTATAATTAAATACTAGAGGCAAGTACATATCAATCATCCATTTCTAATTTCCTTGATCCAATGGTTGCAATTTTTCTTTATCTTTGACTTTTCACAAAAAGACAAAATACACTTTTGGTAGATCCTATTACAAAGACAAAATCATTTTAAAGAGGGAAAAGTAGGCACAAGAGACAAAAATGACATAATCCCCTAGGAGGCAATGTCCAACTTGAAGTCCTTAAACTAGTTCACACTAAACCAAAATGTGAATAGGTGCTTAAGAATTGGGAACATCTTCTTCTATCATCACCTAATCCTTTATTCTTTCTCTTCTCTTGTATTCCATTAATACATTTAGAGTTGGATTTAATGCTTCTGGGAGTGGTTCTCTGGCAAAATTCATCCTAAATTTCTGTGTATCACACATTTTGGAGAGTATATTGAAAGATACTTTTCTCCTATGTGTACCCTTGAAGAAAGTTTTAGGAATACATTTTATCTCCATCATCTCATTCATTCTACTAACATCAAATGAATATGGAGGAATTTGCAATCCCACCTATAAAACTTGTTTTAACTACTCCTTGAATAGTTATAAATTTAATTTTGTAGAACCATCAACATACTACCCTATTCTATCACTTAGCATATAAAAATGTCATTTTGAATATAAAAATTTGTGCTAGGACAAGCCCCAATTCCTTAACACACTTATCCATGGTCTCCCTTCTAAATTTCATTATATCAAACCACATATTGGGGAGATCCAAACTTTCCTTGATAAGAATATTCTCCTTCAGGATAATTTCAAGAGATAATTTACACATCATTTCAATTCTAAGGAATACTTTTGCATGATTCTCCCAATCTTCTTTGCAATCATCAAGAATGGTACTCACTTTTACTTTTAGTTTTCCAAAATCTCCCATGGATTGAATTGCCTCATCTATTTCCTGGCATCCTTGGTCATATATTTCTTCAAACCAGCCCTACGTAGATCTTGCTATGTGTTTCATTTTTCTAATTCATCAACCTCTTGTTGTGACAAGACCATGGGGGAGTAATTCTTCCATATTCCTACTAGAGAGGGATAATAAGATGTTTAACATAAGCCTGAAGCTTAGCAAATTTATCTTTTAGCTCCCTCTTTGTCCTCTCATTTTGGTGCATCCTATCTCCCACAATTGATACATCATTCTGCACATCTTCTACTTCTTGGGCTTTGGCAGACTAACCAAGATTGATAGTAGAAATTTTGTAGTCTTCAGTTAGTAACTCTCTATCATCTTTATCTACAATAGGAGTTGTAATTTGTGCAATCCTAGAACCTAAAGCATCTTTAAAAATTGAAGATAAAATCCTAGGATTCTTCTTATCCCTAGGTTTATCCAATTTATTGATTAGACTTGAAAAATCTAGTGAAGATGGTTTTATTACTAGTTCTCTTTATTAGAGTTTGAATTTCATCCATTGGGGAACCAAAGAATTCTCATCAATTGTTTCCATTGATTGTTGCTAAGGGAGAGAAACTAAAACTACTTTCTCCTCTTGAGATTTATTTTCTTGTTAGTCATCTTGCAGTTGGTATTGTGGACCTTGGTCCCTATTCTGAATAAGATCTTCATGATCTATTTGAATTGACACCTCTTCAATGTGTTCTTCCTCAGGAGGTGTGGATGATAAAATTTCTAGGTGTCTAGCTCCCTCATGAACACTTGATAGTTTCTGCACAACTATTAATTTGTGTGCTTAATTTTGTACCATTTTTTGTGTAGCTGTATTAGGGGCATCATTTTTTTCCTCTCAAGAAATATCTACACTAGTAGTAGCTTATTTCTCCTCCATTTTTTAATTAACCCTATAGATATTATCCAATGAAGAAGGCTCTAATTCTCCCTTGGGTGAGCATGGATGAGTATCTAGGTCATTGTTGGATTGCTCAAGCATAGACTTATCCACATCTGAAAAGAATGATTGAAGGGGAGTATAAATAGGAATTGTAGGTACTGGCTTGGTGTTAGTAGGAGGAAGCTCAATTAAAAGAGGAAGAGATTGAGGAATAGAAGAAACAATAGATGGAGTGAGGATGATGGGAGCAGTAGTAGAGATGACAGGTGTAAGGATTGGAAGGGAAAGTGGTAGTTGTTGCAAAGATGGAGATGGGAGTGGAATAGAATATGGTTGTAATTGGGAGATAGTGGGAGGAAGAGTGGTAGTGTGATGAACTACAAATATAGGAATGTTAGTGTGTATGGAAGGAGAGGGGGAATGAGGTGATGGAATGAAAGGTGGTTGTGGGGAAGAAGGATGAAATGAGGTGGAAGAAGCAAGAATGACCTTAGGAATAGTTATCTTCTTCTTTTTCCTTACTAATTGGGCCTCAAGATCTTTGTTTTTACTCCCCTCTTCTAGATCCTTCTTCCTCTTGTAGACCTTCTATCGTGAGGAGGAAGTTTCTTGCTTCCCCTCATCTTTGATGGTGCAGTAGTAGAGGTCTTCTTTTCTTTTTCTTTACTCTTAGATGGAGGAGTTCTTCTTCTTTTGTGCTCTCCTTGTCTCCCACAACCTCTTTTCCTTTAGCCCTAGAAGCTTCCTCTTCCTAATATAGCTCTCCAACAACAACTTATTTAGCTTCTTTCTTTTTCTTCTTGGGTTTCTCCTAAATGTAATTTAATTCTACCCCTTTCTCAATCAATTAAACAATTTTATAATCCACCCACTTTTTATTATATTTGATGTTATCTTTCATTAGCTACTACAAGGAAGTGACTTCTTCTTCTACCTAGTTGGGTGCATAGATAAGATCATTGAATACTTTGTCATATTCCTCTTATTGTAGGATATTTCCATCATCCAAGACTTGATTTGATACATGTAATATATTGAATAGATTGATATGAAAGGCCAATAATATTGAGTACCTCCTTTTTTTGATTTCATGTTCATCTAGACAATTATCCTAGAAGTATTCTAGATGAGGCATATGATGGTAGTCCTTCCCAACCAACTGCTCCAATTTCTAATTAGGATCAAAATTTGGCCTAGCATTATAGAAATGCATATTATATTTTTGGATTTCTACATCTAAATCTTTGTAGAAGGGAAAGAAGGGCATGCAAGCATACCATATCCCAAAATTAAAGGGAATGGGACCCCTGCCCTATGTTTGTTTGTCAAAAGTTGTTGTGACTCACAAATCTTCCTAGTAAGTTCAAGTAAAATGATTTTATCCATAAGATACTTAGGAAATTTGTAGGTAGGGCCTGTGAATCCTTCTTTTCTAATATATGAAAATGTGGGGAACTAAATGAACCAACTCCCATGCTTCTTCACCAATTTTAATGTTGGAACTGAGAGTCTCTTGTTTAAACCCCCTTCCAATCTTCTAGTGATGTACATTGTGGAGGTAACATTTACTCTCCTCTAATGTTTGAGAGCATTTTCTATTTTCAATTAAAGGTTACAATCATATACTTTGACCTAGTTGAGCCCATTTACAATCTCTCCACTCCTTGCCAACCTAGGGTAATGAAGATTCATTGCAAGCATATAAACTACATAGGAAGTCATGAAGAACTTCCTTGAGAATGCAACTTTGGTTAGTTAAATATGTAAATTATAACTAATGATCTTAGCCTAGTGGATCATCTCTTTTCCTTCCAACAACTCATGTACAAATTTGAACATCCATTCATGGAAGGTGGAGGCAGTTGATAAACCCATTACTCTACTCAACAGGGTTCCTAGGTCATTAATCTCCATTTTGAAATCACTCCTATAGAGTTTCTTTGGTAATTTAGAGCTATTGGTTTTGGGGTCTTCATCTACATGGAGTTTATGATTCTCATGCATTCATCTATCCCTTGGTTAAAGAATGGTTATTTGACATCTTCATACACATCTACCATAACAAAATTGATGGGAATGTCAAAATCTTTTACTAAGGCTCATGTGAAGAGGTCTGCTAATACTACACTATCATCTGCAATTATCCTTCTTAAGCCTAGATGGTAATGTGTGACACATTCCATTATCAATTTAGGACATTGGCTAGAAGTGGGGAATCTAGTTACTTGAGAAATTTCATTCTTGACCATCTTCTTGGCTCTCAATTGGATTTGCTCCATACATCCTTTGATTGAAGTCCTCCAAGTCCACATGTCCTAAGTTAGTATCTAATATCTCATTCAAGATTGAAGTGATTTTGGAGGGTGAAGACACCCCTTTGAACTCAAACTTCATATCTCTTATCCTAGATGTCACCTTGCAAGAAGAGAATCATAATGAACTTTCATAAAAATCTAATGAAAATGCATTTATGTTTAGTTATGAAAAATTGTGGGACTTTGGCATGAAACAAGATGTCAAAATTCATCATGAAGAATCCTTTAATCAATTCATCCTTCATTTGATTCAAAAATTATAATAAAATTCATTAGAATCACCCTTTGAAATTCAAGGAACAAACACTTAAATACAAGAATTATAATCAACATGCGGGATTTTGATCTCATGTAGGATGGAGAGAATTCCCACAATATACACCTGAAGTGTGAAACTCCACAATTTACATTTGTTTAAAGACTATAAGAATTTGTAGGGAAATGGGAATGGAAAGGATGTATAACCTTTGCTTCACAAATATCCCAACATCCATCAGATATTTGCAATCATAGTGCAAGATTTTATGTGGGAACTAGATGTGGGAAAATTTTGCTTCATTTTCTCCTACTATGAACATCAACAACTATTGATTTATATGCATTCTACGAGAGGTTGGAGGACACTGAAAGTTGTGGGAAAAGACCCGGTGATAGGAACTTCCTCATCCTCCATGAAAATCCACAAAAACCAACTCATACATACTTTGTGAGAGAGAAGAGAAGGTGCCGATTTGCAGAGAAAATCCAACAAAAACTTCCACTTCCAACCTAAAACTCCGTAAACATTGCACACACCATATTCAATATGAATTTTTCCAAAAATCAAGTGGGTGGGGGATATGGAGTTTTAGGGCTCACTTTGAACAAGTCATGGAGGTTTCAAACCAAAAGAGATTTTTAGGAATGCTACAACCTTAATGAGTTTTAAATATTCCTATCCTATCTCAAGACTTCATGAAAATGGAAAAAGACCAATTAACATGCATTTGAGAATTTGAGAAGGATACTCGATGATATTTTGGGTTCCATGATCAAAGTCAGATGTCAAGGCAAGTAAAAAATTAGGGCGCTAGTTCTAGATTATAGGTTTGATATGCATATCCCTGATTGTAAAATGTTATCATTCAAGGTTTACTCAGGGTTTGATTTGTTTCAAACAAAATTCACTTAACCCTTGTTTAATTCCAATATTCCAAAATCAAAGACATATGATCACCGAGTGTAATTATCAATATTCCTTCACATTTCAAATGATGCAAAATTGCAGAGAAAAGAATGATCTAGAAAATTGACCTGGTTTACAAGTTATGAGAGTGATTCAAGATCTATCTTAGGTGAACCAAATTTTTTCCTTTAAAAGGTCTCAATGGTGATAGTTGTCACAAGTATGCATTTATGATAATGGTAGTAGGTTCTCTCTAAAACACTCTATAGGAGATATTTAGATTAATGTTCTCAAAATGTAGAGGAATGTAAAATTTTGCAAGAAAAGTGTCGAAATGATAGTGAAAATCAAATTTAAACACTTTGCATATTCTTAATCACCATTAATGTAGGCTAAGTAGGTAGGTGAGAAGTGACGTAACATCTACATCATATCCTCACGAGAGCAAATTTCAAAACCACATAGAAAAAAGGAGACTTTCTAGAGATATGCAAAACTTCATAAAAAGAATGCACCTACTTTACAAGAAAGTGATGACTTGTAGGATATTTTGGGGAAAGGGCATGGATCTAGATGAAGCTTGGGATCCCGCATATATGAAAACAAACCATGGAATTATGCAAACTCAAACAAAGAAGTGCTTAAAAATAATTTGCAAAAAAAGAGGTTCGAAGGGATGAAACAATAGAAAATAGGGAAGATATAGATCCAACTAGAAAGTCTATGAAGGGAAAATATCACAAAGTTTGTGGGGAGAATCAAGGGTCCTATAGGTTTTATAAATTGCACATCCTAAACTTGAGGAAAACTCTGCAACTTAGAATCAAAGACAAATAACTAAAATTTTGGCAAAGACAAAGTTAGGCAAGATTCTCGCAAGGGGCCAAAACATTTTAAAAATAGAATTAAACCATCCAAAGCAATAAAGTAGTCACCAATAAGCCAAAAGATTTGGAAAGATAAGACTCAAATAAAAACAACAAAAAAGGGGGTCCACATTTTGTCATAGCAAAATGGGGCGTGTGTGCAAGGCACAACAATACCATATTATAATAACCTTGAACATTTATCATATCTACAAGCATCTACCTAAAGGAAGAAACCAAAAATCCATTTGAAGAGTAATAAATAAGAATATTGGAGGTGTCTGAAGACACTAAAGAACACTAGAATTAAATAACCTCACTTGAATTAATGAGTGAATAAGAAGGCAAAGATAAATTTCCTTAAGGGGCCCCTTAGTCTATGGGAAACAACCACTTCTCCTAGGACTAACCTATCCACGTGAATTTAAAATTTAAAACATATTACTTATCCCAATGAGCTTTTTATGAACTACCACTCAAATTGGCCTTAATATTTTTCATTATAAAATTCTAATAGAAGGGAGTTAAATCCAAATCCTTTGTGGAAATAGGGTTGTGTTCTACAACCTATAGGCAATCTTCCAAGTTGGTGAAATTGACATAAAATAATCTTGTTCCCAATACTAAATCATAATTAGCCAAAACATTGAAATCTGTATCATCCATGTTTAAAGGCCCAATGGACTTTCATAGTACTATATATTTACTTACTTCATTTAATTATTAAAAAATAATACAATCTTTTGGAATATAGAGAATAACTTTAGTTGAGAATTCTTGGACCATTGTTGAAGGTGAATAGGCTCAGAAAAGATGTGCACCCCTTTCATTGTGGATGAAATGGGTGTACGTTTCAATGTTAATCACCATAGATAGTATGTAGGTGGAAGTTTGGTGTACCATTTCAAATGAAATGTAGGTTGTATTAATATTAAAAAAAACATAAATGGTACCTTTAAGTCCTTAAAACACAAAATTTATATCCCTTGTTTACCTTAGATTTAAGCTTAATCCATATGAAATTTCAAATTAGATAGAATAATTTTTAATTTATATCTAACATTATTAATCTAATAATTTTAGGGAACAATATCTATTAGTTGGACACCTTATGTAGGCAAGTTCATTGTGTCCATGTGGAGCCATGTCAAACAACCAATTTTTATAGACTAATAACATGTGCCAAAGCTACAATTTTTATTTCAAATAGAACTATTTATAAAAACCTTTAGGATATTTTAACTATTAAAAAAAAACTCATTACATCATTCATGCATTAATTAATTTTTTGTGCTTCAATGGAGCATAATATAATTTATTATTTTATATAAAAATACTTTTATTTAAAATTGACATCTATTTTTAAATGTGCTACAATAATCTAAATAAAAAATCCTTTTGTGAGAGCACCATATAAAATAAGTTTCTATAGTTTAAACACCTATAAAAATGTGTTGGAGTCCCTTTGTTCCTTATTTCACTATCTAGGGTTGATTAACATTAGATGGTCAAGTATTGGATGTACTAATGAGTTTGATATATTAGACTTCAATGTATATTATCTTTTTTCTAACCATCACTCAAGGAGCAAAACATAATGGGTAGTGATTCCTCTTCTTTTATTTATATTGTGTTTAACCAATTTCTTCTTTTTTTTTGTGTAGATAGGGATGGGTACAGCTCTTGGAACATTATGTGGACAAGCTTATGGTGCACAGAGACAAGAGATACTTGGAATTTACATGCAGCGCTCTTGGATTGTTCTCTCTGGTTGCTCAATGGCTCTTACATCCTTCTATTTTTTTACCACACCTATCTTAAAGCTCCTTGGCCAACCTAATGATATTGCAGAGTTATCAGGAAGAGTATCTCTATGGTGTATTCCTATGCTCTTTTCTTTCATGTTCTATTATACTCTTATCAGATTTTTGCAGTCACAATCCAAGAATTTCATAACTGCATGGTCATCAACACTTGGGGCTATATTTAACATTTTGTTATGTTGGCTCTTTGTGTCCAAATGGAGTATGGGTCTTGAGGGTGCTCTTATTTCCTTAAATGTGGCATGGTGGACACCTGTGATTGTTCAATATGTGTATGTTACATGTGGGTGGTGTCCAGATGCATGGACTGGATATTCAATGGAGGCATTTTCAGATATTTGGCCCTTTTTCAAGCTATCTATGGCCTCTGGTGTCATGATATGGTTAGTTTCTAGTTTTTCTTAATTTCCCAAAATAGAATGTTTCCAACCATTAAAAAAAATGAATTCTCACTAATTTCTTTTGTAGATTATTTCCTCTACAGGTTGGAGTATTGGTACTACAGGGTATTGGTTCTACTCACAGGAAACATAAAAGATGTAGAAGTTGCAGTTGACTCACTTTCTATTTGGTAAGAGCTAATCTTAATTAAGTGTAGAAACTTAATTATCCACATACATATGTACATGTTTTTAGTGTTTTATTTAAAGTCTCTAGATACAACCTATATATTCTACCAATGGTAAAGAGGAAACATTGATTATTAGTCTATTTATCTTTTTGAATCATCTCTGTGTTTTAATTTTCAAACAAGGAGAGCTTATCAATTTAAATGTTAGTTATTTAAAAAAACTAAAAAAGAAGGAATCTAACATATATGAAATCAAGGTTTAGGACCACACTACTTGATGCAAATATGAATTTCAAAACTTTTATGCCCTATTATATTTTAGAAAAAAAAACTATATTTATTATTATGAATTATATAAACCTAATACATATACTATAAATCATGTGTTTCTTTTATGCATGGAATTTTTCACTTGAGAGTAGATGTTGTTTTGTGTTGATAATATTCAATTCAATCTCCCATTAATCATATCCTTTTAGGAGCTAATAGGGCCCTCAATAAGATACTTTGTTGTGTTCTTTAATGTGAAAACACTGTTGAATACACCAGACAACTAAGAGGGGGGGTGAATCAGTTGTCACAAAAACTTAGCTTCATATGAATATCAAACCATCAACAACTTAATTACTGATAATCAGATTTAACCATGAAAGCATGAAATAATAGACTTAATCACAATTTCACATCCAACTGAGTAGACACCAGATTTTCATGTGGAAAACCCTAAAAGGGAAAAACCATGGTGGGTGTTAGCCCACAGAAATATATGAGTTATAACAATATTGAAAAACAGAGGCTCACTACCCAAATTGCTCACTGCAAAGATGGTGCAGTCACAGTAGGAGGGTTCACAGAATGAACTATTTAGACCGTGTAGCAAGAGAAAACACAACAGAAACAACTCAAAGATCTGAAGCAAATGCAGATTCAGTCATCTAGAATAACATAAGATTCAAATACAAATCGGTAGGCAATATGCAAGCTTACAATTGGGCTCAAAGGCCTGATTACAGAATATCATAATATGCACAAGATATGGCTTTGAAGCTCCTTCACACAAAATCTAAATATCAACTATCACTATTATCATGAGCTATGCTAACTACTTTCCTAGAGATCTATTACATCCTTATATATCATCTCCAGTACAAAAGATTCCTCTGCGTCAGCCCAGGAAGATCACAAACTCCAATGAAGAGTTGTAACGTGTGTACACGGGTAGGTCAGACCTAAATGAGTAGAAATACTCCGCAAATGAATGGAATGATGTACAGATCTCAAGGAAGGTCAACCATGAACCAAAGATTATTAAATGATGTGTCATTAAGCTTCGAAGGTTGTGAAATGCTCTGCAAGTCTTCTCCTTTAGCTGATTGTCAGAGGTTGTCAGGATGCTCTATTTTGAGAAAATGGTCGATCTTCTGACAGTGATATCTTTCTGATACCTTAACCAATTGCTCTAAATTCTGGATATGATGTAGATGAACATGTCTAGATGCTAAGTCCAGCTTCACAAGATGTGAAATGCAACTACGGTAGAATGTGGACCAAAATACAGAAACTGCTTCTGACTGAACTACCTGAACTGAACTGAAAATGAAAGGAAAAAAATTGAACTACAAATAAATTGAAATGCAAATATTTTTGGTTGATGCAAGATTGCTCTTGAACTAGGGATGCTCCTGCATCAGACATCTGGGGTTATTGAAAAAGTGAGTCCCTCACTTTGTTGGGGCTAGAGGAAAACCAAGGTGGTCTACCTCATCCTGAGAAACCCATGATGATCTTCTTTCAGTCTGCCTTTCCACTTCACAAGGTATTCATTATATTGTCTTCCTCTGGTGCTACGTCCAACTTTGTTGTCCAAAATGTCTTTAATATGCTCTGATGCTTGTTGTGGTAACTACTTCTTCAAGTCTTCTTCCATGGTGTCACTAAACTCTACTTCATGGTACTGATATAGGTCTGCAATGTTGAAAATAGGTGATATACCCAATGTCTTTGGTAGCTCTGCTTCATATGCATTTCCTGAATCAAACTTTTTGAGTATCCTACAAGGTCCAAACTTCTTCATCTTCAGCTTGTTATATGTCCCAACTGGAAATCTTTCCTTTCTCATGTATACCATCACTTCATCTCCAACTGCAAATTCATTACATCTTCTCTTCTTATCTGTGTTCTCCTTATATTTTCTATTCATATCCTCCAAATGCTTCTTTACCTGATTATGCACTATCTCCATATGTCCTACAAATTCTTTTGCTTCTGTACTTCTCTTTTCTGTCATACTAATATCTCTCAATTCTGCAACTCCTCTAGGGTTGACTCCAGTAACAATCTCAAAAGATGTTCTTCTAGTACTCCTATTCACTAAATTATTATATGCAAACTCTGCTTGTAAAAGAATCAAATCCCAACTCCATGTCTTCTCTCCAACCAAACATCTCAACAAATTGCCCAAACTCCTATTCACTACCTCGGTTTGTCCATCAGTCTGTGGATGAAATATTGAACTGAACTTCAAATCTATCTTCATCTTCTTCCAAATCATCTTCCAAAAGTATCCAACAAACTTTTTATCTCTGTCTGAAACTATGCTCTTAGGTAATCCATGCAATCTCACAATCTCCTTGAAAAATAGGTCAGCTACATGCACTGCATCAGTTGTCTTCTTACAAGGTATGAAATGAGACATCTTTGAAAATCTGTCTACCACTACAAATATAGAATCATGTCCTCTTTGTCTCTTCAGCAATCCCATCACAAAATCCATACTTATGTCTTCCCAAGGTCTCTCCTGCACTATCAAAGGTTTGTACAATCCAGTATTCTGACTACTCCCTTTTGCAACTTGACAAATTCTACAACTCTGCAGAAACTTCCTAACATCCTTATGCATCTGAGGCCAAAAGTAGTTTTCACTCACCAAAGCCATTGTTTTATCAATAACAAAATGTCATGCCAATCCACCACTATGTTTTTCCTTGATCAAATTATCTCTCATTGAACTTCTAGGTATGTATAACTGATTTCCTTTGAACAACATATCTTCTTGAATGAAATAGTCCAACCATTTACTCCTATTTGTCACAACAGGTTCCTTACATGCTTTCCAAGGTTCTACAAAATTAGTGTCTTCCTCATACAGATTCTTCAATTCATCAAATCCTATCACTTAACCTCTCATCTCTGTTAACAAGTTCCTTCTCCTACTCAATGCATCTGCAACATTGTTTGATTTTCCACTCCTATGCTTTAGTACAAAGGTATAACTCTACATGAACTCTACCCATGTCATGTGTCTCTGATTCAACTTACCTTGACTGTTCAAATATTGCAAAGCTTGATGATCTGTATACAACACAAACTCCTTAGGTAGAAAATAATGTCTCCACTTCTTGAAGGCTTGAATTATGGCATAGAAATCTTGATCATAAACTGAATATCTTCTCCTTGCATCATTCAACTTCTCACCAAAATATGCTACAGGTCTACCTTCTTGACTTAGTACTGCTCCAATTGCATTTCCACTTGCATCATAATCAACTTGAAATACCTTACTGAAATCTGGTAATTCCAAAACAGGTTGCTCTATCACCTTCTGCTTCAATACTTCAAAACTTTTATCTGCTCCTGATGTCCATTTAAAGTCTTTTCAGTCACCTCTCATTGTCTTTGTCATAGGGTTACAAACTAAACTAAAATTTCTAATGAACTTCTAGTAGAAACTAGCCAATCCATGAAATGATCTAACCTCTCCAATGCTCTCTAGTGTAGGCCATTCAACAATTTCTCTAACTTTCTTAGGATCCATCTTCAATCTTTTCGCAGAAATCACAAATCCAAAATATACCAACTCTTCCTTCATAAAACTACACTTCTTGATGTTTATCAGTAAATTCTCTTCTCTCAACCTTTGCAAAACTTGTCTCAGGTGCTGCAAATGTTCCTCCCTTGTCTTACTAAAAATCAAAATGTCATCCAAATATACAATAACAAACTTACCCAAGAATTTTTTCAAGACTTCATTCATCAACCTCATGAAAGTACTAGGTGCATTTGTTAGTCCAAAAGGCATCACTAACCACACATACAATCCTTCATTTGTCTTAAAAGCAGTCTTCCATTCATCTCCTTCTCTGATTCTGATATGATGGTATCCACTCTTCAAATCTATCTTTGTAAAATATTTTTCTCCACTCAAACAATCCATAATATCATCCATCCTAGGTAAAGGAAATCTATACTTAACTGTGATCTTGTTTATTGCTCAAGAGTCTATACACATTCTCCATTCTCCATCCTTATTAGGTGCTAACACTGCAAGTATTGCACAAGTAATCAAACTTTCTCTGATCAAACCTTTCCTCAACAATTCTTGTATCTACCTATTCAGTTCTTCATTCTCTGCTGGTGTCACTCTATGTGCTTCTTTGCTAGGCAAACTAGTTCCAGGTATAAGATCCATGTGATGACTGATACTCCTTATAGGTGGCAATCCTTCAGGTACATTATCTAATATGATGTCTTCATACTCTGTTAGTAACTCTATTATTTCCTCTAGTTGTGTAAAGGGTAAAATTTGGATGTTAGGTTTTTGATAGTTTTGGTGTATATCCTCCTTTCACCCTTACATTCAAGGACCTAGGGTCAAGTTGCAATGTACTATCATACCCTAGGTCACTATTGAGATGTGGGAAACTTGGATTTTTATGATTAGATTGACAATTTCCTTCTCTTATGCTCAATTATACCTTAAAACCCTAATTATGCAAATACGGCAGTAAACAGATGGATTACAGAAAATGTTGCTACAGACAGATGTAAAATATTAAATAATTGTGCACCTGTTTTCGAGGTTCTGAGGCAGAAAATTCAGGGACTAAAGAACGGGCACCCAAGTCCAAGGCCCTACTTTTTGTCGAGATCTAGAAACAAGCTCTGCAACCTGTATTTGTTGTACCAGAGGTTTTCCCGTTGCAGAACTTTGAGGACTAATGAGCAAGCACCCAAGTCTGGGTGGCTGTTTCTTTCACTGATCTACAATCCTGACACTCTGTTGTACCCTCCTACAACTTCACTTTATCTACAACTCCAACCTGTAACCTGTAATCATGAAAACTTTGGGAAGGGGTTGTGGTGTTTAGAGGCTTGCCTCAATCAAGCCCCAAAGAGACATTCAAGCCTTTCGAACACCGTTGTCAGATAGAGAGTGCGTGCCTAGGGAGGTAGAGGCAAAAACCAAATGATAAATGCTCAATAATCACAATAGATATCACCTTGTAGTGAAGATCTCATGGGAGGAAGAAGTTCTTCATTTCATGAGGAGATGGATGCTCAAATATGCAAACAAAAACACATAGACAACACAAATCTGCTCTTACAACACAATGAAAACCTTGAATCACCTTTAGGATGCATAAAGTTCACAATAGACATCTAGTTTACAAATGAATGCCTAAACATGCTTTTATATGCAACTACAAACATTCCCACAAAGATTTCATAAATTCAAACTTATTGTGTCGGCCTAGGGACCAAATAACGGTCATAAACTGACACTAGAAATTTGGGCCTGACCCAAAATAGGGTAGGACTATGGTGCGGGCACCCAAGTCCTCCCCCCCTATTTTGGGTTGGGTTAGGTTCAAGGGGTCCCCCTAGGCCCCATTTGTCATGAAACCTAGGGTTCATTCCATCAGGATGTCAGATTATGATGTAATATGTCCTAAATGCAGTTAAGAGACCCGGGAGCTAAACCTTTTGAGGGAAAAGTCCCCAAGGGGACATTTTCTGACATTACATTTAGTCCCCCACTTTAATGTATGTATAAACGCGAGGCCAATACATGCATTAAAGTATGATCAACAAACATAGCAAACATGCCAAGCATGGAGAAGACACGCCAAGCACATTGAAGACAATGACAGGCACACAAAACATGGAGAAGACAATTACAGTCATGCAAAACACGAAGAATACATTGAATGCATGGAAGACACATTAATGCATAGAAGACAAGAATGATCTCTTTTCTTTTCTTTTTCTCATATATATGAAATGTAGATGCAAGTACAGGAAAGTACACAAACCTCCCATAATATAGGATGCACTCATTCGCGTAGGTCTTTAAACTGTATATGGGGCAACACACATGCAAGACACACAAAACCTCCCAAAATGTAGGATGTACTCATCGCACAGGTCTTTAAACTACATATGGGGCAACAAACATGCCACACAAAGCAAGCATGCCAACACACACACTTTGAAGACATAGAGAAAACACGGCAGACAAGCAATGGAGTGTCCCTATTTCTAGGTTCAGCACCATCTCAGGCACATTACAGGCACACATCGACGATTGGGCTTTGCCACAACAATCACCGAAGACATGCTTAAGGGTTGAGTTAGTCACAGAACCGCTCCCCGCCTCTGCAAAGGACTTTTGAAAATGATAGGATGATGTAATATGCACATGAGAAGTACATCATCCCCGCCTTCGTAGAGGGCTTAAGATAAAAAGGATATGAGCATGATATCCTACATCCGCAGAGGGCTTATATGATTGATTGATTGCAAACAAACTCAGGATGCAGGATGCACTCACCGCGTAGGTCTTTAAACTACACCTGAGGATAAACACATCGCTAATGTCTACAATAGATAGCTTACCTTATATATGCCCCCACATTAAGGTGGTTGATATCATGCATCGATATCAAGCACATTAAGGTAGGAAGAAAACACACAAGGGAATATAGACTTTCGCAAAACCCATGCCCCCTGGAGATGACATGTACTTTACAATCGCCAAATGTTCACACAAACACATCCCTACAAGAAACATGTTAGTGTCCATAATCATGATAAACAACAACATCAATGCATATGAAATCTGAGGTATGCAAGATTCAAGATAGACAAAGTGCACAGAGTAGCAGTATTGTTATGATTTGTATATGAGATATAACACCATCAAAATCACTACGTGGAAAGCATGAGTGCTTCCACTAGCCAAGCATCAGATAAGATATACAACCTCGTCGTCATATTAGGAACTAAGTCCATTTTTTTATTGCACTCGAAATGGATGCTAGGTCCGCATCAGTATAAATGTTTTTCGTCATCCGCTCGCTAGATGGAAACACTAGAGGAAGGGAAACAATAAATAAGAGAGGAGAAACAAGTGTCTTAGGGACAATCATGTAGGAGGGTGCCCCCAGTGTCACTAACCACGATGCTATGTCCACAAGACACAACACACACAATAATGAAATTAGAGAGAGAGGCAATGTAGAAGAATGACGATACAAATAGGTCACAACAGAGGTAGTCTCTTGGTATCCCAGACCTTACAAGAGAATCAGGGGTCATCCCAGGAGGCCTAAACAACACATAACACATCACGGGGGAAGCACATCATGAGAGAGATAAAGGGTTAGAGATACTTACTTGGATGGTCCTCCGGGCTAAGTCTCATCATCAAATAAATCATCAAGGTGGTCGTCATCTTCCCAAATTTGTATGCTAGAAAGGGGTATAGGTTGTCCTATTTATCTGTCTAATGTATTTTGTGTTGGCAAGAGACACTGTGTGGCTTCTTGATTTTTTTCATTGATGGTAACAAAGTCCATCCCACACATCCGCAGCACATGGTATGTCTATACTGGAAGTCAGATTGAAGAGTATTTTGGTCTGGTGAGTAAGAACAGAGCATGCAGCAAGGTCCGACAATCAGGTCTGGATTTCCTAGAAGATGTATCTTAGCAAAGTGTGGACTTGGGGAAGACAAGAGGAGTACCATTACTACTACATTCCAGAGATTGAGCCTCCGGTGTTGAAAGAATGAAAAGATATGAACATCTAAGTGTTGGGTTCCTAACAGGTAGTGTAGACTAAGGAAGAACTAACCGGCAGAGCATCAAACCTTAACCCAGATGAGAAATTGATGGTGATCAAGCTACTTGAGGGATCATTCATGGTTGGCTGACATGATTGATGAATTCTATTACTATCTCTTTGATACGCATCACTTAGTAAGCATGGATTCAGCCGACAGACTAGAGTTTGGGAAAATCTTGAGTATTCCAGATGCCGACTAGAAAGATGTTGAAATCCTTGGTGCAGATATATATACCAGATGGATTTTGATGCGAAGATGTGTGGATTGTGATATAGTGTGAGAGCAAAGGTAGAGATAAGTGTGGAAGTGGCAATACAAGTCCGGTATGTGATAGAACAGCAGCACCAAAACAGAGGAAGAATGAAGTGCAGTAGATCAGTATATTGAGCCTACCCGGAACTGAACCTTAGCATATGTGGATGCTTCTCATCAGTTCAAATACCTAGTTACTTTCTATAAACTATTGTAGGTAGTGAGCCTCTTGTGAGCAGTGTGCTCGGGTAGTGAACCCTAATTGGCAAGTGCCATTTTGTACTTCTTATTCTTTTAACAGAGAATACAATCTTGGGTTAGTCACCTCGTGGTTTTTCCCTTGACAGGGTTTTCCACGTAAAAATCCTTGTGTTATGTGTGTTGATTTCATTTCTGCTCTCATGTTCATTTATGCTTATATGTTTTGATACTGCACTATTGTTAAAGAAGAAAAGAAAGTTAAGAAATTTAAGATAACTGATTCACCCCCCTCTCAGTTATCTACCTTGTTTCCAACAATTGGTATCAAGGCTAAGTTCCTCCAAACAGAGCCTAACAGCTTGAGGAAGATTTGGGAATCTCAATGGATATGTATGGTATGAGGGAACAACTTCAGTCTACCCTAGATGATCTTGAGCAATCTCACTCTGAAGTCAATAACCTGAGGGAAAGACTCAAATAAGCTGATGACTTCATAAATGAACTAAAAGAAAAACTGAGTATCTCTGTGAAAAAGAGAAAGGAACTTCTTCAACAATTAGCAAGTCACAGTGAAGCCAATGATACTAATGAAGATCTGAATGAGAAAAACAAGTTATGTGAGAAGCTATCAAAAGAGGTCATTATGGTAAGACATGATATGGAATCAGGGGTTATGAAATTCACCCAAGAAATTGAAGAGAAAAGAAAAATTGAAGATAATCTAAAACAATCTCTCAAGGAAAAGTCAGAAGGCTGCCACAAAACAGATAGAATAATCAGGCATCTGGAATCTGATCTTGAAGAAGCTAGAGATAATGAAGAACAACTTGAAAATCAGATAGACACTCTTAAAAGGGATCTTCAAAAAACAAATGAATACAAAGAAAAATTCAAGATAAGCTCTGCTCAACTTGAAGTTCTTTTTGAAAGCCAAAAGAGGGTAGATGGCAAGCATGGCTTGGGATATGAGAAAGGTGAAAGCTCCAAATCCGGTCAGAAGAACTCTGGATCAGGAAATCCAAGGTACAGGCCTAGAAGACCTCCGGTAAGACAACCAAATGCTCAAAGATATCCATCCTTCAATGGATACTGCTACAATTGCAATAACTTCAGTCATAAAGCAAATCAGTGCAAAAGAAGAATGGATCAGACTAATTCATCCTTCTCTGGACAGTGTTTTAACTGCAAAAGGTATGGTCACAAATATCATGAATGTAGAAATATGCAAATAAACAATTCATTCAATAGTAGATGCGTTGCATGCAATAGAATGGGACATATGGCTAATCAATGCAGATCAAGAGGATATCAGTCAAATATGCAAAGAAATATAGCTTGCTACAATTGCAATAGATCTGATCATATTACCAAATTCTGCAGAAGTAAGAGTTAGGATAAAAGGGGTCCGGTGCATCATAATCAAAATCAAGACAAAGGAAAAGGAAAAGTGAATGCAGATGAAGTTCAAAGGGAGATGAACAAGATTTGGGTGAAGAGAAGTACATAAAATGTTGGGGATGGATCCACACCAGAATCTGGTGTTGATATTCCTTCAAGAAACTAAATAGATGAGTTCTAGCTCAGGGGGAGTCACAAAGGAAAACAATTTCCCCCGGCCAGTCAATTGGTGCCTAAAATTGGCACATGGAGTATTGCAGATTGAAGAGTTCTCAAAGAGATATCTAAATAATCCTTGGTAAAAATATAAAAGATTCGCAAGGAGTTTTGAAGAGGTCAATCATCCAAGATTGATCCAGTTTAACAGTCATCCGGTAAAAGTAGGATTTTCATAGTTAGATCTGATATGATTCAAAATTGAAATATCTTGATCAACGGATAAATGGAATGATTGGAGAAAGGGAGATAGATTGTCAATTATCACCAAGAATAATTCTAAGTGCATCTAAATGATTTGGAAGGATCTCTCTCAGAACAAGGTAAGAACAAGGGAACCGAAATGACTTAAAGTGTGCATTTATTGCAATATGAATTTAGGGTTTGCACAGAAATATAAGGGTTCTTTTTGTTCATCATTTGCACATTTGCATTCGAGAAGAAGAAAGAAATATCTCTGCAACAAGATTGCTTCAACCCTCTCAAAGATCAACCACATAATTTGATTCAACCAGCGATCTTTTCAGCTCATATCGTGAACCCTAGAAATGTAAAAAGGTATTTCCGCTCTTGAATATCTCTTTGAATCTTTTGGATGATGGCTACTCCAAATGTTGTTAAGATCACTAATAGGCCGTGCCCTAAGTTCAAGAAACATCCTTACAAATCCCTAGAAGTTGATCCCTTAGGCGCATTCTCAAGCATTCCGCATGGGGTTCTGCACATAGAAGATGTTAAGGTATACATTCACACCAACATTGAGGAATTTGGGGAATCCAAGCTGATGGATATCTATGACAAGCAATTAATAGATGAAACATTTGAACTTAAACCTCAATACAAGGCCATCTAGGATAAGCATTTTGGACATTGCATCCACTTCCCCTATTTTGCAGAAGATGAATGGGTCCGGTATGTTCTCAATAGAATACATGATAACTTCATGTGGTTGTTGAAGCCCTTCAAAATAGCAAAGGATGCAATTAGGGCAGTAACTGGCTTGCACTCATCTGGTGGGTTGCATGCTCTCAAATCAATCAAGAACCAAACTGTAAGTGAGGCTACCGGATCAAAATTTGACAAAAGAGCAATGACAATAGAGGATATCACAGATCCAGATATCAAATTTGCTTCTATGATAATTGGTTATAAAATATATCACTCCATCAGGGAGAATTATGTATCCAGAACAACAATATACACTGCTTATCATATGCTAAGGGAAAATGCTGATTATGATCTTTGTGAGCTTCCCATGAACTAATTGTTAAAGAATTTGCAGAAAATAAAGAAGGATAAGAAGAATTCACTTAAGTACGGTGGCTTGATACTATGTCTATTCTTTTACTATATGAATGAGCTACCTGGATCTAGTGGTTGGGTATGGCAAAATGACAGATCGGTTGCCATACAAATCAGAGATTATATGTATGGGCTTGGTGATGCCAAGGCTCAAAGTACAACACTCTGGGGATACTTCAAAAACTTCCAAAGTATGATGCAGGCCAGAGAAAGAATTCCACAAACATTAGTTGAAAAATACAAAGATACAGTGTGTTTCATGGTAGACACTGATTAATGCCTAATGGAGGCAGTGGAGCCTAGGACAGTCTGGATTATGCCAATGGGCTATGAGGTAGATGAGAAGATCTTGGAGCTACATATCCAACACCTACTAAGTCAGCCTAAGGACCCTGAGGCAGAAAAGTTTGGAACCTTTCAAGAATTGAGTGTGAAAATTCATGTTGAAGAAAGACAACCAGAGATGAAGAGAAAAGTGAGAAGGGAAGTAGAGGAAGTTGCCAAAAGATATGGCATCTCAAAAGAGGTAGTTGATGCTAACAGAGAGAAAATAGAAAGAGCAGAGAAAGAGAGACAAGAAGTAGAAAAAGAAAGTGATCCGGTGCAAGCCCCCTCCCGAACCAGATCCTCCAAGAGCTCCGTACCTGCCACCTCTAAGAGCCAAAAAGCCTCAAAACTGGAAGCCAAGACATCCGGAAAGGGAGAGAAGAGAACAAAGACAAATGCCACAAGGTCTTACATAAGTCAAAAGGATGATGAAGAGATAGAGACGGATGAGGAAGTTAAGAAAATAAGGAAGAAGAAGAAAACATTTGTGGAATCCTCTACTGGCAAAAACAAAGAAGAAGCAGAAGAATTTGTTGAAAGGCCTACTCTCTCCATTGATGATATCATCAAGGTAGTTACAGTGGATGGAATCTACAACCAATGACAGAATTCTATGATGAGTATAGTGACACAGACAAAAGGATCTTGGAAGAAGCTACAGTTAAGTACCTAAACATTTGCAATAAAGTATTCATTGAAATCATCTCTCTAATTCCCAAAATTTTAAAGAAGGTACTTGAACTCAGAAAAGACAATGCCAAGGGAAAGGATTTAGAGATCCGAGAACAGATAGCTATTCAGCTCTATCCTTCCATTACTCCAAAACAAATGAACATGATCTTCAAGGACTACAAGGATGAGTTCTGGAGCAAAGCTAGAATGAACAAACTTATGCTTGGAGAGACAGATCAGGTAGCAAAAGAGACAAAAGTCATCCTTCGGAATGCCTACAAGAGATTCAATCTTCCTATTATAGAGCACATAGATGATGAACCTTATGCCATGGATGACGAAGGACTAAGTCCATCAAAAGAAGAATCTATTGAGAAAATTACTGAAGAGCCAAAGGAGATAGGTGAGGAGAGGACTAAGGACCTGGATTCCTCTATTCTGAAAGAGAAAGTCCATGAAGAAGTAAATATCTCTCTTCTAGATCCCCCTGCAGACTCCGAAACTGAAGTAGAAGCAAGAAAAGAGGAGAAAGTAAGTCAAGAAGAGGAGAAAAAGGGAAGAGAAGAAGAACAATCAGAGAAGATCTCTGATGATAGCTCTAAGGTTGCAAAAGGAAAGAAGTCTCCGACAAGAGACACTGCAGAAGCAGTGAAGAATTTCTTGACCAAGGAATTGATGGAGATAGATGAACCGGAACTGTTCCAAGTACCACTCAATTTTGACTCCCTCTCTCTGGTCCAGAAAATGAAGGTAGCATCTTTTGCTCAAGCTAAGGCAAAAGAAAAGCTTCTAAAGTCTCACATGGAAGACTGTGAATTGATAGAGATTGCATCTGGTGTGCTTGAGAAAATCATGCCATCCTTCCAAAAGGACCTTGTGGCCTCTTCATCCGGTAATCTGAAATCTCTTGTTAATTCTGTTAGCACACATTTTGATTCTTTGGAGAAATCAATAGAAGAGAAAGTTCGGAAAGAGTTTTTGGGTAAGAGATTCTCTGAAGTACAAGGACTCATAGCAAATGATAGGAGAAATCTGAATATTGGGATAAAGAGCCTAGAAAATGCGCTCAAAGATGGCAGAGATTTATACAAATTTTGTTTATCTTGGTCCACAGTGACAGTAGACATTGCAAAGAAGGTGGAAGAACAAGAGGGTAAACAATCAAGTTTATCTCAAAGTTTTGATCCTCTCACCTCATCCATAATGAATCAAGAGTGCCAGGCTATTTCCACTATAAATGAGATAAAGAGGCTTGAGAAGGAGAAGAAGAATAGAATAAGCAGAATGAGTGAACTAAGAGGGATAATTATCCCTTAGTTAGAGGCAATGCATGAGGCCATAACTAATGCTCAGACCATAGCCCAGACCAGTGATTCTATAGACCTAAAGAGGATAGAATCTTTTGCATGTTTATTAAGTGGTCACATCTCAATTTTGGACAGGATGAAGCAGAGTTGGGCAACAGAATTTGTCCAATTGAAAACCACTTTTGTGGATATACTTAAGCATATGTAAGTATAACATGTATATACTTATGCGGTTATGTATAGGTTGATTTTTGCAAATTTTGGTGTGCGGATTTCACCCTTTGCCATTGATGTCAAAGGGGGAGTGAGGAGTAGTGAAAAATGTGGAATCCAGCTAAGGGGGAGCTCCGGTAAAAGTGTACATAAGGCAGAGCATCAGCCAAGGGGGAATTTGCTATGACACTTAGTCATTTTTCACTAAGTGTTGCCATCAATGCCAAAGGAGGAGATTGTTGGCAAGAGACACTGTGTGGCTTCTTGATTGTTGTCATTGATGGCAACAAAGTCCATCCCACACATCCGCAACACATGGTATGTCTATACCGAAAGTCAGATTGAAGAGTATTTTGGTCCAGTGAGCAAGAATAGAGCATGCAGTAAGGTCTGACAATCAAGTCCAGATTTCCCAGAGGATGTATCTCAACAAAGTGTGGACTTGGGGAAGACAAGAGGAGTACCATTACTGCTACATTCTAGAGATTGAGCCTCCAGTGTTGAAAGAATGAAAAGATATGAGCATCTAAGTGTTGGGTTCCTGACAGGCAGTGTAGACTAAGGAAGAACTAACCGACAGAGCATCAGACCTTAACCCAGATGAGAAATTGATGGTGATCAAGCTACTTGAGGGATCATTCGTGGTTGGTTGACATGATTGATGACTTCTAAAGTTATCTCTTTGATACACATCACTTAGTAAGAATGGATTCAGCAGAGAGACCAGAGTTTGGGAAAATCTTGAGTATTTCGAATGTCGACTAGAAAGATGTTGGAATCCTTGGTGCAGATGTATATACCAGATGGATTTTGATGTGAAGGTGTGTGGATTGTGATATAGTGTGTGAGTAAAGGCAGAGATAAGTGTGGAAGTGGCAATACAGGTCCGGTATGTGACAGAACAACAACACCAAAACAGAGGAAGAATGAAGTGTAGTAGATCAGTATATTAAGCCTAACCGAAACTAAACCTTAGCATATGTGGATGCTTCTCATTAGTTCAAATACCTGGTTACTTTCTATAAACTATTGTAGGCAGTGAGCCCTAATTGGCAAGTGTCATTTTGTACTTCTTATTCTTTTAACAGAGAATACAATCTTGGGTTAGTCACCCCATGGTTTTTCCCTTAACAGGGTTTTCCACGTAAAAATCCTTGTGTTATGTGTGTTGATTTCATTTCTGCTCTCATGTTCATTTATGCTTATATGTTTTGATACTACACTATTGTTAAAGAAAAAAAGAAAGTTAAGAAATTTAAGATAACTGATTCACCCCCCCTCTCAGTTATCTGCCTTGTTTCCAACATTTTGATCACATCTTGATCCCTAAGGGGATAATGAAGGGTGGACCTCAACATGAATATCATCTCTTAGTGGATTAGGTGGGTCATGAAATTGTTCCTTATCCACATCAATCATTTGGAATAGGTCAAGATAATCAAAACAATCTTGTGTTGTCATGATGTCATCCGTTAATGCTTCATTTTGGTTAGGAGGATTATTTGAATTACTAGAGCTATCCCTAGTCTTCTCATGTGAGTTATCTGAATGCTTAGATGTAGGTGAAGTAGGGTGGCTTGTGAATTCATCATCATTCTCATAGTCATTGTCAATATCATCTCCATATGTTTTAGCTATCAATTCCAAACTATTAAGAGAATTGTCATGCTCTTCCTTCAAAGTGTGTTTTATCAATTCTTCTACTACCCAAGGGTATGTATTGATAAGAGATATGAACTTGTTAAGATCAGATACATAGTCAAGGATTTTGAAGGAAGAGGACACAATTATATCCTTGTTGTACATAGCTTGTATATAGGTAATGACATGAGGATGCATGCTAAGAAATTTGTAGAGATTTTCAAATTTTGTGATATATGCATGTAAAGATTCCAAAGAACATTGATAAGACAAGTCCATGAGTGCCAAATCCGATTTTAAAAGTTTTTCCAAAAGTTATGCACAAGTCAAGTGCAAAACTATATGCAAAAATGACTTAAAATGCTTGATTTTTTTTTAAAACTTTTTCAATGCCAATTAATGAAATAAAAGGTGTTAGAAGGATTTTGATTAGGGGCAGAAAATTATATGTCTGATATTAGTCCAATATAGCAATAAGATCCTTCACAACACACTCTTGATGCAAATATAGGATTATGATAGACCAAACCCTAGTGAAAATACACTAAAATAAACGGTTTTTCACCAAATCTCACTGAAAAAGAGCATGACAAAGGGTGTTGTGAGGAAAATGATGATGGAAATAAAATTATATCAGTAATAAAAGCCTCTTAATGCCAAAATATCCATAACAACACACTTTAAGTGCCACTCAAGGTCAATCCTAGTGAAAATGTAGCAAAATAGGCAAATTTTCACGGTTTTTCAATTTCAAGACCTAGAAAAAGGGGTGTTGTAAATTATTTTAGGAGATGAAATAATTAATATTGATGATATCAGTCATTTCAATCCATAAAATTTGTTATAACACACTTGGAGTACAAACTAGGCCAAACCCTAGGGCAAAAATAGCAAAAATGTGTAGTTTTTCACCAAAATTTCAATATAAGAGCCCGTTAAAAAGGTGTTGTGAAGATTTTTAGGAGGGGAAGAAAATGATTACCCTAATAAAAACTAATTAGTGCAAAAATATCCTTCACAACACACCTATGGTGCAAATTTAGAGAGTCGGTAAGGCCAAATCTAGTGAAAATCGATGTCTTTGAAGCCCTAGGTTTGAAATCTTGACACAAAATGGTATATGAATGTTTTGCAAGATGATATATGATGATAATTACATGCTCTCAGATCTGAAAATGGTTTTCATTCTCTAACATGCAAAATGCAAGTGCAAATCTAATGAAAAATCAATGAAAATGCTAGTTTTTGTTGACTTTTTCTATGCAAAAAATGCAAGTTTTTAAAATCTAAATGCAAATTTGTTATAAAATGTAAGACTACAGCCAAATGAAAATTTGAATGAGTCTCTAAAATCAGTAGAAAAATCTGAAACAAGATTTTACCTACAAACCCTAGATTTTAGAATTACTAGATTATATGCAAAATTTACAATTTTCAACAAAACCCTAGCAATTTTATGATGAAAATACAATGCAAACTAATGAATTTTTGTAATTTTCTATAATTTAAATCAGATCTAATGCAAACATCATAAATTTGATTAAATTGAATTTAATTAATGCAACATACAAAATCCTAGCATGCAATTTTTTCCAATTTTTCCAATTTTTTAATTTTTTTTAAAGCTTTCCAATGCAATAAGTTGAATGATACTATGGATGAATGAAATCAATTAAAATCTAAAGCACAACACTCAACAAGGTGCAAACAAGTCCAATAACATAGGTTCACCAAAATGTAAAGGGTAAAATTTGGATGTTAGGTTTTTGATAGTTTTGGTGTATATCCTCCTTTCACCCTTACATTCAAGGACCTAGGGTCGAGTTGCAATGTACCATCATACCTTAGGTCACTATTGAGATGTAGGGAAACATGGATTTTTATGATTCGATTGACAATTTCCTTCTCTTATGCTTAATTGTACCTTAAAACCCTAATTATACAAATATGACAGTAAATAGATGAATAACGAAAAATACTGCTACAAACAGATGTAAAATATCAAATAACTATGCACCTATTTTTGGGGTTCTGATGTGGAAAAGTCAGGGACTAAGGAGCGGGCGCCCAAGTCCAAGGCCTTGCTTTTCGTCGAGATCTGGAAACAAGGTTTGCAACCTGTATTTGTTGTACCAGAGGTTTTCCCATTGCAGAACTTTGAGGACTAATGAGCAAGCACCCAAGTCTAGGTGGCTATTTCTTTCACTGATCTACAATCCTGACACTCTGTTGTACCCTCCTACAACTTCACTTTATCTGCAACTCCAAATTGTAACCTATAATCATGAAAACTTTGGGAGGGGGTTGTGGTGTTTAGAGGCTTACATCAGTCAAGCCCCGAAGAGACATTCAAGCCTACCGAACACCGTTGTCAGATAGAGAGTGTGTGCCTAGGGAGGCAGAGGCAAAAACCAAATGATAAATGCTCAATAATCACAATAGATATCACCTTGTAGTGAAGATCTCATGGGAGGAAGAAGCTCTTCATTCCATGAGGAGATGGATGCTTAAATATGTAAACACAAATACATAGACAACACAAATCTGCTCTTGCAACACAATGAAAGCCTTGAATCACCTTTAGGATGCATAAAGTTCACAATAGCCATCTAGTTTACAAATGAATGTCTAAACATGCTTTTATATGCAGCTACAAACATTCCTGCCAAGGTTTCATAAATTCAAACTTACCGTGTCAGAATAGGGACCAAATAACGGTCATAAACCGACACTAGAAATTTGGGCCTAACCCAAAATAGGGCAGGACAAGGGTGTGAACACCCAAGTCCTCCCCCCTATTTTTGGTAGGGTTAGGTTCAAGGGGTCCACGTAGGCCCCATTTGTCATGAAACCTAGGGTTCATTCCATTAGGATGTCAGATTATGATGTAATATGTTCTAAATGTAGCTAAGAGATTTGGGAGCTAAACCTTTTGAGGGAAAAGCCCCCAAGGGGGACATTTTCCAACATTACAGGTTGTAATTCTTCAGTCTCCTTCTTCAATGTTTTAGGCTTCTTAGGGATCAAGGAATAACACATATTCTCATGTCTCAAACTATCCAAAAATTTTCTTTCATCTACCAAATAGATTCTAGCATTCCCACATACTTCATTCTTAGGATCATCTTCCAAAGGAATCAAAGTAATTCTCTTTCCATTTGATGTTATAGTGTATGTATTCTTTCTTCCATCATGTATAGCTTTTCTATCATATTACCAAGGTCTACCCAACAAAATATGACATACATCCATAGGCGTAATATCACACAAGACTTCATCATGATAAGATCCCATATGAAATTTCACCAAACATTGCTCACTCACCAATACCTTATGATCATCCTGAATCCATTCTATCTGATAGGGCTTAGGGTGTTTCAATCTTTCCAACTTCAGCTTAGTCACCATCTCCTCTGAAACTAGGTTATCTGAACTACCACTATTAATAACAACTTTACAACATTTACCTCCTAATTTGCATCTTGTTCTTAACAAACTCTTCCTCTATGATGGTTCCTCATTTGTCTCTGCTTGAAATAGTGCTCTCCTCATCACAAGTGATTCTCCTTTCTAAGTTTTACCAACTGATTTAGGTGATCCAACAGGTTCTTCTTCAACAAAGGCTGCTCTTCCATTGTTCTCCGCTCTCTTGCTTGTACTTCCTTGATTACATTCAAATGCTCTATGTCCTTCACCTCCACACTTGAAACAAGTGCCTCTAAATGTTCTCTTATAAAATCCTCTTCCCTCTCTTCTATATCCTTCACTCTGGTATGAATTGAAATTACCTCTGTGATAAAAATTTATGTCATTGCTCTGGTAGGTATTGCTATCTTTGTCATCCTTCTTAAATGGGTTGTCAAACTTGTTCTACTCCGTATGTGATCTATCTCCTCCAAAAAATGTTTTGCTTCTCTAAAATTTACCTCCTCTGCCTCTCTATCTTTGATCATGTCTCTTATTCAGCTTCTCTTCAACTTTTAGGGCAAACTGATATGCTTCCTCTAAAGATGTCATCCTTACCAAACTTAGTTCTTCTTGAATGTTCAATCTCAGTCCATTGATGTATCTAGCCACTTTCTCCTTACTTGCTTCACTATATCCTATCCTTATGATCATCTTACGAAATTCTTCAGCATACTCCTTCACAAATTTCTCCTTTTGTTTCAACTTTTGCAATCTTTTCAATAGTTCCAACTCACAGTCAGCAAGTATAAACCGATTCTTCAATTTTGTCACCATCTTATCCCACTTTGTAATATATTTTTTTTCCTCTTTTGTTTATATCCAACTGAACTTCCTTCCACCATATAGTAGCATGTCCTTTCAACTTTGTCTTTTCAAATTTCACCTTCTCCAGATCTTCAACTTCTTCATATTCAAAGTATTCTTCCATGTCATTTATCTAGTCAATCAATTCTTCAGGGTTCAAATTGCCAATGTAGTTCGGTGCATCAACTCTAGGTCTCTTTCCAATCTTTGAAATAGCTTGCAACATCTTTACTTGATCTGATTCTTTTTCTTCATCACCTCCTAGGGTTTCACCAATTTGTTCCACAGATTGAAATTCCTCTTCATCTTCACTTTCAACATTAGGTCTTGGTGTCAATCCCCTTCGCCTATCTTCCTCAACAACATCCAATCAAATTCTCATCGTTTTCATCATTTCCATCATCTCATCCATTCTACTAGCCATTATTCCAATAGTAGGGATTCTCCTTGGTGGCATTCTTCCTCAAATCAAGTGCAAACTGCCTCAAGTTCAGCGATCGGGCTACAAGGTGACAACTGCCTCACAATTGGTGATTGGTTGCAACACAAGTAACCTTCCTCGGATTTGGCAATCTGTCCATAACAAAATCTTATGGAATTCCTTCACCTACTTCACTCAATTCGCTCCCAAAGATTCAAACTTTCACTCTAATACCACTTGGTGCAGTCATGGTAGGAGGGTTCACAGAATGAACTGTCCAGACTGTGCATCAAGAGTAAACACAATGGAAACAACTCAAAGATCTGAAGCAAATGCAGATTCAGTCATCTAGAATTACATAAGATTCAAATACAAATCTACCGATAATATATAGGCTTACAATTGGGCTCAAAGGCCTGATTACAGAATATCAGAATATGCACAAGATATGGCTTTGAAGCTACTTCACACAAAATCTAAACTATCAACTATCACTATTATCATGAGCTATGCTAATTATTTTCCTAGAGATCTATTACATCCTTATATATCATCTTTGGTACAAAAGATTCATCCGCATCAGCCCAGAAAGATCACAAACTCCAATGAAGATTTGTAATGTGTGTACATGGGTAGGTCAGACCTAAATGAGTAGAAATCCTCTGCAAATGAATGGAATGATGTGCAGATCTCGAGGAAGGTCGGCCACGAACCAAAGATCATTGAATGATGTGTCGTTAATCTTTGAAGGTTGTGAAATGCTCCACAGGTCTTCTCCTTTAGTTAATTGTTAGAGGTTGTCAGGATGCTATGTTCTGAGAAAACGGTCAATCTTCTGATAGTGATATCTTTCCGGTACCTTAACCAATTGCTCTAAATTCTAGATATGATTTAGATGAACATGTCTAGATGCTAAGTCCAACTCCAAAAGATGTGAAATGCAACTGCGGTAGAATGCAAACCAAAATACAAAAACTGCTTCTGACTGAACTACCTGAACTGAACTGAAAATGAAAGGAAACAAACTGAACAACAAACAAACTAAAATGCAAATGTTTTGGTTGATGCAAGATTTCTCTTGAACCAGGGATGCTCTTGCATCAAAAGAATGGCTCATTGCCAAAGGGTGGCTCACTGCCAAAAAGGTGAACTGACTAAATAGCATCTACTCCATGCCTGGATTCAGTTCCATTGAAGCACAATATAACTCCTCTGCTCTTCTCTTTCACACCTTCACACTTATCTCTTCATTTTCACTCCACACACACTTTTTCGCAACTCTATTACATGCTTTTATACAATTCATCAACCTTGGAATGTACATCAAGATCGGCATTACATTCATCAACCATTGGAACATTCTCCAAGGTCGGCATTACAATAATACAAAGAAATAGGTCTGGACCTAAACAAAATTTGCTAATATAAAGATGTATGCGGATCATGTTACACCTTAGCTGAGACTCAAATGCAATTCTCCACGTCACGACATGCTTCCACAATCTTCAAGGCATCTCTGCAATTAGTGAGATCAACCAAGTCGGCCAAGACTGGTGAGAACACTAGGTCTTCAAGGAACAAACTTCATCCATGATCCAAATTATTTTTTTCAGACCAATCCAAAGGTAGGAACATGATCAGGAGACATCCAAAAGCACATTGTAATCACCAAGAACAACCGCACAACCTTTAACCACTCTGTTGAGAAGATTCTTCAAACCGGAGCACATAACCAACACTACTAGCCACTGTCATAAAGAAAAGATCGCTTGTGGACCACAAAATCATGAACCATGGGAATTGAAGGTACATAACATCATCTCAGACTTAACTCTAGAACCATAGATCAAAATACTTCAATGCAGAGGAATATAGAGCATAATACTTTCTCTCTATCACTACCAAACATACAGGAAAAGCAATTTTCACTCTGGTGAACATAACTCACTCAAATCTTCATACCGAAGGCTCAAACCTGGAATATAACATCTTCAGATAGACTTCTAAATAACTTCCAATCTGCAGACAAGGATATTCATCCTATAGGAAATGTGGAGCAATCTCTTGGACTTTCTTCTATATGCAATACACTGTTTCCACTGCAACTCACTGTTTCTACCAAAGGAGATAATTTTCTCAATAACCTCAACATCAAGATCACTTACATAAGTAAATACAAAGAATCTTACTCATTACAAGCAAGCCATAAGATATGACCACAGTTGACACCAATTACAACACAGATATGTTGACATCAATGACAACACCGATTAGGCACATACTTGCAACAATCTCCCCCTTTGTCATTGATGGCAACATATGATGTGAAAAACTGAAAAGATCATCAAGACAAGGTTCTCCCCCTTTCTCTTTACACATCTGCATACTTTCTTCCCTTGATTTTTTCACATGATTTCTCTCCCCCTTTGATATCAATGGCAAAGGGCACATACTTGTATTCTGTTGCTCTGATCCAACTAAACTATTGCTAGCACATCTAGCTACAATACATTCTTATATGCGGATATAGGAACATATTCCCAAGTCTGGTTTTCTATTTTTTTATATCTTTTCTTCTTGTCAATCACAAGTGATTTGATTTTCAGTTCTTTCTACATAGCAGGCTTCTTACTTTTGCACAAGATCTTTTCTTGACTTAGGCCTTTGTTGCAAATCCTTGATCTTGTCTTTTCATACTGAGGTATCAGCATCAATCCTTTAGCAGGAGAAAATTTCCCAATAATACTCCTCCTGAGCCAAAGCTTTAGTCTCAGTTCTGGAGTGAACATCTACACCATATACTTGTGCAAATACATCATTGATCTTTGACACATCCTTCTTTACCCAAATCTTATCCATCTTCTTTGTGATTTTTGCTAGATCAATCTTTTCCACTAGCTTCTTTAACTCATCTTGATTCTCCTTCTTCATGTTCTTGCTTTTGCAAGATTTAGCAACATGTCCAGGTCTGTTGCAATTGAAGCACACAATATTCCCCTCTCCATTGTTCCTTTCATTCATTCTGGATCTACATTGGTTGGCTCTATGTCCAAATCCATTACATGTATGACAATACCCATTGAAGGAGTTTGCCATTCTATTCTTGCACTCATTTGTTCTATGACCAAACCTTTTTCATACAAAGCACTTTTCATCAAGAGATTGAGTCCTCCTTATACTGTTGAAGCCATTTCTTGTCATACACCTACATTCACTTGCTATATGACTGGTTCTTTTGCAGTTGAAACATTGACCAGAGAAAGATGGAACATCTTGATTCATTCTACTTCTACATTGAGTAGCCTTGTGACCAAATTTACTACATGAATAACAATAACCATTGAAAGATGGATACCTTTGTGTATTTGGTTGCCTGATCGGAGGTCTTCTTGATCTATTCCTTTGGTCTTGAGTCAGTTTGCCTTTGACATGAGAATTCTTTTCTTGATCTATTCTAGAACATTCATCCTTCTCAGGTCTTATATTATTTGTATCATCAGGATTTTTCTGACTTGCTTCACCCATTAGTCTATCAAATCTAGCTGCACTTACACTGAGTTTGTCTTGTTGAACCCATGCATGTTTCAGATAAGATTTTAGATCCACAACTTCTTCTTCAAGCTTTAAGCAGTCATTTGTTTTGTTTTCCAAGCAGTCTTCAATTTTTGTTTTTTCTTCATTTGCCAACTTAAAATCTTTACTACTTTCCTCAAGTCTTTGCATAAGCTCCTTGATTTGTCTTTTTAACTCTTTGATGCATTCATTTTCTTCTGTTGAGTTTACTTTTGAGTTTATGTTTTCTTCTTCAGATTTCTCAATATTTTCAAGATCAATTTTGGATTCTTCAGTGGACAAATATTCATCTCAAGAGGAATTTATATTGTTGCAGGATTTAGACATGGATTTAGATTCAGCATTGCCAATCAAACACCAATTCATTTGTCCTTTTACTTCATACTGGCATTCTTTCTTCATTTTCTTCTCTTTAGTATCATCTTCTTCTTTGGTGAATACCTTTTCCTTTCTTGTATTGTAAGGAAACCTATTAGAATCTGATGCATGATTATTGATTTCTAAATACTTATGTATGTCCTCATCAACCTTGACATTTGCACTCTCAATGATCTTTTTCAATCTTTTATTCTAACACCGGTAAGCCTTATTCTTAGTAGAGTATCCAAGGAAAGTTCCTTCATCATACTTAGCATCAAACTTGCCTAGTTCTTCTTCTCTTTTGATATAACATTTTCTTCCAAAAACTTTGAATATTTTACCGAAGGTATTCTTCCATACCACAATTCATAAGGAGTTATAGTATCGTTACCTTTGACTTGAACTCTATTTAGAATATAGACAACAATATGTATAGCTTCTTTCCAATATGCTTCCAGTAAGTCAGCTTCCTCTATCATTGTCTTTGTAGCTTCTTGAACAGACCTGCTTGTTATTTCCATCACTCTATTCACTTTGGATAGTTGTCTTTTTATTCCATGAGTCTCACACAACATATTGAATTTTTAGAGGTAAACTCTTCTCCTCTGTTAGACTTTAGACATCTGATTTTCACATTTAACTCATCTTCAACCATTGTTTTGAAGGCTTTAAATGCATTTGAAGCTTCTGATATTTCTTTGAGAAAACTAACCCAAGTCATTCTAGAATAATCTTCAACAAAGAACATAAAGTACCTAACATCTTGGAGACTTTTTACTCTTGTAGGTCCAAAAATGCTTGTATGAACCACTTCCATCAGTCCAGTTGAGGATCTCTCTTCATCTTGTAGACTTCCTCTTGCTTGCTTCTCAAATTGACATTATTGTAGGTGATGTTGCTAAAATATATCCTCTCTGGTAGATCTTTCACAACTTGAGCTGAGGTTATCCTTGCTAGATCATTAGGATTGATGTGACACAATGATGCAGAGGCATCCACACTAGAACCTTCGCATATAGCATGGATGTCTGCAGCCCAACCTCATCATCATCATCTTCGCCATCATCATCATATTCCGCTTTACACTGTCCGCATCATCATCATATTTTGGACAATCACGATTATCCTCCTGCCGACTACTGTTCACCTCCTCCGTTTTCCTCCTAACATCATCATCATGATGTGCGACTAACGCAAACATCCTCCGGTTGCACTGTTCATCGGGTGCCGAGCTCCATCGGCATCATCATGATATGCAACACTCCCTTCGTCAGCAGGATAACCAATATCCGGTTGCTCCAAATATCCTGATGACGATCGGCATCCACACTAGAACCTTCGCATATAGCATGGATGTCTGCAGCCCAACCTCATCATCATCATCTTCGCCATCATCATCATATTCCGCTTTACACTGTCTGCATCATCATCATATTTCGGACAATCACGATTATCCTCCTGCTGACTACTGTTCACCTCCTCCGTTTTCCTCCTAACATCATCATCATGATGTGCGACTAACGCAAACATCCTCCGGTTGCACTGTTCATCGGGCACCGAGCTCCATCGGCATCATCATGATATGCAACACTCCCTTCGTCAGCAGGATAACCAATATCCGGTTGCTCCAAATATCCTGATGACGATCGCCTTCAGCACCTTCCCTTCGATGCTCCACTAGCCGACGACACAAGCAACAGCATCATGATCTGCTTTATCCGGTTCTCTCGAAACCTCCTGATGATGCTAATACAGCCTTCTGCCGATACCCAAGCACTTAACAACGACAGGTTAAACTCGCACAGGGGGATATCTCAATATCCTGATGACGATGACGTCATATCCTGATGACGATGACGTCACCCAATATCCTGATGACCTCTTCAACACTTAGTCAAAAAAACAAACTTTCACTCTCGCATCTACTCGCGATACGCGGATGATTGGTACTCCCGATAGATGATCCTGATGCCGATACGCTTCTCCAGATGATGATCACCCCAACGAACTCGCACTTCATGCACTCGAAAACATCATGCTCTCCTCCACTTATCCGGATGACGATATCCGAACTGTCTGCAGGATATTCACCAAGATATCCTGATGATGCCGTTTTAGCAAACTTCTTCACTTAGCGAAATTTCACTTCGCCGATCCTCCAGGGATGACCCGATCCAACCTCAGGGTGATCTTCCAACTCAAACTTATCAACTTGACCTAGCACATGCTCATGCTAGGGTCTTCAACATCTGTCGACCGCGATCCTGCACACCTGCATGCAAACAGAAAACAACCTACAACCTACCCTACTGTACATTACCATTCCACCGATCAGACGGATCAACCGGTGGAATGGATCAGTAAATCCATGAAACCACCCAAACCAGCAGAACGATTACACGAAGGAGATCAAACAGAAGACGAAACAGGATCTTTATTGATTTCAAAGATGCAATACAATATACTACTTCTCACACAGCACACTTGAGCTCCTCTGCTTAATGCAATACTATACTGCCGATCGATGATCTACAATCAACCGATCTCATGCTTAAATAGATTATCCTACGAGTACTACTGACCCGACTCCAAGCGGCTGGGAACTCTCCAGGCGGCTGGGAGATCCAACCGATCATACATCATGACAGCTGTTATAACCAACTAACTAAAAATAGCAAAAGCCTGGTCAGCATGATCTTATCATGATCAGCATGACCTTATTACATGCAATTGGTCTATCAGACCTTCTTGGAAACATAAACAAGACCTAAACTACTAACTGCCTCATGAAGGCCAGCTGTCAGGTAGGTGCTCCTGCACCATACTCCCCAAAAGAAAAGAACTCATGTCCCATGAGTTTAGTATGTGGAAGTCCTCCACCTTTATACTTTGCCTTGTCAATAGTCTGACCTGCTCCAGCTTTATCCTCTGCTGTCTCTTGGCTTCTCCAAGACTTCTGAACTGTAACTTGCTTTCTGGCAAGTAAATCATCATGCCTGTTGATGTAGGCCTTTCCCTCACACACCTTGTGTTTGTCAGGTTGTCTGACCAGAACCTCTTTCTGAACTGCCTCTTGAACTTCTGAAGTGTTCAATCCTGTCTTCCTTTCAACCTTTATAGGACAAGCAATAGTCCCAACTATGACAACATCCTTGTCATACTTCTCAACTGGTTGCTGTTTACCATCCTGTTTCTGAACCTGCTGCTGACCTCTGTCAGTCACAACTGAAACTGTCTTCAACTTGTTGTCTGTAACAACTCCTTTCCCTGCAGTGTCCTGAACTGCCTTTATGCCTGCTCCCCTAGGCATCTGCACAAATTCCTTCTTTCCCATTAAAATGATTTGGGCTGCCTTCGGTACTGCAGCTTTTGCCTGCAATGGCATCAACTTAATAATCTTCCCATCCTTCTTGATAGTGTAGGTATTAGCATACCCATCATACAGTACCCTTCTGTCAAATTGCCATGGTCTACCCAACAGTAGGTGACAACATTCCATAGGCAAAATGTCACATAAAATTCTATCCTGATATGCTCCAATCTGGAAATCCACATATGCCTGTTCAGAGACAAAAAGTGATTGACTATCACTCACCCAAGATGCCTTGTAAGGGTGTGGATGTGGAATCCTTTCCAGCCTCAGTTTATCCACCATTTCCTGAGATACCATGTTGTCTGTTGAACCAGTATCAATGACAACTTTACATACCTTACCTTTACTCTTACATGTGGTCTTGAAAAGAGCTCTTCTTTGCATCATATCCTTTGATGCCTGCAAACTAATTCTCCTTAGCATCAATGATTCTCCACTCTCTGGATATCCATAATTCTCAGGACCTCTGTTTGAACTCTGTGCACTTTCTTCTACTTTCTCTTCTTGTACCAATTGTACTCTCTTGTCACTAGTTCTATCATTTCTGGATGATGAACCTTTGTTTTCTGGACATTTGAAAGATGGATGACCAAACTCACCACAGGTGTAACATTTTCCTGAAAATGTAGTAGAACCTCTACCACCTCCAAATCTTCCTCTATTACCTTTCCATCCACCTCTGAAATCAGACTGGCCCTGTCCTTTACCACTGTCTTCTTGACCCTCATTGGTTTGCTTTTGTGCAAGGGCTGCTCCTCTTCCCCTATTGTTTCCTCTTCCTCTCATGGACTTATCATGTCCTCTATTCATCTTTTCTTCAATCCTAATTGCCATTTGATAACAATCCTCCACATTCTTAGGGTTAGCTAACACTAACTCATCCTGTATGTTAAATCTCAAACCAGCCAAGTACCTAGCCACCTTTTCTACCTCATTCTCATGATGACCAGATCTCATACTTAACAGATAAAATTCCTCAGTATATGCTTTCACATCCCTGTCTTTCTGCTTTAAAAATTGCAGCTTCTTAAACATCTGGATTTCATAATCCCTTGGCAAGAATTTACCCTTGATCCTTGCTACCATCTTATCCCATGAAGTGATCTTAGACTTCCCTTGTTTCCTTCTCTCAGATTGTACATAATCCCACCATACCAAAGCATGACCTCCTAACTTGGTCTTTGCAATCTTGACTTTCTGATCCTCAGCAACATCTTCACACTCAAAGTGATTATCAAGTGCAGCAATCCAATCTAACAATTCATCTTCATTCAAGCTTCCAGTATACTTGGTAACATCAACCTTTACCTTAGGTTTTTCACTCTGTACTGCCTTTAACAGTTTTGCCAATCTCTGGTCTTCAGCATCCAGATCTTCAGCTACCTCTTCATACTCTTCAACAGTATCTTCATCTTCTTCAGACTCACTGTCTTCCACTTCCCTCTTTTTGTTCTTTTCCAGGGCTGTCAGTCTGGCTTGAAGTGCTTCAGCAAGCTCCTTCATCTTCCTCATCTCTCTAGCATGTTTCTCCTTCATTTCCTGCAATTCCCTTGCAGTACCACTACCTTTAGGAGGCATTTTGTCAACCTCTCAACACAACACACAATTCAATTCAACTCTACCTCTGCCCTTTCGGTGACAGAATCAACACACAACAGCCCAGACCTTTTGCTGAGCTCTGATACCACTATGATGCAGAGGCATCCACACTAGAACCTTCACATATAGCATGGATGTCTGCAGCCCAACCTCATCATCATCATCTTCGCCATCATCATCATATTCCGCTTTACACTGTCCGCATCATCATCATATTTCGGACAATCACGATTATCCTCCTGCCGACTACTGTTCACCTCCTCCATTTTCCTCCTAACATCATCATCATGATGTGCGACTAACGCAAACATCCTCCGGTTGCACTGTTCATCGGGCGCCGAGCTCCATTGGCATCATCATGATATGCAACACTCCCTTCGTCAGCAGGATAACCAATATCCGGTTGCTCCAAATATCCTGATGACGATCGCCTTCAGCACCTTCCCTTCGATGCTCCACTAGCTGACGACACAAGCAACAGCATCATGATCTGCTTTATCCGGTTCTCTCGAAACCTCCTGATGATGCTAATACAGCCTTCTGCCGATACCCAAGCACTTAACAACGGCAGGTTAAACTCGCACAGGGGGATATCTCAATATCCTGATGACGATGACGTCATATCCTGATGACGATGACGTCACCCAATATCCTGATGACCTCTTCAACACTTAGTCAAAAAAACAAACTTTCACTCTCGCATCTACTCGCGATACGCGGATGATTGGTACTCCCGATAGATGATCCTGATGCCGATACGCTTCTCCAGATGATGATCACCTCGACGAACTCGCACTTCATGCACTCGAAAACATCATGCTCTCCTCCACTTATCCGGATGACGATATCCGAACTGTCTGCAGGATATTCACCAAGATATCCTGATGATGCCGTTTTAGCGAACTTCTTCACTTAGCGAAATTTCACTTCGCCGATCCTCCAGGGATGACCCGATCCAACCTCAGGGTGATCTTCCAACTTAAACTTATCAACTTGACCTAGCACATGCTCATGCTAGGGTCTTCAACATCTGTCGACCGCGATCCTGCACACCTGCATGCAAACAGAAAACAACCTACAACCTACCCTACTGTACATTACCATTCCACCGATCAGACGGATCAACCGGTGGAATGGATCAGTAAATCCATGAAACCACCCAAACCAGCAGAACGATTACACGAAGGAGATCAAACAGAAGACGAAACAGGATCTTTATTGATTTCAAAGATGCAATACAATATACTGCTTCTCACACAGCACACTTGAGCTCCTCTGCTTAATGCAATACTATACTGCCGATCGATGATCTATAATCAACCGATCTCATGCTTAAATAGATTATCCTACGAGTACTACTGACCCGACTCCAAGCGGCTGGGAACTCTCCAGGCGGCTGGGAGATCCAACCGATCATACATCATGATAGCTGTTATAACCAACTAACTAAAAATAGCAAAAGCCTGGTCAGCATGATCTTATCATGATCAGCATGACCTTATTACATGCAATTGGTCTATCAGACCTTCTTGGAAACATAAACAAGACCTAAGCTACTAACTGCCTCATGAAGGCCAGCTGTCAGGTAGGTGCTCCTGCACCACACAATTTCCTATGCCAAAGCCAATTTTCATGATTTTGAGATATAGAGCAGATAATGTTGCCTTCTCTAAGGTGATAAAGATTTCCCTCTATCCTTTTTCCACCAGCTATTATAGCTCCAAATTTATCTCTGATTTCAAAGGTATCATTCTAAAAGATGAAATTGTATCCTTCTCTACACAATTGTCCAATGCTCAAGAGATTTTGTCTCAGGCTTTCAACATAGAGAACATTATCTGTATGTTGTTTCCATCAAAACTGATTGAACCTTTTCCACATATTTTAGTAGTATGGTCATCTCCAAATCTAACTAATCCTTCTTAATTCTTCACAAAATTAATAAACTTGCCTTTATCACCTGTCATATGATTTGAGCAGCTACTATCAATAACCCAATAGTTCTTTATATCTTCGTTGTCAATACTTACCTTTGGATCAAAACTTTCATCATATTTGCAATTGTCATCCTTTGAATTAAAACAATAGTCATCATCTTCATCGTCTTCAACATCATAAAATGTTTTCTTGGACTTTCTGCTTTTGCGTTCTTCATCATAATCTTTTGAGTTTCTTTTTGGACATCTGGATGCATAGTGTCCAACTTCACCACACTTGAAACAATTGATAAATAATTCATCCTTGTGTGACATCCTAGATCAACCTCAAGTTGTTAGGCTCTGATACCAATTGTTGAATGCACAGGACAACTGAGAGGGCGGGGGGGTGAATCAATTGTCACAAAAACTTAGGTTCATATGAATATCAAACCATCAACAACTTAATTACTGATAATCAGATATAACCATGAAACAATAGACTTAATCACAATTTCACATCCAACACAATGGACACCATATTTTTACATGGAAAATCCTAAAAGGGAAAAACCATGGTTGGTGTTAGCCCACAGAAATATATGAGTTATAACAATACCAAAAAATAGAGGTTCACTGCCTACAGGGCTCACTGCCCAAATTGCTCACTGCAAAGAATGACTCACTGCCAAAGGGTGGCTCACTGCCAAGGGGTAGCTTACTGCCAAAAAGGTGAACTGATTAAGTAGCATCTACACCATGCCTAGATTCAGTTCCATTGAAGCACAATATAACTCCTTTGCTTTGCTCTTTCACACCTTCACACTTATCTCTTCATCTTCGCTCCACACACACTTTTTAACAACTCTATTACACACTTTTATACAATTCATCAACCTTGGAATGTACATCAAGGTCGGCATTACATTCATCAACCATTGGAACATTCTCCAAGGTCGGCATTACAATAATACAAAGAAATAGGTATGGACCTAAACAAAAAATTTTAAGATAAAGATGTATGTGGATCACGTTACGCCTTAGCTGGGACTCAAACACAATTCTCCACACCATGACACTCTTCCACAATCTTCAAGGCATCTCTGCAATTAGTGAGATCAACCAAGTCGGCCAAGACTAGTGAGAACACTAGGTCTTCAAGTAACAGAATTCATCCACGATCCAAATTATTCTTTGTGAACCAATCCAAAAATAGGAACATGATCAAGAGACATCCACAAGGACATTGTAATCACCAAGAACAACTGCACAACCATTAACCACTCTGTTGAGAAGATTCTTCAAACTGGAGCACATAACCAACACTGTCAACCACTATCATAAAGAAAAGATCACTTGCTGACCATCAAATCATGAACCATGGGAGTTGAAGACACATAACATCATCTCAGAGTTAACTCTAGAACCGCAGATCAAAACACTTCAACAAAGAAATGCGAAGCATAATACTTTCTCCCTGTCACTGCCAAACATACAGAAAAAGTAGTTTTCACTCTGGTGAACATAACTCACTCAAATCTTCATACTGGAGGCTCAAACTTGGAATATTACATCTTTAGATAGACTTCTGAATAACTTCCAATCCGCATACAAGGATATTCATCCTACAGGAAATGCGGAGCAATCTCTTGGATTGTTCTTCTGTATGCAATACATTGTTTCCACTGCAACTCGTTGCTTCTACCAGAGGAGCTAATTTTCTCAATATCCTCAACATCAAGATCACTTACATAAGTAAATACAAATCATATTACTTATTACAAGCAAGCAACAAGATAGGAGCATAGTTGACACCAATGACAACACAGATATGTTGACATCAATGACAACATCGATTAGGCACATACTTGCAACACACACGATGATAATATTTCCTTAAAAATTTTCTTTTCGTTTCCCTTTTTATTCTAAGTAAATATACATGTTTGGATTTACTTATGTTACCTTAAGATAAAAATTAAGAATACAAAATTTAAATAATTGTGAAGAAAATGAGAGCTTTACATAAATTTGTAAAGGAAAATAACCTTTCCTTAAGGTTAATTTAGGCTAGTTAAATGAAATGTATAAACATAAGTATGGATTAACCTAGATTAATTTATGTTTAGTTGTGGGTGTGGGTAACTTAATAATTAAAGTTTAGAAATAAAATTGAATGCAAAATGGATAAGGATACTTAACTCAATGATTGAAGATGAATGACTTTAATGAAAATTATAGAATTTGGTTGTCCTTGCCTAGAAATGATACTTGTATGTTTGTGTGTCACCTTGGGATTTTGTGTAGGACACGCACTCTATCCTAAGTTAATTTTATAGTTGTGGGTCACTTATACATCCATAAATTTGTCCTTTATTGTATGGATATGACTTTCCTAGTTTGGAATTACTACTCCTTGATTTACTAAATTCACCTTTGTTTGTTCTACTATTTGGATTGACACTATTTATAAATACTTTAGAGGGATATTAGATCACTAGGGGACATGTTCTCCAAGGTCAATCCCTAGAAAAGGACTAGCTTTACATTAATTCCTATTGATGTAATTTTTGGCTATTGACCTCATTTTATAGCCCTCTAAATTATAATTGATATAAGAAATGTGGAACTAGGGTTTCTATATGTGCTTGTAAATGTGTTGTGTATGGGATGAAACTTTGTCTTATCCCATTTCCCTATATTTCCTTGTTTGTCCCTTACCCTTGCTTCAAAATTTTGTATCCCTTTGGCTTTATTTGTGTCTCATACTTCATGTTCATTGTGACCTTTTATTCTTTATATTAGTTTCCTATTTTATATGTTTTCTTTCTCATCCCTATTCCTTGGATGAACCTTTTTTCACTATCATGGTCTCCTATGCATGAAACCTAAGTTTTTGTTTGGCCCTTAACTAGTTTTCATGGTGGTCAAATCTCTGTATTTATCACCAGGCTTTATATTATATTTTAATAGTGACTTGTTATCACATGTCACCTATAACTTAAGTGGCAATATTTTGTCTGTGTAGTTATTGGGAACTAGGTAGTGTGATCACTTTAAATCTATCCATGTAGGCATTGGTCTTTTATTTTCACAATTGACATAGGTAGTGGTAATTCGAATTCCATTATGTGATGATTTGGTGAGAAAATGGTTGTCAAAGTGTAGTGTGTTGGCTTGTAGGTAGGTCTACAAGAATTTTTTAACACACTATCGAATTGGTTGCATGTAGGGTAGACACAAGATGGCTTGTGGTTGGTCAAGGATCAATAGGGAAGAAAATAATATATAGTTTGGGGCCCCAATAGATGGGCCTATGCCATTGTTTTTAATGAGGTTCATCTCCAACTATTGGTCTAATCTATGTTTTAATTCTTCTCTATAGTGCACTTGTACTAACTTTTGCAATAAAATGCATGGAACTATGATCACTTTTCATTGGTAAATAGGCCGATTAGTGAAATCTTCAAAGAGGTCCTTATTTGCATTAATGAATCATAGTGTGCTATGTGGATACAAGGTGGTACTATTAGTAGAGATAATGCAATAGCATAGTTTTTGTGGACTATAAATAATTCTTGATCATGTGCTTCTTAAAGTTCCCAAATGAGTTAGAGATTTAAACTTCTATAAGTTCTACTTGGACTTTTGGATGCAAAAGAATATGAATAACTCTCAGAAGCTCTCATACATAATAGTAAAGTGATAAGGAAAATCTCTAGAATGTGTCAAATGTTACCGAGTCATCATATTGTGTGCTTGGCATTCACTAAAGTAAGGGGAAAACTATTAAGTATCCATGAAGCATGTGGCATATGCAGACAATATGTATTGATCAAAGACCAATGTGAAAAGTGTTTCAATGGGGTCCATAGGTATGACATCAAATCAAAGATTTTCATGTGTTTTTAGTTGACATAGGTGTTAGGTTTGTGGTAGGTCCTATATGCTTGTGTAGTGATGGTTTAGATGATTTCTAAAGGGTGTTCTTTAAGGTAAAAGGGAAGCTACATGTTTAGTTCTAATTGGTATGATAAATGGATCAACTAAGGATGCTCAACTTTGTTATAGTGGAAAAATAACTCAACTAAAGACACAAAATTTTATCTTTTACATTCAATCATAGGACATTGGTTTGAAAATTATCAACTCTATCCATTGATCAATGTTCAAGATTCAAATTATTTAAATAGAATGGTTGTATTGGTAGGTGTTCTATATGAAAAGTGGTGGAGCTTAAGGTTTTTCCTATAGGTTTTCATCCACAATGAGGCTCAAGAGCTAAAGGGCATTAATTTTCATAAAGGAAGCTAAGTAGGTGGTTTCTTATTTAAGGATTATTATAATAAAGGATGCGTAGAGATGAAATATGATCCCTTATTCCATGTTATTCAAATTGATGATAGTTTGTGGTTTTAATGAGGCAAGATAGATCCCTTTATCTTGATTAGAATATAAGTATAATTTAGATACCCCTAATTTAAAATGCTTTATAAGCTTCTATGTAATGCTCTTAGCCAATTAATTTTCAATTTGAATCTTAGATATTATACTAGTTGTGAAAAACCCATTGATTTTGAATCTTGCAATACCTGATGAGAGCCAATGCTAGAAACTTCTTAGAGGGTTATGTATTACTATTTTTATCACAATCATGTACATAGTATCATCTTGAGATGTATATAGCATTACGGAAATAATTTTTCTTATATCTTTGGTTATGGTCTATTTTATCTTCTTAAGGGAGATTTCTTGATCTTATATTAGTAATCTAGTGTATTAGTTGTTTAGAGACAATTTTTTAGGTAGCCTTATACATAGGGTATGGTTTGTTTGAGAGATCAATGTTTTGATTTTATTTCTCTTTATTTATCTTATCTAAAATCTTCTAGAAAACCCTCCTCAATCTTTATATCCTTCTAGTGAAGAAAAGTCACCCTCACTTATTACATGACCTCTAATTGCCAATGATCTAATTATGAGTTTGTCAAAATAGTCTAGATTGAATTTTATCCCCACATCTAGTTTTGTGTCCATCCTCTAGGAAAGTTGAAGAACCATTTTGAGTGTCAACAAATGACACCATTGTGGAGGAGCTATTAAAGATGATGTTTATTTATTTATTGAAGCACCAATCACTTTAAAAGCATTTTCAAGGCTTTTGGTGAAGATTCATTTCAAATCCTCTTCTTGTGTGAAGAGTGATGGATTTGCATTATTAAAGTTAGTTGAAAGACTAATTTGAAAGTTGAAGATATAAGGGAGAAGATCTACAAGGATTTGTTCTCACCTAGGATATCTTAATGCTCTTATCAAAAGATAACAAACTACATGAAAAGCAAAGGAAATTGGTAAATTTTCTACTACCTATTCTCAAAAACAAGATGTAGGAACTCCTAGTCAAAGAGAATTTTAATAGCAAATATTGTCACTTCTTTTGATTATTTAGTTAATAGGGTTGTCATATTTGATAGGAGAACACAACAATTGGGTCCTAAATTTCCAAATCTAATATCTAGAAGGGATAGGGCTAGAACCAAATTAATCTTTATCAACCTCATAGTATGAGTAGAACAAATCCTAATGAAAGGAGGCATATTGTTAGCCAATATCCTATATTTATTACCCTTTTACCTAAGGTATTAGAACATGAACCATTATTCTATGATGATAATGAACCTAATCTAGATCAAGAGCCTATTCTTCCCAATATAGATAATCATGAATGAATTGTCCAAAATGAAAATGAACAAATGTTTAATCAAATTAGAATAATGTATAATCAATTGCCAAACCAATAGCTTAACAACAGGTTCATAATTCCAAAAAACATAGCCCTCACCAAGTTTTTCATCATTTCAATAACGCTTTTTTAGATTCAAAAATAAATTAAAGCTACTATAAACCTAGTGCAAGAAAATAGATCAAATAAAACTATTATAGCAATGATACAAAATCAAACTGATAGAATAAAGTTACTTCCCACAAGAGAATGCAAATGCTCAAGAAGTAAGATAGCATTACAAGAGCTCACAATAGTATGAATAAATAACAAGTTAGAGAAGTAGATACACATATAGGAATGAGGGGAGGAAAAACCAACCAATAAGAAAATTAATTGCTGCTACCCAAAAATAGGTGGGAGTTACACTTATAAAAAATGACATCTACCCTTATTGACCCACTCACTACAACTAAAAATAATAAACTAAATGTGTAGGAATGTTGAACACATATGGAGATTGAGAGGGGGGAAAATCAGTCTATTCTTAAACTTTAAATAAATTCCATTTATAGCATAACCATTAAATCATTTAAACCAAAAGATGAAGAACAGAAAGTAAAACATGCACCACACAAAGACACCAGGATTTTTACATGGAAAACCTAATGAGGGAAAAACCATAGTGAGGATTAAATCACAATATAATAAGCTCATTGTTATAAAAGATTACAACTTTGTTTTAGGGCTACAACCCAAGGAAGCTACTACTCCCTGCTAGACTTGTGGACTCAGGCTAAAACCTTAGGCAAGGTACAAAGCCCTACTGAAGAGACTCACTGTCTAATAGTAGGATACATGAAATTATAATGAAAACAAGAACCTGAACTATTGTGAAGGAAGCATCTGACTTATGTTGATGTTGCAATCCCTTTTACACAATTAATTCATCATACTGACTTTGCACACTTCATCCTTGATATTCATTTCTCACACACACACTTTACAAATGACTTTGTTCTTCTATATATACCCTCCGCAACAACACAAATCCTTAATTAGGTCGGCACCAAAAAGACCTTTTAGATAAAATGTGTGATTCTCCATGGGTCAGATTCAAAGATATACATAATGAGTTGCGGATCACTTCACATGGAATAGCAAGGTCAAACAATGCCAAACCAATTGATCAGGATCAACCACAAATGAAGGGAACTAGACTGTCGACCTAAACAACTCAAACACTGCTATCTATCCATCTTTGCATCACCGAGGAGACACCAAAAACATCATGTGGACCAAGATATGAGAAATAAACCTTATAAAAACTATCCTTACACCATTCACCTAAAATATTTGATAATTATGTGCATCCATACAAGAAGAAACATGTTGAATTGATGAGAACAGAGCATTCCAGACTGATTATAACATATCACAACTCTGGCTATTACATTACAGACCACCAAAACATCTGGAACTCTTATAAATGAACTTATGCATCATTATGAACATGTCTCCAAAACTACACAACCACATATATTACTTCCAGAGGAATTCAGAGACACTTAACTCAGTTGTACTGTAATCAATTGTCATATAACTCAAACTATCTTGAACACTTCTATCATTTTGAAGACTGAACTTGTGGACCACTAAACCAATTGATATTGCAACAAAGCATACATTAGACATCTATAAGCATGTACTCAAAATTGTGTAAACAAATATTTACTTCCAGAGGAATGTAGACCATTCCAACAATCCTTCATCATTGCTTTACTCTGCCAAAGCACTAACCGGAACTCTGTCACTCATAATTTTCATTGCTGAAGGTGTAATGACCTAAAATCATCGATATAATTCCTTCATATTTAGATCAACTTATCTTTTGAACCGAAAGACTAAATCTTACTCTGTGGCGGAATGCAGACCAAAACACTATGAGTCTGCCTTAGGTTAATGCACTGTAAGTGCCTTAGCAAAACTTCTGCAACTTATCTCTAAGTGTGGTACACCAAACTAGTAGGATATCAATGTAGACATATATGAAACATATTAGAACAAGTGTAATCACCTCCGCATCACACTTAGACATCATACTAATCATTATTCTTATACTTAGACAATTTCTCTCCATCTGCTAGGTCTTCCGGACTGACCTGCCTTAAACATGTTGACCCCATGTCTCTAACTGAGTCAAACCATCTCTCTCAAATCTTCCACTGTCCACCTCAGCCTCTTCAACCTCTATACAAAAGTTCTATACAAGCCTGATCTCAAGTTGACACATATTGAGTTGACATCAATGAGAACACATATTGCCAACCATCTCCCTCTTTGTCATTGATGGCAACACCCAAATGATGTGCACAAACACTCCCCCTTAGATGTACATTCTTCTCTCTCCCCCTTTGACATCAAGGACAAAGGGGTTAATTTTTAGATATAACATCCCAAAACTGTATGAACTCCCCCTTACTATATGATTTCTACACACAATGCTCCCTTTGAGTTGGAAATACCCAAAAACTGATGCCATGTACATAGAATGATGCTGCAAACCTCCACAAGTCTATACACAACCAAAATTGTCTACAATACTCTTACAACTCACTTATAAGGTAGAATGCTTTTGTAAATTACCTTGAGTTGAGTAAGAGTGGATACCCAATTTTCTTTTTCTAAGGAGAGAATATGATTCTAGCATTCAAACTGCATACATAAATCCTCAGTCTCATCTATGTTGCTTGGGGTCTTCATCTTCTGATCAATTTTCTCATCTTCTCCTAGCAACCCAGATAATGAAGCAAGTCTCAAGTTGAATGCTTCCCTCAGCTGACCAAAATGTTTCTTTATTTGTGCTATTTGGTCCTATAGTTGTGATATCTATGCATGAAGATTTTCAATTTGTGCCCTGGTTGATCTATCCTTGTCCTTTGACAAGTCATATATTTCAACCAGTTTAGTGATATGTGACTCAATGGAGTCAATCTGAGTTTTGATGTTCTTGGTGGAATTTGGCCATTTCAAGAAAAATAGATATAAGGTAGTAGCTTCATCAATACAATCCTTAAATATATTTATGTTTTCTTGCGATTTGTTGTGTGCATTGGCACACCAGTTAGATACCTCAACCAGTCTTTTATCATTTATCTTCCTTAAGGCCTCTTGTTCTACCTTTTGTTCAATATGGGAGGAGTTATTCTTGAAGGAGTCCATCAAAAGTTTTAATTTCTGCTTCGGAGCCAAGGAAGGATCAATATTTACATCTAGTAAGCCTTCCTGAATCAACTTTACTGCATCCTCAACTAAGCTAGTCTTCTTCAAGTTTTCTTGCAGGAACTCCTTCCTCGTAGAAGCATGTAGGATGTCACCAAGCTATAACTTGTGAAGGGGTGAAATATTTGACAAATCCACTTGCCCCTCATGAGTGGGAATCTGTAGAAGCTGAGGTGCGATCACAAGTTGAAACAACGTCTGCAAGCTTAATAGGTCCTTAAATGAATCTGAGGATGAGGAATTCTGACCTACATTCATAGAAGCATCATGAGCTTTCTCATCTTGTTTCTCCTCAGTCCTCTCTATTTCATCTTGAGCTTTCTCAGGATTATCCTCTTTCTTTTTCTCATCTTTCTCTGAATTCTCTGGAGGAGGATTGTCATGTTCAACACTAGAATTAGTATTCTCTGGAGGAGCTGTACCCATTTTACCTTGATCCTTTATATTTTGTACTTCAGTATTCTTCAGAGGAGCAGTCTCCTCATTCTGCTGACCATCCTTCATAGTCTCATCATTGCCTATTACATTATCTTCAAAAGATGTCAAGTCTATGTCATGAGATATATCTTCAATAATCACCTCAGCATTCTTCATCTCTTCAAGAATTTTGGCAGTTTTCTCTATTGTCTCTTTTTCCAATCTTTCTATTTCTTCTTCATCCTTTCCCATTAGAATATTTATTCTACATTTGGTTCTAAATTCTTGTGCTTGTCTTTGGGAAACTTTGACCTTTTCTTCATTAGAGATAGATGGACCAACCTTCTCAACTACTTGTTGCCTCATCTTGGCCTCTTTTACCATGACTTCATTCCTCTTAATGGTGATTATGTCTGCAAGACTTACCGAAAGTTGATCAATAATCTCAATTAGGGCCACATTAAAGGCCATCATATCTTAATTATGGCTTCCTCAATTGTAGCTTTATCATTGTCAAGCATCTCATTATAAAGTTCTGCAACTTCCTTCAGAGCACCATGTTGTGCAATAGCATTGACAGTGGCCTCAAGCTGTAGAGGCTTATATTCATATTTTTCTTGAGGAGCTCTTTTTGTTTTTTTTGCTTTTCCTTTTCCCTTTCCTTTGGAATTTTCTTCTTCTTCTTCTTCTTCTTCTCTTGTTATTTTCTTTCTTCTCTCCAACATACATGATTCCTCTTATTCTTCTTCATCCTCTTCATCATCTTCTACATTTACCAGATTAATCTTTTCTATTTTTACTTGTAATTTTGGTCTTGGTTTCTTCTTCTTTGTAGTTTTGGTTTGTACAAGGACTTCAACAGCAACTCTTCTCCTACTAGGGGGTGTATGACCATCTTCGAAGGATTTGGATGAAGTATCAGTAGTAGGGACAAACCTACTAGTTCTTCTAGGAGTTTGTGAGGCAAAGGTGGTTTGAGGTTCTTCAGTAGAGTCTTTAGGAGTATTAAGCATCTCTTCCAACTTTGATTTCATCTTTTCTACCTTCTCTTCTACCTCCTTCCTCTTTCTCTTGTTGGTTATTTCTTCATATGTGCCAAACCTCTCCGCAGAGGGATCCTTAGGCTTGCTAAGAAAGATATCAGCATATCCAATCAAATCAGGTCCAGATACCTCATAAGACAAGGTGGTTATTCAAAATGTTCTTGGTTCTACAACCTCCATATAGCAATTGTCCTTAGTCACCATGAAAATTATATTATTCTTATATTTTTCAACAGCTTTTGAAGGTATCATCTCTCTCATTTGCATTTCATCTTATACGTTTTTAAAGAATACCCAATATATAGTGTTGCATTGCTTAGAGTCTGCAAAGCTCTGCATGTGATCCATGATCTACTAGGCAATAGTGATATCTCTTCTCCAGACTACATTCTTCATACTAGGCAATTCTCTGAAGAAATAAAACATGAGGCAAACAATCAGAGAGCCATACCAGAAGTGATATTGTGTCTCCTTTGTTCTCTTTAGATTATCCAACAATTATTGTCACAATAGCTCACATAGTTCATAGTCTTTTCCTTAACCATCTAATGTGCAGTGTAGATGGTAATTGCGGTAGAAAAGCCTTCTTTGTTGGTGTAATGCAATGCCCATTGTGGCATACTAGACCCCTAGGTCAGTGATATCATCCACTGTTAGGGTTCTTTTGTCAAAATTTTCACCGGTAAGCTTCATAACCACCTCATTCTTTATAGCTTTCAAAACTGGCATAGGTCTGGAGGAGCACAATCCGGTCATAGCTTTAATGGATTTTTTTGTGATCATATAGGGTTGATCAAGACAAAGGAATTCTTCATGAATCTAGCTCAAAACAATTCTAACCCAATCATCCTGGTGCAGGAGCTCCCTATTCTAGTCATCTTTTTGATAGGTCATGTTTGGTTGTCATGTTCTCCCTAAGGCTTTGAAAGCCATTTTCATAAGTTGTAATAAGGACTTGGTCCATTTGGTCGACTTGTCCAATATAGCCATTGATATGGTTGATTTGAATGTAATTACACTTAAGAAACATGTGGTTTCTTGTGAAGGAGGTAATCCCAATGGTTAACTGCCCTTGGATAGAAGTTGTATAGTTGGTGGAGGAGGAGAAACAGCCTTCAAGCTTTCTATAGGTAGAACAATGTAATCACATGCCAATAATAATGAAAATTAGAAGTTTTGGAGTGCAAAAAAACTATAAATTTATGTGTTTTCCTAGAAACAGTCATTTAGTACAGCTCTGTACAGACAGTAAGGAGTTTGAAACTTGTGAAATGTGTTAGTACTTTGAAATACCTTTCATTTGAGTGTAGTTAGGCCTCTTGAAACCTCCCGTGCTGTGAGAACCAAATCAATTTGTGCAAATTGGTTTGGAAACCCTCAAAACTAGGGTTTTGTGGCAAAATGTGTGATTTCTCCTCTATCCTCTAAGAAGCATCAACCATTTTTCAGTAGGATGGAGGGAGATAGAGTAGGTTGCATGATTTTGTTGCTTTTTAGGTTTGCACTCCTCACTCCAAGGCACTTGGCATGATTCTAACTAGTCTGCATAGTGACTAGTTAGTGTGCAAATAGTGGAAATCGGTGTGATTTCAAAGAACAGTCAAGAGAGCGACCAAATGGAGCATGTAATTGGTGTTTGTGGATGTATACAGACCTATGTAGGTGTTTGTCTGGTCCTGAGCAAGAGAATTTGATACACTTCCTTTGTAAGGGTCTCAAACTAGGCCTATTCTCTAAAAAGAAGGGTTCACTATCATTGGATGCCTGAAACAGAGTACGGCCCTGCAACTTGGTAGATTGTTGGATGTCCATAGTGGGTATCTAAATATGCAAATAGGTTGGTCTGTCTTTTGGAAGTTGGTGGAGTTATCCTTTGATTAGTCAATCTATAGGGCTACAAGGAATAGGTCACTTTAAGCATTGTCCTAGTGCAGTCATACTTTAGATTGCTGTCCACTGTCCTTGAAGGTATAGAATAGTATTATTGGGTCAGAGACCATGTGTTGGTCATGTCCTTGACAAATTTGTGTTGGTGGTAGTATGAGGTCCTATTGGTAGGGATATTGGTAGTTTGGTTGTTGATCTAGAAGGTATGTTTGTGTGTTGGTTGGATTGAGTAGAGACTCCCCAAAAGAGAGTTGAATAGTCTATGTGGGTGGACACTAGAGTGTGGTCCCAGACTAGGTCAATCTCTTGAGTAGCCTTGTATAGGCATGTGTTACATAGGGTTTGAAAGTTCTTGTGAAGGAAACCTTGAAGTCTAGGATCATTGTGTGAATAAAACCAAACAATCCAATACCTCTGCATCATATTGGTATCAGAGCCAATATCTAATTAGAGCAGTGTATGTCAGATGAGGAGATTGAAACTGAGGCTAGTACAATGCCTCCCAAGATAATGAGTCAAGAAGCCATCAAGAAGTTGGTGGAAGAGATGGTTGAGGCAAGATTGCAAGAAGAAAGAAGGTCTAAGGGCAAGGCCAAAGAAGATGGAAGTTCTTCTGACACAGATGAAGAAGAGGCAGAAGAGAGTCCTTAAGGGTAGGACATGTTTGCAAATTAGAAAGCTTTCTTGAATGCACTTAAGGGTGCTCATGGAGACAGTGGCGATCCCAAGATGGATGTGCCTACATTTCATGGCAAATTGGATGGGGATGCTCTCACCGATTGGATAGAAGCCATGTGTAACTACTTTGATTACAAGGAGTTCAATGACAGCAAGAAGGTTAAATTTGCCAAGACAAGGCTAAGAGGTTCTGCACTTGTGTGGTGGAACTACATGCAAAGTGAGAGGGAGAAGATTGGGAAGAGTCCCATCGCTAAATGGAGTAGAATGGTGGCTATGCTCAGAAGCAAGTTCATGCCACCTGACTATGAGATCCAAACTATTAGGAGATTCCATAATTTGAGACAAAAAGACATGGATGTGGCTGCCTACACAGAAGAATTTCACAGACTAAGTATGAGAGCCAACCATAATGAAGAGGAAAAGGAGATGGTGGCTAGGTACCTAAATGGTCTGAAATACAATCTACAAGATGAGATTAGTTTAGTGATTCCTAGAATAGTAGATGAATGTTTCTTATTGGCCTCTAGAGCAGAGGAAAAGTTGAGAAGGAAGGGTGAACAAAGTGTCAGAGGAAGAGGTGGCAGAAACCAAAGAGGAAGGGCAGTTTTGGTCGTGGACAGTCCCACAAAATTGAAAATAACAGTCAGCAAGAATCATAGACTGAGACAGAACATAGAGGAGGCTTTAGAGGTTGGAGAAGACCTAATGGTAGGGGCAGAAATGGTGGAGGAGGTAGAGGACCAGGAGTCTTCACTGGAAGGTGCTATGGCTGCAACCAAGTTGGCCATACAATGAACAAATGCCCAGAGAAAGCCAACAGTTCTCATGACAGTGGAAGGAGAAATTAGTTAGTGAAGGATGATGACTGTGAGAGTGTGAGTTCACCTATGGGAAGTGCTGCACCTGTCCTAGAAGGAGAGAGTATGATGATTAAGAGGTCTATGTTGAAGATGCCTTTGAAACAAGAACCCCCTCAGAGAAAGAATCTTTTTAGAACCCAAGGCATAGCCTATGGGAAACTTTGTAAGATCATAGTAGATTCAGGATCTACTGAGAATGTGGTATCCACTGAGATGGTTGAGAAGTGCAAGTTGAAGAGGTTGCCTCATATCAATCCTCACAAAATCTCTTGGTTGAACAAGAACCAAAGTTTCATGTTGGAAGAGCAAACTTGGGTTGAATTTGCAATCGGTGACTACAAGGACAAAGTGTTATGTGAAATCATCCCTATGGATGCATGTCATTTGCTTCTTGGCTGCCCATGACAATATGATGTCAAATCACATCACGATGCTGAGAAGAACACCTATATCATCACCAAGAATGGAAGACCATACAAGATGGACCCTATGTTAGAGCAGACCGGGGGGGAAGAATAATGACAGTGGTGTCATGTTGGTGAATGGCAAAGAGTTTTTGAACCTCTTGAAGGAGAAGGATACCCAAGGGTATGCCTTGGTCATGAAGCCCAAGAGTGGATCAGATCAGCAAGATCAAAAATAGAAGGAGATTCCATTGGAAGTGCATCAACTTCTAGACAAGTATCGAGATCTTGTGGTAGAGGAAGTCCCCAACTCCTTACCACCCATGAGGCACATAAGTCATCAAATTGACTTAATACCTAGTACTACATTGCCTAACAAGGCTGCCTATAAGCTGACCCCATAGAAAAATGAAGAGGTGGCAAGGCAAATTCAAGATCTCTTGGAGAAAGGGCTGATTAGGAAGAGTTTAAGTCCTTGTGCAGTCCCATGTGTACTTGCTCCTAAGAAGGATGGAAAATGGAGACTATGTATGGACTCAAGGGCCATAAACAAGATCACCATAAGGTACAGGTTCCCAATGCCCAGGATTGAAGATCTTTTGGATTATCTTGGAGGATCATGCTATTATTTAAAGATAGTTTTAAAATCTGGTTATCATCAAATCCGGACCAGACAGGGAGATGAATGGAAGACTGCCTTCAAGACTAATGACGGTCTTTATGAATGGATTGTTATGCCATTTGGTCTTAGCAATTCTCCAAGTACATTTATGCGCTTGATGAATGAGGTATTAGTTGAATTCATTGGTAAATTTGTTATTGTTTATCTTGATGACATACTAATCTTCAACAGGACAAAAGAAGAGCATGTGAAGCATGTTGGTCAGGTGTTGGAGAAACTACACGAGTACAAGTTGATGATCAACTTAGACAAGTGCGAGTTCATGAAAATTGAACTTGTATACCTTGGATTTGTGATTTCCAATGGTTGTTTGAAGATGGATCCCTCTAAGGTTGATGCTATTCTCAATTGGCCTACTCCTAAGACAGTGGGAGATGTGAGAAGTTTCCATGAATTGGCAACTTTTTATAGGAAGTTTATTAGAGGTTTCAGTCACATTAGTGCTCCCATCCTCAACACCATCAAGGGTGGAGTCAAATGTAGATTCCAATGGACAAAGGAAGCCGATGTTAGTTTTGAGTTGTTGAAAACAAAGGTAGCTGAGTTGCCTACTTTAGTACTTCCTGATTTTGATAAGGTGTTTGTTGTTGAGTGTGATGCAAGAAAGCAAGCTATTGGTGCTATTCTCAGCCAAGAAGGACATCCTGTGGCATTCTTCTCAGAGAAGTTGAATGAAGCCAAGCAAAGGTATTCTACTTATGACCTAGAGCTCTATGCAATGGTGCAAGCTCTTAAGAAATGGAGACATCATTTATTACCCAAGGAATTTATTGTGTTTACTGATAATCATTCTTTAAGCTTTCTAAATAGTCAAGAAAAGTTGAACCATAGACATACTAAATGGATGGAACAGTTACAAGCTTATACCTTCACAATTAAGCACAAAAAAGGTGTTTCTAACAAGGTGGCTGATGCTTTAAGTAGGAGGTTGCTTATTGTTCATGAAATTTAGTTAGAAAGCATGGGCATTGACTGTTTGAAGGAGTTGTATAAAGAGGATTCAGATTTCAAAGAGGCTTATGATGTTTGTGTAAACTTGGCTAACACATTCCATGGAGAATATGCAGATTTTGTATTGCAGGAAGGCCTTTTGTTTAAGGACAATTCGTTGTGTATCCCTAAGTGTTCCATGAGGGACAATATCATTAAGGAGAAGCATAATGGTTCTTTGGGAGGACATTTTGGCTTAGACAAGACACTAGAACAAGTTACAAGGTTTTATTTTTGGCCAAGGGTGCAATCCGATGTGAGAAGGTATGTTGCTAGTTGTGCAATTTGTCAAAGGGCCAAGGGCGTGTCTTCAAATGCAGGTTTATACCAGCCCCTTCCCGTTCCCAATAGGCCTTGGGAAAGTATAAGCATGGATTTTGTACTTGGGTTACCTAGGACAGCCAGAGGTGTGGATAGTGTGTTTGTTATTGTTGATAGATTTAGTAAGATGGCTCATTTTGTGCCATGTAAATGCACCAATGATGCATCTCATGTTGCGGGTCTATTTTTCAGAGAGGTAGTGAGAATACATGGTTTGCCATTGTCAATTGTCACAGACAGGGATTCTAAGTTTGTGGGTCACTTCTGGAGGACCTTATGGAGAAAGTTGGGCACATAGTTGTCCTTTTCATCAGCCTACCATCCACAAACTGATGGTCAGACTGAAGTGGTTAATAGATTACTTGGAAGCCTTCTAAGATTCCTTACAAAACAGCATGGTTTGGCATGGGACTTGGTTATCAGTTAGGCTGAATATGCCTACAATGATTCGGTGAACAAGAGCACTGGTAAAAGTCCTTTTGAGGTAGTTTATGGCTTTCACCCAAGAGGGCCACTTGAACTAAAGGATCTCCAAGGATGGGATAAAAGGAGTGCACTTGGTGAAGATTTTGCTGCCTCCATGAAAACAATCCATGATCAAGTCAAGTTACAATTGGAAAAAACAGTCACAAAGTACAAAACAAGAGCAGATTTGAAGAAAAGAGAGGTGCAATTCAAAGTTGGAGATTTAGTTATGGCATATCTGAGGAAAGAAAGGTTGCCAAAAGGCCAACCAACTAAACTCTTGATGAAGAAGATTGGGCCATGCAAAATAGTGCACAAATTTGGTCCAAATGTATATGAGATTGAGTTACCATCCGGTCTTGGTATCTCTCCAATTTTCAATGTTTGTGATCTTTTTCCTTTCAGACCCCCATTGCATGGTGAAAGTGGATCAGATGTGGTGGATACAGATGCTAATTGGATAAAGGATTTGCCTCCAAGCAAACCTTTACAGTTGGAATGTATTCTAGATTCCAAAATTGTCAAGAAGACTAGGAGAGGTGTCTACAAAGACTACTTGGTGAAATGGAAGGATCTTCCTGAGTCAGAGGCCACTTGGATGACTGAGGCAGATATCTTGAAGCATGGAATGACCCTTCAACAATTGGCAACTCAAGGGACTTGAGTTCTTCTTACAGGGGGAGTATGGTGTAGGAGCTCCCTATTCTAGTCATCTTTTTGATAGGTCATGTTTGGTTGTCATGTTCTCCCTAAGGCTTTGAAAGCCATTTTCATGAGTTGTAATAAAGACTTGGTCCATTTGGTCGACTTGTCCAATATAGCCATTGATATGGTTGATTTGAATGTAATTACACTTAAGAAACATGTGGTTTCTTGTGAAGGAGGTAATCCCAACGGTTAACTGCCCTTGGATAGCAGTTGTACAGTTGGTGGAGGAGGAGAAACAGCCTTCAAGCCTTCTATAGGCAGAACAATGTAATCACATGCCAATAATAATGAAAATTAGAAGTTTTCGAGTGCAAAAAAACTATAAATTTTTGTGTTTTCCTAGAAACAGTCATTTAGTACGACTCTGTACGGATAGTAAGGAGTTTGAAACTTGTGAAATGTGTTAGTACTTTGAAACACCTTTCATTTGAGTGTAGTTAGGCCTCTTGAAACCTCCTGTGCTGTGAGAACCAAATCAATTTGTGCAAACTGGTTTGGAAACCCTCAAAACTAGGGTTTTGTGGCAAAATGTGTGATTTCTCCTCTATCCTCTAAGAAGCATCAACCATTTTTTAGTAGGATGGAGGGAGATAGAGTAGGTTGCATGATTTTGTTGCTTGTTAGGTTTGCACTCTTCACTCCAAGGCACTTGGCATGATTCTAACTAGTCTGCATAGTGACTAGTTAGTGTGCAAATAGTGGAAATCAGTGTGATTTCAAAGAATAGTCAAGAGAGCGACCAAATGGAGGATGTAATTGGTGTTTGTGGATGTATACAGACCTATATAGGTGTTTGTCTGGTCCTGAGCAAGAGAATTTGATACACTTCCTTTGTAAGGGTCTCAAACTAGGCCTATTCCCTAAAAAGATGGGTTCACTGTCATTGGATGCCTGAAACAGAGTACGGCCCTGCAACTTGGTAGATTGTTGGATGTCCATAGTGGGTATCTAAATATGCAAAGAGGTTGGTCTATCTTTTGGAAGTTGGTGGAGTTATCCTTTGATTAGTCAATCTATAGGGCTACAAGGAATAGGTCACTTTAAGCATTGTCCTAGTGCAGTCATACTTTAGATTGCTGTCCACTATCCTTGAAGGTATAGAATAGTATTATTGGGTCAAAGACCATGTGTTGGTCATGTCCTTGACAAATTTGTGTTGGTGGTAGTATGAGGTCCTATTGGTAGGGATATCGGTAGTTTGGTTGTTGATCTAGAAGGTATGTTTGTGTGTTGGTTGGGTTGAGTAGAGACTCCCCAAAAGAGAGTTGAGTAGTCTATGTGGGTGGACACCAGGGTGTGGTCCCAGACTAGGTCAGTCTCTTGAGTAGCCTTGTATAGGCTTGTGTTACATAGGGTTTGAAAGTTCTTGTGAAAGAAAACCTTGAAGTCTAGGATCATTGTGTGAATAAAACCAAACAATCCAATACCTCTGCATCACATCCTCATAGCATAAATTAGGAAAACCCTTCTAGACATCTAAGCATTTAACTTCAACATTTGAATATTCTGGTTTTAGGTAAAAATCATCACCCAAGAGATGGTCATTCCTGAATTGTTCCAACTTCAAATGGTTGTATTCATTTAGCTATGAGTGGATGTATATGTAGACATCCTTTGTATGCAATACATTGATGGAACACAGGAAAACACTCCGTCCTTGTCAGCTTCAGTGGATTTGTGATGTAGATCAGGGGAGGCTCTTGAAACAATTAGGAGGAATTACTTGTCAATGGTGGCTGACTGTCCCAAAATGATAAACTTTCTCTATCATCTAGTATGGTTGTCAATGATGGAGACATGCTCCAAATGAAGTTTAAATGAGTTCCCTTACTTACTGAACTCCTAACACACCCAACCCTACTCTGTTTTGGTAGATCAAGACCACTAAAGGTCACAAGAAACATGACACAAATTGTAATGATGCTTAGACTGATCTTGCATGGATGGGACAGTTTGCTCACAACACATGGCTTCACTACTTGAGAAGAGGACCTTCACTTGGTTCAAGTACATGGACCCATTGCCAAACCTCCAAGACACCATGGGAAGCACCTTAAACACACTTGGATTAATGCATGAAACTCATTTGGCTGACTGTCCCTTTGACTAGCACGGTTAGCAATGTTGATATATGCACAAATGGTGGATAGATGACTTACCCAACTTGCAAACCTTCCTATACACCTTGAATCACTTTATTTTGATAGACTAAGACCATTCTAGGTCATTAAAGTTCATGGCTCAATGCCCACCTAACCGTTTGCTCACAACTAGCCCAAAATGCTAGTAGCTCTCCAAATAGGACTGTTACTCTTTATTTCTCCAACCAAGCCTGATAACCTAAAACCCTTGACATATTTGGATACCCATTATTTATTTCTAAAACATATCAAACATGAAGTATATGTTGTTTTGGAAGAAATGGCTCAAAAATGACTGTCTCAGGTTGCCAATAGGCCTAATTAGGCCCTTTTTACAAAGCAAGTGTGTCCTAAACTCACTCCCAACTTGCAAGATCTATTCCAAGGATTCAAAGGGTTGCAAATAGATAGATTTCACTAGTTTTGGGGATTCATGGTGGTCCCAATTCATGCTTTCATCAAAACTCTACTCTACCAATGCTAGCTTGCCTAATACATGAAGATATTAGGCTTCAATCACTCAAATAGCACCTTACTGCAGTCCCCTACTCCTAATATGAAAACCCAATTAAAAAGACACCTAACTAACTCCATTCCACCCATTTTGGGATTTGGAATAGATGGAATGGGGTAAAAACTCCATCGATCTTCCTAAAACCCTCAAAACTAGGGTTTAAGACCCATTTTGAGCAAAACAACAATATCAAACTTCAACACCAATGTCAAAGCTCCTAACCAGATACAAATGAAATGTATTGCAGCCTATTACAAAATTTCATGCATTGGAGTACATGACAGACCTATACGGTCCTATACCAGGCATGCAAAAAAAAAAAAATGCAGGAAAACTAAACTTTGTTATTGCTTTTTGATTAGAAACTCCTCCAAATACATTCTCCTTGTTGCTTTTTTCATGCTCCCCACTTGCACGAGGTGTGTATAATTAAATATATTCTATTCAATTCACTAAGACATAGTGGAGGTCACTGCAATTCATCAAAATGGGCTAAAAATAGCCTACCACTACCATTCACCCAAAAATGAGTTAACTAAAACTAGACAACATTCAAAACTCTGGCCCTAAGTGGCCTTACATGCATCAAATGGTCTTTATGAGACCTTATTACATCAATTATGGAGGAAAAATTCCACCTATACTCCTATTGAGACCAAAAACATCTAAGTCCTAACTCACCAATGAGCTTATTCCTAAGAATTCCAAAATGGGCTTGGTGCCCCTGCACCAATTTGTATGAATACTTCTTAAATTTTGGCCTTGACCTCTCCACAATATCAAAAACCACTAGTGTTTCCATGACGATTCTTCCAAAAGAATAGCGTTTTACAAGCATATTTGAGAAATACCTATGAATACTACCATTAGGGTTTGCACACAAGCTTTGTTGAAAACCTTCTTCTCTTCTTAGCTCTTTCTCACACTTGATATCAATCAAATGAGATCAAATTTGATCAAGTATTGATTAAATATGCCTCATACCAACTCTGGTGGCTCCGCATTAAATGCATCTCTTGTTCTTGACCTAATCAACTTTTTACTATATAGGGATCCATGATCATTCAGCAAACCTCTACAAAGAGTGTATTTGCTCCAGAATTTTGATCAAAAGTCATAAAATTGCTAGCCAAACATATCCATGTCACCATTAACTATTTTTTTGAGGATTTCAACATCTTATGTTCAACAAGGGTTTGAAAAGATTTGCAATTGCAACTCCCCCTAAGCCAATACTTCCCTTTTAGTTGTTAGAAGATCCATCCACAGCAGGCAGAGGTAAAAATCCTTCCTTTACTTTACCTTCTTCCTTCCATATTTTTTTCATTTCCTTCTTTTGCTGACCAATGCCAGTCTTCTTTTAAGGAGCAGGTCTTACATTCCTTCCCTTACAAAACCTTGCAATGTGTACTGATTTATTGCAATTGTAACAGGTTATCCTAGAACGCTGAGCATAATCACCTCTTCTCACATTAGATATGCAATTAGCAGCCTTATGACCAAACTTGTTGCATGTGTAGCAATAACCATAGACGAATTGAGAAGTCAAAGCATTGTTCTTGTTCATGAAACCATTCCTCATCACTTTGCTTTTGTATTCATTAGCCTTATGACTAACTTTGTTGCAAGCATAACACTAACCATGAAATGAATGAGAGTTCACAACATTGTACCTTGGAGGCCTAAATGAATTCTGATTTATCTTACTTCTACATTCAATAGCCTTGTGACCAAACTTATTACAAGCATAGCAATTACCATTGAAAGCTTGAGGGTACCTGGTAGGAGCAGTTTGTTTAGGAGAAGGCTTTCTAAAGTTTTTGTTCTTGTTATTCTTTCTTTGTCTATGGACAGGAATTAATCCATCTTTTGCATCTCCAAACACATTCTTCTTAGGATCTTTAGTGCAAGCTTTTTCCTCCTTTATTTCAGATTTTCCTTCTACTTTGAAGTTATCATATAAGTTTGCAGATGCACTGATGATAAGACTTTTCCCCTTTTCAAAACTAAGACCAATTTTTTCTTTTGTTGGCTTTTGAGAGTTAATCAACTCATCAAGAATTTAAGAGCCTCTTTCAGTTTTAACCCCTTGTCAATTTGTTCTTTTGCTTTTTCCAGTTCTTTTCTTAGAGAGAAAACTTCTTCCTCAAGTTTTGAACATTCAGTTGCTTTCTCATTGAGATTCATATTTAAGCAGTCTGCAATCCTCTTGTCTTCTTCAACCATGACTTTCAAACTATAGATTATATCTTCTACATCCTTGAGTTTAATGTCATATCCTTTATCTCCTTCTATTTGATCTTTCAGTTTGCTAATTTCTCTTTTAATTCTCAGTCTTATGTCTTCCATTTTACAATTGTCTCCTTTGATTTTTTAAGCATGACCTCATATTCCATATTTAGTTCTCTTGCTTCATCTAGATCTTCAAGAGCTAACCGGAGTTCTCCTTCAAGGTCAACTTCATCTAGATTTAGGTCCCAACATTCAGGTTCCATTACTTCTAGATTTGGTTCTGGAGTAAACACCTCATTAGACATTGTTGTAGATTCCATGTCTTCAAATGCAAGATCTACCTCATTTGTTAGGCTTCTCAAAGGTACTTGGCTCTGCTACCAATTGTTGAACACATCTGAAGATTGAGAGGGGGGTGAATCAGTCTATTCTTAAACTTTAAATCAATTTCATTTATAGAATAACCATTAAATCAATTAAACTAAAAGATGAAGAACATAAAGTAAAACATGCACCACACAAAGACACCATGATTTTTACATGGAAAACCCAATCAGGGAAAAACCACAATGAGGATTAACTCACAATATAATAAGCTCACTGCTATAAAATATTACAACTTTGTTTTAGGGCTACAACCCAAGGAAGCTACTACTCCCTGCTAGACTTGTAGACTAAGGCTACAACCTTAGGCAAGATATAAAGACCCACTGAAGAGACTCGTTGTCTAATAGTAGGATACATGAAATTATAATGAAAATAGGAACCTGAATTGTTGTGAAGGAAGCATCTGACTTATGTTGATGTTATAGTCCCCTTTTGCACAATTAATTCATCATACTGACTTCGCACACTTCATCCTTGATATTCATTTCTCACACCCACACACTTCACAAATGAATTTATTCTTCTATATATACCCTCCACAACAACACAAATCCTTAATTAGGTTGGCACCAAAAATACCTTTTAGATGAAACATGTGATTCTCCATGGGTCAGCTTCAAACATATACATTATGAGTTGCAAATCACTTCACACGGAATAGTAAGGTCAAATACATCACAACACATCCTTCAATGTCAAACCAATTGATCAGGATCAGCCGCAAATGAAGGGAACCAGACTATTGGCCTAAATAACTCAAACACTGCTATATGTCCATCTTTGCTTCACCAAGGAGACACCAAAAACATCATGCGGACCAAGATATGAGCAATGTACCTTATCAACACTATCCTTACACCATTCACCTAAAATATATGATCATTATGTGCATCCACACAAGAAGAAACATGTTGAACTAATGAGAATAGAGCATTCCGAATTGACTGTAACATATCACAATTCAGGATATTACATTGCGGACCACAAAAACATCTGTAACTCTTATAAATGAACTTATGCATCATTATGAACATGTCTCCAAAACTACACAACCACATCTATTACTTCTAAAGGAATTCAGAGACACTTAACTCAGTTGTATTGTGATCAACAATCATATAACTCAATCTGTCTTGAACACTTCTGTCATTTTGAAGAATGAACTTGCAGACCACTAAACCAATTGATATTGTAACAAAGCATACATTAGACATCTCTAAGCATGTCCTCAAAACTGTATGAACAAATATTTACTTCCAGAGGAATGTGGAGCATTCCAACAATCCTTCATCATTGCTTTACTCTGCCAAAGCACTAACTGAAACTTTGTCACTCATAATTTTCACTACTGAAGGTGTAATGACCTAAAATCATGGATATAACTCCATATCTAGATCAAATTATCTTTTGAACCACAAGACTAAATATTGCTCTACAGAGGAATGCAAACCAAAACACTATGACTCTACCTTAGGTTATACATTGTAAGTGCCTTAGCAAAACTTCTGCAACTTATCTCTAAGTGTGGTACACTAAACTGGTAGGATATCAATGTAGACATATAGGAAACTTATTAGAACAAGTGTACTCACCTCCATATCACACTTAGAAATCATACTAATCATTATTATTATACTTAGACAATTTCTCTCCATCTGCTAGGTCTTCCGGACTGACCTGCCTTAAACATGTTGACCCCATGTCTCTAACTGAGTCAAACCGTCTCTCTCAAATCTTCCACTGTATCAATCATGCTAACCCTATGTCAAACCATCTCTCTTAAATTTTCCACTATCCACATCAGCCTCTTCAACCTCTATACAAAATCTTTATACAAGCCTGATCTCAAGTTGACACATATTGCCAACAAGGAAAATATATAATATCCAACTAAGGAAAATAAAAAACCTACATTAACAAGCCCTTCTTAAGTGTATCTTAGGTGGGTGAAAAGATGGATCCCAATAAAGGAAGCTTGATGAGGTACCCATGTACAAATAGATCTCCCAAGAAGAGATATCTAATTCCCCCAAATAGAGAGAAAAGACCCCCAAAACTAGATATAGAAAGTAGTGGATGTGAAACTCTATGCACTTGGTCTATTGATGATGAACCAAGTTTCATGAAATCTATATGGAACTCTAGTTGTCACAAAATATGACTAATATCCATTTGAACTAGATATTGAACTTATTGAGAATATGTTGATGCCATATGGCCTTAGTGATAGCATGAATATCCCCCTAACACTCAAGCTTAGTGGAATATAGAATCAACAAATAGGACCTGAATGAAGTTAGAATTTGTAGATTAAAGTGAACTTGCAATCCTAAGAATTTCTTACCCAATCTAAATCCATATACCTCAACAAGTCAATAACAATGCCTACTACATTATGAATACTAAAACTATGAGTACCCTAAATATAGCAGAGATCTTGTTTAGTTGCCTTCTAGTGTAACTCATGGGGCTCTTGCATAATTTGAGAGACCATGCCCATAACATATGAAATATTTAGGCCTTATATGAGTTAAATAAATGAGGCTCCCAATAATATGGTTGTATAAGGTAGGTCAACAAAAGGTGAAGAGCATTGTACCTCAAGTTTGACTCCAGAAAGAAAGGGAGTTGAAGCAAGCTTATAGTCAACCATGTGAAACCACAATAGAAAATCAACAGCATACTTGGACTCTGTAATGGTGATCCTAGAAGAAAACTAAGATATCTCAATCTTGAGAAAATAATGTAACAAGCCCAATTTAGTCATCAAAAACCTATTATGAAAGGTAGTTTCCACTACCAAAATTGATGAATAATAACTACTCATGATTAATAAGTCATCAACATATCTAGAACTAAAATGAGGAGAGAATAATCCTACTAAAAAATGTAGATGTTTAGATCTAAATGGCAATGACAAAATCCAATTAAGAAAAATAAGGAATTCATCTTGGCATACTAAGCTCAAGGGGTCTATCTTAAGCTATAGACAGATTTACTAAGTTTCCAAACCAAGGAAGAGTCATGTAGAAAACCTTATGGTTGCTCCATGTTTATCTCCTCCCTAAGGTGTCCATAAAGAAATGGAGTATTCACATCCATTCAATCCACCTCCTATTGGTGTACTATAGTGATAGAAAGTGTGAGATAGAGTTCATCTTTGTAGTGGGTGCAAAGGTCTTAGAGTAATCAATGCCAAGAACTTGGGAAAAACCCTGTGTAACCAATTATGCTTTAAATTTATCCATTAACCCATTTGCTACAAAATTTGATTGAAAGATCCACTTGCATCAAACTAGTTTCCTTCCTTAGGAAGGGGGAAAAGGTCCCAAATGTGGTTCCTAATCAAAGAACTATACTTCTCTCACATGGCATCATCCCACTCAAGAATGGTAAATATCTCCCAAAAAGTTTTTTGATTGGTGGCAAAATTATTGTTAACATGTGGAAGTCCTTGAAATTATGAATGTGTATGCATGATGCTTTATGGATCCCTAACCTAGTTTCCTATAGTCTATAGTGTCTATGAAGCCCAAAGTGGACCTAAAGTTAGAGAATGAGGAGAATCCTTGACCTTTAAATCATGACTAGGAGAGGGAGAAGGTGAATCCTTGTCATCACTCTCAACATTCAAAGTGGAGGAAGAAGAGTCCTCATCATCAGGAATCTACCTAGGTGGATTTGATTCCTCAGAAGTAATATCATCTAGCCCAAGTGACCCTAATGTGAATGTAGAAGGATGAGAAGTGTCAAGAGTGGAATGCAAAGAGACCTCTTTAAAGAAAACACTCCTCTTAATGAACAAATCATGTGTGGTAGGGTAGAGGAGCCAATAACCATTAACATTATTTTGATAAATTACAAATATGCAAGGCCTACTCTATAAATCAATGGCCTTATGTTCCTCTATAAGAATGTGTACCCATGTGGAAGAACCAAAAACTTTGAAGTGCTTAACTACTAGTTTTTTTCCACTCTAAGGTTCAAAAGGAGTGACTCCCTTCAAGGCTCAATGAGGACTATGGTTCTAGATATAACTGTTACATATTTGCTCCTCCTTGGCTCAAATAGGCAATAGATAGGTGCTTTAGGAATGTTTAAAGTTTGTGTAAGGCTTAGGTCCTAGTTTAGGAGGAATCAAAACTTACTTATAAGTTGATATTATTCTCCTTTATCATTGTATTGATTAAAAAGGAGTTTTAATCTTTGACTATTCCTAAAATAATGAAGGGGATTAATGTTATATTGTTTCCCAGCCATCTCCCATGTAAGAGTGTGTTCCTTCTAATGGTCAAAAGTGAGTTTTTCATATATTTTAGAACATTATTTCTTCCTAAAATCCACATACTTTTCTTGGAGGGAATTTTGTTCATTAGTCTGATCAGGTTTCTAAAACTTAAGCCTAGGGTTAAATCATAGTGGTTCAGTTAGGCTTAATTCAAACATTGTTTAGATCCTTCTCTAGGGTTTTCTATTCATGTTGTTGCAAGTTTCTCATGGAGGAGGTGATTTCATTCAATGGTACAATACTTTAACTTTGTATTAGTCACAGAGGAAGATCTGCTATAAGGAGTAAGATAATGAAGTTCAATAATGAAAAGGACCAGTCAACATTAGGACAACATATTCCTCAAGGACTAAAATTCTTAATACCTTTCAAACCCTCTTAAAGGAAAATGATGCAAGACCACGAGATCAAAGAGGAGAATAGTTGAGGATACAGGTGTGATGCTTATCAATGACCTATAGAAGTAGGTTTGCAAAGGGGATTCTGCATAAAATATTAGGAAGAGTCAGTTACAATGAAGAGAAGAAAATAGAAATCTATATTAATGGACAAGATTGGTGTATGATTACATACTCAAGACTGGAAAAACAATAAGGAGACTTGAGACAGTAGTTTTTTTCATATAGAAGACCTACAATGAAAGCAACATGAGAAATCTTAACAGTAATATGAAGATAGCTAAGTGTGAGAGGAGTTAGGAGCTTGTGAAGTCTACATCCTTTTCAGATCTGCCAGGACTACATACAAGGTATTTTATAGATTAAACTTTAAAAGAATTGTGAAGTCATTCAGAGAACTTATAGGTGTACACCAAGGGTTTTTTCCATACAAATGACTATATAAGGCTATAGTATGCTACAAGATCATACCTATGAAGCTAAATCCATTGTAGTCTCTTGTGTCCTAAGGTTTTATGAGAATGCAGAGATATATGAATATGCAGTATGGTATAGGATAGTGAACTATCAAAAGCTTCTTCCATCATGAATAAGGATTCTACAAGTGGTGTCTTGAATATACAGATCTCTAATACAAGTCAACATGGAGTCTTTAGCCATGATGACAGTAGGATACAAACCTGTGGAATCCATAGAGTGAGACCTACAGGATATAGGTTTTTGTCAAATCTATCACAAAGTGTTGTCAACAGTTTCATACTTGCATATCTTTGGGAAAGAAGATTTGCACAGTCAAAAAAGAACTCTACCTCACAGTCATGATAAAGACCTACTCATTCTTGTAGAAGCCTTGAAGCCCTACACCATCATAAGGGAGTCTGCAAAGATCAGTGTGCCTAGTGTAGGGATAGTGTTGAAGGATCTCAAAAGCTTATAACAAAAGAGATCATCAAGAAATAAAAGTAGAGGCACTGAGAATATGTTGATAAAAGGGTATGGTAGGTGATAGTCTATAGGATAGTGAGGAGTTTTGCCTTGAAGACTAGAAAACTAGATGTTGAACAACACTATGGCAAAGCATAGTGAGAAAACCAATAGACAAGACTACAATGACATAATAGACTTAACAAAATCCCTCAAAAGTCATTGCAGAGTTCTATAGGGTCCTAAAGAGACTATCAATATGAAGAAGACTGTGAAACCTATATAACATAGTCATAACAAGGATGCCTATAAACACATTTACCTATCAGAGGTAAATGACTGCACTAATGGTGCAGGCATGAATGTAGCTAGTAAGAAATGATGGTTAGAGAACTAAGACAGTGACCAAAGGGACTGTGATAGATGTGAGTGAGGTATAGTCTATGAGAAATGGTCATACACAATTAGCAAGAGGTCTAATGAAGTTGCTTTAGGGAGCTTGTAGTTATATTTATGAGGTTTGTATGCTACAAAAATAATGCTATAGAGAAAATTGAGGATCAAATTCTATCAAGGAAGAGATAGAGATAGTCATGGATAGAAGTCTGATAGAAAAATTTTAGTAGTGAAATGGAATGAATGACAAGTATAAAGAGCTAGGATAGAGTGCAATACTCCTACATACAGAAGACAGAATTTCCTAAAGAAGGAAAGTATGTTTGGTTTCTTGTAGCATATAACCAAGTTCTTTTAGCTCCTATAACTACACATAGTGAACCCGAATGAGCTGACAGTAAGGAAATAAAGATCATTCAAGAAGGTAGTTATGTTGAACACAATGAGGTGCTGAGAGGGGGGGTGAATCAACACATTCTAAAACTTAACCAAATATCATCAAATTAAACTGAATAACATGTAGAATAGAAAGGAAATCATGCAGCACAAGAATCAACACATGACACCAGTATTTTTACGTGGAAAACCCTAAGAAAAGGAAAAACCACAGTGAGTGTTAGCTCACAATATAATATGCTCACTACAAAAATGTTACAACTTTGTTTTGGGACTTCAACCCAAGGAAGCTACTACTCCTTGTATTACAACTTTGATTTAGGGCTACCACCCAAGGAAGTTACTAATCCTTAAGTATTTGCTCATTGCAATAGATTTTATAAAGGTAGTACAAATGTATGGACTACTATAAGGAACACATCTATCTTATGTTGATAATGCAATCTGCCTTTCCTGCTCAATACATATGATCCTCAAACTGATTTCATACAATTCATATCTTTCCTTCTACTCTGTTGTGTTCACATTTACCTTATTTCTTTACAAATGAAAATTTTCTTCTATAAATATCCTCTGCATCACTTTTAAACACTAATTAGGTTGGCATCAAAACATCATTAGGTGAGACATATACCTCTTCACAAGTCAGCCTCAAAATATACAATATGATAAGAATAACTTGTTGTGGACCTTAGGGCTTCATTAAGAGTATCAATGCACATATCCATACATTCAAAGATAAGGAAACTAATCAGGATCATCCGCACATGTCAGATACTTAACCAGTTGGCTCAAATTGCTCAATACTACTAACTATTTAACTTCATACAACTAGGGAGAATCCAAAAACTCTATGCGGACCAAAAATTCAATCACACCTGAACTCAACAACCTTCATATATCTTATTGATGAAGTATCAACTCAATCTATGCATCTGCAAGATAGGAAACATGACTATTTATAGAAAACAGAGCATCCCAGATCACATGTGATACTTCACATCTCAAACTATGATGTTGCGGTGAAATGCAAGACATAAAAACATTTGGAAATGAGGCACTTAAACATCATTATATGCTTCTTTTTAGATCCATACACCTTCATCTGATGATTTTGGAGGAATTCAAAAGTTTGGCATGGATAACCAAGAGTCCAAAGGACGATTATTCTCAACACTATACTTGCAGACATAATAACTTGATGCGGTACCGAAAAATGAATTTTTCTACATGTGGATCATATCTGATATGTCTTGGAACATGTAGTGTCTCCACACAAACTATAATGGCTGCTCTATACATGTTTCATCCTCCACAAAACTCAACCCTATGCAAATGAGTTTCAGGACAATCTGTCTTGTCTCTGTCTAGGTGATGATTGATACTTCGTCCTTTGTAACTTTTCATACAAATGATATGAGGACTTAAAAACTTAGATTTATCATTGCAATAACTTAGTAAAGCTATCTTCAAAACTACAAGATAAAATATTTCTCTGTGGAGAAATGCGGACCAACTCAAGATGACTCTGCCTTAGGATGAGCATTGTGAATGCCTTAGTCAGATTTTTGCTTCTTATCATTGAGTGTGGTACTCCCAACTGATGAGATATATATGTGTGGACATAGGAAACATGCAAAGACATGAGTGTTTACCTCTACATCATGCCCAAACCCAAAACTAATCATCTCCCCATACTTGGACTATTTTTCTCTTCTCCCAGACTGGTTTGTCTTGACCATACTGATTCTTCCTTTGAACAAGTTTGTCTATACATTCCCATCTATTATGTTGACATCAATGACAATACATATTGTCAACAAGTTAGAGTCCTAAAAGGACTAGGGCTTTCCCTTACACCCTCCAAAGAGCCCCAGGTGGTTTTAAAAGCTAAGCACATGCATTATCATCATGCAGTGACAGTCAAGAAAGAATAAAGGAAGTTGGAATAGTTATAAGGTAATGAAGGATAGGTTGACCATCACCCACCCATCTAGGAAACAACTACAAAGATATAGGAGCCTGAAGGGGATCATGCAAATTAAACAAGGTTGAAGAAGTCAAACACTCCATCATCCCTCAACACCCTTAAGGATCTTTTCAAGTAGTTTAACCCAAAAATAGAGTCTCTAGGTGCCCAAGGGAGGTTGACCAAGCAACATAAGGAAAGAAATGTATTTATTTGTCATAAAAATTCCCTCCTAAATTCTCTCCCAGGTTCAAGGAGTAATTAGATGCCTAGGTTAGGTTTTTTTCTAAGTTCTTTCTGCTAAAACGATTGTAACTCTATTTTTCTGGAGAGAACAATATTTTAACATTGGACTTTTGAAGAAATACAAACAATTTTATTAGATTGGTACCCAGTTATAATACCTTTTGATCAATAAAAGAAGATATTTGGCATATTCAAGATTGCTATATTGTGTAAGATCATAAAGTAGTTGATTTTTCTCTTGTGATATTATTGTTGTCCTTAAGTTTTGTCCAATTTTTGTTACCTTTATGCAGAAGTATATGTAATGTGTAGGTCATAGTTTTGTGAAAATGAGTTTATATATGTTTTAGTTGTGAGATTATCAAATATTCCTTCTAAATGGTGTTAGAAAACTGAAACTCCTTCTTATGAAACACTCATGCATGAAAACATATCAAAATCTTGAGTTGTGCAATGAAATAGTTAGCTGATTGGTCAGATTGTGTAGGTTTCAGACAAGTATAAGTTAGAAACATTTGGTGTATCACCACATCTGTAGGTTATAGGTTTAGTTTTGTACCATTTTCTATCCCCTTTCCTAACAAGAGTAGTAGTTTAGATTTAATCTAGGTGATAAACTAAGGGAAGCAACCCTCTCTAGAGATTCATCCTAATCTATAGGAAACCCATAGACCTTAGGATGTTTCCATGCTTATCAATTGAGGAGAGAGTCTTAGAATCACTCTCTAGGGTGCACTCAGGAGTGATAATAATTTTTGGCACACCTAGTGGGACTACTCGACTCCAAGTTGGAGTTATAGCTAAGAGATTTGGTGTTGTTCTCAATCTATTGAAAACATTTACCAACACTTGGTGACTCTACAAGTGAAGAATCAACTAGTTTAAGTAGTCTAGATGCTCAAAGTATATCAAAGACTAGTATTTTGGTGATGTCCTAGTCTTTTCCTTCGTGGGAAGCTTCCTAATCACCCGATGGTCTGCTGGTATGTACTTATTTTCCAAAAAATTAGACCTAGTTTTCTTGTTTTCAAAGAATATTTCATTAAATTCTAGCTCATTTTAATGTTCTAGCATGGCAAACTATCAAGTAAAATATGTCTATTTACCTCCTTTTCACCAAAATGTAGTTTTAGAGCCTTCCCAATACCCATATCAAACTGATAATGTTGTTGGTTTCATCCCAAACAACCCTATCATGACAAGATATCCACATTCTCATCATGCTTGCCACTTCCCACCCCTACTCATCCTTCTTGGCATCATAATAATGCTTATAATCAACCCCAAGAAGGCTATTTTTCTCCTAACCAGCATGTTTACCCTCCTAGACAACCTTAGGATGTTGATAACATGAGCATTCGAGATATTGTGTTAGACTTTCAAAATTAGTTTGATGCTATTGAAAGAGATGAAGAGTATAACATGAAACAAAAAGATACTTCTTATCAAGCCTATCTCCAACAACAGGAAATGGAGGCAAAAGTAAGGTATGAAGAAGAACATTTTTCTAGATAGGTTGTAGAAAAAGAGGAACAAGTGAGGCAACTACTTGCCTAAATCCAAATGATGGAATCTCAGTCAACATCTTTTGTTCCCAGTTTCATACAAACTCCTCTTACAACCATTGATCAACCTTTAAAAGAGGAGGTTTGAGAGTTCAAAATCCCAAATTTCAATCATGAAAAGCTTGTTGAATCAGCAAGTAAGTCTCATCATTTTAAGATTCCAAGTTTTAAAAGTTCACATCCTTTGCAAGAGCCCTTACAAGTGCAAAAACATTCTATGATCTATCAAGAGCATACCATTCAAAATCCTATTCTTCCTCAAGAATCCCAACAAACCTTTCAAAATCCCATACCAAATCAGATTTCTTGTCCTAGCACCATTTATGTTTACAAGGGTGGACTGGTTGTTTGGCAAGCCATTTTGTTTGAGGATTCAAAGAAGGAGTTGGTTGAGGAAAATGAAGAACCATCTGCTATCTATGAACCTATATGTGATGAAAAATTAGAACTATTGCAAGAAGAACAAGAGTTTGTTGTTGTTTGTACAGTGTTCCCAACTGACAATGAGCATAAATTTACATGTGTAAAGGATGTTGATTCATGCTTGACATTGAATCCTTTACATTTTGATTCATTTGATGGTTCTTCTAATGCTTTTGATGAGATGAATGGAAGTAGAATGCAAAGGCTACAGGGTGATAATCTTCAGTTGCAAAGACAACTTGTGTAAGATTAATTGGAGAAAGAATCAAATGATAAGGAAGAATTGGTTTTCTTGTTTGACTAGATGCCTCACTTTCTGGAAAAAAAGGAAGAAAACATGCATATGCTCACATCAAAAAAAAATTGGAGTGGCAAGATGATGTTAAAAAGTTTTATGAGTTGTTGATCCATGAAAATGAAAATGAGAATTAACTCTTAACTCATGAGGGTAGTCATGTTTTGGAGTTTGGAGACCTTAGTGAGATACCCTATTTCATTGACAATGATGAGGAAAAGCAAGCAAGCAATCCTATCCTAGGAAATGGAGAACTTGATAGCACAGATTCGTTTAAGAAGCTTCCATTTTTCATGGAGAATAGTGTTATATAGATTGAGCATAAGCAAGAACAAATTAAAGATTTGTTCTTGGTTATCCAGTAGGGATATCAGCTTCTCAGTGGTGAAGACTTCTCTATTGAGTGCATCCAAGGCTTCTTTTCAAATTCCTCTTCAAAAGAGACTCAGGAAAAACATGAACAAAAGGAGAGGATGGCCATTCTTTGAAGTAAATCACAAGAGTATGAGCATCAAATTAGAATTGATGGTTTGAACAGTGGCTTGTCAAAATGCTGTCCTATTAGACATCTAGCTTAGTTAGAGGCTAACAAGGAGAAGAGACCATATGGCATGCTTGATCCAAAGCACAAGGTTCAGCATCATGGTGGGAAAAATCAACTTACTTCTACACCTCAAGGTAGTTGTGATTATAGCCAACTTGAGTTGGTACATGGATTTGATTTCCTTCTTGGAGAAGTGTTTCAGCAGCTTGTCAATTACCCACCCTTCCTCTACCCCTTGTTGGCTGCTTAAAAGCATGAAGAGCATTCCAAATTGGATAGGAAGGGAACTTATTTTGTGGAACCTGTTGGCACCTGAAAATCCCAGTTCCCAACTTGCATTCTTTTTCCCCAAACCCATCAAAAATCCTACTTTATGCCTTTGTTGTCTAACCCATCATTTATATCTGATCTGAGATAATTTCTATGGGTTCCCTTCATAAAAATTCTAAGTATAAAATCCTCTTCCCCCTTGTGTTTTTCCTTGTTATTTGACTAAGTGTTAAAATCCTTCAAAAATTGTCTAAGTGTTGCCTTGTCGGCAAGTTCGCAAGTTTGCAAAACTACCGATTTTCTAAGGTTTGTAGGTTCGTGATTTTGCCAATTTTCTGAAAAAGAGACAAAAAGGTGAAGGAAAAAGTTTCTAAGGAAAGAAAGAAAGTGCCATGTCTTTGTCAGAAAATTTGGTGGTACATGAATTGAAAGGTTTGCTAATCGCTAAGTTAGCCGATTGGTGGGTTTGCCAACAAAGCAATGGATGATGAGAGGAAAAAGTTTGAAAGAAAGGAAAAGAAAAGGATTTATCGACAAAGTTGGAAGTTCACGAACTTCCAACTTTCTTGATGGACAAAATCTATGACAGATAAATGGAAGGAAAGAGAAGGAAAATGAAGTCTTGGTTGATGTAAATTTTCGTTCGCGAACTCAAGAGTTCACCAACAAGGGTTCATCGACAAGTGTTTTCTCTGACAATGGGAGAAATAGAGATAAAAGAAAGTCAAAAGGGAAGACAAAAGAGATAAACCAAAGATAGTTTGTCATGGGGTGTTTTTATCGAAAAGGAAGAAAAAGAAAGAAACAGAGAAGGCAAGCCTTTGTTGGAAAAGTAGATGGTTCACGAAACATAAGGTTCGCCAACAAGATGGTTCACCACAAAGATAGTTCACCGACAGAAAAAGGATCGGCCAAGGAAAGAAAGAAAAAGACAAGGAAGAATATGGAGAAAAAGGTTAAGTCTTCATCGAAGAAAGATGGAGCTCGTGAATGATTGGGTTTGTCAATGACCAAGTTCACCGCAGGGAAGATTTGCCAATAAAGAAGGCAGAGAAAGAAGAAGAAAGAAGAGATGAAGTGGATGGTTTGCCAACTTCATTTTTTGCTGATAAGGCAAATGGGGTTGATGGATGAAGACAAGGTGCCAAGGATGAAAAAGAGGGTAATTTCCATGGTTCATGAAATTGAAAAATCACCGACAAAGAGAAAAAGAGGAGAGAAAAGAAATGAAAAGCCTTTGTCAAAAAAGGAAGAGTTTGCGAACCTAATGGTTCACTGACTGAGTAATTTTTTGACTGGCAAATCAGCCGACATGGAAAGGAGGTGCCCAATACAGAATGGAGATAAAACCACAATTCAAATGGCCTGAAGAGTAGCCAGAAAAAATTTCAAATTCTCCAAGGACACAAAAGTATAGCAAAACTCAAAGGGTACTTGAAGGGAAGAATTAATGACAAACATTTTTAAAGTGTTGTAAAAGCTTCTGAGAGGCACGATTTCCTATGTGCCTAAAATCGTGCCATGATTTCAAGATAAAGTAGGTGGATAGGTACCTAGCAATTAATATTCTAGGCCAAGGTCATACTGGTGGTTGAAAGTATGAAGATTTTCAATGCGCCAGGGACAAAGTGGATGAAACAGTTATTATAGGTACTAGGAAACAGATTCATCCTTCACTCATTAATGCACCAGGTACTTAAACATTTGGGCAATCTTCCTCTGCAAGTTTTGTAGACATGCCAAGGTATGATCCACACTCAAATCATGTAGATCTTCTGACAGGGCCTTGGGATAGATTCAGTACAACATGGGCAAAACTGTTGACTACGTTTCAATGCCTAGGGCTACATAGTGAATGGAAAAAGCTATATATACATATGCTAGAGATGTTTTAGAGGTTGGTCATTAAACCAATTGTTTGGTCTGCAAGTGCCTTAGGTTGATTTTAGGGCTTCAAATCAAGACAGTCTAGGTAGTGAATGGAGGAATGAATTTGATACAGTGTAGGAAAGGATGGTAATGCACATCTTCATGTAGAGGTATGTCTCCATTACTATTGTAGCAATTTAGGGGAATGCATGGTTGTATCTTTGTATTTTTCCTTCACGACAGTTGCTGGTGTGATTGTAATAGGGATTTGATAATGTATGACAACATTTAAATCAATACAAGATTTGTGTTGGGTCATTTGGTTGTTGCAAATGGATCATTGTAGTTTTTCTCTAGATAAATAAGTATGTCCAGTGCATACAATACAATTTGAGAAATGTATGTGAATGCATTTTAGTTTTCTGTTGATGCTTGTTCAATCCATTCCTCCCTCTTTATTTCTTATGAATCAGTTGCCCAATGAAGTAGGTGTTAGATCTAGGGCACACAACTGAGAGGAGAGGGGTGAATCAATTGTACAAAAACTTGCTTCTAATTCAAACAATTGATTCTTCTTTGTTAGTTAATAGCATATCAGTTAACCATTCATGAAAGCATAATGCACAAACACAGGAGCAGATAAGCATCAATACATTGGACACCAAGATTTTGACGTGGAAAACCCGGTTAAGGGAAAAACCACGGGGTGATTAACCCATGGATTATTCTCTGTTAGAAGAATAAGAAAAATGAATGGCACATGCCAATTAGGGCTCACTGCCTGAGCACACTGCTCACAAAGAGGCACACTGCCTACAAGAGACACACTGTCTACAAAGTGATAAGAATCACAAACTTGAACTGGAGATTGACATCTTTACCATGTCTGGATCAGTTCCATTTAAGCCCGAGATACTTCTGCTCTGCCCTTTGCTCTTTCACTATACCACACTCATCCGCTCCACACTCACTTTGAAATGAACTCACAAACCTTTATTTATACAAGACATCGACTTAGGAACATTCATCTAAGTCAGCAATCATCCACAAGAGCATTCGCAAGATGAATAACTCATCCGGTCGGCTAGTCTGAACAAGAATATCTTCATCCAGAAGAATATCTTCAATTCCATGCTCTAACACTAATGCGGACTGACAAAAAAACCTCAACATGATCCAAGAACCTTCACAAGCTTGCCTGAATGACCAGGTACATCCACACCTCCTCTACTCATTGGAATCTCTTCTCCTCTTCATCTGGAACTTCAAGAACATAGTCTGTCCCAACTGTCAAACTGAAACAAGTTCTTCCGGACCTCCAAACTATGTACAAACTAAGATGTTACATCACAAGGACATCTCAAACACTCCTTCCAATCCGCAAAGTCTGACAATGCACCTCCGGATCTCACCGAACCTTTTTGTAACACTATGTCACTCGGGAGCATCTCCCGGAACCGGTTCTACTTGACTGATCACAACTTTTTCATATCTTCATGCGGACCTCTAAAATCTTAACTAGATCATCTCAAGACTCATATCTACAAACCCTTTAATCCGCATCCTCTGATCCTCAACCTATTGAGTACATTTGCCTTCTTCTCATCACTATTCTTCACTGTTCCTGATTGAGACTAATTTTCTCAATATCCTCAGCACACAGCTCATCCAATCCTTCTTACCAATGCAATATGAGTATGTTGCCATCAATGACAACACTAGTTAACCTCATACTTGCAACAATCTCCCCCTTTGTCATTGATGGCAACATATGATGTGAAAAACCATCAAGACAAGAACTTCTCTTTTCTGTCACAGCTCCCCTTATTAGCAACAACTCTTCACATGTCTTCTCTTCCTTTACTGCTCCCCCTTTGATCTTCAACCACTTGTTTTTCACATGTCTTCTCTCCCCCTTTGACATCAATGGCAAAGGGTTCATACTTGCACTTGTAACACATCAGAATCATACCAGTTGCTCCCCCTTAGTAGCAGCTCCCCATCATCAATCTGGATCACAAGATATGACTATGATATCCACCGGACTGATGCACATCAGTGCATCCTAGTTCATCACCAGAGGGGCCATGACCCCTAACTTCTCCCTGAGATACTCAAAAGAGTCTTTGGGAAGAGGTTTAGTAAAAATATCTGCAAGCTAATCCTTGGAGGGCACATACTCCAATCTGACTTCACCCTTGTTCACTTGTTCTCTCAAAAAGTGAAATTTGATAGATATATGCTTGGTCTTAGAATGCAATACCGGATTCTTGGAAATATTTATTACACTTGAATTATCATAGAAAATTGTGATAGGCTCCTCATATTCTACTTTCATGTCTCTTAACATCTGCTTCATCCATAAGATTTGAGTGCAACTGCCTGTTGCTGCAATATATTCTACTTCAGTTGTAGACAGAGATATTGCCTCTTGTTTCTTGCTTAGCCAAGAAACCAATCTCTTTCCCAAGAAGAATGCTCCACCATTGGTGTTCTTCTGGTCATCCACATCTCCTGCCCAATGTACATCTGTATATGCATGAAGAGAGAAACCCTGATCTCTAGGATACCATAGGCCATACTCAACTGTCCCCTTTAGATATCTAAAAATCCTCTTGATTGCCATAACATGAGATTCTCTAAGGTTAGCCTGAAATCTTGCCACAAGACCAACAGCCTGCATTATATTTGGTCTAGTCTGAGTGAGATACAATAATCCTCCAATCATTGATCTGTACTTGGTCTGATCTGTCTTAGGAGAGTCATTATCTTTGCTCAACTTACATCCAGTTGCTATAGGAGTGTTCATTGGCTTGGAATCTTCCATTCCAAATTTCCTCAACAACTCTTTCACATATTTGGTTTGAGAGATAAAGATACCTTTCTTTGTCTGAGTAATTTGCAGACCCAAGAAGAAATTCATTTCACCAAGCATTGACATTTCAAACTCACTTTTCATTTGATTTGCAAAGGTTTTACACAAACTATCTCTTCCTCCAAAAATGATATCATCAACAAATACTTCAACAATCAGGATGTTTTCATTATCTATTTGGAAATATAGATTACTGTCAGCAGTACCTTTATTGAAACCAATCTGCACAAGATGCTTATCCAACCTTTCATACCATGCTCTTGGGGCTTGCTTCAATCCATACAGTGCTTTCTTCAACTTGTAGACCATATCATCATGATCAGACAATTGAAATCCATCTAGTTGTTCAATGTATACTTCTTCTTCCAAATCACCATTTAGGAAGGCAGACTTGACATCCATCTGATATACCTTGAAGTCTTTGAAGGCAGCATATGCAAGAAATAATTTGACTGCTTCAATTCTTGCTACTGGAGCAAAGGTTTCTTCAAAATCAATTCCTTCTATTTGAGAGTAGCCTTTGCAGACCAATCTGGCTTTGTTTCTGATTACTTCACCAACCTCATTTAGTTTGTTCTGGAAGACCCATTTGGTTCCAATCACATTCTTGTTTCTAGGTCTAGGAACAAGATCCCAAGTGTGATTTTTCTCAATTTGCATCAACTCTTCCTCCATTGCTTTGGTCCAGTTTTCATCATTGCAAGCTTCATTTATTGTCTTAGGTTCAATCTTTGAAATTAGACAGTATTCATTTGAATTTTGAGCAATTCTCCTCCTTGTTTGTACCCCTTTGCTTTTGTCACCTATGATATGATCTTCAGAGTGATTTAGAGTTACATACCTTGGAACTTTGGGAGTCTCTTGCACTATTGTTTCTTGATCAGGTTCATTCAGACAAACCTCTTCTTCCTGATTTACCAGATCAGTCTGAATCTGAATTTTAGGAAGGGATTGAGTTCCTTGAACCAGAACACCATCCTGATCATCTTCATCAAATTCATAAAACATTGAGGGCTTCTCAATTCCTTCATCAACCTTCACATTTGTACTTTCTATCATCTTTTTTAGTTTCTTATTGTAACACCGGTATGCTTTGCTTTGAGTGGAGTAACCCAAGAAAATTCCTTCATCACTTCTAGCATCAAACTTTCCTAGATCTTCATCTCTTTTGATGTAACACTTGCTACCAAATACTCTAAAATATCTCATAGTAGTAGTTATACCAAACCAAAGTTCATAAGGAGTCTTACCGGTATTGCTTCTAATTTGAAATCAGTTGAGAGTGTAGACTGCAGTGCTGACAGCTTCTCTCCAAAACATCTGAGGAACATTTGCTTCCATCATCATTGTCTTGGAAGCTTCCTGGATGGTCCAGTTCTTTCTCTCAACTACTCCATTCTGCTGTGGAGTCCTAGGAGCAAACCACTGTCTCTTTATGCCATGCTTCTCACAAAAGTCTATGAATTCACCGGATGTGAATTCACCACCTCTATCAGACCTTAGACACTTCAGTTTCAATCCGGTTTGATTCTCTACCATAACCTTGAAGATTTTGAACTTCTCAAAGGCTTCTAATTTCTCTTTCAGAAAGGTAACCCACATCATCCGGGAATGATCATCAATCAGTAACATGAAATATCTATCACCTTGCATACTCTTGATTCTTGTCGGACCACATAGATCAGTATGAACTAATTCCAATAATCCGGTAGAGGACTGATCTTTGCTTTTGAAGGAGACTCTGCTCTGTTTACCTAGCTGACATTCTTTGCACAAACTATTTGTAGGTTTCACCAATTTTGGAAGATCTCTTACAGCTTGAATATTGCTTATCTTGATGATGTTATCAAAATTTACATGACACATCCTTCTATGCCATAACCAACTCTGATCAATTTGAACAAATAGACAACTTTTATTTGAACCAACTAGATGGAAGATTTTACCTTTTGTTTGAGTACCGGATGCAATCTCAGTTCCGGAGCTTTCAAAGATCCTGCATCTTCCATTTTTGAATCGGAGATCATAACCTTTGTCTACTAACTGTCCAACACTGAGAAGATTGTGCTTCAATCCTTCAACATACAGTACATCACCAGTTTTGCTCTTTCCATCAAAAGAAATAGTTCCCCTACCTCTGATTCTACCTGCAAAATTGTCACCAAACTTTACCATTCCTCCTTCATACCTTTCCAAATCTAAGAACTTGTTCTTGTCACCTATCATGTGGTGAGAGCATCCACTGTCAATAACCCAATCATCCTTTTCTTCAACTTGGGCAGCCAAAGCTCTTTCTACAACCTTATGATTGATAGATTCAGAGGATATTGGTTCTTCTTCCTTGATGGCAATAAACACCCATTCATTTACGGATTTGTCTCCTATCTCTGATTCATCATCTGTTACTCCTTCATTATCAATTTCTTCATGAACATAATAACAGTTCTTTTGGAACCTTCGTCTGTTAGAGTTTGACCTTGTAGATCTTTCTGGACATCTTGAAGCAAAATGACCAATCTTATTACAGTTGAAGCACTTAAAAGGTAACTTTCCTTCATACTTACCGGATCCTCTTGGCAATCTCTTTGCAATGAGGGCTTCAAGATGAACTGTTTCTGCTTCTTCCTCTTCCATGTCTTTCCTAGCTTGATCATACCATGACAGTTTCCTTGAAGAGTTTTCTCCTGGATCAAATCTTTGTTTGCCTTTCACATAGGCACTGGCTTTGAATGCAGATTCAGTCTTGGGAGGATCATCTCCAAACTCGGTCATTTCAAATGCAGCCAGTTTGCTAGCCAATTACTCTCTTGTGACAGTTGAATGGGCTCTGAATTCATCAATGGCAGCAACCTTGATCTTGTAGGTAGCAGGAAGGGATCTGAGAATTTTGCAAACAATCTCATTTTCATCCAGAACTCCACTAGTATTCCTGATTCCACACACCAGCTCATTTACTTTTGGCATAAAGGTAGTGATATTTTCATTATCTCTCATCTTCAATCTTTCAAATTTCCCTTTAAGACTTTGCAACCTTGCACTCTTAACAAACTCATCTCCTTCATGCAGAAGTTCTAGTTTAACCCAGATCTCATATGCAGTTGGTAGGTCAATAACATTTGAGAGTTCTGAGTCAGTCAATGCGCTTAGAAGAGCCTCTTTGGTCTGCAGATTGTTTTCAGCATCTGTGATTTCATTTAGTGTTGTCAGACCACCCTGTGGAGGAACATATGCTTTTGTGACCATGGACAAGTATGCTTTTCCCATACACTCCAAGTGACATTTCATGCGGCCTTTCCAGAGAGAGAAGTTGGTTCCATCAAACTTTGGACTGTCCTTCTTGTATGACGACATCCTGGATCTCCTCAAGCGGTTAAGCTCCTTTCAGAGGAACTTAGCTCTGATACCAATTGTTAGATCTAGGGCACACAACTGAGAGGGGGGTGAATCAGTTCTACAAAAACTTGCTTCTACTTCAAACACTTGATTCTTCTTTGTTAGTTAATAGCATATTAGTTAACCATTCATGAAAGCATAATGCACAAACACAGGAGCAGATAAACATCAATACATTGGACACCAAGATTTTGACGTGGAAAACCCGGTTAAGGGAAAAACCACGGGGTGATTAACCCAAGGATTATTCTCTGTTAGAAGAATAAGAAAAATGAATGGCACATGCCAATTAGGGCTCACTACCTGAGCACACTGCTCACAAAGAGGCACACTGCCTACAAGAGACACACTGTCTACAAAGTGATAAGAATCACAAACTTGAACTGGAGATTGACATTTTTACCATGTCTGGATCAGTTCCATTTAAGCCTGAGATACTTCTACTCTGCCCTTCACTCTTTCACTATACCACACTCATCCACTCCACACTCACTTTAAAATGAACTCACAAACCTTTATTTATACAAGACATCGACTTAGGAACAATCATCTAAGTCGGCAATCATCCACAAGAGCATTCGCAAGATGAATAACTCATCCGGTCGGCCAGTCTGAACAAGAATATCTTCATCCGGAAGAATATCTTCAATTCCATGCTCTAACAATGTGGACCGACAACACAACCTCAACATGATCCAAGAACCTTCACAAGCTTGCCTGAATGACTAGGTACATCCGCACCTCCTCTACTCACTGGAATATCTTCTCCTCTTCATCTGGAACTTCAAGAACATAGTCTGTCACGACTGTCAAATTGAAACAGGTTCTTTCGGACCTCCAAACTATGTACAAACTGAAATGACACATCACAAGGACATCCCAAACACTCCTTCCAATCCACAGAGTCTGACAATGCACCTCCGGATCTCACTGGACCTTTTTGTAACACTCTGTCACTCCGGAGCATCTCCCAGAAAAGGTTCTACTTGACCAATCACAACTTTTTCATATCTTCATGCAGACCTCTGAAATCTTATCTGGATCATCTCAAGACTCATATCTACAAACCCTTTAATCCACATCCTCTGATCCTCAACCTATTGAGTACATTTGCCTTCTTCTCATCACTGTTCTTCACTGTTCCTAATTGAGACTAATTTTCTCAATATCCTCAGCACACAGCTCATCCAATCCTTCTTACCAATGTAATATGAGTATGTTGCCATCAATGACAACACTGGTTAACCTCATACTTGCAACAGTAGGCACCAGTCCATATTGGGGATGGATCAGTCACCATTTTAATCAAACCCTCATCTTGTTAGTTGTAGGAGTAGGAGTAGATTTAGTTTAGAGTTCTACATGTTGTTCATGATTCAGTGTAATAACTAGGGATAAATATGAAGTGATGCAAAAATGTTTTAATCATTGGTGAATCATGTACATGTATGCCTACACTATGTATCTTGTGTATGAGAAGTTAAGTGGATTCATCTCAAGGAGTATGATGTTGCCATGTTTGGGTGCAAATAAATAGTGTGGTAATTAGCTTAATCAGAGGCCGGTGCAGCCAGTTTGTCTTGACCTAGTGACAACTTTGGGGTCAAGTGTGCATTGGGCATGGATGTGCTTGTTTGTTTGTATTCTATTTCATGCCTCTAAGTATATCCCTCCTAGGTCTAACTGAGCCTAAAGTGCAGAGGAGTATATCCACTCCTATTAGTTGGCCAAAATTTCCCTTGACCTATTGGTAAAACTCTTTCAATCACCTTGACAACACCCTGGCTTGGGTGATTGTGAAATATTTTAGGGTTTTGGATTGTAGTTATTTTGGAAACCACCATTTTGGTGCCATTGCTAGGGAAGTAGTATCTTGGTTTAGATTTTGAAAGACCTTTGCAACACAGTCACTGAGGAAGTTTGCAGTCATTGCCGGGTGCAGTTTGTTGTGTGTTGAAGTTGGCAGCCTGTCAACTTATGCCAACATTTTGGCACTGTTGGCAAGGACATATTATTGTTGGGTTGAGAAGAATTTGATGACTCTACTGGTTGGAGAACCTAGAATTATTTTGTGGCCTTGAAAATGAGTCACAATTCAAGGAAATTCCTCTTTGGAAGAGGTGGCGACTTTGCTATCAGATTAGAAGTTTGTTACTACTTCTCCTTGGTTGTTGTTGGTGATTTGAATGCTCCATCTCGGTGTGCAACAACTGATGAAATAAAGGTACACTTAGTTTTCTTCCTAACCTTGAAGTTTGTTGTTCCTGTTATTTTGAAGGAACACATTTGTATGCCTCAATTTTTTGCCCAACATTATATAATGTTTTAGTCATGGCCAATTGGTATGAACATGGATACCCTAGGGATGCTCCTTCCTATGTATCTTCCTATATTGTAGACCCTAGGAATTATATTGGAGTGGATTACCATGACCATTCTAGCAGTGCATTTTTGAGTGATGGATCTGCATGTTATACAAACCCAAACCTATGTGCACCCATGCAAAATCAAGATGACTTAGCAATGTGAAATTGATAAAACCGAATAGTTGTTAGAGTCATTGTCGCAGCAAGAAGAAGAAATGGAAAATCATATTTAGCTGCTAGAGTCTAAGATGCAGCCCAATGCATTCCCTGCTGCCCCAAAAAATCAAATTGCTCAGTCCCCTATTTTTCCCTTAGATCAATTATACAACCAACTAGACCTCTCATGGGTTGATTACAAAACAATGAACATGCCAACCAAGGTTTAGAGCCAGTTGCCCAAGTTTGATGGGTACAATATTTGGGAATGGGACACACATGTTGTTTCATTTTTAGAATTCATGGAAGAACATTAGTTTGAGGATGAGGATATGTGGATGAGTTTCTTTGTTAGGTCCTTGCGCAGAAAGGCAAGAGAATGGTTTAAGAGTTTTCTTGGGCAGTCGTTTACCTCATCGAATAAACTTGTAGTAGCATTTGAAAATGAATTTGCCAAAGGTCTTGACCCTGCTGATCTTGTCATAGAGATGGAAAAAATTGAAAGGCAAGAGAGAGAGTCAAGAAAGGATTTTACTCACAAGTTTTTTGTTGCCCTTTCCAACATTCCAAATAATTTCAGAGCTCGCAATCCCACTTGCATTGATATGTTTTTTGAAACATATGAAACTAGACCGAGTCATGTGTGGGAAGATTTCAAAATAATGAGTATGCAGTAGGCATATTTGTTCCTAGACTCTATGGAGAAAATGAGAGATGACTACATAAAGGGTTTGTTATCCACAAGTGAATGTGTTGCTGATAATCAACATGCTAATCTAAACAACAATAATGTGGATACAAACAATCAGATGACTGCAGCATTAGAGGAATATGAGTATGTGGTCAGAAGGGCAAAAAGTGAAGGTGGTGCATTATACGAAAGTGATGCAGATGATGAAAGTAGTGTATGCATCGGCCTTCTGTTGGATAGTTCATCAAGTGAAAATAATAATGATAGATCCAATGATGACTTCCAACCTAGTGTTGAGGTATGTGTCTCAATAAACAAAGGATGCTATGTACAAGGACGAACAACAAGTTGAATCAACTTGTAAGGTTGATCATGTTGAGTATGCATAGGTAAGTAAAACATGGGATGAGCAAGAAACTAGTTTCTTGTTTAATTTGATGCCCTCCTTTGTTCATTATGTGGTGAAGTAATTGATATTTTCTTGCATGAATTTGATGTAGAGGTGGTTGCACATGATGATAACTGATTAGAAATAGTTGTTGGTGCAACCATGGAGTTTTAGTGTGAAGAACTTGTCCTAGATTGTGAAGATGGTGATCATGTGGAGGCATATGAGAACATGTTTATTTGGTGAAAGGTATGTTCTATTCCTCATGAAGAGTGTGCATCATCTGAGCCATGAGGAAATACAATAAGAATGAATGTGGAAGAGGAAGTGTGTCATTAGTCTATTGATAGCAATGAATATGACACATCAGATTGCCAAATTAAACTTGAAACAAAGAGACAATTGGAAGAACATGGTTCTTCACTTGAGGTGTCTCATGATCAAGATTTGTGTGCTGATGGTTTGAATTGCAGTCTGAGTCATGCTTATGATTCAAAAGTTGAAGGCTATAGCAGCACACATGAAAGTTTTGTTCAAGAGCTTGTTGGAAATGCAAATGAATATGAATTCTTCCACTTTGATGTGGGATGTTTGTTAGCTCTTGAATGTGTTGGTGTTGCAGTAGAGGTTGAGTCATTTGTATGGGACATTGATGTGAATGAGCAGCTAGGCATGTGTATGTCTATGTTTCAACAGATGGCAGCCCAACTTGATGGTATATATACCCGAGATGGATTCTTTCCATTTTGATTTACAAGAATAGATGTCTTCTCTTATGGATTAGAAGTGCATTTAGGCATAGTTCTCCTTTCCATGTGAATTGGAGGTATTTTTCTTTTCCCTCAATTTACATGAAGAGGTCAACAGGTATGATAGCTTGGCAATTGATAATGGAGGTTTACGTTCATTTGTTTCTTTTGTTTCTAACCTAGTTCTTGATTTTGCACCCCCTACTATTATGAAAGTGCATGATATGGATTGGAATATGTCAAACACCTATTTTTTATGGTTAGTGTTTTCATCGGTGGAGTTAGCCTTGGCTCCATGAGTAGTAATTGTAGGTTGATACATGTTGGGGGCAGTGTTCAATTATTGCAGCTGGGTGAGAAGTGCATATTTGGTTTGAGGGAGATCAACTCCTTCATTCAGATTGTCTTCGACAGAGGCAAGTAGTTTTAGTCATCTTGTGTAGGTTTGACCTGCAACATGTTTAAGTTTTGATTACAGTTAGCTTTTCTTTTGTGCGCTCATGCCTATGACTATATGTTGTCTTGTATATACGCCTTTGTTCTAAATATGTCTTTTGTTGTTTCCTCTATTCATTTTTGCCTTTTGGTCTTCATGGAGATAGTTGGTTCTCATTGTGCCAAGTTTTCCATGTGTCCCTAACTAGAGCTAGTGTTGGCAGCTAAAAATCCCAGTTCCCAACTTGCATTATTTTTCCCCAAACCCATCAAAAACCCTACTTTATGCCTTTGTTGTCTAACCCATCATTTATACCTGATTTGAGATATTTTCTATGGGTTCCCTTCAATTCTAAGTATAAAATCCTCTTTCTTCTTGTGATTTTCCTTGTTATTTGTCTAAGTGTTAAAAGCCTTCAAAAATTATCTAAGTGTCACCTTGTCAGTAAGTTCACGAAACTACCAATTTTTTGACTAAGGTTCACAGGTTCGTGGTTTTGCCAATTTGTCGATTTGTCGAAAAAGTGACAAAAAGGTGAAGGAAGAAGTTTCTAAGGAAAGAAAGAAAGCATCATGTCTTTGTTGGTTAATTTAGCAGTTCGTGAACCAAAAGGTTCACCGTTCACCAAGTTAGCCGATTGGCAGGTTTACCAACAAAGCGATGGATGAGGAGAGGAAGAAGTTTGAAAGAAAGGAAAAGAAAAGGCTTTATTGGTAAAGTTGGAAGTTCATGAACTTCCAAATTTGCCGATAGACAAAGGTTACAATGGAGAAAGGGAAGGAAAGAGAAGGAAAATGAAGTCTTGGTTGACGGGACATTTGGTTCTCAAACTCAAGAGTTCGCTGACAAGAGTTTTCTCTGACATAGGGAGAAATAGAGATAAAAGAAAGTCAAAAGGGAAGGCGAAAGAGATAAACCAAAGATAGTTCATTGTGGGGTGATTTTACTGACAAAGGAAGAAAAAGAAAGACAAAAAGAAGGCAAGCCTTTGTCGGAAAAGTATATGGTTCACGAAACATAAGGTTAGTCAGCAAGGTGGTTCACTACCAAGATAGTTTGCCGACAGAGAAAGGATCTGCCAAGGAAAGAAAGAAAAAGACAAGGAAGAAGATGGAGAAAAAGGTTAAGTCTTCATCAAAGAAAGATGGAGTTCGCAAATTGTTGGGTTTGCCAATGACCAAGTTCACCATGGGGAATATTTGCTGATAAAGAAGAAGAAGGTAGAGAAAGAGGAAGAAAGAAGAGATGAAGTGGATGGTTTTCCAACTTCGTTTTTTACCGATAAGGCAAATGGGGCTGATGGATAAAGACGAGGCGCCAAGGATGAAAAAGAGGGTAATTTCTATGGTTCGTGAAAATGAAAAATTGCCAACAAAGAGAAAAAGAGGAGAGAAAAGAAACAAAAAGCCTTTGTTAAAAAAAGGAAGAGTTTGGGAACCTGATGGTTTGCTGACTGGGTAGTTTTCTGACCGGTGAATCGACCGATAGGGAAAGGATGCACCCAATGTAGAATGAAGATAAAACCAGAATTCAAATGTCCTGATAAATCAAAAAATGAAAGATGAAGATCAACTAGGGAGAATTTCAAATTCTCTAGGGACACCAAAGTAGATAAAAACTAAAAGGGTACTTGAAGGGGAGAATTAATGACAAACACTTTTAAAGTGTTGTAAAATATTTTGAGAAGCATGATTTCTTGGGTGCCTAAAATTGCACCATGATTGCAGGATAAAGTAGGTAGATAGGTACCCAACAATTAATATTGCAGGCCAAGGTCATACTAGCAGTTGACACTATGAAGATTTTCAATGTGCCACAGACAAAGTGGATGAAATAGTTATTACAGGTACTAGGAAACAGATTCAACCTTCCCTCATTAATGCGCCAGGTACTTAAAATGTGTGGGCAATCTTCCTATACAAGTTTTGTAGACATGCTAGGGGTATGATCCACACTCGAATCATGCAGATCTTCTGATGGGGCCTTGGGACAAATTCATTACAGCATGGGCAAAATGTGTTGACTATGTTTCAATGCCCATGGCTACACAGTGAATGGAAAAAGCTATATATGCATATGCTAGAGATGTTATAGAGGTTGATCGCTGAACCAACTATCTGGTCTATGAGTGCCTCAAGTTGATTTTAGGGATTCAAATCAAGCCAGTTTGGATAGTGAATGGAGGAATGCATCTGATACAGTGTAGGAAAGGATTGTAACACACATCTTCATGCAGTGGTATGTCTCCATGGCTATTTGCAGTGATTTAGGGGAATGCATGGTCGTAGCTTTGTATTTTTCCTTCGCCATAGTTGCTAGTGTGATTGTAACAGGGATTTGATAATGTATGACAGAATTTAAATCAATACAAGCTTTGTGTTGGGTCATTTCATTGTTGCAAATGGATCATTGTGGTTTTTCTCTAGATAAATAAGTATGTCTAGTGTATAAAATGTAATCTGAGAAATGTATGTGAATTCACTTTAGTTTTCTGTTGATGCTTGTTTGATCCATTCCTCCCTCTTTATTGCTTATGACTCAGTTGCCCAATGGAGTAGGTATGATAGATCAATCACCATTTGAATCAAACCCTCATCCTGTTAGTTGTAGGAGTAGGAGTAGATTTAGTTTAGAGTTATACATGTTGTCCATGATTCAATGTGATAACCAGGGATAAATCTAAAGTAATGTAAAAATATTTTAATCTTTGGTGAATCATGTACATGTATGTCTGCACTGTGTATCTTGTGTATGAGAAGTTAAGTGGATTCATCTCAAGGAGTACAATGTTGCCATGTTTGGGTACAAATACATAGTGTAGTAATCATATTAATCAAAGGCTTGTGTAGCTAGTTTCTCTTGACCTAGTGACAACTTTGGGGTCAAGTGTACATTGGGTATGGCTGTGTTTATTTGTTTGTGTTCTATTTCATGCCTCTAGGAATATCCCTCCTAGGTCTAGCTAAGCCTGAAGTGTAGAGGAGTATATCCACTCCAGTCAGTTGGTCAAAATCACCCTTGACCTATTACTAAACCTCTTTCAATCACCTTGAAAACACCCTAGCATGGGTGATTGCAAAATGTTTTACAATTCGCATTGCAGTTATTTTGGGAACCAACAGAACTAATTAATGACTTTGTTTAGATAGCATGTTTCATTTGTTTAGTATAGGTTAGGATAGGTTGTGTGTGTCAAATAAGTGCTGATGTATAGTTTGTTTGTCCTGTTAGAGGACTATTTGTATTGTGTTTTCAGGTGTTTTGTTATATTTTTTTGTTGTTCTTAGGGTACTAACAACTATGTCTCAGGTTTGTTTTTGAGTTGTTTCAGGTCTTCCATGACTCAACCACCCAATGGATATTCAAGGCTACTGGTCTAAATGCTTAGCAAGAAAGCATTTCATGGAGGCTGCCAAAATGTTACCTTTTTCCTCCTCCTTGGCTCAAATAGGTAATATATAGGTGCTTCAGGAATGTTTAAAGTTGGTGTAAGGCTTAAGTCCCGGTTTGGAGGAATCAGGAATGTTTAAAGTTGGTGTAAGGCTTAAGTCCTAGTTTGGAGGAATCAAAACTTACTTATAAGTTAATTTTATTCTCCTTTATCATTGTATTGATTAAAAATGAGTTTTAGTCTTTGACTATTCTGAAAATAATGAAGGGGATTAATGTTATATTGTTTCCCAACCATCTCTCATGTAAGTGTGCATGCCTTGTAAGGGTCAAAAGTGAGTTTTTCATATATTTTAGAACTTTATTTCTTCCTAAAATCCACGTAGTTTTCTTGGAGGGAATTTCGTTCAATAGTCTAACCGGGTTTCTAAAACTTAAGCCTAGGGTTAAGTTATAGTGGTTTGGTTAGGGTTAATTCAAACATTGTTTAGATCCTTCTCTAGGGTTTTCTATTCATGTTGTTGCAGGTTTCTCATGAAGGATGTGTGTTCATTCAATGTTAGATTCATTTAACTCTATATTAGTCATAGAGGAAGATCTCTTACAAGGAGTAAGACAATGAAGTTCAGTAATGAAAAGGAAGAGTCAACATTGGGACAACAGATTCCTCAAGAATTGAAATCCTTAATACCTTTCAAAGCCTCCTAAAGGAAAATGATGCAAGACCATGAGATAAAAGAGGAGAACAATTGAGGATACATATGTGTTGATTTTCAATGACCTGTAGTAGCAAGTTTGCAAAGGGGATTGTGCATAAAAGATTAAGAAGATTCAGTTACAGTAAAGAGAAGAGAATAGAAATCTATATTAATGGACAAAATTGGTGTAGGATGACATACTCAAGACTGAAACAACAATAAGTAGACCTAAGACAGTTTTTTTTGTCATATAGAAGACCTACAGTGAAAGTAATATGAGAAATATTAACAATAATCTAAAGATATTTAGGTGTTAGAGGAGTTAGGAGCTTGTCAAGTCTGCATCCTTTTCAAATCTTACAGGACTACATACAAGGTATGTTACAGATTAAACTTTAAAAGAATTGTGAAGTCATTTAGAGAACTTATAGGTGTACATTGAGGGTTTTTTCCCTACAAATGACTATATAAGGATACAGTCTGCTACAAGATCATACCTATGAATATAAATCCATTATAGTCTCTTGTGAGTCCTAGGGTTTTATGAGAATGCAGAGATATATGAATATGTAGTATGGTATAGGATAGTGAACTATTAAAAGCTTCATACATCATGAATAAGCGTTGTGCAAGTGGTGTCTTGAATATATAGATCTTTGATACAAGTCAACATGGAGTCTTTAGCTATGATGACAATAGGATACAAACCTGTGGAAGCCATAGAGTGAGATCTACAGGATATAGGTTTTTGTCAAATCTATCACAAAGTGTTGTCAATAGTTTCATTCTTGCATATCTTTGGGAAAGAATCTTTGCATGGTCAAAAAGGAACTCTACCTCATAGCCATGATAAAGACCTACTCAGTCATGTAGAAGCCTTGAAGCCCTACACCATCATAAGGAAGTCTACAGAGATCAGTGTGCCTAGTGTAGGGACAATGTTGAAGGCCCTAACAAGGATCTTAGAAGCCTATAACATAAGAGATCATCAAGAAATAGAAGCTGAGTCACTGAGAATATGTTGATAGATGGGTATGGTAGGTGATAGTCTATAGGACAGTGAGGAATCTTTCCTTGAAGACTAGAAAAATGGATAGTGAACAACACTATGGCAGAGCACAGTGAGAAAACTAGTAGACAAGGCCACAATGACAGCAGATTTAACAAAAGCCCTCAAAAGTCAATGCAGAGGTCTAATAAATCTTGAATAGGGTCTATAGGGTCGTAAAGAGATTAGCAATATGAAGAAGATTGTGAAACCTATATAACATAGTCATAACAAGGATGCCAGTAAACACAATGACCTAACAGAGGTAAATGACTGCACTAATGGTGTAGGTACGACTATGCTTAATAGTTGAGGTATGACTGTAGCTGGTAAGAAATGATGGTTATAGCACTAAGAAAGTGACCAAAGGGAATATGATAGGTGTGAGTGAGGGATAGTCTATGAGAAATGGTCATTCATAGTTGGCAACAGGTCTAATGAAGTTGCTTCAAGGAGCCTATAGTGATCTTTATGAGGTATGTATGTGATAAAAAGTCTGCTACAAAGAAAACAGAGGATCAGATTCTATCAAGGAAGACATATAAATAGTCATTGATAGAAGTCTGATAGAAAAATTCTAGTAGTAAAATGGAATGAATGAAAAGTCTAAAGAGCTAGAATAGAGTGTAATACTCCTACATATAGAAGATGGAATTTCCTAAAGGAGAGTCTATTTGGTTTCTTGTAGCATATAACCGAGTTCCTGTAGCTCTTGTAACTACACGTAGTGAAGGAATGAGCTGACAGTAAGGCAATAAAGATCATTTAGGAAGGCATTTAGAGTCCTAAAAGGACTAGGGCTTTTCCTTATGCCCTCCAAAGAGTCCTAGGTGGTTTTAAAAGCTGAGCACATGCCTTATCATCATGCAATGCCAATCAAGAAAGAATGAAGGTAGTTGGAACAATTATAAGGTAATGAAGGATAGGTTGACCATCACCCACCTATCTAGGAGAGAGGGGATGGTAGTTGCAAAGATATAGGACCCTGAAGGGAAGCATGCAAAGTAAACAAGGTTGAAGAAGTCAAACACCCCATCATCCCTCAACACCCTTAAGGAGCTTTTCAAGCAGTTTAACTAGAAAAAAGAGTCTCCAGGTGCCTAAGGGAGGTTGACCAAGAAACATAAGGCAAGGAATACATTTATTTGTCTTCAAAATTTCCTCCTAAATTCTCTTCCAGGTTATAGGGAGTAAGTAGACACCTAGGTTAGGTTTTTTTTCTAAGTTCTTTCTGCTAAAAAGATTGTAACTCTATTTTTTAGAGAGATCAACATTGCAACACTAGATTTTTGGAGAAATATGAACAATTTTATCAAATTTGTACCTAGCTGTAATACCTTTCGATCAATAAAAGAAGCTATTTGGCCTATTCAAGACTGATATATTGTGTAATATCATAAAGTAGTTGATTTTTCTCTTGTGATAGTATTGTTGTCCTATTTTTTTTAGCTTTATGCAAAAGTATATGTAATGTGTAGGTCATAGTTTTGTGAAAATGAGCTTATATATGTTTTAGTTGTGAAATTATCAAATATTCATTCTAAACAGTGTTAGAAAACTCCAACTCCTTCCTATGAAACACTCATGCATGAAAACATATCAAAATCTTGAGTTGTAAAATGAAATAACTAGTTGATTGGTCAGATTATGTAGGTTTTAGACAAGTAAAGTTACAAACATTTGGTGTATCACCACATCAGTAGGTTATAGGTTTAGTTTTGTACCATTTTCTATCCCTTTTCCTAACAAGAGCAATAGTTTAGATTTAATCTAGTTGATAAACCAAGGGAACCAACTCTCTCTGGAGATTCATCCTAATCTATAGGCAACCCACAGGCCTTAGGATGTTTCCATGCTTATCAACTGAGGAGAGAGTCTGAGAATTACTCTCTCTAGGGTGCACTCTGGAGTGATAAAAATAACAAGCATGGTCAATGTCCTTTACCCAGTATTGATATGCAAGAGATTTGGAGTGTACTTTGTAGTTTGACATTTCCTTTAAAGACCTATTCTTGCATTTTGTCACATCATTTTACTGAGCTCTATATAGAATTATGCATTGCAAATTTATTCTCTTGTAGGTATAAGCTACTCAAAATGATGGTTGACATACTCAACACCATTATCTATGAGAAAAACTTTGATGGAGTTCCCTAACTATTTGTCCACAAAACTTTTGATGTCTGAAAGAACTCAAATACATTAGACTTTTGTCAAAGAAAGTACAACCAGGTATACTTAGAAAATTCATTGATGAATGTCAAAACATAACTAGCCCTACTAATGGAAGGATGTGGAAATGGACTAGCCAAATCACTATGAACTAACTCTAGAATCTATGAGCTCTCCATTCCTTGCCTTTGTCAAACTTCTCTTTGAGATTCTTACCAAGGATGCACCCTATTAATGTGGTTTTTGGCACACCAAATACCTAAGTATTGTGAAGCATGTAGGATGGAACAACAAAGGTTCCCCTATTTAAAAGGTGGATAGCCTCAAAAATCTTTTGTTAATTAGTTAAGAGGTATTCTAGAATCCCTCAGCCAGAGAGCACTTTGGCTAGTCCATTCAAGGGGTTCCATGGAGTTATTCAGGACTTGTCCAATTGGAATCAGGGTCTACTTCTAAGTGGACTTTGGTCACCAAATAGTCATGTAAACCACAAATTAACTTTAAACCAATGATTAACTTTATTTTAATATTTATTCAACTTCCTAAAATGATTAAAACTAGAGTGAAATTATTTAAATTTGCTTTAAATTTTACTTTGCAATTAATTAAGACATAGAAAATAGTAACTTGTCTATTAAAATCAGAATTTAATTGCAAAAATTGAGCAATTTATGTGTTAAAATTTATTCTTTTTAAATCAATTAAATTCTAAAATTTACAAGACAATGAGAAATATGTTAAGATTTGCAAAGATTCATTGCTGGAAAGTCAAAAAATCAATTATATTTTCCACCTTGAAGTACATCATTTAAAATAGAAATTAAATCTATTCTAAACTTGGTGTAAAAAAATGCAAAAAGGAAGGGGAAATAAGGGAAAGAAAAAGTAAAAATAAATAACCAAATCAACAGGGTGAAAGTTCAAAGTTGTGTCACAATTTTCTAAAGGAAACAACCAACATTGATCTAACTTTTTAACTTGAATCACTACAAAGTGATGTATATGTTTTGAATTTTAAAATGATGCAAACTAATAAAATATGGATTTTTAGTGTATTTTATGTTTGTATTTAAAAAAAATTAACAATTATTTAAATATAGTATTTTATAAAATTGACACTATAATTTAGTTGCTAATAAAATGCTAATAAAATACTAAAAAATAAGGTTGAATGGGATGTTGCATTTTATATAGAAAATTTCATTTATTTTCCTTATATTTTTTTGTGTATTCATAACTCAAAACTTTAGTGCATGGATTAATTTTTTCTCTATTTTGATAAATATATATTTTTAAATAAATCTTGGAAGTTGTATGTAATGAAAACACAATTGTTTCGATGGGACACCAACTTTTGTCTTAACTATTTATCCAAAATAGGAAAAAAAAATATATCATTTCGACATGGAATCTCTCCTCTAGTGCATCATATTTTTTTATAAAATTTACTATTTTTATTGAGAGGACAATCAACATCATATTTTGATGTTGATGACCCACTTTTAGTGAAAATAAAAAATATAATATAAACACTAATTGAAATGTTTAAAAAATTATATTTTTACAAAGTAGACTTATAGATCTATAAAAGGGTATTTTTAGATTCTTTTAAAATGATTATTTGCACAAGTCGAAGTTGTTAGAACATCAAGTTTTTCAAATAATTTCATTTTTTGGTAAATTAGCTCCAAAGTGATGCTACATATGTTTTTAGTGGATGGTTCTAGTTAGAAAAATTGTGGCCTAGATCTAATTTAGCTAGAATGAATCCAAATAAATCATATGTTTCACCAAAATTTACTTTTAGTTGGAAATACTTAAATTCATTTATGTTGATAAGTTAATCTAAAGTGTGACACAACTTTGAACTTTTACCCAACATTCAATCCTCCGCACACACCATTAAACGAATAAACAAATGCAACAAAAAATTGATCTTTTCCATACTCATTGCCACAATTCCAATGTGGGTTAGTGCAATTTCCAAGGGAAGGTAGTGTGCGTGAGAGTTGGTGAATTTGAACATGCATGAACATGTTGAGTCAACCACACAAAACACCCTACAATTAGTAGGGCATTAGTGGTATGAACATAAGTTGACATTCATCAACATCTATTGAATTAAGTGCATGCTTTTAAATGGAGAGAAAAAAAAATGTGTTCAAAAAAATTCATGAGGTAGAACAAAATGTAAGAAAAATTGGACCAAAGGACATGTTTTCATTCAATTTCAGAAGTTCCCAAACCCCCAATGAGTTTTTCAATGTCTTACAATGGACAATGCACAAGTTTATATAGGCACATCTTGGATGGGAGGCAAAAAACTTTTCCTCCACAAATATTACAAAATGATAAAAATCTTTTCAAAAATGAAAGGTCATGAGGCTACCCCTTCACGTTCAATTTCTTTCTCTCCAAGGCTTCTTCATCCCCTTTTGATTTGAAAAAAAATCTCTCCCTAGTTTGCAACATTTTCATATTTCAGATCTACATTTCTCCACTCTTTTTATTTGAAACATTTTTATTTTATTTCAAAGTTTCCTTTCCAACTTTTACACATGCGATATCAAAAAATTGTACACATAGACTTGGCCCAAACAAATGAACTCTAATTCTATTTTAGCTCCCTTGCACAATGGCTATATTGAATATAAGCATCATACATAATTCATTTTGCTGGTTGCAATGAAAGATAATAGCCTAGTCCACAATAGGACATATTCATTAAACTTATAGCTTGGCTTTTGTGAAGCCTCTATCATGTGATTCCATGAAAATTTTACATATTTTCAATAGTATCCCATCAATCTTCAACCAATTCATCTTCTGTCAATTGCAAAATCTTCAATATTTGGCTCATACAAGGTCAAAATTGAGATGCTTTTCATACACAAGGTGTTTCACTATGAATCGTTCTTCTCATTTCGTGCCATATTCACAATTTACAACTTAATACATTCAGTGACTCTAATTATTGTTGGAAAAATAAGGTGAAACTGCTGCAATTTTAATGTTATTAATGTTTTCAAAACTAACATGAATGCTTGCAAATCTGAAAATTGCATTAAAGATTATCCTCTTTTGTGTTTATGTGATTAGCACATTCAATTAATGAAAGAATGAAGGAATATCTGCATAACAAGTAACACAGTTTTTGCGTGGAGAAACCCTTGTGGGAAAAATTCAACACCCAAAGAGATCTAATGATTGTATTAATCTTTTGAATAAGTTTACATCAATGCAATATTTCTCTCTGAATTTCAGTAGCACTTCGTTATGTTGGCAATATGTATTGTCATTGATGTCAACATAGTATACATTGATATCAACATAGCAGATGGAAATGTATAGACAGGCTTGTACAAAGAAAGAGATAGTATGGTCAAGGCAAACCTGTCTGGGAGAAGAAGAGAAAACATTCTAAGTATGGGGAGATGATTAGTTTTGGGTTTGAGCATAATGCGGAGGTAAACACTTATGTCCTTACATGTTTCCTATATCCACACATACATATCTCATCAGTTGGGAGTACCACACTTATTGGTAAGAAGCAAAAAACAAACTAAGGCATTCACAGTACACATCCTAAGGCAGAAGTCAAATTGAATTGGTCTGCACTTCTCCGCAAAGAAAGATTTGAGATTGTGGTTCTAAAGATAAATTCTTGTATGTATTGACGTCATATTTCCAATTTTTCATCTTCTCAAATCTTCAGCATGAAAATTTACAAGGGACAGTGTATCAGCCATCACCTAGATAGAGCAATGCAGTAATAGGGAGATAATGGAATGCTCCTCATTCCTCCAGAAGAGATATGTTTGTCATGCAGATCTGAAGAATGACTAAGATATGTATGATACATGTTATGATGGAGTTTCAAGTGCTCTAGTAGTCTGCAAAGACAATACTTAAGTGACAGAGGCACAGCCTATTCCGAAACCCTGGTTATCCAAGTCATTTCTTGAATTCCTCCAGAAACATTAGATAAAGGTGTGTGGATATGATAAGTAGCATATATTGATGTTTAAGTTCATTCCCAAAAGGTTTCAGGCCTTGCACTCAACCGTAACATCATGTCTTAAGATGTGATGTATCACATGAGGTCCAAAATACTTTCTTTTCTACAGAGAGTCATGTTTCTTATCTTACGGATGCATAGTTTGATATGATACTTCTTCAGTAAGGTGTATGGATGTTGTTGAACTCATGTATGAATGAATCCTTGGTCCACATTGAGTTTTGGCTTCTCCACGGTAGTAGAAAGATGAACAATTGACTATCTTGAGTAGTTTGGGCCGACTGGTTAAGTATCAGAATATGTGGTGGATCTTGATTAATCTTCTCAAGTCTAGAAGGTATGGAAAGATGTGCCTTGATACTTTTCATAAATCCCTAAGGTCCACAAAAAGTTTTCTTATCATTTTGCATGTGTTGAGGCTGACCAGTGACAAGTTACATGTTTCATCCAATATTGATCATGATGCTGACCTAATCAATGTTTTAATGTGTTGCGGAGGATATTTATAGAAGATAAATTTCATTTTTAAAATAATAAGGTGAATGTGAATATAGAAGAGTAGAGGATAAGATATGAAGTGCATAAAATTAGTTTGAAGATATGTTTTGAGAAGGAAAAGTAGACTGCACCATCAACATATAACAGATGTGTTCTCCATAATAGTCCTTGTATCTATATCATCATTGTAAATCCAATAGCAGTGAGTTGAGTATTCAGGGAGTAGACGCTTCCTTGGGTTGTATCCCTAAATCAAAGTTGTAAATTAGGGAGTAGTAGCTTCCTTGGGTTGAAGCCCTAAAACAAAGTTGTAATAGTTTTGCAGTGAGCATATTATATTGCGAGCTAAGACTCCTCGTGGTTTTCCCTGTTTAGGGTTTTCCACGTAAAAATATTAGTGTCATGTGTTGATTCTTGTATTGCATGATTTCCTTTCTGTTCTATATGTTATTTAGTTTAATTTGTTGATATCTGATTAAGTTTTAGTATGTGCTAATTCACCCCTCCTCTCAGCACCTCATTGTGTTCAACGCATTACTCTTTCAACTTGCAAAAAAATCTCATAATACCACCAACCAAAGGCACCAATATATAGAAGAGTTGGATGTGAGAATACCATTTGTGGTTTCTCAAAACAAGTGTCCAAAGTCACATGCAAAAACCATGCATCTCTCTTTGTGAACAACCAATGAACTTAGTGAATTACAACAAGTCTTCTCAAAGTCTTCTCATGGGTACACAACCCATAGCCAATCAAAATTTTGATAACAATGAGTGCTCAATCACTTAGGAAATATCATAAAAAATTCATGCAAATCCAATCAAATTTTTGAAAACAACGAGTGCTCAATCACTTAGGTAATATCACGCAAATCTCATGCAAGCCTTGGTACCCCAATTCAAATATCATGCAAGACACATGCAACAACATGTAATGACATGCAAGACACATGCAAGCCTTGGAACCTTAGTTTAAATGACATTAAAGACACATGCAAATCACATGCAATAACATGCAAGCTCATACAAGCTCATGCAAGAAACATGCAAGTCCATGTAAGTACATGCAACTCCACCTCCAAAGTGAACTCCCACAAAGACTCATGCAAGGTATATGCAACAATATGCAACTCATGAAAATCCAAATGGTTCATGCAAGTCCAAATGAGCCCCACATCTATGAATGCAACTACAATTAGTCATAGTGAAATAAATAATAAATATTTATTTTCACATGTCTCTATGTGTCGAAGAACACATTCCAAGAATCTTGGAGACACATGAAATTGACTTAGGATTGCAAGTTTGATGAAAGTTGCATGCTCTTTTATTTAAAATGTTAGTATTAAAAACTAAATGGAGTTTCAAAAATAAATGTAATAGAGCCTTAAAAAGTTATAGGTCAGTAAGTGGAGGATGATTTTAGTCATTTTATGTTAGTGGATTTTGAAAATAGTTTAGTGGGTCTGTAGTGATAAAAAGTATGACAGTCTATATTTAGAAAAAGCAGTTTTTAGTGAAAAATCAGAAGTTTAGGCTATTTTGAGTCTTATTTCCACGATGGGAATCTTGTAAGAGGATACAAAAACAATTGTAAAAGCATTGTAAGGCAGAGTGGGGGTCGGATGAAGGATATTTAAATGAGTTTTGAATAAAAAGAATGAAGAATGTGACTGTTTGTTGTCCCTGACTGTATTTTCTATATTTCTACTGTTCCCTCCTCTCTCCCATGGCCGTACAGTACCATCGTTCTCTCTCATTCATGGAATATTGTGAGGGATGACGTTACCTTTCATTTACACCAAGTTGGGAGGATTTCCACTATCATTTGAGGATTTTATCAACACTTCACTGTCGCTGCCCTGTTTACTCAGATTTTTATTGTTTTCTTGTTGTTCACATGCCTGGTACAGTCCATACAAGTACAATCAAGATCCAAAATGTTTAGAAATGTGAGGAGGAGTGAGTTACCATCTATTTTCAAGTGGTTTAAGGAGATTTCATCAATATTTCTACATTTTATAACATTTTTTTTCTGAAACTGGTCTCTTTAGCTAAGGTTTTAGGGGTTTTAGCTACTCGATGAGGGTTTGAGCATTTTCTTCCATTCCAAGGCTCCAAATTGGTTGGGTTGGTTTGGGTTGTGCTATCCAATGCTATTTTGTTTGCATGCAGGTGCAGGAGAGCAGATCCAAGGTTTTTTTTTGACATTAGGCCTCAAAACCCTATGTTCTAAGCCACATAGCATTGCATGAGGAGCGATTTGAAGAAAGAGAGAGGTGGGGAGACCTAAGAACCTAAGGGACAATATAATCAAACCATTTACAAATTTTTTGGTACCTTGGAGAAGGAGTGGAGAGTGTGGAAGGAGATTTAGGCATAGTTTCTTTACAAATAGGCCTAATTAGCCCTTGCAAAAAAGAGGGACAATCATTTTTTGACCTAAACATTCCAAAGTAAACCTGCCTAGTTTTGAGATATGTTGAAAAGAAGCCAAATGGGTATCTGAAACACCTTTTCTTTTGTGGGTTTGAGTCGTTTTTAGAAAGTTATGTCAAATTTACTACTTTAGCTGTCCTAATTAGGCCTCTAGAACAGCAGGTTCAGTCAATTTTAGGGGCATTTGGTCCAAAAACACCTACCCTGCATGTGAGATGTTATGAAACTCCCAAATGGGTATTTGAAAAGATAATTTGTTTATGGGTTTAGTACGTCTTCTGCAAGTTATGAAGGAAAAACCCTGTTTAGAGGGCTACAAGCGAGTAGGCCTAGTTGTGAAGGGATAGTAGGAAGAACAAGTTATCTAGTTGTTTGGTGACTTTGGAGAGTGTCTTCCAGCCATATTAGTGTGTTCTAAGGTGATCAGTAAGTTTGATAAGTGGTCCTTGTACTCAAACCATGAAATGGCCTCTTTACCTAGCATTCAAGCTATGCATTGTGAGTGGACAGTCAACTGTGTTCATGATCAAACAAAGAACCTTTGATGATAGTTCTAAGAACCTTCCCCTGCTCTACATAAAATTGGTATTAGGGCATAGTTAGTAGGTCTGTGAAGTGTTAAGTGTTAAGAGGTAGTTTGTCAAGATGCCTCAAAGAGTGAGAAACATGGCTCAAGAGATGAATGAGCTGAAGGAGAAGCATGCTAGAGAGTTGAGGGAGTTGAAAGAAAGAATGGTTACCCTAGAACAAAATCACAGAAGAAGAGTGGTTCTAGGCGATGAGATTGAGTATGAGGAAGAAGAAGAAGCTGAGTATGAAGATGTGGAAGAAGAGTTGGACCCTAAGGATCAGAGGATGGTAAAGTTGCTGAGGGAAGCAAAAGAAGACAAGCACAAGATAAAGATAGATGTGCCAAAGTTTGGAGGAAGCTTGAATGATGAAGAGTTTCTAGATTGGATTGCAGCATTAGACAACCATTTTGAGTGTGAAGAAGTTCCCGAGGATCAGAAAGTGAAGATTGCAAAGACCAAGCTGATAGGTCATGCTTTGTTATGGTGGGATTATTAGCAGATAGAGAGGAGAAAGCAAGGAAAGGCAAAAAATGTTTCATGGGACAAGATGGTAGCAAAAATCAAAGGTAAATTCTTGCCTACAGATTATGAAGTTCAAATGTTTAAGAAGCTTCAAAGTTTAAGGTGAAATGATATGGATGTTAAGACATACAATGAAGAGTTTTATAAGCTAAGTGTAAGGTCTGGTCAAAATGAAATTGAAGTGCAAAAAGTTGCTAGGTATATTGGTGGTTTGAGGTTTAACATGCAAGATGAATTAGTGTTGGCAAATCCAAGGAGTGTTGAAGACTATTATCAGATGGTAGTTAGAGTGGAAGAGAAGCTGAAAAGAAGATAAGATAAGTCAGCTAGAGGTTCTTTCAATACAAAACAAGTCAGTGAAAGTTAAGAAGACATGAACAAGGCACACGGACAAGGTGCTGATTTCAAGCAAGGAGAAAGTGCAGATTTCAGAGGTAGAGGTGCTAGAGGCAGATTTGGTGGTGGAAGGAGTACAAATACCCTTGTAAGTAAGTGTTACAATTGTCAAGAGTTTGGGCACTCGACATATAAGTGTCCTGAGAAGCAAATTTTTTCTAGTGATGGTGAAAAGAAGAGTGAGAGAAGGACTCAATTAGTCCAAGAAGAAGAATGTAGTTCTAGTTACAAAAGGTGTGATGCTGAGTCAGGAGAAGCATTGATGATGAGAGAAAGAGCACTGTTGAAGACCTCCAGGGAGAAGGAGCTAATTTAGAGGAGAGCATTGTTTAGAACAAATTGCAAAAGTAAGAACAAGGTATGTAAAGTTATAGTGGATTCTGGTTGTACTGACAATATAGTGTCAAGTGAGATGGTGGACAAATTAAAGTTAAAGAAAGTTCCTAGGGAAGTTCCCTACAAAATTTCTTGGGTGAGTGATCATCAGTCCATTTTAGTGACTAAGCAAGCATTAGTTGAGTTCAAGATTGGAGCATTGAGGATAGAGTACTTTGTGACATCCTACCTATGGATTGTTGTCATGTGATACTTGGAAGACCCTAGCAATTTGATAGGTTTGCAGTCTATGATGGAAGAGCTAATACCTTCACTATCAAGAAGGATGAGAAGACTTTTGTGTTACTTCCATTAGAGGAGTAGTCAAGAACAGCAAATATGATTATGTTTGTCAAGAAGGAGTCAGTGATGGTTGAGGAGTATGAAACAAGGAGTGTGCAACCTTTTCAAGGCATGAAGTTGTTGAAACAACAAATAGGAAGTGTGGAGCTGATTTACAGCCTATTAAGAAGAGAAATATCTTCATGTGGAAGAAGGAAGTGACTGAAAATGTGAAGTGTAAGAGTGTAGAGCCTGTGGTAAGGCAAGGAGTGAGTGAAGGATTCTTAGTAGGGACAATCATGTGCCCTATGGTGATGAGTAGACAACCAAGTGAAGCTGGTACAACAATTTGCAAAGTAAACAAATTGGATAAAGGCCTGACAAAGGTTGGTAAAGGGAAGATGACAGTAGATAGTGGCAAGTAAAGTATGAGACAGTGGTGTAAATAAGAAGTTGAAAAGACAAGTTTGAAGACAGCTGAGAGAAGCGTAGTTGTTGATGAAGATGACAAGGTCAGAGGACCAAGAGTGGGACAGTCCACAAAGAGTGCATATGGTCAAACAAAACGAAATGTTGGTAAGCATGCCATGGATAGAGAAGATGAACCTGATGAAGACAAGCATGGAGAAATGAAGGACAATTTGCAAGAATATTTCCAAGGGACTTGGAAAAGTTTCAAGTTAGGCTATATGGTGCAGTGCACCTAGGACATTTTATGTCTTTTATTTAAAATGTTAGTATTAAAAACTAAATGGAGTTTCAAAAATAAATGTAATAGAGCCTTAAAAAGGCATAGGTCAGTAAGTGGAGGATGATTTTAGTCATTTTATGCTAGTGGAGTTTGAAAATAGTTTAGTGGGTCTGTAGTCATAAAAAATGATTAAAAGAGTGTTGGGTCAAAATAAAAAGGCATGGAATTCCAAGCTTAATTTTACACTTGGGGATGAAATAATTAATCCTAAGAAGTCTACAGGTAAATCACCTTTTGAACTAGTTTACAGAGCTAATGTTATAATGCCTATTAACAATTTATTGCCAATGTTTAAGTTCATTTAGGAGGTAGATGCAAGGGAAAATAATGCAATGACTTGTAGAGTCAATCAGTTGATTGAGATGGATGAAAGTAGGAGGAATGCTTAGAAGAACAATCTAAAGATGCAACAACAGATGAAGTATCTATTTGATAAGAGGGCAAGCCCAAGGAAGTTTGAAATAGGAGACAGTGTCTTTGTGTGGAATACGAGATCACAAGGTAAAGGGAAACATGGGACATTTGATCCCATGTGGTTGGGCCCTTTTATTATTGAGAATCTATATGATGAGGACTCATTCTTCATTAAGAGTTTGATTAGAGAGTTTTAGGAAATGCCAGTGGATGGATGATTCCTAAAACATTATTTCTCATGAGATTTGGCTCATCTTCCATGCATAGTAGTTTTAGGTTTTTTTCCCTTGTGTCTTGTGTTGTGCAACTATGGTTGTTTGTGATCCATGGTAAAGTGTTTTATATAATTTTTGTGTGTGGTCTGTATCTTGAAGTTATCTAAATTCTCACCATGTCCCATTGGAACATGTGTCCCCGAACAAGAGCCACTATTGGAGACTATTTCCAATTTTCTATTTTTATACTCATGGTTAAATTTTCAATCCAATATGTGAAAGTGTCACCTCAATTTGAGTCCCCTTTGGTGTCATACCTTGCCTAAATAGGTCAAAAGAATTTTTTTTTGTGTATACATTGCCCCATATAGAGATTCCCAAGCCTATAAAGTGTCAAAGGTCCCCTAAAATGATCTAGTAAAGTCAAATTTTGTTTATGTCTAAAAATAGTAACCTGTTATATTTAGAAAGTCTACATCCAAGCATGTATGGAACTAAAAATTTACCCAGATCTCTGGAATTCTAAAGTTAACCTATGGTGAAAAAATCATCTAAAGATCACTTGCAAATAATGAGATATAAAGTTTCAAGGTCCCAAAATCCTATAAAAAATATTAAATTTGAATTTTGGACCTTGAAACGATCGAATAAAGCTCTAAAAATTTTCTAAACAATTCTTGTTCTAGAACTTTAATTATATAGAGCACTTCAATCTCTTTAGTTTAAAATAAAATGGTCTCAATCGGGTACCTGGATCAAATGTTATTGCTCCTAAAATTTGATCTATTTTTCAAATATTTCCAACAATGGGATTCAAATGCACAATAAGGTGAAATCAAAGGAGGGAAACAAAATTCAAAATTTGAATACCATTAAAGGAAAGAAAAGGATAGTTGGATTGATTTGGGCACCCAATTTTTTGGGTTTGAAGATAAATATGTGCTTTTTTCATTTTGTAAGGAGTGAGTGGAAAAAGAGGGATTTTGGAGAGAAAAATTGTTTGTAAAAAAACTCGGTGTAATCTTTTCAGAGGGTAATGGGTTGTTAATCTTGTTGTAGCGGGAATATTGTAATATATTAGCTCTAAAATAAAGATATGAGTGGTGGCTCTTTTATTTCGATTGTCTCCTTCATGATATTGCATGTTCTTGGAAAGAAGTAGGTTTTCAAGGAAAACAAAAAATTTCTACGTGCACATTTTCTATAGAATTTGCATGTTTGATTAGTTCATTTTCAAGGGGGTGGTAAATCTTTTCAAGCATTAAGTGGGGTGTGTAGTATTTTTTAAGTATTATTAAGTAGAATCAAGTTTAAGGGTTATCTTCATGGGCTTAAATTACTATAAGGTAGTGATATTGTTGTTAAACCCTAAAGATGAAATTTTCTTATAATATCATGTTGTAGCCATTTTAGACTCTATGATCCCAAGGAGTAGGCACTGATCTCTTCAATATTCCATACACTTGCATACTCATAATGAATAAATCATACATTTGGAACTGTACACTAGTAGTTTATGGTTTTATCTAACATGCACAGGTTAATGTTTCAAATTCATAATATTTTTGGTGAAAATGTCATTGTTGCACCCATAAAAAACTATATATGGTATTGTAGTTGTGTTCAAAAAATTTGGATAAAATGAAAATGATAAAACAATACAAATTCATTATCTAATCCAAACCTTCAATACCTCGAATAGATGCAATGATGGATGCAAGATAGATAGATTGATTGATTTGATATGTTGGTTGCTCAATTCAGCAGCATAACATTAAGATGAAGATGATAGATGAATGATGAAAAGGATCTAATGTGATTTCAATAGCATAAGGATACTCCAACTCAATGCATATAAATGGCTTGTGAAGGGCTTGATTTATAGGCAAGGGCTATTTCAAATGGATGGTTGAGATAGAAAGGCTAATTGAACAATGTGGACGGCTAGGATTGATTAGTTATTCCCACTCTTCAAGGGAGTTGTAGTCATGTGACAAGTGTAAGGAGAGGGATAGAGCTCATGTATGATCGTGTACACAAAAACCTTTATTTAATAAGTTTATGTGTGATTGTGTACACAAAAAGGCTATTAAATGAAAAATGTACTACCACACATGATTTAAGTGAGAGGTGGACACGTGTTGGAATGAGGTGAAAGGTGAGAATCTAATTCAAATATTTTATTTGAATTAGTTGGGATATTTGAGGGAAATTAATTAAATAAATAAGATTTATTTAATTAATTGGATAGTGGGATTAATGGGATTATGATGGGATTAGGAGTGGGATTGGGACAAAATGCTACATGATGTCTAAGTAGTGTATTTGACTAGGTGTTTCAAGACATGGGCAAATCTGGGGACAAATTTGGGTGTCTACAGTAGTGTTCATGTCCAATCATTGAGGATTTAGGTAAGGATGACATTGTGAAGTCATTTCCAAACCCTTTTCATACATGCAGGAACAAATCATATACTCTTTTTGAAGTATCTATTTTAGGTATACCCACCTAGGTTTAACAAATTCTAAGTGTAGGAGAGACTATCTATCTATCATCCATTGGCCATCATCTAAGTGAATTTGAAAATAGGGGTTCACAGCCTCTAAGAAGGATCTAAAAGTAGGTTGGAGAACCAATAGTAGTATTTATGAATACTTTTAGAGGAATACCAAATTGCTAGGGTTTAAGTTATCCTAGGTCAAATCCTAGAAATAAACTAGCTCTATGGTCATGCAAATACTCCTAAGATGAATATGCGGATTCTAATTATTTTTAGTGAAAATTTTTGAAATGATCTTCAATGGTTACTCCTTAGAATGAGAGAATATTCAAATATGAGAGGATAGAATATTATTAAAATTTTGTGCCTTTGATTACCAAGACACAACAACAATTCATGTAAACATGTGTTTAGTTAGCTCAAATGACTAGTGGAATGGGTAGGAGTCAGCAACTTTCAAATTTTAATTTGAGAATTTGGGGCTCATATCCATGACCATGGGATTGATCCTATACTTGTGGACATATAGTAGGATGATGGAACACCAAACTTTGTGTAGGAAATGAATGCCTAATCATGGAGGGTATAGTAATTGTGTTTAGTATGGGAAAGTGTGCAGATATGGATAAGGTAAGCGTAAATGTATGGGAATGTGTGTATATGTGATAGGTAAAGGCTAGTGGAATGAACCCAACTTCACACAAGATTGTGTCATTTGTCGATATGTAATTTTATTAAGGTATTATCTTAATTGTTGGAAATGTTGTCATTGATGTCAAAGGTGGACATGGTTGTCATTGATGTCAAAGAGTTGTTGTGGAGATAGTTGGATTAATTGTCCCAGATGTATGAGGAGAATGTCAAAGTAAGTGTTGTAAATGATGTCAAAGGCATGATGTCAAAGAGTATTGTTATGAGGAGAAGAGATATATAAGACATGGTGTTAAAATAAAGATATTACTAGATCATTGTCATCAATGTCAAAGGAATTAAATAAGAAATGATACTAAAGCAGTTTGGTGAAGAACGATTATGGTATGGTGGCCGAATCAAGTTACAAATGATAAGGATATAGTATATTTAAATTAAATATTTAAATATAATAGAGGCTAACATCTATTTATGTGTCAAGTTTGAGTTTCAAATACTCAAGGAGGCCGACTTATGGAAGGTTCAATTAAAAGTGTGGTTAGAGGGGCCGCCCCCCCAAAGAGCTTCATATAAGACAAAGGATACATTAAGTGAAATAAAGACAACATATGCAATTTTATTTATGAATTTGTGTAGCTTATATATAGAGAAGAGTGATTTGCAATAAACAAAAGCCTGTGATTTCATGGGGAGCGCTCAAGGATAAGAGATTATTTTTTGTTAAGTGGAGCGATTTAAACAAGACAAAGAGGTCTGATCAAGCTATAGTATGAGGCGTGATTTACATATTATAAAGTGGTCAACCTCCTCTCAAATGGAGTGCCCTACATATATAAGACAAAAACTTAGCTAAGTAATTAATAACAATGAGATGCGATCAAATAAGAATGAGTTGGCTAACTCAAAAACTTATTTGAAGAAGTATTAAATACATCAAACAAGTGGCCAACCTCCCTAAAAAGGCAATGATCTCTATATAATAAGATAAGAGTTTTATTTATTGTGAATGTATGAAATGGTACGTTGAAGAGAAGATAAGAGTGTGATTAAGTCATTAACAAAAGGCTATGATCCATTTGAGAAGTGGTGCGACTCCTTGTAAAGACATCTCTTTTGGTATGAGATACAACCATTCATTGAAGACATATCCTTTGGAATGATATAAGATGTGGAAGATGGTGAGAATAGAAGGAAAGAAATGTAATGGTTTATTTTTGAGTTTAGAGCAGATGTAAATGAAGAGAAGGGGAAGAAAAAAGAAGAGTGTTTCAAATTCATATTGATGAATTATGTATCCTATGTATGAAGGAAAAAATCAGATTTATATGAAGGACATATGAGAGAATTAAGAGCAAAAATATGAAAGAAAATATCATCATATCCATGATCAGTTTTTGTGTAAAGAAATTGTGCATGATTTGGATAAGATTTATGAGAGAAGAAAGTATATGTCTGATGCAGGAGCATCCCTATTTCAAGAGTAATCTTGCATCAACCAAAAAGATTTGCATTTCAGTTTGTTTGTATTTCAGTTCTTTCATTTTCTAGTTCAGTTCAAAGCAATTCAGTCAGAAGTAGTTTCAGCTTGTGGTCCAGTTTTGGCAATTCACACCTTGTGGACCTGGACTTAGCATCTACATTCATTCATCTACATAATGTCAAGAATTCAGAGCATTTGGATCAGTTACCAGAAAGATATCGCTATCAGAAGATCAACTATTTTCTCAGTGCAGAGCATTCTAGCAGTTCCTGATAATCAGCTAAAGGAGAAGGCTTGTGGATCATTCCTTAACTTACGGATCTCAATGACACATCATTCAATGTCCTTTGGTTTGTGGCCAACCTTCCCCAAGGGTCCACACATTACTCCATTCATTTGAGGAAGTGTTCTATGCATTTAGGTCTGACCTATCTGTGAACACATTACATCTCTTCATTGGAGTTTGTGACCTTTCTTAGCTGACATAGAGGAATCTATTGGTCTAGAAATGATATATATTGATGTAATAGATCCTTAGGAAAGTAGTTATCAAGTTCTCATGAATTAGATGATAGATAGTTGGCTCCTTTCGCAAGAGGACCTCAAAGATTTATCTTGAGCATGTATGTACTCAGGCCTTTGAGCCCTAGTTGTAAGCCCACATGTTGCCCACCAGATTATATTTGAATTCTTTGATATACTGAATGACTGAATCTACATTTGTTTCATTTCCTTGAGTTTTTTCCATTGTGTTTACTCTTGCTGCACGGTTTAGACAGTTCATTCTATGAACCCTCCTACCACGACTGCACCAAGTGGTATCAGAGTGAAAGTTTGATTCTTTGGAGTGAATTAGCGAAGGGGATTCTGTAAGATCTTGTTGTGAGCAGATTGCCAATCTGAGGTAGGTTACTTGTGTGCAACCAATCGCTGATTGAGAGGTAGTTGTCGCTTGTAGCCCGATCACCGATTGAGAGGCAGTTGTCACTTGTAGCCCGATTGCCGAACCTGAGGCAGTTTGCACTTGATCCTAGGAAGAATGCCACTAAGAAGAGTTCCTCCTATTGGTACAATGGCTAATAGAATGGATGAGATGATGGAATTGATGAGAACAATTTGAATTCGATTGGATGCTATTGAAGAAGATAGGCGAAGAGGATTGACACCGAGACCTAATGTTGAAAGTGATGATGAAGAGGAATTTCAATCTGTTGAACAAATTGGCGAAACCCTAGAAGGAAATAAAGAAGAAGAATTAGATTAGATAAAGATGTTGTGAGCTATTTCAAAGATTAGAAAGAGACCTAGAGTTGATGTACCGAACTATACTGGTAATTTGAATCCTGATGAATTGATTGACTGGATAAATGACATGGAAGAATACTTTGAATATGAGGAGATTGAAGATTCAGAGAAGGTGAAATTTGCAAAGACAAAGTTGAAAGGACATGCTACTATATGGTGGAAAGAAGTTCAGTTGGAAAGAAACAGAAGAGGAAATGAAAAGATTACAAAGTGGGACCGGATGGTGACAAAGTTGAAGAATCAGTTTATACTGTTGACTATGAGTTGGACCTGTTGAAAATATTGTAGAACCTGAGACAAAAGGAGAAATCTGTGAAGGAGTATACTGAAGAATTTCATAAGATGATCATAAGAACAGGACATAGTGAAGCAAGAAAGGAGAAAGTGGCTAGATACATCAATGGACTAAGATTGAACTTACAAGAAGAACTAAATTTGGTAAGGATGACATCTTTGGAAGAAACATATCAGTTTGCCCTGAAAGTTGAAGAGAAGCTGAATAAGAGACATGATTAGAGATAGAGAGGCAGAGGAGGTAAATTTCAGAGAGGAAGACTATTTTCTAAATATGATAGATCATTTATGGAGCAGAACAAGTTTGACAACCTAGTTAGGAAGGATGACAGAGATAACAATACTTACCAGAAAAATGATAGAAATTTTTACCAGAGAGGAAACCCTAATGCATACCGAAATGAAGGATATAGAAGAGAAGGAAGAATATTTGATAAGAGGACATTCAGAGATACTTGTTTCAAGTGTGGAAGTGAAGGACATAGAGCATTTGAATGCAATCAAGGTAGTACAAGCAAGAGGACAAAAAATAGTGGAAGAGCAGCTATGTTGAAGAACCTGTTGAATCACCCAGTTCTGTTGGTAAACGTAAGAAAGGAGAATCATTGGTGATGAGGAGAGAACTATTTCAAACAAAAACAAATGAGGAACCATCACAGAGGAAAAGTCTGTTCAGAACTAGATGCAAATCTAGAGGTAAGTGTTGTAAAGTTGTAATTGATAGTGGTAGTTCAGATAACCTAGTTTCAGAAGAGATGGTGACTAAGCTAGTGCTGGAAAGATTGAAACACCCTAAGCCCTATCAGATAGCATGGATTTAGGATGATCATAAGGTACTAGTGAGTGAACAATGTTTAGTGAAATGTCATATTAGATCTTATCATGATGAATTCTTGTGTGATATCATGCCTATGGGTGTTTGTCATATCTTGTTGGGTAGACCTTGGCAATATGATAGAAAATCTATACATGATGGGAGAAAGAACACATATACTATAACAACAAATGGGAAAAGAATTACTTTGATTCCTTTGAAGGATGATCCTAAAGATGGGATATGTGGGAATGCTAGAATCTATTTGGTAGATGGAAGGAAATTTTTGGATGGTTTGAAACAGAAAAATATGTGTTATGCCTTGATTCCTATAACGCCTAAAGCATTGAAGAAAGAAACTGAACTAGAAGAGATAAGACAGTTGTTGATAGAGTATGAAGACATCATATTAGATAATATGCCTGATGGATTACCACCTATAAGGAGTATCAGTTATCACATGGATCTTATACCGAGAGCAAGTTTGCCTAACAAAGCAGTACACCGGATGACACTGACAGAGAATGAAGAACTAAATAGACAAATACAAGAATTGTTGAGAAAAGGTTTGATCAGAGAAAGTTTGAGTCCTTGTGCAGTACCTACAGTTTTGGCACTAAAGAAGGATGGAGAATGGAGAATGTATACTGACTCTAGAGAAATAAACAAGATCGCAGTCAAGTATAGATTTCCTTTACCTAGGATGGATGATATTATAGATTGTTTGAGTGGAGAAAAATATTTCACAAAGATAAACTTGAAGAGTGGATACCATCAGATCAGAATCAGAGAAGGTGATGAATGGAAGACTACTTTTTAAACAAATGAAGGATTGTATGAGTGGTTAGTGATGCCCTTTGGACTGACAAATGCACCGAATACTTTCATGAGATTGATGAATGAAGTCTTGAAGAAATTCTTGGGCAAGTTTGTGATTGTATACTTGGATGATATTCCAATTTTCAGCAAAACAAAAGAAGAACATTTGTGGCATATTAGACATGTTTTGCAGAGGTTGAGAGAAGAGAAATTGCTGATAAATATCAAGAAATGTAGTTTCATGAAGGAAGAGTTGGTATATTTGGGATTTGTGATTTTTGTAGAAGGATTGAAGATGGACCCTGAGAAAGTGAAACTAATTATTGAATGGCCTACACTAGAGAGCATTGGAGAGGTTAGATCATTTCATGGATTGGCTAGTTTCTACTGGAAGTTCATCAGAAATTTTAGTTCAGTTTGTAACCCTATGACATAGACAATAAGAGGTGACAAAAAGGATTTCAAGTGGACATCTGGAGCAGATAAAAGTTTTGAGTTGTTGAAGTAGAAAGTGACAGAGAAACTAGTTTTGGCATTACCAGATTTCAATAAGGTATTTCAAGTTGATTGTAATGCTAGTGGAAATACAATTGGAGAAGTGTTAAGTCAAGAAGGTAAACCTGTAGCTTATTTCAGTGAGAAGTTGAATGATGCAAGGAAAAGATATTCAGTTTATGATCCAGATTTTTATGCCATAATTCAAGCCTTGAAGAAGTGGAGACATTACTTATTGCCTAAGGAATTTGTGTTGTATACAAATCATCAAGCTTTGCAGTTTTTGAATAGTCAAGCTAAGTTGAATCAGAGAAATATGAGATGGGTAGAGTTCATGTAGAGTTATAACTTTGTGTTGAAGCATAGGAGTGGTAAATCAAACAAAGTTGCTGATGCCTTGAGTAGAAGAAGAAACTTGTTGACAAAGATGAGAGTTGAAGTGTTGGGTTTTGATGAATTGAAGAACATGTATGAGGGAGACATTGATTTTGTAGAACTTTGGAGAGCAGGAACCTGTTGTGATAGATAGAAGTAAGTGGTTGGACTATTTCATTCAAGAAGATATGTTGTTCAAAGGAAGTCAGTTGTACATACCTAGAAGTTCAATGAGGGATAATTTGATCAAGGAGAAGCATAGTGGTGGATTGGCAGGACATTTTGGCATTAACAAGACAGTGGCTTTGGTAAGTAAAAATTAATTTTTTGGCCTCAGATACATAAGGATGTTTAGAGATTTGTGTAGAGTTTGTCAACTTGCAAAAGGAAGTAGTCAGAACACTAGATCATATAAACCTTTGACAGTACCGGAAAGACCTTGGGAAGACATAACCATGGATTTTGTAATGGGATTGCCTAAGACACAGAGAGGACATGATTTAATATTTGTAGTAGTTGACAGATTTTCAAAGATGGCTCATTTCATACCTTGTAAGAAGACAACTGATGTAGTGCATGTAACTGACCTATTTTTCAAAGAGATTGTGAGATTGCATGGATTACCTAAGAGTATAGTTTCAGACAAATTTTGTTGGATATTTTTGGAAGACACTTTGGAAGAAGATGAAGATAGACTTGAAGTTCAATTCTACTTTTGATCCACAAATCGATGGACAGACAGAGGTAGTGAATAGGAGTTTGGGAAACAAAAGTTGGGATTTGATTCTTTCACAAGCTGAGTTTGCATACAATAATTCAGTAAATAGGAGTACCGGAAGAACACCTTTTGAGATTGTTGCTGGAGTGAATCCTAGAGGAGTTCCAAACTTAAGAGATATCAGTACGGAGGAAAAGAGGAGTGCAGAAGTAGAAGAATTTGCTGACCATATGAAGATAGTGCATAATCAAGTGAAGAAGCATTTGGAGGATATGAATAGTAAGAACAAAGAGAAGGATGATGAGAAGAGAAGACATAAGGAATTTGAAGTTGGAGATGAAGTAATGGTGTACTTGGGAAAAGAAAGATTTCCAATTGGGACATATAACAAGTTGAAGATGAAGAAGTTTGGACCTTGTAGGATACTCAGGAAATTTGATTCAGGAAATGCATATGAAGTAGAGCTCCAGGAGACATTGGGTATTTCACCTATTTTCAACATTGCAGATCTTTATCAGCATCATGAAGTAGAGTTCAGGGACAGTATGGAGGAAGACTTAAAAAGGTAGTTACCACAACAAGCTCCAGAACAGATTAAAGACATTTTTGATAGCAGAGTTGGACGCAACACTAGAGGAAGACAATACAAGGAATATCTTGTGAAGTGGAAAGGCAGACCAGAAGAAGATTCATCATGGATTTCTCAAGTGGAGGTGGACCATCTTGGTTCTCCCCTAGCCCCAGCAAAGTGAGGGACTCACTTTTTCAATAACCCTAGATGTCTGATGCAAGAGCATCCCTAGTTCAAGAGTAATCTTGCATCAACCAAAAACATTTGCATTTCAGTTTGTTGGCATTTCAGTTCTTTCATTTTCCAGTTCAGTTCAAAGCAGTTTAGTCAGAAGTAGTTTCAGCTTGTGGTCTAGTTTTGGCAATTCACACCTTATAGACCTAGACTTAGCATCTACATTTATTCATCTATGTCATGTCAAGAATTCATAGCATTTGGATTAGTTACTAGAAAGATATCACTATCAAAAGATTAATTATTTTCTTAGTGCAGAGCATTCTAGCAATTCCTGATAATCAGCTAAAGGAGAAGGCTTGCAAATCACTCCCTAACTTGCAAATCTCAATGACACATCATTTAATGTCCTTTGGTTCATGGCTGACCTTCCTCGAGGGTCTGCACATTACTCCATTCATTTGAGGAAGTGTTCTATGCATTTAGGTCTGACCTATCTGTGAACATGTTACAGCTCTTCATTGGAGTTTGTGACCTTCCTTAGCTGACGCGGAGGAATCTATTGGTCTGAAATTAAATATATTGATGTAACAGATCCTTAGGAAAGTAGTTATCAAGTTCTCATGAATTAGATGATAGATAGTTGGCCCCTTTTGTGAGAGGACCTCAAATCTTTATCTTGTGCATGTATGTACTCAGGCCTTTGAGCCCTAGTTGTAAGCCCACATGTTGTCAGCCAGATTGTATTTAAATTCTTTTATATACTGAATGACTAAATCTGCATTTGTTTCATTTCCTTGAGTTGTTTCCATTGTGTTTACTCTTGTTGCATGGTCCGGACAGTTCATTCTATGAACCCTCCTACTGTGACTGCACCAATGTGTGTGAACCTGATTTGAAAAAGAAAGACTTACATCATACAAAATCAGAAGTAGTGATCAAATTGTGAGTAAAGGAGAACGATATCATCCATTGAAGAATTTGTAGGTTGGTGCCTAGAGATTGGTGTCTCATGTTGAGTCGGTGTCTACAAGTGGGGATTGGTGTCTCCAGTGGGTTGGTGCTCACAAAAGAAGAATTGTAAGAGTAGGTTGGTGCCTACAGAAGAAGAATCAATATATATAAGTAATATTTTTTCATGGTTTTCTCCTACAAGGGTTTCCACGTAAAATCATGTGTTTTCTTTGTGTTGCATAATTGTTAGACCTTGTGTGAATGATAATGTTGTGGTTGTTAATTTTTAAAAAGTAAAAGATTGATTGATACTGACTCACCCCCCTCTCAGTATAATTGTGTGCTCATCATTAATGTGGGAACAAAACTAAATGAGAATTAGCATGGGTATGCAAATTTCACCATTATGGACCCTAAAGTAAAATGGAAGAAATTTCATCTGGGAGATGGCGATGAGAGGAGATCAGTTGTGCAGGTTAGGGCACACCTGATCACTACCCTAACTACATCTCCTCTTCATTGTTTCTTGCATGTAGAGGGGTGGCTTGGGCACTGTACAATGCTATTGTAGTTTGGTGAAGTTTTGGCGGGGTTTGTGTGCTTTTGGGGGTTATTTTTGTGGTTGTGTTTGCTTAAGGTTTAGGGAGGCGGGTTACTATGGTGTGGTGCCGCAGCTTCGATTTGAAGATCCTTCTTTTGGTGGTTATTGTTATCTGTTTCATGGGACAACCTTAGGGCTCTTCTCGCTTTGGCTAGGGTTTGGCTTTTATTGCCTCGGAGCCATGGGTTTTGGCATGGGTCCGCTTGATGGACCTAGGGTATCTTTCCGGGAGGCTCTCAATAGGGAGGATCCCTCTCTGTCAAAGTCATCTCAAGATATGAATGGAGAGAGCATAGCTATATTCAATGGCCCCCATGTCTCCAAGGTGAATGGATGCCTCGAGAGGAGCTAGGAAATGCTAATTTTGGTGATTCAGCCAAAGTTTGTGGAGGAGGATGTGACTTATCTAGAAAATCATGTCTTATTTTGCAAGTTTATGGGGATCCATGTTTCTTTACCCTTCATCGAATCCTAGGCAAGATGTACCTGGAATCCTGAAGGAGATATGGAGTTAATGCTGGCAGTGAATAATTACTTTTTGGTGGTGTTCTCAACTTTGTCGGATCGCAATAAGGCCTTTGAGGGTGGCCCGTACTTCTACAATCAAGTTGGGCTTTTTATTAAGCCTTGGCATGTTAGATTTAATCTGGTTGAGGAGCTCCCTTCTAGGATTTCGGTGTGCGTTCAACTTCCTTGGTTCGTGCTTGAATTCTAGAGGAATGATATTTTGCATATGGTTATGATGCTACTGGGCAAGCTAACGGGCCCTTCGCAATAGACGCTAGATAAAAAGGTAATTTCTTTTGGTCGCATTTGTGTTAAAATTGATTTAAATAATCCTTTGTTAGATTTTCTAGAAATTCAGTTAGGATCTTCTTGTTGGACTCAACAATTGGATTATGAGGCTCTCCCTTTCGGTGTCGAATCTGCCATGAGTATGGTCATTTGCAAAAGAAGTACCCTAGAGTTAACCGTGCAGGGTCCCAAACTGATAAGCCTCCGAGGCCTACTCCTAGGATGGATAAGGGGAAAGCCCCAGTTGTAGCAAAGGAGATAGATAAAGAGGGTTTTATCTTAGTAAAACCTCGTAATAAAGGAAGTGGCCAAAAGAGGACTCTCAAGGATAGGTAGGCTGATGGGTTGTACAACCGTTTTGATGCCTTAGGTGTAGGGGATCAATAGGGGATGATCTTAGAAGAGTTTTAGGATGGGTTAGGCCCCATGGGGATGGTTCAGAAAGGCTTAAGGGATGTGGGTATTTTTGATAACATTCAGGTGGAGGTTGCGGGTTCTTAGATGGAAACATATCAGGTTCCAATGGTGCTGACGGGAGTAGTGGAGGTGGAGGTTGGTTTGACTCAGGAGCCCCCAAGCTTGCTTTCAGAGAAGGAAGTTCATACTCCTAGGGTTGGTAGCAGGGCCCAACCTCTCCTTGGGATTCAACAAAAGAATCTCAAAAAGTCTTCCCTAGAGAAGCCCCCGAGATGGATCAAAAGAAAGATTAGGAAAAAGTTAAGTTGACAGGTGAGACTTTGGTAGAATTAGGGTTAGTTAAAACCATTGATTCCCACTTTTCTACTTCTCATAGTTGATTGTGCTTTCATGAAATGTATGGGGTTTGAACAACATCCCTAGACAAAAGTTTGTTTGAGATTTGATTGTGTTCATTCACTTGATTTGGTCTTCATTCAGGAGTCGAAGTTGTTGGTGGAAGGTATGTCCAACATAGCTTCTAGTTTATGGGTTAGAGGTTAGTGGAAGTGTATTGGGGCCCAGGGCAGTGCAGGTGGAGTTGTTAGCTTATGGGACCCACATAAGGTTTCTCCTATTTGATGGATCTCTAGTAGATTATCTATGTTGGTGGTTGCGACTAGTTTTGAATTTGGAGAAGCTATTCTTTTCACCAATGCGTATGCCTTGGTTGATACTCAGGGAAAGTCTTCTCTCTGGTCTCATATTTGTTATGTTTGTTCCTTAGTCTCTCATTTACCTTAGATTTCGGTGGGGGATTTTAATGCAATTGTTAGTCTAGATGAGAAGAAAGGGGGCTTGGATAGGTTGGAGGTTCCTTCTTCCACGATGTTTAGAGATAATATTCTTTGCCTAAACCTAGTGGACATAAAGCCCTCCAATGGCCTGTTTACCTGGAGTAATAGAAGATGTGGGACAGATTGTATCTCAAAAAGGCTAGATAGATTTTTGGTGTGTAGTTTCTGGATTGGCAGCAATTGGGCTACAAGTTCTGAGATCTTGGATTGGCGGGAATCAAACCATTGACCTATTAAACTTTCTACCTCCTTGTTTGGAACTACTAAGAATCCTTCCTTTAAGTTTTAGCTTATGTGGCTCAGAGACCCTTATCTTCAAGATTTTATGGTTGGTTGGTGGAGTAAAGGAAAGCTAGCTTATGGTACTGCTATGTATTCCTTTATTAAGAGGTTGCAGTATGTGAAATTTCAACTTAAGAAGTGGAACATGCAATATTTGTTGGGAATTAGTGTTCACATAGGTGTTTAGGATAGTTATAAAGTTGTTGACAAACAACATAATATTATTGTTAGAATATAATATTGTTAGAGTGGTTTGTTAGAATATTATAGGATAATATATATTATTACTTGTACGAGAGATTATAGGTATGTGAGTTGTTAGAACAACTCATATTATTAGGGAGTGGTTCCTATAATGTAGGAGATTAAACTCCTATATAAGTGTTATGTATTTGAATGAAAAATAAGAAGCATATTATTCTGTGTATAATCTTTTGTAGGCTTCTAAAAACTCTGCCCATTTGTTCACATGGTATCAGAGCAAAGGAAGATGATCCGCAATAGAGATGGTCTCTATGAGGCACTCTAATGTCATTAAATCCTTCTATTGCATACATTTGGAAAGAGAAGACTAGATGAGGTTGTAATTGATGAGCCAGTTCGTTGGATTCCCAACTTGGTGATCGCCTCCATAACCAACATAATTTCAATACCAGTTGAGTGGAGTATTGGATACATAATGCCTTAATTAAGTCATTGCATGATAATACAGATTAGTCCAATTGCTACCACAACTCACAATTGAAGTAGATTATCATACTAGAAACTTGAATGCCAGTATCTAGTCACAAATGGAGTCTACCATACAACGGACCCCACCCAAGGGTGAGTTTTGTCTGGATCATCTATTTTTTGGTCATCTAAGCATCTAATCTTTAGTCGGTATTTGTGCAATTTAATTGCATTTGATTTGGGTATTTGAAAGACCGTTTGGAATAGAAACTCATGCAACTAAGTAGCATGGCAAATAGGGGCTTAATTCAATAAATCAATAACATATTTGAAGCTATAGCAAAGAGTAAAAACCTAGTGAGCCTCATTATTGCTTAGAAAGCAATGCCATCTCCATGATAGCACTTGTAGAAAAGTTTCTTGATAAAGTTTATGTCAACAAAGGAAGAATCACCATCTGAGTCCACAGTAGGGTCAACCATGATTAGGGGTATCTCATCATGATTCATTCTTAGAAGGAGAAGCTTATGGCCAAGATACTACATCACAAATTGAAATAGCATTCTCCATGTTCGTCAAGGTCCTCCTATATTTCAAACACTTGGCTAGAACTTATAGGGTGATCCCACAATACTGGGTTACACTTTTTGGCCAAACTTGACATTAAAATGAACATTTTGAACTAAATCTTCACTTTCGGACACCTATAGCTACTAAACCATTAGGAATTTGAAGATGATACAAACTAGTCATTTGTGAAATTTTGTCTGTAGATTCTAAATATATATTTTTCAATTTTTTTGGAATCAAATTGCATTTATTTTTCTATATCCTTTGATAACTAGTTTTTAATAGTAAATGCCATTTTTAAAGAGTGATGTGTACTATAAACCACATAATTTTTTTCTATGAAGGATAAAATTCTATTTTTTTCAAATTTAGATTTGTAACTACAATATCTAGAGGATGCATTTGGTTTCATAATTCTTGAATATATATTTTTTAATTAAGTTTAGAAGTCAAACCAATTACAATTTAGACATAGGTGTACTATAAAGAGCATATAACTTTTTTTGTATGTATCAGAATTCAATTTTTTTTTGTTGGAATAAGGACATCAATACCTAGAGGAAATGTATTTTTTAGAATTTTTCTTTTCTATATTTTTCTATTTTTTCATATGTATGAAACAAAGACCTTGATGTTCATTTAAAAACCTACATTCACAAGAAATAAAAAATGAATATAATAATCAAATTAAATATATTTAAAATTATACTTTTTGGGAAGCTTATAATAAGAACTACATACTTAAAAAACATAAATTTTAAATGAATTCATTTGATCCCCCAAAAGGTAAGTTAATAGTGGTTTTTTATCAACATTTTGATAGGTGTAGAGGAGACTCCATTATAGGTAAGGTTTAAAACTAGCGGGGTTCTATCCAAGGGGGTTTGATCAAACCCTCTTCAATTAAAATCCTTTTAATGGAACCTTTCAAGGCTTAAATCATTGTATTTTCTAAAAATATGTGATTTCAACAAAAATCAGGATGTCCCAGAAAGTGTAACCCATTATTGTGGCAACACCCTATATTAGAATTGGAGAAGAGTGCAGAAAATGAGGTATAATTGATGCTTCCTCTATTGCATATCACAATATTACCTTTTACCAGCTTGGCAGCCAGCATATTCTCTAGGCATCATTGCTTTTGATATCTGAAAATAAAATAAACATGTGAGTTATGTGAAATCAATGTAAAATCTGCAATGAATCTTCAGTTCTTTTGCCTTGATTTACAGTTTGTGGTAGAAAAATCTACTAGTACACAATGCGATTGGACTCTAGAGTTCATGAATTCATTCAATATTTTAATGATGTAGGTTATCTGTATTAGATTTTTTAAAGTAAAAGAATGTATTTGGAGTGCGTGATCGGTGGTACCCGACACTCCCATGATTTGTAGAAGAGAAGTTCACATCAAGGGGGGAATTCTAAAATTGAGTCTCAAAGTCAATTTTGCTAAGTAGCAAACTTATTGGAGGTTGGAGGCACTGGAGGCTGGAGAACATTCAACGACCTCTCGTCAGTCACTAGCGACAAGGCCACAAAATTGTTTTAGTGACAAAACAACTTGTGCCAAAATAATTAAAGCCAAGATCGGTTTCTACATGGCAGAAGCAACCATCTCATATCATTTGTGATTAGAGTGGCAATAATCTATAGTGGTGGCTACATACATGACAATGAGGGCTTGGTGTTCAATCTTTTATGTTGTGGTTGCATGTGTATGTCCCCATTCACAATTCTTGGTTGTTTGTTAATGGATGTGTTTGTCCCCATTCATAAGATGGTTTATGTGATTGGAAGTGTTTGTCCCCATTCACATTTTTTGAGTAATTATGATTGGATGTGTTTATCCCCAATCATATTAGTTGTGAGTAGATGTGTGTGTCCTTGTTCATGACTTTGATGTTGGATAGATGTGTTTGTCCCTATCCAAACTTGATGTAAGACCTTGGATAGATGTGTTAGTCCCTATCCTTGGTTCCATGGGTAGATGTGTTTGTCCCTATCCTTGGATAAAGGTATATTGAGCATAGTGAGGCTAGTTCCACTATCGCTTTTCATGAGTAGATGTGTATGTCCCTACTCATACCTTATGATGAGATATTGTGTGTGGTCATCAAGTATTGTGATGTACTTTCACCCCATGTTCACACTAAGGGGGGTGTTGGGAATTAGTGTTCACATAGGTGTTTAGGATAGTTATAAGGTTGTTGACAAACAACATAATATTATTGTTAGAATATAATATTGTTAGAGTGGTTTGTTAGAATATTATAGGATAATATACATTATTAGTTGTACGAGAGATTATAGGTATGTGAGTTGTTAGAACAACTCATATTATTAGGGGGTGGTTCCTATAAAGTAGGAGATTAAACTCCTATATAAGTGTTATGTATTTTAATGAAAAATAAGAAGCATATTATTCTATGTACAATCTTTTGCAGGCTTCTAAAAACTACCCATTTCGTTCATAATATTTTGGTAACATCTTTCAGGCTAAGGCAACTGCTCAATCTCAATTGGATCTCATTACCCATCAGATTAGAGACTTTGGCCTCACTATGGGGAGTCTCAAAGATGAAACAAAAGCTTTGAAGGAGTTGGCAGAATGGGAATTGCACAAGGGAATTTTTTGGAAGCAACAGTCGCGGATTGACTAGCTCCAGGAAGATGATAGAAATACTTCTTTTTTTCATAACTCTGTCAAAAACAGAAGACATGGGAATGGGACCTCCTCTTTGGTGTCTTCCCAAGGGGTTCTACTATCCTCTGGTTGGGAGATTTCAGCAGAGGCTTCTCAGTTCTTCTCTTCTTTGTTTACGGAGGGTTCTCCCTAGCAATTGATGAGGAAAATAAGGTTCTAGAGTGTATCCCTTCTTTGGTGACTAATGAGATGAATGATGATATCTTTAGTCCCATCTCCATGATTTAATTGGAGAAGATTGTTTTTCAGATGAAAAGAGGGAAGGCCCCTGAGTCAGATGGCTTCCTGGTTGAATTCTTCCAAGAATTTTGGGAGATTATCAAATTTGATCTTCTAGAGAGGGTTAAGGAGTTGCAAAGGAGCAAGTAGATGCTAAAATATTTGAGTGCTACTTTCCTGGTTCTTATCCCTAAGATTGAAGGAGATAACTCCCTGAATCTTTTTAGGCTAATAGTTTTGAGTAATGTTATAAGATCATCATGAAGCTGATTATGGAACGACTTAAACCATGGCTCAACGCGTTGATCTCGGAAGAGCAGAGTGGATTTGTTGCTGGAAGGAAAATTATTGATGGTGTTGTTGTGGTGACGAAGGCTATTCACTCCATGGTGATATCCAAGGAGAAAGTGATGTTCATTAAGCTAGATATTGCCAAAGCTTATGATAGAGTTAAATGGGCTTTTCTCTGTAAGAACCTATTGGTTTTTGGATTTGGTATTGAGTAGGTGTATTGGGTTATTGTTGGGAAAAATATAGCATCCATGAATGTGCACTTGAGATTAGTAAGTGTCTGCAGTAACAATCATTGTCTCTGATTGCCTCAAAACACATGCTACTATGCCATAAAGCAAAATCAGACAGTTTATTTCCCACATTAACTCTTAGAGGAAAGTGATTTCAATTTAACCAATTTCAACAACATGCATTAAATAGATTCAATAAGTAGAACCATTAAACATGAAAGATAAAACAGAAGATAGGAACACCAGATTTACATGGGGAAAACCCTTTCGGGTAAAAAACCCCACACTCCAAAACGTAGAGCCATTGTATTATTCAGCAAAAAATGTACAAGTTACAATACAATATCAGGCTCATAGCCTTTACTGGAGATTTACATCTTATTCCATCTCTGGAGAAAATCCAGCAGCAAAACCTTACATCCAACCACACCTCCTAAATCTAGTTACAATGAACTGTTGTATTAATACAGACTTCACAAATGTTTCAGGAAGCCCAAACAATTACAAACTAACTTAAAACTTCCATCAGCAACCGAACAACCAACTGCCAGAGGTCGTGTTGATTCACAACAATGATGTGAAATCAATGAGTAACCTAGTGCCACGTGTTGACACCTTACTCGTCAGTCAATCATCATTGACCTCTTTCACAGTTCCGCCTTTGTCTGTCATTCGCAAGCTTAACAGCTAAATCCATGTTAAAGTGTCAGGGAGACACTTAAACATGTCCCACTAAATTCCCTTTGTCCCTTTGACATAAACATTAGTCACCAACTCTCATCCAATAGTGCACTCATGCAAGACATTAATTAGACCCCACCATGGAGCTTGTGGGCTGGTGGAGTCAAACATATCACCATAGCAGGGGGACTGCATATCATCTCCCACCGAAGTGAATAAGTCTCACCAAAGTCACCAAGTGGTCCCTACCACAGCATGTGCGGCATCCGCGTCGCCATTGTGAATAGAATTCTCTACTTCAAAGTCACGAAGTCACCAAAAAACTAAACTTGAGAACCTTTGGTCAGAGGTTATGAAGTTCTAAAAACCCGCAACTGGCCAACAACAAAGAGACTAAGTCAGGAGGTCGGGAGGTTATGAAACTTTAGAACCACATGACATAGGTTAGAAAAATGTTGAACCCCGTGACTTGTGTAAGAGCTCTCGGACCATCGAAGGGACTATGTACTGGGTCCCGCCGAAATGAATTTGTCAGGCCGATTAAAAGATAATAGCAATGCAGCTAGAGTTTTTTCAGTGAGTTTGAGACACACATTCTCAACAGTTATGAGTTATGTTATGTCAACTTCTTTTTATGTTCTTATTAACAGTGAGCCTTCCGCGCTATTTGGCACTACTAGGGGCCTATGGTAAGGGGACCCTCTATTGACGTACTTGTTTATCCTTTTGGTTGAAGGATTGGGAAGACTCATAAAATCTCACATGGGATAGGGCTTGATCCAAGGCTGGAGTTGGGGCAACATCTTACCTCCTCACTCCCACTTACAATTTTTTGATGACACTGATTTGATGAGTTTATCTAAAGTCAATGAGGCAATTAACTTCAGAAAGGTTTTGGATATTTATCTGGCTACCTCATTTCAGAGGATTAATGAAGACAAGTCCTCCAACTTCTTTTTAATACTCCTCAGCTTATTTAGATCAAGATTGTTGGGATTCTTAGATTTTAGATTGGGCCCTTGTTGCAAGTATGAGTAGTAAGTGTTGTCATTGATGACAACACCTAAGGTCAACATCTAAGAAAGTTATTTGGATGAGTTTGAACAAGTGTTTGATTGTTCTATCTCCCAGAACAGTACAGTGCTTTGCTCCACATTTCCACAGAATTGAAGACCAGATTGTGAGATTGGATATGATTTAGAGAAGTGTCTAAAGATGCTAAATCCTGAGTTTGAAGGTCCGGAACGCTGTGCAGCAAAATATCTATTCACTAGTTTGAAGACTATGTCTGGCAATGAGTAATAGGGAGAAAATGTTTTTCTATGCATTTCTCCGCAGTTTGGAATTTGGCTTTGCAGTTCTAGACTTAAGCTTATAAAGTCATTATCTATCTTCATTCGAGAGGATTTGTGATTTGGTGCTCCGGAAGACAAGTTTGTGGTGTTATACTTTAGGTGAAAGTTGTTGAGTTTAGGTGATATTTGTTGTCTTCAAATATCTCCAAGTGAGATCTGTTGCAGATGGATTTGTCAGCTCTTAGGAGAATTTATGTTGTTTGTAGATGTGTCAAAGATCATGTTAAAGCATCACACAAGGTCTAATTTTTATGATTGTTATCGAGGAAGCATATGATCAAGAATCTTCCCAGTTTATGTTGTTTGGCCGACCTATTTAATTGCAGTGATCAAGAAGATATTTTTGATGAATGTTTAAGTGATGTGTAGCATGCTTGGATAGATTTAAGTCCAAACTAAGGTGTAATACATTATGCCCTCATTATTTTGTGGTGTGTGATGTTTAGGTCCAGACCTAATTTGATGTATGTATGAATGCTAACCTAGGAGATTGTTCCTATGGTTGATGAAGGTAATGCTGACCTTGATGTACATTCCAAGGATGATGAATTGTATAAATACATGTAATGAATTTGTGTTTGAGTAGTAGTAGTGAGAAGATGTGAAGACAAGTGTGAAGTGGAAAAGTAGAGTAGAGCAGAAGAGTTTTATTGTGCTTCAATGGAACTAAACTAAGGCATGGAGTAGATGCTACCAAATCAGTTCACCACCCCTTGGCAGTGAGCCGATCTTTGTAGTGAGCCCCGTAGGTAGTGAGCCTCTAAGTAGTGTTATAACTTATATATTTTTGTGGGATAACACCCACCGTGGTTTTCCCTTATAGGGTTTTCCACATAAAAATATGGTGTCTCCTACATGTTGAATGTGTGATTGTGATTAAGTTTATGGTTTCATGCTTTCATGGTTGAATCTAATTATCAGTAATTAAGTAGTTGATGGTTTGACAGTTATAAAGTGTTAAGTTTTTATGATAACTGATTCACCCCCCCCTCCCAGTTGTCTTGTGTATTTCAACAATTGGTATCAGAGCGAGGGTTCCTCGGAAGTAAGGCTAATAGCTTGAGCTAGATCTGGGATAGTGCACAAGAAGGTTGCTCTTGAAGACCTAGAAAGTACTGAAGAATAAATCAGAGATTTAAAGGAGAATGTCAAAGAAGCAGATGAATGTATCAAAAAATTAAGAGAGCAAGTCAAGAAGCTCAAAGAAAAATATAAGGAAGCTATTGAACAACTGATGTCAGCAAATGAAACCTTGAATGATTTAAAAATGGAAGTTGTAGAAAGAGCAAAAGCACAAGAAGACCTAAATATGTTGGTGGAAGACAAATCAAAAGAATGTGTAAGCTTGAAGAGGAAATTTGGATCCTGAAGTAAGACTTGGAGAAAATAAATTTTTTTGAAGAAATTTTAAGATCAATTCTGCAAAACTTGATGAGATGATTGGTAGTTAGAAGAGACCTGATGACAAAGAAGGCTTGGGATTTGAGAAAGGTGAAAGTTCAAAAATAGGACAAGAAAATAATATTGAGATCAAGAAGGACAAAGGAAAATAGATCCCGAATCAAAGAAACATACCCAGAAGACCACTGATCAGACAACCTAATGCTCAACGGTACCCATCTTTCAATGGTTATTGTAATTCATGCAATAAGTTTGGTCATAAGGCTACTCAGTGTAGGAGTAGAATGAATCAAAATGTTCCATCATTCTCTAGTCAGTGTTTCAATTGCAAGAAAATTGGTCATAGAGCAAATTAATGTAGAAGTTAGATTAGGAAAGGTTTCAATAATGAAAGGAATGATCAAACTTTCAAAGGTATTCACATGGAATAAAGTTGGTCATAAAGCTATTGTATGCAGAAGTAAAGTGACTCAGAATTCTATTAGGTGCTATGAATACTATAAGATGGGACATAGGGCTAATGAGTGCAGAAGTCAAATGAGAAATGGCTATGGAAGGGATAAGATAGTTAAATCCTTTAGTGGCTATTGTTATACATGCAACAAATTTGGGCATAGAGCTAACCAATGCAGATCCAAAGAAATGTTGTGTGCTACAACTACAATGGATTTGTTCATAACTCTAAGTTATGAAGAAGTAAGAACATGAAGAAGGATACTCAGGTAGAATTGAAGAAACCAATGGATAAGGTTGATTCGACAGAAGTCAAGAAGGAGATGAACAAGGTTTGGGTCAAGAAGGAAGTAAATAAAGTCAAGGATGGGTCTGCACTAGACTCTAGTGTAGATTCTTCCTCTTGGAAGTGAATTGGGTGCTTTCACTTGGGGGGAGCTTCAATGAAAATCTTTTTCCCCTGACAAAGGATTGGTGCTGATACCTCAACATGAAGAAATAAGTCAAGGATTGGCAACAAAGGTCTAAGTCAGGATAAAGAATTGTGTTTGTAAAGGATTAAGAAAGATTTGTGCAGTTTGAGAAGTCTTCTATGCAAGAAGATTTTATCAAGAAAAGAAAATAGGATATGAATTTTTGGCTAAGTATCTATCTGGTAAAATCAAGTTACAGTGCTCCAGTAATTTGGTCTACATTGGTCCGATGTTGAAGATATTGCTCTACGATTCTAGCATATGGTTATATATCATTGGTTACATATACATCCAAAAATTTGTCTAATTTTGATAAGTAGCTTGAAAGTAATGAGTAACAGAAGTTCGGGTTGATAGGACACAATTGTTTTTAGTACAAAGCAGTTTTCATGATGACTAAAAGTATTTGATGAACTCAGAGGAAAATGGACATGAATCAAATGAGTCTTCAAGCAAAAGATGAAGAAAGTATAGGTTGAAGAAGCTCCAGAAAGAATTTCTAAGACCCCAAGGGTTTGTGCAGAGACATCACACTATAAAGAGAAAAAGTACATTGACAAAGAAGACGAAGAATTACAGATAAATAGGTACATCTCTATTTATTTTCAAAAACCAAACCTAAGACAGTTATTGAATCTTGTAAAGAGAAGTTCTGATCAAGGCAATGGTTGAGAATGAGTTGGAACTAAGGATTAAATGCTTAAGGTCTGATAGAGGAGGTGAGTTAACATTAAATGAATTCATTATTTTCTATGAAAAACAAGAGATAAAAAGATAGCTGTCTGCACCTAGAACTCAACAAAATGGAGTTGTTGAGAGAAAGAACAAAATAGTTCAAGAGGCTTCTAGGACTATGATGAAGGAGGCTGACCTACCAGAAGTGTACTAGAGAGAAGTTATACATACTATTGTCTACATCCTAAACACAGTTCAAGTCAAAGGAGAGAAGAAGAACTAGGCAAGTTTGATGCTAGGTGTGATGAAGCAATCTTCCTTGGATACTCTACCAAGAGTAAAGCCTACCGGTGCTACAATAAGAGACTGAAAAAGATCATTGAGAGTGCTAATATGGAGGTTGATGGATACAAGGAAAGAACATCAGATCTGAATGGATATGAATCAGATGAACCTGTTGCTACAATGAATGAAGAGAAAGTTGAACATGAAGAAAGTCAAGATGAAGAAGAAAAGGCTCTAGAAAGTACAGTTAAGACTCCCAGGTATGCAAGGATAAATCATTCTGAAGATCAAATTATTGGTGACAAAAGAAAAGGGGTATTGACAAGGAAAAGAGATGCAAAAGAACAAGTGAACTATAGTTTGCTTTCTAAGATTGAACCCAAAACTGTTAGTGAAGCCTACAATGATGAAAATTGGGTAAAAGATATGGAAGAAGAGCTGATACAGATAGAGAAGAATCAACTTGGGATTTAATTGGTTCCTAGACCTACTGACAAAAATGTGATTGGCACCAAGTGGAGTTTTAGAAACAAGATGAATGAGAATGGTGTAGTAAGGAAGAATGCACACAAAGATTTCAAAGTGTACCAAATGAATGTGAAGTCTGCATTCTTGAATGATTGAAGAAAGCCTTGTATGGACTAAAGAAAGCTTCTAGAACCTGGTATGCAAGATTGGATAAATACCTATTGCAACAAAGATTCAGTAAGTGAAGATCAAATTTTGATTGTTGAAGTTTATATTGATCTAAGGGTATTCCTGACTATATGTGTTGTCAAGCTGTCATGTTGTGTTCTCTAAGAAGAAGGAAAGTTCTTGGTTGGATGCCTTACTTTGATTTGAGCAGAGTCAAATCTAAAGTTTTGAGAAGACAAGATATGTTAATCCAAAGATCTTTTGAAATGTGAGCAAGAGCTGACACAATTTGGTGTGTACTCCTAAGGGGGAGTATTCAAAGCAGTAAAAGAAGAAGATGCAGTAGAGTAGGTAGTAATCAAAGATGGCTGAATAATCTCAGATTGATCAGAGAAAAAGTGTCCAAGTAGGTGAAAGAGTTGTTGAAGAAGTTTGGAATGGAGGATTCTAAACCAGTATGTACTCCTATGGTAACTGGTTAGGAAAAAATGATGAATCATCTAAGATTGAAGGACTACTTTATCTAACCTTTACCAGATCATATATAATGCATGCAATTTGTCTTATGACAAGATTTCAAGAAGATCATAAAGAGCCATATGTGTTGGCAGTCAAAAGGGTTATGAGGCTACCTCTCAGGGGAAGCAGGTAGATGATGCTGATATGAGTTCCCAATAAAGAGCAGTAAGTGTTGCAGTGTTAATTAACAAGGGAAGTTGTGCATTGATAATAAGATTTGAGTTGAGCTTTGTTAACTCAAGAAGGAGAGAAGTAAAAGGTTTGGCACCCTTTTCCATTGATGTCAAAGGGGGAGAGAAGTTCATGTGAAAAAAATAAGGAGAAAATTGTAGTTAGAGAAAGCATAAATTAAGGGAGAGCAAAGAAGCAAAGCAAGTTTGTTTGTCTTGATGGTTTTTCACATCATGTGTTGCCATTAATGAAAAAGGGGGAGATTGTTGCAAGTATGAGTGGTAAGTGTTGTCATTAATGTCAACACCTAAGGCCAGCATCTAAGAAAGTTGTTTGGATGAGTTTGAACAAGTGTTTGATTGTTTTGTCTCCCAGAACAGTGCAGTGCTTTGCTCCACATTTCCTTGGAATTGAAGACCGGTTTGTGAGATTGGGATGATTTAGATAAGTGTCTAAAGATGCTAAATCTTGAGTTTGGAGGTCTGGAACGCTATGCAGTAAAATATATATTCACTAGTTTGAAAACTATGTCTGGCAATGTGTGTAGAGTAACAGGGAGAAAATGTTTTGCTTTGCATTTCTCCGCAGTTTGGAATTTGTCTTTGTGGTTCTGGACTTAATTTTATAAAGTCCTTAGCTATCTTCATTCCAAAGGATTTGTGATTTGGTGCTTTGGAAGACAAGTTTGTGGTGTTATACTTCAGGTGAAAGTTGTTGAGTTCAGGTGATATTTGTTGTCTTCAGATATCTCCAAGTGAGATCTATTGTAGATGAATTTGTTGGCTCTTAGGAGAATTTATGTTGTTTGTGGATGTGTCAAGATCATGTTAAAGCATCGCATAAGGTCTACTTGTTATGATTGTGATCAAGGAAGCGTATGATCAAGAATCTTCCCAATTTATGTTGTTTGGCTGACCTGTTTAATTGTGGTGATCAAGATGTTTTTGATGAATGTTTAAGTGATGTGTAACGTGCTTGGATAGATTTAAGTCCAAACTAAGGTGTAATACATTATGCCCTCATTCTTTTGTGGCATGTGATGTTTAGGTCTAGACCTAATTTGATGTATGTATGAATGTCAACCTAGGAGATTGTTGGACTATGGTTGATGAATGTAATGCCGACCTTGATGTACATTCCAAGGTTGATGAATTGTATAAATACATGTAATGAATTTGTGTTTGAGTAGTAGTAGTGAGAAGATGTGAAGACAAGTGTGAAGTGGAAAAGCAGAGCAGAGCAAAAGAGTTTTATTGTGCTTCAATGGAACTAAACTCAGGCATGGAGTAGATGCTACCAAATCAGTTCACCACCCCTTGGCAGTGAGCCAATCTTTGCAATGAGCATTTTGGGTAGTGAGCCCTGTAGGCAATGAGCCTCTAATTTTTGGTATTGTTATAACTTATATATTTCTGTGGGCTAACACCCACCGTGGTTTTTCTCTTATAGGGTTTTCCACGTAAAAATGTGGTGTCTCTTATGTGATTGTAATTAAGTTTATAGTTTCATGCTTTCATGGTTGAATCTAATTATTAGTAATTAAGTAGTTGATGGTTTGATAGTTATAAAGTGTTAAATTTTTGTGACAACTGATTCGCCCCCCCTCTCAGTTGTCATGTGTATTTCAATAGCCCTTCCTCTGGTTTATCTTGGTATCCCCATTCATGTTGGCTCATTGTCTAGGGGATTTTGGTAGGATATTATGGACAAGTTTCGTAAGCGGGTTAGTCATTGGCCTTGCAGATGGTTGTCCTCAAATAGGAGGGAGACTTTATTAAAGTTTGTGATTCAATCTCTCCTCATTTATAGGTGCTTTGTTTAGGGGGCTCCCTCAAGCTTCATTAATGAATTTGATGCTCTTTCCAGATAATTATTATGGGCTGGTAATTTGAAGTCTTTTAAGTGGAGTATGGTTAAGTGGGACTCTGTTTGTAGGCTGAAACAAGAGGAGGGACTTGGTCTTTGGCATGCTAGTCTTACTGGTCATGCCTTGGCAACCAAGTTGTATTGGAGGTGGTGCACTTCTCAGGATTAGGATTGGGCCAAGATCCTTAACCACTAATACTTGGGGTGGGGGGTGGAAAGTGATGATGTTCCAAGGATTAGTCTCTCTAGTAAGGGATCCATGATATGGGGCACTCTTAAAAGAGGATCCAATTTAATTAAGCAAGGGTTGTTTTGGAATTGTAACAGGGGGTTTGAGGCCTTGTTTTGGTATGATTCCTGGGATGGTCACCCACCTATCTTGTCTATGTTCCTGCACTTGCAACCCTTGTGTAACCTCTTTCTTGAGGCAAGGTGGTGTTGTGTGGAGCATTTTAAGTCGGTTAAGCGCTTGGGTCAGGTGGAGGTTTGTAGATGGAAAGATTCTTCTGAGTGGCTATCGGGGGGTTGTTGGAAGATTAGGAGGAGTTAGCTAGGATTATTGCTGGCAGAGTTTTCAGTGCTCTAAGAGAGCGCAATTCTCTGGCCTGGAGTCCTAATCTGAAATGTGTGTATTTTGTAGCTTTAGGGTATCAAGAGTTGGACAGGCAGAAGTTTGGAGAGATTGAATCTCCTTGGTGGAAGTTTGTGTGGAATAAGTTTGGATGGCCTAAATGTAACTATTTCCTTTGGTTGGTTACTTGAAATCGATGACTCACTTGGGATAACCTAAGGAAGAGGGGTTTTTAGGGTCCTTCAATTTGCTTCCTCTGTAATAGTAGTGAGGAGTGTCTTTCACATTTGTTTTTTAGTGTTCCCTGGCCAGAGAGATTTGGCATCTTTGGTGGGGGCTTAGAAGCAGTCCTGTGTCCATGCTTCTTTTTTGGTGGATTTTTGGAGAAGCTTGGGAAGACCCTCAGCTAAGGCTTCTTTTCTTCAAGTGGCTTGGAATATTGGGCCTTCTTTTATTTTGTGGCAGCTCTGGTTAGAATGGAATTAGAGAATTTTTTAGGGGAGGAAGTTGGTGGTTCAGTAGATGTGGTAGAGGATTCTTAGTATGCTTCAAGAGACCTTAGCAGCTAAGTGTGAGCTTTCTACTTAGTTGGATATTGGGGAGTTGCAGGTGGCTTAGAATTTGAGTTTAGTTGTTGGGGGCTTATGCCCTTCCTGGTCTAGGAAAAGTGGTCATTCTAAGAGTAAGATTCAGAGAGAAGGAAGGTGGTCTCCCCCACCTCTAGGTGTTTTTTAGATTAACAGGATGGCTCTTCTAGAGGGAACCCTGGTCATACTAGGATTGGGGGTCTAGGGAGGGATAGATCTAGTGTTGTCCTATTTTTCTTCTCCATTTATAAGGGGCAACAAACTAACAATTTTATGGAGGCCCTAGCTATTCTCTATGATATTGAAAGAGGGTGTGCTTTAGGTTGGCGAAGGGTTATTTGTGAGTTTGATTCCCATACTATGATTAACATGTTGAATGAGCAGGGTGTGGAAGGTGTGTAGTGGCAGTTGGCATCGGTGATTAGATAGATTCTCTATTTGAGTCACTTGATGGATTTTGTTTCCTTTGTCAATGTGCCTAGGGAGTGGAACAAAGTGGCTAATTGCTTTGCAAAGTGGGCTTTAGATCAGGTGGGGGATTGGAATGTTAGTGATTGGGACCTTTTGTCCCAGGATTGTGCTCAAAATTTGGAAAGATTGATCTCAAAAGATATTGATGGTTAGCTCAGGTCCCTATTTGGGGCTTTGGAGTTGGGGGGGTTTCCCTGGTTTTGGTTTGGCTAGTTTGGGGTCTGTTGTTTTATTTTGGCATTCTGTTGTTTTTGTGGGCTTTTTCTCTCCTGGATTTGTATTGGTGGTTTCTTTATTAATAAATTTTTACCCCTTTTTTATAAAAGAAAATCACCATTCCAAAATTACCTAGGCCAATTAAATAAATACATTAAATTAGCATACAATTAACCTAAATAGAGTTTAGATAAATAAATGAATATATTAGGTACATACTTAACTCTACAATTGATGATATATAATTATTGTTGATTTTATTCTGAATGAATTTGCCACTATAAAAAATTAATTGCCTTGATTTGATGAATTTATCTGAGTGTGAATTATTACATAAATAGATGCAAAATGATCATGACTTCCCATGAATTTGATCTTGACTATCACAAACCTAATCTAATACATGGAATTGATATAACTCATGTATAACTAATTTGAAAAAGTGATCCAGATGATCTACTTGCCTATGTCTTGAAGATATTTAAATCTATCAAGTTGTTGACTAGAGACACCACTAAGGAGCTTGCTAACTTGATAGGTGAATGATTTCTCCTAGGTCAAACCCCTTGGTGGACCAAATTAATGATGATGTGATGCAGGAGCATCCAGTGGTGTAAGGGCAATCTTGCATCACCCAAAAAAAGATGTGTTTCAAAATTATTGATGTTCTTTCCATTTCTTTTCAAAATTTATGGTTCTGGTTCCATAATCTCTTGAATAATGATGTAGAACTTTTAGTTTTTCCAGACTACTAAAAATAACAACCTGCTATTTTTATGAAGTTTGCATTTGGGCACGGATTGAAGTGAAAATTTATAGGAAGCTTCGTAACTGAAAAATAAGACCTTTGGCAAAGGAATCACGCAAAGATCATTTGCGAGCTGAAAGATATTAAAGTTTTCATTTCCCAAAAAATACCTGAAAATTATTCAAACTCAGGTTTGAGGCACTCAATGGCCCCGTACAGGCCCAAAAATGGCTAGAACAGGCAGAGTGGGTTCTTAGCGCATAGAGCACTTCGTGAGATTTCTGACACATAAAACAGTTCGTCAATCGGACATCCGGATCAAAAGTTATGGCTCCCGGAAGTTGACCTATTTTTGGAGGGAGATGCAAATTTTGAAATTAGGTTGATGGCCACCAAAAAGGCTATTAATAACCATTTTTGGGAACCCTGGGTAGTAGTAGAGTTAAGGGGGGAAGCGTAGAGTCAAGAATAGGTGGGAAAACAGAAATCCTAGCTAATTTGGGGTTACAAAAGGTAGATGATTCCAGAGTCTTGTGGGAGGATGCAACATGTGGAGGGTTGATTCCTTTGATTGTATTTGAGCTTCTGTAATGTAATAAGTTGTCCAAATCAATAAAAGAAAGTTCTATTTTCTATGTGTAATTTCTGTTGTTGTGTGTTTTATGATTTATCCCCTTCATCAAGTGATATCAGAGCAAGGGTTCCTGAGTGTGTGGACAGATCGCCGACCATGAGGTAGTTTGCACCAGGACCTAAGGTTGTAGGTTTTCTACTGAGATCAAGATACCTCCACAAACAAAATCCTATTGGGAGGAATGCTTTGATGGAAGAGGGTTTTAGAGCCCTGCAAAAGAAAATTGATCCATTGCAAGAGGAGCTGCGAAGAGGGTTTGATCTGAGAACAAGAGAAGAAAGTGAAGATGAAACTGAAGAAGAGCCATCTGAGGAAGAACAAGAAGCTGTAGGAGATCCTGCAAAAGTTAGGTTATTAAGGGTCATTTCTAAGATTGGAAAGAGGCCCAGGATCAAAGTTTCTACATATTTTGGAGATTTGAATCTAGAACAGCTTATTGATTAGATCAATGACATGGAGGAATATTTCGAGTATGAAGATGTGGAAGACCTAGATTGGGTCAAGTTTGCAAAAACAAAATTGAAGGGCCATGTCAGTATTTGGTGGAAGGAGGTCTAGTTAGAGAGGAATAGAAGAGGAAAAGGAAAGATCACCAGATGGGATCGGATGGTGGAGAAACTAAAGAAGAAGTTCATTCCTGTGGACTTTGAGATGGAGTTATTGAAGAAGCTGCAAGGATTGAAGCAAGGAAACAAGTCTATTAAGGAGTATATAGAAGAGTTTTACAAGATTACTATAAGAACCGGTCATGCAGAGGCCAAGAATGAGAAGGTAGCCTGTTACATTAATGGGTTGAGACCAAGTATTCAAGAGGAGCTGAGCCAAGAATGAGAAGGTAGCCCGTTACATTAATGGGTTGAGACCAAGTATTCAAGAGGAGCTGAGCTTGGTTAGAATGACCACCATAGAAGATGCATACCAGTTTTCCCTGAAGGTGGAAGAGAAGATGAATAAAAGATTTGACAACAAGCAAAGGGGAAGAGGTCAAGGCGGAAGGACTGGTGGAAGACCCTATGGGGGCTGAAATGAAGATTCAAAGAAAAGTGAAGAAGCCGACACTAGTCAAAATCAGAGAGGAGATAATACCTACCGCCCTTGTGACCAAAACAATGGAGAACAAAGAGGAAGAGGCTGACCCGGGCAAGGACCTGGAAGAGGAGGTTTTAAAGGAACCTGTTTCCAATGTGGAGAAGAAGGGCATTGAGCATACGAGTGTCTGTAACATCAAGGAAGGACAAATAGAAGACCTGAAGGTAATGCACGAGTTGTACATATAGACGAAGATGCATAGTCTGGTCATTCTGAAGATGCTGAAAGGGGAGAAACCCTAGTTGTCAGAAGAACTTTGTTGAATGAGGAGAAAGAACCCAATCAGAGGAAGAGTCTATTCCGCACAAGGTGCAAATGTGAAGGTAAGTGTCACGATATTATTATCGACAATGGAAGCACTGACAATCTTGTTTCAAAGGAGATCGTTGATGAGTTGAAGTTGACAAGAAGAAAGCATCCACATCCATATCGGATTGCATGGTTGTAGAAGGACCATAGAGCTTTGGTTAATGAGTAGTGTTTAGTGAAGTTCAAGATTGGGGACTACTATAATGAGGTGCTGTGTGATATCATACCGATGGATGCATGTCATATGTTATTGGGGAGGCCGTGGCAATATGATAAGAGCGCTGTCCATGATGGCCGTGCAAACACATATTCCCTAACAAAGGATGGAGTTTGTCATAATTTGAAGCCCTTGAAGGAGGTGGAAGAAAAGGTACCAGAATTTTCTTGGTAGATGGTAGGAAATTTTTAGAAGGTATGAAGCATGAGCATCATTGCTTTGCATTGATTCCTAAGATCAGTCAAGAGAAATGTGAAGATGTACTAGCAGAAGTTTCAGATATGTTGGAAGAATTTCAAGACATTGTCTCTAATAATGTGCCAAAAGGTTTACCACCGATGAGGAAGATAAGTCATCAAATGGACTTGATACCAGGAGCTAGTTTGCCAAATAAGGCAGCCCACAGAATGACCCCTATAGAGAGTGAAGAGCTAAACATATAAGTTCAAGAGCTATTAAGGAAGGGGCTGATGAGAGAGAGCCTAAGTCCATGTGCGGTACCTGCAGTACTAGCATCGAAGAAAGATGGAGAGTGGAGAATGTGTACAGATTCTCAAGCCATCAACAAGATCACGATCAAGTACATATGTCCATTACCCAGAATGGATGACATAATGGATTGTTTGAGTGTAGCCAAGTACTTCACGAAGATTGATCTGAAGAGTGGGTATCACCAGATCCGAATAAGAGGAGATAAATGGAAGATAGCCTTCAAGACAAAGGAGGGTTTGTATGAGTGGTTAGTTATGTCATTTGGGCTAACCAATGCACCGAGCACATTCATGCGGCTCATGAACGAGGTACTGAAAGAATTTTTGGGAAGTTTTGTTATTGTCTATTTAGATGATATTTTAATTTTTAGTAAAACTTGGGATGAGCATCTGATGCATATCAGAAGAGTTTTAGAGAAGATAAGGGAGGAGAAGTTGCTAATTAATCTAAAGAAATGTAGTTTTGCAAATAAGAAGTTGGTATACCTGGGATTTGTTGTCTCAGAGGAAGGTCTTAAGATGGACCCAGAAAAAGTAATGGCTATCATTGAATGGCCTACACCAAGGAGTGCCACAGAGGTATGATCTTTTCATGGTTTGGCAAGTTTTTACAGAATGTTTATCAAAAAATTTAGTAGCATTTGTGCAACCCTAACTAAGACAATGAGAGGGGATAGAAAAGAGTTTAAATGGACTAAAGAAGCAGACAAAAGCTTTGATACATTGAAGCAGAAAGTCACAGAGCAACCTGTTTTGGTACTTCTAGATTTCAATAAGGTGTTTTAGGTAGATTGTGATGCTAATAGTAGTGCTATAGGAGCTGTTTTGAGTCAAAAAGGTAAGCCCATTGCCTATTTTAGTGAGAAGATTAATGATGCCAAGAAAAAGTATTATGTTTATGATCAGGAGTTTTATGCAATAGTTCAGGCTTTGAAGAAATGGAGACATTATTTGTTGCCAAAAGAGTTTGTTTATATACTGATCATCAGGCTTTACAGTATCTTAATAGTCAAGGAAAGTTGAATCAAAGGCACTTAAAATGGGTTGAGTTTTTATAGAGCTATACTTTTGTTTTGAAGCATAGGAGTGGGATGTCCAATAGAGTTGCAGATGCCTTGAGCAGAAGGCAAAATTTGTTGACAGAAATGAAGATAGAGGTTGTTGGGTTCGATGAGCTTAAAAGTTTGTATCCTGAAGATCTAGATTTTGTAGAGGCTTGGAAACCTTTTCTGGAACCTGTTACTTTGGATAGGACAAAATGGTTGGATTTCATAATCTAAGATGGCATGTTGTTTAAAGGAAGCCAGTTGTACATTCTGAGGAGTTCCATGAGAGAGAACCTGATTAAAGAGAAGCATAGTGGAGGATTGGCTGGACACTTTGGTCGAGATAAGACCATTGCTATTGTTGGTGAAAATTATTATTGGCCACACTTGCAGCAAGATGTGAGGAAATTTGTACAGAGTTGCAGAGCATGTGAGATGGCGAAAGGAACAAGTCAAAATACAGGTCTATATTAGCCACTACCTATACCAGAGAAGCCATGGGATGATATTAGTATGGATTTTGTTCTTGGCTTACCAAGGACACAGAGAGGACATGATTCCATTTTTGTGGTGGAGGATAGATTCTCAAAGATGGCACATTTAATTCCTTGCAAGAAGACTAATGATGTTGTTCATATTGCTGAATTATTTTTCAAGGAGGTGGTGAGATTACATGGTCTACCAAAGAGCATAGTTTCAGATTGAGATACCAAGTTTGTCGGTTATTTCTAGAGGACATTGTGGAAGAAGTTGAATATAGATTTGAAGTTCAGTTCTGTATACCATCCACAAACTGATGGACAGACTGAAGTGGTGAATAGGAGTTTGGTTAACCTACTACAATGCTTAGTAGGAGATAAGCTAAAGGGATGGGATTTGATTTTACCACAGGCTGAATTTACTTACAATAATTCTGTCAATAGGAGTACTAGTAAATCACCATTCCAGATTGTATATGGCAATAGCCCAAGAAATGCTTCTAAGTTAAGAAAGCTGGACAAAGGAGAAAAGACAAGTGCTGAAGCTAAAGACTTTACAGAACATCTAAAGAATTTGCATGAAGAGGTGAGAAAACACCTTAATAAGATGAATATTCAATACAAGGCTAAGGCAGATCAGAAGAGGAGATATAAGGAATTCTAGGTAGGAGATGAAGTCATGGTTCACTTGAGAAAAGAAAGGTTCCCAATTGGAACATACAATAAGCTGAAAATGAAGAAATTTGGTCCATGCAAAATTTTGAAAAAACATGATTCAAGAAATGCATATGAGGTAGAGCTGCCAAGTGGGATCAATATTTCCCCTATTTTCAACATTGCTAATTTATCAGAATATCATGAAGGTGGAACAGAGGATGGACCAATAGAAGAATAGTGGAGTATTCCGGCATCTACTTCAACAGAGGAGATAGAAGAGATCTTGGATAGCCATGTGGGAAGAAGTACTCGGAACAGGAAATATGAAGAATATTTGGTGAAATGGAAAGGAAGGCCTATTGAAGATTCTTCTTGGTTGTCTAAGGCAGAGGTTGACCGTCTAGGTTTTCCTCACACAAACACCTGAGACATGACAAGGTCACTTCTCTAATTACCCTGGGTGTCTGATGCAGGAGCATCAAGTGGTGTAAGGGCAATTTTACATCACCCAAAAAAAAGATGTGTTTCAAAATTGTTGATGTTCTTTCCATTTGTTTTCAAAATTTGTGGTTTTGGTTCCATAATCGCTTGAATAATGATGTAGAACTTTCAATTTTTCCAAATTGCTAAAAATAGCAACCTGCTATTTTTAGAAAGTTTGCATTTGGGCATGGATTGAAGTGAAAATTTACAGGAAGCTTTGTAACTAAAAAGTAAGACCTTTGGCGAAGGAATCATGCAAAGATCATTTGCAAGCTGAAAGATATTAAAGTTTTTGTTTCCTGAAAAATGCCTAAAAATTTATTCAAACTCAGGTTTGAGGCACTAAATGGCCTTGTACGGGCCCAAAAATGGCTAGAATCAGCAGAGCAAGTTCTTAGTGCGTAGAGCACTCCACAAGATTTTCAACACATAAAACGGTTCGTCAATCGAACACCCGGATCAAAAGTTTTGGCTCCCGGAAGTTGACCCTATTTTTGGAGGGAGATGTAAATTTTGAAATTAGGTTGTTGGCTACCAAAAAGACTATTAATAACCATTTTTGGGAACCCTGAGTAGTAGTAGAGTTAAGGGGGGAAGCGTAGAGTCAAGAATAGGTGGGAAAACAAAAACCCTAGCTGATTTGGGGTTACAGAAGGTAGATGATTCCAGAGTCTTGCGGGAGGAAGCTGTAATGTGTTGCAGCATGTGGAGGGTTGATTCCTCTGATTATATTTGAGCTTCTGTAATGTAATAAGTTGTCCAAATCAATAAAAGAAAGTTCTATTTTCTGTGTGCAATTTATGTTGTTTTGTGTTTTATGATTTACCCCCTTCATCATGATGAAAAAAATCAAAGACAACATTCATAGACATGTAGATGGCCAATATGATATGCAAATTAGATTCCATTATTGCTCTTTATAATTGAAGTGTGATGTAATTATTCTCTTATTTTTTCAATTTTCTCTTTGAAATTAAGTAGACAAACTAATGTCTTCAAATACCATGACCTAGAAACACGTTGCATGAAATGTGTGCTATGTCACCTCATAATGGCTAGTGAAAAGGGGCAAGAAAGTTTGAGTTTTAAATTTAAAGTCTTAGATTTTGGGTGTAATTACTATGCTCCATGGGGTTGACTTGGATCAATCCCATGCCACTCATAAATTATCTAAGAGTTAAGGTGTTGATTTTGAGGTGGAAAATGTATATATGTAAATTAGTGTAAATGAGAGTGAAATAAACATAAATAGGTATGAGATTGTGAGGCAAGTCTGACACAAAAGAATCCCCTTGTCAATATATTGTACCATATTAAGACACTCCCATAAAGATGCAAACAAAATTAAATAGAAAATAACATAAGTATGCTAAATTTACCATTACAATAATATATAAGGTAAATAAGTAATTTAAACTTTAAAAAATAACATTGTAAGTGGGTAGTCCTTCATCATTAATAAATTGACAAGGTTTGGTTTACTTTAAACTTGGCCAATTATAGGTAATACCTTAAAATACTCATACATGTTTCAACATTTTTTGTCTTTTCTTAAAATCTACTAATATTACCTTTATACTACAGCTTAAACATCAATACATGGGAGACGGCGATTCCACATGGTTTCCTTGCTGCAACCAGGTATATCTACAAGTTTAATCATCATACTGTACTATACTTTTACTATTCTCATTTAATCTCACAAGGTTTTATGTCTATGTAGTGTGAGAGTTGCAAATGAACTTGGAGCAAGGAGGCCCACAGGAGCCAAATTTGCAGTAATTGTCTCTGTCATAACCTCCACAGTTATAGGAATTTCACTCCTAGCTCTTATTTTGGCCTTGCGTAGTGATGTTGCTCAAGTTTTCACAGACAGTGTTATTATACAAAAGGCTGTATATAAATTGGAAATATTACTAGCATTTACTATTCTATTAAATAGCATACAACCAGTTCTTATAGGTGAGAAATATCAAACCTTATATACCTTCATGTATGGTATAAAATTTTAATATAGTTTGTCTTGATTATATTCAAGAAAAGGCCATTTTATACATAATATTCTTTCCTAATAACCCTTATCATCATTTTATCTATTGTATTATGTTCAGGTGTTGCTGTGGGATTAGGGTGGCAAGCTTTTGTTGCCTATATAAACATTGGATGCTACTATATAATGGGTGTTCCATTAGGCATGGTTCTTGGTTATGTATTTCATTTAGGAGTTATGGTGAGTACAAATTAATTATAAAAATCTTGAGGAATATATGTAATAAAATTTATTTATGTATATACTTGTTATATTAGTATTATTTATTTTATAGGGGATTTGGCTAGGAATGATATGTGGGACTGGAGCACAAACTCTAGCATTGATGTTTATCACATGGCGGGTAGACTGGGATATGGAAGTAAGTCACTTTTACCTTTATTTTTTATTCAAATTCTATTACCTATTAGATGGTAATAATTCATTGGATTTATTTAATTGAGGTTGATATTTAGGAAATTATCACTCATTCACCTAACATGTTTTCCATGTTTGCAGGCCAAAACAATTGAAAGTAAAATGAATCGATGGTCCTCCACCAAGCCTCAAAACAAAAATAATAAACAAGTGAACATTTGTTTTCCATTTAAAATGTGGTGTCTTTTGTTCAATTGGCAACTCTAGTTTTTCCATAACTAAGTCAATCTAACACAATTTTTGTTGGTTATTTTGATAGGATATCGAGAATTTGGGAGATGGTGTTGTAGAACAAACTGAATGACAATGTGCCATATTAAGCCTATGAGAACTGAGCTTACAATTTTCATAAGCAAGTTTAATGGAAAGGCTATACAATAGTCAGATTACTAAATGACCTTTAATGAATTCTATACAACATAAACTTTCCTTCTAAAGGAAGGAACTCTCGTATTCATTAAAGTTAATTATTCATATTTAGATCAATCTCAACTTATGTTATTTTTAAAGAATTAAATGTTTAAAGATTAAATTTAGGTTTTATTAACTATTGATTTAAAGTTTAATGGTTATTTTTGTTATATTGTTTAGTTACTAGAGTCTGTTCAATATATTTCAAATCATTTTAATGTAATCCTTATAAATAATTATTATGTTAATCTTTATAATGAAAAATATGTATATAAATTAATCATCTTTATTTTTATTTTGTAAGAAATAAGAAATCTTGATCTACTTCTAGATTGAGACATCATCACAATCATCTCTTGGAGTTTGCCAACCTCCTCTTAAAAATTGAAGTCCAAGTTGCCTACATCATTATATACTTCTCAAAGGGTATAATGACAATAGAGGGGTGCTTGCAACTACCCGGGTCAATGATTGATCTAAATCACTCTACAATCTCTATCTTTGAGTGGCTTCCAATTCTAAGCATAGAGGATGTATATCTCCCTATACTAGGGCCCTCTAAATACTTTCCCTCTATCTCTCTCCACCTAAAGAATTTCCATCTCCCTCCCAATTCTCACTCCCTTATGCCACTCTGTGGCTATCTTAATAATGGGCACTATGTACGCTACATGTGCTTGACTAATTAGATCAAATAATGGACCAAATCAATGTGAACACTCATAGTTTCACTCTATGTGCTCTCATAGCACTAGGGTAGATCTTAAGTTAGGTGTTTCATGGTATAAGAGATCAACTCCACACATTCTACTACTATGCCTATGAAACACATAGTAAGTGCATTGTTATCTTTGTATATCACACACACATCCTTCCTTAAAATCCAACTCAATTTAAAAACATTACATACAATGTAACATAAATACTAGATTATATTATATACTTCGTACCCCATCCTGTCATATTTCATCCCCAACAACCAACCAAAATGGTACTATATCTAATGGTCCCTCCTCTCCCTCTCTTGTCACTACTTGTGGTGTACTAGCTATTGCTCCAACCACTACCTATGGGGCATATTGAGAATTTAAAGGATATTATGGTATAGGTTGGGCTCTATTCTAGTAACCTTTCAATAAAACAACCACACCAACATTGTCTCTATCTACCATGACGACTGCCTCATCATCCTCATCATCATCTGTGGGTGCCTTTCTAATTCATGCGTAGTGGCTCACAAGAACCCATATTTCATGAGCATGAATGTTCCACTTAGCACTCATTGCATCTAGGTGATGTTGATAGGGGTGAAGCATTAAGAATTATTAGGAGGTTACCCATCCTAATACTACTCTAACTCAAGTGCACTTAACCATAGAGTTTCACCCAAGATCAAACCCACTTATCTTGCTATCCCATTTGCAAGACCTCCAACAAGTGTTGTGCCTTATGAACCATTCATTATACATCTCTTTAGCTCATTTATTATCAAGTAGGTGTTGTTTTTCATAGTGTTAAATTATGTGATGTTTATCAAGATTCAACTACACATTTTTTGAGTCAAACTCATTGACCCATACTTCATGAGTGGTGGCTCACAAGAACCCATCTCTCATGAGCATGAAGGGTCCATCTTGGGAGGTCATCCATCCCAATATTACTCCAACTCAATTATTCTTAATCATGGAATTTCCAAAAAGATCAAGCTCATTTAGCTTATTACCACATTTACAAAACCTTCAACAAGTATTATACCTTATAAACTATTTTTGTAAGACTCCTTAACTCATTTATTATTAAATAAGCAATATTTTTATAATATATCAAAACATCACATAACTTGACATACTACCAAAAAAAACCCACCTACTTAATAATATAGAAACAATATTATTAAATTTGTCATAATACAACTAAATAGGAATCCTATCGAAGTAAGGTCTCCATATCTATTAATATTAATGTTGCTAAATAATACAAAGAAGAAAATAAAATGTGTAGGTCGTGTTGCACAAGATTGTCTTGACTTGATATTATACTATGTTGCAGTGGACGGGGCTAACATGAGGCTAGACCACGGTCATATCTAATAATAAACTCACCATGGTTGAAGTAGGAGAAGCAACAACTAACAACCATAATTTTGTGATAAACAAACCAAATCCAAAGGTTACAGCTGTTTATCCCTAGCCATTAAAAAATAGTTAAAGCATGTGATAGTTGAAGACTAATTACTGTAACATAATCCCTTCAATCAGACAGTTTCATTGCATATTCATTTATATCTCAAGTTTTATTTTAATGCTGACAAAAGGACATACATTGGTAACGCTATTTTCAAACACATCTTTCACTTTCATTTTCTTGTTTTAGTAGATGAATAACTTCTATAAGTGTATTAATATTGAATTTCTTTTATTTAGTATTTTTTTTAGCTAATCAACTTCATTAATAGATTAAATGATCATTTAAAATCATAAACATTTTAACTTTTGTAGTATGATGATTTAAATCTACTAAATATGGATTGATTAATCATTTTTTGTGTTATACAACTTGTTAAAGTTTAATCAACAAATTTTATTACATGTTTATTTAGATCTCAAGTGTAGTGTCCCTCCATTCTCATCTTGGATGTGCAGATAGTCTGGCTAAGGAGCATGAATATGAAGGTAAAATAATAGGAATATTTAAGGTATGTTAGATAGTTGATGTTGTACACTATATGATGTTGGTAGATTCTACATTCATGTTGGTGACATTCGTGATTATCTTAATGTGTGGTTTCATATGACAGTTAGCATGTTTTATTGATAATTCTTGTTGTGACACTGATAATTCATATGCTCTAACATTGTTTTACATTTAGGTGATTATGATGTTGATATTACTATGATTGTCATATGTTAGAATTGATTTTTATGCGACTGATTTTGTATTATAGGAAGATCTGATTATTGTGTGGTGTGAAAAGAGACAATGTCGTACCATTCATTCGTGAGCATCCGGTGATGTTGTGATTCTCTATCACTCCATGACTGTTTGATATTTATTATACTTGTGCATAGACCGTGTTGTGTGTTGCAGGTTGCAGGTATCAGACATCGACTCCACCTGAATTGACAAGTCTGAGTGTGCCTTAAAACTAATGGAAACTATTGAACGGAGATAACATATGGTCCCCTAGCTTAGCCATCATCCTTGAAGAGGATGAGTATCCGGTTTTGCACCCAATCAGTGTTGTCGGTATGGGCATGATAGTCAGTCATTGTTGTGGTAGTCTTGCTTTCTAATCATGCATAGTGGTCAGGTATTGTTTGGTATTTGGGTTAATTTGTTTGGCATTGTTTGATTACTGCTTTGGTTAATTGTTGCATTAAAATAATATTATTAGTTATGAAAGCATTTTTGTTAAATAAATAAATACAAATGCCTTTATGAGAATTTGAGTTTATGGAAATAAATAATAAAATAATAATAATAAATGTAAATGCTAGTTAAATATAAATAAATAAATTAATATGATTAAATGTTGTGTTAAGTGGCAATAAAAATTTATAATATTTATGAGTTGTCATAAACACTTATATACATAGCAAAAATCTAAAATAAATAAAATCAGAGAGAAATTATTGTCTTGAGTAATTATTTTCCATTTAGGCCACTTGGAGGAAGTGGCAATTATGCACCTCAAGAGGGAATCTTAGAAATAATTATTTCTTTTGAGTGAGACCAATTTTAGAAAAGTAGAAAGAAACTATTTTTGTTTGATTAAAAATAGCAAATTGTAAGAAATTAATGAAGGCAGAATTTATTGCCTTTAATAAGGAAAATCTTTTGGAAGAAATTATGGGGGTGGTTATGTATTCTCAACTTTATTTTCAAATATGAAGACATAATTTGGAGGAGGAGCATGCATTTCAAATAGGAGAATATGTTTTATGTTTTCATGATCTCTCTCTCTCTCTCTCAAGAAGTTTTCATTTTTCTTTTGGCACCATAAACCATAGCTTCTAGAAGAAAAGACTTGGGACAAAATGGATGCGAGTTGGGAGTTTTGTGAAGATGTGATACAAGTAATATTCCAGGTATGGACTGAGATATGAATTTGATTTATTGTTGCATTAGTTTTAGTGGAATGAATTTGTAATATGCAAGCTTTATATTATTCTGAGAATTCTCTTCTACATATTCTGAATCTAGTCTGTTGCGTTGGCCATAAATGTATTTTTACGAATGGGGTTCCTCTAAATTTTTTATATATGGTGCATGACCTAGTTATCTAAATTATATCCAAAAATCAGCCTTACCCAGTTTGTTATTTTGGAGATATGAATATTTTGTGACTGTCTATCTCTCACCAATTTCATCTCTTATTTTATAGTCTATGGTGTTAGCCATAACTTTATTTTTATGGGCTAGGTTCCTCTAAATTTTTTTATATATGGTGCATGCTCTAATTATCTAATTTATATCTAAAAATCAGCCTTACCTAGTTTGTCATTTTGGAGATATGAATATTTTGTGATTGTCTACCTCTCACCCGTTTCATCTCTGTTAAAATAGTTAGTTGCGTCACCAATAACTCTACTTATTTTGGTTGTTTGTTAGGTTATACGAAGGCTATTAAATATATATAGAATAGAAGTAGAAGAATTCAATTTAGATAGAGTGATTGTATATTAATGTTGATAAATTTAATTTAAATTGATATTGATTTTATTATGATTTATTAGTAGAAATATGATAAGTAGGTTTGGAATTTAGGTTTGTAAACAATGTATTTAAGATTTAATTTATAAGTTTGTTTTAGAAATTAGTTGATTACGAGTGGAATTGTATAAGGTAAATGGAACTTGTGTAAGTTGTATTAGTGGTTGTAATAGGGTCATGTTGTCGAGGTTTTCCGGAGGCATAGATTAGTATGTCATGATTTCATGTGTTTGCGATGTTGTAAGTGAATTTTGATGTGATAATAAAGTCCTTTATGGATGTTGTGGCTCATTAGTTGTATAGAGCATGTTTATAATTTGTGCTTAAGAAATGTCATGTTCTTATTAACCTTGTTGTTGAGAAAATGTTTGTATCATATTTATGTCTTGAAGTCAATCAACCCTTCCCTATTCCTAGACTTGGTATGTTAGCAGGTTAGAATGCTTTGTATTGGTTTATTCCGTTAATACTAGTGTTGGGTAAGGGATTTTAACAAGCTTGGTAATCATTATGAGGTGTAGAAACCTTTAGAATAATTTTGTATTAGGTATGATCATTGTGGTATTCATAGGACCAATGTAGTAGTGGTTTATAGAAGATTGATCAAGTTGACACTTAAGCTTTCCCATAGCAACCTGAGCTTCTATCTTCCTATTCGTGTGTTGAATGAAATTTGGTAAAACCTTGAAAAAGATTGTTCTTTTACTTGTGCCCTCTTAGTGTTCACTCTTGGGTCGCTTTAGCCATGATACATCTACTTGGTTTGAACCATTCTTTAAACGTGTTATGATCCTATCATATGCATGTGGTTAAAAGTGAGATAGTTTTGATGAAGATGTTAGATCTATAGAAATGTTTTGTTGTTATGTATTCCTTCCTCTCAAGCTAACCTTATAACAAGGTTCTTTTATTATAGCTTCAAGTTTTGTATCTTGTGATTCTAACTAGTGTAAGAGATTTATAGCATTCTAATATTATAGGCTTGTAGTCTTGCTTATACAGTCATATTTAATAGTATTTTCAAAATTCTCTAGATTATTAATGAAATCTACATCAATGTAAATAGTGGATTTTGTAGCTATTGGTATAGCATTCATGTGTTATGGTTATTAATACTCTATTGTATGATTTTAATTGTGGTGATAGTCCCTCACTGTGATAAGGATTGCATTTAAATAATTGTTGTGTTTAATTTGTATGCCTTAGGGTTATTTGCATGTTGTTCATAATCATTTTAATTAAATGAAACTAAAATAAGTCTTGGGAATTATTAGTAAAAATATTGTTACTCGTGGACACTTATATCTTATGATCATATTGTAACTGCTACTGGTGGTTAGAAAGTTATAGTTTTGCATTGATGAGATAGATTCACTTTATAATTGTTAGATGATTGATCATGCTTGGATTAATGTTACTTTACTTAAGACCCATAATTAGTGCATCATATTATATGTTGCATTTGTGGTATTGTAATTGAAGTATTGATGAAGGATCTTAGTTTTTGATGTGCTTTAAGAGTGAATGTGATGTGAAACCATTATGTTTTTAATGGTGTCAAGTGTTTTGTCATTTGGGGAAGTTGTTTCCAGAGGCCTAGGAGGGTGTGATTGTGTGGGGGTTGGCTATGTGTGCATCATGTGAGTTGAATGAAATGCATTCTTGAAATGTTGTCTCCTATTCATGTTGTTATGATACATGTGTAAAATGGTTTGTGCCTTGCTCAGTGTACTTATTCATGTGATTATGATGATTATGCAAGATGGGAATGCCTTTCTCTGTGTAATGTGAAATGATGTATATTTTGAGGAATGTGATAGTTCATGCTTGGCTTATGTTTTGGGCTTTGTGAATCTAGATGCAGTGAAGGGGGAGTGGCTTTTAATGTGGGGACGAAGCCCAAAGTGGCTTGTTAGGATAACCCATTGGAAGTTGTTTTTGATAAAATGAGGTGGCAAAAACCAAGGGCCAAACCCTTACAACAGAAGCCCAAAAAGGAATAGAAAAGGCTCATGAACAAAAGGAGCCACCAACAATAACTACATCATTAACAGCCGATTAACAACAGAAAGTAAAAAGTAGCAGTCAGACAGCAGATAAGCAGAAAGGAAATAATCAAAGCTAGGGAGAAACATTATCCCAGCCTTTGGACAAAAATTCATAGATTTTATCAAACTCTTTGATTTTCTCTTCATCTACACAATGGGCAAGGGTTTCCTGTTCCTGCAGTAGTGTCAAATTAAGCATAGCCGAGTGACAAAGCATACTATCTATGAAACATCCAATGGAGTGAACCTTTTGCTCCAGGGAATCCACACAGCCTCTAAGAACATTAATTTCATTCTCTTGAATGTTGCCTTCCTTAGCATCCTCTTCAGCCTCCTCAATAATCATCCCCTCCCCTGCTTGAGCATGATCAACAGGTCCAAAATCCCCTCCATCAGTATCCTTGACTTTCGTCTCCTTTTCCTCCACCCCTTCAGTCTCCTCCGAGATCTCTTGAACCTCAATGTCTTCATCTTTAGATTGCTCACCCTCCTGAGTAGACGAATCAGAGTCACTTTCAAAGTAATCAATTAATTTAGCCTGAGGGGTAGGTTTGCTTGCAATTCTACCAGACCTTCTAACACCCGAAGAGTGACCCTCATTCTTAGCTTTGGCCACCGTTTTAGTTTTGGCTTTCTTTGGTGGTTCCTCACTGTCACTGTTTTGATTCTTATGGGCCCTCATTTTGTCCTCCGATTCGGTGATCTCCATAGTAGACACCACCTCCTTGAATTTAGGAGTATGACTGTCTTTTGCTATATTCTCCTCCTCCAAGGAATCAGAAAAGGACACCCCTTTCAGTTTCTAGGTGTTAGGGGTAGATTGACAGGGTTTCTCAGAAGAGGTAGCAGCAATGGAGGGACTATGGACAGGGATTTCAACAATGGTGGGTTGAATAGGTTTCAGCGGGTCCAAGGCAAGATGAAACTTATACAAGCAATGGATAAGGCCTTGGTGAAGGGGAATAGGCTGCTTAGAGGGTTTCTTCTCATACTTAGCTTTCACATGGTGAACAGAGTGTTCTAAAGAAGACACCAGAAAAAATGGAAAGCTAATAAGAGCATTATGTCCAAAATGGTTAAGAAGGGGAAGATGGTAATTATAGAACCTGGTATAGTGTCCCTCCAAGGTGAAATACTTCATAAGCAAGTAGCACATCTCATCCCAAGGCTCCAAGAGCTTGGCACGATCAAACCCTCCTTGATAAGGGACTAGTTCCTCTCCCTCACCCAGAAAAAGATTTTGATTTTGGTGGTCAGCAACCTTAGCCTTTCTCTTTAGTTTCATGCCTTTGGTGGAAAGGCCAGTATCCATAGCAATGACTTCCTCTGAAATTTCAAACCAATCTTGCCAATTTTGACTCTGCGGTTATCCCACGAAAGGGCACACTGCACTGAAAGGTTTTCGTCATGACCATTAAGGCGTTCAAGGAAAGGACTAATGCCTCCTTATTTACAATAGTGCCACACTACTACATTATCCTTAAATTCACTATGAGAGATGGGTTCAGTATGAATTCTATCTCCCCCCATAATCGCCTTTCCTTCAAAAACACACAGTAGAAGAGAAAAACACTTAGGAAAATCATAGCAACTTTCACTTTCTTCAAAGTGCCTTCTTCGAGAATTAACTCTACTAGCATTAAGAAAAATGATAGTGAAATAAATGAGGAAATTATTTGGCGTCCTTAAGCCATCATTACTCAGATACACCTCCGCACTCTCCAATCATTGCGAGTCCTTCCCATGCTCCAAAATCATACATTTAAAATTTCTATCAACATCAAACATCTAGCTCAGCTTATCACAGGAGATCAATAGTGCCAAAATGGCATATGTCAGAAAAGTACACTACATCATAGTTGCCATGTACTTAAGCAACCACCTCAATTTGCCACGAGAGATCGGCAATGCCAAGTTGGCATCCACACTGTAATATGGCATCATTAAGAAGTCATATCTTTTTGAATTAACACCCCTATAGCAAGGGGGATATTATTGTATTGGCACCAACATCGCCAATTTTCAAACTGCTAACCATGATTGGCAAGAGCATCAGTGACTTCATTCCCCTCTCTATAGATGTGAGAGAAATCCACCCTAGTAATACGCTGAATAAGAATTTGGATATCAGTAATGATATCCTTTAGATGCCACCCACACACCGAAACCTTGGTAATAACATCAATTATGATTTTAGAATCTCCCTCTATATGCAAATTCTGAATACCCAAAGTGATTGCCAATTTAACACCCCATAAAAGTGTTGAGGCCTCAAAAAAATTATTACTTTGGAGACCTAATCGTCTAGCATAGGTAGCAACAAGCTCCCCTCTGTCATTCCTGATAACCCCACCACCACTAGCTTTACCATTAGATTTTGAAGCCCTATCAAAATTTAGTTTGAGCCAACCAGACTTCGGGGGGTCCACCTAGTTTTTAACCTCAGAAGTTGCTTTGAGTTGTCAAAGGCAGGGATTTGATTAAGTATCCCCCAATTAGCAGCCATACTTTCCTCTTGCTGGGTGAGAGGTTTGTCATCAGTTTTGACATGAGAATTGGTAACACTTTTAGTAAGGATCTTAGAGAGAGACTGGTAAACTTGAGGACAATCTTTGGCAACCTCTCTAAAAACTATGTTATTTTTTTCCTTCCACAGGGTCCAACCAATAAAGGGAAGGGTTTGGTTCCAAAGATCCACTAACCAAGGTTGTGAGAATGGAGGAATCCAGTTAGCAATGACTTCCTTAATATTTTTATTGCAAACCCATTGCAGCCCAAAGTTCAAAAGCACTCTACTCCATATTTCTCTGGCAAATTCATAATACAGAATCAAATGAGGAACAATTTCCTCTTCTTTGAGGCACATGACACATCTATTAACCAAATAAAAATCCCTTCTTTAAAGATTATCTTGAGTTAAAATCTTATTATGAACCACTGCCCACCAGAACACATTGACTTTTGGAATAAGTTTATGGTTCCAGACTTTCCTCCAAAGCTTGTCTTTGTGTTCATCTTTAATTAGCAGATGGTAAGCATATTTGATAGAGAAGAGAACTTGTTTATCTGCAGTCCAAAGTAACTCATCTGATCTAGGAAAGAGGGGAAATCTAGTTCTCAACAACATTTGTTGAATAGAATTCATTCGAGGGAGAAGCTCAGGTCGATTGTTACAGCACTCAAGCTGGTTTTTCCAATGTTTGATTCCATATCCTTGTTGGATATAATCAGAAACTTTAGTACCAAAATAATGTTTGGCAATACCAGCAATAACCTCATTACCCTCTTGAGAAGAAAGAGCCTTGTCAGCCACCCAAGGATCCTCCCAAAAGTTTATGAGGTTACCATCCCCCAGTTTCCACTTTAGCCCCTTTTTTATTAAGCTTCTAGATTTGATCATTTTGTTCCAAATCATGGACCCCTGTGGGAGACCCTCCTGATAAAGGAAGTTATAGTTATCAACACCCTATAAATACTTAGCTTTCATAATTTCCCCCTATTATTTATTGTTGCTAATAAGATTCCAATTGATTTTGGACAAAAGGGCTTTATTCATATTTTGAATAGCTCTAATATTCAGACCACCATGAGTTTTGGGGAGGCAAACCTTCTCCCATTTGACCAAGGGCATTCTCTTCTTACCTTCCACACCTATCCATAAGAAAGTTCTTTGGATCTACTCCAATTTGTTAGCTAAATACTTGGGCATTTTAAATAGAGAGAGAAAGTAAGTGGGAATACCTTGAAGAGAGGCTTAAAGAAGTTGCAATTTTCTAGCACTACTCAGAAGTTTACCTTTCCAATTAACCAACTTATTTTAAGTTCTTTCCAAGATACTATTCCAAAAACCTGGAGTAACTTCCTTAACAGTTAAAGGGACGCCAATGTAGACTTAAGGAAGATTAGAAGCTGCACATCCAAGGATGTTAATAATTTTTCTCTGAAGGTCCCCCGGAGTGTTGAAGAAATAAAAATTGCTCTTATGGAAGTTGATGTGTTGACTAGAAGCCTTGGCATAATCATTGAGGACATTTCTCCAACTATGGGCTTCCAAAACTGAGGAGATGCCAAAAAGTATGGTATCATCCACAAACTACTGAATAGACATAGGTGGGAGAGAAGAAGTTGGTTTTATCCCCACAATTTCCCTTGAAATGATCTATGAATGAACATACCTCCCAAGAGCCTCAGCCATCATGATAAAGAGAGGGGGATAGAGGATCACCCTGCCTAATGCCTCTAGTGGGAGAGAAGAAACCTATAGGAATCCCATTGACAAGAACTAAGAACTTAGCAGTGGTTACAGCTTCCCGGATAAAGAGGGACACTTTTTCATTGAAACCAAACTTCTGAATAAATTTAAAAAGAAACTGCCAAGAAACTCTATCATATGCTTTAGATATATCAAGTTTCAACACCACACCTAGAATCTGGATTTTCGCCACTGAGTGGATAGTTTCATGAGTGGCTATAACAGCATCCAATATCTGTCTTCCAGGAAAAAAGCCTTTCTAAGAAGAGGAAATGATTTTATCTAGCAGGGGTTGGAATCTATAGACAAGAAGTTTGGTACATAACTTATAAACAGTATTGCACAGACTTATAGGTCTAAAATCAACAAGTAGCTCAGGGTTGAGCTTCTTAGGGACCAGAACAATAAAAGTATTGTTAACCTATTTTAGGAGTTTCCCCGTTCTGAAGAAGTCACTGACAGCAGCTATAACATCATGGCCCATGATGTCCCAGAGTTCTCTAACGAATATAGGAGGGAAACCATCAGGGCTGGGGGATTTAAAGGGTCCCATAGAGAATAAAACTCCCCAAACTTCTTCCTCAAAAATAGGTTTTAGGATTTCAACATTATCCTCCTCTGTAATCAAAGAAGGAATATTATTGAGGAGCTGGTCCATTATCTGCCCATTATCAGCATTGACAGCTTTTTTCGACAACAAGTTCTGAAAGAAACTAGCCGCGTGATTACCAATCTCATTATCATTAGTGATTACACTACCATATTCCTCACACAATTTAGAAATAGTATTAGATTTTATATGTTTCATAGCTAAGAGGTGGAAAAAAGTAGTATTACGATCTCCTTCCTTGAGCCACTGAACTCTGGACTTCTGTTTCTAGAAAAGTTCCTCTCTATTCATGAGGTTCTTCCAATCTGTAATTAAGTTGTTTTCTAATTGAACAGTATCCTCAGAAGAATCCCCTTGAGCTATTTTGGTTTGAATATCAGCCAATTTTCTAGAGATGATCTTCTTGTGGGCAAATACATTCCCAAAACTATACTTATTCCATCCACAGACCTCTTTTTTAATGTGCAAGAGCTTCTTAACCATTCTAAACATAGGGGTGCCTTGGACTGAGAGTTACCACCATCTAGCCAGAAGACTTCTAAAATCCTGGTGTTTAATCCACATTGCTTCAAATCTAAAAGGGAAAGGTCCCCTTTTTTTCTGTTCAACCCAACTAAGGAGAATAGGATTATGATCTGAAATGGTCCTAGGAATGGCTAAAAGACTCATGTTGAGATTGTTATCCTAGTTATTGGAAATGAGGAACCTATCCAATTTAACTTGAATCAATTGATCACCCCTTCTTCTGTTGGTCCAGGTAAAATTTTGATTCTGCAGCTCTATATCCAGGAGCCCAAAAGTATTGGTAGAATCAACTAAATCAAGCATACTATCAGAGTAGTCAAGGATGCCCCCAGACTTCTCAGAGGGGTATAAAGGAGTATTGAAATCACCTTCCAGCATCCAATGGGAATCAAGGGTAGAGGAAAGGTGAATAGACAGATCCATCCACAGAGTTTTCCTTAAAACCCTAGTGTTCGGGGCATAAATATTGACCAAAGTCCAATGGAAAGAAGGCAAAGAAAAGTTAATCATAAGACAATGTTTATTAAGGAAGGTAAGCATACCTCCAATCCTGGATTTATTCCACATCATAACAATCCCCCTTGAGGCACTAACAGCGGGACTAATACAAAAAGTAGCATTAGACCAGATCCTATCAGCAACCATTTTAAAGCTTTCCTCTGACATTTTAACTTCCTGAAGTAAGAGAATATCTATTTTATGATCTAAAATACAATTCTTAACTTCAAATTGCTTTGAAGGGCTGTTAAGACCCCTCATATTCCACACCAAAAACCTCATTTGAAATTTTTTTGGGAGTGAACCTCCAGTGTCTTCTATTTACCACTGGTTATCTCTCTAGCTGCCTCCCTTTGCCTTGTTTCCCTTAAGGATGACCTCCCTGACTTGGGGTCTATTCCAACATCAACAGACTTCTTAGACTTATGACCCTTCTTTGGAGTAATCCATTCATCTTGGTCACTATGTTTCTCACTGGGCCCTACTCCAGAGGGTAGAGTTGGGCCTGCATTTTGTTTCGGGGTTAATCTTTCCTTAATAAGAACATCATTCTGAGTTTTGTTAGCCTTTAATCTAGAGGAGATAGGAGCTGGACTCTGTCTTAGAGAGGGCTGAGAGCTTGTTCTTCCATTATCAAGAACTGACTCTAGGATTTGAATATTGTTCAGAGGGGGTGGAAGATCTGAAACAACACCTTGAGCCTCAATGTTTCCACTAGAATCTTGTAATTATTCTTCCGGATGGGTTTCATCGTTCATCTCTCCATCTTCCAAAACTGGCAGGGAATGCTAGAGATCTTGTTCCTCATTACCCCCCATTCCCTGTAGATTAGGATTATCTTCCAATCTCTTATCCAATGATTGCTCTGAGGAGATAGGATTATTCTCGTCATTATCCTGATTTGTGGAGCTTTCTTGAGCTTGCAATGGGACATCAAGTGACCCTTCTTTTTGAAGAGTTGACAAAAGGTGGTAGCATTTTCATAAAGAATTGGCTGCGTCCAGATCCCATACTTTGAGTTTAGCTCAATGGACATAGAAAGAGGTTTGTGAACTTCCACATTGACACAGAATCTAGCATATACACATCAGGATTTAGTTTGAGTGGTATTATCCAGGGTGACAAACTAGCCAAAGGTGTTAGCAATAGCAGAAAAAACTTTTTCATCCTAGTATTCAAAGGGAAACCCTGGAAGTCTCACCCAGACCGGGGTAGTTTGGTTCAATTCAGTGCTGGGATCAAACCCTGGCCGCCAACTACACAGTGCGAGTGAGTGAGTACCATAGAGCCATGGCCCTCCTGATAAAATAGCTATCATGTCCTCTTTGCTAGTAAATTGAAAAAGAAAAAGCCCATGCGCCATAGCGATGACTGTCACACTACCCTTAATATGTCACTGGTTGGAAACCCATTTCCAAACCATTTCAATACTAGGGCAAAGAGAAAAAAACTTACCCACAAGAGTGAGATCCATGGAGGGCATGATTTCCTCAACTAGGTCATCTGGTATGTCAAGAGTTGTTCCTGCAGTTGTTTCTTTTTGTACTGGGACAACAAATGTACCTTTAGGAGAAAGGTCCTCCTATCCCATCAAAACATTTTTCCAGATCTTTGAACAGTTAGCGCATGACATGGACAAGGGCCCAGAGGTACTGCTCGAGGCAGTACCCTTCATCCCCATGTGAAAGAGATGCATAATAAAAAAAAACCCTAGAGGCACATGCACGTTGTTACAATAACCAACATATAATCAAAAACTTACCAAGAGGTTTCAATCTAGGTTGTTGGCTCTACAGGACGAAGCCCCAAATGTTACTTTTGTTAATCAGGGCCTATTTTAACAATTTTTGAGCATAAAATGATAACTTAATCCAGTGATAACTTAATAATAAATTTAGGGGGTTGGGTAGTTTCCACACTAAATAAGATAATTGGATACCTCACCCATACCTGTAGTGCTCATTCAGGCTAAGGATGGGATGAGAAGGCCGTGGTTGGCAAATCAACTTCCTTGTCCCCACGAAAGGAATGTTGGTTCCGCATGTGTCACCTATGGGGCCGGCATCTAGTGAGAGACTATCAGGATAACCCATGTTAGGACCATGCGATGACACTCTTCCCTATTGAAACCTAGCATTCCCTAATTGTGTTTTCCCCTTTCATTGTGTGATTGCCTCTGGAAGTGATGTTTGAGTTACTTGTGATATTGACTATGTTGTTGTAGTCATGTGTAGTCCTTGTTCCTTATAGTCTACTGCCTACTTGACTGGTTGTTGTTGTGGGACCTTATGTTATCTCCTAGCACGAGTGGTGGACCTTAGGGTTCCACATGGTGGGGTGGTTGTGCTTTTATCTCCATTGGTTTCCCTTGTTGTTGTTCGTCTACAAGAAGGATGTACCTTGTGTGGCAGATTTTAGATCTTGTTCTAGCTTGAGAAGACAGATGCTTATGATTATATTCTAGTTCTGTATATCAGTTGAATTATGTACTGTTATCTTGATTTACCCATCCCAATGTATTCGGGAAGGTGATATTGTAACATTTTCATAATCTACTCTCATGTAAGGGAAAATTGTATATGTACTTGTAATCCTATACAGGACCTTAATGATTACTTATCTATTGTTATAATATGGAAATATATGTGTCTATTCTACTGATGCAATTAGATTTAGAATGAACTATGGTTATTAGTTAATTCATAATGTTGGTTAGATCTTGTTAATAGTTTGTTAGTAATACAGCCATGGAACCCTAGAGGATAAGCTTAATTTGATGTTATGAATAAATATGATTTACATTTCTTTGTTATTTCTTTCCTTAAAAAATGTCCTTTTTGTATAGCATAGTTGAGCTGTTCTCTGGGGTTTCCTGGTGGGGCGCTACATTTTGTATCAGAGCCTAGGTTGCAACACTGGGAACTTTGGATTGTTGTTGTTACTCTAGATTAAGTATTTTTCCCCTTGTGGTGAGTTGGTAATAATACCTCTCACCTATGTGCCTTAGTGTGACGTTAGAAGGTTGATAAATTTACAGACTTGTTCTTTGATTCTGGAAGAAAAAAATTCTTAATGCCTTGTTTTAATTATGTGTCTTCTATGTTTTCTCTCTCCTTCTTTTTGGAAAATGTGATGATATATCTGACAATATGAGTTTCCTGAATGTTAGTGCTTGTTGATTTGTTGAGGCCTTGAATTCCTCTTGTGGTCCCTAGTGATTTAGAAGAAAGAAGCATGGTTACTGTTACTGCATGTAATTAGGGCTGTGGTATTTGCCCCTCTAGTGATGTGATGTGGTATTTGACCTCATGTGGAAGTTCTATTGTGGTTTATGAAAGTTCTCATTGTGTATGCCTGTGTAAGAACCATGTGCAGAAGATCAAATTGGAGCCGGCGTTGGACCCAGGAGATCATGAATGTGATATTGTAAGTCAATTAGATTTTTGAATTATTCTTGTGTGTGACATCATACATTTCATTTGTAAGTATCTTTTTGCATAAGGAAGTAATTGCATATGTTCATAGTTTGGTGAAAAGGAATTGTACTGCATTAAAGATAGAAATTTTTTGTAAATAAGTAGCGACTGTGTTGCCTTAAATCCTTGTATAAAAGTTGTTTAGATAAGAAGATGTAGATAACTTAATTGTGTGTGTGTTTGGTGTACGTTCTCTAATGCATTATGGACCTTCTGTCCTTGGGTATTGTGTAGCGGATACTCCCTTTTGTGGCTAAAATTAGTCACACTGTGATGTAGATTTGTTTGTAATTTGGTTGTTTTGGAATTTTTGATAGTTTTATGTGTTGTTGGTTGGCTAACAGTGAATTTGTTTTCTTTGAACTGTCTTATTATAGGAGTGGCCACCAAAACTCTTTTCTTTATACTTGAATTATTGTTGAAAATTACCGACATTTTGTGACTTAATACTAAATCTGATTATTTCCCCACTTGGGTTTGCATTTTTTTTAATTTCTATGGTGGCTTTCTGAATGTTTGTTTTTGTTGGCCCCGTTTCGTGTTAAGTGATTGTTTCTATCATGTTCATTTTGAACCTCTGATAGTGTGTTCAAGGGAGGACTCTGCGGAGAATTGTACTTGCATGTTTGGTAACTAGTTGGAACCATAGTGGAAATAAGAGATGAGATGTATTTATCCTTGTTAATATGTGAATGCAATTCTCTAAATTGTATAAAATTCTCAAAATATGTGTGATTGGTTATAAGTAGGTCACATGATATGCCTTAAAGGTAAGAAATTGATGTTCTTCTTGTCCTTATTGAACGATTGAGCTTGTCTTATGAAAAATTGCTTAATATGGATGCGTATGTTGGTAATAGAAAATTGCAATACTAATATGTTATGTTTCCACCTTAGTCTGTGACTTCCAGGAGTAAGTCAAGTTTTAGGGGGGGGAGGATGTAGTGCCCCTCCATTCTCATCTTGGATGTGTAGATAGTTTGGCTAAGGAGCATGAATATGAAGGTAAAATAATAGGAATATTTAGGGTATGTTAGATAGTTGATGTTGTACATTATATGATGTTGGTAGATGCTACATTCATGTTGGTGAAATTCCTGATTATCCTCATGTGTGGTTTCATATGATAGTTAGCATGTTTTATTGATAATCCTTGTTGTGACACTGATAATTCATATGCTCTAACATTGTTTTACATTCAGGTGATTATGATGTTGATCTTACTATGATTGTCATATGTTAGAATTGATTTTTATACGATTGATTTTGTATTATATGATGATCTGATTATTGTGTGGTGTGAAAAAAGACAATGTCGTACCACTCATTCATGAGCATTCGATGATGTTGCAATTCTCTTTCACTCCGTGACCGTTTGATATTTATTACACTTTTGCATAGACCGTGTTGTGTGCTGCAGGTTGCAGGTATTAGGCATCGACTCCACCTAAATTGACAAGTCTGAGCGTGCCTTAAAACCAATGGAAGCTGTTGAATGGAGATAACATATGGTCCCCTAGCTTAGCCATCATGCTTGAAGAGGACGAGTATCCAGTTTTGCACCCAGTCAGTGTTGTCGGTATGGGCATGATAGTCAGTCATTGTTGTGGTAGTCTTGCTTTCTGATCATGCATAGTGATCAGGTATTATTCAGCATTTGAGTTATTTTGTTTGGCATTGTTTGATTGCTACTTTGGTTAATTGTTGCATTAAAATAATATTATTAGTTATGAAAGCATTTTTGTTAATTAAATAAATATAAATTCCTTTATGAGAATTTGAGTTTATGGAAATAAATAATAAAATAAATAAATAAATGTAAATGCTTGTTAAAGATAAATAAATAAATTAATATAATTAAATATGTGTTAAGTGGCAATAAAAATTTATAATATTTATGAGTTTTCATAAAAACTTAAATATATAGCAAATTCTAAAATAAATAAAATGAGAGAGAAATTATTGTCTTGAGTAGTTATTTTCCATTTAGGCCACTTCAAGGAAGTGGCAATTATGCACCTCAAGAGAGAATCTTAGAAATAATTCTTTCTTTTGAGTGAGAGACCAATTTTAGAAAAGTCGAAAGAAACTATTTTTGTCTTGTTAAAAATAGCAAATTGTAAGAAAGTAATGAAGGTGGAATTTATTGCCTTTAATAAGGAGAATCTTCTGGAAGAAATAATAGGGGTGGTTATGCATGCTCAACTTTATTTTAAAATCTGAAGACATAATTTGGAGGAGGAGCGTGCATTTCAAAAAGGAGAATATGTTTTATGTTTTGATGATCTCTCTCTCTCAGGAAGTTTTCATTTTTCTTTTGGCACCATAAACCATAGCTTCTAGAAGAAAAGACTTGGGGGAAAATGGATGGGAGTTGGGAATTTTGTGAATATGTGATAGAAGTAATATTCCAGGTATGGACTGAGATATGAATCTAATTTATTGTTGCATTAGATTTAGTGAAATGAATTTGTAATATGCAAGCTTTATATTATTCTGTGAATTCTCTTCTTCATATTCTAAACCGAGTTTGTTACGTTAGCCATAACTTTATTTTTACGAATTGGGTTCCTCTAAAGTTTTTATATATGGTGTACGACCTAGTTATCTAAATCATATCTAAAAATCAGCCTTACCCAGTTTGTTATTTTGGAGATATGAATATTTTGTGACTATCTATCTCTCACTAATTTTATCTTTGTTTTTACAGTATGTTGCGTTAGCCATAACTTTATTTTTACGAACTAGGTTCCTCTAAATGTTTTATATATGGTGCACGACCTAGTTATCTAATTTAGATCCAAAAATCAACCTTACCTAGTTTGTCATTTTGGAGATATGAATATTTTGTGACAGTCTACCTCTCACCCGTTTCGTCTCTATTAAAATAGTTAGTTGTGTCACCAATAACTCTACTTATTTTGGTTGTTTGTTAGGTTATAAGAAGGCTATTAAATCTATATAGAATAGAAGTAGAAGAATTCAATTTGGATAGAGTGATTGTATATTAATGTTGATAAATTTAATTTAAATTGATATTGATTTTATTACGATTTATTAGTAGAATATAATAAGTAGGTTTAGAATTTAGGTTTGTAAACAATGTATTTAAGATTTGATTTATAAGTTTGTTTTAGAAATTAGTTGATTACAAGTGGAATTGTATAAGGTAAATGGAACTTGTGTAAGTTGTATTAGTGGTCGTAATAGGGTCATGTTGTTGAGGTTTTCCTGAGGCATAGATTAGTATGTCCTGAATTCATGTGTTTTTGATGTTGTAAGTGAATTTTGATGTGATAATAAAGTCCTTTACGGATGTTGTGGCTCATTAGTTGTATAGAGCATGTTTATAATTTGTGCTTAAGAAATGTCACATTCTTATTAACCTTATTGTTGAGAAAATGTTTGTATCATATTTATGTCTTGAACTCAATCAACCCTTTCCTATTCCTAGACTTGGTATGCTAGCATGTTAGAATGCTTTGTATTGGTTTATTCCATTAATACTAGTGTTGGGTAAGGGATTTTAACAAGCTTCGTAATCATTATGAGGTGTAGACACCTCTAGAAGAACTTTGTATTAGGTATAATCATTTGGTATTCATAGGACCAATGTAGTAGTGGTTTATAGAAGATTGATCAAGTTGACACTTAAGCTTTCCCATAGCAACCTGAGCTTCTCTCTTCCTATTCGTGTGTTGAATGAAATTTGGTAAAACCTAGAAAAAGATTGTTCTTTTACTTGTACCCTCTTAGTGTTCACTCTTGTGTTGCTTTAGCCATGATACTTCTACTTGGTTTGAACCATCCTTTAAATGTGTTATGATCCTATCATATGTATGTGGTTAAAAGTGAGATAGTTTTGATGAAGATGTTAGATCTATAGGAATGTTTTGTTGTTCTGTATTCCTTCCTCTCAAGCTAACCTTATAACAGGGTTCTTTTATTATAGCTTCGGGTTTTGTATCTTGTGATTCTAACTAGTGTAAGAGATTTATATCATTTTAATATTATAGGCTTTTAGTCTTTCTTATACAATCATATTTAATAGTATTTTCAAAATTGTCTAGATTATTAATAAAATCTACATTAGTGTAAAGAGTGGATTCTGTAGCCATCGGTATAGCATTCATGTGTTATTGTTATTAATACTCTATTGTATGATTTTAATTGTGGTGATAGTCCCTGACTGTGATAAGTATTGCATTTAAATAATTGTTGTGTTTAATTTATATGCCTTAGGGTTATTTGCATGTTGTTCAAAATCATTTTAATTAAATAAAACTAAAATAAGTCTTGGGAACTATTAGTTAAAATATTGTTACTCATGGACACTTATATCTTATGATCATATTGTAACTGCTACTGGTGGTTAGAAAGTTACAGTTCTATATTGATGAGATAGATTCACTTTATAATTGTTAGATGATTGATCATGCTTGGATTAATGTTACTTTCCTTAAGACCCATAATTAGTGCATCATATTATACGTTGCATTTGTGGTATTGTAATTGAAGTATTGATGAAGGATCTTAGTTTATGATGTGCTTTGAGAGTGAAAGTGATGTGAGACCATTGTGTTTTAATGGTGTCAAGTGTTGTGTCATTTGGGGAAGTTGTTTCTAGAGGCCTAGGAGGGTGTGATTGTGTGGGGGTTGGCTATGCGTACATCATGTGAGTTAAATGAAATGCATTCTTGAAATATTGTTTCCTATTCATGTTGGTATGATACGTGTGCAAGATGGTTTGTGCCTTGCTCAGTGTACTTAATCATGTGATTATGATGATTATGCAAGATGGGAATGCCTTGCTTTGTGTAATTTGAAATGATGTATGTTTTGAGAAATGTGATAGTTCATGCTTGGTTTATGTTTTGGGCTTTGTGAATCTAGATGCAGTGAAGCGGGAGTGGCTTTTAATGTGGGGCCGGTACTCAAAGTGGCTTGTTAGGATAACCCATTGGAAGTTGTTAATCTAGTGATAACTTGATAATAAATTTAGAGGGTTGGGTAGTTTCCACACTAAATAAAATAATTGGATGCCTCACCCATACTTGTAGTGCTTGTTCAGGCTAAGGATGGGATGAGAAGGTTATGGTTGGCAAATCAACTTCCTTGTCCTCACGAAAGGAATGTTGGTTCCACATGTGTCACCCTATGGGGCCGACGTCTAGTGAGAGACTTTCAGGATAACCATAGATGGGGGCCGATGTCTAGTGAGAGACTGTCAAGATAACGTATGTTAGGAGCATGTGATGACACTCTTCCCTATTGCAACCTAGCATTCCCTAATTTTGTTTTCCCCTTTCGTTGTGTGATTGCCTCTAGAAGTGATGTTTGAGTTACTTGTGATATTGACTGTGTTGTTGTAGTCATGTGTAGTCCTTGTTCCTTATAGTCTACTCCCTACCAAACTGGTTGTTGTTGTGGGACCTTATGTTATCTCCTAGCATGGGGGGTGGACCTTAGGGTTCCACATGGTTGGGTGGTTGTGCTTTTATCTCCATTGGTTTCCCTTGTTGTTGTTTGTGTGTGAGAAGTGTTGGAATAAGGTGGATAACTGAGAGGGGGGGTGAATTAGTTATCATTAACTATTTAACTTTCTCTTCTTCTTTAACAATTAGTGCAGTATCAAAACATTCAAGCATACATGAACATGAGAGAAGAAAAGAAATCAACACACATAACACAAGGATTTTTACGTGGAAAACCCTTTTAAGGAAAAAACCATGGGGTGACTAACCCAAGATTGTATTCTCTGTAAAGAATAGAAGTACAAAATGGCACTTGCCAATTAGGGCTCACTACCCGAGCACACTTCTCACAAGAGGCTCACTGCCTACAAGAGACTCACTATCTACAAGGTATATAGAAAGTAACCAGGTGTTTGAACTAATCAGAGGCATCCACATATGCTGAGGTTCAGTTCCAGTTAGGCTCAATATTCTGATCTACTACACTTCATTCTTCCTCTGCTTAGTGCTGTTGTTCTGTCACATACCAGATTTGTATAGCTGCTTCCACACTGCTCTATGCTTTTCTTCGCACACACTATTACACAACACACACCTTCACATTGAAATCCATCTGGTATATATATCCACACAAAGGATTTCAACATCTTTATAGTCGGCATCCGGAATACTCAAGATTTTCCCAAACTCTAGTCTGTCGGCTGAATCCATGCTTACTAAGTGATGCGTATCAAAAAGATAGTTATAGGAGTCATCAATCATGTCGGCCAACCATGACTGATCCCTCAAGAAACTTGATCACCATCACTTTCTCATCCGGATTAAGGTTTGATGCTCTATCGGTTAGTTCTTGCTCAGTCTGCTCTGCCTGTCAAGAACCCAACACTTGGGTACTCATATCTTTTCACTCTTTCATCACCGGAGGCTCAATCTCTGGAATGTGGCAGTCATGGTACTCCTCTTGAGTTCTCCAAGTCCGTACTTTGCTGAGATACATCCTCTGAGAGATCTGGACCTGATTGTCAGACCTTGTTGCATGCTCTGTTCTTGCTCACGAGACCAAAATGGGATGGACTTTGTTGCCATCAATGACAAGACTCATGAAGCCACATAGTGTCTCTTGCCAACAATCTCCCCCTTTGGCATTGATGGCAACACTTAGTGAAAAATGACTAAGTGTCGTATCAAACTCCCCCTTGGCTGATGCTCTGACTTATGTACACTTTTACCGGAGCTCCCCCTTATCTAGATTCCACATTTTTCACTACTCCTCACTCCCCATTTGACATCAATGGCAAAGGGTGAAATCCGCATACCAAAATTTTGTGAAGAAAAACAAATCTATATATATTGCCAGTTAAGTATATATACATGTTGTACTTACATAAACTTAAGTATATCCACGAAGGTAGTCTTGAACTGGACAAATTCTATTGCCCAACTCTGCTTCATCCTATCCAAAATTAAGATGTGACCACTTAACATAAATGCAAAAGATTCTACCCTCTTTAAGTCTATTGGACCACTAGTCTGGGCTGTGGTCTGGGCATCAGTTAGGGCCTCATGCGTTGCCTCTAACTTGGGGATAATTATCCCTCTTAGTTCACTTAGCCTTCTTATTCTATTCTTCTTCTCCTTTTCAAGCCTATTTATTTCATTTATAGTGGCAATAATCTAACACTCTTGATTCATTATGGAAGAGGTGAGAGGATCAAAATTTTGAGATAAACTTGATAGTTTGCTCTCTTGTTCTTCCACCTTCTTTGCAATGTTTGTTGTTATTGTGGACCAAGATAGACAAAATTTGTATAAATCTCTGCCATCTTTAAGAGCATTTTCTAAGCTCTTTATCCAAATATCCAAATTTCTCCTATCATTTGTTATAAGTCCCTGCACCTCAGAGAATCTCTTTCCCAAAAATTCTTTTCGGACCTTTTCTTCTGCTGCCTTTTCTAAGGAATCAAACTGAGTATTGATAGAGTTTATCAGAGATTTAAGATTACCGGATGGAAAGGATGAAGGATCCTTTTGAAAGGATGGCATGATCTTCTCCAACATTCTATAAGCAATCTCTATTAGCTGACAATCTTCCATGTGAGACTTCAGAAGTTTTTCTTTTGCCTTTGCTTGGGCAAAGGATGCTATCTTCATTATCTGAACCGGCGAGAGGGAATCAAAATTGAGTGGTACTTGCAATAGTTCTGGTTCATCAATCTCCATTATTTCCTTGGTCAAGAAATTCTTCACTGCTTCTGTAGTGTCTCTTGCTGGAGACTTCTTTCCTCTTGCAGCCTTAGAGGTGTCAACAAAGATCTCTGTTTGTTCTTCTTCTCTTCCCTTTTCCTCCTCTTCTTGACTTACTTTCTCCTCTTGTTTTACTTCTCCTTCAGTTCCGGAGTCTGTTGGGGAATCTAGATGAGAGATATTTACTTCTTCATGGACTTCCTCTTCTAGAACAGAGGAATCCAAGTCCTTAGTCTTCTCCTCACCTATCTCCTTTGACTCTTCTACAATTTTCTTAGTAGGATCTTCCTTTGATACACTTAATCCTTTGACATCCATGTCAGAAGGTGCATCACCTATGTCCTCTATAACAAGAAGATTAAATCTTTTATATTCATTCTGGAGGATGTCTTCAGTCTCTTCGAGCATAAGCTTGTTCATTCTGGGTTTGCTCCAGAACTCATCCTTGCAATCCTTGAAGATCATGTTCATTTGTTTTGGAGTGATGGAAGGATAGAGCTAAATAGCTATCTATTCCTGGATCTCCATATCCTTTTCCTTGGCATTATCTTTTCTGAGTTCAAGTACTTTCTCTAAACTCTTGGGGATTAGAGAGACGATTTCAATGAATGCTTTATTATAGATATTCAAGTACTTGACTGTGGCTTCCTCCAATATTCTTTTGTCAATGTCATTATACTCATCATAAAATTTAGTTATGGGCTGCAGATTCCCATCTATAGTGACTACTTTGATGACATCATCAATAGAAAGAGTAGGCCTTTCAACAAATTCTTCTGCTTCTTCTTCTTTGTTCTTGCCGGCAGGGAATTCCATAGATGTTTTCTTTTTCTTCTTCATTTTCTTAACCTCCCCGTCTGTCTCTGTCTCTTCATCATCATTTTGACTTATATAGGATCTTGTAGCCTTTGTTTTTGTTCTCTTTTCTCCTTTTTCGGATGTCTTTGCTTCTGGTTTTGAGGCTTTTTGGCTCTTAGAGGTGGCAGGTGCAGAGCTTTTGGAGGATCTAGTCTAGGAGGGGGCTTGTACCGGATCACTTTCTTTTTCTGCTTCTTGTCCCTCTTTCTCTGCTCTTTCTATTTTCTCTTTGTTAGCATCAACTGCCTCTTTTGATATCCCATATCTCTTGGTAACTTCTTCTACTTCCCTTCTCACCTTTCTCTTCATCTCTGGTTGTCTTTCTTCAACATGAATTTTCACACTCAATTCTTGAAAGGTTCCAAACCTTTCTGCCTAAGGGTCCTTAGACTGACTCAGCAGGTGTTGAACATGCAGTTCTAGGATTTTCTCATCTACCTCATATCCCATTGGCATAATCTAGACTGTCCTGGGCTCCACTGCCTCCATTAGGCATTGATTAGTGTCTACCATAAAACACACTGTGTCTTTGTATTTTTCAACTAATGTTTGTGGAATTCTTTCTCTGGCCTGCATCATACTTTGGAAGTTTCTGAAGTATCCCTAGAGTGCTGTACTTTGAGCCTTGGCATCACCAAGCCCATACATATAATCTCTAATGTGTATGGCAATCGGTCTGTCATTTTGCCATACCCAACCACTGGATCCGCGTAGCTCATTCATATAGTAAGAGAATAGACATAGTATCAAGCCACCATACTTAAATGAATTCTTCTTATCCTTCTTTATTTTCTGCAAATTCTCTAACAGTTGGTTCAGAAGAAGCTCATAAAGATCATAATCAGCATTTTCCCTTAGCATCTGATAAGCAGTGTATATTGTTGTTTCGGATACAGAATTCTCCCTGCTGGAGTGATATATTTTATAATTGACAATCATAGAGGCAAATTTGATGTCTAGATCTATAATATCTTCTATTGTCATTGCCCTTTTGTCAAACTTTGATCCGGTAGCCTCACTTATAGTTTGGTTTTTGACTGATTTGAGAGCAAGCAACCCACTGGATGAGTGCAATCTGGTTACCGCCCTAATGGAATCTTTTGTGATCTTAAATGGCCTCATCAACCACATGAAGTTGTCATGCATTCTGCTCAGAACATACCGGACCCGTTTATCTTCTGTAAAATAGGGGAAATGGATGCAATGTCCAAAATGCTTATCTCGGATGGCCTTGTATTGGGGTTTAAGTTCAAATGTTTCATCTATTAATTCCTTGTGATAGATATCCATCAGCTTGGATTCCCCAAATTCCTCAATGTTGGTGTGCTAACACCTTCTACATGCAGAACCCCATGTGGAATGCTAGAGAATGCACCTAGGGGATCAACTTCTAGGGATTTGTAAGGATGTTTCTTAAACTTAGGGCGTGGCCTATTAGTGATCTTAACAACATTTGGAGTAGCCATCTTTCAAAAGATTCAGAGAGAGATATTCAAGAGCAGAAATACCTTTTTATGCTTCTAGGGTTCACGATAAGAGCTGAAAGAATCACTACTTGAATTGAATTATGTGGTTGATCCTTGAGAGGGTTGAAGCAATCTTGTTACAGAGCTCTTTCTTTCTTCTTCTCGAATGCAAATGTGCAAATGATGAACAAAAGAACCCTTTGATTCCTGTGCAAACCCTAAATCCATATTGTAATAAATGCACAACTTAAGTCATTCCGGTTGCCTTGTTCTCCTTGTTTTGAGAGAGATCTTTCCAGATCACTGAGATGCACTTAGAATGATAACTTACAATATATCTCCCTTTCTCTAATCATTCCATCTAACCGCAAATCCAAATATTTTAATTTTGAATCATACTGGATCTAACTGTGAAAATCCTACTTTTACCAGATGACTGTCAAACCAGATTAATCTTGAATGATTAACATTTTCAAACTCCTTGTGGATCTTTCATATTTTCACCAAGGGTTATTTAGATGTTTCTTTGAGAGCCCTTTTAATCTGCAACTTTCCATGTTCCAATTTCAGGCACCGATTGACTGGCTGGGGGAATTTATTTTCCTTTGTGACTCCCCCTGAGCCAAAGCTCATCTATTCAATTTTCAGAAGGAATGTCAGCACTAGATTCTGGTGCGGATCCATCCCCAACATTTTCTATACTTCTCTTCACCCAAATCTTGTTCATCTCCCTTTGAATTTCATCCACATTCACTTTTCCTTTTCCTTTATCTTGATTTTGATTATGATGCATCGGACCCTTTTTGTCTTGATTCTTACTTCTGCAGAATTTGGCAATATGATTGGATCTATTGCAAATGTAGCAAACAATATTTCTTTGCATATTTGACTGGTATCCTCTTGATCTACATTGATTAGCCATATGTCCCATTCTATTGCATGTAAAGCATCTACCATTGAATGAGTTGTTTATTTGCATATTTCTACATTCATGAGATTTGTGACCATACCTTTTGTAGTTAAAACACTGTCCAGAGAAGGATGAATTAGTCTGATTTATTCTTCTTCTGCACTGATTTGCTTTATGACCGAAGTTATTGCAGTTGTAGCAGTATCCATTGAAGGATGGATATCTTTGAGCATTTGGTTGTCTTACCAGAGGTCTTCTAGGCCTGTACCTTGGATTTTCTGATCCAGAGTTCTTCTGACTGGATCCGAAGCTTGTTGGTAGGTGGCAACTAATCAGGAAAGTACTGTACACTAGCCATGTATCCTCGTCGGGGTTCGGGGGCGGTAGCCCCCGAGAAAATTTTTTTTAGGGCCGACTTAAAAAATCCTTTTTTTTATGACCGACATAAGAAAACCCTAATTTTTGTAACCGACAAAAAGGCTTGATAAAAAGGGGCCAAGGTTTAGGGTTTGAATATAGTATTGTAGCATTTGCAGCGGTATTGAGTTGCAGGGATTGCTGATTGTAATCGGTTTGATTTACTGGATAATAATATTGGACTCTCTGTTTGGTGGATGTAGCCCGAGTTTGGGTGAACCACGTTAAATCTTGTCTCTCGCTGTTATTAATTCTGTGTATTTCCATTTCTCTGTTTAATCTTTATTTGCATTTAATTGATATCTTCTGCCGGCTAACCCTAACAAAGCTTTCACCTTTCTCATATCCCAAGCCATGTTTGTCATCTACCCTCTTTTGGCTTTCAAGAAGAACTTCAAGTTGAGCAGAGCTTATCTTGAATTTTTCTTTGTATTCATTTGTTGTTTGAAGATCCCTTTTAAGAGTGTCTATCTGATTTTCAAGTTGTTCTTCATTATCTCTAGCTTCTTCAAGATCATATTCTAGATGCCTGATTATTCTATCCATTTTGTGGTAGTCTTTTGACTTCTCCTTGAGAGATTGCTTTAGATTATCTTCAATTTTTCTTTTCTCCTCAATTTCTTGGTTGAATTTCATAACCCCTGATTCCATTTCATGTCTCACCATAATGACCTCTTTTGATAGCTTCTCACATAACTTGTTTTTCTCATTCAGATCTTCATTAGTATCATTGGCTTCACTTTGACTTGCTAATTGTTGAAGTAGTTCCTTTCTCTTTTTCATAGAGATACTCAATTTTTCTTTTAGTTCATTTATGAAATCATTAGCTTGTTTGAGTCTTTCCCTCAGGTTATTGACTTCAGCGTGAGATTGCTCAAGATCATCTAAGGCAGACTGAAGTTGTTCCCTCATACCATACATATCCATTGAGATTCCCAAATCTTCCTCAAGCTGTTAGGCTCTGTTTGGAGGAAGTTAGCTCTGATACCAATTGTTGGAATAAGGTGGATAACTAAGAGGGGGGGTGAATCAGTTATCATTAACTATTTAACTTTCTCTTCTTCTTTAACAATTAGTGCAGTATCAAAACATTTAAGCATACATGAACATGAGAGCAGAAAAGAAATTAACACACATAACACAAGGATTTTTATGTGGAAAACCCTATTAAGGGAAAAACCACGGGGTGACTAACCCAAGATTGTATTCTCTGTTAAAAGAATAGAAGTACAAAATGGCACTTGCCAATTAGGACTCACTGCCTGAGCACACTGCTCACAAGAGGCTCACTGCCTACAAGAGACTCACTATCTACAAGGTATATAGAAAGTAACCAGGTGTTTGAACTAATTAGAGGCATCCACATATGCTGAGGTTCAATTCCGGTTAGGCTCAATATACTGATCTGCTACACTTCATTCTTCCTCTGCTTAGTGCTGCTATTCTGTCACATACCAAATTTGTATATCTGCTTCCACACTACTCTCTACTTTTCTTCACACACACTATTACACAACACACACCTTCACATCTAAATCCATCTAGTATATATATCCGCACAAAGGATTTCAACATCTTTATAGTCGGCATCCAGAATACTCAAGATTTTCCCAAACTCTGGTCTGCCGGCTGAATCCATGCTTACTAAGTAATGAGTATCAAAAAGATAGTTATAGGAGTCATAAATCATGTCGGCCAACCATGAATGATCCCTCAATAAACTTGATCACCATCAATTTCTCATCTGGATTAAGGTCTGATGCTCTGTCGGTTAGTTCTTGCTCAGTCTGCTATGCCTATCAGGAACCCAACACTTGGGTGCTCATATCTTTTCACTCTTTCATCACCAGAGGCTCAATCTCTGGAATGTGGTAGTCAAGGTACTCCTCTTGACTTCCCCAAGTCCGTACTTTGCTGAGATACATCCTCTGAGAGATCTGGACCTGATTGTCGGACCTTGCTGCATGCTCTGTTCTTTCTCACCGGACCAAAATACTCTTTAATCTGACTTCCGGTATAGACATACCATGTCCTGCGGATGTGTGGGATGGACTTTGTTGCCATCAATGACAACACTCATGAAGCCACACAGTGTCTCTTGCCAACAAGAAGGATGTACCTTGTGTGGCAGATTTTAGATCTTGTTCTAGCTTGAGAAGACAGATGCTTGTGATTATATTCTATTTCTGTATATTAGTTGAATTATCTACTGCTATCTTGATGTACCCATCCTAGTGTATTCAGGAAGGTGATATTGTAACATTGTAATAACATACTCTCATGTAAGGGAAAATTGTATATGTACTTGTAATCCTATGTAGGACCTTAATGATTACTTATCTGATGTTATAATATGGAAATGTATGTGTCTATTCTACTGATGCAATTAGATTTAGAATGAACTATGGTTATTAGTTAATTCATAATGTTGGTTAGATCTTGCTAATAGTTTGTTAGTAATGCAACCATGGAACCCTCTAGGATAAGCTTAACTTGATGTTATGAATAAATATAATTTACATTTCTGTGTTATTTCTTTCCTTAAAAAAAATTGTCCTTTTTGTATAGCATAGTTGAGATGTTCTCTGGAGTTTTTTGGTGGGGTGTTACATTTGGATCAGAGCCTAGGTTATGACACTGGGTCCTCTAGATTGTTGTTGTTGCTCTAGGTTAAGCATTTTTCTCCTTGTGGCGAGTTGGTAATAATAGCTCTCACCTATGTGCCTTATTGTGACGTTAGAAGGTTGATAAATTTACAGACTTGTTCTTTGATTCTGGAAGAAATAAATTCTTAATGCCTTGTTTTACTTATGTGTCGGCTATGTGTTCTCTCTCCTTTTCAGAAAATGCGATGATATATCTGACAATATGAGTTTCTTGAATGTTAGTGCTTGTTGATTTGTTGAGGCCTTGAATTCCTCTTGTGGTCCCTAGTGCTTTAGAAGAAAGAAGCATGATTACTCTTAGTGCATGTAATTAGGGGTGTGGTATTTTCCCCTCTAGTGATGTGATGTGGTATTTAACCTCATGTGGATGTTCTGTTGTGGTTTATGCAAGTTCTCATTGTGTATGCCTGTGTAAGAACCATGTGCAAAAGATCAAATTGGAGCCTATGTTGGACCCAGGAGATCATGAATGTGATATTGTAAGTCAATTAGAATTTTGAATTATTCTTGTGTGTGACATCATACATTTCCTCTATAAGTATCTTTTTGCATAAGGAATTAATTGCATATGTTCATAGTTTGGTAAAAAGGAATTGTACTATATTAAAGATAGAAAATTTTTGTAAATAAGTAGCGACTGTGTTGCCTTAAATCCTTGTATAAAGTTGCTTAGATAAGAAGATGTAGATAACTTAATTGTCTATGTGTTTGGTGTACATTCTCTAATGCATTCTAGACCTTGTGTCCTTGGGTGTTGTGTAGTGGATACTCCCTTTTGTGGCTAAAATTAGTTACACCGTGATGTGGATTTATTTGTAATTTGGTTGTTTTGGAATTTTTGATAGTTGTTTTATGTGTTGTTGGTGGGCTAATAGTGAATTTGTTTTCTTTCAACTCTCTTATGATAGGAGTGGCCACAAAAACTCTTTTCTTTATACTTGAATTATTGTTAAAAATTGCCGGCATTTTGTGACTTAAGATTGAATTTGATTATTTCCCCACTTGGGTTTGCATTTTTTTTAATTTCTATGGTGGTTATTCTGAATGTTTGTTTCTGTTGGCCCCGTTTCGTGTTAAGTGATTGTTTCTATCATGTTCATTTTGAACCTATGATAGTGTGTTCGAGGGAGGACTCCGCGAAGAATTGTACTTGCATGTTTGGTAATTAGTTGGAACCATAGTGGAAATAAGAGATGAGATGTATTTATCCTTGTTAATATGTGAATGCAATTCTCTAAATTGTATGAAATTCTCAAAATATGCGTGATTGGTTATAAGTAGGTCACATGATATGCCTTAAAGGTAAGGAATTGATGTTCTTCTTGTCCTTATTGAACAATTGACCTTGTCTTATGAACAATTGCTTAATATGGATGTGTATGTTGGTAATAGAAAATTGCAATACTAATATGTTATGTTTCCACCCTAGTCTGTGACTTCTAGGAATAAGTCAAGTTTTAGGGGGGAAGGATGTAGTGCCCCTCCATTCTCATCTTGGATGTGCAGATAGTCTGGCTAAGGAGCATGAATATGAAGGTAAAATAATAGGAATATTTAGGCTATGATAGATAGTTGATGTTGGTGGATGCTACATTCATGATTATCCTCATGTGTGGTTTCATATGATAGTTAGCATGTTTTATTGATAATCCTTGTTGTGACACTGATAATTCATATGCTCTGACATTGTTTTACATTTAGGTGATTATGATGTTGATCTTACTATGATCGTCATATGTTAGAATTGATTTTTATGTGACTAATTTTGTATTATAGGATGATCTAATTATTGTGTGGTGTGAAAAGAGATAATGTCATACCACTCATTCATGAGCATCTGATGATGTTACAATTCTCTTTCACTCTGTGACCGTTTGATATTTATTATACTTGTGCATAGACCGTGTTGTGTGCTGCAAGTTGCAAGTATTAGGCATCGACTCCACCTGAATTGACAGGTCTGAGCGTACCTTAAAACTAATGGAAACTGTTGAATGGAGATAACATATGGTCCCCTAGCTTAGCCATCATCCTTGAAGAGGATGAGTATTCGGTTTTGCATCTAGTCAGTGTTGTCGGTATGGGCATGATAGTCAGTCACTGTTGTGGTGGTCTTGCTTTCCGATCATGCATAGTGGTCAGGTATTGTTCGGCATGTGGGTTATTTTGTTTGGCATTGTTTGATTGCTACTTTGGTTAATTGTTGCATTAAAATAATACTATTAGTTATGAAAGCATTTTTTTAAATAAATAAATAGAAATGTCTTTTTGAGAATTTGAGTTTATGGAAATAAATAATAAAAAAATAATAATAAATGTAAATGCTAGCTTAAGATAAATAAATAAATTAATATAATTAAATGTTGTGTTAAGTGGCAATAAAAATTTATAATATTTATGAGTTGTCATAAAAACTTATAAATATAGCAAATTCTAAAATAAATAATATCAGAGAGAAATTATTGTCTTGAGTAATTATTTTCCATTTAGGCCACTTAGAGGAAGTGGCAATTATGCACCTCAAGAGGGAATCTTAGAAATAATTCTTTCTTTTGAGAGAGACCAATTTTAGAAAAGTAGAAAGAAACTATTTTTGTTTGGTTAAAAATAGCAAATTGTAAGAAAGTAATGAAGGTGGAATTTATTGCCTTTAATAAGGAGAATCCTTTGGAAGAAATTATGGGGGTGGTTATGCATGCTCAACTTTATTTTGAAATTTGAAGACATAATTTAGAGGAGGAGTGTGCATTTCAAATAGGAGAATATGCTTTATGTTTTCATGATCTCTCTCTCTCTCAGAAAGTTTTCATTTTTCTTTTGGCACCATAAACCATAGCTTCTAGAAGAAAAGACTTGGGGGGAAATGGATATGAGCTGTGAATTTTGTGAAGATGTGATAGAAATAATATTCTAGGTATGGACTGAGATATGAATCTGATTTATTGTTGCATTAGATTTAGTGAAATGAATTTGTAATATGCAAGCTTTATATTATTCTGTGAATTCTCTTCTACATATTCTGAACCCAGTTTGTTGAGTTAGTCATAACTTTATTTTTACGAATTGGGTTCCTCTAATTTTTTTATATATGGTTCACGACCTAGTTATCTAAATTATATCCAAAAATCAGCCTTACCTAGTTTGTTATTTTGGAGATATGAATATTTTGTGATTGTCTATCTCTCACCAATTTCATCTTTGTTTTTATAGTCTGTTGTGTTAGCCATAACATTATTTTTATGAACTAGGTTCCTCTAAATTTGTTATATATGGTGCAGGACCTAGTTATCTAATTCATATCAAAAAATCAGCCTTACCCAGTTTGTTATTTTGGATATATCAATATTTTGTGACTATCTACCTCTCACCTATTTCATCCTTGTTAAAACAGTTAGTTGCATCACCAATAACTCTACTTATTTTGGTTGTTTGTTAAGTTATAAGAAGGCTATTAAATCTATATAGAATAGAAGTAGAAGAATTCAATTTGGATAGAGTGATTGTATATTAATGTTGATAAATTTAATTTAAATTCATATTGATTTTATTACGATTTATTAGTAGAAATATCATAAGTAGGTCTGGAATTTAGGTTTGTAAACAATGTATTTAAGATTTGATTTATAAGTTTGTTTTAGAAATTAGTTGATTACGAGTGGAATTGTATAAGGTAAATGGAACTTATTTAAGTTGTATCAATGGTTGTAATAGGGTCATGTTGTCAAGGTTTTCCTAAGGCATAGATTAGTATGTCCTAATTTCATGTGTTTACGATATTGGAAGTGGATTTTGATGTGATAATAAAGTCCTTTATGGATGTTGTGGTTCATTAGTTGTATAGAGCATGTTTATAATATGTGCTTAAGAAATGTCACATTCTTTTTAACCTTGTTGTTGAGAAAATATTTGTATCATATTTATGTCTTGAACTCAATCAACCCTTTCCTATTCTTAGACTTGGTATGTTAGCAGATTAGAATGCTTTGTATTGGTTTATTCCATTAATACTAGTGTTGGGTAAGGGATTTTAACAAGCTTGGTAGTCATTATGAGGTGTAGACACCTCTAGAAGAACTTTGTATTAGGTATGATCTTTTGGGTATTCATAGGACCAATGTAGTAGTGGTTTATAGAAGATTGATCAAGTTGACACTTAAGCTTTCCCATAGCAACCCAAGCTTCTCTCTTCTTATTTGTGTGTTGAACGGAATTTGGTAAAACCTAGAAAAAGATTGTTCTTTTACTTGTGCCCTCTTAGTGTTCACTCTTGGGTCTCTTTAGCCATGATACTTCTACTTGGTTTGAACCATCCTTTAAATGTGTTATGATCCTATCATATGTATGTGGTTAAAAGTGAGATAGTTTTGATGAAGATGTTAGATCTATAGGAATGTTTTGTTGTTTTGTATTCTTTCCTCTCAAGCTAACCTTATAACAAGGTTCTTTTATTATAGCTTCGGGTTTTGTATCTTGTGATTCTAACTAGTGTAAGAGATTTATAGCATTCTAATATTATAGGCTTGTAGTCTTGCTTATACAGTCATATGTAATAGTATTTTCATAATTGTCTAGATTATTAATGAAATCTACATCAGTGTAAAGAGTGGATTCTATAGCCATCGGTATAGCATTCATGTGTTATGGTTATTAATACTCTATTGTATGATTTTAATTGTGGTGATAGTCCCTCACTGTGATAAGGATTGTGTTTAAATAATTGTTGTGTTTAATTTGTATGCCTTAGGGTTATTTGCATGTTGTTCGTAATCATTTTAATTAAATAAAACTAAAATAAGTCTTGGGAACTATTAGTTAAAATATTGTTACTCGTGGACACTTATATCTTATGATCATATTATAACTGCTACTAGTGGTTAGAAAGTTACAGTTCTATATTAATGATATAGATTCACTTTATAAGTGTTAGATGATTGATCATGCTTGGATTAATGTTACTTTCCTTAAGACCCATAATTAGTGCATCATATTATACATTGCATTTGTGGTATTGTAATTGAAGTATTGATGAAGGATCTTAGTTTATGATGTGCTTTGAGAGTGAATGTGATGTGAAACCATTATGTTTTTTATGGTGTCAAGTGTTGTGTCATTTGGGGAAGTTGTTTCTAGAGGCCTAGGAGGGTGTGATTGTGTGGGGGTTGGCTATGTGTGCATCATGTGAGTTGAATGAAATTCATTCTTGAAATATTGTCTCATATTCATGTTGGTATGATACATGTACAAAATGGTTTGTGCCTTGCTTAGTGTACTTATTCATGTGATTATAATGATTATGCAAGATGGGAATGCCTTGCTCTGTGTAATGTGAAATGATGTATATTTTGAGAAATGTGATAGTTCATGCTTGGTTTATGTTTTGGGCTTTGTGAATCTAGATGCAGTGAAGGGGGAGTGGCTTTCAATGTGGGGCTGGCACCCAAAGTGGATTGTTAGGATAACCCATTGGAAGTTGTTAATCCAGTGATAACTTAATAATAAATTTAGAGGGTTGGGTAGTTTCCACACTAAATAAGATAATTAGATGCCTCACCCATACCTATAGTGCTCATTCAGGCTAAGGATGGGATGAGAAGGCCGTGGTTGGCAAATCAATTTCCTTGTTCTCACGAAAGGAATGTTGATTCCGCATGTGTCACCCTATGGGACCGGTGTCTAGTGAGAGACTTTTAGGATAACCATAGGTGGGGGCTGACATCTAGTGAGAGACTGTCAGGATAACCCATGTTAGGACCATGTGATGACACTCTTCCCTACTACAACCTAGCATTCCCTAATTGTATTTTCCCCTTTCATTGTGTGATTACCTCTGGAAGTGATGTTTGAGTTACTTGTGATATTGATTGTGTTGTTGTAGCCACGTGTAGTCCTTGTTCCTTATAGTCTACTGCCTACCTGATTGGTTGTTATTGTGGGACCTTATGTTATCTCCTAGCACGTGGGGTGGACCTTAGGGTTCCACATGGTCGAGTGGTTGTGCTTTTATCTCTATTGGTTTCCCTTACTATTGTTCATGTGCAAGAAGGATGTACCTTGTGTGGCAGATTTTAGATCTTGTTCTAGCTTGAGAAGATAGATGCTTATGATTATATTCTAGTTCTGTATATCAGTTGAATTATGTACTATTATCTTGATGTACCCGTCCTAATGTATTCAGGAAGGTGATATTGTAACATTGTAATAATATACTCTCATGTAAGGGAAAATTGTATATGTACTTGTAATCCTATACAGGACCTTAATGATTACTTATCTAATGTTATAATATGGAAATGTATGTGTCTATTATACTGATGCAATTAGATTTAGAATGAACTATGGTTATTAATTAATTCATAATGTTGGTTAGATCTTGTTAATAGTTTGTTAATATTGTAGTCGTGGAACCCTAGAGGATAAGCTTAACTTGATGTTATGAATACATATGATTTACATTTCTTTGTTATTTCTTTCTTTAAAAAAAATTGTCCTTTTTGTATAGCATAGTTGAGCTGTTCTCTGGGGTTTCCTGGTGGGGTGTTACATCAAGTCTTAGTTTAAGGTGGAACAAAAGCACATATCTTGGCAAAGCTATACAGGCTGATATTTTTTGGCCTTCAAACACAACTTTCACTCTCATATTCTTATTTTTAGTGGAGAGATGACTTTTGTAGATATGCTAGTAATTGAACTTGTTCAGTTTAGTATTTTTTGTGAGCTAATCAACTTCACTAATAAACCAAAAAATTAGTTAAAACCATCAACATTTTAACTGTTGTGACAGTAAACATTTTAAATGTTGTGACAGTAATAAGTTAAATCTACTAGATAAATACAAATTGATTAATCACTTTCTGTACTAGATACAGCTTGTTAAAGTTCAAAGCAAGTCTCACCTTTCAAATGAGTGTTCTCTTTCAGATTGAACCATAAGTGGGTGGCTGCAAGTGAGTCAAAAATCATGATTTGTCTTTCAAACCATAAGAACTAGATTTTTGTAAGGTTTTGGGTTTTTTTTTTCCTAAAAGAAAAGCTTGCATGACATCAGGATAATTTAATATAAGCCAACTAGAAAAATCTTTCTTAGATATACAACTTGGTCCAGAGCCCCCAGATTTGTATTGACAGCCAAACATGATAATTATGCTTGTTGGATTTGACACAAATCCATGTAGCTGGTGGAAGAAGCAAATTTTAAATTTTCAAAATTCACTAAGCAACTAGTAGAGCATTATATTCATATTTACAGAAGTTATGCATTATAACTAGTCAATTTTTGGAACAATAGTTACTAAATAGATTAATCTGATGATATCCACACTATTCTTCTATTTTTGTCATTTCACGCTAAAAAAGGCCCTTAAATGGTAAAAAATGTTAGGCTTTGTAATGCTAAAAAATTGAACTTGCACTTTTTTCCTTCAGTTTTGGACTCACTATGATTTGTTTGACTTTAATATAATAATTAGTGTATAAAAATGAAGGTTTTTATGTGAAAGTTAGTAAAATAATTCATTTTGGTATTGTTTTTATTTACTCAATTTTATGGTCTAGATTCAATTATCAATGTATCTATTCTTTATTTTGGGTTAGATCTACATTTGATCACTTTCACAAGTTAGAAGTAATTTTTGTTTTCCTAAATCAAATTTAAATTTGAGCCCAGTCATTTTTCCTCCAAGTGATCATTACAAGCCAACTTAAACACCTTTTAGCACACATCATGGAATATAAAAAAGTTATCTAGAAATATCAACACTGCATCAACATTCAAGGGCATACTACAAATTACTTGTTGTCCTAGATCTTGCTCAAAAGTTGTTGACTTGGCATCCTTACCAATGTTTGACACAAAGAAATCAACTATCTGATGCAGAGGCATCCACACTAAAACCTTGACATACAGCATGTATGTCTACAACCCATCATCATCATCATATTTTCTGTTAACATTGTCAGCATCATCATATTTTCTCTTGCCGACCGATATCCTCCTGCAGACAAACCTTCGACCTTTCACCTGTCAGTAGCATCATCATATCCGGCTATCGGCAGCATCATCATATTCGGCAAGCGCAAACATCCTCCTGATGTTCACTGTTCATCTTACCGCCAACCTCTATATGTAGCATCATGATGTTCAACATCATGTTCATCAGCAGGATATAAAATATCCGGTTCCCTCCATATATCCTGATGACGACAACTTCACGCACCTTTCCTTCGATGCTTACGTCACCCTGATATCCTGATGACGATTATCCTGATGACGATGACGTCACATGCAGTTCCTTCAATATCCTGCTGCCCCAATATCCTGATGACGATTATCCTGATGACGATGACGTCATATGCAGTTCCTTCAATATCCTGCTGTCGGCCAAACATAACATTATCGGCCCGCGATGGTTTTATCAACCCGATCTTCTACCTTATGCCGATACGCTCCTCCTCGGCAACACCTGATGATGATCACCCCGAAACGCATTCACCTTATGCAAACGATTGCATCATGCTCACCTCCATCTACTTGGATGACGCCCGAAGTAACTGCAGGATATACACCGAAATATCCTGATGATGCCGTTGTGACGAATTTCCAACCTTAATGGATTCTGATCCGCCGAACCTCCTGGGGTGACCCGATCTGCTTCCTGGACAACTTTCCAGACTCTAACTATCAGCACGACCTAGCACATACCCATGCTAAGGTTCTCAACACCTCTTGATTGCGATCCTGCAAACATACATGCGAACAAACAGAAAATGCAACCTAAACCCTAAACTATTGTACATAGCCATTCCACCGATTCGACGAATCAACCGGTGGAATGGATCAGCGAATCCATGAAACCACCAGAACAGCAAATCGATTACACAATGGAATTCAACAGAGAATGAACACAAACATGATCTCTTTATTGATTTCAAAAGATGCAATTACAATACTCTGTCTCTCCTCTCTCTATCTCACTCCCTGCAAAGTCTGATCGATGATCTGCAATACTGCCTAAAACCAACTGATCCTCATGCATAAATAGGATTTCCTGTGAGTACTACCACTCGATTCCCAGCGGCTAGGAGCTTCCAAGCGGTTGGGAGGATCCAACCGGACATACAGCATAACAGCTGTCCTAACAACCTAGCTAAAAATAGTAAAGTATGGTCAACATGACCTTATTACATGCATTGGTCTTATCAGACCTTCTTGGAAACATTAACCAGACCTAAAACAAACTAACTGCCTCATGGAGGCCAGCTGTCAGGTAGGTGCTCCTGCACCACTATCCTTGTCATGTGCAAACTTCCAAGCACACAAGTCAAGTTTTTATGAGAAGATCAAACTGAGAACTTCAAGACAAGTTGAAAGTGAAGATATAGAAATTAGTAGAGATCAAATTGATGGGCTAGGTTTAGATCCACACCCACGAGATTGATTCTGCAATCTTAAAAATGACATTGACAAGAAAATAAATGTTTCACAAATTCATATGCATTCATCTAACATGCACTATTTTTTTGTAACAATAATGAATCACCTTGGGATGTCTAGTAGAATCATATTCCACATTGAGCCAAGAGTTAATTACTTCCATTTATTATTTAAAAATTTGAGCATTAAATTCAACATGTTTATCATTCTTAGATCTTATTCCTAGGATATTTGATGCTATCATTCTTAGATCTTATTCCTAAGATATTTGATGCTAATGATGATTAATTAATTTGTCCTAGGTATTTTATAAAAAGAAGTATTTTATTTTATTACATTTTTTGTGAAGCCAACTTTCTTACATTGCTTAGGATTTCTCCTCTAGGGTTTATACCTTCTCCATTAGGGTTTAGAATTTGATTTTTCTAATTGTATATCATCTATTGCAGATCTAACAAGGGTTTACACATACCCTAATTTTTTCTATTGCTATATTATTTATTTTTAATTTGAAATTATTTTGATCCTAATTATTAAGGGTACATTGTGTGATCATTCATTATGGATTCTCATACACCATTAGGTCTCTTGCTAGGACACATTCACATCTTGTTGATTTGAATATATTCCTTCATTTTGTGTCATGTGATCCTTCTAGTTTTTGATACTTATATATCCTTCTATTCTATGGATGGAGAGGTATCTTCTATGGAGATATTAGCATATCATGTGGGCAATCTTTCCACTTTTACAAAGTTGGTGATTGCTCATCCTTCTCTTTTAGATACCCTCACCTCACTTGTTCATGAGCTTCACTTAGCCACTCTTTCCCCATGATTGGTGCTAATAATATGCATGATGATATGTTACCCTTGATTACATTTTTCTCTCTTATTTTGGATTATGAGGAGGATATTCCATGCCTAATGAATATTCATGATGGTCCACTTTGCCTTGTCCTATACTACATGATAACATTATTGTTTTACATGAAGAATTTTGCAAGATGATTTTGATGGTTTCAGTAATGCAGGTCATTACATGTCAAGTCATTCTTTCTTGCTTATTGTACATACATAGATGCCAATACCTTATTTATAAGTGAATTTAGACTTCCTTTGAGGAGTAGAACATTACATTGGTTTAATTCCTCTTGTTTATTTTATCACTCATTTATGGCATTGGTGTATGATTTTATAGAATATTTTTCTTTCCCTACCACATCTAAGGATAGTTTGGAAATTTATCTAGTGATCCTATTGATATATATATTTTGATCCTCATCCATCATCTCTCATAAGTGTTCACATGGTTGATAATGTTTATGCTCCTATAGGACACAAGTTAAATGGATCCTTGATTTTCCTTCACCTTTACCTTAATTATTTTACATATCACATTCAAAAAATACAACATAATGAGTCACATTAACAAAAAATTGGTTAGGGATAAAAAGGTTAAATCCACTTCTAATATTTTACATCATCCTCATCCAAAACTTCCACTTGCACCTAAAATCACGACTAAGGCTCCTAAAGAAAATGATGTTTTCGATCAATTGCAATAGACACAAGCTAAAATATCCCTTTGGGAATTGTTAGGACCTATATGGCCTAATCTTTTGTTGTTATGCTGTTAGGATCTTTATCTTCTTGTTGAGTCATAAAATGTGCACACTAGTATTTTACACTTAGTTTAGCTCCTGGTTGGACCTATTTTGTTGCCTTTGTTAATTAGGACCTATTTTAATAGCTTTTTGGGCTTAAAATGATGAAAATCTTGATCTCGATAAATAAACCTGACATAATCAACTTAGGAATAGACTAAGCCTGCTAAATTGGACACTTTCTAGAGTTTGTGGGCTAAAGGTCCAGGGCGCCCAAGTGCCTTGGTCCCACTTGGGAATTTTAGCCCCACTTTGTGGCGTCAGCTTGGGACACTCCTTTAGTTTGTATTTGTCGGCCTAATTAAGTTTTACTTGTCATGAGTGAGCGGCAGTGCATATTTAAATAAGTGTTGTTCATTTTACACCTAGATGACACCTAGAGGATTAATGTGAATATTGCTCTCATCTTGTGTTCTGTGCTAAGGTGTTCTTCATGCTTGGAATGTTTTCTACTTGTAGATGCTATTGAAGTTTGTTTGTAGGCTTTGAAGGAAGTTTAAAGGCCTCTTCATCAACTAAGGTCATATCTCTTGTGGTTTTCATCATCATTATCATTCATTATTCATCATATTGTTGTAGATCTAGCCTCTGCCCACCTAGGGCATGCACTATTAGATCTAACCATCATTATAGTGGAGGTGGGAACACCAACATGGGGTTTGATTGAGGCAAGCTCTTAAACATAGCATGACATTTTTCTCTCTTTGTTTGTGCAAGTCAGAGAAATAGGTTTTGGGAGCTAATTTCTGAGAAGAAGGCAGAGCAGATAGGTGCAAGTTTGGTGATATCTAAGTTTCTGCTAAACCCTAGAAAAGGCCTAGGGTGCCCAAGAACCCTAATCTTGGGCATTTCTTCTACAAAATCAAATTTCTAAATCCTTCTTTGATATCTACTCTACTTTTTGTTTATTGAGATATGTTTCTGATAGTCAGCTATAGTTTGTTCTTCATCATTCTAGGGTTCGATCATTAGTCATAGCTTGCTTGCTTCACTTTGGTTGAACTTGGTCGATCCATCTATATACAACAAAAGGGTAGAACCACTGTATTTTGGCTCTCCTTCTTGGGTAGAAGCCAAGCTTGGTTTGTGTTCCAATGTTGTGGAAGAGGGTTTTGACTTAGTTTAACTCTTTAAGCTAGATTACTCTTTTCCACTAAACATTTTGGTGAACCCGTCATTTCTTGCACTTTTACATCCTTCTTCTTTCAAATCTAAGTTGATCTTCACTCTAGATCTGATTGAGAGTGGCTTCAATAATCATTTGGCATTCATATATAGTTAAATTTTGCATAGTTTCAAAACTAGGGTTTGTCAAAATCTTGCATTTTATAGAAAATGTTGCTAGTTTTGACCCTAGGGCTTGTAGATTTGAAAGATGTTTATATCTTGTTGCATTGATTAGTTTGACTAGAGCATTTCATTTTTTATACCTTATCATCATTGATTTTCAAAACATTTTGCATGCTTGCATTTGAAAATTGCATAGTTATCACTTTGTTTGCATTAGAAAAGGATAGATCATCATAGCATCATATCATTTTATAATTTTTACATCAGATCTGATTGGAATTATAGTAGTTAATCATTTCATATTATTGCATTATGCATTGCTAGAAATTGTTGAAAAAGTTGCATTTGATAAAAACCTAGTTCATGTTGCAATCTAGGGTTTATGAAAACTAGTTTGATTTTAGATTTTGCTTGTCATTTGCATCTTGAATTTGATTTGGCATTTTTCTATAACATTTCATTTGTCATCTTGCATTGAAAATTGAGGATAGGAACAATTTTGAATTGTTGCATTTTGGAAAAAGTATTGAAAATTGTGTTGAATTTAACATTGTTGATATTCAAGTGGATTTGAGTAGAATTGCATTTGGTCAAGGGATATTATTGCTTCACTTAAACATAAACTCAAATCCTTCTATTTCTTCATTGATTTCTTCTACTGGCGCATCTTGTGTGTTACTAAAGCTTGTAGATGCTTTATGAGATTTGTGACTTAGTGCCCCGATTCTAATCTTCTTGTGCAAAGAAGTTGGCAAATTATGGGTCTGAATGTTATGCATAACGATGATACCAATACATCAAAACCCCAATTTCCTAGTCTTATTCCACAAGAAGATCCATCAATCCTTCCTAGCACTCCTACTTTGTGTTATATGTGAGAAAGAAGAATGATGAAGACTAGCATGCACACTAGATCAAACCCTCTTCCACAATAACATTCAAGGAAAAGATTGAGCCAAATCACTACCAAATGGAGGTGGAATTAGATACAGATATTGTACTAAAGAGTGCTATGGAAAGATCTAATTTAATCAAGCCTTTTATCAAACCCTAGGTCAATCAATGCACTAAACCCTATATTTGTGAAGATCTGATTATAATAGAAGATACATAGCAGATAATTAGAAACCAATTTCACCAAAGTGATCAGGAATATATTAGAACCTATGTCCTAGAAGATAGAATGTCAGAGGACTATTTCAAAGGCACCCAAGTCCTAAAAGGTGGACTTTCTAGAAGCTGTAAACTAGAGAAATGATGCAGAGATTGTCCTGATTCTAGATCTAATATTGGTTAAGGTAGGACAATTTTAAAAGTGCCCAAGGCTTTTGCAGCAGAATATTCTTGAAATGTTGTTAGATCTCAAAACCCTTTTCCTTGCTCAGTCTTCCTATGTCTTCACTTTTCTGGATCTCACACCTGTAACCTACACACAAGAAGAAAAGGGGTTTGGGGGTTATGGTGTTTAGGGATTTGCCTCAGTCAAATATTGGGATAGCATTCAAGCTTCCCAACACCATTGTTTGATAGAGAGTGTGTACCCTAGTAGGGAAGAGGATAAACACAAATCAATATGATGAAATCAAATGATGATGAACACAAATAATATCACCTATGTGATGAAACCCTTAGGAGGATGAATGATCTTCAACTCATAAGGAGAGATAGATGATAACTTCAAAACCTATAACAACAAACAATGACAATACAAATCTATTCTAGAATCACAATGAATGCTTTGAATGCTCTTTACTCCAATTCTTCAAGTTGGCTATCTCTATCTAGGTCTATAATGAATTCAAAAACACACTTATATATGCTTTCTCGCTAACATTTGTGAAATTAACCAAAAGAGCCGACAAGGAGAAACCCTTTTAAAGTTCTTATGTTGACATGCATTTAAATTTGCCCCAACCAATCAGGGAGGACTTGGGCATGGGCACCCAAGTCCCAAGGCACCTTTTTAGTCCGGGGTAAGGTAAAGTATGGGCCCCTTGTACCCAATTTGCATTGGTTTCAGGGGATTTTGCATCGGGATGAATATTTAGGATATATAATGTAATCATGGGGACCTAGGAGATAAACAAGGAGTTAAAAGGGCTTGTGTCCACTTTTTACTCCATAACACTTTGCATCTTCCTGAAGCATCAAACTTTCATGAATCCATCAACATTGATGACCTTAAGGCTCATGTTCCTGAAGCTCAAGTTCAAAAATTAGACACGAAATTGGCTAATTTCCAATGACTTGTAAGCTCGGAACACATAGTTGAGGAGTCTGTACCTGTTGTTGAGAGTCTATGAAGTCTTTTGCTCAAATGTCAAGAAGAATTGGAAGTCTTGCATGGAGTTTCTCATATTATTCATAACAACTTTCTATCGGCATCTAGTTGTGCTAAGATCATAACCAATGTTACTTCTTCAAATCAAATAGGGACTCAAGTGTTGGCATCCATACCTACACTCCCTATTCCTACTTATACTTCTACAATTCTAACCATTACTACACAACCGAGTAATAATGTTACCACATGTGTTGGGTTATCCATTGGGAATCATGTTTTCCATTATAGTAATGTTCCATATAGCTACATAATTCCACTTTGAACTTTACTCCACCTACATCTAAACCACCTATCACATTCCAAAAGGCTACTCATACACCATCACCTAGTCCTTCATTCCAATCTTTACCGGATTCTACTTCTGATCCTGTCATAAACCAATTTTTGAAAAATTTGACCTCCATCCAACCACAATTGGCTAACATGAGTAATAGTCCATCTAAGCCTAGCATGACAACACATTATATCCATAGCCCTTTGTCCTATTCCATTCTAAGAACTCCTATGCCTGAGAAGTTTGAGACCCCTCATTTTGAGAAGTATAATGGAAAGGGAGACCCTAACAACCATGTGGTAGCTTTTACCACTATGTGTAGTGATTTCTTCTTTGAGGATGCGATCTTAGAAAAACTCTTTTCTAGGTCACTCAAGGACACGGCCTTGGATTGGTTTTGCATGCTACCTCCTAATTTTATAACTTCTTCCACACAATTAGTTAACAAGTTCCTCGAGCTTTTTCAAGAAAACATTGGACCTCACGTCTCTTTGATGGACTTGGTTCATTGCAAACAAGAAATGAAAGAGAAAATAATAGATTTCATGGGTCGTTATCAAGCCCTCTTCTCACAAATTCAATATTCTATTCCAGATGCTGATGTGCAAAGAATATTTATAGGAAACTTACAACCTCACATCTATGACAGGAGATTTTTGATGTGATATGATTCATTCACTCATCTTTGTACAGCTCTTCATTATTATCAACTTTCAATTAGACTGTATGAGCATAATCCCTCATTGACTATGGTTGGTTAATCTGAGCTCTCTCATAATCATTCTTTCAAAAGACAAAACAAAAACTTTATCAAATTACATGAAATTTCAGAAAACAACATAAGAAAACATTTGGTGGCACCATCATCTCCTGCTTCCACCCCTTACAAGTTAAAACCAAAAACAAGAAACTTCACACCATTATCAGAATCTCTCTATGTTATCATGACAACTTTTGCAAAATAATCTCATCAAGCTTCCACATGTTAGACTCCTCGATCCAAGTAAGATGCAATCATCTTCCTTTGATGTGAAGGCCTTATGTCAATTTCACCACTCCATTGGTGATGACACTGAAAGATGTATGCATCTTAAATATGAATTTCAAGACCTCATCGACTCCAATGTCATCCAAGTTGCTGGTGTGAATGACAAAGGGAATAAATTGGTGGCAGATCCTAATCAAAATCTTGAAATATACACCGATCCTTTATCTCATCATGAGTAATGTTGTTGATATAAGCATGGTGGATGCTCACCCTCACAAAGAGTGAGTGGATTTGGAATCTGCTATATCTTTTACTCCACATGATGCTACTATTGAAGCTCCTAATGGACCTATTTATATCACTATTTGAATCAATTATAAACCTATTTAGGGGGCTATGATAGATCCTATATGCATGGTGAATGTAGTAACTGAAGAGTTTCTCTACATGCATGGTTTACATCGAGATACATATGATGTATCAGAGATGGCTATTGAAGCACATGATGGGTCTATCCTTCCAACTCTTGGTACTTTAAATTTTAAATTTAAGGTTGGCCCAAGATCTTTAGATGTTCATTTTGTTATCATTCCTACATCAAACCTATTTCATTTGAAGTTGGGCTACCCATGGATTTACTCCATGAAGGCGGTCCCCTCTATGTTTCACAAGTGCTTGAAGTTTCCATTTGAGGGACATGTGCATGTTGTACATCATAGTCAGTATCACCCCATTCCTTGCAATAGACATTTTTCACTTGACTACTTCTGGCCACAACCAGTTGGAGCTACAAGACCTAGAGAGGATATATTTTTCTTATCATGTCAGAAGTTCAAAGCAAACAAAATAGAAGAGTTATCACTTGGTAATATTCCCCCTGGTGATGTTCTTGAACCTCCTTGATCTTCTAAGGCTACACCTGTAATTCCTCATGTCCCACAAGTAGTGAATGAGGCTAAGCCTGAATTGAAGGTTCTTCCCCATCCCCGAGCATCTGGTAGATATGCTGAGGTTCCCCCTCTACTATCCCTTCAAGGACAATGAGGCAACCTTTGTGCACAAACTAGACCTCCCCATAATTGCAATATTACTTTTTTCCCACCTACCTCTACAAATACTAGTGGAATTTCATCGGTTGCATAGATTTTATTTCCTGAGGTTTTTCAGCCACTTTAGGATGCTCTTGTACTTCCACCTATTTCACAAGTTGAGAAGGAAGAGCAACCCACATTAAGGAACCCTTCCCCCATAGCCTCCTAGCCTTCGGTGGTTCCTTTTGTTTCTTCTAATGTTATTGAAGCAAAGGAAGTAAAGGAACCCGTGTTGGAAGATATTATGGTTCCCCTTAAAAACATCAAAAATAAAGCTAAGCGAAATAAGATTGCAAGAGAAAGAAAGAAGCATCATTGTGCTATGGCTCGCCTTGCCATAGGAGAGGAGAATCTCACTCCTCGCAAGCATTTATCATTGACGGATGCCAAAGAGACAATAATCACCATTGTGTCTCCTACAAAGAAAGAAGAAGCTTCGCAAGCCACTATGGAGCCTATTGTACTACATTCTGATAGTGATTCCAAAGATAATATTGAGGTATGGCTATTGTTCCTTATACCTCACATGCTATAGTTCCTCTTGCATCTTGTCCACTGATCTAAATAGATGATGAGCTAGATTGGGAGGAGGATGACTTACTTTAGGTTGACTCGCAAGTGAGGTACCTTATTTTGGTGTTATGAGTGCATGTGATTATGTTTCACCCATGGTGTGTTGCTTGATTCTTTATTAGTGTATTATTTGTTTTTATTGTTGTTGTTGTTAAACTCTCTTTGGATGACCCTTGACACCCTTGTAGGTGTGAGGATACAAAGGGATCGACATCCATTGTGATATTCTCTCTATTTGTATCATCATTCTTCTATATGCTGTAATTTGTATTGTTGTTATGTCCTTTGGGGATGATGCAAGGCATAGAATGCTTCAGCATTCTCCCTTTTTGACCCAAGGGATGTTTATTTTGATTTCATGTGATACTTCTTCCTTTGTCTCTATAGTTCTACTAGCTGGCAAATGATGACAGTTCCATATATATATAGTCTCGATATATCTCCTATTATACAACCATTCCTACACTGATGCCAGTTAGGTAGATCCCTTTGTGTTAGTACTTAGTATAATTTATTGCTTCTTTATGTTTGATTTACGTGGCACCTTGTTGCTATGCTCGACGTCAGACCATGACTACACAAGCCATTGTGTATCATGCCTATAGCATCGCCTTGGTTTGTCTTTTGTGGGGGCAACCTCTTTGTACGATATATTTTTTGAAACACATATCTTATGGCATATGCTTCTGAAAAGCTCTCGTGACTATTTTTTGATTTGTTCTACCTTAAACCAATTGCTCCCTGATAGAAGTTAGCAATCACTTTAAGGTGGGGGCATGCATTGTGCTATGCTCTCTTTTAATTGCATATTTGCTTGTTGGTGTGGAACTCACCTAGTGATTCAGCGGTCCTCACTAGCCTGTGATGCTTCCTCTTTGGTCCATGAACCACCTAGTGCAACATACTTGGCTAGTCCATGTGCTTCATGTGACTTGTCGTGGTCACCTAGTAATTTGGTGGTCCTTAATAGTGTGTGATCCACAGTGGCACTTCTCTTCACATGACCCCTAGTGACAGATTAAGCTAGCATCAGGGTCATGTGCCTTGTGTGTTTGTCCTGTGTGTATTCTTATGTTTTCTTCTTTTATGTATTATGTTTCTAACTTATGTTTTCATGTGTCTTCATAATGTTTTCCATGCATTCTCCATATATGCTTTGTGTCTTATTTCTATGCTTTGTGTTTGGCATGTATTACCTTATGTATTGCGTGTCTAAATGTTGAGTCGTAAAATGTGCACACTAGTATTTTACACTTAGTTTAGCTCTTGGTTGGACCTATTTTGTTGCCTTTGTTAATTAGGACCTATTTTAACACCTTTTTGGGCTTAAAAAGATGAAAATCTTGATCCCGATAAATAAATGTGACATAATCAACTTAGGACTAGAGTAAGCCTGCTAAATTAGACACTTTCCAGAGTTTGTGGGCTAAAGTTCCAAGGCACCCAAGCGCCCTGGTCCCACTTGGAACACTCCTTTAGTTTGTATTTGTCAGCCTAATTAAGTTTTATTTGTCGTAAGTGAGTGGGAATGCATATTTAAATGAGTTTTGTTGTTCATTTTACACCTAGATGACACCTATAGAATTAATGTGAATATTGCTCTCATCTTGTGTTCTATGCTAAAGTGTTTTTCATGCTCTGGTGCCAGAGTGTTATCTACTTGTAGATGCTATTGAAGTTTGTTTTCAGGATTTGAAGGAATTTTGAATCCCTCTTCATCACTCTCCTTTGTTGGTGTAGGATCTTGAGTCATCTTCATCAACTAAGGTCATATCTTTTTTGGTTTTCATCATCATTATCATTCATTATTCATCATATTGTTGTAGATCTGGCCTCTGCACACCTAGGGTATGAACTCTCAGATCTAACCATAGTTGTAGTGGAGGTGGGAACACCAACATGGGGTTTGACTAAGGCAAGCCCTTAAACACAACACAATCTTTTCCTCTCTTTGTGTGTGCAGGTTGGAGAGATAGGCTTCAGGAGCTAATTTCTAGGAAGAAGGTAGAGCAGACAAGTGCAAGTCTAGTGATATATGAGTTTCTGCTAAACCCTAGAAAAGGCCTAGGGCATCCAAGTACACTAGTCTTGGGCATTTCTGCTACAAAATCTAGGTTCTGAATCCTTCTCTAATCTCTGCTATACTTTCTGTTTACTGAGATCCATTTCTGATAGTCAGTTATAGTCTATTCTTCATCATTCTAGGGTTTCATCATTAGTCCTAGCTTATTTTCTTGACATTGGTTGAACTTGGTTGATCCATCTATATACAACAAAAGGGCAAAACCCATGTAGTTTGTCTCTCCTTCTTAGGTAGAAGCCAAGCTCGGTTTGTGCCCCAATGTTGTGGAAGAGGGTTTTGACTTAGTTTAACTCTTTAGGCTAGATCACTCTTTTCCACTAAACACTTCTAACCTTTATTATGAGCATTGTAATAATCATGGTTGGTTATTTAGTTATTTAATGTAATAAGTTCACATTGGTAAGTGTGTGGATTTATCACACATTGGTTCTACCTCATTGTTCACTCTTTGTGATGCCTTTATATTGAAGTTGTAATTTAAGAGATCATCTTTGATTTCATATTGTATTGGAGCAAATTGTTTTTATGGAGGTTGTCCCCTTGAAGATGCCCTCAATACTTGTTTTTCATATTTAAAAGAATTTTTGTAGTTTTTCTTCAAAGCATTATGTTCATTCTCACACATTTTTTTATCTTATTTGATAATATATTGCATGTGAGACCTAATGATTGGTATCAAATCCCTTTTTACGGTTGTGTTCCATAGCGAAAACAATAATTTAGCAGCTCATTACAAATACCCACCATATGCTCTCATGTCACCCTTATAAGATCAAAGTGATTAGAAAATATTGAAAGTCATGAGGTACTAACAATTTTTAGCCATTTTTTTTCCTATAGTAATGGTCTAGGTTAGAAATCCTATGCTAGGGTTTTTAAATATTCTTAGGCAGTTGTCATTTTTGACTAAGCACATTGAATCAATGTGTGAAATGAGGTGGAATTTGACTCACCGATACCCATGCCTTAGACAAAATTTGTATATAACCTTGAGCTTCCATGTACCTTTGAGTATTATAAGACCCTCTAGGACTAGGAAAAAACCTCACCATAGGAAGCCATCCATAATCTACAATTTATAGTGCACTAGTTAGTGGTTAGTTCCAAGAAGTTACTCTCTTTGTACCTTAATCCGATGAGATAGTATGACTATGAGAAGGTGGAATCTTCTATATTTAGATCTCTAAAATATCATGTTGGTTTATTATTTTTGAATGAGAAAGGTATATCGATGAGACTATATACCAAACACACCCTAGCCTAATAGTTTCCCTTTTAAACCCTAACTATGAATAAATTTGGGAATTTTGGTTAGAGATTGTTAAATTCAAGTAGATCCTCATAGATCTAAGTAGTTTCATATGGATTCAAACAAATCCACAAAGATTTGATCTAACTCACACAACTTTGAGAATATTATTATAGTAATACAATGGGCTAGTGTATCATAGCATCCAAAATGAAGGAATTGTGTTAGATGAGTCTCATTTATTTGGAACCTACACAATCCACCAATTTGAAACTTCCAAGATACATTTCTCTAAAATTAGGAGGAATTTGACATTTCTATGTTAAAAAAATTTCTTATAGGGTATTTATTTATAAAAAAATCTTAGGAAAATTATTTTTGACTATTTGCAAATTATCTTGAATTGGTTGTCTTAAATTGCTAATCATTTTGGTATAATTTGTTAATAACCCTTTTGGTAGTCCTAGGTGTCTAATATGGTTGGTAGATAAAGATCACATGACCAACAAGATCCTTTAGAAAAGTTGGATGAGGAATTTAGAACCATGTTGTCATAATAGATCACCTTAATGGAGCAATTGTCCAAGTTGGACAAGTTAGATCACATTAATTATATTGAAAGTCAATGGATTAGCCTTAATACCAAATATAATTCGATGAGCCAATAGATCCAACAAAGTGTGATATCAAATATGGGACATAACTCTCACATTGAATAAAATAGTTTTCAAAACCAACAAAATCTTGGTAAGATTCAACACACACCTAAATAAGACTTTCCTAAATTTGATGGTGATGACCTTTCAAGTTGGTTATACAAAGTAGAGAAAATTTTTATAGTCCATCCAATTCCCACAATTGAAAAAATCTCCATCATATATTTCCAATTGCAACATAAGGTTGTCCAATGGTATCAATGACTGTAAGAAACACATGGTTTTCTCACATAGGGAAAATTTTGTAAGGAAGTCCCCAATCAATTTTCTTCAAATAATTATGAAGAATTTATAGGCATTAAATGAATAATGATGAACACATTCATTCTATGACTAGAAATGTGGTTTGAAAAATTAGCCAATCGAACAAGTAGGCTTGATGATTATTTTTCAAAAGTTATTTTATCAATAGATGAAGGATGACATATATGTAGAAGTTAAAATTTTTTAAGCCTACCACATTTATGAAAGCTCTCAGGTTGGATAAAATGGGTGAGGATAAATTTGCATCCCAATGTTTTACATATAAAGCACCACATACTAGCACTCAATAGACATTATGTCCTACACCACATTAGGGCACCTGCCCTACATCGAGTGTAGGTCCCTAAACACAACATTAGGAAATGATCTCTCCCAAAGTGAAGGGACTATGCCACAATCATGATGAGAAGTATGTTCTAAGGCACAAATGCACTTAGCAGAAACTTTACCTCCTAGATGTGGAGATACCTTCTTTGTCTAACATGTTGAATTCTTTAAAAGATAATCTAATTCAAGAAAAAAATGAGGATACATGTTTAATTAATGATTTAACCCCTAAAATATTCATGCATGCTTTAATTGAGATCACCACACTCCAAACAATGAAGATCACAAACTACTTCAAAGGACATTGTATAACCATCCTTGTTGATTTAGTCAGCACTCTTAACTTCATTAACCCTTTAATGGACAAGTAGATAGCATGTTCTATGTATTCTTGTAACATTTTGAGGTGGTGATCATCAATAGAGGCACATTATCTTATAAAGGAAAATGTCAAAATGTGAGGATTCTATTTAGGGATTAGCTCACATTGTATGGAGAAGTTACTAAAAGGGGGGGCTCAAGAAGTCATGTATCAAATTTTTAGTATGCAAATGAAACCACCAAATGACTCAACTACCTCTCCAGACTAGTAGCTACTTCTTGAAAAATATTCACAAGTATTTGTAATTCCCTAAGGATTTCCACCTTAGCATTCACATGATCATGAAATCAAATTAATTCTAGGTATTTTAACCCAAAATATTTTCCCATATTGCTACCCCTATATGCATAAAAATGAAATTGAGAAGATGGTCCAAGAGTTGCTCAATGTTAAGGTCATTTGAACAAGTGTTGGCCCTTTTTTTCTCTAAGCTCTTGGTAATTGTGTTTGGACATTTGTGAGCTCAATAAAATCACTATCAAGGAAAAGTTCCATATCCTTGTAATCGATGAAGTATTGGATGAGTTTCATAGGGCCCATTTTCTCTCCAAGTTTAATTTATGATCTAGCCACTATCAAATTTTCTTGTGGGAGGAAGACATACCTAAGACAACTTTATGCACTTATGAGGGACATTATTAATTATTAGTAATGCCATTTGGTCTCACAAATGCTCCAACCACATTCTAAAATCTAATGAACCATATTCTCTAACCATTACTCTAGAAATTCATATTAGCATTTTTATGACATTCTCATCTAATAAAAAGAAATGGGGAGAACATATAAGACACTTGGCCCAAACCCTACAACTTCTATCATCAAAATATTTATTTTTAAGGTATTCCAAGGGTTCTTTGGAGACAACAAAGGTGGAATATCCATCCTTATTGACTACACCAAAGATGTCAAAGTTGATCCAATAAAAATTAAAGACATGAAAAATTGTCCCAAACCACAAAACCTTGAAAAACTTCAATAATTTTTAGGTCTCACAAGTTAATATTAACAAAAGAATTCATGAGACTATGGTAAAATTGTAGCTTCTCTAACAAGAATCTTAAGAAAAATGTCTTCATGTGGTCTGAAGTAGCTCAAGATGTACATTTTCCCTTCTCAAGCATGTCATGTGTACCACACTAGTACTTCCCATGGTAGATTTTTCAAAACCATTTGTCATGGAAGGTGACACTTTGAGGGTTGGGATTGGGGTTGTACTGATGTAAGAAGGAATACCTTTGGCTTTCACTAGCAAGGCACTTATAGGTAGATATTTTTCAAATATACCTATCATAAGGAAATGTTATCCATTCTTCATATTATGATTCATTGGCATCCATATATGTGGGGGTGACACATTTACATCAAGACAAATCATCATAGCCTTAAGTATTTTCTAAAACAATGGGTCTCTTCACTAGAACAATAAAAATGGGTGACCAAATTATTAGGCTATGATTACAAAATTGTTTATAATAGGGAAAGGATAATGTGATGGTAGATGTCTTTTCTTAAAAATTTGAAGACAATGGCAAACTATGTGCTTTATTCTTAGTACTCTAAATCGGTTGCAAGAGTTCCAATATGAATGATAGTAGGATACATAAGTTCAACAACATATTCATTAGCTAGCAATGAATCCCACAACTATTCTCAAATACACATGGGATAGGAAATACTTGTGTTACAAAGTGAAAATTGTTCTTTCTAAAAGTTATACTCTTTGGGATAAAATTTTAAATGATATACATGCATCCCCATTTGTGGGGAATTTCAACTTCCTTACGACATCTGAAAGAAAAAAAATCTCTTTCTTCTAGGTAGGTGATGAGTCTAGTTTATGACTCAATTTTGTTAGAATTTATTATCCAATTGTTGTAGTTATCTTGGACTTTGGTACCTAGATCTTGATCTTTTCATGACATTTTCTCAAAACCATAAGATACTGGGCATAGGTTATTTCATCTAATCTTTAATGACATTGACATGCTATATGAACTATCTATGTTAATTTTACATGTGGTTAACGAATGTTACTCTAAGATAGTTATAGATATGCAATTATTGTGCGTACTAATATTGTTATGCAGATATAATTAGCAGCCTATAAAGTTGAGGAAGATTCTGTCAGTTGGTTACTTGCCATCAAAGTCAAACAAGGTGGTCATTCAAATGTCAAATGGAGGGAAGATAACCACATTGTAATTGGTCTTAATTACTTGTTGAGAAAATATAGGAGTTATTGTTGTGCTAGATCTGCATTGAAGTGACCATGCTTGACCAGATTCCATGCATGCATAACCTCCTCTCCACTTTCTTTGCTTTCGCTAAAGTGGCATCCTCCTATTCTGTTGGAGTTGACCGCCTTGCTAGATAGTTGGTTTGTAGTTTTCTTTCTATAAATAAGACTCAAATGCTCCTTCTGAGGGGTTTATTAATCTAAGGTTGTACTTGCACTATTAAGTTTTTCAGTAATACAGTTATGTTGCTCGTTTGTACTCATGTTTTCCAATGAATAAAATGAAGTTATAAGTTTGCATCTCTAGGTTTACATTTGTCTTAAGGGATACTTATCCAAGGGGCCCCACTTGGTGAGCATTCCATCCTTTAGTTTAGTTGTCATTTTCTGTTAAGCAGTTAGTAAGAATCTGGCATCGAATGTTCCTACAGCCACTAGAATTCCATTCTGTGTTTGTTCCGACAGACAGAGTAGTTTCCTGTTTGTTTGCCCAGATTTTCATTTTCTGTCATGTACTTCAGCTTAGTATAGTTGTTGGTTGATGTTCAGCATTTATGTTATTTCTTTCCAAGCAATTTACTTTCAGCATTATGTGTTTCTTAGCTATAGAATGAATGTGGCTACTTTGGAGTTCCTAGTGCACATACTATGCTGACCTATTTCAAGTTCACGTCCCTGGGTTGACAAGTTAAATGCATCTTCATAGTGATTAAGATAGCTATTCATGTTAGATGTCCAATCTTTGAGTCACAACTTTATGGGCTTAGTTGTTAAATCATTATACAAGACCAACATTTTTGGCATCATTGTCGGGGATGGTGTCAAACTAGGAAGATCTTTGAAGTCATTTTTAGTATTATTTCTTGTAGAAGTATTTTTGAAGTGTGTTCTTAGTATATTCCTCATTTAGGAAGTAACGACCCACAATCTATTCACAACATTCTTTGTGTGAGTTGGCTGATACTAAGTATATATTGCATGCATAGAGGCAGAAGAAGAGATGCTTTAGGGAGATTCCTTCCTAATGATCCAAATTACCTAGCAGAAGAAGCAGAAGTGAATCCTTTTCTTGATGCATTCCCTGATTTGAATAGTTCTGAAACATCCTTTGAAGAACAAGCTACCCAAAACTTGATTGACAATCCATTTGCCTTGATAATTAGCCAAGCAACTATGGCTTCCCAAAATGGACCTAATCAACCAACCTTTCCATTTCCTATTGCTCATAAAAATGAAATGGATAACCTCAAAAACATCCCTGCTTCAGCTCTCCCCAAGTTTTATGGACTTGTAACAGAGGACCCAAACACCTTCTTGTTTGAATTTGATATCCTCTACAAGAGCTATGACTACACCATTGATGCTCATAGGCTTAAGCTATTTCCTACTACCATGAAAGATGCTGCATTGAGGTGGTTTATGGGTCTAGGTAGTGATATTGTCAATACTTGGGATGAGATGAAAGATAAATTTCTTAAGAAGTATAAAGACTCCTATACGGGTGGAGATATGAGAGGAAATGATATTTTCAAAATGTAGCAGAAAGAAGATGAAAGTTTGGAGGATTGCATCTCAAGGTTCCTATTTTGTTTACAAAAATCTCCCCATCATACACTCAATAAGGAGTCTCAGAAACTACTCTTCCTTAGAGGAATAAGTGAACATTGCACGAATGCCTTAGATTTAATAGAAGGAGGAGATATTACCCAAGTGCCTTGGTAGGATATTAAGAAGTTGTGCTAGAATTATTCTAGAGCAGCCATGAAGAAAGGAAGAGGTTACCATTCCCTTATGGGCAAAACCCCTACCAATGGAGTTTCAAGGATGGAGATAAGTCACTTGCAATCTGATTTTAAGCAAGATATCATAAATAATATGGCTACCTAGCTGGACACACTTCAGGCAAAGAAGCAAGACAAGGCAGAGCAATATTAGCAGAATATTCTCCTCATTGCAGACAAAAGAAGAGGGACTGTAGATGCAAGATGGTAGCTAATATTGACAATAAGCAGATTCCACCTAAGTTCAAGCCAATCTAGGTTAAAGAAGATCAAGTCTACTATGTTGCACAAAGGAGGCCATGGGCTCCAAGACAAGGTATGCCACTAGATCCATTATCATTTGCTGGACCATATTTTAATACTTATGCATCTGGTAATCAATGGCAACAACCATCTCTATTTAACTATGGAGGATATTCACCTCAGCCTTGGAATAATCCTCCAAACACTTGGCAAAATTACCAAAACTCTGCACCCCAGTGGCAACAACCTCAGGGTAATTGGCAGTCACCTCCAGGGAACTGGCAGCAAACATCTCAATGGAGGGGAGGATAGCAATGGCCAAACCAGAAAACTAATTACATGCAGCTACCTTCTCAACCCTAGCAGCCTTCTATAATGCCTCCTCCTACTAGTTCCAATTCAAATACACCTAAACCTACTCAGTTACCAACTCAGCCCTCACCTAACCCAAATAATAGACGATAGTAGCAGCCAGTATACTCTGCTAATCCCAATTCCCTACATATGCTGTGAGTGTAAGTGACATCCACCTATGTTCAGGAACTAACTTGGTAGCTCCTTCCAGACCCATCATTACTGAGCTTCCTGAGGAAGAAGAGGAGCCTTTAAATGTCCCCATTCAGCCAAATGCACCTAAAAATCCTGAACCAGTCCCAGTCAAGTAGACTGCACAAGAACCACCATTTCCATAGAGGTTGGAAATTGTGAAACAAAAGGAAGAGAAAGAGGAACCCACCTTTGACATACTGGAGTAGTTGAAACATGTATGTGTCAAGATCCCTCTATTTCAGGCCACAAAAGATGTTCCTATATATGGCAAAGCAATCAAGGAAGCATGCCTTAAGAAGCCAGGCAGAAAGAGGAAAGACCCCACTATGGTTCACATGGTGGGATAGTTGGCTGACATCATGCTTGGGAAAGTGACTATTCCCAAATATAATGATCTAGGGAGTCTTGTGGTAGGAGTTGTTATACATGGGATCCAAATCAGAAATGCTCTTATTGATCTAGAAGCAGCCATAAATGTAATGACCAAGGATATCCTACAGTAACTAAATGTTGCAAACATGAGATCTACTCCTACTATCCTGTAGCTTGCTAATAGCTCTATTGTTAAACCTGATGGGATAGTAGAGGACCTTGTGGTATCCTTGGACTAATGGGAATATCTAGCTAATTTTTTATACTTTCTCCTAAAGCTACATTGGGAGGGTATCCCATCATTTTAGGAAGGTCATGGTTAGCCACAGATGATGCTTATATTGGATGTCGGTCAGGAGATATGACCATCTCTGATGGGAGAACCACTAAAAAACTTGTTCTTTACCCACCTGCATAGCCATCTCATGATATGGATAATCCTATTTGGCCACATGTTGTTGAAGAGGCCGAGGAAGCTAATTCTATGGAACAGCTTATGATGTTAGGCAAAAGTTATTTCATACAACTTCAAGAGGAAGATGAGGTATTGTCTAACATAATTCAGAATCATTGTGAAGTAGAGGAAGCATCATCATCTCATTCTGCCGATCCAGTGAAGACAATTATTCCCAATTTTCCTGCAGCAACAAGTATGTCTCATACATTACTTCCATAAGAAATCAAGGTACCAAGCATTAGTGAAGCAACTATGGTTGAGTTAACAACTCAAGTGGAGATTTCAGAAGATAGATATCTAAATATTAACAACAAATTGACTCAAGAACATCAGCTATCTTTGACAAACTTATTAAAGAAACACAAAAATGCCTTTGCATGGGATTACCATGACATGAAAGGACTAGATCCCACATTATGCACCCATAGGATTTACATAAAAGAAGATTGTACACCAGTAATACTACCACAAAGGAGAATCAACCCTGGATTAAGAGAAGTTGTCAAAGAAGAATTACAAAAGCTATTAGATGCAAGATTTATCTACCCAATCTTAGATAGACAGTGGGTGTTTCCTCTGGTTCTCGTGCCCAAAAAGGGAGGAAAATGGAGAGTTTGTATTGATTACAGAGAATTAAACTCTACCACAAAAAAGGATCATTTTCCCCTTCCTTTCATAGACTAGGTATTGGACTCACTTGCAGGAAAGCAGTACTTTTCCTTTTTGGATGGGTTCAGCAGTTACAATTAGATATAGATTGCACTAGAGGACCAAGAGAAAAAAACATTTACCTATCCTTGGGGGACATATGCCTACTCAGTGCTTCCATTTGGCTTATGCAATGCACCTGCAACTTTTCAAAGGATAGTCATTAGAATATTTTCTGATATCTCACATGATTGCATGGAAATCTATATGGATGATTTCACTACTTATGGTGCTACTTTTGAAGAGGCATTGGAAAACTTAGGGAAGGTGTTGGAGAGATGTGAAGATCACAATCTGTCCCTGAACAATGCAAAGTGCTTCATGATGATGTAGGAAGGAGTAGTGCTTGGCCACTAGATCTCTCCAAAAGGAATTCAAGTAGACCCAACAAAGAATGAAGTCATAATCAATCTACCCATTCCTACAAAACAAAAAGATGTCAGAAGCTTCTTGGGTCATGCAGGGTACTATAGACATTTCATCAAGGATTTCAGCAAAATGGCAGCTCCATTGTATACTCTTCTCACTAAAGATACTGAATTTCAGTGGAATGAAGACTGTAACAAGGCATTTTCTAATTTAAAGGTTGCATTAACTCATGCTCCTATACTCAAAGGACCCAATTGGGAGCTCCCTTTCCACATTCATACTCATGCATCAGATTATGCCATAGGAGCAGTCTTAGGGCATAAAAAAGGAGCCATTAAACATGCTAGTTATTTTGTTAGCAAAAACTTGCAGGGAGCTGAGTTCAATTATATAGTGACAGAAAAGGAAATGCTAGAAGTAATCTATGCCCTCAGCAAATTCAGGCACTACATAATAGGCTATCAAATCTTTGTGCACATAGATCATGTAGCCATTAGGTATCTTATGAACAAACCCTTGATATCAGGTAGATTAGCAAGATGGGTATTGCTAATGCAAGAATTTGACATCACTATTGTGGATAAGCCAGGGAAGGCCAATGTTTTTGTAGGCTTTCTTTCAAGGTTGACTACATCAAAGGACAACCAAGTCATTGATGACTTCTTCCCTGATGAACACTTATTTTCAATCATTGTGTAAACACCCTGGTATGCTAACACAACCAATTATATGGTCATAGGGAGAGTCCCTCCTCATTTCTCTCCAAAGGAGAGAAGGGTGCTCATTGAAAAGTCTTTTCCTTTTTCATGGATTGTTGGATGTTTGTTCTACATTGGACCAAACCATGTCATGAGGAGATGTGTGAGAGAAGATGAAACATATGACATTTTTCATGCATGCCACAATGAACCATGTGGAGGGCATTTTGTAGCAAAGAGGACAACAATGAAGATTTTGAATATAGGTTATCATTGGCTGACACTCCACAAGGATGTAGGGAGATATACAAAGAAATGTGAGATGCCAGAGGATGGGATGGCCAACCAAATCTGATGAGATGACCCTTTACCCTTAGCTTGTGATCACTCCATTTGATAAGTGGGGATTAGATTTTGTAGGACCCATTGATCCTCCATCCAATGGTAAATCCTATATCTTAGTATGCACTGATTATGTAACCAAATGGGTAGAAGTTAAGGCCATGAAGCATGCAAGAGATAACAAGGTTGCATAATTTCTTTATGAGGAAATTTTTACATGATATGGGGTTCCCAGAGAGATAGTGACTGATCAAGGAGCTCAATTCACCTCAACCCTAGTTGCAACACTAGTCAATGAGTACAACATAAGGCACAAGAAATCTACTCCTTATCACCCTTAGGCCAATGGCCAAGTTGAGGTGACTAACAGGGAAATTGAAGCCATTCTGACCAAAATTGTGGCTGTCCATAGGAAGGATTGGGCAAACAGGCTACCAGAAGCTGTCTAGGCCTATAGGACAACCTAGAAAACAACCACAGGCTTCACCCCTTTTGAGTTGTTGTATGGAAAGATAGCTATGATGCCCATTGAATTTGAACATAAGACTCTTCAAACTGCAATAGACTTGGGGATGAATATCTTTGAGGCACAAAAGGATAGAATCATGCAGCTCAATGCTTTGGATGAGATGAGGAAAGCAACCTTGCATCACATAGAGGTAGTGCAGAATCAGAGAGTAAAGTGGAATGACAAATTCATCAAAGATAAGAAATTCCATCCAGGTGACTGGGCACTGCTCTACAACTCAAGGTATCAGGATAATGCAAGGAAGTTGTAGACAAGGTTGCTAGGGCCATATGAGGTTGCTGAAGTTTTCTGCAATGGTGCTATTCAACTTACCACCATTGACCCTGTCAGATTTAAGCTGTTAGTCAATGGTCATCACCTCAGGTTATATCACAAGCCAACTTCAAAGGATGAGTTCTTGCAACAATTCACTTAGCATGCAACTCCTTAACTTCCTACAGCCGAAGGTAGCAGACCTAGTGTCCCTCCTTCTAGCTAACCAAGGTTTGACACTTATCATAATAAAAAATTCCACTTTTGTGGGGGTCCACTTCTTCATCCATTCACCCATCCACCCATCCATATCCATCATTCTCCCTTCCATCACGTTGCCATGATCTCACTTCATTCCACCTCACTTTCTTCTGCCCCACTTTCATTCATTGCTCAATGAATCTCTTAAAAGGTGACTGGTACTTTCTCCATCATTTTTGCAATTGATCTTCCAAACATCAAGGTACATGCACATTAATTTGTTATATCTTACTTATCTTTTAGTACATTCATTTAATTATTGTAAAATAATGTTGATGTTCTCCATAGCATGTCATTATTCCCTGCCCCGTCAAATCAAGCATCACCATTTCACATGTGAGGACACATGCTCAAATTTAGGTTGGGGAGGGAGTATGAATACCATGTCCACGTGTCAGTCCATGTGCTTTATGCCAGCATGTCAGCAAAGTTTAAATTGAGTTGATTTGAATTCTGAGTGATATGACGGCTCACAAGTGTGAGGTGATAGTCTTCATTGATTACTCCTTACTTCCTGTACCAATCATAATCTTGAGTTCTCAAATAAGGAAAATTCAAATGCCATTAGTGATTGAAAATTTAGCAGTATTGCAGGAAGCCGAAGTTTAGTTTTCAGATAAAGATTGTAAGAAGAAAAACTTTGCAAAGTGATTGTTTTCAGACAGCTAAACAATGGGAGGTGGATTAATTCGAAATGAACCCACAGTTCATGAGGTATTACTGCAAGATGCACCCAGCCAAGCCGAGTTTAGAAATTGTGGGTGGTTAGATTATTTCTTGAAGATGAATGGTTTTAATGAAGATGTTGCATTGGAATTTGCCTAGACATTGTTTGAAAGTAAGGCCATGGTAAAAGGTTTAGAGGCATTGGCTACTAAAGAAAGGATTGTAGAAGTTACAAGGTTGCTTGCTGACGGTGAGAATTATCCTGTTACCGAAGATGCCAGGTCAGCTAGGGCCAAATTTACAGAACCTGGTGACCCTCCAATAATTGTAGACAAACAAGGAGCCAAGAGAACCTCTCTATCTGAGCCATGGAAGCAAGTAGCTATTCATGTTGTGAGGTACATTACTTGTGAAGGTCATCAGTTGAATCTTCATTATGTGCATTTCAAACTGTTGAATCATATGAGGCATGGGAGAAGAATGAATGTGCCAAACATGCTATACCACCTTCTCTCAATCATGGCGGCTGAGACCTAAAAAGGTAGCACTAATTCTGTTTCCCACCATTGTTTGATCAAATTGTTAGTTGAAAAGTCTCTACATGATGTGTCTGATATGACTTGGGAAGAATTCTTAAATATTGATCAAATTAGACCAAAGCATTTGTGACCTACAGTTGTGCCTCAACCTTGTAGGACTAGGAGGAGAGTGAGTTATGTTGAAGCTACTCCTGGAACCTCAACTTCTGGTATAAACCCTCCTGCAATTGAACAAACTATAGAGATTAGTTCTTCGGAGGCATAGCATTCAGGCAAAAAGAGTTCTTTAGATTTTGATGACAATGTTCATATAAGAAATCTAATTTGAACTAGGGCACAAAAGAAAAAGGTAGAAATAAGAAAGGATAAAGCTAAAAAGAAAACTGTAGGAAAGGTAGTGCCAAGCTCTAAGAAACGAAACGCTGACACTGTTCTTCCTACAACCAAAGAAAAACATGAGAGCCCTCCTAGGAAATCAAGAACTACTGAGATAGCCTTTGGTGTGCCTCCACAGAGAAGCCCTAGGGCTGAAGAAACGTCACCAGAAGATATAGAGGCTCTAATGGGGCATGAGAACATTAAAGAAAAGGACATATTAAGGAAGCAACAAATGTAACATTGGCAGACCTTGTTGCTACCGCTGAACAAATTGAGAGTCAGGGACATGAAGACTACCAGGAGTTCCTGCAGCAAGAGGCCCTGTAGCCTGAATTGGCTGAACATTCAGGAACCATGCAGTTAGTGCTATATGAAGGGTAACCATCAATACCAAGAAAACTTTTGGTAGGAATACATAGGCCCTCTAATTTTTCAATGCATATGGTAGCTATGAATTTATGGAATGAGATGCAAAGGAGAGAAGAAGAATGGAAAAAGGAGAAGCGCAGGCTGAAGAAAAAATTCAAAAGAAAGATGAAGAACTTGAAGATAAGAATGTAGAAATTGAGACTTTAAAGGAGAAAGTGGATAATATGGCAGCCTTAGTGCCTCATGTATTAGAGTGTAGGACTCCTCCAAGGGTCTATGCTCTATATTTAAAGAAGTATCTTTCTTTTAAAATAGCAAGGATGATTTCAGGTTTGAATCCTTCCATTGAGTCTACTCTTGAATTTTTCAATGCTTATCGAATTGCTCCTCCTGAAATGAAGAATTTGTTGTGTGAATTCTATTTACATAATTATGTTGTGTCCCAAGATCATGAGTGGAATCCCTTGTTGTATGTTGGGGATGTTCAATTAAGGACATTTATGTCCTGGATACAAAATGAGATTAGTTCGGGAAAATAGTTCATGGCTTATAGACAAATAGAATTCAACACTCCCCTATCCATTAGAGCTTATTCTAGAAACCTAGGGAGCATTTTCAATAATTGGCACAGAATGATTTATAGACTAAGCTATGGCAGTAGAATCCTGGCTGAGAGAGAAGCAGTTTACAGAGAATATGAGAAGGTAGCAAACACTATAGGGGAATCTGTAAAGGGACATTTGGCATAAAGGTGGAACAGTTTGTTTGATGAACTAAAACAAGTAGAACCTCACTCTCTACAGAACTATGTTGCAGCATGTAAAAGACCGGATAGATATATATAGATTGGGAGGACAAAGGGCCAATTATGGCTTCCCTTAATTTTTCAACCACCTATCCTATTGTGGCTTGTGCCAAATTTTAGGTTTTACCAGTATGATATTGTTGAAGAGAGGCAAAGATGGAACATATTGGATAGATAGCAAGGGTTCTATTGGGATCCTAACTCACGCACTACAAAAATTGATATAGGACAACTGGCAGTTGCTAATTTCAGGGCATTGACCAAACAGAAGAACAATCCTTCCTCTGCTGGAGGACCAGCAAAGTCTTAGGTTAGGGAGAGTGATGAGTCTAGTTTATGACTCAATTTTGTTAGAATTTATTATCCAATTGTTGTAGTTATCTTGGACTTTGGTACCTAGATCTTGATCTTTTCATGACATTTCCTCAAAACCATAAGATATTGGGCATAGGTTATTTCCTCTAATCTTTAATGACACTGACATGCTATATGAACTATCTATGTTAATTTTACATGTGGTTAATGAGTGTTACTCTAAGATAGTTATAGATATGTAATTGCGTACTAATATTGTTATGCAGATATAATTAGCAGCCTATAAAGTTGAGGAAGATTCTGTCAGTTGATTACTCACCATCAAAGTCAAACAAGGTGGTCATTCAAATTTCAAATGGAGGGAAGATAACCACCTTGTAACTGGTCTTAATTACTTGTTGAGAAAATATAGGAGTTAATGTTGTGCTAGATCTGCATTGAAGCGACCATGCTTGACCAGATTCCACGCATGCATAACCTCCTCTCCACTTTCTTTGCTTTGCCTAAAGTGGCATCCTCCTATTTTGTTGGAGTTGACTGCCTTGCTAGGTAGTTGGTTTGTAGTTTTCTTTCTATAAATAAGACTCAGATGCTCCTTCTGAGGGGTTGATTAATCTAAGGTAGTACTCGCACTATTAAGTCTTTCAGCAATACAGTTATGTTGCTCATTTGTACTCATGTTTTGCAATGAATAAAATGAAGTTATAAGTTCACATCTTTGGGTTTACATTTGTCTTAATGGATACTCATCCAAGGGGGCCCACTTGGTGAGCATTCCATCCTTTAGTTTAGTTGTCATTTTTTGTTAAGAAGTTAGTTAGAATTTGGCATCAAATGTTCTTACAACCACTAGAATTGCATTCTGTGTCTGTTCCTATAGCCAAAGTAGATAGAGTAGTTTCCTGTTTGTTTGCCCAGATTTTCATTTTCTGTCATGCACTTCAGCTCAGTATAGTTGTTGGTTGATGTTTAGCATTTATGTTATTTTTTCTAAGCAATTTACTTTCAGCATTATGTCTTTCTTAGCTGTAGAATGAATGTGGCTACTTTGGAGTTCCTAGTGCACATACTGTGCTAACCCATTTCAAGTTCACGTCCCTGGGTTGACAAGTTAAATGCATCTTCATAGTGATTAAAACAACTATTCAAGTTAGATGTCTAATCTCTGAGTCACAACTTTATGGGCTTAGTTGTTAAATCATTGTACAAGACCAATAGTAGGTATGAAAAATGATATCAAAATGTTTGTTGCGAAATGTGATACTTTGTAGCACCACAGAGTAGAAATTGTTGAGACTCTAGGCACTATACAACCATTGTTAATTCTAACTTAAGTATAGACAAACCTTTCCATGGATTTTTTGAAGGGTTGCCTAAGTCAAGTGACAAATTAGTCATATTTGTGGTGGTTTATTATCTCTAAATATGCCCACTTTTTATTAGTTGAACCTTATAAAGCCTTTATTGTTGTCTAGGTTTTCCTTGACCATATATTGCACCTCCATGGTATTCCCAAGTGCTTCAATTAACTACGATTGAGACTCCACCTTCACTAGTAACTTTTGAAAAGAACTATTCAAGATGTAAGGAACATAATTGAAAATGAATTTGGCATATCACCCACAAAATGATGGTCAAGATAGTAAATAAAATCTTGATGATGTACTTACATTACTTTTCTTCAGAACAACAGAACCAATGAACTAAATGGATACCCCTTGAAAAATAGTGGTATAAAACCTCCTATCATTAATCTACCAAGATAACATGTCATATGAAGTTATGTATGGACAACCTCCACCATTCCTCACGTCCTACTTATTAGGTAGTTCCAAGATATAGGTTAGTGATTCCATTCTCATCAATCAAGAGTTTATCCTCTACACTCTTAATGACAACTTGGAATTGGCATAAAAACAAATGAGCAACTAAATCAACACCATTCAAAGTGTACATTAATTGAATGTGACTTGGTCATCTACATCTTGAACCATATAAATAAACATCCCTAAATATACTAGGCAAATAGAAGTTAGCACCAAAATTCTATGGACCTTTTAAAATACTACAATAAGTTGGTAAAGTTGCACTCAAGTTGGATCTCCCTCCTAAAATATATCATGTTTTTAGTTTCTCCTATTTGAAATGTCCTCATGTCCTAACCTTTTGTTATTATGGTGTTATAACCATTACATTCAAACCTTTTGAAAGAAAAATTTGGAACCCCCTAAGTGTGAATGACCTAGGAGATACTAATTCCTTTATTTGTATTAACTATTAAGATAAATAAAATAATAAGCCTACAATAAAAAGTAAGTTATCGATTAGATCTATAAACAAGTAATACAATGAGATAGGAAATTAGGAAATGTAAATAGAAATGATTAGAGGAATAAAACAAGGAAAATTAAAATGTACAATTGTTGTTTGTGGAATATGAGATTGGATATAGACTTAGCACGCCTAGTAGGTAATTTGATGTGAATCTAGGCTTCACCAAGTCACATTTTCTAGAACCGGGGTGCTATAATGAAAGGGGGAATTGTTGCCCTAAAATAATTTATTGTAGTAAAAAATGGGAAGTACCAACTTCTTTTTCCATAGATCTATGATTTTTAGGGTGTTGTATTGTCATCTATTTGTTTTGTTTTTACTTGTAGTATAATAGTGCCAACCCAAAATTAGAAAAAAATTGAATCTAAATCATAGAGGACATGAGGAAATAATAGTGCTATTTAAGAGATTTCCTTAGTAAATTTACTATTTGGCATTTCCAACTCAATAATGGCATTGGTGTAGGAAACAAGTGTGTGTAGAACTAGGTGCCTTAGTGCAAGTGGTGTGTGCAATAGTGGTGATTATACAAACAAACTCCATGGGGTAGATCTACCACAAGTCATGTGTAATTGTGATGGATTTAAAAAGAAGGTGAGAATTTGATTATAATAGTATGTGTAAGCTCGAATACAAAGCTTTAGATCTAGAGGTGATGACACTAGAGGGTTTATTAGATTTGGGGTGGCTATGGGAGAGGAAATAGGTTTGTAATGGCTTCACAAATGGGGAAACAAGAGAAATAGATATGGAGAATGGAAAGGGCAAGGTATTTTTAACCAAAGGTATTCCCTATAATTAATTCTCAAGGGAGGCTTATCAATCTCTAATCTTCAATTCTTACCTTGTTTTCCTTGCTCTATAGCAACTTACTTACAATTCCAATGTGTTGGATTATTGGAGTGCATACTAAGTTTCCTATTTTCAGATTGATATAACATAATGAGTGATTAGAGGGAAGAATGGGTTTAAATACTTGAATCCTTACTAGATTTTCTGGTGAGTGGCCAACAAAATGTAGTAATGATTAGGGAATAATTTTAGCTAATTTGGAGACAAGGTCACGAATGTCATGGGTGGAGTGTTCTAGTGAACTAGTTTGTCAAAATTCCCCATATGCTCTAGATAAATCCTTGTTATCTTTATTTCAATGACTACTCAAATAGTCATATTTATGGGGGGACAAGAAAAGTGGGTCAGGTCCTTCAAATAAAATGGATTTCTTCCATTTACTAGAGCATGATTTAAGGTAAACACATGAGGAAAATTCCTTAGAGACATACATTAATACATACATTCTAACATGCTCATTTGGCTTACTAAAAACATCAATGTCATGGGATTGGAAAACCCCAAGAGTATTACCCATGATTTATAAAACTTCTAGATCCCTATATTCTTTTGGAAGGTGTTTCAAATGAATCCAAAAGGAGTAAACTTTATGCATGTAGTGAAGGGATGAAAGGTGGGTTGCTAGGGCTAAGAGTATAATCTTTATCCATTTAGGAACCAACATCAATTTTTTAAAACCCTATCTGTATCCTCTTTTTTCAAAAACTAAACAATGAAAAAATCTTTTTTCTAAAAGTGAGATCTCCTGGATTGATGTCTAGTTGTTTAACACCCATTTAGTTAATACTAATTTAGAAGGGGAGGTATTCTAGAACTTACCAATTAAATTTGTAGCCATAAGATTTGAGATGCCAGAACTGGTGATGGTATCTAGAATTTCTACTTGCATATCAGAAAATGGAGTGTTCCTTTGATTGGCACCCCAAAATTTCTTCAAATTTGGCACTATTTATAATGAGTTGAATTGAATTTTCCTTCATAGTGAATGTGAAAACTAGACTATTTTAGAATAAAAACCCTCATTGGAATTCTTCCTTGACCATTTTCCTTCAACATCTTTTAGTTTTTCCTTCCATATTCATTGATTTGGTCCATTAAAGTTCCTAGGGTTTCATCTCGCATAGGGTCATGATCTAGAATGATTTCTATGAGAATAGGTGGATCCCTTCTATTGCTAGTTGTGGGCCTCACTTGGATGAAAAAATGACACCTTTTGGTTTTGAAAAGAGGGTTTTTGTTTGCAAAGTGTGTAGATCTCTATGGTCATTTTCCACAATATCTACCCATGACCATTTTTTCTACTCTTCATCTCTCCTTACTATTTGAGAGGATTTAACTTTTTTTTGTGACAATACTGTTGTCACTTAGATTTTCACCCTCTGTTGAAGCCTGCTGCTGCAACAATCCAGTGAAACATTGGACTGATCTCAAGGTGTGGGACCTTGTGGATGAGATTAGACCTCCAAAGAAGGCTGGTTCCTCTTTCTAAGCTTAAGACCCTCAGAGAATAAATTGAAACTAATCCTATTCTAACTATCACTAGGAAAAGGGGAAGGAGAAAACTAAAAATAAAATTGTGATGCAACATATTTAGTTCATTTGATTGGACCTGACATAACACAATGATTATTTCAAAGGTTGAATAAACTCACACAGACCTATAAATCTTCAATAGAGGTTAGAGAAGAAAATTGAATTCTACAAGAGGGATCATTTTATCGACAATATAAGCATACAATCCTCAAATAAACACAATGTAAGGCCTTATAGAGAGGAAAAATTTAGTTGCTTGTATTAATCATGAAGGCTAAACATCTATTACAAAGAAATAATGATCCAAAATAGGGGAAAAGATAGCACAAAATGACAACTTTCCACTCATCAAGTTGAACTGGAAGTGAAGACATGAGAGGTCCAAAATAGAACATAGTCCATTAGATTCACTCAGTTCTTGGAAAATGACACAAGGCCCAAGCCTACTAACAAATCCTTTTTCCTAGATAATGACACAATGACCAACCAACTCTATTACATCTTTCCTATATGCATATATAACTTTTACAAATCATTGTTACAGCCATGGACGTGGGAAAGATCAGTCAACACATTTTGTTAGTCTCCCATGCCTACAACACTTCACACCCCTATGGGCAGTGTTAGGAAATCTCTACATAAGAGTGCTTACCCATATTTTCGGTACCAATATTTAATGTGGAGGGAGCCATAGTTGAATGTTTCACTAGAAAATCTATCTACCTCAGGTACTTGCAACATTAAATACATACACTGTTCTATCTACTTGAATACCTACTCCAATCTACAATAATGGCATTTCTAGGTGTTGAATAGGTGCCTTCATATAGTGAACACATGAAAAAACACATTTTCCCACTTTACATCACTTAAAAATTGATTTTACATTTTTTGGTACTTGAAAAGCCATTGGGAACCCTTTTAGTGAACTTGGAAATTCATGAACTCTAAAATTTCTTTACCTTTCTCCTTTACTTAGATCCTCCTTTTCAGTAGTTTGATGTTTCAACAAACCAATGAACCACCAAACCATTTGGCTTTTTTCTTTGATTTTGCACCTATCGTTTCATTCAGAAAAATGGAGGAATGTTGAACCTTTTTCATTGTCTTGACGCGTTCATGAACTTGTGAACTTGTCAAAACCTATGCTTTCTCTTCTTTTCTCTTTGCCTCCTCTTTTCTTTGACTTATATTTTCCTTTTTAGAAAAAAGTTGAAACCACAAACTAATTTTGACGTTTCGGCAAGTTCACAAACCTGTAAACTTGCCAAAAGCCAACTCATTTTTCTTTTCTTTGCTTTTTATTTTGGCAACTCAACCAAAACTTGAACTTTGAAACCCCTTTTAGCATTTCAGTGAGTTCCCAAACTTGCGAACTCACCAAAAGCCCTTTGCCTTTTTCATTTTTCAACTTCTTTTCACCTATTTAGAAACTCAGTGAAAAATATAACCAAAGAACCCCACCCCTTTTTGCTTTCAGCAAAATGGCAAACTAGCAAACCAATTCGTCAATTCATCATTTCAATGAAAAGCCAAATATTTACATCTTTATGTCTTCTTTGTCGGTGATTTCCCACCAAAATGGAACCTGTCGATAGTGTTATTTAGCCTCTTTTCCCCTTGTATTACCTTGTCCCATACCTTAGTCAATTATTTGATTCTTCATCATTGGAGATTTCCCTAAGAATAGGAACTAGTTCCATCTTGTCAGGGAGTTCACAATGACCAAGAACTTGTCAACAAAAGGAACATTTGGAAGCCGTTGGTGAATTCAAAGGGAAGGGAACCCGTCAAGGATTTCTTTTGTTCCTGGAATGTAAGGGAAATCTCTAACAGAGTTCTTGAAAGGCCTAAAACTCCGATGGGCCAGAACTTCGCCAAATTTTAACTTTTTTCAAAAATTTCAAAGGCAAAACTATATAATGAGATTGCAAGGGACACATATAGGGGAATATTGATGGATTTTAGTGGGTTTTTTGTAGGTTTTTGAAAGATGGGCTATTCGAGTCCAAGGGGTAAAATAGGTCAACATTTTGGCGACACTACAAGGGTGTTTGCCCACTAAACACAAGAAACCAACGACCTTAACAATCCATTGGGCATGCAATCAAAGGGAAACTGCATCAATTATCTAAAAGGGAGATTTTCTAAACCAAACTGTAGACACCCAAAAATGTCCACTTGTCGTAACACTACATCAGTTATGCATCTTGTAACATTTTTGCCTTAGATACCCTTGTCGCCATCATAACCCATATCTTCATCACCTAATCTAGCATTTTCCTCCATTAAATTAAATAAATATGACATTTATTTAATTTAATCCCATCCCTTTTACTATTATTAAATAAATAAATTTTATTTATTTATTTACCCCACTTTCCTCTTAAATTAAATAAAAAATATATTATATTTTATTTTATTTATCACTTTTAATCCTCACATGCATCATAAATTAAATAATTTAATTATTTAATTATGATTTTTCCCACCTTCCATTTCTATCTTAACTAATCTCTCTAATCACTCTTCCACCTTCCATATCTATCTCTTGAGATGACTCAACCACTTACCAATTCCATCTCTCATCACTCATCCACCTTCCATTTTCTTCTCTCAAGTTGCATAGCAATTTTCTAATTCAGCCATCACTCACAAAATGGGAAATTTTATCCCTCCTTTCTCTCATATTTGTCTATTTAAACCCCTCATTTTCATGCCATTCTCATGGATGAATCTCTCAAGCACCCTCACTCTGCCAAAATTCTGCCTCATCCATCACCTACCTATCTTCTTCCATCAATCTATCTACCCTCATCCATCAAATCTCTATCATTGTTGTGCTGCAAAAAATGAGCGATCAACAATCCATAATTGAACCAAGGAATCGAAGCATCTAGGTGATCTCGTTTATGTTGCATGTTGTTTTAACCACTTGGGTTGGATTTCTTGAAGGTATCTAGGTTTTTAATCTTGATTTGCATGGTGTGATCTAACAATGGATTTTTCCTTGGTATACATTCTGGCATGCTCAGTGGGACCCATTTCATCTGATCTTTTTTGTAGATTTGTATAAAGATTCGTGTTGTTTCTAACCTCATTGTCGAGTTTTGCAGAACATCTATCACAAATGATCTCTAGGGTAAAAATTGATCTTGCCATCGCATCTGAAACATTGTTTCCATAAAAATTGACTATAAATTTGCATATACTTGGTCATTGCAAAATTTTTTGTAAAAATTTGAATTTTTTTTGTTTCTGTAGCTGTACTATACGGATCCATATAGATCCGTACACAACAGGCCTGCCATTTGATCTCTAGGAGTGTTTGATTTTGCAGGATAGCAATATCAGGTGATTTGCATGCTTTTACCAAGGTTTTTCTTGGCAGATTTACAGTGTGAAATCCAGTCGACCCTATGCAAAAATCCTCCTGCCGACCATAACTCAGAAATCTTAGGATTCTCGGTCGCCGACACACACAGTTTTGGTCTTAGGTTTTAGGTGCCAATGAACTATGGGTCAAAGACACTCCTAACCCCTACCTTTTTCAAACTCTTAAAAATCACCAGATGGCATTTAATAACAACTGACACTTAGTAAACCAATGGTCGGTGTTCCAAAATCCACCTAGTTGACACCAAATAGCACTCCTTTAAACCACCACGTAAGCCTCCTTCGACCACCGCTTCCACCACTTATCAACGCTCTGTCGCTAATTTCTATTTGGGTCACCTTCACACAAACCCCACTGAGTCGGCTTTTAAAGTTTTAGTTGACATCGCTTTAAGTCCCATCGCAGTCAGAAGTATCACGTCACAGGCGAGTCAAGGGTGGTCGATGCAAAAATTTAGAGGATCAACATTCAAAACCAAATAGTCGGCACTCAAAATCAAACAATTGGAAATGAAAATCAAAACGTCAGCTTTGGAAGCTATTAAATCAGCATTGTAAACCATATAGTCAATGTTTCTTTTTTTAAAAACCTTAATATATGCCCTTTTAGACATTGACCTATCATTTTGGGGTTTATATTATAAGTTTGCATTATGGTATCAACTTTGGGTTTTGGGGTTTTAAAATCTTAAGTTTTAAAAGAGAAAGGGTGAAATTTTATTCAAACTACCTTACACAAATAGCTCATGTGCTAAAATTGTTTTTGCAAAACCGTCAAAGTCAAAAGTCAAACTAGGTCAAACCTGATTTTCATATGCTTGCCGAGTGGGGGAGATTTTTCCTTTCATCATAACAGGGGCATATGGTATTGAATTTTTGCAAACGAACACTCATCAGAAAGGTAAGAAGACAAGATTCGCAGTTTTGAAGTTTTCATGAGGTAATTTCATCATTTTGGCAAGTAATTTCATTGTCAAAGTTCAGCCTTCTTCTGAACTTCAAATGCACATAACTTGAGAAAAACACATCAAAATTTCACGATTTTTTTTTAAATTGTGTGGAATTGTTTAAATTTTTTGTTTATGCACTCTAATTTTCTATATCAGATCATTTATTCCATATTTTTAATAGATTGCTTTTTCTTGGAAACTAATGATCTATATATGCAACTTGTCCTAATCGTTTGTCAAAGAAAGGCGGATTTAAACTACTCACATGTTTCTTGTAGGTTTAAGCAGTCCAAGACAAACAATCTTTTATCACTAAAGTAGGCACACTTCAGTTTGGTGCTTAAAATTAACACTATCTACTTTGTGTCTGCTATTCTTTTCTTTGCTTGCTTGTCTAGTCTGATTGTAACCCAATTTGGCAATGAAAGTATCCTCTCCCCCTGTCTAACCAACGAATCTAGGGTGCACGAGAAATCATTGTCAACTCTAGAGGGCCTACCTTCCCATTGTGAGAAGGGATACGACCCAAGCGAAAATAGGTCAAAGCTAGACCATTCCAATTTGCTATATAAATAATGTGTTTGTGACAAAAGTCACAAACGACAGGTGTTGTTCCACTATACTGACAACCAACCTCCCCCAAAACCCCATAGAGCATAACCTCTTTGGGTTGGGAGACTCCATAACGGAGAGTAGTGCTACCGTACGTATAGCCACCCAAATAGAAACTTGAACTAAAAACCATGTCTTAGTGGCCAAAAACCCATATTTGTTGGTGCAGAAGGTGGGACCTTCGAAGCTGCCCTGACTCATGTGGTTCTTAGTAGAGGTAGTAGGGACAATCCTAAGGTTCAGTGGGGGATGAGCCTTGGGAAACCTAGATCTTGGTATGCGTGAGAAGTGAGTGTCATGGAGGGAAGCCAGTGCTACCAAGATCTTGGAGCTACCCACTTTGAATAAGCATAGCTAGGGGATCCAACAAATATAGCCTTTGCCTAGTCTTAGAATGTAATGATTGAGCATGGCTTGTGTATGAGTGTCTTCCATTTTGTTTGCTTGCCATAAAATTGCCAAAAAATGTTGTCAAAACCAAAATTCTTGTCACAAAACAATCTCATACAATCTCATCCTAAGACACATCTTCTAATCCTAATCATCCTATTCAGTCATCATCCTAATCACTTAATCCTAGTCATTACCCAATCAACTTCATCCAATTCTTATCCAAATCACATCTTATTCATCCCACATCCTCATACCATAATCTACCACTTCTAGACATGGACATGACATTCCCAAACAAGACCTATGAGAATGATCCTTATGGCACCTTAAGAATGCTTGATACCCTCGAGTGGCTATATAGAAAGGAACCAATCCCTACGCCACCACAACACCAACAATTCCCACAACATCAAGCCATAAGCCAATACCAACAATCCCAAATCCAATCATCACATTAACCTTATCCATCCACCTATCATGTTACTCCCGCACCAACATATCCCATTTCTTCTAATATCAACCCTTGTCCACATCACTCCACCCCTCAACAACCATTATCCTATGTGATCCCTCCACCACAACACTATCACAACTTCCAAAACATTCAACCTACACATCCTACCATGTCATCTCTTCATCAAACCCATTCACAAGCCTATCAGTGGCCCCCACAACATGAACATGCAAATCCAAGTGGCTCTTTCTACATAAATCAAGTGAACCCAAGTCCACTCTTGCCACAAGACCTAATAGACTTAAGTCCACCTATGCAACAAGGCTTAATAACTTTTGACTCAAGTCTAAGTGATCCTTTGTACATAAACCAAGTATCCTTAAGTATGTTTATGCTACAAGACTTAATAGCCTTTGACAAGGGAGACACCAACCTAGAGCAAGCATCCTATGAGCATCCTCCATCATTGTTCGAGCACATGCCAACACATGAGTCAACTAGTCCTCTTCCAACACCTTCACGTCAACCTTCTAATCCATCAAGCCCTCCACTAAAGGATCCCTTAGAGACGACCCTACAACAACTGGTCCAAGAAAATTTGATTGAGCTTCCACCAATAACATCCTTCAAAGAAATCTAGTTTAAACCCCATTGGTATAAAGATGATGAATATTGTGCATACCATAGGTTTAAGGGCCATCTCATATCCACTTGTAAACAATTCAAAAGATTGATCAAGAATCTAAAAGATTGTGGTAGGATTGGGTTAGATAAAACCAATCTATCTAATCCCCTTATCCTTCCATCTAGCCCAAGTCCTAGCCCATCTAATCCCATTATCCATCTCATAAGTCCTAATCTTAATCCTTCAACTTCCACCATCATTGTCCATCTACTATATTGTCCATTCAACCATACACTTGCAGAGGATGTGATCCATTGGCTATTAGCAAGGAATAAATCATTTCTATGTCATCAAAGTCCCATTCACGAACCTATCATAGCTTCTCCCAATACCTTGCTTATTCCTCCACCTCCACCATGTGGTCCACAAACCATTAAGCTTATTAAACAGACTTCTCCCTTGAGTCCACATAAAGACCTATCATACCCTCATGTTGTTGACTAAAAGCCTATCCAAGAGTCATCCCCTTCCATTCAAGCAACCCAAGAGGTATATCAAGAACATGATCCTAAGTATGTGGAAACATTAGTCCCTAATCTGAGTCAGGATCAAATCCCATACATTCCATCTATGCTACCCATCCATAAAATTACCTCTTCCATGATCAAGATGATATTACCTATGAGGAAGCTATCCATGAGCACCTTGATCTCATCCATGATCCCATACCCATCCATGAGCAAGATATCCAAATTGCTCCTATCCATCCTCCATCTAACTCTAATGAGACAACGTCTACTTCTCATAATGAGACATGTGCCTCCCAAGAAGACATAAGCATAGAAGATCAAACATATACCTTGGATCCTAATGAGCATAATAAAGATCCTAATGATCCTCCTTCCACATCTACCATTGACCCTATTGCAAGTCCTCCATCATATCCTATTAGTCTATCCACCTTTATCCATGAGTGTTCCTCCTTAGAACACTAGCAACCATTATCCATTATTTCACCTTCTCCATCCAATAAGGAGCTCATGTCTAGTGTTCCACCTACATCTAGTCCCATTGCCAATCGCATACTCCAAAACATGAACTATCAAGGTAAGGGTTTAGGCCATCTTGAACAAGGTATTTTGGAGCCCATCCATGTCAAAGTCCCTCCTCCGTGCTCATTTGACCTTGGATACACACCCCAAGGACAACAATCTAACGATGTTGGTACTTCCTCCACATATCCTAGGTCCACTACTTTCCATCACAAATCCCATCACATACCCAAATCATATGTCGCCATCCCGCCTCCATCCTCTTACAAATGTCAAAAGCATGTGACCATACACCTTCCACCATCAACTTTGCCTCTGTTACTTCCAACTCCTAATATCCCTCCATTGAATCTACCTCCGCTACTTCCAACACCTTATCCATCCATCCATAAGCCCTCTAAAAATCCCAATCATGACCAACAAACACACATATTGTCTAAGCATGAAGCTTTCTCTCCTTCCATCCATCCCATGGGATTCAAAAGAAAAAAATTGGATGTCTCTACATATAAAGCCAAAAATCCTACAAATCCTCATGTCGTAGGACACAAAAGCAAAGAATCAAAGAAAAATCCATCTCAAAAGCTACCTACACTGACACACCTCAAAGCAAAAATGAAAAAGGTGTGGGTCCCTAAGCAACAAGAAATTACCTCAAAAGCTGCACAAAAGCCACATATATCCCAACCCATACCTCCACAAGCAAAGTCAAAAACTAAAATGGTATGGGTTCCTAAGCAACAAGCCATCAAGTCTGATAAGGCATCCACCTCTCAAAAATCCCAATCCTCCACTTCCATCCAAAAATCCCATTCCATCCAAAAGCTGCAAATTCCTCCATCCCACATGAAAAGTAAAAATCATAAAAACATTAAGTCCATGTGGGTCCCTAAATGCTTACGTCATCCATCTCCTAAACAAACATCTCCATTGCTTCCTACCCCATCATCCCATCAAAAGATTCAATGTTTATCACGATGTGTGCAACCGTTGGTCATGATTCCTTTCCATCCCACAACATTTCCACATACCTCCATCTCCCCACCTTTCATCCATTATCCTACATATCTTTCCCATCCCATCCCTATGGCCCATACTTTTACATAAGCTTTTCATCCATCATAATCCACTATTCCTCCATCCATAAGTCATCCATAATCCATATCATAATCCACTATCACACCTACTATAATCCACCATGTGCCTTCCCTATCTCTCTTTCATGCAATCCCTTATGAACATCTAATGAGCATACTTTGACATGGTCCATGCGACGACATCCCTCTCTAGTGGGACCATCGCTTTCGTGGAACTAGACACTTGAGTTCCTCCCATCCATTTCGACTTGTCCTATCCTATCAAAAAAGTCAAAAATACAAAAAAAAAAGTGAAAAAAATTGAAAAAAAGTAAAGAGAAATCCCTTTGTCCAATGATGAAAACCTAGCAAATAGGTGCCCTGGATAAGTACCATGATGAAAACCTAGCAAACAGGCCTCATGTGTAAGTTGATATTCTATGTCATCTACACTTGGGGGTACCTTGTCTCATCCTACCTATCATTTTCCATCCTATCATATCCTACCATACCATTTCCTACCATCCTTATCTATTACATTTGTACACATACTTATCCTATCGAGTCCATCCATTCACCCTTCCTCTTTTGATCTTGATAAATATTGGGGGCAAAATGTTAAAACGTGCTTTGGTTATCTCTTGATGTACCTTATCCCTTCCAATCCATCCTATCATCCTACCATTATCCCATTCTCATAAGCCTAATCCTAACATGAGTCTTATCGTCTTGAGCCTTGTCATGAAAAATCCTAAGCATTCTATCTAGAATGGGGCATGTTATTTCCTATGCGACATAGTCTTTGAGATCACATCCTAGCTCTCTTATGCATACATCCAATGTCACCTATCCTCTTATCCAATCATTTATCATGAGTCTTCCTTTCCATCCCTTACTACCCATCCTTTTATCCATTCATCCTAATCCATCCTATATCCTTCCTTGCACTTGGACTTGGTTTCCTCTCTCGTCATTGGTATCTAGCACAAAGGCTACCAAAGTTGTAAATCCATTGACGTTCAAAACATAAAAAATCCAAAAAATTGTAAAACGTCTTGAAAAAAATCCAAAAAATTATAAAAAGCCCTGAAAAATCCAAAAAAATCATAAAATGCCCTAAAAAAATGCCAAAAAAATTATAAAAAAGTCCTAAAAAAATACCAAAAAAATTAAATATTCCCAAAAATACAAAAAAATCATAAAATCCAATAAAAATCAAAACAATCATACCAAATCAATTCTTCCAATCATTCAATCAACAATCAATCATCAAAATCACATCAATAGCATATGTCAAATCAAATCAAATCAAGTCAATCAATCAATCCATCACATCAAATCTAATCAAATTGTCAAAATCAAATCAAATCTATCAAGCCAATCTAGCAAAATCAATCAATCAAATCATTAATCCACTCAATCACATCTTTCCAATCAAATTAGCAATCAAAATCAATCAATCAAATCATTAATCCAATCATTAGTCCAATCATCGACATCACATCATCAAAACAAAATCATCAAATCAAGCCAATCTCTCAATCAATCAAAGTCACACCAATCTATCATCATCACCATCAATAAAACACCATCAGAACTACATATCATCTCTATCATTAAATGCCTTGATCCTGTGGATACAGGTATGTAGGCAATCTGGAGTACGAAGGAAGTGCCCAGATTCAGGCACAGATGATATTCCTCTTTCTTCTCTCATCATCTTCTTCTATCAATTCTTCTTCAATTCATCAATCTTTCAAAACAATTCTTCCAATCAATCTTCATCAATCAATTCTTCAATCATTTCTTCTTCTTCCAATCATCAAATCCAATCATAAACATCACATCATCGAAATCAAATCAATCAATCAAAATCACATCGAAACAAATCCAAACAAAGCAGATCCAATCAAATCATCAAATCAAGCCAATCTCTTAAATAATCAAAATCACATCAACATCATTTATCAATCAATCAATCTAATCAATCAACAAAAATCAAATCAATCATCAATCCACCTTTCATCATCTCATTAATAAAACAAATCAAAACTACATCTCATCTCTATCATAACGTGCCTTGATCCTGTCGATATGGGTATGTAGACAGTCTGGAGTACAGAGTAAGTGCCCAGATTCAGGCACAAACAATATTCCTCTTTCTCCTCTCACCATCTTCTTCTATCTTCTATCTTTATCACTTCATCAATCTTTCAAAACAATTCTTCCAATTAATCTTCTTCAATCAATCCAAATCATCCAAGCAATAAAATCAAGTGCAAGTCATCTTTCAATCCATACCAATCAAGTTAATCAAGTTTGTCAAATTATCCAATCGCAATCAATGGTCTTGATCCTAGCCTTGTCGTAAACCAAATCATTAATCAGTCAATCAATCATCAATCATCCTTGTGTTGATCTAGGGATATAACATTCCCCGCCATGACAACACTATCCTCATCTATCATCAATCAATCAATTAGCAATTAATCAATGGTTTACAGCTTGATAGGGGAAATACCTTGTTTGTTTTTATATCATTTGTGCATTCTTGCTTGTTTTCTTGTGTGTTATCATTTTTATATTACATTTGCATCTGTATCAACCTGGCTAATATTCGTATCTTGTATCTCGACAAGGTTGTATTATGCTGGGGCATGAGATACATCGTCACCTTGGTCCTTATACCCTGGTGCATAACGTCTTGTGCTATAGCAAACATATGATTTCTCACTTTCATTGCCGCAGAATGCATCCTTCCTTTTCTTCTATCCATTTCCTAATCTTTTTTGACCAATCCATTTCCTATCGAGAGCCTACCCATTTTCTTCCAACCCACCTATCCTCTTGAGGGGGCATCATCATCCTATCATTCCATCATCATTCTATATTTCCATCATCCTATCTTTTTCCTCTATCCATACCTTAGCTTCTTTAAAATGATGTTGCTCGACACAAATTTCATCATCTCGAACATCATCTCAAAGAGGGGCAAAATGTAGACACCCAAAAATGTCCACTTGTCGCAACGCTACATCAGTTACGCATCTTGTAACATTTTTGCCTTAGATACCCTTGTCGCCATCATAACCCATGTCTTCATCACCTAATCTAGCATTTTCCTCCATTAAATTAAATAAATATGACATTTATTTAATTTAATCCCATCCCTTTTACTATTATTAAATAAATAAATTTTATTTATTTATTTACCCCACTTTCCTCTTAAATTAAATAAAAAATATATTTTATTTTATTTTATTTATCACTTTTAAACCTCACATGCATCATAAATTAAATAATTTAATTATTTAATTATGATTTTTCCCACCTTCCATTTCTATCTTAACTAATCTCTCTATTTTCTCTTCCACCTTCCATATCTATCTCTTGAGATGACGCAACCACTTACCAATTCCATCTCTCTCATCACTCATCCACCTTCCATTTTCTTCTCTCAAGTTGCATAGCAACTGTCTAATTCAGCCATCGCTCACAAAATGGGAAATTTTATCCCTCCTTTCTCTCATATTTGTCTATTTAAACCCCTCATTTTCATGCCATTCTCATGGATGAATCTCTCAAGCACCCTCACTCTGCCGAAATTCTGCCTCATCCATCACCTACCCATCTTCTTACATCAATCTATCTACCCTCATCCATCAAATCTCTATCATCGTTGTGCTGTGGAAAATGAGCAATCAACAATCCACAATTGAATCAAGGAATCAAAGCATCTAGGTGATCTCGTTTATGTTGCATGTTGTTTTAATCACTTGGGTTGGATTCTTGAAGGTATCTGGGTTTTTAATCTTGATTTGCATGGTGTGATCTAACAATGGATTTTTCCCTGGTATACACAAACCATACAACTGAACATTGCATGATCTAATAGAAAACAACACAAGGCAAAACACAAAACAACAAAGAATGTATTCCCCTAATGAGAGTGTAACATGTGTAACAACACTTGGAGGAAAAGAAAAACTACTACTATATAAAAAACCTCAAAACAAACTTAAAAGAAAGGTTTGAGATGAATCTCATTAACTAGAATGGGAAGAACATCACCATTCAGCTTTGAGAGTTGGAAAGCATTGGCCTACTTGGTTTTATGATTTTTCTTAATATCCTTAGCTAGGAGTACTTGGAGAAAACTTGAGAATAATTATTTGGATTTACTAGGAGAATTGGATGGTGGATTGGATGGTGAAGTGGATAGTAAGGTTGATGGATAATGATATGAAGGATTTGGATAAGTAGGATAAGGATATGAAGGATGTGGTTGATGAGGGGTTGAATGATGTGGATAAGAGGTGGAGGTGATAGGGAATGGATGTTGGGATATAGATGGGGGATAGAATGGATTTCAATTGTCAAGGGTAGCGTAAGGATGACCATAAGGTATGCAAGTAGGTGCAGGGGCATAGCTTGTGCTAGCCAATGCATGGTCATAAGATACTTGCATATGCATGGATGGGCGAGGGTAATTTATGGTAAGCTTGCTTGCGATGATTTCATCAAGGTTTTCAATTTCATTTTGGTTAGAAAGACTATCACCATCATCAGAATTGTTAAATGGATTCATGATGAGGCTTGAATTTTTGATGAGTTTGGATTTGGGATGATTTGATTTTGGATAACTTCATGATTTTGATTGTCTAAGGTTTAGGACTTAAGATTTGTCTTGATATCAAAATGACCTTAGATTTTGGATTTTGGATTAGTAGGGGTTTGATTGATTGGTTGGTTGATTTTGGATCGATTAAGGTCAACGATATATGATGCTTGATACTTGGATTGGTTGATTGGGATTTTGATTGGATTAATCAAGGTCAATGATATATGACACTTGATTTTGGTTTGGTTTGGATTGATTGGGGTTTATTTTGATTAGGCATAAGGCCCTTTGATGGTTGGATTGGATTGGATTGGATTAGGCCAAGGGCCCTTTTGAGGTTTGATTTGAGCGACGAGATGATTTGGCTTGTTTTGACAAAGGCTCCCTAGTATCTTACAAAGGCCCTTTTGATGTTTGATTTGAGGGATAGGGATGATTTGGCTTGTTTTAACAAAAGATCCCTAGTAGCTTACAAAGGCACTTAAGTTTTACAGAGGCACTTATGTACAAAGGAACTTGTGTAGGAGTAAAGGAACTTGTATATTAAGAGGCACTCATGTAGAATAAAGGTGTGTGTCCACGTAAAAGGGGATTACATAGGAACTTGTTTATGAAAATAGGGCCTCCAACTTGATGTTAGGTCTTGGACTTGATGGGTTTTATGGGGATTGATTATGAATTAGGTCTAGGACCCTTAGATGATGGTTTTGATGGTGATTTTAAATTAAAAATGATTAGGGTTTGAATGAAATTAGATGGGATTGAGAGGAGTTAAGTCCTTAACCAATTTTGATTCTCAAAGGATGATTTTTTATTAAGGATGTTGGATGGGATAATGATTAGGGATAGATATATGGATAATGGTATTTGATTTTGGATAAGGGATGATGATATGAAGGATGCGGTTGATGAGGGGATGAAGTATGTGGATAAGAGGATTGGATTAGAATGATGGTAGTAGACGAGATTAGGATGATGAGTTTGATTAGAGAGATGGACTAGATAGATTAGGAATCCAAATAGAATTGGATTAGAGATGATTAGGATGGTAGATGGAGTTTAGATTAAGGATGCTTAGATGGGATAATGATGGGATTAAGGGATAAGTGGATGAGATGATTAGGATTAGGTGATGGATGAGGAAATTGGATTAGTATAATGGATTGGATTAGGATGGAGATGAGATGATTAGGATTAGGGATAGGTAAAGAATATGATTTGATTAGGTTTAGGATGGATGATGAAATTGGATTAGGATAATAGATTAGGATATGGATTAAGGATGATAATAGATGAGATGATTATGATAATGGGATTGGATTAGGATGCATAAGAGATTATTAGGATTGGGGATAGATAATGGATAGGATTCGATAAGGTTTAAAATGGATGATGAAATTGGATTAGGATAATGCATTAGGATATGGATTAGGGGTGATAATGGATGAAGCATGATAGACTAAGGATTGGATGAGGAAGTGAATGGCATGATGGGGGACTTGATTAAGCTCAATGATGGGATTAATTAGGATAATGATGGTGATTAGGAAGTGGATCAGATGGATTAGGATTAGGACCTTAATTTTATTTGGCAAGTTGATTAGGATTAGGGTCCTAGATGAAGGATTAGGATTAAGGATGATGTGGATAGGGTGATTAGGATGATTAGGAGATAGTTAAGATGATTTGGATATGGATGAGGTGGATGATTAGAAGGTGTTTAGGAATAGATAAATCTTAGGCAATTTGCAAAAAATAAATCTCACACACAACATGCACAAGTTTGTGAAGGATTTTGATTTTGGATTAAGCGAGTGCACAAGTTTTGACAAATGAAAACACACCAAGCACAATAGCACCCTAGATTATTCAAGTGAGAGTGTCAATCCTTGTGGGCCCACAAATGTACTATTTATCAAGTGATGGATAGATAGGGAATGCAAGGTCTTGTACCACCTATGCACCCCTTGCCTTGAAGGCAAAAGCCTTGCCCAAAGTGAGTTCTATCTCCCCAACTTGAAAATATGGTGTAACTTGTTGGGCTTAACTGGTTACTGATGCACCACAAGAAAGGATAGCCAAAAGGTCTTAAACTAGGATGTACAAGGCTTCTAAGGGTGTCCCTAATATATGAAAGATACAAAGGGCTAAAGTCCATGTAATAAAGGATGTTGTTAAGGCATGGTATGAGAGGGTAACCCACTCTCCTTCACTTGCAAGGTATAAAGTTATTGCAAGCTAGGTGAAGTGACAATGTCCCCCAATGGTACAATCTTTTGATTCTCTCCCAAATTTCTATACCCTGTCGGAACACGTGGATTTAAGTAATCCCCTAAGGTGATCAAATCCTTGGTCAAGCCTACTAGAGGAAAGAAGCCTAGGTTCTTTTGATCCCTAAGATTGCCTTTTAGCATGAAGGGAGAGCATACACACACTACGTTCTTGGGATTAACAATAATAAAAATATTGATCAAGCCAAAGCTTTTGATCTCTAAGGTCACCAAATGGTATGAGGATAGATTCTTGGGATTAACAATAATAAAAATATTGATCAAGCCAAAGCTTTTAATCTCCAAGGTCACCAAATGGTATGAGGAGAGAGCATACGCTTATGACTTGATCCAAACAAAGCATACAAAGTTCATTTACCCCTTAGAAATGAAATTTTTTCCTAATATTAGTGCAAAATGATAAGTTCTTGGACAAGCATGCTACAAAACACAAGTTAGTAGTTGATTTTGTTGTCTTGGACCAATGATAGCTACACAAAATGATGTTAGATGACTAGGCACATTCATGAAATTATTAGATTTAGGGGTTAGAAGATTTTAATACCAATAAAAATTGATAATTTTTTCACTAGATACAGAGGTGCTTGTTCACATACAAAGGAGCTAATCTATTACAAAGACACTAGTGTATGAAAATAGGCCCAAAAACATGCAATTTTGATGAAAAATGATGAAAATAGAGAGTTAGAGTTGGATTTTGTAAACCTTGGCATAATAACCTCTTGTAAAAGTGTCCCCCTATAAAAAAAATTGAGAGTTAGATGATGCAAATTTGATGAAAATAATTTATATGCCTCCTACAAATAAAGCCACTTGTTTAGATATGGAAATGCTCAAGAATTACAAAGACGCTCATCCATGAACAAAGCTAGAAAAATGAGATGTTGGGATGTAAAAAAGATGGTTAGAGGTCAAAATCAAGGGTTAGGATGATGTAGAACATGTTAGAATGATAAAATCTACAAAACCCACTGATTAGACCCCAAAAAAGTGATTTAAAAGCCAAAATGAAAGATTAAAGATTTTAGGTGTTGGGTCCCTAGCCCAAGTAGCCTACAGAGGTGCTTGAGTTTTATAAAGGCACCTCATTATGCATAGAGGCACTCAAATAGGTCACAACAATGCTCATCCACCATAAAAATGTCTGTTTAGGGCTTGCAAGTTTCAAAAAGGCTAAAAACCACCAAAAGATTATTAGATAAGGACTAAGGGGTCCCACCGGGTGTGCTAAAATGTATGCATATGAAAATAAACACAATAAACAAGAAAAAATGATATTAACCTATTTCATTCATAATCAAATGCAACCTCCTAACAGAGATAAAGGAATGCAAACATAAAAGGAAGCTAACTAAGTAACTACCATGCAAACCTGTAGCATGATTTTGCATAACTTGGAAGCTTGCAAATGGCTTGCATGAGGTTGGATTTATAGTTTTTTGGAATGAGGATTGGATGGGTAGGATTGATTTGGAAGATCAATGGTTAAGGTTGGTAGAGAGGATTGGATTGATGAGAGGCCACCAAGTGGCATGATAGGATTGGAAGATAAAGATGGTCCTTAGATCAAGGAGAGGTCAAGGGTGGAGGATGGTCTTGGAAGAAGGGGATGGATGCGATTGAAAAGGAACAAAAGGACCCTTTTTAGAGGGATGCACAAAGGACTTGCCCATCCCTTTGTAAGAGACCTATGTGATGTGTACAAAGGACCTATGCCTTTGTACTTGAACATGGAAGATGTAAGAGATTTGAATGGGTTGATCAAAGATTTGGAATGTGCAAGTGGGGGATGAAGTTTATTTAATGGTTTTAATCAACTTAATCAAAAGTGTACAAAATAGGGAATTAAATCAATAGAAATTTTTATTTAATTTTTGAATGAGGAATGGATATTAGATAAATAAATATTTATCTAATGTTAGACTATAGTTCAGATGGATTGATTAATTGAATAAATGATTAAATTTATTCAATTAATGCTAGGAGATGGTACAGATGAATAGTGATTTAATAATAAAATATTATTCAATCACTCTCCGAAGGGGGATTGAATGGTTAACTATCTAAAAATGTGTTTTTTCAGTTAATTATGGATGAAAGTGGTTTAGTGATGTCCTGCTTGGGGTTGGATAGTGGTAAGATGATGAGTGGATGATTTCAGGTGTCTACAATGATCAGGGATGTCAAAAATTAGTTTAAAAATGGACTAAAAACACATTAATAAAGTGGACACAAAAATAAGTGAAAAAATGCAATAAAGAAGTTGTAGGGTATGCGTTTTATATTATTACATAATGTTTCATGGTAAGACTTGCTTGAATGTTGTAATTGTGTTGAAGTTGATTGTTTGCAAGTTTTGATAGTTTGGCAATGTTTGAATTTATAAAGTTTAGTGTGTGTGAACTCCTGATTTGTTTGTATAGATTTGGCTCTTGTGTAACAAAGGTTCAAGTTTTTTTTTAATTTTTGGAATGTTTGATGTTGATTGGGATGTTTGAAATGTTGCTTTATTGCAAAAGCCTGAGTTTACAACTAGTTTTTTGAGTGATTCATTGTTTGATTTTATTTAATGTGGTTTAAATTTAAATGCTTTACAAATGTACTAGTTTACAAAGAAGAAGAAAAAATATAAGAAAGAAATAAAAACCTAATCTAACAAGCTATCTAACACTAGAACACTAGATAACTACTAGAAAATTCTATGCTAACATATTTATCTATAAGATAACTAATAAGATCAAAGAAACAAAAATAAGATCTTGACCTTTCAACATCAAGCATGAGATTAGGAGCAAGATTTTAAGGATAACTGAAAATGCTAATGCCAATGTTGTTGTCCTCAAGAGAAAACATCCTCTTTGCAAGTAGTTGTAAATAGTTGATTATGAAGAGATTCCTAGAATAAGGGGAGTAGGGAAGAAGCCTCTCAAAGGCAACAAGACAAATAGAGGATGGAAAATGAAGATTGAATATTGGAGAGAACATGCTACAAAATGGAAAGAAAGTAATGATTAGAATAAAATACATATAGAGAATGGGCTACAAACAATAATAATGACAAGATAAATGTAATGAACTAGTTGGTGTGAATGAGTAGAGTACTAGCTACCTCCTTTGACTAAATAATGAGCTACAAGAAAAATGACCTCCAAATTTGATTTCCAAAGCATTTAAATAAAGAAAAGGGATGTTAATACAACAAAGGCATGCCCAAATGGAGGAAGGCCAAATGCCATTCCAAGAAAGTTCAAGAAAATTCATGAAAATGATGCTTAAAGTTCCATTTTTTGAAAATCAAGTAAAATCACCTATTTCAATAGACATAAAATTTAAAAAATACCATAGTAGTTTTGAAGCTACCATGGTAGTTTGACAACCATTAATAGTAGAATGGTTTCAACCTAGCTAGAAAAATAAGGCCAAAAATCATAGAAAAGACCAGCTTTGATGCTCACACACATGGAGAAGATCACAAGTCTAGGAAGAAAGTTGTTAGATATAGGATAGACAATTGAGAGGGGGGGTGAATCAGTTGTTCAAAAATTTCTTCCAATTAATCACTTAAATCCTTCCTTAATTCAACAGCATAATAATAAATCAGACATGGAAATATAATGCAGCAATTCAAGAGCACAAACACATTAACACATATGACACCAAGATTTTTGACGTGGAAAACTCGGTTAAGGGAAAAACCATAGGGTGACTAACCCAAGATTGTATTCTCTATTAGAAGAATAAAAGGAACAAAATGGCACATGCCAATGAGGGCTCACTGCCCGAGCACACTGCTCACAAGAGGCCCACTACCTACAAGAGACACACTGTCTACAAAATAATAAGTATTACATACTTGAACTAAAGAATAGCATCTTCACCATGCTTGAGTCAGTTCCATTTAAGCATAGTATTTCTGCTCTGCCTTTCACTCCTCTGCTCTCTACCACACTCTCGTCACAACACCATACTCTTGAAATGACTTTACAATTCCTTATTTATACAAGACATCGACTTAGGGATAATCATCCAAGTTAGCATTACATTACAGAGCAAACACATAAATACAACATGATTAATTACAAAAGGACTTCACGTGGATCAACACATTGTTGGCCACACAGATCTGAGACTTTAATCTTTCTTTAGGAACACGTTATTCTTCACAGAATGCCTTCAAGATCATCTGCAGAATGTGAACTCATCCAGTCAGCTTGACTTGGGAAGAACATCGTCATCCAGAAGTAATTCTTCAATTATAGGCTCAATCTTTAATGCGGACCACCAACACGAACTGGACACAATCCAAAGACCTCCACAAGCTTGCTTGAATCACCAAGAACATCCACACTACTTCTGCTTCCTGAAATCATTCACTCCTTCATCTAGAACCTCAAGAACACAGTCTGTCATCACTGTAATATTGGAATAGATGCTTATGGACCTCTAGACCATGAACCAATTGAGTTGTCAATTCACATTAACTTCCTAAACACTTCACCAAATCCGTAGAACAAGATATTGCATTTCTGGAGCTCACCGGACCTATCTGTGTCCCTCTGTCACCTCTAAACATCTATCGGAACTAGTTTTACTTGAGTGGCCTTAACTTCTTCAGATCTTCATGCAGGCCTCTGAAATCTTTATTAGATCATATTAAGACACATATCTACAAACCCTTTGAAGCGCATCCTCTTATATTCATTTAGCTGGGATCTTTACCTCATTGACTTTAATATTCTTCTCTATTTTTGATAGGACTAATTTTCTCAATATCCTCAGCATATAGTTCATCCAATCCTTATCATCAATGCAACAGGAGTATGTTGACATCAATGACAACACCGGTTAGGCCCATACTTTCAACAATCTCCCCCTTTGTCATTGATGGCAACATATGATGTGAAAAACTATTTTAACCATCAGGACAAGAGCTTCTCCTTACTGACACAGCTCCCCTTATCAACAATAACCATTCACATATCTTATCTTCCTTTACTGCTCCCTCTTTGATCAGCAACCACTTGTTTTTCACGTCTTCTCTCCCCCTTTGACATCAATGGCAAAGGGCACATACTTGCATCACTTCAGAATCATACCAGTTGCTCCCCCTGAGTGGTAGCTTCCCAAACATCAATCCGGACCACAAGATATGACTGTGAAATTCACCAGATTGATGCACATTAGTGAACCTTAGTTCAGAACTGGAGGGGTAATAACCCCTAACTTCTCCCTGAGATACTCAAAAGAGTCCTTAGGTAGAGGTTTAGTAAAGATATCTGCAATCTGATCTTTGGAAGGCACAAACTCCAATCTGACTTCATTCTTGTTCACTTGCTCTCTCAAAAAGTGAAACTTAATGGATATATGTTTAGTCTTTGAATGCAACACTGGATTCTTTGAAATATTTATTGCACTAGAATTAACACAGAAGATTGTGATAGGTTCCCCATACTCCACTCTGATGTCTCTTAGCATTTGCTTCATCCACAAAACTTGAGTGCAACTACCTGTTGCTGCAATATATTCTGCTTCAACTGTGGATAGAGATATTGCCTCTTGTTTCTTTCTTAGCCAAGAAACTAATCTCTTCCCCAAAAAGAATGCTCCACCACTAGTATTCTTTCAGTCATCCACATCTCCCGCCCAATCCGCATCTGTATATGCATGAAGAGAGAAATTATGATCTCTAGGATACCACAAACCATACTCAACTATCCCTTTTAGATATCTAAAAATCCTCTTGATTGCCATCACATGAAATTCTCTAGGATCAGCTTGGAATCTAGTAACAAGACCAACAACATTCATAATGTCAGGTCTAGTTTGAGTGAGATACAATAGTCCTCCAATCATTGACATGTACTTTCTCTGATCAGCCTTAGGAGAGTCATCATCTTTGCTCAATTTACATCCGGTTGCCATGGGAGTACTCATTGGTTTTGAGTCTTCCATCCCAAATTTATTCAACAATTATTTCACATTTTTGGTCTGAGAAATGAAGATTCCTTTCTTTGTTTGAGTGATTTGCAAACCCAAGAAGAAATTCATTTCCCCAAACATAGACATCTCAAATTCACTTTTCATTTGATTTGCAAAAGTCTTGCGCATACTATCACTTCCTCCAAAAATGATATCATCAACAAACACTTCAACAATCAAGATATTTTCATGATCAATTTTGAAGTACAAATTACTGTCAGCAGTACCTTTGTTGTAACCAATCTTTAAAAGATACTTATCCAATCTTTCATACCAAGCTCTTGGGGCTTTCTTCAATCCATACAGTGCTTTCTTCAACTTGCAGACCATATCACCATGATCAAATGAATGAAATCCATCTAGTTGCTCAATGCATACTTCTTCTTCCAAGTCACCATTCAGGAAGGCAGATTTGACATCCATCTGATATACTTTGAAATCCTTGAAGGCAGCAAAAGCAAGAAATAATCTAACTGCTTCAATTCTTGCCACTGGAGTAAAAGTTTCTTCAAAATCAACTCCTTCTACTTGGGAGTAACCCTTGCAGACCAATTTGGCTTTGTTTCTGACTACTTCACCATCTTCATTCAGTTTATTCCGGAAGACCCATTTGGTTCCAATCACATTCTTGTTTTTAGGTCTGGGAACAAGATCCCAAGTGTGATTTTTCTCAATTTGCAACAGCTCTTCCTCCATTATTTTAGTCCAGTTTTCATCATTGCAAGCTTCATTCACTATCTTAGGTTCAATCTTTGAAATCAGACAATACTCTTCTGAATCTTGAGCAATCCTTCTTCTTGTTTGTACACCTTTGCTTTTATCACCTATGATCTGATCTTCAAAGTGATTTAGTCTTGTTGCAAGTATGGGCTTAACTGGTATTTTCATTGATGTCAACATACTCCTGTTGCATTAATGATAAGGTTTGGATGAGCCGTGAGCTGAGGATATTGAGAAAATTAGTCTCAATTAGGAACAGTGAAGAACAGTGATGACTGTAAGGAAAAAGTCCAAGATAGGATGATGATTAGAGGATGTGGATTAAAGGGTTTGTAGATATGTGTCTGTAGGTGATCTAGTAGAGATTTTAGAGGTCCGCATGAAGATATGAAGAAGTTGTGGCCGCTCAAGTAAAACCGGTTCCGATAGGTGTTCAGAGGTGACAGAGTGTAACAAGAAAGTCCGGTGAGATTCAGAAATGAAGTTTCATATTCTGTAGATTTAAGGGAGTGCTGAGGAAGTCTTTGTGGTGTATCAACTCTATTGGTTCATGGTTTGAAGGTCCGCAAGCATCTATTCCTTTGTGACAGTAATGATAGACTGTGTTCTTGAGGTTCCAGATGAAGGAGAGAAGGATTTCAGTAAGCAGAAGAAGTGTCGATGTTCTTGGTGATTCAGGCAAGCTTGTGGAGGTCTTTGGATCATGTCCAGTTCATGTTGGTGGTCTGCATTAAAGTTAGAGCTCGCAATTGAAGAGTAACTTCTGTATGATGGTGTTCTTCTTGAGACAGGCCGACCGGATGAGTTATGCATCTGTCAGATGATCTTATGAATGCTTGCTGACTTAGATGATCATTCCTAAGTTGATGCCTTGTATAAATAAGGGATTGCAAAGTTAGTTTGAACTCACCTTTTGTGTGGAGATGAGGGTGTGGTAGTGAAGAAGAGAGCGAAAGGCAAAGTAGAAGTATTGAGTTTAATGGAACTGATTCAAGCATGGTGAAGATGCTATTCTCCAATTCATGTATGTGATACTTATTTCTTTGTAGACAGTGTGTCTCTTATAGGAAGTGAGCCTCTTGTGAGCAGTGTGCTCAGGCAGTGAGCCCTAATTGGCATGTGCCATTTTGTTCTTTCTATTCTTCTAATAGAGAATACAATCTTGGGTTAATCACCCCGTGGTTTTTTCCCTTAACCGGGTTTTCCACGTCAAAATCTTGGTGTCTTATGTGTTGATATGTTTTTTCTCTTTATTTGAATGCTTTATGGTTCATGATTAATATACTGCTAATCACTAAGAAGATTTAAGTGTTTAATTTGAGAAAGTTTTGTACAACTGATTCACCCCCCTCTCAGTTGTATGCCCTAAGTCTAACAATTGGTATCAGAGCCAAGTACCTCTAAAAGGAGCTTAACCGCTTGAGGAGATCCAGGATGTCATCCTACAAGAAGGATAGTCCGAAGTTTGATGGAACCAATTTTAGTCTGTGGAAATGTCGGATGAAATGTCACTTGCAATGTATGGGAAGGGTTTACTGGACCATGGCTACAACACAGTATACACCTCCACAGGGTGGTCCAAAAGCTCCAAATGAAATCACAGATGTTGAAAACAATCTGCAGACTATAGAAGCTCTTCTACGCACTTTATCTGATTCAGAGCTCTCAAATGTTATTGACCTACCTGTTGGCAAGAGACACTATAAGGATTCATGGTTGTTGTCATTGATGGCAACAAAGGTCATCCCACATATCCACAAGACATGATATGTCTCTACCGGAAGTCAGAATAAAGAATGTTGTGGTCCGGTGAAGAAGAACAGAGCATGTGGCAAGGTCCGACAGATTGGTCCGGACCTCTCAGAGGAAGTGTCTTGGTGCAGTGCGGATTTGGGGAAGTCAAGAGGACTACCTTGAGTGGTATATTCCAAGGATTTAGCCTCCGGTGATGGACAAGGAAAAAGATATGAATGGTTGAGTACCGGATTCCTGAGAGACAGTGAAAACAGAGGAAGAACTGACCGGCAGAGTATCAGACTGCTTTCCGGATGGGTTACTATTGATGACAGAGGTTGTGAAGGCATGAATCATGTTTGGCCGACATGATTAATGATATCTACAAGTATATGCTTGATCCGCATTGCTTGGTGAGGAAGGATTCAGCCGACAGAATGAAAGTTTATAAGAAACTAGACTGTTCCGGATGCCGACTAGAAAGGTGATGAAATTACTTGTGCGGATATATATAGAGGATGGATTTAGTTGTGAAGGACAAGTTGTTGTGGAGAGATATGCGAATAAGTCCAGAAAAAGAGCAGAGGTAGCAAAAAGGATCCGGTATGTGAAAGATAGCAGAATAAAGAACAGAGGAAAGATGAAGTGCAGCAGATCAGTGTACTGAGCCTAACCGGAACTGAACTCCAGCATATGCAGATGCTTCCAATCAGTTCAAGACTGTGATTCTCATCACTTTGTAGACAGTGTGTCTTCTTGTAGGCAGTGGGCCTCTTGTGAGCAGTGTGCTCGGGCAGTGAGCCCTAATTGGCAAGTGCCATCTTTGTAATTTCCTATTCTTCTAACAGAGAATAATTTTGGGTTAATCACCCCGTGGTTTTCTCCCTTAACAGGGTTTCCACGTCAAAAATACTGTGTCATGTGTTTCTTGCTTTATGGTTAGTGTTTTATGTTTGATTTTATGCTGCATCAATTAAAAGGAAAGTTCAATAAAGGAAACAATTAGGATAACTGATTCACCCCCCCTCTCAGTTATCAACAATTGGTATCAGAGCTAAGTTCCTCCAAATAGAGCCTAACAGCTTGAGGAAGATCTGGGATTTCAAATGGATGCATATGGTTTAAGGGAGCAACTCAAGACTGCTCTTGAGGATCTTGAACAGTCGAATTCTGAAGTCAGTGAATTAAAGGAAAGACTCAAACAGGCTGATGAATTCATGAGAGAATTAAAAGACAAATTAAGTCTCTCTATGAAAAAGAGAAAGGAGCTGCTTCAACAGTTGGCAAGACAAAGTGAAGAAAGCAATACAAATGAAGAATTGACTGAGCAAACCAAGTTATGTGAAAAGTTATCAAAAGAAGTCATTATGTTAAGACATGAAATGGAATCAGGAACTATAAAGTTTACTCAAGAGATTGAAGAAAAAAGAAAGGCTGAAGACAATCTAAGACAATCTCTTAAAGAAAAATCAGAAGAATGCCACCAGATGGACAGGATTATCAGACATCTTGAATCTGATCTTGAAGATGCCAAAGATAATGAAGGAAAACTTGAGGATCAAATTGCCTCTCTCAAAAGAGACCTTCAAACAGCAAATGAATATAAAGAAAAATTCAAGATAAGTTCTGCTCAACTTGAAGTTCTTCTTGGAAGTCAAAAGAGGACAGATGACAAGTATGGTTTGGGATATGAGAAAGGAGAAAGCTCCGGATCCGGTCAGAAGAATCTTGGATCAGAAAATCCAAGAAGCAGGCCTAGAAGACCTCCGGTAAGACAGCCAAATGCTCAAAGATATCCATCCTTCAATGGATACTGCCACAGCTGCAACCACTTTGGTCACAAAGCTAATCAGTGCAGAATGAGAATGAATCAGATTAATTCATCCTTCTCCGGACAATGCTTCAACTGCAAAAGGTATGGACACAAATCCCATGAATGCAGAAGTATGCAAGTAAACAAATCATTCAAAGGTAGATGCTTCACATGCAATAGAGTAGGTCATATGGCTAATCAATGCAGATCAAGAGGATATCAGTCAAATATGCAAAGAAATGTTATTTGCCAAATCTGCAATAGGTCCGGTCATAATGCTAAAGTTTGCAGACACAAGAATCAGGACAAAAGAGGTCCGGTGTATAATCAGAATCAAGACAAGGGTAAACAAAAGATGAATGCGGATGAGGTTAGGAATCAGATGAGCAAGATTTGGGTGAAGAAAAGCTCAGAGAATGTAGAGGTTGGATCCGCACCAGACTCTGGTGCTGATATTTCTTCCGGAAATTAAAAAGTGAGCTCAGGCTTAGGGGGAGACTCAAAGAAAATCTTGTTCCCCCAGCCAAACAAGTGGTGCCGGATGTGGCACAAGATGCGGATCAAAGGGTTTGTAGATATGAGTCTTGAGATACTTCAGTCAAGTTTTCAGAGGTCCGCATGAAGTTATGAAGAAGTTGTGATCGATCAAATAAGACCTGTTCAGGGAGATGCTCCGGTATGATAAAGGATTACAAAAAGGTCCGGAAAGATCCGGAAATGCACTATCTTGTTCTGCGGATTGGACAGAGTGTTTGAGATGATCTTGTAATATGCTACCTCGATTTATTCATGATTGAAAGATCCGGATGATATCCACAGATCAGGACTAATCCGGGATACTCCAAGCTATCCAGACAAGGCAAACCGGAATGATGTAGGTGAAGCATTTATTGCAGACAGGTATTAGGGTTCGCGGAGCAATTTAAGGGATTTCTCAAACGACATTTGCTCATTCTACACTCGAGAAGAAGCGAAAAGTGGAGCTCTGCAACAAGGGTCATCAAAGCACACCAAGGATCTCCTGCCGAAGCTATTGTATAAAGAAATCAATCCAACCATTCCGTGCAAACCGAAGGCGCATAAGGTATTCTCCGTTTTTCATTACCTCACTGCAAATCTTTGAAGAATGGCTACTCCAAACATAGTTAAGATCTCTGATAGACCTCGCCCCTCATTCAAGAAACATCCCTACAAATCATTGGAGGTAGACCCACTAGGAGCCTTCTCTAGTGTTCCTCACGGAGTTTTACACACCGAAGACATTAGGGTTTACATACATGCAAACATTGAGGAATTTGGGGAATTCAAATTAAGAGACCTCTATCACAAGCAGCTGATTGACAATGCTTTTGAGCTTAAACCAGAGTATAAGGATATTCAGAAGAAACAATTTGAGCAATTTATTCATTTCCCCTGCTTTGAAGAGGATGAATGGGTCCGGTATGTACTGAGCAGGATGCATGACAACTTTCTATGGCTAGATAGACACTGCAAGATCACAAAAGAGGCAATTAGAGCAGTAACTGGCCTATACTCTTCCGGAGGAGTACCTATCCTCAAATCTGTCAAGAACAACATTGTAACTGAGGCCACCGGATCAAAATTTGACAAGAGGGCAATGACCATTGAAGATATTTCGGATCCGGATATCAAATATGCATCAATGATAATAGGATACAAGATCTATCACTCCAGCAGGGAGAATTCTGTATCCGAAACTGCAATATACACTGCTTATGAAATGTTAAGAAAGAATGCAGAATATGATCTCTGCGAACTACTACTAAGCCAATTAATGGAAAACATACAGAAAATCAAGAAGGATAAGAAGAATTCCTTTAAGTATGGTACTCTTATTGTATGTCTATTCTTCTATTTCATGAATGAGCTACCCGGAACAAGTGGATGGGTATGGCAGAATGACAAACCTGTTGTAGTCCAGATAAGAGACTACTTGCATGGACTTGGGGATGCAAAAGCGAGAAATTCAGCTCTATGGGGATACTTCAAAAACTTTCAGAGCATGATGCAAGCAAGAGAGAGAATTCCCCAGTCTCTCATTGAGAAATACAAGGACTCAGTGTGCTTTATGGTTGACACTGATCAGTGCCTAATGGAGGCAGTGGAGCCAAGGACTGTCTGGATCATGCCCATGGGGTATGAAGTTGATGAACAGATAGTGGAGCTGCATGTTCAACACATGCTAAGTCAGCCCAAAGATCCTAAGGCAGAAAGGTTTGGAACCTTTGAGGAGCTGAGTGTAAAAATACATGTAGAACTCAGGGAACCTGAGATTAAAAGAAAGGTAAGAAAAGAAGTAGAGCACATTGCTCAAGGCCTAGGTATCTCAAAGGAGGCACTTGATGCCAGCCGGGAAAAGAGGAGGAAGGCCGAGGAAGAAGAGAAAAGCAAAGAAAGTGCTCCGGTTGGAGCTCCCACCCGGACCAGATCAACAAAGAGATCTGCACCTCCCTCAACCAAAAGTTCAAAACCGGAAGTCCAGGCATCCGGTAAGAGATCCAAGACAAAAGCCACAAGGGCTTATGGAAGCCAAAAGGATGAAGAGGAAACAGAATCAGATGAGGGAGTAAGAGAAGTAAAGAAACAGAAGAAGAAAGGATCCGGTAAGCCCTTCACAGGCCAAGACAAGGATGAAATGGCAGAGGTAACTGTTGAAAAGCCCACTCTGTCACTAGAGAGCATAATCAAGTCGGTCACGGTGGATGGAAACCTTCAACCAATGACTGAATCCTATAATGACTTCAGTGAGGCAGACCAAAAGACTCTGCAGGAAGCCACAGTTAAATATCTGAACATATACAATAAGGCTTTCATTGTGATCATATCTCTCATTCCTAAAAGCCTAGAGAAGGAAATGGAAGTAAGAAAGAATAATGCTCATGCCAAAGATCTTGAGATCCTGGAGCAGATAGCTATTCAGCTATATCCTCAAATTGATCCCAAGACAATGAACATTATCTTCAAGGACTGCAAAGATGAGTTCAGAAGCAAAGCCAGGATGAATCAACTCATGCTTGGTGAGACTGACAAAGTGGCCCAAGAAACAGAAGAGATCCTCCGGAAGGCCTTCAAAAGGTTCAATCTTCCTGTTGTAGAGGACTTAGGTGCAGAAACAGCTGCTGATTTGGAACCTTCTGTTCCGGAAGAAGTGAGCCCTGAACAGACAAGTGAGGACTTGGGACCCTCTGCTCCAGAAGAAGTGGCCCATGAACAAGTTAGCATCTCTCCTCCGGTTTCCCCTACAGTCTCCGGATCCAAAGAAGAAGAGCAATTATAGGAGAAGGAAGCAGTGGTGAAAGACAAAGAGGTTGACAGTTCTAAGACTGCAGAAGAAAAGAAACATCTGTCTCCGGCAAGAGACACTGCACAAACTGTTCAACAATTTTTGAGTAAAGAAACTTTAGAGATTGATGAACCGGAGCTTCTAAAAGGCCCATTTGATTTTGACTCTCTCTCTCCGGTACAAACAATGAAGATAGCTTCATTTGCAAATGCCAAGGCAAATGAAAAGCTCCTGAAGTCTCATATGGAAGACTGTGAGTTGATAGAGGCTGCTTCCGGAGTACTTGTGAAGATCATGCCATCAATCCAAATAGATCCGACAGCCTCCACTTCCGGTAATCTAAAAACCTTAGTCAGCAGTGTTGATACACATTTTGATTCTCTAGAAAAATCAGCTGAAGAAAAGGTCCGGAAGGAATTTTTGGATAAGAGATTTTCAGAGATATTAGAATTAATTTCTAAAGATAGGAAGATTGTAAGCATTGGAATAAAGAGCTTAGAGAATGCTCTTAAGGATGGCGGTGATATCTATAAATTTTGTATATCCTGGTCAAAGGCAACAGCAGCATTTGACAAGAAAATAAAAGAGGAACAGGATAAGCTACAAAGCTTATCTCAAAGTTTTGATCCTCTCTCTTCCTCTATAATAAATCAAGAATGTCAGACTATTGCAGTCTTGAACGAAATAAAGAATCTTGAGAAGGAAAGGAAGAACATCACCAACTGGATGGGAGAACTTAGAAGGATTATAATCCCTAAGTTGGAAACCATGCATGAGGCCATCAGTGATGCTAGGACCACCGCCCTAACAAAAGATCCGACAGATCTCAAGCGGGCAGAAGCGTTTGCATTTTTGTTAAGTGGTCACATTTCAATTTTGGATAGAATGAAGCAAAGTTGGGCTACCGAAATGATTCAATTACAGACATCCTTTGCAGACATTCTTCAATATATGTGAGTATGTAAATATGCGGCTAAGTATAAGAAATTTTTGAAAATTTTGATATGCGGACCCTACCCTTTGCCATTGATGTCAAAGGGGGAGTGAGGAGCAGTGAAAAATGAGAAATCCAACTAAGGGGGAGTTCCGGAAATTGTATATAAAGACAGAGCATCAGCAAAGGGGGAGCACAGGGAAAACACTTAGTCATTTTTCACTAAGTGTTGCCATCAATGCCAAAGGGGGAGATTGTTGGCAAGAGACACTATATGGATTCATGGTTGTTGTCATTGATGGCAACAAAGGTCATCCCACATATCCGCAAGACATGATATGTCTCTACCGGAAGTCAGAATAAAGAATGTTGTGGTCCGGTGAAGAAGAACAGAGCATGTGGCAAGGTCCGACAGATTGGTCCGGACCTCTCAGAGGAAGTGTCTTGGTGCAGTGCGGATTTGGGGAAGTCAAGAGGACTACCTTGAGTGGTATATTCCAAGGATTTAGCCTCCGGTGATGGACAAGGAAAAAGATATGAATGGTTGAGTACCGGATTCCTGAGAGACAGTGAAAACAGAGGAAGAACTGACCGGCAGAGTATCAGACTGCTTTCCGGATGGGTTACTATTGATGACAGAGGTTGTGAAGGCATGAATCATGTTTGGCCGACATGATTAATGATATCTACAAGTATATGCTTGATCCGCATTGCTTGGTGAGGAAGGATTCAGCCGACAGAATGAAAGTTTATAAGAAACTAGACTGTTCCGGATGCCGACTAGAAAGGTGATGAAATTACTTGTGCGGATATATATAGAGGATGGATTTAGTTGTGAAGGACAAGTTGTTGTGGAGAGATATGCGAATAAGTCCAGAAAAAGAGCAGAGGTAGCAAAAAGGATCCGGTATGTGAAAGATAGCAGAATAAAGAACAGAGGAAAGATGAAGTGCAGCAGATCAGTGTACTGAGCCTAACCAGAACTGAACTCCAGCATATGCAGATGCTTCCAATCAGTTCAAGACTGTGATTCTCATCACTTTGTAGACAGTGTGTCTTCTTGTAGGCAGTGGGCCTCTTGTGAGCAGTGTGCTCGGGCAGTGAGCCCTAATTGGCAAGTGCCATCTTTGTAATTTCCTATTCTTCTAACAGAGAATAATTTTGGGTTAATCACCCCGTGGTTTTCTCCCTTAACAGGGTTTCCACGTCAAAAATACTGTGTCATGTGTTTCTTGCTTTATGGTTAGTGTTTTATGTTTGATTTTATGCTGCATCAATTAAAAGGAAAGTTCAATAAAGGAAACAATTAGGATAACTGATTCACCCCCCCCCTCTCAGTTATCAACACTACCAACTGCTTATGAGATTTGGAAAAAACAAGAACTTTTACATGAAGGAGATCATTATGTTAAATGTGCAAGGTTACAGAGTCTGAAAGAGAAATTTGAAAACCTGAAGATGAGAGATGATGAAAATATTAGTACCTTTATGCCAAGAGTAAATGAGCTTGTTTGTGGAATTAGAAATGCAGGTGGAGTCTTGGATGAAAATGAGATTGTTGGCAAAATTCTCATATCCCTTCCTGCCTCTTACAAAATCAAGGTTGCTGCCATTGATGAATTCAGAGCCCATACAACTGTCACAAGAGATCAATTGGCTGCATTTGAAATGACCGAGTTTGGAGATGATCCCCCCAAGACTAAATCTGCATTCAAAGCCAGTGCCTCTGTAAAAGGTAAACAAAGGTTTGATCAGGGAGAGAACTCTTCAAAGAAACTATCATGGTATGAGAAAGCAAGAAAAGACCTGGAAGAAGAAGTAGAAACTGCTCAACTTGAAGCCCTTATTGCAAAGAGACTGCCAAGAGGATCTAATAAGTATGAAGGGAAATTGCCTTTTAAGTGTTTTAACTGCAATAAGATTGGTCATTTTGCCTCAAGATGTCCGGAAAGATTTTCAAAGCCAAATCCTAACAGATCAAGGTTCCAAAAGAATTGTTACTATGTTCATGAAGAAGATGACAATGAAGGAGTAACAGATGATGGATTAGAAATAGGAAACAAATCCAGAAATGAATGGGTGTTTATTGCCATCAAGGAAGAAGAATTAATATCCTTTGAATCTGTCAATCATAAAGTTGTAGAAAGAGCTCTAGCTGCCCAAGTTGAAGAAAAGGATGATTGGGTCATTGACAGTGGATGCTCTCACCATATGACAGGTGACAAAAATAAGTTTGTAGATTTGGAAAGGTATGAAGGTGGAGTAGTAAAGTTTGGTGATAATTCTGCTGGTAGTATCAGAGGTAGAGGAACTATTTCTTTTGATGGAAGAAACAAAACCAGTAATGTACTGTATGTTGAAGGATTGAAGCACAATCTTCTCAGTGTTGAACAGTTGGTGGACAAAGGCTATGATCTCCAGTTCAAAGATGGAAAATGTAAGATCTTTGAAAGCTCTGGAACAGAGATTGCATCCAATACCCAAACTAAAGGTAATATCTTCCACTTGGTTGATACTGGTAAAAGTTGTTTATTTGTTCAAGTTGATCAGAGTTGGTTATGGCATAGGAGAATGTGTCGTGAATTTTGATAATATCATCAAGATAAGCAATACTCAGGTTGTAAGAGATCTTCCAAAATTGGTGAAACCTACTAATAGCTTGTGCAAAGAATGCCAGTTGGGTAAGCTGAGCAAAATCACATTCAAGAGTAAGGAACTATCTTCTATCAGATTATTGGACTTAGTTCATACTGACCTTTGTGGCCCGTCAAGAATCAGGAGTATGCAAGGTGATAGATACTTCATGTTACTAATTGATGACTATTTTCGGATGATGTGGGTAACTTTTCTGAAAGAGAAATCAGAAGCTTTTGAGAAATTCAAAATATTCAAGGCTATGGTAGAGAATGAAACCGGATTGAAATTGAAATATCTGAGGTCTGATAGAGGTGGAGAATTCACATCCGGTGAGTTCATAGAGTTATGTGAGAAACATGGAATAAAGAGACAGTTGTCTGCTCCTAGGACTCCACAGCAGAATGGAGTAGTGTAAAGAAAGAACCGGACCATACAGGAAGCATCCAGGACCATGATGATGAAAGAAGATGTTCCTCATATCTATTGGAGAGAAGTTGTTCGCACTGTAGTCTATACTCTCAATCGAGTTCAAATCAGAAGCAATACTGGTAAAACTCCTTATGAACTTTGGTTTGGCATCACTCCTACTGTAAGGTATTTTCAGAGTTTTTGGTAGCAAATGTTACATTAAAAGAGATGAAGATCTAGGAAAGTTTGATGCTAGAAGTGATGAAGGAATTTTCTTGGGTTACTCTACTCAAAGCAAAGCATACCGTTGTTATAACAAGAGACTGAGAAAGATGATAGAAAGTACAAATGTGAAGGTTGATGAGGGAATTGAGAAACCCTTAAGGTTTTATGAGTATGATGAAGATGATCAGAATGGTGTTCTGACTTAAGGAGCCCAAGCCTCAGCTGTTAGTCAGATTCAAGCTAATCCAGTAAACCAGGAAGAAGAAATGAGTTTCAATGAGCCTGATCAAGAATCAGAAGTGCAAGAAATTCCTAAAGTTCCCAGGTATGTAAGATTGAACCACTCTGAAGATTAGATCATAGGTGATAAAAGCAAAGGAGTACTAACAAGAAGGAGAATTGCTCAAGATTCAGAAGAGTATTGTTTGATTTCAAAGATTGAACCTAAGACAGTGAATGAAGCTTGCAATGATGAAAACTGGACTAAAGCAATGGAGGAAGAGCTGGTGCAAATAGAGAAAAATCACACTTGGGATCTTGTTCCCAGACCTAGAAACAAGAATGTGATTGGAACCAAATGGGTCTTCTGGAACAAACTAAATGAAGTTGGTGAAGTAATCAAAAATAAAGCCAGATTGGTCTGAAAAGGCTACTCTCAAATAGAAGGAATTGATTTTAAAGAAACTTTTGCTCTGGTGGCAAGAATTGAAGCAGTCAGATTATTTCTTGTCTTTGCTGCCTTCAAGAATTTCAAGGTATATCAGATGGATGTCAAGTCTACCTTTCTAAATAGTGACTTGGAAGAAGAAGTGTATATAGAGCAACAGATGGATTTCGGTTGTCTGATCATGGTGATATGGTCTGCAAGTTGACGAAGGCACTGTATGGATTAAAGCAAGCCCCAAGAGCCTGGTATGAAAGATTGGATAAGCATCTTTTGAAGATTGGTTTCAACAAAGGTACTGCTAATAGTAACTTATATTTCAAAATTGATCATGAAAACATCTTGATTGTTGAAGTATTTGTTGATGATATCATCTTTGGAGGAAGAGATAGTATGTGTAAAACTTTTGCAACTCAAATGAAAAGTGAGTTTGAGATGTCTATGCTTGGTGAAATGAATTTCTTTTTGGGTCTACAAATCACTCAAACCAAAGAAAGGAATCTTCATTTCTCAAACCAAATATGTGAAAGAATTGTTGGAGAAATTTGGGATGGAAGATTCAAAACCTATGAATACTCCCATGGCAACCGGATGTAAGTTGAGCAAAGATGATGACTCTCCTAAGGCAGACCAAACAAAGTACAGATCAATGATTGGAGGATTGTTTTATCTCACTCAAACTAGACCAGATATTATGCAAGCTATTAGTCTTATTGCTAGATTCCAAGCCGATCCTAGAGAATCCCATGTCATGGCAATCAAGAGGATTTTTAGATATCTAAAAGAGACAGTTGAGTATGGTCTGTGGTATCCTAGAGATCATGATTTCTCTCTTCATGCATATACAGATGCTGATTGGGCAGGAGATGTGGATGACCAGAAGAGTACCAGTGGTGGAGCATTCTTTTTGGGGAAGAGATTGGTTTCTTGGCTAAGCAAGCAACAAGAGGCAATATCTTTGTCTACAACTGAAGCAGAATATATTGCAGCAGTAGGTAGTTGCACTCAAGTTTTGTGGATGAAGCAGATGTTAAGAGATATCAAAGTAGAGTATGAGGAACCTATGACAATCTTCTGTGATAATTCAAGTGCTATAAGTATATCTAAGAATTTGATGTTGCATTCAAAGACTAAACACATATCCATCAAGTTTCACTTTTTGAGAGAGCAAGTGAACAAGAATGAAGTCAGATTAGAGTTTGTACCCTCCAAGGATCAGATTGCAGACATCTTTACTAAACCTCTACCTAAGGACTCTTTTGAGTATCTCAGGGAGAAGTTAAAGGTTATTGCCCCTCCAGTGATGAACTAAGGTGCACTAAGGTGCATCAGTCCGGTGGATATCACAGTCATATCTTGTGATCCAGATTGATGGGAGCTGCTACTCAGGGGGAGTAGCAGGTATGATTCTAAAGTGTTGGAATTGCAAGTATGTGCCCTTTGCCATTGATGTCAAAGGGGGAGAGAAGACATGTGAAAAATAAGTGGTTGCTGATCAAAGGGGGAGTAGTAAAGGAAGAGAAGACATGTGAATGGTTGTTGCTGATAGGGGGAGCTGTGATAGTAAGAAGAAGTTCTTGACTTGATGGTTAAAACAGTTTTTCACATCTTATGTTTCCATCAATGACAAAGGGGGAGATTGTTGCAAGTATGGGCTTAACTGGTATTGTCATTGATGTCAACATACTCTTGTTGCATTAATGATAAGGTTTGGATGAGCCGTGAGCTGAGGATATTGAGAAAATTAGTCTCAATCAGGAACAGTGAAGAACAGTGATGACTGTAAGGCAAAAGTCCAAGATAGGATGATTATCAGAGGATACGGATTAAACGGTTTGTAGATATGTGTCTATAGGTGATCCAGTAGAGATTTCAGAGGTTCGCAAGAAGATATGAAGAAGTTGTGGCCGCTCAAGTAAAACTGGTTCCGGTAAGTGTTCAGAGGTGACAGAGTGTAACAAGAAAGGTCTGGTGAGATCTGGAAATGAAGTTTCCTATTCTGCGGATTTAAGGGAGTGCTGAGGAAGTCTTTATGGTGTATCAACTCTATTGGTTCATGGTTTGAAGGTCTGCAAGCATCTATTCCTTTGTGACAGTAATGACAGACTATGTTCTTGAGGTTCCAGATGAAGGAGAGAAGGATTTCAGTAAGTAGAAGAAGTGTGGATGTTCTTGGTGATTCAGGCAAGCTTGTGGAGGTCTTTGGATCGTGTCCAGTTCGTGTTGGTGGTCTGCATTGAAGTTGGAGCTCGCAATTGAAGAGTAACTTTTGTATGATGATGTTCTTCTTGAGACAGGCCGACCGAATGAGTTATGCATCTGTCGGATGATCTTATGAATGTTTGCCGACTTAGATGATCATTCCTAAGTTGATGCCTTGTATAAATAAGGGATTGCAAAGTTAGTTTGAACTCGCCTTTTGTGTGGAGATGAGGGTGTGTTAGTGAAGAGGAGAGCGAAAGGCAAAGCAGAAGTATTGAGCTTAATGGAACTGATTCAAGCATGGTGAAGATGCTATTCTCTAGTTCATGTATGTGATACTTATTTCTTTGTAGACAGTGTGTCTCTTGTAGGCAGTGAGCCTCTTGTGAGCAGTGTGCTCGAGCAGTGAGCCCTAATTGGCATGTGCCATTTTGTTCTTTCTATTCTTCTAACAGAGAATACAATCTTGGGTTAATCACCCCAAGGTTTTTTCCCTTACCCGGGTTTTCCACGTCAAAATCTTGGTGTCTTATGTGTTGATATGTTTCTGCTCTTGATTTGAATGCTTTATGGTTCATGATTAATATACTGCTAATCACTAAGAAGATTTAAGTGTTTAATTTGAGAAAGTTTTGTACAACTAATTCACCCCCCCTCTCAGTTATATGCCCTAAGTCTAACAAGTCTTACATACCTGGGAACGTTGGGAGTTTCTTGCGCTTCTGATTCTTGAACAGGTTCATTCAAACTTATCTCTTCTTCTTGATTTACTGAATCAATTTGAATCTGAATTTCAGAGGGAGCTTGGACTTCTTGAACAAAAACATCATTTTGATCATCTTCATCATATTCATAAAACCTTGAGGGTTTTTCAATACCTTCATCAACCTTTACATTTGTACTTTCCACAATCTTCCTTAATCTCTTGTTATAACATCGGTATGCTTTGCTTTGAGTAGAATAACCCAAGAATATTCCTTCATCACTTCTAGCATCAAATTTTCCTAGATCTTCATCTCTTTTAATGTAACACTTTCTACCAGACTCTGAAATACCTCACAGTGGGAGTGATGCCAAACCAAAGTTCATAAGGAGTCTTACCGGTATTGCTTCTGATTTGTACTCGATTGAGAGTATAGACTGCAGTGCTTACAGCTTCTCTCCAATAGATCTGAGGAACATTTTCTTCCATCATCATGGTTCTAAATGCTTCCTGGATGGTCTGGTTCTTTCTCTCCACTACTCCATTCTACTATGGAGTCCTAGGAGAAGACAATTGTCTTTTTATTCCATGTTTTTCACAGAATTCTATGAACTCACCGGATGTGAATTATCCACCTCTATCAGACTTCAGACATTTTAATTTTAATCCAGTTTCATTCTCTACCATAGCCTTGAATATTTTGAATTTCTCAAGAGCTTCTTATTTCTCTTTCAGAAAAGTCACCCACATCATCCGGGAGTAGTCATCAATTAATAGCATGAAGTATCTATCACCTTGCACACTTCTGATTCTTGCCAGACCACATAAATCAGTATGAACTAAGTCCAATAATCTGGTAGAAGACCATTCCTTACTTTTGAATGTGACTCTGCTTTGCTTACCCAACTGACATTCTTTGCACAAGCTATTAGTAGGTTTCACAAGTCTCAAAAGATCTCTTACAGCCTGAGTGTTGCTTATCTTGATGATATTATCAAAATTCACATGACACATTCTCCTATGCCACAACCAACTCTGATCAACTTGAACAAATAAGCAACTTTTACTAGTACCAACCAAGTGGAAGATATTACCTTTAGTTTGAGTACCAGATGCAATCTCTATTCTGAAACTTTCAAAGATCTTGCATTTTCTATTTTTGAATCAGAGATCATAGCCTTTGTCCACTAACTGTCCAACACTGAGAATATTGTGCTTCAATCCTTCAACATACAATACATTACCAGTTTTGTTCTTTCCATCAAAAGAAATAGTTCCTCTACCTCTGATTCTACCAGAAGAATTATCACCAAATTTTACCACTTCTCCTTCATATGTTTCCAAATCTATGAACTTATTTTTGTCACCTGTCATATGGTGGGAGCATCCACTGTCAATGACCCAATCATCCTTTTCTTCAACTTGAGCAGCCAGAGCTCTTACTACGAATTAGTGATTGACAGATTCAGAGGGTTTTGGATCTTCTTCCTTGATGGCAATGAACACCCAATCACTTCTAGATTTGTTTCCTGTCTCTGATTCATCATCTGTAACTCCTTCATCATCATCATCTTCATGAACATAGTAACATTTCTTCTAGAACCTTGATCTGTTAGGATTTGGCCTTGAAAATCTTTCCAGACACCTTGAGGCAAAATGACCAATCTTATTGCATTTAAAACATTTAAAGGCAATTTGCCTTCATACTTACCGGATCCTCTTGGCAGTCTTTTTGCAATAAGGGCTTCAAGTTGAGCAGCTTCTGCTTCATCTTCTTCCAGGTCTTTTCTTGCTTTTTCATACCATGACAGTTTCCTTGAAGAGTTCTCTCCCAGATCAAACCTTTGTTTTCCTTTTACAGAGGCACTAGCTTTGAATGCAAATTCAATCTTGGGGGGGGGCATCTCCAAACTCGGTCAATTCAAATGCATCTAATTTTCCAATCAATTGATCTCTTGTGATACTTGAATAGGATCTGAATTCTTCAATGGTAGCAACCTTGTATTTGTAAGAATTAGGAAGGGATCTGAGAACTTTGCCAACAATCTCATCTTCATCCAAGATTCCACCAGCACATCTAATGCCACAAACAAGCTCATTTACTCTGGGCATAAATGTAGTGATATTTTCATCTTCTCTCATCTTTAGGTTTTCAAATTTTCCTTTCAGACTCTATAGCTTGGCACATTTAACATACTTATCTCCTTAATGCAGAAGTTCCAGTTTTTCCCAAATCTCATGGGCAGTTTTTAGGTCAACAACATTTGTCAGCTCTTAATCAAATAAGGCACTTAGAAGAGTTTCTTTAGTCCACAGATTGTTTTCAGCATCTTTGATTTCATCTACGGTACTCAGACCATTCTATGGAGGAGTATACTTCTTTGAAGCCATGATCCAATACTGCATTCCCATACATTGCAAGTGACATTCCATGCGATTTTTCCAAAGAGTGAAATTGGTTCCATCAAACCTTGGACTATCGTTCTTATAGGATGACATCCTAGATCTCCTCAAGTGGTTAAGATCTTTTAGAGGAACTTAGCTTTGATACCAATTGTTAGATATAAGACAAATAACTGAGAGGGGGGTGAATCAGTTGTTCAAAACTTTCTTCCAATTAATCACTTAAATCCTTCCTTAATTTAGCAGCATAATAATAAACCAGACATTGAAATATAATGCAGCAATTCAAGAGCACAAACACATTAACACATATGACACCAAGATTTTTGACATGGAAAACCCGGTTAAGGGAAAAACCACGGGGTGACTAACCCAAGATTGTATTCTCTGTTAGAAGAATAAAAGGAAAAAAATGGCACATGCCAATTAGGGATCACTGCCTAAGCACACTGCTCATAAGAGGCCCACTGCCTACAAGAGACACACTGTCTACAGAATAATAAGTATTACATACTTGAACTGAAGAATAGCATCTTCACCATGCTTGAGTCAGTTCCATTTAAGCACAGTATTTCTACTCCGCCGTTCACTCCTCTGCTCTCTACCATACTCTCATCACAACACCATACTCTTGAAATGACTTTACAGTTCCTTATTTATACAAGACATCGACTTAGGGATAATCATCCAAGTTGGCATTACATTACAGAGCAAATACATAAATACAACATGATTAATTACAAAAGGACTTCACGTGGATCAACACACTGTCAGCCACATAGATCTGAGACTTTAATCTTTCTTTAGGAACATGCCATTCTTCACAGAACGCCTTCAAGATCATCTGCAGAATGTGTAACTCATCCGATCATCTTGACTTGGGAAGAACATCATCATCTGGAAGTAATTCTTCAATTACAGGCTCAATCTTCAATGTGGTCCACCAACATGAACTGGATACAATCCAAAGACCTCCACAAGCTTGCCTAAATCACCAAGAACATCCACACTACTTTTGCTTCCTGAAATCATTCACTCCTTCATCTCGAACCTCAAGAACATAGTCTATCATCACTGTCATATTGGAATAGATTCTTGCGGACCTCTAGACCACGAATCAATTGAGTTGTCAATTCACATTAACTTCCTAAACACTTCACCAAATCTGCAAAACAAGATATTGCATTTTCGGAGCTCACCGGACCTATCTGTGTCACTTTGTCACCTCTGAACATCTACTGGAACTAGTTTTACTTGAGTGGCCATAACTTCTTCAAATCTTCATGCGGACCTCTGAAATCTTTACTAGATCATCTTAAGACACATATCTACAAACCCTTTGAAGCGCATCCTCTTATATTCATCTTAGCTGGGATCTTTACCTCACTGACTTTATTGTTCTTCTCTGTTTCTGATAGGACTAATTTTCTCAATATCCTCAGCATACAGTTCATCCAATCCTTATCATCAATGCAACAGGAGTATGTTGACATCAATGACAACACCGGTTAGGCCCATACTTGCAACAAAAGTATGATAAGGGAGACCTAGGTGATTGAACTTGTAGGATATGTTCTAGGAATCAAAATCAATTGCCATATTTTATGCCATAATGGCTAAGGAAATGTGTTTAATCATCATTGGATGCAAAAATGTTGACCCATGTAGCAACATATAATGGGTACTTATAGAATGTGATTATCAATTTATCCATTCATTGTCTCAAGTTAGATATACATTACTTCCATGAGTGTGGAAATGACACTCTTTTTGGACTAAAATTATATTTAAATTTAGGCCCTGTTGTTTTTACTTCAAGTGACCATTATGAGTTGACTTGAAGTGTAAAATACTGAATTGCATGCTAAGGTGTTGTATTTAATGGTAACCCTAATTCATTTAGACCATCTAGAGAACACATGAATTGAACACCTTCTATCACACATCATGGAGCATAAAATGAATAATCTAGTGATATCAACACTACATCAACATTTTGGGGCATATTGCATGACTTCTTTATATCTTGTATCCTACTCAAAAGTCATCGACTTATCATCATATGTAAACTCCCTAACACACAAGGCATGCTTTTATTAAAAGATCAAACTAAAATTTTCAAGGGAGCCACAAACAAACATCTAAAAATTAGTAGAGATAATATCCATACTCCTAGTTTAGATCCATACTCACATGATTGATTGTGTTGGATAAGTGATGTATACTTTCCATGTTTAATAGTTGGGATGTGCTCAACTTCATTAGTGTTAAATATTTTTTGAAAAAAAATAGGGTGTTATTTTTGGTTTTTTTTCTATTTTTACCCATGTTTTAAAGCACTCATGTTTATCTTTTGCATGATTTCATGCAATGTATACAACTACTTTCGATGTTTCTATTGATATCTACACATGCCTAAGGGTGAAGTAAGAAAGATTTATTATTGTATTGGAGAATGGTTAAGTTTTTGCAATAGTGAAAAATTTTACTATGCTGGGTTTTTTACCCAAGTGAAAATACTATGTATTGTCTTTTATTTTCATTTATTCTATTATTGTTTTAGATTGTATATGCACTACTTCTATTGTATTGGTTTATCAGGCTTCCTTTTCTCTACAAATTCTACAAGTGTAGAAATGACCTTGACAAAAAAATAAAATTTTCATAGATTGTGACATGCATTTGTTCAACAAGCCCCAATTTTATGCAATAGTAATGAATAACTTTGGGGCATTTGGTAACATCATATTTCACATTAAACCAAAGAAATATGTGATTGCATTTATTATTTAAAAATCCAAATGTTAATTTTAGTATGTTTATCATTCCAACTCGTATTCCTAAGATATCTAATATTAATGATGACCAATTAATTTCTCCTATTTTTTTATAATATATATGTGGCTACATTAAAACTAATACTGAACCATTAGATGTGATTTCATAAACCTATTGTACTTAATTTCAACAAAATTGTATGTTTGTTTATGTCTCATGTGTAACTTGCTTTCTATTCTTGATATTCTATAGAGTGAATATAGTTTCATAGATGGAAGACAAAAACAAATTAATTTATCTTTTTAAGCTTGTTTGAGATCATTCTCCTATACTTAAAATTTCAAATACCCAAAGATTCAATTCCCCCTATTCCTTGATTTGCATGCAATACTATATATAATGTATTTCATTATAAAATTTAAAAAACTTCAATGCATATGTTACAAAAATAAAAAATATATTTTTATAAATCAAGATAACTAATTTTTATTTTATCTTAAACTATATATATTTATTTTTGATTATATAATTTATATTATTTTTTGATTATTGGGTAAAGGTGGGTTTTTGAAATGGCCCAAACCTTTTTAGAGAGGTTAGTTCAAATATGAAATTGAAGCCCCACTAACAACCAAGAAATAGCAACAAAGACTAGTAGCCCATGGGAACGAAACTAATTAAAAAACAACATCTAATGAATACCAACATCACAAAATTGGCAATCAATCAGTTGCAGTGAATAAAGCACAAGACACATGAAAGCATGTAACTAGGGTAGAATTCATGAAACAAGAAATCATGGTGGCTTAAATCCAAAGGATTCTAAAGAGCATTGAATTCCAACCATGGACCTATCCACAAGATCATGTTTGGAGCCCTTGCCAATTTCATTATCAACAGTGTCAAACCAAAAACATAAAAAATCATGTACATTCTCTAGAGGCACTTGTACTAGCACTAGTGCATATAATGCAATGAGGATGGAAGGCCAATCCACAAACATTAGGGACTATCAAACTTGAATTTCTTGACTTCTTTATAGGTGAAGGCCCAATGAGAGGGTGCAGTTCCTTAGCCACAACATTGCAATTCACAACATCACCAATTTCTCCATCATGGTTAGCCTCAATTGACATCACCTAAACCTTAGAATGGAATTCCTAAGATGGACAAGAATTCTTCTTTCTCCAAACCTTCGGTGACCCATTTTTGGATGTGTAAGCCACTGATGAGTGACCCACTTTACAACATATGAGGCAAACAACTTTAGAATCTTAAAACACTATTTGTTGCTTCCAAACACCAAATTTTGAAGACAAAACAACTGAAGACAAGAGAGGTTAATCCATATCCACATAAATAGAATTTGGCATAGAGCAATCATGACTGAGATTTTGTAATTGCATAAAAAGTAGTGATCTGACCCAAAGTGTTGGCAATATTAGTCAACACCTCCTCCTCCTAGAACTCCAAAGATAAACCCAAAATCCTAACCCAAATGGGGGCCTTAGAAATGGACACCAATATTTACAAAGGTAGAGCCCATTTTTGCCCAAAAACTATTTGTAACTGCATCAAAAGTCACAAGTTGACCAAAAGAGTTGACAATACTAGTCAACAACTCCTCCTCTCAATACTCCAAAGGTAAACCTAGAAGCTTGGCCCAAACGGGGATCCTAGAAATGGACACCAACATAGGATCAAAGCACGACCTCCATTTGCAAAGGCAGAGTACATTTTTGCCCAAAACCATTTATAACCACATTAAAAGTCATGAGCTAACCATAAGAATTGGCAATATCAGTAAACACCTCCTCCTCCTAGTACTCCAAAGGTAAACCTAGAACCATGACCCAAATGGGGACCCTCAAAATGGACATTGATGCAATATCAAAGCCCAGCTTCCATTTACAAAGGTAGAGCCTACTAGAGCCTCCATTATATTAAATGTTATTTATACATATAAAAATTTACATTTTTTATGTACTTATAATATTTTTTCCATCTATATTTATAAATAACATTTAGTATAATGTAGGCTCTAGTGGGCTCTACCTTTATAATGGAAGTTGGGCTTTGATCTTGCATCAATGTCCATTTCTAGGGTCCCCATTTGGGTTAGGCTTCTGGGTTTACCTTTGGAGTACTAGGAAGAGGAGGTGTTGATTGGTATTGCCAATTTTTATGGTTAACTCATGACTTTTAATGTGGTTATAAATAGTTTTAGGCAAAAATAGGTTTAACCTTTGTAAATGGAGATTGGGCTTTGATCCTATGTTGGTGTCCATTTCTAGGGTCCCCATTTGGAGCGGGCTTCTAGGTTTACCTTTGGAGTACTGGGAGGAGGTCCACCCCATAAAATACTCCATGGAAATGTTGTTGTGTTGGAGATACACAAAAAGCAGAAGTTCCATCTAAGACTTATGCGTGCTTGAAATGCTTTAATAATAGCCAAATAGTGTTAATATCAAACCTTCCATGGAAATATTTTTTTAGCTTCTGTTTTTTTAATATAAAAATAATAATAACTATGAATCACATCAAATAAATTGGATGAACTGCAAAAATACCCAAGTAGATGCTTTGTAGAGCTACCTCTTCCTGCCCAACAAAGAAGGGCTAATCTTTGATTGTGTCTATAGTTAACAATCCACTGAATATTTACTCAACATTAACCTAGTGCCTAAATCATAAAAACATATAGATCTCTGATATAGACGCTCCTTTAATTTGGTCAAAGGTGCATATCAAATTTGTTTATGGTTGGAAAGACAAGTAGAAGAGCCAGTGTCAAAGCCTTCGATGGATAAAATGATCTATATCTCTACAAAAATTATCCAGCACCCTCGAAGAATAGTCTATTAAAATAATCAGCCTAAAACTCTTCTTCAATGAGCTACGAAAAGATTTGTAAAATCATTGACCCACAATATGGGAGAACGATCTAAAGAGTGCCACTAATGTTCGGCATCCTCTAATAGTATTGAAGTGTTTGAGAGACTACCCATAAAAAAAAATGTATAGAAGAGATAGTTAAAGAATGTTAATGAAGATAGAGAATGGCCTCTTACAGGGAAGAAAGCAATGCTATTTTAGGGTGGCCCATTTTGGGGAGGATTTGAATAAGTTGAATCCTTTTTTTTTTCATTTGAGAAGTGAAATTCTTGGGATTTAGTATAATTTCTAGAAGTCACAGTCAACATGTAGCCTCCTGACTAAACTTGTACCAGCAACAATATCATTCTACTTAAATATCATCCACTTCAATCATCAAACAATAATACAATATATTCCAGTGGGTTTATCAGAGGACCACGACCTTTACAAATTCCAAGATAGAGAACTGTCAGTAAACTTGATGTACAATTTGAGTGGGCCTGATAGTGAAGGTGTATATCTTCCATTCCGCTCAATTACTATACTGTACTAATAATCTGCTCCAAGAATGTTAGTTAAGTTCGTGCATAAGAAAAACTTTACAACCTTGAAGTTCAGCTGAACTTTGAGTTTATTCTTGCTGGGCTTATTCTGACTGGCAGCACAGCATTTACTATGTGTAAAACATCATGTGGTGGAAGGTGTTCAAAACCCAAAGAAACTCATGCAGATAAAAGTTTACCATTGATCAAGAAGTTGATTCTAGATTTTATATGACGTAGATGGGCAGCTGGGCTTATGAACTGACATTCTGTATTTTGTTTCTGTGTGCAGAGGTGCCTGCACTAAAATGACCTAATCATAACCTGACGGGTCAACTGTGATGATACATTTATAAGAGAGAAATGCCTTAAAAAATAAGTTTGTCAGAGGAGTTGACCTTTGTCTTCAGGAATGTCGTCTTCTTGGAGAGTCTGATCTGCTGCAGTTGTGGTCACCATAGTTTGTTAACTTTATTCTAATTGTCCAATATAGACCTCATACAATTTTTAATGTTTTGTCATTGTTTTTTCCCCACATACAGCCTTTTGCTTTAGGACAATTATGAATGGGCATTCAGTGCACACATGCTGCCATTGCACCAGATCCGTGAACTGAAGAAATATTGAAGTTAATTAAACTCCATGGTATTAATATGTTCTCACATAATCTATCACACGGACAGAATCACATTAATGTTTTTGTCATTTCATCCACCTGAAAGGATTATGTGGACCTTTTATATTCCCTATCTGATGTGCAGCAAATTTAAAGCACAAATGTTGACAGTGTTACGTTAATATGCCATGCAACCAACACCCTTTTCTTTATGTAGTAGCTAATATGCGTTTAGAACAAGAACAAATATGACATAGCTTAAACAGCCGCCACTGCAATTCATCATTAGTTTAGAAATAAAATACAGGGAAAAAACATACAGTAGGCAAAAGGAACTCTACATGCATGTTTAGAAATTTGGTGTGTATGTCTGTTTCTGTCACCTATTGATTTTCTCTAAATTTATTATCACTTCTCAACTTCCAAACATTGCTAGAAAGATACAAAGTCAGCCGTTTTATTTTATATGCATAAGCATAGTCATGGTAAAGAAAATAACAAATCATCAAGAGTAACAAATCACAAAACTTTTGAGATAAAAGAAAGCATAATTTATTAAACATTATTTTATGATAAATCAGCATAAATTCATAAGCCAATGAAATGATACAATTCAGTCCCTGATCTGCATAGTCTCCTATAAACTGATGGTAGCATTGCCCCTCATATGAGTACCATTGAAGGGTTACTGAACTCCACCCATTGATTAAATTGAGCTTTTACAGAGATGAGAAGGCGACCGTGATAATTTCATGCTGAATGTATTTATGACAATGTACACGTAAGAGTAATGCTGCCTAATTATTGGCCTGAAAATGCTTGTAAATGGTGGACAGCCTAGACTCCACAGACTCTGCAACAATTTCAAATTGATTCCACTGTTGATGATTTACTTACTATTGATTTTTTTTCTTCAACTTTGTCTGCATCAGTCTTTGATGTATCCGATGCAGGTGGCATGAATCATATTGAATATTTGTTGTACAGAATTGGCAATATCTTCAGCTGAAAGCCTACAATCTTCTCCCACCTGATCACAGTCATAAAAAACAGAAACACCCATTTTATGATTGAAACATATGTAATAATACACTTAAGATTTTAACAGCACCTGAGTTTCAGTTATAAAGCTTTTGGATATATTATAATGATACCACTCAAGCTAATTCAATGGATCCATGGTTTAAAATGGTTATATAAATGAGCGAATTCAATCATATATTATATTTAGTATTTACCTTGACATTGAAGGAGTAGAGGACTGTCTGTTCTATGGTTGTAATATTAGTGTGCAAAATGCTAAACTGCAGGTTTTCCAGAGCTGTAATTGTTTTGAGAAGCTGGCCTGGTCTTCTCTGAGATAATATTTTGATCATGGCATCACACCCAACTAACTTCACCTCAATGTCAGCCACCGGAGATTTATTGTCTGCAAGATCTTCTCTGATAGGTTCGTACACGATGTCAGGCTGTAATGGAAAAACAGGAAAAGATGCTTGAATAGGAAGGCATCCAGCAAGAGCATCTGTCTGAGATGACCTGCAGGCACCTAGAGAATTAGAGGCTTCTGCATATAATCTCCTACGCTTCTGTGATTCCAAGCATTGTAAAAGCTGCTCCAATTCTCTCACAAATTCAATAGCTCCTCCTATGATAGATGCCTGATCACCCTGCCAAGTATATTCAAATTAATACAAAAAACATAAATCTGACCATTCTACCTTCAATTCATTTGTAGCATACAAGTAAAGAATTGATGTATTTGTATGTTCAATACTTTATAAAGATCAGTCTATAACCTACATGAGATTGTCTTACATAAAAACATGGGATGTACTGCATATGATATTAATTGGACTGAAAGACGCCGCTTGCGTGAATATGTTCTAAAAAATGTACAATGAAATATAATTATACTGAAACAGAAAGTTGTCGCCAAGCTTACAGTATTATAGGGTTTTGCTGTCCATGTTCAGGAGTATAAGTTACATAGATATTAGATTCCTTTTAATCGGTTTGATGGAAATGGATACATTTCTGCAATAAAACTAAGGAAAGGACTGCAAATCAGGCCCTAATTGCCCAAGCATGAGACTATGATTCATGTTATATGCACATGGAATATTGAAGCATACCCTTTGAACATAGGATCCAGGCATGAGGGACCTCAAAACCCTTAAATGCTCATTCATTTGCTTTCTTCTGTTGCGTTCTACTGCAATATGAGTCATTCTTTGGCTTTCAACTTCTTCACTGTTTTTACAAACTCTAGATCTTTTCCTTTTAGGCTTGCTCTGAGGAGGTTCTGGTCTGTAACTGGTAGATGAAAATCCTACCAATTTAGGTCCATCCAGAGGCACCATCATCTGTTGGTGATCAGTATTCTGCCCTAATTTCTCAGTAGTGTTGTTGGAATTGGTAGATAGATTGAGCTCTTGCTTTAAATTTGATGTGTTTTCAGAAGTGGGAACATCCGGTACTCCATGCTCATCAGAACCATTCGTATGATAATTGCCTTCAGAATCAGTACCCATGGCCATCTGATCATGAATATGATGATCCAATAGTTTATGATCTACCGCTTTCTGATCAGATGCCAGCACAGGAAACTTGAGAAAAAAAACTGGATCAAAAGCATGTTCTGGGTCTCTTTCTATGTGCTCATTTTGATCGTCCATGGCCTGGTTCAAAGTCAGTTTGGGTCCATAATCTGCAAACTGCATCACATCTGCAAAGCTCAGCTTATCTAAAGAAGCTGAACATCCAGTATTTGATGACCCACAAGAAGCATTGAAGTTAAACATGTCAAGAAGAGCGTTCCCCATGGAATTGTTAATGTCTAGATTTTCTGTGGACTCAGCAGCCTTTGAAGGCTTCAGTAACTGCAGTTGATCCAATGAATATTCACTACAAGGTGGAAACATTGTTGGCATCTGCAGCAATGCAAAATGAACTCTGTAAAGTCACATCATCAAATCTCCACCAAAAAATTGATACTTATTAGTTCAAACACTTATCTAGAATATTTATATGAATTCTTTGTGGATTTTGTATTCCAGATTTGCTGATTTAAATTCGGTCAGGCACCCACAAAACCAAATCTTGATACATATATCTATTGGAAAGGGCATTTGGATCTTTAAAATAAATCCCAATTGCTTGTAAAATGATTTAATGAAATTCTCAAAGTTGAAAATCCAATGAAAACCTTATATTTTTATTTTTTTTAGGGCTCCATTACCACCTTTATAGCATTCTCAGTCATCTTCTGCGATTTCTAAATAAGTAAACACAGAAATTGGAGCAGCTCTATGAAACATTTCTGTAAACAAACTATTGTATGGAAACTCGGGAAAATTATATTTTATGAGAAATCCTCGAAACGTTTGTAGTGAGTCTCAATTCTGAAGTATGCTCTAAAAGGAATATAGCCATATGAAAGATAAAGATGGAAATGAAACCTACTGAACCGCCTTCGTCCTTGTCCATTGAAAAAAAAAAAAATTAATCCCCCTTCAGCATAATCTACTCAGAATATCTCCGGCTGTTTTTCTCTTGAATAATCACTACCCACTGCAAATACCATAGATATGAAACTTATTAGGGATTCAGACTTTTTAGAAGTCTAAAACTAGCTAGAACAATATATACAAACATGTTCAGAGCACCAAAAAAATGCAATTCAGATAAAAGTGCAGGCTTTGAATAAAACGTAGAGAATATAAATAAGCCCAGTCTTACAATCACTGTAGAAGATGCAAAAGTAGGGAGTTTTTAAGGTCACAACAATAAAGAAAAGACTATAAAAAGGTAGATTTATCAAGAATCATCTAGCAAAAAGAAAAAATCATATCAATTTGATAAAGTGCTAGTAACTTTTCAGCTTTAAGAACACAAACCTATTATTCAACAAGGCTTGAGTTTAAATCAGAGAACTCTGCAAAAATTAGGTTGCATATTCTGCTTCTGCTTCACTGTATATTATTGCTGTTGCCTTTATATGGCGGGCTCATGAGCTGTTTGAGATTCTTGAATAAAACATAATCATGCAAATTAAAGGATTTAGACAGATTGATATATCTACATGCTGAGTATAAGTTCTGGGTATTTACAATAGTAGTATTCTGAGAGCTTATATCAGATTCTTAGATGCAAGTGGATGGCCACAAGTTTATTTTTGAAGTCAAGATAAGTAAGCCATGGTTGGAATTGTCACGGCAATTGCAAAGCCTTTTTTGCTTTTGTCAGAGAATGCACACGCTCTGTCCGTGCATGGTAGAGCTCCTTTTTATTTAATTCAAACTAAGCATGTTTCTGATTATGTTAAAAAGCACAAAATCAAAATATATTACAAACCTCAGCCAACAGAAAAGACATTAGAGAAAAGCCTACAAAGAATATAATCAAGAAGAAACGTGTGCCTTTCAATCTAAATCACTTCTTACTAATTTTCTCCTAAAAATACAAAGGCAAAGCTAAGAATTATACATTGAATGAGGTCTTAAATTTGATGGCCGTATGGTCATATTTGACTATTTTTATTGTAAAATATAATCAAAATTTTAGAAAGATTGTATCACATGAAAAGGTAGATTTTAGATAGAATGTCAAAATTTCTAGAGTTATAATGGTATATATATATATATATATATAATTTTTTTAATAATAAAAATATGTCTTAGTATTTAAAAGGCAAATTTGAGTAGATAACCCGCATGAAAAATTTGCTTGACAGGCAGGGTCGACTGTCAAATTTAGGCCTTTCATTGAATATATACAGTGTATGAAGAAATATATAATGAATATCTCCTCAACTGTAGAGTCAAAGCTTTGTCAAATACAGGACAGACAATGTTCCACAACCACATAAAAAAGTCCACTCTGCTTTCTGTTACATATTTAGCTGTATCTCATATTATCTAGAGGTATACCATTCTTAATGCTATTCACAGGCCCCACACGCCCTTCATTCATTTGAGCTTCATATATTACACTTTAATACCATACGCTCCCTTATCTCATGGCCCATATGATGCCCATTAACATATTGGTTTTATTCTCTCCAATCATTTCTAATGTTATGTTTTTGTGATGTTGTAATCATGTTTTTATGTCTCTAGACTGGTTGCTTTACAGATCATTACTGTAAGAATTATGGAGCAGCCCACTTGGCTTGAATTTCAACATGAGTTATATATATTCCAAAACTATTGTTCTACTTATTTCCTTTGCATCATTATTACTTGGCTTTTCTTAAATTATCACATTTTGTTTGCATTCTTACTCCTACATCATTATGATTTAGAAGAATATCATGGCCTAACAGAACCTAATAGAACACACATGCCAATTGATATCAAAATCAATCCTATATATATTATGATTTTTCGGTGGCAATGGTTTATTTTAAAGGACAATTGAATCAATCTCTATTGTAAATATATGCACTGTGATTTTTTTATTATTTGTAGGGTGGTAGTGGTTTTATTTAAAGTTACAATTTATAATTAATTCATGAATATAATAAAATGCTTGCTGATAATGGTAATGAGTAAATACTACATAATAGGATGAAAATGACTTTAATTAATATAGTTAAATTTAAAAGATGCATTTAAGTGTGTAAATAATATAATTTATTTATATTTTAATTTTAATATGTAATTGTAGAGATGAGTAATATATTCAAATTTATATGAGAATAGTTAATAAGGGCATGGTTCAGTGGTCAAGTTGTACGGTTGTTGTGGCAGCCACCAAGGTTCAAACCCCCGTTGGGCCAAAGAGTTCTCCCATAAAAAAAAATTATATGAGAATAACTCTTGATTATTCAAAGTATATAATTATTTATATATTTTTTTGGTTGGTGAAAGGTGGTTATGGGGACCATGCCCTTTGTATTATAAGTATTGAAAATTTAAATTTGTGTTGCTTCTTAATAGGATGGCAATCTTAATACAATAGTTATGTTTATAGAAGAGAAGCAAACATTCCTCATTAGCTACAAAAAAATATTAAAACATTACATATATTAAAATATTACTATGAAGGTCAAAGTGACAAAATTTTGGCCATGTTGTAGTTAACCTTAATTCACCAACCACAAGAAACCAAATTCCTTATCCTTCTATAATATTACAAAATACCAATCAATGATAGAAGTGGGGGTGATACCCATAGCACATTTCAAGAAATTGATGCCCAGTGTAGTCCTCTATTTGCGCATAGCCTTAGAAAGACCTTCAGCATGCATGAAAAAGGGGGTCCACAAACTAGCAACAAACCCATCATTGATTTACCAAGGTTTGTTCTTTGGAGGGAACCCTAGCCCTAGTATCACTAGTTCCAACACTTGCTCTAAACCTAAATGCCAATGGGATCTGACCAAGGCAATGGTGATTGTTCTGATCAGTTCCTTTGGCTCTACTACATCCAAGAGCACCCCAACGAACATGGAGGCCATGTTAGTATTAACCCTATACCTATGGTATGCAAAAAAAAAAATTCTTCACCCAAGGCCCCCTTTATTCCATGTAGCATGATCATAACTTTTGTCTTGAAGATTTTTCTCAATCTTATGTTTGTTATTCCTCAAGAAAAGTAATTTTCTCTTCTTCACTATTAGCTCCACAAAGGTATCCATCTCTCTATGAAGATCTACAAAAATCTCTATCTCAAGTTTAAAATGAGATGTTATAATAGTGGAAGGTTATTATATTCTTGTCTTTCTTTCAATTGTTGACTCAAGTCACATGTGGTACTTGAAGAGTCAAGTTACAGTCATTTTTGCATGTCGGAAATGGTCACCTTTATTAATGAGAGCTACTCTCTTACTTTGGCCATGTGGGAGTACCAACATTCCACTAAATTATTTGATCCTTGATGCATTCTAGACTATATGAATTATGCATTGGGCATGGGGTCAAATGATTCTTATGTATCAGCCAATAATCATTCAATAATTAGATTATAAGTTAAAAATGGAATCAAATTATTCCCATGTCTCAACCAAGTTGTTAATTATATGATCATCCTTCTTATCAATGGCATACTTTTCTCAAAAATCACCCTCTCTATTGATTTCCTTAAAGATGTGTTGTATAGTGAATGCTACTAATGAATCCAATACAAGCCATGCATTTTGTAGTATATTTTTTGAATTTGGTAAACCGCATTTGTGGATGGCATTGATGATGACCATGGAATCACCTTCTATCTACTTATTATTGACTCCATAAGTTTTATAGACTTGAAGTCTAAGAAGGAATATATGTGCTTTTGCTTCATTGTTAGAGTTATCTTTTAATTTTTTTGAATTGATAGGTTACATCTTGTTGCCTCATCAAAATTCATCTTCATCCATCTTGAGCTAGGTGGGACCAAATTATTCATAATTAACACTAAAAAGCTCATGAATAGGTGATAATTTATTTATAACTTATTTTTTTATGTATAATTCTATTTTTTTTAATTATCTTATTTAACTTTCAACTCTTCTTAAAATAAATTTTGTGAAAAAAATTATGAGCAAATAAACAAAATTAATAATTAGAAAAAAAAAATTAATACCATTAAAATTATAAACTTAATTATTTAGATAATATTTAAATTTAATATATTTTAAAAAAAATTAACTACTCTAATTAAATTTCTACGAATTAAGTTATAATTAAAAATATCAATTATCAAATCTTATATCATTATTTAATGAACATTGAAAATATTTAACTCTTTCAATTAAAAACTTAATATTATATTAACCTTACTTTATGTATTTAATTTAGTAAATAAATTATTTAATTTAATAATAACATATATTTTCTCTATATTTAAAATCTTTATAAACATTTGAAACACTACATTATGTATGTTAATATATATATAGAAACAATAATGATCACTTTCAAAATTACAAATTTTACAATTTTTTTTAGTTTTGGGCTCACTTTGAATATGTTATCCTTATGTAATGGAAATAATGATCACTTTCAAAATTACATATTTTACAATTTTCTTTTTGGTTTTGGGCTCACTTTGAATATGTTATCCTTATGTAATGGAAAGTGTACAAGAGTTGATATGTATCTAAACCTTATCTAATTTCATATGCATACTCATTCCAACTCTCAATTTTACCCATTTTCTACCTAGGTTCAAATTCACAATTTGTGGAATTAACTAGGGTGAGTGTACCATTTACATGAAAATTAACCTAAAATTCAAAATTAAATTTTAAATTTTGTCCCACTTCTTTCCCTCCATTTAGATATTATATTATAACTTCAAGCATGAAATATTGTTCTCACACCTTTGACATGGTATTTAGGGACTAACCCTAATCCATTTGGACATCAAAGAATCTAGAATTTAGAGTGCATTGAAAAATACCTCTACACACATCAAGGAACGTCAAAGTATTTTCATGTGATATTAGCATTGCATCAACATTCTAGAGCATACTACATGACTACTTGATACTTTTAATAGTTATAAAAGTTGTTCAATTAGTATCTTAGGAGTTTGATAAAAGGGAGAAATGTTCCTAGTCACTTGTAAACTTCTTTATCCACATGTAAGCATAAATTATGTGTAGGTTACAAAAATCAAGGCAAGCAAGGTTTGATAAAAGGGAGAAATATTCCTAGTCACTTGTAAAGTCCTTTATTCACACAAACATTTTTTATGTAGGTTATAAAAATCAAGGCAAGCAAGTTTGTCACCTAAAAATTAAAAAAATTCATATTCACAACTAAAGTTCAAATGTGCACAAAAGGTTCAAATCAATAAGTTGTGTGATTGACTTTACAGTTGTTTGGAACAATTTTGTAATCGCAAAAATGACCATCAATTTTTTTATTAATTCGTATGCATTCAGCTGGAAAACCCTACTTTTCTAGTGTTGGAGTGAATCAACCAGGAACACCTAGTAGATTTAAAGTCAACATTAGGTTAAGAGCTAAGTACCCTTCTTTACTATTTAATAAATGAGCATTTATTTCATTCTTAGGGTATTTATTTACAAATAGTAATTAATTGATTTACCCTTGTAAGGGAAAATATACCCACTTACATAAATATCTAGGATGATGAAATGAATAATAAATAAATAAGTAATCTAGATAAATAAGATATGACTAGAAATAATAAATGATGAATCAATTGATAAAATTAAATGAATTTAAATATGATACTTAGTTGGTCATTGGGGTTGTGATCTAATGGTGAAATCATTGTGTTTTCCTTGTGGAGACCCAAGTTCAAATCTCCAAAGATACATCTAAGGTGGATTTGTAAATGGTGGCTCTTGGTCTTCCATCATGGATTCTAATGTATACATCTATGTTGATAACTAAACATTAACTTGAGTGGTGTGGTCAGTGCCTCTAAGGGTGTGGTTGTCACCTCTTAGTATGCGGTGGGATGCTCAGTTGTGGTCGCCACCTTTCAAGTGTTGTTGGCCACTCTGGTGTTGTCATTGACTCTAAATGTGTGTTTGGTTCTACCCTACCATGGTCACTATCCCAGTTGGTTTCCCATTTGAATTAGACTCTTGCTAGACTCTAATGGTGTCCCTTAAATTTTATGTTGAAATAGAGGTGAGGATGTCTCTCTTGTACCCTCCAATAGTATGGATTGGGATAAAATTTCCATCTTACCAATAAAAAATGATACATAGTTGGATTCCAAAGATGGAAAAATGATGTTGAAGATGAAAAAACTAATTCATCACAATGTTAGAATTTTATGGCATTGTCAAATAGGTGTCTCTGAATATACAAACTAATTGTGCAATACTTTGATTCAAATATGGACCTACAATTTTTATCTCTACACTTGTGGAAGTGAATTTGCACATAGAACTAAATCATATAATCCATGGGAATGAAATAGTAGAAATCTTATTGATAGAATGTACTCACCTCAATTTTTTAATGTTTAAATCTCAACAAGGACTAGTTGTGTTTATAAACACCATTGGGGATTCTATTCAATTGTGAGGGTCATGTTCTCCTCGGTCAAACCCCTTGGATGACTAATTCAACAAGGACAACAAGAAAGTGTGCAATGGGCCTAGGATGATGTCACAAGTAGACAATGTAGAATTGATTCCTCTTTAAGCTATTTGACCTAGATTTTCTTCCACATTTCAAGATGATTTCAAATGAATGAATAAATCTTTGAATACAACATAACACACAATCAACACAAATGTGTGTTAGGTCAACTCATAATGGATGGTAGGAGGAAGTCAATGAGATTTTTCTAAATTTAAATATTAAAAAGTTTAGAGTTCAAATATATGCAATTGTGAAAATAAACTAGGTCAAGTCCACACCTATGGATCTAATACAAGGTAGTGAATGGGGGATCTAGGGATTGCAACCAATATCTAGGGATGAGTGATGATGGGATATAGGTATGGTGATGTCATGAGTCAAATTCACATAAGAATATGACATTGTAGACTCATTATTGCATTAAGGATACCCTAACTGATAGGTCCAAAAGATAAGTGGAGAGAGCATGGGTTTGTAATTTTTAGCATTAAATTTTACCGCCACTTTGATGTGTATTTGAACTTCTAGAGGTCGATGCATAGAAAAGTAAAAAAAACAATCAATGTGAAAATTAAATATTTTTTAAACACTCAAAAGGATATGGATCTACTCGGAAAATATAAACCATTCTTGGATTATTCTTGCAATGAGTGTTCCATTGGAAACTTGTAAAACAAAAAGAGCATGCAATGCAACATTCATCACACATTTAAAATAGGCACTAACTACAACTTTCTTTCAAAATTAATATCCTAAAAAAAATTAAAAGTAAAGAGAAGAAGGGTAAGAGATTCTATCGAAGAAAAAAAATTGGTAAATCTTTTACTAAGAAAAAGATTCTAACAATGTAGATGGATTGATAAAGATCCCTTCAAGGTGGGAAGGACTATGATCCTATCATGACAAAACATAACCCATAAAGGAATGTTTGTTACATATATGCTCCTCTCTAATTAGTAACATACAAAGGATGCAATGAATTGGAGGAAAAGAGAAAGAATATGTTAAATCATGTAAACATGACCTAAAAGATATCATCATAGGATAAGCATGTAAGAACATACATAATATATGATCATGAAAGTACATATAGAATGGTAAAATCCAAGATACCCCCAACATTACCCCATTGAAGGAAAATAATAATGATATCCATAAATGCTAGATAAGATCATGTAAGAATTGGTAAAATCTAAGAGATAAGCTTGATAAGGATCATAAACATGTAGGAGTAATAAAATAAGGATATGTACTATTAGAAACATCATGATATGACATGTGGCTAGAAACCATAAACATGGAGCATAGGTAATATAGGGATAATGATAAATCATGAAACATGCTAGCATAATAAGGAACATGTGAAAACATAAGTGGTAAATATGGGGACATAGGAGTCAAACAAGGCATATAAGAAAAATATGGAAACTAACTATAGAGTTGGAAATTGCATACCTTGTAATTTCTACTCTACAAATTGCATTATTTTTAGTGTTCATTCTAACTTAGCATATTGTAGGACTCATTTGAGATACAACCTCAATCTTTTTCCCGAATCCAAAGTGCCAGTTTTTGTGTATTTTTGTATTTTTATTTAATCCCATGTTTTTAACCATTTCCTATCATTTTCCTAATTTTTATTTTTATTTGTTTTGTTAGAGTCTTCCACAATTGTAGAGACATCCTTACATTTGTGGAGGCTTCCTAGATGAATTTAAACATATATGCCCATTTAAACCACATCACCTTTACTATGTTTTCATATTATTTATGGCATTTTAATAAGTGCACATTCTTGAGGCACAACAAATTCATTCCTTTGGACTAAAACATGCCTTCTCATTTGATTTTTAACTTCTTGGCTCTTCTTGTGATTCATGTTTCTTCAAATTGCAGACTCTACAAGCTTTCTAAAATTTCTACAAAAATTTGAGAGAAAAGTGTTGTCATGTTGCAAGGGACAAAGATCTCTTAGGTATTCTAAATTCACAAGGCAAGAGATCTAAAGAACTGAGAATTCTTCTAAGGGAATCCATCAATGTGAAATTCCTTTCTCATACAAAGAAACCCTCTCCTCTATATTGGTAAAACTCACTTGAATTTAATTTTGATATCTATGTTGTGAAGGTACTAATATTATTTTCAATTTTATTGGTTTCCATATCACCATTGATTAATGTAGGTATTTCCATAGCCTCTTAACATTATGTTTCCCTCCTTGTTTCTTGAGGACATAACAAATTTCTCCTTCTTTCACCTTATCTATAGAATTTCCCTTTTTTATTTTCTAATTTTATAGGACTCTAATAGTGGAGAGATTGTGTAAGTGCTCCTACCTTCCTTGAGGAAGCATTTGCATATTTTCTCTCTCCTTTGTTTCAGTTTGAAGAAGATCTCCTCTTGGATCTGTCTTTACCTTCTTGTAATCAATTCAAAGAGCTCTTATTTAATTTCTCTTCTCAAAACTAACATATTAGAATTCCTTGTTAGTTATATTTCTCATTGGCACAATTTATATTTCTCATTTCCTTAATCCCATTTACATATTAGCATAGTGGTAGAGATATTTTTTATTATACCTTTACTAAATTGACACATTACTATCACATTCTTAGTTCTAAGCACAACTAAGCTAAGAGCACACACTCCTTTTATTGACTTCTTATTGAAGTTGAAAGGCTAAAATAGGGGCTTGACCACCTTGGAAAGCTCCTATATAGTCTCAAAAAAAATATTTTTTCTAGATTACTTGTGGGCTTAATTCAAATAGCACCCATTGGTTTGACATCCTTCACTATCTCTGGTATTTTCAATAATTTTTCTTAATACAACCATTTTTATAGATATTTCATGCACCACTCTTTCTTTATTTGTGACTATTTTATAGGAATTTATATTGTTGTATAATACTATTCTAATTTTCCTACATAGAGGACTAATCCACAAATGGATAGCCTCTTCCTCATATTTACGAAAGCACCCCAAAATAGTGATCATCATCTATTAACCTCTATCTCAACTTCCTCTCCTATTTAGAACACTAGGTTTATCTTTTGACTAGAAAAATTTGAAATAGGTTCCTCTCTTCCATCTATTATATAATTTCCATTATAATAGCTTAGATCAAATTGTCCATTCAAGCCTACTTTGAAAGACAAGCTAAAAGTGTCTAGTCAGACTAGATTCTTTATTTTTTCTATTTGTTTGTAAAGGAAACAAATAAATATAGTTTAACTAGAAGTAGATGGAAATAGGGAAAATAAAAGAAAGTAATAGTAACATGTCTTACTTGATACTCTCCTCTTTTCTCTTCATATACTTGAATAGAGAAGATTTTTCATTGCACTTCCTTTGATAGATTAGTATTTCCATATCTCATTATATGTGAACATCATCAACCTTTCTTAGGTGTTCATATTTTCCAATCCTCCTTTCCCCTATTTTATCTTGATCAACCTAACATTCTAACACACTAAAAATTTCTTCTCATCCAAACTAAAAACATACTCTAGCTATTGGTCTACTCTATTTTTATTTCTTATTTGTTGTCTCATTATGTTTTAGTGTTGTCTTTATTTTCCCTTCCTATTGACACTTGTAGTTTAATTTTCTGCCCAAACAGGGATGCATCTATAATTAGGCAAACTATACTACATTTGTGAAAGAATTATCTATACCTATTTTTTGCCAAAAAATATTCTCTTACCCAACCAACTCTTAGATGTGTTTTCTATTTCTACCATTTGTTACCTAATATATGTTCCACCTATTTTTATGAGATTTACAACCCACCTAACCTATTATTCCATTCTTGTTTGTCATAGCTTGTGCCTCAACCCAACCATGGAATTTCCTTTGAGTGGCATGTTGTCATCCTCTTCACATTCTGGCATAATATCTTCTCTTCTACCCTTGTCATCAAACCAACAAGATGTGCCTCCCTACATGCCTCCTAATGATTAGCATTTTGATCACGAGGTCACTTTAGCTTAGGTTGAATATCCCACCTAGAAGAATATTGGTCATCACCTCTCCGTCTTCCAAACCCACCTTGCTACTAATGCATCCTTTGCTAAAACCTCCCCTATCTTAGAATCTTTGCAAAACCTATTGATTATCCATCTTGAGGAGCTCAATATTTTTATAGGGCTTCAAACATATTATCCGTGCACGTGCTCACATGCACATTGATCGTTGCCTTTATTCCAAGGGAACATATCTTATTTACATGCTTCCTTGCACATGCTAAATATCTCCTACTTGAAATTTTCGTACCTATTCTTGGGGGTGATTTTATTACAATATATAGTAAAAAATTAGTTCCTTTGTGAGTAATTTTCTCCCAATGTATGGTGAATGTTTTTTTATTAAGTTTAGCTGGGAAAAGGGTCCTAGACCCATACAAATTTGTATATCAAATTAGTCCCACATCACAATAATACAACCCTGATAATAACCCACTAAGGGCTAGGGTACCAAGAGAGCACAGCAACCAGATAATTAGTTCCAAAAAATAGACACAAAAAGATCAACCCACGACCATAGTACCAAACATAATCTCCCTGATAATAACCCTAGAAGGGCTAGGGAGCCAAGTCCAAAAACTATCTAACATATTATAAGATATAAGTAACATTATAACATACCACCTTGATAATAACCTAAACAGGCTACGGTACTAGTCAGAGCAGAACAGGCAGAACACAACAAGAACACAACATCTTTTAAGAGACAAGTCATAAAACTAAAAATGAGGAATACTCTAGTCATTACACATATTCTTCATCACCTCCTCCCAAGAAGAAATATCTTTGTCTATCTTTTGTCTTTTCTCATGTTCATAGTCTTTATCCTGCAATGGCTTGTGTTTCTCCAATTGGATCTTGATTTTCTTTACCTCAACAACAATGTCTATCATGATCCCATTTGTGAAATTTGCCAAATCTTTAAGAGCTTTCTCTAACTTCCCAATTTTTGTCTGATACATCTGACACATATCTAAACATATTACTCCAGCTCTCCTAGCATGTGGAACTATTCATTCTTCTATTAAAGATTTCTTCAATTTTCTCTAACCTATCTAACAAATACTGAAGGTCTGGACAATTATAATCCTTTGCATTTTTATCAGAATTATTGAGGTCTATTTCAAAAGTCCCAAAGTCTTTCTAGATATATTTAAAACAATTATCCTCAAAGGAATTTCCCCCAAATTCCTCACCGTGGTCACTCTAGTTATGCTCTGCATCCCTAACCTCCCTTTCCTGACACTGTTTAGGATCCTCTTCACCTTCATCTCTCTCACTCTGAGTTTTATGATCCTTATCAATATCCAACTCTTGTCCCATCCCTTCAAACATTTTAGCATCATCCTCAGAAAGAGTATCAGAAATGGTTTATAGGAAAGGGGGGAAAAGGGTAAATAGTTATATCCTCCTTTCACGACATACATTCAAGGAGATTCAACTGAGTTGAATCACAACTTTTGCAAGAGGATTCACCTACAGGTTGAGGGTCACTTGTAATGACGTGGAAATTTAGAAATTGTTAATTAATTTATTAATTTAATGCTCAAGTATGCTCAAAATCCTAATTATGCCAAATCGTAAGCAAACAGATAAATTACGACAAATGCTCGTAGACCAAGATAGTAGACATAGATTAATTACTGACCATTTTTTGACGTTCGTGATGCAGAATAGTCAGGGTCTTCATGATTCGCACCCTAGTCCAATGCAGTGTTATCTTCAGGGGGTTTCCAGACTCCTTTCGACACTAATGATCATTGTTCTGTTTGTTTTCAGCTCTGTAGATGTGGAGGTCACTGTGACTCGTACAGAAGACCAAGGCAGGATATTCCTCAGGATGTTGGGACTTCTTTTGATGTTGATTATCACTATCACAGATATTTCTATATCTGCAACCTCAGAGGGCTTTGCCCCTAGCGTCCTAGCCCCGAAAGTGCACTAGATTGCTTCTTTCTATCAAATCCAAAATCATTATCTTCAAAAACCTTCTTCTACAACTCCACTCCACAAAATCTGATACCTGTAACCTACAATCACAAGGAGTGTGGTTGGGGGTTGTAGTGTTTAGGAGCTTGCCTCAATCAAGCCCCGGAAGGACATATAAGTCTTTTGAACACTGTTGTCAGATAAAGAGTGCATATCCCTGCGAGATAGAGGCAAAAACAAATTGATAAATGATTAATTCAACACAAATAGATATCACCTTGGAGGTGTAGCTTGCATGTAGATGAAAATCCTTCAACACATGAGAAAATGAAGCTAAATCTGCAATCACAAACACAACAACAATATTTTGCTCTGCAACAATGAATATCTTGAATGCTCTAAAATCATAAGTTTGCCAAAAGTTCATAATCATCTTCTAGTTTTGCAAATGAATCCCTAAACATGCTTATATATGCATTCCTACTACAAATTTCATAATTCAAACTTAAGATGTCGGCAACGGAACCTTCTAACAGTCACATAACTGACATTCAAATTTGGGACCTACCTAAAATAAGGTAGGACTAGGGTGCGAGTGCCCAAGCCCTCAGGTCCTATTTTAGGGTTGGGTTAAATGCCACAATGTCCCTCAAGCCCCATTTGACATGGGTTTCAAGCCATTTTGTTCTGAGAGTTAAAATGAACATGCAAGATGTAAAACAAGGGACTCGGGAGCTAAACTTAGGAGGTAAAAGTCCTAGGGGGACCTTTTACGACATAACATTTAGCCCCCACTTTAATGTATGTATGAACGTACAACCCATACATGCATTAAAGTATGGTTAAAACAAAACAAACACGCTAGGCACTTGAAGCTAATGCATACACAAAGATTGAGGAACTATTTCTAGCCCCAGTCTCAAGTAGACATTAGAGAAAACATGCCGCAGACACGCCAAGCATAGTGAAGATAGTAACAGGCATGCAAAACATAGAGAAGACAATAACAGGCATGCAAGACATGGAGAAGACAATATTGAAGACACACAAAACATGATGAATATAGTGAATGCAGTGATTATTTATTTTTTATTTTCATATATATATAAATGAATACAGATACATGGAAAGTAAAAATGCAACACACAACCCAAAATGTAGGAGGGGCATTTCGCCATGCTATTTCGACTATGTATGGGGCAATAGACATGCAATACAAATCTTAGAGTGTAGGGAGGGACTCATCGCCACACAGCTTTAGACTACACAAGGGAACAAACACACCATACAAATCCCAAAGCATAGGAGGGGCATTTCGCCACACTCTTTGGACTATAATTGGGAACAAACACATGGAAAACACACAGAAAACACAAGCGCCATATAGCATGCCAAAGACATACTATATGTCTAAAACATGACAAACAAGGCAATGGAAGGAACTTATTTCTAAGCCCCTACCATCTCAAGCACACTACAGGCACACCTAATAGTTGGGATTATGCCACAACAACTGCCAAAGACACACTTAAGGGAGGATACACCAACCCCACCTACTTGGAAGACTTTTGAAATAAAAAAGAATGTGCACTAGCTCAAGAGATACACCATCCCCGCCTCCCCAGAGGGCTTAAAATAAAAGGATATATGCATGATATCCTGCCTCCACAGAGGGCTTTAAATAAAAGGATATGCATGATATCCCGCCTCCATAGAGGGATTTTCAATTACACTACAAAATAAAGATGTGCACTCGTGCGGAGATACAACATCCTGCCTCCGCAGAGGGCTTACAAACACACTTCATTAGTACCAAAATCATTAGACAACTTACTTTATATGCCCCCACCTTAAGGTGGTTAATATCGTGTACCGGTATCAAGAACGTTAAGGTAGAGAGAAAACACACAAGGGAACAAGAGCTCTCGCAAAACGGATACCCCCAGAGATGACATGTACTTTACGATCACTAAATGTTCCCACAAACACATAATTTCCTGCAAGAAGAGAGGTTAGAAATCTTTCTCTAAGATAATAACCACATCACATGATAAAAGCAATGCATGAAAATAATCACATTAAGAGCCAAAGCTATACTGCAGATTCAAAAATCAAGTATAACCGTGGGGCTATACTGTAGAGATCTCATAACCAAGTGTAACCAAGGTGAGACCCAAGATAAACAAAGTGGACAGAGTAGCTATATTGTTATGGTTTGTTATCAAATATAAGACATCATCAAAATATCACACGGAGTGATTCTACTAGCCAAGTGTCAAATAATATATATCAACCCCATCGTCATGTACGGGCTAGGTCCATTTTTGCTTACTCGCTGAAGGGACACATGGTCCGTATCAGTATATTTATTTTTCGTCATCCACTGGAGCTAGATAGAACCACTGGAAGAAGGTAAACAATAAATCAAGAGAGGAGAATAAGTGCCTTAGGGTCATCACATAGGAAGGTACCCCCAGGTCACCAACTGCAACGCTATGCCCCAAAGGCATGACAAACAATAATAAAATAGAGGAGAATCAAGATAGAAGAATGATGATACAAATAGAAGAAGGGTCACAACAGAGGCTGTCTCCTGATATCCTTGACCTTACAAGAGTATCAAGGGTCATCCAAAGATACCTAAACAACACATAATACCTCATAGGGGGAATACAACACAAGAGGGGCGGTCACATAAATGAGCAAATAATGCTATGACATAGGTGACCACCAGGGTTAGAAATATTTACCTATTGTCCTTGATTTTAATATTTACCTTGATGGTTAAAGATTTATCTCTTCTTTCTTCCGCATTTTCATGAGTCTGTGAAGGGACCATTGTAGGAAAGGTATCTGTTAATGATGGTTAAGAAGAAATGTAATAGTTTTCTATGTCAATCAAACGAGGTGATGTAGCAGCTGGAGAGATACCCATTTCAGTCGAGTGAGGTAGTGAAGGAACCTGAAAGATGCCCATTTCAGTCCATATATGTTTGTTGATGTTTTCCAAATTTTGAGTAGTGGCCAAGTTATGTGAATGTTCAGGTAAGGGTATGTGATCTGTTTCTTTATTTAAGATGTAGTTGAGAAGTGTTTGAAGATCAATTGGTAAATTTTGAGTGTTAATAGGTTGAAGAAGGCATTCACATAGAGAATTTGTGTCATCCAATGCTTCATCCTAGTCAAGGAGAGCAAGAAGGGATGGTAGAGTGGTGTTAAGGAATGTGTCAATGATGTCTTCTTCTTGTGCCAAAATATCCTCACCAGGTGAGGTTATGTTGGTAGAAGTCTTTTTATTAGATGAATCACCCAGGGTTATATCAGTCTCATAGGTCTCAGAGAGAATGTCCATTATGTCATCATGAAATGAAGGGGGTGAAGGACATTTTCACCACTACTTTCCTCGTGATTATTTGTAGAAATGAAATTAGTGAGATTTTCCAAGATTGAAGGGAAAATACACACAATAGTGACAAAGCTTTCAAAATAGGTTATGGAACGAAGAATATCACAAGTAGTGCTTACATACATGTCAATATCATAGATGTATGTTATTTAATGTAAGACTTGAGGATATTTATCAGTGAATTTGCATAAATTATCAACATTTACAATGTACTCAAATAAATCTTCCAAAGATGAATGTCGAGCAGAATCCATGATATATGCAAGAAAATAAATGCAAAACTATATATGTTTATGACCTAAAAATGCTTAAGTTTTTCACTTTTTTCAATGCAAATGCCTAAAAGAAGTAGTGTTGTAAGGAAATTGATGAGGGGCAGCAAATAATAAGCTTAATATCAGTCCAATAATGCAGCAATATCCTTCACAACACACCTATCATGCAAATCTAGATGGAAATTAGTCAAAATCTAGTGAAAATGCAAGGATTTTAAACGCTAATTGTGAAATTAAGGTATGAAATTATGCAAAATGATGTATGAATGAATGAATTCTAATCAGATTTATGATGCAAAATAGCTCATCTTAGATCTGAAAATGATTTTACAAGTTCTACAATGCTCAATGCAAGTGCAATTTCAAATAAAGATGAGTGAATATGCTAGTTTTTGTTGAAATTTGCTATGTGAAAATGCAAAATTTTGAATCGAATGCAAAAACACACAATAATGCAACACTACAAATAAAAATCAGATTTGAATGAGTATTTTAAAATAGTAGTAAAATCTAAAACAAGATTTTAACTACAAACCCTAGCTATTGCCAAGACTAGGTTATATGAAAAATACCCAATTTCAAGCAAAATCTAACAATTTAAGCATGAAGATGCAATGCAAATGATTATAATAAGATGATTTTTTGTAATTTATATCAGATCTAATGAAAATAGCAGAAATCAAATGAAATGCAATGAAATCATGTCCAAATGCAAGCCTAAGATGCCAATTTTTTTAATTTTTTTTAATTTTTTAATTTTTTTGTAAATTTTCAAATGCAATAAGATGAAAATTAAATGAATGAATGTAAATATAAAGAATAACACTTAGAAAGTTGCAAAATTCAAATAAAAACATGGTTTCACTAAAATGTTTTATAGGAAAGGGCGAAAGGGTAAATAGTTAGATCCTCCTTTCACTACAAACATTCAAGGACATTCAACCGAGTTGAATCACAACTTTTGCAAGAGGATTCACCTATAGGTTGAGGGTCACTTGTAACAATGTGGAAATTCAGAAATTGTTAATTAATTTATTAATTTAATGCTCAAGTATGCTCAAAATCCTAATTATGCCAAATCGTAGACAAACAGATAAATTACGACAAATGCTCGCAGACCAAGACAGTAGACAAAGATTAATTACTGACCATTTTTTGAAGTCTGTGATGTGGAATAGTTGGGGTATTCATGATTTGTGTCCTAGTCCAATGCAGTGTTTTCTTCAGGGGGTTCCGGACTCCTTCTAACACTAATGATCATTATTTTGTCTATTTCTAACTCTGTAGATGTGGAGGTCACTGTGACTTGCATTGAAGACCAAGGCAGGATATTCCTCAGGATGTTAGGACTTCTTTTGATGTTGATTATCATTGTCATGGAGATTTCTATACCTGCAACATCAGAGGGCTTTTCCCCTAGCTCCCTAGCCCCGAAAGTGCACCCAAGTGCTTCTTTCTACCAGATCCAAAATCCTTATCTTTTGCAATCTTCCTCTGCAACTCCACTCCATGAAATCTAATACCTATAACCTGGAATCATAAGGAGTGTGGTTGGGGGTTGTGGTGTTTAGGAGCTTGCCTTAATTAAGCCCTAGAAGGACATTCAAGTCTTCCGAACACCGTTGTTAGATAAAGAGTGTGTATCCCTGCGGGATAGAGGCAAAAACAAATTGATAAATGATTGATTCAACACAAATAGATATTAGCTCAGAGGTGTAGCTCACATGTAGATGAAAATCCTTCAACACTTGAGAAAATGAATCTAAATCTGCAATCACAAACACAACAACAATATTCTGCTATGCAACAATGAATATCTTGAATGCTCTAAAATCATAAGATTGCCAAAAGTTCATAATCATCTTCTAGTTTTGCAAGTGAATCCCTAAACATGCTTATATATGCATTCCTGCTACAAATTTCATAATTCAAACTTAAGATGTCGGCAACAGAGCCTTCTAACGGTCACATAACTGACATTCAAATTTGGGACCTGCCTAAGATAGGGAAGGGCTAGGACGCGAGCGCCCAAACCCTTAGGTCCTATTTTAGGGTAGGGTCAAATGCCACAATGTCCCTCAAGCCCCATTTGACATGGGTTTCAGGATATTTTGTTCCAAGAGTTAAAATGAACATGCAAGATGTAAAACAAGGGACTCGGGAGCTAAACTTAGGAGGTAAAAGTCCTAGGGGACAATTTATGACATAACAAGAAATAATTTCCTCAACTAAAACATCAGTGTTCTACTTTTGTTTTTTCTTGTTATTCTTCTACATATTAGCCATAGCTAACCTTGCAAATCTTCTCTCTGATGCTGCAATTCTTTTCTTGGGGTTGTCTTCCTTGTCAACAAACCTAGAAGCTAGGTTAACCTTCACTGTATCAGATTTAACATTAAAATTTTTGGTCTTCTTTCCAGTCCCCTTAGAGGATATCCCACCTTTCTCTTTCAGGGATAACAAAATATGTTCATATGAGTCATTTTCCCTGATAGCAGGGATTTTTGCAAAATGGATTTTTGGGGTTACAGGGGTGAGGTTAGATCCTAGATCTTTTCCTTTATAAGTATGAGGAGCTTTCTTTTTTGTCTCCTTTCCCTTATAGGTGTTGTCAGTGTTTCCAATAGAAGTGCCACTGGTAAGGTTTTTTAATTTACCCTTTCCCTTTTTAACCCTAACCTTATCAGACACATTACCACATTTATCATGGGGAATTCGAGGGTTTAATAGAATGTTAAATTCATATGAACTCTTATCCCATAGATTCTCATACCTCATTTTATCACTCCATATATTTTAAATTGACAAATATTTCTCTCTCTTCCATACCCCTTAAAATGATTTCATCAAGTCTATTATAAAATCATTTTAATGGGAGATATACTATTATATCCCTATTTCACTTTGGAATACTTTATAAACATCACTTTTTATGGCCCCAAGTACAAATTATGCTTGGACCTAGTTTCCTTTATTAGGCTCACCTAGTATAAAGTATGCTAGTCTATGTGATCCTTGATATCATGTTTATGCATGAAACACATAGTAGTAAAGCATGTCAGTCCTAATGATTCATGGCATTGTTATTATTCCTAGCAAAAAAACACATGAGAACTAGAACCATACCTTTTTCATTTTTCTTTTCCTTTAGCTACAACATAGCACATTGAGACTGTCTCTATTTTCTAGCAATAGAGCATGCTATAAATATTTCATCTATTCTCATTGCTTTCTCTCCTATGGTTCTTAAATAATGTGCTACAACATAGCACATTGAGATTGTCTCTATTTTCTAGCAATAGAGCATGCTATAAATATTTCATCTATATTCTCATTGCTTTCTCTCCTATGGTTCTTAAATAATGTCCTCCTTTTGCATTCTTATAGATTTTATGTCTAGTAGATTTGATTACTTTTCTTTATATGTGATGTATATGTTAGATAATTTGTGACACATTAACATATTTTTGTTGCATGTTATGTTTTTCTAACATATTTATGTTGCAAGTTATTTTTCCTAACATGTTTGTTTGCAAATCTTAGTCTAGGGGCATAAACCCTTATTTAAAGACATTGTAGTTTATTATTTTTATGTATCCTCTATGCATTTACTTTCTATACTTTAGTAGAGCTATATCACCTAGTGACATAAGCCTACTAAAGTGTGGGCAAAATATCGAGTCAAAAATTACATACCTTACAATTTCCACTCTATAAATTGCATTCATTTTAGTGTCAATTCTCATAGCATATTTTAGGACTCATTTGAGCCACAACCACAACCTTTCTCCCAAATCCAAAGCATCATTTTTTGTGTCTTTATATGTTTTATTTAAGCTCATGTTTTAACCATTTTCTATCATTTTCCTATTTTTTTATTATTTTTTATTTTATTACACTCTTATGTAGTTCAATCATGGAGACACCCCCACTTTTATGGAGGCATCCACAATAAATTTAAACCATACAACCATTTAAACTATGCAATCTTTACTACATTTTCATAATAATACTAGCTTTTGGTGGTTGTACATTCCCAAGGTGCAATGGATTAATTCCGTTTGATTTCTAATTTGTGCTTGGCTCTTATTTCAATTATCCCTAGTTCTTCTTGCAAGCTCTACAAGATTTCAAATTTTTCTGTAAATATTTTAAACTATGTTGCAAGGAAGAAAGATCTTTTAGGTATTCAAAATTTACAATGCAAGAGATCTAAAATATTGGACATTCTTTTGCAGGATTCCATCATTATGAAATTCCTTTCTCATGCAAAGAAACTCTCTCCTCCATTGGTAAAACTCATTTGATTTTTTAATATCTATGTTGTGAAGGCATTAAATATTACTTGTAGGTTTATTGGTTTCCATATCACCATTGATTTATGTATTTTTTCCATAGCCTCTTGGAATTGTGTTGCTTCTTAAGGAGACACAAGGTTCTTCTTTTTCCTTATTTGCAACATTTCCCTCTCTTTTTTCTATTTTTCTAATATTCTAATAGTGGAGAGCTTGTGTAAGTGCTTATTCTGTCCTTAAAGAAGCATTTGCATATTTTCTCTCTCCTTTATTGTCTTTGCTCTCAAATAAATCTCTCCTCTTGGATTATCTTTCCATTCTTCTTGAAGCATAAAGCCTTATCCCACTTATAGGACACATGTAGTTTTAAGAATTTATGCAAAATAGTGTACCCCAATCTTGGGACACAAGAAAATTATACTAATTTCATTATAAATAAAATTCTCAACATGTATATGTGTGTCCCTTAAACATTCTATGTGGTACCACCCTTTTCACTCTAAGTCACATGGAAGGATTTCATTAGGTACAAAATTCTAATTCAAATTGCCTTTTTTGTGATCAAACAAAGTCATCATAACATGAAATTTTATAAGAATGTATCCCTCAAAGTAAGTTTTCCAAAAAATATAGATTTAATAAATTTATTTATTATTACATTTATTTCCTATTTTCTAATCAAAATAGGTTTATTACAAAATTAAATACCTCTATTCAACACACATGAAAAAATAGCAAACAATGAAAAAATCTAAAAAATAAGTGTCCTTTATGTTGATGCCCTTCTTTCAACAAAAAAATAATTAATTTAGGTTATATAAAAAGAGTTGTGTGTTATGGGAAAAATGTGTCTAAACTAATAGATGTTCTTATTTTAAAAATGACTAATAAATAAAATATGCAACATAAAATTACAAAAAATATGTGTGTTCCAGAAAAAGAGGAGGTTTCAAGGTTCAAAATCCCAAGTTTCAATCAGGAAAAGATTTCTGAATCAGCAAGTAAGTCTCCTTGTTTTAAGATTGCAAGTTTTAGAGATTCAAGTCCTTTGCAAGAGCCATTACAGGTACAAAATCAGTCTATCATCTGTCAAGAGTAGCGCATTCAAAACCCCACTCTTCCTCATGCATGTGTAGAGGAGGTTGGTCCATGCTTGACACTGAATCCTTTGCATTTTGATTCATTTGATGGGTTTTCTAATGTCATTCATAAGATGAATGAAAGCAGATTGCAGACGTTACAACGTAAAAATCTCAGATGCAAAGACAAATTGTACAAGTTTCATTAGGGAAGAAACCAAATAATGAGGAAGATTCAGATTCTTTGTTTGATAAGCTACCTTGTTTCGTTGACAAGGATGAAGAGAGCATGTAGATGCTCATCTTATCCGCTGATTTGCAGCAACCAAAAGATATTAGACAATATGATGTGTTGTTGTTTCATGAAGGCAAGGATGAGGATGAAGCCTCAATCCATATGCAAGAACACATAGACAACCTTGTTTTGAAGGCTAATGAGATTGTTTTGCATGAAGATAGGGCTGCCTACTAGATTGAACAAGTCACCAAATCAAAACGTATGCTTCAAAAGGATGATCTTGATGCTTCATCAGGCCTTCAAGAAGGCTGCTATAAATCAATGGTGAGTCCTCTTGTACAAAAAAGTAAAGAAGCCCTTGAAGATATTTCTTTTTAGGATGAATTAGAGATTTTTTGTGCAAATTTAGATGTCAAACCAGCTTCTCAGGAAGAAGAAATTCATAAATAGCAAGAACAACAAGTGGAAATTACTATTTTTCCAAAGGTTTCTGATCAACGGGATGAGGAAGGAACAACAGAATATAAGCATCAAGCTAGCACTGTGTGTTTGAGCATGGGTTTGTCAAGAGGTTGTCCTATTCAACATCTAACCTAGTTGGTAAGCAACAAGGAGAATCAATTACCTATCATGCTTGTTTCAAGGCATGAAGACGAGCAACAGGAAGAAGAGAGTCAGCTCACTTGTCCACCCCAAAGCAACTATAGTTTCAGACAAAACAAGTGGGTATGTGTTTTTGTTCTTTTTCTTGAGGAGGTATTACATAAGTTTATTGGATACCCACCCTTTCCTCACCCCTTGTTGGCTTCTAACAAGCATGGAAAGCATTCTCAGTTGATCAGGAAAGGAAGATATTTTGCGGAGCCAATTAATGGCTTCGTTTAAATACCCTGTTTCATTTGTTTAGTTTAGGTAGGTAGGCCATTTGCTTAAGTTTTGTCTTTTCCAATAAGTGTTGATGCATAGTTTGTTGGCCCTGTTTAGGGTCAACCTTGTTTTCTTTCAATTGTTTTGTTGTTGTTTAATGTTTCTAAGAGCTGAGCTTCAAAAAAAAAATTTGAGCTGTAAAGGCCAAAAAAAGGACTCTATTACCCAATGGATATACTAGGCAACTGATCCTGAGAGTTTTAGTAGGCAAAACTGGAGTAGAGATCGCCAAAAATGTTACCTATTTGTGTACTTCAGCCCAAACAGGTTAGGCTAGGACAACACTATTTGATTTCTACCTTGAAGAGGGAGACAAGTACAACAAAAGTTTAGTCCAGGTGTTTAAAGTAGGAGAAAGGAAACTAAGCTATGAGTTTCATTTTGTTTTAGGTCTATCCATTACAGTTTGTTCAAGTATTAGAAGACAAAGGTACACAAATTTGCTAAATCTACTTATGATTATAAACAACTGTACCATGCAATAGATTTTAGAATTTCCCTTATGCAATTGAATGATTTACAAAAGAAGAACAATATACAAATCATTGTATGAAATAACTACTTATATTCATAAAGAGAATATGCTCATAGTTCCCACACAAGCCATGGGAATTGACTATACAAGATGAAATGAAAGAAACCATATACATCTAAAGTAAAAAAGTAAACATACAAGAGGGAAAAGGGGATCCATCATTGCCTGAACGACAAACCCCCACCAGTGACTGCACCATCTTCAGATTCTCCATTGATATCTTCTGAGGTACCTAGGAGCGAGCGAGAGAGAGAGAGAGAGAGAGAGAGAGAGAGAGCTCAGGATGCCTTTCATTCTTGTATGTAATAACATCAAATGTACATGCTATCCTTCACAAGCATCTAAGCAAGAAAGATGAAAGAGATAAATAGCTCCTAGATACAAATATTCAGCCACAAGAGGATACAAGAAATGAAGATCATCTACTCAGAAGAAATGCTACTAGCCTCAATTATTTTTCTAACTTGTGTTCTGAGTGTGCAGGTACAGGTACTTGAAGATATATCATTAATGACATAAATTGAAGTTGTCATACAATTAAAGGGCTGCAAAGGTAACAGAGGAAGAACAATCCCAACTCAATGGCTATCATAAACAACCTTGTAGCAGCAGTCCATAAGAAGAAGTAAGGACACAATTCATAACAAAACATCTATAGTAGGAAGATAAAGGCATTAAGCAGTGATACAATACATGTCACAAGGTTTGATTATAGGACAGAGGTCTGATAAGAGGAGGTAGAGGTTCCAAATCATAGGGAAGCTCTAACTAAAGCCAAGCATTAAAGGAAGATAGTGGGTTTAACTCACTGTATGAGAGCTATAGGCAGCCCAGTGAAGAGCAGAGTGATAGAGCTATGCTTAAAGGATAGTGATGATGCTATGTCACCAGGATCCAAAGCATGCCAATATGACTGAAGAGGGAGATCTATCCATTGAAGTCTAAGACAAGGAGTAGTCGATGCAAGAATCACACATAGATACAACAGCAACAGTGCATGCATCACAATAGTGATAAGGAGATCTTTCTCAAGCCCAAGGATCAGATTTGCACTTGACAAAGAACATTAATGACATGAGGATTGTTAGTGGATATTACCTACCATTTCATGAAGACAATCTGCAAAAGAAAACAATCACCAAGTTGATAGTAACAGTCATTCAAAAGACTATTGAAAATAGTCATCCATAAGTTGTTTCATGCTATAACAGTCATCTCTGATTAAGGAGCAGTCTACATCCATGAAGGAAACATGAGAAACAGTCATACAATAGTATACCTTCACATCCAATGTAAGAATAAGGAAACTATCAAAACAATGTGCAAGATCTAAGTAAAGGACTGTCATCAAACTTGGAAGCAAGCATATAGTTTTGAGAAGTTGTCATCAGTTACAACAGTCAAATGAGACAAACAATAGTCATAAAATAGTCTATATGACTGTAACAGTCACTTTCATTGAGGTCCACAATCATATGAAGGTTGTGTGGTAAGATGAGAAATGACAAGACAAAAGAAGAGATAGCAAAAACAACATATGTAGTTTGTGCTAAAGAAGAGACTGTCAAAAAGAGAATAACTGCCATTTTTGTGGTTGTCAAGGAGCATAAGGAACAATCAATTTTTTACTATTACAAAGCAATAGGAAAGTTATTTTAGGGCCTGCACAAGTGTACAAGACACAGTCATTGCTATGAAGTGGTTAGGACTACTAGTCAAGGGTATCTCAAAAATTTTATACAAGGTTTTGCTAACATAGATCAGGGTCATCATAGAGCATTTCAAGGTCTATCAAAGATTTGGTCCCCAAGACCTTGAACAACCCTAAATTTGCAATACAACATCATGAGGATCAAGGATGTAGGATAGTGAAAAAGGGGACGCCCTACAAGATCAGGTAACAAGATTGTGCCTATCCTAGTGGTAACAATGGAAAATATAGTAGTATGGTGTTATGATTAGGGGTCTACATCTCTTTAAAATGACCATACATCATGCTTTGAGGTCACAACTCTTGTCTAGCAAAATCATACAAGGGGATTATTTTTTCTTTTATTTTGACTTTTAGTCAAACAAGACTATTTTCAGAAATCTACTTGATCAACTACCTTGAGAAGAGTAGTTCAAAGATAAAAAAGCTAAAAATGGAGAAGTTATGAACCCTTTAATTTAGGCCTTTTTCCCTTAATTGCCTAGCAACTGGGACTTCACTATTTTTGGGTTGAGGATCTCTTTCCAACCTACTCATGCATCAGATGGAGTCCAGTTAGACTGGGGTTGACTTCCCATTGCTTTTTGGAGAGATTTTGTATTATAGGAGAAAAAGCTTGTGCTTTTTTCTCAGTTCTTGCTTTTATTTTTCCTTTACACATTGTAGAGAGATTTTAGTATTGTAACTCAGTAGTTTTTATTGATTTTGATACAGTAGCAGCTTATTATTCAGCATTTTTAATAGTTATTGCAAAGGTATTCCTACTATTTTCCAATAAAATCAAGTTTTTACCTTCTTAGATTTAGTTGTGTTCTATTGAGTGATTTTGATGAGAGTTTATTGTGTTTTAAACAACAAAACCTTTAAATTTTTGTCTCATTCCTTAAAGCATATATACAGAAAAAGCAATTTTTTTATCACAGGTTGTAGGTTGTGCAAGTTATTTTCTTACTTTTCCTAGTTGTGAAGATGTTAGTTTTCCTTCAAAGAAAGTAGAAGTTTTCAGGCCTTTCTATGAAATATTTATGTATTAAGATTGCCGAAGCTGAGTTGTGTGAATAGATCTATTGAGAGATAGTTGTGAATCAGAGTAGCAAGTTAGAGTATAATCGATGACAATTGAGGATAAATAATTTAAATAATAAAATTATTTAAATTATGAGACATGTGGTATTTAAATAAATATTTAATTTATTAAATTGGATGATAGAGGAAAATAGGATAAAATTAAATAAATAAAATTTATTTAATCTGGTCTAAAGAGGATAAATGGATGAAAGGGATTAGTTAAATAAACATAATTTATTTAACTAATTGGAATGATGGAAGGGATGAAAGAAGAAAATGTGCCACAAGCTGATATCAAAAGATATGTTGTAAGACATGGTCAATTTTAGGTGTCTACAGAAGGTTTTAGATATCATTTGAATCCTTTTAGTTTGCTCTACATTTTCTATATATAGACACCTATGGAGGTGTGGTCAATTAAAAATCCTTCATTGAGACATATTAGAGTCTTTATTTGTGAGGCATTAGCACATGTGCCTAGGGAGAAGAGGTCAAAGTTAGAGAACAAGGTTGTTAAATATATCTTCATCAGTTATGGTATTGGTGTGAAAGTGTACAAGCTTTGGGATCCTATTGCTGAAAGAGTTTTGTATAGGAGAAGTGTTATCTTTAGAGAGGTTATGCCTTCTTCTGTTGTATTCCAACTAGAAAAGAAAAAAATAAATATGTAGTTAAGCTTGCCCTACACCTAAGAAAGTTAAACCAAAAGCCCATGAAGGACCTCATGAAGAGGAGAGATTTGATAGTTTAGAGAGTTCAAAAGAAGAGATTGATCCTCCACTTTAACTTTTGAGGAGGCCCACTTGGCAAAGATAGCAGCTAAAAAGGTATACTCCTAATTGGAGATGTATTGTTTCTTTGATTACTAACATTGATGAGCATTAGACTGGAAAGGAGACTATGGGTATGGATGATGTAGATTCCTAGAAAGTGACCATGGAAGAAGAGATGGATACATTAAAGAAAAATGACACATGGGATCTAGTACCTTTTCTTGATGGACGTAAACTTGTTGGATGCAAATGGGTGTTCAAGAAGAAAATTGGTTTATATGGCAATGTTGAGAATTACAAGCAAAGATTGGTTGCAAAAGGTTATTCCTAGGTTGAGGGAATTGATTACAATGAGATTTTGTCTCTAGTTGCTAAGACAACATCTATTCATTTTCTATTATCTGTTGCTACAACATATGATCTTGAGGTTGAGAAGATGGATGTGAAGACAATTTTACTTCATGGTGATTTAGAGGAAGAAATTTATGTCACAACTGGAGCACTACATTAAGAAAGGTAAAGAACATTTGGTTTGTAAGTTGAAGAAATCTTTGTATGGTCTTAAATAATCTCCTAGGATGTGGTACCAAAAGTTTGATTCATTTGTGTTAAGGTCGAGATTTTTGAGATCCAAACTAGATCATTGCATCTACTATAAGATGAATAGTGATCATATTCTCATTATTGCATTATATGTTGATGATATGTTATTTTTTAGTAATGAGAAGGGTTTGATTTGTGAATTGAAGTCTCATTTTTTAGAATAGTTTGAGATGAAAGAATTAGGGGTAGCCATTGTAGCGTCATAAATTATGCTTGCACACAATTTCATGCTCTACTTGGTACTTGCTTTAGTGTTCCCTTCCCTTTAACCTCTGTGTTGACTTCTTTCACCCTGCATAAACCCAAATCTATAAAAGTACCTTGATCTAGCAAAATCCAAAGCCAACACAACCTTTCAATACATGAAGTTGCCTAGACTAGAGTGCTAGGCATGGATGTCTACGCCAAGCACTGACATCCTGATAGCATCTTTGAGTTCGTCAACTCATTTTTAGAAGGTGCATTTTTTCTTGCTCAACATTCTAAGATTTTCTTCATACCTATTCGCACCCAAACAACTCTCTACTTAGCTTTTTTCCCTCCTTCCTTTTGTATAAAAACCCTTTTCACTTTTCCATTCAAAACAATCATGAATTCTCATAGTGAAGCTCTATTGAATTGATTACTTACTATCATATTACTTGTGCCATCGCATTTGCATGTTAGCTATCTATAGCAGGTTATTGCTTTCATGTGATTCATGCTAATTCTTCTTGCACATTCACACATGATCGCCATCCTCGAAGAATAGAATCCTCTTTTCCTCTAATGTGATAGCCTTCTGGTGAATCTCTTGTAACCATCTCTTACACATTGCTTTCATTTCATTTAGATTAATGCTCGTCTTTATGATCTAAAGTATTTTATCATTTATCTTAAACATATTAGTGTTGTCACTGCTTGCCGCTATTCTATACACACATAGGATACAACAACACACACCTTTTTATCATTCATTGATCTGGTTGTTGTTGAGGTAGAAATACCAAAAACAAGGTTTGACTGTGGCAAACCTCCATACAACCTAACCCTTTTCCTCTTTTCTTGCAGGTTGAAGATTAAGCGAATAAGGATCACAAATGCGTGAGTTTTTGGCCATTTCTTCCCTTTCCTTGTCTTTATTTCATTTCTATTTATTTATGTTAACACTTGATTTCTGTACATTAATTTTCATCTCTGTTGTTGACAGGATTCACCAAAACTTGTGCAAATCTGTACGTGTATGAATTATAAATTTTGGGACTATACATACTACAATGCCCAGTGCAAATGTCTACAACAAGCACTGGTGTCCTTGGCAATGAGCTTCAAATCTTGGTGCTAGGTTCCTCATTTTCTATTATTTCCACTTCTAAATCAGTTTCTATGAATTCACTTCCCAAGATCTGCTTATTTTCCTATTTTCTACTATACTTAATTAGTCTTGTTAGCATAGTAAATTCTTTTCCATTTCAATTGCAACAAAAGAAGACAACTCAGATAGTGTTTCTCTTCCTAATTGGACAGCAAAAAGATATACATATTCATTGGTTGGGACTCTAATGTGTGTGGTTGAAGTTTGTTCTAATTAGCAGTAGTTTAGTTAAAGGCAAATTTTCAACCCATCACATTTTGGTGAACCCAATGTACTTATAAACATTTACAAAAGGGTAAAAGCACAAAGTTGTGTCACACTTTTAGCCAACTTATCATCACAAGTGAATTTAAGTATTTCTAACTAAAAATCAATTTTGGTCAAACATATGATCTTGTAAGATTCATTCTAGCTAAGTTAGATATGTCCACAACTTTTCCAACTAAAATTGTTGGCTAAATGCATATGTAGCACCACGATGAAGCCAATTTACCAAAAAAATAAAATTATTTGAAAAACTTGATTTTCAACAACTTCTACTCATGTAAATATCATTTTTTAAAAAATATAAAAATACCCTTTTGTAGATATATAAGTTTAGTTTTCAAATATATATAAATTTTAATAGTTTAATTATTATTTATATTTTCCTTTCTATTTTTACTAAAAGTAGGTTATTAGCACAAAACATTAGGTCGATTACCATGTCAAGGAAAAATTGAAAAAAATAGTAATATATCAAGATGGTATATTTTTTTTTTATTTTAGATAAATAGTTAATATGAAAGTTGACGTCGAATGGAAACAACTACATTTTAATACACGCACATTTTATTATTTATTTAAAAATATATATTTATCAAAATTGGAAAAAAAATATATCCATGCACTAAAGTTTCAAGTTATAAATACACAAAAAAATTGAAGAAAAAAAATGAAATTTACTATATAAAGATTGACGTCTCATGTAACTTCATTTTTTAGCATTTTATCAGCAACTAAATTATAGTGTCAATTTATTAAAAACTATATTCAAGTAATTTTTTTAATTTTTTCAAAAAATACAAACATAAAATATAATAAAAAAATAAATATTTTATTAGTTTACATCATTTCAAAATTCAAAACATATATGTCACTTTTTAGTGATTCAACTTTAAAAGTTGGATCAGCGTTGGTCGTTTCCTTTATAAAAGTGTGACATAGTTTTGTGCTTTTACCCAAAAACATTTTAAAATAGAAAAACAAAAACCAAACACCTCCTTCTCTAGAACAAAAACATTTTCCTCTTCTTCTCTTTGTCTTATCGTTAGATCTGTGAGTACGTGTGTGTGTTGAGAAGCTTGTATTAATTTATGAGATTTACGACTCGGTGCTCTAACTTTGAATTCCTTTCTCGTAGAAGTTAGAGCTTACATATGTCTTCCTATGCTCCTAGTAGCTCTGGGCACCATGCAGCCAAATGATGACATTTTCAATTTCTCGATGGATAATTCTAGAGTACATATCCCTACTATCCTATGTTCTCACACCAATCCTCTCTCTGGACTAATTGACTTCACTGATCCTCTTGGTATAGATACATTTGTCACTAGTGCAGATCCATCACAACTACAATCATTAGACAACCAATTGGCTGAACTATGTGACTATTTGGGTACCAGACACCCAACCAATGAAACTATACCCCTAGTTGAGAATCTTAGAAGATTGTTAAATAGTGATCCATATGGTTTGGATGTCCTTTGTCGCTTGGCTCACATAGTGAACATCAATGTTCCTTCATTAGCTAGCCGCGTGCAGACACTTAGTGAGTCACAGTCGAATAGCTCTCAAGCTCATATTTTGATGTCTATGATAACCTCCTTCATTTCTACTTTTACTTTTTCTCATATTTTGATGAACACACGGAAAACATGAGCGCCGTGTAGCATGCCAAATATATACTATACGTCTTAAACACGGAAAACAAGGTGATGGAAGGAACTTATTGCTAAGCCCCCACCATCTTAGACACATTACAGGCACACCTGATGGTTGGACTTATTCCACAACAACTACCAAAGACACGCTTAAGGGAGGATACACCAACCCCACCTACTCGGAGGACTTTTAGAATAAAAGGATTTGCACTAGCTCAAGAGATACACCATCCCCACCTCCACAGAGGGCTTTAAATAAAAGGATATGCATGATATCCCACTTTTGCAGAGGGATTAAAAATAAAAGGATATGCACAATATACCACCTCTGCAAAGGGCTTTCTCACTGAAATATAAAATAAAGATGTGAACTTGCATAGAGATACAACATCCCACCTCTGCAGAGGGCTTACAAACATGATTCGTTAGTACCAAAATCATCAGACAACTTACCTTATATGCCCCCACCTTAAGGTGGTTGATATCGTGTACTAATATCAAGCACATTAAGGTAGAGAAAAAACACACAAGGGAACAAGAGCTCTTGCAAAGCCCATGCCCCCAAAGGTGACATGTACTTTATGATCACTGAATGTTCCCACAAACACACAATTTCCTGCAAGAAGAGAGGTTAGAATCTTTCTCTAAGATAATAACCACATCCCATGATAAAGCAATGCATGTAAACAATCACATCAAAAGCCAAGGTTATACTACGGATTTAGAAACTGAGTATAACCATGGGGCTATATTGTAGAGATCTCATAACCGAGTGTAACCAAGGCGAGACCCAAGATAAAAAAAAAAAGTGCATGGAGCAGCTATATTGTTATGGTTTGTTAGCAAATATAAGACATCATCAAAATATCACACGGAGTGATTCGACTAGCCAAGTGTCAGATAATATATGTTGATCCCATCGTCATGTATGGACTAGGTCCATTTTTGCTTACTCGCTGAAGGGACACATGGTCTGTATCAATATTTATTTGTTTTTCATCATCTGCCAGCTAGATAGAACCACTAGAAGAAGGTAAACAATAAATCAAGAGAGGAGAACAATTGCCTTAGGGTTGCCACATAGGAAGGTGCCCCCAGGTCACCAACCGCAAAGCTATGCCCCCAAGAAACAACACACAGTGATGAAAATAGAGGAGAAGCAAGCTAGAAGAATGATGATACAAATAGAAGAAGGGTCACAATAGAGGCGGTCTCTCGGTATCCTTGACCCTACAAGAGTATCAAGGGCCTAAACAACACATAACACATCACGGGGAAAACACAACATAGAGGTAAAGGGATAGAAATACTTATCTGAATGCACAACCGAACTAGTGGTTGTCCTGGATCTTGATCTTTACTTTGATGGTTAAAGCTTTATCTCTTCTTCTTTCTTCTGCATTTTCATTAATTTGTGAAGGGACAGTTGTAGGAAAGGTATCTATTAATGATGGTGTAGAAGAAATGTCACAGTCAATTGAACAAGGTGGTGTAGGATCTGGAAAGATACTCATTTTAGTTGAGTGAGGTTGTGAAGGAACCTAAAAAATGCCCATTTCAGTCCATATATGTTTGTTGATGTTTTCCAAATTTTGAGTAGTGTCCAAGCTATGTGAATGCTCAGGTAAGGGTATGTGATATGTTTCTTTGTTTAATATGTAATTGAGAAGTGTTTGAAGATCAGTTGGTAAATTTTGAGTGTCAAGAAGCTGTTTACACAGAGAATCTGCATCATCCAATGCTTCATCCTGGCTAGGGAGAGCATGTAGGGATGGCAGAGTGGTGTTAAGGAATGTGTGAATGATGTCTCTCTATTAGATGAATCACCTAGGGCTATATCAGTCTCATAGGTCTCAGAAAGAATGTCCATTATGTCATCATGAAATGAATGGTGGGAAGGAAGGACATTTTCACCACTACTTTCCTCTTGATTATTTGCAGAAATGAAATTAGTGAGATTTTCTAGGATTGACAAGAAAATACCCACGATAGTGAAAAAGTTTTCAAAATAGGTTATGGAACGAAGAATATCACAAGCAGTGCTTACGGACATGTCAATGCCATAGATGTATGCTATTTGATGTAAGACTTGAGGGTATTTATCAGTGAATTTGTAGAAATTATCAACATTTACAATGTATTCAAATAAATCTTCCAAAGATGCATGATGTGAAGAATCCATGATATATGCAAGAAAATAAATGCAAAACTATGTATAGGGTGTTGCCACAATAATGGGTTACACTTTCTGGGACATCCTGGTTTTTGCTGAAATCACATATTTTTAGAAAATATAATGATTTAATCCTTGAAAGGTTCCATTTAAAGGATTTTAATTGAAGAGGGTTTGATCAAACCCCCTTAGATTCAAACCCCCTTGGATCTAGAACCCCGCTAGTTTTAAACCATACCTATAATGGAGTCTCCTCTACACCTATCAAAATGTTGATTAAAAACCACTTTTGATTTGCCTTTTGGGGGACCAAATGAATTCATTTAAAATTTATGTTTTGTAATTCTATAGTCCTTATTATAAGCTTTCCAAAAAGTATAATTTTAAATATATTTAATTTGATTATTATATTTATTTTTTATTTCTTGTGAATGTAGGTTTTTCACCGAACATCAAGTTCTCTATTCTACACACATGGAAAATTAGTAAATTAGTAAAAAAAATTCTAAAAAATATCTATGCCCTAGGTATTGATGTCCTTGTTTCCACAAAAAATTAAATTAAATTTAGATACATACAGAAAAAGTTATGTTTTACAGAATATGCCTATGTCTAAATTATAATTGGTTTGACTTCAAAACTTAATTAAAAAAATATTCAACAAAACATTATGAAACCAAATACATGCCCTATATATCAGTGTTACCAATATAAATTCAAAAGAATTATAATTTTATCCTTTGTAGAAAAAAAGTTATGTGCTACATAATACCCATCACTTAAAAAAATTGTTGTTTACTATTAAAAACTAGTTATCAAAGGAGATGCAAAAAAAATTACAATTTAACTCTAATTTTTTTAAAAAATATATATTTAGAATCTACAAACAAAATCTCAAAAATCATTAGTTCGTATCATCTTCAAATTCCTAATGGTTTAACAGCTATAGGTGTCAGAAAGTGAAGATTTAGTTCAAAATTTTGATTTCAATGTCAAGTTTGGCCAAAAAGTGTAACCCATTATTGTGGGATGACCCTATATTTATGACCTAAAATGTTTGATTTTTTCACCTTTTTTAATGTAAATCACTAAAAGAAGAAGTGTTGTGAGGAATTTAAAGAGGGGCAGTGAATAATAATCTTAATATCAATCCAATAATGCAACAATATCCTTCACAACACGCCTATAATGCAAATCTAGATAGATGACAAGGCAAAATCTAATGAAAATGTAAGGTTTTTAAACCCTAATTGTGAATTAAGACATGAATTTATGCAAAAAGACACTATGATGAAACACTAGAATTAGAAATTAGTCCTAAAAGAGTGTCTAAAAGAGTAGTAAAATTTGAAACAATATTTTAACTACAAACCCTAGTTTTTAGAAAAACTAAGTTATATGAAAGCACAATTTCAAGCAAAATCTAACAATTTAACCATGCAAATGTAATGAAAATGAGTAATTAATGATGTACTGCTGTAATTTATATCAGATCTAATGAAAATATCAGAAATTAAATGACATTTAATTAAATTATGTCAAAATGCAAGCCTAAAATGCCAATTTAAAAAAAAATCAAATTTTTCAATTTTTTTTGTAGATTTTTAAATGCAATAAGATGGAAATTAAATGAATGAATGTAAATATAAAGTACAACACTAAGAAAGGTGCAAAATTAAAATAAAACATGGGTTCATCAAAATGTTTTATAGGAAAAGGGGGAAAAGGGTAAATGGCTAGACCCTCCTTTCACTACAAACATTCAAGGACATCCAACCAAGTTGAATCACAAATTTTGCAAGAGGATTCACCTATAGGTTGAGAGTCACTTGTAACACTGTGGAAACTCTGAAATTATCAATTAATGTATTAATTTAAAGCCCAAATATGCTTAAAACCCTAATTATGCAAAATCAGAAGCAAACTGATAAATTATGACAAATGCTCGTAGACCAAGATAGTAGATAGAGATTTGTTACTGACTATTTTTTGAAATTCATGACGCGGAATATTCAGGGACATTGCCACTTGCACCCTAGTCCAATGTAGTGTTTTCTTCAAGGGTTTTGGACTCCTTATGATATTGATGATCATTGTTTTGTCTATTTCTATCGTGGAAGATGCGGAGGACCCTACGACTCGCACCGTAGTCCAAGGCAGGATATTCCTCAGGATGTCGAGACATCTTCAAATGTTGAATAACACTGTCAAGGAGATTTCTATATCTGCAACCTAGGAGGACACTACCACTAGTGCCCTAGTCCTGAAAGTGCACCAGGATGCTTCTTTCTATCAGATCTAGAATCCTTATCTTCTGCAACCTTCCTCTGCAACTCCACTCCACAAAATCTGATACCTATCACCTGCAATCACAAGGAGTGTGGTTGGGGTTTTTTGGTGTTTAGGAGCTTGCCTTAGTCAAGCCCCGGAAGGACATTCAAGTCTTCCAAACAACGTTTTTAGATAAAGAGTGCATATCCTTGTGGGATAGAGGCAAAAATAAATTGATAAATGATTCAAAAACAAATAGATATCACCTTGGAGGTGTAACTCGCATGTAGATGAAAATCCTTCAACACATGAGAAGATGAAGCTAAATATGCAATCACAAACACAGCAATAATATTTTGCACTGTAACAATGAATATCTTGAATGCTCTAAAATCATAAGTTCGCCAAAAGTTCATAATCATCTTCTAGTTTACAAATGAAACCTTAAACATGCTTATATATCCATTCTCGCTTTAAATTTCATAATTCAAACTTAAGATGTCGGCAACGGAACCTTCTAACAGTCACATAACTGACATTCAAATTTGGGACCTAACTAAAATAGGGTGAGTGCCCATGCCCTCAGGTCCTATTTTAGGGCAGGATCAAATGCCACAATGGCCCTCAAGCCCCATTTGACATGGGTTTCAGGCCATTTTATCTCAGGAGTTAAAATGATCATGCAAGATGCAAAACAAGGGACCCATGAGCTAATCTTAGGAGGTAAAAGCCCTAGGGGACATTTTATGACATAACAGTTCCTCCATTAGCTAGCCGTGTGTAGACACTTAGTGAGTCATAGTCAAATAGCTTTCAAGCTTAGATTTTGATGTCTATGTTGACATCCTCCATTTCTACTTTTACTTCTCACATTTTGGCAAATACTACACAATCAAACAACGTTAACACTACTTCTATGGGATTAGGTGGGAACCTTATACATTAGTATGGTTCCATTCTCCCAAATACTTCCTTATCATCCACTTTCTCAGGCACCAACGCAGGAGTTTGTCAACCACCACCTCTCTCTTCTCAAGCTAACACTCAAAACTAGAATATCCAAGCATAATCCACCAACACTACTGACCCTGTCATTAACCAAATATTACAAAATGTCAGCTCCTTGCAACAAAATTTAGCCAGTATATCCACTTCTACATCCCAACCTTCCATTCCTTCATATTATACATGTACCCCATTACACTATCTATTCTCTATGCACCTCTTCCACCGAACTTCAAAGCACTATGTCTTGAGAAATATAGTGGTAAGGGAGACCCGTAGAACCATGTGTCTATATTTACCAATATATGCAGCAATTTCCTTTTCAATGACTTTCAGATAGAAAAACTTCCCCCCTGATCACTCAAGGACATAGCATTGGACTAGTTTTGTTCCCTCCTTGATTATTCCAACACTTCTTTCCAATAGCTAGTTAATCAATTTCTCTAGCATTTTCAAGCTAACATTGGACTACAAGTCACATTGACTAACCTCATCCACTGCAAGAAAACTATGAATGAGAAATTGACTGACTTCATTGGTTGGTATTAGGCTATCTTTTTACAAATATCTTATGCTCTTCCTGACTCTGATGTGCATTAAGTTTTCATTGGAAACTTGCAACCGCAGATTAGAGATAAGATTTTGCTCATGTGCTACCAGTCATTTACACATCTCTACATGGCACTCCTTGATTTCCATCAATCAGTAAGTAGGTATGAGGGATCCTCATTACAGACTCCCTCTAGGAAAATCCAATGTCAATTCTTCTTTTAATTATAAGAAAAATAAGAACTTTATTATAATAAGTGCCAATAATAATAACAATGGAACGACCATAACATCTAATAATAGTGTTATGGCCCTCTCTCTTCACAAGCAAAACTAAGGACTCGACAGTTTACCCTAATCTTTGAATCCCTTCATTCCATCATGCAGCAACTGTTAACCAACAACCTTATCCATCTGCCACCCATTTGCCCCATCGATACGTTTAAACCCCTACCACCTTCGTATGACCTGAAGGCCTTTTGCTAGTTCCACAGAGTAACTAGACATGATACTGAATGATGCATGCATCTTAAACAAAATGTACAAGACCTCATTGATCAGAACATTATTCAAGTCTATGGAGTGAATGACATTGAAGGAAATAAGTCAGTTGCTCCACTAAACTAGAACCTTCAGATTTATACGAATCTATTGCCAAATCATTCAACAAACTTTATCAATCTTCCCTCTGACACGGTGATTGCTTTGGAGCCTACTAATGAGTCTTCTTGCTCTCTTTCTCAAATGATAACCATGGTAGACGACTACCCTTGACCCAGTCGACAATAGGTTCTTATTGAGCATATCATCTCCTTTTCATCCATTGATGTGCCACCACACATTTATGATGGACCCCTCTATATCACTATCATGGTTGATGAAAGACCCATTAAGGGTGTACTAGTCAACCCAGACTGCATGGCAAATGTGATTACTGAGGAGTTCCTTTAGATACACAAGTTGTATTAGGATCAGTACGAGAAATCAAAAGTCCAGATATGTGCACATGATGGGTCCTCTCATTCTACCATGGGTTCTCTTACCCTGCCTATCCGGGTCGAACCTAAGGCCCTGGAAGTTACATTTTCTATGAACCCTACCTCTGACCAATTTCACATTAAATTGGACCATCCATGGCTCACTTCCATGGGAGTGGTCCCTTATAGTCCACAAGTGTTTGAAGTTCCTACACAAAGGCCAAGTGCACGCTATCAACCATAGTGGGTTCAATCCCCTTGCCTTTCAAGGAAACTTCTCCTTAGACTACTTTTGGCCAACAACAACTGAGCCAACGTGGCCTCGTGACGACTTCTTGTTACTTTCATACTAGAAGTTTAAAGAGAACCATATAGCCTAGTTGTATGTTGGTGCCTCTTCATCATCTACACTAACTACTACCCCTACCATACCTTTGTCATAATAGTTTTCTCATGTTCCTCCCACTATCTCTATGATAGGACGAGGAAAGCAACCTACACAAAGTGCACCTTGCCTCCACCATGCTTCAGAAACATACTCTGCAATTCCACCTCTTGTGTCTTATAGGATACCTCGAGGGCCTCCGTGTGTAAATCCTAGAGCACTGTGTGCTCCTAGGACCTCTCAGTCTCCATTGGCCAGCTTTGTTCCTCCTACTCCTTTGCCAGCACAAGAAAACCTGCCACTACTAAGTGCTCCTACCCTACCTCCTCCAATAACTCCCTAAACTCTGACAGTTGCTCCTGTTCCTCCTACCCCTATGGAGGCAAGAGGAAAGCAACCCATGTCAAGGAACCCTCTCCCATCACTTGTGGCCACCTAATCCTTAGAGTTTTTGTCAATCTCCCCACGTATCCCTATGAACATGGACAACCCAGAACCCACATTGGAAGACCCTCTAGCTCCCTTAGCAAAGTCTCTAGCTCGCTCTCGATGGAACTAATAGGTGAGAGATCACTAGCTTCATCATTGTGTCGTGGCCCATGGACATGCTGCTAAGGCACATCCTCTCGAGGAGCTTCCTTCTCCCATGCAACCACCTATGGATCCTTTGACTCCTCCTTCTCAGTCTATTGATCCTCCACCTCTTTCTTTGCCATTTATGACTCGTCCTTCACCATTGTAGCCTAACATTAGCAATGCTCCTAGCACCACTTTGTCATAGCTAGCTCCCACCATGCGTACCCAGCATTAGGTGTTCCCTGATATCCTACATCTCGCTACCATCAACATGTACATCCCACACCCGTAGCCTAAACGTAAAACATAGCACTACCCCACTCACCTTTCCACAAGACAAAGTGTGTGGTACCCTCTCCACCATCGAGATCTTCAGTTTTTTCTTTACCAGTTGTAGAGACCTCATCTCCACCTATGGCCACTAGTCCTCATGATCCCACTATCAGTACTACGCAGCCACTGATTGCCATCTATTTTGATGGTGACTTTGATCACCCTTCCCCTGAGGAGGATGTATTTGAGTCCTTAGGAGAGATACAATCACTATCCATGATCTTCACATAATTGATGGACCTTGCCTTTAGCGAGTTACATGAGGATCCTCCCTTGGATGTTGATCCTCCATGTGATGAGCCAGACACTATGCCCAGCATTGCCCTCAATGTAATCCCTCTCGCAGCCTATCCTCCATCCCTTTATAATGAGCAAGATTGGAGCGAATGACCTGCTTGAACCTAATCCTTGAAGGTAGTCCCTTTGTACATCTATTTTTATATGTGTTTGCCTATGTGTTTTGTAACCCCTGCATGAGCACAATGTGTCTGAGTGTTTGTTAGTCCTCCCTGGATGACCATTGATGCCCTTGTAGGAACCTAGATATAGGGGAAAGAAAATCTCATGTCATTCTTCTATCTGTATCTACATTCTTCTATGTGTTGTACTTGAAATCTCATACTTATTTTGGGGATGAGGCAAAGCATTAGATGATTTAGCATCCTTCCATGTTGACCCAAAATTTTCATTTTTCTTCATGTGCCTTTCCTCCTTCATATTCCTAATTTTGTTTTCTTGGGGGGTGATGATAATGAGAATAATTAATTGAGATCCCATGATAATTTTATATAGATATATATATATTATGCTAACTCCAGAGCATGTAGATCCCTATGTGTTTGTACTTTTGATGTTGCTTGTCTTATGTGACACCTTGTTGCATTGCTTGGCAGCATGCCATGCTTACACAAGCCTTTGTGTATTGTGCCTACAACATCACCTTGGTTGTTCTTACTTGGGGGCAACCCCTTCACGATGTAGCTCATCAGAACATATCATCTAGGTATATGCTTCCTAAAAGCTCTCATGCCTTGTTGTCCTCTTTTAACTTAAAGATACGTGCTCCTTCATGCTATAAGCAATTATCTTAAGGTGGGGGCATACATTTTCTATTTATCACACCTTAATCACACACTACACTAATGGTATGCTCCTTGTTGCATTTGGCATAGCACTTGTGGTCCATACCACCTTTATCAAAATTACCTAACAAACAACAGATTCCTATAATTTCTAATACTACTTGACATGTAACTCAGATAGCAGAGCAATGCTAGTATGTGATGTTACATTTTCTACCACTTAGCACTTCTCATAAACCACCTAGCAAAATATGAATTTTTCTAGCCCTAGTGACTTACATAAGCTTTTCAGTATGATTCCTAGCAAACAAAGAATTTTACTAGCCCTAGAATCATACCTCTCTTTTCTTTTTTGCTCTATCTGTGTTTTCATGTGATTTTCTTATATTAGTGTGCATTAGATTATATTATTTGCCAACCACAAGTATTTCAGCAAATAATATTTGGTTTAATCCTCCTTAGCATTAGTTTTATATATTTATGTGTGTGTGTCCTTCTAACATCTGTGTTGTGTGTAGATTATTTTTCCTAACATTGTGGTTTTGTAGATTCCTAAGGTTGGGGGCTTCATAATTTCACTTAGCAATATTCTACATCCTTTACACAGTATTTGGGTAAAGATTTGCTTTCATCTTATTTATTTCCTATACTTTAGCTTGCATATGCATGTGGGAGGTGTATTTAGCTTGCATATGCATGTAGTAGGATACACCTACTAAATTGGGGACTAAATGTATTGTCGTAAATTATGCTTACACACAATTTTATGCTCTACTTAATACTTGCTTTAGAGTTCCCTTCCCTTTAACCTCTGTGTTGATTTCTTTCTACCTGCATAAACCTAAATCTGTAAAAGTACCTTGATTCTAGTAATGTCCCAAGCCAACATGACCTTTCAAGACCTAAAGTTTCTTAAACTGGAATGCTAGGCATGGATGTCTACACCAAGCGTTGGCATCCTGATAGTGTCTTCCAGTTCGTCAACTCATTTTAGAAGGTACATTTTTGCTTGCATGGCATTCCAAGCTTTTCTACATGCCTATCCATGCCCAAACAGCTCTCTACCCAAATTTTTTCCCTCCTTCCTTTTCTATAAAACCCTTTTCACTTTGCCACTCAAAACAATCATAAATTCTCATAGAGAATCTCTATTGAATTGATTACTTACTATCATATTACTTGTGCCATTGCATTTGCATGTTAGCTATCTATTTCATGTTATCGCTTTCATGTGATTCATGTTGATTCTTCTTGCACATTAACACATGATCACCATCCTCGAAGAATAGAATCCTTTTGTTCTTCGACATGATAGCCTTCTAGCGAATCTCTTGTAACCATCTCTTGTATGTTACCTTCATTTCATTTAGATTAATGCTAGTATTTATGATCTGAAGTATTTTATCATTTATCTTGAACATGTTAGTGTTCTCACTACTTGCCACTATTCTAGACACACATAGGATACAAGAGCACACACCTTTTTATCATCCATTAATTTGGCTGTCGTTGAGGTAGAAATATCAAAAATGGGGTTTGACTAAGGCAAACCTCCATACAACCCAACCCTTTTCATCTTTTCTTGCAGGTTGAAGATCAAGTGAAGAAGGATCACAAACGCACAAGTGTTTTACATTTCTTCCCTTTCCTTGTATTTATTTGATTTCTAGTTATTTATGTTAACACTTGATTTCTATACATTAATTTATGTCTCTGTTGTTGACAAGATTCACTAAAACTTGTGCGAAGACATGTGTGTACATATTACAGATTCTAGGACCATACAAACTACAGTGCCCAGTACAAACATCCACACTGTTAGTGCCTGAATTGACTGGCAGTTTTTTGAGCAATTTTCATGCAGGCACTTTCCCTAAGCATCCAAAAAATGTTCTAAGTGTTGGACCTCCTCAGCATTTTTCAGCTGCATCATCATATTTTCTTTGAAGAGGAGGTCATCATCATCATATTTTCTTCGATGGTGGTCAGCATCATCATGTTTTCTGTCGACCGGTTTCTCATCAGGATCATCATATTTCAATATCGGGTGGTGTTTGGATATCATCCTGATCCTGCTGATGAGCTACAGTGCGCCCTGATTTGCTTGCGGGGGTGATTTTTCAAGTATCCGGTGATCTTCCAATTATCACCTTGCCCAAACATGATGATGATGTTGCCCCGATTTTCTGAAGGGGTTATTCTTTGAGTTGTTCGACCTGACTTATTTTTTCTTAAGGGTCATCATCATCATCATCATATTTCCAGTTATCACCATGTTGCTTGCGGGGGTCATCATATTTTCTGCCTTCATGATATTTCACCGGGGTGATATTTTTATCATCGGGTGATCTTGGTTATGATCATCCTGATGATGTTGTTGAAGAGTTCTAAGTGTGACCCGATATTCACTGGGGTCATCATATTTTGAACGTCAGGATGATCTTAGTCAATATCATCCTGATGATGTTGTATCACTTCTTGTTCGTTGTTTTGTCATCCTGATGATGCTGACGTCATTCTTATGTCAGGGTGATATCTATTTCTCTGCCTATCTGCATCATAATATTTCCGAAGGAGGGGATGATATTTTCATATCACTCGGGTGTATGTTTGTTCCAGCGTCATGATGATGCTGATATCAAGGAGATATCCGCCTGCCGGCTTCGTGCATTATCTAGTGGGGGTGATCTTTTCAAGCATCATCATATTCATCTATCGCCCCGATCTTATAGTGGAGCTACAGTGCAACCTGATATTTGTACATCAGGATGATATTTCCAAATATCCGGTTGTCTTCCGAATATCATCCTGATGTTAATATGATGATGACGTCATCAAGGTCCGGGGGGGTCATATTTCTAACACAGATCATCTTATGGAGATCCCCCGATATTTGCAAACATGATGATGACGCCATCCGGATATGAGGAGGTGCGCAGTAGGCAGATATGATGATGACGTCAGCAGGATATGATGATGATGTCATCAGGATGTTCATCGGCCAGACTTTTGGTATAAGCTCAGCAGGAGGATGTTCCTCCAATGGATCAGGTTGTGCGGATGAAGGCGATTATCATGCAATTATATTGCAATATGATGCTGACGTCAGGGTGATATTTCAAGCAACAGGATATCATGCTGCTGGAGGATGATGATGATGATGAAGTCTTATACTAGTGTCGTCAGGAGCAAAAGCACCGACATCATATATGCTCATGACCTAGTATATAAAGTGTTAAAGAGGTCATCGCGGGGTGCATGTGGGATAATTGGTATCCTGCATATTTTCAAATATCATGATGATGAATCTCGGCGGGAAATGGTTGCGATCGACTGTTAGATGTTTTTCCCAAGGCCGCGGGTTGGTGCGCCATTAATGGCGAAGGTTGCAGAGGTATGGGCGGATCTGGTACCCGATTGAAGGTGTACATCACGGACAGTGGCGCAGGGCTCGAAATATCTTCCTGTCTCCTCCCCTACCTGCTGCATTCATGTTTGGGCGCCAATCTGGTAGTGTTTGAGCGCCATTTTCCTGATACTGTGTATCTGGCAGGATTTTTGGTCAACCATGTAATTAATTGCTGTGGTACACTACCTGGCTGTTATAAGCAGGAAGTGTTACTCATTTGTGGTTGTTGAAAGTTGAAGATTTTTGGCTCTGTAATTCATAACAAGCTGATCTGGTTGCTCTATACAGCTTAACCTGTGAATTTATGTATCTCTTGTTGTACGTTTTTGGCATGAACCCACTGATTTCATGATTAATCTTATATGAGAAATGCTATCTTAGCATGTGTTGTGTTAATTCTGTCTCCAGTATTGCATGTATTCTTCTTCTGAATCTGGATATTTGGGTAATGTTTAGATTCTAGAGCATAGAATTCCTATGTTGAATGTCTGATCTTTTAACTTCTGCTCAAGGGGTAGATTAAACTGTTTTCAGGTTGAACATTGGGAAGGGTATACTGCAGTAGGGATGCCATAAGTAGAGATAACTCAACACTCTGTATTGGGAGATATCTGTAAGGCAGATATCACATATATCCCCCTGAAATCCAGTTTTAGCTATTCATGCTGATCATTCACAGGTGTATGTCTACCGACTCCAGGCCCTAGATAGGCACCAATCTTGCTTTGTGTTTGTGTTACAACCATGTCCAGCTTTGCATCCAAAATTCAAACTAAACCATTTCATACTTCCACCTGTTAGTTGTAGGAGTAGGATTAGGAACTCCCTGCATGCTCTCATACCCAACCAGACATCATGTCCAAGAATGTTGCCAGCCTTGTGATCTATCATGCAGATCTTGGTCCATACATGAGAGTATTCTGCCTGTTGTTGTCAAGTTAGATCTTTCTATCTTTGAGCTAGTCAAGGTTACATCTTGAGTTATAGGGATACCCCCCTTGGTGCGGCAGAACCAGAAGTGAAGGGGAGGCAGCTCACGCAACCTCCTGTATTTAGTTGGCTGAATCTGCCTGTGCATTAGAAATGGCAAACCCTAATGCTGATTCAGAAGAAAACCCAACACACACCAAGCACTAGTGTCCCTGGCAATGAGGCTCAAATCTTGGTGCCAAGTTCCTCATTGTCTGTTATTTCCACTTCTAAATCAATTTTTGTGAATTCACTTCCCTAGCTCTTCTTATTTTCCTATTTTTTGTTGTACTTAGTCTCATTAGCCTAGTTAGTTCTTTTCCATTTCAATTGTAACAAAAGAATCCAACCCAGATAGTCTTTCTCTTCCTAATTGAACAACAACAAGATATACATCTTTGTTGCTTGGGATTCTAGTGTGTGTGATTGAAGTTTGTTCTAATTAGCAATAGTTTGTTTAGAGGCAAATTTTCAACCCATCACAACCATGTACATCTTGGTGATATGGATTAGAAAAGATAGAGTGAACAAAAAAAAATGTTAGGCCAAAGTATGTAAACCCAATGTTGGAGAGATTCATCATGTTATCTTGTAGGCCATTGTGTGTTCCTTTTTATTATGGGGACAAATGTAGTAGTTAAGAAGTGTCCTAAATCTCCTACTGAGATGAAGGATATGAGTAGAGTACATTATGCTAGTTCTCTTGGGAGTTTGATGTATGCTATGGTCTATATAAGACCAAACATTGCCCAAGTGATGAGAGTCCCTAGTCATTCTATGTCTGATCCTAGATGGATACATTGGGATGCAGTGAAGAGGGTCTTTAGATATTTGTAGGGTACTTTTGAGTATTCCATTTTCTATCATGGTCATCCTATAGGGGCCTAGTATTTAGTGTGTATTTGTGGATATGTGAATTCTAATTGGGCTGGAGATGTTGACAATAGAAGATTCACCAATGGATATGTTTTCATGATGTTTGGTGATGCTATTTGTTGGATGAGTAAGTAGTAGGCTAGATGGTCACTTTGTCCACTATAGAAGAAGAGTACATGGAAGCCACTCATGCTTGTAAAGAAGCCATTTGGCTTAAGAGATTGTAATCTAATGTTGGCCTAAATGCAAGAACTATTACAATTCTATGTGATAGTTAGAATGCCATATGTTTGGAAAAGAAACTAAATTTCTATGCAAGGATAAAGAATATTGATATCTAGTACCATTTTGTTGATGACATCGTAGAGGATGGGAGGGTGATGCTTGGGAAGGTTGAAACTTTGATGAATGTTGTAGATTCATTCACTAAGCCCATGAACACAAATAAGTTCAAGTGGTGTAGTAATTCTATGGGCCTTTTGACCCCTAGTAGTTATATTCCAGTATTGGTGTGTTTCCCTTTTGCTCTTGTATGTTTTTTGACAAATAGGAGAATGTAGGGAAAATGTGTCTCAACTTTGCATTCCTAATGTTCATTTTAATGTATTTTGCATGCATTCATTATTTCATCTTTTGGTGTATTTTTTCTTCTTATGGTAGAGTTGGTGTCGCACTTGAAGGTGACTTGGTTTTCATCTTTAGTGAGTTTTTATCCTCACATGAGAAGGTTGGAATTCCATTTTTACTTGACATAGTTTTGACATGTGTTGACATCTTGTGGTGTGTATAAGGTTATTTTGATGGGAGTTACATTAGAATCTTGACTAGTATTATGATAGTTGTGGACACTTGTCATGGAGCATCTCTGAATAGGTTGAATGAGGACAAATTGGAGCACCCAAGTTGGGTGGTAAAATATGATAGATTATGATAGCTGTAATATGTGTAAGGAATATGCTAAAAATAGCCAGGAGGACCAAGATATAAAAGGTGACATTGGAATTTGGACCCAATTTTGGGTGCCATACTTCTGATTTTGTTAACAATTTTCCTAAGCCACTTATGGTTTCTAGTTTGAATTCTTTCCTATAAATTGGTGCTTGGAGTTGTAGTTTGTATGGTTTAATTTTGTAGGTACCAAAATGTTATCAAAATCACTCTAGAATTCAATGTTGGTGATACTCCTGTAAAATCTTTCTCTACAATTGTATTGTAACCTTGATTAGATTACTGAATAATACATTGGGGTGCTTGGAGTGTGGGGTTTTTATCCTAAAATGATGAAGGAGCATCCCAGGTTGTAGAGCAATCTTGCATCAACTAAAAAAACATTTTCATTCTTTTTCTTTTCTTTCATTTTAGTTGCAGTTCGGAGATTTGTAGTTTAGAATTTTTTGCCGCATTTTACTACATCTTCATATCAGAGCTCATGGAGGAGGATTTAGCTTTTATGCCATGTTAGATACATCATACTCAGATTTTAGGAGATTTGGTTTTGTCTACAGGAAGTTATTGCCATCAGAAGATCATCATATTTCACAGAGCAGAGCATTCCTAGGTTAGTTTAGAGGAGAAGGTTTGTGGAGCACTTCCGTGACTTGCAGAGCCAAAAGAAACATAGCACATGGAAAATAAGGACCACATAGACCTTCCTTGAGGTCCGCACCAAGTTTCATTCATTTGCGGAGCAATACCATATGTTGTAGGCTGACCTACATGTTTTCTACACGTTTCATCATTCATTAGAGTTTGAAACCTCCTAAGGCCAACGTAGAGTATTCTATGAGCTTGAAGATGATATATATGTTGGGGTCTAGGACAACACTGAGAGAGGGGGGTGAATTAGTGTTGTATTAATTTTGAAACCTTTTTGTATTTCTTAAATTTCAAGACACAAAGAGAGAAAGTCATCAATGATTTGTTACACATATGCATATAACTAAGAATAAAAGGAGTGAACAAAGACTCATGAGCAAAATATTAACATACACACATACAGATGAAAACAACATGAATCATGACACAAGTTTTTGCACGAGTGGAAAACTTTGCTAGGGTAGAAAAACCACTCCAAAACTGCCTCACTGGCTTAACTGAAAAACATGTCTCACTAGCTACATATAGGTCTCACTGACTAGGCAAGCCTCACTGGCTACAAAGAAGCGTCACTGGCTACAATTGTGTCTCACTAACAAATGTAAGGTCTCACTAGCCTACAAGCCTCACTGGCATATTGTGCCTCACTAGCAAACACAATCACCATTAGAAAAGATAAACAAAATCAGAGGGTTACTCTGTTTCCATTCAATTCATTATCCCATCTCTACATAATACAAACTCCATTTGTAATTTCTCCATGTGTATGTCTTCAACCTACATCTGATGCTCAATCAATTGACCTGATTTAGATTATCTCTGCACATTCAATTGCATATTGTCTTCATACTTGATTTGATTCAATCTGTGTCATACAAGTTGTCTTCATATTGGTTCACATCCATTACAACTATATCATCAAATTATCTTCATCATATTATGTTCATATGCACACCAATTGTTTTATCAAATCATCTGTAATGTCATTAAATATCATATGACCTTTCACATTCAACTCTTCAAATTCAATCTGCAAAAATGACTCTTTACCAATTTGTCAGTCTACAAAGAATAAATCAGACTTCTCTGCAATAAAAAATCTTCTATTCAATCTGCACTTAGAGAGAATAAAATCTCTTTCAAAACATGATCTCCATCTGCATAAAAAATAGACCTTTCACATTCTTCTCTTTCCCTTTTCAATACACCTACAAATTATGTTTCAAAACTTTACACAAACAATAATATCAAATTTTCATTTTGTTCTCAATAAAAACTTTTATATTGCATTGACTCTGCAAATAAGATAATATCCTTTGTCTCTTCAATGCCTTGGGATCTGTAACAAAAAAAACTTTTCATATTCTTCATTTCAAAAATCATCTTCTCCAAACTTTTCATCTTCTCTGCAAATACCATCTTCAAAAAATAAGACCATAAAAAAAAAATCTTCAATGAAATTTTGTCAATCTCCAAAAACTCTTCAATTTCTTCTCTGTATATTCCTTGAAGAACCTACAACCTTATTCTCTCTACAAAAAAAAACATCTTCAATAAACTCATCTCTTTATTAAACATATTTGATTTCAATTCTCATCTCTTATGAGAATAGAAAAAAAGGCATAAAAAAAGCCTTTACTCATAATAAAAAAAACTTTCATATTAATCTCCATATTCCTTGCATGAGAGAAAAGAGAAGCCCACTTGATTTTAGAAATTAAAAAAAACTTCATAAAAAAACTCCTCGAAGTTCTCCTTGAAATCTTCCCCTAGAAAATAGCTCATGAAAAAACAATTTTAAATGCCATCATAAAAGATGACATCTTGGGGCCGCCTAAATGGAAGTTGAAAGGTTTTTAAAATCAAAATAAAGCCATTTATATGGCATTCAAATCCTTAAGCATTTTGACTTCTTTTTGAGGGGACCGGTCATACTTATATTTTAAAACCCCTCTAATAGGCCACTTTAGGTGACTATTACCTATAGTTGCAGGTCACCAATCAAATATAACATAAAGTGAAATAGTTTATGACAAGCGAAAAATGGCTTAAGGATATTGAAGGCATTTAGGATTTTTGGACAAAAAAATTAGGATAAAGAATCACAAAATCTAAGTTCATCATTTAATATAAGAAGAGTAATTTTCATCAAAGAAGAATTTATACAGGGATAGAAACTAAATTTCCTAAACAAGATATGACAAAAACCCCTTTATCCAAATGCTCATTTCATGTAAATCTTTTGATGAAGACCTTAATGTATGGCTTCTGATATAGACCATAAAATGTCCAACTGTCTGAGAGATATAAATGCCAATCTCTACCCAAATCTACATCATCATTGACCTGTGAACCTGTGACATTCTTTTGCATCAATACAAATGACAAATCAACAAACACCATAATTGTACCAACCTTTGACAATCTCATTGTTTACATATCATCAAGACATGGCATTAACACCAAGACATCACCTGATCAACCAAGACATCAACTGATCAACATTATCATGAAGCAACCAAAGTATGAACTTTGAAGAATAACATTATATCACTAACATCATATCATGAAGGTCCCTTGATGAAGACATGTATGAATGAAACAAGATTGTGAACTTCTGGCACATGACATCTCTAAAGATACCATACCACATGAAGGGCATACAATGAAATACAACATCTCTTGTGAAACACCTAATGACCACCCAAAGTCAAATACAACATCTGACAAACACTCACCAACTGTGAAAGCATATCAATAAGTCTAATGAAGATCATATGAAGCAATTCATCCTGATCCTGATCAAATAGAAGCATCTCTAACCATATTTGCATATCTGACTATACACTTATCCTGATGACATGAACAACTCCTGTCAATACCAACACCTTTTTGACATCAAGGACAATCTACATTCATCAATATATACATCTCTTAGATGCATTAGGAAGTTAGTAGTTTGATGATATGATTTGATAGATTTGAAACTGAATTCTTTTCAGAAGGAACTTTAATGCCATATCTTGCATATCTATTGTAACTTGAAAAGAAGGCACGTGACCCCTTTGATTGTATCCCGCATGTTGTTGGCATATAAGCATTGTGATTCTATAATATATTAATCATTTGAATCTTCCATTGCATTCTATATTTGTGTTTTTTCCATTCTGTTTACTCTAGATGCATGGTTTGGACAGTCCCTTCTTAGGACCGTCCATCCATGACTACACCAAGTGGTATCAGAGCGAAGTTGTGAATCCTTTGGGAAGTTAAGGAATTCCAAAAGATCTTGTAGTGAATAGATCACTGACTTGGGGCAGTCTACTTTTGTTTGTCAATAGAGCACCAATTGTGAGGCAGTTGCTACCATGTAGTCAAATCGCTAAATTGAGGTAGTTGCACTGGATCTTAGGAAGAGATGACACTAAGGAGGATGCTTGATATGGCCAATGTTGCTAGAAGAATGGAAGAGATGATAGAGATGATGAGGAAAATGAAGATTAGATTGGATGTTGTAGAAGAGGATAGAAGAAGAGTACTAAACCCTAGACACGAAGATGAAAGTGATGATGATTTGATCCAAGCTACTGACCAAAATGAAGAAGCCATAGAAGAAGAAGAATCAGATTAGGTAAAGGTGTTGAAAGATATTTCTAAGATGGGTAAAAGACCTAGAATGGAAGTATCAAACTATACCAAAATTTTGAATCCTGGGGAATTGATTGACTGGAGGAATACTTTGAATATGAGGAAATTGAAGATCCAGAGAAGGTAAGATTTGCAAAAACTAAGTTGAAAGGACATGCTTCAATTTGGTGGAAAGAAGTTCAATTGGATAGGAATAGGAAAAGAAAAGAGAAGATCATAAAATGGGATAGGATGGTGACAAAGTTGAAGAATTAGTTCATAACTGCTAACTATGAATTGGAATTGTTGAAGAGATTACAAAACCTAAGGCAAAAGGAGAAATCTGTGAAGGAGTATACTGAAGAATTTCATAAGATGATCATAAGGACTAGGCATAGTGAAGCAAGCAAGGAGAAAGTGGCAAGGTACATAAATGGATTGAGAACGAATATTCAAGAAGAACTAAGTATGGTAAGGATGGCAACAATAGAGGAATCATATCAGTTTGCCTTGAAAGTTGAAGACAAGTTGAATAAGAGGCATGAGCAAAGGTAGAGAGGTAGAGGAGGAAAATTTCAAAGAGGTAGAACATATTCTGGAGAAGAAAGACCTTATGCAGAGAAAAACAAGGAAGTAGCCCATATAAGAAGGAAGACAAAGATAACAATTCATACTAGAGAGATGATAGGAATTTCTACCTCAATAGCAAAGGGAATCATAATTCTTACCGTAATGAAGGAGGCATGAGAGATGAGAGAGGGTTTGATAAAATATCATTTAGAGGAACTTGTTTTAGGTGAAGGACACAAAGCATTTGAATGTCATTAGGGAAGTACTAGCAAGAGAATAGAGAATAGTGCAAGAGTAGCTTATGCAGAGGAAGAACTTGTTGGATCACCTAGTTCAGTGGGAAAGCCAGAGAAAGGAGAATCATTAGTCATGAGGAAAGCCCTATTTCAATCAGAAACAACTAAGGAACCACCGCAAAGGGAAAGTTTGTTCTAGACAAGATGCAAATCAGAAGGTAAATGTTGTAAAGTGTTCATTGATAGTGGTAGTATAGATAATTTGGTTTTAGAGGAGATGGTGATGAAGATGAATCTAGAGAGATTGAAACATTTGAAGCCCTACAAGATAGCATGGATTCAAGATGAACACAAGGTACTGGTGAGTGAACAATGTTTGGTAAAATTTCACATAGGATCTTATGTTGATGAGGTATTGTGTGATATTATGCCGACGGATGTATGTCATTTATTTTTGGGGAGACCATGGCAGTATGATAGAAAGGATATACATGATAGGAGAAAGAATACTTATTAAACTATAACATCAAATGGGAAGAAACATATCTTGATACCTTTGGAAGATGAGCCTAAAAGTGAAGTATGTGGGAATGCTAGAATCTATGTGGTGGATGGAAGGAATTTTTTGGATGGATTGAGACATGAGAATATGTGTCTTGCTTTGATTCCTAAGAAGTGTGGATCCCTAAGTTTAGAAAACACCACAGCAAAGGAAGAAGAACCACCACCAGAGGAGATAACTGAATTGTTGACAGAGTACCAAGATATCATATTAGATAATGTGCCTGAAGGATTGCCACCAATTCAAAGTATTAGTCATCATATGGACCTTATACCTAGAGCTAGTTTGCCTAACAAAGTAGCACAGTGGATGAGAACGGTAGAAAATGTGGAGCTGAATAGACAAATATAGGAGTTGTTGAGGAAAGGATTGATCAGAGAAAGTTTAAGCCCATGTGCGGTACCTGTAGTACTAGCACCGAAGGAAGATGGAGAGTGAAGGATGTGAATAGACTCTAGAGAAATAAATAAGATCACAGTTAAGTATAGATTTCCATTGCCAAGGATGGATGACATCATGGACTGTTTGAGTGGAGAAAAGTATTTTACAAAGATAGACTTGAAGAGTGGATACCATCAGATCAGGATCAGAGAAGGAGATGAGTGGAAGACTGCATTCAAGACAAATGAAGGATTGTATGAATGGTTAGTGATGCTTTTTGGATTAACTAATGCACCAAGTACTTTCATGAGATTGATGAATTAGGTTTTGAAGAAATTCTTGGGTAAGTTTGTTATTGTATACTTGGATGATATTCTGATTTTTAGTAAGACAAAGGAAGAACATTTGTGGCATATTAGACAAGTATTGCAGAGGTTGAGAGAAGATAAATTGTTGATAAACATCAAGAAATGTAGTTTTATAAAGGAAGAACTGGTATATTTGTGATTTGTGATTTCTGTGGAAGGATTGAAGGTGGACCCTAAGAACATTAGAGCAATTTTTGAGTGGCCAACACCTGTGAACATTGGAGAAGTAAGATCATTGCATGGATTAGCAAGTTTTTACTGGAAGTTCATTAGAAATTTTAGTACTATATGCGCACCAATGACAAAGACAATGAGAGGTGACAAAAGGACTTTAAGTGGACGTCATGAGCAAATAAGAGTTTTGAATTGTTGAAGCAGAAGGTGATAGAGCAACCAGTGTTACCATTACCAGATTTTAACAAAGTATTTCAAGTTGATTGTGATGCCAGTAGGAATGTAATAGGAGTAGTAATAAGTCAAGAAGGGAGACCAGTAGCATATTTTAGTGAGAATTTGAATGATGCAAGGAGAAGATATTCAGTTTATGTTCAGGAATTCTATGCCATAATTCAAGATTTGAAGAAGTGGAGATATTACTTGTTGCCTATGGAATTTGTGTTGTACACTGATCATCAAGATTTACAGTATTTGAACACTCAAGGAAAGTTGAATCAAAGACATATCAGATGGGTAGAGTTCATGTAGAGTTACACATTGTGTTGAAGCATAGGAGTGGGAAGTCAAACAATGTTGTAGATGCATTAAGTAGAAGAAGGAATTTGCTGACAGAGATGATAGTAGAAGTATTGGGATTTGAAGAACTTAAGCATATGTATGAAGGGGATCTTGATTTTGTAGAAGCATGGAAAGCATGTAAGGAACCTATTGTAATAGATAGAAGCAAGTGGTTGGATTATTTCATTCAAGAGGATATGTTGTTTAAAGGAAATCAGTTGTGTATACATAGGAGTTCAATGAGAGACAATTTGATCAAGGAGAAGCATAGTGGTGGATTGACAGAACATTTTGGTATTGACAAGACAGTAGCTTTGGTAAGTGAACATTACTTTTGGCCTCAGATATATATAAGGATGTAAGGAAATTTGTTCAGAGTTGCAGAATATGTCAAGTTGCAAAAAGGAGTACTCAGAATTTTGGATTGTACAAATATTTGATAGTACTAGAGAGATATTGGGAAGATATAAGCATGGATTTCATATTAGGTTTTCCAAGAACACAGAGGGGATATGATTCTATATTTGTAGTAGTGGACAGATATTCAAAGATGGTGTAATGAAATAACATGCACAATGGAAGAAGATGATATGAAATATTCTACAAATACTTGATAATAACTGAGAATAACAGGCCACTTCGAGGGGGCAACCTCCAAATATCTCCAATAAGAACACACTTCACAATATGATGATGAAATAAGACTCACATCCTCCTATTTATACCTAATTATGCTTAGGATGAATATAAACACCCCTATATAAGACATAGTCTGACCTATCTAACTAAATAATAATATAATAATGATAACATGACTTAATTAGGAGTTAAGATAGCCAGAAGCTGACTATTCATAACCCAATATACACCAATATTAAGTGCGTAGCATGCCCCCCCTCTTCAAAGAAGCATTGTCCTCAATGCTAACCAAGTATGGATTCTTTTGAATGAACTCCTTGTCCTCCCATGTGGCCTCTTCAACTGGTAAATTCTTCCATTGGATGAGATACTCAATGAGGGTTCTATTCCTTAGCTTCTTCGTGCATGTTTGAAGAATGCACTTTAGTTCCAAAATGATTCTTCCTTCTTCATTGAGCTCTGGTAGTACTGTTTGAGTAGGAATATTATGCCCAATTACCTTCTTCAAATAAGAAACATGAAAAACTAGATGTATCTTTGTTGTTGGTGGCAACTCTCACTTGTAGGCAACACTACCAATCTTTTGCATGATTTGGTATGACCCATAATATCTTGGAGACAACTTATTATTCTTTTTTTGTTGCTTCAGTGAGATTTTCTTATAAGGCTACAATCTCAAGAAGACCCAATCCCCAACTTCAAAATTTCCTTCAGTACAATATTGGTCCACCTGTTGTTTCATTCAATTTTGTGCCATGGATAAATTCTCATTAAGTCCTGAAAGTACTTGTTGTTGATGAAGTAAGTGGTCCTCTACTGCCTGAACTCTTGGTGATACCTTTAATGATGATGTGATGGAAGGAGGATGATATCCATAAAGTGCCAAAAATGGAGACATTTTTTATGATCTATGAAAAGAAGTGTTATACCACCATTTTGCAAGTGCTAGCCAATCTACCCATTGAGACTGTTTCTCTAAAGTGAAACAACGTAGATATCCTTCCAAACACTTATTAACAACCTCAGTTTGCCCATCTGATTGAGGGTGGTATGAAGAACTATGAGCCAATTGAGTACCCAAACATGAGAATAAATCTTTCCAAAAGTGACTAGTAAAGATAGGATCACGATCACTAACAATAACCTTAGGTGTACCATGTAGCTTTTGGATATTCTCCAAAAAAACTTTTGCCACTACACTTGTTGTAAAAGGATGTGATAATGCAATAAAATGTGCACATTTAATGAGGCGATCAACTACTACCATGATGACATTATGACCTTTAGATTTGGGAAGCCCTGTGATGAAGTCCATGGATACCTCTTCCCAATGTTGGATAGGAATAGATAAGGGTTGCAAGAGACCTGGTTATGTCCTCCTTATTTCTTTGACAAACCAAACATTCAACCACAACTTTTTGAACATCACCTTTTAGGACTTCCCAAAAAAAATCTTGCTTGACTCGATGATATGTCTTCAAAAATCCTGAATGACCACCAACTGGGGACTCATGTAGCTCTGTGAGAATCTTGTGTTTAAGAGTGGAATTCTTATAGAGATACAAGCGCTCTTTATACCAAAGAGTATCCCCCTTCAAACAAAACTTATCTGAACTACTAGGATCACTTTTTAATTGTTGGATGAGATTACTTGTCGCAACATCATTTTGCCACTCTACTTTGGCTTCTTCCACCCAATTTTCTTGTAATATTGAAAGAGCACACAATAAGGCTTCATCTTTCTCATCCTTCCTAGAAAGTGCATCTGCCACAATATTTTCCTTCCCTTTCTTATATACAATCTCAAAGTCATATCCCAACATCTTAGTGACCCATTTTTGTTACTCTTCAGAGGATAATCTTTGTTCCAAAAAATATTTTAGGCTATCATGATCTATCTTAACCTTGAAGTGTCAACCCATTAGATAAGGCCTCCATTCTTTTATCGCATGAAGGATCGCTAGCATTTCCTTCTCGTAAATAGGTTTGAGCTGATTCTTACCCTTTAATTGATGACTCTCAAAAGCAATTGGTTGACCTTCTTTCATGAGAACGACTCCTATCCCATTTCTAGAAGCATCACATTCCACAATGAGTTCCTTGGTGAAGTCTGGAGTGGCAAGCACTAGAGTTGTACACATAGCCTCCTTCAATTTCTCAAATGCTGCATTAGCAGACTCATTCCAATGAAAAGAATCCTTCTTCAATAGAGTGGTGAGGGGTGCTACTATACGACCATAATGTTTCACAAATCTTCTATAGTACCCTGTCAATCCCAAGAAACCCCTTAGTTTCTTAATGGTTTTTGGAATAGGCCATTCCATGATAGTCTTAATTTTGTTAGGGTCCACCATTACTCCTTCATGTGAAACTATGTGTCCCAAATACTCCACCTCCTTAAGACCAAAAGTATACTTGGATGGCTTAGCGTAGAGTTGATGATCTTCAAGTAATTGTAATGTTTGATCTACATGCTACAAATGTTCTTCCCAAGTCTTGCTATAAATCAATATATCATCAAAGAACACTAACACAAACTTTCTCAAGAACTTCTTAAAAATGGAATTCATCAAACTTTGGAATGTAGATGGTGCATTGGTCAGACCGAATGGCATCACCAAAAATTCATAATGACCCTCACGAGCTCAAAATGCTGTCTTACAAATATCTTCCTCCTTAATCCAAATTTGGTGATAACCAAATCTAAGATCTAACTTGGTAAAATACATAGCTCCATTCAATTCATCTAGCAAATCATCAATGACTAGAATACGAAACTTATCTTTAATGGTGTACATGTTGAGCACTCAATAATCTGGACACATGCGCCAAGTTTCATCCTTCTTAGGCACCATCACCACAGGCAAGGAGTAAGCACTTTGGCTATGCCTGATAATTCTTGCCTCTAGCATCTCCTCAACAATTTTTTCTATCTCACTTTTTTGTATGTGTGGGTATCTATAAGGCCTGATGTTCGGTGGTTGGCTCCCTGGAACTAGTTGTATGGCATGATCATGATCCCTCTTAGGAGGAAGTCCTTTAGGCATATCTCCAAGAACCACTGAGTGATGATCAATTATTGCTTGTAAATCTAGATGAGTAGGAGCATTAGATTGAGAGACTTCTAATGAACATTGTTGGGTGACAAATCCATCTGCTCCTTTCTTAAGCAACTTTTGCATTTGATGAGAGCTTACCATCTATGGGGATTTTGCCTTCAACCCCCTTAGATCTACTACCTTTCCTTCTGATTGAAATCTCATGAATAGTTCTTGGAAGTTCATCTCAATTGTTCCCAATGTATTAAGCCATTGTACTCCCAAAACAATATCTGTTGCACCCATGGATATCGCATACATTGGGGTATCAAGTTGATAATCTCCCATGGATAATTTAATGCTATGACACTTCCTCGAACAACTAATTGTACCACCATCTGTAATCAAAACCTGAAACTCTGGGGCTGGATACATAAAATAATTTAGATGAGTTGTCAACTTTTTGTTGATGAAATTATGAGTACTACCTGAGTCGATCAACACTGTTACTTTCTGCTTCTTTAAGAAACCCACTACCTTGAGAATTTGTGGCACACTGAAACCTAAGAGTGCATGACAAGAAATGATTGGTTGAGAATCATGTGATTCCTCACTTGACTCCCTACCCTCCTCTAATATGGGTTTGTCCTCTTCTTCCTCACTTGGACCTTCAATATAGAACAATTTCTTTTCACTACATTTATGTCCTCGATTGTATTTGCTATCACAATTGAAACACAACCCTTTTGCTCTTTTCTCCTCAATTTGTTGTGGAGTCAACCTAGTAGGTTGAGGAAGAGAAGGTGTTGAATATCCTTTCTCTCTTGTCACATTAGCCCCTTGCTTCTTAGGAATCAAATACTTCTCTACCCTGCGTGCCAAGATAAAAGACTCATTTACCGAGATAGGACTAAACATGCGTACCTCATGTTGAATGTGATCCTTGAGACCACCCAAGAATAAATCATTCAAGTTCTCCTCTGTAATTGTATCCACGCTTAAGGATAGATTTTGAAATTTCTAAATATAATCCTTAACTGATCCTGTTTGTTGAAGTTTAGCAAGATGGCTGAAGAAGTTGTCTGTCACACTATTGCTATATTGTGCTTGGAGTTCCTATGTAAAAATTAACGATGAGATGATGAGACCTTTTTTCCTCTGATGAGTACAAAGCCAATGATACCAAATGAATTGGTCTGGTTCTATATATAAGGAAGCCATTGTGACCTTTTGTCCATATGGGATTTGATGTACTTCAAAAAAATTCTCCATTTGGTTTATCCATGTTAGAGGATCCTTGCCATTGAACTTGCACATATCTACCTTTGGAAATAAATTCCTAGATCCCATAGGAGTATTAAAATTTGTGTCAGTATTAGCTAACTTGGAGGTTTCCCCTTGGTTGCTTGAGAACTCCTTTCTTGGTTCATTCATATAGGTGCTTAACATGCTTCGTATATCTAATATATCTCCTCTTAGGTCACACATATCCACCTTAATTGAGGAAATGTCTTCCTTTACCTTAATAATTTCCTCATTATGATTAGTATCCTCTATTGTTACCCCATCCTTATCAGGAGTCTTCCCCGGTGTGACAACATTCTTTTTGCCCCTTGTTGCAGGCCCTGTCATGATTGGAACCAATAATTTTGAAATAAATCACACAAATGAAACCTAAATTATCTAAAATTTTTACTATAACTTACTAGGGTCAAAATACCTCTCACCCAAAAAAATCTCCAAGAAATAAGCATATTTGCAACCTTGAGAGCAAATTTTGTGGAAACACTAATTTTGCAATAACTCACTTATTTCTATTCCAATTTATCTAAATTTTGGATTGTATTCTCCTCTGGTATGTCTTCAAAAACCCAATAAAAATTAGGCTCTAATTCAGCCATATATGAGAGATATGTAGATCCCAAATAAATTGTGTAGAAATCATAATTCTGTAATAATTTGCTCAATTCTGCTCCAATTCCTCTAAAATATGGATTGTAGCTTCTTTAATATGGTCTTAAAAAACCCTTTAAAAATCTTTAAAAAATTCTCTAAAATCTGAAAGTTATGCTCTTCCCAAAATTGCCTCCAATATTGAGAAAAAACCTTGCCTCTATGGTGCCAAGATCATGCTCTGATACCACTTGTAATGAAATAACTTGCACAATGGAAGAAGATGATATGAAATATTCTGCAAATACTTGATAATAACTAAGAATAATAGGCCACTTTGAGGGGGCAACCTCCAAATATCTCCAATGAGAACACACTTCACAATATGATGATGAAATAGGACTCACATCCTCCTATATATACCTAATTATGCTTAGGATGAATAGACACACCCCTATATAAGACCTAGTCTAACCTATTTAACTAAATAATAATATATTAATGATAACATGACTTAATTAGGAGTTAAGATAGCCACAAGCTGACTATTCATAACCCAATATACACCAATATTAAGGGTGTAGTAGATGGCACATTTCATTTCTTGTAAGAAGACAAATGATGTTGTACATGTTGCTCAACTATTTTTCAAGGAGATTGTGAGATTGCATGGATTACCTAAGAGTATAGTTTCAGATAGGGATACAAGATTCATTGGATATTTTTGGAGGATATTATGGAAGAAGATGAAGACAAACCTAAAGTTTAGTTTAGCATTGCACCCATAGACAGATGGACAAATTGAAGTGGTAAATAGGAGTTTGGGTAACTTGTTGAGATGTTTAGTAGGAGACAAAGAAGGAAATTGGTATCTAATTCTATCACAAGGAGTGTTTGCATACAATAATTCAATGAACAGGAGTACAGGGAAGACACCATTTGAAGTTGTGACAAGAGTGAAACCTAGAGGAGTTGCAGAGCTAAGAGACATAAGTATGGAGAATAAGAGAAGTACATAGGTAGAAGAATTTGCAGGATACATGGAGACATTACATGATCAGGTCAGGACACATTTGGAGGAGATGGATAGTAAGTATGAGGAGCAAGCAGATGAAAAGAGGAGACATAAAGAATTTTTAGTTGGGGATGAACTAATGGTATATCTAAGAAAGGAGAAATTTCCAATGGGGACATACAACAAGCTAAAGATGAAGAAGTTTGGACCATGTAAGATTCTTAGGAAATTTGATTTAGGAAATGCATATGAAGTGGAGTTGCCGGAGACATTTGGTATATCACCTATATTCAACATTGCAAACCTATATTAGTATCATGAAGGGGAGTCAAGTGACAACATTGAAGAATGTTTGAAGAATCAGTTACCACAACAACAACTAGAGCAGATAGAGAACATCTTGGATAGCAAAGTTGGATGCAGTACCAAAGGAAAGCAGTATAAATAGTATTTGGTTAAGTGGAAAGGAAGACCGGAAGAAGATTCATCATGGATATCTCAGGCTGAGGTAGACCTCCTTGGTTTTCCTCTAGCCCAAACAAAGTGAGGGACTCACTTTTTCAACAACCCCGAGTGTCTGATGCAAGAGCATCCTAGGTTGTAGAGCAATCTTGCATCAACCAAAAAAACATTTACTTTCTTTTTCTTTTCTTTCATTTCAGTTGCAGTTCAGAATTTTCTACCACATTTTACTGCATCTTCATATCAAATCTCATAGAGCAGGATTTAGCTTCTATGCCATGTCAGCTACATCATACTCCTATTTCAGAAGATTTGGATTTGTCTATAGGAAGTTATCGTTATCAAAAGACCATTAGCTTTCATAGAGCAGAGCATTCATATAGTCAGTTGAGAGGAGAAGGTTTGTGGAGCACTTCAGTGACTTGCGGAGCCAAAAGAAACATATCACATGGAAAATAAGGACTAGATAGACATTCCTTGAGGTCTGCACCAATTTTCATTCATTTGTAGAGCAATACCATATGTTGTAGGCTGACCTACATGTTTTCTACATGTTTCATCATTCATTGGAGTTTAAAACCTCCTAATGCCGATGCAGAGGATTCTATGAGCTTGAAGATGATATATATACATCTCTTAGATGCATTAGGAATTTATTAGTTTGATGATATGATTTGATAGATTTGAAATTGAATTCTTTCTAGAAGGCATTTTAATGTCATATCTTGCATATCCATTGTAACCCGAAAAGCAAGCCTGTGAGTCCTTTGATTGTAGCCCGCATGTTGCTAGCATATAAGCATTATGATTGTCTAATATATTAAGCATTTAAATCTTCCATTGCATTCTATATTTGTTTTGTTTTCATTGTGTTTACTCTAGCTACATGGTTTGGGCAGTCCCTTCTTAGGACCCTCCATCCATGACTACACCATAAAAGGGTTTTCCCCATGTACACCTTGTGTTATGGTATATTATTCATTTATGTTTATATGTGTTTCTACTTTCTGTAATTGTAAAGATCAAAAAAATTACACAATACTCTCCTCTAAGACTAGTGTAGGAAGTGTTTCCACATACCTTGTTTCCTTTCAGGAGCATGATTTCAAATGAATGAATGAATGTCTTTAAATACAACAACATAGCACACAAATCTACACAAATGTGCAATAGGTTGGCTCACAATAACTAGCATGATGGAGTTGGTAAGATTTATTTTGAATTTAAATTTTAAAAGTTTAGCCCGCTCGAATTCATGACTCAAGAAATGACCGAGGTCAAATTTTCACCCCCAAATCTAATCCAATGTGGTGAATAGGGGATCTAAAAATTAGGAACAATCTTTGGGGATGAGTGATGATGAGTCTATATATGGTGATGTCATTAGCTAAACAATGTGCCACTTGTAGAATCATTATAGAATTAAGAACACTCTAATAGAAGTGGGGCTAAAACATAAGAGAAAAGGGCATTAGTATGCATTTTTTACCATTACAACTCTAAAACTTATTTTTTAATGCTATTCATTTATTTATAATATTCAACAATAAAATTAATTAACTAAATACAATCTTTTGTTCATATAGCTCCATTAGTCAAATATATAATATACTAATATTTTAAATTATTTGTTTAAAAATAAGATTTAAATAGAAAATAAATCTTATTAATTATTTCAAAATTCAAAAATAAATTTATGTTTGATATATATGAAATTTAAAATTAGTTATTTTAAACTTTATATAATTTTATCTCTATAGTGAAAGGAAATAGAGGTGCAGAATATGCTTCCCACACTAGTCTATGAGAGGAGGTATGTGTAAAAATTAAATTAATCACACAATTACAAGGAAATAAACATAAAAGCAATATACCATAACTTAGTGATTTACATGGTGAAAACTCTTTAGGAAGAAAAACCCCACACTCCAAAGAAACTCAATGTATTATTCAGTAATCATTTGTTACAATACACTTGCAAATTCTAAGCCTTTTCAAAAGTATCACTAATAAGAGATTTGGAGCAATTCTGGTAGCATAATAGTACCTCACTATCAAAACCTCCATCTCAAGCACCAAATAAATAGGAGAAACAATACATGGAACCATCAAATGGTAATTAGGAAACCATGAGCTAAAACCACCCAAAATGTGGAACTCAAATACCTAATAAAATTTCAATGCCCAAATCCCAAGTTGAGTCCATAAGCTAAAAATAGCGTACTCCTACCACTTGCCATAAGCGCATCATAATCCACTCACCAACTTGGGCACTCTATTTTAGCTTCATTATCTCCATTCAAATATGCCTTATGATGTGTCATAACATGAATCATAAGTTTTTCAACAAGTTTAACTCCCTCTTACAATTTTTTCATGTGGCATAGATGCTCTTACATTTCTGATATAGGAGGCCCAAATTTCGGAGGCCACAATTTTGATCCTAGAAGATGATTGCACCTTTTTTTAAATTGTAGATCTTAAAGATATCTACATCCCACTAACCGACTTTCTAGTTACATCCCATTTTGACATTTTTTTAGGGAAAAAAGTGACCTCTATAGCCCAAAAATTGAGTTTTTCTATTCTATAGCCTAGAAATTGCATTTTTTCTATTCTTAGCATTAGGATGCAAGGTTGAGACACACTTCCTAACATTCTCCCATTTTTTGAACACATTGCAAGAGAAAAGGGAGTACCAACACTATCAGCTAATTGCTAGGGGATGAGAGGCACATATACTCACAACAGCTCCTAAACTTCTCTATGCTCATAGGATTCGTCAATGCATTTACAACATTATGCAAAGTGTCAAGTTTCTCTAAAATCATCCTCCCATCCTTTACCATGTCATGAATAAAATCATATTAGACATCAATGTGCTTTGTAATTTCATGAAAGTTTGGGTTTTTTCTATACATATGGCACTTTAACTATCACAAAGAACTCTACTAGCTCTTTGACTCAATCCCACATCTAAAAATAATCTCTTAAGTCAAATGGCCTTCTTACAAGAATGAGTAGTTTCCATGTACTTAGCCTCTATAGTTGAAAAAGAAACCATATCTCATTGTTTGCTCATCCAATTGATAGCACCAATGAATATAGTGAAAACATAACCATTGGTGGATCTCCTACTATCAACATTTTCTACCCAATATAAATCCACCAATCCATGAATATCCACTTAGTTTCGGTCCCCTATAGAATGACCATGCTAACAAATACAGTACTCAAAGGTACCTTGCAAATATCTAAAAACTATCTTAACTACATCCCAATGATCTCATCTAGGATTAGCCATAAAATGGCTCAAGACTCCCACTGCTTGGGTAATGTCTAGTCTAATATATACCATGCATACTTCAAGCTCCCAATAACACTAGCATAAGGTACTCGAGCCATTTCCTCTATCTTATTGAGTGAAATTAGACACTGCTCTATAGATAATTTGGTTCTCACCGAGATAGGAACACACAATGGCCTACAAGTTGTCATGCTAAATTTCTCCTACACTAAGTTCATGTACTTGGTTTGGCCTAATCAAATATTTTTGTTTTCTTTATTTATTTTGATCTATATATCCAAAATATATTTGGAATCCCTAAGTTAGGTCATTTCAAACTATGTTGAAAACTAAGACTTCAAGTCACAAATCACATCCTTACTATTACCAAAAAACATCATATCATCAACATTTAGTGCAATAACAAGGAATCAATCACTAACCATCTTATAATAGATGTAATGATCTAATTTGGATCTCAAAATTTTTAAACCAAACACAAAGGAAGTAAAACTATGGGATCGCATCCTAGGAGACTATTTGAGACCATACAAAGACTTTTTCAACTTACAAACCAAAAATTCATTATCTCCTTCCACATAGTGCTTTGATTGTGTCATGTAGGTATCTTTCTCCAAATCACCATAAAGGAAGGTTGTCTTCACATCTATTTTCTCAATCTTAAGATCAAAGGATGTTGTAATACATAATAAGATTTGAATGGATGCCATCTTAACAACTATAGAAAAAATCTCACCATAATCAATTCCCTATATGACATAGCTAGAGCACTATGTGGTGAAAGCTAAAACTCATTTGGTCTATAAGTTAAAAAACTCCCTGTATGGTTTAAAACAAAGTTCTAGAATGTGGTACCAGAAGTTTGATACATATGTGTTGAGTTTGGGGTTTGTGCGGTCTAAATTTTGATCACTATGTGTATTTCAAATTTGATGGTGTTCATTTCTTGGTTATTTCCTTGTATGTTGATGACATTTTGTTTATTGGAAAAGGAAAGGTTTTGATTTCAAAATTAACATCTCATCTCTTAGCAAAGTTTGAAATGAAGGACCTTGGTGTAGCAAGACACATTCTAGGGATGGAGATTATAAGATATAGACAAAATAGAAATCTTTGGTTAGGCAAAAGTAAGTATGTGGATATTATTCTAAGAAGATTTAATATGCAATATTCTAGACCATTATGTGTTCCTGTTACGATGGGAATGCATCTTTCTATCTCACATTGTCCTACATCCCCATCGAAAATGGAAGACATGAGTTGAGTATCATACCAGAGTGCAGTTGGTAGCTTAATGTATACTATGGTCTATACAAGACTAGATCTTTGTCCAAACAATGGGAATTCTTTCTTGATACACATCTAATTGAGGTAGAGAACATTGGGATAAAATAAATAGAGTCTTCAGATACTTGTAGGGTACCTCAGAGAACTCTATATATTTTCATGGAACATGAGACTAGCATTCCTTAGATATTAGAGGCTACATGGATTTAGACTAGGTTGGTGATGTTGATAGTACAAGATCCACTAGTGCCTATATGCTTACATTATTTGGTGGTGCAATCAATTGGAAGAGCACGCGACAAGTTGTGGTTTCTTTGTCCACTATAGAGGTAGAGTATATGGCAGCTACTCATGCCCTTAAGGAAGCCATTTGGTTTAAAACATTGTGTTTGAATATAGAGTTCAAACAGGTGTAGTGATAGTATATTGTGATAGTCATAGTGCAATCTCCTTAGCAAAGAACCCACAATTTCATGCTAGGACCAAGCACATTGATGTCTAGTATCACTTCATTAGAGATATGGTTGAGGATAGTAGAGTGAAGCTATAGAAGGTAGAAACTTTGGAAAATGTTGCAGATGCATTAACAAAGCCCTTGAGCACAGAGAAGATTAGATGGTGTTTTCTATAGGTTCGTGCAAGGTGTTTGACAAGTGGGAGAATGTTAGAAAAAAAGTGCTTAAAAACAAACAAATAAAAAAAATAGTGTCTCAACCTTGCATGATAAGCTAAAAACAAGAAAAAAGAGAAGGAAATAGAAACAAATTGAGACAATAAATGAAGATTTTTATGATAGGTGTAAAGTGGCTATTTTGAGAAGCATCTTGCAAGGAGATAGAGACAAGTTGGCGTTCAAGATAATCATGAGATTTATGATGGCATTGATACAATTATGAACAATAGAATAAATCAATTGGTTGAATTGGATGAGATCAGAAGATCAACATAGAAAATGAATGTTAAGAAGCAATAGCAAGTCAAGTATTTGTTTGACAAGAAAGCTTCAGACTAAAAATTCAAAATAGATGACATGGTCTTGATGTGGAATGCAAGGTGTGAGGAAAAAGGAAAACATGGCAATTTTGACCCACTCTAGACTGGTCCATATTTGATCAGTAATACACATGATGAAAATTCTTATTTTTTGCAGAGCTTAATTGGTTAGTATGAAGAATTGTTTGTGCATGGATAGTTCTTGAAACCCTACTTCTCTTGAGTAGGTTATTTTCCATGCACAATGTAGATATTGTATATATTTTTATAGTTGTCTTTTGGGTTTGTTTTGTCTTCAGTCCTTGTTGGTATGCCTTTCAAAGTTCTGTGGTCCTCACTATTCTTTGATAAATCATGCATCCCAACCTAGAGCCACTGGTAGTCTATGCTAAAATTTTAGGGTTTTAGTCAAATCCCTTGACTTGTTCTCAAATTTAGGGTTTATTATGTTTGACAAAGCTTATTTTTTGTGCCCTAGCCCTAAAACCTAAGTCATGCGGTTGCCTAAGTACTTTTGTTATATTTTGTTGTTAACCTTCTAGTCCCAAATGTTGGTCTTTTATGTTATAAACTGAGCCTTCATATGTCATGTTTTATCGGCCCCTTTGTCTTAAGCTACCGGTTGACAATGCTCGTGAATAATTGAAATATTAAAATGCTTAAGTCTATTGTGTGAGGGGTTAAGTGTGATGAGGATACTTGGCAGTCCGATGCACGCTCATGAGCCTCAGAGACTTGTACTTTGTCAAAGCCATGCTACTGTGGGATAATACCATCTGTATGATGGGTTCACAGCCTTGTTCAAGTTGAAGCTAAAGGAAGTCTAGTTGTGCGGTCTTTGATTGGTCATGCACTACTGCGAAGGACATGTTGTCAGATATGAGTTGGCTCTACACTGTTCTGGTTTGATTCCATATGTATGTAGTTTGTTGATTACATACAGAGACTAAATGATAGTGCATTCCACTTTGTAGGAAAGAACGAGCTCGCATTGTCAGAAGTCTGGGATCCCATGGGAAGTGCAAGGCCACGAAATGGTGACACATGGAAATTTTTGAAGGTTAACATGGAAATTTTTCTTGTATGGAAATACATGATTGGTTGAAGGTTTTTCAATGTACACGATGGATTTTTTAGTTCTCCTGGATTGTTTTGAGCCATTGATCTTGCCATGACGAACCTTACATCAACGGTCTGCATTCAAATTTTTAAATTTGTCTACTGCAAACACCCTGTTTGAGAAAATGAGTAGTAATGGTTGATATGACTAATACCAATAAATTACTAGATCACCTGGGGCAAATAAATAATCCATTTAAGTCATTGTGATGATTATTTCTTATTGTATAAAGATTTTTCTAACAATTTGAGCTCTCTGCTATTTTCTGGTGAAGATTAGGGTTTGTAGGCAGAATTCAAGTGAACTTTTTGAGTTTGAAATTGGTTCAATTCTTCTGTGCTAAATTCTTTTGAGTGTGTTTCTACTCGTATAAGGGAAAAATGTGTAGAATCAAGTAGTTATTGTGAACCCTAGTTTTAGCAGACGTCTTGAAACACTGAAGTTTGATAAAATGAGTCATTCAATGGGTCAACCATCCACTTCAAAGAGAGCATTAGATGAAAATTTGATTGTGCAACTTCCTGGGTCATCAAGGAGACCTTTGAATGTTTGTGGTCTGGGAGGAATTGGTGAAAAATTGTTAGATAATGGCCGGGCATGTAGAGATGCAAAAATTCCTATGACTGGATTGATGTTGTTTGATCACTGGTACAAAAAGAGATATTCTAGGGCTCCTCTGTCACATGCATGGACTTTAGATTTGGCAAAAATTTTGGTGCCAAATGTATTTGTTAATGTCAATTTTGTTAGAGTTGTTGCCAGGAGATATGACCCACAGAGGAGAATGGTGTTGGAAGGAAATGGTGTGGGGATGATCAACCTCACAAAGGAGTTTAATTCTAAAGCCTTTGGATTAACCCTGCAACTAGCACGGTCATAGATTTTGAGGCATTTAATGAAAAATATAGGAAGAACAAGAGTAGTTACAAGACTGTAATGTTGCCTAGTCATATGGTGAGAGGAATAGATAACAAACCTATCAAGATTTCTCTTAATGAGAAGGAGCCTCTAGCTATTGACTTCTTCTATGATTATTTTATTAAGACTTATCACTCATTGTGTCAAGTCATTGGGTAGGATGCAAAGGGTAACATGACTATTGCACTCATGCTTATGGCAGTATTGAGTATGATTATGCTTCTTATATTTTAGAGAATATGCATAAACAACTGATAGCCATCAAGGCGAATGAAGACAACATGGGGTTTAAAATGGAATTCAGTCGATACTCTTTGATGTGCATTATATTCTTATATGTAGGAAAAGGGTTGTGGCATGGAGCCTTGCAAGTAAAAGAGGTAGATGATAAAGGTTCTCCCCTTCCTATCCAATGTTGGACTCACATGCTAGATAAGCATTGTGATAATACTATTTATGTAATTTTTGAGGAACAATTTATTAGGAGACTTCTGAATTTCATCGAGCCACCAAAAGATAGAGTGTAAAGATAAATTATGGATCTCTTGAGGTCAATGGAGAGAACCCCTAAATTGGGAAGTCAATATAATTGGGGTGATTGGTTTTTACACACTCACACCACTACAATCAGGGTATATGGATGCATGGTAAGTCCATATATATTACCCAAATATGTTCCAAAAAGGCTGGCTTATTTGGAAGTGTTGTGGAAATTGAATGAGTCATATAAGACTCACTGGAGGGGGCAAAAGAAAGGTTCTTTCTTCCCCACTTCTACAAAGTTCAATGATTTTTGGGCAATAAATAAAGAAGGCCTAGATCAGATTTATCTTGTTTTGTAGTCATATAAGATGGGGAAGGAGTTCATAAGGAATTTTGATCCAGAGGGGTTTCTCAATAAGATAAGATTGAGTATCAAAAGGCCTACATTTGCACATAAGCTCTTATTTGATGAGGATATAGTGATAAATTTCCTTTCCATGGAGGAAGTGAAGAATAAAAAAGTCAGATGGTCAAAAGTCATGGATGTAGAGGATAAGAGGGGGAAAATGCATGTGAATTATCTTGGTGCTTTTGTAGAGGAGAAGGATCCTATCCTCAAAATACAGAGAATATTGGACAATGTTGAAACATTGATTGGGAAAGCTCCTGCAATGGAAGAAAGGCCCACATATCAAAGGGACCCTAATGTTCCACTCTGGCCTTATGTCTCTGCAACAAGTGAGTATGTTGCTCTTGGAAAATCTCATGGTGTTGATGTTCCCCCATAGTCTTCTGCTAAGAAGAGAAAGATAATTGATCTTGAGGGAGGGGAGACAAAAATTGAAGTAGTTGGTTTGGAGGGTACTACAGAGAGTACACCTGGTGAAGAGCAAGAGGTTAATCAACTCATGGCTTCACCTACAAGGGTTGTGGTAAATCCTCCACTTGAGAGTAGGATGGATATAAGTCTTAGACATGGTAAGGATGAAACAAATGATAGATGAGCTCTGGCTTGTACATAATTTTTGTCTGATGACGAGTTTGTCAAAACCCATGAGTTCAAGGGTTTTGTGTTAAGGTTGAGAAGTGCAGAGTTCCAGAAGAGAGTTGAGGAGGATAAAGTAATGCACATCCTGATCAATATGAGTAAATCACTCAAAATGTGTTGCATGAGGTGAGTCAGGATACCATCCAAATCACTCCAGAGGAGGGAAGACAAATGGTCATGAATAGTGGTTTGTTGTTGTTGCCATTGGGATAAAGCCAATGCACTTGCCTTGGATAATATAAGGAGACAAGATGAAGCGGTATTTACTATAGAAGAGAAGGTTGAAAAAGCTTTATTTGGGTCAGGTTTTAATCCTAAGTTTGAAACCTTGATGATATGGGTAATGGCCCCAAATACAAATAAGCTTAAGGTAGTGGATAATGTTCATGATCTAACAAGAAATGTTATTATCAAGAGGCTATTAGATACACTTTCTCCAAAATCTACATCCTTGAGCATACACAGCTCTGTTCACTGAAGTAGCAACTGTGAAATTGCAGAAAGAGCATGATCAGTTGAATAAGAAGTATATATAGGCTATGGCAGAGTTGAATTACTGCAGGTCTCTTCAGCTTGGAACCCCAGTTCTAGTAGTTTCCACTCCTAGTTCTGTAGAGCCATTTCCATCAGACGGAGAGTCTTTTCTTGCAGAGATAAAGGAGCTCAAGGATCAATTAAAAGGAGCTACGAATAATAAAATAGAAATAATTGTCAAACTAGTAAATAATTTGATTAATCATAGGGTTGCCAAGGTGATGAATAAGGCTGATGCTTGGAAATATTATTCAGATTTGAGGACAACATTTGATAAGCATGTGCAGGATAAAGAGAATTTGAAAAGAGTGATTGATAACTAGTTGCCAAAGATTGCGACAATAAGACAAATATATAAGTGTGCCAAATTTGACCCAGTAGCTCTTGTTGAGATCTTGCCAACATATGAAACAATTATGATGTTGGAGGGAATTGTTGCATACATGCTAAGATTTGATAAGCATGTTGGAGACAAGTTGCATCTTTTCGTGCATATTAACAAGAAGATCATGCCAGAGATTTTAGATGATGATAAATAGGTGAAACCTCTTGATCAATGGAAGTGGCAATTTAAGACATTGGTACTTGATATTTCATCTGCTATATGTGACAATAATGTGTTTAGCATGGATCTATTGAATAGAAAATTAGATGAATTGTTTTCCCTAGAAGTGAGTCTTGATAGTTTCAACAAGGGAACTAGGGCAATTATGGATGCCAAGTATGTTACAAATAATGACAAAATAGCTAAGGTTCTCCCCTTCCAATGGCCTATAGAGAAGATGTTGAGAAATATAATGATTAAAGCACATGTAATTGAAGTTTAGAAAGTCTCCATCGGCATCAAGATTGGTCTCCTTCAATGGTTGCAATCACTCCAATAGTTTTCTTTTAGTTAGAATCTTTTGTTGAAAAGTGGGTTAAAGTTTTTAGCCCCATTCATTAAATGTAAAAGATAAAATTGTAGCCAAACATATTGAATTAGGTTTAGGCCAACAAGGTTCTTATCTTCTATATAAGAACTTGTCTTTTCATTGTAAAGGGATTCTAGAAATGAAATTTTTGGGCAAATATACTTTGACAATATTTTTTGGGTTGCAGATATAATATTGTTTGTGGAAATCTTTGTATGACATTTCTCAATTCAGAATGAATCATATGAAAAATGTTTCTATCATGTATCATTCACATTTGTCTCCTTTAATGTATGCATTTATTTGATAAATAAAGGTATCAAGGGTTCCTAAATTTATCTATGCACATTTGTTGTATTGTGTGTCTTGTTTATTGCTTCTATTCAAGTAATAGATTAAAATTCTTTGAATGGGATATAGGGAGTTATGTATTGCATTAAGGATTAGTAAGAAAAATTGTGGGAGATACCCTTTCTTGGATGTGTCATTGTAATGCAATGATATAGTTATCCTATGTGTTTAAATTTATATGCTAGAAAGAGGCACTTGTAGGAATAGTTGGACTCTGTACCCTAAATAGGCATCAATCTTAAATTTATCTTGCCCAAAACCCAAAACCAAATCCCTAAAAAGAGAAATCATTTAAATCATTTTGTTTTGTTTGTTTTGCATTAGTGTAGGTTATTTTGATATATGTTCTCAAAGCCATCAATGAGTTAATCTCGAAGGACTTAGCCAGTTTCTAATTAATCTCACAGTCTTGGTGCATATTTATGAGAGCATTTCTGTTTTTGCAATATCATGTGATTAGGGTTTGATGAGTTGATATTGTTGTAAGGGAATACCCCCCTAGGCTTAGCAGAACCTAAAGTGTAGGGGAGATCATTTCATTCACTCATGTTCATTGGCCATTGATCTGATAACATTAAGCATTAAATATGGCTATTTTATAAAGGTGATCAAGCAATCAGTTGGAAACACCCACAAAAGCACGGATAATATTGTCTCAAAAGAGATGGTTAACAAGTTGAATTTGAAGAGGAGAAGGCATCCACATCCATATCGGATTGCATGGTTGTAGAAGGACCATAGAGCTTTGGTCAATGAGTAGTGCCTAGTCAAGTTCAAGATTGGAGACTACCATGATGAGGTGTTGTGTGACATCCTACCAATGGATGCATGTTATATTCTATTGAGAAGGTCATAGTAGTATGATAGGTGTGATGTCCATGATGTCCATGCAAACACCTATTCCCTGACAAAGGGTGGAGTTCATCATAATTTGAAGCCCTTGAAGGAGGTGGAAGAAAAGGTATGTAGTACTGCTAGAATTTTCTTGGTAGATGGTAGGAAAGTTTTGGATGGTATGAAGCATGAGTATCGGTGCTTTGTGTTGATTCCTAAGATCAACCAGGAGAAATGTGAAGATGTACTAGCAGAAGTATCAGATATGTTGGAAGAATTTTAGGATATTGTATTTGATAATGTACAATAAGGTTTACGACTAGTGAGGAAGATAAGTCACCAAATGGATTTGATACCAAGAGCTAGTTTGTTGAATAAGGCAGCCCATAGAATGACTCCTGCATAGAATGAAGATCTAAACAGACAAGTTCATGAGTTGTTAAGGAAAGGAATGATAAGGGAGAGCCTAATTCCATGTGCAGTCCCTGTAGAACTAGCACCGAAAAAGGATGGAGAATGGAGGATGTGTAAGGTTCCCGAGCCATCAACAAGATCATAATCAAGTATAGATTTCTATTACCCAGAATGGATGACATAATGGATTATCTGAGTGGAGCCAAGTACTTCACAAATATAGATTTAAAGAGAGGATATCACCAAATCTATATTTGAGAAGGAGATGAGTGGAAAATAGTCTTCAAGACAAAGGAGGGTTTGTATGAGTGGTTAGTCATGCCATTTGGGCTAACTAATGCACCAAGCACATTCACGCAACTCATGAATGAGGTATTAAAAGAGTTTTTGGGTAAATTTATCATTATTTATTTAGATGATATTTTGATTTTCAGTAAGACTTTGGAGGAGCACCTAATGCATGTTCGAAGAGTTTTTGAGAAGCTAAGGGAAGAGAAGTTAATGATTAATCTGAAGAAATGTAGTTTCGTGAAGAAGGTGTTGGTGTATATGGGATTTGTTATCTCAGGTGAGGGTCTTAGAATGGATCCAAAGAAAGTGAGGGCTATCATTGAATGGCCTACCCCAAGGAGTGTTATAGAGGTACAATCTTTTCATGGTTTGGCAAGTTTTTATAGAAAATTTATCAAGAATTTTAGTAGCATTTATGTACCCCTAACTGAGACAATGAGAGGGGATAGAAAATAGTTTAAATGGACTACAAGAGTAGCCAAGAGTTTTGATACATTGAAGCAGAAATTCACAAAGAAACCTATTTTGGCACTTCGAGATTTCATTAGGGTATTTCAGGTAGATTTCGATGCTGGTGGCAGTGTTATAGGAGCTATTTTGAGTTAATAAGGTAAGCTCATTGCCTATTTCAGTGAGAAGCTTAATTATGCCAAGAAAAAGCATTATGTTTATGATCAAGAGTTTTATGCTATAGTTCAGGCTTTGATGAAATGGAGGCATTATTTGTTGCTGAAAGAGTTTGTTTTATATATTGATCATCAGGGTTTTTAGTATCTTAATAGTCAAGGAAAGTTAAACTAGAGGCACTTAAAATGGGTTAAGTTTTTATAGAGTTATACTTTTTCTTTGAAGCATGGGAGTGGGAAGTCCAGTAGAGTTGAAGCTTGGACCCAAGAATTTGTACCCTGAAGATCCAGACTTTGTAGAGGCCTGAAAATTTTGTTTGGAGCCTATTACCTTGGGTAGGATGAGATGGTTGGATTACATAATTGAAAATGGTATGTTGTTTAGAGGAAGCTAGTTGTGCATTCTAAGGAGCTCTATGAGAGAGAACCTAATCAAGAAAAACCATAGTGGAGGGTTAGTAGGGAATTTTGGTCAAGATAAGACCATTGTTCTTGTTAGTGAGAACTATTACTGGCCACAGTTGCACAAGGATGTGAAGAAGTTTGTGCAAAGTTGTAGAGTATGCTAGATGGCCAAGGGAGTTAGTCAGAATATCTGCTTGTATCACCCAATACTTGTACTAGAGAAACCATGGGAGGATATTAGCATGGACTTTGTTCTTGGATTTCCAAGAACACAAAGAGGGCATGATTCAATATTTGTGGTGGTTGACATTTTTTCAAAGATGGCACATTTCATTCTATGTCAAAAGACTAGTGATGCTATTCATATTGCAAAATTATTTTTCAAGGAGGTGGTTAGACTACATGGTCTTCTAAAGAGCATAGTTTCAAATCGGGATACCAAGTTTGTTGGGTATTTTTGGAGGACCTTATGGAAGAAGTTCAAGACCAATTTGAAGTTTAGCTCTGTACATCATCTACAGATCGATGGACAAATAGAGGTAGTGAATCCAAGTTTGGCCAACATGTTGAGATGCTTAGGAGATAAGCCCAAGGGATGGGATTTGATATTACCACAGGCAAAGTTTGCATATAACAATTCTATCCACAAGAGTATTGGTAAATACCCATTCCAAATTATATTTGAGAGTAGTCTAAGAAATGATTATGAGCTAAGAAAGATAGAGGAAAGAATAGTAGTGTTGAGGCTAAAGAATTTGCAGAGCACCTGAAGAGATTGCATGAAGAGTTACAACAACACATTAATAAAATGAATTTTCAGTACAAGGCTAAGGCAGATTAGAAGTGGAGGTTTAAGGAATTCAAGTTTGGCGATGAAGTCATGGTTCACCTAAGGAAAGAAAGGTTTCCAAGGGGGACATCTAACAAGTTGAAGATGAAGATATTTAGACCATGCAGGATCTTGAAGAAGCATGATTCAAGAAATGCATATGAGGTAGAGTTCTTGAGTGGAATCAAAATTTCCCATGTGTTCAACATTTTTGATTTAACATATAATCATGAAGGTGGCATAGAGGATGGACCGACAGAAGAACAATGGAGTACCTCAGCACCTACTTCAGAGGAGGAGATAGAAAACAAAAATCATGGATAGCCATGTGGGAAGAAGTACCAGGAATAGGCAATATGAAAAATATTTGGTTAAGTGGAAAGGAAGGCCTATCAAAGACTATTCCTGGTTGTCTAAGGCAAAGGTTCACTATTTGGGTTTTGCTTGAACACCTGAGATGTGACAAGGTCACTTCTAAAATTACCATGTGTGTCTAATGTAGGAGCATCTAGTGATGTAAGGGTAATCTTGCATCACCAAAAAAATGATGATTTTATTTTTTGTTCTTTTCAATTTTTGTATTTACGGATACCATTTGCTTGAATAATGATTCAGAACCTTCAAAATTTCCAACCGGTTAAAAATAACAACCTACTATTTTTAGAAAGTTTGTATTTGAGCACGTATGGAAACAAAATTTTACTCAAAGCTCGGGAATTGAAAAATATAACCTTTTGTGAAGTAATTGGCCAAATGTGGGCTGAAATATATTAAAGTTTTCATTTCTTTAAAAATCCTTGAAAAGGTTTCAAAGTCAATTTTGAGGCACTTAGAGGCTCTGTACAACCCCGAAAATGGGCATAATCAATAGAGAAAGTTATAAGGGGGTAGATCTTTCACAAGATTTTCAATGCATCAAATGGTTCGTCAATTAGACACTCAAATCAAAAGTTATGGCTCCCGGAAGTTGGGCTATTTTTGGAGGGAGTTACAAATTTCAAAATTTTGGCTGGAAGGCACCAAAAATGGCTATTTATGACCATTTTTTGGGGAATCTTTTGTTAGTAGTGAAAGGGAGGCAAAGTAGTGAGTTGTGAAAAGGAGTGAAAATAGAAAACCCTAGCAAATTTAAAGCTACATAAGGCAGAAAGTTCCATAATCCAGAGAAAGGAAGTTGTAATGTGTTGTAGCCTGTTGAGGATTTCATCCTCTAGTTTGATTCCAATTTCTATAATGTAATTTATTTTTAGTTCAATAAAAGAACATTCCTATTTTCTATGTGCAATCTATTTTGTTGTGTGTATATGAGATCTACCCCCCTCATCACTATAATGGATCATCTATTGATAAAATATCTTCTTGTACTCTTATACATGATATACATACACATATGGATATGGTACATTTTGAACATGATCCTTTACATTCCCTTATGATTGGATTGGACAACTTAACAAACATAATGATGATTATGGGAAAATATTTAAACAAAAATATCATATCAAAGCAATATTGTACAATCATTTAGCCTATGACACTTTGATTTATCCTTAGCTAAGTAGATTTGTGGTACCTTATTTTTCAATGTATGATGGTACAGGTGATCCATTACTACATTTACAATATCTCCAAACTATATTTTTCCCTTATTCCATGAGGATCAATTACTTGCTAAAATATTTCCAACAAGCTTGAGTGGTCATATGTTCACATGTTTTTATTCATTAGCACATGCTTATACCACTTCCTTTATGGATTTGACTAGTGCTTTCATGAAACTTTTTCATTATAATGTTGGACCTAAGACATGTATTATTAACCTCATGAAATTCAAGAAAGAAGAACTATAACCAATTAGAGATTACATTTTACAATTTCAAGTGTTAGCAACTAACATGAGCTTCACCTTACGGGATAATAAACTTCAAAGCCTATTTATTGATGGTTTACTTCCACACTTTAAAATCCAAGTGCATTTCAAGCCTCATCACTCATTTTTAGATTTATGTACTAATTTGAATAAATGTGAGCATGATTTATTAGAAGATCCTCTTTATATTAGCATATCCCCTCATTTTCATGAGTTAACATAATTATCTCATTATGAGGGGCAATAAATATGTACCTAATTTAATGATCATCATATGCACATCATACCAAAGAGCTTTAGAGAATTCACTAAACTGGAGGAACCCCCACATATTGTATTGGAACAAATTTTCAAACACGATCTTTTACATATTTTTATCCTTATCATTCAATACATAGGTATTCTACAGATAGATGCATTGCATTTAATCAAAGTTCAAGATCTTATAGATAAAATGAAGATACAAGTTTAGGATCATCATAAAGACGTGCATGATGGCTATATTTCTAATGTTAGCTAGTTTATTGGTTTGTTGATCATAGCACTTGTCATATGTTGAGGTCACATATGAGACAAAAGAAAAAGCACATAATATAACACCTAATCCAATTCTTTCCAAGCCTACATTACACTTGGTATCTCATATCACACTATTGGTTATGGGGGCACACATTATAATGGTATAGATAATGCCATGGGGTGATACATTTTCAAAGCATATTAGATATGCAATGATACAATGATACTTTTATTAGTACATGTAGATACAAGTGGATTTAAACATGTGTTATTTTATGCATTTCACTTCTTTAGATTGTAGGTCCATACACTTTGGCCTTTTGTTTATGCTATGTTTGTTGCATCTCCCAGTCTCATTTCACCTCCTATATTATGTTTTACGCCTTGTTTCCCCCTTGGTCCCACATCTTCCTTATGATTGTTATATCCTTCCTTTAGGTCCTTTATTACATACTTATGTCATATAGTTCCTATTTTATCCATGTTACATGTTTATGGTGTTTAGCTCCTATCCTTTCATATGCTATTTGGTTGGCTCCTATGCTTTTTATATATTCCTTGTTTTCTTCTTATATTCCATGTTTACCACTTGTGTTTCCAAATATTCCTTTATTATGTTCCTATTTTACATGATTTATAATGTTCCTTGTTTATGATGTATAGCTCTTATGCTATCTCTAATGTGTTCATTATGTTTATTATTCTTACCTTTATCATGATCCTATTGCTTCTCATGTTTGCATCTTATTCTATGACACACATCTTTCCATATAGACATCACGCTTATATCATATACTCACGTCTTACATGTTTATGATCTTTATCATGTTTATATATTATGATCCTTTTCATGCCCACATCTTTTATCTCCAATGTTTTGTGCCTACAGGATCCTCATCTAGCCTTTAGGACTATCCTTATCTTGTTATTTTCCTTCATTGAGAGCAACATTGTGGGGTGCCTTCTTCCCATGCTACATGTGCTTTCGCAATTTTTTATTTCCTATGTCCTTACATGTTTATCATATGATGTTGTGTTTTCTCATGTTTACATGCCTTATCATGATTATGTTTTTTCTCCTTTCCTCTAATTCCGTGCATCCTCTCAATGCAACTAGTTGGAGGGGGCATATATGTCACATGTTCAATTGTGATCTATGTTTTGCAGTGATAAGCGTATACTCATTCCTATGTTTATAGGATCTTTACCAATATTTACACATGGTTGGAATCTTTTTACATTTTTGCATGGTTAGAGATTCACCAATTTCCATAATAGGTGTAATCTCTTACCCTTCTCTTTGTTATTTTTACTTTTTCAAGGATAGTTCCTTCACAAGCATGTTGTAGTTAGTGTCTATTTTAAATATGTGATAGATGCTACTAGTTGGATTTTATTTTTCTACTTTGTAGGTTTTAAATAGACTTCTCATCATGAAAAAAATTGGGAATGATATGTTACTTTACATAGATTTGTATCCTTTGAGTGTCTAAAAAATATTTAAGTTACATGTTGACTACATGTTTTAGTTTGAAATGTATTCACCCAGTATTTCACATGCACATCAAAGTGAGGCAAAATGTATTGATGAAGATTGCATACCCATGCCCCTTTCCCTTATGTTTTGCCCAACCCAATTTGGTTAGAGTGTCTTAAATACAATAATTAACCTACAAGTGGCATATTGCATGAATTTGTCTTGTGACATCACCATATCCCAACCCAATTATCATTTATCCCCAAATATTCAATCTTGATACCTAGATCCATTTTTTATCACCCTAGATTAGATTCATGGGTGTATATTTGACCTAGGTCACTTCTACAATCATGGATCTAAACCTTGAACTTTCAAATTCAAATTCTATATAAATCCCACTAACTCCCTCCTAATAGTCATTGTGAGATGACCTAGTGCAAGTTTATGTTAATTTGAGCACTATGTTGTTGTATTCAAAGACATTCACTCATTTATTTGAAATTATGTGGGAGATCATCTAGGAGAATAATCAAACATCCTAGAGCATTTATGAGAGCATTCTAGCAGCATTATCAAAGTGTGTCATCGTAGGTCCATCACATATTTTCTTATTGTCCTCAATCTTGGTTCATCATCATTGAATTAGTCATCCTAGGGGTTTGATTAAAGAGAATGTGACCCTCATAGTTCAGCAGATTCCTAAACGTCTTCCTAAACACCACCTATCCTTATGAACATTCAAACATCAAGATTGAGGTAAGAGAATTCCAATAGTCCATCCTCTACCAGTCCATATGTACAAGTTACAATTCAATTTTGCATTTCAAATCATTTATGCACTCATGGAGATCAATCCTATAGGCACAAATCTGATCTAGAGTGACATATAATCATTTGCAGATTCTAAAACACATATCTAATTAATCCTAAAATTCTAACACCTTGACTAATCGATGCCCGACATCTTTAGCATCACTTTCCTACCTTCAAAATCTAGCTATATATTACATTTATTCTTTTTCAATTTTCAATTTTAAAAAATAATAATTAGTCAATAGGCTTTTATATGTGAGCATTATAGTGCTCGGAATTGTCTCACGCTGAAAAAAAAAAATTCACTCTGGAAAATTTTCTAAAGTCATCGGTTGTTCCTATCGACGTATTCCTTGAACCTCTTATAGTTGCAAGTGCTAGTTTATTATCTTATACATTTTTAAGGATGAGAAATAGTGATGCATGCTTTAGAAAATTACAAGTAATCATTTGCATCTATGACTCTTAATGTCGACATACAATGTAGCATTATTGCACACTAGTATTCAAAATTACATGTTATAACACATCATGTGTGTGGAGACATGATGCCTAATTATTTCCCTACTTTGTTTTGGAGACATAAATTTTAGTCCACATATCATCATGTTATGTAACATCGCGTGTCTCCATTTAGTGATTCTTGTTTTTTCCAAAACGTTCAAATTTTGATCATGGCTTCCCACATAACATGATGAATGAGAACAATTATCATGTATGACATCATTAACATCACATCATTGTTTTTGTCTAACAAGTTATTTAGTGGGTATCATCTTTTAATCATGAATTGGAATTTCTGTCCATAGTAAAAAGATTTTACTTCGGTTAAGTTTCCCAAGGATTTAACATGGTAAATTTTATAAGAATGCCATCCTTTTCATTGAAAGAGAATTGAGATCGATTTTATAGCAATCAAGGTTTCACATATAAAAATATTAATTTTAAAATTGAAATATTATAACTATTAACTTGTAGATATTTATTTATCTAAACATTTCTTTAATAGCCGTCTAAATTTATAATAAAATATATATTTTTTATTTTACAAATTACTTTTATAATATTAATATAAATAGGTTAAGTCTTATTATATAATAGACCTTTTAAAAAAAGGTTTTTTTATTTTATAATTTGAAATTACAATAAATAAAATAGTTATGAAGTTTGTGAGAAGTAGAGTATTACTTTAGGACAATATATATAAAATTATTGTAAGGATGACAAAGACTAATATAAACAGTTGTCCACAATTACATATTTTTGTGTATGGAAAAAGGTTACACTAATTAACTTGGAGTTGGTTGATTTGCAATTTGATTTGATCCAACTAGTATGAGATTTATTTGTTTGTCTTTAGTATTACTTATAATTGAGAAGAAAACAATGTATCTGAAAATTATTTTAGAATAAAGCCTAGAAATTGTAGTCTCCATTTGAATATAAGAATTGCAAAACATTAAATACAAAAAGATAACTTGAATTAGCTACCACATTACTTTTCAAGCTCATTCAAAGTAAAGCTTCTTTCCAACACAAATGATGACCAAATAAAGTAGGAAAAACTCTAAAAATAGTAGACCATTGCATTTTAGCAAAAATGTAGCCCAAAAATAAGTGTTTCACAGTCTCATCTAAATGACAAAAGGGGCCTTTAAATAGTTGAACAACCAAACATTTTAGTCTAATACTAATAGACAGCTTATAATGTAAGATTTTCCAAACAAGCATCTGAACATTTGTGTCAACTTTGGATTTCTATATCTATGCACTCAATTTGACCCAATATTATGATTGAATTTGCACTTCCATTAATGTTGAGGCAAGGGACTAAAGATATTTTGGGAAGAGAGGAGGGGATATATTTGTTTTAAGAGGAATAATGAGAAATGTTTGGAAGAGAGCCAATGCCAATCCTTAAAGAAATTACACAATTTTGGAGTGCATAATTCAATCGTTAAACTAGGGGGACTAATTCTTGCACAAAATTAAGAAGTTTCTTTGAATTGTTATTCAAGCCAAAAATTTCATTACTGACCTCCCAAGGAGACTAATGCAAAGAAGTGAATTCCCTTTCTTGAACAATAGATAAGCTTGCCTAAGAAAAATGATGGCTAAAGGATTCTCTTAAAATTAGATATGTGTATTCCACTATATGGAAGAATAAGCAAATCTATAACCATGTTGTAGTGAAGACTCTTTCCAATTTAAGAAATGACATACTTCCTTCTAGGATTTACAAATGGATTGAATAGGAAAGGAGGTTTTAATCTAAAATAATGGCAGAAGAAGAATCTTGTCAAACTAATTAACATTCTACCATTTCCCTTTAGTTGCCATGGTAACAATCTATCTTAATACAAAATTACTTGGTTAATCTCCTTTGACCACTCTAGTAATCCATTTAGCAACTAGACATAATACTTGAGTTTTGGGATCTATGATTCCTAGTCCACCACTGGACCTAGGTTGGATGCAATGGGACCAAGTGGCTCTAAAATCAATAGTACCATCCCACTTAATTTAAAGGAATTATTAGATTAATTTGCACAAATATTCATACCCTTTATTAAATGACATCCAACAAGAAGAAAATTACACATATGGCAAGAAAGATTCTATTTGAAAATTATCCTTGACGATTCATTTGTGCTAAGGATTTAGCAATGTAAATGTATAAGGATGTCATCCTTTTATTGAAAGAGATTTGAAAGGGATTTGAAACTGATTTTATAACAAGCAAAGTTTTAAAACTTTTATTTATTTTTTAAATATTAATTTTAAAATTAAAATATTATAAATATTAACTTGTAAATATTTATTTTATCTAAACATTTTATATAGGAATTTAAATTTATAATAAAAATAAAATACCCAAGTTTTATGTGTTTATTTTACTTTTAAGATAAAAATATTAATTTAAATAGGTTAAAATTATTTCATAATAAACATTTTTTTAAAAAGGCTTTATCTTCTACTTTATTTACATTATAGATTTTTCTAATGGTAAAAATTGTATACCCATGCCCTTTTCCCTTATGTTTTGGGTCCATTTGATCAGGGTGTCATAAATGTAATCATTAGCATACAAGTGGCAAAATTTTGTATGAAATTGGCTCATGGCATCCCACATCCTAATCTTCTTTGTCATTGATTCCTAAATTTACATTCTTGATCCCTAATCTTCATTTTCAACCTCCTTAGATCAATTTTATGTGTGCAGACTTGACCCAAGTCACTTCCATAATCATGAATATGAACTTTTAATTTTAAAATTAAAAATTTAAGTTTATTCATTGTTGACGCTTCATTATCCATTGTGAACCAACTTAGCATGCATTATGTTGATTTGTGTGCTTGGTTATTGCAATTAAGGACTCGCATTCACTCATTTGAAAATTATTAGAACATCTTAGGTCATTCATTATTGAGCACTTCTATCTATAGAATATAATGAATATAACTATATTTACATGAGAGATCACTTCATCATAGGCCCACTACATGATTGCTTGTTGTCTCAGTCCATTTTCTCAAATCCATAAAGTTAATCTATCCAAGGGTCTAACTAATGAGGACATGACCCTCATGATTTAGTAAATTCTCCAAAGCAATTTACAAACACCAACTGTACTATTATAATCATTCAGACATCAAAATCAAGGCACCAAACAAATTACAATAGTCTATTTTAGATCATTCCATGTGTTACATATAGGGTTTATTTCTATACTCATAGATCTAATCAATTCATTTCTACACTTGCTAACCAGATCTAACCAAATTCTAAGAATGACCTAATTTATGTTTCATCATTCTATTTCCAATGCATCTAAGAAGTCAAGATTATGAGTTGTAGTTCAAAAGTTATGATTAAAACAATGGATAATTATCTTTTGACCATTGAATCAACTAACTATTCTCATTTCTATTTATTTTAAGATGTCTAGTTTATGTTATATGATTTATCACAACTCTAATATAGGTTAAAATGATTGTTATACTTGTTATATTCATTAATCTTAATTTTAGTAAAGAAATTTAGTTAGTAAAGAAATTTAGTTTATTTCTTTACCTTTTTAGTGAACCCATTCACTCTTACACCACCCTAGTATTTTACCTTCTAAATTAAGGTTTTCAAATATGATATTTTGAGTGCTTTATCTTATTTTTAGATTTGATTAGGGTTTGATTTATCTTTCCTATGTGTGCTACATAACTTTTTTTCTCTAGATTTTGTGATTCATTATTTCATCTTGCTTGAACATCCACCCTTATTTGTGCCTCTAGGCTTTCATTTTTATATTTGAATATTGATTGATTTTCTTATCTATATCAGCCCTTACCTTATTCCTATAAGGTTTATCCATCTACATTATGTTTTGGGTCTCTATTTTATGATCTTTCTTTGACCCTCACACACCTACCCTTGGTTTGCACTTCATTGATACATCTTACATTATGGACTCATAATACATTATTCTTAGCCTCTATCCATGTTGATATTACATATTTGGATATGTTTCTATTGTTTGTAGCATATGATCCTTCCATATTGATTCTCTCATGTATTTTTATCCGATGTATGGGGATGTCTTTTTTATGGAGTTTTTTTTTTCCATCATATATATGTTATTTTTCCTCATTCATAGAGTTGTTTAGTACTTTTTCTTTCCTCTTATATACACTCCACTTGTTCGTGAGCCTCATGTAGCTTCTACTTTTCCTATGGCTAGTGATAGTGATATATAAGAGCATAGCAATAGTTTACCTTTACATGCCTTTCCTTCTCATGCTTTAGCTCATGTTGATGATACTTTGGCCCTAACATCTCATGATAGCTATCATCCATATGCCTTTCTTGATCCATCCTTCCTTGAGGAGCCTAGTGTTGTGTGATTGATAGATACACATGTTTCACCTTCACTTATATGATGATGATGATGATGATGCACCTTCTCCCATGTCTAGTGGTACATGTTGATTTGGGATTACCTATCTATGATGATTATCATAGTGATTAGTTTTATGCTGATTGTACTTCTTCTATCATGAATGATGTTCCTATACATGATACACCTTGTTTGTGTTCACCTTCACATGAGATTTTTACCCCCCATGTAGCTCATGCTAATCCTTCTCCTCTATCTTTTGACTCATAGTATTTAATGAGTGTTTAGTGATGATCATAGTAATAGTTATTTATCTTCTCACAATGAAGTTGATGACTCTTTGTTTCATGATAATTTGGTTTATGATACACACTTTTCTAATGCACATATGATAAATTCATTTAGTGGTATTGAAGATGAAAAGTTACATGTTAACTCATTTATATCTTCATCTTATGCTTATATGCATGTGATGATAATAATTTTACAAATACAATTGGAGATACCTTGGTTGATAAAGAAAAATAATAGATTAATTCATGTCATACTTATTAGATATCCTTCAATCAAGTTTCATGTGCTTTTGTCGATCACTTCACTATTGGCCCTATAACATGCTTTACTCACGAAGTATCATTATTCCCCTTAGAGTGGCCCTTCCTTAATGGAACCCATGGAATTTTCTATGCATCATGATGATATTCCACTTTTTTATGGAGGCCATAATTTAGATCCTTTTGTACTCCCTTATGATTGTTGCAAGTATGTGCTAACCGGTGTTGTCATTGATGTCAACATGCTTTTGTTGTCATTAGTGTCAACTGTGTCTTCTGATATTGTTGATTGTTGCTTGATTGAATTGTCATGTTAAGGTGATTTGAATGACTTGAAGAAGTGTTGATGATGCTATCATATTGTTCATGTTGCTGAGTTTCCAAGTGCTTTTGAGAAAATTTGCTCTCCAAGTGGAAACAATGTGTTGCAGAGTATTCTGGCTTGCAAGATACTGCCCGAGTTTTTGCTCCACATTTCTTCTATGTTGAAGACCGAAGTATGAGATTTGGATATGTTTTAGAGAAGTGTTTGAAGATGCTAAATCTAGAATTTGGTGATCTAGATCAATGTGCAATAGAAGTTATGTTCACCAGTTTGAAGACTGTATTTGACAGAGTTTTTGAGTTGTGCAGAGGTGTTTGGGAGAAAGTATTTTGCTCCGCATTTCTCCACAAAGTGGTTTTAGGTGATGCAGTTCTGGACATATGTTTATAAGGTCCTTAGCTATTTTTGTTCCAAAGGATTTGTGATTTGGTGCTTTGGAAATAAAGTTACTAAGTAGCAAAGCTTAGCAGTGTTGATTGCAAGTTGTCTTCAAGTGAGATTTGTTGTCTTAAAGTGAAACTTGTTGTAGCTAAATTTGTTGGCTCCCAAGTGATTTTATGTTGTTTGTGGATGTCTCTAGATCATTTTAAAGGCTTATACTTGGTCCGCAAGCTATGATTGAATTCTTGGAAGCGTATGTCTAAGTATTCTTAGTGTTTGCACAAGTTTGGCCGACTTGGGTTCTAACACTCTTTGTGGATGTGTTTCATGGATTGTAGAAGCATGTTGAAGTGTGTGAAGATGTATTTGGGTCTGAGCTAAGACATGAAGTGTTCTACCTTCATTCATTTGCTCCGCAAGTTTGTTTAAATCTAGAACTAATTTGAATTATGTATGTTTGCCGATCTTGGAGATTGTTCCAAAGGTTGTATAGTGTGTTACCGACCTTGTGAATGTTTTAAGGTTGATGATTGATATAAATAAGTGTAAATGATTTATGTGTAGTGTGAGCATGCGAAGATGAGGATGTTTGTGTGGTGAAGTTGAATCAGAGGCAACAAGGACTTTCATGTGGTAGAAGACCTAATGCAGTGAGTAGAAGTCATCTACAATCTTTAGAGAGGTTGCAAAGATTATATTTGTTGAGCTTCATTGGAACTGAACTCAGGCATGTGGTAGATGCTATAATATTAGTTCATGGCAGTGAGCCTTCCATATTTGTAGTGAGCATTTCTTTGGACAGTGAGTCCTTGGCAATGAGCCTTTTCTTTTGGGCAGTGAGCCCCTAAGTAGTGAGCCTCTTTGTAATTCAGTATTGATACTACTATATATTATGAGCTAATCCTCACTGAGTTTTTTCCCTTCTTGGGTTTTCCATGTAAATCTGGTGTTCCATGTGTTTATGGTGTTGTTGTGCTTAAATTTTTGTTATATGCTTTCATGGTTAATCACACTAACAGATTGAAGAATAATTAAGTGGTTGTTGATCTGAATATTTGTGAGGGTTGAAGGTTTTAGAAACAACTGATTTAGCCCCCCTTTGAGTTGTCTTGTGTATTCCAACAATTGGTATCTATTATGTCAGAAAAAATAACCTTGGGGGTTTTTTCCTCTTAAGGTTTAGCTCCCGGGTCCCTTAGAATGCATTTAGAGCATCTTGCATGATTTTGATGACTCCCGATGAGAAAACCATAAGGTTTCATGGAAAATGGGACTCAGGGGATGCACTCAACATAAATCCTTCTTGAAATAGGGGGGAGGACTTGGGCGCCCATGCCCTAGTCTTGCCCTATTTTAGGTCAAGACCTATTTCAAAGTGTTAATTTATAACTGTTATTTAGGTCCTATGCTGACACAGTAAGTTTGAATTACAAAATTCTTAGCGGGAATGTTTGTAGTTGCATATATAAGCATGATTAGGTTATCATTTGTAAACTAGATGGACATTAGATGGAAATTTTAATTCATGAGCTTATGTGAAAGTGATTCAAGACATTCATTGTGTGGCAGAGTAGTATTTTGTGATGTTATTGTGTTTGTATTTGCAGATTTGGCATCCATCTCCTCATAGCATGAAGAGAATCTTCCTTCCATGAGATCTTCACTACAAGGTGATATCAATTATGTTTTCTATCATTTATCATTTGGATTTTGCCTCTATCCCATAGGGATACGTACTCTTTATCTAACAATGGTGTTCGGAAGACTTGAATGTCTCTCTGGAGCTTGACTGAGGCAAGCCTCTAAACACCACAACCCCCAACCCACTTTTCTATGATTGCAGGTTACAAATTAGGAAAGTGAAAGAAGTGGAGCTGTAGGAGAGCAGTGCAGACTGTCAGAATTGTAGATCAAAGAAGAAAATAGGGACCTAGACTCGGGTGCCCACTCATTAGTCCTCCAGAACCTGCAACTGCAGAATCTCTGGAACAACAGGAATATGTTGCAGACAAGATTCCCAGATCCTGAATAAAATTGAGGCACTGGACTAGGGCACCTGCTCATTAGTCCTTGACTTTTCTACACATCGAACTTCAAAATCTGGTAGACATTTAATTGTCATTTGATATCTCTGTGTGCGATCATTTTCTATAATTTATCTATTTGTTCACGAATTTATGAAATTAGGGTTTTGAGCATAATTGGGCTTAATTAAACAAAAAAATCACACAATTCCAATCTTCCCCTATGTTCCAAGTGATAGGAGATCTGTAGTAGAGTTCTCTACTCAATTGAATGTCCTTAAATGTTTAGTGGTGAAAGGAGGATCATCATAAACCATTGAAAACAAACCCTCTTCATTTTCACATTTTTTCTACACTAATTGTCCATTATCAGGGTTATCATCTGCTGCCCCTCCTCAAATTCTTTACAACACCCTTTTTATTGGACCTTTGAATTGAAATTTTGTGAAAAATTGCATATTTTCGCTATATTTTCCCTAGGGTTTGACTTAGATTTGCACTCCAAGCATGTTGTGGTGGATTTTTGGGTTTTAGGTGACTGATATTACTGTTATAATCTGCTACACCTCCTAAAATTCTTTACAACACCCTTTTTATTGAGTCTTTGCATTGAAAAAATGTTGAAAAATCAAGCATTTTGGATCTTAAACATATCTTTCTCTTCAGGTTTATTTTATTAGTTTGTGCCTTAAGCGTTGCATGCCTTTGTATGAGTATTATAACTCACTACCCTAATATAAATATCCCTTTAAGAAGAAGTATAAGACTCATGGGATCTAGTGCCCTTGAAGAAAACGATATTCCTACCTCGAAAAATCCATTGAATACCTTCTTTACAAAATGAGACACAAAATTTTCAAGATACTATACCTCATACAACCACTATGGAAGATCAAATATTTCATGATGTTAAGGACACTATTGAGGTGGTCACACATGTGCCTAATAAGCAAATAAACAAACTTGATAAAGACTTAGCTGATTTTCAAGAATTTGTTGGAAATGAAAGGAAAGTGGAAGAAGTTGTCCCTATGATCCACCACATAAGAGAATTGATAAAAGAAGAACATGATGGTATTAATGTTATTCGAGGTTTAACACACATTGTACATAATAATGTCATGACGGTGACTGAATGTGCGAATGGTATTAAAAACATGTCGTCTCCATCTCATATGCAAGTATCGACACCTATACCGACCACTAGAATATCTACATTTACATCGACAATTTTAACAACTAATGCAAATGCTTGTAGTAATGCTACCATAGATATTGGAGTATCTAATGGCACTAATTCACAAAATTACAAAGTTGTGGGATTTAACTATCAGAGCTTGGTTTCTAAGGGGACCTCTTCTATGAATAATCACTCTCAACCACCTCTTCATTCCACTTATTCTCAGCCACCTATTACACACAACTACTCACAACCACCTTCCACCTATCACTATGTTCAACCACCACTAAATTATTCACAACCTCCACTTATCACAACTCAGATTCAATCACATCCTCACTTTGGTTTTAATTCCTCGCAATAAACCGCATCTCCCAATGATGCCATCTTAAACCAATTTTTGCAAGGCATGACTTCTTTACAACAAAAAGTGATAAACTTGACAAATTCTTCACAACCTAATATACCAACTTATCATGCTCGTAATCCCCTATCTTATGCAATCTTGAGAACTCCTATGCCTGAGAGGTTTGAGACTCCTCGCTTTGAAAAATATGGTGGAAAAGGTGATCCTAATACTCATGTGGCAGCATTCACGACTATGTGTAGTGATTTCTACTTTAAAGAGGACTTGTTAGCAAAAATTTTCCCATGATATCTTAAAGATACTACTTTAGAATGGTTTTTCTCTTTACCTCCGAATTTAATACACTCTTTTTCACAATTAGTTGATCAATTTTTTATAAACATTTTCAAGCAAATATTGGACCTCAAGTTTCTTTGACTAATTTAGTTCATTGCAAGCAAGGTCCAAAAGAGAAGTTAACTGATTTTATTAGTCGATATCAATCTCTCTATGCACAAATTCAATATCAAATGAAGGATGAGGATGTTCATAAGGTGTTTATTACAAATCTACAACCTAACATCTGTGATAAGATTCTCTTTATGAAGTATAACTCATTTCAACATTTATGTGTTGTCCTTCTTGATTATCAACTTTCGTCTAGTCAGTATGAAAACCAAAACTCATCAGCTCAATTTGGTCAATCCATGGGTGGACCATCACAAAATAACTTTAAGAGAAATAATAGGAGTTTCATCAAGATTAATTGACCGAATCCAAATAACTTTTCCCAAGTGTTTGATATCACTAATCCGAAGAAGGCACCATATCACCAAAGAAAGATTACTTCGATATCTAAATCCTATCATTCTATCATGAATCAAGCTGTGAGTAATAATCTTCTGAAGCTTCCCTCGATTACACCTTTGGATCCTAATAAAATTCAAGGACCTTATTTCGATGCTAATGCCTTTTGTCATTTTCATCGACAACAAGGACATGATACTAAATGATGTATGCTTCTTAAACATGAAATACAAGACCTCATTGACTCGAATGTTATACATGTATCAGGTGTGAATGATAATGGAAATAAGTTGGTTGCTTCGCTGAATCAGAATTTGCAAATATTTACTAATCCTTTTCCTAAGCATACTGATAACAACATGTTAGAACAAAATATAGTGGAAGTAGAAGATGATTATTTGGATTATGATAACATCATGTGTATATAGAAGTGGATAGGGAAAATATAGAACTATCACCTCATTCATGAAGGAAAGGTATTTATGCTGAAGTTCCTCCTCCGGTGTTATCCTTACAAGGACCGAGAGATAACCAAAATGCATCAGAAAAACAAATGGAACAATTGAAACAAGAGACTATAACAAACTAAATGATTGAAATAATACAAGATAGTCTTTGTCACTATGGTAGATGAACTCAACAAAGAAAGCTAGCTAAAAATTGAAAAAGAGTACAAAGATTATCATCAGTTGGAAATAATAGTGGTTCTCCTCCATAAGCAACAAAAGGTCTCACATACACAAGAATCTAAGAAACAAGCATTACATGGACTTCACGACAACAAATAGGACTCTCATAAGAACCACTCGAGCTTCGTACAAAACTTGATAGAGAATCTCTCCAAGATGCTCGCAAGTTCTAAAATCTAGACTAGTTTTTTCTCAACAAGTAGGTATCTCTAACCTTGGTGGTCACTTATGCGGCTAGCATGATCATCTCATGTATTTGACCTCCCCTTTCATGTTGTGTTTCCCCTGTGATGTGTTATGTGTTATTTAGGCCTCCTGAGATGACCCTTGATTCTCTTGTAAGGTCCAGGATACTGGGAGACCGCCTCTGTTGTGACCCTTCTTCTATTTGTTTCATCATCCTTCTAGATTGCTTCTCCTCTATTTTCACTGTTGTGTGTTATGTCTTATGGGAATAGCGTTATGGTTGGTGACTTGGGGGCACCCTCCTACGTGATAGTCCCTAAGGCACTTGTTTCTCCTCTCTTGATTTATTGTTTCCCTTCATCTAGTGTTTCTATCTAGTGGGGCGGATGACGAAAAACATATTATACTGATACAGAAGTAGTGTCCCTTCAGTGAGAAATAAAAAAATGGACCAAGTCCATACATGACGATGGGGTTGATATATATTATCCAACACTTGGCTAGTAGAATTACTCTGTGTGATCTTGATGTTGTCTTATCGCACTTACAAACCATAACAATATTGTTGCTCTGTGCACTTTGTTTATCTTTGAATCTCACCTTGGTTACACTCAGTTTTGAGATTTCTACAGTATAGCCCCACGGTTATACTCAATCTCTAAATCCGTAGTATAACCTCTGCCCTCTATGTGAATGATCATATGCATTGTTGTTTATCATGATTATATGGACGCTAACACTTTTCCTGCAGGAATGTGTTTATGGGAAAATTTGGCAATCATAAAGTACATGTCACCTCCAAGGGGCATGGGCTTTGTGAGAGTCCATGTTCCCTTGTGTGTTTTCTACCTACCTTAAAGTGCTTTATATCAGTACAAGATATCAACCACCTTAAGGTGGGGGCATATATAAGGTAAGTTGTATGTTCTAGATGCTAGTAAAGTGTGTTTGAACAATCTTGAAATCTTGAAATCTATTGTGTATACCTCCTTTTCACCATAAGGCATCTCCGTGATGTAGGTGGGGTTATATACTTTTGAGCTCATACCTCCTTTTCACCATAAGGCGTCTTCGTGATGTGGGTGGGGTTATATGCCATGCTTCCTTTTCACTGTAAGTCATCTCTGTGATGCAGGTGGGGTTGCATTTTCAAAAGTCCTTTGTGGAGGCAGGGAGTTAATCTATGACTATCCAAACCCTTAAGCGTGTCTTCAAAAATTGTTGTGGTGAAGCCCAATCGTCAGTGTGTGCCTATAATATGCTTGAGATGGTGATGAACCTAGAACACTCCATCGCTTGTCTATCGTGTTTTCTTTGTGTCTTCCATATGTGTGTGTATTGTGTGTTTGTTCCCAAGCATAGTCTAAAGACCGGTGGCAATCAGTTCCTCTTATGCTTTGGGATTTGTATGGCATGCTTGATTTATATTGTGTGTTTGTTGCCCCATATGCAGTCTAAAGACTGGTGGTGATGAGTCCCTCCTGCATTTTGGGTGGTGTGTTTACTTTCCTTGTAGTTGCATCTACATTTCATATATGACAAAAAGAAAAAGAAAATCATCACTATGATTCATTGCATTCACTATCTTCTCCGTGTTTTGCATGATTGCAACTGTCTTCTCCATGTTTTGTGTGCCTGTTACTGTCTTCATTGTGATTGTTGTGTCTTCTTTGTGCTTGGTGTGTTTGCTATGCTTGTTGACTGTACTTTAATGCATGTATTGGCCTTGCATTTATACATACATTAAAGTGGGGGCTAAATGTATGTTGGAAAAAGTAACCTTGGGGGCTTTTTCCTCTTAAGGTTTATCTCTTGGGTCCCTTAGAATGCATTTAGAGCATCTTGCATGATTTTGATGACTCTCGATGAGAAAGCCCTAAGGTTTCATGGAAAATGGGACTCAAGGGATGCACTTAACATAAATCTTGCCTGAAATAGGGTAGGAGGACTTGGGCACCTGCACCCTAGTCCTGCCCTATTTTAGGTTAGGACATTTTTCAAAGTGTTAATTTATGACCGTTATTTAGGTCCTATGCCAATACGATAAGTTTGAATTACGAAATTCTTAGTTGGAAAGTTTGTAGTTGCATATATAAGCATGATTAGGTTATCATTTGTAAACTAGATGGACACTAGATGGCAATTTTGATTCATGAGCTCATGTGAAAGTGATTCAAGGCATTCATTGTGTGGCAAAGAGTATTTTGTGTTGTTATTGTGTTTGTATTTGTAGATTTGGCATCCATCTCCTCATGACATGAAGAGCATCTTCCTTCCATGAGATCTTCACTACAAGGTGATATCAATTGTGTTTTTTATCATTTATCATTTGGATTTTACCTCCATCCCGTAGGGATACACACTCTTTATCTAACAATGGTGTTCGAAAGACTTGAATGTCTCTCCGGGGCTTGACTGAGGAATGCCTCTAAACACCACAATCCCCAACCCACTTTTTTTTATTGCAGGTTACAGGTTGCGAAAGCGAAAGAAGTGGAGTTATATGAGAGTAGTGCAAACTATTAGAATTGCAAATCAAAGAAGAAAATAGGGACCTAGACTCGGGTGCCTACTCATTAGCCCTCCAAATCCCCCAACTACAGAATCTATGGAACAACAGGAACAAGTTACAGACAAGATTCCCAAATCCTAAAGAAAATTGAGGCACTGGACTAGGGCGCTTGCTCATTAGTCCTTGACTTTTCCACACACTGAACTTCAAAATTTGGTACGCATTTGATTGTCATTTGATATCTCTGTGTGCAATCATTTTTTGTAATTTGTCTATTTGTTCACGAATTTATAAAATTAGGGTTTTGAGCATAATTGGCTTAATTGAACAACAAAATCACTCAATTCCAATCTTTCCCTATGTTCCAAGTGATAGGAGATCTACAGTAGAGTTCTCTACTTGGATGAATGTCCTTGAATGTTTAGTGGTGAAAGGAGGATCAACACAAACCATTGAAAACAAACCCTCTTCATTTTCACATTAAACAATATCAGAGCAAGGTTCCTTGGAAGAAAGCCTAACAACTTGAGGTAGATCTGGGATGACACACAAGAAGGTTGTTCCCTTGTTTGATGGATCTTTAGAAGATGAATGCATGTTTGTTAGTAGTGAAGAACTCAAGGTTGCTCTTAAAGACCTTGAAAGGACTGAAGAGGAAAACTGGGATCTTAAGGAAAATATCAAGGAAGCAAATGAGTGCATTAGGAAGTTGAGGGAGTAGGTCAAGAAGTTTAAAGAAAAGCATAAAGATATTAATTAACAATTGATATCAGAAAATGAAACCTTAAATGATTTGTTTGTGCAAGTTGAAGAAAAGGTAAAAGCTAAAGAGTATCTAAATCTAATGGTGAAAGACAAATCTGAAAAATGTGAAAAGCTTGAAAAAGAAGTTGTGAACCTGAAGTCAGATTTGGAGAAGGCAAAGAGTTATGAAGAAAAGTTCAAGATAAGTTTTGTAAAAATTAATGAGATGATTGTTAGCTAGAAGAACTCTGATGACAAAGAAGGATTGGGATTTGAGAAAGGTGAAAGTTATAAAACAAGTCAAGAAATGAATGTTGAGATCAAGAAGGACAAAGGGAAGCAGATCCCAAACCAAAGGAATGGACATAGAAAACCACCGATCAAGCAACCAAATGCTCAAAGGTACCCATCTTTCAATGGTTATTGTAATTCATGTAATAAGTTCGGTCATAAATCTACTCAATGTAGGAGCAGAGTGAATCAAAATGTTCCATCTTTCTCTGGTCAGTGCTTTACTTGCAAGAAAGTTGGTCATAGAGCTAATGAATGTAAAAGTCAGATAAGGAAGTAACTGCTTTGCATGAAAGAGATTTGGTCATAGAGCTAGTGAATGTAGAAGTCAAATTAGGAATGGCTATAACAATGGAAGGAATGCCCAATCTTTTAATAGTAACTACTTTACATGCAATAGATTTGAACATAAGGCTAACCAATGCAGATCTAGAATGAATGAAAGAAATACTGGTGAGAAGGATGTTGTGTACTATAATTGCAATAGATCTGGACATACCTCTAAGTTCTGCAGAAACAGATGCATGAAGAAGGATAATCCAACAAAGAAGAACAAATCAGTACAAAAGGTTGATCTAGCAGAGACCAAGAAGGAGATGAGCAAGATTTGGATAAAGAATGAAGTAACAAAGATTAATGATGAACCTGTATCGGCATCGAGTGCAGATGCTTCCTCCGATAACTAAGATAAGAGCTTTGGCTTAGAGGGAGCTTTAATGAAAAAAAAAATCCACTGCCAAAGGATTGGTGTTGATGCCTCGGCATGAAGAGATAAGGTTAAGGACTAGGAACAAAGGCTTAAGTTAGGATAGAGACTGTGATTGTAAAGGATAGAGGAAGAATTGTGCAGTGTGCTATGCAAGAAGATTTGATCAAGAAAGAAGACATGTTATGAATTTTGGCTAAGTATCTATCTGGGAAAATCAAGTTATAGTGTTCTGATAATTTGGTCTGCATTGGTCTGCTATTGAAGATATTACTCTATGGTTCTGGAATATGGTTATTGATCATTGGTTACATCTACATCCAAAGTTTTGTATGATCTTCATAATTGGCTTGAGAGTAATGAGTAACAGAAGTTCGAGTTGATATGACAATTGTTTCTAGTACAGATGTTTGAGAATCTACAAATGAACTCAGAGGTGAATAAATATGAATTAGATGAGTTTTCAAGCAGTGGAGAAGAAAAAGATAAATAAAAGAAAGTGTAGGTTGAAGAAGCTCCAAAAAGGATTCCTAAGACCCTTAGGGTTTGTGCAGAAGCATCACACTAAAGACCAAATCATTGGTGATAAGGGAAAATGTGTATTGACAAGAAGAAGAGTTGCATAAGAACAAGTAAATCTCTATTACTTTCAAAGGTTGAACCTAAGACAAATACTAAAGCATGTAAAGATGAGTTTTGGATCAAGGCAATGGAAGAAGAATTAATGGAGATTAAGAAGAATCAGACTTGGGAACTTGTCCCTAGGCCTACAGATAAGAATGTGTTTGGAACAAAGTGGGTTTTCAGAAATAAGTTGAATGAAAATGGAGAAATGGGAAGAAATAAAGCTAGAATTGTATGCAAAGACTATTCACAAGTTGAAAGTATAGGTTTTGAGGAGACTTATGCTCCAGTGGCAAGAATTGAGGCTATCAGAATGTTTCTAGGATTTGCAGCACATAAAGATTTTTAAAGTATATCAAATAGATGTGAAGACTGCCTTCTTGAATGGTAGGTTGAAGAAGATATTGTTTTACCTAGACTAATGATGGCTATCTCTCAGGGGGAGCTGGTAGCAATGAATGATGATAGGAAAAGCCTGTAGGAGAAAAGTTATAGACAGATGAGTGTTGATCTAAGGAAATTATTGACTATATGTGTTGTCATTATTATTGTTTTCATATGTTGTCACAAAGGTTGATAAAAGATGTGATGTTATGTTCCTAAAGAAGAAGGAAAGTTCAATGGTTGGATGTCATACCCTGATTTGTGTAGAGTCTAGTCTGAAGTTTTGAGAAGACAAGATATGTTACTCCAGAAGTGTTAGTTTGTGAAGGTCTTGAGGTCCTTTGAAATATGATACAGTTTGGTGTATATTGTTGGCAAGAGACACTGCTATGTTGAATAATTGAGTGTTGTCATTGATGGCAACAAGAAAAGGAACAAGGTTGGAACAGAGTTTTTGGTCCGGTGAAGAAGACATAGTCATATTGGCTAAGTATTGGCAATGTACAGAAGCAGCGATAGAATAACAGTGTCTAGATTTGCATTGGTCTGTAGTTGAATACCAAGTTTTGTGGTTCTGGTATGATGTCCCTAACTCTTAGATGATCTTTATCCAAGGTTTCATCTTTTGATCAGTTTTGGAAGTATATCTCCAAATGGCCTAAGTCTGACAGAATAGAATACAATACTATTCAAGAGCAGAACACTTAGTTGATTTGGTCCGCATTCCTCCAGTGTTGTATATCTTGATATGTGGTTTTGAGGTGTTGTAAACACTTGTATGAAGTGTCTAAATCCAAATTTGTAGGTTCTGAAGTCCACCAGAAAGTTAGTTACAAGCTGTTGAGTATCGCTACACTGTTTGACAGAGTTTAACTATGACAGAGTCTGATTTCTGATGGTCTACATTTTTCCACTAAAGGATATTTTACCTTGCAATTCTGAAGGTATGGTTTGTGATGTTTGAGGAGTCTTTGACATGATTTTGAGCAAGTCCTATGGTCTACAGTAAAAGATATAGTCTGACAAATGAACTGAATCAATGGCAGTATGAGTTAGAGGCCGACATGATAAGTTTGAAATGTATGCAGTAATTTCTATTGTTTAAAACTTAATCCTAAGTTGTTCAATAGTTAAGGCCAACATATGTGAATGCAATTCAAGTGTTGTTTGAGTCTGCTGGGAGTTTTGGTAAATGAATTTAGCTGACAAGCTACTTAAGGTATGAGTGCATTAGGCTGACCTAATAAAAAGATTTTATGTGTTGCAAATATATATAAGGAATCAAATTCAGTGTTTGGTGTGTGGTGTGAATGTGATATCTACATATGTGTGACATATAGAGGAAGGTGATTTTGTGGAAGCAATAAAGAGAAGAAGAAGAGAGATCTTATTCTCATGTAAAAGAAGAACAGTGAAATAGAGTAGTTAGAGATGAAGAGTTTTGAGACAACATTTATGTGCTTCATTAGAGCTACAACCATGCATGTGTAGATGCAATCTGAGCAATTCAACTTGGTAGTGAGCCACTCTTCTTATTTCTTTCTCTAGGCAGTGAGCCTTCTTGTAACCTGGTATTGTACTGTATTAATATATTGTGAGCTAACACTCACCATGGTTTTTCCTTTTTTGGGTTTTCCACTTAAAAATCCTTGTGTTCATGTGTTATGTCATTATGGTTGTTGTTCCTATGTTTATTCTGCTTTCATATTATTAATTTTAAAGAGTGGATTAATAAACTTGTTAAGAAGTGGTTTTGTGGAATATTGATTCACCCCCCCTCTCAGTATTCTTTTCTATCAACCATTGCTATCAGAGCTAGGTTCCTTGGAAGAAGCCTAATAGCTTAAGGAAGATCTGGGGTAGTGTAATCATGGCAGAAAGAAGATTTGGTAATTATGAAAGCAACAAAGAACTAGAAGCAGCTCTTACTGATCTAGAAAAATTTGAGGTAGAAATCAGGGATCTAAAAGCTAATGTTCAAAAAGCTGATGAATGCATCCTAAAACTGAGAGAGCAAGTCAGGAAGTTTAAGGAGAAAAGTAAGGAGCTAAATGATCAATTAGATGAATCACATGAAATCCTAAATAGTGACTTTGGAAGTTGAAAAGAAAGAAGAGATTGAAAAGCATTTGAATCAAGTTGTCAAGGATAAGTCAGAGGAATGTGAAAAATTGGGCAAAGAAGTACTACTTCTGAAATTTGATCTAGAAGCAGCCAATAGTTATAAAGAAAAATTCAAAATCAGCTCTGCAAAGCTTGAGGAGTTGCTTGATAGTCAGAAACATCCAGATGACAAGCAAGGCTTAGGATTTGAGAAAGCAGAAAGTTCAAATTCAGGTCAAGAAAATTTTTAGTTGAAATGAAACAAAGGCAACCAATTTAGGAATCAAAGAAGAAGATCTAGAAGACCTTCAGTCAGACAACCAAATGTGAAGAGGTACCCATCTTTCAATGGCCATTGTTTTAATTGCAAAAGGTTTGGTCATAAAGCTACTCATTGTAGGAGTAGAATAAATCAGAATGTTCCATCATTCTCTGGTCAATGTTTCAATTGCAAGAAAATTGGTCATATATCAAATGAATGCAAAAATTTAGTAAGGAATGGTTCTTACAATATAAGGAATAGTCAATCATTCATTGGAAAGTGTTTTGCATGCAATAGATTTGGACATATGGCTAATCAATGCAGATCAAATCCAATCAATAGAAGGAATCAAAGATAAAGGAATGTGGTGTGCTACAATTGCAACAAGTATGGACATATTGCAATAGTCTGCAGAAGCAAAAATGTGAAAAGAAACTACCATACTGAAAATAGGAAAACAGAGAAAAGGAATGACAAAGGAAAATAAAAGGTTGATCCTGTTGAAACTAAGAAAGAAATGAACAAGATTTGGATCAAGAAAGATGTGATTGAAGTCAAGAATGAATCCACACCATCATCTGGTACAGATACTTCCTCTGGGAAGTGAATTGGGAGCTCTAGCTCAGGGGGAGCAATGTTGAAAATCCAAAACTCCCAGCCAGATAGTTAGTGCTGGAATCTGACATAAAGATATGTGATGGAATTTGATATGAAAGATCTTATGAAAGAAAATCTGGAAGAAAATGAGTTAATGTGGCACATTGCAGAGCAATTTTGATCTATTGTATCTATCAAAGAAAAGTTAGGCAGCTTTTGAAAATGAGCATTTATGACGATTAGGTCAAGTGTAGAGGATAAAAATAAACTCTTTTGCCTTCTAACTCACTTTGCATTCGAGCCACCAGATATCCAAGAAAGATTGAAGCAAGATTTCAATGACAACAGAAATTCAAAGAACTTAGAGTGATTCAGGCGAAGAAAACCCTAATTCAGCATAACAAGGTATTTACCGTTGGAACTTTATTGTGAATCTGTTAAATCTTTGCAATGGAAACCCCACAAGTTGTTGATATAACTGAGCAACCATGACCTAAATTCAAGAAACACCCATTTAAATTAGTTGAAATCGATTAGATGGGTGCATTTTCAGAAGTTCCACATGAAGTTTTGCATGTAGAGGATGTTAGGGCTTATATTCATGTTTCCCTAGAAGAACATGGAAAAAGAAAACTCACAGATTTATTTCTAGATCACTTGTGTGGTGAGGGTTATGATTTAAAAAATGAATACAAGGCATTGGAAACAAAGGAATTCATTGAGTACATTGATTTCCTAACATTTGTTGAGGATGAGTGGATCCAGTATGTATTGAGCAGGGTTCATGATGAATTTATGTGGCTCAAGAGACCTTGTAAGATCACAAAAGATGTTATAAGGGCAGTAACTAGATAATGCTCCACCAGATCGGTACTAGTGTTAAAAGCCATGAAGAATGATAAAGTAATGGCAGCCACCAGAGCAAAGTTTGACAAACGGGTGCTAACAATCAATGATATTGAAGACCATGCCGTAAGATTCACATCCATGGTTATTGGCTACAATGTTTATTTCTCAATCTGGGAAAATTTAGTATCAGATATAGCAATCTACACAGCATTTGAGATGGTTAAGGAAGATGCAGAGTATGATCTTTGTGAACTGCTCCGGCAACAACTAATGGAAAATTTAAGGAAGACTAAAGAGCAAAAATATCCATTCAAATATGGTACACTGATTATCTGTTTATTCTTCTACTTCATGCAAGAGTTGCCAGGTATGAAAAATCTATTATGGACAAATGATAAACCTATTGTAGTTCAAATTAGAAATCATCATAATAGCATAGGAAGTATTGATGCTCAAAACTCAGCCCTATGGGGCTATTTCAAAAACTTTCAAAGGTCAATGCAAGTCAGGGAAAGAATCCCCAGAGCAGTTGTTGAAAAATACAAGGATACAATCTACTTTATTGTGACAAAAGATCAGTGCTTGATGGAGGTTGTTGAGCCTAGAACTGTATGGGTTATGCCTATGGGATATGAGGTAGATGGAGGGATATTAGAGAATTACTCTCAACATGTATTAAGTAAACCCAGAGATCCCAATGAAGAAAGATTTGGGACTTATGAGGAATTGCATGCTAAAATTCATGTTGAAGTGAGAAAACCTGAGATCTCTAAGAAAATGCAAAAAGTAGCAGAAGATATTGCCCTGAAACATGGGTTCACAAAAGAACAAGTGATAAAGGCAAGAGAAAAAGCACAAGCTGAAAGGGAAGCAAAAGAAAAGGGAAAAAGTGAACCAATTGGAGCTCTGGAAGAACCCAAGGATAAATTAGAAAAACTAGAGGTATCAAGAAGGAGAACCAGAGGATCCACCTCTAAAGAAGTTACATCTATCCCCTCTAGTTCTACACTATCTGTAAGTGTGGAAACTCCTACCACCAATCACAAAAGAAAGAAGACCAAGGATAAAAGAATGCATGTAAGCATTACAGTGGATGAAGAAGAAACATAATCAGATGAAGAAGTAAAGAAGATGAAAACTGAGGCTACAAAAGCCTCCAGAACCAGCAAAAAGAAACCCTCCAGTAAGGGTAAACCAAGGAAAAGGCAAAAGCAAGATGTGCCTTAGACAGAGGAAGCTACCATAAGCCTTGAAGATTTTCTTAAAGCCGTAACAGTGGATGGCAATTTGAAACCTATTGCACAATTATATGATGAATATAATGATCCAGATAAGAAGATCATTGAAACTGCTATTGTAGAATACCTAAACATCTACAACAAGGCCCTAATTGAGATAATTATTGATCTACCACATAATTTGGGAAGTATAATGATTGCAAGAAAGGAAGCAGCCATGGCAAAGGATGTTGAACTTAGAGAACATTCACTAATAAAACTATGTCCATAAATCACTCTGGAGGAAAAGGTGAAAATCTCCAAAGCACCTCACAACAAATTCAAGTCAAAGAAAAGAATGAATGATCTCATGGGAGGAGACATTGAAAAGGTGGTAAAGGAAACTAAAGAAATCACCCTAGACACATTAAGGGAATTTAATCTCCCTACCGTTTCTGAAAATAAAGAAACTGATGTTGGAGATGATACATCTGTTCCATAATTGAACCTTGAACAGGAAATAAATGAAGGTGACAAAGTGACTGAGGAGAAAGAAGTATCTACTGATGACACTAAAACAAGATCCTCTCTAGAACATCAAGCTGAGGATAAAATTGACAAGGAGAAGACTGGGGAAGAATAGGTCAAGGAAATTCCTTCACTGGAACAAAAGGAGGACACCATTAAGGACATGGATCTAGATGATTAGGAGCAGAGCTTGAAAAAAGAAGTCTCTGCTACACCAAGAGACACTGCAGAATAAGTTAAGTAACTTTTGGAGAAAGAAAAATAAGTTTTGAATGAGCCTAAGTTTCTACATGGTCCAATAAACTTGGATGCAATGTCCCCTGTACAAAAATTTAGATTGGCTTCAATTGTATAGGCATAAGCAAGAGAGGAAATGTTGAAGTCTCACATGGAGGATAGTGAGCTCATTGGTGAGGCATCTAGAATTTTGGAGAAGCTGATGCCAACATACCAAAAGGACACCTCTTTATCATTAGAAAATCAACTAAAAGGACTTATAAACTCTGTAAGTAAACATTTTTAATCCTTTGAGAAATCTGTAGAAATAAAAGTTAAGCAGGAGTTTGATGAGAAAAGATTGAATGAGTTGAAGGAAATGATAGCTAATGACAAAGCCTAGCTAGATAATAGGATCAAAAGCATTCAAAGTACCATTAAAGAAGTTGGTGACATATACAAATTTTGTTTATCCTAGCCAGAAGTCACAAAGAAAATGGAAGAGAAGATCAAGGATTTGGAGAAGAAATTGATGAACACTTCCAACATTTGATCCGGTAGTAGAATCAGTTAGTAGCAAGGAAAGTCAAGCCATTAACTTTCATACTAACTTGAGCAATCTAATAAGTGAGAGGGATCAAATTAGAACCAGAATGTGTCAGATAAGAGGACTAATCAGTCCTAAATTAGACTCTATGTTTAATCTTATAGCTGAAGCACAAATAGCTTCACTTATTGACACGCCCTTTGATCTTCACAAGGTAGAGACCGTAGTTTTCCTACTTAGTGGTCATATTCAAATTTTGGACAATGCTAAGAAAGGCTAGGATGGTGAGTTGGCCCCAATTAAAAACATTTTTCAATGTCATCCTCCAGCACATGTAAAATAAAGTTGAAAATTGTACTTGTACATATGTGGTAGAGTATAGCAAATTTTGCAATTTTGACAATTTTTTACTCCGGAACCTACACCTTTACCATTTATGTCAAAGGGGGAGAAAAAGATCAGTGAAAAATGGGCAAACATCTCAGGGGGAGAAGAAATATAAACTGTATATGAAAGGGGGAGCAGTCAAGGCAGTCAAACATTTTTCACTAAGTGTTGCCATCAATGCCAAAGGGGGAGATTGTTGGCAAGAGACACTGCTATGTTGAATAATTGAGCGTTTTCATTGATGGCAACAAGAAAAGGAACAAGGTTGGAGTAGAGTTTTTGGTCCGGTGAAGAAGACTTAGTCATATTGGCTAAGTATTGGCAATGTATAGAAGCAACGACAAAATAACAATGTTTGGATTGGCATTGGTCCGCAGTTGAAGACCAAGTTTTGCGGTTCTGGTATGATGTTCCTAATCTCAGATGATCTTATATCCAAGGTTTCAGATTTTGATCAATTCTGGAAGTATATCTCCAAATGGCCTAAGTCTGACAGAACAAAATACAGTACTATTCAAGAGCAGACACTAAGTTGATTTCATCCTCATTCCTCCGGTGTTGCATATCTTGATATACGGTTTTGAGGTGTTGTAAACACTTGTATGAAGTATCTAAATCTAGAGTTGTAGGTTTTGAAGTCCACTGGAAAGTTAGTTAAAAGCTGTTGAGTATCGCTACACTATTTGACAGAGTTTGACTATGACAGAGTCTGAGTTCTAATGGTCTGCATTTTGCCACTAAATGATATTTTGCCTTGCGGTTCTAAAGGTATGGTTTGTGATGTTTGAGGAGTCTTTGACATGATTTTGAGCAAGTCCTATGGTCTGTAGTAAAAGATGTAGTCTGACAGATGAATTGAATCAGTGGCAGTTTGAGTTAGAGGCTAACATGATAAGTTTGAATTATATGCGGTAAGTTCTATTGTTTAGAACTTAATCCTAAGTTGTTCAATAGTTGAGGCCGACATATGTAAATGAAATTCAAGTGTTGTTTGAGTCCATTGGGAGTTTTGATAAATGAATTTAGTTGACAAGCTACTTAAGGTATGAATGCATTAGGCCGACCTAATATGAAGATTTTAAGTGTTGTGGATATATATATATATATAAGGAATCAAATTTAGCATTTGGTGTGTGATACGAATGTGATATCTACATATGTACAACATATCGAGGAAGCTGATTTTGTGGAAGCAATAAAGAGCAGAAGAAGATAGATCTTATTCCCATGTAAAAGCAGAACAGTGAAACATAGCAGTTAGAGATGAAGGGTTTTGAGACAGTATTTATGTGCTTCATTAGAGCTACAACCATGCATGTGTAGATGCAGTCTAAGCAGTTCAACTTTGCAGTGAGCCACTCTTCCTTCTTTCTTTCTCTAGGTAATGAGCCTATTTAGGCAATGAGCCTTTCTTGCAGTAAGCATTTCTTTGGGTAGTGAACCCTAAGGTAGTGAGCCTTCTTGTAATCCGGTATTGTGCTATATTAATATATTATGAGCTAACACTCACTGTGGTTTTTCCCTTTTTTGGTTTTCCACATAAAAATCTTGGTGTTCATGTGTTATGTCATTATGCTTGTTGTTCTTATGTTTATTCTGCTTTCATATTATTAATTTTGAAGATTGGATTAATAAACTTGTTAAGAAGTGGTTTTGTGGAATACTGATTCACCCCCCCTCTCAGTATTCCTTTCTATCAACATGTACTCCTAAGGGGGAGTATTCATAATAGTTAAGAACAAGTGCAAGTATGTGCAGTGTCATATTTAGGGGGAGAAAGTTTAAAGAAGGTGTGTCACCCTTTGCCATTGATGTCAAAGGGGGGAGAGTTCATGTGAAAAACAAAGAGAGAGTAAGATGTATAAAAGAAAGGGGGAGAATGAGATTAGTGCAGAATTGTGTCATGATGGTTTTTCACATAATATGTTGCCATCAATGACAAAGGGGGAGATTGTTGCATGTGCTAAATGGTGTTGTCATTGATGTCAACATGCTTGTGTTGTCATTGGTGTCAACTGCATCTTCTAATATTGCTGATTGTTGCTTGATTGAGTTGTCATGTTAAGGTGATTTGAATGAATTGAATAAGTGTTGATGATGCTAGCATATTGTTCATGTTGCTAAGTTTCCAAATGCTTTTGAGAAAATTTTCTCTCCAAGTGGAAACAGTGTGTTGTAGAGTATTCTAGCTTGCAAGATATTGCCTGAGTTTTTTCTCCGCATTTCTTTTGTGTTGAAGACTGGAGTATGAGATTTGGATATGTTTTAGAGAAGTGTTTGAAGATACTAAATCCATAATTTGGTGGTCTAGATCGATGTCCAATAGAAGTTATGTTCACCAGTTTGAAGACTGTATTTGACAGATTTTTTGAGTTATCCAGAGGTGTCTGGGAGAACGTATTTTGCTCCACATTTCTCCACAGAGTGGTTTTAGGTGATGTGGTTCTAGACATATGTTTATAACGTCCTTATCTATCTTCATTCCAAAGGATTTTTGATTTGGTGCTCCGGAAAGAAAGTTATTGAGTAGCAGAGATTAGCAGTGTTGATTGCAAGTTGTCTTCAAGTGAGATTTGTTGTCTTCAAGTGAAACTTGTTGTAGCTAGGTTTGTTGGCTCCCAAGTGATTTTATGTTATTTGTGGATGTCTCCAGATCATGTTAAAGGCTTATTCTTGGTCTACAAGCTATGATTGAGTTCTTGGAAGTGTGTGTCTAAGTATTCTTGGTGTTTGCGCAAGTTTGGCTGACTTGGGTGCTAACACTCTTTACGGATGTGTTTCATTGATTGTAGAAGTGTGTGAAGATGTATTTGGGTCTGAGATAAGCCATGAAGTGTTCTACCTTCATTCGTTTGTTCTGCAAGTTTGTTTAGGTCCAGACCTAATTTGAATTATGTATGTTTTCTGAACTTGGAGATTGTTCCAAAGGTTGTAGAGTGTGTTTCCGACCTTGGTGAATGTTTCAAGGTTGATGATTGATATAAATAAGTGTAAATGATTCATGTGTAGTGTGAGCATGCAAAGATGAGGATGTTTGTGTGGTGAAGTTGAATCAGAGGCAACAAGGACTTTCATGTGGTAGAAGACCTAATACAATGAGTAGAAGTCATCTACAATCTTCAGAGAGGATGCGAAGATGATATTTGTTGAGCTTCATTAGAACTGAACTCGGGCATGTGGTAGATGCTATCATATCAGTTCATGGAAGTGAGCCTTCCCTATTTGCAGTGAGCATTTCTTTAGACAGTGAGTCCTTGGTAGTGAGCCTTTTCTTTTGGGCAGTGAGCTCCTAGGCAGTGAGCCTCTTTGTAATTCGGTATTAATACTACTATATATTGTGAGCTAATCCTCACCATGGTTTTTCCCTTCTTGGGTTTTCCACATAAGTCTCATGTTCCATGTGTTTATGGTGTTGTTGTGCTTAAATTTCTATTATATGCTTTCATGGTTAATCACACTAACATGTTGAAGAATAGTTAAGTGGTTGTTGATCTGAATGTTTGTGAGGGTTTAAGGTTTTAGCTACAACTGATTCACCCCCCCTCTCATTTGTCTTGTGCATTCCAATAATGATGCATTTTTTAGTAATTATGGAAAATATTCTTATACACCTAATAAATTATGAATACATGGCTTAGACAAACAAGGATAAAGAATAACATGAGGGTAATGTACCACTAGTTGATGATAATCTTTCCCGTCCTTCACTCTTATACATGAAACAAATATACATATGTATATGGGAAATGTTGAGAATGATATTTCACCTTATATTAACTACCTCATTAGTTAGATGGGCTATCTTAAAAAGTGTATTGATGGTTTTAAGAAATCATTTAAACAAACATATTCTTTTAAAGTGATATTACACAATCTTTTGGCATATGATATTTTGACTTGTCCTACACTAAGTGAATTTGTGGAGCTTTCTTTTTCAAAGTATGATGGTAGAGGAGATCCATTACAAAATTTACAATACTTCCAAACTATGTGCCTTCATTATTTTTATGAGGATTCGTTGCTTACTAGACCATTTCCAACAAGCTTAGATTATCATGCACTCACATGGTTTTATTCATTACCATAGGCTTCTATCACTTTATTTTTGGATTTAGATAGTTCTTCATGAAACATCTTCATTATAATATTGAACCTAAGGCAATTATTCTTAATCTCATGAAATTCAAGAAAGAAAAACAAGAGTAAATTAAAGATTACATATTGTGATTTTAAGTGTTAGTTTTTAACTTGAGTTATACCTTAGAAGATGAACTTCATAAAATATTTATGGATGGTTTACTTCGACTCTTTAAAATTCAATGTATTCCATACCTCATCATTGATTTTTAGATTTATGTGCCACTATATGAAAATGTGAGTATACTTTATTGGCAATCATTTTTTATATCAATGTATTTCTAGAATTTTGTCATATGCCACTAATGGGAGAAATGAGTATTTGCATAATGATGATCATCATGAAAAACTCAAATCAAATAAATTTAGGGAGTTTACTACATTAAATGAGACTACTCTTGTATTAGAGTAATTTTTGGAATACAATATTATTGCTTTACCTAGTCCAGTTAATTTAATGGACATGTCTAAGCTTGCACCACATAGGGATAAATATTTTGTGCTTATCATCATACACATGGACATTCTACAGATGGATGCATCAAACTCAAGCATCAAATTCAAGATCTTATAGATAAAAAGTTGATACAAGTTAGAGGATAATCATATTGATTTTGCATGATGAGGATCCTTCTAATGTTAGTTAGTCTATTGGTTTTTTTGACCATATCACACCATATTTTAGATACGTATGATGGTGTATGACTTCATTATTTATATATTCTTACCTACCCCTCTTACTCCTCAACACATTTTGTGCATTTATTTTCCTTTCTCAGAATTATGTTCATGTTTCCATGTTCCTATTTAGCATGTGGATGACACAAAGACACCTTTAATGGTGCACATTCACACAAGTGGAATATAACATATGTTGCATTATTTGTCACTTCTTCCTTGTCATTTATATCCTTACAACTTTGGCCTTTTATTATGCCATCTATGTTGTGAACCTCCTTGTTTATTATTCCATTTACCTTGTGTGTCCTTACATATTGACCTCTTATTTACATTATATGTTTGTTGTACATCTCCTCTTATCACTTTAACTTCTATATTGTGCTTTATGCTTTGCTTCCCCACTTGTGGGGAATTTTTCTTATAATACCCCTATGTTTCCTTGTTAGCTTTCCATGCTTTCCTACATGCCTTGTTTGACTCTTATGTCCATGGTTTTCACATGATTCTTTCTACCTGTAGACACCTAAAAATGACCTTCGCATTACATCACTTGCATACATCAATTTCTCCTAAATCACTTACATTCAACATTAATTGAATAATCTAATTATTTAATTAATTTCATCAATTTCCTCTATTTTCCCTAATTTCAACATTAATTGAATAAATTATATTTATTTAATCAATTTCATTAATTTCCTCTTTATTCTTCCAAATTAAATAATTTTAGTTATTTAATTAAATCATTATCCCTTTCAATTTCCTCAAATCCACATTAATTAAATAAATCTAATTATTTAATTAATTCATCATTTATTTCCTTTTATCTACAATTAAATAATTTTAATTATTTAATTAATCAATTATTCCTCCAAATTTAAATAAATTGTTCAAATTTATTTAAGTTGACTCAATCTTCTAAAAATAAATAAAATTAATATTTTATTTATCTTATTTATATTCCTCCATCATGCAAAATAAATTAAATGAATTTATTTGTTTAGTTTATTCTCTATATTTAATCTTAACTTTTCTTCAATCATGCACAATAAATTAAATTAATTTATTTATTTAATTCTCAATTATCTTCCAATTCTTTTTAAAAAATAATTTTATTCTATGTGCACATTCAGTGTTATTTTTAGAACTTCAAAAAACAAATCTAAAGTTGAGTTAATTAGCTTTAATCATTATTGTTTTTACTATCAACTCATAAATTGGAAAAAACATTCTAAATTTATGAAATCAAATCCTATCTTTATCAAAGCAAGCAATTAACTAAATAAAATAGCTTTTTCTTCATGACACATGTCGTGTGGACGTTCATCATGTCTTCTCGACTCATCTTGATAATTGATTTCATTTATTTATCTCCACCGTTGATCGATCTTCTCCTGAAACCTATATATACCCCCTTCATCTCTTCAAAAATCCTCTTCAATCATTTAAGCTTTGGGCATTCTTAAGTGCTTTGAGCATTATATCGCATCGTTGAGCACTATCATACATCCGCTTGTTGCAAACATGGTTTTGCAATATATTGAGCAATCCATAAAAAAACAAGGAAACTATATGATCTAGGTGAAATTTTTCATTGTTGCATTATTCATTGATTTTTGGTTATTAGCTAGATCATTTTCTTGAAGGTTATAGGTTGAGTTTGTTATCATTTTCTTGATCATTATTCGCTTGATTTTTACCTATACACACTACCTTCCTATTGTTGGCAAGAGACACTGCTACGCATGACAGGTGTTGTCATTGATGGCAATTAAGTCTATCTTACACATCTGCATTACATAATTTGTTCATACCGAAAGTCAGAGTGAAGATTTGTCTAAGTCTGGGTAGTTAGAAGTGAAGCATGTGACAGAGTCCGGTATCTTGGTCCGGATCTCTCCAGTAGTAAATCACAGTGTGCTGCGGATCTGAGGAAGTGATAAGGATTGTCAGGACTATCTAAATATAGAAATTTATCATCCAGCAATAAAGGATTCAAAAGTTATAAGCATCTGAGTATCAGGTTCCAGTTAGTCAGTACAGTCAGAAGAAGAATAGGCCGACCTAGTATTTGATCTTGGTCTGGATGAAAAAAAGTGTTGGTTAAGAAATTTGTGATAATCAATGATATTGGCCGACATGATTGATGATTTGAGCGCACAAGTTTTTGGTTTGCATTGTTGTTTGTGTATGGATTTAGCCGACAAAGCAAAGTTCTTAATAAATGTTCTAAGTTTTCTTGAAGCTGACTACAGTTGATTGAATCTCTTGATGCGGATATATATATAGCCGATGGATTCAAATGTTTTGAAGTGTGAGTGTGATGTGATGATGGGGTAAGTGCGAAAAAGGTAGAAAGAAGTGTGAAGGTGAAGATCGAAGCTTGGGTTATGGCTGAAGAGTGAAACAGGGCAGAGTAAAGATGAAGTGTGTAAGATCAGTATTTTGTACTTAACCAAAACTAAATTTTTGCATTGGTAGATGCTATTCATCAGTTCCAACATTCTGTAATCTTCTTGTAATCATTTCTGTAGGCAGTTAGCCTCTTGGAGCAGTGAGCTCTAGGCAGTGCACCTTGAAGGCATGTGCCTTCCCCATTTGTAATACTTTTAACAGAGTATAATTTCTTGTGGGTTAAACCCCACCGTGGTTTTTCCCTTATTGGGTTTCCACATAAAAATCTCAGTGTTCATGTGTTATGATCTTGCTATTTTTGTTCTTATGTTCATGGTTCTTTCTTTTGAATGTATGTGGCAAATTAATTAAGGAACAATCAAAGAAGTTTTGCAGAACACTGATTCACCCCCCCTCTCAGTGTTCCTTAATTCCAACACATATGCTACATGATTTTATGATGTTACCTATATGCGATGATCACTATTCTTACATATGGCATGATCGTAATACTTCACATGTTTCCTCCTCATGCATATGATTCTATTTTTATGATTTTGGTCATGCCCATATCCTCATGTATATGATTCTTATCATGTTTTGAGATCCTATGATCACATGTTATGACCATTATCATGTCCTTATCTCTAGGACCTTTGTCATGCCCAATCTTTCACATCCTAATGATACCAACATAATCCTTATATTGGGGGTAAACTTATAACATGTACCTTGATGTTTATATTCTACTCATGTTCTTACATGCATCCTTGGATATATCTTATTTGATCACATGCTTGATGTGCTTACATGGTTCTTATCTAGCTCCTATGCCTGTCATTGTCTTATTATTTGCCTATACTAGGGGAAAGCTAATTACTTATGTCTTTATGCTTATCTATAACTTATATGTTTACATTATTATCATATGATGATATATTTTACCATACTTTACCATGATTATGTATTTTATCCTCTCCTCCAATTCCTTGCATCCTTTCTATGGAACCAATTGGAGGGGCAATATATGTCATCGATATTCCTTTGTGAGTTATGTTTTACAATAATAGGTTGATACTCATTCCCATTTCCAAGGGAAATTTTACCACTTCATCTACATAGTTGAAAGCACTTTAAATTCATCCACATAGTCAAAGCCATTTTCATTGAGATATTTGTAGGGTCACATTCTTATCCACATAGTCAAAGATTTTTATCACTTTCTATAATAGTTGGAATCTCTTACATTTCTCTCTTCACTTTCACTACATTTGAGGATAGTTAGTTTTTAATGCAAGTGCCAATTAATGTTTATGTTAAAATATGTGATAGATGCTACTCATTGCATGTTTTTTCTTTATTTTTTCCTTTGATGGATTGCTCATGGTGATAATAATTGAAGAATGATCTAATAATTTATATAGATCAATATCATTTTGAGTACATGAAAATATTTAATTTATGTGTTGACTACTTGTTTTACTTTGTCATGCATCCACCTAGTAGCTTGCATGTACATAAAAGGAGGGGAATGTAATGTTGAAATTATATACCCGTGCCCTATTCTCTTTTGTTTTCAATCCTCTTTGATTAGAGTGTCATAAATGTAATAATTAGCTTACAAGTGGCACAATTGTGTGCAAAATTGGCTCATGACATCCCAATCTCCATCATCATTAATCCCCATATTTGCATTCTTGGTCCCTAATCATATTTTTCACCATCCTAGATTAGATCCATAGGTATAGACTTCACCTAGGTCACTTTTGCAATCTTGGATCCAAACCTTTCATTTTAAAATTCAAATTTATCCATTGTCAACCACTTCATTAGCCTCTGTGAGCTGACTTTGTGAAAATTGTGTTGCTCTATGTGCTTGGTTATTATATAAATAAGGACACTCATTCAGTCATTTTAATATCATCAAGACATCTTAGATCATTCACTATTAAGAACTTCTATATAAAGAATAAAACAAATATAGTTCCATTTACATCAGAGATCACTTCATTCTAGGCCCATCACATGATTTATTTTTGTCCCTAATCCTTTCAATTAGATTTATAAACACTTAATGTCCTTTCTATGTTTCCTTTCTATTATGAAATAGTTTCATTCATATCACTTAAATGGAAAAAATTTTAACTATAATAAATTTTCATTAGGGATAGATTACAATGGGTTGAAGGAGTGTTATTGAGTTGACATGTTAATAAATCTATAGTTAATGAGCAATATTTGAGGGGTACCCTCCATGTTTATGGATGAAGTTGGTCTAATAGATTTCTTCATTCCTTTAGGGAAATGGTGCTTTTATCTATGGTTATAGGTTATTCCCTCCACAAGATTGAGTGGAAATGATTTATTTCTTTAAGATCATAAGATTGGATCTAGAGAGTCATTGAGGAGAGAAAGAATGGTAAGGGAAGATGATGGAGATGAACATTTCCAAAAGTTTGAAGGAGATATTGAAAGGATTTCTAATATAGAGTAAAAGTGGAGAGATTTGAAGGAATGATAATGGTCTTGAAATCTAAGTTGGGAACTCCAGAATATCATTAGGAAGAAAGAAAATTAGAGAAATTAGAGGAAAAGTGAGGAGAGAACTCATACAACATATTCTTCAAAGTTGATGAAAAATATTGACATAAAAACCTATGATGGAGAGATCAAAATTGAGAAGATCAATCAATGGGTATCTCAAATGGAATTATACTTTAGGTTTCATAAACTATCTCCTCATCAATAAATTTATTTTCTAGGTTAAAGCTCTTTAGGAACACTCTTACTTGGTGTGAGAGTAATGTACATTCTTCAGAGATTCAAAATTGTCACCTATCATGATGTGGGATGAACTTAAAATATTGTTAAATAAGAAAATAGACCTTATATTCAATGAAGAAGAAATGGTAATGCAATAGCATAACTTGAATAAAGAACAAGGGTAAAGTGTGCAAGCTTATACATGTGAGTGTAGGAAGAGAAGGTTCAACTTGGTAAGGATATCATGGCCTATGAAGTGTTGATAAAATCCATTGGCCAGTTGTTTGATCATTTGAAAAGATCATCTATAATGGCCATGCCTAAGATATAGATGAGGTGTGTTCCCAAGAGCACTACCTTGAGTAAGACATGAAGGGGGCATCTTCCTATAAGCACAATAAACATGGTGAAGAGTAGCAATATGGTGAAAAGAAATATGAAGATAATAATGGAGAAACAAGTATGAGAAATGATACCTCTATGGTCAATTCAAATGGTAGAGATGAAATAAAAAGTCAATGTACTCATTGTGAGATACATAAGCATACCAAAAAAGGGTGTTGGAAGCTATATCTAGAGTTGACATCTTCTAGGAAAATGAGGTAAATATTACCAATTGTAAATGAAAAATAAAAGAAATAGAGTGCATCTTAAAGATTGGTGAGATGTTGTCTTGCATTTCCAAGGTTGTAAAAAAGGTGGGTAATGGCTCTCATGGTGGAGAATATCTCACTCAGCTCTTCCACATCAAAATATAAACCAAAGGTAAGCAAGTGGATGTTGTGTTTGATATGTGTTCACAAGCAAACCTCATCTCTTCCAAGTTGGTTGGTGAACGCAATTTGGATCTTTGGGATTATCCTTGGTCATATGTGTTAGTATGGCTACAAAAAGAAGTGGATATAACCATGACTAACCAATGTAAGTTGTAATTTGGACTTTCACCCAAGTTTAAGGATGAAGTGATATTAGATGTTGTCCAATTAGACATTGTTATGTCACTTTTGCGAGCCTGTATATCTACGCTCGAGAGGGATCTTGTTTACATTAGAAGGAAGAATAAATATAAGCTCCAATTAAGTGGGAAACTTTTCATTTTACATTCCTATGTTGGCAAGTCTAAGGTCTTTGTTATGATCCTCACTTGGTAATTTTAGAAATATGTAGACTAATATCGATAGTATTATGTATAATAGAGATAAAATGCTTGAGGTAAGGAAACACCTTACAATACTCCTTATGGAAGAAAATATTGATATCCCCACACATACAATACACTTCACATATTCTCACTTGTTTAAGCCCCACAATATATAGCATTCAAATACCTACCAATAATACTACCCACACATGTGGGGTAAATAATTTATTCTAATTAGCTAGTGGGATGAATTAAAAATCATATACACCCAATATAACTAACTTAAGGGATGTGTGCCACATGTCAACATCTCCATTAACTAATATACTTTATAATATCATAAAAATAGGTAAGCACTTAATAGTCTCTATGGAGAGTACCTCAAAGTATATGACATTACCAAGTTCCAATTGAAGGGTTGTTGTTCAAAAATAAGTTGATATTGGAGATGTGCAAAGGTTACATTCTTAGATAAAGTAGCAAGAAGGACATTTGATGCTTTAGGGAAGTTGGAGATAGATATGTGCTAATTTTTATATGATACTTACCTTGTGATTCAAGGAAAGATGGTATCATTACATGATAAAGGTCTCTTCAACCCTCATTTATTGATTCCTATATCTATTAGTGACCAAAATCCTCCTAGTGGGAAAGGTATGTGGTGCAGTCACAGTAGGAGGGTTCACATAATGAACTGTCCAGACCATGCAGCAAGAGTAAACACAACGGAAACAACTCAAGGAAATGGAACAAATGCAGATTCAGTCATTTAGTATATCATAGAATTCAAATAGGAATCGACCGGAAACATGCAGGCTTACAATTAGGGCTCACAAGCCTGATTACATACATGCGCATGATAAAGCTTTAAAGCTCCTTCGCACAAAATCTAAACTATCAGCTATCACTTATGTTATGAACTACTTTCCTAGGGATCTATTACATCAATATATATCAATTCTGGACCAAAGGATTCCTCTGTGTCAGCTAAGGAAGGTCACAAACTCTAATGAAGAGTTGTAACTTGTTCATAGATAGGTCGGACCTAAATGCATAGAACACTTCCTCAAATGAATGGAATAATGTGTGGACCTCTGGGAAGGGTTGGCCATGAACCAAGGATCATTGAATGATGTGTCATTAGGATCCACAAGTCAAGGAATGATCTGCAAGCCTTCTCCTACAGTTGATTTGTCTGAGACTATCAGGATGCTCTGCTCTGAGAAAATAGTTGATCTTCTGATAGAGATATCTTTCCGGTAACTGATCCAAATGCTCTAAATTCTTGATATGATGTAGATGAACGAATGAAGATGCTAAATCTAGATCCACAAAATGTTAAATGCCAAAACTAGACCACAAGTCAAAACTACTTCTGACTGAACTGTTTGAACCAAACTAGAAAATGAAAAGAAACAAACTGCAAACAAACTAAAATGCCAATGTTTTTGGTTGATGCAAGATTGCTCTTGAACCAGGGATGCTCCTGCATCCGTATGGTCTGAATATGGATCAAAGAAGTTGGACCAAGGGGTTCAAAGACTCAAAGTGGTTCCATTTAGTTAAGGAGAAATTTAAAATTCACTAGGAATTTAGATTCATTAGAATGAATGGAATTTTAGAGTGTGATGGATTATAAGGAAATTAGGAGGATGTTTGAGATAGTATGGGACATCTCTAGGAGTCTCTAAAATAAGTTATAGACCTTAGAGTGACTTGGAAAACCTAATTAAGCAAATGTGTTACTTTTCATTGGGGGTGAAAGCATCAAATTCAACAATTTTTTACTCTATCATGATGAAAAATAGAATACCTTGGTGAATGTGCAACCACTACTAGGTGGAACCAATGAAAATGTCACAATTTTAAGGTTGGGGAATCTTGATTTTGGATGTTTGATATTCCATTTTAAGGTTGGGGAATCTATAGGAAATATAATTTAAGTCATTTGAGATGGATATAGTGTTAAATTAAGTGAAAACCTCCATGTTCATGTTAATCTTGGTGGAAGAGTATGTTAATGCAATGTTTTTGAAGGTGTTGTGAAGGTTGCAAGTGTTAGGAGTTAGTGTTTCAACATTGTAAAGTTTTGAATACACCCTAGAAATTATTAAAACTCCTTTTGTACATGGTTGTGATAGTGGAATTAGGTTAAATCCTCACTCTATTTGGAGTTTTCAACCATTAAAAAGTTTATATAGGTTAATCCTTCTGTTTAGTCTTGTATTGTGTGACTTTTTGTATGATTCCTTTATGTTATGAACTTATTTCATGTTTAACACTTGAATGAACATATTTAACTATAGTAAATGGCCATTAGGGATAGATTATATAGTGGGTTGAAGGAGTGTTAGTGAGTTGATACTAAAAAATATATAGTCAATGAGCAACATGTGAGGGATACCCTCTTTGTTTATGGATCATCCACCCCTTATCTTAAGTGATTGGATACCCCATTCATCTTCCCATCTCTCAACATCTCCCATACTCTCTTCCTCCCACCTTTCCTCATCCTATAAATACACAACCAATCCATCAACATGCCTCTTATATCCTTAACTAACCCACTTTTACCCTTCCCATCATGTCCATAGACTTATACTCCTATTACTCATCACATTCTTACTTCCATCATCCCTCCCACTAACCCCACCGTTTAAAAAATTCTTCATGAATAAGTATCCATGTAAACTAGGTTAAATTTTAGCCCTTGTACTCCCACAAATACATAACAATAGACCTTAATCACAATACACTCTCCTATGACATCCTTTTTTATTCCTTCCCCTAGGTTTCATGTCTTATTATTTCAAAATGTATAATGGTAAGGGAAATCCAATGACCCATATATGCTCTTTCAACACTACCTTCCTTAAATTCCTCTACTATGACCTCTTTCTAGCTAAAATTTCACCCACACCTTAAAATAGTATGCCTTGGATTGGTTCTATTCACTCCCTCATAGCTCCATCCACTCTTATATTGAGCTAACTCTTTCATTCAACACTTTTTGGTCAACATGATATAAAGTCACTTTCTCTAACTTAGTTCAATGAAAACAAGGCACAAATGAACACATTAATAACTATGTCATTCACTTACAATCCTTTCTTTTGAATATGCAACATTATCTCCCTAATGAAGAGATCCAATACAAATCTAAAACAAATCAAGAATAAGTCCATGTTTAATTACTACACTATATTTTCTAATTTGTATGCCACTCTTCATTATTATGAAACTAAACTCCTAGATGTCAACCTTCTTAGTTACAACTATTCATCTCAACCCTCTTCTTCTTCCATGTACCCTTCTAAGTTCCAATCAAAACTTCAATTTAAAAGGGTACTCAACCTCCCTCTTTCTCCAAACCCAACAAAAACCTAATGTTAACCATGTTGATCACCCCCATGTCTCTACTAGTTTCACCTCTATCAAACCTTAGTCCTTACAAAAATTCACTTGCTTGGTTGATCCTTTAGATTTTATTCTCAAACAACTCATAGGAGTTGAAATGATCACCCTACCCAATTTGACCCTTAGATGTATCTATTTTTGTTCCCTATGACTATGATGTTAATGCCTTATGTAGATATAACTATGTTAATGGCTATAAAAATTAAAGGTTTGTGGACTTAAAACATAAAATCTAAGACCTCATTGATAATAATATGGTTAATGTGGCCATTCATGGCATGGTTTGGTGTTCAAGTCGCTCGGTTGTAGCGGTGGCCACTAGGGTTCAAACCCCTGCTGGGCCAAAGAGCTCACAAGGCCTTGTGCCTTCGCTGGGTCAATGAGCTAGCAAATTCCAAACCCTCGTTGGGTTGATGAGCTCGTGGGATTTGTACCCCTATTGGGCCACTGAGCTCGCGGGTTTGGACTATCTCAGTTATAAGTTGTGCGTTCATGTCGAGGATGAGGCCCCTCATTTGTGGCCTCACCTAGATTGGGCTAGGCTAAAAATTCCCCCACTCACTGAATAAAAATAATAATATGGTCAATGTGGAAGGTAATAATGATAGGGATAATAAATCTATTGCCCTTCTTAACCAAAAAATCAAAATTACATTAATCCTTCCCTCAACACACCTAATCTAACTGTGTCAATTCTACTATTGAGGATCCTAAGTTTGATACTCTTGCTACTCCATCTACTTCTCTTGTTGATGTCTTTGGCACAAATTCCAACCATCTCCTCACAAGACCCCATATGTTGCCTTCTCTCTTGAAAAAATAAATTATAATGGATACTAGGGGCCTTTGTACACCCCCTCCACTATTTCTCATTAACCCATTCAAGGTATTGTGGTTGACCCTTTTCATAAAAAAATATGTATAATAACTATTGGGAACAACCTTCATATGCTCATCCAAGCAAGTCCATATAATTTACCAATGCAATACTCCAAAATACCATAGGATCCATTGTGATTCCTTTATGCATTGGTGAGCATGAAGAGTTTGTCCTTTTTTACGAATCATCTCTAACTCTAATCATTTTTACATTTTCCTTAGTTTCCCTTTGATTTCCCAATTCTAGGACATCCCTTCCATAATCCATAATTATAAAATTTATACATCAATAAAGGGTGGTCACTATCCCTCATGATTTATAAACACCCCTTTCCAAATATGCACATTTTACCATAGACACATGTGTTTCCACTCCTAGAAACCCTTCATATAAACCTATTTATGTCTCTTACACCATCTATAAACCTTACAAGGAACAACAATGCATAAAACATGAATTATTTCTAGATGGTTCTTCCCAAAACATGAAACCACATCATCTTGATGATATTCCCCATCTAGGTCCTTTAGCTACCAATTTCAACCCAAGTGTGACCCTTTAGCTCCTCCTTCATCTCTTCCTCTACTTCTTCCTACTCCTTCCATATTGGATAAACCACAATCTAGGAATATTTATCCTAATCCCCATATACATCCTAAATCCAAACAAATTCAAAGGCCCAAAAAATCACCTCCACAACTAAAACCCGAAATTGATCTTAAAACTATAATTCTTCCTCTCCCTATTCCACCTAAATCTAAAAATACTTCCAAGATCATATTGCCTAAACCTAAAACAAAAATCAATCTAAAAATCCAACTCTTTCTTAAGCTATTTCAACACATTATAAACTAGAAACCAACCTTCCCTTGCTTGCATCCACACAAAGCACAAAACCCCCATATGCACCCATTGCCACCAATAAGGAGGCTATACATAAAAAAATTTGAGTACCTCAACCCAAAACCAACATCTCTCTTCTCTTAGAAACTTTTACTCTAGGCATTCATATTTGTAACAAGGCTAGCACCTCATGAGACACTTCATTGATGATTGATTTTGGTACACTCTCTCTAGAGTACTTTGAGGAAGATGACTTCCTAGAAGATGGGGCATACATTAAGAAAATTGGATAGATTTTTTTTTCATGTATGTTCCTTGACTTATATTACTTTTCTTCTTTTGTTCTATTCATAACCCTTTTGTGAATGATGTAAAGTCACCATTTCGTGTATGTTGACACACAAGGGTTACAAACAATTTATCTTTTTCTACCTTTCTCTATGTTGTTTATCTCTCTCCTTTTGTGTTATTCCCATAAATTTGGGAGGATGTAAAGTTATAGAGTGTGTCAAAAACACTCTAATCATGTTAACTAAAGAAATAGCTTCCCTTGTATTTTTGTTTATTCCTTTCTTTTATGTTATCTTTATCTTGTTTTGTATTTTTTTAGATATGGATTTGACATGATGTGAAGTTATAGAGTGCCTCAAAAACACTCTCACTATATTGAAACAAAACAAAAAACTTCCCTAGTTTTGATTTACACCTTTCTTTATGTTGTTTCCCTCCTATATTTTTCCTATGAATTTTGGATGATGCAAAATTATATAATGCCTCACAAACACTCTCATCATATTGAATAAAAACATAGCTTCCATTTATTTTTAGTTTGTTCCTTCTTTATGATGTCTCCCTCCTCTTTTGTGTTCTTATGAATTTGAGATGATGCAATGTTATGAAGTGTCACTATATTGAAACAAAACAAAAAGCTTCCCTAGTTTTTGATTTACACCTTTCTTTATGTTGTTTCCCTCCTGTATTTTTCCTATGAATTTTGGATGATGCAAAATTATAGAATGCCTTACAAACACTCTCATCATGTTGAATAAAAACATAGCTTCCATTTATTTTTAGTTTGTGCCTTTCTTTATGATGTATCCCTTCCCTTTTGTGTTCTTATAAATTTGAGATGATGCAATGTTATGAAGTGTGATATGCAAATCAATCACAATGTAACAAATATAGGTTTACACTATGATGTGTGGTAGGGATTATGTAATACAAAGCTAAAAACATGATTATTATATCAAAATAAGAAATCTATAACAAACAATACAAATAATAAAAAAATTTGCACGTAAATACACGTGAAAGCACAATTACTTCAAATTACTACTTAGTAGTTTAGTCATTGGTTTTATTTATGGGTATAATAGAAGAACCTAAAATGAAACATCCTCACAAGTGTTGTGTGACAATGCTAAGTTTTGAGGAGATTCAACAATCATATAAAATGTCCCAAACTAGGACACTACAAGTAGCAAGGTGAGGTGGAATATGAAATATTCCAATTTTATTTATAATTACATGAGAGAAAATAAATATAGGAAATATAATTAATGTGTGCTTGCATCATGTACCTTATGTACAATTTATGACTCCTTATCAGAGTGCCCCATCAACACTCTCACTATATTGACAAAAAGCATAGCTTCCTTTGATGTTTGATATATAATTTTGGCCTTCTACTAGAGCAATGTATTCTATGCTCCTTCCCTACATCATTTATTTGACCCTAGTTATTTACAGTATGTTTTCAATTTTTTTATTCATGTGTCCTCGTTATAACAATTATTACCATATGACACCATGTTTCTTTTCTTTTTAAAAGATTAAAAAATAAATTGGATTTCCTTGTTGGCATTTGCTATATTAAAACTTATCAACATTGATGGTCACTTGAATAATGCATCATTTTAAGGCCACATTTTTTAGCTATCATTTTAATTTCAACATGCTTAAAATATATTACCATGCTTTAATTTCAAAATCTTTCTAATTTACTTCTTATGTTTACGTTTTACACAACACTCTATTTGACAATCTCATTGTGTTTTACTTTAATGATAAATCTTACATAACACTTACCCTCACATCAGGGGTAACAATGGAAGCAATATTATCTTGCCCCCCATATTTTAAACATAAATGATCACATCCTTCACAAACAATTTTAGTCTAATAAATTATTCTATCTAGCATTTCCTTTCCTAAAAACCTATTTTTCATTTACCTAAAATTAATTTCATAATATTATATGCACTTGATTTGAATGGTTCATATATCATATCCTAGATTACATACAAACATGCATTATACAATAGTTAAAGTGACACTTTCATGGGCCCTGCACCACACACCTTGGTTAAAGTGACTCTTTAGGAGTCCTACACCACCTTGGTTAAAGTGAGACCTTCTTGGGTCGTACACCACTCACATTGATATCATAGAGTGTATCTTTCATGGAGGTCAGCTTAGTAACAACTCCATCACTATCACATACAATGTGATCTTTTCTAGGGTTTCATGGAGGTAAAATTAGTCACATATTTGACTCCCTTCCACATTTGATAGATGGGATATAATTCCTTAAACTTGTATAGATTGTTTATGACATATGTGTGTGTGTGTTTTGCAGATTTGAGGACATTGCTTGAGTGAAGGCATGGAAAAACAACACCAAGCAAAATCCTTCTATATTCTTTTGAATCAACTATGCCAATTACAAATTTTATTTTTACTTTAGCATACTTGATTCACTTAAGATCACATGCTACTAAAGTGGGGGAAAATATAGAGATGAAAAGTGCCTACTTAGCACTTTTCCCTCTTGTTTAGCACCCACTCTTAGCCCCTTTGTTTAACAAATGTTATAATGGCCTCCTTATGATCATTTTTCATGAAAACAATCCCCAATCTCATAGCATGTCCCACACTTAGCCTTTCTGGACCCAAGCACCCCTAATGCTACTTCAATCATCATAATGTTGATCACAAAGAATACTGAGAGGAGGGAGGGGCATGAATTAGTATTATGTAAAACTTCTCTTTCACACATTTATTAATCTATTTACCATATTCAATAACATGAAAGCAACATAAGAACAACAACCATAAAGACATAACACATAGAGACCATGATTTTTATGTGGAAAACCCAAAAAGGGAAAAACCACGGTGAGTGTTAGATCACAATATATTATGATAAAAATACCGAATTACATGAAGGCTCACTGCCCAAGGACTCACTGTCCAAAAGAAGTGTTCACTGCAATAGGCTCACTGCCAAGAAAATAGAAGAGTAGATAGAAGAAGGATTGGCTCACTACCAAGAGATGAATACTGCAAATGCATCTACAGAAGGCTGAAGTGTAGTTCCATTAATAGCTTAGTATATAGACTCAAATGTCTTCATAATGTCTGCCCTACTTTTTCTGCTCTGCCTCACATATACTCTGCTCTTCTGCCCTTGCTATACTTTTATGATCACAACATTGCCTTAGATTGCACACACATTCAATTTGCACTATATTCGCACTTATGATACCTCCAAAGCTGAAATCTATCAATTATATATATTCGCATCAACAATTTCCTCAAACTAGGTCGGCATGCAAAAAATAAAGCCTGTATACTCAAGTTATACCTTGTCGGCCTGTTATTGTGTCCAAACAACAATGTGGACCCAATAAATCATGCAAGACTCTTCATATGAGTCTAGACCTATTATAGAACCACTTAGATTAATGATTCCAATCATATATCTTTACCGTATATCGATCTAACATGACTATCAACTTAATCCTTAAGTGCACATCCAACTAGCTTGACTATCATACCATAACTTTCAATGCGAACCATATGAGACTTTGAAATTCATAGCCAACATTTATTATGGACCTCTTAGCATACCTTCAGAACCATAGAATATAATATTCAACTACAACCAAATACGGATCTCAAAACTGTTACTCAATCATTGTGAAACATTGTTAGATTGTAAGCCGATAAAGAACAACTTGTAGAGTGTGATAGATAGAGCTTCAGAAGCTATAACTCTGGATTTAGGTAGTCATAATAAGTATCTTTGCTACCTCAAAACCACAAGGCAAAATATGCAACAGCGGAGGAATGTGGAATGTGGACCCTTTCACTCTGGTATTGTGCACTGTTCCTGACTTAGGTTTTCTCACCCGAATCTAACTAAATCATAGTAAGTCTTTTGGAGATCTTCAGGACTTGCAAACTTGAATATAACACCTTCAAATGACTGCAAACATCATACCTAAACCATACAATGTGAGCTTCAATTGTAGAAGCATACCAATCCTTACTCTGCCAACTACCCTATAAATTGTCAATACTTAGTCATAACTTGCTTGTTGCCATGTAATCATAACCTGCCAGACCTTGTTGCTATCAGACTTTCCATGTTGCCATCAATGAAAACAATCATGACTTCAAAGTAGTGTCTCTTGCTTAAATGGCAACAATCTCCCCCTTTGGCATTGATAACAATACTTAGTGAAAAATGCTTATCTTCTCCCCCTTACTATATACACTCTGTTTTTTTTCTCCCCCTTAGGTGTTTGCCTATTTTCATAGGTTTTCTTCTCCCCCTTTGACATCAATGACAAAGGTGTATGTACAAATACCAAAATTGAGTCAAACTTTCAAAATTCTCATATTCTTCTGCATATGTACAGGTACAATCTTCAACTTAATTTGTTGTGGGTTGTAGGATGTCATTGAAAATAATCTTGATTTGAACTAACTCTCCATCCCAACTCTTCTTTGTATTGTCCAAAATTTGAATATGGTCATTTATTAGGAAGACTAATTTCTCTGCCTTTTGTACATCAAAGGGTGTGTTAATTATTACAGTTACATTCAGTGCTTCTGCTGCAAGATTTGACATTGAGTCTAACTTAGGACTTATTAGCCCTCTTAATTAACACATTCTATTTTTCATTTGATCCCTCTTATTTATTAGGCTACTTATGTTATTATGAATATTAATAACTTGTATCTCTTTGCTACTTGTTGACTCAACTGCCAGGTCAAATGACTTAGAGATATTTATCAACTACAATTCTTGATCCTTGATCTTTTCTCCTAACTCCTTTATGGCTTCCGGCCATGATCAACAAAATTTGTACAAATCACAAGCTTCTTTAATGGCACTCTCTATACCTTTTATTCCATTATCTAATAGAGTTTTATCATTAATTAACATGGTCTTCAACTCAATTAATCTCTTCTCATCAAACTCTTTTCTTACTTTTGTTTCTGCATACTTTTCAAAAGATTCAAAATGTGTACTTGCTGAGTTTATTAGTCCCTTGAGTTGATCTGGTGAAGATAGTGAACTATCCTTTTGATATGTCGGCATCATCTTTTCAAAAATACCACATGCTTCTCTGATGAACTCACTATCTTGGATGTGAGACCTTAGAATTTCTTCCTGAGCCTTGGCTTGCACAGTTAATACCAGTCTGCAAAGGAGACATTGAAGCCAAGTTTATTGGTACTTACAGAAACTCAGGTGCATCCAACACTTGCTTTTCCAAAAATTCCTTGACTGAGTTAACTGGATCCTATGAGGCAGTAGTGTCTTTCCATATCAGACACTTCTTCTTCTTTGTTCTGCTCAGGGGTTTCCAGATCCATATCCTCTTATTGATCAATGTTTTTCTCTGGTGAAGGACTTTTCTCAGCTTTTTCTTGTTCTTGATTATCAACTGTATTCAGCTCATCTGTCTTTTCCTTGTTTGCTTGATCATTAGTTTGGTCCTTGTCAACTGTGTCTAGATCATCAATAGCAAGGGCTTGATCTTCTTCCTCCTTAATTTCTTCATCATTTTTGTCTAATCCTTGGTCCAAGCTGACATCCAATAAGGGAGTATCATCTTCAATATTTATTTCTTCCTTGTCATATATAGTTGGAAGATGAAACTCTCTAAGCACTTCAAAGGTGATTTCTTCAATTTCCTTAGCTAACTTCTCAACATCTCCTGACATTAGTTTGTTGATTCTCTTCTTTTTATTGAATCTTTCATTCAACACTTTGGATATCTTTGCTTTTTCTTCCAGAGTGATGTTTGGACATAGCTTAATTAGTGCACACTCTCAGAGTTCCACATCCTTACCCATAGCAGCCTTTTTCCTTGACTACATTATGCTTTCTAGACTATTTGGAAGGTCTATTATGAATTCAATCAAAGGCTTGTTGAACATCTCTAAGAATCTTATTACAAATGTCTCAATGATTCTCTTGTCAGCATCATTAACCTCATCATAGAGTTTAGCTATTGGCTTGAGGTTGCCATGTGCAGACATGGAATTCAGAGTGTCCTCAAGGTTAATGGTATCCTATTCCTTAGCCTTCCTTCTTCCTCTTTCCTTTCTAAAGGTCTTCTCTTTGATAGCACCAGAGGGTTGTGTACTTTGTGCTTTCATCTTCTTCACTTCTTCATTAGATTATGTTTCCTCTGCATCATCACCTCCAACACTAACATACATCCTTTGTCCTTTTGTCTTCTTCCTTTTGTGGCCTTTACCAATGGGTGGTTCTATAGTTATTGAGGATGGAATACCAGAGGATTTAGAGGTTGTCTCTGAGAAGCTTGCACCCCTTATTTTCCTTAAGGATGCAGTAGGTGCCTCTGTTTGCACTTCTTAAATTTTTGGAGCTTTATTGGCTTCCTTTTCTTGCTCCTTCTCTTTAGTTACCTTTTCAACCTCAACTCTAGCTCTTGTGTTGGATATTTGTTCCTTGGTGAACCCTTTGCTTTGTGCATATTCTTCCACCATCTTCTGGACTTTCTTTACAGTTTTAGGCTGTCTGATCTCCACATGCACCTTAACAGATATTTCTTCATAAGTGCCAAATATTTGTTCATTAGAATCCCGGGGCTTGCTCAACATAAGATTTGAAAGACCTATTAGAACATCCTCTACCACTTCATAGCCCATGGGTGGTGCCAAAATAGTCCTAAGCTCTACTGCCACCATCATACACTGATCTTCATTCACAATGAAACAAATGTCATCCTTGTATTTTTCTACAACTGACTTAGGGATCCTCATTCTAGATTGCATTGACTTCTGAAAGTTCTTCAAGTATCCCCACAATGTTGCATTCTGAGCATTCACATCACCTAGAATGCTAATATAATTTGTTATTATACAGCTACAGGTTTTCTTGGATCCCAAACAATGTTATTAATTCCCAGAATTTCTCTTTTGAAATAGAAGAATAAACAAAGTATTAACATGCCAAACTTGAAAGGGTATATTGATTCCTTACTCTTTTTCAAATTCTCTAGCAACTGCTTCTAGAGAAGCTCACACAGATCATAATCCTTATTTTCCTTGATCATCTCATATGTGGTGTATATTGCTGTTCTGGAGACTGAGTTCTCCTAATTGGTAAAGTATATCCTACAGCCAATAATCATAGATGCAAACTTGACTACATGATCCTCACTTGTATTCACAGTTAGAGCCCTCTTGTCAAATTATGCTCTGATGGCTTCTATGGTTGTTGCATTCTTCACAAATTTTAACTGTGGTATTAGACTAGTAGAGCTTAGACCAGTAACTACCCTTATTGCATCCTTTGTTATCATGTGTGTAGACTCAAGCCACATGAACTCATCATGCATTCAGCTTAACACATACCAGACCCATGCATCTTCAGTGAAGGTAGGGAAATCCAAGTACTGTATGAATTTCTTGTCTTCCAGGGCCTTGTATTTGTCCAAAAGTTCAAACTGATCTCCACTTAAGTGATTCAAATATAACTCTGCGAGTTTTCTGCCATCATGTTCATCTAGTGCAACATGGATATAAGCCCTAACATCATCTTCATGCATAATTCCAAACATAATTTCTGAGAATGCACCTTCTGGGTCCACTTCTATTGATTTGAAAGGGTGTTTCTTGAATTTCGGTCATGGCCCCTCAATGATATCAACTATTTGTGGTGTTGCCATTTTTGTAATAATTCAAAAAAAATTGTAGTAGGTTTTCGAGCTAAAAACTACCTCTTTTGCCGGTTTAAGGTTCACTTGATCGTTGTAGTCACTTAGAATCTTGCTTTAGCTCTCCTTGGACTCTTGAAAGCTTGAATGCAAAATGAATTATTTGTCGAATGAGCTCTTTCTTTAACCTTTATTAAGATAACCTAGTCGTCATAAATGCTTGTTCTCCAAAAGCTGTCAAAACTCTTCACTGTAGAATACAGTCGATTTGGATTGCTCTGCAATGCTCTGCATTTGAGCCTTTTCTACCAGAATTTCTTTCAAAAGATCTGTCATATAAAATTTTCATCATGTCTTCATGTCAGATCCCAGCACTGGCTATCTGGATAGGGTATTTGGATTTTTTGCTGGGATAAGGTGCCATTAACCTTTTAAATCCCAATATTGTATTTATTCTATTTATTATATGTAATTTGTAATTATCCATGAGGAGATGTACTAGTTTCACTGGCAGGGGTAATTTTGGAGTAACCAGAGGTAATTACAGAGTGACTTTTACTATTGGCAAATGTAAAAACTCAAAGTAAATGAAGGTAGGCATGCTCCCTTGGAGAATATACTATTCTTGGCATGTATGACAACTATCTAATGTTTAGTAAGTGAATCTATGACAGCTGCAAGTTGTCATAAGATTCTGTGATTCTATGACGCATATGATGGATATGTTAGTTGTATATTTTCTATATTTAGCCCAAGATTCCTATCTTGGAAAGATACTCTTTTGTGGAATCTATGATGGTTATGAAACATCATAAGATGATGTAAGAGGCTAGATTTAGTCTTGGGCCCCCAACCTTTGCATGGTTGTTTTTGGACAAGTGTAAGATGCTTGTAAGATGGTAATTAATGTTTATAGGTTGGAGAATCTTAGGAGAGAGAAGGTGAATGCCTAGGATGAGTTGGAAAATGTTTCTATAAGTATTTTCTTTGTATTTGTTGCTGTAATACATATTTTAGGTACTCAGGTGCTGCCGGATTGCTGTCGGATTGAAGACTTGTGGAGAGAGTTGTGTAGTTGATGTATTGTACAATCTTGTTGAGATTAATACAAACTTGTGCCTCTTTCCTGGTGGAGTTTTTTACCCGTAAGGATTTTCTCCACATAAACATTGTGTCATTGTGTTGAGTTCTTCATGTTTGACATCTTTTCTGTAGTGGGTTTTATGTTTTGTTACAATCTCCATTGTTAAAGCACACTTAAAGATTGTTGAAATTTATTCGAATCAGATTTCCATTGAAGTAGTGTTGCTTTCATTTCTAACATTTGGTATTAGAGCCTGGCCAGCTTTGACTCTTGGGTGGTAGTGTGGAAGCTGTAGCTACAGTGAGAGATTTGGTTGTGTTTGTTTTACAGATCTTGTGTTGATATTATGGCTTCATCCACCATTGCATCAACCTCTCGATTGGACATTGAGAAGTTCAACAGAATGGGGTATGAGTTGTCAAAGCTAAAAATGGAAGATTTGTTGGAAGAAAGAAACCAATGGTTGGTTGTCCAAAAAGAGAAGAAACCTGACGATGTCTCTCAAGATGAGTGGGATAGACTGGATAAGAAGGCACAGGGAACCATCTGGTTGTGTCTTTCAGACTCTATCCTATTGAATGTTGCAAAGTAGGAGACTGTACACAAGTTGTGGAATCGGTTGGGTGAGATCTATCAAGCCAAGAGTATGGTAAATAAACTTTATTAAAAAAGAAAATTGTTTTCTATGAAAATGTGAGAAGGTGAATCAGTTGCAGAGCATTTAAATTCTTTTAATTTGTTATTGAGTCAGCTTGATTTAGTAGATGTTGAGGTTAGTGAGGAAGATAAATGTATCTTACTTATTTGTTCTTTACCTGAGTCTTGGGAGAATGTTATCCTTGCTATCACTGCTAACCTTGAGGATCTGAAGTTGGATGCTCTTGTTTCAGTGCTACTATCACACGAATTGAGGAAGAAGAGTTCAGATAATTCAGGGGATGCTCTCAATGTCAGGGGAAGGTCTAAGGAAAGGGGACCTAAAGGAGATCAGAAAGGGACTAAGGACAAGTCCAAGGACTGGTCTAAGACTCCTGGTCAAAAGAACAGAGTTAAGTGTTGGAACTGCGGTAAAAGGGGACATGTAAAGGATTGCATAAATCCCAAGAAATAATGGGAGAGTGCTTCGGATAAGTCCTCGAATGCAGGTGAAAAAGTTTTACTTTCTGCATGTAATATTGTTTCTAATGATCACTGGTTGGTTGACTCAAGATGCTCATTTTATATGACCTCGCATAAGGAATGGTTCTCCACATATGAAGAATATGATGGAGGTAATATCTACCTTGGTGACAAATCTTCATATCCAATTGTCAGGAAAGGAAAGGCATTGTTGTGTTTCAGTGATGGGAGGATTAAAACCCTCCTTGTTGTTTTGCATGTTCTTGGATTAGCTAGAAATCTGATTTCAGTTTCGAAGTTGAATGATTTGGGAATGCATGTGACATTTGACAAGCATGGCTGTAGATTGGTGAGAGGGAACTTGGTGGTAGCGAAAGGAAAGAGATTCAGGAAATTGTTTAAGCTTGAAGCCACTATAGTTTGTAATGCCTCTTATGTTTCTAAGGCTTCTAAAAACACTTGTATGTTGTGTCACTGTAGATTGGGCCACACAAGCAATAATTTATTGAAAACTATTAAGAATAAAGAATTGTTGGACGGTTTCTCTTATTATGATGAGCACTTTGATTTCTGTGAGCATTGTGTGTTAGGTAAACAAAACAAAAAATCATTTCCTTCAGGAAGTAATAGAACAAAAGAGAAATTAGAAAGTATTCATATAGATGTGTTTGGAGCCGTGGATAATGAATCTATTGGAAAATATCGTTATTTTGTCACCTTCATTGATGATGTATCCAGATATACATAGATTTATTTTATGAAACATAAATCTGAAGTTTTCACTAAGTTTAAGGAATTCAAAGTCTTAGTAGAGAACCAATCAGGTTTAAAGATAAAAATATTAAGATCTGACAATGGAGAGGAATATTGCTCTAAGGAATTTGATGAGTTTTGCAAGAATGCGGGTATAATCAAACAAAAGACAACTCTGTATATACCACAGCAGAATGGTGTTGCAGAAAGGATGAACTGAACAATTATGGAAAGGGCTAGAAGTATGCTTAGTGATGCACAGTTGGATAAATGCTTTTGGGCAGAGGTTGTGTGTACTGCTTTCTACTTGATAAATAGATCTCCTTGTAAGGCTCTTGATTTGATATCTTATGAAGTGTGGACAGGTAAGAAACCTTTTGTTTCACATTTAAGGGTTTTTGGCTGTGAGGCTTTTATTCATGTGCCTAAGGAAAAGTGATCTAAGTTGGATCCAAAGGCTAAAAAGTGTACATTCATTAGATATGGTGATAATGTCAAAGGTTATAAGCTTTGGAATCCACTAACCCGCAATATTATCTTTTCTAGAGATATTATTTTCAGGGAACTTAGAGCTATTTCTGAACCTGAGTAGCCAAAAGAAAAAGAAGAAAAGGTAAAGAAGGTGCACTTTGATTTAGAGCAGCAAGATGCACCTCAGGAAGAACAGAATGATGGATTGGGGGGTGAAGAAGAAGAAGAAGATTCAAGTAGTTATGATGAAGATGAATCTATTTTTATAGAAGAAGTTGGTGCAGATGATCATGCAAAAGAACAAGTAGAGTCTCTTACTCCACCCTTGAGCAGATCCACAAGACAACATAATCTAGTTGACAGGTATAGCCCACTAGATTTCCATTGTGTATATGCTTTATTGAGTACTAACGATGAACCTAGATCCTACAGGGAAGCTATTTCTACAGATGATAGTGAGTCCTGGCAGTTAGCCATGCAAGAGGAGATGATGGCTTTAGACTCTTGTAACACCTGGGATCTTGTTCATTTTCCCAAAGGAAGAAAGGCCATAGGATGTAAATGGGTCTTCAAGAAGAAGTTTGGAGCAGGCGGGTCATTGGAAAAGTACAAGGCTAGACTGGTAGCTAAGGGCTACTCCCAGAGAGAGGGAGTTGATTTTGGTGAGATATTCTCTCCTGTTGCTAAATTAACTTCTATTAGATTTCTCTTATCCATTGCTGCAGCTTATGATTGGGAGATTGAGCAAATGGATGTTAAGACTGCGTTCTTGCATGGAGATCTTGAAGAATAAATTTATATGCAACAGCCTACAAGTTTTGAGGTAAAAGGGAAAGAACATTGGGTTTGTAGATTAAAAAGGTCTCTCTATGGTTTGAAACAGTCCCCCAGAATGTGGTATCAAAAGTTTGACTCATTTGTTTTGAAATTACGTTTTGTTAGAAGCGAGGAGAATCACTGTGTTTACATTCATTGTGTTGATGATTCTATACTGGTTATTGCTTTGTATGTCGATGACATGTTTTTCAGCAATAGTAAGGGTATGATTAGTGAGCTTAAAGCCCAACTTTTAGGTGCATTTGATATCAAGGATCTTGGAGCTACTAGGTATATTTTGGCAATGGAGATCAGGAGGGACAGAGTTAACAGAAAGCTTTGGTTGTCACAAAGTAAGTATGTGAATACTATTTTGTAGAGGTTTAGTTTGCAGGACTGTAACCCAGTTAGAGTTCCTTTACCCATTGGTACTAAGCTTTCATTAGATATGTGTCCAAAGACTGTGGATGATCTTGAGGATATGTCTAATGTGCCATATGCTAGTGTTGTAGGGAGTTTGATGTATGCAATGGTTTGCACTAGACTAGATATTGCCCAAGTAGTGGGAGTTTTGAGCAGGTTTATGTCTAACCTTGGTATACAACATTGGAACTATGCGAAGATGGTGTTTAAATATCTTGCAGGTACTCCTAATCATTGTTTGGTTTACTCTAGTATTGATAGTGCTGATAAATCTTTGGACATATAGGGTTTTGTTGATGCAGATTGGGCAGGTGACTTAGATAGTCAAAGGTACACTAGTGGCTATGTGTTTACTCTGTTTGGAGGAGCAGTGAGTTGGATGAGTGAGAGGCAGCCCACATTTGCTTTGTCCACCACAAAAGAAGAGTATATGGTTGCAACACATGTCTCTAAGGAGGTAGTTTGGTTGAGGAGATTGTGTATAGGTATTGGATTTGATTGCAGTATCATTTAGATTGGTTGTGATAGCCAGAGTGTTATCTATTTGGCCAAGAATCCCATGTATCATGCTCGGACTAAGCATGTTGATGTTCAGTATCACTTTGTTCGACAGTTGGTTGCAAATGGAGAGATTGAACTGAAGAAGATAGATACTCAGGAGAATGTTGCAGATTCATTGACCAAGCTTGTGAGCATAGAGAAGTTCGTATGGTGCAAAGAGGCCATGGGCCTTGTTTCTAGTGCCTGATTATTTTTTCATTTGATTTCCTATGGGTTGATTTACAATGTATAATGTCAAGTGGGAGAATGTTGGGATAAGGTGCCATTAACCTTTTAAATCCCAATATTGTATTTATTCTATTTATTATATGTAATTTGTAATTATCCATGAGGAGATGTACTAGTTTCACTGGTAGGGGTAATTTTGAAGTAACCAGAGGTAATTACGGAGTGACTTTTACTATTGGCAAATGTAAAAACTCAAAGTAAATGAGGGTAGGCATGCTTCCTTGGAGAATATACTATTTTTGGCATGTATGACAAATGTCATAATGTTTGGTAAGTGAATCTATGACAACTGCAAGTTGTCATAAGATTCTGTGATTCTATGACGCATATGACGGATATGTTAGTTGTATATTTTCTATATTTAGCCCAAGGTTCCTATCTTAGAAATATACTCTTTTGTGGAATCTATGACGGTTATGATGTGTCATAAGATGCTGTAAGAGGCCAGATTTAGTCTTGGGCCCCCAACCTTTGCATGGTTGTTTTTGGACAAGTGTAAGATGCTTATAAGATGGTAATTAATGTTTATAGGTTGGAGAATCTTAGGAGAGAGAAGGTGAATGCCTAGGATGAGTTGGAAAACATTTCTATAAGTATTTTCCATGTATTTGTTGCTGCAATACAGATTTTAGGTACTCAAGTGCTGCTGGATTTCTGTTGGATTGAAGACTTGTGGAGAGAGTTGTGTAGTTGATGTATTGTACAATCTTGTTGAGATTAATACAAACTTGTGCCTCTTTCTTGGTGGAGTTTTTTACCCGAAAGGGTTTTCTCCACGTAAACACTATGTCATTATGTTGAGTTCTTCATGCTTGACATCTTTTCTGTAGTGGGTTTTATGTTTTGTAACAATCTCCATTGTTAAAGCACACTTAAAGATTGCTGAAATTTATTCAAGTCAGATTTCCATTGAAGTAGTGTTTCTTTCATTTCTAACATTTTCAATACAGCTCCCCTTGAGCCTGAGCACCCAATTTACTTCAGAGAGGAAGTATCTGCACTAGAGGCTAGTGTGGATCCATCCCTGACCTCATTAATATCCTTCTTAATCTAGACCTTGCTCATTTCCTTCTTGATTTCCACTTGATCAATCTTGCTCTTACCTTTATCTTCTTTCTGTTTTGTTTTCCTCTTCTCTGTAGGATAGTCTCTTTTCTCATTCTTGCTTCTGCAAAATCTTACAACATGTCCAAACTTATTGCAATTGTAGCATACCACATTCCTATGTCCCTGATTCCTTCTATTGATTGGATTAATTCTTGATCTACATTGGTCAGTCATATGCCCAAATCTATTGCATGCAACACACTTTCCATTGAAGGATTGAGTATTCCTTGCATTGTTAAAACCATTCCTTACCAAACTTCTGCATTTATTTGATCTATGACCAATTTTCTTGCAATTGAAACATTAACCAGAGAATGATGGAGTATTTTGATTCATTCTACTCCTACACTGAGTAGCCTTATGACCAAACTTATTGCAATTAAAACAATAGCCATTGAAAGATGGGTTCCTTTGAGCATTTGGCTATGGTGCAGAGGCACCTAGTTTACATGTTGTAAATAAGGTCAAATATTAATTTGTTGTGTTTGGAGTCATTTTTTATTGTAATAAGATTGAATAAGACTATGTGTAATTTTTTTTGTCACGGGGTCAGTTTAGGAAAGTTAAAAAGCTACAAAAGTGGCATTTTTGGTGTGTTTTAGGGAAGTTGAAGAGTCAAAAACTTGAAGGGTCGATGGAAACTATTGGTTTCTAAAAAAACATGTAAATATGTCTAAAAAGGTTTGAAGCTATGTTCTAGAGACATTTTGGAGGAAAACTAATAAAGATATACTATTGTTTCTACATTTTTTCATTGTTTTCTACTGTTTCAGGACATGGTACGGCCCAGTACAGTACCTTCATGATCTAAAACCATGTGAAAGTTGTAGAGCTATGATCTAGCTTTCATTTGAGCCTAGTTTGGTCAATTTGCATTAAGATTGGAGAAAGTTAGAGCTTAGTTTGTAAAAACTACCTATAAAACCTAGGTAGCTAGGGTTTTGAGAGAAAAATGAGATTGTGAGCCATTCCACCAGTGGAAAATTATAAAAATTGGTGGGATAGAAGTACTTAATATTTTTTTTATGTTTCTAGTGTTTGTAGGAGCATGTGATGGTGATAAGGCAGGTTTTCAAGCAACCCTAGCCTAATATCTCCTTGTATTAGGCTTGTTTGAGTAGGTTGAGATAGGGTTTTGAAGAAGAGTGATCTGGGTATTGTCCCAATTGAAATAATTAGTGGATTTGGACCCCATGAAATGTGTAGAGTGTCTTAAAGTAGGGTTTTATATTGTGGGTTTTGAATTTCATGCACTTGCTTTGTAAAACTGGGCTAATTAGGCCTAGTAGAGCTGTAGCAGTCAATTTTAGAGGCCTTTGTTCCAAAGTAACCCTATCCCAAATTGAGATATGTTGTCAAACAACTAAAAGGGTATTTCTAATGGTGAATAGTTTCTGGTTTCATGACCTTCTCCAAAAGATATGATGAAAAAATAGGTTTTGAGGGTTGCAAGGCATAATGAAGGTTTGTGTGAGAAACCATCAAAGTTAGGGTTTGAAACTTGAAAAGTTGGTTCATTGTGCTTGTGTTGACATTCTCCACCTACTCTATATCATAGTGGTATCAGAGCTATAGGTTTTCATCTATAGATGAAAAAAAAGTTGAAGTTTGCAAAAGCAAAGATGCCTCCTAAAAGCAATACAATGGCCAAAGAAGTGAGAGAGATGAAGGAAAAGCATGCCAGGGAGTTGAGACAAGTAAAGGAGTCTCAAGAAGCTATCTTAGCCAGACTTGCAGCATTGGAATCAAAACAAAGGAGAGGTGTGGTCACTGGAGACCAAAGTGACCAAGAGGAAAAGGAAGAGGGTGAGAATGAGAACCCTCAAGAAGGAGTCCAAGAGGTAGAGGACCCTAATGAAGTAAGAATGATGAAGATGCTAAAGGCTATGAAGGGAGATACTCCTAAGGTAAAGATAGAATTACCCATGTATGGTGGGAAGTTGGATGGTGAAGAAGTGCTAGGTGGGACTGATGCACTTGACAACTATTTTGAGTATGAGGAGGTAGCAGATGAACAAAAGGTGAAATTTGCTAAAACCAAATTGAAAGGTCCTGGCTTAACTTGGTGGAATTATGTGCAGGAAGAGAGGTTGAAGAAGGGTAAGACAAAAATACATTCATGGGACAGAATGGTGGCTAAGATCAAGAGTTAATTCCTACCGGGTGATTATGCAATACAAACATTTAGGAAGCTACAAAACCTCAAGAAAAAATAAATGGATGTCTAATGGGGAGCGCACAGCAGAAACAACAGATTGGGCCTAATTACCTCACAATCAGCAATACTTCACATATGAGCCACCGAACATTTCCATCGGCCGATCAGCCACCATCGGGACAACTTTCTAAAGTCACTCCATTGTCTGACTTATGTCGATAACTGTCTTCCTTCGGCGAGACTTGCTCTGTCGGTGAACACTTGCAACCTTCGACCGATGCACCGATGAACCAACACAGTGATACGTTGTTAGGGTTTTCGACCCTCACACAATCTGATCTCTACTCTACACCTAGGACATAAAGATGCTAGGGCACGCTACTGTGCACACTCCTCAGTCTGGAATGCCTACACTATCGACATAAAACAAAACAAAGAACAAAATGAATACTAGTACATCGAAGCCATTCCACTGATTTTGACGAAAATCTCACCAGTGGAATGCTTCATGACGACATACAGTAACAAAATGGAAAACACAAGAAGAACGAAAATCTACAACTATATAAATTTGCAATTACAGAGAATGGAAATCAAATTGACGGAACAGAATATCTTTACTTCTCCTTGAAACAATGCTCAATCACACTCAATCTCCTCTCTACAATCTAATTACAATGATCATTTGGTTCATTCCTCTGGGCATTTAACAACTTGCCCTGAGTAGTACCAAACTGACTCCAAGCAGCTGGGAGACACTACTGCCTATTTTTGGCATTATTGCTATTTTTGGCATTATGTGATTACAATTTGACAAATGTCCCCTAAGTCAGTTGGGACTTACAAAATGAACCTAGATATAAACTGAAATGAAAATGCATTGGTCAATAGACCTTATTACAAAAGAAAACATGATTTTCTAGGTGCTCTTACACCATACTCCCCAGGTGAAAGTTGTCTCAAGTCCTCTTAGAGACTAACTACTACAAATCACCACCCTACTTTTTGATGTCCTCTTCCAGCATCCATGTGGCTTCTAAATCTAGAAGTCCTTGCCATTTGACTAAGTGCTCAAAATAGGTCTAATTTCTTGTCTTATTGGCTATCCTGCTATCCAAAATACATTCCATCTTCGGTGGTTCCTTAGGTGGTAAATGTTGCACCCACTATGCATTGTCTTGGACAGAATCTGTTGTCCCTTCACCTGTATCAGGACTCCTATATAATGTCAGATCAGTAACATTGAATATAGGTGAAATAGCAATATCATTAGGGAGTTCAATTTTGTAAGCATTAGAACCATATTTCTCTAGAATCTGACAAGGTCCAATTTTTCTCATCATCAACTTGTTGTGGCTTCCCTTGGGTAGTCTGTTCTTGTTGAGATGAACCATGACCATATCGCCTATTTCGTACTGCACATCCCTTCTTCTTTGATCCACTCTAGCCTTAATCTTCTGATTGTTCTGGTGTAGAGTATCTCTGACCTATTGATGGATCTCCGTCATAGCCTCTGCAAATGTATCAGCATGTCCACTCCTTTTGTCCAACCCTTGAACATCTCTTAATTCAAAAATTCCTCTAGGAAGACTACCATAAACAACTTCAAAAGGACTTAAACCTATGCTTTTGTTGGTAGAATCATTATAGGCATACTCTGTTTGTGGGAGTACCACATCCTAACTACTACCATGTTCTCTTGTCAAACATCTCAGCAGATTGCCTAATGACCTATTCATAAACTCAGTTTGACCATCAGTCTGAGGATGATAGGCTGAACTAAAAGACAAATTTGTACCCAATCTTTTCCACAAGGTTCTCCATAAATATCCCACAAATTTGTTGTCTCTGTCAAATACAATACTCAAAGGTAACCCATGAATCCTGACAATTTCTTTAGAGAACAAACCTACAATGTAACTAGCATCATTGGTGGTCTTACAAGGACTAAAATGCGCCATTTTGCTAAATCTGTCTACCACAACAAACACACTATCATAACTAGTCCTTGTCTTGGGCAATCCCATCACAAAATCCATACTCAAACTTTCCCAAGGTCTGTTTGGTATGGGCAAAGGTTGGTATAGTCTTGCATTGGTTGAGACTCCCTTTGTTCTCTAGCAAATCATACAACTCTCAACAAACCTTCTAATATTAGATTGCATCCTTGGCCAAAAGTAAAATCTTCTTACAAGATCTAAGGTCTTATTGAGGCCAAAATGTCCTCCTAAACCACCACTATGTTTTTCCTTCACAATATTATCCCTTAATGAACACTTAGGGATACATAGTTGACTTCCTTTAAACAAAAGTCCATCCTGCAATGTATAATCTAAAAATTCACTGTGGAAAGCATTGGCAAACTCACTGCATACCTTGTAAATCTCCTTGAAATCTTGGTCCTCTTCATACAATCCTTTGAGTGACTCAACACCCATACTTTGTAGCTGCACTTCTTGCACAGTCAACACCCTTCTGCTTAGAGCATCAGCAACCTTATTGGTTATTCCCTTCTTATGCTTGATGATGAAGGTGTAGGCTTGAAGACTTTCCACCCATTTCATGTGTCTATGACTGAGCTTTTCTTGTCCATTCAAAAAACTTAGAGCATGATTGTCAGTGTATACAATAAATTCTTTAGGAAGCAAATAGTGCCTCCATTTTTTCAGAGCTTGTACCATAGCATACAACTCTAAATCATAAGAGGAGTATTTCCTCTTGGATTCATTTAACTTTTCACTAAAGAAGGCTACTGGTCTGCCTTCTTGACTCAACACTGCTCCTATGGCTAGTCCACTTGCATCACATTCAATTATGAAAACCTTATTGAAATCAGGCAACACTAAAACAGGGAATTTAGCAACTTTCTATTTCAGACTCTCAAAGCTCCTATCTGCTTCTCTTGTCCACACAAACTTCATCTTACCTCCACCCTTGATGGTCTCCAACATAGGTGCACAGATGTCACTGTAGTTCTTAATAAATTTCCTATAAAATGTGGCCAAACCATGGAAACTTCTGACCTCTCTTGCTGTCCTGGGTGTAGGCCAATTCAAAATAGCTTCTACAAAACCCTTAGAGATGACAAAACCTAGGTACACCAATTCTTGTTTCATGAAGTCACACTTTTCCAAGTTTATCAGTAACTGCTAATCTTGCAGCCTCTTCAAGACTATCGCCAAATGTTTCAAGTGCTCTTCCTTTCTCTTACTAAACACCAAGATATCATCAAGGTAGACTACCACAAATTTTCCTATGAATTCCTACAACACCTCATTCATCAGCCTCATAAAGGTTCTAGGGGCATTTGAAATACCAAATGGCATCACAAGCCACTCATACAACCCTTCATTGGGTTTGAAAGCTATCTTCCACTCATCCCCTTCTCTTATCCTTATCTGGTGATACCCACTCTTCAAGTCTATCTTAGAGAAATAAGTAGCTCCTCCCAAATAGTCCATTAGGTCTTCAATGCTAGGAATCGAAAACCTGTATCTGATAGTTATCCTATTTATTGCCCTAGAATCAGTACACAGTCTCCATTTCCCATCCTTCTTTAGGGCTAAAACAGTAGGTACTGCACATGGGCTAAGACTCTTCCTTATCAGTCCTTTGTTTAGGAGTTCTTGAACCTAATTTGCTATCTCTTCATTCTGCTGAGGGGTCATTTTATATGCTGCCTTATTAGGAAGTACTGCTCCTGGCATGAGATCTATCTGATGACTAATGTCTCTGATTGGTGGTAGGGAATCAGGTATATCCTTTGCAGTCACTCCTTTGTAACTCTCAAGCAAATCTCTGACCTCCTTAGGTCCTACTTCTCTCACACTTTCCTTCTATTTTCTCGTAGGCTTTACAATCAAAGAAAAACCCACTCCATCACCTTCCTTTAATGTGTCCATGAATTCTTTCTCTCCTACCATCATTACACTAGACCCTACATGCTGTGGATCTTCTTCTACCAATGACTGTATCCCATAAGTCACACCATCCTTTTGGAATGAGTAAGCATTCTTTTCTCCATCATGATGAGCCTTCCTGTCAAACTACCATGGTCTGCCTAACAAAAGATGGCAAGCATCCATTGGAAGGATGTCACACAAGATCTTATCTCTATACCCCTTAATATTGAATTCTACCCATGCCTATTCATTGATGAGTATGTGTTGCCCCTTATTCAACCGACTTTATATGGACTGCTATGGGGTATCTTTTCTAACTTCAACTTATTCACCACTTCCAAAGATATAATGTTATCAGTGGAACCAGAGTCAATAATAACTTTACAAACCTTACCTTGGATCTTGCAATTGATTCTAAACAAATCCCTTCTTTGAGATGGTTTAGTCTGCACTGGTTCCTTGAGCAGCATCCTCTTGATCATCAGATTCTCTCCCGTTTCTAATTCTAGATTCACTTCAGGAGATGTCACACTCCTTGCATCTTCTTGAATCAAAGTGGTTCTCTTCTCACCACCATGAGAAGTTGAGGCCTTCTCTGGACACTTGTATGTCAGGTGCCCTATCTGATTGCAGTTATAACATCTCATATTGGAGAATTTGGATTCTCTACCTGATCCATTTGTCCCACCTCTTCCATTAGGCCTTCTTCCTCGGTAGCCTCCTCTGCTACTTGAGTCTCCAATTTGCTCTGCTTGGCTAGACTCACCACTAGGCCTCTGGTCAGGACTTCTTCCTCCAAAACTGCCTCTGCCTCTAAAATTCCTTCCACCTCTACCTCTATTATTCTGCTCACTCTTCCTCTTTATCTTCTCTTTAGCCCTTACGGCCATTTGGAAACACTTGTTCACTATTTCTGGTGCTAAGATGCTGATCTCATCTTGGATATTCATCCTTAGGCCATTCAAGTACATGGCCACCTTCTCTGACTCTTCTTCTTGTCTCTTTGATCTGAGACTGAGTTTATGAAACTCTTGTGTGTATGCATTCACATCAAGGTCTCTCTATCTGAGATTCTACAATTTCTTATACATCTGCACGTTATAGTCCAGGGGTAAGAATTGTGCCTTGATTTTGGTCTTCATCCTTTCCCAGGAGGTTATCATATTCTTCCCCTCCTTGACTCTCTCTCCTTGCTCATAATTCCACCATGCAAGAGCAAATCCCTTCAATCTTGCCTTTTCCAACTTAACCCTCTTATCATCAGGGACTTCTTTGTATTCGAAATGATTGTTCAATGCCTCAATCCAATCAATCACCTCTTCAGTTTCCATACTTCCACTATACATAGGTAACCATCTATGGTGTCCCTATTGACTGACTTTAATGCATTTAAAAATGCCCTCTGGTCTGCTGGTATCTCCTCTATCTTTTTACTGGTTTCAGTAATTTCTGCATTACCTTCATCGCTGTCACTTTCATCTTCCCTATCTTTGCTTTTGGACTGCTTGAACTCTCCCAACTTGGATTCAAGCATCTCCTCTATCAACTTCTTAACGACGTCCTATGACATACTTTTGGGAGGCATCCTCTCCGCCTCTGTCTTGCTTTCTTTGTCTAACATAAACATTCACAGACAGCACCCAAACACCAACACTCCTGCAAATCCTCAATTTGATTTGCCGCCCAAATCTTTTCAGGCTCTGATACCAATATGATGGGGAGCGCACATCAGAAATAGTAGATCGGGCCTAATTACCTCACAATCAGCAAGACTTCACATATGAGCCGTCGAATAGCCACCATCGGGATGACTTTCTAAAGTCACTTCGTCGTCCGACTTACGCCGATAACTATCTTCCTTCAGCGAGACTTGCTCTGTCGGCAAACACTTGCAACCTTTGGCCAATGCACCGATGAACCAACATAGTGATACGTTGTTATGGTTTTTGACCCTCACACAGTCTGATCTCTACTCTACACCTAGCACATAGAGATGCTAGGGCACGCTACTGTGCACACTCCTCAGTCTGGAACGCCTGCACCGTCGACATAAAACAAAACAAAGAACAAAATGAATACTAGTACATCGAAGCCATTCCACTGATTTTGATGGAAATCTCACCAGTGGAATGCTTCACGATGACATATAGTAAAAAAATGGAAAACATAGGGAGAACAGAAATCTACAGCTATACAATTTTGCAATTACAGAGAACGGAAATCAAATTGACGGAACAGAATATCTTTACTTCTCCTTGAAACAATGTTCAATCACACTTAATCTCCTTTCTATGATCTGATTACAATGATCATTTGGTTCATTCCTCTGGGCATTTAACAACTCACCCTGAGTAGTACCAAACTAACTCCAAGCAGCTGGGAGACACTACTCCCTATTTTTGGCATTATGTGATTACAATTTGACAAATGTCCCCTAAGTCAGTTGGGACTTACAAAATGAACCTAGATACAAACTGAAATGAAAATGCATTGGTCAATAGACCTTATTACAAAAGAAAACATGATTTTCTAGGTGCTCCTGCACCAATGTCATGGCTTATACTGAGGAGTTTCACAAGTTAAGTATAAGGATAGGTCATATTGAGGATGAGGTGGAAAAAGTAGAAAGGCACATAAATGGGCTAAGGTTCTCCATAAAAGATGAGTTAAGTCTTAATCCTCCAAGGACAGTGGAGGAATGTTTCCAAATGGTAATCAGGGCAAAAGAAAGATTGAATAGAAGGAAAGAAAAATAAAGTAGAGGTAGAGGAAAGAATTTCAGAGGGAGAGGCAACTTTGGAGGGAGAGGACAGTCCCAAAAAGCACAAGGAAAGTCAAGTGGGCAGCAAGAACAAATCTCAGAGTCAAGAGGCAATTTTAGAGGTAGAAGACCTAATGGTAGAGGTAGATTTGAAGGACAAGGTAGAGGTTCAAACACCTTTTTAGGCAGATGCTATCAATGCAATCAGTTTGGCCATCAAGCTTGGAAATTCCTGGAGAAGCAACCCTCAACATCGCATGGAGGTGAAAGGAGAACACAATTAGTGCAAGAGGAAGATAGTAAGACTATCAAACCTCCATCTCAGCCTGTTGTTCCAGAGATGGGTGAAACTCTGACGATGACAAGGACACTCATTAAGGTGCCGACAGTCAAAGAGCCTCCACAAATGAAATCCTTGTTTAGAACCACTTGCAAATCTCAAGGCAAGGTATGTAAGGTAATTGTTGATTCTGCTTCAACTGATAATTTAGTTTCTTTGGAGATGGTAGAAAAGTTGAACATGAAAAGAATCCCACACCCCACACCCTACAAAGTATCCTGGTTGAATAAGGGTCAACAAGTCTTGGTCAATGAACAAACATGGGTTGAGTTTAACATTGGGGGTACAAAGACAAGATCTTGTGTGACATCATCCCAATGGATGTTTGTCACTTGTTGCTAGGAAGACCTTGGCAGTATGATAGAACAGTTCAATATGATGGGCAGAAAAACATTTATGTGATTGACAAGGATGGGGTATCATTCACCCTTATTCCATTGCAAGATGAAGGGGTAGATGAATGAGCTAGGTCTAGTGTAGTGTTGGTTGAGGTAAAAGAGCTTTTAAAAACCATGAAAGAAGGAGGTGAAGGATATGCAATTGTAATCAGACCTAAATCTATCATGACATCAACAATAGCAAAATTTGAGGATGTGCCCAAAGAAGTGCAAACTTTGTTGAACAAGTATCAAGACATAGTTGTTGATGAGCTCCCTAGTTCTTTGCCACCTATAAGGGATGTGAGCCACCACATAGACTTTATACTAGGTGCAAACTTACCCAAAAAGGTTGCATACAAGATGACTCCTCAACAAAATGATGAGATAAAGAAACAAATATAAGAATTGCTAGATAAGGGTCTCATAAGAGAAAGTTTAAGTCCATGTGTTGTCCCTACTGTTTTGGCACCTAAAAAAGGTGGAGATTGGAGAATGTGCACCAATTCAAGGGAAATCAACAAAATAACTATAAGGTATAGGTTTCCAATACCTAGAATGGAGGATTTGATGGACTATTTAGGAGGAGCTTGCTATTTTTCAAATATTGACCTTAAAAGTGGCTATCATCATATTAGGATAAGAGAAGGGGATGAGTGGAAAATTGCCTTTAAAACTAATGAGGGGTTATATGAGTGGCTTGTCATGCCATTTGGTCTTTCAAATGCACCAAGTACCTTTATGAGACTCATGAATGGAGTCTTGAAACCCTTCATAGGCAAATTTGTAGTTGTCTACTTGGATGACATCCTTGTTTTTAGCAAGACCAAAGAGGAGCACTTGCAGCATTTGGACATGGTGTTGAAGAGGCTGAATGAAGAGAAGTTGATGATCAATCTAAAGAAATGTGAATTCATGAAGGAGGAGTTAGTTTATCTTGGTTTTGTGATTTCTAAAGGTTCATTGAAGATGGATCCCACCAAAGTAGAAGCAATTATCAGTTGGCCAACTCCTACATCAGCAAGTGAGGTAAAAAGTTTTCATGGCTTAGCTACTTTTTATAGAAAATTTATAAAGAATTTCAATCATATCTACTTTCCAATTATTGACAACATCAAAGGGGATAAAAGGAAGAGGTTTCAATGGACTGATAAGGCAGAGAAAAGCTTGTAATATCTGAAAAATAGAGTGGCACAATAACCCATCCTAGCATTGGCCGATTTCAACAAGATCTTCACTATAGAATGTGATGCAAGTGGGTATGCAATTGGGGTTGTTTTGAGCCAAGAAGGTAGACCTGTGGCTTTCTTTAGTGAGAAGCTTAATGAAGCAAAAAGAAAATATTCTTCTTATGACTTGGAGCTATATGCAATGGTGCAGTCCCTAAAGAAGTGGAGACATTATCTTTTACCCAAGGAGTTCATTGTTTTCACTAACAACCATGCTTTGTAGTTCCTTAATAGTCAAGACAAGCTGAGCCATAGACATATGAAGTGGGTGGAGTACCTACAAAGTTATACCTTCACAATCAAACACAAAAAGGGATAGTCAAACAAGATAGCAGATGCCTTAAGTAGAAGGTTGCCTTAAGCAAAAGGTCAATGTTGGTGCAAGAAATTCAACTCCAAAGTGTGGGAATAGATGCCTTGAAAGGTATGTATGAAGAAGAAGATGACTTCAAAGAGGTATATGCTATTTGTGATCAATTTAAGGGTGCTTTTCATGATGAATATTCTGATTTTCTGTTTCAAGATGGCTTATTGTTCAAAGGTGCTCAGTTATGTATTCCCAAGTGTTCCATGAGAACTAACCTCATAAAAAAGAAACATTGTGGCAACTTAGGAGGTCATTTTGGGGTAGATAAAACATTGGAGAAGTTAAGGAGATATTACTTTTGGCCAAAAATGCAAAGTGACATCAGAAAATTTGTGGAAAGTTGTGCCAAAAAGCAAAGGGTTCAAGCACTAATGCAAGCCTCTATTAGCCTTTGCCAATTCCTAACAGGCCATGGGAATCGATCAACATAGATTTTGTCTTGGGTTTGCCTAAATCTCAAAGGGGATTTGACAGTGTGTTTGTTGTTGTTGATAGATTTAGTAAAATGGCTCATTTCATACCATGTAAATCTACAAATGATGCTTCATATATTGCTGGGTTATTTTTCAAGGAAGTAGTGTGAATTCATGGATTACCATTGACCATTGTGTTTGATAGGGATAGCAAGTTTGTAGGTCACTTTTGGAGGACTCTTTGGAAGAAATTAGGAACCAATTTGACATTTAGCTCTGCCTATCACCCACAAATAGATGGGCAGATTGAAGTGGTTAATAGATCACTTGGAAACCTTCTAAGATGCCTCACAAAGGAGCATGGACAACAATGGGATCTGATCCTTCCACAGGCTGAATATGCCTATAATGACTTTGTCAATAGAAGCATTAGGAAAAGCCCATTTGAAGTGGTTTATGGACTGAAACCTAGAGGTGTGTTTGAGCTTAGGGATCTGAGTGGAATGGAGAAAAAGAGTGCTGAAGGAGAGGAATTTGCATTTGCAATGAAGGACGTACATCAGCAAGTGAAAGAAAATCTTCAAAAGAGTGTGGAGAAGTATAAGCAACATGTAGATTTGAAGAAGAGGGATTTTCAATTCAAGGTGGGAGACTTGGTCCTAGCACATTTAAGGAAAGAAAGGCTACCAAAGGGGAAATATACAAAGTTGTAGATGAAAAAAATTGGGCCATGTAGGGTAGTCCACAAATTTGGAGCCAATGCTTATGAGATAGAACTCCCTCCTGGAGTGGCTATCTCTCCAATTTTCAATGTTTCTGACCTTTATCCTTTCTAGGGATTTGTGATTGTAGGTAAAAAAAGAAGATACATCAGGAGTTCAAGATGAAGATTGGGTCAAGGACTTACCACCAAGTCAGCCATTGAAGTTTGAAAGCATTTTGGACACAAAGGAAGCAAAAAGAACAAGGCATAAGGTGTATAATGAATACCTAGTGAAATGGCAAGGCCTTCCTAATAAAGATGCAACATGGATGACAGAGGAAAACATCAAAAAGCATGGCACAACAGTTCAAGAGCTAATCTCAAGTGGAACTTGAGATTCTATTCTCCATGGGTGTATGGTGCAGGGGCACCTAGTTTACATGTTGTAAATAAGGTCAAATGTTAAGTTTTTGTGTTTGGAGTCATTTTTTATTGTAATAAGGTCACATAAGACCATGTGTAATGTTTTTTTGTCATGGGGTCAGTTTAGGAAAGTTAAAAAGCTACAAAAGTGGCATTTTTGGTGTGTTTTAGGGAAGTTGAAGAGTTAAAAACTTAAAGGGTCGATGGAAACTGTTGGTTTCTAAAACAAAGCATGTAAATATGTCTAAAAAGGTTTGAAGCTATGTTCTGGAGATGTTTTGGAGGAAAACCAATAAAGATATATTGTTGTTTCTGCATTTTTTCATTGTTTTCTGTTGTTTCAGGACGTGATACGACTCAGTACAGTACCTTCATGATCTGAAACCACATGCATGTTGTAGAACTATGGCCTAGCTTTCATTTGAGCCTGGTTTAGTCAATTTTCATTAGGATTGGAGAAAGTTAGAGCTTAGTTTGTAAAAACTACCTGTAAAACCTAGGTAGCTAGGGTTTTGAGAGAAAAAATGAGATTGTGAGCCATTCCACCAGTGGAAAATTATGAAAATTAGTGGGATGGAAGTATTTAAGCTATTTTTTGTGTTTCTAGGGTTTGCAGGAGCAGGGGCTGGTGATAAGGCAGGTTTTCAAGTAGCCCTAGCCTAATATCTCCTTATATTAGGCTTGTTTGAGTAGGTTGAGATAGGGTTTTGAAGAAGGGTGATCTAGGTATTGTCCCAATTGACAAAATTGGTGGAGTTGGACCCCATGCAATATGTAGAGTGTCTTGAAGTAGGGTTTTGTATTGTGGGTTTTTAATTTCATGCACTTGCTTTGTAAAACATGGCTAATTAGGCCTAGTAGAGCCGTAGCAATCAATTTTAGAGGCCTTTGTTCCATAGTAACCCTATCCCAAATTGAGATATGTCGTCAAAAAGTCAAAAGGGTATTTGTAATGGTGAATAGTTTCTGGGTTCATGACTGTCTCCAAAAGATATGATGAAAAAACTAGGTTTTGAGGGCTACAAGGCACAATGAAGGTTTGTGTGAGAAACCATCAAAGTTAGGGTTTGAAACTTGCAAAGTTGGTTCATTGTGCTTGTGTTGACATTCTCCTCCTACTCTACATCAGGCTACCTAACCGAAGGTCTTCTAGGTCTTCTTCTGTGATTCCAGAACTAGTTGCCTTTATTTTTCTTCATCTCAATGTTTTCTTGACCTAATTTAGAACTTTCTTCTTTTTCAAATCCCAATCCTTGCTTGTCATTTGAACTCTTCTAACTTTCAATCAATTCCTCAAGCTTTGCAGAGCTTATTTTGAATTTTTCTTTATAGCTATTAGCTGCTTCCAGATCATATTTTAAAAGTAACACATCTTTTCCCAACTTTTCACATTCCTTAAATTTGTCTTTCAACATTTGATTCAAATGTTCCTCACCTTTTTCTTTCTCTACAACCAACCTTGATAAATTATTTAGGGTTTCATTTTCTTCAATCAACTGTTCACTTAACTCTCTATTCCTATCCTTTGATATATTAACTTGTTCTCTTAGCTTTAGGATGCATTCATCTGCTTCTTTGATATTTTCCTTCAAATCCTGGATCTCTGCTTCATACTTATCAAGATCTTCAAGAGTTGTTTTTAATTTTTGATCAATTGTGACACTGCCTGGAGCAAGATACCTTCTGGCTGCCACATGTGAGTATTCTTTCCCAGATCTTCCTCAAGCTGTTAAACTTCTTCCAAGGAACCTAGCTCTGATACCAATTATTGATCACAAAGAATACTGGGGGGTGTGAATCAGTATTCTGTAAAACTTCTCTTTCACACATTTATTAATCTATTTACCATATTCAATAACATGAAAGCAACATAAGAACAACCATAAAGACAACACATAAACACCAGGATTTTTACGTGGAAAACCCAAAAAGGGAAAAACCACGGTGAGTGTTAGCTCACAATATATTATGATAACAATATCGAATTACATGAAGGCTCATTACCCAAGGACTCATTGTCCAAAAGAAGTGCTCACTGCCAAGAAAATAGAAGATAAGATAGAAGGATTGGCTCACTACCAAGTGATGACTACTACAAATGCATCTACAGAATGTTGAAGTGTAGTTCCATTAATAACTCAGTATACAGAGTCAAATGTCTTCATAATGTCTGCCCTGCTTTTTCTGCTATGCCTCACATATACTCTTCTCTTCTGCCCTTGCTATCCTTTTCTGATCACAACACTGTCTTAGATTGCACACACATTCAATTCGCACTGTATTTGCACTTATTCATACCTCCAAAGCTAAAATCTATCAAGTATATATATTCACATCAAGAATTTCCTCAAACTAGGTCGGCATGCAAAAGATTAAGCTTGTATACTCAAGTTATACCTTGTCGGCTTGTTATTGTGTCCAAACAACAATGTGTACCCAATCAATCATGCAAGACTCTTCATAAGAGTCTAGACCTATTATAGAATCACTTAGATTAATGATTCCAATCATATATCTTCATTGCATATCGATCTAACATGATTGTTGGCTTAATCCTTAAGTGCACGCCCAACTATCTTGACTGTCATACCATAACATTCAATGCGAACCATATGAGACTTTGAAATTCATAGCCAACATTCATTATGGACCTCTTAGCATACCTTCAGAACCACAGAATATAATATTCAACTACAGACAAATGCGGATCTCAGAACTGTTACTCAGTCACTGTAAAACATTGTCAAATTGTAAGCTGATAAAGAACAACTTGTAGAGTGTGATAGATAGAGCTTCAGAAGCTACAACTCTGGATTTAGGTAGTCATAATAAGTATCTTTGCTACCTCAGAACCACAAGACAAAATATGCAACAATAGAGGAATGCGGACCCTTTCACTCTGATACTGTGCACTGTTCCTAACTTAGGTTTTCTCACCTGAATCTAACTAAATCATAATAAGTCTTCCGGAGATCTTCAGGACTTGCAAACTTGAATATAACACCTGCAAACGACTACAAACATCATACCTGAACCGCACAATGTGAGCTTCAATTGTAGAAGCATACTAATCCTTACTCTACCAACTACCCTATAAACTATCAATACTTAGTCATAACTTGCTTGTTGCCATAATCATAACCTGCCGGACCTTGTTGCCATTAGACTTGCCCTGTTGCCATCAATGACAACAATCATGACTACATAGCAGTGTCTCTTGCTTAAATGCCAACACATCAAATTTGACCACCTTAGATGCCATTGCATTTGTGGTAGTATTCGCAACATTAAAAAGGTGAATTTTCCATTCTAATGCTTGTCTTTTACTCCAATTTCATAACCTCATCCCTTTTTTTGTATCCAAACAATTATAAATGGTTATAAAACTACTTGTTGAATAAAGGGATTATTGTATAAATGGACATAGAAGCACATGATAATACATGATGGTAGAAGCAATGGAAATATGTAGAAATATACACAAAGAGTAGAAAAAATTAGCAAAACACATAGCAAAAGCCATTACTACACTTTCTTTAGCTACACTCACACTCAACCTAGCAATTTTCATCCCTCCACAATTCCCAAGGCTTTGATATTTCAATCTCTTCAAATCTTTGTAGGCTTGATTGTTATCGAAGAAATTAGATTACTATTCAACCTCGACAAGCCCACAAAGGTGCCTTTGACACTAGCCAATTCAGATAGCCCATTTTTAGTGTAGGTAATAGGTTGGAGAATTGCAGACGCTAATGTTGCAACCATAAAAGACATGTCCACAATAGAAGGATGCCACCAAAGCAATAAAAATTGCATGCAAACTCATCTTCCTAACAATAAAATTGAGAACAAAGAAACTAAGCCATGATACAATGTCCATATTCCTCCCATTCATCCAACACAGTAAAACTAGAACAACAAAATTACATCACCACAACAATAGTTAAACCCTCCTAACTCCATTCTCTTATTCTTTATTTTTTATAAATAAAATAATTACCTAATATTTAGTATATTTTATCTAAGAGCATTTATCATGCTTAGATTCTAGATTAAAGAACCATATATTTTTTTTTTAAATTGAGAAAAAAGAAACTCTCAACTATAATTTATCTTTAGAGCAATAAGGCGTAGGGACCTAAAGTGCAAGAGCATGGAAAGAATAGGGAAGTGATGCACGGTTAAGATCGGTTATCATTGTATTTCTAAGATTTTTGAAGGATTCAACGTTCATCAATTATTGCCATTATAAAAAAGTACAACTAGGTCGTGCGTACAATTCCATTCCTCGTTTATGTGGTCTTAATGGATTTCCACCCATTGATTTTTACTTGATAAAAAATATCTAATAAAAAAAATTAGTCAAAGTTAGCATTGCTCACCCACGGACCATTTGGTAAATGTGTTATATAATTACAAAATTTAACTCCACTTAGGTAGAATAAGTATGAGGTTGACCGAGCAACAACTACCAACTAGGAAAAACATAGAAGATAACCCTAAAGTAACCAAAGGAGATATGATATTGATGTTTGGAAAAGAGCTTATGGATGCATGCACCCATCTAAGGACCCCATTGAATGTCATTGGCTTAGAGATTCATCCTTTGGTTGGTTTTGGGCTATTTAAGGCTATTACAACTTATATAATAATTTATCATTTATAATGTATATTAAGAAAAAGAATTTAGTAGTTGTGTATTTTAATTTGGCATCTTTAAAAGTTATATGTAGTGATTTTGAATGATTCTCAAATTTTTATAGTAGTTTATTTGGCAAGTTCACTACTTAAACCTAAGGTTTTAAGTCTATGATGTCACATCAACATGTTTATGTTGAGGTGTTATGAAAGACCCTCCAAAAAAGGTTTGACCTATAATTCTGCGCTAAGTCATGTTTTGTAACCATAGTTTTAGTGAAGCCATGACTCGGTTTTATATTAGGTGGTGTTTGTTTATAGACTTTGAAGCAACACTACCAATGATAAATGTGCCTAGAAAATGCATAGATTAATGCTTGACTGAAATCTTGGCGAGTGTAAAGTCTTGGCTATTCTTTTGTAGCCTAAGCCATGACTTGGTTTTATATTAGGTGGTGTTTGTTTGTAGACTTTGAAGCAACACTACCGATGATAAGTGTGCCTAGAAAATGCATAGATTAATGCTTGACTGAAATCTTGGCAAGTGTAAAGTCTTGACTATTCTTTTGTAGCCTAAGCCATGGCTTGGTTTTATATTAGGTGGTGTTTGTTTGTAGACTTTGAAGCAACACTAGCATTGAGAAGTGTGCCCAGAAAATGTGTAGATTAATGCTTGATTGAAATCTTGGCAAGTGTAAAGTCTCGACTATTCTTTTGTAGCCTTGTTGTTGCTTATTTCTTTGTGCACTGTTGTATTTCAATACCAAAAAAAGGGACATGTTTTGTTGGTGCACCTATGTAACATTACATGATTTGTGAGTTTTTGGATTTAATGAACACATTTCATTCAATTATTAGTAATAATGATCAACACTACGACTTTAAATCACAACTAATAGTACTATACTATTAACAAAAGTAGTTAATATTTAAATCTACAAATACTATCTCAACTATCAAAACATGCTTAATTATCAATCATTTTTCGACAACAATGACAAGAATGAGAGATTTTTATAGCAGTAAAACATATTTTCCCCACCTAATATGTGACCAATCCCCATGGAAAGTAAAACCTAAAAGATATTATATAATTAAATAGACTTTGGCTCAAGTCAATCTGTTTTGTTTGCCATTGCAATGAATGCTTTAAAGCAAGTCAATTGTAAGTCCTCCCCTCAACCAAAATGATTCTCTGAAAAGACAAGCATGAGACCCCAATTGAGCATGCTAGGAGAACATAAAATCTGTCTCACACAGACATGACAATATCTACGTGATCTGTTATCTGCCAGTAAAGCAACAACTAGTAAAAGGGATCATAATTTTTTTTTTGTGGAAACTTGATTAGTATAAATCTGTCATGTCACAGTATTGTCATGGGGTGGGAGGTTGGTGAAGGGCGGTGCTCATATCATGCCGTCCCATTTCTTAAAAAGACTTTTGCATTGATGGACAACTTTCGCTTTCATTGTTGTTAGTTGTGAGAGTGACATGGGTGGTGTACTTCACGAGGGTCAATAAAAGCAGAGGTGCTGTTGGGTTGTAATTTGTTTCCCTCACTCATCGCCGCCATTGCCACTCAAACTTATTCCAATTAGGACAGTACTGTTAAAAGATTTTTAACCAGTTTTCAAAAGTACTGCAAGTCTGTAATGAATGAATGAGTGAATGAATGGCGCCTTTCGTCCAGCCTTTCCCGTGAACCCTCGTGCTAGCGGCGCCCATGGGCTTCAGAATAGATGTTTTCTTGATAGAGAGTATCACACAGCAAATGGGTGTTTTTATTTGGTCTTGATCTGAACATTTGAGAGTAGGTGGCTTTCAAGAAGGTTTGAGTTTACTATTAAGATTAGTTATGAGATCTAAACCCATAAGTACAATACATAGAAATGATCTTTTCATAGGGTTTTATTAGGAGGTTTCATACACTAAATTGACATGTAAGGAGGGTTTCATACACTAAATTAACATTTTGTTCGATTGTAACATTAAAATGATCATTATGCCTTCTCCACACATGAACAAGATTTCATACACCAAACTGACATATAAGAAGGGTTTCATACACTAAATTGACATGTAAGGAGGGTTTCATTTTCATACACTAAATTAACATCTTGTTTGATTGTAACATTAAAATGATCACTATGCCTTCTCCACACATGAACAAGATTTCATACACCAAATTGACAAATAAGAAGGGTTTCATACACTAAATTGACATGTAAGGAGGGTTTCATTTTCATACACTAAATTGACATCTTGTTTGATTGTAACATTAAAATGATCATTATGCCTTCTCCACACATGAACAAGATTTCATACACCAAATTGACATATAAGGAGGGTTTCATACACTAACTTGAGAGATAAGGAGGGTTTCATACACTAGATTGACATCTTCTTTGATTGTAACATTAAAATGATCATTATGCCTTCTCCACTCATGAACAAGATCTTCACCATAAATCCACCCACCAATCATGTGTGATATAATTCTACATTCATATTCAACAATTAAGCAACCCACCTACCAACCTCCTCAAAACACTGATACAACCTGATGCACCTAATTTTGGTCCACTCAAAACTTTTCCCTTTTAAACCCTAGGACCCACATTTTAGTAAGGTTATCTTACTAAATTCTTCTAGCAAGATGGAGGGCTTTGCAAACAATATTTAATCGACTATGTCCTCTTAGTTTTCTCCTTCCACTCCCCCCTATACTCAATATGAATTAAGAATTTTCTTTCTTACATTGGGTCCTTAGCTTTTGTGAACCCTTACTCTAATCCCCATTTTATTCTTCCCCTTAACAACCATCTAGATTACTCTCATTATCTTTGTTCTCAACCCATTCATCTCAATTTGTAGTTGTGACTCCTTCCTTGGGACTACAACCTTTGTCTAATCATCTGAACAAAATTATCCCAAAATCTATGGCTCTATATCCTTTATTCCATCTCACTACTACATCCTATCTACGTGTCATCCATCCCCTTGGATAACAGATCTTCATTCCTTATCCTCCTAATATCACACACACAAATCTTCCTAATTTGTCAATTCTTTTGTATCACTTCACACCTATATGTCACTTCACACAATCCTTCATTCTCATTCTCCCATGTCCTTGTGATTTTTCATAATTTATGTTTCTCCTTTTTCCTTTTTTCATCCTGTACTAACTAACTTCTTGACCTTCTAGTTTACAATCTACAAGTATTTGCCTCTTGTAACACTATACTCTTCTTTCCTTTTGTAATTTCACATTTTAATCAATTGGTTTTTGTGGGCTTTATCTTTATTCTCGATTAGGGATATAAAATTATTTTAATAAAGGGGTCATGGTTTAGACGTAGTAACATATAAAATGATAATAAATAATATGGGGGCATGGGTTTCCATAAGAAAGTGGTAACCCCTAGGATGCTTGGTAGTTTCTTCATTACAAATTCTATGACAAGACATTAATGAGGAGTTACAATTTGGTATTCATAACAAAGTAGGGGCTGTTTTGGAGAAAGAATCTCATTAATGAGGAGTTACAATTTGGTATTCATAACAAAGTAGGGGCTGTTTTGGAGAAAGTGGGGTGTTGGAAATTTGTACCCTACTGGTGCTATATATTGAGGTGCTTGGTTGCCTTTGAGACATTTACCAATTTATTCAGTCTTTGATGTCATAGTTTGAGCCTTGTGTTCAACTATAGAATTCGAGGATTGAAACCCTTGGATTTGAAGATTGGAGGATGAAACCCTTTTGGTTTCCTGAGGGCAATCTCATTTAGAGGTTGTATTTGTGTTGAAAGCTTTTATTTTATTATTCAGCAAGCAATTGTATTTGGAGCAACACCTTATTGTAATATGAAATTTTCAACTTATATTATATGTTATTTATTTGATGATATTCCAACATGTTTGAATATATTTATTCAACTCCAACATATATGTATTATTCATGCAATCTATTGCTACATCTTTCAAGATTGTTGTGTGTGTGTGCGCCCACGCTCTCACCTTGCCCTCATGAGATCTTGGTGATAAAAAAGTGTTGGATAATAATATTTAATCACCATATGCTTTCACCTCGTCCTCACAAGATCTTAGTGATAAAAAAATGGTCAATATTTTTTATAAAAATTTATTGATGTCATCACAATTTGGTATCAGAGCTTTGATCTTGCGATCTTGGGAGGTGAATAAAAGTGTTGATGTTGTTGCATATGTGTTGTCATTAATGTCAACTATGGTATGGAGTGCTACATTGTAAGTGATATCACCAAATATGTCAAAGGGAGATTGTAGAAGTATGGTGATCAATGAAGAAAGTAGAATAAGTGATCAAAAGTGTTGTGAGACAAAAAAGTAAAGTGATGAATATATGCTGAGGTGATCAGAGGAGAAGACAAAGAAGAGATTGATCAGAAGCGTTGTGAAGAAAAGGAGATGGATCAGTATCATCTATACACAGTTATACCATATCTTCTGAAGTTCATGTGTAAGTCCACGTCTTTGATATTGTTATGGAGTAAATAGTTGTTGCATGTCTTTTTACCTCCTTGTTTAGCTCCTAGGTCCCCGTGATTACATTATACATTCTAAATATTCATCCTGATGCAAAATTGCCTGACACTAATGTAAATTGGGAGTAAGGGGCCCATGTTTTACCTTATCCTGGACTTAAAAGGGGCTCAAAGACTTGGGCACCACCACCCAATTCTTCCCTGATTGGTCAGGTAGAATCAAAGTTATGTTAGCCTGAGACCTTTCAAAAGGTTTCTCTTTGTCAATTCTTTTAGTTTAATTTCACAAATGTTAGCGAGAAAGCATATATAAGTGTGTTTTGGAATTCATTATGAACCTAGATAGAGATAGCCAACTTGAAGCATTGGAATAAAGAACATTCAAAGCATTCATTGTGATTCTAGAGCAGATTTGTGTTGTCATTGTGTGTGTTGTTGTAGGTTTTGAAGTTATCATCTATCTCTCCTTATGAGTTGAAGATCTTCATCCTCTTAAGGGTTTCATCACATAGGTGCTATCATTATTGTTTATCATCATTTGATTCATCATATCGTTATTGTGTTTAGCCTCTACCCTGCAAGGGTACACTATCTTTATCTATCAACAGTGTTGGCAAGCTTGAATGCTATCCTAGGATTTGACTGAGACAAGTCCCTAAACACTATAACCCCCAAACCCCTTCTCTTCTTCTTGTGTGCAGGTTACAAGACTGAGATCTAGGAAATATGAAGATACTAGAAGACTGATCAAGGATCAGGGTTTTAGGATCTTACAAAAGTTACAAAATATTCCTCTATGTAAGACTTGAGCGGTGGCACCCTAGTCTTTTTTTTCCCTACTAACTCCAGATCTAGCATCAAGGTAGCCTCTGCAACATTTCTCCAATTTATAGTTTCTATAGATTCTATCATTTAGGATTTGGGTGGTCCTGAAATAGTCCTCCAACATCTCTGCTTCCAAGACACAAGTTCTATTATCTTCCTAATCATCCTTGTACAATTGGTTTTTGGACATCTATTGTACATCTTCTGTTATAATCAAATCATCATAGAACTAGGGTTTAGTGCATTATTGACCTAGGGTTCGATAAAAGGACTTGATTAAATTTGATCTTTCTATAGAAAACAAGAGAACAAGATCTGTAGTTGAGTCCACCTTCATTTGGTAGTGATTTGGCTCAGTCTTGTCCTTGAATGTTATTGGGAAAGAGGGTTTGATCTAGTGTGAATGCTAGTTGTTATCATTCTCCTTTTTCATCCTTAACATTTTGGTGAATTTGTAGCTTCGAGCATTTACATCTTACTGATTGTTCAAATCAGATCTTGCATTGATTCATTGCATACCTTTCATTACTCCTTTGAAAAATCTTGCATAATCTTGAAAAATGTGCATATTTAGTTTGCATTTTTAGTAAAATCTTGCATTAGGATTTCAAAAAACTCTCTTTCATATGATCATTTGAATAACATCAAACATTCATTAAGTCTGATTTTGCATAATACTCTTGCATCATTTGGCATCTTTAATTTGAAAATTACACTTTTGCAATTACACATTGTATATTTCAACATTAAGGACTTTGACATCTTAACATCTCTTTGAGAAAAATCTTAAAATTATCTACATTGCCTCTTTGTACAGCACTTTTAACATCATAATCACTTTGTTTGTAGTGAAATTAGTGTGTTTTTTATCTTTACAAAAACCCAATTTCCTCAAATTAGTGTCTTGGTGTGCAAAGGTCTCACATACATGGCATCTAATCAAAACAAGGGTGGTGTGGCTCCTCCCCAATCTAACAAGAAAAGGAAGGATCCCAAACTTGTCATATCCTTCACACCTCATGAGGTCACTATTAGAAACATTGATGGTCCTCTTTACATCACAACAAGAATAAGTGGAAATCCTACAAGAGAAGTTATTATTGTAAGAGTTGGCTAAGATAGAAGCCACCCAAGATCTAGGACTTCATGAAAGCACAAGAGAGACAATGAGAGAATAATTCTATTCTATCAGTGAAAGCAAAATTGATCATCTTATGTTGTTACAATCTACATGAAGAGCCTTGCTTATAAAGTAAATAATGTGAGCCAAGATGTTGTAGTCATGTGACAATTATCTTAATCGTATGACACGTGACAACTATAGCACATGTGTAGGATAAGCCAACTATAAGACAACTATCAACAACTAGCTACAACTAGACACAACTAGAAACAACTAGAAACAACTAGTAGACTCACTAAGTTAACTTAACATGTAAATTATGTGTGAGAATATTATTTAACCAATAAATAGTTAAATAATATGAATTATTCTCACAACAAGGGAAACTAGATAGAAAATATCCCTATTCACACTAACACCCCCCTTTAAGTGCAACTTAGGGAGTAGCTGACTAAAACAAAGATGGATGGGTCTCGATTACTAGGCCATGTTAGGCACCCATGTACAAACAAATCTCAAGTGGAGTAAAGGAGAAAACCTCATGGAAAAAAACTCCTCTCCAAAGGTGAGAATGCATACAAACATGTACAAGTGATGAAATGATGGAAGAATCAAGACCCCTAAAATACAACATCCATCACAAATATACAATCAATAGCCCTCCATAAGAGGGAAAGAATGAGACAAGATGTCCCCCCCATAATGAAGTAGCTCCTGTGCTAATGGTGAATGCTCAAAGAAGAAGACCAAATAGGATCCAAAACCTGCAAACAACATTCCTCCCCTTGGGAAGAAACCAATCCACTGGTATAATTTGAAGAAACCTTAAATCCATAACAAGAGATGAGGGAAGAAGTCTCATGAAATACGATGTCCCTGAAAATTGTTCATGTGTCTCCATGTCAATACCGAATGATACCACAATTAAATCAGGAGTCTCAGGCCTCACTAATGAAAGTGACAATTCAGGATCTAGTGGAAACTGAAAATCATCAAGCTCCAAAGACAAAGGTGGGTTGACAATAGTTGTCCTATGACTATCATCAAAGATGAGAGATAACCCCTCAAAGGTGTCCTCCAAATCTACAAAATGGGACTCACAAAACAAATCTGAAATACCTATCAAATACTCACCCCACAAAGTTGTATCTAAAAGACAAGAAGCATCTTGTTGAACTGAAGCATTGAACTCTAAAGAAGTAGGAGGTGGAGAAGAAGGAAGTATAGCATATGTGTCAAGAACCAATGAAGAGGCAAGAATACCAAGGTTCAAGTGACCAAACTTCTCCTCTGAAAGATGATTCACACAAGGAGTGTGAATGTCAGCCAATGGATCTGAATCATCATCAGGAGAGAAACCATAAAAGGTGTATATCTAAGATGTATGATCAACCACTCCAGTAGAAATTAGTTGTGTGCTCTCCAAGTCTCTGATAATAACCAACTCAGGTGTGAACTCCACTGTCTTCCCTGTACCACTATGAGTAATTTGATATATGGAAAGAAGATTATTGGTCAAAGAAGGCACACAAAGTACATCATTGAAAGTACCTTAATCACCAATATCAATAGTTCCCTTCGCAATTACATTCATATATGTGTTATTACCCATCAAGATAGGTGGCATATCACATGACTCAAATGAAGAAAACATATTCTTGGAAGAAGATATTATGAGAAGCACCTGAATCAAGAAGCCATTTACCTGATGCAGAACTTGTACTTGCACAAAGTGCTTTACTATTATGTTTGGGTTCCTTAGCTTTCCTTGCATGACTTGATTCAGAAAGTTTTGGCTTTGTAGATGTTGAAGAAGGAGTAGAAGAAGAATCAGACAATGAAAGTTTGTTATTTTGAACAAGTTGCATCAACATGTCAATCTGTTTCTTAAAATAATTATGTTCATCATGCCCTCATTTCTTACAATAACCACATGTAGGCTTCTCCTTCTTAGGTGAATTTTGTGCTTGATCCGTTTGTGGATTTTTCTTAGATTTCTTTTATTTCTTATCAGAAGAACCTGATGCTTTATGTTCTTTAGTTGTCCAACCACCAAAGCATGAGTTTGTGATGGCTTAATGATACCCATAGAAATAAGCTTCTGTTGCTCATGCATTAACATCTTGGAAAAGGATGCAAATGAAGGCATAGTGAAAGCAGTTCCCATAGTTAACCTATGAGTGTGAAAGAAACAAAAGATGCATAATCAGGACCAAGTTTATTCAACACATTGTAGATCAACTGGGTGTCCTTTTTCTCAATACCACATGCTTTACATTGTGCTCTTAGATCATTAACCTTAGTTATGTAATCCTAGATGTTGCTAAAGTTCTTAGGATCAAGGCTCATCAATTCATTATCAATTTGATAGCTTTTAACTTCATCTGTTGTACCATACAATGTTTTTAATTTATCCCAAGCATCATGTGAATATATAAATGCCTCAATCTGAAACAAGAGATCTAGGGAAACAAAATTACAAAGACATCCAAGAGATTGTGTATGCTTTATCATCCATTTGTTGAAATACACAGGACAACTAAGAGGGGGGGTGAATCAGTTGTCACAAAAACTTAACTTCATATGAATATCAAACCATCAACTACTTAAATACTGATAAACATATTTAACCATGAAAGCATGAAACCATAGACTTAATCACAATCACAAATTCAACACATTAGACACCAGATTTTTACGTGGAAAACCGTAAAAGGGAAAAACCATGGTGAGTGTTAGCCCATAGAAATATATAAGTTATATCATTACCAAAATACAGAGGCTCACTACCTACAGGGCTCACTGCAAAGATCGGTTCACTGCCAAGGGGTGGCTCACTGCCAAAGGGTGGCTCATTGCCAAGATTTTTTGAATTGATTTGACAACATCTACTCTATGCCTGAGTTTAGTTCCATTGAAGCGCAATATTCTCCCTCTACTCTTCTCCTCTTACTCTTCACACTTATCTTCTCATTTCTCCACACACACACTCTTTTCGCAATTACATTACAAGTCTTTATACAAGTCATCAACCTTGGAATGTACATCAAGGTTGGCAATGCATTCATCAACCGTTGGAACAATCTCCAAGGTCAGCATTACAAAAACATACTTAGAAATAGGTCTGGACCTAATACAAAAATTAGCTAAGGGAAAGATGTAAAGATGTATGCTGATCAAACCACACCTTAGCTGGGACTCAAACGCAATCCTTCACGCCACGACATGCTTCTACAAATAATGAAATCAACTAAGTCGGCCAAGACTGGTGAGAACACTAGGTCTTCTAAGAACATTCTTAATCCACGATCCAACTTTCTATTTGCAGACCAATCCAAGGGTAGGAACATGATCAAGAGACATCCACAAGCACATTGAAATCATCAGGAACAATCGCACAACTTCTAACCACTCTATTAAGAAGATTCTTCAAACTGAAGCATATAAACAACACTGACAACTACTATCATAAGGAAAAGATCGCTTGCGGACCACCAAATCATGAACCATTGGATTTGAAGGCACTTAACAGCATCTTAGACTTAACTCTAGAACTCCAAACAAAAATATTTCAATATGGAGGAATGCGGAGCATAAGACTTTCTCCCTGTCACCACCAAACATACAAAAAAGTAGTTTTCATTCTGGTGAACATAGCTCACTCAAATCTTCATACCAGAGGCTCAAACTTGGAACATAGCATCTTCAGATAGGCCTATAAATAACTTCTAATCCGCAGACAAAGATATTCATTCTACAGGAAATGCGAAGCAATCTGTTAGACCGTTCTTCTGTATACAAAGATATTCTGCAACACACTATTTCTACCAGAGGAGCAAATTTTCTCAATATCCTCAATGTCATGTTTTCCAATACTTATATAGGCATCTAACTCATTACAAGCAATCATCAAGAAAAGAGCACAATTGGCACCAATGACAACACTGATATGTTGACATCAATGACAACACCGGTTAGGCACATACTTGCAACACCATTTTATCTTTTCCTTATCATCTTTGGGTTCAGGTATCTTGTTTTCAACATATAGAGAATGTCCAAGATCCATTAGGGCATTCCATGCATGTTGACTCCAAGTTGCATAATTATATGGTGTTAATAATGGAACCCTTGATTTATCCATTATGTAGAGGAAAAGAAGAGCACAAGTAGATATATCAAAGCACAAACTCAATCAACAGTATAATTGAAGCCCCCCAAACCAAACAACCACCAATTTCAACTCTTTTCCAATCAATGAGTTATATGTACCCAAAGTGCTTCAAACTAAAAATATGATGTCTAAAGCAAAATATGGAAAAAATGGCAGAGACAAAACTGTAGAGTACATAAATACCTTTCCAATGCCTATAAAAAGTTGAAATTCTGATAAAGTGGATGAAAGTTGTGAGCTCGAGAGTGAGAATGTAAGATCTAGCTTCAAATAGCTATAATTGTCACTTACAGTAGAATCTCAAAAAAATACCTACACCACTGTAAAGTTCTCAGAACCATCTTTCCGATGATATCTTGTTTTCCAATTTTTGATATCGTGGCGAAAAGTTATGGCTCTCAGAAAAAAATGCCCTATTAGGGCTGGAAGGGGGCCAAAGGGGCCCCTGTCGCTGATGTAGTGATGACATCAATAGTTGGAATATACTCTGTCACCAGAATATACTGCCAGAAAAACAAAACTGCCTGCAAAAGTTTGAAAAACTACCTGTCTGACTTGAAAACTGCCGGTCTGAGGAAAAAACCATTGGTTTTCAATGCAAAACTGTCGTTTCAGGTGTCAAAACTGCTCAATGACAAAAGGAAATCCACTATTTGCTTGTGAAACTGCCAGTAGAATGTTTGTATGCTCTCAAGTGGTTTTATATAACCACTATTTTGTTTTTGACAACTGATGGTTTTCTGAAATCGACCCTTGGTATTTGTTTTATCAACCGTACTATACTTGTCTATGGACTGATTTTTTGTTTGACCATTGATTTTTTTTTTAAATGTAGGATTTTATTTTGTTTGAATCTTGAAGGCTTGACCCAAGGGTCCACGGGGGGAGGGTTTTACCCCTCCATGCGGCTCTCTGAAGGGACCTGCTGGGGTAGCCCTTGGCGTAGGGGCCCGAGCCCTTTGGGCTCCCTGTTGGCAACTGGTACCGAGTGAGTATAGTCCCGACAAGACCCGCGCTTGTCAGGTACTGTGTACCCTTATATCCTTTCAAAAAAATCTGCAGCATAAATTTTATATATATATTTAAAATATATCTGCAAAAATACAATTAGCCAGCAGACAATAAAAATACCCGATTGTATTTCTGTAAAACTGATTTGATCGACAATTGATGATGCCTGCATAGAATATTTTGCAATAATGACACCTATGGAATATTCTGTAGAATATTTTGTACAACCGAATTGCAAAAAAAAATTGCCTTTTGTTCCAACTTTGTCTGATTTGGGTGATTTGATAGTCAATCTATAGGTTTTTGGGTGTCCTGAGTGCTGGCAAGGTCTAATTTTGTCCAAACTGCTCTGAAATTGCAGCTACCTCCTGGATCAAGTATCCATTCCCTGAGTTAAAAACCTCATAGATTTGGCCTCCGGTGTCCGATCTAGATGAAACAAAAGGCAATCTCAACTATCTCGAACCTCTTGAACATAATGGTGTACTTAGATTTACAACATTATGCTCCAAAATGAACATGCAATATAAGGCATAAAGAGGAAACGCTCACAAATCTAGTATTTCAATCAAGTCTTTCTGATTCTCTAGGTCATCATTCCATGCAAGAGAAGAGCATACTTGACTATCAAGATCCACCAAGAATTTGCATTCCAATCTCTCAACAATTTGGCTAACAAGAAGAGATTCCACCTATAGAGCTCTAATGCCATGTAAGAGTTGGCTAAGATAGGATCCACCCAAGATCTAGGACTTCATGAAAGCACAAGAGAGACAATGAGAGAATAATTCTATTCTAGCAATGAAAGCATAAATTTTCATCTTATGTTGTTACAATGTACATGAAGAACCTTACTTATAAAGGCAAGAATAAGAGCCAAGATGTTGTAGTCATGTGACAAGTGTCTTAATCCTATGACATGTGACAACTATAGCACGTGTAGGATAAGACAACAATAAGACAACTATCAACAACTAGACACAACTAGACACAACTAGAAACAACTAGAAACATCTAGTAGACTCACTAAGTCAACTTAACATGTGAATTATGTGTGAGGGTATTATTTAACTAATAAATAGTTAAATAATATGAATCTTTCTCACAACAAGGGAAACTAGATAGAAAATATCCCTATTCACACTAACACTTATTAATCCTAACTACATAACAAATGTTATCACGAAAGAATTTTTATACATGCATGACTTACCACAAGACACTTACAATCCAACAGACATAATGATAAAAACACATAATGGTTACTTTCTTTTGGTAGTTGGAAAGATAACACTTTTAATTAAGGTGGTTGAAAAATCCCTAGAAACATCATTTGTTATCATTCCCACTTCGGATCTCTTTCGTGTGAAGTTAGGACATCCTTGGCTAAAATCCATGAAAGCAGTTCCTTCTACTATTCACAAATGCTTAAAGTTTCCTCATAAAGGACGAATGCATGCTATTTATCACAGTGGATGGAAACCATTAGCCACTCATGGAAACTTCAACTTGGATTATTTTTGGGCACAACCTACTGAAGCAAATCAACCAAGAGAAGATAATTTTTTCTTGACATATAAAAATACAAAGCAAAGAAAATAGATGAATTATCATATGGCAAGAACACTCCTGGACCCTCTCAGTCCTCTAAGGCTACAATTCCTCCTATCCAACAAATAGACAGCGAAAAGGAGCCCGAGTTGAAGGATTTGCCTTGACTGAAAGGAAAAGAAATTTTTGTTGAGGTTCCTCCTCTACCATCCTTACAAGGATCAGGAGAAAACCTTCAAGAGTGAAGCTACTCATCACAAAATCACAAAATAAATTTTGTACCAGCTTCCTCTTCTAAAATGACCAAAAATACAAAAAATCATGAACCTTTGGGAAATATAATTAACAAGACTCAAAGAAATAGAAATAGAAGAGAAAGAAGAAGAAAGTGTCAAGCCTTAGCTCATTAGATGTCTCTGCAAGAAGAGAACATCCCTTTGATAGAAATGGAATCAAACGAAGAGCTAAAGGAAGAAGTGGAAGAAGTTTCAAGATGGGCTATAGTACCTTATGTACCACCTATTCCACATAAATACCACGATTGGGAAGAAGATGATTTGATGAAGGATGACCACTAGCAGGTAAGTATCTCTCCCTCATTCAACCACACTTGATGTAGCAACTCTCTAAGTTGCTCTTAAGAGTGGCCTTCTCTTAGATATAGGCATATGTGTTGTGTTGTGTTCTCCCGTGTTGTGTTAAATGTTTGTTTAGGTCTCCTTGGATGACCCTTGATACTCTTGTAAGGTCAAGGTTACAAGGACACTGCCTCTGTTGTGACATTCCTTCTACTTGTTTCTCTATTCTTCTAACCTTCTCTTGTTGCAATTGTTGTGTGTGGTGCCTTGGGGGCATAACGTTGTGGAGGGTGATTTGGGGGCATCCTTCCATGTTGTGGCCCTAGGTCACTTTTGTCTCCTCTCTAATTTTTCATGATTTCAATCTTTTGTTGTACTTGTGGTTCTACTAGTCGACGGATGACGACAACAAATATACACTTCTGATAAGGACCGTGCATCCCTAAAACAAGAATATAAATGGACCCATTCCATATATGAAGATGAGGGTAATTTGTACTGACGCTTGACTAGTAGAATCACTTTGTGTCGTGATATGATCATGTGTCGTGTTGTGAAATTCTTGTAACAAACCTTTGCAATACTCTAAATATGCTTCTAGGAAATTTGGAGTGTTTTTTTATCTCATCTTGTAGCTACACTCAGTTCTGAGATACCTGAAGTATAACCTAATGGCTATAGTCGGTTCCGAACCTATAAGTATAGCCTTGGTTTGTTTATGTGGTATGTTGCCTTATTTCTGTATCAATTGTTCACAAGATGATTTCATTGTTATCTTAGCTAAGATTTTCTATTTGAAGTTTGTTAATTGTTAGCATATAATACTATTGTGGTTCTATTGTGATTGTTGGAAACAATCAGTGATCGTAAGCACATGTCACTTTGGGGCATGGGCTTTGTGAAAGCTCTTGTTCCCTCGCATGTTTTCAACCTTACCTTAAATGTGATTGCTATCAGCAAGCAGGATCAACCACTTTAAGGTGTGGGCATATATTGTGGTACATGCTTGGATATCTTAGACTTGTCATAAAATATGTGGTGTATGCTTCCTTTTCACCATAAGGCATCTCCGTGATGCAGGTGGGGTTGTGTACTTTGTCTTTGTGTGTTGTGTATGCTTGTTTTTCACTGTAAGGCATCTCCATGATGCAGGTGGGGTTGTATACTTTGTGCACATGCTTCATTTTCACCGTAAGGCATCTCCGCGATGTAGGTGGGGTTGTATATTTTTTTAAAGCCCTTCTGTAGAAGGTGGGATTATGTATTCCCTTGAGTGGTTGCACATCCTTTTAAAAAATCCTCTATAGAGGCGAGGTTGGATCTTGAGTTATTCACCCTTAAGTGTGTCTTTGTCGGTTGTGGTAGCGTAGCTCAATCGTCAAGTATGTTTGGCATATCTTAGATGGTGGTGCATAGCGATGAGCTCCCCCCATCACCCGTGTTTGATGTGTTTAAGACGTATAGCGTGTTAACAACATACTCTACGACAATCTTGTATTCTATGTGTTTTTCGTGTGTCTTCCCTACGTGTCTTGTGTGTTTTAGTGGCAGAGCATAGCGATGAGCTCCCCCCCACACCATGTGTTTTGTGGTGGCACGTAGCAATGAGCTCCCCCCATGCTATGTGTTTTGTGTTCTTTTGATGGTGACACATAGCGATGAGCTCCCCCCATTTCCTAGTTAGGGTTATATAATTGTTTAATCATGTCTTCTCTTCATGTATGCTTTATGTACTGTGTGTATGCTCTCATGCCTTCTCCGTGTATTGTGTGCTTCTTTACTGTCTTCTTCATGTTTTGCATGACTGTCAAGTGTTTTCTTATGTTTTCCTAAGCTTGGGGGCTAGAGATAGTCTCCCAAACTTAGGGTGTGTTTTCGCTCTAATTTCTAATGTGTTTGATGTGCTTTGACCATACTTTAATGCATGTACTTATCGTAAGATCATACATGCATTAAAGTGGGGGCTAAATGTTATGGAGTAAAAAATAGCCACATGTCTTTTTACCTCAGGTTGTTGAGCTCCTAGGTCCCCGTGATTGCATTATACATTCTAAATATTCATCCTGATGCAAAATTTCTTGACACCAATGTAAATTGGGAGTAATGGGACCATGTTTTACCTTATCCTAGACTTAAAAGGGGTTCAAAGACTCGGGAACCACTGCCCAAGTCTTCCCTGATTGGTTGGAGAAGAATCAAAGTTATGTTAGCCTGGGACCTTTCAAAAGGTTTCTCTTTGTTGGATCTTTTGGTTTAATTTCATGAATGTTAGTGGAAAAGCATATATAAGTGTGTTTTTGAATTCATTATGAACCTAGATGGAGATAGCCAACTTGAAGCATTGGAATAAATAGCATTTAAAGCATTCATTGTGATTCTAGAGTAGATTTGTGTTGTCATTGTATGTGTTGTTGTAGGTTTTGAAGTTATCATCTATTTTTCCTTATGAGTTGAAGATCTTCATCCTCTTAAGGGTTTCATCACATAGGTGATATCATTATTGTTTATCATCATTTGATTCATCATATTTTTATTGTGTTTAGCCTCTATTCCACAAGGGCACACTCTCTTTATCTATCAACGGTGTTGGGAAGCTTGAATGCTATCTCAAGATTTGACTGAGGCAAGTCCCTAAACACCATAACCCCCAAACCCCTTCTCTTCTTCTTGTGTTCAGGTTACAGAAGTGAGATCTGAGAAATATGAAGATACAGGAAGACTGAACAAGGATCAGGATTTTGAGATCTGATTGTAGTTACAGAATATTCCTCTGTGCAAGACTTGCGTGGTGGCCCCCTAGTCTTTTGCCCCTACTAACTCTATATCTATCATTAGGGAAGCCTTTGTAACATTTCTCCAGTTTACAGTTTCTACAAATTCTATCATTTGGGACTTGGGCGGTCCCGAAATAGTCTTTTGACATCTCTACTTCCGAGACACAAGTTCTATTATCTTCCTGATCATCCTTGTACAATTGGTTTCTGAATATCTAATGTACATCTTCTGTTATAATTAGATCATCATAGAACTAGGGTTTAGTGCATTATTAACCTAGGGTTTGATAAAAGTACTTGATTAAATCTGATCTTTCTATATCAAACAAGAGAACATGATGTGTAGCTGAGTCCACCTTCATTTGGTAGTGATTTGGCTCGGTCTTGTCCTTGAATGTTATTGTGAAAGAGGGTTTGATCTAATGTGCATGCTAGTTGTTAGCATTCTCCTTTTTCATCCTTAATAGATATGTTAATTGTATTTAAAGTATTTGATGAGTTGAGCTAGATTCATGCTATGTGTTGGTGTTATGAACTCATGATGTCGGCCACCTGATGAAGAAAGTTATAAAAAGATTGAAGGAATTTGTCTAAGTGTAGTACAAGTCAAGGAAGGTGTTATAGGCTTACAAGAAGGTATCACATTCTACTATAGTTGAAGGTAAGGGCTTACGGATTGGACTAATGGCTAGATATTGCACTCAGGTACCTATGTTTCAGGTTTGGGGTCATAAAGTTTACTGCAAAGTGTTTGGAGACATAAGTGTGAAGACAATATTGAAACAGGGTAAGTGTAGTCACATGGAGACAGGAGAATGATCCCCACTTCTCCACAGATGAAGATATGATGATGCAGCTTCGAGGACAAGTAGACATGAGTCAAAGATATGAGTGTTTCAAGTTTTAAATGCCAATATGTACCGTTGCTGCTTCTCTGAAGTCAACAATGTGAAGACATGTCTTGGTGCTAATTGATGTAAGCAGAGGGAGATTGTTGAAGCCACCACAAATCACTGCACAATGGTATTTGGCCCTGCTGATTGAATTATATGCTCATATGGCTAGTTGGTATGTGTTGTTCAAATTTCAAATGATTATGTTCACGGCAAGTATGCTCTTCATTGTTCTATCTTAAGATTATGTAAGTAGAGTTGTTAAGGATTCCAGAATCAGAGTTTATGTGTTTGCGTTAGCATGTGATGACTTGAAATGGTAGAAGGAGTATACAGGAGTGTTTTACAAGACATATAATGGTCATTGTGTGGTCCATGTGATATAATTTGTCTCCTCCGGTGCCACTTTTGGTCTGGAGCTAAATGCAATGAAGGGTAAGTGTTTGTTGTGCCGACCTGATATATGTTGATGATTATGCCATATGTTTTGAAGTATGCGCCATCATGGTAGAGTGTTCCAAGGTAAGATAGGACCTGATTATGTCTTTCTTTTGAACTGCATTGGAATTTTACTTACCACAATATGTTTGGGAGCTGACTATTATGGCCATTACACGTTTCATCTTGGCCGACCAAGGAGAAAGATTTTGAATCTTACGGAGGATATATATGAAAGATCAAAGTTGTTGAGGGATGTATACATTATGTATTGGGTGAAAGAATTGATATTATGCGAATGAACTTACCGCATAAGCAAATTTCATGATGAAATGTGGAGAAGACCAATTTATGTGATGCGATATTGTTGCAGAAGCTATTTTTCTTGATGTGATGATGGAGAAGAGATTGTGAAGTTGTTTTTGTTGTAGCAGAGGTTGTTATTGTAGTTGTGAGATAGTTGTGTAGAGGCTAAAGTGATCATCAGTCAGTTTTGTGAGAAGAACATTTGAGTTAGATAAGTTTTGTGTTACAGAGATTGAAGGATTGTTGTAATGATTGTAAGTGTTGCAACTATTCAGTGAGTTACAACTTCCTTTGGGTTGTAGCCCATAAATAATATTGTAATCTTGTTTTTATTTTCAAGGCTAAATTTGGACAGTAGATCCAAGCACCTTGCTCACTGTGGTTTTTCCCTTCTAGGGGTTTCCACATAAATCTGATGTTATGGATGTGTAGTTTTGTGTTCATGTGCTTTTCATGTTTGAATGCTGGTGAAAGAAAAGAATTTGAATAAGTACTGATTCACCCCCCTTCTCAGTACTTCTATGTGTTCAACAATTGGTATCAGCTCATGGTTCCTTGATTGCAGCCTAATAGTTGAGGTAGATTTTGGAGTGGAACACATGTGAACTAAAGTACTGTTTAATGGAAAGAATCCTCCAGAAGATGATATAGACATGACAACCTATAATCTAGAAGACTGTGTAGTTGATTATGAAGGAGAACTCATTTCTGCCCTAGAAGATCTAGATGTAGCAAGAAGTGAAAATGAAGAATACAAGATTAAGCTCATAAAATCAAAAGAAGCAGTTTCCCAGTTGAAAGTTCAAATTGAAGAAGGTCTAAATTGAAGAAAAGTACCAATATCCTTGATGAGATAATTAGTAGTAAAAGATATTTAAACAATAAAGGTGGCATTGGATTTGAGAAAAGCCAAAGTCCTAAAACAAATATACCTAAAGGCATGTTTGAAATGAAAAATGAAGAACCTTTCTTTGAAGATTCAGAGAAGACTGAAGATGAGGAGAAAAAATTGAATAATGATGACTTCATATAGGTCAAAAATCAGAAGAAGAGATATCCCAAGAGATCTCCTCCTAGACAAGCAATTAATCCCAAGTTCTCTCAATCCTTTTATGGTTACTATTATTCTTGCAATAAGTTTGGTCGTAAGGCTATTGATTGTAGAACTAAGGTTAGAAGAAATGATAACATGAGGAAGAACTCATATATGTATTCAAAGCATGATGCTAGAATCTCTTATTCCTTTTATGGCTATTGTTTTTCATGCAATAAGTTTAGTCACAGGGCTATTGAGTGCAAAACTAAAATAAGGAGAAACAGTGTGACTCTAGAATATAATGTTGTTTGCTACAAATGCAATAACTTGGGGCACAAAGAGATTCTACAAAAGTAGTTCTATGGAACCACCTATTTAGCACAAGAAAACACAAAAAATTATGACTCAACAAAAGAAGGAAATGACAAAGATATGGAAAAGGAAGACATAACAAAGTAATGAGAAGGAGGAATCTATGTCTCTGCCTAGTGTAGAAGACTCTATTGATAATTAAGATAAGGCATATGGTCAAGGGGAGCTAACCAGTGTACATATTTTCTTTCCCCCCTTGAATATTTGTGGCTTCCATAAGTGGAAACTAGGATTACTGATGGATTGACATGAAGTTGATAGATGAAGTTGTTGATGTGGCAAGATAATTTCTTTCCCCTAAATTTGCAAAGAAAAATTACAAGATGCGGAGGATTGCAGAATAGTTTTTAGTCTATGTGGACCTACAAAGCACTTCAATAGTTGTTCACCTAACCTGTTAAAGTTGAATTAATTATGGAATGTTAGGGCAAATTGCAAGATACTTATACTTCACTTGCATGACCAAATCTCATTTGAAACCAAATAATTTGTATCTAGAGCTAAGAGAACAAGTCTTTCAAAGCACTTTCCAAATATGAGGAGAATCAAGCTGAAGGTGAAACCCTAAAGATTGAACAAAGCAGTATTTATCAGAACAACTACTTCTTAAAACCCTAGTTGCTAAACTCATAGAAATTTGTGATGGTGACTCCACAACTAGTTGATGTTACTAAGAAACCTAGACCAAAGCATAAGAAATACCCTTTCAAAGTATTGGAGGTCGATAGGAAAAGAGCATTTTCACATATACCAACATATGTTGTTTATCCAAAAGATGTTAGCTTTTACATTCACTCTAAGCTGGATGAGATCAATCATGTAAAGTTTGAAAAGCTTAGAAGCAACTTCTGGAAGATGATATTGTATATAAACCTAAATTTACCAATGTGGGGGCCAAGCAACTAGACATATGGAAGGATTGTCTTGATTTTTGTAATGATTGTGAATGGGTGAGATATATATTGGGTAGAATTCATGCTGAGTTCATGTATCTAGATAAGCCCTACCAGATCACTAAAGATTCAATCAAGGCAGTTACTGGGTTGTGTTCCACCAGATCTGTACCAGTGATGAATCAATCAAGAATGAGAAGGTTACTAAACTGACTGGAGCAAAATTTGACAAGAGAACTCTTATTGTGAATGATATAACTAATCTGGGTGTCTGTTATGCTGCAATAGGAATTGCATATAAAGTTTACTTCACTAACAAAGAGGGATCCACAACTATTGCCATTCATACTGCCTACCAAATGGTTAAGGAAGGCAAATATATTGACCTCTGTGAGGTCATGAGAGAACAACTCCTAGAAAACCTAAGAAGGATAAAAGCAACTGGATACATTTTCAGGTATGGCAACTTAATTATCTATCTTGCATTCTATTTTCTAAATGAGCTACTTGGTTTTAGTGGAAAGGTTTGGTAACAACATATCCCTATTGTCGCCCAAATTAAGAGTCACATAAGAGGGTTTAGTGATCCAAATCACTATAAGACAATGTATTGGGGTTTCTTCAAAACCCTTCAAACCAACATGCATGCCAGAGAAAGAGTCCCTTACAATTCTGTACAACAATATAGGGAGAAGATCACTTTCTTTGATACAAAAACATCCCAAGATATAGAGCAATCTTTCATCAAACAAAATATTTGCATTCTTTCTTTTCTTTCATTTTCAATTCAATTCAACCATTTGCAGTTTCAACATTTTCTACCGCAGTTTACCACATGTCATGCCCACCCATGCACACATGCACAAATGGACACACATAATGCACTAATTATTTTATCTTAAAACAACATCGTAATATTAGGAGTTACTTTACTCTCAACAGTGTATAAGAACAATCAATATTGTTGCATGTGTAACCAAATGAGATCAAACTACTCAACACAAAGAGAAATGATACGATTGATATCTTGTTGCAACACCCTAGAACAATGAAGACACTCTCTCAAAGTGTTGACACTGTTATGCATGACATCACAAGAGAAAAATATTTAATTGTGTTATTTCCCTTTTGACTTTCTAAGTAAAAGTGATAGCTTTGCATCGCCTTAGGGTTACTAGCGTACGTAAATTCTAGTTGATGATAATTAAACACAAATTTAATAATTAAATTAAACCAAGCCTCCACCATTATATTAATTGCCACTTTACCTCATTTGTCATTAAATTTAATTGACATAATATAAATTGGCCCATATAAAAATTCAAAATAATAAATATAAGTAGTTATATGTATTTTCCAACTACAAGGGTAGCCCACATTAATTAAATTATTAAAGGTTTATATATATAATTACACATTTCCATAATATTTCAAAAGACTAAGTTAGTAATTAAGATAAATAAATATTAATTCTTTTACACTTTAAATTTATTTCTCACTTTATTATTATATTTTTATTTAAATAATATTTGCTAATTTTAATGCTATCATTTAAATTTCTAATAAGATATAATGCAAACCTATTACAAATAATCTACTTAATTTTGCTTTATTTAAAATGAACCATAAAGCAAGGAAACAATTAACTATTTTAAAGGGATTTGATTTTACACAATTAAAATGAATAAACTTAAACTAGTATTTTTTTATTCGTAATAATATGTTTTATATTAAAATATTAAAAAACATTACAAAGTATCCATCATGAAAGGGGGTTGCAAAACACCACCCAAGAATGTTCAGCTGGCAATGCCTTCCCAGAAAGTGACCACGCAGGGTCAGATTATAGTGACAAAATGGGATATCAAAAACAAAATTCCCAACAGCCCAAACCCTATATACTGTGCATTAACTATCAACCATGCCAAAACAAAATACTAACAGTAAATATGCTATAAAACACTTAACCCAGATACCCATTGGCAAAGGCAAAGGTTTTGAAGTCCAAGATTCCACTACTGCCGAAGGAGTGCTCCATCTTTAATTCCTGCAACAGAAATTCTACTCCAACTGTCGCAATCTATTTGTGCTCAACCAAAGCCATAACCTTCAAATCAAGCAAAAAGGGATAGTATTTCACGACTTCTCCAGGCTTGTAGAAGGAAGGAAAGGCGCGAGGCCTTGGCACTCGCATCCCAGGAACTGCAATGGTGAGAATTTCTTCCAACCTTACCATCAACTCCACATACAAAGGCTGCTTCATCAACATCTCAGCATCCTTCTTTGACATTCGAATCTCCAACAAGACAACCAAGAATCTAGAAGTGATATGGGTATCTACCCGCTTGACTTCACCATTCCTAATGAATGCTTTTCCCAAAACCATTTTTGCCGCTGTAAGAGATAGCGGGTCATATTTCTTCAACATCTGCTTGAGCCACTGATCAAAGACGATGCTATGAAAGGCCATCTCCCAGACAAAACTATTTAGTTGTATTGGTGTGTCCAAACCGATTAGTCGGTGTCTCTATCGACATTTTGACAACAAACTTGGATTGTTCACCCATTTTTTCCATTTGTTCAAGCCCTCACTAACGCCTAACAGAAGCACCCAGAAGCTCTTCGCATGAAAGCCAAATGCCTAGCAATCCTCTATTAATTCTATTATGGATGCCAATGTCTTATCAAGAAATAATGGAAACTGTCAAAAAAGCCCAAAATGATCCTTTTAATAAATCCATAGGTCAAATTTGAGGTGACAGAACTGTCCTCTCAAAGTGGGCTTTGTATAACGCAATGCTTTCCAATCATTGCTCTGCCAACTAAGACCTGGTCGCCATCTCATCTAGTGTCACCCGTGTCCATCGGTGTGACAAAATAACAATTTTGAAAGAGCATATATGCCATGGCCCTGCCACACCAAATGTGTGGAGACGGCGCCCACCCAATCGCCCACAAACTTAAACTAAATATTAACCTATTAAGTATAAGCATTTTAATTTAAAACCTTGCATTTATGTTTAAAACAAAATATAAATGTTACTCTATGATAAATCAAACTAAATGTCACATCACAAGGAACATTTATTAATGTGCTATAATTTAAGGAGATGGTTGTTAAATAAAATAATGTAATTTTAAACACACACCTAAATTAGCATATTAAATATATAAATAATTAAACTCAACTTCATGTTACATAATATAAGGAATAGTGGCTATTTTCTAGGGATATGATTAACACGATTAAATAGTAAAATACTATTTTAAATCTAAAAAAACATATAAAACTCTTTCTTTATATCTTTTCTTCCACAAATCTTCTCATTTTTTTTTGTTCTTTATTTTTTATTTCTTTTGCTACAGGTAGGATTGAGTATTGGAAATGCAGCTCCATGAAGAAACCATGGGAGCTACACAACTCTCCTCTCAAAACAACAATCATATTTTGGTGAGTCTTTATTCTAAGATATTTTATTTATTTACAACCCTATTTTTTTTATTAATTCAGTTGCATTCTAATTTATTTATTTATTTATGTATTTTGGTTTCTTCTTTGAGATCTACAGGTCCTGGAATGATTATCCTCTAAACTCTTACACATGCAAAATCCTACATATCTATCCAAGCCAAACCCATTGCATGCAACATTTCAGGAAGGCATTAACACAACAGAGAAAAGATATTGTTTTTCCAACTAATTCCATGTTCTGGGTTCCTTTGCATATTAAGATTTTCTAAAATCTACGTGTATTTCTCTTGTTTCTTGTTTCTGAAATAATATAAGCATCTATTTATTTTTATTTATTTATTATTGTTCCTTTGGCTAGGGTTACCCAAAACAAAATCTATTTATTTTACAATATAAAAGTTGATTTAGATACAATTCAATATTAAATATATTAGATGCTTTTGGTTAAAAGAATGCATGTCTCTATTTGTTGCAATTTATAGAGATATCCACAACTATTGAGTTGAATAATATTAACAACTATTGTTTTAAAACCTTAGAGGCAAGGGTTTTATATTACATAATCCAAAGAATGAAAGAATATGTTATCATCTATTAACCCTCTCTAAAATACATGTGTATTATTATTATTATTATTATATTACTCATTTAATTTGAAACTCTTTTTCTCTTTTTTTTTTTAAAATTTAGTTAAAATTATTTTTTATTATTTCTATTATGTTGTGTTACTAGCACACTGATAGTTAATTCTAAGAACAACAATATATAAACATAAATACACACATAGAGCAAGGTTACAAAAAGTCTAATTATTTTCCTACAAACTAATAATAGGATGAGAAGATAATTTTTATTTCACTAGTAAAATATATGTAATTTCACAATTCAAATTTAGTAAAAATAATTTTCTATAGGCATAATGTGCAAACAAAATTTTATAACTACAACAAATACATCAATATGTAAAATCAAGGATCCATACTCATTTTATCTCCAGGTGAACATTCAACAATGTAAACATTACAAAGAAATAGAAAATCTCATAATTTAAAGTACAATTTAATACCTTTGAGGAAACAAAACTAAGTTTAAATTTCTTATTGTTCCACACAGCTAATTCTGAAAACCATTATAGCTCATAATGCTTAACTTTACATAAATTCACCTCAACATCCTTACATAATCCAACAAGTTACATTGGTAAAAATAATCCTCTACGATAGAGAGGTAGAGAGGATAATAGGATGTTGCAAGTTTGACAACAAGGACAACAAGGATATAGAGACAATGAAATAACATTTTCTAATCTAAAAGAGAAACCTTTTCTATTTCCACATATTACACACCCACCACAATGGGATTCTGTAGCATAAAAGGAAGTGAATAACAAATCTCAAATCTCTTGTGAAGGATGTCATCCCATAACAAATTCAAACCTACACAACACACATAAATCTAACAACATCACATGGCCAAGCTATCTTAGCTCCCAACTATAGGGCCTGCAAGCAGGTCCACCCTCAAGCTATGAGGCTTTTAGGAATAGGAATACAACATGAAACACATAAAACATAACACAGGAAAATAACACAACTCTTTCACATACAACAAGCAAAAACCCCAAAGGTTTAAACACAAAACAATGGCATCCATACAAGATTCCATAAGGGGGAGAGAGGGGAAAATTCTTCCCTCTTGGGCTTCAACAGAATCAATTTCTTTTCCCACACTACATCAAAAATACAATTTATCGAACACCCACAACACCTCCTCCATCCAAACACCAATCCACCACCACAAACAACACCAACAACTCCAAACCACACCACCCAATACCCTTCAACCTTCAAAACCCACCACCATTCACCCATTCCTTCAAAACCAAACAACTCCATCAATATTATTTTTTTACAACCTTCCACATTAATATACACTTTCATAGAAAAATCAACCAAACAAGCCCAAGAGAGGTCCACATCTCTCTTCTTTGATGCAGGAGCATCCCAGGCTTCAGAGCAATCTTGCATCAAACAAAAATATTCGCATTCTTTCTTTTCTTTCATTTTCAATTTAGTTCAGCCATTTGTAGTTTCAACATTTTATACCGCAGTTTGCCGCATCTTCATATCTGAGCTTGCGGAGTAGGACTTAGCATCTACATAGTGTCATCTACATCATATTTAGATTTCAAGTGATGTGGATTTGTTTCTTGAGAGTTATCGCTACCAGAAGATCATCATCTTTCACAGAGCAAAGCATTCAAGTAGGTAGTTGAAGGAGAAGGTTTGCGGAGTAGGTTCGTGACTTGCGGAGCCTAATGGAACATCATACATGGCACATAAGGATCAAATAGACCCTCCTTGAGGTCCGCACCAAGTTTCAAGTGATTTGGATTTGTTTCTTCAAAACCCTTCAAACCAACATGCATGCTAGAGAAAGAGTCCCTTACAATTTTGTACAACAATATAGGGAGAAGATCACTTTCTTTGATGCAGGAGCATCCCAGGTTGTAGAGCAATCTTGCATCAAACATAAATATTTGCATTCTTTCTTTTCTTTCATTTTCAATTTAGTTTAGCCATTTGCAGTTTTAACATTTTATATCGCAGTTTGCCGCATCTTCATATCTAAGCTCATAGAGCAGGACTTAGCATCTACATAGTGTCATCTACATCATATTCAGATTTCAAGTGATTTGGATTTGTTTCTTGAGATTTATCGCTATCAGAAGATCATCAGCTTTCACAAAGCAGAGCATTCAAGTAGGCAGTTGAAGGAGAAGGCTTGCAGAGAAATTCCATGACACATAAGGATCAGATAGACCCTCCTTGAGGTCCGCACCAAGTTTCACCCATTTGCGGAGCAACACCATTCGTTGTAGGCCGATCTACATGTTCCTACACGTTACATCTTTCATTGGAGTTTGTAACCTCTTGTGGCCGATGCAGAGGATTCTATGAGCTTAAAGATGATATATATAGATCTCGTAGATACGTTAGGAAGTTAGTAGTTTTAGGATGTGATTTAGAGTTCAATTTTCTTTTCGGAAGGCACTTTAGTGCCATATCTTGCATATCTGTTGTAACCCAGAAAACAGGCCTATGAGCCCTTTGATTGTAGCTCGCATGTTGCTGGCATATGAGCATTGTAATTCTTTGATATTCTGAATATATGAATCTTCCATGGCATTCTATGATTGTGTTGTTTTCCATTGTGTTTACTCTAGCTACATGGTTTGGACAGTTCATTCTTTGAACCCTCCTGCCATGATTGCACCATTCGTAGTTGACAAGGATTATACCTATATGGAGGTTGTTGAGCCTATAACTACATGGATCCCTAAATTGCCATATGAAGTCTCTAGAGAAGAAATAAAGGTCTATGCTGATATGTTGCTCAGCAAACCCAAAGACACCATTGCTGAAAGGTTTGGAACCTGTTGGTTCTCAAAAACATAGGTTTTTAGACCACAAGAGGGTGCCAATCTCTTGATATATTTTTGGTCAACAAGATAGGGTTTATACAATGAAAACCCCCTACTCTTTTGGCACTGCTAGACCTAAGTGGGTAAACCTAATCAATAAGGCAGATTTGGAACTATAAATGGATTCTGACTTGGGCAATTCTACTCACTATGGCACATAGATGTGAGATAATTGCATGGCTTGTTTTCTAATTCCTAATAAAAGCTTGAAGTATAGAAGATATGAATTAAATTTGTGTAAAGAGTTCTAAAATGGATCAGTGCCTAATCTATTGGGTGGATAGAGTCAGTGGATAAATGATGATTATGGAAACAAATGCATATGATTGGTTGGTTTACTTCTTAGCTTAACTCTAACTATTGGGCACCTTTTATATATCTGCACCTTATGTAGACGTGCAAGTTTGTAAATTACTATACTCTTTTTACCAAATCCCAATGATATTCCCCTAAACTATTGTGAGTAACTAAAAGGAATTTTGATCCTAATAGAAAGGAAACCTAACTGAGACAGTTTACAGTTTAAAGGTTTTTAACTCCAGGCAGAGACCAATGAACATAAACTTACTTGGGAGGACTTAAATCAACTTATCTTAAGAAACTAACCAAATTGACCACACAACAATAGTAAATGTATTGTGCCAAATTATGTTAATTTGAATAACTTGAAGGAACCACTTTGGAGACAGTATAGCAGCATATAATCATAAAACTCCAATCACAATAGTTGAACAGTAGAAATGAGTCAACATTAAAGAACATTTTGCTCCATTTTATTGCTTTAAAATATTGACATTAATTGTAAAAAAGTCTGAAGTATGTAAAGATCTGCTAAAAGTCTACTGTATATTATTGTATTTCTATCTATATCTTTTTCTCCACAATGTCTTGACTTAAATAGTTTGATATAGAAGAGATGCATCCCTTCATAAGTGTCTTTTGAACATTAATTAACAATTATACAATTTAATTAGGCCTTAACTAGCCATAAATGGATCTTAGTGATATGATCCAAGTACCTTTGGCTCAAATGCGTATTTGCACACTCCACAATATTTTTTGCAGCGAACTCCATGGCAATCATTCTTTCCATGCATGCACAGGCTCCCTCCAATGTTTGATCATCACTTTTTACATCTTCCAAGGCCTCATGTAGGATCATCTGGCACTTCTTCATACAATCTTGCTGGTACTTTAGGCGTTTATCATCTTTGAACAATGTAGGCACTGTTTGGGAAGCTTCAATAAATGCACCAACTTCTGCCTGAAGGTCTCTGTGGAAGTTTGTGTGAACCTTAATCAAGCCCTTAGTATTGGAGATAGCGTCAGTGTCCAAAGTACCTCTGCCCTATATCTCCTGGAGTTTTTCCTCAAGTCTACCAGCCAACCTATTGTGTTCTTGAAGAGCATTTTGATTCTTTGAATAAGTGATCCAGAATTTATCCATCCATGCCATCATATTATTATGTCTTCTTTTGAACATAGTGGTGGGTGCATCAAATCTGGCCTGTGTTACCTGTGTTGTTTCATCCATGGCTATTGTTCGTGAGCTTTCTCCTTAGATTAACATCTTGGGAGGGATTGGATCTTTTAAGAAACCATTTTCCTTTTTTGTTCTTTCCCAGCTCATTTTGTACACATCCCTTTCCTTAATCAACATCTGAATTTGAGCTTTATTCAACTTAGCCACATTTATTCCAAGGTCTACTATGACAACTGGATCAGTTTCCCCAACGCTCAATATCATTACATGGCCAAAAGCTTTTTCAGGGTCAATAATAGCAAGCCTTTTGTGTGGTGGGTACAAAGCCCATATCATGAGAGAATTTTCATCCAGATTATATTTTGTCCTAATATACACTTCAGCCACTCCTTCAGAACTGAGCTTGTGTTTTGGATTATCATTATGCAAAAAATATCAAAGACAAGTGCTAAATTCAAATCAAGACCAGGGAATATCATCACACTAGATTCTTCAAGTAATCTTCTTCCCTTTTCTGGAGTTATATCTTTCATCTCATTCTCCACATCCATTTTTAATGTATTTAATAATTGTGTCTCATTATTTGGTGTAATATCTGAGGCTGATTCCCTAATAGCCTTACCTTTGTGTTTATACAAAAAGGTCTTGAATTCAGGAGTGTGAATAAACTGGTCATCTGAGATGGAGGATTTGTAAGCTATATGCCTAGCATCATTATCATCTATCTCCTCAATTTCTAACCCTCTCTCAAGGGACTAATATTGTTCAATTCTAAATTTGGGAATTGTGTCAGACAAGTCATGGGGTTTTGATGCAAGAAACCCTTCAGTGTCAGAGGAATATATCTCGACTTCTTGTGCTTCCCTCCTTCTCTTTTCCACCTCCTGGTTATATTCATCAATAGCCATTTCTGCATCTGCTTCTTCCAAATTTCTTATTACATCATCATGAGGAAAGGGCACATAAGCATATCCGCTCATATTTTTCTTTTTCCTAGCATAATCAATAAGACCTTCTGGGTCAAATCCTTTCCTGTGTATTGCTCTCCTGAGATTAAAATGTGATAGTTTGTCAAAAATGAGATCATAACCCTCTTTTTCCAACATATTAAAATCACTGAAACATAGTGTACTTGGCATAAATGATTGCTTGTCATACGCACTGAGATTCATCACATTGGAGTAATCAAGTTGTCTGACTATTTCTAAGTATGCCACTCTATCTGGCACAATTCTTGGTAACAAAAAAGGGGTATCTTCAAACCCATATACCTTGATCACAGTGGAATCGAGAAAATAGTACCAATCACCCCAATTGTGGTTTACAGTGGGTGGCCCATCAAAATCCTTAGGTCTTAAAAATCTCTTTATTTCATCTGACAAGGAATAACTGCAGGGATAGCCATAACATCTGTACAAATTCTTAACAAAGAATTCTTCAAAATGGGCATAGCTAGAAGTTACAAACCTACTGCTCCATATAGAAGTCCATAATTGTATGGGCAGAGGTTGCCATCCTTATCAAATTCTGAAATGTTCAATTGGAGTGGCCTTAGATTTAACTCTTGACCATAACATAAAATCATATGCATTAAAGCAGGGTAGTGTCTGAAGCTTATTGTTGGGGAACTATTCTTAATAGCCGTCAGACCTGAATCTATTCCTTTAAAAAGATACGCAGCATAGTCAAATGTTCTTGCATGGTAGTACTGAATGTCTGCTGAGATGACCATGGGTGTTATGGACATGAACTCTAGAACTTCAGTTCCCAACACCTGCCCCACTGAATACTATGTATATCTCATGTAAGGTTTAAATAAGTCAACATGGAATGGTGGTCCATCCCCCTCTTCAAATGGCGCTAAATTCCCCTCACTTCGTGGACTATGCAGTGACAATCTCCACCCCTTATAGGTGGTGTCCAATCTAAAATATTCCTTTTCCAGATCTTCGTGAGAAATAGGAGTATTATATGTGTCATTCAAACCAAAGACCTCATAGACTGCATTCTTGGATATATGAATAAAGGGTTCTCCTTGCAAATTGCATATAGATTTTTTATTAGGATTGTAATGGTATGCCAACAGTTTTAAGAGGTCTATATTCATGAGAACATTCATGACAACCAATTTCCCTAAATTAAGTTGCCAAGGGTTGCACACAGGTTCCATCCTATTCCTCCTATGGTAATGGAACATGAATAACTCATATCCTCTGATAGGGGTCCATATGTTCCCCACATACTTATATTTGTTCTCTAGTTTTTCAACATCTGCCCTCAGCTGCGCAGTTCTCCTAGCTCTGGGTCCAGAACTGGGTAATTGGTCTATGAGATCTTGGCTAAGTTTTCTCTCTTGTGTTTTTTCCCCTTTTTGTGTTTCAACCTTTTGTTTTTTATCCTTGGATTGGCCAATTTCAGTCTGTTGTATTCTTTTTGACTTGGAAGAACTTTCCATTTTGTGATAAACACCAAAATTTGACTGTTTTTTAATTGCAAGGAGGTTCAGAGGACTTACTTGTATATCTTCTACGCAAATTTCTTGTCCTTTGATGAATTCCTTACTCCTCGTGTGCAACCCTTTGATTTCTGACTTTGGTTCAATAGGGTTTAGAATAACCCATATAACATCATGTTCAATCGGCCATTAATGGCTACGGCCAGAATTGAATGCAGCAAGTTCATGAATTTCAAAATGTCAGGGCGATCCTTTTTTATATTGGTGAGACTTCTTTAGTTTCATGTTGATTAGTATGATGTGTTTAGCGCCATTTTCTTTCATATGTTCATAATTCAGTCGCCAAGACTGTGTTGGTGTCTTTACGAAGTGTCCCTTTGATTTTCTATTTTGATCAGGGCTACCACTTAGTAGTTTCATCGATTCAGGGAGACATTATGATTCTCATCCCGATAGCACAGTGATCAGAATCGATGAGTACTCTTCTGGGTGTCGGTGAGTGTCGCTCTAACAAATGGAAGTTGTTTTACCATTATCAGGCTGACAAACACTATCATTAAGAAAATATAACACTTCCTCAATGTGTCAAGTCTTTCCGATGTTTTGTCTTTATCACCTAACTTTATTGGAATAGATTGGCAAGACTTTCATCGAAAACATTATGTCTTCTCATGTTGGGGTGACTTATATGGTCAGGAGGAGTTAAAGAATTTACTCCGATCACATATGTCATTCCGATGAACTCATTACTTTATGTCAGGGAAAGATCACTGGCTTCTTGGTGATAAGATATCCGTCGGTGTGACATATAAACTCATTATGATTCTAGGATTTCACTCCGACTGATTTACTCACACCGATGAGCTTTCATCGGTAATACATATGGAATGTCTCCCCGATCATTAGGTAGCTTTTACATATGAGATTTTGATCATTAAGACATTGATTATCTCTTGCCGATGTGCATATTAGACTTAAAAGCATATCTTGCTTGTTCGGAGAGAGGTGTTTAGGGTCTTGCCAATAGAGAGGAATTGCTATCAGAATTAAGCTATGATCAGAGGACTGTCTCTAAAAGGATATATTTATGAAATTGTTATTTTGTGGGCTATGAGATGGGTCTTGTCACACAAATTTTGGTAGTCAATTTTGATCAAGAAGTCAAAATGAGGGACTTTATTCATGGTATGTGAAGGATACGTGGATTTCTAGCAAATGCAGAGTGTGAAATTTTTCCAGTTCTAACAGAACCAATGATGAGATTATGAATAAAATGCATAAGAAGAATGCAGAGGAACAACTTGAGAAGAAGAAAGGTGAGCTGCATAAGATATGGGGTATTTCATCTGAAACTACATCAGAAGCCCCTATGGAGGGAACACATCAAGCTTCTATTGTTCTACCATCTACACAAGGTTTAAGAAGGACTAGCAGATCTACTTCTGCTACTGTAAATGCACCGTAGCCCTCCAGATCTACACAATAATGCCCACTGAAAGAAGGGCAACCTCTAAAACACTAGCACAGAAGAAGGCTAGTGAAAAAAAGCATGCAAGACCCAAAACAAAATCCAAAGAAAGCAGGTTAAGATAGAAGAGATTGAAGAGGAAGAAGAAGGAGAAGAGGGAACTTCTAAGCTAAAAAAGGGGGAAGAAATCTAAGAAAAATTCTCCAGTGAGTCATACATAAGGCCCTTCTCAATTATAAGTTGTCTTTAATGGAATTGAACAACATAGGTTATTAAAGAACACAACTGATTTGTATCTGGATGTTCTGTTGTAAGTATGTGCTTAACCGGTGTTGTCATTGATGTCACATGTGCCCTTATCTTGTCACTTGATTGTTATGAGTTAGATGCTTTATACTTACCTATGTAATTGATTATGATCCTAAGGATATTGAGAAAATTAGCTCCTTCGGTAGAAACAGTGAGTTGCAGTGGAAACAGTGTATTGCATACAAAAGAATAGTCCAGAAGATTCCTCCGCATTTCCTGTAGAATGAATATCTTTGTCTGTGGATTGGAAGTTATTTAGAAGTCTGACTAAATATGCTATATTCCAAGTTTGGGTCTCCGATATGAAGATTTGAGTGAGTTATGTTCACCAGAGTGAAAATTGCTTTTCCTGTATGTTTGGTGGTGACAGGGAGAAAGTATTTTGCTCCGCATTCCTCCACATTGAAGTATTATGATCTGTGGTTCTATAGTTAAGTCTGGAATGATGATAAGTGCCTTCAACTCCAATGGTTCATGATTTGGTGATCCGCAAGCTATCATTTTTGTATGACAGTGGTTGATAGTGTTGTTCTTGTGCTCCGGTTTAAAGAATCTTCTTGATAGAGTAGTTAGAGATCATGCAGTTGTTCCTAGTGATTACAATGTGCTTGTGGATGTCTCTTGGTCATGTTCCTACCCTTGGATTGGTCCTCAAAGAGAATTTGAATCGTGGATGAAGAATGTTCTTAGAAGACATAGTGTTCTCACCAGTCTTGGTAGACCTGGTTGATTTCATTATTTGTGGAGATGTTTTGAAGATTGTAGAAGCGTGCCATGGCATGAAGGATTGTGTTTGAGTCCAAGCTAAGGCATGGCATGATCAACATACATATTTACATCTTTCCCTTAGCAATTTTCTGTATTAGGTCCTGACCTATTTCTATGTATGTTTTTGTAATGCCGACCTTAGAGATTGTTCCAATGATTGATGAATGTATTGCCGACCTTGATGTACATTCCAAGGTTGATGACTTGTATAAAGACTTGTAATGTAATTGTGAAAAGTGAGTGTGTGCGGAAATGAAGAGATAAGTGCGAAGGTCTAAAAGAGAAGAGTAGATAAACTATATTGTGCTTCAATGGAACCGAACCTAGGCATGGAGTAGATGCTACCAAATTAGTTCACCATCCCTTGGCAGTGAGCCGATTCTTGGCAGTGAGTCATTCTTTGCAGTGAGGAATTTGGGCAATAAGCCCTGTAGGTAGTGAGCCTCTATTTTTTGGTATTGCTATAACTTATATATCTTGTGGGCTAACACCCACCATGGTTTTTCCCTTATAGGGTTTTCCACATAAAAATCTGGTGTCTCATGTGTTGATTGTGTTATTGTGTTAAGTTTCTTATTTCATGTTTTCATGATCAAATCTGAATAATAGTAAATAAGTATTTGAAGTGTTGATGTTCATAAATGTTCAAAGTTTTAGGGACAACTGATTCACCCCCTCTCTCAGTTGTTCGGTGTATTTCAACATGTTCCTCCTTAGGATCAAAAGACCATTGAAAAGGTTGTAGTTATGTATATGCTTAAATACAACTTTCTCATGATTGATGTCATTGAAAAGGTACCAGAAAGTCTTGATCATGCTCTAAGGTAGACAAGAGAAGAAGCCATTAAAATGAATGATGAGATGAGACAACAAGCTCTTGAAAAGGTCAGGTCCTCCATGTCTCAAGAATAAAAGAATAAATTGGCTCAAATGCAAGCTCAAGAATTAAGGACAAAGCAAAAAGTGGACACTCTTATGAGCATGAAGGAAGGTGATAAAGAGAAAATTCAAAAGGAAACAAAGGATGTGACAAAGAAAATCTTAGCTGAGGTAGAAGGAACTGAAAATGTGGATCAAAAACAAGTTTATCCACCACATAACACTGCTTCTCCACCTCACATGACATCATCTCCTCCACACAACCCTAAACATCAAGTTCCTCAATATGAGAAAGAAGAGAAAGAAACACAAGATCAAGAACAAGTTATACAAGGAAAAGGAAATGCCTCTCCAAATCATAATGTTGTGCATGATGATTCCCCTCTAGTGAATACAGAGTAGAAGAATAATCCTGAACAACAAATGGGGCAGGAAAATGTTGATACAGGGGAGAACTCTGAAAAGGAACAAGATACATCTTCCTCCTCCTCTTTGGTTGACTCTATTAAGGATTTCTTATCCCAGAAAAAGTAAATCCAACCGGTGGTCACTCCACAACTATTACAGTTTCCAGTGTTACATGGACATGTTAACTTGTCCAATATATCTCCACTTCACAAGTTACCACTGGGAGATATACTTCAGTCCTCAGCCAGACAAGAAATTATGCAACAACAAATTGAAGCAGCTAAGCTATTAGAAGAAGCAATAAAATTGATACATGAGGAATTGCCTGAGGCAAATAGAGATCCCACCTTGCCTCCTACTCAACAGATGAAACTCATGTTGGAGTCTTTCAAGGCTTATTCATCTTATCTAGAGAAGCAAGTTGAAAAGAAGATAACAGAGCAGGTGAATAGTAAAAGTTTGACTGATGCATATGCTAGATGTGCAAAGGTACATAATATTTTGCAAGAAAATGTGAAAAACATTTAGAAATGCATTGAGGATGCCAAGATTGTGTATCAATTTTGTTTGAACTGGCCAGCAACTACAAAGAGCATAAAGGATCAAGATGACTCTATTGAGTCACAGTTAATTCAAGTGGCCAAAGTATATGATCCTCTAAAGGATAAACATGGAACTATTAGAGTCCAAATTAAAAATCTTCATACTTAGTTGAAGCAACTCCTGGATCAAAGAGAGCAAATCAAAGGAGAAACATGTCATCTAATTGAAGTAGTGAGTATGAGGGTAGCAGTCTTGACTAGTATCTTGACTGAAGCAGAGAATGTGTCTCAGAAAGTAAAAGTGCTAGCCACTTTGGAAGAGGCAAAAGATTTGTACATTCAGCTTGAAAGTCAAACACACATTTTTTCTTCTGCAAAGAAAAACTGGGACTCAACCCTTGCCCAGTTGAAGGTGATTTACAAAAATGTTCTACCTTCCAAGTGAACAGAAAAATATGTGAAGGTAAAACAAATTTTGATGATTATATAGATATGTGGTAAATAAAATAAGAATAAGTAGTGCTATTTGGATATAAACAAAGCAAATTGTACATAGTATCTTGAAGAACAATTTTGCTACATCATTTTTGAAGAAACAAAGGCTACTCCTTAGGGGGAGTTGATTGATAAAAGGTGATAAGAGATATTCAGACAAGGGAAGCCTACTTGTTTTTTTCAGAATAGAGAAAGACCACTAGCCCTTTGCCATTGATGTCAAAGGGGGAGAAATGTGTACATATCTAGTTAAGTGTTGCCATCAATGACAAAGGGGAAGATTTTTCCATATGTGTTGTCATTGCTGTCAACTATGGTATGGAGTGCTGCATTGTAAGTGATATCATCAGATATGTCAAAGGGAAATTGTGGAAGTATGGTGATAAGTGAACATATTAGAATAAGTGATTAGAAGTGTTGTGAGATAGAGAAGTAAAGTGATGAATATATGCTAAGGCAATCAAAGGAGAAGACAAAGAAGAGATTGATCAAAAAAGTTGTGAAGTAAATAAGATGGATCAGTATCATCTATACACAGTTATACCATATCTTCTGAAGTTCATGTGTAAGTACATTTCTTTGATATGTTAATTGTATTTAAAGTATTTGATGAGTTGAGCTAGATTCATGCTATGTGTTGGTGTTATGAACTCATGATGTCTGTTGCATGATGAAGAAAGTTATAAAAAGATTGAAGGAAATTGTCTAAGTGAAGTACAAGTCAAGGAAGGTGTTACAAGCTTACAATAAGGTATCACATTCTACATCAGTTGAAGGTAAGGGCCTGTAAATTGGACTAATGGCTACATATTGCACTCAGACACCTATGTTTCAGGTTTGGGGTCATAAAGTTTAGCGCAAAGTGTTTTGGAGACAGAAGTGTGAAGATAGTGTTCAAATAGGGTAAGTGCAATCACAGGGAGATAGGAGAATGATCCGCACTTCTCCATAGATGAAGATATGATGATGTGGCTTGGAGGACAAGTAGACATGAGTCAAAGATATGAGTGTTTCAAGTTTCAAATGACAATATGTACCACTGCTGCTTCTCCAGGGACAACGGTGTGAAGACATGCCTTGGTGCTAATTGATGTAAGTAGAGGGAGATTTTTGAGGCCACCACAGATCACCACACAATGGTATTCAGACCTGCTAATTGAAATATATGCTCATATGGTTGGTTGGTACGTGTTTTTCAAGTTTCAAATGATTATGTTCATAGCAAGTATGCTCTTCATTGTTCTATCCTAAGATTATGTAAGCAAAGTTGTTAAGGATTCTGGAATCAAAGTTTATGTGTGTGTCAGCATGTGATGACTTGAAATGGTAGAATGAGTGTACATGAATGTTTTAGAAGACATATAATGTTCATTATGTGGTCCGCATGATATAATTTGTCTCCTCTAGTACCGCTTTTGGTCTGGAGCTAAATGCAATGAAGGGTAAGTGTTTGTTGTGCCAACCTGATACATGCTGATGATTATGACGTATGTTTTGAAGTATGAGCCAATGTGGAAGAGTGTGCCAAGGTAAGATAGGACCTAATTATGTCTTATTCTTGAACCACATTGGAATTTTACTTACCGCATATGTTTGGGAGCTGACTGTTATGGCCATTACACATTTCATCTTGGCCAACCAAGGAGAAAGATTTTGAAGCTTGCAAAGGATATATATGAAAGATCAAAGTTGTTGAGGGATATTGTGTGAATGAACTTACCGCATAAGCAAATTTCATGATGAAATGTGGAGAGGACCAATTTATGTGATGTGATATTGTTGCAGAGGCTATTGTTGGTGATGTGATGATGGAGAAGAGTTTATGAAGTTTTTTTTGTGGTGGAGGTTTATATTGTAGTTGTGCATAGGCTGAAGTGATGAGCAGTCAGTTTTGTGAGAAGAACATTTGAGTCAGATAAATTTTGTGTTACAAAGATTGAAGGATTGTTGTAAAGATTGTAAGTGCTGTAATTGTTTAGGGAGTTATAGCTTCCTTTGGGTTGTAGCCCATAAATAATATTGTAATCTTGTTTTTATTTGTGAGGCTGGATTTGGACAATAGATCCAAGCAGCTTGCTCACTGTGGTTTTTCCCTTCTAAGGTTCTCCACGTAAATCTGGTGTTATGGATGTGTATTTCTGTGTTCATGTTCTTTTCATGTTTTAAAATGCTTATGATAGTTTGAATTTTGTTGAAAGAAAAGAATTTGAATAGGTACTGATTCACCCCCCCTCTCAGTACTTCTGTGTGTTCAATAGATGCTACCTAGTGAAAGAGAAATGAGATATTTGAGAAGAGAACAAAAGAAGTTGTAACAAACCCTTGACCTAGCACAAGATTCAGATAAAAGAGAAGAAATGGCAAAAGGGGAATGAGGAAAGAAGAAATTGGAAAATGAAGAAAAGGGGGATTTCTTCCATGAGATTATGATAAGAATTCATCAGTGATAAGAAAGAATGGCAGAATTAATGGCACACGTGCTACAATTTTAAAACAACATGAGCGATCCAAACCATGCAAAAGCATCTCAAAGAGGGCAGTACATTTACAAATAATTGATCCATGGTTAGCCCCATACCAAAGCCACCTAAGCCTATGTTTTTACAAGAGGAGGAGAAGGAAGAAGAAGAACCTAAGACTACTCCTATATAGGATATTGATAAAATATTTGAGGAGTATCAAGTGAAATCTAAAGCATTCAAAACCAAAATATCCTTTGTCAATAACCTGGAAATCCTTGGGAAAATAATTCATAGCGGAAGAAACCCTAATGGTAGCAAAAATGATGAGAAGACTAGTTTGCAAAAAAAAGTAAGTAAATTCAATGCTCCAACCCTTAATGATAGTAACAAGATATCTTCTTGGGCTTGGTTAGAAAAATTATTGACTTACTCTACTCTCAACCCTATGGAAGAGGAAGATGCCATTCAATTTGTCACATTGCATTTAGATGGTGTTTCTTATGATTAGTGGCACCATAGTTTATGTTGATGGGTGTTTTTGACACACTCAACAACTCAGGTAAACTATGAGACCACTTCACCTAGGAATTAAACTTATGAGGAAGATTAATTACCCCAAGGTCTATGTTACCAAGTCACAGCAGCACAAGATAACTCAGTGATCAATGTGACTATTCCTTTTCAAGGGGCCTACTATATGTAAACCTTAACAATCAACTTAACCTCAATAAATTATTTAGCTAGATAAATGATTTATTTTATAAATGATCAACACTTTAGAATTAGCAATTCTTTAACAATTTGATCCACAATAAACTATTGCTATTAAGTATCACTTTAATGCTTATAACCATCAATGGATGTACTTGCAAATCTATTAATCTAATTCCGTTTAATCACAATTTTGCAAGGTTGTATTCTAAATTAATCCTAACATAACCAAATGTGTATAAAATGCAAAAGATAGGGCAAGAAGAAAAAGGGTTAGAGAAACTAAGCTTGTTTTGACACATTCCACACAACATCTAGCAAATAGACAAATATACTAAAATAACCTTTCTTTGGTTGGTTTGAAAAATCACAACTAGTTACACAAGACGATGCAATCTCCAAAGGAATAAGATCAACTATGAAAGTAGCTACAACAATCACTTGATTTTAAACATAAATTGAAGAGATATTTCCACAACCAATATGTGCATTAGAATTTCAATTCCAAATTATATAAAATAAGTGTTTAGGTTGACCACATAGAGAATTTCACCATCATTCAAACACTAGTGACATGAAACACATTGTGGATTCATCAAATATTCATGAACATAAATGCATGAAGTAAGAGAAAACTTTCTCAGAGATTGAAAACCACAAGATAAAGAAATAGCTCAAAAGTGGAGTAGCAAAATTGCACAATATTTCCATCCAAAAGTTTTCAACCTCTATTACATTGAAAAACTACCTATTTATAGATAGAGTAGCTTGAAAATACACTTTTGCACAACCAAGTACTTTGGAACCAAAATTAAATTACTACTACATTTAGGGCTAGGATTCGTTTTAGCCCATAGCTACAAACCCTTGCACATTAAATTTTTTGACACATTAATTTTTTGTGACAAACAAATCTTCATCTTTGAAATTCAATTACTCAGCCATATGGAGCATCCAACACATTGCAACATTTCCCATGACATTAATTATTTTTGCCCCAACTTTACAAGGAACTATATTTAATAAAATAATATTTCCCCTTATTTGCACCTTTTCCCAAATTTGGGCATGCACTTTTGGAAAAAAATATTTATTGTAAACTTTCTAAAATAATAAAGTAAATCAAGTTTAGATTTTTCCGTTATATTTGAGGTAAAATTTGACAATCATTAGGCTATCATTGTCTTTTGTGCTCTACCTCTGTATCTTCATTCTTTTGTTGTTCTAACTTTCCTTCCTACAAATACGATTGTAGATTGTCTAGGGCTTCCTTAAGTACATTGAAACTGGGAGCATGAGACTATTGAAAGTGTGCTATCCTTGACAAAAGGGTTTTTACAATCTTCCTTGGTGCCTTCTTCAGCTCTATCAAGTGTGCTTTAAACAAGTTAAAATATCCCTTTATTCTCATCAACTCATCTATCACTTCCTTTGTTAAGTTTTTCTTTAGTACCTCAACAAATTCTTTAACAATGATACCTATTGGGTTGAATTTATTAGCATTCTCCCAAAATGTACATGGAATGGACTCAAAAAATGTTTATATTTGTGCCATTGCAATTTATCATTTCTTCCTCCTTTGTAGAAATTTATTCCTGTATTCTTGCAATATTTATGTTCTCCATTTAGTGAACATCAACCACTCAAAAGGAATTTATGGGTTTCCATTAGGAAGGATAACATGTGAAACTAGAGTGGGAAATAGAATCTTGACCATCCTTTTAAGAAAAGGTAGATTTTTATCAAGAACGATTAGCTCTTCATCAATATTCTTCTCAAATTTTGCTAAAGCACTGATCTCATCACTAACCTCATGATAGCATTTGATTGCTCTTTTGATTAATTTATTTCCTTGTGTTAGTAAGGTGTCTCTCCATGCCCCGATAGCTTGAACCACTCGTCCCATTTCTTCTCTCATTTGGAGTCCTTTATCCAATGCTGATAGGAGGCTAGGAGCAAGTGTTGGTGAGTCCACAGGACCTACAAGGTACTATACATAGGCTATCAACTCTTCAACTTAGGTTTTTATCTCTTCCTTTGTTTCTTCATCTTTATTCATCTACCCCAAGATAGCAGAGATACTATTTGTAGAGATTTCTTTTCTTCATCCCTTGTTTGGTTCCGAAGGTTTACCCTTTGAATATAACATATCAATCATCTATATTACTCAAGGGTAACATATCATTGTGTATATTACTAACATCAATCATAGGGAAAAGAGGGGCTAATTTAAGGTCATGAACAATTGAAGTGGGGGTATCCAAAATAGAAGGATGATCAATCACCAACTTTGTTAAAAAGGAAAGATTATCAACTTGATAGAATAATGTCTCCCTAGAAGATACCCGGCCATTCATAGAATAGAAGGATAAAAGCTTGTACCAAGGATAAAAGGATCACATGACACAAAATGAAATATTATATCAAAATTAATAAGGTGTCCATGTATCCTAGAAATAGGTGATGGAATATGAGAATCCATAATTAATGATCACACAATATGTATCCTAGGTTAGTAGGATTGAAATAAAGTCAAATCAGAAAAATATATAGCAATGAGATACTATGAGGCTATGTGTAAAGACCATTTTAGAACTATAGTAGGGGGAGGGGGATCAATTCATTGATCAAATTTTGCTCCTAATTAGATTTACAATAGATGATATACAATAAATATAGACTCTAAACCCTAGTAGAGAAGGTATAAATCCTAGGGAAGAAACCCTAAGAGATCTAAGAAATTTAGGTTCACTAAAAATAGAATGAAATAAAATACTTCTTTATAAAAAATGTCTAGGATAACTTAATTAATCATCATTAATATTAGATATCCTAGGAGTAAGATCCGAGAATGATAAACATGTTGAAATTATTGTTCAAAATTTTAACTAATAAATGGAAGTACTTAACACTTGGCTCGATGTGGATTATGATTCTAAGTTAGATGTCCTAAAGTGATTTATTATTGTAAAAAAAATTAGTGCATGCCAGATGAATGCATAAGAATTTGTATAACTTTTGTTTTCTTGTTAGGATCATTTTTTGCAGTTGCATAATCAAGCCCATGAGTGTGGATCTAAACCAAGCCCACAAATTTGATCTCTACTAATTTTTAGATGTTCACTTCAGCTTTCTTAGAAGTGAAGTTCTTAGTTTGATCTTCTCATAAAAACTTGACTTGTGTTCTCATGAGTTTTCACATGATAAGGATAGTTGACTTCTTTGTGTCAAACATTTGTAAGCATGTGGAAGAGTATTATTAATATAAAATTCATTATCAACAATGGATCTGGGTGGAATTTGGGAGATGGTAGGAATATAAAGTTTTAGAGGATGTGTGGCTATTGGATATTTATTTTATGGAAGATGAATGGGCTATCCCTCTTTATGCTACTTGTAAAGCCTATTTTGGTGAAAGAGTGGTAAATTGTATTGAGGTGATTGGTGGGGCTCATTCATGGAAGAAAATTGCTATGGTGGATCCTTTGTTTGTTAATGCTATTGCCTTCTTTAGATTTGCTAGCCTTCTATTTATTTATCATATTTCTCAAGTTGATAAGTAGGATATTTTATTGTGGATTGGTTCTCCTTCTGGGATCTTTTCTATTGCCTCAGAATTCTCTTTTCTTTCTAATCTTGGTCTTCCCTCTTCTGGGTGGATCTATGATAATCTCTCTTAATTCCCAAGACCAATATCTTCTTCTAGATTGCTACATAGAATAAAATTTTATCTATTGACAACTTGATAAAAATAGGTTTTTCCTTTCCTAATAGATGTGTTCTTTGTGAAGCTGAAGCTAAATCTATCCTTCACCTCTTTATTGGCTATTCATTTTCTTGGGAGGTTTGGTGTTTTCTACCATCTCTCTTCAATGTGGGATGGATTTTTCCTTCCTCATCTAGGATTTGGTTATTGAATGGATCTCTCCTTACCTAAACCCATCTCTTAAGTTTCTTTGGATTCTTCTTTTATCCCATGTGGCATGAGGTATATGGAAAGAACACAACAATAAAATGTTTAGAGATCATAAATCCTTAGCATCAAGGGCATCCAATAAAATTTTCTTATATGTTAGAGAGAATTTTATTATTGTGGTTCATGAAAGAGATTCTTCATCTTCTAAAATTGTTGTGTTTGATTAGGAGCTCAAAGTGGCTAATGGTTGGAATTTGAGATTTGATATTCCTACTCCTTTTAGGGGTGGTAAATCTCTAGGGATCAATGTAAACTGGTCCTTACCTCAACTAAACTAGTTCATGTTTAACTTTGACAGTGTATAGAACAGTAGTCTGAGCCCTTCAGAGGGTCAGGGTTTTTAAGAGATGAGCATAGGAAGGTGCTAGTTGCCTCTATGATCAACCTAGAACACCAAAATAATCATTATGTAGAAGCTGCAACTACCCACCATGCTCTGAAGATGATCAAGGATTATGGATTTCAACCCATTATTCTAGAAAGGGACTCTATGAATATCATCAATTGTATTAAAAGAAAGAGAAAACCTTTTTAGACTATAGAAATTTTGATTATTGATCTACTTTCTATCTTTGATAATATAAATTAAGTACATGTTAACCATGTATTCTGTGAGGTCAACAAGGTGGCAGTGTTTAATGAAAAATGATTTGGAGTAGCAATGAGGATTTATGATCAAGGGTCGCCTCTTTACTTGCTAATGATGTAGAGAATCATTAAAATATGTTCAATGGTGACATATTTTGTAGTTATTGATGAGTCCACATATTTAAATCTATCATTATGTATTTTGACATCCTCTGTAGTAGTATCATATTCTTCTGGGTCTAGTTATCACCTTACATATATGGTTCCTATACTAGAATCTCAGCATTTGTTACATGAAAGCATTGGCTTGGAGATCCTTGAGAATCCTTCAACGACATAATGGATATTATCTGCATCTTTGAATCATGTATAGAATTTAGAGACCTAATTCATACTTATTCCTGTATGTTCCTATTTGGAATGGGAAGATCACTTGCACACTTCTGTGGTTCAATTTCTTCCTGAGGGGAGAAATGTTGTTTAGCATTCATGGATCATCTTCAGCATCTAGTTTCGAGCTTCTACTAGCACTACAGGAGGTATTTTGAGAGGAGGCTGCATGGTTAGTCTTCTCATCTCAGTTTTGGGAGGATCCATCTCCTCGCATGGAGTTCATTCCTTCACATTTTTTGGGGGGGGTTGCAGTGACCTTCTCATCTTTCTCTCCTATGGGGGGAACATCATATTGTACATTAGTGTTAGAAGTAGTCCTTGGGGGTCTTGTATATTCCTCCTTTTCTTTCTTCTTCACTTGTATAATTCTATTCGTATTATTTCTCTTTTGGAGGAAAGTTTTTTCCAACAGGATTTTCTTTCTTTCTTCACTTTATGAGAAATTCATTTGTACATGGGTACCTAACATGTGGCCTAGTAGCCGGGACCCATCTTTGTCTCACTACTCCCTAAGTTGCACTTAAGGGGGGGAGGTGTTAGTGTAAATAGTGTCATTATCTAACTAGTTTGGATATCACCTCTTTGATGGATTGACCTATTCACACATAGGCTTAAGTTTACTTAGGTCTTTTAGGAGTTTGTCTCACTTCAAAATATGTACTCACACATGTGAGACACCTCTTTGTTTTTGGATTGCCACTTGCCATCACACATGGTATGTGAGTTAGACAAGTGTTGCATGCTTGTAGGGGTAGTCAGTAGTGCAGTCCTACCTTCCTACATGCTTCTCCTTACCTATTTATGCAAGGCTTCTCTTTGTTTTTTACACATTCTCATTGTATATGATAGATATGCTCTTGTGCTCCATTTTTCACTTGTGGAAGGTTTTATTCTTTGTGCTTGCTAATATTGGCTACTTCAACAATACATATTTAATTTGTTTATCCAAAACTTAGAGTGTGAAGTTGTGTTATATCTTGAGTTTTCTATTAAGTTGAGATTGTTTAATCTTAGACTTATTGTGGCCACAATAAGATTGTGAGTGGTCATAATCAATATAAGGTATTGGTAGTCATTATTATATGTTTTCATGGTCACATACCTTAGCATAATTGAAGGTGTTTATATTTTTTTAGATGCTTTTGGGTGTTTTCTAGTTCTAAGAATCTGCTAGAGCTATCTACAATTAGTGGTTTATAAACAAAATTATAATTTATGTGTGTGTGTATAACTTATGTTTGAGAGTATAGGTTGGAGAAAAGCTAAACTCGGATGCTACATGTCTTTGGAATATATATTCTATACTTCATTATATTCTAGTTATGGAAAAATTAGAAAAGAGTTTTATTATTATTATTATTATGTACTTCTTTGTATACCAGTTATTGAGCTCAGAAACTTAGCTTTCATGATTTCATTTCAAGATGCTAACCTTATTACACTTAGATATATAGAGAGGTTTAGTATCTACCATCCTTTGACTGTGATAGTATGATGAAAGAAAAATAATATTTGTTGCTACTCTAGTTTTATGTGAAATCAATTTTAAAGGGATTGTGGAATTTACTTTTGACTGGGGATTCTTTTACAATTGGGCCAATTTTGTATATCCTATTGCTTGTATGGACTCAATTTAGTCAATGAACTATAGAGAAATTGTAACCATTACAAAAGGGATAACATGTTGATTTCCTTGGTTATGGGGATAGTACGTACTCAGGGATTTGAATTTCTGTGCTATGATTTTTTTTTCTTTGAAATAAGTTTATTTCTTTTAGCAACAATACTACTGATTGAATTTATATGTTTTAATTTGTGGTTGGTGATAGCATGTTGCTATATAAAAAAATCCTTTGTCTTAAGGTAGTGATCAAGTCTTTTGTCACTTACTTGACTAGATTTCTTAAGAGGTTAGAAGGATTTAACCACTAGCCAAGTCAGTGGTAGGAAGATCAAATCATGCAAACTTGAGTTACTTAAGTGACTTGAGTATTATTAATTTGTTGTGTATGAGTGAACAAGTTGTCTTCTATTGATAATATTGAGATAGAAGTGTGTGAACAATGACCCACATATCCATATAGGAATGTGACATTTTATTAGAAAGATTTTGCCAAAGTAATGCAAATGTTGTTCTTGCATTATCAGTTCATAGTGTTTGATAGGTTGCATGTCACTCAAAATTGTCATACTTAGCTAGAAGATTTTTTGGACTTGTATGGAAGATTGAATGTAGCAGAGTCAGTACACTACACTAGTTCTTGTATGGCATGTTATGATTATACATTCCTTTATCTACTACCCTTATGAATGGTAGGGTCACTTCTAGTTGGAAGGTGTGTGGGGGACCACCGATCTGTGGATGGCGGATAAGCACTTAGATGATGCTCTCCTTCCCCATGCAACTGGAAAAGAATGTCAAAGACTTGGTCACAAAGACATATTGTTATATTCATAATGATGATTTGAAAGTTGTAAAGATGTACACGTATTTATTTGTAAGCCAGTTTATCAGTAATATCTTTGTACAAGTGGTTAAGTTGTTTAATTGTATTATGAAAAGGAAGTGTGTATAATTGTTAAGTTCAATTTTAAGTATTCTTTCCTATCTCTATTCTTGAATGTAAATTAATTTTGAATAATTATTGTGTAGTTGAATCATCATTTAATCTTTGGTTAAAGAATATTTTTATGTTGGATTTTAATTGATTTCATTTGGAACTAGTTTGTAAAGATTCCTTAGAATTTTAAAAAAATATTAAGGAGTTTTTAGTTGAGATTTTTGAATACGAACAGATGTTCATTACATAAACAAATAAGGTACCTCTACATCTAGGAGATAAAGTTTATGCTTACTACATTTATGCCCTAAAACATACTTCTCATCACAATTGAAGCATAATGCCTTCACTTGGCAAGAGACCATTTCCTTATGTGTTATGTGTTTGATGGGTGGTATTTGAGTGCTTATACTTGGTGTGGGACAGGTTCCTTGATGTGGTGTGGGACAAATTGTCTATTGAGTGCTAGTTTTTTGTGCTTTATATATACAACATTGAGCTACAATTTTATCCTCAGCTAATTTATCCAACCTAAGATCTTACATAAATGTGGAAACCTTAAAAAAATTGACTTCTTCATAGATATCATCCTTTAATTCATTGGTAAAACATGTTTTAAAATAATTATCATCAAGATAACAAGTGTCTAATTGGTTAATTTTTTAAATTGTGTTTTCTAGTCACTAAATGAATGTATTTGTCATAATTTAGTTAATACTCCCATCAATTCCTCATACTCACTTGAACCAAATTAGTTAAGAACCTCCTTACAACATTTTCCCTGTGTAAGAAACCCATGTGTTTTTCTAGCCATTGATACCATTGGATAGCTTTATGTTCAAGGTAGAAATATATGATGGAGAGTCTTTTAGCTAATGTAAAATCTTACTCTACTTTATATAACTAACTTGCAAGGTCATTTCCATTGAACACAGGGAAATCTTATTTAGGGTACATTGAGTCCTACTAAGATTTTACTAGTTTTAAAAATCATTCTATTCAATGTTAGAATTCTTCATGCCATATTTGATTTACACTTTGTTGGATTTGTTTTCTTGTGAAATTATATTTGGAATAAGGTTGATCACTCAATTGCCAAGATCATCAATGTGATTCAACTTGTCCAACCTCGATGGCCACTCCATTATAATGGTCTATTATGATAGCATGGTTCTAAATTTTTCATCCAAAATTTCCAAAGAAGGATTTTGTTGGTCTTGCAATCTTCAACCACCAACCATAATGGAAACTTGGGGCTGCTAAAAGGTTTATCTAAAATTATTAGAAAGTTGAGATGACTGATTCAAGATAATTTGTAAATGGTAAAAAATAATTCACCACAAACTTTTTTATAGATAATACCTTGTGGGTAAATTTTAGATAGAAATGTCATTTAATCCTTTTAGTTTTAGATCAATTTACTCTGGAAGTTTTTAACCAGTGGATTGCATAGGAGCTAAATAATTGAGACACAAGGAACATGATTCCTTTATTTTGGATGCTACAATGCATTGTGTAGACACCTAAAAATGACCTTCGCATAATTCACCTTGCATACATCAATTCCTCCTAAATCACTTGCATTTAACATTAATTAAATAATCTAATTATTTAATTAATTTCATCAATTTCCTCTATTTTCCCTAATTTCAACATTAATTGAATAAATTCTATTTATTTAATTAATTTCATTAATTTCCTCTTTTAATCTTCAAATCCACATTAATTAAATAAATCTAATTATTTAATTAATTCATCATTTATTTCCTCTTATCCACAACAATTAAATAATTTTAATTATTTAATTAATCAATTATTCCTCTAAATCTAAATAAATTATTCAAATTTATTTAAGTTGACTTTATCTTCTAAAAATAAATAAAACTGGTATTTTATTTATCTATTCCTCCATTATGCAAAATAAATTAAATGAATTTATTTGTTTAATTTATTATCTATATTTATTTAAATCTTCATATCTTATCCTTTCTTCAATCATGCACAATTCATTAAATAAATTTATTTATTTAATTTCTCAATTATCCTCCAATTCTTCTAAAAATATCATTTTCTTCTACATGCACAATCAGTCTTATTTTTAGAACTTTAAAAAGCAAATCTAAAGTTGAGTTAATTGGCTTTAATCATTATTGTTTTTATCATCAACTCATAAATTAGAAAAAAAACATTCTAAATTTATGAAATCAAATCCTATCTTTATCCTAGCAAGCAATTAACTCAATAAAATAGCTTTTTCTTCATGACACATGTCATGTGCACATTCATCATGATCTCTCAACTCATCTTGATCATTGATTTATCTCCACCATTGATCGATATTTCTATGAAACCTATATATACCCCCTTCATCTCTTCATAAAAAATCCTCTTCGATCATTTAAGCTTTGGGCATTCATACAACTCTTGAGCATTATATCACATCGTTGAGCATACATCGTATCTTTGAGCACACACTATCATCATCTATGTCCTCTTGTTGCAACCATGGGTACGCAATACATTTGAGCAATCCACAAAGAACCAAGAGATTTATACAATCTAGGTGATAGCTTTCTATTGTTATTATTCACATTGATTTTGGTTATCATTTAGATCAATCTTTTGAAGGTTATAAGATTGAGTTGTTATCATTGTTTGATCTCTTTATTCAATCTCAATTCTACCTATACACACATTGACCCATTAGATTACTATATTAATCTTCTCAAAGTTGTATGAATCAAATTAGATCTATGTGGGTTTTCTTGGATCTATTTGAAACTACTCAAATATATGTGGCTCTTCTTGAATTTACCAATCTTTGACTAAATCTGCCCAATTTTTTCACAACTAGGACTTAAGACAGAAACTACTAGGCTAGGGTGTGTTTCATCTATAAGCTCTATGATATAATTTTCTCATTCACAAATATTGAATCAAACTAATAATTCAAATATCTAAATACAAAGGATTCCACCTTCTCATAGTTGTACTATCTCATCTCTAAGGTACAAAGAAATTAACTTCATTGTGGTATCCACTAATTAGTGCACTATAGATGGTAAATAATTGATGACTTACTAGGGGAGGTTTCTCTTAATCCTAGATGTTATTCTAATAAACTCAAAGGTACATGGGAGCTAAAGGTTGTATGCAAATGTTGTCTAAGGCCTAGGTACTAGTGAGTCAAATCCCACCTCACTTCACACACTAATTTAGCATGCTTAGACAAAAATGACAACTATTTGAGAATATTTTAAAATCCTTAGCATAGGATTTCTAACCTAGGCTACTACTACAAGAAAATAATTGGCTAAATATGGTTAGTACCTCACTACTTTCACCATGTTTTGATCTTTTAGATCCTGTAAGGGTGACATGAGAGAATATAGTGGAACTATATATAGTAATCCACTAAATTATTGTTGTGATGGAACACAACCCTAGAAAGGGATTTAATACCACTCATTAGGATCTCACATGTAAAATATTATCAAATAGAAGAAAAACATGTAAGAATGAATATAATGCTTGGAAGAACAGTTGTAAAATTGTTTTTATTCAAATATGAAAACAAGTATTAGAAGCCTCTTCAAGGGAACAACTTCCTTAAGAGAAATTTGATCCAACAAAATATGAAATCCAACACTAACTTCTCTTTCACACAAAATCAATATAAAGGCCTCAAAAAAAGTGAATTATGAGTTGCAACCAATGTGTGATAAACCCACACACTACCAAAGTGAACTTATTACATTAAATAACTAAATAACCAATTATGATTACTATAATGCTCATAATATAGATTAATATGTAAGGACCTCCTAATATGTGGGTCCTAACAAATCCCAAAGGGATATTTTAGCTTGTGTATTTTGTAATTGATCAATAATATCATTTTCTTTCAAACCCTTAGTAGTGATTTTTAGGTATAGGAGGAAGTTTTAAATGAGAACATAAAATAGTGGGAGTGCATCTAGCAAGTTTTGAGCCCTAGCCATGATGAATATGACTTATTTTATGGTAGTTTATGAATTATGGAAAAAAATGAAGGTAAAAGTGAAGCAAAACTAGGGATCCCTTTAACTATAAATAGTGGTCTTAAAGGAGTATAAATATTATCAACCACATGAACACTCATGAAGTGTTATGGATAAGGATCAAAGATTCAAAACATATATCAATAGGAGCTCACTAGATAAATATAAACTATATTTGGATGTGGTAGGGAAATAAAATAACCTATTAAATTATAGACCAAAGTCATAAATGAGTGATAAAATAAGCAAGAGGAATCAAACCAATGTAATTCTCTATATTGCATAGTAAGTCTAAATTCACTTATCAATAAGGTATCATTATATAAGTACTCACAATTAGTAAGAAAGAATGAATTGGCATGCAATGAGCATCACTATAAACATCAAAGTCATCTTGCAAAAATTCTTCACCTAAAGTAACAATGTCATCATATTGTGTAACACATGGTAAAGTGTCATCATCAATATCCATTAGGAATGGAATATCCTCCTCACAATCCAAAGGAGGAGAGGGCAATATACTCAAGGGTAACATACCACCATTTATATTACTAACACCAATCATAGGGAAAAGAGTGACTAAGTTAAGCTCATGATTGAGTGAGGTGAGGGCATCCAAAAGAGAAGGATGATCAATCACCAATTTTGTAAAAGAGGAAAGATTACGAACTTGATAGAATAATATCTCCATAGAAGATACCCTGCCATTCATAGAATAGAAGGATATAAGCTCGTACCAAGGATAAAAGGATCACATGACACAAAATGAAAGATTATATCAAAATTAATAAGGTGTCCATGTATCCTAGAAATAGGTGATGGAATATGATAATCCATAATTAACGATCACACAATATGTACCCTAGGTTAGTAGGATTGAAATAATGCCAAACCAAAAATAAATAATATAGCAATGAGATACAATGAGGATATGTGTAAACCCTAATTAGACCTACAATAGATGATATACAATAAAAAATAAATTCTAAACCCTAATAGAAAAGGTATACACCCTAGGGAAGAAACCCTAAGAGGTTTAAGAAATTTGGGTTCACGATAAATGGAATGAAATAAAATACTTCTTTACATAAAATGTCTAGGATAAATTAATTTTTTTTGATAGGCGTCTAGGATAAATTAATTAATCATTATTAACATCATATATTCTAGGAATAAGATCTGAGAATGATACACATGTTGAATTTAATGCTCAAATTTTTAAATAATAAAAGTACTTAACTCTTGACTCGATGTTGAGTATGATTCTACTAGATGTCCCAAAGTGATTTTTTACTATTACAAAAAAATAGCACATGTCATATGAATTCGTAAGAATTTGTGAAACTTTTCTTTTTCTATTGGGTTCATTTTTGTGATTGTGGAATTGATCCTGCAAGTGCAGATTGAACCAAGGACATGGATTCAATCTCTACTAATTTTTAGATGTTAACTTTCAACTTGCCTTGAAGTTATTAGTTTGATCTTCTAATAAAAACTTGTATGCTTAGGATTTTGCACATTGAAAGGATAGTTGACTCATTTGTGTTAAACGTCAGTAAGGATGCCAAGTCAACAACTTTTGAGCAAGATTAATAACAAACAATTGTGCAATATGCCCTTGAATGTTGATGTAGAGTTGATATTGCTAGATAATTTTTTTATGTTTCTTGATGTGTGATAGAAGGTATTCAATTCATGTGTTCACTAGATACTCTAAATGAGTCACGGTTTGTCCTTAAACATAACACCCTAGCATGCAATTCAACTATTTTACGCTTCAAGTTGGCTCATAATGATCACTTGGAGGAAAAACAATTAAACCCAAATTCAAATTTAGTTTTAAGAAAAAGAAGATATTTTTACACTTGCAAAAGAAATCAAATATAGATCTAACCCAAGATAAAATTAAAATTAAAATTAAAATTAATAATTAATAAAAACACTACCAAAATAGATTATTTAACCAAATTATAAAAATCTAATTTTTATACACTAATTATTATATTAAGGACAAACAGATTAAAGTTAGTCGAAAATGAAGGGAAAGAGTGCAAGGTCATATTTCAGCATTACAAAGCTAAACAAGTTTTTAAAACCATTTAATGGCTGTTTTATACTGTGAGATGACAAAAATAGAAGAATTGGGTGGATATCATGAGATTAATCTGTTTAGTAACTATGTGTATCTCTAAAATATGAAATCCAGGAAGCGTGCTTTTCCATGAATATAATGCTGTACTAGTTAGTTAGTGATTTTGAAATTTTAAAATTTTCTTCTTCCACCTTGCACATGGATTTGTCTCATAATTGTCATGTCTGGCTCTCAGTAGCAGATGTTTTTGTCTCTGCACACGCAAATCTGGTGGCTGTGGGCCAGGTGGTATATCTAAGTTTTTTCTAGTTTTTTCTAGCTGTCTCATGCAACCTTTGCTTTTAGAAAAAGAAAAACCCAAAACCTTACAAAATTCTGTTTCTTGTGGTCTGAAAGACAAATCCATGATTCTTGACTTGCTTGCAAGCCACCCACTTATGGTTCAATCTGAAAGAGAACTCATTTGAAAGGTGAGACTTGTCTTGAACTTTAACAAGTATCTAGTACAGAAAGTGATTAATCAATTTGTATCTATTTAGTATTGTTAAATTATTATGTCACAAAAGTTAAAATGTCACTATTTTAAGTGATTCTTTAGTCTATTAATGAAGTTGATTGGCTCCCCAAAAAAATTAAATCAAAGAAGTTCAATTATTGTTATGCTACAAAAGTTATCCCTCCACTAAAAATAAGAATATGAAAGTGAAAGATGTGTTTGAAGGCCAGAAAACATCAGCTTGTGTAGCTTTGCCATGTGCTTTGTCAAGATATGTCTTTTGGTCGGCTGTAAAATAAGGCTTGAAATCTAAATGAACGTGTAATGAAATTAGCTATTGAACTTTAACAAAAATAAATAATCAAACTGTATTTAGTGAAGTTAAAATTAGCATACCACAAAAATTAAGATGTTTATAATTTTAAGTATTCGTTTAATCTATTAGTGAAGTTGATTATGTAAAAAAACTAAATAAAAGAAATTCAATTATTAGCACACCTATAAAAATTATCCGTCCATTAAAAATAAGAAGATGAGAGTGAAAATGTATTTGAAACCCAGCAAATATCAATATCTGTGGCTTTGCCAAAGTGTGTCTTTTGATCAGCCTTAAAATAAGACTTGAGAACTAAATGAAAATGTAATGAAACTGATTTTGGTCAGCCTTAAAATAAGACTTGAGAACTAAATGAAAATGTAATGAAACTGACTGATTGAAGGGATTATGTTACAGTACTTAGTCTTCAGCTAAACTAAACGACTGTAACATTTGGATTTGGTTTGTTTATCACACAATTATGGTTGTTTCTTTGTTGCTTCCCCTACAAGTCAACCACGGGTGAGTTTATTATTACATATGACCGTGGTCTAGTCCCATGTTAGCCCCATCCATTGCAACATAGTATGATATCAAGTCAAGACAATGTTGTGCAGCACCACATCCACATTTTTGTTGTCTTCCTTGTATCTTTTAACAACATTATTATTAATAGATATGGAGACCTTAGACGGTCAGGATAGGTATTCATATTTAGTTGGATTGTGATAAACTCAATAACATTGTTTCCATCATGTTTTTCATAGGCATGAAGCATCAAGTTGAAGTTTGTATTTATTGGATTTTTTTTTGTTACAACAAAATTTTAATTTTATTGAATTAAATTATATATTTTTTAACAGTTCTAATAAAAGATAGATTAGTTTTTTATTCATAATTAATATTGTGATGTAAGAGTATTTGGGTTTACGAAAATAAAATAAGGTAGGTTGAGATGAAATTTTGTTTTTGTTTGTTCTTGATGAAATAATCTATTTTGGGCAATCAAAGATTGAAAATGTTCTAGCTAACTTTGGTAGCAATAGAGATATATAGTGCATATTCTATAGCAACACAAACTCACTTCTGTAGTAACATGGTTTCAATTTGTCAACCACTTGCTAGTCACTTCTATAGCATCTGCATCAGCAAGTTGTGGGTAACTTCAGCATCATTGTGAATTTCATTTGCATCAGCACTTGGACTCACTTTGGTAGCAACTTATGAGTCTCTTCAATAGCTTGACTATGAGTAACTTCTATAGCTTCATGGCTTCATTTCTTCAACACTATGACTTTTGCAACAACTGGGACATCTTTAGTAGCAAAAGACAATATTGAGGATGTGAATCTCTACAGACACTTAGCTTTATCCTTGCCCAATTCAACTTATTTCATACCTCCAACTTTCATATGGGACATATGGTATTTTTATTTTTATTTGGTATTATTTCTTCTTGAGACATTTCATCAAACACTTGTTCACCATTAAAACTCTAGCATGATTTCAAATAGAATCAAATAGAGTAGTTGAAGAGATTTGAATAGCAACATTTCTTGGAGAGAAATGACCTAGCAAGAACTTAGAGCCATTATTTTTGGTGGCCAAATCATGTCCAAGTTGTTATGTGGCGATTAAAGGAGATATAATCAATCCAAAACCCTCACCATAATAGAAAACATGGACAAAAGAGAGAGTATAGATTGTTCTTGGCAAAAAAGTGCCCTAGTTTATCAGAAACAAAGAGTACTTGCACAAGGGATGTTGAAATGTTAGCAATGGTTTATGGAAAGAGAGGCTGACCATTTTGAACATATGTCATTAAGAAACAATTGGAAAACAAAGGAAAAGAAAATGAAAAATCAACAATAGGAGAAAACTAGTTCATCTATCTATGCACAAAAAATATTTATCATTTCTCAATTTGTAATAGCTAGGGTGTTCATTCTTAGCATGTTTGTAAGCTATTAAAGGCTCATTTTTCCATTTTAATGAAAATTAATGTATTTTTTTTTTCAACTGGAATGTGTGAGTGTTTTTTGAGATTTGTAATGCTACTAGGTTAGGTTGTATTTAATTAGCCACCTTTATCAAGACTACACATTAATATCATGCTTCCATAATGTATCTTGTAACTATTCACTATCATTGGATTGTTCTTTTCATTGGAAGCTTTTCTAGTAGTGACCATTCACTAAAGAACCATAACTCATGAAGCTACTAGTATGCGCCTTTCTTTGAACATTAATAGTTTAGGTAAACAATAACAATTTTTTTATCATGTCTAAAGCTATATTAATACTTATCTTCCTTAAGCTCTCATTGTTCACAATCTCATAAGTCTACAATTTTCTATTTTTTGTTTGGTCCAAGAAACTCTCATTAAGTGGGGATGTTAAGGCATGAAACATCAATTTTATGTTTAAAATAAGATATGCATAAATGTAATGGTTAATTTGTATACCCATGTCATTTCCCATTTAGTTTTGTATCCATTTTGGGGAAATGTCTCAAGGTACATGTATATATCAACAAATGGCACAAAAGTGAGTGTTAAGAGTGTCATCCCCACCTGTACACAACTATACAATTGGACATAAACAAACACAACTAACTTTTTTGGATTACAACACTATACTACTAAGGATTACACTTCTCATAGTGGTGAATCATGCACATGCAACAGAATGAGGGCATGACACTCAACGTGAAGAGAAGCAATAACAAATGTGGGTGTGATGGAACCCCCAGTCATAGCGCCCTAGAAAAGTGGAGGCAATCTAATGAGGTGATGATGACATTATCCACAATGTCACAAGGAAAATCTCACATGAGGAATCTCCCTCTAGGCTTCCTAAGTGAAAGTGAGAACTCATCATCGCCTTAGGGGTGTGTGCATGAAGATTGGGGACCAAAAAGTGGTCACCCCACTTTTTGGTCCTAGAAAATTAAAACACAGTCGTGTTATAACATGATCACGTTATAACGTGATCATGTTTAGGCTCGGTAATACTGAGCCTAAAATTGAATTGCATTTAGGCTCGATAATACTAAGCCTTAAATGCAATCACATTTAGGCTTGGTAATACTAAGCCTAAAACGTGACTGTGTTATAACACAATCACATTTTTTTGTAAAAATAAAAAAACACATCCACGACCTTTCATTTTTATTTTCATTTTTAAAGCAACAAAAATGCAAGTAGGATTATTTAGTGAGCGCGTATTGAGAATCTTGTAGGAGAAATCTATCTAACATGATGTTGTGTTGCCATTCCAATCATGCATGAGTGCAACAAAGTCATAAAACTGAAGAAGGTAGGTTTTTCATCTTTTTTCTACATTTGAAAATGAATTGAATTTATTTTTCATTGTTTTAATTAAATTTCTATTTTCAATTTTCAGTCAATGAAGCAACCCAAAACCCCAATCCAGGAGATGAGATTCCATGTGAAGAGGAGGCTCAAAACCCTCCTCAAACTCTACCTTCACTTCCTCACCATCCACATGACACACAAGAAAACTATTTAGGGAGAATCCAAGACAATAAAAACAACTTGAAACCTTAATTCAAAAATTAAAAAGTCCAAATGCAAGAAATGATCATAGGAGATCCCTTGCCAATTCATTAGAGTTCATGATTTCTCACATTGACTCAATGACAAACCAAATCAACCAATGGGTAGACTATAGGGAGATTTGTCGGTGATTCTATGTGGACAAATTGTCGTACAAACAGGTTAGAGATAAGAAATTTTTAAAAGCTGATCTATGTGCACTTTTTATCAATCCTAGAACAAATCAACCATTACACAGGAGGCATTCATTGGTGTGTGCACAATGGAGTATCCCAAAACTTTTGTGATAGATGGTATATGGTTTTTGATGACCTACCATGTAATAATAATAAGGTCCCATAGTATTTCTTGAGGAAACTCTATTGTGAGTTCAAACTCAATGAGATTCCAAACTCAATGAGATTCCAAACTTCTTTGACATTTGGGATTTCCAAGGAAGAGGCATTGGCACTGCATAGGATAGAGAGGGGGCACATCATGCCCAGAACTATCTACCTAGACCCCTTATGAGGACATGGCATATCTCACTCCCTTCGACTTTGAAGGAGAGTGTTGAAGTGGAGACAGTACACTCTCTCAGTTCCCTCACCCAGTCTTTAGCACAACATGGCAGTGATCTTTCCCAAACTGGTGAAGGTGAGAGCAGTGGGCATCATCAGGCCCTCCATCTTTGCTGGTCATGTGGAACTTTGTGTGAATATGGGACTGAGGATGCTCCCCATGTAGACATTAGAGATGATTCTCTATAGTTTTAGGACTATGCGACACAGGGGCAACAATAGGCGCAAGACACATCCATATCAGATGATATTGTACTGAAAGATGACTTGTTGCATGATATGTTTAATATTGATTCCCAGGCAAATTTTTAAAAGGTTCTGCAATTTATTATATTTTTATTTGAAATCTAATTAATTATATTAATAGATATTATAAGTCAAAATTAATGTAGGTAAATGTATGCACAATGAAATTCCAAGGTCAAAGTATTCATCTTGCGTTTATCAGTCATCCACTGCAAGTTTATGAGAGGAGGTCAAGTTTATAGGTATGTAATTTTTCACAAGATTGTAAATATAGTACATGTAAATTTTTTTGTCATATATCAATTGTAATCTTATTTAGTGACAATTTGATGATGAACAGGTGGATGTTGGAGCTTCACCATCGGAAGGATTTCCTTGGGCCGGTCACAAAGGTAGTTTCATTGAGGTAAATTTTACCATTTTTAATCATTATGCATTTAAATAATGTTATGTATCTATTTTATTCAAATGACCTTGAACTCTATTTTTAGATGATGAAAAATTTGGAGACTCCTCCTCATCTTCATCAGTCAATGGAGGTGGACATTGCTACAACTATTTTGTCTACAAATCCGTTGACTGAGGTATGAACTAGTAACATGTAAATTTCATTTTGTATTTCTTGTTTTATCTCACGTCATCTAATGTACATAAATGATATTCATGTTTACTCAATTTTACTTCTTCATGCTTCTCACAAGAGGTCACAACTCCAACCCATCCAGCTACAGATGAAGAGAGACAAAAAGTGATCAAGAGGGATCGCCAAATGCTAGTAAGTGATTGATTACTTATGTCATGTTGTATATTTCATGTTTTCTATATTAATATGGATTTTTAACATGTGGAGCTTCAAAAATCTCTATCAAGGAGGTCTAGTCTGTGGGCAAGAGAGGATGAGTCTTTGATTGATTCTCCATCTTCATGGCTAAGCAAGGTCTGTCGTTTATTTGATAGCACTCCATACGATATTTGATTTTGGGACATTTTGTTGTATGCCTATATTGATTTATAAACATGCTTTTATATTTTACAAATGTATATTGTTGTATATGCCTATATGGACTTATATATACGCTATATGTTATTTTCATGATATTATGTATATGAGATTTTACATTATATACATGATGATCAATTGTGGTTATAGGATAGATAATGAATCATGCTTAAAAGTTTTGATATTGCATACATTTTCTTCAATGTTTCCATGAAATGATATTATGTTCAATTATGGTTCAATATGTGTTCCAAAGTGTTTGATTAATTCAAATATTTTGACATCATTCTTGCAAAATACATTTTGTGCATATCCTACAATCATGACATTCCATGAGACTGCATTTATTTGAGGCATCATGTCAAACAGTTCACGTGCCTTGTCTATGCTTCTACATTTTGCATACATGTCTCCTAGGGTAGTTGCAACTACAACATCTAACAAAATTCTCATATCCTTTATGCTTTGATGGATGTCCATACCCTGTTCCAAAGATCCCATTTTGGCATAGGCAAGGAGGATGTTGGCTAAGGTTGTGGAATTTGACCTTACAACCACCAATTGCATTTTATTGAAAGTTTCTAAAGCCTTATCAAAAAATCCATTTTATGCATATCTTGCAATCATTGCATTCCATGAGACAACATTTCTTTGAGGCATCATGTCAAACAATTCGCGTGCCTTGTCTATGCTTCCGCACTTTGCATACATGTCTCCCAGGGTAGTTGCAACTACAACATAGAACAAAATCCCCATATCATTTATGCTTTGATGGATGTCCATACCCTATTCTGAAGATCCCATTTTGGCATAGGTAAGGAGGATGCTGGCTAAGGTTGTGGAATTTGGCTTTACACTCACCAATTTCATTTGTTTGAAAGCTCCTAAAGCCTTATCAAAAAATCCATTTTGTACATATCTTGCAATCATTTCATTCCATGAGACAGTATTTCTTTAAGGCATCATGTCAAATAGTTCATGCACCTTGTCTATGCTTCCACACTTTGCATACATGTCTCCCAGGGCAGTTGCAACTACAACATCTGACAAAATTCTGATACCCTGTTCTAAAGATCCCATTTTGGCATAGGCAAGGAGGATGTTAGATAAGGTTGTGGAATTTGGCTTTACACCTACCAATTGCATTTTCTTGAAAGTTTCTAAATCCTTATCAAAAAAGTCCATTTTGTGCATATCTTGCAATCATTGCATTCAATGAGACAACATTTCTTTGAGGCATCATGTCAAATAGTTCATGCACCTTGTCTATGCTTCCGTCCAATTTCCATACATGTGTCCTAGGGCAGTTGCAACTACAACATCTGATAAAATTCCTATATCCTTTATGCTTTGATGGATGCCCATACCCTGTTCTGAAGATCCCATTTTGGCATAGGCAAGGAGGATGTTGGATAAGGTTGTGGAATTTAGCTTTACATCCATGAATTGCATTTGCTTGAAAGTTTCTAAAGCCTTATCAAAAAATCCATTTTGTGCATATCTTGCAATCATTGCATTCTATGAGACAACATTTCTTTGAGCCATCACGTCAAATAGTTCAGGTGGCTTGTCTATGCTTCCACTCTTTGAATACATGTATCCCAAGGCAATTGCAACTACAACATTTGACAAAATTCCCATATCCTTTATGCTTTGATGGATGTCCATACCCTGTTTTGAAGATCCCATTTTGGCATAGGCAAGGAGGATGCTGGCTAAGGTTGTGGAATTTGGGTTTACACCCGCCAATTGTATTTGCTTGAAAGTTTCTAAAGCCCTATCAAAAAATGCATTTTGTGCATATCTTGCAATCATTGCATTCCTTGAGATAGCATTTCTTTAAGGCATCGTGTCAAACAGTTCACATGCCTTGTCTAGGCTTCTACACTTTACATACATGTCTCCTAGGGCAGTTGCAACTACAACATTTGACAAAATTCCCATATCCTTTATGCTTTGATAGAATACCATGTTCTAAAAGATCTCATTTTGGCATAGGCAAGGACGATGTTGCTATGGTTGTGGAATTTGGCCTTACACTCGTCAATTACATTTTCTTGAAAGTTTCTAAAGCGTTATCAAAAAATCCATTTTGTGCATATCTTACAATCATTGCATTCCATGAGACAACATTTCTTTGAGGCATCATGTCAAATAGTTCAAATGCCTTGTATATGCTTCCACACTTTGCATACATGTCTCACAAGGTAGCTACAACTACAACATCTGACAAAATTCCCATATCCCTTATGCTTTGATGGATGTCCATACCCTGTTATGAAGATCCCATTTTGGCATAGTCAAGGAGGATTTTGGATAAGATTGTAGAATTTGGCTTTACATCTGCCAATTGAATTTGCTTGAAAGTTTCTAAAGCCTTATCAAAAATTCATTTTGTACATATCTTGCAATCATTTCATTCCATGAGATAGCATTTCTTTAAGGCATCATGTCAAATAGTTCATGTACCTTGTCTATGCTTCCACACTTTGCATACATGTCTCCTAGGTAGTTGTAACTACAAAATCTAAAAAAAATTCCCATATACTTTATGCTTTGATGGATTTACATACCCTATTTCGAAGATCCCATTTTGGCATAGGAAAGGAGGATGCTAGCTAAGGTTGTTGAATTTGGCTTTACACCTGTCAAAATTGCATTTTCTTGAAAGCTTCTAAAGCCTTATCAAAAAATCCATTTTGTGCATATCTTGCAATCATTGCATTCCATGAGACAACATTTCTTTGAGGCATCATGTCAAACAATTCATGTTCTTGTCTATGCTTCCACACTTTGCATACATGTCTCTCAAGGCAATTGCATCTAAAACATTTGATGAAATTCTCATATCCTTTATGCTTTGATGGATGTCCATACCCTGTTCTGAAGGTCCCATTTTGGCATAGGCAAGGAGGATGTTGGCTAATGTTTTGGAATTTGGCTTTACACCCCCAAACTGCATTTGCTTAAAAGTTTCTAAAGCCTTATCAAAAAATCCATTTTGTGCATATCTTGAAATCACTACATTCCATGAGACAACATTTCTTTGAGGCATCATGTCAAATAGTTCATGTGCCTTGTGTATGCTTCCACACATTGCATACATGTCTCCTAGGGAAATTGTAACTACAGCAGCTGACAAAGTTCCCATATCCTTCATGCTTTGATGGATGTCCATGCCCTATTTCCAAGATCCCATTTTGGCATAGGCAAGGAAGATGTTGGATAAGGTTCTAGAATTTGGCTTTACACGCGCCAATTGAATTTTCTTGAAATTTTCTAAAGTTTTATCAAAAAATCCATTTTATGCATATCTTGCAATCATTGCATTCCATGAGACAACATTTCTTTGAGGCATCATGTCAAAGAGTTCATGTGCCTTGTCTAAGCTTCCACACTTTGCATACATGTCTCATAGGGCAGTTGCAACTACAACATGTGACAAAATTCCCATATCCTTTATGCTTTGATAGATGTCCATACCCTATTCTAAATATTCTTTTTCGGCATAAGCAAGGAGAATGCTAGATAAGGTTGTGGAATTTGGATTTACACACGCCAATTACATTTTCTTGAAAGTTTCTAAATCCTTTTCAAAAAATCCATTTTGTGCATATCTTATAATCACTGCATTCCATGAGACAACATTTCTTTGAGGCATCATGTCAAACAGTTCACATGCCTTGTCTATGATTCCACACTTTGCATACATGTCTCTAAGGGTAGTTTCAACTACAACATATAACAAAATTCCCATATCCTTTATGATTTGATGGATTTCCATACCATGTTTCAAAGATCCCATTTTGCCATTGGCCTTGAGGAAAATGCTGGATAAGGTTGTGGAATTTGTCTTTACACCCGCTAATTGCATTTTCTTGAAAGTTTCTAAAGCTTTATCAAAAAATCCATTTTGTGCATATCTTGCAATCATTGCATTCCATGAGACAATATTTCTTTGAGGCATCATGTCAAACAGTTCATGTGCCTTGTCTATGCTTCCACACTTTGCATACATGTCTCCCAGGGTAGTTGCAACTACAACATCTAACAAAATTCCCATATCCTTTATGCTTTGATGGATGCCCATACCCTTTTCCAAAGATCCCATTATGCCATAGGCAAGGAGGATGCTAGATAAGATTGTGGAATTTGGCTTTACACCCTCTAATTGCATTTGCTTGAAAGTTTCTAAAGCCTTATCAAAAAATCCATTTTGTGCATATCTTGCAATCATTTCATTCCATGAGACAACATTTATTTGAGGCATCATGTCAAACAATTTACATGCCATGTCTATGCTTCCACACTTTGCATACATGTCTCCCAAGGAAATTACATCTACATCTAACAAAATTCCCATAGAGCTACAACGTCATAAATTTCACTTTTTCTCGACTACAAGACCTTGATTTCTTCTTTTTTAACATTTGGTATACAGAGAGAGACACATTTGGCATGATTCACATATCCTCAATTCACCTTCTATATGGTTTCCATGCTTTGCATATCCTCATTTCACTTTTCTACATTTACTTTACACCCACCAATTGCATTTGCTTGAAAGTTTCTAAAGAGATCAAAAAATCCATTTTGTGCATATCTTGCAATCATGGCATTCCATGAGACCGCATTTTTTTGAGGCATCATGTCAAACAATTCATGTACCTTGTCTATGCTTCCACACTTTGCATACATGTCTACCATGGTAGTTGAAACTACAACATCTAAAAAATTCCTATATCCTCTATGCTTTGATGGATGTCCATGTACCCTATTCCAAAGATTCTTTATGCATTCCATGAGATGGGATCTCTTTGAGGTGTACTATCAAACAATTCACATGCCTTTGTATGTAGTGTTGAGTGTTGAATTGCAAAAACAAGGCATAAATTGGAGAACACATTAGAGAACACCTTTGTTTAATTCCCTAGAACACATTGGATCAAGTGAGAACACCATATCAACCTAAGGAGAGTAGAGGAAAGACATAAAAATGGAGATTACAACATAGCTTTTAGTTTAGTTTCATCTACTAGAAAGGTTCTAGAAGTGAGATTTTGTATTCCGTACCTCATGGGGTCCAATGAACTATGCCAACACGTCAGGGTGAGTGGGGAATGCTAGGGGAGGTGCTTTTTGGTGGCGAATCCTCATGGTCATTATCAACTAGATCAGACAGAGACAAACTCTTAAGAGCCCTAAGATAAAAAAGGTGTCAAACTTTGTATCGGATGTTCTATCAAACCGTGACACCTACGAACATCTTCTTTGCATGTATAGGTAGATGTCAGGTCCACCTATAAATACCTACCTTATCTTTTTTAAATCAATTTTGTTTGCCTATGGTGGTAAGGAACGCAGTGTTCCAAAATGCTTCAGTTTCATGTAGTGGAAAGGTGCTAGGAGTGAATTTTTGCATTCTACACCTCGTGGGGCCAAACGGATAGTGTCAAAATGTCAAAGTAGGTGGATAAATGATAGGGGAGGTCTCATTCCATGTGCCAAGTGTCCCAGTCACTCTGAGCTACAGGCTTCCAACAAAGTCACTTAAGATCCCTAAGAGAAAAAAACTTCCAAACTTTGACGAAGTAGTTCTCGAAATCCGTGACACTTGGGAATATTTTATTCAGACCTATAGGTGCATGTGGGGTATGTCCACAATAAAATCTCTCAATTTGTTTCAACTTCAATCCATTTCACCATGCTGAAATTAAATGCATTCTTGCATAATGCATCAATGGCATTCAACATAACCTTGCCAGAAGTCATATTTTTCATTATGCACTTCGTGGCACTGAATGAACTATGCCAACATGTTAGGTTGGGTGGGTAAATGTTAGGGGAGGTCTCATTTCATGTGCCAAGTGTTCTATTCATTCCAGGCTACAGGCTTCCAACAAAGTCACTTAAGATCCCTAAGAGCAAAAAGCTGACAAACTTTGACGAAGCAATTCTTGGAATCCATGGCACCTGGGAATGTTCCATTTGAACCTATAGGTGAATGTGGGGTCATTTGACAATAACCACTCTTAATTTTTTCAACTCCAATTCATTTGATCATGTCAAAATTAAATGCAATCTTGCAAAATGCATCAGTGGCATTTAGCATAACCTTGCTGGAAGCTGTATTTTTTGTTTTGCACCTTGTGGGGCCAAATGAACTGTGCCAACATGTTGGGGCATGTGTTTAATGCTATGGGAGGTATCATTTCATATGCCAAGTATCCCAATCATTTCGGGCTACAAGCCTCTGGCAAAGTCACTTAAGATCCCTAAGGGCAAAGCCACTTTGCCAGAAGCCTGTAGCCCAGAATGACTGGGACACCTGGCACATGAAAAAAGACCTTCCCTAGTATTTATTCACCCTCCCCAATGTGTTGTGTAGTTTGTTCAGACCCATGAGGTACAAAATGAAAAATACAGCTTCTAGCAAGGTTATGTTGAATGCCACTGATGCATTTTGCAAGAATGCATTTAATTTTGGCATGGTCAAATGGATTGGAGTTGAAAAAAATTGAGAGAGGTTATTGTGGACAGACCCCACATCCACCTGTAGGTTTAAATGGAAAATTCCTAGGTGCCATAGATTCCAAGAACTATTCCATCAAAGTTTGGTAGTATTTTTCTCTTAGGGATCTTAAGTGACTTTTCTAGAAGCCTATAACCCAGAATGACTGGGACATTTGGTGCATGAAATGAGGCCTCCCCTATAATTTACCCATCCACCCAATGTGTTGGTGCATTCCATTCAGCCCCATGAGGTGTGGAATGCAAAATTTCACTCCTAGCACCTTTCCACTACATGACACTGAAGCATTTTGGAACACTGCGTTCCTTATCACAATAGGCAAATGAAATTGATTTTAAAAAATGAGGTACGTATTTGTAGGTAGACCTAACATCCACCTATACATGCAAATAAGATGTTCATAGGTGTCACAGTTTGGGAGAACAGCCAGTCCAAAGTTTGACACCTTTTTTGTCTTAGGGCTCTTAAGAGAGTGTTCGTGATCTGATGTAGCCAATAACGACCAAGAGGCTTCGCCACCAAAATGACACCTCCCCTAGAATTTACCCACCCACCTTGACATGTTGGCACATTCTATTCAGCCCCACGAGGTGTGGAATGCAAAGTTTCACTCCTATTGCAAGTTTGTATGTTTGTTGAAGGGGGAATATATGTAAGAGGCTTCTTACTTGAATAAGGATTGTTTTTTGTATCTTGTAGATGGACAATCCCAAGGATGTTTTCATCAAATACAAAATCAAATTTAATTGTATCCTTCTTTCCATTGGTAAATTAATTGTAATGACTTAAGTGTTGTACTTGGCTATTGATGAAAAGGTTTGATAGTTGGTTCATGATCATGACTATCCTCAACTTGCACCATCATGAAGAGGTCTTAAATTTATATTTGTGGCCTTAATAAAAAGTTATCATGTAATTGATGTATAACTATTATAGAGTAATGAACCAGATGTATTATACAACAATGCTTAATAGAGAAGAATTGAATCTCTCATACCATGCCTTGTTTAGTGCAAAAATATGTGAAACCACTCTCAACAAAGCATGTGTTGAATAAGCATATTAGTTGAAAGATGGGTTAAGATACAAACAATAGTAATAAACTAAAAAGGTAAATGGTATGTATAGTTAAAAGGAAAATTGGTAGTTCTTCACCAAGCATTACACCTTTTATGGAGATGGTTGTCCTAGTATGTATGATAGTACTATTTACTCTCTAATGCCAATTTAAATGTGATTCTCAACTAACCACATTCCTAATACATGAAAAATAAAAGAATAACGTCTAGATGCATATGGTGATCATGACAATTACATAAGGCAACCAAGCCACAATCATCTTGCATTTTAGGGTAGTCAACTACTTGTAGTTTTGTTTCATAACAATAACCTTTCAAAGACTTCTTAGGACTTGAGGATGAACCTACAAAACCCATAGTATGACCCATGCAACACAAAACCATTGTTATGACTGTCCCAAAATGAGGAATTAAGGTTGCCCTTACCACCGTTATGACTGTCTCAAAAGTTTTACTAGGAATTAAGGTTTCCCTTACCACTGTTATGACTGTCATCTATCTATACCCTTGGAATTGACACCAATACTCTTCATTTCTTGTTCATGATAGTCCATACAACCTCCAAAACTTGTTGACTTCTTAGAATGACATGGAGATAAAAAAAATCATAGAAAAATCCATGGGATCCCAAAAAGAACAACCATTAGAAGGTGAAAGATGAGAAGCATGACCAAAACATGTTTTGTAGACAAAAGTAAGTAATATATGAAAGCGCATGAAAAATCATGGAATGGATTATAATAAACATAATGTGAATCAAAACTTAACATGAAAATCACATTCAATGGTTATCAATTCTTAGCACCACATGTCAAGAAACACATGAGGGTTTGTAAGATGGAACCCATGTCATTAAAACTCATAGTAACATCATGATATTATGGTCATAATCTCCTAATAGGATATGACAAAGTTAAGTTTGATTTCATGATACACAGATAAGCTTGATGCACAATTTGCAACTTTGTTTTCCATGAATGAAACCATAATAAAACATGATGAAACAATCTTTGAAGGAACCCTTATCACTCTGATGCATGAAGAACCATGGCTGTTCCCAGGCCTGATAGAGGATATTTTGGCCAAGATTGTCACCACTAGTACTACGAAACCTTCAAAACCTCAGGGCCTACAAGACAAACGAGGAAATCAGTGCTTTTGTTAAGAAATTAGGCATTCTCAAACAAGATTATGGCTTTCAAAGACCTAGGAATCAATTCACAAACCCCTACATGATGCATAACCTTACTTTCCTTCCAAAACCAACTCCATAAGGATTATTCCTACCTCCATCATAATCAAATCATGCATGAAATTTTAATTGCGCTATTTAGCCAAGATGAGTACACCAACATGATGAAATGAGACAATACCATCAAAATATTCCCACATAAGCCAAGAAAATAGGTGAAAACATGAAATACAACCTCAATCCAAACAAGACTCTTCAAGTAAACATAATGGCATGACCTATCAAGTGAATGAGCAATCATCAAATTGACTCCAAAGGACATATCATCATGAAATAATCATGAAAACCTCATTTTTGTTGATGTACCATAATGCCATGACCTAAAATTTTATCATAATAATGTCATAACCTAATTTAAATGTGAGAAATAATCATGAAAAATTAGAGTCATACCATGCTAGGTTAGGGATGCATAAGGATTATTCCGATCTTACTTTCCTTCCAAAACCAACTCCATAAGGATTATGCCTACCTCCATCATACTCAAATCCTACATGCAAATGCAATTGCACTATTTATCCAAAATGAGTACACCAACATGATGAAATGAGACAATACCATCAAAATCTCCCCACATAAGCCAAGAAACTAGGTGAAAACATGAAATAAAACCTCAATGTAGATAATACCCTTTAAGCAAACATAATGGCATGACCTATCAAGTGAATGAACAATCATCAAATTGAATCCAAAGGACATAACATATCAAATGAAAGCATTCAAATCATGACATGAGAAACCACTTGACTTAGTTTGATCAAACCAACCCACCAATCATGACCCTAGGGAATATCCAAATGCATCAATAACCATGCCATTTAGTCATGAGATCTATAATGAAATGAAGATAATCAACCAAGACTAAGGAGCACATATAAGAAGGAAAGAAAAATGTCAAAAATATAGAAGGTGAAATGAGGATAGAAAATAAAAATGTAATCAAATCACAAAACTTAATAGATGTACACATAACATACCTTTGTGTCATTCCACTAATTCAATCTAATGAAACATGTGGATCCACTCTACTCTTTATGGTGTCTTGAGTATTGCTTCATGGTCAGACTTGCAAACTTTCTATTATGATTATGTTAGGGTTTCAATGGCAGACCAAAGAAATACCAATTAGCAATTATAATGTAGGTTAAGAAAACACAAATAATAATGGAGAATAACATAAATGAATACAGAGATTTAATGTGGTTCACCCAAAGTGGGCTACATCCACAGACACAGCCATCCAATATTATTATCTAGCAAAACTCACGATTACAATATCAACCATGACTCATGGTTTTTTGCCTTCTCTAGCCACTAATTTATCAATCCTTATGGTAGTTATTAAAAGTGGGTTTTTACATGTCGACCAATAACAAACTAACTGTTGACACATTTATTAAATAGAGGCCAATTTTTTCTTCGAGAGTGCTACCCCTGAGCCCCTAGCCAAGGGTGCTACCCCCACACCCCCACCATGGGCTCCGCCCCCTGCACTCCCTTGTTAATTCTTCTGGGGGGAAACTACGACTCACAAAGTCACCAAAATTTACCTGCAGCCCCTGCAACATGATCAGTCACCACATATTAACACTTTCCATAAGTTTCTATTCAACGGTCTACCCCCATATTTTATCAAATGAATATTTGATGCCACAATAAGGTTAGAATAATGAAGAATATTCCTATGTATGTCAAATTCCTAAAAAAACCACACATCATACTTATTCAGTGGATACCTTCCAAGCCATGTTCCAGTAATAACCACTGATCCTGTAGGATACTCAATATTTTCTCCATCTATGACATAGGCTGTCAATTTCATTTTTGCCTCAACACAATGACATAAATAATAATTCATTCCCTCCTCATTATCTTCATCCACAATAACTACATATACATGCCCTACATTACATTGCACAAAAATATTAAAATTCAATAAATGATAAAAAAAATACTACATCATAATATAAAAAATATATTATTTTTTATTAAGTAACATATTACCTAGTTCAACTAGATCTTAAATATGGTCAAATTCAATTGATGATTCCATTTGCATGAATTGTAGTGCTTGATGAGGTTGCACTTTGTTCTATTTCTCTTTCTTTATTTCATTCTTTTTAAAGACATTTCCAGTCTTTTCCATACATTGTATATGCCTGTAATCATCTTTAAGACATTGAAAGCATTAATAATAGTACATAATAAGTTGGTGAATGACTATGTGTGAATTAATGATTGCTCATAAAATATGATAGTAATTTATGTTAATTTTAGTAGTTTGTGATGTATAAATATTATGGAATGAACTAACCCCTATGCAACAAGCATGTGGTTACATTTCATTGAGACCACCTGTCAGCCCATGACAAAGGAGGTGTTTTCATCTACAACAGACAATGCAGTTACCCACAGCCAAAGGAAAAGAACTCTAAATTGAGTAAGCATGAGTTAACCATAACTCCCCACTCCTCGATGGTTTACCTTCAACAATTGACATAGTCGTGAATAATGAAGGAATCTCATATCGCGGTCCATGTTTTGTTTCTAGTTATGACCATTTTCATAATGACTAAGAAGAGTTATAGTAGGACTGTGATGTTTACATTATCCTTATGGTAGTTAGTTTCCTATTCCTAGTCTGATTAATAATAGTGTCTTCTCCCTGTGTTTGTGGGAGAATGGACGAGTATAGAATTAGTTGCTTAGAAGTTATGTTCAATTAGGAAACTCAGATCTTGTCTATATATGTTATATTTTGTATACGACAAGGGGGGTTAGACAGAGATTGTGTTGTCAAAGTTATTATTGTATTTTTATTAGCATTCAATAAAGAACGCAGGTTTGAATTCAGTCAATGATTCGATGATACAGCAGTGATTTAGTTTAGATTTTGTGGAGATTATTGTTGCAAATATGTGCATAATCGGTGTTGTCATTGATGTCAATATATCCTTGTTGTCATTGGTGTCAACTGTACTTGTTTAGAAGACCTGTATGTTGAGGATGTTGAGAAAATTAGCCTCTTCGAAAGAGACAAGTGAGTTACATATCTCTTTGTAAAAGACAGTGAAGACAGTACATAACAATAAAGAAGATTGCTCAGCATCCCCAGTGAGATGAAGATCAGAGTCTGTGGACCAAAGGGTTGTGTAGAGGATAGTCTAAAGTTGCTCCAGTCAAGATTTGAGAGGTCCGCATGAAGGATTAATGAAGTTATGGCCATATGAGTAGAACTGGGTTTTGCAGCTGTTCAGAGGTGACAGACACTTGACAGAAATTTTGTCCGGATTGATTCACATTGGAATATTATGATCTATGGATCTAGAGGTGTGTTTGGGATGACAATGTGTATCCTCAACTCAAATGGTTTGTGGTTTGGAGGTCCGCAAGCAATATTTCTAGTGTGACAGTCATGACAGTTGGTGTTCTTGAGTTCTTGGATGAAGGTGCAAGTGTTTCTGGTGATCTGAGGTGGTGATGTTGTTCTTGTTGATTTCATTGTGCTTGTGCTAGTCTCTGAATTGGGTGCCTATTGTGTTGGTAGTCTACATTGAGGATTGAGCTTGTAGATGAAGATTTCTCCTTGGGTGTTGCTATTCTTTCCAGTCTTGGCCAACTGGATGCATGGTGAGTGTTGTGGATTATCTAAGAGAAGTTTTATGGAGCATGGCATGATGTTTAAGGAAGATTTGAGTCCCAATTATGTTTGGCTGACTTTGATGTTCATTCCAAAGTCAATGACTTGTATAAATAAGTGTTGTAAAGTCGTGGAAATGTGTGGGTGGTAAGTGAAGATATGGATGTAGCGAGGAAGTGAGTGAGGGCAGAGCAGAGGTGTTGTGCGCTTCAATGGAACTAACCTTGGCATGAAGAAGATGTTGTTATCCAATTCAATCTTTCTATGATAAACTTATAAATGTTTTTGTAGGCAGTGAGCCTCTTTGAGTAGTGAGCTCTGGGCAGTGCACCCGAAAGCAAGTGCCTTCCCATTTTCTATTCTTTTAACAGAGAATAAATCTTGTGGGTTAACCCCCACCATGTTTTTTCCCTTAACCGGGTTTCCACGTAAAAATTCTGGTGTTATGTGTGTTGATGGTTCATGCTTCATGGTTGTATCATTAATCTGTTTATAAGTTTAAAAGAAGATTTGTTGCAGCAGAAGTAAAGATTTGTGACAATTGATTCACCCCCCTCTCAATTGTCTGCCCTAATCTCAACAATTGGCATCAGAGTCGGTTCCTCTAAAAGAAGCTTAACCGCTTGAGGAGATCCAAGATGTCGACATACAAGAAGGATAGTCTGAGATTTGATGGGGCAAATTACTCTCTTTGGAAGAGTCGCATGGAGTGCCATCTGCAATGCATGGGTGATGCTTATTGGTTGATAACCAAGGATGAGTATAAGCCTCCGGAGAAAGGTCCTTCAACTCCAGATGAACTCAAAGATGCTGAAAACAACATTCAAGCTAAAGAAGCCTTGTTGAGTGCCCTAACTGATACAGAAATGACAAATGTCATGGAATTGAAAACTGCTCATGAATTCTGGAAGAAGTTGGAAACTCTATATGAAGGTGATGCATATGTCAAATGTGCTAAGTTACAGAGCTTGAAGGGTAGATATGAAAGTTTGAGGGTGAGTGAAGATGAAAACATCACTTCCTTCATGTAGAAGGTGAATGAACTTGTGTGTAGTATCAGGTGTGCTGGTGGAAAACTAGAAGAATCAGATATTGTTGGCAAAGTGCTCATATCCTTACCTACTTCATACAAGCATAGAGTTGTTGCTATTAAGGAAATCAGGACTGTGACAACTGTTACAAGGGATCAGTTGGTTGGCAAGCTCTCAGCATTTGAAATGAGTGAGTTTGGTGATTCTCTTCCCAAATCAGAATCTGCTTTTACGGCCAATGTTTCTGGGAAGAAAAGATTTGATTCAGGTGAAAGCTCTTCAAGAAGATTAACCAAATATGAGAAAAAAAAGAAGGAACTTGAAGAACATGAAATGGAGCTTGAAGACCTTAAAGCCCTTATTTCCAAAAGATTACCAAGAGGATCCGGTAAGTATGAAGGAAAGTTGCCTTTCAAATGTTTTTCTTGCAATAAGATTGGTCATTTTGCCTCAAGATGTCCGAAGAGGGTTTCAAAGCCAAACCCTAACAGACCTAGGTTTTAGAAGAAATGCTACTATGTCCAAGAAGTTGCTAAAGGAGTCACAGATAATGAATTTGATATGGGAAGTACCTCTGGAAATGATTGGGTGTTCATTACTATCAAAGAAGAAGATCCGGTGCCTACTGAATTTGCTAGCTGTGTGAATGTGGAAAGTGCGTTGGCGGCTCAGGTTGAAGAAAAGGATGAATGGGTAATTGACAGTGGATGTTCTCACCATATGACTGGTGATAAAAGTAAGTTTGTAAGTTTGGAAAGATATGAAGGTGGAATTGTGAAGTTTGGAGACAATTTAGATGGTAGAATTTGTGGCAGAGGATCCATCTCTTTTGATGGTAAGAATAACACTAATGATGTATTGTATGTAGAAGGATTGAAGCATAATCATCTCAATGTTGGATAGTTGGTTGACAAAGGGTATGATCTCTGATTCAAGGATGGAAAATGTAGAATCTTGGAAAGCTCTGAAACTAAGATTGCATCTAGCACACATACTAGAGGTAATATCTTTCATTTAAGTGGTACCGGTAAAAGTTGTTTGATTGCTCAGATTGACCAAAGTTGGTTATGGCATAAGAGATTGTATCATGTAAACTTTGATAACATTGTCAAGATAAGTACTACTCAGGCTGTGAGAGATCTTCCAAAGCTTGTGAAACCTGCTAATAGCTTGTGTAAGGAATGTCAGTTGGGAAAATAGAGCAGAACTACATTCAAAAGTAAAGAACAATTTTCAAGTGGATTGTTGGAACTTGTGCACATTGATTTGTGTGGTCCTACCAGAGTTAGGAGTTTGCAAGGAGACAGATACTTTATGTTGCTGATTGATGACTACTCCTGGATGATGTGGGTCACTTTCTTGAGAGAGAAATCAGAGGCTCTTGACAAATTCAAAGGTTCAAGGCTAGGGTCGAGAACAAGATTGGTGTGAAGATAAAGTGTTTGAGATTTGACAGAGGTGGAGAATTTATCTCCGGTGAGTTTAATGTATTTTGTGAAGAGCATGGAATAAGAAGACAGTTATCTGCTCCTAGGACTCCTCAGCAGAATGGAGTTGTAGAAAGGAAGAATTGGACTATTCAAGAGGCTGCTAGAACCATGATGATGGAGGCAAATGTTCCACATATCTATTGGAGAGAGGTTGTGAGTACTGTTGTCTACACTCTTAACCGGGTGCAGATCAAAGGTAGTACTAGTAAAACACCTTATGAACTTTGGTTTAGTAATGCTCCTACTATGAAATACTTCAGAGTTTTTTGTAGTAAATGCTATATCAAGAGAGATGAAGATCTAGGCAAGTTTGATGCAAGATGTGATGAAGGAATATTCTTGGGTTATTCTAACCAAAGCAAGGCATACCGGTGCTCTAACAAGAGATTGAAAAAGATTGTTGAAAGTGCCAATGTCCAGGTTGATAAAGGCATGGAGAGACCTTCCAAGTCTTATGGATATGAATCAGATGATGAAAAGCAAGTTCAAGCTCAAACTCAGATTTAGATTGCTCTGGAGATTCCAGTGACTCAAGAAGCTAGTGCAAATATTGAGGAACAAGTCCAAGAATCAGAGGTTCAAGAAAATCCCAAAACTCCCAGGTATGTAAGGTTGAATCATTCTAAAAGTCAGATCATTGGAGACAAAAATAAAGATGTTCAAACTAGAAGAAAAATTGCTGAAATTCAAGAGGAGTACTGTTTGATTTCAAAGATTGAACCAAAATCAGTGAATGAAGCTTATAATGATGAGAATTGGGTAAAGGAAATGGAAGAAGAACTAATGCACATTGAAAAGAATCATACTTAGGATCTTGTTCCTGGACCTAAAAACAATAATGTAATACAAACCAAATGGGTCTTCCGGAATAAATGGAATGAAGATGGTGAAGTTGTGAGAAATAAAGAAAGATTGGTGTGCAAAGGATATTCTCAAGTAGAGGGAATTGATTTTGAAGAAACTTTTGCTCTGGTGGCAAGAATTGAAGTAGTCAGATTATTTCTTGCCTTTGCTGCCTACAAAGATTTCAAAGTTTACCAGATGGATGTCAAGTTAGCATTCCTGAATGGAGAGTTAGAAGAAGAGGTCTACATTGAGAAACCAAAAGGATTCCAATTGTGTGATTAAGGAGATAAGGTCTGCAGATTGAGGAAAGCATTGTATGGACTTAAACAACCCCCTAGAGCCTGGTATGCAAGACTAGATAAGTATTTGCTGAAATTAGGTTTTAGCAAAGGCACAGCTACATTAATCTTTATATCAAAATTGATCATGAACACATCTTGATTGTTGAAGTATTTGTTGATGATATCATCTTTGGTGGAAATGAGAGCATGTGTAAAAAATTTGTTGATCAAATGCAAAGTGAATTTGAGATGTCCATGTTTGGTGAAATGAATTTCTTCTTAGGTCTGCAAATCATTCAGTCCGAAAAGGGCATCTTCATATCCTAGTCTAAGTATGTGAAGGAGTTGTTGAAAAAGTTTGGAATGGAGGGTTCAAAACCAGTGAGCACTCCCATGGTAACTAGATGCAAGTTGAGTAAAGATGATGATTCCCCTAAGGCAGATCAGAAAAGGTATAGATAAATGATTGGAGGACTACTTTATCTAACTCAAACCAAACCTGATATTATGAATGTAGTTAGCATTATGGCTAGATTTCAAGCTGATCCTAGAGAATCTCATGTTGTAGCAGTCAAAAGAATTTTTAGATATTTGAAAGGGACATCTAATTATGGTTTATGGTATCCTAAGGATATTGATTTCACTCTTCATGCATATACAGATGATGATTGGGTAGGAGATGTGGATGACAGGAAGAGTACTAGTGGTGGTGCATTCTTCTTGGGAAATAGATTAGTTTGTTGGTTGAGCAAAAAGAAGGCAATATCTCTGTCTACTGTAGAGGCAGAGTCTATAGCAATAGCAAGTAATTGTACTCAAGTTTTGTGGATGAAGTAAATGTTGAAGGATATCAGAATTATGTTTGAAAAGCCTGTTACAATCTTCTGTGATAATTCAAGTGCAATAAACATCTCAAAGAATCCAGTGTTGCATTCAAAGATAAAGCACATATCCATCAAGTTTCACTTTTTGAGAGAGAAGGTAAATGAGAATGAAGTCAGATTGGAGTTTGTTCCTTCAAAGGATCAGATTGCGGATATCTTCACTAAGCCTCTACCTAAGGATACTTTTGAGTATCTTAGAGGGAAGCTAGGGGTTATTACCCCTCCTATTCAGAACTAAGGTGCACTAGTGTGAATCAATTCGGTGGAACTCACAGTCATATCTTGTGATCTGGATTGATGTTAAGGGGATACTACTCAGGGGGAGTAGTTAGTATGTTAATTCTGGAGTTTAATTTGGAAACAAAAAGGAGGAAAGATGATTGCAAATATGTGTCCTTTGCCATTGATGTCAAAGGGGGAGAGAAGTCATGTGAAAAACTTGGAAGTGAGTAGTTGCTGGTGAAAGGGGGAGCAGTGAAGAAAGTGGTTGCAGGTGTGATAAGAGAAAGGGGGAGAAGTTCTTGTCTTGATGGTAGAATCAGTTTTTCACATCATATGTTGCCATCAATGACAAAGGGGGAGATTTTTGCAAATATGTGCCTAATCAATGTTGCCATTGATGTCAACATATCCTTGTTGTCATTGGTGTCAACTATACTTGTTTAGAAGACTTGTATGTTGAGGATATTGAGAAAATCAGCCTCTTCAGAAGAGACAAGTGACAGAGTTTTGCAGCTGTTCAGAGGTGACAGAGTGATAGAAATTTGGTCTGGATTGATCTGCATTGGAATATTATGATCTGTGGATCTAGAGGTGTGTTTGGGATGACAGTGTGTATCTTCAACTCAAGTGGTTCATGGTTTGGAGGTCCGCAAGCAATATTTCTAGTGTGACAGTCATGACAGTTGGTGTTCTTGAGTTCCCGAATGAAGGTGCAAGTGTTTCTGGTGATCTGAGGTGGTGCAGTTCTTCTTGTTGATTTCATTGTGCTTATGGTGGTCTTTGAATCAGGTGCCTATTGTGTTAGTGGTCCACATTGAGGATTGAGCTCGTAGATGAAGATTTCTCCTTGGGTGTTGTTGTTCTTTCTAGTCTTGGCCAACCGAATGCATGGTGAGTATTGTGGATGATCTAAGAGAAGTTTTATGGAGCATGGCGTGATGTTCAAGGAAGATTTGAGTCCCAGTTATGTTTGGCTGACTATGATGTTCATTCAAAAGTCGATGACTTATGTAAATAAGTGTTATGAAGTCATGGAAATGTGTGGGCGGTAAGTAAAGATATGGATGTAGCAAGGAAGTGAGTGAGGGAAGAGTAGAGGTGTTGTGTGCTTTAACAAAACTAACCTTGGCATGAAGAAGATGACGTTATCCAGTTCAATCTTTCTGTGATAAACTTATAAATGTTTTTGTAGGCAATGAGCCTCTTTGAGCAGTGAGCTCTAGGCAGTGTGCCTGAAGGCAAGGCCTTCCCATTTTCTATTCTTTTAACAGAGAATAAGTCTTGTGCGTTAACCCCCACCATGGTTTTTCCCTTAACTGGGTTTCCACGTAAAAATCCTGGTGTTATGTGTGTTGATTATTTTTCTGCTCTTGTGTTGATGGTTCATGCTTCATGGTTGTATCATTAATCTGTTTATAAGTTTAAAAAAAGATTTATTGCAGCAAAAGTAAAGATTTGTGACAACTAATTCACCCCCCCTCTCAGTTGTCTGCCCTAATCTCAACAATTACAGTCACTCAAGCAAGGATCACTTGAGGTAATTGTATCTCTCTTATATGTTCATGTGATTAGTTCATGTTACTAGTTTATGATTGTGTGATTAGTTCATGTCGTGATTAGTTTATGTTATGTGGATTAGTTAATTTTGGTAATCTGTATTGTGGGTTAAGGTGATCACCAACTTAGTTATTAGATGTTCCTCTATTTTGATTTACATAGATTGCTTTGATTTACAGCCAACTAAATAAGCATTGGTTGTTTCTTATCAACATTACATCCTTTTAGTACTTGATATTCCTTGCAAAGTAGATTTGTTTCCATGCCCACAATTTGTTTCTATGCACAACTTCTAGATTACAATTCAGGAATCCTTGATTGTACACATAGTACGAGCACCATCCAAAAAGAATATGATTCCTTGGTTTGACAATTTAAATGTAACACATTATAGCCAATAGGTTACTTGATATAGGATTCGTTGGTCCATTGAGTTGTGTGCATGCCCTTTCTACACCAATGTATTGGTTAATAATGGAGTTTGACATTTTTGGCATCGTTGCCGACGATGGTGCTAAGGTTTAGAGTTTCTAAGTTCTTTTGATTCATGTTTGTATTTGCTTTCATATTATATAGGATTTCTTTTTCAGCAATTAGGATTACTTAGATATTCAATCTATTTCCAAACTATCTACTAGCATGGTACAGGTGTTAGAAATGAAAGGCACAACTACACAAATGGAAATCTGATTCAAATGTAATTTTTGCAATCTTAACTGTATATTACCAATGGAGATGTAACATGCAAATGAAAATATGCAAACCCAGAAACATGCAAAATAGAAAACTGAACACAACATAGTGTTTACATGGAGAAAACCCTTGCAGGTAAAAAAACCCCACCAGGAAAGAGGCATAAGCTTGTATTAATCTATAAAGATTTGTACAATACAATCACTCAACAACTCTCTCCACCAGTCTTCAACTTGACAGCATTCTGATAGCACCTGAGTACCTAAAATCTCACATGCAACAACAAATACAATGGAAAATATTTATAGAGGAGTTTTGCCTCCAATTTGGGCGTCCACTTTCTCTCTCCTCCAACAACCCCACATGCAAGCATTAAAATGGTGTCAACATGCAGCCACCAAGTGGCAATAACTTACCCATGCAAGGTTGGGCACCCAAGTCCAAGAATAGCATGTAAAATCATCTTATGATGCATCATAACCATCATAGATACCACTAACAAAGAATCATCCCAATGTGGGCACCTGGGTCTAAGAATAGCAACCACAACTAATAGTGGGTGTCACATGCGTCATACATGCATGGAATCTTATGATAACTTGCAGCTGCCATAAATCCAATTACACCACATTATGACAAGTTGTCATACATGCCAAAAATAGCAAATTCTCCAAGGGGAACGCCTGCCCTCATTTACTCATGATTTTTACATTTGCCAACAGTAAATATTGCTCCGTAACTCCTGTCGGTAACTCCAAAATAACCATTGTCAATGAGACTATCTCATTCCCTTATGTGTAATTACAAAATAGAAAATAATAAATGGGATAAATACAATATTGGAATTTACAAGGTTAATGGCACCTTATTCCAACATTCTCCCACTTGACATTATACATTATAAATCAACCCATAGGAAATCAAATGAAATATAATCAAGCACTAGAAACGAGACCCATGGCCTCTCTGCACCACACGAACTTCTCTGTGCTCACGGGCTTGGTCAATAAATCTACATCATTCTCCTAAATGTCTATCTTCTTCAGCTCAATCTGTCCATTCACAACCAACTCTCGAACAAAGTGATACTGAACATCAACATGCTTAGTCTGAGCATGATACATGGGATTCTTGGCCAAATAGATATCACTCTGGCTATCACAAAGAATCTAAATGGTCCTGCAATCAAATCCAATACCTGTATATAGTCTCCTCAACCAAATTGCCTCCATAGAGACATGGGTAGCGGCCATATACTCTGCTTCTATGGTGGAAAAAACAACTGTGGGCCGCCTCTTACTCATCCAACTCACTGCTCCTCCAAACAGAGTAAACACATAGCCACTAGTGGACCTTCGACTATCCAAGTCACCTGCCTAATTTGAATCAACAAAACCCTATATGTCCAAAGATTTATCAGCACTATCAGTACCAGAGTAAACCAAACAATAATCAGGAGTACCTACAAGATATTTAAGCACCCTCTTCGCATAATTCCAATGTTGTCTACTAGGGTTAGACATAAATATGCTCAAGACTCCCACTGATTGGGCAATATATGGCCTAGTGCAAACCATTGCATACATCAAACTCTCTACAACACTAGGATATGGCACATTAGACATATCCTCAAGATCATCCTCAGTCTTTGGACACATATCTAATGAAAGCTTAGTACCAATGGGTAAAGGAACTCTAACTAGGTTACAATCCTGCATACTAAATCTCTGCAAAATGGTATTCACATACTTACTTTGCGACAACCAAATCTTTCTATTACCTCTGTCCCTTTTGATCTCCATACCCAGAATATACCTGGTAGCTCCAAGATCTTTCATGTCAAATTCACCTAAAAGTTGGGCTTTAAGCTCACTAATCATACCCTTAGTATTGCTAAAAAATAACATGTCATCAACATACAATGCAATAACTAGTATAGAATCATCAACACAATAAATGTAAACACAGTGATCCTCCTCGCTTCTAACAAAACCCAATTTCAACACAAATGAATCAAACTTTTGATACCACATTCTGGGGGACCGTTTTAAACCATAGAGAGACCTCTTTAACCTGCAAACGCATTTTTCTTTCCCTTTTACCTCAAAACTTGTAAGTTGTTGCATATAAATTTCTTCTTCAAGATCTCCACGCAAGAACGCAGTCTTAACATCCATTTTCTCAATCTCCAAATCATAAGCTATAGAAATAGATAAAATAAATCTAATAGAAGTCAATTTCACAATAGGAGAGAATATCTCACCAAAATCAACTCCCTCTCTGGGAGTAACCCTTTGCTACCAGTCTAGCCTTGTACTTCTCCAATGACCCGTCTGCTCCAAACTTCTTCTTGAAGACCCACTTACAACCTATGGCCTTTCTTCCTTTGGGCAAACGAACAAGATCCCAAGTGTTACAAGAGTCTAAAGCCATCATCTCCTCCTACATGACTAACTACCAAGACTCATTATCATGTGAAAGAATAGCTTCCTTGTAGGATCTAGGCTCATCATTAGTACTCAATAAAGCAAATACACAACAAAAATTTGGTGGACTATACCTCTCAACTAGATTCTGTTGTCTTGTGGATATCCTCAAGGGTGGAGTAAGAGTCTCAACTTGTTCTTCTGCATGATCATCTGTACCAACTTCTTCTATAACAACAGACTCGTCTTCATCAGAACTACTCGAATCTTCTTCTTCTTCTTCACCCCCCAATACATCATTTGGTTCTTCTTGATGTACATCTTGTTGCTCTAACTCAAAGTGCACTCTCTTTACCTTATCATCTTTTTCTTTTGGCTACTCAAGTTTAGAAATAGCTCTAAGTTCCCTGAAAATAACATCTCTAAAGTAGACAATCTTATGGGTTAGTGGATTCCAAAGCTTATAACCTTTGACATTATCACCATATCCAATGAATGTACACTTTTTAGCTTTTGGATCCAACTTAGATCACTTTTCCTTAGGCACATGAATAAAAGCCTCATAGCCAAAAACCCTTAAATGTGAAACAGAAGGTTACTTACCTATCCACACTTCATAGGGTGTTGAATCAAGAGCCTTACAAGGAGATCCGTTAACCAAGTAGAAAGCAGTACACACAGCCTCTACCCAAAAGCATTTATCCAACTGTGCATGACTTAGCATACTTCTGGCCCTTTCCATGATTGTTCAGTTCATCCTTTTTGCAACACCATTCTGTTGTGGTGTATACAGAGTTGTCTTTTGTTTGATAATACCTACATGCTTGAAAAACTCATCAAATTCCTTAGAGAAATATTCTCCTCCATTGTCAGATCTTAATATTTTTATCTTCAACCCTGATTGGCTCTCTACTAATACTTTAAATTCCTTAAACTTAGTGAAAACTTCAAATTTGTGTTTCATAAAATAAATCCAAGTAAATATGGACACATCATCAATGAAGGTGACAAAATAACGAGATTTTCTGATAGAATCATTATCCACAGGTCCAAACACATCCATATGAATAATTTCTAACTTCTCTTTTGCTCTATTGCTTCCTAAAGGAAATGATTTTCTATTTTGTTTACCAAACACACAATGCTCACAGAAATCCAAGTGCTCATCAGAATAAGAGAAACCGTCCAACAAATCTTTATTCTTAATAGTTTTCAAATCATTATTGCTAGTGTGGCCCAATCTATGGTGCCACAACATACATGTATTTTCAGTACTGGCCTCAGATACATTGGAGGCATTACAAACTGTAGTGGCTTCAAGCTTGAACAATTTTCCCAATCTCTTCCCCTTCGCTACCACCAAGTTCCCTCTCATCAATCTGCAACCATGCTTGTCAAAAGTCACATTCATTCCCAAATTATTCAGCTTTGAAATAGAAATCAAATTTCTAGCTAATCCAGGAACATGATAAACATCAAGGAGGGTTTTAATTCTCCAATCATTGAAACAAAATAGTACCTTGCCTTTCCCAACTATCGGATATGTAGAGTTGTCTCCAAGGTAGATATTACCTCCATCATATTCTTCATATGTGGAGAACCGTTCCTTATGCAGGGTCATATGAAATGAGCATCCTGAGTCAACCAACCAATTTTCATTAGAGACAACATTACATGCAGAAAGTAAAACATCTTCACCTGCATTAAAGGACTTATCCAAAGCACTCTCCCACTGTTTCTTAGGGTTCCTACACTCCTTCTTCACATGTCCCCTCTTACCGCAGTTCCAACACTTAACTTTGTTCTTCTTCCCAGGAGTTCAGTCCTCTTTCCCAAGAACTTCCCCTGACATTGAGAGCATCCCCTGAACTATCTGAAATCTTCTTCCTCAATTCATGTGACAATAGAACTGAAAACAAGAGCATCCATCTTCAGATCCATGAGGTTAGTAGTGATAGCAAGGATAACATTCTCCCAAGACTTAGGTAAAGAACAAAGAAGTAAGATACATTTAATTTCCTCACTAACATCAACATCTACTGAAGAAAGTTGACTCAACAACAAATTAAAAGAATTTAAATGCTCTGCAACTGAATCACCCTCTCTCATTTTCATGGAAAGCAATTTTCTTTTTAAATAGAGTTTATTTACCATACTCTTGGCTTGATAGATCTCACCCAACCAATTCCACAACTTATGTGCAGTCTCTTCCTTTGCGAAATTCAATAGGACAGAGTCCGATAGACACAAATGGATGGTTCCCTGTGCCTTCTTATCCAGACTATCCCACTCATCCAAAGAGACATCATCAGGTTTCTTCTATTTTTGAGCAGCCAACCACTAGTTTCTTTCTTCCAACAAATCCTCTATTTACAGCTTCGACAACTCATACCCCATTCTATTGAACTTCTCAATGTCCAAACGAGAGGTTGATGCAATGGTGGATCCAGCCATAATAACAACACAAGATCTACAAGACAAACACAACCAAATCTCCCACTCTAGCCACAACTTCCACACTACCACCCAAGAGTCAAAGATGTCCAGGCTCGGTTACCAAATGTTAGAAATGAAAGGCACAACTACACAAATAGAAATCTGATTCAAATGTAATTTATGTAATCTTAATTGTATATTACCAATGGAGAAGTAACATGCAAATGAAAATATGCAAACCCAGAAACATGCAAAATAGAAAACTGAACACAACACAGTGTTTACGTGGAGAAAATCCTTGCGGGTAAAAAACTTCACCAGGAAAGAGGCACAAGCTTGTATTAATCTGAAAAGATATGTACAATACAATCACTCAACAACTCTCTCCACCAATCTTCAACTTGACAGCATTCCGACAACACCTGAGTACCTAAAATCTCATAGACAACAACAAATACAATGGCAAATATTTATAGAGGAGTTTTCCCTCCAATTTGGGTGTCCACTTTCTCTCTCCTCCAACAACCCCACATGCAAGCATTAAAATGGTGTCAACATGCAACCACCAAGTGGCAATAACTTGCCCATGCAAGGTTGGGTGCCCAGGTCCAAGAATAGCATGTAAAAGCATCTTATGACATGTCGTAACCGTCATAGATACCACTAACAAAGAATCTTCCCAATATGGGCACATCGGTCTAATAATAGCAACCACAACTAATAATGGGCGTCACATGCATCATACATGCATGGAATCTTATGACAACTTGCAACTGCCATAAATCCACTTACACCACATTATGACAAGTTGTCATACATGCCAAAAATAGTAGATTCTCCAAGGGGAATGCCTACCCTCATTTACTCATGACTTTTACATTTGGCAACAGTAAATATTGCTCTGTAACTCCCATCGGTAACTCTGAAATAACCACTGTCAATGAGATTATCTCATTCCCTTATGGGTAATTACAAAATAGCAAATAATAAATGGGATAAATACAATATTGGAATTTACAAGGTTAATGGCACCTTATTCCTGTTTAAGGTAAAATTTGGATAGAGGGTTTTTTATTAGTTTATGTGTATCCTCCTTTCACCCTAAACCATTCAAGGACCTTGAGTCGAGTAATAATCTACTATTAGGCTCATTACAGGCACACCGATGATTGGGCTTCACCACAACAATCACCGAAGACACGCTTAAGGGTTGAGTTAGTCACAGAATCGCTCCTCGCCTCCGCAGAGGACTTTTAGAAAATGACATGATGTGCACTCTCTTCGAGAGATACACCATCCCCGCCTCCACAGAGGGCTTAAGATGATTGATGATTGATTGATTGCAAACAAAACTCAGAGTGCAGGAGGGCTCATCACCACCAGTCTTTAAGACTACACCTAAGGACAAGCATATTGCTAACATCTACAACAGACAGCTTACCTTATATATGCCCCCACCTTAAGGTGGTTGATATTAGGTATTGATATCAAACACGTTAAGGTACGAAGAAAACACACAAGGGAACATAGACTATCACAAATCCCATGCCACCCGGAGGTGACATGTGCATTACGATTGCCAAATGTTCCCACAAACACATCCCTGCAAGAAACATGTTAGTGTCCAAATAATCATGATAAACAACAACATCAATGCATATGATCAATCACACAAAGAGCCAAGGTTACACTATGAATTCAAAGATTGAGGATAATTGTGGGGCTATATCACAAAAATCTCAGAACTGAGTATCACCAAGGCGAGATTCAAAGACAAAAAAGTGCATGGAGCAACAGTATTGTTAAGGTTTGTAATTGAGATAAAACACCATCAAGATCACTATGTAGAAAGCATGGAGTGCTTCTACTAGCCAAGCATCGGATAATATATTACAACCCCATCGTCATATTAGGAACTAAGTCCAATTTTTGATTTCTCGCTAAAGGGACGCTAGGTCCGCATCAGTATACATGTTTTTTGTCATCTACCTGCTAGATAGGGAAACAATGAAATAAGAGAGGAGAAGAAAGTGTTTTTGACAAAGAGTCACATAAGAGGGTGCCCCCAATTCACCAACCACAACACTATGTCTGTAAGACAACACACAACAGTGAAAACAAAGAGAGACAATATACAAGAATGATGATACAAATAGAAGAAAGTCACAACAGAGGCAGTCTCCTGATATCCTAGACCTTACAAGAGAATTAGGGGTCATCCCAGGGGGCCTAAACAACACATAACACATCATGGGGGAAACACATCACGAGAGATGAAGGGTTAGAAATACTTACCTGTAGGGATCGTACATGCTAGAAGATATCATCGGGAAGGTCATCATCCTCCCAAATACAAATGCTAGGAAGAGGTGTAGGTTGTTCCATTTGTCTGTCTAATGTATTTTGATTACCTCCAATCCTTGAATGGATAATAGAGGAGGGACCTCATCATAAATATCATCTCTTCATGGACTAGGTGAGTTATGAAACTATTCCTTATCCACATCGATCACACCAAATAGGTCAAGATATTCAAAACAATCTTGTGTTGTCATGATGTCATCCATAAATGCTTCACTTTGGCTTGGAGGATTATTCAAATTACTAGAGCTATCCCTAGTCTTCTCATATGAGTTATCTAAATGTTCAATTGTATGAGAAGTAGGGTATCTTGTGAATTCATCATCACTCTCATAATCTTTGTCAATATCATCTCCATATGTTTCAGCTATTAATTCCAAACTATTAAGAGAAGTGTCATGCTCTTCATTCAAAGTGTGTTTTATCAGTCTTCTACTACCCAAGGGTATGTATTGATGAGATATATGAAGTTGTTAAGATGAGATACATAGTCCAGGATTTTGAAGGAAGATGACACAAATATATCCTTGTGATACATAGCTTGTATATAGGTAATGACATGAGGATGCATACTAAGAAATTTGTAGAGATATTCAAATTTTGTGATATATGCATGGAAAGATTCCAAAGATAATTAAGAGGATGAGGCCATGAGTGCCAAATCAGATATTAAAAGTGTTTCAAAAGATATACAAAAGACAAGTGCAAAACTATGTGCAAAAATGACCTAAAATGCTTGATTTTTGTACTTTTTCAATGCAAATATATGAAAGAAAAGGTGTTGTAAAGATTTTGATCAAGGGAAGAAAATAATATGTCTGATATCAATCCAATACAGCAATAATATCCTTCACAACACACTTATGATGAAAATCTAGAATGATGACCAGTCAAAACATAGTGGAAATACACTAAAATATGCGGTTTTTTTTGCCAAATCTCAATGCAAAGAGTATGATGAAGGGTGTTGTGAGGAAAATTATGATGGAAAGAAAATTATATCATTAATAACAACCACCTAATGCCAAAAAATCTGTCACAACATGCTTATAGTGCCACTTAAGATCAAACCCTAGTGAAAATATAGCAAAAATATGCAATTTTTCACAATTTTTCAATTCCAAGACCTAGCAAAAGGGGTGTTGTAAAGAATTTTATGAGGTGAAGAAAATTATAGAAATAATATCAGTCACCTAAAGCCATAAAAATTGTCACAACATGCTTGGAGTGCAAATCTAGGTCAAACCCTAGGGCAAATATAGCAAAAATATGCAATTTTTCACCAAATTTTTAGTACAAGAGCCCAATAAAAAGGTGTTGTGAAGATTTTTAGGAGGCGTAGAAGATAATAACCCTGATAACAGCCAATTAGTGCAAAAATATTCTTCACAACACGCCTATGGTGCAAATCTAGAGAGTTGATAAGGCCAAATCTAGTGAAAATCAAGGTTTTTTCAAGCCCTAAGCATGAGATCTTAAATGCAAAATGCTTTATGAATGTCTTGCAGTTTGATTTATGATGAAAATTAATTCTACTCAGATCTTAAAATGATTCTCCAATCCTACAATGCAAAATGCAAGTGCAAATCTAATGAAAAATCAATGAAAATGCTAGTTTTTTGTTGAAATTTTCTATGTAAAAATGCAAATTTTTGATATCTAAATGCAAATTTACACTAAAATGGAACACTAAAGCCAAATGCAAATTTGAATGAGTTTCTAAGATTAGTAGAAAAATCTGAAATAAGATTTTACTTACAAACCCTAGTTTTTGAAATTACTAGGATATATGAAAAATTCAAAATTTCTAACAAAACCCTAGCAATTTTATGATGAAAATGCAATGCAGGTGATTGGATTTTTTGTAATTTTCTGTACTTTAGCTCATATCTAATGTAAAAATCATAAATTTTATGAAATTGAAATTAATTGATGCAAAATAGGAAATCTAGAATGTAATTTTTTTCAAATTTTGAATTTTTTTGTAATTTTTCCAATGCAATAAGATGAACAATGAAATGAATGTAAATCTGAAGGAAAACACTCAAAAAGGTGCCAAATTCATTAAAAATACAGGTTCACCAAAATGTTTAGGGTAAAATTTGGATAGAGGGTTTTTGATTAGTTTATGTGTATCCTCCTTTCACCCTAAAGCATTCAAGGACCTTGAGTTGAGTAATAATCTACTATCAGGCCCTTGGTCACTTAGAATGTAGGGAAAATTGGATTTGTGTGATTTTATTGCTTGATTATGCCCAATTATGATTAAAACCCTAATTGTGCAAATACGGAAGGAACGGACAAGTTACAGAAAATGCTGCTATAAAAAGATGTAAAATAACAAACAAATGTGTACCAGTTTCTGAAGTTCAGGAAGCAGAATAGCCAGGGACTATAGAGTGGGAACCATAGTCCAATACCATGCTTTTTGTCGAGATCTGGGGACTTTATCTACAACTTGTTCCTATTGTCTTAGAGATTCTTTTGTTGCGGGATCCAGAGGACTAATGAGCGGGCGCCAGAGTCTAGGTCCCTGTTTTCAGCTCTGATCTACAATTTTGACACTCTGAAACCCTTCTCTGCAACTCCACTTTTCCTGCTTCTTCAACCTGTAACCTGCAATCACGAAAAAATGAAGAGAGGGTTGTGGTGTTTAGAGAACTTCCTCAGTCAAGCCCCGAAGAGACATTCAAGTCTTCCAAACACCGTTGTCAGATAGAGAGTGCGTGCCCTTGGAGGACAGAGGCAAAAAAAATGATAAATTCTTGAAAACACAAATTATATCACATTGTAGTGAAGATCTCATGGTAGGAAGAAGCTCTTCATGCCATGAGGAGATGGATGCTCAAATCTGCAAATACAAACACATAAACAACACAATATCTGCTCTAACACATAATGAATGACTTGAATCACCTTTAGAATGCCAATGCTCATGAAATTTTTATCTAATGATCTTCTAGTCTACAAATGAATGCCTAAAAATGCTTATATATGCAACTACAAACATTCCCGCCAAGAATTTCGTAATTCAAACTTACCGTGTTGGCCTAGGAACCAAATAACGGTCATAAACCAACACTTAAAATTTAGGCCTCACCCAAAATAGGGCAAGACTAGGGTGCGGGCACCCAAGTTCTCCCCCTATTTTATGCTGGGTCTGTCTCAAGGGATCCCCCTAGGTCCCATTCATCATGAAACTTAGGGGTTTTCTCATCGGGATGCAAAAATATGATGCAAAATGCAGATAAAAGACCCAAGAGCTAAACCTTAAGAGGGAAAAGCCCCCAAGGGGACATTTTCTGACGTTACATTTAGCCCCCACTTTAATGTATGTATAAATGCAAGGTCAATGCATGCATTAAAGTATGGTCAACAAACACAGCAGTCACGCCAAGCATGGAGAAGACACACCAATCACAGAGAAGACAATAACAAGCACGCAAAACATGGAGAAGATAGTTACAGTCACACAAAACACAGAGAATACATCATTGAAGGCATGGAAAACATAGTGAATATAGTGAATGCAGAGAAGATAGTGATGATTTTCTTTTCTTTTTCATTTTTTTATATGAAATGTAGATGCAAGTATAGGAAAGTAAACACACCACCCATAATGTAGGAGGGACTCATCGCCACCGGTCTTTAAGACTGCATATGGGGCAACACACACGTAATACATGCAAAACAAATCAAACACACCACACAAATCCCAAAGCATAGGAGGGACTCATCGCCATTGGTCTTTAAACTATGCTTGGGAACAAACACACAATACACACACACTTTGAAGACATGGAGAAAACACAACAGACAAACGATGGAATGTTCCTATTTCTAGGCTCATCACCATCTCAGGCACATTATAGGCACACACCAATGATTGTACTTCGCTGCAACAATCACCGAAGACACGCTTAAGGATTGAGTTAGTCACAGAACCACTCCCCGCCTCTGCAGAGGACTTTTAGAAAATGATAGGATGTGCACTCTCTTCGAGAGATACACCATCTCCAACTCCGTAGAGGGCTTAAGATGATTGATGATTGATTGATTGCAAACAAAACTCAAAGTGCGGGAGGGACTCATCACCACCAGTCTTTAAAACTGCACCTAAGGACAAGCACATTGCTAACATCTACAATAGACAGCTTACCTTATATATGCCCCAACCTTAAGGTGGTTGATATTAGGTATCGATATCAAGAATGTCAAGGTAGGAAGAAAACACACAAGGGAACACAGACTATCACAAAGCCCATCCCCCCCAGAGGTGACATGTACTTTTTGATTGCCAAATGTTCCCACAAACACATCCCTGCAAGAAACATGTTAGTGTCCAAATAATCATAATAAACAACAATACCAATGAATATGATCAATCACACAAAGAGCCAAGGTTATACTATGAATTCAGAGATTGAGGATAACTGTGGGGCTATATCACAAAAATCTTAGAACTGAGTGTCACCAAGGCGAGATTCAAAGACAAAAAAAGTGCATGGAGCAGCAGTATTGTTAAGGTTTGTAAGTGAGATAAAACGCCATCAAGATCACTACACAGAAAGCATGGAGGTTTTCTACTAGCCAAGCATCGGATAATATATTACAACCCCATCGTCATATAAGGAACTAAGTCCAATTTTTGATTTCTTGCTAAAGGAACACTAGGTCCGCATTAGTATAAATGTTTTTCATCATCCACCTGCTAGATAGAAACACTAGAGGAAGGGAAACAATGAAATAAGAGAGGAGAAGCAAGTGTTTTTGACAAAGAGTCGCATAGAAGGGCACCCCCACTTCACCAACTGCAACGCTATGTCCGTAAGACACAACACACAACAATGAAAACAGAGAGAGGCAATATAGAAGAATGATGATACAAATAGAAGAAAGTCACAACAGAGGCAATCTCCTGGTATCCTAGACCTTACAAGAGAATCAGGGGTCATCCCAGGAGGCCTAAACAACACATAACACATCATGAGAGAAACAAATCATGAGAGATGAAGGGTTATAAATACTTACCTGTAGGGATCGTCCATGCTAGAAAGTATCATCGGGGAGGTCATCATCCTCCCAAATCCAAATGCTAGGAAGAGGTGTAGGTTGTTCCATTTGTCTGTCTAATGTATTTTGATTACCTCTGATCCTTGAAAGGATAATGGAGGAGGGACCTCATCATAAATATCATCTCTTCGTGGACTAGGTGAGTTATGAAATTGTTCCTTATCCACATCGATCACACCAAATAAGTCAAGATATTCAAAACAATCTTGTGTTGTCATGATGTCATCCATTAATGTTTCAATTTGGCTAGGAGGATTATTCAAATTACTAGAGCTATCCCTAGTCTTCTCATTTGAGTTATCTAAATGTTCAGTTGTATGAGAATTAGGGTAGCTTGTGAATTCATCATCACTCTCATAATCTTTGTCAATATCATCTCCATATGTTTCAGCTATTAATTCCAAACTATTAAGAGGAGTGTCATGCTCTTCATTCAAAGTGTGTTTTATCAGTCTTCTACTACCCAAGGGTATGTATTGATGAGAGATATGAAGTTGTTAAGATTAGATACATAGTCTAGGATTTCGAAGGAAGATGACACAAATATATCCTTGTGATACATAGCTTGTATATAGGTAATGACATGAGGATGCATACTAAGAAATTTGTAGAGATTTTCAAATTTTGTGATATATGCATGTAAAGATTCCAAAGAGAATTAAGAGGATGAGGCCATGAGTGCCAAATCAGATATTAAAAGTGTTTCAAAAGATATGCAAAATTATGTGCAAAAATGACCTAAAATGCTTGATTTTTGTACTTTTTCAATGCAAATATATGAAAGAAAAGGTGTTGTAAAGATTTTGATCAGGGGCAGAAAATAATATGTTTCATATCAATCCAATACAGAAATAATATCCTTCACAACACACTTATGATGCAAACCTAGAATGATGACCAATCAAAACATAGTGGAAATACACTAAAATATGCGGTTTTTTCACCAAATCTCAATGCAAAAGAGTATGATCAAGGGTGTTGTGATGATGGAAATAAAATTATATCAGTAATAACAACCACCTAATGCCAAAAAAATCCATCACAACACACTTATAGTGCCACTCAAGATCAAACCCTAGTGAAAATATAGCAAAAATATGCAATTTTTCACAATTTTTCAATTGCAAGACCTAGCAAAAGGGGTGTTGTAAAGAATTTTATGAGGTGTAGAAGATTATAGAAATAATATCAGTCACCTAAATCCATAAAACTTGTCACAAGATGCTTGGAGTGCAAATCTAGGTCAAACCCTAGGGCAAATATAGCAAAAATATGTAATTTTTCACCAAATTTTCAATACAAGAGCCCAATAAAAAGGCATTGTGAAGATTTTTAGGAGTGAAAGCAGATAATAACCCTAATAATAGCCAATTAGTGCAAAAATATTCTTCACAACACGCCTATGGTGCAAATTTGGAGAGTTGATAAGGCCAAATCTAGTGAAAATCAAGGTTTTTTCAAGCCCTAAGCATGAGATCTTAAATGCAAAATGCTATATGAATGTCCTACAATCTGATTTATGATGAAAATTAATTCTACTAAGATCTGAAAATGATTTTCCAATCGTATAATGCAAAATGCAAGTGCAAATCTAATGAAAAATGTTAGTTTTTTGTTGAAATTTTCTATGTAAAAATGCAAATTTTTTAGATCTAAATGCAAATTTACACTAAAATTGAACACTACAGACAAATAAAAATTTGAATGAGTGTCTAAGATCAGTAGAAAAAACTAAAACAAGATTTTACCTACAAACCCTAATTTTTGAAATTACTAGGTTATATGAAAAATTCAAAATTTCTAACAAAACCCTAGCAATTTTATGATGAAAATGCAATGCAAGTGAATGAATTTTCGTAATTTTCTATACTTTAGCTCAGATCTAATGCAAAAAACAAAAATTTGATGAAATTGAAATTAATTGATGCAAAATAGGAACTCTAAAATGTAATTTTTTTCAAAATTTTCATTTTTTTTGTAATTTTTCCAATGCAATAAGATGAACAATGAAATGAATGTAAATCTGAAGGAAAACAATCAAAAAGGTTCCAAATTCATTAAAAACATGGGTTCACCAAAATGTTTAGGGTAAAATTTGGATAGAGGGTTTTTTATTAGTTTGTGTATCCTCCTTTCACCCTAAAGCATTCAAGGACCCTGAGTCGAGTAATAATCTACTGTCAGGCCCTTGGTCACTTAGAATGTAGGGAAAATTATATTTGTGTGATTTTATTGCTTGATTATGCCCAATTATGCTTAAAACCCTAATTATGCAAATACGGAAGCAAACGGACAAGTTACAGAAAATGCTGCTACAGAAAGATGTAAAATAACAAACAAATGTGTACCAATTTCTGAAGTTTAGGAAGTGGAATAGTCAGGGACTAATGAGTGGGTGCCCTAGTCCAGTACCATGCTTTTGTCAGGATCTAGGGACTTTATCTACAACTTGTTCCTATTGTCTTAGAGATTCTTCCATTGCGAGATCTGGAGGACTAATGAGAGGGCGTCCGAGTCTAGGTCCCTATTTTCAGCTCTAATCTGCAATTTTGACACTCTTCAACCCTTCTTTGCAAATCTATTTTTCCTACTTCTTCAACCTATAACCTGCAATCATGAAAAATGGGGAGGGGGTTGTGGTGTTTAGAGGCTTGCCTCAGTCAAGCCCCGGAGAGACATTCAAGTCTTTCAAACATCGTTGTCAGATAGAGAGTGCGTGCCCTTGGAGGATAGAGGCAAAAACCAAATAATAAATGCTTGAAAACACAAATGATATCACCTTGTAGTGAAGATCTCACGGAAGGAAGAAGCTCTTCATGCCATGGGGAGATGGATGCTCAAATCTGCAAATATAAACACATAGACAACACAATATCTGCTCTAACACACAATGAATGCCTTGAATCACCTTTAGAATGCCAATGCTTATGAAATTTTTATCTAATGATCTTCTAGTCTACAAATGAATGCCTAAACATGCTTATATATGCAACTACAAACATTCCCACCAAGAACTTCGTAATTCAAACTCACCGTGTCGGACTAGGAACCAAATAACGGTCATAAACTAACACTTAAAATTTGGGCCTGACCCAAAATAGGGCAGGACTAGGGTGCGGGTGCCTAGGTCCTCCCCCCTATTTTGGGTAGAGTCTGTCTCAAGGGATCCCCCTAGGTCCCATTCATCATGAAACTTAGGGGTTTTCTTATCAGGATGCCAAAATATGATGCAAGATGTCCTAAATGCAAATAAAAGACCCGGGAGCTAAAACTTAAGAGGGAAAAGCCCCCAAGGGCACATTTTCTGACGTTACAATTCCAACAGTAGGAACAAAGCTATTAGCTCAAGCATCATTGCATGCGGCGGCCAAGAGACCGGTTAGGGAGATTTCTTCCATCTAGTTCGATAGAAGGAGAGGACCATTTTGAACCATCCCTTGGACCAGAGGACGTTGTAGACTTGGAAGATATTACCACTTGGCATCAATACACAATGACGGAAGAAGCAGTATAAAATCTAGCTGAGCCAGTTACCTTTGCATTTCCTATTACAGACCAGGCAAGAACTGATACCCTGAAGAACATTCCTCTTTCGGCTCTACCAAACTTTAATGGGTTAATCACTGAGGGCCCAGATACCTTTCTTTTTGAATTTGATGTACTCTGTAGAAGCTATGACTATACTACAGATGCATACAAACTCAAACTCTTTCCAGCCACCCTCAAGGATGTTGCCTTACAATGGTTCATGGGGTTGGGTCAGAATTCAGTAAAGAACTAGGGTACCATGAAGGAGTTCTTGCAGAATTACCAGGACTATTTTCATAGCGAGGATATGAAAGGAGATGGTATCTTCAGGATGTCACAAAAAGAAGATGAACCTCTTGAAGACTATGTTGAAAGATTCAAGTTTTGCCTCAAGAAGCCAAGACAGAATCAGCTCTCTCCAGAGTTACTCAAGTTGGTCTTCTTAAGAGTTGTGAGTGGAGAATGTATGCATGCACTGAATTTAATTGGAGTAGGGGACATCTCTTAACTCAAGTTTGATGAAATTTTCCAAATCTACGAAAACTATTGGTGTTCCACCTTGAAGAAGAATCGAGGTTTGAGAGTCATGCCTTCCACTAAAACATCTACTAGAGTCTCTAGGGTAGAACTCAGCAATCTCCTATAAAATATGAAAGAGGACATCATAAGTCATTTGGCAACTCAACTGGACACCGTACACATAAAGAAGAAGCAAGAGGCAACAGAGGCATCTTTGGTTGAATATTGTCCACATTGTTGACAAAAGATGACCAACTATAAGTGCAAACATATTATCAACATTTCTGAGGAAAGGAGTGAGAAAGAAGATTTCCAAACCATCAAGGATGAAGAAGGTCAAGTGTTTTACATTGCACAACATAGGCCTTGGCAGAAAAGACAACGTATGCCTTAGGACCCCTTGACCAATAATATGTCATTTCCATCATCTGCTTCAAACATCCCTAATTGGCACAATGAACCTTGGTATAACATGCCACATCAACCTTGGGCCACTATGCCACCTAGATGGAACCAACAACAAGGGGTATGGCTAGAGCAGCCATTCCAAACCTTGAATTATAATCCTTAGTGGCAGGCCAATCAAAACCCATGGTCACAACAGTGGTGTGGAAATCAGCCTTGAAAAAACTCAAATATGAACTACCTGTAGCCACAGCAAGCCCTGCCATTATGCCACATGCAGCTTCACCCAATCATGTTCCACCTAGAGCCACTCAATTTCCAACCCAAACTACACCTAATCCTAACAAGAAGCATGTTCAATAGGCTAATACTAATGAAACCATCCAATACCCAACATATAAGGTTGAGGTTAGTGATGTTCATCTGCGCTCGAGCAAAATGCTTGTTAGACCTTCATCTCCACTTATCATGGAACTTGTTGATGAAGAACCAACCTCTGACACTAACAATCATTCGAATAACTAGCATATCCCTTCTAAGCAAACCTCATCATAGGAAGAAACCATTACCAAGAGCCCTCCATTTCCAGAGATATTAAACATACAAACAACACCACCTCCATCTAAGCCTAACTTTGATTTCATTGGCCAATTGAAAATGGTCTATGTAAAAATTCCCCACATCCAAGTTGTCAAGGATGTACAATATATACCAAAGCTACAAGGGAACTATGCCTTAAGAAACTAGGAAGAAAGAGAAAAGATCCTTAGACAATACATGTTATAGGACAACTTTTTGATATCATGTTAGGTAACTTGGTTGTCCCAAAATATACAGATCTTCGAAGCCCTATAGTTGATGTGAACATCAATGGTACCCTTATCAAAAACACCTTGATTGACTTGGGTGCAGCAATAAATGTGATGACAAAGGAAACAATGAATAATCTGTTGGTAATATGTGTTGTCATTGTGTTGTCATTGATGTCAACACTTAGAGTAAGGTCAGCACTCAATTTGTGATGATGATATACCAGTGAGATACAGTGGTGATGCTGATGTTTAGGGTTGTTGATATCTACTGATGTTCCTGAGGTTCATAGTGGGTTATTGATGTTCATGGTTGGATGTCATGTCCTGATTAGTGTCAAGTCAAGTTTTTGGTCAGTAGAGATGAGTTCATGATGAAATATTAAGATGGGAATTAGAAGCACAAAGATGAATGATGGAATATTAAGATGGGAATTAGAAGCACAAAGATGAGTTCATGATGAAATATTAAGATGGGAATTAGAAGCACAAAGATGAATGATGAAATATTAAGATGAGAATTAGAAGAACTAAGATGAATGATGATACATTAAGCTATGTTGAGGATGAGAAGATGTTTCTAAGGACCTATGGCATGGTTCATGATCCTTCCTATTGTTCCCAAGGATGTATGTGATGTTATATGAAGATTTTGGCTTCCGAAAGTTGGTGAAGGTTTCTACCACAAAGAGGTGCCTGAAAGACTATCTGGTAAAATGCTTTGCATTTATCTACATTTGAATATATGGTCATGTGGTTTAGAATTTAAGTCCAATATGACATAAAGGTGCTAAATCCAAAGTTTTAGATCATTTTTCCCTCCACAATTTAAAAGTTATGAAAGATAGATTTTCGTTCTGTGCTCTGGCAAAATCAAGTGATGATGAAGACTGTTTGGAATGCTATGCATTTCTCTACAGTGATAGATATGGATATGTGGTTTTGAAGATATGTTCACAGTAGTGTATGAGTGCATCCATATGAGTTTCAAGTGTCTTGGAGGTCCGCGAGCTTAGTTTTCAATTGACATTTGTGTTACAGATAGTTATGAATGCCTAGTTGTTCCCAGAGAATATGCTGATGATGTGCACCACAAAGTTCTTGCTATGTGAAGTTAAAGAAGTGCTTGAAGATAGTGTTTGGGTCCTATCAACTTGTCTAGAAGAAGAATAAGCAATTTTTAATCATTTATGAGTACCACCAAGATTGTGAAGACCGATGTGCTACAAGGTTCATATTTTCTTGCTTAAGGGTGACCTAATTCAAATTTGTGTAACATGTGGATGATATTCCTTGAAGAATGATGCTTTGAAGGATATTTAGGATTGTACTAAGCATGTATTGGACTTGTAATGAAATCAATGTAATGTCATGTATATATTGTAAACCTAGTTGGTCTAGGTGAGGTATGATTGCGGAAATGGAAATATGAAAGTGTAAAGAGCAGAGTATGAATATCATATACATTGTGATGTGCGACTGAAGGAGAAAGAGCATAAGTGTTAGAGGCTATCTTGATTCATATTGAAGACATTTGTGTAACAGGAGGGAAGTAAAGAGTGTACCTATTGATCCAATCATTAGAAGAAGCAGAAGTGCAATCATCAAAGGTGTGAGCTTCAATGTCAGTTTTTAGGCAGTAGAAGGATTGTCATACTGTAATCATTTATGAGTTTGTTCTCAATTCAGGGAGTAGTTTCTTCCTTAGGAGTGACCCTAAAACTAAGTCCGCAGGGAGTTGTAGCTTCCTTGGGAGTGACCCTAAATCAAAGTTTTCAGGGAGTAGTAGTTTTCTTGGGTTATAGCCCTAAAACAAAGTTATAATTTTGAGCTTCATATATTGTGAGTTGACCCTCACCGTGGTTTTTCCCCTCTTAGGTTCTCCACGTATATTTGGTGTTATGTGTTGATGTGCATTGTGTTAATATTTCATGTTTATGTTTATGATGTAATGCTTAAGTTTAAATCTGCTCCAGATGACTTTTGAAGTTTGGTTAGATATTGATTCACCCCCCCTCTCAGTATCTAGGTCATGTGTTCAACATAATCTTCAGTTGATTAACTTAAGACCTAATCCAATGGTCTTACAGTTGATAGACATGTCAGTTGTCAAACCTGAAGGGGTCATTGAAGATCTAGTGATTACATTAGATTCATGGGAATACCCAGCAGACTTTATGGTCCTGCAGCCCAAGGCCAGCTTAGGAGGATATACACTCATCTTCGGGAGACCTTGGTTGGCAAGAATATATGTCTTCATAGGATTTAGGTCAGGGAATATGATAGTTTCCAATGGGAATATAAAAAGAAATTGGTCCTTTATCCCCCAGCAGAACCTTTTGCTGATATGGAGCAACCTATTTGGCCAGACCTAGAGGATACTAACCAATATTCTCTTCAGACAATAATGACAATAGAAATAATCCCATTGTTGAATATCCATGATGAGGATTAAGTGGTTTCTAATGTAATTAAAAACACTTATGGAAGGGACCCACATCAAGACCAATGTCTAGTATGCCTGACTTGCCCACTGCATAATATTCTACCTTCAATCAACATGCAAGCCTATGTTTCTACTACCCGCATGTTTCATCATTTGTTTCCCCATAGTTGTAGCCTCAATTTATCAAGACTAGATATTGCCTCTGTTATGACATCTACAACACCATTTGACATTATACCAGGCAAGACACTTAATATAAACAATCAATTGATAGCTATGCAGCAGCCTAAACTGATAAAAATGTTTCAAACTCACAAGACAACATTTGCATGGGACTATCATGATATGAAGGGCATAGACCCTAACCTCTACATGCATAGGATATACATCAATGAGGGATGCAGACCAAATAGGTAGTCTTAGAGGAGAATGAACCCTATTGTAAGAGACATATTAAAGAATGAACTGTAAAAACTACTATATGCATGATTCATATATCACATATCAGATAGCCAATGGGTATCCCCACTAGTCATAGTACCAAAAAAAGGAGGAAAGTGGTGGGCTTGTGTAGACTACATAGAATTGAATACTGCCACCAGGAAAGATCACTTTCCTCTTCCTTTCATTGACCAAGTATTAGACTCCTTGGCTAGGAAGAACTATTTTTCTTTCCTTGATGGATTTAGTGGCTATAACCAAATCAAAATAGTACCTGAGGATCAAGATAAGACTACATTTACATGCCCATGGGGGGCCTATGCCTATTTAGTCCTCCCATTTGGAATCTGCAATGCATATGTAACATTTCAAAGTGTTGTTTTAAGCATCTTCTCTGATTTTTTCTATGACTGTATGGAAGTATTTATGGATGATTTTACCACTTATGGAGATTCTTATGAAGAAGCACTGAAAAACCTTGAAAAAATCCTCCAGAGATGTCAAGATCATAACCTGTCTCTTAGTCATGAAAAATGTTTCATGATGATGGAAGGAGTAGTGCTTGGCCACTTTATGTCCAATAAAGGCATTCAAGTGTATCTAAATACAATTGAAGTCATCTCAACACTACCTGTTCCTCAAAAATAGAAGGATGTTAGAAGCTTTCTTGGCCATGTAGGATATTATAGGAGATTCATAAAAGATTTCAGTAAGATAGTTTCTCCCCTATTTGTCTTACTCTCTAAAGATGTGGAATTTAATTGGACAATTGACTGTTAGGCAGCATTTGAAAATCTTAAAGAGTCATTGACAAAGACTCCTATACTCAGAGGACCTAATTGGGAAGTCCCTTTCCATATTCATATAGATGCCTCTAACTTTTTTGTAGGGGCTATGTTAGGATAGAAAGAGGGAAATTTAGAATATGGCATTTACTACATCAATAAGAATCTACAAGGTGTTGAACTCAACTATACTGTTGCAGAGAAGGAAATGTTACCTATTATTTATGCAATCAATAAGTTTAGACACTATATCACTGGGTATTCTATTTTTGTTCATACTGACGATGCAACAATAAGGTATCTGATGAACAAAGCAATGGTAAGTAGTAGATTAGTTAGATGGTTGTTTCTACTTCAAGAATTTGATATCACTATTGTAGACAAGCCTGGGAAGGCCAATGTTGTTGTTGATTTCCCCTCCAGGATACCTACGTGTAATGAAGATCTGGTTATTGATTATTCATTTCCAGATGAGAACTTATTTGCACTAACTATACAAACTTCTTGGTATGCAGATATAGAAAACTATCTAGTTGTAGGGAAAACACCTCCACATCTTTCACTAAGGGAGAGGGACCACCTATTTGAATGTAGCTTTCCCTATTCTTGGGTAGCTGGATACCTCTTCTACACAGGACCTGATCATGTCATGAGAAGATGTATCATAGAAGATGAAGTATATGACATTCTTAAGGCATGTCATGATGAACTGTGTGGGGGACACTTTGCAGCTAAGAGAATGACATTCAAGGTCTTAAATAATGGATACTATTAACCAACTCTACACAAAGATGTGGATCTCTATACAAGGAGATGTGATTATTGTCAAAGGATGGGAAGACCTACAAGAAGTGATGAGATGCCCTTGTAGCCACAATTGGTGGTCACTCCGTTTGACAAATGGGGCATTGATTTAATGGGCCCATTGATCCTCCCTTTGATAATAAAGAGTATATATTGGTCTACACTAATTACCTAACAAAGTGGGTGGAGGTAAAAGATCTAAAGGTTTCCAGAGACAGTAAGGTTGCTACATTCCTGTTTGAAGAAATATTTACAAGATATGGAGTGCCAAATGAAATAGTTACAGCTCAGGGACCACAATTTACATTAGCCCTGATTTCTAGTCTCATTCAGGAATATGAAATCAGACATAAGAAGTCCACTCTTTATCATCCACAATCAAATGGCCAAGTTGAGATCACAAACAAGGAAATTGATGCAATATTAACAAAGACAATTGCATTACACAGAAAGGATTGGGCAGCCAGACTTTCAGAAGCAATTTGGGCATACATAACTACATGGAAAACAACAACAGGGTATACACCCTATGAACTGGTCTATGGAAAAAAGGTTGTCCTTCCTATTGAGTTTGAATACAAAACATTAAGAATTGCCATTCAACTTGGGATGGATCTATTAACATCTCAACAAGAAAGGTTGCACCAGCTTAATGCCTTAAAGGACTTAAGGATAGAAGTAGACCACCACACTGAAATAATCTAAAAGCAAAGAGTCAAATGGCATGACCAGTACATCAAAACCAAAGAGTTTCAGGCAGGTGATTGGGCCTTTCTCTATGACTCCAGATACAAAGACCATAAAGGAAAATTGCAAACCAGATGGTTGGGTCCTTATGAAATCAAGAAAGTTTTTCCCAATGGTGCAGTCCAACTAACAACAATTGATCTAGTTAGATTTTCACTCATGGTTAATGGACACTATTTGAAATTGTATAAAAAGCCATTGGATAAATTCAGCTTTCTCTAGCAATTCAGAGGACATATGGGTACCCAAATTTTACAGCACTCTACTACCAGATGCAACATGCATACCAATCATAGTTGATCCTAGCAATACAACAAAAGATGAAGCCATCATCTTGTCTGTATTCCCTCCTCAAGTATGATTTCTATAATCCTTGTATATAAATAAAACAAAAAAAAACATCATCAACATTAGGCTCCATCGAATCAGTGCCTTATATCCAGTTGAAGATTACTCTGGCCTGGAGCCACTTTACTCAAGGGACCTGTAGCCAAAGTTTTTCTACTGTATCACGAGACTTGTAAAATTGCACCTACAGCAACTATAATGGTCATCAGTTCCGAGGGACCTGTAACCGCTACACCTGCAGCCAAATCACATGGGCCCTTTTCACATCATATTTCTAATTGTGTGCATGTAGCCACTCTGGCCTGCAACACTTTTACTTCCAGGATCCGCATGCCACCATTTTCTATTCTACATTGTACCTTGCAGCTACGTGTCACAAGGTTAACACTCATCCTTTCCACACAGTTCTTCAACGTCGCATCCATTTGATTCACTTTGGCACATTCTTTGAACACATCCACTCCAGTCGCCATGTCATCATCTTCGCATGCAATATTTCCATGTTCATCAGCATTCCAAAAGGTTTTTATCTCACAACTACTATTAATTAACAATTAATACTATTTATTTTAAAGCATTCTTTCTTCACCAATCATTAATTCGACTATTGTGAACAATTCAAATTACTTCCAATCCTGTCTTCCATACATTTACCCTATCATCACATTTAAGGACAAATGCCACCTTAGTTGGGAGCAAATTCCATATGCATAAATGATTTCACGTACATCACCCAAGTCAAAACCCTCCTTTCATAATTAGTGACTATCCACCGCATACCATATACAATCTAGCAAGATAGCAACTAGTAATAGTGACTGGTAAATGCATTGGCTGAAGAACAGGGAATTAAAGTTGCAAAGTGGAATTAGGTTCAGTAACAGAGTTTTATGGAAACTGGGCACACATGTGAACCACAGCTAGAAGAAAACCAAAGAATATCATGATGGGTGGAGAACTGGAATTAGGAGAGAGTCTATAGATCACATAACAATATTGACTGACCTAGATTGTAGGCCTATCTTCCAACAAGCTGGGTGGTTGGACTATTTACTTAAGCTAATAGAATATAATGAAGCCATGACTCAGCAGTTTGTGAGGACATTCCAAAAATAATGAAGCTACAATCAAGAGATTGTGGGTTGACATGTCTGAAGCTACCATTGCAGAGGTAAAAAGGTTACAGGCAACTGGAGAAGAGTTCCCTGTGAGAGTTGGTGTTGTTACAACTGTTGGCAAGAGACACTGCTCCAGTATGGACTTGTATGTTGTCATTGATGGTAACAAGGCTTAGAGATCCTATCACCATGATAGGAAGAGATATCTATGGAAGAACATATTAGATTCTAGGTCCGGTTGACAAAAAATGGCTGAGTATGGAAAGTATGCAGAGTAGAGGACAGTAAGCTGGACAGTATGCCTCTGCAGCTAATGATCTGGTAATACAGTTCAGGTATGATGTTCTCAATTGTTTGACAGTGTTATGCCTCGAAGATTATGTCCTAACTTCTTTCAGAAGTCATCTTGAAGAAATGTCTAAGTCCGGGTAAGCAAAGGCTTAGCGGGATCAGTAAATAGGGCATAGTGCAGTGGTCCGCAATTCTCTGCAATTAAGTATTTCATTATGTGGTTTTGAGGTGTTGTAAACACTTATATGAAGTGTCTTATTCCAAAGTTAGGAGATCTAAAGTTCACCGGAAGGATAGCTACAAGCTACTAAGTATCAAAATAGTGTTTGATAGAGTTTGACAGAGACATAGTCTGAGTTCTGATGGTCCACATTTCTTCGCAAGATGATATAATGCCTTGCAGTTCTAAGGGTAAGATTGGGAATGTGTATAGAGTCCTTGATATGGTTTTGGAAGTGTTTTGAGATCCTCAGCAAAAGTTGTAAGTCAGCAGATGAAGTTGTTAAGCATACTCTTAAGGAAGAGGCCGACAAGTATATAAATCATTGTGCAAAGAAGAATTAATGTTTGAAGGACCTATGTAAGTAATTGAATGATTAGAGCCGACCTATATGAACATGCTTGGGAGAAGATTTGGGTCTGTGCAACACATAGTGCATTGGATTGAGCGACAAGGTACATCTTTCTATGTACATGTTTCACTTCTTGGATGCTGACCTAACTATGGATTAAATCATGAGGCAGATATATATATAAGAGCGATGATCTTCGATTGTGGTGTGGGGATGTGAGGATGTAATATGAAGATGTGAATAGAAGAGCAGAGTTAGAAGAGAAGCAGTGATGAAGACTTGGGATTTAGAATACAGTTGTTAAATGACTGCACCCTGGCATAGTGACAGATGCTTAAGCAGTACTCAATTATCACTTGTGATCTGATTGAAAGCAAGTTTTTGTCATCAAGGCGGTAAGCTGACAGTGAGCATCTAGTAGGGTTTAACAACCCTCATTGTGATCTTGCTAGGTTTAGGGTTGAGGCAGTGAGCCTGCTAAATCTAGTTGTCCTTCATGGTTGTAAGGCAACATGTTCTAGGCCCGTGGAGTGACCAAGCTTGAACATCATTTTTGTAAAGATTGCAATATATTTATGAGAGCTAATCCTCTCCGTGGCTTTTCCCTCTTTGGGTTTTCCACGTAAAAATCTATGTTATGTGTCATTCTTTTGTGGATGTTGTTCAATTGTATATTTTTCTTCCATTGGATTATTCTTTTGAAATGGTTAAAAGTAAAAGTACATGAAAAGATTTATAGAACACTGATTCACCCCCCCGTCCCTCTCAGTGTTCCTGACAATCAACAACAATGGTTGAATTCGTTCAACCAGGAGAAAGAATAGAATCTACATCACAAGGTACCAAACGTGTTTCTTTACCCTGGTTACGGCCTTATGCTGCTACTTACATTATTAAGTATCTTACCTATGATGGGAGATAATGTTTTCTCTATACTGTGTATTTTCAACTTTTAAGTCATCTCCATCATGGGAGGGTTGTGAATGTTCCAAGTTTCTTGTTTAATTTATTGAAAAAAAGTATGTCAAATATAAGAGGAAAAGTAACCAGTCATCACTGTCTCATGATGGCATGGTTGTGCTATTGATAAAAAGAAGTCTGTCTATTCAATTTATTAATATTTCTTGGGAACATTTTCTTAAGATCAACCATATTGATGAGGGGCCCTTAAGGGTTGAACCAGAGGGAGAAGAAGAGGCATGGGTAGAAAATGTACAGTCAAGGGAAGGAGAAGCCTCTTCCTAACCAACAGCTTCACCTACCCACTGTCATGCAACTACTGCGGAGCACTCAGCTCTAGGTACTAATAACCCTATGAACAAACCTGCAAAGTCTCCCACACCTGTAGCTTCACCGGTGTCAACCCCCTTGCTCGAGCATTCACCCTCTCAAACCTTAAGCTGCATAAAGTAAAGTGAAAAACAAAAACTGCAGCCTAGAACTACCAGTTCACCACCCACAACACCTAAAACTTTACAAAATCTTCCTTGTGCCTCAAATCCCACTAAGAAGAGAAAATTGTCCTCTTCTTCCTCTAGAGCCAAAAAGAAACAGAGAGTGACCACTTGACCACACAGGTGCTCAAGCCTCATGAAGAAGAAAGTAGTTACAAGAGGGAAAACCCCTCCTAAACAAAAGAAAGTGGTTGATGTGCAAACTGACACAGACCCTGAAAGGGAGAATCTATTTGTTAATAGGGAATAGAGGAATGTATCTCGAACACTTATCTTGGAGATTGACACAAAGTGAGAGGAAGAGGACTTATACACAGCTAGGAAACGACATCAACCTCCCCCTAATACAGAAAACCCAAACTTGTCAGCTTCTCCAGATGAAATTCAAGTAGAGGAATTGTTGTTGGATTCTGAGGATAAAATAGAGGAAAAGAAGGATGAGTTGCAGGTAGCTCTGCAAAAAATTGCAACATTGGAGAAGCAGTTGAAGGAATATCAACAAAAGGAAACTGAGCTAAATGAGAAAGTTAAGAGGTTGGAGGATTAGTTGCATGTTTACCAGCAACAGAGAACAAGACTAGACTATTTGGCCCAATTGGCCATCATAGAAATTAATCAAAAAAATATAGAGCCTATGTAGCAAGAAGAACAACCATCTAGGAACCTGCACCATCAACCTTGTTAACATTTACTTTGCAATTGTGGGGTAAGAATATAGATGAAATGGTAAAAGAACAAGATGAAATAAAGGAAAAACATAGCAAAGAGATTAAGGATAAAAATAAAAAAATAAGGAGACTAAAATTCAAAATGGATAGGATGGCCGATATGACTATCCAGCTGATGAGATGTTGACCACCTACAAGGGTTTATGCTCTTTATTTACACGAACAATATTTAAGCTTTTATTTTAGTCAGTTTTATAGTGATGCTCCTATTTCTCTTTTTACACCTAATTTATTTTTAATAGCCTACCAACAAGCTACCCCTGAGATGCAGAACCATTTGTGTGAATTCTATTTGCATGAGTTAGATATTCCTTATGATACCAATTGGAATCCCATAATGATGTGCAATTAAAGGCCATAGCATCATTCATCTAGAATGAGCATAGGAGGGGATCCTTCAATAGCAGTATAATGAGAGAGAGAGAGAAATCAATTCCTCTCAAAATCAGGATAGAGACCCCAGATCCCAATAGGATAGTGGTAGAATGGATTAATCTGATTGAACATCTTGAGGTGGAACAAAACTCCTACAATATAGGGCAGTGAATTATAATAAATTCAAGGAATTAGCTGAGGGGATTTGTAAGGAGGCTTTGGGTTTTTCAAAAAAGTAGGTGGAATGAGTTGACACTAGCATTGCAAAGAAAAGAGCCCCACTCAGTGTTCAACTTTTCAATAGCAATCACTAGGGCACATAAGTATATCAAATCAACCAATGAACATGGGATTACTTGGGCGCCTTTGGTGTTTCATCCTCCCCTGCTCCTCTATCCAGTTCCACACTCGCAGGAACAAAGGACATCCCAGGTAGCAGAATGGGCTAGATGTAACAAGTTGGCAGAGCAGAAGGGTTTTTATCTCAAACAAGATAGAGGAGTCATGGAACCTATAGATTACAAAGAAATTGCTCTCCAATATAATTAGAGGTCTTGGTTGTTGGAGGACCATCAACATGTTTAGCTGGGGGGTGTGATGAGGTTGCGCTTTGTTATATTTGTCTTGCTTTAGTTCATACTTTTTAAAGACATTCCCAGACTTTTCCATACATTGTCTACGCCTATAATCATCTTTAAGACATTGAAAGCATTAAGAATAGTACATAATATGTTGGTGAATGACAATGTGTGATTTAATGATTGCTCATAAAATATGATAGTAATTTCTATTAATTTTAGTAGTTTGTGATGTATAAATATATGTTATGAACTAACCCCTATGTAGCAAGAACATGGTTACATTTCACATGGAGACCACCTATCAGCCCGTAGCAAAGGAGGTGTTTTCATCTACAACAGACAATGCAGTTACCCGCACCCAAAGGAAAAGGACTCCAAATTGAGTGAGCATGAGTTAACCATAAATCCCCACTCCTCGATGGTTTTCCTTCAAGAGTTGAGACAATCATGAATAATGAAGGAAGCTCAAATTGTGGGCCATGTTTTGTTTCTAGTTATGACTATTTTCATAATGAATAAGAAGAGTTATAATAGGACTGTGATGTCTACATTATCCTTATGGTAGTTAGTTTCCTATTCCTAGTCTGATTAATAATAATGTCTTCTCCCTATATTTGTGGTAGAATAGATGAGTATAGAATTAGTTGCTTAGAAGTTCTATTCAATTAGGAAACTCAGATCTTGTCTATATATGTTAGATTTTGTATACAACAAGGGGGGTTAGATAGAGATTATGTTGTCAAAGTTATTATTGTATTTTTCTCAGCATTCAATAAAGAATGCAAGTTTCAATTCAATTAATGATTCGGTGATACAGTAGTGATCTAGTTTAGATTATGTGGAGATTACAGTCACTCAAGCAAGGACCACTTGAGGTAACTGTATCTCTCTTATATGTTCATGTAATTAGTTCATGTTACTAGTTTATGATTGTGTGGTTAGTTCATGTTGTGATTAGTTTATGTTATGTGGATTAGTTAATATTGATAATCTGTATTGTGGGTTAAGGTGATCACCGACTTAGTTATTACTTGTTCCTCTATTTTGATTTACATAGTGTTGGCATTTCAATTCGCACCTCTGGAATGCGATTTAGAAATGGACAGCTATGCATAGATAAACTGCTCTCCTATTGGAAGGGGGAGTTCCCTTTCTTGCTGATGTTCGCTAAAAAGATAAGTTAAATGAAACTTTGCCTATCTTCTTTTTTATTCTCAGCTGCGAGCACAAGGTTATAAAACTCTAAACACTGCATAAGAGATTTTTTCCTTTTATAAATCTTCTACTACAACTAAGCAAAGACTAACGACGCTTTCAATCTCCTGAGTAAATTTAGAGTAAAGGAAATTGAAAGTGAACAAGGAGTGATTGTTAACACAAAAACTTAAGCAATTTTCTTTCAGATTAACATCACAAGACTAAAAGTACTTTAATGATGAAAGCTATAAAAGCTACACATCTGACGACGATAACTTGATGAATTGAGATAGAATATCAGAGCAAAATAGGCATGAAACTTCTATTCAGTATCATAAAGTTGGCACAACTCCAGGACAACAATACTGTAGCAAAAGGCAGGCATACAGCAAGCGATCAAACACCGGAGAACAGATTACATAGAGAGAAGAAGCACTTTCAATAACAATTGTGTAGGCTAGAATAGGCACAGCAAAATATGTTATCTTCAACACCTCTTCCTTACAATGAACATAGAGTGAACAGACACTTGGAATAACAAGACTTGCAAGCTAGATTAGGCACAACAAATTTGCTATCACAATTACCATTACAAACAATGAGCAAGGATGCCCTTATTTATACTACAATCAAAGGAGTAGGGAACCCTAAAATCTCCTTGATTAGCCCTAACTTGCCAACTCGCAAGCTTTATTACTATTCTAAGACAAAGATACAATAAACAAACGCTTTAAAGCAAAGAAGATTCCAACTATCACAAAGTGATTTCTTTTCTAAATATAGAATGGATGAGCTTACGATGAAAGCACATGCTTTAAACAAAAAGCATCTGATTTAAAGTTGATTTCTTTTGAAATGCATCCTCATCAACATTCTTGCTTCTTTTTTTTTGGTGATGTCATCCATTGGTATCTTCTAAAAAGAAGATTTCGACCGAAAAAAGTTGGCACATAGATTTTGTAGATAATTCCATTTTGAAGCAACCCAATTTGTCAAATTCTGAAAAAGCGGAGATTTTTCTGAAAAAGCAGGAAAAAAGCAGATTCCCGAAAAAAGCAAAACTCCCAATCTTTAAGAGGATGATATTCTGGATGGACCCATCTCAGGGAAAACTAAAAAAGCTTTGGTCAAAATTCTAAAAAATGATGCCCTTGAAACAAGGACCCTGAAAAAGTGAGCCTCCCTGCTTCCTCAACCCAAAACTATGAAGAACGCTGAAAAAGCACTTCGTTTGGGTCTTCAAATCTTTGTTGAAAGAAAAATAAAAATCTTTCCTCTGGATGCAACCTACAAAAGATAATGAATAAAAGAAGCCAAAAGCTTGTCTTTATAGATCTTTAAGGCGAAAAAGCAACTTTATTTGTGTGAGAATAAAACTTCACTCTCATCTATGAAGAAAGCAACTTTTAAAGCATAAATCCAAGTGGATGTCTTCGAATAGGAAGAATCCCTATTTTGTAGCTGCCTATGGCTTCATGTGCAAGATGACGAAAAATATCTTCTTTTGATGATGTCATCAAACACGCTAGTTGAAAGAAGTGCTAGCCAATTTTCCTTCGTTTTCGACACTTCAACACTCGTTTTGACTTAAATATGGTCTGTCTCTGACTTCAACAAGGCAGAAAAATGTCACTGTTGACTGAAAAAGTTGATTGATCCTGACATTTTGGAGACTTATCAACTGAGATTCCATCCCCTACCTCCGACTGACGATCTGACATCGTTTGACCAAGTTTGACCTCCTGAAAACTGCCAACGGGCAAAGATTGGGCACAAAACTATCAGAAAACACTGTGGACATGGAAAGTATTCTAACATTGCTCAAGTTGGGTGCCCCAAGTCACCTGGGGCGCCTAGTTTTCCAACACTTAGCCATTTTTTCAATTTTTACAACTTCTCCAATTTCTCAATTTGCGTGTGCGTTCCGGTGGCGGAGGACCCCTGTTTGCCTGATGATTTCTGTCAACTGGGATCAAATTGAGTCTGATGATCTAGCAAATAGGCAGGCCTGATGAAAACTGAGCTGATTGTACCTTTTGTTCTCCTCGAAAAATGTGCCAAACTAATCAACTATGAACCGGACCGCGCTGACGAAAGGAGATTCACGTTTTTCAAGAAAAACTTCAAAAATAAACTAACTCTGGAGAGTTTGGGCACCCCAAGTCACCTGGGGCGCCTGGTTTGCCAACATTTAGAAAAAATTTTGAAAAACTCAAAATTTGTACCTTTTCTCATTTTTCGTGCCCATAACTCCTATTTGATCTTTGATTTCGATTGTTCTGATGACTGTCGAGGCAGGACAGAGGGTGATCTAAGTAGTCTGAACATATATGTGATGAAATCCTGGCTTTGACTGACTTTTGACTGAGTTTGACCAAGTTTGACCAACCGGGAAAGAGCTGACGGAAGCATTTTCGACGTTTCTCTAAAAACGTGAAAAAAATCTAACACTGGAGAAGTTGGACACCCCAAGCCACCTGGGGCACCTGATTTCACCAGATTAGTCAAATTTATGATTTTCCAACCTCTCATTCCAACTTGGATCCATCTTGCATCATTTTGTGTGCATTGTCGAGTCGATGACTGTTCGTCATTTCTGCGTCGTTGGAACAGCGTTGAAAAACTCGTTGATGAGCTCTAGCAGGTGAATTTTCCTCTGTTGATGACTTTCGAGCTCATGCTTCGCCTTCTGAAAAAGTAGAAATGACCCAGTAGAGAAAACTTGGTCGTTTGAACATTCCGTCTGAACCGCGTCGATCGTGAAGCAAAATCGACCAATGAGAATTGAGTGCGACACCTGAGTTGAAGATTCTATTTTTAGAAAGTTTTGCCAGCATCCATATCTCAAGAAACCCAGAAAACTTAATCTGACGTCTATTTTTAGAAATTTCTATTTTTAGAAATTTTGCTTTTTTGACTTTTTGACGAAAAATTTTCTAGACTTGTTTTAAAATGCCTTAATGAAGCAAAAATTTTGGTTGGGTACAACACATAGATTGCTTTGATTTACAACCAATTGAATAAGCATTGGTTATTTCTTATTAGCATTACAATCTTATAGTACTTGATATTACTTGCAAAGTAGAGTTGTTTCCCTTCCCATAGTTTGTTTCTATGCACAACGCATAGTACGTGCACCATCCAAGAAGAATATGATTCCCTAGTTTGACAATTTAAATGTAACACATTATAGCTAGTACATTTCTTTTTATAGGATCCTTGGTCCGTTGAGTTGTGTGCATGCCCTTTCTGCATCAATGTATAGGTTAATAATAGAGTTCAACAAATGGTACCTACAACTACTCTCAACATAAAGGAAAACTATTACAACAACATGCAACAATCCTATGTTGGACTAAAACAAACAATAGAATGAGAATCCCCCCACTCCCATGTATGTAATCCTTTTTAAAACCTTCCTCTAGCCAAAATGGAAGACCAAAAGAAGAGAAACCAAAATGTCGTGCATGTTTTTGGAACTTCAAAAGTTACTCTTTTCAAGTACTTTTGATAAAAACATGACTTTTTCATCTTTCATTCAACTAGTTACTACTATGATGTTTTGGCAACATGTATGATGTCTATTTTACCACATAGGATGAGTACACACCCTTAATTACTTGCGAGATTAACCTAATCATCATTAAGTGGGTTTAAAACATATCACATGAACTTCAACAAGACATTGTGCAACTTTAGGAGAAATTATTGTGCACTTAGGCAACAACTTGCCATCTTTAGCAACAACCTTCTCAAAGCCATATCTTTTGCATATGGACTTGAAATGCAATGTCCAGTTTGTTTTGAAATTAAATAGAAATTCAAGAGGAACAAGAATATGCAAAAATATCCCACCTTTGACTCCATTTGGTCACTAGTTTTGACCCTACAATAGAGTTGCATACTTAAGACATGACCCCAATGGTCCAAATGTCAAAAACATATCTGAACCACTTAATTAATTTTGGATCATCAGGTCCTATTTTGATGTGAAATTGAACATTTCACTCCTATCTTTGACACCTATCTCTTAAACAAAGGGTTGTGCTATAAAGCATATCGGGGTTTGAAATGTGTAGAGGTAATGTTTATGACTTAATAATGAGTCAAACCCCTCTATTCATGAAACAATATCAAACACATGTAGAGCAAACAATGTGATGCCTATGATATAAATGTTGATGTATGCATTGATGTAATCTTATAATATTACTACAGATGCTAAATATGCTAATGCTTTGTAATATTATTTTCTAATATTTCCGTGAATACTAATGACCTAGGATGGTCTATTATTACAAGATCCTAGATACTCAATCAAGGTATTTTGGTATGCACATTGATGAGTAACAATCAAATTTTTGAAGGATAGGCTCAGGGCGAGAGATTTTAAAATTTGAAATTGGTTTGGACTAGGTCACAGCATAACTCAATCCAAGGGACAAAGCAACACGTGGCCCGGTCCAAGAAGGTTGAAATTGTAATAGATCATATTGTTCCTAACTAGAACAATGGATAAAACTATTTTGAATAATAAATTCAAGATTGAAGTCAATTTATATACCAAACAAAACAAATTAAATACCATAACACTAAATTTATGACAATACTAAAAAAGCAAAGTATGCACTATTATCCCTTAAGCATACAAACTAAAACTCTAAAATAAGAATCCAATGTCTTCAACAAACCAAGCTAGACTTCAATTGTAAAGGATTTTAAGTTTAGCTTGGTTATTGTTATCTTGTTTGATGAATTATATTCAAAAACCTCAAGAATTTTAATGATTAAAATCATATTAAAAGTCACAATCATTATCAGATTAGAACAACTTGGTTTATTTAATCTGAATATGTCAAACTGTCAACAATCCACAGTGGAGAGGTAATATATTTTGTTTTGTCTAAGAATGCTTACGTACCCTTCACATGTAATTTCTTTGTTTCTTGTATAGAGTAATAGGCCATTCTCAGACCCTAGTTTTTAACTTGTTTATTCTATTTACAATTAGAAGAAAATGAGAAGACAGAAACAAAAAATAAGTGTGCAGGAGGAATCTATGTTTTATGATTTACATTTACTGCCATATTTCATATAATCCATGTCAGAGGAATTAAATGACAAAACTGTTAATCTAGATGAACCATATGAAAAGCATGGTAAATAAGTTTTGCAACCTATGTACAGTGTAACAGCAGGAACCATGCAGTGGATACAGAATAATAACTGTACAGAATCTAAGGCAGAGGCTGCAGAACTTTTTCCTCATTATTGCGAAATACAAGAACAAAAATAATTTAAACTGTGCTTCACAATACACTAATGTTGCATGTGGTGGTCACAACTGTATTCCATGAATGATGAGACCTCCCAACAAGAATACAGAGACCTAATAAAGGTCAACTCTGACATTCTTTTTCATCTTCTTCTCAGTTTGACTTGTCAGAGTATGATTTGGTCTTTTTAGAGCAGGGAGTCAACCTGTCAAGGACATACAAAATAAAACCTGCATTACAAAAATCATGGACCTTAACAGTTTCTCTCATTTTCAACTTTATTTTGAATATTTTGTACCTTTACTGAGAAATTCTATGAATCAATTAGAAATTTGATTTACAAGAAGAACTATATTGTCTGACACAAGAGAGAGGAGCCAATAATCTGCTCTTATTTCATAGTTATATATATATATATATATATATATATATATATATATATATATATATATTCTAAAAGTTTTTGTGAGAATAGTTATATATATATATAGTTATATTGGATTAAATGATTTGTGAGAATAGTTATACAAACAGTTACAGCAAATACCCAGCCAAGCTACAAAAGCAACAGCCTAGTTAAAAAATTGGGTAGTGCAGAGCGAGGCAGCAGAGAGAACAACTAAAGCAACATCTAAACCATGTAAAGGAGATACAAACTAGTCCTTTTAACATCAGTACAGCAAAAGTAAGACTCTTGGCATACAAAACATAACCATACAACCCGGTCATTTTAACATCAATACAGCAATAGTAAGACTCTTAGCATACAAAAAATAACCAGTTTAATAACAACAATATATAAAAGTTCAGTAAATATTTCAGAGACATCTAGAACCCCAAATCTTCTAAAAGTGCTTGTTGATTTGGATGTTATAGAGTTAGTTTAAACTGTCGGCTGTGTTTTATAGGGTATTTATCTCAAATTTCAATGTTATCAAGACATCTTCATACTAAGACAATAGTTGTGATAATTTTAGGTATGGGCTATGTACTTAGATCCTAAAAGGAGTCATGTATGTTGACTCATGCCCAAGTTTCAATCACTTTTAGGTTGAGGCCATCGTGTATCACATAGGTTGGTTTTTTTTGTGGGGGATAGATGCAGCAATTTTTTAATGAAGAAAATAAATATAGATATAAGTTTTTAAATAGAAGTATCAAAATTTTTGAAGAAGAAAATAAATATATGAATATATTATATTTGAATTTAAATGATTAGAATTATCAGATTGTTTTTATTGGGAAGATAAATATTTTGGATAGTATGAATTATTTGGGATGTATGAATAATCAATCTCTTTTAGTTTAATGATAAGGATTAATAGGTATTTATTTTAGAGTATTTGTTTAGGGTGTGATTTTTGGTGGGCTCTTTGTGAACCCTTCAACTTCACCAGTAGACCAAGGGCCACTTGACATAAGTTCATCTTATTTTTAATGGTTTTATTAGTATAGTTTGAGGTTTATTCCCACCAACTTTATATTGAGTCAAATTATTTCTTCTAAGATCAATACACTTACATTATTTATTACTTCTAATTAGAATTTGAGAACCATTTTAATTTGAATTTGCTTTCCTAATCCATATTGAATCTAGGAGAAAACCCCACCATCAAATCAATACATTTCAATAAGTTTCGTGCAAAGAAATTGCCCACTTACAACACTATTAATTATGTATAGGACTAGTTTCAAAATTGTCACCATGATTTAGCAATTGTTATGTTTGTTTTGTAACCTCCACCTACTCCAAAGGGGTAGTTTATGAAAAGGGAACATTGTCTCTTTGAATTTCATGCAAGAAAGCTTGGAATGTGTAAGACATTGATTCAAAGAAAATAAAGAAAGAAAATAAAGGAATACTGATAAATTTTAAAGAGTAGTTATGTTAACAAATTCCAATATGTAATAGGAATCAACGCAATGACACGATTCAAAGATAACACATGATTCACTTTGGGAAACCCTTTGAAAAAAACCTACAAAAAACACAACACCACTCTATATATTAACAAATAGAATGTTTATAGTATAAAGAGATTTCCTTGTGGTGATCATGTATCTTCAATCTTGTACTAATGTAATAGAATACACTCTCTATCAACATGTTTCTCTATACCAAATTCAAAGTCAAGTGCTTTTTTATAGGCACAAGGATTACAAGATACAATCGGGTGGATTTACAAAACGATGGGCCAAAACCGTCTATGCAAATCCAAGCACCCCACCCAAGGCATGTATGCAAATTCCAATGCCCAAATTGCATGCATGTCTAAGTTTCTTATAAGAGCCAAATATTTTTAATTGGTCAAATATGTCTTCTTAAATGTACAAGTCATAACCCACACCATAGATGCTTTTCCAAGTGGTGAGATAATTATTACAAAATAAAATCTCAAAATTCCTATCTAAGTGAGGTGTTCCAATTCTTATGCAGGTTTTTTACCATAATATTAAATTATTATGCAAAGTGTACACCACACTTTCCTAACAATTTTCTATTTTTTAATGTGTAATACATATGGGAACCCACAAGAATATAGATTAACAACTAAGGAAGCAATTCCCACAACTTTTCTATACCAAGAGAATTTCTTAGTGCTCAGTGACTTCATCAAAGAATTAGCAACATTCTCTAATGAGCCAACCTTTTCTATCAATACCCTCTTCTCTTCAACCATGTCTGAAAAAATGATATTGTACACTAATGTCTTTGTACAAGCAATCTAAGAGGGCCGAGACACAGATAATGCCGGTGTCTATCATTGCTTCCACATTTTGCATACATGTTTGCTAGTGCAGTTGTGACTGCAACATCTAAAAATATTCCTTTATCCTTTATGCTTGAAATGGATGCCATACCTTGTCCTAAATCTCCCACTTTGGAGTAGGCAGAAGGGATGCTTGGAAAGGCCGTAGGTTTTGGCTTAGCAACAGCTAGCTGCATTTGCTTGAATGTTTCTAAATTTAATCAACAAATGCACATTGTACCCATCCTGCAATCATTGTATTTTATGAGACATCATCTCTTTGAGGCGTTTTGTTGAGCAGTTCATGTGCCTAGTCGTTGCATCCACATTTTGAGTGTATGTCTGTAAGGGTGACTGCAACTACTAAATGTGGCAAAAAAATACCAATTCTAGTATGGTTTGATGGCAGTGCATATTCTATTCCAATGCTGCTATTTTATATAGGCCATAGAGGGGGAGAGAGAATGGGCTACGCAGGGTTACAAAAATTTGACCTTCATTAATGGATTTTTGACTTTTTTAAATGCAAAAGTTTTGTATTTTCTCATGATAATGGAGTTTCCTGCAAATTTTGTAAATTAATTTTAAACTCCAAGTTTTTTTCGTTCTAGAATCAAACTAGTATTAATTAAACCGTAAACCCTGTAAACTTCAAAGCCACTTGTAGATTTGTGAAAATAGAAATTTTTACCTGTTGTAGATTTGTGAAAATATATATTTTTACCTGATATTAATCGCCCTTCTTATCACAACTGTAAACACATCTCTAAACTTCAAAATTACTGTAAATTTGCACTTGTGGAATAATTATAACTACACTCAAATTAAAATTTATACTGAAACTAATCATGTTTGTACTTCAAATAACCCATAAAATCTATTTGTAAGCTTTCCAAACAATCTTCCAGCTTTGTAAAACTGTGAACCTGATGGAGCATAAAGATGTTACAATGTACTTCAAAATGGTATACTTGCCACATTGTATTTGAAAACAACGCTTGTGACTTTGGGGCAATGACTTAGTGACACATGCCGACCTATGGACCATGAAATTTTTAAAATTTTGTAAGGTAAAAAACATGGACAACCTCCCCATCCCCCTCTCTCTCTCTCTCCCTCCCTCTCTCTCCCCTTTTGGAACTCTTCTTCTCTTAAACACCATGGGGGCTAGCATTCGATCTAGGGGTCACATCCTTTAGTGGCCTCTTTTGAGTTGGAGATGTGGCCTTTATCAACTCTTCATTAGTTTTTTAGTTTATCAATGTTATTGCTTGAATTACTACTTCCACTTTCCTCATTGCCATTCTTTGCAATTACTTCAAGGGTATCTTCCTAGAATTCTAATCTCTTTGTAATTTCTCTTCTCTTCATATCTATTAGTGTTCAAAATTGCATCATGTTACTCTAGAAGATAAATTCTAATCATTAACCCTGGGGAAACAAAGTCAAGCTAGGATCATATTGAATTTATTATTAAATTATAGGTGGCTTTGGCCAACTAACAAGAGTAGGACAACTCTTTTATTCTTCTAACTCTGTTTAGGCCAAAGAGAGCATTCCTAGAGATGTTTGTAGGATAAATGAAAAACAAACTAGTCACATGGCTTAACTAAACCATATGCATAAGGACAATCCAAAAGTTTGTCACTACATGTCCTTCATACTTGCCTTACCATTTGTGAGACCATAGATCTTTCAACAAAGAAAATTAATCAATATGTTATGATGCAACTCAAATGTAAAAATTGATTAATAACCTTTATATGTAAAACTCATTATTTCTTACTTCACATATAACCTAGAGCCCAAAAAAATGCATAACTCCCTAAAAATAAATCACAAGTACATGCTCTCAAAGGATGTAGCAAAGAAATATAGCACTAAGTTTATGTAATCTCATGAAAATAATTATAAATAATTTATCTAAACATTTTATAGATTATCGATCATTTAAAAGTTTGTTCAAATGGTTGAGAATAGGACCCGTGTCTTGATCCATGGGCAACAAATTCAGTCCCTAAAATAAGAGAAATAATGTATGTAAATCTCAATCAAAGAACCAAAAATACATATGAGATCTCACCACTCTTGTTGGACATTCACTTAAACACAATTCAAAGACTCAAGACTTTCACACGACCAAACTTCTTTCCAATCTAAAAATGAATAAATTACCTCATATGATATTAATAGAAAGATTTTACAACCACTATGATAGTAGACTAAGTATAAAATATCAACGAGGTAACAAATGTAACTCTAAAGATTTGTCATATCCAATAAAATCATCAAACACCTATGGAGACATTTTGATTGAATGGTGAGGGATTCTTCTTGCAAGTACCTTCTCCAAATTCACAAAATAATAAAAAAACTCAATACAGAAATACTTGAGCTTAAATTTTTTTACCGTAGAACACATTAGAACAGAGGAACCTATACAAATTCAGCTAAGAGACCTATGTTTGGCTTAAAGACCAACTCTTAGTCCATAGAAGGAATCTAATTTATAACCAATACATATGCCTTGATTGCACATACAACTAACAAATGTATACATCTAGATTGTTGCTTGCTCTACAACAAGAAGAAGAATAAAAAATACTAACCACCTTTTACCACTTCCTTTATGCTCATTATTTCATAATAAAATATTTAATTTAGCTCAAAACTGAAAAAACAAAACAAAAATATATGACAAAAATATATCTTTTGGGGTAAGTGCAAAAAGATGGCGGGCCAAAAACTGGCCAAATTGTTTTCAAAAAAAAAAAATGCAAAACGCGAGCGCGTTATCACCTATTATAAATTAAAAAAAAAACTCATCTCATTTCATTTCATTTCTTTTTTCTCCACTATTCCCGCCGTCTGCAAACCCTAGGAAGCGCGCTCGCATTTTGGATTCCTCAATTCAACACAAAAATCTTATCGATTCATCGCCAAAATGTTGCCACGACGTCGAGCACGCCAAAGGAGTGAGTTTATTTGTCTTTTTGTTTGAATTTACTTCTAAATAGGTAGGTTTGAGTTGTTTTTTGATGTATATTTCGTTAATTGTCAGGAAATGTTAATGCACCTCCTCCTCCTCCTCAAAATCCACAAAATTCTGCGGAACAACGACCTCCTCCATCCATTCCTCGACATGCCCCTAGAACACAAGAAAATATAATGGGGCAAATTGAAAACAATAAAAAAGAAATTGAAGATATAATTGCAAGGTTGAAAGATCCTTCCACTTCAACCTTGCATAGGTCCACACTTGCTGAATCTCTTGAATCTATGTTATCAAATGTAGATTCAATTAGCAAGCAAATAACTAGTTGGACGGATAAGAGGAGAGAGTTTAGAGATTATTATGCAGACAAGCTGTCATACCAAGATGTGAAAAAATTACAAATTACAAAATTAGACTTGTGTTCGATTTTCACAAACCCATAAACAAATCAACCTCCACCAATTACATGCAAGAGGTTTCCTATCCATTGGTGCAACAACCAAGCGATAAGGGACAATTTTGGGTAGAGGTGGTGGATGGTTTTTGACCATCCTCCATGCAATAATAATGAGGTCCCACAATACTTTTTGAGGAAACTCTACTGCGAGTTTGTCCTCAATAAAGTGCCAAACTATTTTGATATGCAGGACTTCCAGGGTAGAAGTGGGGGGTCAGCACAAGATAGACCAGGGGCACGTGTTGACCCACAGTGGGCAGTGAGACGAGTAATCAGCAGACCAGTCCATGAGCATGTTTATATCCCTTCCATTGTGAAGGAGAGTGTTGAGGTTGATACACTTTAGTCCATTAGTGCCTTGACCCAAAGCATCATAGAGCCTGCTAGTCCTGCAGCACAAAGTGGGTTGGGAGATAGTGCGAGGAGTAGGGTCCCACCCCATGCTTGTCAGACTTGCGGATCAGATTGTGGTTATGACCCCATGGATAGTCAGGACGCAGGTGCATAGGCTACATCTGCAGCTAAGCAGATGGTGATGACAAATACCCTCCTGAGTGAGACTTTCAGCCTTGATACTCAGGTAAATATTAGCAAGTTTATTGAATTTAATTTATTAAATTTTATTTTTGAAATGCAAGATTAACTAATTTAGTTTGATGATTTTAATAAAATTTCAGGGTCATAGTGTTGATGCAATTTTCAGTGGTTCTCCACCTGCATATTACACTAGATCATCTACTGTCGGGGTATGTAACTATTAAACAATTATAAATATTACACGTGTTCATAGCATCGTTATATGAATGGTATTCTAATATCTGATTTTGGATGTTGAATAGGTTAATATTGGATATTTCACGGCAACACCTGCCAGCGGTGGTGGACTCCAAAGCTTCACGGAGGTAATAAAATAAATAGTTTAATGAATGAATTGTACTTACTAGATTTTTGTATGTGACTTGTGCGCTTTATTATATGTACTTCCATGTTTAGATGAACATGTTTGTATGTTAGGAGCCATGATTTGCATCACTATTATAGTTTTCGTAATTGAATAATGTTGTTTTATTTCCAGATGATACAAGCTGCGGAGACACCTCCCGATGTTCATAGGGCAATGGAGCATGGTGTGACCTCCGCGATTCATAGCTCCATGGCATTGACAGGGTTATGAGGCAGATTAGTAAATTTACATTTACATTCATTGTTATAGTTGTCTATTTTTGAAAAATCAAAAGATTATTCATTTGAAGTTTAATTTCTATTTGGATGGTTTCTATAGGACATGACATCACCACGGCCTATTCCTGCTACTGAGGCAAGTGAGGAGACAAATTATATGGTAGCGGTAAGTGATTATTTTGTTAAATGTTTCATTTTTTATAACATGTAACTTCTATATATTAATGTCTATACTTTTTATTGTAACAGCTAAAGATGCAAGAAGAACTAAATAGGAGGAGGAGCCCTCGGGTTCGTAGTAGACCACCCATATGCACGTCTCCATCCCCTAGAAGATCAAAGGCTACATGTGATCTATTCTCTTCACCAACCAGAGGGGAATGACTTTTTATTGTGTTCCTTTGTTGTATGCCTATATAGCATTTGTGGACATATATTTTGTATTGTATATAGTTGACATTGTATGCCTATATGGCATTCTTGTAAGCCTATATGGCTATTTTGTATATATGTTATACTTATATCAACAGCTATGGATGTATGCCTATATGGATATTTGGTTAATACAAATCTTTTTTATTGATGGCGTCCATACTTGCATTATAAATCCATGTTTGAATGGATATTTGTAGATGGCTACTTCAAATATTTAAAGTCCAATTGTATTACATAGGATGTTTGTTGATCCAATGAGCTAGCTATTGTTATTCAAGTATCACCTAAACCTCATTTTGCAACTAAAAGATAAAAGTTGTATTTAAAAAAAAATGAATCATCATGTTGAACAGAAAATATTAATATTCTTTATGAGTAGCATACAATGTCAACTATATGCAATACAAAAAAATGAATCATCATGTTATTCTTTATGTTTGAGATCATGAAAATGACTAAGTCTGGTAGCCTGATATCCTAAAACACTAGGATGAATATCCAAGTCATTAGGACAATTGTGCCTTGAGAAAAAGTCATTAAGATGAGCGCCTAAAGGAGACTTTCTTAAACATTCAAACATTGAGCAACAAGCATGAAGGGTTAAGGCACAATTTGTAACTCATAAAGCCTCAAAAGGGCACCCAACTTGGAGAGAGCATTCATTTAAGACAAGGCACCCATTGACACCTGTTCCACCATAAAAGTGTGCCTAAGGTGGAAGGAGAACAAGCCTCTAGTAAGTGAAGCACACCTATTGTCTAAACCACTTCATTATGGTGCCCTAGCATGAGGAGGAGTATATAAGTCAATAGGAAATGGTGCCTAGAATGCAAATGAAGGACTAAGTGGCATTTTCAATAAGTATCAATTCACCTTGAGCTTTCAATAAATACATCAAATTGAGCCCCATAAGCCTAGGCGCCCTTTGCCTTCAAAAGAACCTTGTATTGGTGCCTTGGAGGAAATCAACTTACAATGACAAGTCTTGGAGGTTTCTCATTTTGGATGATGTCTTTTGAGATTAACTACAATGATTGAAAGTTAAGATGAGTGGAAAGAACCTATCTTGAACCTTAGGCGCCCTTCATGTAATTTCCCACCATCATGAGCGCCTAGATCTAAGGAGTGAATGAAGGATCTTAACATCAAGAAGAATGTTATCAATCAACTTGGAGAAGTCTTTGACAATAATTATGATGAATTGAGTACATGGAAGTAAAGGAAGTACATATCAACTCCAAAGTGTGCCTAATGATCAATAAGAAATTCTTCCAAAGCAAAGGCACTCATTGTGAATTTTCCTACTAGTTTTGGCACCTTGAAGTCTAAGTGCATGAAAATCATGAGGATGAGCGCTTAGGGATGAGATAGTCTTCATAAGAGTTTAAATAAGAACATCATCAAAATGCGCCTTGGTAGAGAGACTTGAGACCATCATCAAATAAGCCAAAATATCTATCTCCAATCTAGGCGCAAATTCTAGCTCCTCCCAACTCAAATGAGCACCCAAGTTGAAGTCTTTCATCTATATAACCCTCAGATTGTACCTTGATTGAGGATGGGATTTGAACCTCAAAATTTAATCATCTCAAGACAAAATCTTCCTTAGACACTTGGCATTTGATTGAAATCATTGAGAATTAGAAAGAACCACCTAAGGATGTAAGGCGCACTTTTCACCCATACAAGCCTAAAATTGCGCCTAAGGGAAATAACTTGATTTCATATCAATAGGTGAGTGCCTTGAGAGAAAGGATCGCTCTAGGTCATTTTCAATTGTTGAAAGTACAAAAATGATAAAGATAAAAGCAATTGAGTTAGGCGCACTTTAGCCTCTGAGGACACCTCAATGAGTGCCTTGGGTGAAATTACATGAGATGACCTTTTGGAGTGAGCGCTTCAAAGATAGAATTCATTCTAAGACATGTCTCATCATTTAGAATTGCAAAATTGCAAGTATAAAGACATTTAAATCTAGGTGCACTCTCCATCAATATAAACCCATTCTGGTGCCTAAGGGAGAAATTGCATTAAAAGACACCTTTTGAATGAATCTCTTAAGGGAGATTGACCTTTTTAAGCCATTACAATTGTTTGAAATCATTTAAAGTGATAAATATGGACCAACTTGTGTTAGGCACCCTTTGCTCTTCTTTTTACCTATATATGCGCCTAGATTTGTAGTAAGATTATTCCATGTTTAAAGAGGATTCCTTTGTATTATAAAATGTTTATCATGAGGATTGATGTGTTTCTTGGTTTGTATTGTAGGAAGATTGAAGGAAAAGGTAGGAGAAAGAGTTTGGAGTCGCCTAGAGTCATCATATAGCTGCTCCAAAGGAGCCTTTCACATTCATTCATGCCAAAGAGTTAAGATGGAAGTAATCACTGCCAAGGAAACACCACTTCAAGAGGTAGTTGCTCCAAGAGGTCACAACAAGATATATTTCAAGTCTTCTTCATCAACGCATCACCAGTTGCATCATGTTCGAATACTTCCATCTATCACTTCAAGTTCCATTCATCTTCAAGTATCAACTAGATTCTTCATCAATCATCACTTCAAGATCAGCATGTAGCCGCTCCAAAGCAACTTCTCATCATCATCAAGCATTCCAAAGACATCCATTCAATTTCAAGTCCCTCTGATACATTCAAGCCTCCTTGAGAAGTCATCTACTTCACATATAAGGGAAAGTGTAATCATCAATATCTACACTTCAAAGGACCTTTCAAGTTGGAACACTTCTTCATCGAACATTCAAAGACATCCATCCAAGCTTCAAGTTCTTTCACAATCTTCAAGTCCAGGAGAAATTGCATCTAGTGAACTCATTAATTGGCGCCTAGGAGGAAAAGACCTTAAACTTACATTATTGAGTCAGCACTTTAAAAATTGAGCCATTCCTAGTCAATTGGAGTCATAAAATATCAAATACAAAGTCAAATTAGACTTAGGTGCCCCTTCATGTAATTTCCCACCATCATGAGTGCCTAGATCTAGGAAGATCATCCAATTGCACCTAGGAATAAGATACAAGTCCAAGACCTCAAATTTGAGCACCTAGAAGTGTGATGGATTAAAGAAGCTACATTGGTGCCTAAGGGTAAGTTGTATCTAATGACATCACCTAATTGAACACCTAGGATGTATAAAGCTTAACATTGACATGAGGACAAGCGCTTAGTAAAGGAGAGTTTCTCAAACATTTAAACATGTGAATGAAGTCATAGAAATGCACTAAGCCATCTAGGTGCCATTTTTCCCTTGTGTACCCTTACATTTGCGCCTAAGAAGAAGTTGCTTCAGTTCATTGGAGTGTTTGAGTATTGACGATTTCTTAGCAATGCTTTGTAACTTTACACTGCCTCCTTCTAACAATTTTTGGGGCAGCAGAAAACCTTTCACCATAGGCAAACACCTCAAAGATATAAAAAATTGAGAGGTTATTATAGAGGCACTCTACGTGATCGCGTTGCCTTAGACGGAATGTTTCTAAGTGACACAGTTTTCGAGTAACATCTCGTCAAAGATTGTTGCCTTTTTGCACTTTGGACTCTTTAGGGATATCGTCGGTACAATGTAGCTCGAACTGTTTTGACATGTTTGGGTGAAAAATAGGACCATGTCTAGCGTAAATGTACCCATCCAAACGCATTGGAACAGTTAGTTTGGTCGCATCAAGAGCAGGACGAAAGTTACACCCCTTTGCAACTTTACACTGCCTCCTTATGACGATTTTTGGGGCAGCAGAAAACCTTTCACCACGGGCAAATGTCTCAGAGATATAAAAAACTAAGAGAGGTTATTGTAGAGAAACTCTAGGTGATCACATTTCCTTAGACGTAATGTTTCTAAGTGACATGGTTTTTGAGTAACATCTCGTCAAAGATTGATGCATTTTTGCACTTTGGACTCTTCAAGGATATCGTCGATACAATGTAGCTCGAACTGTTTCGACATGTTTGGGTGAAAAATAGGACCATGCCTAGCGTAAATGTACCCATCCGGATGCGTTGGAACTGTCAATTTGGTCGCATCAGGAGCAGGATGAAAGTTACACCCCTTGCAACTTTACACTGCCTCCTTCTAATAATTTTTGGGGCAACAGAAAACCTTTCACCACGGGCAAATGCCTCAGAGATATAAAAAATTGAGAGAGGTTATTGTAGAGGCACTCTACGTAATTGTATTTCCTTAGACGGAATGTTTTTAAGTGACACAATTTTCAAGTAATATCTCGTCAAAGATTGCTGCCTTTTTGCACTTTGGACTCTTCAAGGATATCGTCGGTACAATGTAGCTCGGATTGTTTCGACATGTTTGGGTGAAAAATAGGACCATGCCTAACGTAAATGTACCCATCTGGATGCGTTGGAACAGTCATTTTGGTCACATCAGGAGCAGGACGAAAGTTACACCCCTTTGTAACTTTACACTGCCTCCTGACAATTTTTGGGGCAGCAGAAAACCTTTCACCATGGGTAAATGTCTCAGAGATATAAAAAACTGAGAGAGGTTATTGTAGAAGCACTCTACATGATCATGTTTCCTTAGATGAAATGTTTCTAAGTGACACCATTTTCGAGTAACATCTCGTCAAAGATTGCTACCTTTTTGCACTTTGGACTCTTCAGGGATATCGTCGGTATAATGTAGCTCGGACTGTTTTGACATGTTTGGGTGAAAAATAGGACCATGCCTAGTGTAAATGTACCCATCCAGACATGTTGGAATAGTCAGTTTGGTCGCATCAAGAGCAGGATGAAAGTTACACCCCTTTGCAACTTTACACTGCCTCCTTCTGATAATTTTTGGGGCAGCAGAAAACCTTTCACCACGGGCAAATGCCTCAGAGATATAAAAAACTGAGAGAGGTTATTGTAGAGGCACTCTATGTGATCGCGTTGCCTTAGACAAAATGTTTTTAAGTGACACAATTTTTGAGTAACATCTCATCAAAGATTGCTACCTTTTTGCACTTTGGACTCTTCAGGGATATCGTCGGTATAATGTAGCTCGGACTGTTTCGACATGTTTGGGTGAAAAACAGGACCATGCCTAGCGTAAATGTACCCATCCGGATGTGTTAGAATAGTCAATTTGGTTGCATCAAGAGCAGGACGAAAGTTACACCCCTTTGCCACTTTACACTGCCTCCTTCTGACGATTTTTGGGGCAGCAGAAAACCTTTCACCACGGGCAAATGCCTCAGAGATATAAAAAATCGAGAGAGGTTATTGTAGAGGCACTCTACATGATCGTTTTTCCTCAGACAGAATGTTTCTAAGTGACATGATTTTTGAGTAACATCTCGTCAAAGATTGCTGCCTTTTTGCACTTTAGACTCTTCAGGGATATCGTCAATACAATGTAGCTCGAACTTTTTTGACATGTTTGGGTGAAAAATAGAACAATGCCTAGCCTAAACGTACCCATCCAGACGCATTGGAACTATCAGTTTGGTCGCATCAAGAGAAGGACACCAAAAATGCATAACATGATGATGTAAAAATGTGTATATGTGTAAAAATGCAGCAAGAAATTAAAAAAAAAGACAAACCTTACAAATTAATGTTCATACTTACAACTCAATGTAACATGACTTTACAAAATCAATGTGAATACTTACAAATTAATCCAATGAACCATCCAGGTCTGCTCTACTCTTTATTGTGTCAAGTATTGCTTCATGGTCAGACTCACGCACCTTCCACAAGATTTTGTTTAAAGGTCTACCCCGATACTTTATCAAATAAACATTGGATGCCATGACAAGGTTCGAGTAATAAAGAATCTTTCATTGCCTGTCAAAGTCCTGAAACAACCAAATATTAACTCTTATGTGGGTACCTTCTAAGCCATGTTCCAGTAATAACCACTGAGCCTGTAGGGTATTTGATGTTTTCTCCATCTATAACAGGGGCCTCCAATTTCTTTTTGGCCTCAACACAATGACGTAAGTAATAATTTGTTCCCTCTTCATTATCTTCATCTGCAATAACTGCATATACGTGCCCTACATTGATATGTGTAGCAAATTAGATGAAATTAGTCAACATTACAAAAACACTACAAAGTAAGATGACATTACCTGGTTGAAAAAGATGAAATTAGATGCATATACGTGCCCTATATTACCTGGTTGAACTAAATCTGATATGTGGTCAAAGTCAACTGATGATTCCATCTGTGTTAGTTCCAATGTCATCGGGGGTCGATACGTGTCAAGTGGGGATAACTTAACTGCCATTCGTCAACCCACTCCTTCGACTCGCACTCATCCCAGACTTGAATTGTACAGAAAGAACAAAAGCATGACATCTTTCGCGTATGGATACTCCATGAACTTGTAATTGAGCTTCTGAAAGAGTGCATCTCATTTGATCCTGTCAGTGTACAACAGTCCTCATATGGTGCAATGTTAGTATCATCTATCAACCAAAAAAATCTACGAACTAGAGACTTACCTTCATTACCTGGACCCATGGAAGCATTACACCACTCGACAATCGATTTGCATCTATAAACTTTGCATTGTCTTTATACTTTAACTCTTCTCGTGTTATGGCTCTTTTGATACATGCTCCTGCACCATCATGCTCCCCCTTTCCATGCCTGGCCTCACAAAAGTTCCACATATGCTGAATACCTATAAAATTATGCCTCCTACTCAGCCAATAGAAATTCTACGAGTTCTTGAATTGTGACACACAGTTATCCGACCATATGATATGCTGACTGAACGATATGCCCCTTCTAGCCAAATCATTGTAGAACACCTGAAAGCAACCTTGCACGAACTCTGTAGAATGCGTGTGATCATCACTAATATAGAAATTATACTCCCTTATGATCTTTGTGTCATCCTCTGTACTATCATTCGCATGAATGAATGCAATGTGCACAAATATAGAAACCTTTGTGGAGTTGTAATATTGTGATTGCACCTCACGTTGTGGCTGTAGATTGTAGTTCTCTGCAAAGTCAACAACTGAAACAATGCTACCAACCAGAAATGTGTCCTTGCATAACTTGAATTGCAAGTCCAACCATCGAGCTCTATGGGCATGTCTTGCATACTCATACACTATGATGTCATGAAATATAGGTATAAACTAATACACTGGAATCTTTTCAATAACCAATTCACACCTCTTTGCTTCTTTACCATCTTTTGTATTGTATGCCACTGTTTTATACTTGCCAAACTCTACTAGTTCATTTCCATATGTTCACATATTGGCAAATGTTGCAAGCCACCGCAATGATGACATGTGCCATCCAAGCATAATTTCTTGTAGAATATTTGACCTTCCTCTCTTTCACATAAAATTCTTGATATGAAGTCTCTTGAAGATGTTGGTGGGGCACATATGGCACAACCCTGCAAATCATTGTTAGTATGCATATCTAAACATATAGACCTATAAGCATCAAAATGGTTAGAAAATTCAATATGTAATCTACAACAACAAGTAGTGTGTGTGTGATTTATCTTGACATAGAAAGGTTTTAGCATTTCAAAATATCTTTGACAAATTTTAATTTGAGGATACTTCTCTAGAAATTTACCATAAAACTGTGTTTGAGTCTCATCCAAAAAATGCTTTGGATGTGGCTCACGGTTCTGACTACTGATTCTCCTTCTTACCACATCCCTTTGATTCGGAGATACCCTTGTGTAATTCTTCCAAAAGTCTTCAATTAGTGATCTCAATGCTTCAACAATTGGTTTATCTTTTCATGGTAGTCTCCCCGAGAACGCCCATAATTCATTGGCATTAGTGTCCTCAATTCTTTGGCGTCTTCCAACGGCTCTTAATAAAGTTTTCTTATTAATTCTCAATTCTTGACTTGTCTTTCTAATGAGATGAGCTTTCCTCATTTGACTACTTACTATAGTCGATGTAATCACACGTCGTGTTGCATTACTATCTTTTGTGCGTGAGGTGTTACCCACACTCTCATATGCACTCATTAGATTCTTGACAATAGATTTTTCACTTGAAGCCTCTAATGTTCTCAACCCAAGAATCTTCATGATGGACCTATACTTTATACTTCGCATCATTTCAATGAATAGTTGACATCTTGCAGTCTCATTTAACTTTTCAAAGAACAATCTCCAAATCTTATGAGCATATCTTCTACAAGTGCGTTTTGGAATCTTACCTTCCACTGGCTGCAAAATATTCTCATCAATATCAATCAAATACTTTGGCTTTATATACAAAATTCTAGGTGGTGTTAAGTTAGGTAAATTCATCTCAACATAAGGAATTTCATCAATATTTAAATGAGATGGGCTAGATGGCATACCTGCGATCAAAGATGGAATAGATGACATACCTTGAGGTTGAGGTGAGAACGATAGCATACCTCCTTCATCACATGTGAGTGATGATGTACTCTCAACTTGAGATGTGGTAGATGGTGTCCCTAATGTTGACTTGCGGTAGAGGACATGTCTCCAACTATGGTATTCAAATCTCTCGTAGCACGAAGTTTTTGCATTCGTTCTCTTTGTGCCGCCAATACCATATCTCTTTGTGATGGTTGTGGTTCCTCTTCAATTGGCATGTCTTCATTTATCGTGTCCAATTTCCTCTTCTCACGAAGTTCCCTCATAGCCACTGCTTTCTTTCAATTCTTAGCTTCTATCTCTTCCTGTGTTGGTTTAATTCTTGATCATTTCCTCGGCATGACAAAGAATTTGTTTGTAGCATAATAAAGAGACCAATATTACTTCCTAAGAAATGAATACAAGATAATAGTGGGATTGTATTTTTATTATGTTGTAAGGATTTATTCTTGTATAGTTTGACATCATGGTATGTTAAGGTCTGTTTATTACACATAATTATTAAAGAGCCCAAGTGTAAAAAATATACATGGCATCATGTGAGATTGTAGGTTGCTTTCTTGATTGGGAATGTGTCTATTTTAAACATGTATGATAAAGCATGATAAATTAATTCAAATAGAATTAAGGAAAATGTAAAGAACATGCATGTAAAGACTTGACATACCTAAAAAATGAAGATTCGAATGGAGAGAGTACCCAATTATGTAGTGTTTTTTTCTTCTTGCATCAAACTCCTCAACAATTTGAGTTTTTCACCACTTGCTTCCTTTTCAATGTTAAATTGAATAACACTCAAATATAATTACTAACAACAATACTATTAACCAATCTATAATGTTAAATTCCTAAAATTGAATCATAATTAACATTGCAACACTACAAAAATTGAAACTTGAATAGATATATATCAAACTTGGTGTGAAAACTATGTTATTTCCTCCTCAAGTTGGCAAAGTAGAAAAGGTGGTGGAAAGATCATGCAAAGGTGGTAGAATGTGTCAAATGTGCATGTGAACTTCCCAACAGCATGAAAGCACTTCTTTTTTGTCAGAGCACGCGTAGAATCAGTATGAAAACAAAGCATGTGGGCCTGGATCACGGGGGTCAACACTTTTTTACCATTTCTATAGCAGGACAAAACGCGAGCGCGTTATAGATTGATCACATCCTGTGCATTATCTTCCTTAACACAAGCAGGGATGACCACATCCTGTGCTTCATCAATTGACACTTCCAAGCCTTACAATTCCTCTTAAATACGGGAGGATCCATGACTGGAAGAGCCAAGCCACTTGGTCTCTCCTTGCTGAAGGATGACATTCTAGGAGAATTAGGAGATTTTCCTTTGGAGATCATATAATCTTTAAATGCTTTCCATCTTGGTAGGTCCTCTGCATCAGAGAAAAACCACTAATGGTGTCTAAGAAATAAGAAATTCTTCATCTCTTTGGTGATCCATTTCTCTTTCCAAACCTTCCCCTTCAGACTTGAATGACCACAAGGTTTTTGAGGGAGAACTTTTCCTGTTTCCTACAAGAGCTTGCCAGATGCTCCACCATATGATAGGCATAACAATGAAGGGGCAAGCCCTCATAATCAAGTTCTTGATAGAAAATGCCCATCGAGGAAGAAAGACAGATCTTCTTTGGAAGCAAAAGTTCTAGTTTGTGACAAATCCTTATCCAAGCATAAATAACAAGGGTTCTGTCAAGCGATTGCCAATCCACTTCCACAAAGTCTCCTGAAGACTTCCTGATTGATTCCAAAACATCCACACCCCAAAACTAGAGAGGCAATCAATATAATTGAACCCATAAATCTGCATTTGATGATAGAAACTCTCTTCAGGCTAGATTAAGAGTCCAGCATTTCAGCTGAAGTCTAAACCCATCAACATCTAAATAACTTGAATACAAAATCTTTGTTTGCCTATCTTTAGAACTCAACCCTCAAAGTCAAACCCTAATCTCTCAACCCTTAACTCTGATCCCTTGACCCTCAACCCTATCCCTAAAGCCTAAACCCTAAAGCCTCAACCCTCAACCCTCAACCCTCAACGTCAAATCCTAATCCCTTGACCCTTCACTCTAATCCATCAACCCTAAACCCTCAACACTATACCTTAAACCCTAATCCCTCAACCCTTAACCCTAAACCTTATCCCTAAACCCTAATCCCTCAACCCTCAACCCTAATCCGTCATCCCTCAACTCTAATCCCTCATCCCTAAACACTAAATGCTATCCCTATTCCTAAACCCTCAACAGACTCGATACTATACCTTAAACCCTAATCCCTTATCCCTAAACCCTCCAACCCTATCCCTAATCCTTATACCCTCCACACTCTACTTTAACCCTAATCCCTCGACCCTCAACCCTATCCCTAAACCCTTGACCCTCGAACCTCAACCCTCAACCCTCAATGTCAAACCCTAATCCCTCAACCCTTAACTCTGATCCCCTGACCCTCAACCCTATCCCTAAACCCTAAAACCTAAAGCCTCAACCCTCAATGTCAAATCCTAATCCCTCGACCCTTCACTCTAATCCCTCAACCCTAAACCCTCAACACTATACCTTAAACCCTAATCCCTCAACCCTCAACCCTAATCCGTCATCCCTCAACTCTAATCCCTCATCCCTAAACCCTAAATGCTATCCCTATTCCTAAACCCTCAACAGACTCGATACTATACCTTAAACCCTAATCCCTTATCCCTAAACCCTCCAACCCTATCCCTAATCCTTATACCCTCCACACTCTACTTTAACCCTAATCCCTCGACCCTCAACCCTATCCCTAAACCCTTGACCCTTGAACCTCAACCCTCAACCCTCATCGTCAAACCCTAATCCCTCAACCCTTAACTATGATCCCTTGACCCTCAACCCTATCTCTAAACCCTAAACCCTAAAGCCTCAACCCTCAACCCTCAACTCTCAACGTCAAATCCTAATTGCTCGACCCTTCACTCTAATCCCTCAACCCTAAACCCTATCCCTAAACCCTCAACACTATACCTTAAACCCTAATCCCTCAACCCTAAACCTTATCCCTAAACCCTAATCCCTCAACCCTTAACCCTAATCCGGCATCCCTCAACTCTAATCCCTCATCCCTAAACCCTAAATGCTATCCCTATTCCTAAACCCTCAACAGACTTGATACTATACCTTAAACCCTAATCCCTTATCCCTAAACCCTCCAACCCTATCCCTAATCCTTATACCCTCCACACTCTACTTTAACCCTAATCCCTCGACCCTCAACCCTACCCCTAAACCCTTGACCCTCGAATATCAACCCTCAACCCTCAATGTCAAACCCTAATTCCTCAACCATTAACTCTGATCCCTCAACCCTCAACCCTATCCCTAAAGCCTCAACCCTCAACATCAAATCCTAATCCCTCAACCCTTCACTCTAATCCCTCAACCCTAAACCCTATCCCTGAACCCTCAACACTATACCTTAAACCCTAATCCCTCAACCCTCAACCCTAAATGTTATCCCTAAACCCTAATCCCTCAACCCTCAACCCTAATCCGTCATCCCTCAACTCTAATCCCTCAACTCTAATCCCTCATCCCTAAACCCTAAACGCTATCCCTACTCCTAGACCCTTAATGGGCTCGATACTATACCTTAAACTTTAATCCCTTATCCCTAAACCCTCCAACCCTATCCCTAATCCTTATACCCTCGACACTCTACTTTAACCCTAATCCCTCGACCCTTAACCCTAATCCCTCAACCCTCAACCCTATCCTGAAACCCTTAACCCTCGAACCTCAATGTACTCAACCCTTAACGTCAAACCCTAATCCCTCAACCCTTAACTCTAATCCCTCAACCCTTAACCCTTAAAACTTGAACCCTGAAACCTATCCCTACACGCTCGACACTCAACACTATATCTTAAACCCTAATCCCTTAACCCTCATCCCTAAAGCCTCAACCCTAAATCCTTAAACCTTCAACCCTAAACCCTATCCCTAATCCCTCTACCCTTAACACTCTTATTTAACCCTAATCCCTTAACCATTAACCCTATCCCTCAACCTCAACCCTCAACCCTCAACCCTCAACCCTCAACATTAAACCCTAATTCATCAACCCTAAACCCTAATCCCTCAACCCTAAACCCTATCCCTAAACCATCAACCCTCAACACTATACCTTAAACCCTAATCCCTATCCCTCAACCCTTAACCCTTAAAACTTAAACCCTATCCCTACACCCTCAACACTTGACACTGTATCTTAAGCCTTAAACCCTCATCCCTAAAGCCTCAACCCTCAATCCTTAAACCTTCAACCCTAAACCCTATCCCTAATCCCTCTACCCTCAACACTCTAACCCTAACCTCAACATTAAACACTAATCTGTCAACCCTAAACCCTAATCCGTCAACCCTAAACCCTATCCCTAAACCCTCAACCCTCAACACTATACCTTAAACCCTAATCCATCAACCCTAAAACCTAATCCCTCAACCCTCAACCCTAAACACTATCAATAAACCCTCAACCCTCGACACTATACCTTAAACCCTAATCCCTTAACCCCCAACCCTAATCCCTCAACCCTAAGCGCTATCCCTATTCCTAAACCCTCGACACTATACCTTAAACCCTAATCCCTTATCCATAAAGCCTAAACCCTATCCCTCAACCATTAACCCTTAAAAATTAAACCCTAAAACCTATCCATAAACCCTCAACTCTCAACACTATATTTTAAACCCCAATCCCTTAACCCTCATCCCTAAAGCCTCAACCCTCAATCATTAAACCCTCAACCCTAAACCCTATCCCTAATCCCTCTACCCTCAACACTCTACTTTAACCCTAATCCCTTGACCATCAACCCTATCCCTAAACCCTCAACCCTCAACTCTCAACACTAACCCTAATCTGTCAACCCTAAACCCTAATCCGTCAACCCTAAACCCTAATCCCTCAACCCTAAACCCTATCCCTAAACCCTCAACCCTCAACACTATACCTTAAACCATAATCCCTCAACCCTCAACCCTAATCCCTCAACCCTAAACCCTAAACCCAACAAAACTGCTTTGCCTTATGTTAGGTTGTTAAACCCATCATTTTTGACACTCTTCTCTTAAAGATATTTGAGTTGCAAGAATATGTCAGAAAAATGGCTGTGAACTTTTTTAATGTTAGTAATGTTATATGGCATGTTTTTCTAGCCCATCTTGGGTTCATTATGCCAATAGGTGTACACACTATGAGAAAAGCTTTCCATATGGTACATCCATAGTGAGTAATTAACAGTTGAAATCAGAAGGATGATCATTATGAGAAAAGATTTGCATTAGGGTACATCTATGTTTCTTGTTGTCCACCCCATACATAGGGGAGGTATATTGTTATGAAACAGGCAAATAATCTCCCATTGTTTACTGGCTCTATCCACAAGAACTACTAAACTATACTTTAAACCCTAATCCCTCAACTCTAAACTTTCAACCCTAAACCCTATCCCTAATCCCTCTACCCTCAACACTCTACCTTAACCCTAATCCCTCGACCCTTAACCCTAAACACTATCCCTAAAGCCTCAACCCTAAACCCTAATCCCTCAAGGTCCTAAACTCTAATCCCTTATCCCTAAACTCTAAATCCTATCCCTAAATGCTCAACCCTCAACCTTAAACCTTAATCACTCAATCGTTATCCACCCCTCTCCTCCCCTATCTAGCTCACTCGCATCTCTACCCTCCTCTGCCCCCGACACTATACATACATATATATAGGCATACATAGATACATACATACATATAGGCAGGCATAGATACATACATACATATAGCCAGGCATAGATACATACATACATATAGGCATACATACATACATACATGATTAATAGCCTTGAACATAAAAAAATTTTAAGGGGAACATAACGCGAGCACGTTATAGCGCGCTTGCGTTATTTCAAACATGACAAACAACACAAACTTTTGCGAAAAAAGAAAAATGCAAAGCAAAACATAACGCGAGCGCGTTATAATGCACTCGCGTTATGTTTTGCTTTGGGAATCCCAAGCCTTGGGCTTGGGATTTGCTTTGGATTTCCAACCCAAAGGCTTGGAGTGCCTTTTGAACAGCCACAGACGTGTTCTTCCATATTCTTCAAGATTTCACATAATTTCGTTCATGCTAACCCTCAAATTTGTACGTGTTTCAAGGTCAAACAAATCAAACACCTGGGTAATGTTAGGCTTTCTCTTAGCTATTTGACAATGTGATTTTTTTCACATTTTAACAATGTTAAGCCTTTCATCTTTAATTTCTTTTGTTTGTGTGTCCGTTTTTGGGCAAAAACCACTGTTTGGTCTTTTTTTATTGTAAATTAACTATTCATTGAAATTTTAAAAAAATACATATTTAGAAACTAGACTCCATTCTACAAATATTAAAAAAAGAAAAAATGATTTTCAATTAGTTTTCAAAATTTATAGGGGCAGCACAGCCAAAATTCTATTTTTTAGGATGTGTCCACTTTGAAAATTAGTAAAAAATCAAATATTCATCAAAAAATTATCAGAAAAATTAGGCATAAACTACATGCTATTAGCTAATTTCTCACTGAAGCGATTTTAAAAATACCAAAACAAAGTTGACCTTTTAAGGGAGCCACAAAACATGCTATGTTATGTTTTTTTGACAGAAACAACACCAGTTTCTGTGGCTCCCTCTTATGAACCCCTTAATCTATGCCATTTTCAAAAAAAATAGTAGTTTAGAAAGTAGACTCAGAGCACTACGAACATTGTTTTGGTTACATCTCCAAATTTTGAGTGTAACTATGCTCAATTTCTCATCCAAGGCCAGTATTTCCTGATTTCAAAAAAAAAGTGGCCACTTAAGACCCCTTTTTGGCCCCCCATCTTCTTGCACTTACCCTTTGCACAATACTTTAGCCCCTATTGCTTGCTTCTTCTGTCACACTTGCCAAGGAATGGATGGACCAATAATAAAGCATTTGTATGAATATGTTTTTGCTTCAAAGTTTTATTTTTTTCTTGCCCATATAAAACATCCAATTATTACAATATGTGCGTTACCATTTACAAAATATTTCAAACTTGAGCCAATGAAATATTTGAAGCCACTAAATTGACATCCATACAAACATGCCTCTAAGTATTCCCTTTCCTCTTAGATGGTATAAAAGATACTTTAAAAACACTTTTTTGATTAGTTTACTTTATTGCTACTACCACCTAGTTGTGGAGCTCCAACATATCTAACATCCTAATGTCACATCTAACATCACAATCCTAACAACATATGGACAAAGTATGTAATTGACCACATCCTAATGACACATCTAACATCACAATCCTAATACCACTTTTGACACCACCCTAAGCCCATCCTAACCACATTCATCTTAACACTAATTAATTAGATGAATTATATTTATTTAATTAATTAGGATTAACCTTTTAACATTCCCTACATCATCAAATTAATTAAATAAATCATATTTATTTAATTAGCCGATAGGCTTATAGTGGGGGCTTTTTGCTCCTGAAAATATTTAGACACCAGAAATGTTGGACGTCGAAAACTGTATGACGCCGAAAATTCGTCGGTTCAAGGAAATTCCTCGGTGTCAGAAAATCTCAGATGTTGTTTTTAAATTATTCCTGTGCACTCATTTGAACACTGCACATTGTACTTAGAATTCACAGCCCTTCACACCAAGCAATACATCAAGCACACTATATTGGTCAAATGTGCATCCAGGATGCTGGATACACATTGCCATCTATGAGAAGAAGTATTGACTATGCTGGATAGACATTGCCATTTGTGAGCAGAAGCATTCAAGTATTCAACCCATTTACTATGTTGGATAGACATTGCGGTTTGTCAGCAGAAGCATAATTTTCTATACTACTCTGAAATACTATCCCAATTCCAACCACTGCCTCTCTACCTAGAAATAGGGATTGCTTACAAGAATGATATGATATTTTTGTAGTCGTACAAGACACCAATATCGGCTACACACAGTTTTCTTCACGTGAGATAAGTAGCTTCTTCACATGGTCTACTAGCTATTCCATATACGTGTGTTGACGTCCTCTATTGAGACCTATAACACCACGGAGCTCTGTCACCCTGGATTGAATCTTTCCTTCTCTCTCTTCATTGCCCATCACCATCCAAACTACCTTACAGACATCCTCCCTGCTAAAACACCCCTCCTCATTCCTCTCCACTTCAATTCCCGCATTCAATTCCAGCACAATCTGTCAACAATTAAGCCCCTAGTTATGCCACAACAGAGTAGATCCATGCTTCCATCACTGAGTTCCACCTGTCGTGGGTGACATAGCTCCCCACGGAAGAATGGGAAACAATACGTAGCTGAGGCACCCACCCACCAACTACTAGCCATTTTATGAAAATTATGATATTATATTATTATATTTATAATATCTTATATATTTATTAACATTAATCTTTTTATAATAATAATAATAATATCTTATATATTAATATTTTATAATATATTATAATATTATTATAATATAATATAAGATATAAAATTTATAATATAAGATAAAATAATTTTATATCTTATATAATATTACCGTATATGCAAATGGAATGTGGATGCTCCTGCGGCTATCGTGAAGAAGCAAAGAAGCAAGTTGCACATTACCCATGTTAGTCCAGAAATGAAACATGCCATCAAGACCAAAAGTAATATGTCAAGAAAGCGAAAGCCCCCGAAGAGAATAAGAATTTGCACGTAGGATCTTAGTGTAGGAGGAGGAATGGAAAGGGTTGGTGGTGCTCAGAGAGAATGCTTGTTGGGTATTATTTGTGCGAACACCATCTGGGCAAGGGTAGATTGAAGAGTATTAACAACAACACGGGTGCAATTGCAGTGAATGACCAAGGTACCAAATTTTAAGACTTGCACCTTATATATGCAATTGCTCCTTCTCTATAAGTTTTTTAACTTCTCCTTTGTCAGTTAAATAGGTTAATATTAAACCTAGCTAGCGCTAAGTACAAACTGTAAGATGTTATCTAAAATAGATGTTTTTATTTTGTTCCATTTCTCTGGATGTTTCCAAGTCTCACATATGACTACATCTACGCTTAACGTAGTGCTTAAAATGTATCATTTTTTACATTCAAATATTCTAGTCCAATTCGACCCTGGTAATTTTATGTCACAGATTATTTTGAACAAAATCTCTCAATACAAAGATAGAAAATATGTCTAATAATGAAATGAAATGCAGTCTAATAATTGTAGACTATAGCTATGATTTGTGTCGGTGCCCTTCTTAGTGAATTGCACTTGGTTCCACTGCCCACATTGTGAATTTGCATACTAGGGTCTGTTCTTATGTACAGGCAAGTACCCACATGAAAATTAGTGTTGTTTGGCCACATAGTTGGTCCCCTTACACCTCTGGACTGCACTTGTTACACCATCCATATTATGAATATGTACATCAGAACACGTTCTTATATGTAGGCCAACACCCTTATGGTAGAGTAGAAACCCTGCCTAATCACTCATGGGAGAACAGAAACCCTGCCCACTCACTCATGGAAGAGCGGAAACCCTGCCCACTCGCTTAGGGATGAGTAGAAACCCTGAACTTGGTTCCTTCCCAAATAGCTGTAATTAAAGATGGATATTGAACAAGTTAAAGAATCTAAGGAGGAAACTATACTGTTATTAGTGTTGTACAGATTTGTTGAAGTTATAATCTCATTATGCTAGGGATTGATTGAGGACAATTGTTATAATGTCTACAATAGGTATTGCTTACAGTAACCAAAAGCAAACAAGTTAATATCAATAGCAAAAATGAGAGGTACTGTATATTATGGAGAATGAACAGCCATCCTTAGCTTCTTATGCTTAACCATGCAAGCTACCCACATTCTACTATTTTCATAGTAATGAAATAAGCAAGTTTTGAGTTCTTGATGTGCACCAACATATAAGGAACTACATTATTTCTTGGATATATCCCAAGAAATTCATTTTACCATGAGCCATGATTTGATTTCAAAGTTAAAGAAGTGGCCATCAATTACACAATTTGTTTATGGGGGCCTAAGTTACGGTGAATGAAGGCATACATCTCATAACAAATTACAACGATTTAGGGGACTATGGAAAGTTCCAAATAAGTTTTATTTACCTTAGATGGACATGAACATCGTTAATAATAACTACATACTACTTTCATTATATTATGGGCAAAATGAGATAGCATTGAAAACTATGGCACATCTTATATTTCTCTCTCCATTCATGAGTTTGTGAATCATTATGCTCATAACTATGCCACCAAAGTTTTTTCTTCTACAACAAAGTTGGTTGAATTGTGTAGATAGGTGGTATTGGTCATAGTTATATTACTACTACGTATATAATTATAATTATATATTATTAATGTTAAGAGTTGAAAAAAATATTTAATGTTAGCATTTTTAATTAAAATTCTTTAAATTGTATTTGAACAAGTTTCTATCAAGTTTTTATCATTGAATAGAAACTTAATGATAATTTAATGGAAGATTTAAAGAATACTTTGATGAAATATTTGATGGATCTATTATGTTGAGTGTTCTACTATATACTCATGAAAATTGAAAAAAAATGGGGATACATATAAGATAAATTAGCCTCATTTCATTCAACATGTTCTTTAAAAATAAATTTATCACCATTTTCCTAGGAGTAAGAACACTTATAATATCTATCAATGAGGTATTCCATTCTATAAAATCCCAAATTTTAATTTAATTTCATTAACTTCTTTGAATAAAACTTGATTTCCATTTTGATTACCATTGACATGTTATTAAAAATACATTCAATCAATTAATTCCTTTCAAATCATGACCATTGCAATAAGAGAATTGCAAGAGAATTCATCTTTATGATCATTACAAGAGAATCTATCTTTATGATTATTGCAATAATATCTATCTTTTATGAATTTGACACACACACATGCATGTACGCGCGCACACACACACACACACATGAGTGCACATACGCACCCACACACACACACTCTCTCTCTCTCTCTCTTTCACACACACACTCATTGCATGCATGTGCACACACACACACACACACACACACACACACACACACACACACACACACACACACACACACACACACACACACACACACACACACACACACACATGCAAGCATGCACACGCATGCAGAGCATGTGCATGCACACACACTCTCTCTCTCACTCACTCATGCACATGAGCATGCACACACACATGCACATGCATACACGAGCATGCGCATGCACACACGCACACACAGGTGCACGCACATACAATCACACTCACTGTTACACCTACACTTACACATACTTCTATTGAAAACCCTACATGTGTTTTCCAATTCTAGATACACAACCATCTTTGTGATCTGATTTTATTTGCAAAATCCTACACAATCCTACCAATGCTTTTAATTTCTCTAATCACAGTTTTTGCCCCTCCCTATGATTTCTTTATATGAACCTAGCATGAACCTTAGCAATAATCTAATAGAAAAATAAACTGTAAGATTTATTATAGGTTCAAATTTTCTTTACTATTCCATATATATAATTCAAAATAGACTATATATATTTTAATTTTCATTTGAGTCAAACTTTCCATTTTACTTAATTATATTTCACATATTAAAACAATGGGAAGGTGAAACATATGTTGCATATATGAGATAACACAACCACTCTCTACATGAATGCAATAATTTTTTTAGCTTACCACCTATAATTTCATTTATTTTTTTAAGTTGGTAACCAACTTAATGCAATAAACACATTAAAAATGTACTTGAAGCCATGCCAACAATTTTTTGGTCGATTTATTTCTCAATATTTCTACAATTTATTTTCCAATGTTTTTCATGCAAATCTGCATTTCAAATTTACGATTACAAATTGATACACCTAGTCATATATAATTATAAATATGTTCTTTTTGAATATTCTTGCATTTCAGCTTTACAGTTATAGATGAGATATTGATAGACCCTATCGGCTATTTCGTTGCACATAAATTCCATGCAACTGCTAGTTAAACTAATTTCCTACATCCTTCCCCACTAATTAATTAAATAATATTATTATTTGATTAATTAGTCTAAAACCCCAAATCTTAGTCTAACCCCTACTAATAAAATAAATCAAATCCCAACTCACATCCCACCCACAAATAAATAAATAACAATTTAAAAAAGTCACATGACTAACTAAAAGACAAAAGTCAAACAACAAATAAATCCCCGCCATTTGTTTCCCTATCACATCTTTTAATCCTAGCCATTCAAATGATAATAATTGTAGAGCTTCTAACATTGCCTTAATTTATCTCATTCAATTTCAACCATCCATTCACCTTTAATCTCAACCATCCATCCTTTTAGCTTGCCCTAAAAGCTTCCAAATTTTCCTTAATTCATCTCATTTAATCCTAGCCATCTATTCTAATCAAAGCTTAGTGCTCCATCCTGTTATCCATTCATTTATAAATCAATCCTCATCCTCAATCAAAAGAAGAGGAGGATAATTTTCAATACATGCTACTAGTTTGAAGAGCAACCAACATTTCTACATCAAGCATCTAAGAGCATATCCAACCATCTAAGGTTTGCATTTAGTAATAGCTTGTTGATTTTCTATTGTATTTGCATTCCTTGTTTGCTCAATTGGATGCGATGGTAGGATTTTAAGTAGGATTCCATATTTCTTGTGTTTTCTTATTATTTGTTCTGAATTTACACTACTACACAACCCAGTGCTCTTTTTGTAGATTAAAAATATATCTACTCAAAACTCTCATTGCATGGGCAACATAGTATGCATTGGGATTCCAATAGTACTCACATATGGATTATGGCTCATGTCCTCAACATCCTCTTATGCCTTGGGACACTGTTCTGTACACAACTTTGCACCAACAAGAATATGAATATTAATAGGTTTATAGTCTAACATTATAAACCTCTAAAAAATAGAATCAACATATTTTATTTGACTCATCAAAAAAATCCTATTAAAACATGATCTCTTCTATTTTCCATGCCAAAAGTGAATTTTACAACTCCTAGATCAAGAGTCTATCTACTCTATTTTGAAAGGAAATACACACGCGTTACTCTACTTGGCTGAAATTTAAAGAGTTAACTACAAAATTAAAGTGCTTGAATTGAATTAGAAAGACTAACTATGGAATTGAAAAAATGCTTATGCTTTTCAAAGTAAAGAATGCTGGAATGTAAATTCTCTAATAATCTAATAGGTGAATAACAATGAAACCACTACTAACTATGAGTTTCTTTTTGGCATTTTTCTCCAATACAAATAACACATAAAAAGAAATCTTTAAGACTCTTCTTGTTTTTTTGGAGTTTCTTTTTTGATATAACTGAACATGCGAGAATTTCATACACAAGCATAAACATAATGATAATATTCACAATAAACCTATAAGTTAACACTATATAATCACAAAAAGATTTACTTCATATATTCATGAAAATAAAACATCAAATACTTATCTACAAAACATAAGTCTACCTTCTTCGATGAGTGGCCAACTCTCTAGAGATCAAACTATTCTCAAACCACCATGCTTATCTCAATGACTAAAAAAATAAAAAACAACATTACATTCACTCATAATGATACCACTCAAGTCTATAAATCATATTCAACTGGAAAGACAGATAGATAGAACATATGTATTTTTATTGCAAAGATAAACGATGATAATAGCAACTAATTCTGATAACTTCCTAACTATCACCACTTAACTGCAAATTTATGAAAGATTCTTAAGATATAGCTAAGGGCTACAAATGCATGCACTATTCAAGTTACATAAGAAGTCTCAATAGCAAAAAAATAAACAAGTTTGTTACAAATTAATTCAAAGTTTGTTTTTTAGCACAAATTGAGGAAATGTTTTTGACAATGACTCATGAGAGGAGTTTAGTATCTGTAAAGGCTTCATCTATACTTAACGAATTGAAGTGGTTGGTTTCACTGCTACATGTGAGGAATCTTTGACATGAATAGAATGGATCTTTTCTAGCTCATTTTATATCATTCTGGAGGTTGTGATTGGTGTTGGTGTTGGTGTTGCTTCCTTCATAGTCTGTTGGCCCTATTTTCCCCAAAGTTCTCTACAACGCACAAGTCAATCTCAACCTTCTCTAGAGGCTGATGTCTTCAGATTTGGTGAAGATATCTCTGGTGTCTGTATTGGTACCTAAGTATTTTTGGATTTCAAGCATGCTTCTCTGAAAAGTGGCCAAGGTACCCTACTAGAACAAAAATACATCTTTTGCATAGAATTCGTTAGTGTTTTCCCTTTATTAATCAACAATAAATAAACCACACATGTGCAATCTATTATACCCCTAGTAATCAATAATTTTTTAGACAAACATTAATTAACATGAATAAATAGGTAAAAAAGGGGGAAAAGGGTACTTTAGATATGGATATGATGGGGCTAGATTTAGTCTCATCAATGCCCTACCTAGAATGCATCAAGATGGAAATATGATTATCACAATCAACCTTCATTGTCATATTTATAAAGCAAATATTCAAGCATAATATTTGTAACTAGGTTGTTTCTTTACAAGCATCTGTAGCAATATTCTACCTTAGTAGTGGATAGAGAAACAACTTGTTACCTCTTGATTATTTAACTAAAAGCTTCCCCAAAAAGAGAACACATAGCCACTAGTCGACCTCATGTTATCCAAGTCTAGACAATTTGTATCAACAAAGCCTTGTATATCCAATAACCTTCCCACATTACCTATTGTATGGTAACAAATAGCATAGTTAGAAGATCCATGAAAATACCCAAATGCCCTTTTCATAACAGTCCAATGTTCCTTGCTAGGGTTAGACATAAATTTGTTCAAAATTCTAACTACTTAGGTAATATCTAGTCTAGTAGAAACCATTGCATACATAAGACTTCCTATAACACTACTATAAGGAACCTTATACATATCTTCAAAATATTCATTAGACATAGGACATTATTCCAATGATAATTTTTGCCAACTAGAAGAGATGCATTCACTAGTTTACTATCATACATACTAGACATATTCAAAATTATTTCAAGATATTTCCTCTTATTCAACCAAAGCTTCATGTTAAGATGATCCCTTTTTGGTTGGGGATTTTCATCCTAATGCAAATGACTAATAGATTGGAATAAAGGAAACTTAATATTATGTATCCAAAAAATAATTAATATCACTTACAAAAATATATTTAACAAGTACAAAAGTAAATGTAATAGTATGCATCTTAAAGACTACAAAAGCCTCAAATATTTATGTGAGAACCCTTTTAGGAGAAAACCCACCACCAAAATACATGCATGATTATATTATTCAAAATCAACAAAGATTCAATACAACAAGATCTTTAGCAAAGTCTCAATCTATATCATAGTTTTCTATAATTACTCTAAAGTTTCACACTAATAATGTACAATCCAATGCTATCCTTTTATCTTGTACAACTATCTAATCTTGGTGCCTTCACATGAGACGACATGTATAGACATACACATGAGAATATCAACTACATAGGTGTCCAACCAACCCAAGGAATATCAAGAGTCATGCAACTATAATCCAACTATAACATGACATCAACATACCACAATATCACCAAGTATGTTATCTCCACGTGGATAATCACCTTGTATACTTAGTCATTTTCACACGCTATGAATCAATAGTTATAACCTTATAACTATCAGTATAAACACATTTCTTATCTAGCCACCACTACCAGCTCCTCTCTTGTAGTAGCACATACAAACTTAACTTCACTTCTAACTTCTTGTGATACCTCATGCCATCATCCAAAACATTATCCTATTTTTAGGTTGTCACATAAACTCCAATTCTGCTACAAGTGCTCCTACATCATTGTTCATACTTCCAGAAAACACTAATTTCACATGCAGTTGTGATTTCTTCTTCCAAGTGACTTGTGCTTTCTATCATAGCACCACCTCATGTAAACAAACCATGTATGCTACACCTCAGCTTCTTGCCACAGCATCACCACATGTAAGTCAACATATATGTTGTACCACAATACCTAAAACTCATTGCATTTCACCACATTGTACTTTGTAGACTAACTCTTCGTACAAGGACTCTCTACATGTGAATATCACCCAAGTACCAAAATTCTCCCACTTGATATTCTACACCACATGAACTTGGTAGTACTTACAAGTTTTATCAAAGAATCTATAATGTTTATTTGACTATCCATTTTCTCCATATAGACTTTCCTTCTCTCAACCATCTCCCTCTCAAAATGATACTGAACATCAATATGTTTGGTTCTAGCATGGTAAACAGGATTTTGAGCTAGATAAATTGCACTCTGTGAATCACATTTCACCATTGTATGACTTAGTATTTCATATCAAACTTAATAGACAACTTGTAATACCCCAAGCTTTCACCCAGGACATTAGCAACACAAACACTGGATGAACATTTTTTTGAGTTGGCACGTGTGACATTTCCATGTTGCATTGCACTCACACATGCATAAGGTGTCATAACAAGTATAGAAAAAACTAAGAAGACATCACCATTACACTAAGCAAGGTGGCACAAGTGGAAGACTTCACCCATCATGTGACAAGTCACCATGATGACCATACAAAAGGCAGAGCTCACTCCACAACAATGATTAGATTAATGTCCATGACCTCGATTCCTATGAACACATGGAGTAGGATGAGAGTGACAACTACCTTGAATCTATTCCATGATGATACAAAATGACATCCCCACACAAGGGAAATATCACCCAAGAGATGGTTCAACTAGTAGTTACAAGCCCTCAATCAAAAGGAATGATCACTAGTCAATTTCAAACAAAGGTGTGCTTTCCAATACAAAAGAAGTAATAACTTCCAAATTAGGACACCTAATGATGAACCGTTGGCATGGGAAGCTTCAGAGGACCAGGGGAAACAACTTCAATATACAAAGTTTCTTCAAGAAATGTCAGGAAGTGCTTGTTGTCCAAGACTACATAGATGTCCTAGTAGTTCAGAGGACTACAATGCCCTAGAGGACTACAATTCCCTAGGAGGACTTCAGTGTGTTCCACTAGTGTACATTTCTAGTGCTAGTGTTTAGTTCTAGCACTAGGGTCCTAAATTGGCACTAGTGTCCAAATCAAGTGTTGTTGTCCTTCTAGAGTGTCTGAATGAAAAATTTCCTCAAATGCCTGCTCAGGAATTTGACCCAAGGTCAAATAGGGACTCTACCACCATGGGATCCATCCTAAGGCCATGTACAAATTGACAAAAGATAGGACAAGCTCCAGGAGACAATTCTGAGGTCTCTAAACTTGTCGATCTTTGAATGACACAAAACTGACACACTCTCCAACAAGAGAGAAGGTCATCAAGTGGAACACTCTCCAAGATAACATGGTGTGCCACCAGGCACCTATCCAAACATGCTCAACTCGCATGGACAATCCATATGCAAAGGAGTTGGTAGATGGATCAGGGGTACGATCCACCATACACCACCATCGACAACCAACTCAAGATGAAATGACTCACCTGAAGAGAAACAAGCCAAAAGAACATCTAAAACCATCCACACTATGGCACTTATCCCAATAGAAAATTATGAATTAAGTCTTCCATCGACAACATCCATATAAGAAAAAATGATAAAAGAATTACAAAATTCTATGCATGTTCAACACCAACATCGACACACACCAAAAGCAATGATAGGATCCTCACCACCCATATGGGTGGAATATGATCTACTACCAAAACATCCATAATCATCAATCACAACATCACATAATTGAATCTAAACATGCTAACAAATCATTATTACAACATGTGAAACATATAAATCATGCCAACATCCTCACAAGCTAAGGCATGGAAAAATATGAAACGATAAAAAATAATTATTGCGATGGTCTCAAGGACCCACTTTACAAGATCTATAATCTACAATAATGAAATGCTACAAGTGCATAAATACTAAGAGATTATAGCATGCTCTCCAAAGTATCCTCCAAGCTCACCTATCCCCAATAGTGGTTTAGCATCACCCAACCACGTGGTACCTTGACCTACCCACCCCACTGTCCTAGGAGATGGTTGAATTGGATACAAGCAACCTCATACAATCATGGAATACATGGCAACACTCACACCAATCAAAGTATACATAACATATATAACATTTTGCATAACTTCCAATCCAATTCATGCAAGTAACATGTGGCACAACTACCAATCAAATACATACAAATAATTTGTGGCAAAACTACCAATCAAATACATACAAGTATGAAGGGTTCACACGAGCTAACAAGTATAAAAGTATGCCATCTTGATAACCAAGTGATGCAAGAGCATCCCTGGTTCAAGAGCAATCTTGCATCAAACAAAAACATTTGCATTTCATTTTGTTTGCAGTTTAGTTTGTTTCTTTTCAATTTCCAATTCAATTCAGGCAGTTCAGTCAGAAGCAGCTTCTACATTTTGATATGGCATTCTATCACAGTTACATTTCAGATCCTGTGGAGTTGGACTTAGCATCTACATTCATTCATCAACATCATATCAAGAATTCAAAGATCCACACATTGTTATCGAAAAGATATCACTATCAGAAGATCATCTAGTTTTAGAACAGAGCATCCTAATAATAACATACAATCAGCTGAAGGAGAAAACTGTGAAAGCATTTCCCAATGTTTGGAGCCTAATGACACATCATTCGATGATCTTTGGTTCATGGCCAACCTTTCTCGGAGATCCGCACTTCATTTCATTCATTTTTCAGAAGTGTTATATGCATTTAGGTCTGACCTATCCGTGTTCACACGTTACAGCTCTTCATTGGAGTTTGTGACCTTCTTTGGCCAACGCAGAGGAATCTATTGTTCTGGAGTTGATATATATTATTGTAATAGATCCCTAGGAAAGTAGTTCATCACATAGTGATAATTGATAGTTTAGATCTTGTGTGAAGGAGCTTCAAAGTTTTATCTTGTGCATGTATGTAATCAGGTTTGTGAGCCCTAATTGTAAGCCCACATGTTGCCGGCCGATCTCTATTTGAATTCTCTGATATACTGAATGACTAAACCTGCATTTGTTCCATTCCTTTGAGTTGTTTTCATTGTGTTTACTCTTGCTACACGGTCTAGAAAGTTCATTATGTGAACCCTCCTATCGTGACTACACCAAGTGGTATCAGAGCAAAAGTTTGAATCTTTGGGAGAAAATTGAGCAAAGTTGGCAAGGGAATTCCGTAAGATCTTGTTATGGATAGATCACCGAATTGAGGCAGGTTACTTGTGTTGCAACCAATCGCCGATTGTGAGGCAGTTGTCACCTTATAGCCTGATCGTTGAACCTGAGGCAATTTACACTTGATCTTAGGAAGAATGTCACCGAGGAGAGTTGCTACTGTCGAAACAATGGTTGGAAGAATGAATGAGATAGTGGAGATGATGAAAATAATGCAAATTAGTTTCGATATTGTTGAAGAAGATAGGTGAAGAGGATTGACACCGAGACCTAATATTGAAAGTGATGATGAAGAAGAATTTCAATCTGTTGAACGAACTGGTGAAACCCTAGGAGGTGATGAAGAAGAAGAATCAGATCAAGTAAAGATGTTGCGAACTATTTCAAATATTAGAAAGAGACCTAGAGTTGATGTGCCAAACTATATTAGTAATTTGAACCCTGAAGAATTGATTGACTAGATAAATGACATGGAAGAATACTTTGAATATGAGGAGATCAAAGATCCAGAGAAGGTGAAATTTGTGAAGACAAAGTTGAAAGGACATGTTGCTATATGGTGGAAGGAAGTTTAGTAGGAAAGAAATGGAAAAGGAAAGGAAAAGATTACAAAATGGGATAGGATGGTGACAAAATTAAAGAATCAATTTATACCTGCTGACTATGAGTTGGAGCTGTTGAAAAGATTACAAAACCTAAGACAAAAGGAGAAATTTGTGAAGGAGTACACTGAAGAATTCCATAAGATGATCATAAGGATAGGACATAGTGAAGCAAGCAAGGAGAAAGTGGCTAGATACATCAATGGACTAAGATTGAACATTCAAGAAGAGCTAAGCCTAGTAAGGATGACATCTTTGGAGGAAGCATATCAATTTGCACTAAAAGTTGAGGAGAAGCTGAATAAAAGGCATGATCAGAGATAGAGAGGTAGAGGAGGTAAATTTCAGAGAGGTAGGACTTATTCTGGAGGAGACAGATCATATCCAGAGCAGAACAAGTTTGACAGCCCGTTGAAGAAGGATGACAGAGATAACAATGCTTACCGGAGAGATGACAGAAATTTCTACCGGAGAGGAAACCCTAGTGCATACTAGAATGAAGGATACAAAAGAGAAGGAAGAGGATTTGATAAGAAAACATTCAGAGGTACTTGTTTCAAGTGTGGAGGTGAAGGACATAGAGCATTTGAGTGTAATCAGGGTAGTACAAGAAAGAGGACAAAAAATAGTCGAAGAGCAACCTATGTGGAAGAAGAACCTGTTGAATCACCCTATTCAATTGGCAATCTGGAGAAAGGAGAATCATTGGTGATGAGGAGAGCACTGTTTCAAATAGAGGCAAATGAGGAACCATCACAGAGAAAAAGTCTGTTCAGAACTAGATGCAAATTAGGAGGTAAGTGTTGTAAAGTTGTAATTGATAGTGGTAGTTCAGATAATCTAGTTTCAAAGGAGATGGTGACTAAGCTGAAGTTAGAAAGATTGAAACACCCTAAGCCCTATCAGATAGCATGGATTCAGGATGATCATAAGGTACTGGTGAGTGAACAATGTTTGGTGAAATTTCATATTAGATCATATCATGATGAAGTCTTGTGTGATATTATTCCTATGGATGTTTGTCATATCTTGTTGGGTAGACCTTGGTAGTATGATAGAAAAGCTATAAATGATGGGAGGAAAAATACATATACTATAACATCAAATGGAAAGATAATTACTTTGATTCCTTTGGAGGATGATCCTAAGGTCGAAGTATGTGGGAATACTAGAATCTGCTTGGTAGATGGAAGGAAATTTTTGGATGGTTTGAGACATGAGAATGTGTTATGCCTTGATTCCTAAGAAGCCTAAAGCATTGAAAGAGACTGAAGAATCACAACTGGAGGAGATAAGAGAATTGCTGACAAAGTATGAAGACATCATATTAGACAATGTACCTGAAGGATTTCCACCTATAAGGAGTATTAGTCACCACATGGATCTTATACCGGGAGCAAGTTTGCCTAACAAAGTAGCACATAGAATGGCACCGGAAGAGAATGAAGAATTGAATAGACAGATACAAGAATTTTTTAGGAAAGGTTTGATCAGAGAAAGTTTGAGTCCTTGTGTAGTACCTGCAATGTTAGCACCTAAGAAAGGTGGAGAATGGAGAATGTGTACTGATTCTAGAGCAATAAACAAGATCACAGTTAAGTACAGATTTCCTTTACCTAGGATGGATGATATCATGGATTGTTTGAGTGAAGCAAGATATTTCACAAAGATAGATTTGAAGAGTGGATAACATCAGATCAAAATTAGACAAGGAGATGAATGGAAGACTACTTTTAAGACAAATGAAAGATTGTATGAGTGGTTAGTGATGCCCTTTGGATTGACAAATGCACCGAGTACTTTCATGAGATTGATGAATGAAGTCTTGAAGAAATTCTTGGGTAAGTTTGTGATTGTATATTTGGATGATATTCTGATTTTTAGTAAAATAAAGGAGGAACATTTGTGGCACATTAGAAAAGTTTTGCAGAGACTGAGAGAAGAGAAATTGTTGATAAACATCAAGAAATGTAGTTTCATGAAGGAAGAGTTGGTATATTTGGGATTTGTGATTTCTGTGGAAGGATTGAAGATGGACCTTGAGAAAGTGAAAGCAATTGTTGAATGGCCTACACTAGAGAGCATTGGAGAGGTTAGATCATTTCATGGTTTGGCTAGTTTTTACCGAAAGTTCATCAAAAATTTCAGTTCAGTTTGTAATCCTATGACAGAGACAATGAGAGGTGGCACAAAAGATTTCAAGTGGACATCAGGAGCAGATAAAAGTTTTGAGTTGTTAAAGCAGAAGGTGACAGAGCAACTTGTTTTGGTGTTACCGTATTTCAATAAGGTATTTCAAGTTGATTGTGATGCAAGTGGAAACGTAATTGGAGCAGTATTAAGTCAAGAAGGTAGACCAGTTGCATATTTCAGTGAGAAGTTGAATAATGCAAGGAAATGATATTCAGTTTATGATCAAGAGTTCTATGTCATAATTCAAGCCTTGAAGAAGTGGAGACATTATTTGTTGCCTAAGGAGTTTGTGTTGTATACAGATCATCAAGCTTTGTAATATTTGAATAGTCAAGGTAAGTTGAATCAAAGACATATGAGATGGGTAGAGTTCATGAAGGGTTATACTTTTGTGTTGAAGCATAGGAGTGGAAAATCAAATAAAGTTGTTGATGCATTGAGTAGGAGAAGAAACTTGTTGACAAAGATGAGAGTTGAGGTGTTGGGTTTTGATGAGTTGAAGAACATGTATGAGGGAGACACTGATTTTGCAAAACCTTGGAAAGCATGTAAAGAACCTATTGTGACATATAGGAGTAAGTGGTTAGACTACTTCATTCAAGAAGATATGTTGTTCAAAGGAAATCAGTTGTGCATACCTAGAAGTTCAATGAGAGATAATTTGATCAAGGAGAAACATAGTGGTGGATTGGCAGGACATTTTGGCATTGACAAGACAATAGCTTTGGTGAGTGAAAACTATTTTTGGCCTTAGATACATAAGGATGTTCAAATATTTGTGCAGAGTTGTAGAGTTTGTCAATTTGTAAAAGGGAATAGTCAGAACGTTGGATTGTATAAACCTTTGACAGTACTGAAGAGACCTTGGGAAGAAATAAGCATGGATTTTGTAGTGGGATTACCTAAGACAAAGAGAGGACATGATTCAATATTTGTAGTGGTTGACAAATTTTCAAAGATGGCTCATTTGATACCTTGTAAGAAGATAACTGATGCAGTGCATGTAGCTGACCTATTTTTCAAGGAGATTGTGAGATTGCATGGATTACCTAAGAGTATAGTTTCAGACAGAGATACAAAGTTTGTTGGGTACTTTTGGAAGACACTTCGGAAGAAGATGAAGACAGATTTGAAGTTCAGTTCAACTTTTCATCCACAGACTGATGGACAGACAGAGGTAGTGAATAGGAGTTTGGGAAACTTGTTGAGATGTTTGGTTGGAGAGAAAGCCAGAAGTTGGGATTTGATTCTTTCACAAGCCGAGTTTGCACACAATAATTCAGTAAATAGGAGTACCAGAAGAACACCTTTTGAGATTGTTACCAAAGTGAATCCTAGAGGGGTAGCAGAACTAAGAGATATCAGCATGGAAGAAAAGAGGAGTGCAGAAGCAAAGGAATTTGTAGATCATGTGGAGATTGTGCATAATCAGGTGAAGAAACATTTGAAGGATATAAACAATAAATATAAGGAAAAGGCGGATGAGAAGAGAAGACATAAGGAATTTGAAGTTGGAGATGAAGTAATGGTGTACTTGAGAAAAGAAAGATTTCCCATTGGGACATATAACAAGTTGAAGCTGAAGAAGTTTGGCCCTTGTAAGATACTCAGGAAATTTGATTCAGGAAATGCATATGAAGTGGAGTTACCAGAGACCTTGGGTATTTCACCTATTTTCAACATCGCAAATCTTTATCAGTATCATGAAGCAAAGTTCAGTGACAGCATGGAGGAAGACTTGAAGAAGCAATTACCACAACAAGCACCAGAGCAGATTGAGGACATTTTGGATAGCAAAGTTGGACGCAGCAATAGAGGAAGACAATACAAAGAATATCTTGTGAAGTGGAAATGCAGACCGGAAGAAGATTCATCATAGATTTCTTAGGCTAAGGTGGACCGTCTTGGTTCTCCCCTAGCCCCAGCAAAGTGAGGGACTCACTTTTTCAATAACCCCGGATGTCTGATGCAGGAGCATCCCTGGTTCAAGAGCAATCTTGCATCAACCAAAAACATTTGCCTTTCATTTTGTTTGTAGTTTAGTTTGTTTCTTTCCAATTTCCAGTTTAGTTCAGGCAGTTTAGTCAGAAGTAGATTCTACATTTTGATCTGGCATTCTATCACATTTACATTTCAGATCCTACGGAGGTGGACTTAGTATCTACATTCATTCATCAACATCATATCAAGAATTTAGAGATCCACACATTGTTACCGGAAAGATATCGCTATTAGAAGATCGACTGGTTTCAGAACAAAGCATCCTGATAATAATAGATAATCAACTTAAGGAGAAAATTGTGAAAGCATTTCTTGATCTTTGGAGCCTAATGACACATCATTCGATGATCTTTGGTTCGTGGCCGACCTTCCCCAAAGATCTACACTTCATTTCATTCATTTTCCAGAAGTGTTCTATGCATTTAGGTCTGACCTATCCATGCTCACACATTACAGCTCTTCATTGGAGTTTGTGACCTTCTTTGGCTGATGCAGAGCAATCTATTGTTCCGGAGTTGATATATATCACTGTAATAGATCCCTAGGAAAGTAGTTCATCACATAGTGATAACTGATAGTTTATATCTTATGTGAAGGAGCTTCAAAGCTTTATCTTGCGCATGTATGTAATCAGGCCTATGAGCCCTAATTATAAGCCCGCATGTTGCCAACTGATCTCTATTTGAATTCTCTGATATACTAAATGACTGAATCTGCATTTGTTCCATTCCTTTGAGTTGTTTCTGTTGTGTTTACTCTTGTTGCATGGTCCGGACAGTTCATTCTATGAAACCTCCTACCATGACTACACCACCAAGCATAAGGGAGATTCTCACACCTTCAATGTACACCAAACAAGGCATAAATCATAAAACCATCATCCATACACATATGAGCATGAAACAAGCATCACAATGCATCAACAAATGCTACGGTCACATCACGTCAAATACAAATCCAATGGTAAGCAAGGAAGAGAGACATAGCAGTCAAGATAAAAAGTGTCATTATGATGGCTTGATAGCCTCATAGAATATGACTAGCTGGAAGCCCAATCATATGGGGTCTAACCAACATTCACTAACTCCATGAGTTGTGACATGCTCTTTACAACTGAAATCAAATCTAGGAAAGCATCCCCATTTGGTGTAGATCTTATTATTAAATGTTGTTTACCCACTGATATTATGGTTAATCTAAATTAAACTCCCAATTTTCTATTTCCTACAATCTCTATGTATCATGGTATGTAGTGGGAGCCACTCCTTTCTTACCTTATACCTCTTCCTACATGTCCATCTCACCAATTTCACAAATTGGGCATGGCACAGAAAACAATGAGATAAAAATCATGAAATGAATTACAAGATGCAATATTCAAAATCATGAGGGAGGCTACTCATCCCATAATTCAATTCATTCAAATTGGGCCTAAAATATAAAATTTCCATTTTTTCATAATGCATAAAAATCCCAATTCCACCATTAATGGTTGCTTTGCAACCTTGCATAATTTTTATTTTTCAAAATACATGATTTCTCAAAAATCTAATGACAACCCATTGTCACAAATGTGCACAACACTACATTCATCCAGTCAGTTTGAAAATGGGTGTTTCCAATAAAATTTTGTTGTAGGTTGTTTGTATTTGCAAGTTTTTTAAAATTTAAAACTTAAGCAAATGAAATAAATAGAAACTACATTCTTTAAGTACTCAATTCCTATCCAAATGAAACCATGAGCAAACCACATATAGTGGCATGGAAAAGGAAGAGCAAAAGAATTTAAAAACAAATAAAACAGAGAATTTATCTTTCCAACAATCTTTGAAAAACCAAGAACAAAGAAGGATTTTGTTGCAAACAATCTTTTCCACACAATCCAATCCTCCTCCTTGAGCAAACCTTCAAACCATTCCTCAATCCAAGAAAGAAATAATTTTCCTTTTCCAATCCACACAAAATTCTTTACAACCAAGCAAGGAGAGGGTTTTGAGAGAGTAAAAATAAAGAATGAATTCCAAAAATGAGTCTATTTTTCCTTTTTTAACCAAAAAGGCCCTAATTTTATTTCTGTTGCAAGTATGAGGATAACCAGTGTTGTCATTGATGTCAACATACTCATATTACATTAATGAGAAGGATTGGATGAGCTGTGTGCTGAGGATATTGAGAGAATAAGTCTCAATCAGGAACAGTGAAGAACAGTGATGACAAGAAGGCAAAAGTCCTCAATAGGTTGAGGATCAGAGGATGCGGTTTAAAGGGTTTGTAGATATGAGTCTTGAGATGTTCCATTCAAGATTTCAGAGGTCCGCATGAAAATCTGAAGAAGTTATGGTCGCTCAAGTAGAACCAGTTCCGGTAGGTGTTCAGAGGTGACAGAGGGTCACAGAAAGGTCCGATGAGATCTGGAATTGAATTATCTCATTATGCGGATTGGAGAGAGTGTTGAAGAAGTCCGTGTGGGGTGACAACCAGATTTGTTCATGGTTTGGAGGTCTAGAGTATCTTTTTCATTATGATAGTGATGACAGACTGTGTTCTTGAAGTTTCGGATGAAGAAGAGAAGAATTCCAGTAAGCTGTTAAAGTGCGGTTGTTCCTGATGACTCAGGAAAGGTTTTGGTGATCCTTGGATCGTGTACAATTCTTATTGGCGGTCTGCATTGAAGTTTGAGTTTGCATTTGAAGAATAACCACGGATATTGGTGTTCTTCCTAAGACAGGCCGACCGGATGTATTACACGTCTTGCGAATGATCTTATAGGTGTTTGCCGACTTAGATGATTGTTCCTAAGTCGATGCCTTGTATAAATAAGGGATTGTGAATTCATTTTGAAGTGTGTCTTGGTGTGGATGAGTGTGGCATAGTGAAGAAGAAGAGCGAAAGGTAAAGCAGGAGTTTTTAGGCTTAAATGGAACTGATCCAGACATGGTAAAGATGTCAATCTCCAGTTCAAGTTTGTAATACTTGTTACTTTGTAGACAGTGTGTCTCTTGTAGGCAGTGTGCCTCTTGTGAGTAGTGTGCTCGGGCAGTGAGCCCTAATTGGCATGTGCCATCTATTTTTCTTATTCTTCTAACAGAGAATAATCCTTGGGTTAATCACCCTGTGGTTTTTCCCTTGACCAGGTTTTCCACGTCAAAATCTTGGTGTCTCATGTGTTGATGTGTATCTTCTCTAGTGTTTATGCCTTATGCTTTCATGAGTGATTAATTGATATGCTATTAAATAACAAAGAGGATTTAAGTGTTTGAATTGGAAGCAAGTTTTTCTATCAGAGCCAAGTTCCTCTAAAAGGAGCTTAATCGCTTGAGGAGATTCAGGATGTCGTCATACAAGAAGGACAGTCCAAAGTTTGATGGAACCAACTTCTCTCTTTGGAAAGGTCGCATGAAATGTCACTTGGAGTGTATGGGAAAGGCATACTTGTCCATGGTCACAAAAGTATATACACCTCCACAGGGTGGTCCGACAACTCTAAATGAAATCACAGATGCTAAAAATAATCTGCGGACCAAAGAGGCTCTTCTAAGTGCATTAACTGACTCAGAGCTCTCAAATGTTATTGTGTGAGGACCACCTTTTTACTTCTGTTCTTGTGACTAATTACATTACTGTTATTGATACTTTTTATATGTGTGGGAAAGTAGTTCTCGGATTTGTCAAACTATTAAACTTTATTTTGTTTACGGAAAAACTAATTGGGTGATGTTTGGATAAGTTTACATTTCAGAAAAGTTAATTAGGTGATGATGGAAAATTGTAATATGATTTCATTTATGCTATTTAGAACTATGTCAGGATAATGCATGTTTTTAAGTTGCTTCGGCTATGATGATTATATGTGAAACTGATCTTGCAATTTAGTGTGCAGGAATTTACTAATCAAACCACAGATTTCGGAGATCATTCCGCACCTTGTTATTGTTATTCCCTGTTAAGCCGATCTAGTTCCACAAGGAACCAAGCTCACTTTGTGTTTGATATGGTGTCGTAATGTGGTCTTTCATAAGGTCGAATGGGTTGGTCTACCCTCTTGTAACACTGAATTATGATTTGTGTTGTAAAAAGATTGAATTTCAATTTCTTTTCTTTTATTTAAATCTTGGAGGCCTTTTTCTTGTGCTTTACCTTGACCATGGTTGTCCAGAATGGGTTAAAGTTGACCCTGGGTTATACCCCATGGGTCCAGGGCCCCATTTGGCATGGGTAACCCTTGGGTAACCTCCATCAAGTCATCTTAACTACCCCCTGAAGTTAAGTGGCGAAAATTGGAGGTATGGAGGGGACAGGATGGGTTGTACCAACACCCAACCCATCCCTCTTCAATCCCCAAGGTAAGAGATGACTACAAACCCATCCATTATAGAGGGATTGACTTGAAGTCACCCTCACCATTAGTGAGATTCCCCATGTGCTGTGGGGTCATCCATGTTGAAAGAAGGGAGAAGAGGCATGGGACACCTGTCTTTTCCTCCTTTAACTCCTTTTATTTCTCCCATGCGTAAGAGAAATGACATGAGGAAAGGGATAAGGAGTACTCTAGGGATGGGTGAGTGACATAAACCAACACTCATCCCTTGGGACAGAATAGTGGTTTTGGGAAGGGTGAGGAGGTGACAAGTGTCACCTCCCCATTCCTCTAAACTGGAGGGTTTTGGGTTATTTGAATTCCATTTTTGGAAGGAAAGGGAGTGAGTTGATTTTTTTTGAGAGTTTTATTTTCATTACCAGAATAGGAAAGTTAGCTTGAGGTGAGGAAAGGAAGAGGGAGTTGGTGGCTAAGTTGGAAGAGATCTCAGTGGAGCTCTACAACAGTTTCATTCCAGAAGGGCTTTGTAAGGTTGGTTTGGATTTACCTTTCTTTCGTATATCTGAATGTTGTATGAAAAATTGTGAGAAAGATGTTTATTTGTTTGTGTTTTAGATTTGTTTCTGTGGGATCTGTTGTCGGGTTGTTGACAGAGCTTCTCCCACTTGGGAGAAATGCTCATCAAGTTTGGGGTAGGGGAGGAGTGATCCTCCTCGGGTGCATACCTGTTTTCTTCTTTGGGGATGTTGAAAAGCCTTGAGGGCTTGTATCTGTGACCGGTTCTTTGACTTGAGAGTCAAATATAGATTTCTTAGAAAAATTTGTGATCAAACTTGGTTTGAGGCCAAGAGAATTGTGTTGGTTATCATATCTGAAAGGGTGACACTCTGGAGTCGAGTGTGTCCACTCTCCTGCCCCTTATGAAGCTCACCGTTGTTGAGTTTTCGTGTTGTGTAATTTTCCCACGGGTGTTTGTGTGCTTTAGGTTTGTTGTTGTTCCCTGTTGTGTAGTGGAATGCTTGAGTTACCCAGGTGTGAGAATGGTCTCCTTAGCTCGGGGGTGACCCTCTTGCGGGTCTACGGAAGGGAGTAGAGCTATATGAGTGGTGTTTTCTTCTTTGTTTGTCTTTGATACGCAGGTTTCCTCTTGAAGCTTATGGTTGAAATTGGAGGAGTGCTGTCTGTAGGGAGAAAGAATTTCATCCTTGCTATAAGAAGAGTTGGACTCGTTGTGCTTCATTCTGTTTAAGTTCATTGTGGAATGATCCTCTCTCTCTGAAGTTGTAAAACTTATTGTTTGGGGAAAGAGAGAAATTCTTCCCTTCAGTGTTGTTTGTAGTTATGAGTTTTGACAGTTATGTATATTTGAAGTAACTGTTGTTAAGTTGTGAAATTGTATGTTGATCTTGACAAAGGTGTTTAAAGTTTTATTGTTTGGAGGTGGTTTGGTAAAACTATGTACTTTGTAATGTTTGGATATGGTAATTTGAATCAATTGAGAGCCAATGTGTTATTAATTATTCTTTCCATTTTTCAGTTTAAACTAATATGCGATAAGTTGAAAATTAGTAAGTTAGATATTAAGAGAATGAAAGCAAGAAAAAAATCGATTTTTACATTATGATTATCGAGTCTAATTCTTGATTTGTGCGTTGAAACATATCTTAACAAAATTGTGATTGGCGGATTAAGGGATTCATCCTCCGTATTTTTGTTTGTAATGTGTAGATGAACTGAAATTGTTAAATAGAAAAATAATTCAATCTCTATATTTATGAACTTCTATTCTTAATGAAACGGTAATTGTAAATTGCATTTGACAGAATTATTGTTGTCCTCTGCATATGAAATGTTTAATTAATCATATGAGAATGTGTTTGCAAGATTAAATAGATTTCTTTGTGTTCATATCTCTGTAATTATAGAGCTACCTGTGAAAGAAAATTCTTAATACGATTAAAAAAAAAAGGGGGTTATATTAATAGCCTCACTTATTTAATTCTCTGTTTTCTTTTAGATTTCTCTGTAATTTAAAAATATATATTATGTCTGAAAGTTGTGGGATCAAACAATAAATATATATATATATAGATATAGATATATATATAAATGAAATTTATCAAAATGTGATTTGAAGAATTAAAAATATAAAGGAATTTTCTTAAGAGAAAATAGAAATAAAATTACAAAGAATCGATGTCGGGTCGCTGTGTTTTACACAGCACAGTAAAGAGATAAAGTGATGTGGTGGTGGGAAGGGTTTGAACCTTCCCACCACCCCAACGGCGCTCATTGGGTGTGGGGAGGGGCGGAGCCCCCACCCACACCCCACGTAGTGGGATGTGGGTGGGGGCTCCGCCCCTCCCCACACCCCCTATATTTAACCACAGCCGCGGTGGAGTCCGCGGACTCCACGGTAAACCGTCGCCGCTCTGTTCGCGGCCCGCATACTCCGCATTCCCCTGCCCTTTAGACCCCTGCGGAGCCTAAGCTCCACCGCAGGCGCTGCCCCCCCCACCGCGCCTTGCTCCGCTGCCCCAACCTTGGTCTCCACTATCCCTTGCGGCCACGGCCACCGTCTCCGCTGTGACCCGCTGCCCATACCTGCGAAATCAAACACATTCAGAAGGAAACAAAGAAAATAATTAGGGTTAAAACCCTACCTTTGAGTATAAAAAAAAAACATTATATCATATATATAAATATATATATAGACAAGTCTATATATATATTTATATAAATGTATATTATGTAGCATGAGTTAGCATGCACTATTTATATGTATAACAATAGAAGAATAACTATTGTAATAATAATAACAACAGTAATATTAGTAACAAAAAAATATAATAAAATAATCTAACAATAGTAATTAATAATAAAGAATCGTATTACTATTAATAACAATAAGATAAATTTATATATCTATTTACCTATATATATATATATATTTAGATACATATATTTATTGTAATTTGATTTAAGTGTAATAGAGGGGCCGTTTTCTCTTTACGATAGTCAGAGACTATAAAATTATAACTTAAAGGGAGCATAACAGAATATATTATAACATTCCGGGAAGAGTTTCTCGGAAGTTTAACTATCAACAAAATTTAATAACCAGGAAAATGAAGAGGAAAATTACGCGTCACCTTGTTTAAAAGGTCACTGGAAATAAACTTAAGAAGTCATCACAAACATTCCATGTGAGGCCATTTTAATCTCAACCGTAGATAGTAAACGTCCAGAGAAGTAAACCTGCCAGAGAGTAAGAAGAAGAAAAACTAACATTGGAAAACACAGAGGAGAAAATGCGCGACATTTCCCTCATGGGATAAGAGAACTAAGTTGATGGATCTTTCCGTTAAATTTGCTTAGGAACAAGTTTAATTAATACACGGTGAATCCTAGATCAGAGAAAAACAAGAGACCGAGTCCAACGAAGTAGTAAACCGGCCTGTGTGATTTGGGAAATCTGGAAGTTAGGAACAATATTCCAATAGATACAGTGATAACTCTGATTGATGTAGAATATGAAGAAAGGACAGGATAAACATAAAGAAAATGAAGAGACCCAAAAGAGAGAGACCGGAATATAAACAAATGAGAACATCAAAGAAATAGTTAAGGTGAGCGCGATAAAAATACAATCAAAATTAAGATCCAGAGAAATGGAAGAGAGGGCAAATGAACTGCCTTGTTGAGAATGTTAAGTTGAAGGAGGAGTATGTTTCAGGAAACAAGAGAGGAGACAGACAAATGTGCTTTGCTGAAAAATAACCCCATAGGGAGATCACGAGTCAGTTTAGTAGGAACAAGGCATCATGGGAAGTTGTTAATCTATTAGGGAGCTCCGTAAGTAGTATAGTGTTGAGTAATTCCCACTTACGCCGTAAGACATTATGCTGTCGAAATCTGTCGAGAATTAGGGTTAGGGACCTCGAAAATATAAATCTTGTAGCGACGTTAACTACGTCAAGGAGACCCCCTTGTTGTGCTGCTTGCGTCTGGTTGCACGCAATTGTACTTGTACCCCGCCGACAACTGTAGTATTTTCGCCTTGAACGTTCACCACCGAGCATGCTTATGCATGCGAGGGGGTTTCTAGGGTTGTGTGAGAAAATTTTTGATAGTTCGTGTCATAACCATATGACAGATGTGGCTATGACACGTGTGATGCGTGTTGTGACCACATGGAAAATGTGGGCATGACATATTGACCTACCAACTACCTATGAGATTTGGATTAAGCTGGAACTTCTGCATGAAGGAGATGAGTATGTTAAGAGTGCAAGGTTGCAGAGTCTCAAAGGGAAATTTGAAAGACTGAAAATGAGAGATGATGAAAATATCACTACCTTTATGCCAAGAGTAAATGAGCTGGTGTGTGGAATTAGGAATGCTGGTGGAGTTTTGGATGAAAATGAGATTGTTGGCAAAATTCTCAAATCCCTTCCTGCTGCCTACAAAATCAAGGTTGCTACCATTGATGAATTCAGAGCCCATACAACTGTCACAAGAGACCAATTGGCTGGCAAACTAGCTGCATTTGAAATGACCGAGTTTGGAGATGATCTCCCCAAGACTAAATCTGCATTCAAAGCCAATGCCTATGTGAAAGGTAAACAAATCCGGGAGAAAACTCTTCAAGGAAGCTATCATGGTATGATCAAACAAGAAGAGACATGGAAGTGGAAGAAGCAGAAATAGCTCAACTTGAAGCCCTCATTGCAAAGAGACTGCCAAGAGGATCCGGTAAGTATGAAGGAAAATTACCCTTTAAGTGCTTCAACTGCAATAAGATTGGTCATTTTGCCTCAAGATGTCCGGAAAGATCTACAAGGTCAAATTCTAATAGACAAAGGTTCCAAAAGAATTGTTATTATGTTCATGAAGAAGATGATAATGAAGGAGTAACAGATGATGAATCAGAGATAGGAAACAAATCCAGAAATGAATGGGTGTTTATTGCCATCAAGGAAGAAGATCCAATATCCTCTGATTCTATCAATCATAAGGTTGTAGAAAGAGCTTTGGCTGCCCAAGTTGAAGAGAAGGATGATTGGGTTATTGACAGTGGATGCTCTCACCATATGACAGGTGACAAGAACAAGTTCTTAGATTTTGAAAGGTATGAAGGAGGAATGGTAAAGTTTGGTGATAATTCTACTGGTAGAATCAGAGGAAGAGGAACTATTTCTTTTAATGGAAGAAACAAAACTGGTAATGTGTTGTATGTTGAAGGTTTGAAGCACAATCTTCTCAGTGTTGGATAGTTGGTGGACAAAGGCTATGATCTCCGATTCAAGGATGGAAAATGCAAAATCTTTGAAAGATCCAGAACAGAGATTGCATCTGGTACTCAAACAAAAGGTAATATCTTCCACTTGGTTGGTGCTGATAAAAGTTGTCTATTTGTTCAAGTAGATCAGAGTTGGTTATAGCATAGAAGGATGTGTCATGTAAATTTTGATAACATCATCAAGATAAGTAATACTCAGGTTGTACGAGATCTTCTAAAATTGGTAAAACTTGCAAATAGTTTGTGCAAAGAATGTCAGATGGGTAAATAGAGCAGAGTCTCATTCAAAAGCAAGGATCAGTCCTTTACTAGATTATTAGACTTAGTTCATACTGATCTATGTGGTCCAACAAGAATCAAGAGTATGCAAGGTGATAGATATTTCATGTTACTGATTGATGACCATTCCTAGATGATGTGGGTTACCTTTCTGAAAGAGAAATCAAAAGCTTTTGAGAAGTTCAAAATCTTCAAGGCTATGGTAGAGAATCAAACTGGATTAAAACTAAAATGTCTGAGGTCTGATAGAGGTGGTGAATTCACATCCGGTGAATTCATAGACTTTTGTGAGAAGCATGGTATAAAAAGATAATTATCTGCTCCTAGGACTCCACAGCAGAATGGAGTAGTAGAGAGAAAGAACCGGACCATCCAGGAAGCATCCAGGACAATGATGATGGAAGCAAATGTTCCCCATATGTTTTGGAGAGAAGCTGTCAACATTGCAGTCTATACTCTCAATCGATTTCAAATCATAAGCAATACCGGTAAGACTCCTTATGAACTTTGGTTTGGCATCACTCCTACTGTGAGATATTTCAGAGTATTTGGTAGCAAATGTTACATTAAAAGAGATGAAGATCTAGGAAAGTTTGATGCTAGAAGTGATGAAGGAATTTTCTTGGGTTACTCTAGTCAAAGCAAAGCATACCGGTGTTCCAATAAGAGACTGAGAAAGATGATAGAAAGTACAAATGTGAAGGTTGATGAAGGTATTGAGAAGCCCTCAAGATTTTATGAGTATGATGAAGATTATCAGAATGGTGTTCTAATTCAAGGAACTCAATCCTCTCCTGAAAGTTAGATTCAGATTGATCCGATAAATCAGGAAGAAGAGATAGGTCTGAATGAGCCTGATCAAGAAGCAGAAGTGCAAGAAACTCCCAAAGTTCCAAGGTATGTAAGACTGAACCACTCTGAAGATCAGATCATAGGTGATAAAAGAAAAGGTGTGCAAACTACAAGGAATGTTGCTCAAAATTCAGATGAATGTTGTCTGATTTCAAAGATTGAACCTAAGACAATAAATGAAGCCTGCAATGATGAAAATTGGACCAAAGCAATGGAGGAAGAGTTGATGCAAATTGAGAAAAATCACACTTGGGATCTTGTTTCTAGACCTAGAAACAAGAATGTGATTGGAACCAAATGGGTCTTCCAGAACAAACTAAATGAAGTTGGTGAAGTAATTAGAAATAAAGCTAGATTAGTCTGCAAAGGCTACTCTCAAATAGAAGGGATTGATTTTGAGGAAACCTTTTCTCCGGTGGCAAGAATTGAAGCAGTCAGACTATTTCTTGCATTTGCTGCCTTCAAGGATTTCAAAGTGTATCAGATGGATGTCAAATCTGCTTTCCTGAATGGTGACTTAGAGGAAGAAGTGTACATTGAACAACCGGATGGATTTTAGCTATCTGAGGATGGTGATATGGTCTGCAAATTAAAAAAGGCACTATATGGTCTAAAGCAAGCTCCAAGAGCATGGTATGAAAGGCTAGACAAACATCTTTTGAAGATTGGTTTCAACAAAGGTACTGCTGATAGTAACCTATATTTTAAAATTGATCATGAAAACATCTTGATTGTTGAAGTATTTTTTGATGATATCATCTTTGGAGCAAGAGACAGTATGTGTAAAACCTTTGCAAATCAAATGAAAAGTGAGTTTGAAATGTCAATGCTCAGTGAAATGAATTTCTTCTTGGGTCTGCAAATTTCTCAATCAAAGAAAGGAATCTTTATTTCTCAGACCAAATATGTGAAAGAATTGTTGAAGAAATTTGGGATGGAAGATTCAAAGCCAATGCATACTCCCATGGCAACCGAATGTAAGTTGAGCAAAGATGATGACTCTCCTAAGATAAATCAGACCAAGTTCAGATCAATGATTGGAGGATTATTGTACCTTACTCAGACTAGACCAGATATAATGTTGGTTGTTGGTCTTGTAGCGAGATTCCAGGCTGATCCCAGAGAATCTCATGTCATGGCAATCAAAAGAATTTTTAGGTACTTAAAAGGAACAGTTGAGTATGGTCTATGGTATCCTAGAGATCATAATTTTTCTCTTCATGCATATATAGATGCAGATTGGGCAGGAGATGTGGATGATAGGAAGAGTACAAGTGGAGGAGCATTCTTTTTGGGAAAAAGGTTAGTTTCTTGGCTAAGCAAGAAACAAGAGGCAATATCCCTGTCTACAACTGAAGCAGAATACATTACAGCAACAGGAAGTTGCACTCAACTTTTGTGGATGAAGCAAATGCTAAGAGATATTCAAGTAGAATATGAGAAGCCTATCACAATTTTCTGTGATAATTCAAGTGCAATAAATTCTAAGAATCTGGTGTTGCATTCTAAGACTAAGCATATATCTATCAAGTTTCACTTTCTGAGAGAGTAAGTGAACAAGGGTGAAGTCATATTGGAGTATGTGCCCTCCAAGGATCAGCTTGCAGATATTTTTACTAAACCTCTTCCCAAGGAATCTTTTGAGTATCTCAGGGAGAAGTTAGGGGTCATTGCCCCTCCGGTGATGAACTAGGATGCACTGATGTGCATTAGTCCAGTGGATATCACAGTCATATCTTGTGATCCAGATTGATGATGGGGAGCTGCTACTCAGGGGGAGCAGCTGGTATGATTCTGATGTGTTCAAGTTGCAAGTATGAGCCCTTTGCCATTGATGTCAAAGGGGGAGAAAAGACATGTGAAAACTAAGTGGTTGATGATCAAAGGGGGAGCAGTAAAGGAAGAGAAGACATGTGAAAGGTTGTTGCTGATAGGGGGAGCTGTGACAGAAAGGAGAAGTTCTTGTCTTGATGGTTTTTCACATCATATGTTGCCATCAATGATAAAGGGGGAGATTGTTGCAAGTATGAGGATAACTGGTGTTGTCATTGATGTCAACATACTCATATTGCATTAATGAGAAGGATTGGATGAGATGTGTGCTGAGGATATTGAGAGAATAAGTCTCAATTAGGAACAGTGAGGAACAGTGATGACAAGAAGGCAAAAGTCCTCAATAGGTTGAGGATCAGAGGATGCGGTTTAAAGGGTTTGTAGATATGAGTCTTAAGATGTTCCAGTCAAAATTTTAGAGGTCCGCATGAAGATCTGAAGAAGTTATGGTCACTCAAGTAGAACCGGTTCCGGCAGGTGTTCAAAGGTGACAGAGGGTTACAGAAAGGTCCGGTGAGATCCAGAATTGAATTATCTCATTCTACAGATTGGACAGAGTGTTGAAGAAGTTCATGTGGGGTGACAACCAGATTTGTTCATGGTTTGGAGATCCGAAAGTATCTTTTTCATTATGATAGTGATGACAGACTGTGTTCTTGAAGTTCCAGATGAAGAAGAGAAGAATTCCAGTAAGCTGTTAAAGTGCGGTTGTTCCTGATGACTCAGGAAAGGTTTTGGTGATCTTTGGATCGTGTACAATTCTTATTGGCAGTTCGCATTGAAGTTTGAGTTTGCATTTGAAGAATAACCACGGATATTGGTGTTCTTCCTAAGACAGGCCAATCGAATGTATTACACGTCTTGCGAATGATCTTATAGGTGTTTGCTGACTTAGATGATTGTTCTTAAGTCGATGCCTTATATAAATAAGGGATTGTGAATTTATTTTGAAGTGTGTCTTGGTGTGGATGAGTGTGGCATAACAAAGAAGAAGAGCAAAAGGCAGAGTAGGAGTTTTCAGGCTTAAATGGAACTGATCCAGACATGGTAAAGATGTCAATCTCCAATTCAAGTTTGTAATACTTGTTACTTTGTAGACAGTGTGTCTCTTATAGGCAGTGTGCCTCTTGTGAGTAGTGTGCTTGGGCAGTGAGCCCTAATTGGCATGTGCCATCTATTTTTCTTATTCTTCTAACAGAGAATAATCCTTGGGTTAATCACCCCGTGGTTTTTCCCTTGACCGGGTTTTCCACGTCAAAATCTTGGTGTCTCATGTGTTGATGTGTATCTGCTCTGGTGTTTATGCTTTATGCTTTCATGAGTAATTAATTGATATGCTATTAAATAACAAAGAGGATTTAAGTGTTTGAATTGGAAGCAAGTTTTTGTACAACTGATTCACCCCCCCTCTCTCAGTTGTGTGCCCTAGATCTAACAATTTCCTTTATTTCTTTTGTATTTCTAGATTTCCCAAATAACTCTTTCAAAAATACTTTTGAAAAATAGGAAAATTACCAATTAAAATAATCCAAACACTCATAATCAAATAATTTGATTTCTTTTATAATGCAATTCCACTTTTTCAAAGGCAAAAATATTAAATTTTGAGAAAGAATCAAATTCACTATAGGTTTCTTCCTCTAGCATAAAATGATGCAATAAACATTTCTGCTAAGGTAAATTTAATCATTTTCAACTAAATCATTAAAATATTTTGAAAACATGATTTTTGAGATAATTTAAAATTTAATGCAAAAAGCTAAAAGAAAAACACACAAAGGACTCAATCACACTTTACAAGTTTCCACAACATGTAAAATCCTGAATCATTATTTATTTAGATCCAAGTTAACACAGGGATTCACAATACTCATCTCACACTTAAACTGAGTGAGATAGAGGTTAACACACATGTTTTACCCAAGGCAACTATCTCCAATATAACCATCATTAGGGAAATAATCTTGTACTTGCACACTCAAGTCAAACATCAGGGATACCTACTCCACATAAAATAGTCAAAGAAACATAATCCACCCAACATGGCGTAAATCATAACATGCTATAAAACCATCACATCTATTGTAAATCATCCACGATTAGCATGATACAAGAACATGATGCATAATCAATAACATTTCCCAATGCTAAACCATATGTTAATCTCAACTATAACCAATAGTGAAAATAGTGAAGTTGAAACATTGTAATGATCTATCATAAACAATCACAATGTATGCATCCCATAATGCATAGTTAGAAACCAAATGTCAATACAACACCTCATTGGAAACACCTCATTGGTCATCTAGAACACACCCTCAAAACCCCTCATGGTACAACAAACCTCATCGACAAGTTCAGTGCAATGGATCAAAGCATGAAAATCACATAATACACTGATAAACACTCAATATAGTATATAACATATGAATTAGAAAGCACACCAGGAAAACACTAGGGTGGGCATTACACAACTGAGTTTTAAGCTCTTGAATTAATGCTTTATTATCTTCAATGATTATCAAATCATCAACATATAAAAATAATAATTAGAATGTGACCATTTACCTACTTGAAATACACAATGATCAACATCACATCTTTTAAGTTCCCAATTCTAGCACGTGTGTCAAACTTTTGGTTCCACACATGTGGGGACTGCCTTAATCCATATAGTGACCTTTTCAACTTGTAAACTAGTTTACCTTTACCTTTCACCCTGAATCCTTTAGTTATTCCATGTATATTTCCTCATCTAAGTTTCCATGTGAGAACATTGTCTTGACATCCATCTGCTCAATCTCCAAATTGAATGCCACAACTATAGATAATATTTAATAGAGCTCAACTTAGTAACAAGAGAAAAGATCTCAATGAAGTCAATTCCCTCAACTTGAGAATATCCATTTTTCAAAAACTACACCTTGTACCACTCAAGTTATCCATCTATTCTAAACTTATTCTTGAACACCCACTTACAACTAATGGGTTTCCTATCCTCAGGTAGATCAACCAAATTCCAAGTCTTTAACTGCTTCAATGAGATCATATCCTCATCCATGGAATTCTTCTAAGACTTTTTCTCTTTAGAAGTGAGAGCCTCTTCCATTGAAATTGGTTTGCTATCAATACAAGTAAGAGAAAAAACACAACAAAAATCTAGTGGGTTATACCTATCAAGTGCTCTTCATTATCTTGTAAACCTTCTCATAGTTACCAGTGAAGATTTTCCTACTACATCTATACCCTATTCTTCTTCAAAGTTTTCACCAAATGTGTTTTCCTCTTCTTCTCCCAAACTATCATGTCCACTCCACTATTCAATTTTAGATGCATTTTACTACTCCAATTTTGTTCCATAATGCACATTTTCCCTCTCATTCTCCTTTAACTATTCTTCCTTGGACAAGACTCTAAGTTCCCTAAATGTAACATCCCTCAAGTATAGAAGTTTTAGAATTTCTAGATTCCAAATATTGTAGCCTTAAACATTTTCACTAGAACCAATTAAAATACACCTTTTTGCCTCAAAATACAACTTAGACCATCTCTCATTTGGCACTTGAAAAAATGCCTCATAGCCAAAGAATCTCAAATGTGTCACAACTAGTCTTCTATCAGTGCATGTTTCATATAGTGTCTTGTTTTCTAGTGCATTGTTTTTCAAGTAGCATGCAATACTAAATACTTTATCCTAAAACTCATGTCCTTGACTAGTACTACTCAACATACTTCTAGCTTGATTTAGCAAGGACATATTTAACTTTTCAGCCACTCCATTCTATTGTGGTGTGTATGAATTTATCCTTTACTTCACAATTCCAATGTTCTTACAAAATATTTCAAACCCCTTAGAGAAAAATTCATCGACAGTATCTATCCTAAGTAGCTTGATTTTCTTACTAGTCTAATTCTCAACAAGAGCCCTAAACTCCTTAAACTTGACAAACACCTCAAACTTTCTCCAAAGAATATACACCTAAGAGTATCTACAATAATTATCACTAAATGATACATATTATAGAGACCTATTAATGGAATGGATAGATCCACTAGACTACATCACCTCCAAAATCTCCTCTTCTCTAGTGCTTCCAAAGTTAATCTACATTCTATTATATTTTCCCAACACAGAGTGCTCACAAAATGAAAGGAATCAAGGTACATAGAAACACTTCCTACACAAAACTTCTAAGAAGAGTGTTGCACAGATTTCAATATTTTTAACAATTATAGAAAGTAGAAGCACATATAAACATAAAATAAACAATACACCATAACATAGGTGTACATGGGGAAAACCATTTCGAGAGAAAAAACCCTACACTCCAAAGAAACTCAATGTATTATTCAATAAACAACACAATTACAATACACTTGCAGACCAAGCCTTCACATGAGTATCACCAACTAGAGATCTGGAGGAATTATGGCAGCATAACAATACCTACAAAACTCAATATGAAACCTCAATCTCAAGCACCCAATAAATAAGAGATACAATACATGAAACCATAAAATGGAAATTAGTAAACCATGAGATAAAACCACCCAAAATAGTGGTTACCAAATCCTTAGTTGGAAATCCAACACCCAAATCATAAGATGGGTCTACAAGCCAAAAATGGCATATTCATTCCACCTATCATAACCTTGTTATAATCCACTCACCGAATTGGGTGTTCCATTTTGGCTTAATTATCCCCATCCAAAGATGCCTTATGATGTGTTGGTCAACAAGTGTAACTCTCCTTTACAGCTCTTTTATGTGTTGATGTTTTTACATTTCCAATGTAGGAGTCCCAAATGTTGGTCTATGATTAACATGGACTTTATTTTTGGTTTACCCAAAAATAGGTATAATCATGACACTAGCTTAATGGTTATAAACAAATCGTAATTAAGGAATCATGAGCTAAAACCATCCAAAATGTGGCACCCAAGTCCATAGTCAAAATCTAATGCCCAAATCCCAAGATGAGTCCATATGCTAAAAATAACATATTCCTTACACCTGTCATAAGCATGTCATAATCCACTCACCAACTTGGGTACTCCATTTTGGCTCCATTATATCCATTCAAATATTTCTTATGACATGTCAAGCATGCATCATAAATTGGTCAACAAGTGTAACTCCCTCTTACAACTCTCTTATGAATCATAGATGCTTTTACATATTTGATGTGGGAGGCCTAACTTTCAGATGCCATAACTTTTGATTTGGGAAGTTGATTAAGCCATTTTTTATTAAATTAAAGGTCTTAAAGAACTCCATGTTGTCATAATTTACTTGCTCTAGTTAAGGCCTATTTCAATATTTTTCAAGGCTAAAATTGATCTCTATAGCCCAAAAAATTTATTTATGTGTTCTTAAAATTAGGATGCAAAGTTGACGCACCTTTACTAACATTCTCCCACTTGTTAAACACCTTGCAAGATAAAATGGAATATTAACATTGTCAACTATTTATTGGGGCTAAGAGGCCTATATACTTACTAGATCATCTAAACTCCTCTATGCTGATGAGCTTCATCAATGCATCTGCAACATTCTACAAACTCCCATCTTCTATCATGCACAAACAAAATGGTACTACATATCTATGTGCTTCATCCTTGCATGAAAGGTTAGGTTCTTTTCCAAACATATGGCACTTTGACTATCACAAAGAAGTCTTATAGCTCCTTGACTCAGCGACGCATTTAAACATAGTTTATTAAGCCAAATAGCCTCCTTACACATGAGTATCTACCATGTACCTATCCTTTGTAATGAACAAAGAAACCATAGCTTGTCACTTACTCATCTAACTAATAGCACCACAAAATAAACTGGACATATTCATTGGTTGATCTTCTATTGTTGACATCTCCTAACCAAACTGAATCCATGAATATCTATTAAATTTTATTCGCTTGTCGAATCACCATGATAAAAAATAGAGAACTCAAAGGCACTCTACATATATCTAAAGACCCTCTTAATTACATCCTAATAATCTCTTCCAAGATTAGCTATAAAGTGGCTCAAGTCTCCTACTATCTAGTTAATGTCTAATTTAGTACAAACCATAGTATACATCAAACTCCCAACTTCATTGGCATAAAGAACACAATCCATATCCTCCATCTTTGTGAGTGTTGTAGGACACTTCTCAACTAAATTTGTTGAATGCACAAGACAACTTAGAGGGGGGTGAATTAGTTGTAACTTATAATTCCAAAAACCCCAAATACATTTAGATCCACATCAATTCAATTAACCCTTAAACTGTTATGATGATTAAGCATGAAAGCAAATAACAAAAACTAAACCAAATCAACATCAAACACAAGAGAACACCAGATTTACATGGAAAACTCAAGAAGGGAAAAACCACGGTGAGGATTAGCTCACAATATAAAGTAATATCAACACCGTAAAATAATAGGCTCATTGTCGGAAGCCTCATTGCCAAAGGCTCACTACCAAAATAGAGAAGAAGATAGAGAAGATTGTTACAAGGAGAAAACTATCTCAATGCAATAGAGAAGTCCACCATAAATGCCATCATCACCTCCGCAGTCTCACTAAGGAATTGTAGACACATTCTGCTCACTACATCCAGTAGTCTAACACATGAAAGTTCACACTACACTGCACCAATTCATACGAGCTATATCTCTATAATTCACATCACATACATCATACTCATTATCTTACAATCCTTCAACGACTCAACACTTATTTATACCATCTTGAATATTGAAAACATTCTCCAAGGTCGATAAGGCTCCTTAATTTCATAAATTCAAAATAGGTCAGACCCAAAACATTCCCGTGGTGGAAAGGAATGAAGGCGGACCACAACACACCTTAGCTTGGACCTAAATATGTTCATACATGTTACACCATGTTTCCACAATCATCGAAGCAACTCCACAAATAGTGTAAACACCAAAGGTCGGTCGAACCGGTGTTAACACCATAAACAATTGTGTACACGCTTCCTCAAACCCAAAGATGACTCATGGATCACACGCCATGCTTGAGAACAATCTATAATATCCCACAAATATCCTGAAAACCAAAAAATTCCTCTGTAACAACTTTCACCTACCACACAACCTTATCATGTTTACCCAGCATGCTCAAATGTCTCTGCCATGCACAACTCAAGAAATCATCTTTCAGACCACCAAAATGTGAACAACTTTGATTGAAGATAGATATTAACCTTATAGGCACACTTCCAGAACCACAAGACCTGAAACCACTTTGCAGAGAAATGCGGAGCAAAAACATTTCTCCCAAACACCTTTGCAATACACAGTTCACACCCAGGTAAATACATCTTCTCATGCACATCAATTTAGCATGCCAAATTATGAATAAAGCACCTCTGAACACCTCTAAACAACATATCCAAACCACATAAATAGATCTTCAATATAAGGGAAATGTGGAGCAAACCCAAAACACTACTTTGCAACACAGAATACCACTGTCACACACTGTTTTCTTATTTTATTCAAATTTTCTCAAAAGCACTTGGAAACCAAGCACTAGAAACATATTATCACCATCTTCAACACTTCCTCATCATCAAAGATAGCATCCACTCAATACCAACTACTCATACTCTTTCAACATCTCTTATTCATACAGTTGATACTAATGACAACACAAGCTTGTTGACATCAATGACAACACCGACTACACATACTTGTAACAATCTCCCCATTTGTCATTGATGGCAACACATAATGTGAAAAACTATCAACACAACATCCTCAATACTATGCTTCATACCAACTCTTTTCCTTTCTCTTTCTCTCCCCCTTAGCTTGCTACTCTCTTCTTGATAACTAACTCTTTTCTTTTTCACATTGCTCTCTCTCCCCCTTTGACATCAATGACAAAGGGATACACATTTCTCTCTCTCATTCTCATATGTGTACCTTCTCACCACTGCTTTGTAACATCTTTTCTTTTACTTCTCTTCATAATCGCCCTGACTGCAACAATCAACATGACCACTACCTACTCCCCCTAAGAGGTAGCCTCCAACATCAGTCTAGAATAAGGAATGAATCTTCAAATCCACTGGACTATTGCATCTCCTTATGCATCTAGTTCAAAGGAGGGGCAATAACCCCTAACTTCTCCCAAAGATACTCAAATGCATCCTTAGGAAGAGCTTCAATGAATATATCGGCAACCTAATCCTTTGTAGGCACATACTCAAGCATTACTTCATTCTCTGCAACCTTCTCTCTTAGAAAGTGATACCATATTAAGATATGTTTTATCCTTGAGTGCATCACAAGATTCTTTGAAATGTTAATAGCACTTGTATTATCACAAAAGATAGGAATAGGTTCATCATATACAACTCTGATATCCTTCAAGGTTTTCTTCATCCATCATACTTGTGTGCAGCAAGATGCTGCTGCAATGTATTCTGCCTCTATAGTAGATAAAGATATTGAATCATGCTTCTTACTTAGCCATGACACCACTCTACCTCCAAGAAAGAATGCACCACCACTTGTACTTTTCCTATCATCTACACAACTAGCCCAATCTACATCTGTATAAGCACTTAGAGTAAAGTCATTATCCTTTGGATACCACAAGCCATGATCTGGAGTGCCCTTTAAATATCTAAATATCCTCTTCACTACTACAACATGTGAATCTCTAGGATCTTCTTGAAATCTAGCCACAAGACAAACTGCATGCATAATATTTGGTCGAGTAGTAGTTAAATATAGCAATCCTCCAATCATTTATATATACCTACTCTGATCATCCGTAGGAGATTCATCATTCTTTCTCAGCTTGCAACTAGTAGCCATAGGGGTACATACTAGTTTAGAATCTTCCATTCCAAATTTCTTTAACATCTCCTTAACATACTTTGATTATGAAATGAACATACCTTTATCTATCTAATTGATCTGTAGCCCAAGGAAGAAGTTCATTTCCCCACACATTGACATTTCAAATTCTTTATGTATTTCATCTGCAAAACTCTTACACATACCTTCATTTCCACCAAAGATTATATCATCCACATATGCTTCCATAATCAGAATTTGATCTTCTCCTACTTTGATGTACGTATTTCTATCTATGGTACCTTTATTGAATTGTTGTTGTAATAAGTACCTGTCTAACCTTGCATACCAAGCTCTGGGGGCTTGCTTCAATCCATATAGTGCCTTCTTATATCTACAAACCATATCTAGTTTATCTGATAACTGAAATCCATCTAGTTGTTCTATGTATACTTCTTTCAATTCACCATTCAAGTCAGCAGACTTCACATCCATTTGATATACTTTGAAATCCTTATGTGCTGCAAAAGCCAAAAACATCCTGATGGCCTCCATTCTTGCCACTAGAGCATAAGTTTCCTCATAGTCTATTCTTTCTACTTGTGACTAACCTTTACACACAAGCCTTGCCTTGTTTCTTACCACTTCTCCATTCTCATTCAGTTTGTTTCGAAATACCCACTTGGTTCCAATCACATTTTTGTTTGTTGGTCTTGGGACAAGTTCCCAAGTCTGATTCTTTTTAATCTACATTAGTTCTTCTTCCATAGCCTTGATCCAATACTCATCCTTGCATGCTTCAATCACTGTTTTAGGTTCAACTTGAGAAAGTAAACATAGATTTACCTGTTCTTCAACAACTTTCCTTCTTGTCAGCACACCTTTGTTCTTATCACTAATGATTTGATCTTCAAAATGATGCTTCTACACATACTTGGGAGTTTTAGGATTCTTTTCTAGAGCTTCTTCCTCTTCAATCTACACTTCCTTTTCCTTAGCATTTTCTTTTTCTCTGCAAGAAGAATCATCTGATTCATATCCATTTACTTCTGAATTCTTATGTAGATCTTCATCAACTTTGACATTTGCACTTTCAACAATCTTTCTTAGCCTCTTGTTGTAGCACCAGTAAGCTTTGCTTTTAGTAGAATACCCAAGGAAGATACCTTCATCATACCTTGTATCAAACTTTCCTAGGTTTCCGTCATCCCTTCTAATATAACATTTGCTTCCAAACACTTTGAAGTATTTGGCAGTAGGAATCTTTCCATACCATAACTCATAAGGAGTCTTTGTACTATTTGTTCTTTCTTGCACTTTGTTTAGTATATAAAAAATAGTATGAATTGCTTCTCTCACTTAGACCTCTAATATATTTTCTTCTTTTATCATTGTCCTTGCAGCTTATTGAACAAACCTATTCTTTCTTTCAACCACTCCATTCTACTAAGGAGTCCTAGGGGTAGACAGGTGCCTCTTTATCCATTATTCTCACAAAACATGTTAAACTAATTGGAGGTGAACTCCCCACCTCTGTTAGACCTCAAGCATTTGATTCTTATATCCATTTCATTCTCAACGATGACTTTGAACACTTTGAACTTATCTAAGGCTTCTAATTTTTCTTTGAGAAAAGTAACCCATGTCATTCTAGAATAATCATCAATTAGTAGCATGAAATACTTATCACCTTGAAAACTCCTTACCTTGGTAGAACCACAAAGATCTGTATGCACCAATTCCAACAGTCCGATAGAAGATTGATCCTTTACTTTGAAACTTCTTCTTACTTGCTTTCCAACTTGACATTCCTTACAGATAGCATTGATAGGCTTTGTAATCTTTGGCAAATCTCTCACAGCTTGAACTAAACTTATTCTTACCAGGATGTCAAAATTGATGTGACACAATCTTCTATGCCATAGCCAACTCTCATTGATCTAAGTCATGAAATAATAACCATCATGACCTTTGAGGTGATAAATATTTCCACCTGTCCTCTTTCCAGCAGCTATCACGATTCCAAAATCTTTTCTAATCTCACAACCACCATCCTGAAACATAAGATTATAGCCTTTGCTACACATTTGTCCAACACTCAAGAGGTTATGTTTTACACCCTTAGCATAAAGAACATCATCAGTATTATGCTTTCCATCAAAACTGATTAAACCTCTTCCACATATCTTAGAAGATGTCTCATCACCAAATCTAACTAATGCTCCATCATATTTTTCAAGTTTAACAAACTTACTCTTATCACTGGTCATATTATTTGAGCATCCACTGTCAATGACCCAGTAGTTCTTTTCCTGTCTGGTATTAAAAGTAGTCATCAAAGTGCCTTCAGCATTAATATTTACTTATGGAGCCCTTTTCTTCACACATTCCTCAGGGTTAGTAACAACAATATCATCTTTTAAAGCTATGAACATACATTCACTATCCTCATCATTTTCATAATCAAATTCATCGTCAGAAATCCTTGAATCTTATCTAACATAATAGATTTTCTTAAACACCTTACTTTTGTTCTCCCTATTTTTGCTTCTCAAAATTCTTTCTGGACATCTTGAAGCATAATGACCTATCTTGCCACAACTAAAACACTTGAAAGGCAACTTACCACTATACTTACCAATACCTAATTTCATTTTTCTCACAAAGTTAGCTTCCATATCATCAGAATCTTCTTGATCTGACTTCATAGTCTTCTCTATTTTCCAGCCTTAAAGGCAGTCTCAACTTTTGCACTACTTGCACCAAATTCTCTCATTTCAAAAGCAGTCAAAGTACCATACAATTGATCTCTGGTAAATCGATCCAAATTTTGTAATTCTTCAATAGCAAAAACTTTATGACTGTAAGCTTTGGGAAGTTCTAAGTACCTTCATTACCACTTCTTTTTCTTCCAGTTCTCCACCAAGACCTCTGATGTTATTGACAACTTCATCCACCTTCTACAAGTAGCTTGTGATGTTTTCATCTTCTGACATTCGCATGGTCTCAAACATGATCTTTAGATTCTGCATTTTAGATTGCTTGACCTAATCATCTCCTTCATAAATAATTTTTAACTTTTTCCATATTTCATTAGTAGTTTTCAAATTCATAACTTTCACCAATTTAAAATTAGTAAGACCACTTAAAAGAGCATACCTTGCTTTACCATTGGTTTCATAGGTCTTGATCTAATCTGCATAACTTGGACCATTTTCTAGTATAGTGTGTTCAGTCTCAACAGGCTTCCAGATCTCATATCCAAGCGAATCATATAACCTTCCATCCTTATGTTTCCAAATTCATAATCCATTCCATCAAACAGGGGAACATCCATCTTGTGCACCATCCCAGATCTACCTCAATCAGTTAATCTTTCTTCCAAGGAACCTGGCTCTGATACCAATTGTTGAATGCACAAGACAAATGAGAGGGGGGGTGAATCAATTGTAACTTTATAATTCCAAACCCTCAAACACATTTAGATCCACATCAATTCAATTAACCCTTAAACTGTTATGACGATTAAGCATGAAAGAAAATAATAGAAACTAAACCAAATCAACATCAAACACAAGAGAACACCATATTTACGTGGAAAACCCAAGAAGGGAAAAACCACGATGAGGATTAGCTCACAATATAAAGTAATATCAACACCGAAAAATAATAGGATCACTGTCGGAAGGCTCACTGCCAAAGGGCTCACTACCCAAAAAAAGGCTCACTGCTAGAATAGAGAAGAAGATAGAGAAGATTGTTACAAGGAGAAAACTATCTTAATTGAACAGAGAAGTCCACCATAATGCCATCATCACCTCTACAATCTCACTAAGGAATTGTAGACACCTTCTGCTCACTGTATCCAGTAGTCTAACACATGAAAGTTCACACTACGCTGCACCAATTCACACTCTATATCTTTGTAATTTGCATCACATATATAATATGCATCTATCTTACAATCCTTTAGCGACTCAACACTTATTTATACCATCTTGAATATTGAAAACATTCTCCAAGGTCGGTAAGGCTCCTTAATTTCATAAATTCAAATTAGGTCAGACCCAAAACACTCCCTTGGTGGAAAGGAATGAAGGCAAACCACAACACACCTTAGCTTGGAACTAAATCCATTCATACACGTTACACCACACTTCCACAATCATCGAAGAAACTCCACAATTAGTGTAAACACCCAAGGTCGGTCGAACCAATGTTAACACCATAAATAATTATGTACATGCTTCCTCAAACCCAAAGATGACTTTCGGATCACACACCATGCTTGAACACAATCTATAATATCCCACAAACATCCTGAAAACCAATAAATTCCTCTGCAACAACTTTCACCTACCACACAACCTTATCCTATTTACCCAACATACTCAAGTGTCTCTGTCATGAACTACAACTCAAGAAATCATCTTTCAGAGCACCAAACCATGAACAATTTAGACTAAAGATAGATATTAACCTTATAGGCACACTTCCAGAATTGCGAGACCTGAAACCACTTTGTGGAGAAATGAGAAGCAAAAACATTTCTCCCATACACCTCTACAATATACAGTTCACACACTAGTGAACACATCTTCCTCTACACATCGATCGAGCACACCAAATTTTGAATGAAGCACCTCTGAACCTATAAACAACATATCCAAACCGCATAAATAGATTTTCAATATAAGGGAAATGCGGAGCAAACCCAGAACACTACTCTGCAACACAAAATACCACTATCACACACTATTTTCTTATTTTATTCAAATTTTCTCAAAAACACTTGGAAACCAAGCACCAAAAACATATTATCACCATCTTCAGCACTTCCTCATCATCAGAGACAACATCCATTCAACACCAACTGCTCATACTCTTGCAACATCTCGTACTCATAAGTTGACACCAATGATAACACAAACTTGTTGACCTCAATGACAACACCGATTGCACATACTTGCAACAAAATCTTAGTTCCCATAGAAATAGGAACACTTAATGGTTTACTATATACTATACTAAAACCCTAAAGTACATAGTTCACATACTTACTATGGCCAAACTAGTACTTTCTATTCACTCTATCTCTTTTGATCTCCATACCCAAGCTATACTTGGTAGCCCCTAAGTCCTTCATCCCAAATTGTGTTGAAAGCTAAGAATTCAAATAACATATCACATCCTTATTGTTACTTAAAAAAACATATCATCTATGTAAATTTTGATAACAAGGAATGAATCATCATCCAACTTATATCAAACATAATTATCTAATTTGGAACTCAGAAAACCCTATCCTAGAACAAAGGAATCAAACTTTTGGTACCACATTCTAGGAGATTGTTTAAGGCCATAAAAAGTTTTTTTCAATCTAAAAACCAAAGACTTCTTACCTTGAACAACATAGTGATCTAGTTGTGTCATGTAAATCTCCTCCTCCAAGTCACCATGTAGGAATGTTGTCTTCACATCCATCTATTTTATCTCAAATCAAACTTTGTTGCTATAGATAATAGGAACCTAATAGATGTCAACTTATCAACTAGGGAAAAATCTCACTAAAGTCTATCCCCTCAACCTAGGAATATCCTTTCTCAAACAATCTTGCCTTATACTTTTCAACACCACCATCTAAATCGATCTTCTTCTTGAACACACATCTACAACCAATAGGATTTTTTCCATTAGGTAACTTACCAAGTCCCATGTGTCATTATTTTTCAATCCAGTCATCTCCTCATCCATATCCACTCTCCAAGACTTAGAATTGTCCTTATCATCACCTCCTTCATAGTTATAGGCTCATTGGTATTAGTAATCAAGGCAAAAATGCATCTCCAATAAGGAAGGGTATACCTCTCTGGATGTTGTCTCTACTATGTAGAACTCCTCAAGAGTTGAGCTAGAGGTTCTACCTCCTCTTTAAAGCTATTATAAATATTTGAGTTGTCCTCCTCTTTAGGTCCTTCATGATCTTATAGTTTAACCTTCTCGATCTTGTAGGGTAGATGAATAAAATCATACTCATCATCCTCTTCTAGCTATAACACTATGGAAGAAGCCTTAATCTCTCTAAAAATAACACTTTTATTGTATAGAACTCTCTCAACCATAGGGTCTCAAATCTTGTACCATTTCACATCAACACCATAACCAATGAAGGTACATTTCACTGCCTTGTTCTCCAACTATGACCACTTCTCCCTACCCACATGTGCATATGCCTTACAACCAATAACTTGTAATAAGGAAATTTTACCCATCCATGCCTCCATAGGGGTCTTGTCAACAAGAGCTAATGTCAAATACCTATTAATCAGGTAAAAAACCATAGAAACTACTTCTCGCTAGAACTTATACTCTAAGCCAACTTCACTAAGCATACTCCTAACCCCCTCAATCAACATCTTGTTCATTCTTTTTGCAACTCTATTCTTCTAAGGGGTATATGGATTTGTTTTATGTCTCTCAATTTTGTGCTCCTTACAGAATCTATCAAAATCTATAGAACAAATCTCACCACCATTGTCAATCCTCAAAACCTTAATCCTCCTACTAGTCTAATTTTTCAAAAGAGCCTTAAACTCATTAAAATAACTAACAACTTTAGATTTACTCCTAAGAAAATGCACCCATGTACTTTGAGAATAATCATCTATAAAAGATACATAATATAAAGATAGAAATCAAAGGAACATTAATAGGACCAAATATATCTAAATGGATCAAGTGAAAAACCTGAGAAGATTTTTAAGAACTGGAATAAAAGTAAACGTGGTTCCGTTTACCATATATAATGTTCACAGAAATCAAATTCAAGAGTACAATCATTCAACCCCTTGAGAATATTTTTATTTTTTAGTGTCCTTAAACCCTTCTCGCCTATATGGCCCATTCTTAGTGCCATAGCATTGTTTTCTATATAGGTAACTTTCTCTTAGAATTAAAAGATCGCTTAGGTACCCTGAAAGCATGGCCATTGAAAGTAGATACAACACTCTTTTAGTTATTGGTTCCAATGGTGAAGGTATATATTCTATAGATCTCTTCACTACAAGAACAAAACAACTATTTCAATGAATAATGCATGCATCCAACTAAAATTGAGTACCCACTTGAAAACCCTTTATGAGAACCATAGCTCCTCACACCATCTTACACCCTCCACTATAGAGAACAACCTATACACAACATCATTAAGTTTACTAACTAATAATAGGTTATGTGCCAAACTCAAGATATGTAGAACACCATTTATCCCCTTCATTTATCCATCAAGGAATATGATCAAAATCTACCACAATCAATAATGCTCAGATGAGAATAATCATTGATCTTATACTTTCCTCCATCATATTTTTCATACTTTAAAACCACCCCCAATGGGAGGTCATATGGAAGGAAGCTCCAAAGTCTATAAACCATGCACCTTTTTTCATAGCTCCAAAGGTTATGAAAAAGGCATCTCCACCATCCTCTTACGAAGGTCTATTAGACTCACTATCAAACTCATTTTTTTTCTTTATTTTATCCTCCTTGTAATCCCTTCTGAAGTGCCCTACCTTGTTGTAGTTCCAATAGTTAGCCTTGGACTTTATAGGAGATTTGGATCTCCCGGAAGGTTTGGATCTAGGATTTTTTTTGTATCCTTCTTCCTTTCTCCTTTAATATTACATAAACTAAGAGGGCCTCTTTAGTATATTTGAAATCTTTGTTGCATCTCCTTTGAGAGTAAAGCAACCACTACCTTGTCCATCTGAAGCTTTGAGGTAGTGCTCCTGATTTCCATCACCAACGGGTCCTACAAGTCTAACAAAGAACATAAAAGTGTAATACAATGATCCTCCTCTTCCACCTTCACTCCAATAGAGTATGAATAGGTCATGATCATATTGAATGTGTTTAAATTCTTTGCCATAGAACCATTCTTAACCTGTATACAATGTCTTTCTCATAAAAATATTTTTAACCAAGGATTTAGCCTACTATAAGTCTCCTAACTTCTTCTAAATAGATTGTGAGGGGGGTTCTTCATGTACATTCAAAAAAACCAAATTTATCAAGAAAAGCCTAATGTGTCCCTTCACATTTATGTCCAATAGATCTAGTCGACATATGATATTGCAATGAGTTTAGATCTAGATACAACAATCTATAGATCTTTATCTACAAGCATATCCAACATCATAAGCTTTCATAGCTCAAAGTTAGTGTTGGTGAACCTCCCCATCTCTATCCTCAATGTGCTTGTCATTTTCTTGTAACAAGATCTTCTATGCAAGCTCCCACTTAAACCAAATTACATCAAAAACCCTATCCCTAACACCTAGAACTTGAGGTGATCAAGATTTAATAAGGAATATTGGGTGTAGAATATGCTTCCTACACTAATCTATGAGAGGAGATATGTACAAAAATTAAATTGATCATATAGTTACAAGGAAATAAATATATAATAATTATACCATAACATAATGATTTACCAAGGGAAAATCCTTTTAGAAGAAAAACCCCATACTCCAAAGCAACTTAATGTATTAATTAGCAATCAACAATTACAATACACTTGCAAAGTATAAGCTTTTATAGGAATATCGCCGACAAGATATCTAGAGAAATTCTGGTAACATAATGATACTTGTAAAACTCATTATGGAACCTCCATCTCAAGCACCCAATAAATAGGAGAAGAAACGCATGAAACCAACAAATGGTAATTAGGAAACCATAAGACCACCCAGAATGTGGCACCCAAATACCTAGTGAAAATCCAATGCCCAAATCCCAAGATGAGTCCATAGGCTAAAAATAACATATTCTTTACACTTATCATAAGCTCATCATAATCCACTCACCAACATGGACACTTTATTTTGGCTCCATTATCTCCATTCAAATATTCCTTATGGCATGTCATAACATGCATTATAAGTTGGGAAACAAGTGTAACTCCCTCTCACAACTCTCTTATGTCATATATGCTTTTACATTTCTAATATGGGGGGACTAACTCTCAGAGGCCATAAAAGTTGATTCAAGAAGTTGATTGAGCCCATCTTTTTTAAGTTGAAGGTATCAGAGAGATCCATGTTGTTGTAACCTTCTAGCTCCATTTAAGTCATGTTTTGATATTTTTGGGGGCCAAAAATTAACCTTAGCCCAGAAATTACATTTTTATTTTCTATAGCTTGAAAATCACATGTTAGTGTTCTTAACATTAGGATGAAAGTATGAAACACCTTTCCTAATATTCTCCCACTTGTCAAACACCTTACAAGAGCAAAGGGAATATCAACATTGTCATTAAGGCACTACACTCATAGACTCAAATGATACTTTAACCAATCATGTTGATTAGCTGGAGGCCATGGTTTGTGCTTTGATCATGTTGGAATGCACCGAATAACTGAGAGGGGGGGTGAATTAGTTGTCCTAAAACTTTTAACCAATTATTACCATTAACTTCTCAAACACTTATATTTTGATGTAACAATGTAAGCATGAAATAAGAAGCTCAACATAGGAGACACCAAATTTTTACGTGGAAAACCCTAAAAGGGAAAAACCATGGTGGTTGTTAGCCCACAGAAAATATATGAGTTATAACAATACCGAAAAACATAGGCTCACCGCCTACAGGGCTCACTGCCCAAATTGCTCACTGCAAAGAATGACTCACTGCCAAGGGGTGGCTCACTACTAAGAGATGGTGAACTGATTTGGTAGCATCTACTCCATGCTTGAGTTCAGTTCCATTGAAGCACAATATAACCTCTCTACTCTGCTCTTTCACACCTTCACACTTATCTTCTCATTTTCAATACACACACCCTTTTTCGCAACTCTATTGCATGCATTTATACAATTCATCAACCTTGGAATGTACATCAAGGTCGGCATTACATTCATCAACCATTGGAACATTCTCAAAGGTTGGCATTACAAAACATACACAGAAATAGGTCTAGACCTAATACAAATTAAGCTAAGGAAAAGATATAAAGATGTATGCAAAACACATTTCTCCTTAGCTAGGACTCAAATGCAATCTTCAATGTAACGTCACGCCTCTACAATCTTCAATGCTTCTATGCAATTGATGGAATTAACCAAGTTGGCCAAGACTGGTGAGAACATTAGGTCTTCTAAGAGAATTCTTCAATCATGATCCAAATTTCTCTTCCCGGACCAATCCAAAGGTAGGAACATGATCAGGAGACATCCACAAGCATATTATAATCATCAGAAACATCCACACAATACCTGAACACTTTACCCATCAGATTCTTCAAACTTGAGCACATGAACAACACTGTCATCCACTATCATAAGAAAAAGATCGCTTGAGGACCACCAGATCACAAACCATTGAAGTTGAAGGCACTTAACATCATCTTAGACTTAACTCTAGAACCGCAGACAAAAATACTTCAATGCGGAGGAATGCAGAGCAGAATACTTTCTCCCTATCACAACTGAATACACAGAAATAGCAAGCTTTACTCTAGTGAACACAACTTACTCAAATCTTCATGTGGATAGCTCAAACTTAGAAAATAACATCTTTAGATATAACTTCAAATATGTTCCAAACCATAGGCAAAGATATTCAAGCAATGCAGAGCAAACTTCTGGACTGTTCTTTAGAGTCCAATACATTGTTTCTAGTGCAACACATTGTTTCCACTATAGGAGCTAATTTTCTCAATATCCTCAACATCAGGATCACTTACATAGGTAGATACAAAGCATCTTGCTCATCACAAGCAAGCAACAAAATAAGAGCACAATTGACACCAATGACAACACAAATTTGTTGACATCAATGACAACACTGATTAGGCACATACTTGCAACAATCTCCCCCTTTATCATTGATGGCAACATATGATGTGAAAAACTTAAAAGACCATCAAGACAAGATTCTCCCCCTTTCTCACCCTGAGTTTTTCATATGATTTCTCTCCCCCTTTGACATCAATGGCAAAGGGCACATACTTGCATGTTGCTACTCTGATCCACTGAACTTTCTCTGTTTCTCAACACTTTCTTCATCAAAAACAACTAGCTACTCCCCCTGAGGGATAGCCCTTTAAACATCAATCTAAATAAAAAATGAGGCTTTGGATACCACTGGATTGATGCATTCTTGTGCATATTAGTTTAGATCAGGAGGAGTAATGACCCCTAGCTTTTCTCTGAGATACTTAAAAGTATCTTTGGGCAGAGGCTTAGTAAAAATGTTTGCAATCTGATCCTTTGTGGATACATACTCAATCTTTACTTCATTTTCATTCACCTTTTCTCTCAAAAAGTGATACCTTATAGATATATTCTTTGTTCTTGAGTGCATCAGTAGATTCTTCGAGATGTTTATAGCACTTGTATTATCACATAAGATTGCAACTATATTTTCATACACAACTCTTATGTCCTTCAATGTCTGCTTCATCCATAATACTTGAGTGCAACAACATGCTGCTGAAATATACTTTGCTTTTGTTGTTGATAAAGAGATTGAATCTTGCTTCTTGCCTAGCCATGAAACCAATCTGTTTCCCAAAAAGAAAGCACCTCCACTTGTACTTTTTATGTCATCAACATCTCCTACCCAATCAACATCTGTATAAGCACTAAGAGTGAAATCATTATCTTTTGGATACCATAGGCCATGATCCGATTGGCCTTTTAAATACCTTAAGATTCTCTTAACTGCCATCACATGTGATTCTCTTGGATCAACTTGAAATCTTACAACAAGACAAACTGCATGCATAATATCAGGTCTGGTTTGAGTTAGATAAAGCAATCCTCCAATCATGGATGTGTACCTTTTCTGAATAGTCCTGGGTGAATCATCAGTTTTGCTCAACTTGCAGCTAGTCACCATAGGAGTACATACTGGTTTAGAGTCCTCCATCCCAAACTTCTTCAACAGTTCTCTCACATACTTAAACTAAGATATGAAGATTCCTTTATCTGATTGATTAATTTGCAGACCCAAAAAGAAATTCATTTCACCAAACATGGACATTTCAAATTTACTTTTCATCTCACCGGTAAACTTTATGCACATACCTTCATTTCCTCCAAAGATAATGTCATCAACAAAGACTTAAACAATCAAGATCTAATTATCATTGATTTTGAAATACAAATTGTTATCTGCAGTACCTTTACTAAATCCTAATTACAATAAGTACCTATCTAACCTTGCATACCAGGGTCTAGGGGATTGTTTGAGTCCATGCAATGCTTTCTTCAATATGCATACCATATTACCTTGATTTGACAGTTGGGATCCCTCTGGTTGCTCAATGTATACCTCCTCTTCTAACTCACCATTCAGGAATGCAGACTTCACATTCATCTGATACACCTTAAAATCTTTGTGAGCTGCAAATGCCAGAAACATTCTGATTGCTTCAATCCGAGCTAATGGGGCAAAAGTTTCTTCAAAATTTTTCCCTTCAATTTGAGAATATCCTTTGCACACAAGTCTTTCTTTATTCCTTACAACTTCTCCATTTTTATTCAGCTTGTTCCTGAAGACCCATTTTGTTCCAATAACATTTTTGTCAGCGGGTCTAGGAACTAGTTCCCAAGTTTCATTCTTCTCTATCTGCAATAGTTCTTCCTCCATTGGCTTTACCCAATTTTTATCATTGAAGGCTTCATTCACAATTTTTGGTTCAATTGTGGAGAACAAACAATAGTTTACTTGTTCTCCAGCAGCTTTTCTTCTTGTCAGTACACCTTTGCTTTTATCTCCAATAATTTGATCTTCAAAGTGATTGATTCTTACATACCTGGGGGTTTTAGCAACACTTTCCAGAGCCTTTTCTTCTTCATCTTGACTATCTTCTTTTTCAACTTTATCTTCATGAGTTGTAGCAGCAGGTTCACTGATTCATAGCCATTCAGATCTGATGTTATTCCTTTGTCTTCATCCACCTTCACATTTGCACTTTCAACAATATTTTTCAGTCTTTATTGTAACACTAGTAAGCCTTACTCTTGCTAGAGTACCCAAGGAAGATTCCTTCATCACATATTACATCAAATTTCCCTAGATCTTCATCTCTTCTGATATAGCATTTGCTTCCAAAGACTTTGAAATATCTTACTGTAGGAATTCTTTCACACCACAATTCATAGGGAGTTTTAGTACCATTACCTTTCACTTGAACCCTATTCTGAATGTAGACGACAGTGTGTATAGCTTCTTTCCAAAAGACTTCCGACAGACTTCCTTCCTTCATCATTGTCTTAGCAGCCTCTTGAACTATCTTGTTCTTCCTTTCCACAACTCCATTCTGTTGGGGATTTCTAGGTGCAGACAATTGCCTCTTAATCCCTTGCTCTTCACAGAAAATGTTGAACTCATTTGAAGTGAACTCATCTCCTCTGTCAGACCTCGAACACTTGATTTTCAGTTCTAACTCATTCTCAACCATTGCCTTTAAGGACTTGAACTTTTCTAGGGCTTCAGATTTGTCTCTTAAGAAAGTAACCCAAGTCATTCTAGAATAATCAGCAATAAGCAACATGAAGTACCTTTCACCTTGCAGACTTCTCACCCTTGTAGGACCACATAGGTCTGTATGTACTAGATCCAACAGACCGGCAGAAAATTACTCTTTTCTCTTGAAACTTGTCCTAGTCTGCTTCCCAAACTGACATTCTTTGTAGATGGTATTTATGGGTTTCAAAAGCTTTGGTAGATCTCTCACAGTCTGACCTAAACTTATCTTTACCAAATTATCAAAGTTTATATTACACATCCTTCTGTGCCACAGCTAACTCTCATCTACTTGGGCCAATAAACAGTAATCACTAGTTCCTCTTAATTGATAAATGTTACCTCTGGTCTTCTTACCGGTAGCAATCATAGTTCCGGAGCTTTCCATGATCTTGCACTCATTGTCTTTGAATCTCGAATCATAACCTTTGTCACACATCTGACCAAGACTTAAAAGATTATTCTTCAAACCCTTCACATACAAGACATTATCAATATTATGCTTACCATCAAATGAGATAGATCCTTTTCCACAAATCTTACCAATTGCATTGTCTCCAAACCTAACCAGTCCTCCATCATACTTTTCCAAACTCACAAACTTACTTTTGTCACCGGTCATATGATGTGAGAATCCACTATCAATAATCCATTCATCCTTATCTTTCTCAACCTGAACTGCCAAAGCACTTTCTTCCACTAGTTTCTCTTCCTTCACATAGCTAGTAGGATTAGTAGACATAGGTTCTTCTTTGATGGCAATAAACAAACATTCATTTGCATTAGTACTAGCATCATCAAATTCATCATCAATCACACCTTCATCATCAAAATATCTAACATAGTAGCATTTCTTTGGAGCTCTAGGCCTATTCTCAAATCTTTTTCTATTCCTTTCAATTCTTTTAGGACATCTGGAAGCATAATGTTGCAAATATGTGCCTAAATGGTGTTGTCATTGATGTCAACATATCCTTGTTGCCATTGATGTCAATTGTATCCTATTTTGTTGTCTGTATAGAAGACCAAACTATTGAGGATATTGAGAAAATTAATGATAATCAATGCATGCGAACCATATGGCTATGTAGAGGATTGTCATAGGTTGCTCCAATTAAGATTTGAGAAGTCCGCATGAAGATTTGAAGAAGTTATGGCCATCTGAGTAGAACCGGATTTTGTAGTATTCAGAAGAGACAGTGTGATAGTAAGTTAGTCCGAATTGTTCCACAGTGAAATATTATGGTCTGCAGATCTAAAGGCATATTTGGAAATTTAGTGTGTATCATCAACTCTAGTGGCTCATGGTTTGGAGGTCCGCAAGCTATCTTTCTAGTTTGACAGTCATGACAAATAGTGTTCTTGAGGTTCTGGATAAAGATGCAAGTGATTCTGATGAGTTGGAGGACTGCAGGTGTTTCTGTTGAATTCAATGTGCTTGTGGAGGTCTCTTGATCATGTGGCTACTACATTGGAGGTCTGCATTGAAGTTTGAGCTTGTTGATTGAAGATTTCTTATTTGAGGTTGATGTTCTTCCCAGTCTTGGCCGATCGGATGTTCCTGGCATGTTGCGGATGATCTAAGAACATTTTATGGAGTATGGCATGGTTGTAGAGGAAGATTCAAGTCTCAGTTGTGTTTGGCTGACAGTGTAATGATCTACATCAAGTTTAGCCAACCTTGTTGATCATTCCAAGGTTGATGAAGCATATAAATACTTGTTGAGGAGTTGTTGAAAATCATCCTTGAATAAACAAGTCAAATTTGAAGAAAGGATCAAAAAGCAGAGCAGAGAAAAAGAGGAGTGAAGGAAGTTTAGAGTGAAGAGTCAATGAAGAAGAATTTGAAGATAGGAGCAAAAGTTTTTGAGCCTTCAAAGGGATTGATTCAGGCATAAAAGTAGATGCTATTTCTCAGTTCATTATCTCTATGTAAATTATAATTTCTTATAGGCAGTGAGCCTCTGCTTGAGCAATGAGCTCTAAGCAGTGTGCCCGAAGGCATGTGCCTTCTATTTTCTTAAGTACTTTTAACAGGGTACGCATTTTTGTGGGTTAACACCCACTGTAGTTTTTCCCTTAACCAGGTTTTCCATGTCAAAATTATGGTGTTGTGTGTTCATGTTATTTCTGCTCATATGTTGATTTATGCTTAAATGTTTTCATCATTAATCTGGTTATAAAGAAGATTTAAAAAGTTTAGAAAAGGTTAAAGTTTAGGGAAAACTGATTCACCCCCCCTCTCAGTTGTCCAGACTATTTCCAACAATTGGTATCAAAGCCAAGTACCTCTAAAAGAAGCTTGACCGCTTGAGGAGATCCAAGATGTCATTTTACAAGAAGGAAAGTCTGAGATTTGATGGAATAAATTACTCCCTCTAGAAGGTACACATGCAGTGTCATCTGGAATGTATGGGTGATGTCTTTTGGTTAATAACCAAGAATGCGTATAAGATTCTGAAGAATGGACCTAAAAATATAGATGAAATCAAAGATGCTAAACACAACACTCGAGCCAAAGAAGCATTGTTGAGTGCCCTGTCTGATATCGAATTGGTAAATGTCCTAGATTTACAAACTGCTCAGGAAATATAGATTAAATTAGAAAATATGTATGAAGATGACAAATATGTTAAATGTGCCAAGCTACAAAGCCTGAAGGGTAAATATGAAAGATTGGTAATGAGTGAAGATGAAAACATTACTTCCTACATGCAGAAAGTAAATGAACTTGTGACCGGTATCAGAAATGCAAGTGGAGTATTGGATGAATCAAAAATTATTGCCAAAGTACTCAGATCCTTACCTGTAGCTTACAAGCACAAGGTTGTAGCCATTAAAGAAATCAGGACAGTAACAACTGTCACAAGGGATCAGTTAGTTGGTAAGCTTTCAGCATTTGAAATGAGTGAGTTTGGTGATTCTCTCCCTAAGTCTGAATCTACATTCAAGGCCAGTGTGTATGGAAAGCAAAAATATGATCTGGGTGAAGGTTCTTCAGGAAGATCAAACAGATTTATAAAAACAAGGAAGGATCTTGAAGATGATGAAAATGAAACTGCAGATCTTGAAGCTCTCATTGCCAAACGGATGCCAAGAGGATCTGGTAAGTATGAAGGAAAGTTGCCACTCAAATGTTTTGCTTGTAATAAGATTGGTCATTTTTCTTCAAGGTGTCCAGAGAGATTTTCAAAACCAAACCCTAATAGATACAAAAATTAGAAGAATTGCTACTATGTCCAAGAATCTGGAGAAGGAGTCACAGATGATGAATCTAATCATGGAGAAAGTGATTGGGTGTTCATCTCTATTAAAGAAGAAGGTCCAATGTCTATTGAATCTGCTAGCTGTGCAAATGTGGAAAGTGCCTTAGCTACTCAGGTTGTTGAAAAGGATGAATGGGTGATTGATAGTGGATGTTCTCATCATATGACTGGAGACAAGAGTAAGTTTATGAGTTTTGAAAATTATGAAGGAGGACTTGTGAAATTTGGTGACAACTCAGTTGGTAGAATTCGTGGCAGAGGATCCATCTCTTTTGATGGTAAGAACAATACCAATGATGTCCTATATGTGGAAGGACTAAAACATAATCTTCTCAGTGTTGGACTGTTGGTTGACAAGGGTTATGATCTCTGATTCAAGGATGGGAAATGCAGAATCTTGGAGAGCTTCAGAACTGAAATTGCATCTGGTTCTCAAACTAGAGGTAACATCTTTTATTTAAGTAGTTCTAGCAAAATTTGTTTGATTGCTCAGACATATCAAAGTTGGTTATGGCATAGGAGGATGTGTCATGTAAATTTTGATAACATTGTCAAAATAAGTTCCACTCACGCTATAAGAGATCTCCTAAGACTTGTAAAACTGGATACAATATGTAGAGAATGTCAATTGGGTAAACAGAACAAAATTTCATTCAAAAGTAAGAAACAAGGTTCAAGTGGGAGATTGGAATTGGTACATACTGATCTCTGTGGTCCTGCTAGAATTAGGAGTGTGCAAGGAGATAGATATTTCATGTTGTTGATTGAAAATTACTCCCAGATGATGTGTGTAACTTTCCTAAAAGAAAAGTCAGAAGCTCTTGATAAATTTAAGGTATTCAAGATGATGGTTGAAAATGAGATTGGTGGGAAATTGAAGTGTCTAAGATCTGACAGAGGTGGAGAATTCACTTCTGATGAGTTTGATGCTTTTTGTGAAAAGCATGGAATAAAAAGACAGTTATCTTCTCCTAGGACTCCTCTACAAAATGGAGTTGTGGAAAGGAAGAACTAGACCATTCAAGAAGCTGCCAGGACCATGATGATGGAAACAAATGTTCATCAAGTTTATCGGAGGGAAGATGTGAGTCCTATTGTCTACACTCTTAGCTAGGTACAGATCAAAGGAAATTCTAGTAAGACTCCTTATGAACTATGGTTTGGTCATCCTCCCACTGTAAGATATTTTGAAGTTTTTTATAGTAAATGTTATATCAAAAGAGAAGAGGATTTAGGCAAGTTTGAGGTAAGAAGTGATGAAGGAATATTTTTGGGATACTCAACTCAAAGTAAGGCTTACCGGTGCTTCAACAAAAGGTTGAAAAAGATTGTTCAAAGTGCTAATGTTAAAGTTGATGAAAGAAAGAAGGACATTCTAGGTATTGTGGATATGATTCAGATGATCAAGATGAAAGTCAAAGTCAAGGAACACAAGTTCAAATATAGATCCAGATTCAGATTGATCCAGTAACTCCAGTAACTCAAGAGATTAGTGAAGAAGATGAGGAACAAGTTCAAGAAACAGAAGTTCAAACAATTCCTAAAACCCCCAGGTATGTAAGAATGAATCATACTGAAGATCAAATCATAGGAGATAAAAATAGAGGTGTTTGAACTAGAAGAAGAGTTGCTAAAGATCAAGAAGAGATTTGTTTGATTTCAAAGATTGAACCTAAATTAGTAAGTGAAGCTTGCAATGATGAAAACTGGGTTAAGCAATGGAAGAAGAATTGATGCAAATTGAAAAGAATCATAGTTGGGATCTTCTTCCTAGACCTGAGGACAAAAATGTGATTGGAACCAAATGGGTCTTCCAAAATAAACTAAATGAAGATGGTGAGGTTGTAAGAAACAAGGCAAGGTTGGTATGTAAAGGTTATTCTCAAGTGGAAGGAATTGATTTTGAAGAAACTTTTGCTCCGTTGGCAAGGATAGAGGCAGTCAGATTATTTCTTGCTTTTGTTGCTTTCAAAGATTTTAAAGTTTATCAAATGGATGTCAAATCAGCATTTCTAAATGAAGATTTGGAGGAAGAAGTCTACATTGAACAAACAAAAGGATTTCAGTTGTCTGATCAGGGAGATATGGTTTGTAGACTGAGAAAAGTCTTGTATGGACTCAAGCAAGCTCCAAGAGCCTGGTATGCCAGATTGGATAAGCATTTACTTAAGTTATGATTTAGCAAAGGTACTGCTGACAGTAATCTGTACTTCAAGATTAATCATGAGGACATTCTAATTGTTAAGGTCTTTGTTGATGATATCATTTTTGGTGGAAATGAATGTATGTGCAAAGTATTTGCTGATCAGATGAAAAGTGAGTTTGAGATGTCAATGTTTGGCGAGATGAATTTCTTCCTAGGTCTGCAAATTGTTCAATCATACAAAGGTATCTTCATATCTCAATCCAAATATGTGAAAGAATTGTTGAAGAAGTTTGGAATGGAAGATTCAAATCCAGTAGGTACACCTATGGTAACCAAATGTAAGCTAAGAAAAGATTATGACTCCCCCAAGGCAAATCAGAAAAGGTATAGATCAATGATTGGAGGATTGCTTTATCTAACTCAAACTAGACCTGACATCATGAATGTAGTTGGACTTGTTGCCAAATTTCAAGCTGATTCAAAAGAATCCCATGTTGTGGCAGTCAAAAGAATTTTTAGATATCTCAAGGGGACAATTGATTATGGACTGTGGTATCCAAAAGACAATGACTTCACTCTTCATGCATATATAGATGCTGATTGGACAAGAGATGTGGATGACAAAAAAAGTACTAGTGGTGGTGCATTCTTCTTAGGAAGAAGATTGGTCTCTTGGATGAGAAAAAAGCAAGAGGCAATTTATTTGTCTACTACAGAGGCAGAGTATATAGCAGCAGCAAATAATTGTTCTCAAGTTCTGTGGATGAAGCAAATGTTAAAGGACATCATAATTGTGTTTGAGGAGCCAGTCACAATTTTCTGTGATAATTCAAGTGCTATAAGCATTTCAAAGAATCTAGTATTGCACTCAAAGACAAAGCATATATCTATCAAGTTTCATTTCTTAAGAGAGAAAGTTAATGAGAATGAAGTCAAGTTGGAGTTTGTGCCTTCCAAAGATCAGATTGTACATATCTTCACTAAGCCTCTTCCCAAGGACACTTTTGAGTATCTCAGAGAAAAGTTAGGGGTTATTACCCCTCCTGATCAGAACTAATATGCACTAAAGTGTATCAGTCTGGTGGAATTCACATTCATATCTTGTGATCCGGATTGATGTTAAGGAGGTACTACTCAAAGGGGGAGTAGTCAGTATGCAAATTTTGGGATCAATCTGAAGCAAAAAGGTAGAAAAGATAACAAATATGTGCCCTTTTCCATTGATGTCAAAGGGGGAGAGAAGTCATGTGAAAAACTAGTTGCTGATATAAAGGGGAGCAGCAAAGAAAGAAATTACAGAAGTGAGAAGGGAAAGGGGGAGAAGTTCTTGTCTGGATAGTTGAATTCAGTTTTTCACATCACATGTTGCCATCAATGATAAAGGGGCAGATTGTTGCATATATGTGCCTAAGTGGTGTTGTCATTGATGTCAACATATCCTTGTTGCCATTGGTGTCAACTGTATCCTATTTTGTTGTTTGTATAGAAGACTAGACTATTGAGAATATTGAGAAATTTAATGACAATCAATGCATGCGGACCATATGACTATGTAGAGGATTGTCATAGGTTGCTCCAGTTAAGATTTGAGAAGTCCGCATGAAGATTTGAAGAAGTTATGGCCATCTAAGTAGAACCAGATTTTGAAGTATTTAGAAGAGACAGTGTGACAGTAAGTTGGTATGGATTGCTCCGCAGTGAAATATTATGGTCTACGGATCTGAAGGCATATTTGGGAAATCAGTGTGTATCATCAACTCCAGTGGTTCGTGGTTTGGAGGTCTGCAAGCTATCTTTCTAGTTTGACAGTCATGACAGATAGTGTTCTTGAGGTTCCGGATAAAGATGCAAGTGATTCTGATGAGTTGGAGGAGTGTGGATGTTTTTGTTGAATTCAACATGCTTGTGGAGGTCTCTTGATTGTGTGGCTACTATGTTGGAGGTCCGCATTGAAGTTTGAGCTTGTTGATTGAAGATTTCTTCTTTGAGGTTGATGTTCTTCCCAGTCTTGGCCGACCGGATGTTCCTGGCATGTTGCGGATGATCTAAGAACATTTTATGGAGTATGGCATGGTTGGAGAGGAAGATTCAAGTCTCAGTTGTGTTTGGCCGACAGTGTAATGATTCGTGTCAAGTTTAGCTGACCTTGTTGATCATTCCAAGGTTGATGAAGCATATAAATACTTGTTGAGGAGTTGTTGAAAAGCATCCTTGAATAAACAAGTCAAATCTGAAGAAAGGATCAAAAAGCAGAGCAGAGAAAAAGAGGAGTGAAGGAAGTATAGAATGAAGAGTCAGTGAAGAAGAATTTGAAGATAGGAGCAGAAGTTTTTGAGCCTTCAAAGGGACTGATTTAGGCATGAATGTAGATGCTATTTCTTAGTTCATTATCTCTATGTAAATCATAATTTCTTATAGGCAGTGAGCCTCTTCTTGAGCAGTGAGCTCTGGGCAGTGTGCCCAAAGACATGTGTCTTCTATTTTATTAAGTACTTTTAACAGGGTATGCATTTTTGTGGGTTAACCCCCACCGTGTTTTTTCCCTTAACTGGGTTTTCCACGTCAAAATTCTAGTGTTGTGTGTTCATGTTATTTCTTCTTATATGTTGATTTATGCTTAAATATTTTTATCATTAATCTGGTTATAAAGAAGATTTAAAAAGTTTAGAAAAGGTTAAAGTTTAGGGACAACTGATTCACTCCCCCTCTCAGTTGTCCAGACTATTTCCAACACATAATGACCTACTTTACCACAAGAAAAACATTTGAAAGGTAATTTTCCTTTAAACTTACCAGAACCTCTTTGCAATGTGTCAACAAAATTAGCTTCAAGTTCATCAAAATCATCAGGTTCCACCTTATATTTCTCAACTCTAGAGATCTTTTCTGAAGTAATGGCTTTGAAGGCAGTCTCAACTTTTGGCAATGCATCACCAAACTCTCTCATCTCAAACATTGTAATATTTCCAAGTAATTGATCTTTGACAATAGCTTTTACAGTTATTACTTCTTCAATTGCAGCTACCTTGTGACTATAGGACTTTGGTAGTAATCTGAGAATTTTCATCACAACTCCCTTATCACTGAGAGTTCCTCCCATGCCTTTTATTCTAGTGACAAGTTCATCAACTATTTGCATAAAGGCTGTTATGTTTTCATCTTCACTTATCTTCAAACCCTCATATTTCACTTTCAAGCTTTGTAGCTTGGCTTCTCTTATAGAATCATCTCCTTCATACAAATGTTTTCAGCTTCTCCCATACCTCATTTGCAGATTCAAGATCCACAACTTTTGTCAACACTGTGTCACTTAAGGAAATTAACAGGGCATCCTTAGCTTTGACATCCAACTCATATTCTTTTATATCATCTTCAGTTGTCAAACCACCTTCAAGCATGACAAATTGTGACTGTGTAGCTAGCCATACTTTATAACCAAGACAGAGGAGATGGATTTTCATTCGTACCTTCCAAAGAGCATAATTTGTCCCATCAAATTGTGGAGCTTCCCTTTTATAAGATATCATGGATCTTCCTCAAGTTGTTAGGCCTTCTTCTGAGGAACCTTGCTCTGATACCAATTGTTGGAATGCACTGTACAACTAAGAGGGGGGTGAATCAGTTGTCCTAAAACTTTTAACCAATTATTACCATTAACTTATCAAACACTTATATTCTAATGTAACAATGTAAGCATGAAATAAGAAGCTCAACACATTAACATAATCAACATAGGAGACACCAGATTTTTACATGGAAAACCCTAAAAGGAAAAACCACGGTGGGTGTTAGTCCACAGAAAATATATGAGTTATAACAATACCAAAAAACATAGGCTCACTACCCAAATTGCTCACTGCAAAGAACATATCACTGCCAAGGGGTGGCTCACTACCAAGAGATGGTGAATTGATTTGGTAGCATCTACTCCATGCTTGAGTTTAGTTCCATTGAAGCACAATATAACCTCTTTGCTCTGCTCTTTTACACCTTTGCACTTATCTTCTCATTTTCGATACACACACCCTTTTTCTCAACTCTATTACATACTTTTATACAATTCATCAACCTTGGAATGTACATCAAGGTTGGCATTACATTCATCAACCATTGGAACATTCTCCAAGGTCGGCATTAAAAAACATACACAGAAATAGGTCTAGACCTAATACAAATTAAGCTAAGGAAAAGATGTAAAGATGTATGCAGAACACATTGCTCCTTAGCTAGGACTCAAATGCAATCTCCCATGTCACGTCACACATCTACAATCTTCAATGCTTCTCCATAATTGATGGAATCAACCAAGTCGACCAAGACTGGTGAGAACATTAGGTCTTCTAAGAGCATTCTTCAACCACGATCAAAATTTCTCTCCGCAGACCAATCCAAAGGTAGGAACACAATCAGGAGACATCCACAAACACATTATAATCATCAGAAACATCCGCACAATACCCAAACACTTTACCCATTAGATTCTTCAAACTAGAGCCCAAGAACAACACTGTCAGCCACTGTCATAAGAAAAAGATCGCTTGAGGACCACTAGATCATGAACCATTGAAGTTGAAGGCACTTAACATCATCTTAGACTTAACTCTAGAACTGCAGACAAAAATACTTCAATGCGGAGGAATAAGGAGCGGAATACTTTCTCCCTTTCACAACTGAATACACAGAAATAGTAGGCTTTACTATAGTGAACACAACTTACTCAAATCTTCATGCAGAGAGCTCAAACTTGGAACATAACATCTTTAGATATAACTTCAAATATGTTCCAAACCGCAAGCAAAGATATTCAATATTCAAGCAATTTAGAGCAACCTTCTGGACTGTTCTTCAGAGTCCAGTACATTGTTTCCACTACAACACATTGTTTCCATCGGAGGAGCTAATTTTCTCAATATCCTCAACATCAGGTTCACTTACATAGGTAGATACAAAGCATATTACTCATGACAAGCAAGCAACAAAATAAGAGCATAGTTGACACCAATGACAACACAGATATGTTGACATCAATGACAACACTGATAAAGCACATACTTGCAATAGATCATTACTACTCCTATAGCCTCAACTAATATTATAATTATTGATCTCAAAGATGTAGAAGAAATTATAGTTGAAGTAGCAGTAGCACTCGTAATGTAACAAGAGCTATAGAAAGATGTTACAACACCTATAGGCTACTTTGACAAAGATCAAGCTAAATCATGAGAAATATGTGGCAAATATGCACTAGATCCTTACATTTATTCTCAAGCCACAAGCTTAGATAGATGTGTAGTTTAATACAAAGAAAAAGATGATTGATCAAATAGAACAAGAATTTCAATGCACTAACTTGATTGTAGCTGATATTGCCACCATCACCAAAAAGATAAATGATCAGCAAGCCATAATTGAGAAGAAGAAAATGGATTACAAATCTACTTTCATTCAGTTGATGAAAAAGGTGTGTGAGGATTTGCAACAATTAATGGTGCATTTGCGAATGGTATGCCAACAGTTTATATATTTAGTGGATCAACATAGTGTGGTTGCAGATGATGATGATGTACCAACTATTAAGTAAATTATCATCGATATCAATTCTTTTATTGATCAACCTCTGATGCAAGAGCATATTAGGTTGCAGAGCAATCTTGCATCAACCAAAAATATTTGCATTCTTTCTTTTCTTTCTTTTCTTTCTTTTCTTTCATTTCCCATTCAGTTCAGTCATTTGTAGTTTCAGCATTTCGTACTGCATTTTGCTGCATCTTCATATTAGAGCTCATGGAGCAAGACTTAGCATCTACATAGTGTCATCTACATCATATTCATATTTCAAGTGATTTGGATTTGTTTCCTGCAAGTTATCGCTATCAGAAGATAATCAATTTTCCCATAACAGAGCATTCAGGTAGTCAATTGAAGGAGAAGGTTTGCAGAGCACTTATGTGACTTATGGAGCCTAATGGAACATCATACATGACACATAAGGATCTGATAGACCTTCCTTGAGGTCCACACCAAGTTTCAATCATTTCTAGAGCAATACCATATGTTGTAGGCCAACCTACAAGTTTCTACACGTTACATCTTTCATTGGAGTTTGTAACCTCTTTAGCCGACGTGGATAATCAATTGAGCTTGAAGGTGATATATATAGATCTCTTAGATGCATTAGGAATTTAGTTAGTTTATTTCATAAGATAGAGAGTGGAATTCTTTTCGGAAGACACTTTCAATGCTATGTCTTTCATATCTGTTATAACCTGAAAAGCAGGCCTGTGCGCCCTTTGATTGTAGCCTGCATGTTGCCAGCATATGGGCATTGTGGTCCTTTGATATATTGAATATGTGAATCTTCCATTATGTTTACTCTAGCTATATGGTTCAGACAGTTCATTCTTTGGACCCTCCTACCATGACTGCACCAAGTGGTATCAGAGCAAAGTTCTGAATCCTTTGGGAAGTGAAGGCATTCCAAAAGATCTTGTGGTGAACAGAGTGCCAACATGAGGCGGTCTACTTGTGTTTGTTAACAGAGCACTGATTGTGAGGAAGTTGCAGCCCTATAGTCACATCATCGAATTGAGGCAGTTGCACTAGATCCTAGGAAGAGATGTCTCCAAAGAGGACACCTACTATGGCCAATGTTGCTAGAAGAATGTAAGAAATGATAGAGATGATGAGGACAATGAAGGTTAGACTGGATGTTGTAGAAGAAGATAGAAGAAGAGGACTAAACCCTAGACATGAAGATGAAAGTGATGATGAATAATTTCAATCAGCTAAACAAAATGTAAGAAGCCCTAGAAGAAGAAGAATCAAATCAAGTGAAGATGTTGAAATCTATTTCTAAGATGGGAAAGAGACCTAGAGTGGAAGTGTTGAAATAAGGGCAGACAATTGAAAGGGGGGGTGAATCAGTTGTCACAAAAAATTTTATCCTTTGTTGTAGTTAAACTTGTTTATCACTTATTAATAGATGAATGATATAACCATGAAAGCATAAATCAACAACACATGAGCAGAAACATAATCAACACATATGACACTAGGATTTTTATGTGGAAACCTAGTTAAGGGAAAAACCACGATGCGGGTTAACCCACAAGATTTATTCTTTGTTAAAAGAATGGAAAAATGGGAAGGCACTTGCCTTTGGGTGCACTGCCTAGAGCTCACTACCTACAGAAATATTTATAAGTTTATCATAGAAAGATTAAACTGGAACACAACATCTTCTTCATGCCAAGGTTAGTTCCATTGAAGTACACAACACTTATGCTCTATCCCCAAACATTTCTTCACTATCTCGTCATCCTTTACTGCTCTTCCTCTTATGCTTTTCCTCTTCTCTGCTCTAACTTTCTTCCTTTCTTAGGATCTTATCATTTTTGCACAAGGATGATTTTCCACAAGTCAACCACACGTATTTATATGCTTCATCAACCTTGGAATAAACATCAAGGTCAGTACTACAAACATCTGATTTAATGTGAATCACTATACTGTTGGACAAACATAGCTGGGATCTAAATCTTCCTCAAACAACATGCCATGCTTCATAGAACCTCTCTTAGATCATCCGCAACATGCACAAAGTATCCGGTTGGCCAAGACTGGAAAGAACAGCAACACCCAAGGACAAATCTTCAACCACGAGCTCAATCCTCAATGCGGACCACCAACACAGTAGGTACATGATCTAGAGATCACCACTAGCACAATGAAATCAACAAGAACAACCGCACCACCTCACTTCACCAGAAACACTTGCATCTTCATCTGAGAACTTAAGAACTCTCACTGTCATGACTATCATACTAGAAAGATTACTTGCAGACCTCCAAACCACAAACCTCTTGAGTTGAGGATACACATTGACATCCCAAACACACCTCTAGATCCGCAGATCATAATATTGCAATGCGGATCAATCCGGACTAATTTTATGTCACTCTATCACCTCTAAACAACTGCAAAACCTAGTTCTACTCAGATGGCCATAACTTCACAAATTCTTCATGTGGATCCCTCAAATCCTAACTGGAGCAACTTCAGACAATCCTTTACAACACGCTTTGGTCCACAGACTCTGATCTTCATCTCACTGGGAATGCAGAGCAATCTACTTCATTGAGTTGCACTGTCTTTACTGTCTCTTACAGAGAGATATGTAACTCACTTGTTTCTTCTGGAGAGGCTAATTTTCTCAATATCCTCAACATACAAGTCTTCTAGAATAGGATACAATTGACACCAATGACAACAAGGATATGTTGACATCAATGACAACACCGATTAGGCACATATTTGCAACAGGAAGTACCAAACTATACTAGAAATTTGAATCTAGAAGAGTTGATTGATTGGATAAATGACAGAGGATTACTTTGAATATGAGGAAGTTGAAGATCTGAAGAAAGTAAGATTTGCAAAGACTAAGTTGAAAGGACATGCTACTATTTGGTGGAAACAAGTTCAATTAGATAGGAATAGGAGAGGAAAAGAAAACATCATAAAATGGGATAGGATATTGACAAAGTTGAAAAATCAATTCATACCTACTGATTATGAGTTGGAATTGTTGAAGAGATTACAAAACCTAAAGAAAAAGGAGAAATTTATGGAGTATATAGAAGAATTTCATAAGATGATCATAAGGACTAGATACAGTGAAGCAAGCAAGGAGAAAGTGGTGAGATACATAAATGGATTGAGGATGAATACTCAAGAAGAACTAAGTTTGGTTAGGATGACAAAATTAGAAGAAGCATATCAGTTTGCATTGAAAGTTGAAGACAAGTTGCATAAGAGGCATGAGAAAAGACAGATAGGTAGAGAAGGTAAATTTCAAAGAGGTGGACCATATTCTGGAGGAGAAAGACCTTATGCAGAGAAAACCAAGGAAAGTAGCACATACAAGAAGGAAGACATAGATAGGAATTCATACCGGAGAGATGACAGAAATTTCTACCGCAATAGTAGAGGGAATCATACCGGAGAGATGAAAGAGGGTTTGATATAACATCATTCAAAGGAACTTGTTTTAAGTGTGGAAGTGAAGGACACAAAACATTTGAATGTCATCAGGGAAGTACAAGCAAGAGGATAGAGACCAATGCAAGGGCGGCTTATACGGAGGAAGAACCTGTTGGATCACCTACCTCAGTTTGAAAACTAGAGAATTGAGAATCATTAGTCATGAGGAGAGCACTATTTCAAGTAGATACAATTGAGGAACCACCACAAAGGAAAAATTTGTTCTGGACAAGATGCAAATCAGGAGGTAAATGTTGTAAGGTTATCATTAATAGTGGTAGTACTGACAATTTGGTTTCAGAGGAGATAGTGACTAAGTTGAACCTGGAGAGATTGAAACACCCTAAGCCCTACAAGATAGCATGGATTCAAAATGAACACAAGGTACTAGTGAGTGAACAATGTTTGGTAAAATTTCATATATGATCTTATAATAATGAGGTATTGTGTGATATTATGTCGATGGATGTATGCCGTATATTGTTGGGTAGACCATGGCAGTATGATATAAAGGCTATAAATTATGGGGATGTTAGAATGCGTTGGACAACTGAGAGGGGGGTGAATTAGCTATCCCAAAAACTCAAACACTTCTGCACTTAAACATTAATCACTTGTCCACACTTATTATGATTAAACAAAGAATGCATGAAATCAGAAACTTAAACACAGATGCAACATTAAACACAAGAGACACCATATTTTTATGTGGAAAACCCCAAGGTGGGGAAAAACCATGAAGAGGATTAGCTCTCAAAATATATTATAATCTTTGAAAAATGATGTCTAGGCTTGGTCACTCCACGGGTGCCTAGAATATACTGGCTCACTACCATGAAGTATAGCTATGTCTAGCAGGCTCACTACCTCAACCCTAAACCTAGAAAGATTACAATAAGGGCTATTAAACCCTGAGGGATATTAAACCCTACTGGTGGCTCACTATCAGGCTCACTACCAAAATCACCATCTTCTTCATGTCTGAGATTAATACATTGAAGTACAATAGTTCCTCTGCTCTGCTCTACCATGCTCTGCCTTATCTACTCGCCCTTTTCCTTATCTTCTCATTTTCGCACAAGGACATCTTTTCCATGACTCAATTACAAGTATTTATACACTTCATCAACCTTAGAATGATCATCAAGGTTGGCATTACAATCATCAACCATCGGAACAATCTCCAAGGTTGGAATTACAAACATTTTACAAAATAGGTCTTGACCTAATACAAAATTATTCTAAGGATTTGTAGTATAGATGTATGCGGATCATGCCATGCCTTAGCTGGGACTCAAACATGATCTTCCATGGCACAACACACTTCCATAATCTTCAAGGGATCTCTGTAATTACTGGAATTAACTAATTCGGCTAAGACTGGTTACACGCTACATTATCCAGGAACAATCTTCAAACACAATCTCAATTCCTTAACACGGACCAATGTCAAGATAGGAACATGATCAAGAGGCATCTACAAGCACATTGAAATCGTCAGGAGCAACTGCACAAACTTAAACCACTTTATTCATGAGATTCTTCACACCGGAGCACATGAACTTCACTATCTTCAAATGTCATAAAAGAAAGATAGCTTGCATGCCACCAAAACATGAACCATTGCAATTGTAGGCACTTATCATCATCCTAGACTTCCCTCTAGAACCGCAGATCAAAATACTTTATTGCGGAGGAATGAGGAGCAAAACACTTTCTCCCTATCACCAAGAATAATCAGAAAAAGCAGGTTTTACTCTAGTGAATGCAACTCTCTCAATTCTTCACACCGAAGGCTCAAAATCAGGATTTAGCATCTTCAGACATCCCTTTAAATAACTTCCAATCTGTAGACCAAGATCTTCAATCAGAAAGAAATGTGGAGTAATCTACCAGACTATTCTTCAGCATACAACTCATTGTCTATACTGCACTTCACTGTAACTCACTTGTTTCTTCCGGAGAGGCCAATTTTCTCAATATCTTCAACATACAAAGCTTCTAAACAAGTAATAGAATAGGACATAGTTGACACCAATGACAACAAATATATGTTGACATTAATGGCAACACTGATTAGGCACATACTTGCAACAATCTCCCCCTTTGTCATTGATGGCAACATATGATGTGAAAAACTGCAACAGCCATCAAGACAAGATTCTCCCCTATCTCTTTACACATCTGCACTCTTTCTTTTTGAGTTTTTCACATGACTTCTCTCCCCCTTTGACATCACTGGCAAAGGGCACATACTTGTACTCTTCTATTCTAATTCAATCTTAATTTTGAACTCTCTGACTACTCCCCCTAAGAAGTAGCCCTAAAAGCATCAATCCGGATCAAAAGAAGGAACTCTAAGCACCATTGGATTGATGCACTCTTGTGCATCTTAGTTTAGAGTAGGAGGGGTAATAACCCCTAACTTTTCTCTGAGATACTCAAAAGTATCTTTAGGTAGCAGTTTGGTGAAAATGTCTACAATCTGGTCTTTTGTAGATATATATTCCAACTTGACTTCATTCTCTGTCACTTTTTCCCTCAGAAAGTGATATCTTATGGATATGTACTTTGTCCTTGAATGCATTACTGGATTCTTTGATATGTTTATGGCACTTGTATTGTCACAAAAGATTGCAATTGGATCTTCATACACAACTCTGATGTCCTTTAATGTCTACTTCATCCACAACACTTGAGTACAACTACATGTTGCTGCAATATATTATGCTTCTATAGTGGACAGAGATATTGAGTCTTATTTTTTGCTTATCCAAGATACTAGCCTTTTTCCCAAAAATAATGCACCTCCACTTGTACTTTTTCTGTCATCTACATCTTTGGCCCAATCTGTATCCGTGTATGTACTGAGAGTGAAATCATTATCCTTTGGATACCACAAACCATAATCCATTGTGCCTTTCAAATACCTCAGAATTCTCTTGACTGCCATCACATGTGACTCCTTAGGCTCTGCTTAAAATCTTTCCACAAGACAAACTGCATGCATTATGTCAAGTCTGGTTTGAGTCAGATAAAGTAATCCTCCAATCATAGATCTGTACCTTTTCTGATCTGCCATAGGTGAATCATCATTTTTGCTCAACTTACAACCAGTTATCATGGGAGTATTTACCAGTTTAGAGTCTTCCATCCCAAACTTCTTTAACAACTCTTTCACATACTTAGACTGAGAAATGAAGATACCTTTATCTAATTGATTTATTTGTAGACCTAAAAAGAAATTCATCTCACCAAACATGGACATTTCAAATTCACTTTGCATTTCTCCAGCAAAAATTGTGCACATACCTTTATTGCCTCCAAAGATAATGTCATCAACAAAGACTGCAACAATTAGGATTTGTTCATTATTGATCTTGAAATAAAGATTGTTGTCGGTGGTACCCTTGGTGAATCCTAACTGTATCAGATACTTATCCAACATAGCATACCAAGCCCTGGGGGCTTGTTTTAACCCATACAATGCCTTCTTCAATCTGCATACCATGTCACCCTGATGTGATGACTGGAATCCTTTCGGTTGTTCAATATAGACTTCTTCTTCCAACTCTCCATTCAAGAATGCAGACTTTACATCCATCTAATATACCTTAAAAACTTTGTAGGTTGCAAATGCCAGAAACATTCTCATAGCTTCAATCCTTTCCACTGGTGCAAATGTTTCCTCAAAATCTATTCCTTCAACTTGAGAGTATCCTTTGCATACCAACCTTGCTTTGTTTCTTACTACTTCACCATTCTCATTCATCTTGTTTCTAAAAACCCAGTTGGTACCAATTATATTTTTATCTACTGGTCTGGGAACAAGATCCCAGGTCTAATTCTTCTCTATCTACATCAATTCTTCTTTCATAGCCTTTACCCAATTCTCATCATTGCAAGCTTCATTCACAGTCTTAGGTTCAATCTTGGAAATCAGACAAAAATTTACTTATTCTTCTGTAGCTCTTCTTCTAGGATAGGATTCCTTTACTCTTATCTCCTATGATTTGATCTTCAGAATGATTAAGTTTTGCATACCTTGGTGTCTTGGTAGCACTTTCTAGAGCTTGATCCTCTTCATCTGAGTTATCTTCATGCTACACCACTTTTGAAACATCTAGTTTATCTGACTCATATCCACTTGATTCTGGAGACTTCTCCTTGCTTTCATCAACTTTGACATTTGTACTTTCAATGATATTATTTAGCCTCTTATTATAGCACTGATATTTCTTGCTCTTGGTGGAATAACCAAGGAAGATTCCTTCATCACACCTAGCATCAAACTTGCCTAGATCTTCTTCTCTTTTGATATAACATTTTCTACCAAAAACTTTGAGATATTTTGCAGTAAGAACTTTACCATACCACAATTCATAAGGAGTCTTAGAACTATTACCTTTGACTTGGACTCATTTAGGATATATACAACAATGTGAATTGCCTCTCTCTAATATACTTCCGGAAGATCAGCTTCCTTCATCATGGTTCTAGCAGCTTCTTGAACTGTTATGTTTTTCCTTTCAACGACTCCATTTTGTTGTGGAGTTCTAGGTGCAGATAATTATCTTTTTATCCCATGTTCTTCACAAAGAAATTAAATTCATTTGATGTGAACTCTCCTCCTCTATCAGACCTTAAACATTTGATCTTCAAATCCATCTCATTTTCAACCATTGCCTTAAATGCCTTGAACTTATCTAGAGCTTTTGATTTTTCTTTCAAAAAGGTAACCCAAGTCATTCTAGAATAATCATCAATAAGCAACATGAAATACATGTCTCCTTGCAAACTTCTTACTCTGGTAGGTCACACAAATCTGTATGCACGAGTTCCAATAGTCCATCAACTGATTGGTCCTTGCTTTTGAAACTTGTTCTTGTTTGTTTCCCAAATTAACATTCCTTGCAAATAGGATTAGCAAGCTTCACAAGCTTAGGCAAATCTCGAATAGCCTATGCAGTACTTATCTTCATAATGTTATCAAAATTGATGTGACACAGCCTTCTATGCCATAGCCAACTTTCATCAGTCTAGGCCAACAAACAATAATTATCAATTCCTTTCAAGTGGTAGATATTACCTCTGGTCTTCTTACCAGTTGTGATGACTGTTCCAGAGCTTTCCTTGATCTTTCATTCATTATCCTTGAAGCTTAAGTCATAACCTTTGTCACACATATGACACACACTCAAAAGATTGTGCTTTAATCCTTTCACATACAAGACATCTTCAATATTATGCTTGCCATGAAAAGAAATAGATCCTTTTCCACAAATCTTACCAACTATATCATCTCCAAACCTAACCAGTCCACCATCATATCTTTCCAAACTTACTTTTGTCACCAATCATGTGGTGAGAGTAGCCACTATCAATAACCCATTCGTCTTTATCTTCAACACCCTGAGCAGCCAAAGCACTTTCCACTAGTTTTTCTTCCTTCACACAACTAGCAAGATTAGTAGACACAGGTTCTTCTTTAATAGCAATAAACAAGCATTCATTACCAAAAGTACTAACATTATCTGGTTCACCATTATCTGATACTCCTTCATCATCATCAAAATCTTCAACATAATAACATTTCTTTTGGATCCTAGGCCTGTTCTCATATCTTTTCCTATTTCTTTCAATTCTTTCAGGACATCTAGAAGCAAAGTGGCCTACTTTATAATAGGAAAAACATTTAAAAGGTAATTTACCTTTGAACTTATCGGATCCTCTTTGCAATCTATCCACAAAGTTGGCTTCAATTTCATCAAACTCGTCATCAGATTCTACCTTGTACTTTTCTAATCTGGAGGTTTTCCCAAAAATACTGGCTTTGAAGGAAGTCTTTACTTTTGGCAGGGCATCACCAAACTCTCTCATTTCAAAGGCAGTAAGCTTACCAAGCAACTGATCTTTGTCAATAGCTTTTACTTACATAAATTCTTCAATTGCAGCTACCTTGTGACTATAGGACTTTGGCAGTGATCTAAGAATTTTCATCACAACTTCCTTATTACCGAGAGTTTCCCCCATACCTTTTATTCTAGTGACAAGTTAATCAACTCTTTGCATAAAGGCTGTTATGTTTTCATCTTCATTCATCTTCAAACTTTCATATTTCACTTTCAGACTTTGTAGCTTGGCCTCCTTCATAGAATCATCTCCCTCATACAGATTTTTCAGCTTTTCCCATACCTCATTTGTAGTTTGAAGATCCACAACTTTCATCAGTACTAAGTCATTCAATGAACTTAACATAGCATATTTTGCTTTAACATCCCCTTCATATTCTTTAATTTCATCTTCAATCATCAAACCATTTTGAGGCAAGGTGTATTTTATTTCTGCAGCTTTCCATACTTTGTAACTGAGACAAAGAAGATGAATTTTCATTCGTGCCTTCCAAAGAACATAATTCGTCCCATCAAAATGTGGCGCTTCCTTTTTATAAGACATTTTGGATCTTCCTCAAGTTGTTAGACTTTCTTCAAAGGAACCTCGCTCTAATACCAATTGTTGGAATGCGCTGGACAACTGAGAGGGGGGTGAATCAGTTGTCCCAAAAACTTAAACACTTCTACACTTAAACATTAATCACTTTTCTGCACTTATTATGATTAAACAAAGAATGCATGAAATCAGAAACTTAAACACAGATACAACATTAAACACAAGAGACACCAGATTTTTATGTGGAAAACCCCAAGGTGGGGAAAAACCACGGAGAGGATTAGCTCTCAAAATATATTGCAATCTTTGAAAAATGATGTTCAGGCTTGGGCACTCCATGGGCCTAGAACATACTGGCTCACTGCCATGAAGTACAGCTAGGTCTAGCAGGCTCACTACCTCAACCCTAAACCTAGAAAGATTACAATAAGGGTTGTTAAACCCTGAGGGCTGTTAAACCCTATTGGCAGCTCACTTCCAGGCTCACTGCCAAAATCACCATCTTCTTCATGCCTGAGATTAATACATTGAAGTACAATAGTTCCTCTGTTCTGCTCTACCCTACTCTGCCTTATCTGCTCGCCCTTTTGCTTATCTCCCCATTTCCGCACAAGGACATCTTTTCCACGACTCAATTACAAGTATTTGTACACTTCATCAACCTTAGAATGATCATCAAGGTTAGCATTACAAGCATCAACCATTGGAACAATCTCCAAGGTCGGTATTACAAATATTTTACAAAATAGGTCTTGACCTAATACAAAATCATGCTAAGGATTTGTAGTATAGATGTATGCGGATCACGCCATGCCTTAGTTGGGACTCAAACATGATCTTCCATGTCACAACATGCTTCCATAATCTTCAAGGGATCTCCATAATTACTGGAATTAACCAAGTCGGCTAAGACTGGTTACACGTTGCGTTATCTGGAAACAATCTTCAAACACGATCTCAATTCCTTAATGTGGACCAATGTCAAGATAGGAACATGATCAAAAGGCATCCACAAGCATGTTGAAATCATCAGGAGCAACCGCACAAACTCAAACCACTTTATTCATGAGATTCTTCACACCGGAGCACATGAACTTCACTGTCTTCAGCTGTCATAAAAGAAAGATAGCCTGCGGGCCACCAAAACACGAACCGAGGCACTTATCATCATCCCAGACTTCCCTCTAGAACCGCAGAGAAAAATACTTTATTGCAGAGGAATGTAGAGCAAAACACTTTCTCCCTGTCACCAGAGAATAATCAGAAAAAGCAGGTTTTACTCTGGTGAATGCAACTCTCTCAATTATTCACACCGGAGGCTCAAACTCAGGATTTGGCACTGAAGAAAGATGGAGAATGGAGGATGTGTACAGACTCTAGAGTAATCAATAAGATCAATGTTAAGTATAGATTTCCATTGCCAAGGATGGATGACATCATGGACTATTTGAGTGGAGCAAAGTATTTCACAAAGATAGACTTTGTTACACCCCATGTGTTTCTAACTATTTACTAATTACCTTGATTGGTTAATTTGCTTGAGTAAATGAATGTTTAAGAATGTTTGCATTAATGTGTATTGTGAATTTTGAATGGATTATGTTGAAAGATTGAATTATGCAATGTGGTGTATTATAAGTGATTAATATTATGAAATGTATAAAGCAAATGATTATTTTGTGAATGGCTAACTAGTGTTGTGATGATGTAAGCTGAATGCAGGAACAGGTTGCTCCTCCGGAGAGGAGGAGAAGTATCACTCAGGAGAAGGACTGGGTATGGTAAATGTTGGTGAAAGCCTAAACTGATCAAGCACACACCACTATCTTATTGGTCTAGGTTATGTCGAGTTAGTGTGGGTAAGATAAGTGACCTATGGTAATCTAGAATGCTTATTTGGATGTGATTTTATGGTTATTCGAATGAAGATTGTGATTTAATCTGTGTGTCGATTTAAGTCTTTTTTGATAAAGTTTAAGATTGCAAAAGACAAAGTTTTATCGTTAAATGGTTTTAACCTCATACAAGTCCACGACAGACTTATACATATGAGACAATACAAGCATGAGTATACGTAGGAAGACGTATCTATGCATACTCATGAGCGTATTACTCATAGGCATAAGGATATTGATTAGACAAGGGGAGTATATGTCATCAGCGTATATATGGATTTCATGTCGACAGTGGATATGTGGGTAATGAGTTTTATGTGGTTTTGTGTAAAGATTATATATATATAGCTATTTGCTAATATATATATATATATATATATATATATATATATATATATATATAATTGTTTATGATTTACGGTATGTGGTATACATCTGTAATTGATGGAGCACACAACAATGAATATGTGGATTTTATTATAAAATAATATTTTAGAAAAGTATGTTTGGAGAAGTGTGTATATATATATAGTTAAGGTATTAGCGTTGTTATTAAGCGCAACATTGAAATCATTATATTGAATAAACTTAGGCGCATATAGCAAAGGCTATAGCGCAGCTTGGAAACAATGATCTAATGCTTAATACATAGTATATAAACCATGTTAATTCATAACATATATGATATATGGCACAGCGTATGGCACAACCTTGAGACAATGGTATGCATTTAACATTAGTGTTGGTTTAAGCGCATAGCTTGGAGCTTATGTTAATATTAAATGAAGAATATTTATGTGCCTTGATAAGTGCTATATGAAGCACATAACTTGTAATCTTGTTATCATTTCATAGTTTATTAAAACTCAAACTCTTTGGTAGTGCTTTGACTTGGTCTTTGGGTGTTAGAAAAAGGGCAAAAACAGTTATAATTTATGAAGTTTTAAAGTGCCAACAGCACTATCATCCAACATGCATTGACTCTTTCTTTGTAAACAGTTTGCAAGTTAATAGGAAGCATGGAATACTGTGTGGCGCATTTGTGGAGAGATTCAAACCCATTTGAAGTTTCTTTTCTATGCAGTTACCCTGTATTGTTGAGTTGCTTCATGCTGCCCTCTTATGTGTTCCTTTTGCATTGAGTTTATGTTGCTGTCACAAGCCTGTTTTGATGAGTCAAAGAATAAAGGGGGAGTTGTGGCAATTTTATAAGCTAATTTCTAGCCACAACTCACTCAGTTTTATGTATTTAAGTAGGAGCTTCCTCGTTCTTTTTCACACAATTTTCTAGCCAAGTGCTCTATTGTTCTACTATTGTATTTTTGAGTTCGGTGTTGAGAGTGCATTCTTATTTTGTCTTGATTTTGTAAAAAGAAGTATAAGAAGGTTAGAGAGGGAGTAGAGTTGCCTTTGGAGAGAAGAATCAGTTCATTTGAAGGATCACAAGAAAGGGGTACCGTTGATCTATTGGAGCAAAATATCATAGGCATGTGGAATTCTCATCCATTATGCTTTTTCTGTTTGAAAGTCTATATGTGTTTGATTATTGATGTGGAATGAATTATTTTGTTATCTTTATCAAATTGGGTGTTTACTTGTTTGTAAAAAAAAAAGTGTACATATATCTAACTTATGAGAATTATATTATGTGTTGAATGTGAAATTAATCTCCATAGTAGAGATTTGTGCCTATATTGGATTTTATGAGCCATTATTAATTTAATTGTGATTAGTTATTTGTACAAGGTGAAAAATTAGTAAACCATATCTTGCAACTATATTGAACAGTATTAAGACAAGTATGAGTAGTACTACAGAAAAATGAATGGTTAAGTTAGGAAAACTATATACTACCTATAGTATTACTTTGATGAGAGTGTCATAGAAAACCTAGAATGGATAAGTAGGGTTATGCCTAGGATTTGTTGATCCATGGAAGAGAATAACCTTAGATTTAGTAAACTTAAAATTGTTAGTGGGGTTATGCTTGGAATTTTTTGATCCATGGAAGGGAATAATCTTAGATGTCTTCCAAACTGAGCTAGAATGATGGGTGAGCGTGTGACGTTTATTCCGAGTTAGGGGTGATGAAACTTTGGCCAAAGTAGTGTAAGCAACCAACATTTACATTGTCAGTTCATTGTGATCCAGGATTGCATACTAGGAAGGGAAATCATGCCTGTAGGTTGTAGCCACAATGTATGATAGTACTAGATATGTAAGACACAACATCAGCTCAGTATAGGTTATTCTTTGAGGTTACCATACCAATCCCTTCGTTGAAGGGTAGGGTTGTTTACCAGTATGGTAAATGTGTGGGGGACCACAGTCAGTCCGTGATTGGCAGAAAAGCACTTGATTAATGCTTCTCCTCATGCAGTTGGCGGCCAGGATTTGAAGACAGATATCAAAATCATTGTAATGACAATCAACTTTATGAAGCTTGTATGTAACTATCTCTTGAAATATTGTAAATGAGAATTATTCAATTCATGTAATTGTTGAAATGTGTAATTTGATAGTGCAATGGTTAAGTTTGAAATATGTTTCAAATGGGCATTGTATCAAATGAAAGAAAGGAAAAATTTTATTACTCATGTTTTGGTTTCATGATTTATTTACTCTTGGGTTAAAACTTAGTTGTATTTATGTGGTAGAACAAGTGGCATGTTATAGACTTGAAGAGTGGATACCATCAAATTAGGATCAGAGAAGGAGATGAGTGGAAGACTACATTTAAGACAAATGAGGGATTGTATGAATGATTAGTGATGTCTTTTGTATTGACTAATGCATCGAGTACTTTCATGAGGTTGATGAATGAGGTTTTGAATAAATTCTTGGGTAAGTTTCTTATTGTATACTTGGATCTGATATTTTGATTTTCAGTAAGACAAAAGAAGAACATTTGTGGCATATTAGACAAGTATTGCAGAGGTTGAGGGAAGAGAATTTGTTGATAAACAACAAGAAATGTAGTTTCATGAAGAAAGAATTGGTATATTTGGGATTTGTGATTTCTGCGAAAGGATTAAAGATGGACCCTGAGAAAGTTAGAGCAATTGTTGAGTGGCCAACACTTGTGAACATGGGAGAGCTAAGATCATTCCATGGATTAGCAAGTTTCTATCGAAAGTTCATCAGAAATTTCAGTACTGTATGCACACCAATGACAGAGACAATGAGAGGTGATAGAAATAATTTCAAGTGGACATCATGAGCAAATAAGAGTTTTGAATCATTGAAGCAGAAGGTGACAAAGCAACCAGTGTTAGAATACTGGATTTTAACAAAGTATTTCAAGTAGATTGTGATGCCATTGGAAGTGCAATAGGAGCAGTATTAATTCAAGAAGGGAGACCAATAGCATATTTCAATGAGAAGTTGAATGATGCAAGGAGAAGATATTTAGTTTATGATCAGGAGTTCAATGCCATAAATCAAGCTTTGAAGAAGTGGAGACATTACTTGTTGCCTAAGGAATTTGTATTGTACACTGATCATCAAGCTTTGCAGTATTTGAATAGTCAAGGAAAGTTGAATCAGAGACATATCATATGGGTAGTGTCATGCATAGTTACACATTTGTATTGAAGCATAGGAGTAGGAAGTCAAGCAAAGTTGCAGATGCATTGGGCAGAAGAAGGAATTTGCTAACAGAGATGAGAGTAGAAGTATTAGGATTTGAAGAACTGAAGCATATGTATGAAGAGGATCTTGATTTTGTAGAAGCATGGAAAGCATACATAAGGAACTTGTTGTGACAAATAGAAGTAAGTGGTTAGATTATTTCATTCAGAAGGATATGTTGTTCAAGGGAAATCAATTGTGTATACCTAGGAGTTCAATGAGGGACAATTTGATCAAAGAGAAGCATAGTGGTGGATTGGCAGGACATTTGGGAATTGACAAGACAATAACTTTGGTAAGTGAACATTATTTTTGGCCTCAGATATATAAGGATGTAAGGAAGTTTGTTCAGAGTTGTAGAGTTTATCAAGTTCCAAAAGGGGGCTAGTCGGAATACTAGTTTATATAAATCTTTGACAATACCAGAGAGACCTTGGGAAGATATAAGCATGGATTTCATATTAGGTTTTCCAAGAACATAGAGGGGATATGATTCTCTATTTGTAGTAGTGGATAGATTTTCAAAGATTGTCACATTTCATTCCTTGTAAGAAGACAAATGATGTAGTGCATTTTGCTGACCTATTTTTCAAGGAGATTGTGAGATTGCATGGATTACCTATGAGTATAGGTTCAGACAGAGATACAACATTTATTGGATGTTTTTGGAGGACATCATGGAAGAAGATGAAGACAGACCTAAAGTTCAGTTTAGCATTTTACCCACAGACAGATGGACAAACAGAAGTGGTAAATAGAAGTTTGGGTAACTTGTTGAAGTGTTTAGTAGGAGATAAGGTAGGAAATTGGGATCTAATTCTACTGCAAGCAGAGTTTTCATACAATAATTCAGTGAATAGGAGTGCAGGGAAGACACCATTTAAAGTTGTGATAGGAGTGAAACCTAGAGGAGTAACAGAGCTGAGAGACATTGGTATGGAGAATAAGAGAAGTGCAGAGGTAGAAGAATTTGTAGGATACATGGAGACACTACATAATCAGGTCAGGTAGCATTTGGAGGAGATGGATAGCAAGTATAAGGAGCAAGAAGATGAGAAGAGTAGGCATAAAGAATTTTCAGTTGGAGATGAAGTAAGGTTTATCTAAGAAAAGAGAGATTTCTAGTGGGGTCATACAACAAGCTAAAGATGAGGAAGTTTGGACCATGTAAGATTCTTAAGAAGTTTGATTCAGGAAATGCATACGAGGTCTTTCTTTTCTTTCATTTTCAGTTTAGTTTAGTCATTTGCAGTTTCAGCATTGTGTACCGTATTTTTCCACATCTTCATTTCAGAGCTCGTGGAGCAGGACTTAGCATCTACATAGTGTCATCTACATCATATTCAAATTTCAAGTGATTTAGATTTGTTTCCTGAAAGTTATCGCTATCAGAAGCTCATCAGTTTTCCCAAAACAGAGCATTTAGACAGTCAGTTGAAATAGAAGGTTTGCAGAGCACTTCCCTAACTTGTGGCACCTAATGGACCATCATACATGGCACATAAGGACCTGATAGACCTTTCTTGAGGTCCACACCAAGTTTCATTCATTTGTGGAGCAATACCATATGTTGTAGACTAACCTACATGTTTCTACACGTTACATCTTGCATTGGAGTTTGTAACCTCTTTGGCTGTTGCGAAGGATCAATTAAGCTTGAAGGTGATATATATAGATCTCTTAGATACATTAGGAAGTCAGTTAGTTGATTTCATAAGATAGATAGTGGAATTCTTTTCGGAAGACACTTTCAATGCTATATCTGTCATATCTATTATAACCCGGAAAGTAGGCCTGTGAGCCCTTTGATTTTAGGCTGCATGTTGTCAGCATATGAGCATTGTGATGCTTTGATATATTGAATATATGAATCTTCCATTGTATTCTATAATTGTGTTGTTTCCATTATGTTTACTCTAGCTGCATGGTTCAGACAGTTCATTCTTTGAACCCTCCTACCATGACTGCACCAACTCACATCACATGTACTATATGGAAACACATTTTGACAATGGAGATAATGTTAGAAACATTGAAGGTTACCTCCATTGTGCTCCCAAAGGATATTCTAGATGATTAATGATTTTTAAAGATTTTTTATAATTTTTGTTTTTTGAGGTTATTTGTAAAAAAATTGTAAGTGTTTAGAGGACTTAACATAATTTTACATTGGGAGGATATTGGCACCAAAGATGCCTCCCTATGATTTGCATGTTACACTTAGTTAACTCTACTCTAGCACATGTAGCAAACAGTTATGTAGTGGTAGATAACTAAGTGATAAGAGAAGAATGTGCATGATGCTCATTATGATTTGTAGTAAGGTTTAGTTTTGTTATGCATAATTTATGCTAAGGGCTAATTTTGTTGCATCCATCACATGCAATCGCATGTGATTTGTGTTGCATTCATGTACAACTGCATGTGTAGGCTATCTAGAGGCATTAGCACTAGGGTAAGGCATCTCTAAACCCCACAAATGTAATGATCAAAAAAGGGAGAAAAATATGTGTAGAGAATGTTGATGTTTAGATTTACACTCTCATCCAAATCAACACTTATGTGAACACCTGGAAGCATGGGAAGCCTACAAACATGGGATGAGGCTTGCATGACAACCTCCAGGATTAAGAAACCGACTCTTTGTCAAAATTTCAATGAGCTATTTTCAAACCACCTTGCAAGGAAAAGGGAGAAATAAGAAATGAAAATGAAAACCTATTTTAACAAGGCAATGTGCTAACCAAGATCTTTCTATTTGCATAAGACCAATTGCACAGGATTTAATAGTCATAGGAACAAAAAGACAACTAAAATAGTGAAGGGTATAGGTATGCATGGTCACTAATCTTTAGGAGGTTAGAGGTTGTTTGAGAAGATCAACTAGTCCAATATAAATCAAGGTTGTAGATACAAACAAAAAGAAAAGACAAACTTACAGGGAAAACCATAAATAGGTACAATAAACATAATATTTTATTCAATTGCAGAGATACATTGACAAATAAATAAAAAAGGCAAATGGCATGTTTATACAAATTGTGGTGATATAAATAGTGACAGAAAACATTTGCCCAAAGGTCCAAATGCACAAAATGGCAGAGTTTTGTCAATCAAGTCTCTCCTCCCCCTTATTCAAATGAACAACTTATAAATATATAGAAAAATAAAGGTGGAAGAAGAGGGAAAATCAGATAGAACAAAAGGAAAAAATCAATGTCAAGAGGAAAGAAAATGCTTCACCATCTGTTAAAATCATGCATGAAGAACACTTGTCCATTAACTTGCCAACACTATCAAAAGGGGTGAAACCAATCAATAATTGCTCCAAATAGAACTATCTAATGAGGTGGGGTGGGAATGAATGACAAAATTTTCTCATAGAATTGTTACTCTTTACCTCTATTTTCCTACATGCCAAAACTCTAAGTTTCATTCTTTAAGTCTGTCATTTGTTACTTTATCCCTCTTCCCTTTATTTTCTCATTTATATTTTCCTGTTATCATATTAGAGAAACAATGAATAATAAAACTCTTATTTTATAATGTTAGAGCAAATATTATAAAACATTATCTTCATACCATCATAAATTTTAATAATAAAACTTTTGCTTTATTTTCCCTCCATAATAATTATTTACAAGCTTCCTTTTTATTCCGCATGAGATTTTTCTTTAATATCACTTTAATATTTATTCTCATGAGCTTTCGCTTGGTAAAATATTTTCATTTTAATATACAAGCCCAAATCCTTTCAATTATCTCACAGGTCCATCTCTCATCCATTGATAAAATAATTTTAAAGAAATAAAATCTTGAATCCTTTTACTCCCCAAGAAAGAATTTTTAATGACCTTTTAAAAGTTTATCAGACCCCACTGACGCCGTGTCATTTGTCCCTAACCAATGGTGCAATGTTCTGAAAAACATTACTGACAAATTTGAAATGATGTGTTCACTCTAGAATGAGAGGTGACATGGAGAAATGAAGTGATCTCACACTACCAGCCTGCTGTGACCTCTGAAACTTTTCTTGTTACAATAGCCTTTCAATTTGTTACGATCTGACAGTTCCCAGAGGTGCTTTTCCACATGAAATTTGACCATTTATTTTATTTCCATGCTTTGGGTTTCTCTATATGCTCAAATACTATGCTGGATATGCATCTATTTGTAATTGGTGTGCATAATAGGCCTGCCATAGTGTTTAGAGGAGGTTGATGCTGCACCATGTTCTTGTAATGGTTGCACAATATTTCTTTATTAGATCATTTCTCACACTGTAATTTGTGCCTTGCATAGTTCCTATGGACACACAGATCCTTTTTATGGCATTTTTTTAATTCCCTGTTTGAAGATGGCTATGTAACCTTCTTATATGCCATGCAACATCATGGATGCTTGTAATGGTTCTCACCATGCTACGCACTATTCTCTTATGCTGCGTTGAGTTCTTATTGTCTACCCAATCTTCTTTAACTTCTGCGCCATGATTGTGCTAGCTACTGTGCAATGTTTGTTCCTTGTTCCATGGTTGCACAGTGTTATTTATACCCTTCTTTTTAACCAATGGTTGCACATTGTTTACATATTTGTGTTATTTTCTACACACTATGATGGAGGTTTTAGTGGCTGTGCAAGCTTGAGTTGGCATTGATCTTGATTGGACATGTCCCTCGCCTGCACCAGCCTTGTTGTAATGCATGTAACAATTATCTTGTAGGGTTGCACCATATAGGTGGACCAAGCCCTATTTTCTTGCTTGCTCAACATCTTATATCCGACCTTTAGATTTCTTTGGCTGGGCACTTTCTGTTATAGCCAGTTTAATTCTTTATATGCCATGCTCCTGCATCATTTCCTTTCCTTTGTTTTGTGCAATTTATCTCTTTGCTTACACAATGGTTCACATGCCTACAACATATATATGTATTGGCTATGCAATCTTCATTGAGATATTTGCACAATAGTTAGAATATTACCGCCCAATGATTGATTTTTGCTCGTCTTTGAGTTGGCATCATGTTAAGTTGGAGTTATGCTAAAATATTTGGTACATTATTTGATTGGGCTAGCTTGCCCTTGGACTTCCATGCTATCTTGGAATATGTATAGATCTTTTGTGTTTATATGCGTCAGGTTGAAATCTTTGTTCTACTTTTGGGTTGTGCTTGATGCTCCGAATATTTGGCCAACATCTCTTTGCAGTGAACTTTGTTGAGGTTCCATGGTAAAGCTAACTCTGCTGGTAATATGTTTACCAATGTAAAGAATGTGTTCTCACACTTCCTACTACTTTGGAGAACTCATCAAGAGCACACATTCATTAATATGCAACTGAGAAGATTTTAGATCGGATAACACAAAATTTGCAATTTGACATTTTGATCAGAAATTATGTTTCAAAATAGAGTGCATAAAAATGCACAACATTATTGGCAAGTCTCAAGGGAAGCATGCCCACATGTGTTGAACCCCAGAAACTCGTCTGTATTCCTTAGACAACAAAGTCAAACTAAACAAAAACTTTTTTGTCGTAGGCTGATCTAACAATGAGAACACTTGCGCACCATCAACCTATAACCTTTGAACTCAAACTGAACAGAAAACTCTTATCAAAACTAAAAGCTAAAAGCTATTTAACCCCTGCAACAACTACAGACACAACTGCAAACCATCTACTGCTTCTAGTTAACACAAGCACTGAACACTGCACACTGTCTTGATGCTGCTGAACACTCTGCTTATTGGAAACATTAACTGAAAACAATAAACTATTGTTGCAGCTACAACTTATTTTGAACAACTAAAACTAAAGTATTATACAAACAAAAGGCAAAGGAACATGCTCATTCATTGAAACTACAAAATAACTTCATCACTTGATGATTGTTCTCCATGAAATCAATTTTGAAACCATGATGGACCAAATGAATTATAGAAAGAAAAATAAAAGGAATCGATACTCTTCACATTTCCATGCTTTGTTGCCCTCACTTTGAGCTTATTTTTCCATTGGCTTTGATATGAATGTTGATTGATCTCTGGTTGGGATTGGGAGGGAAGCTGAAGTGATGGAACATATGCCTATGCTCACATTAGGCTATGTTGAGTGGCCTGACATCAGCAATTGCATCTTCCTTGTGCATGATCCTTATTGCCTGAGAGATCATCAAGATTTGGCTTGAAAGTAACCATGCTCCTAAGAATGGTTTAGAACCTCTTTGTATGCATGCTTGTGATGTACTAATCATGGCTCTGATTTGAAACTTTAAAATCCTCTGCATCAAAGTACACATTAGCACAACTTTCCTCTTGATCAAAGCTTGAGATAGCATCCTCAAACTCATGTTCGTTGTTATCTTGGAATTTGTGAGGTGCTACAACAAGAACTTGATCATCATTAAAATCCACAAACAAAGATCCTAAATTAGATACAAACTCTTCTCCCTCAAAAATATCTCCACTTTCCTCCATGCACAGATGTTCTTCTTCATCGGCATGTGAACAATCTTCATTGATTTTGTTGATGTCTCCATCCACAAAATTGGGAAAATCTAAAAAAGGTCAACCTCATCATGCTCTAAGGGATCACCAATGATCTCTTGCCATGCTTGCTTCTCAAACTGAGACAGGGGAATATCCTTTTGTGCCAAATATGTAGGATTGTCTTCCATGGCAGCCAAGAGTCTTTGAATATCTTCGACTCTGATGAACTCTTGAATACTTTATTTCTCTTTCATAAGAGATTGCTCTTCATGTCTTCCTTGCACTTGAAGGTTTATGCCTTAAGATAGCAGCAAATTCTTATTTTCCTTGAAGAATGCATAAAAAAAAAGTCTTCAAATGAGCTAAAGCTTAAAGGATTTAATGGTGCAACTAATTTTACACCTCCTGCATGCACATGATATTCATGATCTACTAGAAAATTTGTATGAACAACAACAATATCTTGCTTATATTGTTGATTTTTTACATTCATTTGCTCATTGCAGCAATCTGCTATATCCATTTGACAAAAAAACATGTTCCTTTATTCTTGCTTGCTCAAGTTTGGGCTTGGGAAGCAACAAGGTTGGAAATGGAAAAGTGATATAGTTATTAGATCTAGGGATTTGCATTTCTTGTTGTATATGAGAAGATGGGATGTTGACAGGAGGATACAAGAAAAGTAGTTGTTCTAGAAGGTATCGAAGCATAAATTCTTGCTCACTTTAATGGACTAATTTTTTAACTCCATGAGCTCGTGGGAGAGATGACCTATCAAAATTATTACTCCATTCATCTTACTTGGATTGAAAACCTCCATGGGGAGGGTGGGTGGTGAGTTGAAAATCCACATTTGATCATTTTGGACAGCTTGGGAAGAGTTATTTTCTTGAATAGCCAATAGCCAAATGGTATGATTTATGGAGAGACTGACCACTTAGAATCTAAATCATAATTAAAATTTTAGAATCTAAGGCTTTTAGGAGGTATAAAATACAAAACCTGGAGGTGGGTAGACATTTTCTAGGAATCTCTTCCAAGCTTTGTTGAACCATGAGTTGAAGTCATACATGCATTTTGTAGGAAGCTTCTTGATTGTCATGAAATGCTGAAGGAGTGAATTAGTATCTACCTTCTCTAGGATCTAACTGAAGAGGAGATCACCAAGTTGATCCCAACTTTCAATTGAACTGAGCTACAAAGTTATGAACCATTCACGTGCTTTGCCCTTGAGAGACGAAGCAAGCAATGAGAGGGCCACATTTTGAGTAGTAATGTTGTGAATGTTGCACAAATTTGTAACATCATGAATGTGATCTAAGGGAGAAATAGAGCCATCTCTGTAGAAGAGAGGCAGCGCCTTCAATGCTGACTCAAGAATCTAACATCATCATTGTTATTGCAATGGTCCACTATAGCCCCAAGCTACAAATGGCAAATATTTTGTCAATATATTAAGATGCACATAGCTATGTCAAGCTTCCATAGTTTGTAGAAATAGAGATTCAGGATCTTATGAGCAACGGGGTCACCAATAGAGTCATCAAGTGGAAGATTCATGCTCCCTTGAGAGTTGATATTTTTATGATTTACCACCAAAATCACAAAATATAGAACAAGGATTCAATGAAACAAGACACAAACCAAGGCCTTTTGATTCATGTCCCGTCAAGCATGCCAAAAAATGTTGATGTTCAAATTTACACTCTCATGCAAACTTGTGCTCATGTGATCACCAAGTATGGGAAGCCTGTAAACATGGAACATGGCTTGTAGGACAACCTTTGGGATTGAGAAGTCAAATCTTCGTCAAATTTTCAATGAGCTCTTTTTGGACCACCTTACCAGGAAAAGGGAGAAAGAAGAACTAAAAATGAAAACCCATGTTCAATAAGGCAATGTGCCAACCAAGATCTTTCTATTTGCACAAGACCAACTACATAGGATTTAATAGTCAACGGGACAAAAAGACACAACTACAATAGTGAAGGGCAGAGGTATGCATGGTCACTAATTTGCATGAGGTCAAAGGTTTCTTGAGAGGATCAACGAGCCCTAGAAACATAAATCAAGGTTGAAAATACAAATAGAAAGAAGAGACAAACTTATAAGCAAAACCATAAATAGGCATAACAAACATTATATTTTATTTAGTTGCAGAGATACAATGACAAATAAGTACAGAAGGTAGATGGCATAGTTATACAAATTGTCATGATCTGAACAGTGACAACATTTTCCCAAAGGCATAAATACACAAAATTGTAGACTTTTGCTAGTCAAGTCTCTCCTCCCACTTGTTCTAATGAACAACTTATATTCAAAAAAGGCAAAAGAAGAGGGAAAATCAAAGCCAACAAAAGAAAAATCAATGTCTAAGAGGAAAGAAAATGCTTCACCATCCATTAAAATCATGTATGAAGAACACTTGTCCATTGACTTACTAGCACTACCAGAAGGGGTGAAACTGATCAATAATTATTGTACATAAAACTGCCTAATGAGGTGGAGGAGTGGAAATAAATGCTAAGATTTCCTCATTGAATTGTTACTCTTTGCCTCTATTTCTCTACATGCCAAAACTTTGAGTTTCATTCCTTAATAATTATTGTACATAAAACTGCCTTGGAATTATAAACTATGTGCATGAAATGACAATGCAATGCTAAGCTATACATTCAACCCACCAACACCATTTAGCGGTAATGTGTCCTAAATTTGAACCTTAGTCTCCATCATGAAAACCAAGTGACCCAACCACTTACACACACCTCACACACTATTCCCCTGAGCTTTTAATTTTGTATCACTTTAATATTTATTCCCCTGAACTTTTACTTGGTAAAATCATTTCATATTAATATACAAGCCCATATCCTTTCAATTACCTCATGGGCCCACCTCTCGTCCATTGATAAAATTATTTTAAACAAATAAAATCATGAATCCTCTTACTTCTCGAGAAATTATTTTTTAATAACCTTTTAAAAGTTTATCTGGCCCCACTAACTCCATGTCATTTGTCCCTAACCAATGGTGTAATACTTTGAAAAAATATTACTGACAACTTTGAAATGATGTGCCAGGCGTAGGATGAGAGGTGATGTGGGGAAACGGAGTGATCTTGCACTCCCAACCTATTGTGACCTCTAACACTTTTCTAGTCATTGCAGTAATCGTTTAATTTGTTATGATTCAACAGATCTGAGAGGTGCTCCTCCACATCAAACTTGACCATTTATTTCCATGCTCTAGGTTTCTCTTTGTGTTAGAAATACTATGTTGGATATACATCTACCTTTAATTGTTGTGCGTAATAGACCCACCATAGTGTTTAGAGGAGGCTGAGTAATGTTCTCCATGTTGCACCATGTTCTTGTAATGGTGAACAAGCACAATATTTCTTTGTTAGGTCATTTCCCAAGCTGTAGCCCTGCACTATTCCTCTGGGTGCACAAGCTTTATTTGATGTTGCATGGGCAGACTTCTAATAGTTGTGTCATCCTTGTTATGGCTATTTTTTGAATTCCCTATTTGAAGATGGCTACGTAACCTTCTTATATGCCAATGTTTGCATTCCAACATGCCACACAGCATCATAGATGATGTAATGGTTCTTACAGTGTTGCACACTATTTCTTATGGTTCTTACAGTGTTGCACACTATTTCTTATGCTACATTGAGTTCTTATTGGCCACCCAATCTTCTTTAACCCCTATGCCATGATTGTATCGGCTGTCGTGCAATGTTTGTTCCTTGTTCTATGGTTGGAGAATGTTTTTTATACTCACTCTATTTAAATATTATCTATTTTAATGGTCAAACAATCAATAGTAGTTTTACACTTCATTCACAATAAAAGATGGTAAATTTTTGTCTTGGTTTTATTGGTCAAAATTGACTTTCCAGTGTTGAAATAGATGATATTTAAGAATAACCCTTTATACTGGCACCCTTCTTTTTTACCAATGATTACACATTATTTACATGTTTGTGTCGTGTTACACATCGGTTACATGCTTGCATCATTTTCTGCACACTGCATTGGAAGTTTTACTAGCTGTGCAAACTTGAGTTGACATTAATGTTAACTGGGTATTGTTGGATGTGAAGTCCAACTGTTCATTTCATCTTCTCTGTTTTGTCTCTTCATCTTCCTTGAAGACTATTGTATATATATGAGGGAAAACTTTATGTATGTAACTGCGAATAATAAGAATACTAATATGTAACCGCATTGGTGAACCACATTAAATCTCTTGTCTATGTGTGCTACTTTGTGTACTGTTTATTTGTCTAATTTCTCAACAAGTATGTCCTTTGTGTCCTTTTTCTAATGCCTATAGCAATTATCTTTTAGGGTTGCACCATATAGATGGACTACACCCTATTTTCTTGCTTGCTCAACATCTTACCTTCAGATTTTATTCGTTGGGCACTCTGTGTAGCCTTGCACCATTTCTGATATAGCTAGTGTAATGCATTATATGCCATGCTCCTGCGTCATTTCCTTTCCTTTCCTTTGTTTTGTGCAATTTTTCTCTTTGCTTACACAATGGTTCACATGCCTACGTACGTGTGTGTATATATATATACACACACACACGTACGTTAGCTATGCAATATCCATTGAGATATTTGCACAGTAGTTAGAGTCTTGCTGTACAATGTTTGATTGTTTCTCATCTTCGAGTTGGCATCATGCTGAGTTGGAGTTGTGCTAGAATATTTGGCAGATTATTTGATTGGACTAGCTTTTGCTTGGACTTCGACGCTAGCTTGGAATATGTATAGATCTTTTGTTTTTATATGCATCAGGTTGAAATCTCTCTTCTGCTTTTAGTTGTGCTTCATGCTCCCAATCTTTGGCCAACATATTCTTGCATTGAACTTTGTTGAGGTTCCATGTCATGGTAAAGCTGCCCTGCTGGTAATATGTTTGCTAATGCAAATAATGTGTTCTCACACTCCCTGCTTCCTCGAAGAACCCATCGAGATCTCACACATTCAACAATATGCTACCAAGAAGATTTTAGATTGGATAACACAAGTATGCAAATCCAATCTTTGCATTTTGATCAGAATTTAAGTTTCGAAATGGAGTGCATAAAAATGCACAATAGAGAATGTAGAAATCAGATGAGATATGTAATAGAAGATGATCAAAGAATGAAAATGACCGTAGAACATTGCAATGAGAGATTTAAAAGTTTAACGAATGAAATATTGAAGTTATTTCTATTTGTTTCATTGATCATAGTTGTATTTGCTTTAGTATTTCTTTTATTTGCTAACATCACATAGTTTCTAGCATGCATACCAAGCCCTAGCATGTGTTGGGTGAGAATAGTATTTGTATGCTAGCACACAAAGGAGACTGGAACAAAACAGTAGCCATGGTCTAGTACACAGAGGAGAATGGTTAGCACAAGCACATCAAATGTTTAAATGGAGCCATGTAGAAGAGAGTAGAACCACTTGGGAGTATGGTCCTTGAGTGTACGTAGAAAGAGCTTTGCAAGAATATGGTCATCATAAAGGTAATTATATGTCACATTGAATGATTGAACATACATTATGGGGTTACCATTTTCATCATGCGATGAAAAGAGAAGGGCAATAGATGTGAGAGGAAATGAATGAGAGAGAATATCATGGGAGAGAGGATTATGATTGAGGTCCATGGTGACCTCCCTGGAACTAGAAGGAAGAGCATTTAGCTTCTATTGCATTTAGTGTAGGTGGTGAAGAACATGGCACATGGTGAGATTAGATGATGGTTGAGGAGGTGGTAATGGCAAAAGGAAAGAGACATAAGAAGGAGGCACAAATGCAAGGAAAGTTGTAAGAGCCATGGATGGCATCAGAGAAAGGGAAGGTGTGGGATGAGAGGACATGAGAAAGGTAGGTGACAACTAAATAGAAGTGTAGGAAGTAGGATTAATAGTCAAAGGAGTGGAAATAGGTCGATACATGGATGTGGTAATAGAAGATGAGGTAGTTATAGAGACTCAGTTTGTTTAAGATTGGATAGTAGGCTAAAATATTGAGGATAAAGGAAGGTATAGGGGTACAAGAGTGGCTAGAAAAAGAAGGAAAAGACAAAGGTGGGACATGCATCTTTGACTAGGTGGGAATCTGAGTCTTTGGTATAATGAGAGAACAAGGAAGGAAGATGTAGAGGCATTAGAAACAATCTAATTCTAGGAGGATTAGGTCGAGGGGGCATATGGGGATGAACAAAAGACTCAATGGAAGTGGATGGAGTAGTTGAAGATACAATAAGAGTAAACACAAATTCTCAATCCATAAGCTTGGATTGATGTGTTTTTAACTATAGATAAAAAGATGATTGATCAGCTAGAACAAGAATTTCGATGCATTGACTTGACTGTAGCTAATATTACCACCGTCACCAACAAGATAAATGATCAACAAGCCATAATTGAGAAGAAGATAATGGATTACAAATCTACTTTTTCTCAATTATTGAAAAAGGGGTGTGAGGATTTGCACCAAGTAATGGGATATTTCCCAATAACGCACCAATAGTTTCAAGCTTTAGTGGATAGCTATAGTGTGGTTGCAAATGATGATGTGCCAACTATTAAGCAAATTATCGTCGATGTCAATTCTTTTGTTGATCAACCTCACATGTTGTTAGATGGCAACATATTTTGACGTAGGAGATCATTCCAATAGCATTGAAGGTTGCCTCCATTGTGGCCCCAAAGGATATTCTAGATGAATAATATTTTTTGAATATTTTTTTAAATTTTGTTTTTGTGGATTTTTGTGAAAATTTTGTAAGTGCTCAAAGGACGAAACATAATTTTTCATTGGGTGGATGTTGGCACCAAATATTCCTCCTTGATTTATGTGTTACACTTAGTTAACTAGAAAAGTTAGCAAATAGTTACGTAGTAGTAGTTAACTAAGTGATAAGTGAAACATATGTGCGATGTTCATCGTGATTTAAACTAATGTTTAGTTTTGTTATGCATAATTTGTGCTAAGGTCTAATTTTGTTGCACCCAGCACATGCAATTGCACATGATTTGTGTTGTATTCACATGAAACTGCATCTGCAAGCTAGCTGGAGGCATTAAAGCGCTAGCGTAAATTGCCTATAAACCCCACAAATGCAATGATCAAAAAAGGGAGAAAAATATGTGTAGAGAATGTAGAAATTAGAGGAGATGTGAAATAAAAGATGATCAAAGAATGAAAATGATCATAGAAGGTTGTAATGAGATTTAAAAGTTTAATGAATTGAATCTTGAAGTTATTTCTATTTGTTTCAGTTTGCATAGTTGCATTTGCTTTAGTATTTATTTTATATACTAACATCACATAGTTTCTAGCAAGCATACCAAGTTTTAGCATGTTTTCAATTAGAATAGTATTTGTATGCTAGCACAAGGAGTCTATAACAAAGTGTTAGCCATGGTCTAGCACACAAAGAGGACAATAGTTAACACAAGCACATAATTTGTTTGAATGGATCTATGTAGAAGAGAGTAGAACCACTCAAGGGCATGGTCCTTGAGTGCACATTGAAAGATCTTAGAAAGAATACGGTCATCATAAAAGTAATTAATATAAGTCACATTAATGACCGAACATGCTTTGTGGGGTCACCGTTTTCATCATGTAATGTAAAGGGAGGAGCCATAGATATGGAAGGAAATGAATGGTAGAGAATATCATAGGAGAGAGGATTATGATGGAGGTCCATGGTGAACTCCCTCGAACCAAAAGGAAGAGCATCATGCTTATATTAGATTTGGCATAGGTGGTGTAGAAAACGAGACATGGTGAGACCAAATGATAGTTAGGGAGGTGGTAATGGCAAGAGAGGAGAAACATAAGGAGGCATAGACACAAGGAAGGTGGTAAGGGCCAAGGATGGAATCAAAGAAAGGGAAGATGTGGGATGAGAGGATATTAAGAAGGTAGGTAGCAATTGAATAGAAGTATGGGAAATAGGATAAATGGTCAAAGGAGTGGAAGTAGGTTGAAACCTGGATGCGGTAAGAGAAGACGAGGTAGTTATAGAGAGGTTTGTCTAAGGTGGAATAGGATCATAGCGGTAAATAGGCTAAAAAATAGAGGATAAAGGAAGGGAACAGGGTACAAGAGTGTGGGTGGAAAAGAAGGAAAGGACAAAGAGGGTAGGACATGCATCTATGACTGGGTGGGAATGTGAGTCTGTGGTTATGAGAGAATGGGGAAAGATGTAGAGGCAATAGCAACAAGCTATTTCTAGGAGGATGGAGGTTGAGGGGGATTAGGGAGATGAATAAGATGCTCGATGGAAGTGGATGGAATAGTTGAAGACATGATAGAAGTAGATGCTTCTAAAGAAATAAAAGGAGTACAAAGATAGGATAACGGTGCATTAGGATGCATAATATGTCTAATACTCTATAATGTCTCTAGGATAGAATGGTTTGTAAGGAGGAGATTACCTAAGACACCAATGATCCCAAAAGGGTTAAGGCCATCAATGCAGTCGATGGAATGCTTCATGACTTATATTTGCAATGTGATCTTATGATGTTGTTGCATGTCCATTTTGCTCGACATTTTAAGTAACATGAAAGAAGTTTTTGGTGTCATTGGTGGTCTTGGAAATACAAGGAATGTGATTATGTGAGCTATGTAAGAGTCGAGGCATAAGATATGATGAAGGGGAAGGCTACTAGTGCATGGGGCATGGGAACAATGACAGAAAGGGGGCACGAATCAAAAGGGAAAGAAAAATTATGGGAAGGATAGGGAAATAAAGGGGACACTAAATCGCAAGGTGAAGGGAAATCAAATGGTAGGTGTGAGAATAAGTAAAAGGAAATGGAGGATAGAATGGAAAGGATTAGAATAGGAAAATATGGGAAAGGTCCTAAGGTAGGGTTGTAAGGGGGTAACGTGAGTGAGGAAGTAGGAGGTAAAGGGAGACTAGATGTAGGGAGTAGGTGAAGTGAACTCTAGGGTATAGGGTATCTAAGGAAAGGATGAGAAGGTGCTAGGGAATAAAAACTAAGGATGGAGGGTAAATGGGAAATGGGTAGGGATGGGAAAGGAAAGTGTTTTGAAAGCTTAGGGTAAAGGGATATTTATGGGACTAGGTAAAATAGGTCAAGGGAACAAATGGGGATGAGTGAAAATGAAAGTGGGTGTTGGGATAGTATAAAGAAAAGGAATGGCTAAGGGAAAATGTGAACTATGTGGAGAAATGGTAAAACTAAGAATTGAGGGAGGATGAACAATTTTTGGGGAAGATGAAGGTGAAGTTTATGAATGTGGAAACTAGAGACAAAAACAAAAAATAAGTGGTGAAAAGGAAATCCTACATTTTGGGGATGAAGAAGTAAGGTGATCAAAGATGAAAGGAGGTAAAAGTGTGATGAAAAGAAAAAAGAAAATAGAAATGAGGGGTTTGTTGATTTGCACACAGAAAATTATAAAATAGGCATGCAAGGTATCAAGTTCACCAAATGAAATAACATGTTTGGCAACCTCCTTAGTGTTTATGTTTCCCAGGAGATTACTAACTCTTTCTTTTATACTTATCAATATATAATCAGATAACAACTAAAAGTACAAAGATAAACAATTGTAATTTGGTCTAATTTACAAATACAAGAGTTGGGAAGTGTTAGGTGTAAATTCAAAGGCTACAAAAAAAAAATACAAAAATACAACATGTGCATCTAGAACACATGAGATTCAGCACTAGAAATGGGTTCAAGAAGTTTGGGAGATTTTCAAGTGAAATTTTGGACTCAAACAAACAACTTCCAAAAATTGGGCATTGTGGCTATGTGTAGAGGAATTATTGTATATTAGAGGCACTATTGCAAGTCATGGAATAGGTTTCTAGGGCTCTAAAGGATTTGAAACTTGTAAGAATTACTCATCTAAAAAAATTTATCCCTTTGTCACTTGAAAAATATGTATGTCTAATCTCAAGTGTGAGAAAATCTAAGTTAACTATTGAGACAAGGGGGGAAAGGGTGTGTTGTAAAGGGGATTGCCTCAATCAGTTCCCTTATTAGTATATCTCAATTTCCACAAAGCACAAATGGGGAGATGTGAGGGTTTTGGCTTGGTTGTTCTACATGATCTTGCCCATGTCATTCGCTTGTCCTCATGACCATTTTTTCATACTACTTGCTAGTGCAAGAGATCTCTACATTCATTGTGGGTTTCTTTAAGTTTCCCTTGGGACTTCGGGTGATTTTTTTTCCAATTTATGACTGCTAGCCAAAGTGGCCTAGAATTTGATGTTGGGATCACTATCTTGGAAGCATCAAAAATTAGATTCGAAGCACCCTCACAAGTTCATACTAAAAGTGGTTCATGAGGTAACTTTAATACTCCTGATGTTGTTTTGTCTATTCATGACTTTGATAATGCATACAAATGGCTTAACAACTATACCCTTGTTAGGTACTTTGTGGGAAGAATTCCTTCTAAAATCATGCTAAGGAGTTGAGTCAAGTCCACCTAGGTCCCTCATGGGGTCCATGTGGAGACTATCCAAAACTTATTAAGAATTTTTTTCCTTTTTATTTTTCTAAAGTTAAGTTTGCGAAGGCCATTTTGAACATGGACCCTGGTACATCTACACTTTGTTAGTCTTTACCCCATGGACTTGAGAATTTTTTTGTCTCTAAGGAATGTTCTCTTTGGGTCTTGGTCTAGGTTAAATTCCCTAGTATCCCTTTGCCTCTCTAGACCTTTGTAGACTATAATACAACCTCATTGGAGCATTTTGTCCATGTTGAGAAGTAATGTTTTTTTTTGCTCACCCTTAAAAAATGGTTTATGTTGAGGTTGACCTATCTAAGGACCTTAAGGGGTCTATTGACATTCAGATAAGAGCTTAGAGCCTCACCTAAAGGGTCATGTATCAACTTTCCAAACACCTCTTATCAATGTCAATCCTCAAATCACAAAATCAAATATTATTCTTTGGTTACTCAATGCCCTAAGCCTTCACCCAAGTAGCCTACTAGAGATTCTCCCCCTCATAAAAGTGGGGATGGTTGTACTATGGTGAACAATAAATTAAATACTCATAACTTGGATCTAAAGATGTTGGTCCTCAACAGTCTATTGTTGGGCCCCAAGTTTCAAAGCCTAATAAGGTGAATGAAGTGGTTGATTCACAACCTATAGGGGAATCATCACGGGCAATGAATAAACCTAACTTTACTAGGATATCACTTCCTACTAGCATTCCCTCTTCACAACCAGTTACTTAGCCACCTTCTTCTTCTACCTCCTGCTGCTCTTATAACCTAACTCATGAGATAAAGGAAGGTGAGTTTGTGTCAGATAAGAAGAAAGAATTTATTGGTTTTAGATCTTAAAAATTGTAACACTCATAGAGGAGGACTTCTTAAAGAACATCTATGGAGCTCTTGACGAGATGGAGGATGATGACGTGCCCATTTATTTCCAACTTCCATGAATTTCATTTCATGGAATGTTTGAGGTCTCATTAACCCCATAAGAAAATATATTATGTTGTATATTTAACACTAATTTCCCAAACTCAATGTTTTTTGTTTATATAAGAGTTTAAAATTATAGGTTTCATGTTTTCTAGTGTTTGTTGTGTCATATTGATAAAAAACTACTTTTTGCATAATGATCATGAGCTAGGCTGAGGAGGACTTGCCACTTTCAATTCACCTAGGTGGTAGCAACACATAGTGGCTCATAGATATGACCCCACTAAATGTGCTTTTTGGTTCCCCTTTAATACTAATAACACTCTTTTGGGGCTATTAATATTTATGCTTCCAACAATGCTATCAAAATATCTCTTCTTTAGAATTAGATTGTGGAGTGTCTTCCCATTGCCTCTTGAATCATGTGTGGGGATTTCAATATGGTTGAGCTAGCTAAATTGATAAATGCAACAACTTTCCTATGAAATGAACAACTGGCAAAAGAGAGGCTTGGTATTACATACACAATAAATTGGGTCTTTTCAATCTAAATGTTGGCCACCGTCACTTTGGTTGTCCATGGTATACATAAACTAATTTGTGGTCAAGTATAGAAATAATTATTATATGTCTTGATAGGGCCATTTTGTTAGGATATCCTATTTTTTCCTTTACCAACTACTTTCAATTACCAGTGGAGCCCCTCCTGAATATTATCATTTTAGATCACTTTTTGATCTATTTTTGTATTGAATGGAAAGTTGTGATGCCCAAGGCCACTAAAATGTTTGTTGGACCATATTCAATGCATTTAGAATCTTGATCCATGTCCTCTTCATGGGATTGGATGGATTCAATGCTAGAATGGTGCCATGAACAGATTGCTTGATTTTTACACATTTATGGATGCTAGATAGTATTTCTCTATCCCTGCTCATATGAGACCACCACCTTGAAGCTCCGCTAACTCATCCCTGAGCTAGAGGCATGTCCATTTTCTCCTACTCTAAAATTACATGTTGCACAACTTCACCAAAAGAAGAAAATCAAAGATAATCACTTTACTCAAGGAGCTCAAATCAAGGCATGCTTGCATTGGCTTAAATTACGGATAAAACTTCCAAAGAATTTTTTAAATCCTTTTAAAATTGTCAAATTATTTAGAAAATCAAGCATATCAAAGAAGACCAATAAGTCTTCTCTAAGCTTCCTAATTTCCTTAGGCTTTTTTTGACCATTATCAACAAGTTTTTTAGCCTCAAGTGCCTTCCTTTAAGATTGAACAAGCCCTTCAAAAATGTGTGTAGGGTCCCTTATTAACTTTTTGTTACACAGTGGGCCCTATGTGACTAGAATCTCACTTTAGTGGAACTTCGTAAAGCAACATTTTTCTATGGCCAATGATAAATCTCCTGATTGTGATGGCTTTCCTTGTGAATTTAATAAACCCTTATGGGACATTGTTGGTCCTAACCTCTTCCAAATTTACTTGGAAGCTTTTAATATAGGCACCCTAGGTGCTAAAATAAATAAAGGCAATATTAAATTCATATCTAAAGCAGGTGATCTTGAACAAATTTACAATTGGTAGTCGATCACTTTGTTGAATATTACTTCCTACAAGATTATTTCCAAAGTCCTTGTGCTTCACACCCATCACTTGCTTTTGCTTATTGTTTGACTTAAGAAGACAGATTTCATCAAGAGGAGATATATCTTGGATAATATTATTATTGTTTGGGAAGGCATGGGATGCACCCGCCACTCTCAGTAACAAGCTATTTTCATCAAGATTGACTTTGATAAAGCTTATGATTGTATCGAATGTCCATTCATCCTAGCCATTCTTTAGGCTCTTAGATTTGGCTCTAAATTTCTCTGCTTAGTCTAGATGCTCTTTGTGGTTGGATGCCTTGGATTGTCTCACCATTAATGGTCAACAATCCTCTTCTTTTGGGATTTTTATGTCTAGATTCACCAAGGGTTCCCTCTTGCTCTAGCCCTTTACATTCTTGTTGTTGAAGAATTTGGCTATTTGCTTGTTGATGCAATTGCCTAGCAAAGGGTTAGAGGTATTTTCCTTCCCAACTCTCCTCTCTAGCCTGTTAATGGCCACTTTGTTGATGACTCTCGTCTCACTCTCTGGGAAGAGCGAGATAATGTTACTCATTCCTTTCATTGCTTGAATACTTTTTTCTTTACTTTTGGGTCCAATATTTAGTGGCAAAAGACTTAATGTTATCGCCAATTCTTTCTTCTCAAGCCTCCTTGGCTTGATTCTTTTGGTTGAAAATGGATTGACCATGGGGAAATATTTAAGTTTTTGTGTTGCATATGTGTTGTCATTGATGTCAACAGTGGTGTGGAGTGTTGATAAGTGATTAACAGTGATGTCAACAGAGTTGTGTTGTGGAAGTTTGCATATGAGGTTAACAGAGATGCCAAAGGGAGATTGATGTTGGATGGTGTTTAGTGAAGACAGTAGAGTAAGTGACTAGGAAGTACTGTGAAGCACTGAGCAAAGTGACGTGCATATGTTGTAATGGTTAGAGGAGCATACATAGAAGTGTTGATCAAAAGAGTTGTGAAGTGAAGGAGATGGATCAGTATCATCTGTACACAGTTGTACTCTATCTACTGAAGTTCACAAACAGATGAAAGTTGACAGGTTAAAAAATATGTTGATTTGAAGAAGTTGTGATTTCTTGTTGGTGTTGCAAAGAGTTGTGATTGTTGTGTATGGTGTTGTGAATGAGATCTCTGATGTGGTGAATGTTGTATTCTTTGTTTCTTGATGAAAAGCATTGCTTTAATTTTGAAAGAAAGTTTCAAATAGTCCAAGGCACAGGAAGTTGCACTAAAGAAGCTCTGTAGAATGTTTCGCATTCCTCTACATCTGAAGGTATGGCCTTGTGGTTTGGGAGTTAGACAAAGACAGGTGTGAAGTATGTATGTTCCTAATTTCAGAGCATAGAAGTTACCATAGAAGATTCTAGAGCTTACAGAGTGAAGACAGTGGTTCAGAGTTGTTGCAGTCAGGATGAGACAGAGAAATGCTCTACATTTCTCTATATTTGAAGATTGGATCATGCGGCTTGGAAGATAGGTAGATGTAGATGAGAAGTATGATATATTTCAAGTTTCAGTTGATAAGTTGTATCGCAGAGGTTCTCTGGAATCAGCAGAGCAAAGACATATCATGTTGCTAATTAGGCTTATCTAGAGGAGAATGTGAAAGCCATCGATAAATGGAATTTATAGAGAAAGGTGGAAAAATTAACAAGGATGGCAAACACATTGTGGGAGTATTATAACAATATTTAAAAGGCCATTATTCATGTGCAAGACAAAGTAGCTACCTAGATAGAGGTATGTAATAAATGGCTTCCTAAGGTCCCAATAATGAAAATAATCTATGGGAATGCCAAATATGATCTATCTTGTACTATTGGGATCCCACCTATCTTCGAGGCTTTAGAAATACTGTTGTCCTATTTTGCCTTTCAGCCAAATAGCCGAAGATCTATGAAATTTCTAAGTGTTTCCCTTTTGAAGTGCAAGGAAACCCCCCCCCCCAAATTAGCTAAGTCCAAAATCCTAAGTTTTTTCCTTGTGTTTCCTGCCTTTTCAGAGTTTTAGAGTTCGTGATTCTCCTCTTTGTCATGACATTCTTATCAATGTCGAAGTCTGCCTTGTTTCCTTTGGAAATATGTCCAAGTATTTTAGGCACTAGGGGTCGGAAGGTTTGCCTTCTTCCTTCTCCTTTTTGACAGGTGGTGGATGGAGGGTCTGACTTCTGAGGCCTGACGAGTTTCAAATATTTCTAAGTGTTTCAGGCACCAGGGCTCAAAATGTTTGTCTTCCTCCTTTTTTGAAGGTAGAAGATGGAAGGCTCGAAGCCCGAAGTTCGTCGAACCTTTTAAATCAACTAAGTTATTCAGGTAGCGGAGGTTGAGAGTTTCATCTTCTTTCTTTTTCTTGTTGAAGATGGAAGGTAGAAGGCCTGGCACTCGAAGTTCATTGAGCTTGTATTTTTTTCTAAATGTTGTGGATCTCGGGGAGTGGATGTTCTCTTCTTCCTTTTTTTTTGGAAGGCGTAAGACAGAAGGTCTGAGGCCTGATCTCTAACAACTTCATAAATTCTCCTAAGTACTTCAGAGTTGAGGATCAAGCATTTCTCCTTCCCAACACGACAGGACCACTCAACGATCTCCCTAGTCGCCATTATGTTTCTTTAGAGCCAAAGCGTGAAAGTTTTTTCTTCTAAGACAAAGGGAGAAGTGGAAAAGTCATTGAAAAAAGACTAAGTCGGCAAGTGGGCATTCGATGTAGATATTTCTTTAGCTACTCAATCCTTCAGATATTTTCATAGTTATTGTTGTGAATCAAATCAAGGATATCTTCTGCAAAATTGATGCATACAGCCATTCCTTTACAGAAATATCTCTAACGGGCCCATTGGCTGAAGTTATTGCAGTAGGTGAATGCGCTATCAGTGTAAAATGATATATATACATGTAAATCAAATGTATTGTTGTTGGTTGCTGGTCTAAAAAACCATGTCTTGTATCAGCTATAATCTTGCCTCCATGATAAATAAACAATAGATTTTACATTCTCATATGATTCTTTTGCATTGTGTAGCATGGTTGTTTGAATCTTCATTTGTGAATGTTTCTTTCCTTTTGGGTTTTAATCCGTTTCCTTTACCTCTACAGATAGTTTATGAGTTGTGTATGCACATCTATTGTTTAATGTTATTATGTGCATAAATGGTTGATTTGAGAGCCAAACATGTCAAACCTAGTGTATCACATTCCCTTTTCAGTCTCCTCCTTCTTCCCTTTTCCTAGCGGTGTTAGATTAGGTTTACTTCATAGTTTTCTTTGAATCTCATATTCAGAAAGAGGAACTAGCCTTCTTTGGAGGTTTGATCTCATCTGCAGGGTCCCACACCTTGAGATCACTCCCATGTTTCATTGGATTGTTGTAGCAAATGGGCTTCAACACAAGGTGCAAATCCAAGTGACAACAATTTATGGCATACCCAATGGGATCACTTTACTCTAAGTTAAGAGTTAAGCTGAGAAATTAGTGTTGTCCTCAGTATTCTACGGTTTGGTAGATATTTTTATGCACCTGACGTCTCTATAGGCTCCTGGTTAAATCAATCCAACATTATATGCCTAGAATGTAGACAAGGGCTTCTTCAAGAGGTGAGAATTATCAATTTGTTTATTACCTTTCATTGCTTAAAAGAGAAGAATTAGGTTATCTAGGTCTCCTACGAAGGGAAATGACAATGTTGTTCCATCTCATCCAAGAGCTCAATCTACGCCTCCTCTTGTTAGGTTTCAATATTCAAGAAGAGGCTTGCATATACCTAGAATAAACTTGAATATCCTAACCATGGCTCTGCTAAGAAATCTAAAATTTGTAACCTTTGATGGAGGTAGCCCTAACTGCACGTAATGATATACCTGCCTTGGCCCTAAAGAGTATTCCACTCTTTACGGGTGATGGTTCCACTACGCCTGCTGAACATATTAAAGATATATCAAATGTATGCTCAATTCACCATATTCAATATGAGGACGTGGTCGTTAGGCTCATGGTTTCATCCTTCAAGGGAAGAGCTCTTCAATGGTTTAGGAGTTTACCCCCTACTTCAATATATGATTGGGATGAGCTAGGACAAGCAGTCTAGAAGTAGTTCGAAGAGAGAGTAGACATTGTCTCTCTACTGGAACGGTTGACAAGCATAAAGAGGGGTCCCAACGAGATGGTGGTTGATTTCAACTTCAGATTTCAAAGGACATGGGAAAGGATTCCAACTCTCCTCGAACCATCTCCACAAGGTGCTTTCTTATATTTTCTGAGAGATTTAAATTTTGATATAGCTGTGATGGTGCAATCAATGGGCGTCGATACCTTACCAGATGCATATGAGATAGATTTGAGAGTTGAAAATTATTTAATACAGGCTAGGAAAATTTCCTCCAGACCTCCTATACCTATCTTCCCAAAATTACCTTCACAAGTTGAACAACCTACTATTGCTCCCATCCTAGGGCCTAAAGCCTCTACATCTGCTCTTCCACAAGAAGAGAATGACTTTAAAACCCTAGTGACCAACTTGGCTAACAAAGTCAATATCATAGCCATCAAAACCGCCCCCAAACCCCATCAAAATTATAATCAAGGATAGTCTTCAAATCAGACCTGAGGATAGGGTTATAATTCTAATAGAAACCAAAACTAGAATCAAGGTTACCAGCAAAATAGATACCAAAATAATAACCCTGTTCAACCTTTGCAAATGGTTAGACCCATTCAATAAATACCGACTGTTAACCCAATTAGGACCTTGGTTCCTATCCAAAACAATCTGGTCCAAGAGTTAGATTGGTGATATCCTTGCAATCAACCTCATAATCAGTCCAATTGTGCATTTGGAGTGCAAGAACGAGCCCTAATGGTGCAAAATTTTCACACTCAGCAAGCATCATGGGTAGAAGCAGTCAACAGTAACCCTGAGGTACCAAATGAGGCTGCTTCTGATTCCAATTTAATGCTTTGGACTCCTGAAGATTTATGTACTATTAATCAGCCTATGGATAGTGTGATCATGCCTGTAAACAATGTTGCAAACAACACAAGGTCCACGAAGAGACAATTAAAGGATAACCTCATGCCTGTTGTATTACAAAAGGAACATGTATCAAAGGCAAAAGGTGTCAATGTTGCAAATTTAACTTAGAACCGCAGGCCTGTTACTGCAAATAAGGTTCCCTCATGTCTAAAATTGCCTGAACAAGCCACTAAACAATCAAAGAGAAGAACATGGATTCCTTCCATGCACAAAACGGTAGCATTTCCCCTTAATGTTGTAGAGCAAATGAAAAAGACAAACTTGAATGTGTCCATGTGGGATGCATTGTCAATTCCCTCTCAAAGGGATTTGTTGCAAGATGCCTAAAGGAAATTTCCAGCAGTCCAGAAGGAAAAGGGCCCAATCAATCTTGTACAACCAAGTGAAGAATAGGTAAGTCCAGCAAAGAAGCCATCCCCATTCTACTTGTCTCTAATCATTGGAAAGTTACTGGTGCATAATTGCATGACAGACTCAGGGGCCAATATTTCTGGTATGCCAAAGAAGATAGCAGATGTGATAGGCATCAAATATACCCCTGTTTCATTAGGTGTGTTGCAACTAGATAGTACTTCTGTTAACGCCATTGGGGTGATCAAAGGACTGGATTTGAGCTTACATGCTTGTCCAAACTTGACTATTAGTCAAGATATTTCAGTCATTGAACTTCCTCCTTTCTTTGTTATTTGCTTGTCAAGAGACTTCATGGCTAAGGTGAGTGATTACCTCTCTTCTTATTAGTCTCACATACTTCTGAGGACAAGATATGGCACAAGGTTCACCATCCAGGCTGAACCAGTTTCAAGTTATCATGTGGAGAATTATGATCATAGCCTGGTGAACCCTCATTACATGATTCAGGGTGAGGAAGTAAATGATTTGGGATATTTTGAGGTAGTATCTTCACCCCTTCCAACCCCAGATCATTTTCTCGATGAGTGGGTGAAAGATCATTTTGATTTTGATCCCTATGACACCATTGAGATGACTGGACTAGGCACCTACATGATTCGTGAGGGAATTTCCTCTATCCCTTCTATACTAAAACCAGATGATGATTCTAATGGCCCATGGAAAATGTTCTTTGATGGTGCAAAGAGCTAAAATGGAGCTGGTGCAGGAGTATTACTTATCTCTCTGACTGGTAAGAAACTGCATTTTGCTCATATGCTACATTTTTCCTACACAAATAATGTTGCAGAGTATGAAGCATTGGTCCATGGCCTGTTAATAGCTACAAAAAAGAAAATCCAACATTTGGAGATCTTCGGAGACACTGAGCTGGTGGTCAACCAATTCAGAGAGAGATGTGCAATGAAAAACCAGCTCCTAAGAGCTTATAGACACAAAGTTTGGGGTCTATTTGAGATTTTTGATGCTCTCAACCTACAGGTGATCCCAAGAAAATTAAATGTTGATGCAGACCAATTGGCAATAGTTGGTGCTTTGTTTTCTCCCCCCACAGACCTCTTTCAAAGCCCTGATCAGCATGTCAAAATAGTGGTCAGGCCCTCAATCCCTGATAATGATGTGAATTGGCAGATATTTGATAGCAACAAACAGATTGTAAACTTCATCCAAAATGAAACTAAATTCTCATCAAATGCACAGTCCATATTGTAAGAAGGGTATGGCGATCAGATTATGCAACTGAAAACAAACAAGCTGCCCAAAGGTTTGGTCACTCTTGAGGCTATTTTCAGTCAAGATGATGAATTCAAGGGTGAGAAGAACATCAAATTCAAAAAGGAGGACTATAAAAATGTTGCTATCACCCAGGACAAGGATTTATTGTTGGGAAAGGTATGTTGTGATGATGAACAACAAAATTTTATTCACCTTTCTCATAAATACAATGATGTTTTTTCATGGAATTATGAGGATCTGAAGGGTTTTGACCCTAATGTTACCCAACACGCCATAGACCTTGATCCAAATGCCAAACCTGTTCACCAAAGACAGCAGCCTGTAAATCCCAAAATCGAGCCTTTGATGAGGAAAGAGCTTGCAAAGCTCATTCAGGCCAAAATCATTTTCCCCATCAAGTATTCCACATGGGTAGCTAATTTAGTGCCAGTGAGGAAGAAAAATAGTGAGATAAGGTTGTGCATGGATTTTCGTGGTATGAATCGAGGTTCTATGAAAGATCACTACCCTCTGTCATCCATGGACCAAATCTTGCAGACTTTTGCAGGGGCAAAGAGATTCTTATTGCTCAATGGTTTTTCTGGTTATAACCAGATTTTTGTGAGGGAAGAGGATAGATTCAAGATGACTTTCACCACTAAGTGGGGAATCATGACGTATGCAAAAATGCCATTTGGGCTCTCCAATGTTGGCGCCACTTTTCAGAGGGCAATGGATATTGCATTCAAGGGCTTCATCAACAAATTCATCCTGATTTATTTGGATGATATTACAGTCTTCTCCAAGAGAGGAGAAAATCACATGGAGGATCTGGAGAAAGTTTTCAAAACGTGCAAGGAGTTTGGGGTGTCTATGAACCCTGAAAAGTGTATTTTTGTTATTTCTCAGAGCAAACTTCTAGGCCATTTGGTGTCCAAGGATGGGGTCTCCATAGATCTAGAAAGAACATCAGCTCTTCTTTCTCTTCCTCTACCCCCTCATAAAAAGGCTCTATAGTCATTTCTGGGGAAGATTAATTTTGCTAGAAAATTCATCCCTAACTGCTCTGGTTTGGTCAAACCACGGACCCTAATGCTAAAAAAGGATGTTGTTTTTAAGTGGACCAAGAAGGGGAAGGATGGTTTTGAGAAGATAGAAGAAGAAATTGCTTCGGCTCCTACCCTCATGAACCCTAACTATGAGAAGGACTTTGTCCTTTATGCTCATGGAGGAGAGAGTAGTGTTGCAGTTGTTCTGATGCAACAAAATGATCAAGGTATGGAGCAACCACTGGCATTTTTCAATCAAACACTGAAAGACTATGAGGTCAGGATTAGTCCCATGGACAAATAAGTTTTTGTCATTGTAATAGCATTGAAAAAGTTTAGATATATGCTGGCAAATAACCATATATCAAAGTATTGGTTTCTCATCCCGGTGTGAGAGACTACATAATGAGGATAGAAATTAGTGAAAAAAGGGCAAGCTAGGTTACAAAGATCCTGGAATATGATGTTACTAGAAAAGACACTAAGCTAATTAGAGGCAGAGGATTATGTGACCAGTTAGCTCAAACTAAAGTGGATGAGGCAAACTCATCCTATCTCTTGAATGATGTAGAAGCCATAGCAGAGCCAACAACTGTAAGTTCTTAGACAACAAACATGGTCGGGTTCTTATCCACTGGTGAGTATCCTTATGGATTGGACAAAACTAAGAGAAGACATTTTAGGTTGCATTCCATTCCTTATGCTTTGGTGGATTGGATTCTCTTTAAAAGGAATTTGGATGGAGTCTTGTTGAGATGCATTGAAGAAAATCAAATTGACAGATTGCTCAGTGAGTTTCATGCTGGTCCAGCTGGAGGTCACTTCTCTACGAGAACTACAATAATGAAGATAATGAGGGCAGGTTATTTTTGGCCCACATTGTTTAATGATGCCCATGTATGGGTAAGAAAATGCAAAGAGTGTGCTCTCTTTGCTAGAAAGAAGAGGTTGACAGCCCTTCCACTTCATCCTATTCAAATAGATTAGCCTTTCTCGCAGTGGGGCCTAAATTTTATTGGCGTGATCAACCCTACATCCCATGCTAGCCATAAGTGGGTTCTAACTACAACAGACTACTTCACTAGGTGGGGCAGTCCCACTCAAAGAGGCTACAGAATTAGCAATCATGGATTTTTTGGAAGAAATCATGACAAGGTTTGGAGCTCCCCACACTATCATCTCTGATAATGCAAGAGCTTTCATTAGTTTTAGAATAGTTGATTGGGCTTTGAAATATAATGTGCTCTTGAAGACTTCTTCTAACTATTACCAATAAGGTAATGGTTTAGCTAAATCTACTAATAAGAACCTTATGAAAATCTTAAAGAGGACCATGGAAACAAATCAAAGACAATGGCATGATAAAATCAAATTGGCTCTCTGGGCTGATAGGATCACCTATAAAAGAACTATTGGTAATTATTCTTTTGTTCTTGTGTATGGAAGAGAGGTTCATTTGCCCTTGTCTTTAGAACTTCCTTCATTAGAGACGGCCCAATAGTTAGAGTTAGATGGTGAAGATGTTAGGTCTATGAGGATGACTGAGCTAATTGAATTAGAAGAACTTAGACAGTTAGCCATGGTTACATTAGAAGAACACCAAAAATAGACCAAGAAGTACTTTGATAAGAAGGCCAAGGATCAAATTTTCAAGGAAGGAGATCTTGTTTTGAAATGGGATGCTAACAGAGCCAAGCCTGGAGGCCACACTAAGTTTGATGCAATCTGGAGTGGCCCATATATCATCATCAGTTGCAAGCAAGCCAACGTTTTCAATATTTCAAAGCTATGTGGTGAAGTTCTACCAATCTCAGTCAATGGGATCCATCTCAAACCTTACTTCTAAGGTTGATTTGAGATTTTGTATATACTGTTTTGTTTTGTTCTGCTTTAGTTTTCTTTTTCCCTAAGTGCTTTTACACAGGTTGCACTCTCATTAGGAGAATGCAAGCCTTATTTTCCTTTGTTTGGTGTTGTTTTTTTGTCAAGGCAAGGTTTCAGTTGTTCCCAGCATATTGCAGCCCCTTTTGAATCTATGCCCAATAGATGCTTAAGACCAATGGATTCTTTTTTTTAGTAGGCAAACATCCCTAAGAGGTCGTCAAAATGTCGTCCTATTATGCCTTTCAACCAAATAGCCCAAGATCTATGAAATTTCTAAGTGTTTCCCTTTTGAAGTGCAAGGAAACCCCCCTAAAAATGACTAAGTCCAAAATCCTAAGTTTTTCCTTGTGTTTCCTACCTTTTCAGAGTTTCAGAGTTCAGGGTTCTCCTCTTCATCATGACATTCTTATCAACGCCAAAGTCCACCTTGTTTCCTTTGGAAATCTGTCTAAGTGTTTCGGGTGCTGGGGGTCAGAAGGTTTGTCTTCTTCCTTCTCCTTTTCAACAGGTGGTGGATGGAGGGTCCAACTTTTGAGGCTCGATGAGTTTCAAATATTTCTAAGTGTTTCGGGCGCTGGGGGTCGGAAGGTTTGTCTTCCTTCTCCTTCTTTTCGAAAGGCAGAAGATGGAAGGCCTGAAGCCCGAAGTCTGCCAAACCTTTTAAATCAACTAAGTTATTCAGGTAGCGGAGGTCAGGAATTTCATCTTCTTTATTTTTCTTTTGGAAGATGGAAGGTGGAAGGCTCGGCGTCGGAAGTCTGTCGAGCTCATAATTTTTTCTAAATGTTGTAGATCTCGGGGAGCGGAGGTTCTCTTCTTCCTCTTTTTTTGGAAGGCGTAAGATGGAAGGTCAAAGGCTCGATCTCTAACAACTTCATAAATTCTCCTAAGTACTTCAGAGTTTGGGATCAATCATTTCTCCTTCCCAGCATGACAGGACTTCTTAGTGATCTCCCTGGTTGCCATTATGTTTCTTTAGAGCCAAGGTATGAAAGTGTTTTCTTCTAAGACAAAGGGAGAAGTGGAAAAGTCATTGACAAAAGACTAAGTCGGTGAGTGAGCGTTCAATGCAGATATTTCTTCATCCACTCAATCCTTCAGATATTTTCATAGTTATTGTTGCGAATCAAATCAAGGATATCTTGTGTAGAACCGATGCATACAACCATTCCTTTGCATAAATATCTTTGACGGGCCCATTGGGTGAAGTTATTGTAGTAGGTGAATGCACTATCGGTATAAAATGATATATATACATTTAAATCAAATGTATTGTTATTGGTTGTTGGTCCAAAAAACCACGTCTTTTATCAGTTGTAATCTTGCCTCCATGATAAATAAGCAATAGATTTTACCTTCCCATATTATTCTTTTGCACTGTGTAGCATAGTTGTTTGAATCTTCATTTGTGAATGTTTCTTTCCTTTTGGGTTTCAATCAGTTTCCTTTACCTCTGTAGATAGTTTATGAGTTGTGTATGCACATCTATTGTATAATGTTATTATGTGCATAAATGGTTGTTCTGAGAGCCAAACATGTCAAACCTAGTGTATCACCTTCCCTTTTCAATATCCTCCATCTTCCCGTTTCCTAGCGGTGTTAGATTAGGTTTACTTCATAGTTTTCTTTGAATCTCATATTCAGAAAGAGGAACCAACCTTCTATGGAGGTTTGATCTCATCTGCAGGATCTCACACCTTGAGATCACTCCCATGTTTCATTGGATTGTTGTAGCAAATGGGCTTCAACACAAGGTGCAAATCCAAGTGACAATAGGTATACAGTCTTTCTTTGGACAAATCAACTTTGTAAGGTGGTTTGTCCCCAACTTTGCTGAGAAGACCAAAGAAATCTCCAAGATGCTCAAGAAGGGGCAGTCTATTGCATGGGAAAAGGAACCAGCTGAAGGTTTTGTTGACATAAAGGACGCTCTCAAGAATGTACCAGTGTTGGTGAGCCCAGATTACTCCAAGCCCTTTCAACTCTTTTCTTTTGCTTCATATTATAATATTGATGTCGTGTTGTAAAAGAATGAGGATGTATCTGAGCAGCCCATAGGATTCTTTAGTAAGTCCTTACAGGTTGCTGAATTGAATTATTCAAATATGGAATTTAGCATGCATATGGTTTGGTTAAGGTAGTAAAAAACTCCAGGCCATATCTTATGGGTGCAAAGACAATTGCATATATGCCCCATTTAGTTGTGAAAGATGTTTTCATGCAGCAGGAAGTTTCTGGGAGAAGATGTAGATGGATCAATGGGATCCAAGAGCATAACATTTAGGTATAGGTCACCAAGCTGGTTAGAGGCCAAGGTTTAGCTAAGTTGATGGCTAATTATAACTTAGAGGCAGCTAAAATAAATGAAGTAGATGTTGTTCCATCTGCTAATGTGTGTACATTGACAAATGATCCATGGTACAAAGATATTATCTTTTATCTTGTCAACACGCATTGCCCCCCAGGCATGAATGTAACTCAGCAAAGGACACTTAAACTCCAGTCTCATAGGTATGTTTTGATCCAAGGTGTTTTAATGTGGAGAAATCATGAGGGATTGTTGTTGAAGTGTTTAGACCAGCAACAATCTGAGAAAATCATTGAAGAATATCACCAAGGAATATGTAGCGAGCACTTCCATGCTAAAACCACAACACATAAGATTATTAGAGCAGTTTTTTGGTGGCCAAGCCTTTTCAAGGATGTTGCAAAATAGATCAGAAAATGTGGCACCTGTCAAAGGTTTGCAAGCAAGTTAAAATTTCAAGGTGCCCTTCCCCTTATGAATGTTACCATTGAAGCACCATTTTAGCAATGGAGCATTGATTTCATAGGGTAAATTCAAGAAAGATCAAGTAATGGATACAAATGGATATTGGTGGCAACTGACTATTTTACAAAGTGGGTTGAGGCTATTCCAACTCGTAACACCACATCCAAGGTAGTGATTGAGTTCCTGTTGAATAATGTGATAACCAAATTTGGTGTGCCATCTAGAATTGTTGCAGATAATGCCATGTGCTTCAGATCTCAAGACATAGTAGGTATGTGTTCCAAATATGGGATAAAGTTGATTCATTCATCACCATACCATCGGCAGAGTAATGGACAAGTTGAGTCCAACAATAAGAGCCTCATGAAAATTTTGAAGAGGACTCTAGATATGAATAAGAAAATGTGGGATGACAAGCTAAAATATGCAGTTTGGGCTGATAGGATCACCTACAAATGTGCTACAAGAAAAAGTCCTTTTGAGCTAGTATATGGGATAGAGGCCAAAATACCAATGTCATTAGAACTGCCTATGTATCAACTGCTGCAACAAATAGGAGATGGGGATGATGCTCTGGCATTGAGAATGCATGAGTTGACAAAATTAGATGAAGCTAGAAGAGTGTCACATGATAAAAATTTACTACAACAGCAGAAGGTGGAGCATCTGTTCAACAGAAGAATGATTAAAAAGTGTCTATAGATTGGTGATTTGGTTCTTCTCTAGAATGCAAAATCAAAAGACAAGGGTGTACATGGTAAGTTTGAACCACTATGGTTAGGCCTGTATCAAATTGATGAAAAGGTTGGTCAAGACACCTTTTATATCAAAAATATGGAAGGGGAACTCATGGAGCTGCCTGTTCATGCACATCATTTGAAACTCTACTTCTCATAAGTAGTGTGGTCCTTCAAAATTTTGTGATGAAGTCTTGTTATATCAGTTAATTTTGACCTCAAGCAGTCTTGACCACTATTGGTTTGGATGGTGTTTTGTGTCTATTTTTGTTCTTGTGTGCTATTTTTTGCTTTTTGGAATGCTCCAGAGATCTGAATTCTCATTGTGCCACTGCTTAGCACACGTCCCCAACCATAGCCAATGTTGACACCTGAAAAAACTAGTTCCCAATTTGCTCTTTTTTGTCCCAAATCCATCAGAGTCTCACTTTGAGCCTTTGTTGAAGAGCCCATCATTGATACCCGATCAGAGATATTTTCCATGGATCTCTTTCAATAGGTTTCTAAGTGTTTGCCTTTTGAGATGTAAGGAAAAACACTCAAAATGACTAAGTCCCAAAATTATAAGTATTTTCCTTGTATTTTCTATCTTTTTTCAGAGTTTCAAGTTCCTATCTTCCATCGTGCCATGTCTATCGGCTCTGAAGTCCACCTTGGTTCCTTGCAAAATTGCCTAAGTGTTTCGAGTGTTAGAGATAAGGCTTGCGGCCTTTTGTCTTCTTTTGAGCATACGTTAGTGGGAAGGCTCGACTGCCAATGTCCGCCAAGGGTTATGGAAAATTTTCTAAGTATTGCGGATAGTCAAAGGTCGGAGTTGCAGTCTGCCTTCTTCTTTTGGGTAGGTGGAAGGGAGAGGGCCTGGCAGCTGAAGTCTGATGGAGTTTTAATCTTTCTAAAGTGTTGCAGGTGTCAATGACCGAGAGGTTTCTCTTCCTCTTTTCTTTTCAAGGATGGAAGGCAGAAGGCTCGACAATCGAGCTCTAGTGAGCCTTTTCTTCTATGTGTTTCAGAAGGTAGAAGGTGAGAGTTCTCCTTTCTTTTTGAGGGTGTAATGAAGAAGGTCTGAGGCTCAACCCCTGATGACCTTCATTTCTTCTATGTATTTTGGGGTCGGATGGTTCATTTATTCTCCTCTGAAGTGCAGGCAGCTTAGCGAAGGCCCGACCTCCGAAGCCTGATTTGTCAGGGCATGATTGTTTTGCCTTCCATCTCCTCCCACCGACTGGGAATGTGCCAACAACCTCTAGGATCACCATTAATGTGAAATGGGTAGTTGAAATTAATGTTTTTGTTGCAGTTGGTGGGGTTTTTGGGAGTTTTCCTACCCATTTCATTCTTAGATATGTGTGTGAAGGCTATAAATAGAGGATTGAAACTCTTTTCAAGGGTTGATCATTCTAGGCGGAATTTCTTTCTATAGGTGTTGAACGTACAAGGTAGTTAGGGCTTCATCTATTGTTTATTTTCAATCCTTCAAGAAACATTTATCAGAAGTGTATGTGAAATAGATTGTAATCTTTATATTGAATCATTATTTTTATCCACTAATGTAAGTGTTCTTTCAGGAAGCCTCTATCACAGTTAGGGTTTTCTCTTGCCACATTTCATGGTATGACTGTAAAATCTTATTTGAATGAATGTGACAGTTCTTAATCCATTTTCAAGCTTTATAAATGGTCATTTCAATATTACATATGGAAGAATGTTGTATGGTGTTGGATTACTAAGTATTCTCATGGTTTGATATTGATTTTGTGCATCTGAGTAACCAGATAGGCATGCATACACCCCTTTTAATGTTTTCCTTTAATGAACTTGAGACTCTGTAGCTCATTTGATAGGTGTCGGTCTGAGAGGCCTATGATTACCCACACTCTATTAAAAAATTAAAAAAACAATACATCAAGTCTTAGACGCAATTACAGTTCTGTAAGCATCCTCACTCTGTAGGATTGCTCTTATCAGCTTAAGTAGAGGCCCCAGTTTGTCTTGACCTAGTGACAACTTTGGGGTCAAGTGTATATTGGATTTGGCTATGTTTGTTTGTTTGTGTCCTATTTCATGCCTCTAAGAATATCCCTCTTAGGTCTAGCTGAGCCTGAAGTGCAGAGGAGACTACCCACTCCTGTAAGTTGGCCAAAATCACCCTAAACCTGTTGATAAACCTCTTTTAATCACCTTGATGACACCCTTGGCCTAGGTGATTGTAAAATGTTTTAAGGTTTTGGGTTGTAGTTATTTTGGGAACCAACACATGGTGATATAATTCACTATAAAACTCCAAATTCCCTTACCTCTCAAATGAGAGAGAACCTCCTTAAATATAGGAGAAGGGGTATTAGTCACACCCATTCAAACAACCATTTGTAAATAATTCATAATATAATAATTATTAGATTATTAATTATTAAATGGTATATGCTTTATAACATAAGGTTTTATAACCTTATATTAGAACAATATATAAATGTTATAATGGTATGATCTCTAATAACATTATGTTCTAACACTCCCCCTTAATGTTAATAGGGAGCATTACATGCCAATTTCTATAAAGGAAAAAATGATGTACCCCAATACCATAGGTCTTCTTTGACAGTGATAACAGGGACACAAATATATGCCAAAACAAAGAGCATTTATTTCAGACTACATGAAATTCATCTTGTCACAATTTGTAATCACAGTTTTTAAAAATGATGCTTAAATGAGGTCTTATAATGTTTTTATTGGAGCCTGGAACTCCTTAAACCAAGCCCCAAGTTCATTATATAGTACTCGTAGGTCTTATATAATACAATGCTTTTACAAGTGGAAGATTTACAGAGAGAAGAATTTTCAATATGTCCATAGGGCTTACATATAATGCCTAGAGATCTTATGTTATGCCTGTTAGGTCTTACATCTAAGGATTTAGCCATTCCAAGGTGTTAAAATGCTTAAGGCCTTATTTTATGCCTTAGGTCTTACATCTAGAGGTGCCATTGTCATGCACACTCTCCCTCAATGGTAACTCCTTAAGACCAAGCATTGATTTGAATTTGGAGAATTTGAAACTGCATAGAGGTTTGATGCTATATTGCATATATGATTATTGAGAGCCTAACTCAGTTCTTCTTGATCATAGTATATCTGCCATCTAATAATCAGTCTCATAAAACTAGAGAATAATATTAGGATGGAAATATTGTTCCTTAAATGAAGTGCCCATGAACTTCAAATGTGTTTTATTTCTAGAAATAAGAGTCTTCGGTAAGAGTAAATAGCTTTGGTAATATATAATAAAGTGGGACTTGTAATAATAGCCAGATGAAAAACTCTTCTAGTCCTAATCTTTTGTAGCTACTTTTGTAGTCCACTTTTGATTAAAGGCTATAGAGGATAGTTGTTTAAATATTACTCCATCCATGTGATAACAACTACACCATATCTTTAAGACATAGATTGAGGTATATGTCTTTAAAAATGATCTAATGATCTTTTCAAGGAGATCGTACTGGATTTTCATAAGCATAAGCATGTATAATTTGCCTTGTTTCTAGAAGGAAAAGAAATAGTCATTAAACATATAGTAATGATCCATAAAAAAAATTAAAGCAACGGGTGAGCTATCATTTCTAGGCTTGCTCTCCAGATAGTTTATTAGGGTGATAGCCACCCATTACAAGTAGATGATTTTATACCCAATAAATTTATAGTTTTTAGAGAAAATACCGACCTCTTAATATAGTTATGAAAAATACTTATATATTGTATCAAAATGTCATCTTGGATGTCTTTATCTATTTGGACATGCCTTTTTAGCTTGTAGTATTGCCCCTTCACGAACCTCTCTCCTCCATGACATATAGGATAAAATTACTTCTTGATTATAACAATATTCAAATAACTAATATCAAATTTTATCAATCCCCTAGCCATGCAAACTCATCCAAAGGTTTTATCAAATTATTTCATATAAAAGATAATTTATCTAAAATTGGAGCCTTTACATATGACAATATCTTAAATGCATAACAATGCAAATTATATGACATCTCTTAATTTTAGAGTTGATGATTCTCTTTAACATAAAAAAACATCCTCTATGGTTATAACATAAATAATAATATGGTTGTGTTTTTAGGTGTTGCTTGCATCTTTTAAAAACATGAACAATATCAAGGATTTATCAACTATTGTTGTCTATAGTAGTATAAATCTCTAAAGTTAGTTTCAATATATAGAAATGTTCAAACATAGAGCATGATGGAGTCTGGCTCATTTAAATTTAATAGCTTGAATAGAAGATGTTTAGTTTTTAAGAGGTGATGATTAATTAGATTGAGGAGATCTCTAATTTCTTGGCCTTGGAGAATGCGAGGTTTAATGTTACCTTCTAGAAAGTTAGACAATAAGCTCTACCTTCAATGGACAGGGGGATCCCATTAAGTCAGAACTCCAATTATTTCATTAAGTTGCCTCTTTAATATCATATTGTCCATGGTCATATCAAGAATCGCAATGCATAGTTAAGAGAGAAATATGGAAACTAGTTTTTAGGTTTCTTGCCTTGAGAGAAGAGACTACAAAATGTATATTTTTGTATAATATGGTATACATCTGCATGGTTTGAAAAAATTCTTGAAAATGAGTCAGATGGAGGTGGTAAACAATATATGATTTCAACTTGAGCTATATAATCATGTGAAATGATTGTGGGGTATAATGAAAAGCACTCATAAGAGTGTTTCCTAGGTTTAAACCCCCTTAATGCCATAAGGTATTCATTATAACTAATGACTATGAAGTAAGAATGATTAAAGGATGTATTGAAAAACAACCTTAGGAACTTGGTAATGATGAAGCTAAACCTATGCCACATGAATTATAAACCAACAAAATTAAAAATATATATAATAGAATATGAGCGTTAAGCTTTCACAAATTATGTCATAGTATGAATAGTCCTAGTACATTGGAAACTTAGTAGAAAGTGATATTTTGAGAGGATAATGTAATATCCAAATTTAATTTCCATCATAAAATCTAAGTTTGACCATGAGGTAATTATTTGAAGAGGTAAAAAAAAAAGATAATAATTTTTTTTTAAATAGAAGATCATTCATTGCCTAAATAAGAATCATGAAAATAATAAGATACACAATGGGTCTATCCATCTCCAACATTTTAACATATGATAATTAAAGTCATTACGAACATTTTCAAAATAAAAACTTACCAAAGTCACTACATCTCAATTGTCGATCATCCCAATTCAAGTCTTGGCAAGCCTCTGGAGTATAGAAGAGAAAGTATCTTCGAGGAGCTTTACCTCCAACCACAGACCGTCGATCTCCCGCACTCCTTCCTACCCGGAAGTAGCCATACCCTACTCGAAGAGGATAGACTTAGGATAACCAATGGTGTTAGCCATCTGAGTACTGGTGTTGTGACCTACGTAACTTGTTATCATGCAATCCCCTAGATACCCTCTAGACAAGCATGACCACTCCATAAGCTATGCCATCCAGTCATGGTGAACTATCAATGTACTAGAGGCAGGTGCATTACCTTGGCCAAAGGATTTAAATGTGATTAGCATTGTGTCAACGTAATAAGTATGTTCACCCACCCCAACTCGACTTGAATTAATCACAATCCTATAGTTATGTATGTATAAATAATGTAATATCCATGATATTTTCTTAGTTTTTCAACTCATCATGCTTTCATGCATGGTAGTTAGGTTTACTTCTCACTCTTGGGCTCTTAGAGTCACTTCCATCCATGTATTGGAGGAATGGGATTCTAGCTTACCGGTTAATCAGTTAATGCCATTAGTTTATCGATTGAATTTTTGGGTTGACCCTCTGCTTAAATTATCCCATCTAGAGAGGACACTAAACTAACAAAATAAGCTCAGTAGAGGTTTATCAAATAATCCGTTATTGAGTTCCAGTAAAATCAAAGACCCAGTGTTAAAGTTTAAGTACTCCTACAAGTCTTCTGACCCTACATAATTCCCGACATTGCATATTCTTTATATCATTCCAATCATTTAACAATCGTAACTCGTCATTTTCTTTTAAGGGGGGTAAGAATTCATTTAAGCTTTAACTAAGCACTTTACTATTGACCCAAAGAATCGGTAGTCTGTTCTAGAACCTCATTACTTAGCATGTTCGAATGTTTTAAACCAAATAATGTTTCTAAACCCTCTTTCAGTGACACATCAGCTTGAATGATGTGGAAGCAAAATGAATTATATTCACTTTTAAAGATGGTCTAAATAAGTTAACTTTCACAGCATGAAAGGGTGACTCTATTTCACTAAGCTAATACAGATTCTTTAACTTATGGTAGACCGAGTAGATACACAGTGTACGCCATTTATCCCACACTACTATTTCCCATTCTATTGACTGGTTACTCATTCTTTATGTCTTTCCTAAAGCTAGTTACTATTTGTTAATACAAAACCAAACATATAGTCGAGCAAGCTAACTAATAATATTCTAACACTGACCGACAATAGACAAACTGTAACTATGGATACCTTACTCTCTAACAGTCGACCAAGGCTCAAACTATGATGTGATCTACACTCAACCAATTTATTTCTTATGGTGAGTGGTTACGACTACATAGGCCTAGTTATTTGACGTATGAACGCTATAGGAAATCAAGTAAATGACCACAAAAAAGTCTAAGTCTATGTGGTGTTCCATTGTTCAAAGAAAAAGTATTGATTACGTTTGTTTAAATTGTAAAACATAATTCTTTTAAGCATAACTAGACCATATATTTCATCATCAGAAAAGACACTAAAATCCTTATAGTTATTTGATGGTGTCGTTCTTATTATGGCGTTCCAGTTTAATCATGATGGTGTAGCAAGAGTGAAAGGGTGAAAACCTGAATGAAAGCTTTCAACGACTGTTACACCTAGTCCAAAACTTGTTCAGTCCACACTCGCACACATGTTGTCTGCTCTTTGCTTCCTATTAGCTCCTCCTACCTATCTTCTATAGCAGTCTTTCTTTTACTCTTAACAATAGTCCAAAAGAAAACTAACTTCTGCCCTAACTAATTCACATAGCTATCTAATTGGTAACTACCAAGCTCAGATATACCAATTGTCCTCCTCCCCACGACCACTAGCACAAAAATAGTTCTAAACTTCACTATCCTCGCGGCTTATTCGCAGGGTGATAATATCAGTTAGTGAGGTGGTAGTTTTTTTTGTTTTAGACATAATGCCACACTATCTTTATCAGATTCTTGAGCTTAGATCGGCTGCACGTCATGGGGTGATTGCTTAGCTGATAATAAGTCATTTTAGTTTAAAGCTTGAGAATGAATAAAATGTTATGGGACAAAAGACATCATAAAATAGTGACTTGAGTAAAGTCTTTCGAGCTATTTCTCGTTTACTAGCATCATTAAAGAATATAAGAATTGTTCCTTGATAACTGTTTAAATATATTTAATACATTACCATTACAATATGACCAATGGTATTACACTTGACGATCACGTAGGTTTAAAACATTATTTAAACCTTTTTATTTTATGACGATATCCCACAACATAAATAATTCTACATCCTTCAAAATCTGCAATTAAACGTTTACATCACACGCTCGTAGAGCTTTATGGTGATGACGATGATTGGAGTACCAACACAATAACAAAGTTTACAGTCAACATTCTCAGGGTCAAGTTTTTGTCTCCCCCTTTTACGACCTATTATCGACTTTTACGTCGAACAACTTAACAAGACATAACATACAACTCATTCTCAAAGTATATACATTTATATTTATATATATATATATCGTCCATATTTGGCGACATGCTTCAGAGTATTACGACACAGATGTTGATTAACCATACTCATCACGACAATGACGCAAGGAAGAGTGACCTACTCTAATAATCCTTGACCTTCTCATCTATAATTGACTTAACCAAAATCAATACTTATCTCAAGGCAACTAGGTTTATCTACCTGTTGTTCATTCTCAGTGGCAAACACCCATTGATATTCCAGGGTCTATTCTCCCCTTCTTGAAGATACCTTCTCTTCTTCTTGCTCCATGGTGAACATGTTCCATCTGTTCCTGTCATTACAATCTCACATACAATTTGTGGTCAGAGTACCAATATTATGATCGAAACACATTTACATCAAATCATTTCATTTTCGTATTGAAAAGACATTTTTAATTCATAACATCAGATTGATCATACTCAAGTAAAAAATCCATGATTTCATAAAGTTAATCTTTTCTAATCATAACATCATTTTCCATGATGTTAAACATATTCACATGACTGTGCTATTTAAGAAATTATCTAAAAGTAAGTAGTAATACTGAATCCAAAAAGGGGATGTAACAAATATCCTTTTATTGCCTTGTTAATAGGCTAACAAACTTGTGTGAAGACACACATTACTACCCACTCTCCTTCTCTCACCTTCATTTCTAATTTATAATGAAGTGTACACTTGTTTTATGTACTACACTTTTTAATGTGATTTAGAATTTGCAAAACCATATGACCTTTATAAAATTGAATGTCAAAAAAAACTTATGAAATGAATTCTATATTGCTTCAATAATGTCTTAACAAGGTACCAACTACACTTAATGTTCTCCTCTTGTTAATTTTAGAAGAAAATGTCTACACCTAATTAACAATGTCATTTTATAACAAAGATTAGGTATTTGAAAGTTATAACTTACTTTTGTACCAAATTATTCAACCACCTCATCCAGTTTGACAATGGCTTTAATTCACCTTGAAGTGAATGATCTACCTACAAACTAATTTTACTTTTCTATGACCAAGTTGAAGGCAATGAGATAGAACCAAGAGCTTTTATAGGGACTCCTAATATCAAATAATTAACTAAGAATGATATCAATCTTTGAAATATAACATGCCATAAGGATCAAGTAGTAAATATAATGCACCCATAATAAACACAAACTCATTTAACTAAACAATACTTTTTAATTGTGCATAGAAGGCTTAAATCAATATAGACCACATTGAATAATTAGCACCTACACATTTCATATGGGATTTAGTTAATTTTAAATCGTGAATTCAAGTGTGAACATAGTGAGTCCATAATTTTAACAACATTGAAAGACTTAACAAGACCATAATTCCATTATATACTCCTAACCAAACATATGGACAAACTCCATTTTAGCACCAATAAACTACTCCACCACTTTAATCAAACTGTGAAATATTAAATTAAAAAATGATTGTTATGAGGTAAGGAGTGGTGTTTCTCCCTTATATGATCATTTTCAAAAGATAGGTCATATCAAGCATAATATGGTAAAATAGAAAAAAAAAATTGTCGAAGACTAATTTAAATTAAAGCACACGTGGTGATGATCGTCCTTGAAGCTAGCCCAAAAAAATGAACGATGAAAAAATAAAATACTTTAACATTTTATACATTAACATTTATATTACTCCTTCGCATCCTTTAGTAAAGGATACAACTTTCCAAGAGTCTTCTCTTATAAATGATATGACCCTCTATTAAAAAAACTATGACTGAACCTTATATAATATGGTGCGACCTTAGTAGTTAAGAGTTTTTTAAAAATATTTAAGAATTGACCTTTAAAAATTAGAATCGACCTTATGTTGGAAATTAGGATCGACCTCCATTAAGAAAGGATACTTTTTCCTTTAAAGGATGCGACTATTGTATGAGGGAGGTGATTTTTATCAAGGATATAGCTTTCCATATCATAATGCTTAATCATATGTCTTCATGGCAAAATAACTATGATGGGAATAGATTCATTAACATGTGAGGAGGCTTGATCAATGTAAGACTTAAATGCATCCCTTTGATTTGAAAATTACACCTCCGATTCTTAATTTTTGTTGAGATTTAACTTTTGAAAGGTCACGACCTATCATAGGAGTCTCCTTCGATCGGTTAAACAAAGTCTTCCGATGTTTATAAATATTTTGAACTATTAAAATAAAACTCAAAACTAAAGTACTCCTCATTTGATATCATACAAAGAATTTATATGAGATTATTATTATTTTCTTCTTCTAGTCCATAGTTGTTACACTAATGGTTATTTGTATTACATTAATTTACCTAAGACCTTGAGTGAATGAATTGTCTATGTTGACACCTAGATTTTCCAAGCCTCTTATTTGCTTGAAGTCTTTCCAAATTCATCAAAGTTTTCTTACAGGTCCCTGTGCCTTTACATTGATGCATGTTGTTAAACCCCTGATTTTGGCTAAGTCTGAAACCCTAAAAATTTGGTTGTCTGAAATCTGATGGATCCTCTAATTTCTAGATTCTGCGTTTTAACTCCTATGGATATGAAACCATTCTCAAACATCTTAACAGTATATACATAAATATAAATAAAGTATAAGAAATTAAAATAATACCACTTATACTCATATTTTATATTTTTATGTATATATTGTCCTGAACCTCTTTCTTTTTTGGGCCCTTTGTTTCCTACAGGTTTTCGGCTCCTGTCAGAACCTTGGAACTTTTCCCAAGGTTCACTTTCCCTCTACTTCCTTGCTCCCCACTCTATTTCTCCTTCCAAAAGTTTCAAGCCAGAACTTTTTCCGGGGTCGACCCCTCCTTTTCCCTTCGGGATTTCAGGTCCCTCGAGAACTTTTGGATCTGGTTCAAAATTTCCTCGTCCCCCTGAAATCCTGATCCCCGCCAATGCAAAAGGTCTTCTAAGTCTGAAATCCTTTCGGACCCCCTAAATTTTCAAGTCAAATTTGAAGATGCAAAAAATTGAGTTTTCAAATTTTTTTTGAGAAAATGGCTAAGTATTTTGTGCAGTTTCGGATCAAATTTTCATTTGAAACCTTCATCGCTTTAGGTTCTAGTGGGTCTTTGGGTCCCGCTGACACCTTGGCACCAGTTCCTGGGTGCCAGGTTCTCTCATCGTCCCACCACCTGCCAGAGGCCCAGAAATACCCAGAATCACGTGAAAATGCACCATTTCACCATTAATGCAAAGTGTGTGGTTGAAATTGAAGTTTTTATTGTAGTAGGTGGAGTTGTTGGGGTTTTCCCTCCCATTTTTCCATCAAATCTGAGCTTCCAAGGCTATAAATAAAAGATTGAAAATCATTTTGAGGGGTTGGTTCTTTGGTGGTGGCTGGAGCCTGTGCAGGTTCAGTAATGTCTCTACGGCTCCAAATCATGCCATGTCCAATTGCAAATAAGTAATGGAGCAGCAACACAGATAAAATATAATGTGCTGCAAGGTTGTGCAAATAATGTCTCCATATTTTTTTGTATGTATTTAGGGTTTTCCTCTTATCACATTTGTTGATAAGTTTGTATTGGACATTTGAAAATGTGATAGCATTTTAAATATATTACAAGCTTTGTAATTGTCATTTGGTCTCTGCATTTGAATGCATATAGTTCATACTAGATAACTAAGTATGTTTGAAGCATAAAACTTTCAATCTGATACAACTTTAGCTCAAATCAATTTTTCTGTGTCTCTTTTCTATTGATTTCTTCTCTGTTACCAATGACTCTATAGCCCAGTTGGATTGGCATCGGACTTGGCTCCATCAGACCAATCTCATACCATTTAAAACAAGAAAACATTTACTAGTGGTTTAGGGGAAGCACCATCGCCCCTATGTATGTATACTTGCATGATTTGTATTAGATATATAAGGGTTTTGTGACAGCTAGTTGTTCTTGGTTCAGTGACAATTTTGGGATCAAGATAACGAGTTGAGTTTGGTTGTTCATTGGTTTTTAGTTATTCATCTTCTTTGAACTCAATACTTGTTAAGGTATACCCCTTGGAATATCCCTCCAAGGCCTAGCTAATCTCAAAGTGTAGAGGAGCCTACCCACTCCTGTAAGTTGGCCAAAATCACCCTTAACCTATTGACAAACCTCTTTCAATCACCTTGATAACACCCCTGGCCTAGGTGATTGTGAAATGTTTTAGGGTTTTGGGTTGTAGTTTCTTTGGGAACCAACATTTTGGCATTGTTGCTGAGGATAAAAGTTGCTTTAGCTATTGTCAATTTTTAGGTAGCTGAAACATTTTTCACGCCTCTGTAACAATGATCTACATTTGTGCATTTTGTTTGGGTAAGTTTGGCCTCCCATCAACTTACACCAACATTTTGGCGTCATTGTCGAGGATGGATTATTGTTGGGTTGGGAAGAATTTGAAGACTCTGTTGGTTGGGGAACCCATAATTATTTTACAGCCTTGAAGATTGTCACACTTCAAGGAATTCCTCTTTTTTGGAAGAGGTGGCGACTCTGCTATCAAAGAAAACAAAGTGTTGTTGATGGGTGCATGTGATCATGTGCGTGATTCAAAGAAACTAAAGCTAGTTAAGGTACATGTTCTTTCTTCCAGCCTTGAACCATAGTTTCTTTCTTAGTAAAGAAACATGTATTATTTGCTCTCCTTTATCCCTGCACAAGTGATTTGTAATCAGCTATGGCTAAGTGGAATGGAAAAATTTACCCGAGGGTAAAATTTTTAAATGTATCATATGATGAAAGCCCTAGATACTATGACAGAGCACGTGTCCATGAGTATGATTAGGATAAGGTCCATGTCGTTCATACAACCCAACACCAAATGAATGCTCACATTCAAGCATACAGACATCAATACATGAAAACATGTAAAGGATAGATACCCTCAATGAGATTGAAAGTGAAAGGAAGAAAGGTATGTAGAAACGCTTCCTACACTGATCTACTAAGGAAAGATTTATGAAAATTTTAACTTTTACAATTACAGATTAAGATGCACATTAACAGAAAAGTAATAACAACATCCAAAAGCAAATACAAAGCTCACAACACAAGATATACGTGGGGAAAACCCTTTCAGGTGAAAAACCCCACACTCCAAAACCTGCACAATGTATTATCAAATCTAAAGAAGATTACAACACACTTGCAATGCAAGTTCTTTCAGGAGTTCACAAACGTCGAATACTAGAGTAATTCTAACAGCATAACGATAGCTGCAAATGAACCATACATCTCCAACTCCAAGCACCTATATATATAGAGAAACACCAAGATGAAGGTAGCTTCTAAAGAAATCCACAAAAGAATCTCGTCCAAATCCACATGCCCAAATTCCAAGGCCATAAAGCATGCAAAAGACATTTGTCACAGATTCTCTTTCATCCCTTACACCCCCCATACTTGGGTTCCCCAAATTTGTTGCAACTATGGGAAATAGGTATTGTCATTGATGTCAACAAGCTTGTGTTGTCATTGGTGTCAACTATGTCAATAATATGAGTTAAGAAATGATGCAAGAGTATGATTAGTTTGAGTTGAGCAGAGATCAGAGAAAAGGTTGAGCAGAGACGAGGATGTTGTAATGATATGAGCTATTTTATTGAGTTGCTTTGTTGAAGGTGATGCTGAAGATTTTAGGAATATGCCCCTGATGGTTGGTTTCCAAGTGCTTTTGAGAATATTTGATCAATAAAGGAAACAGTGTGTTGAAGATGTGTTATGGCTTAACAGAGTAGTGTTCTGGTTTTGCTCTGCATTTATTTCTTATTGAAGATCTACTTTTGCAGTTTGAATATGTTGTTCAGAGGTATTTAGAGATGTTATATTCCAAATTTTGTGCTCCAGTTCCTTGTGCAGAGAAAGTTGTGTTCACTAGTGTGTGGACTATGTTTCTGAGTTGTGCAAAGGTGTCTAGGAGAAACTATTTTGCTCTGCATTTCTTCGTAGATTTGTTTTTGGCTTTGCAGTTCTGGATTTATGCTTATAAAGTCTATATCTTTCTTCAATTCAAGTTTTTCGTGGTTTGGTGCTCTACAAGTTCATTTCTTGAGTTGTAGTTAATGACAAAGTAATCTAAGTGCTCCGGTGTGAACTTTCTTCAGGTAAAAGGTGTTGCAAAGGTTTTTGTTGGTTTTTAGGTGCTTGTGGATGTTTCTAGATCACGGTCAAGCTTGGTGTGTGGTATGCTTGTCCTCTTTTGGTTTTAAGGAAGCGTGCACTTAAAAGTTCATAGTGTTAACACAAGTTTGGCTGACTTGGTTGTTTACACTAATTATGGTTGTGCTTTGGTAGTGAAAGTGTTATGAAACGTGTGTGTATGGATTTAGGTCCAAGCTAAGGTGTGGTGAGATCCACATTCATTCTTTTCCTCCGCGGGAATGTTTTGGTCCATACCTAATTTGAATTTTATGGGTTAAGATGTGTTGTTGACCTTGGAGAAAGTTTTCAAGGTTAAAGATGGTATAAATAAGTATTGAATGTTTAAAGGATTATGTGAGATAGATGAAAGAATTGAATATGATGTCTGTGATAAAAATTTGATCAGTGGAGTAATAGCTTTCATGTGTTAGGCTACTAGATGCAGTGAGCAGAAGGTGTCTACTATTTTTCAGTGTTGCTGCGAAGTTATGTTTGTGTTGTGGTGAATATTGAGCTTCATTGGAACTATACTCCACGCATATGTTAGATGCAATTATATCAGTTCATTCCTGGCAATGAGCCTCCTCTTCTATCTCTTTCTTCTGGGCAGTGAGTCCTTTAGTAGTGAGATTTTCTTTTAGGCAGTGAACCCTCTAGCAACCAGCCTTTTGTAATTTAGTATTGCTACTACTTTATATTGTGAGCTAATCCTCACCATGGTTTTTCCCTTCTTGGGTTTTCTACGTAAAATCTGGTGTTTGTCTTGTGTTTGGTGTTGTTATGATTCAGCTTCTGTTATTTTCTTTTCATGCTTAATCATCATAACAAGTTTAAGGGTTAATTAAGATAATGTGGATTTGAATGTTTATGAGGGTTTGAAGTTTATGTTACAACTAATTCACCCCCACCCCCTCTCAGTTGTCTCTTGCATTCAACAATTGGTATCAGAGCTTGGTTCCTTAAAAGAAGCTTTACCGCTTGAGGAAGATCTTGGAGGTTGAACACATGGCAGCTAGAAAGTTTCCTACTCCTCTGGATGAAATTCCCCCTGTTGAATTTTTAGAAGATGAATGCATGTCTGTCAATAGTGAAGAGCTCAAGGTTGCTCTTGAAGACCTAGAGAGGACTAAAGAAGAAATCAAAGATCTGAAGGAGAATGTCAAAGAAGCAAAGGATGTATCAAAAAATTAAGAGAGTAAGTCAAGAAGTTCAAAGAAAGAAATAAGAAGGTTAGTGAACAATTGAGGGTAGCAACTAAATCTATGAATGGTCTGAAAGTGCAAGTTGAAGAAAAGGCAAGGATTGAGGAATGTCCAAACTTAATGGTGAAAGGCAAATCTGAAGAATGTATAAGGCTTGATTAAGAAGTTGTGAATCTGAAATCAGATCTGGAAAAGGTAAAGAATTATGAAGTGAAATTCAAGATAAGTTTTTCAAGGCTTGATGAGATGATTGCAAATCAGAAAAGTCCCAATGATAAAGAGGGTTTAGGATTTGAAAAAGGTGAAAGTTCAAAATCAGATCAAACTTTAAATCAGAGGAATAGTGGCAAGCAGATATGGAATCGAAAGAATAAAGCTAGAAGACCTCCGGTCAGACAACCAAATGCTCAAAGGTGCCCATCTTTCAATGTTTTTTGTCTTTTATGCAATAAGTATGGACACAAAGCAATAAAATGTAGAAGTAGAAGGAATCAAAATGTTCAATCCTTCTCTGGTCAATGCTTTGCATGCAATAAAGCTTGTCATAAAGTTGCTATATGCAAAAGTAAAGTGAGTCATAACTCTACTAGGTGTTTTACATGTAATAAGTGGGACATAGAGCTAATGAGTGCAGAAGTCAAATGAGAAATGGCTATGGCAAGGATAGAATAGTTAAATCTTTCAACGGCTATTGTTATACATGCAAGAAATTTGGGAATAAAGCTAATCAATGCAGATCCAAGATGAATGGAAAAAATACTAGTCAAAAGAATGTTGTATGCTACAATTGCAATAGATATGGACATACTTCTAAGTTTGGCAGAAGCAAAAACATGAAGGAAAATTATCCAGTAAAGACTGATCCAGTAGAGACAAAGAGGGAAATGAATAAGATCTGGATAAAGAAGGAGGAAACAGAAGTTAAGGATGAGCCTTTACCAACATCCGGTGCAGATATTCCCTCTGGGAACTAAGATTAGTGTTTTGGCTTAGGGGGACCCTTATTGAAAATCTTTTCTCCCCTACCAAAGGAATAGTGTTGATGCCTTAGCACGAAGAGATAAGGTCAAGGATTAGTAACAAAGGTTTAAGTTAGGACAAAGACCATGACTACAAAGGATAAAGGTAGAGATGTGCAGATTATCTTGGTTGATAATTTTGCAAGAGGATCTTATCCTCCACAAGAAGTCTATTGTGCAAGAAAATTTGATCGGGTAAGAAGACATGTTATGAATTTTGGCTAAGTATCTGTCCGGTGAAATCAAGCTACAGTATTCTGGTAATTTGGTCCGCATTGGTCCACTATTGAAGACATTACTTTGCAGTTTTGGCATATGGTTATTGATCATTGGATACATCTACATCTAGAATTTTGTCTAATTTTGATGATTAGATTGAAAGAAATGAGTAATAGAACTTTGGCTTGACAGAACATAGTTGTTTCCAGTACAAAGCAGTTTTTATGTTGATTGGAGGTGTTTGGGGTCAGTATATGGATCTATAGTTGAAGGGTTTTTGTATCAGGAGCTGATCTAATAAGTGTGAAGTTATGCAGAGAGTAAACAAGCTATGAGAGATCTGCCATCAGTGACATTTGCAAGGAATGTCAAGTTGGAAAGCAAGCAAGAAGGAGTTTCAAAGACAAAGATCAATCCTCTACCATAATGTTGGAATTAGTGCATACAGATCTTTGTAGTTCTACCAAAGTAAGGAGTTTTTCAAGATAACAATGAAGAGGAAAAGGCTAAAGAAAAAGGAAGTGTAGAAGCTCTGGAAAGGACTCCTAAGACTCCTAGGTATGTGTAGAAGCATCATTTTGAAGATCAAATCATTGATGACAAACGTAAAGGTGTACTGAAAAGAAGGAGAGCTACTGAAGAATATGTATATCTATGTTTACTTTCCATTGTTGAACCTAAAGCAGTGGTTGAGGCATGCAAGGATGAGTATTGGATCAAGGCTCTGGAAGAAGAACTAATGCAAATTGAGAAGAATCAGACTTGGGAACTTGTCCCAATACCAAAAAACAAAAATGTAATTGGAACTAAGTGGGTATTTCGGAACAAATTGAATGATAATGAAGTAAATCTTGAAGATGTGCCTACAAAGGATCGTCTTGCTGATATATTCACTAAGGCTCTTCCTAAGGATACTTTTGAGTATCTCCAGGAGAAGTTAGGGGTTATTGCCCCTCCTTCTTTGAACTAGATACATAAGGAGATGCATCAGTCTAGTGAACTTCAAGATTCATTCTTTTTTGGACTGATGTTGGAGGCTAATTCTCAGGGGGAGCAGGTGGTAGTCATGATGACTATTGCAGATAGGGGGAGTAAGAGTTGATACAGTTTAATGTGCACTCCTAAGGGGGAATATTCAGAGTAGTGAAAAGAAAAGATGATGTGACCTAATAAGAGCGAAAGAAGAGGTGTCTCCCTTTGCCATTGATGTCAAAGGGGGGGAGAGAGCAATGTGAAAAAGAAAAGAATCAGTGATCAAGGAGAGAGAGTAAGATGTGTAAAAGAAAGGGGGAGAGTAAGAAAGAAAAGAAGTTGGTGCATATTTGTGTCTCGATGGTTTTTTACATTATGTGTTACCATCAATGACAAAGGGGGAGATTGTTACAAGTATGTGCAATCAATGTTGTCATTGATGTCAACAAGTTTGTGTTATTATTGGTGTCAACTGTGTCAAGAATATGAGAAGAAATGATGCAAGAGTATGAGTAGTTTGTTTTGAGGAGAGATTAGAGAGAAGGTTGAGCAGAGATGAGGATGTTGCAATGATATGAGCTATTTGATTGAGTTGCTTTGTTGAAGATGATGCTGAAGATTTTAGGAATATGCTCCTGATGGTTGGTTTCCAAGTGCTTTTAAGAAAATTTGATCAATAAAGGAAACAGTGTGTTGAAGATGTGTTATGGCTTAACAGAGTAGTGTTCTAGTTTTTCTCCACATTTATTTCTTATTGAAGATCTGCTTTTGCGGTTTGAATATGTTGTTAAGAGATATTTAGAGATGTTATATTCCAAATTTTGTGCTCTGGTTCATTGTGCAGAGAAAGATGTGTTCACTAGTGTGTGGACTATGTTTCTAAGTTGTGCAGAGGTGTTTGGGAGAAACTATTTTTCTCTACATTTCTTCGTAGATTTGTTTCTGGCTTTGCAGTTCTGGAGTTATGCTTATAAAGTCTATATCTTTCTTCAGTTCAAGTTTTTCGTGGTTTGGTGCTCTGCAAGTTCGTTTCTTGAGTTGTAGTTAATGAGAAAGTAATCTAAGTGCTCCGGTGTGAACTTTCTTTAGGTGAAAGGCGTTGCAAAGGTTTTTGTTAGTTTTCAGGTGCTTGTGGATGTTTCTAGATCATGGTCAACCTTTGTGTGTGGTCCTTTGTCATATTTTGGTTTTAAGGAAGCATGCACTTAAAAGTTCATAGTGTTAACACAAGTTTGGCCGACTTGGTTGTTTACACTAATTGCGGTTGTGCTCGGTGATTGTGAAAGCATTATGAAATGTGTATGTATGGATTTAGGTCCAAGCTAAGGTGTGGTGAGATCCACATTCATTCCTTTCCTCTATGGGAATGTTTTGGTCCAGACCTAATTTGAATTTTATGGGTTAAGATATGTTGCCGACCTTGGAGAATGTTTTCAAGGTTAAAGATGGTATAAATAAGTATTGAATGTTTAAAGGATTATGTGAGATAGATGAAAGAATTGAATATGATGTTTGTGATGCGAATTTGATTAGTGTAGTAAGAGTTTTCGTGTGTTAGGCTATTGGATGCAATGAGTAGAAGGTGTCTACTATTTTTTAGTGTTGCTCGAAGGTGATGTTTGTGTTGTGGTGAATATTGAGCTTCATTGGAACTGTACTCCATGCATATGTTAGATTCAATTATATCGATTCATCTTTGGCAGTGAGCCTCCTCTTCTATCTCTTTCTTCTAGGTAGTGAGTCCTTTAGCAGTGAGTTTTTCTTTTGGACAGTGAGCCCTCTGACAGTGAGCCTTTTGTAATTCAGTATTGCTACTACTTTATATTGTGAGCTAATCCTCACCATGGGTTTTCCCTTCTTAGGTTTCCATGTAAAATTTGGTGTTGTCTTGTGTTTGGTGTTGTTATGATTCAGCTTCTGTTATTTGCTTTTCATGCTTAATCATCATAACAAGTTTAAGGGTTAATTAAGCTAATGTGGATTTGAATGTTTATGAGGGTTTGAAGTTTATGTTACAACTGATTCGCTCCCCCTATCAGTTGTCTTGTGCATTCAACAAAATTTGCCCAAAATAGGTATGACAGATGCTCTTACACCGTCATAAAATCTGTCATATATGACAACACTTATAGCTATAAGAGAATATGTCATAACTGACTATTAATAAACAATTCTCTTACAACTTGTCATAGTCAAACTTGGGCACCTACTTTCTCCATGCAAAGATGCTTCTTGACACTTGTCACGCCTATCATAAATTCTCTATTTTTGGCTCTTACATGTCATAGAATCCATCATATATCATAACCTCTTATAGAACCCACAAGATGTCGACACATGGCAATAATGCCACCTCAAAATGGGACGCCTACATTTTCAAATTTTGACTTGATCATCCAAGTCACCTTCCAAGCGGGATGACATGTCAACATGCCACCTCACACTAAATGACAAAACTGGATTTGACCAATATTAAATAAATATATGATCAAATAATAAATGCTAGGAAATTGCAAAGGTTGAGACACCATAATTCCAAACATTCTCCCACTTGTCGAACACCTTACAAGAGCCAATAGAATGACATGATTTAACTACTAGGGGATAAGAGGCCCATAGACTCTGAACATCATCTGAACTTCTCTATGTTCACAGGTTTTGTCAAGGAATTTGCAACATTCATCAAAGTGTCAACTTTCTCCAAATTAGCCTTCCCATTCTCTACCATGTCACGAAAAAAATGGTACTGGACATCACTATGCTTAGTCCTCACGTGGAAAGTAGGATTCTTCGCCAAACATATGGCACTCTGACTGTCACAACAAATAGTAATCTTCCCTTCATCAAACCCAACATCAGATCACAATCTCTTAATCCAAATGCCTTATTTACAACCATGAGTTGTTGTCATGTACTCTGCTTCAGTAGTGGACAAAGCGACCACAGGTTTCTGCTTACTCATCCAACTAATAGCACCACCAAACATAGTGAACACATAAGCATTGGTGGATCTCCTGTTGTCAATGTTACCTGCCCAATCTGAATCTACAAATCCTTGAATACAAAGTGAATTCCAAGGTCCTATAGAATAAACATGATAACATAGGGAATACTCGAAAGCACCCCACAAATATATGAACACTCTCTTCACCACATCCCAATGTACCCATCTAGGATTAGCCATAAACTGACTAAGGAATCCCACTACTTTGGCAATGTCTGGTCTTATAGAGACCATATCATAAATCAAGTTGCCAACTGCACTAGCATAAGGAACTCTGCTCATATCCTCCATCTTAGAAGGAGACTTCGGACAATTTGCAACAGATAACTTTGTCCCCATCATAATAAGAACAGTCAATGGTCTACAAGCTACCATGTTGAATCTCTCCAACACAAAATTCACATACTTACTTAGGCTTAACCAAAGTTTTTTGTTTTCTCTGTCTCTTCTGATTTCCATCCCCAAAATGTATCTGGTTGCCCCTAAATCGTTTATTTCAAATTGTGCTGACAACTGAGACTTCAAATCAGAAATCAAATTCTTACCATTCCCAATGACCAACATATCATCAACATACAATGCAAAAATGAGAATGCAATCATTGTCAAACTTGTAATAAACACAATGATCTGATTTTGATCTCAGAAATCCCAAACTCAACACAAATGCATCAAATTTTTGGTGCCACATCCTAGGAGATTGATTCAAACCATACAAAGACTTTTTCAACTTGCAAACTAGATTTTATTTAACTTTTACCATGTAGTTCTCTAGCTGTGACATATAGATTTCTTCCTCCAAGTCACCATGAATGAAAGTTGTCTTCACATCCATCTATTCAACTTCTAAATCATATGTTGCAACAAGTGATAACAAGATTCTGATAGATGTCAACTTTACAATGGGAGAGAAAATCTCACCATAATCTATTCCCTCAACCTGAGAATAACCCTTTGCAACCAACCTTGCCTTAAACTTCTCAACACTACTATCTGAACCAAACTTCTTCTTGAACACCCATTTTCATCCAACAGGTTTACTTCCATCAGGAAAGGGCACCAGATCCCAAGTATTATTTTTCTTCAAGGAAGCCATCTCTTCTTCCATGGCCTCTTTCTAGGAATCTACATCACTCATACCCATAGCCTCCCTTACGGTCCTAGGCTCATTAGCGTTAGAAATCAAAGTAAAAATACAACTAGAATCATGCAATGAATAACCAAACCTATCAGGTTGCCACCTTATTCGCGTGGACCTCCTCAAAATTTGAGGTTGAGGTTCTTCTTCTTCTTCTGAACTTTTAGAGCTACTAGAGCTCTCCTCATCATCAGGTCCAACAGATGTCTTCGGTTCAACTTTCTCAGGTGTGGAAGGAAGCTTAACCACATCCTCTTTTTTCTTTTCTTTCTCTAGTTGTAGAGCAATAGAAGAAGGATTGAGCTCTTTGGAGATCACACTTCTGCTATACATAACTCTCTCAGCCACTGGATCCTAAAACTTGTACCCTTTCACACTGATGCCATAACCGATGAAGATACACTTCACTACCTTATTCTCCAACTTAGATCTCTTCTCCTTAGGCACATGTGCATATGCCTCACAACCAAATACTTGCATGTGTCTTAATGAAGGATTTTTACCAGACCACACCTCCATAGGTGTCTTATCAACGAGCATCGATGTAGGAGACCTATTAACTAGATAACAAGCGGTAGCAATAGCTTTTAGCCTAGAACTTTTGTTCAAGGCTAGCTCCACTTAGCAAACTCCTAGCCCTCTCCATCAACATTTTGTTCATCCTCTCTACAACTCCATTCTGCTGAGGGGTATACGGAGTTGTCTTGTGCCTCTCAATACTATGTTATTTATGTTGCAAGTATGTGACTAATCAGTGTTGTCGTTGATGTCAACATATTCTTGTTGTCATTGATGTCAACATATTCTTGTTGTCATTGGTGTCAATTGTATCTTATTCTATTACTTGTTTAGAAGACTTGCATGTTGAGGATATTGAAAAAATTAGTCTCTCTGGAAGAAACAAGTGAGTTACAGTGTAGTGCAGTATAGACAATGAGTAGTATGTTGAAGAACATCCTAGTAGACTACTCTGCATCTCCTTCTGGATGATGATCTGGTAATGTGGTTCAGGTATGATGTTCTCAGTTGCTTGACAGTGTTATTCCTCAGAGATTAAGTCCCGATCCTCTCCGGAAGTCATCTTGAAGAAATGTCTAAGTCTGGGTAAGCAAAGATATAGCAGGAACAATGAACAGGGTCTAGTGCAGTGGTCTGCATTCCTCCGCAGATAAGTATTTTGTTATGCGGTCTCAAAGTGTTGTAAACACTTGTATGAAGTGTCTTATTCCAGAGTTAGGAGATCTAAAGTCCACCGGAAGGTTAGCTACAAGCTACTAAGTATTGACATAGTGTTTAATAGAGTTTGACAGAGACAAAGTTTGAGTTTTGATGGTCTGCATTTCTCTGCAAGATGATATGATGCCTTGCGGTTCTAAGGATAAGATTGGGAATGTGTAAAGAGTCATGGTTATGATTTGGAAGGTGTTTTGAAATCCTCAGTAAAAGTTGTAAGTCAGCAGATGAAGTTGTTAAGCATGCTCTTAAGGAACAAGCTGACTAGTGAGATAAATCATGATGCAGAGAAAGGATAGTGTGTGAAAGATCTATGAAAGTAATTGAATGATTAGATCTGACCTATATGAACACATTTGGGAGAAGATTTGGGTCCGCACGACACATAATGCATTGGATTGAGCGATAAGGTACATCTTTCTATGTACAAGTTTCACTTCTTGGATGCCGACCTAATTATGGAGTAAATCATGATGCGGATATATAAAGGTGATGAAATTCAGTTGAGTGGTGTGGGTGAAGAGGTGTGCGTGATGCGAGCATGCGAATAGAAGAGCAGAGTTAGAGGATCAACAGCGATGAAGACTTGGGATTCAGAATACAGTTGTTAAATGACTGCACCCTGGCATAGTGGCATATGCTTAAGTAGTATTTAGTTATCATGTGTGATCTGATTGGAAGCATGTTGTTGTCATTAAGACAGTAAGCTGACAGTGAGCCTCTAGTAGGGTTTAATAGCCCTTATTGTAATCTTGCTAGGTTTAGGGTTGAGGCAGTGAGCCTGCTAAACTTAGTTGTACACCATGGCTGTGAGCCAGCATGTTCTAAGGCCATGGAGTGACCAAGCCTGAACATCATTTTTGTAAAGATTGCAATATATATTTGAGAGCTAATCCTCTCCGTGGTTTTTCCCTTTTTGGGTTTTCCACGTAAAATCTTGGTGTTATGTGTCATGCTTTTATGGATGTTGTTTAGTTGTATATTTTGCTTCTATTTGATTATTCTTTTCAAATGGTTAAAAGTAAAAGTTCAAGAAAAGATTTATGGAACACTGATTCACCCCCCCTCTCAATGTTCCTGACAATCAACAATTTACAAAACTTGTCAAAATCTGCTGAACAAAACTCACCACCGTTGTCAGTCCTCAAACACTTAATCTTTATATCCTTCTAATTCTCTACGAGAGCTTTGAACTATTTGAACCTACTAAAGTCTTCAGATTTGCTTCTAAGTAAATACACCCATGTCCTTTCTGTTGTAATCATCAATGAATGGAACAAAGTATACATATTTTGAAATCGAAGGAACATTAACAAGACCAAATACATCATAATGAATCAAGTGCAACACCTTAGAAGATTTGTGAGAACTAGAATAAAACTGAACATGGTTTTGTTTTCCATAAATGCAATGTTCGCAAAAATCAAACTCAAGGTTATAGTCATTCATACCCTCAATGAGGTTTTTATTTTTCAAGGTCCTGAAACCATTTTCACCAATGTGACCAAGCCTTTGGTGCCATAACATTGTCTTCTCAGTTGGAAGTTTCATCTCCATAGAATGAGCACCTTTAGGTACCCAGAAAGCATGACCATCGAAAGTAGATGCAACGGTCCTCTTCGCTGATGGTTCCAATGGTGAGAATGAAGACTCTAAAGTTCTCTTCTTTGAAACAAAGGTACTATTGCACTAAATCATGCATGCATCAAGCTGAAATAGAGTGCCAATCCGAACACCCTTAGCTAGCACCATAGCTTGTCTAATCATCTTGCATCCTCCATTCGAGAAAACAACCTACACACCCACATCATTCAACTTACTTATAGATAATAGGTTCCATGCCAAACCAGGTATATGTAGAACACCATTGATCCCCTTCACTCATCCATTAGGGAATCGAATCAAGACTCTTCCACGGCCAACAATCTTTAGGTGAGAGTCATCACCCAAGTACACCTTCCCACTGTCATATATTTCATACTTCGAAAACTAACCTTGATGACAGGTCACGTGAAAAGATGCACCAGAGTCAATAAGCCACACATCCTCAGATGCATGAGTTGCCAAGGCAGCGACAAATGCTTCTCCATCATCCTAAAAGGATTTATCAGAATTAGAATCATAGTTCTTATTCTTATTATTTTTCTCCTCCTTGCACTCTTTGCGAAAGTGACCAAGTTTGCCGTAATTCCAACACAGAGCGTTGGACTTTCTGGGAGACTTGGATCTCCCACGAGATTTGGATCTTCCTTTTTCTTTCCCTTCTCTTTAGATCTACCACAATCTGCAAGAGCCTCCTTAGCTGATTCGAAATATTTTCTCCTCATTTCTTCAAATAACAATGAAGAAACCACTTCATCCATCTTGAAGGTGGTAGTGGTACTCCCAATAGCCATAACAAAGTGGTCCCACGAATGTGGTAAGGAACACAGTAATGTCATACATCAATTCTCCTCCTCCATCTTCACACCAATAGAGGTCAACTGGGCAACGAGCATATTGAATGTATTCAAGTGATCAGTGATAGATCCTCCATCTTCCATCCTCAGAGAATACGATTTCTTTCACAGGAATAACTTGTTCACCAGGGATTTAGCCTGATAAACATCTCCAAGTTTCTTCCAAAGACCTTTTGCATTCTTCTCTTCATGGATATTCAGGAGCACTGAATCAACCAAACATGGTCTTATTAGACCCTTAGTCTTTCGATCCATCAGATGCAATCATCTTGTTTCATGCCCGATGGCATGGATCCAGATATTGCGAGCCATAGACTTCTATCCACTAATAAGTCCTCCATCTTGAGTTTCCACAACTCAAAAGTTACCTCCATTAAACTTCTCTATATCAAACCTCCCAGATGTGCTTGTCATCCCTTTCCTACAACAAAGATTTCAAAATCCTCTGCATAAGCTTCCACTCAAACAAAGATCAGCTTAAAAAACCCTCTACCCAACAACTAGAACCAAAAGTGGTCACTATTTGATACCAATTGAAAGGAAACAAGGTATGTGAAAATGCTTCCTACACTGATCTACTAAGGAAAGATTTATGCAAATTTTAACTTTTATAGTTATAGATTAAGATGCATATTAATAAAAAGGTAATAACAACATCCAAAAGCAAGTACAAATCTCACACCACAAAATATACGTGGGGAAAACCCTTTTAGGTGAAAAACCTCACACTCCAAAACCCGCACAATGTATTATTGGTGTAGGAGCACCTTCATAAACTGATGCTTCATAGACTAATTTTTGGAGTTTGATTAAATTTTAATGGTTCAACATTGAAATAAGGTTATTTGAGTCATCTTTCATGTGTTAAGGTCCTAGGAGGGGTTTAATGTTTAAGTCTTATGTCCATTTTTGACAAGTTGTCATACAAAATGTAAAATTTCAAAAGATGTAAAATGAGGGAAGGTGAAGAGTCATTTGGCTCTTAGTTCGTTCCAAGGAAGTTAGGAATTGAAGAGTCAAGTTGGAATGCCTTTAAAAGGCCTTGTAGCCATTAGGAATTGGTGGGTGATTGAATGTAAGAAATTGATCAAGTTAAAACACTGTTTTCTGTGTATTTCTTCATAAATTCACTATTTCTTGACTGTGTACGGCCTGGTACGGATGGGAAATGATGCCTAATTAGTTGCAAGTGGTAATATAATCAATCACCCTCCATTTCCATTTTGTTTCATGTAGTTTGGTATTGTTTTGAGTTAGATATTGTGGTTCTTCTGAAAACTGTCAAAACCCTCTGATAGGGTAATCAGAGATAATGAAAACAATATTTCTCTTGTTTTATCCTTTGGAAGTTGATCATACTTGGTGGAAATAATCTTAGTATATTTTGTTTTCATATTCTTGGGGTCTCTGACCAAATGACTAAGATTGATGTGGGGAAAATAGGAGTTTAAGATTGTAAAACTGTGCAAAGTTCTGGAAATTGACAGTGTCCAGTAGATATTTTGTGTTTTGGATAATGCAAGGGGTATTCTTGTTTGGTGACATTGATTTGAAAGGGTATATTGTTTATTTTGAGCCCTCTCTAAGTAGTGGTTGGTGAAATAAGAAGGTCCTTGTGTCCATTTATTCACTGATCTGTGTATGGCAGTTTTGAGGATAGTCACTATCAGAGTTTTGTTAATGAAGCCTAGAACCTAGGGTTTGTTGAGAGGCCTTTCAAATGAGATTTCTAATGAAGGAATAAGCATGAATGGACCTAACCACACATGATCCAAGTGTTGGTTTTTGGAGTCAAGGTTTGGAGATAGAAGAATCAATAAGCCCTTTGGTGACAAGGCCTAATAGGCCTAATTTGCACGCTGTCAGTCCATTTTTGGACAGTTCTTTACAAAGCAACATATAGTGATTTCTTGATATGATTTAAAACACCTTAATGGGTACTCAAAACACCCATCACAGTCATAAGAAGGGTCCTATGGTAAAAGTTATGCTTTGACAGTCCCTTAAAAAGGGCTACTAGCTCTTGGACAGTCAACGAAGGAATAGTAATTTGATGAAAGGTCAGATATTGGGAATTGTTTGTTTTGATTGAGTTAAGGTAATTAAGGGATGAGAAGGCATTGTGAAACCTAGTTTGGGCCAAAAATGTTGAAACTCAGTTTGGTGCCACTATTTTTGTGGAAGATCTCTTGTGAAGCTTGTAGATCCTATGGATTTGAAACCCATTGTTGTGCATATGCTAGTAAGCAGTTGACTTTATCCTTTTCCTCTGCATCAATTATCAAATCCAAAGAAGATTACAACACACTTGTAATGTGAGTTCTTTTAGGAGTTCACAAATGTTGAATACTTGAGTAATTATGACAACATAACAATACCTGCAAATGAACCATACATCTCCAACACCAAGCACCTGAATATATAGAGAAATACCAAGATGGAGGTAACTTTTAGAGAAAGCCACAAAATAATCTCATCCAAATCCATATGGCCCAAATTCTAATGTCATAAAACATGCAAAAGACATTTGTCAAAGATTCCCTTTCATCCCTTAATACCCCCATACTTGGGCACCCCAAATTTACCCACTAGTAAAAGCACCAAAGGTGCTATCAAATGGCCGATAGGCACAAATATTTATAGGCCTATCACTAAATAGTTTATATTTTTATTTTTATGGAAAGTCATTACATGTAGTTGTTGGTAGACAAGGCTATAAATACTATAAGAAATTCATTATTTTTTCGCAAATAAAAATAATGGAGTGGTATTAAATGAATAAGCATATGAAGTAAATCATGAATGAACTAAATAAATTCTAAGCAATTAAGAGATTAGGTGAACCGTGCAGTACCTAAATAATATAGGATAATAAAAATCTATGTTACTAATTTCCTATCGACCGAGTATTGCACAAAATAACTTTTAAAAAATAATATGCATGAAGTGTGTGTTTGAATCAACTATGTATGAAGTGATTAAACTAACTTTGTGTGAAGAGTGTGCTTTAACTTTGGCATTCACTTTGTGTGTGTTTTTTCTTTGGCATATTTCAACTCGAGTGTTTACTTGTGTGTGATTGAACTAACTTTGTGCATGAAACATGTTTAAAATTTGGCACATGTTCCCTTTCTATGTGTGAAGTGTATGTTTTAACTTTGACATTCATTTTGTGTGAATTGTGTGTGTGAAATAAATTTGGGCATTCACTTTGTCTAGTGTGTGTATTTGTATTTGTACTTTACATTCGCATATGACTGCAACTCCTATCAACTAACACTACATGAAAATGACATCAAGTTAATAATTAGGACATAGTAGAATTCAGTAAGTGAATCATAATATCATAATGGTTTTCAATTTTTTTTTTTTTTTTTTTTTTATTTTTGAAGGAAAAATAAGCAACATAAAAGTAGTTTGTTGTAAGATTCAAGCAAGTCATTCATTAAAGGGGATCAAATAGTTGATAATGAACACACATGATTTTTTTTTATCATTTGAAATCATTTTTAAATATGAGGGTTCCTTATCTCTCCAAAAATGTTTCCCTTTCTTTATATTAAATTATTTTTTAAAGAACTAAAAAAATTATAATGTTAATATAAATAAACACTATTTTCATATATATCAATGTAAGATCTCCTATATTTATAGAAATTAATGAGGCAGGCAGCCGTGGTGACCCAAGGAGTACACAAAATTCAATAAATCAACCTAACATAGTTTTGCAATTTTAAAAAGTAACTTAATGTATAAAAAAATATATATTTTAAAAAAATACTAAAGTAAAATTAAATTTTTTCTAAATTATAATAAAATTTATTTTATATTTGAAAAAAGAAATCTGTAAAAAACTTTCTAAATACAATAAATCAACCTAACATAGTTTTGCAATTTTAAAGAGTAACTTCATTGTATAAAATTAAATAAAAACTAATTTCAAACTAAACTAAATAAGAGAGAACTAAAAAAAATTATATTTTTTAAAGGACTAAAAAAATTATAATGTTAATATAAATAAACACTATTTTCATATATATCAATGTAAAATCTTCTATATTTTTTAATAGAATTAAATAAGAACTAATTTCAAACTAAATAAAATTTTTAATTAACTTATTTTTTAAAGAACTAAAAAAATTATTATTAATTTTAGAAGAACAATGGAAAAGATCAAATTAAATAAATTTAGAAATTTTATTTAATTTTAGAAGAATAATGGAAAAGATCAAATTAAATAAACCTAGAAATTTTATTTAATTTTAGAAGAATAATGAAAAAGACCAAATTAAATAAATCTAGAAAATTTATTTAATTTTAGAAGAATAATGGAAAGACCAAATTAAATATTTAGAAAATTTATTTAATTGTAGAAGAATAGTGGAAAAGATAATTATAAGATAGATGATGGAGGAAAAAGTTGAATCTAGAAAATTGGAAAGATCAATTATAAATTAAATAAATAAATTAAACCAATTTCAAACTAAACAAGATTAAATTTAAATCTTAACTAAACTATTTTTTTAAAGAAATAAAAAAAATTAACCATCACCAAATTTTTGGTTTTTATTTTTTATTTTGACCAATTTCTTTTTTGGTTTTTATTTTTTAGTTTTTCCAATTTCTATTTTAGTTTCTATTTTTTATTTTTTCCAATTTTTATGTTTGGTTTTTTTTTTTCAATTTCTTTTTTGGTTCCATAGTTTTTGTTTTCTTATTTTCAATTTCTTTTTTTATTTTTATTTTTATTTTTTCTAATTTCTTTTTTGGACTACACTCATGCAACTTTAAAAGAAAATGCAACTTTTAAAGGATTTTGTGATTTTTCCATTTTTTTCGTTCAATTGTTTTTGTTTTTATTTTTTATTATTTATTTTGTCCAATTTCTTTTTTGGTTCCATAGTTTTTGTGATTTTTTTATTTTCTTATTTCAATTTCCTTTTTAGTTTTTATTTATTATTTATTTTGTCCAATTTCATTTTTGGTTCCATAGTTTTTGTGATTTTTTTATTTTCTTATTTCAATTTTCTTTTTAGTTTTTTTTTTAATTTTTTTCCAATTTCTTTTTTGGTTCCATAGTTTTGTGATTTTCTTATTTTCTTATTTCAATTTCCTTTTTAGTTTTTATTTATTATTTATTTTGTCCAATTTCTTTTTTTGGTTCCATAGTTATTTGATTTTCTTATTTTCTTATTTCAATTTCCTTTTTAGTTTTATGTTTTTATTTTTCCCAATTTCTTTTTTGGTTCCATAGTTTTTGTTGGACTACTAAAAAATTGTGGGACTACCAAATTTATTTTTAGCAATTGGATGACCAAAAATTGGGACTACCAAATTTTTTTATTGCTAAAAAATATTTGCACATATAATGGCCTATCGGCCAAAAAATAGATATGACAGATGCTCTTACACCGTCATAAAATCTGTCATATATGACAACACTTATAATTGTAAGAGAATCTGTTATAACCGACTATTAATAAACGATTCTCTTACAATCAATTTGTCAAAATTGGGTGCCTACTTTCTCCATGCAAAGATGCTTCTTGGCACTTGTCACACCTGTCATAGAATCTCTATTTCTAGCTCTTACTATCATAAAATCTGGCATATGTCATAACCTCTTACACAACCCACAATATGTCAACACATGACAATAATGCCACCTCAAAACGGGATGCCTACATTTTCAAATGTTGACTTGACCATCCAAATCACCTTCCAAGTGGGATGACATGTCAACATGCCACCTCACACTAAATGACAAAATCAATTGACCAATATTAAATAAATATACAATCAAATAATAAATGCTAGGAAATTGCAAAGGTTGAGATGCATTAATTCCCAACATAAAGATAATGTGAAGAAAGGGTTAGAACCCTACAGTCAAGTAAATACCATGTTTTTACAAAAAAACATATATCTCCACCCGAGTAGTTCCACTTGATCCCATCTACAAGCAACTTGACCTTTCTTGGGTCAACTATGATAGGCAAATAATGAAACTTGAGATTTTCATATTGATGTCATGGTATGATGGGTATAGTCCTCAAGCAAGGGATGCACATGTTGAAATTTTTTATGATTTCAAGGAAGAACATCAATTTAATGACTAAGACATGTGGATGAGGTTCTTTGTTAGGTCACTGTGTGGAAAGGCAAGAGACTAGTACCAAATTTTTCCTGAACATTTATTTGCATCATGGAATGCACTTGTTGTTGCATTTGAAGATGTGTTTGTATTGCATCTAGACTTTGTTGACCTCACCCAAGAATTAGACGACATTAGATGGCAAGAGGGAGACTCCAATATGGAGCTTAGCCATAGAATTGCAGTTGCCTTATCCCACATCCCAGAAGATTTCACACCTGATCTACTTGCTTGTATCGATATGTATCTTGGAGCCTACGATATTATCTTAGGCTCAGGTTCTATATGGGAAGAGTTCAATCTATTGAGCATGCAACAGACATACCTTTTCATTGATTATGTTGAGAGGACTAAGAGGGATATTATTGCAAAATCCTTATCCTCATATGCAGAGGTAGTTAGTAATGAATAGGTTGTTGTGGGCAGTGAGGACATGGATGCTTCACGTGATTCAAGCACAATGTCAAATGATGATTATGTGTGTAGGAGGGTAGAGGAGGGTGTTGGTGCAATGTATGACATCGATATAGATGAAAATAGCAATGTTTGCACCTACCTTCAATTGGATCAGTCATCAATGGATGATGAAAATGAGAAAATCAATGATGATTCCCAACTTAGTGAAGAGAAGTATGACCCTGTTGTTTGTTATAGTATTGTGGACCGGTAGGAGGTTATGCATGCAAATAAAAAAATAAATAAATCAACTTAGATAATTGATTATACAAAGCATGCATATATTGATGATACAAATAATGATGAAGGGATGAGCATAAGACGCAATGTCTTCTATGAAGAGCATGCAAATCCATCATGTGACATAATTCTGGATTATCATTGATGCATGGATAATCCTCTTTTTGAAAGTGACTTAGAGTTTAATAGGTTTGAAGAGCATCAGCGCAAAGAGCTATCAGATTTGAAAAGGGAGAATCAAATGCCTTATTATCAATATGACCCTGTTGCATGGCAACCAAGTGGACAAAGAGGAGTATTTAAACAATGATGAAGGGCTCACTCAATTAGTTCTTAAGGTTGGTTATGCAGTGTGTATGCATGTAAATAATGTTGAGAGTGAGCAAGAGGTTGGTCTCTTGTTTGGTGTATTACCCTCTTCTATCCCTAATAATGACATTGAAACCATTAACATTTGTTTGCATGAGGATGATGTAGATGTGGTTGCACTAGATGATAGGGTTGTAGAGATAAATAATGGTGCAGCCAGTGAGGTTCAAATTGAAGACCTTTCCTATGAGAGTTGTGAGGATTAGGAGCATGTGGCTGTATGTGAGACCTTATCTCAACCATGCAAGAGTCATTTTCATTCTCATAGAGATTATGCTTCAGCTGGACTTCATGGAGGCACTACTACAATTACGAAGGATGTTGAGGTAACGATTTCCAGCTATGAAGACTCTGTCACATGTACATTTTTAGAGCTTTGTTTGGAACAATTATCTCTTATTGATGGGGAGTGTGTTGAGAGCACATTTTTGAGCTCATTGGTTGGGCTTGATAACATTGAAGTTGGGTGTTCTCAAGTGGGTCAAGTTGTTGATCTGTAGAGTAAGGAAGAATAGATCACAAGTGACTTTCTTTACAACAATTTTTACACAGTAGAGTATGTCAAGGAATACAAAACAGAGAGGCAACTTGAAGAATGTGAGTCTTCACAAAAAATGCCTCAGATCTCTGATTTGCATGTTGATGGTGTGGAGTTAGATTTGGATCAAGTTTTTGATTCAACTTTAAAAACTACATTAGCATTGGTGGTAAAATTAAGTTACCAGAATTTGAGCAATCATATGACACAACCCAAGTTGAGTTCACATTAGAGCAAGGCATGTAATCCAGATTGATGCTCAAGAAAGTTGTTTTCTTCATACACATCTATGTGTAGGTTTGAACATGTATCATTCTCCTAAAGAGCTTGAAGTTGAAAGTTGCCATATGGATGAGAATGGCAATGGTTCTTATTATTTGTGGCTTCCTTATCCAGTTGACTATCAATTTTATTCCAACATGATGATACCAATATCGGTAGCTTACAGGTGCATGTGTGGAAGAAATAATTTTTTTGTTGCTAGGTGATCAATGCAACTTCAATTTGTTGGAGATAAGCTCCTTCATTCAGCTTGTCTTCGACAAGAGCAAGTAGTTTCACTAGTCTTTTGTAGGGTTAGCCTGCAATGTTCTAAAATTTTGTTTACAATTATCCTTCCTTTTGTGCCCCATGCCTATGACTGTATGCCTTGTATATATATCTTACGTTGTCCCCCCTTGTTCTTTTTTCCTTTTGGTCTGCTTAGAGATGTTCTGGATTCTCGTTATGTCAAAGTTTAACACATGTCCCCAACTAGAGCCAGTGTTTGCACCCAGATTTTCCAAGCCTCATATTTGCAAAGTCTTGCCAAATTCATCAAAGTTTCCTTAGGGGTCCCTGTGCCTTTACCCTGTTGCATGTTGTTGAACCCCTAATTTTGGCTAAGTTTGAAACCCTGAAACCCTAAAAATTTGGTTAAGTCTGAAATCTGATGGATCCTCCAATTTCTAGATTCTGCATTTTAACTCCTATGGATATGAAACCACTCTCAAACATCCTGACAACATATACATAAAATATAAATAAAGTATAAGAAATAAAAATATTACCACTTATATCCTCTTTCTTTTTTAGGCCCTTTGTTTCCTGTGGGTTTTCGGGTCCCATCGAAACCTTGGGACTTTTCCCAAGGTTCACTTTTCCTCTACTTCCTTGCTCCCTGCTCTATATCTCCTTCCAAAAGTTCTGTACTGGAACTTTTTCCCGGCCCAGCCCCTCCTTTTCCCTTCGAGAGTTTGGGTACCTCAGGAACTTTTGGATCTGGTTCTAAAGTTCCTCGTCCCCCTGAACTCTTGATCCCCATCAATGCAGAAGGTCTTCTAAGTTTGAAATCCTTCCAAACCCCTTGAATTTTTAAGTCAAAATTGAAGGTGCAAAAAATTGAGTTTTAATTTTTTTTTGAGAAAATGGCTAAGTATTTTGTGCAGTTTCAGGTCAAATTTTCATTTGGGACCTTCCTCACTTTAGGTTCTGGTGGGACTTCGGGTCCTGTTAGCACCTTGGCACCAGTTCTTGGGTGTTAGGTTCTCTCGTCGTCCTGCCACCTACCAAAAGCCCATAAAGGCCCATAAGCACACAAAAACATGTTATCTACTCTCGAATTCACCATTAATGCGAAGTGGGTGGTTGAAATTGAATTTTTTATTGCAGTAGGTGAAGTTGTTGGAGTTTTCCCTCCCATTTTTTCATCAAATTCGAGTTGCCAAGGTTATAAATAAAAGATTAAAAATTATTTTCAGGGGTTGGTTATTTGGTGGTGGCTGGAGGCTATACAAGTTCAGTAATGTCTCTAGGGCTCCAAATCATGCCATGTCCAGTTGTAGAGAAGTAATGGAGTAGTCACATAGATGAAAGATAGTTTGCTACGGGGGTTGTGCAGATAATGTCTCCACGTTTGTTTGTATGTATTTAGGGTTTTCCTCTTATCATATTTGTTGATAAGTTTGTAGTGGACATTTGAAAATGTGACAACATTTTAAATATATTACAAGCTTTGTAATTGTCATTTGTTCTCTCCATTTGAATGCATATAGTTCATACTAGATAACTAAGCATGTTTGAAGCATAAAACTTGCAATCTGATACAACTTTTGCTTAGATCAATTTTTCTTTGTCTCCTTTCCATTTTTTTCTTCTCTATTACGTGCGACTTCTGTAGCCCAATTGGATTGGCACCGGTCTTGGCTCCATCAAACCAATCTCATACCATTTAAAACAAACAAACATTTACCAGTGGTTTAGGGGAAGGACCATCATCCATGTTCATGTATACTTGCACTGTTTGTATCAACTATATAGGGGTTTTGTGATAGCTAGTTGTTCTTGGTTTAATGATAGTTTTGGGATCAAGATAACGAGTTGGGTTTGGTTGTTCATTGGTTTTTAGTTGTTCATCTTATTTGAACTCAATACCTGTTAAGGTATACCCCTTGGAATATCCCTCCAAAGCCTAGTTGAGCTCAAAGTGTAGAGGAGCCTACCCACTCCTGTAAGTTGGCCAAAATCGCCCTTAACCTATTGACAAACCTCTTTCAATCACCTTGATGACACCCCTAGCCTATGTGCTTGTGAAATGTTTTAGGGTTTTGGGTTGTAGTTATTTTGGGAACCAACAGTCTGTAACCTATTTTCCCACTCATCTATTCTTGTCACCTTGTCATGGGCTTTTCTTCTTAAATCTTATCGTGGTTACTTCTCGTTGTGATAGTGTGCTCCTCGTGAATATACATGACATTTTAAAAAAAGATATAAGAGTTCCCAAATTAGTTTTTGAATAGTAATTCAAAGGAGAAAATTGTGTTGGATAAGGGAAAAACAAGATTGTATAGTATTCATAAAATTTATATGCATGACGATGTTTAAATTTTACTTTGCAATCACACTCATCAAGCTTTATACATAACAACCTCACCTTGCAACTTAACACCACACAAAGAGAAGAAGCCATTGGGGGAAATTTTGTCGAGTATATTAGAAAAAAGATTTGTATGAGAATTCTCTTCGAAATCACCTATAAAAATGATTAGCATTTCCTAACCTACTTTTAATAAATTAATTTTCAAACAATAGAAAATGCAAAACCAGATGTCTTGCACAAATGGCCTTGCACAGGTGTCGATTGAACATAAAGAGGTTTCCCATCAAGTTCTACATGTCTTCTAGTATGATCTGTAAAAATGATTAGTATAGCCTAACCTTCTTTGATACCATGTTAGAAATTAGGATCTTAGGATACTAATCATTATAAACAAAAATAAAATAAATATAAACAAGAATTATACAAGCATAGATTTAACACATTAAAGACAAGATATACATTAGAAAATCCCTTTCGGGTAAAAAACCTCATAAAGCATCATTTATTAAAACACTTACAAAAAATAGTCTATTAAGAAATAGACTGAACCTGGAGTCATACTCTACATACTAGCATAAGGCCAATAATACATCATGTGCATAGTGATATAATTCACTATAAAACTCCATATTCCCTTACCTCTCAAATGAGAGAGAACCTCCTTAAATATAGGAGAAGGGGTGACAAAATACCTCAAGGGGTATTAGTCACACCCATTCAAAGCAAGCATTTGTAAATAATTAATAATCATTAGATTATTAATTATTAAATGGTAATGCTTTATAACATAAGGTTTTATAACCTTATATTAGAACAATATATAAATGTTATAAGGGTATGACCCCTAATAACATTATGTTCTAGTAATAACCTACCACCAAGTGCCTATATCTATCTTCTTTGAAACAACATTATTTTTTCTAGTCACAACACTACTTCAAAGAGGGACAATATAGACACCTATGTTTCATTATGCCGATAGGCGTTTCCTTAGTGAGCAGCACCACCTCAAATACATACATCGATGGTCCAGATTAAAAGAGCTACCATTAAACAAATCTTGACCTTCAAATTTTTTAAACAATTTAATAAATACTCATAAAGCCTCACATTTATTGCCCACACGAAAACAAAATTAAGACTTCATCTCCATCGTAGTAGCTGAGTGGATTGTTGTAAGTAACTGATCAACTACCATTCCAATGGGTAATGGTTTTATGGATCGTACCAAATGATATTTCTTGGATGAGCCATACTGTAATTAAGGAATTGATTTCGAGTCGCACAGGAAGGGTAGAATGGTCTTCAGCACGCGGTTCTAGAGGAGTGGAACACAACGCTGAAGGGTCGGAATGGTCCTACGAGAGTTGTATACAGGTGGAAATCCAAGTGGGGTGGCTTTATTTGTCTTGGAGTGAGCTAAATAGCTTTAAGGCATCATATTGTGATCACAACCACTTGAAGTAAATTTCATTGTGTTTGATGTCTTTTCAACAATGGATGCTCTTATGAGGCAATTTGAAAGACTATAGAGGCCGATAGATCTGGTGCAAACTCTCTATGATGGCCAACTTAAAGAAGTCCCTGCTCGATATGTTCTTCCATCTATAGGGTTCACTGTAGGTAAGGAAGAAGGTAGGTTATGGCGGTGGCCGAGTGCAACGCATGTAGTAGATGGCGGGACAGATCCATCAACATAAAGGGAGTGATGATGGTTTGCAGAGAAGGAAAGGTGTTTTGAAAGGGATCGTGCCTCTTTTGAGTTTTAGACCATATCCCTGTAGAGGTCACGCCCTTCACAGGGCCCTGCCTCTCCAAGGGGAATGGTGGTGCCTTCCCTTTTCCTGCGTTCTACTATCAAAGTTTAAAATAGCTCAACAAGATCACCCAATGCAGTTAATTTAATCAAACTCTATTGGGGTTTCTCCTGTTTTGGATGCCATAATTTTTTAGGTTTTCAATACAGAAAACCCTAAATAGTAAAAACAATGTTGCAGAGAGGGCACTTGACAAGCTTTTAACGACGACCGGAACAGGTTTTGCTTCTGTTCTTCTTGGAAGTGTTGCCCAGAATTTGGTTTTATCACTGTTTGAAAACGTGCAAACCCTACAAACACAGGAATCAAATTTCAAGCCATCTAAGTTAGTTGATGCGATGTTAAGTAATGCTAAATTTAGGGGTTTCGTTGCTGAATGTGTTGATGGCTTTGTGGGCACTGCAGTGGCAGTTTATCTGGACAAAACTATAGATATTAATGTGTATGATGAGATTTTTTTTGCTCTTTCAAATCCTAAGCATGAAGCCCAAATGAGGGATCCTGTTCTGGTTGCTGACAAAAGAAAAAGTGTTAGTGTGGCTAATTCTGGGTAGGTTAATGTTCAGGTCCCTTCTAGCAGTTTTGATAGTAAGAGTGATGATGTTTCTACTCCTTTTCCAGCTCTGCCTATCCATATGTATCTAGAGTCATGGTTGCAAGATTGTGTAGATTTTAGGATTAAGTCTTTTAAAAAGAATGTTGATACCTTTATTGACAGTTTGAAAAATAATAAGAATGGTAAAGATTGATAAGGTTTGGCAGTTTGGATTTTTGTTTGGCTTGACTTCAGGTGGTTATTGTTGTTCATCTCTTGGTTATTATTGTTGTTTGGTTTTAGCTCTGTGACAGCTGATTATTTTTTTCCATTCCTTCTATGTAATCTTACTTGCTTTGGTTCAATAGAAAAAAAAATTAGGGTTACAGCTAACAGAGGAAGCATATCATCTGCTCTGCTCTGCTCTTCGATTGTCTGTTAACATCATCAACATGAAATGCTGCATGGATACGCCCCTTGTTTAAATGGGTACATCCTAATTCTCATTCCCATTATTCTTCTCAACAGTATAACACAATTATTCCACACACCCACAAACACGAATACAAATTTAATGTTGTTCACTTCAATAAATCCATTAATGCCCTCTGCAAATCGGGCAACACAAATAAGGCATGGGATCTTTTACATTCAACAATTGCTAAACGCCTTCCTCTCGATGGTTGTATCCTTCAATGTGCTTTTGGATGGTCTTGGGAATGGCGGTGATATCTGTAGAATCAATTCCCTTCTCGCTAAAATGTAAGAGACGGAAATACATCCAGATGTTATAACTTATAGCACCCTCATAAAGGCTTTGTGTAAAAGGTGTCATATCAAGGAAGCACACGAGCTCTTACACAAAATGAGGAAAACCCATTGTTTTCCTGATATTATTACATACAACACTGTAATTGATGGTTTCTACAAGAAGGGTAAAGTAGATGAAGCTTTAGTATTGGTAGCTCAAATGATAAAAGATGGTTTTTCTCCAAATATTATTACACACAGTACCCTTATTAATGGTCTCTGCAAGGCAGATGGGGAAGATGAAGCTCTTAGGTTAGTGGCCGGAATGAGATGTGGACATTGTTCTCCAGATATTGTTACATATAACATCCTAATTGATGGTCTCTATAAAGTAAAAGGAGTAAATGAAGCTCTAGCATTAGTATGCAAAATGATACTTAATGGCTATGTTCCAAATACCTGCACATATACTAGCGTGATAGATGGCTTTTGCAAGGCTAGAAAAACAGATGAAACCTACAATATGTTTTTACAAATAATGGAGTTTGGTCCTTTTCCCAACGAAGTGACATTTAGTGCTATCATTGATGGTCTATATAAAGATGGCAGGATTTCTGAGGCTTGGGACTATTTTCATAACATTTGGAGGAAGGGTTTGCCGCCAAATGTGATTACTTATAATTCTTAAACAGAAGATAGGGGATATCTTCCTAATGTAGTGACATATAATATTCTGCTATGTGCTTTTAGCAGGATAGGAGAGTTAAAGAGGGCATGTGAAGTGTTAGATGAAATGGAATTGAGGGGTTTGAAACCTAATGAAGTAACATGCAGCACAATAATTTACTTTCTGTGTAAAGCAGGCCATCTTACAAGTGCACATTTACTGATGAATAAGATGCTTCATAACAGCATGGCTCATGATGTGGTCAACTATAATGTTCTGATTAATGGTTATTGCACAGCAAGTAAAATTGACAAGGCTTTAAAGCTTTTTGAAAACATGATAATATTTGGCCTTACTACAAATCGTGTAACCTATAATGTTGTGATTGACACATTTTGCAAAGAAGACAAACTTAACATTGCTTTCACAATGCTAGATGATATGAGAATGAAGGGTAAGTACGAGGTCCCCCTCCCATTCTTAGAGAGATGAAGAGCGATGGAATGGTCCATGAGTGCCCTCCCAACGCCCACTCTGCCAACTGCATCGTCTCTGCTGCCACACTAACAATTTCTCCTTGGAATTCTCACTACACAAATTAGATATCAGGGCATGGATAAATTTCTCCCTTGATTGTATGGTGTACAGGAATCATAGGCGATGTAGAAATTTATCATGAAGTGTATATGCTTAATAGTCTGGAAACCTTTAATGTGATGGCATAGATCGATGATAGGAATAGATTGTGGAGCTTTAGTAGCAAGCAATGGCCTTTGATAAAATGAAAGAATTTATGGAGCAGGGACTTCTTTAAGTTGGTGGTCATGGAGAGTTCACAGTAAATCTATTGGCCTCTGTAATCTCTCAAATTGCATTCATAATTAATTCCTGGGACTCAAAGCTCTTTATCATATTAAATAGATATTCACTTTAATTACATAAGTTATCATTAAATATAATATAACTGAAATATCTCATGTAATAAATCTGACAGATCCATATGCAAGTGGTGGAACTTATGTAAAAGCTGGATAGAAATAAATTAGGTGGACAGTTGGAAGTTACTAGACGGGAGCTGGAAATATTAAATAATTTAAATTTAGATGTCTTTGAAAGATTTGTAGCCTATTGATTTAGGCTTATTATTTGTAAATGAATTTCAGAAATGGAAATCAAATCAGTTGGTATCAGACCCTGTTGATTAAACCTTTTCCTCTCTCTAGCATTTGGTATACTTAATGCATATCGAACACATCTTTATATTACGCTGCTTGAGTCTGTGTATCAGTGTAGCTGTCTCCAGTGCAGAATGCTATTTTTTTGCTTTAAATTGAGTCTTTTTGCTACTAATTCTAGTTTTACTGCTGGCATATGGTGTCACTATTTGGTACCTCTGTGTCTTTTACCTCAGACTCTGAGATGCAGCACCTTTGATGTATTCTCAACAGTTGTATTGCAAATGATGATTTATGAATTCGGCTGAGATTTTCTGCTTTGCCTCGTAGACCTGCTGTTTTGGGCTGTATCAGATATACTGTTTTGCTCTCTTATAGTGTTTGCTTTTTTTTTATTGCCTAAACGAGCCATTTGTACCTGCAGATCACTTTTCTGAATTGGCACCCAAGGGTATTTCCCTGCTCAATCACCTTTCTTGCTGCTTGAGATTTTTTGGCTGAGGCATTTTTATAACCGGGCTGCAATTCCATGAATAAATGCCAGAAAAACTTTGGTTGAAGGAGTTGAGGATGAGGAAAATGCAAAAATTCCAAAGTTTAGATGCTCTATCAAAATAAATTCTTTGAAATTTGAATATTCTTTTTGAGTTTGAGTTATATTGTTTTGCCAAAAGTCAATATCAGTATTGTTTTCCTTTAATGACTAAGAAAGACATCAAAGGGGTCATTATGTTATAAAGGTGTTTTTATTAAATGGGATCATTATTCTAAAGTTGTGTTATTAAATTTCTTTTTTAGCCAAGGAGACAGGTCTTGGGCGTCTTTTTCCCAAGGATTATGGTTATCCATTTTGTACAACATTATAAAAAAAAAAAATAGTCTTAGGGATTTTTTAGGGTTCTCCTCTACACTCTATTTATTGTAATATTTTTGTTGCAGTTTAGAGAGGAAAACAAAGCTTCTTGTATAATGTTGCTTGGATTTGAAATAAAATAAAATTGATGGGTTGTTCAAATAGCCTTCCAAACTCTTTCCAAAACTTTAAATTGGTCCACTTACTCACCTAACAGCTCCATGATCAAAAGCAAGCACAAAATGCATTTCAATCCCATTTGACACAATTAAATAAAAGCATACAATTAGACACAAATTAAACTAGAATAAATCTATGCCAATTGGGAATGATAAAGCATGTAAAACAATACTATTTTAGGAGAATGTATGAGGAGAAGGTATGAATGTTGATATCTTGATAAATCAATTTGTCATAAGTTCTACGATCTTGTAATGCTCGTCCTCAAATTTAGTGCAGACTTGTAAATCTACATAGGTCCATATGTTGAGACTTTGACAAAAACCACAATTGGGTCACCACTACAATTACCCCTCCTTGATGGACAATGTTATTGCATCCATTGACTACAATTGTTCAACACAAAAAAAAAACGTTGCCAAATTTATCCAACTCTAACAAAATTGTGCTCTAATAAAAAAATTATCAGCATGCCCATTGAGAGAAAACAGAGTTGGACTCATGATTGTCATAGCATCTATTTCACACTTCCCAAACTGCTTTCGTTACTTGTGCTACTTCTAGCTGTTATTTCACTGTCTATCAAATATCGAAGAAGGGAGATACTTTTTTATAAATATCTTGTGTTTCATTACATTTCAATTTTTTGTGTTTCTTAAGGGAAAATAAAGCTACACCAAACTCTTCTCTAGATGCACCACAAACTGTACAAAAAGCATTCTGCGCTATATGGATTGAATCTGCACCTTACACGTTTCTTTTTCATCTATTAAAAAATCACACTTCTTCTCCTTTGAACTTCGTAATAAAAGTCTCCTCCTACAATTTGTAAATGATAGTAATGTTTATTCATAAAACCTTTCCTTGCATTAATTTAGGGTGGGCTAGAGGAGAAATTTGATATTGATGTTTATTGGATTGGCCCATGTGAAATGGAAGTTGCATGCAATTTTTTAATAATTGAATTTATATATTTTGTCAAATCATTTAAATTGTTATTATTATTATGTTTTTATTTACCTCCTAAGGAATCGACATGATAATAATTTTACCCAACTATGTTTGTTCATCTCAATATGTAATGTAAAAAGAAAGTTACTAATATAAGTGAAAGAAGACAATAGTTAATCTTACTCAACCAAATGAAACTAACCTCATTCCAACAACCCCTTGAGGGTCGTATAAGTTTCACACATCTTCAAAAATTCAAGAAAGAAATTGGCAAGACTCAGAAAGGGAAGAGAACACCATCTTCATCCATTACTCTTAACTGTCTTTTGTTGCATGACAAAACCACTGCATTATGCAAGTGGCATAAACAAAACCACCACATTACACAATTCACATAAATGAAACTATTGCATGACATACATGACAAAAACACAACTATTAGGGAGGCAATTTTGAAACCCCTCTTCAAGATACCTACGATTATGCAACTATTGCATGCATAAACTGATGGTTACACAATTGGCACCTACTTGAACTGACAACTATTCACTGCCCCCTGCTTGAACTGGCAAGTTTGCTACCATCCACATAACTCTATACTTTGAGGAATATACTAAATTGAATTTCATAGCCAACTCATATTAAAAAGTTAAAAGCAACATTTTGGTCCTCTTGGATCAATATAATCCTACAAAAATATAATTTGACAATATAGTGATATAATTTCAAGAGGAATGTTGTTTGATAGCAAGCGCCTCTTACATCTTACTGCATAATTTTTTATTCAAAATTTATTCAACTTGATAGATATAAACACCATTGCACTAGATAATCACGTGATGTTTTCTCTACAATGGCAACCAACTCCTTTCAACTTGAGTTTTGTTAATGGAAATATGGACATAATGAGTTGCTCAATTTTGATAAAAATTATGTTTACTGGTTAGTTATAGTTAGTCAAGGATTGTTTGTTAGTCCCAATAATTAAGATCTGCATGATTCCTTTTTCAAACTTTTCATAACAATGGATGTAATTTCATTTAATGAATTTTGTTACTTCAATTAGAAGGCGACACTTTCCACATAGAACACATGCAATGTTCAGTCATAGAAACAAGCACACCATCAAATAGGGCCTTTAAAATCATCTTCTTCATATCCCAGGTTCAATCATTACCTGCTGCAGTGGTCAAAGCCAGTCTAGCTGATGTCAGAATCAAATATCCTAGACCTTTCTCTTATCCAAATACAATGTACAGTGTAATGAGACTGCTTATGGTACAAAATTAATGATAAATATTACCTTGAAAGATCAGAGAAAAGGGAATTGTGAGCATAATAGAAGGTCAAGAATTGACTCAGAATATTATCAAGAAACATAGAGGATGGGGTTAATACACATGAAACACCACAGTTACAAGAGAACTAGATAACATAATCTCAGTATGTACAATGAATGGGTTCTCCATTTTGAATGCAAAAACTGATAAAATCGAGTTTATTTGTCATTTGACAGACATCCTGTTTTGCAATAAATTCCTATCAAGTTTGTGAGTTGATTTTTATTGTTTGCATTAGAAGTATACAAAATCAGTCCCATACATGGCTTGTCATTTACACAAATATTGAAAGTTGGATCAAATCATCATTGGACTTGCTCTGCTATTTTTTGCAAAATTATCACTTAACTGATAGCTCTTAGATGGCAGACACATAAGGGAAAAAAAAAGAATTCAATTGGCTTCACTAAAGTTTGAAAAGCTTTCTTCAGAGGAGGGTTGCATTCTTATAGCTATAACGAAAGGAGAGATCGAAGACTAAAATGTGTGCTAGTTGATAGGGAGGATCACTTACCTCATCTATGTTTTCTATGAAAAATGTGTCAAAGGCAAGGTCAAAGATGAAATTTTGCACAAATAAAATTTGAATTAACATGTTGATTGGTGCTCCTCATCAGAATACAATAAAAGCCATGAATCTCTCAACTCACACTTGTCCCAACAACATAACTTTAACATAAATTTTAGGATAATAAAAAACTATCGGCGTGCCCATTGAACCTATGGGTCCAATTGCTAGTTTTACATTTTTGACACCAAAGTTCACCGCTTCTAATTTCTACCACACTAACATTTCTTATTCATCAATTAATTAAATAATTATATTATTTAATTAATAACATATCTATTATCGATAATCAATTAATTAAATAGTCATATTTAATTAATCTATTTTCATCCTTCAATTAATTAAATAATCCTATTATTTAATTAATTTAATTCATTCACCTTCCATTCATAATTAAGTAGTCTTATTCTTCAATTCTCTAATTATCCTCCGTGCATAATTAAATAATTCTATTATTTAATTGTCTAATTAGTCTTTCACCCCTAATTAAATTGAATTAGTTTAATAGAGTAATGAGGAGTCAACTACCCCATTTAGTAGTTAACTACCTCATTACATCTAACCGCCCACCTTTTCTAGCTTAGCCATAAATCCAAAGACTATTTCAAACACATTAATATTTGCAACCAAAATATTAATGAAACTTTAGTAATTTAATTATTTTCTCTCTCATGTGATTACAACGATTGATCTTGTTTTTTAATCTTGACCATTGATTTCAAAAATAAAAAATCTATAAATTAATCTTATTATCTTCAACAATTCATCCATGAACGTGAAGTAAACTTATGTGCAAAATTTTCAAGGAGCTTTATCATTGTTTGAACTTCATTATTGCTCATCTCGAGGTTGCGTGTTTTTAGAATAATGGAAAGTTTTGTTTTCTGGTTTCGAAATTCTAATTTTTATCTAATTTTTATGCAATATAACAATAACCAAGATGACCTTAACTATGTTATACAAAATGAAAATGCTTAAAAAATAAAACCAATAAATCTCTTTGCAACACAAAACAAAAGAAATACAAAAAAAATATGAATCTACAACCTTGAAAAAAAACACTTTGCTTCACCAATAGACACTTTTGTAAAACAATCAACAAGCACCAAGATATGCATGTGTAATTTGTGAGCAATTACATTTCAAGCAAGACACAAGAAATCTCAAACAAAGAGCAAAACAAATGCATTACAAATTAACCATAAATGAAAACACAATATCCAAAAACACAATCTATCACATATGTAAATGATCATTAAAAAAGTATAATTTACCTAAGTATGCAATACCAAATCATATCAAAATGAACAAGCCATTACAATATGCAATGGTTCTCTTAAAACTCGAATAAAAACTTATCTCTCTTAGAATTGTATTTCCACATATTTGACTATTGGGAAATAAAAGATCACAAAATGGCTTAACTAAATTTAATATCAATGATAAACAAATATAAACATAATAGAAACATCGTTGCCACACTTCATTAATGTGACAACATAAGTGGTTGCCGCTGTGAATAGACAATTCAAATATACAAATGCATATCAAAAGGGAAGGGCACAAGCACATAACATTAGAAAACTTTGGAGCAATTGTGCAATAAAAAATATGTAGAGAAAGGAGAACAAAGAAGTGGAGAGATAGAAGTGGGGAGGGACGTGGGGTGAGAGAGACAGAGAGGGGGAATAGAGAAAGAGGAGGGATTAGAAGTAGGGTTAGAATTAGTGTTACGGTTAGAATTAGGGTTAGGGTTATAATTACAATTAGGATAGGGTTAAGGATATAATTAGGGTTACTAATAAATTATGGTTAGGGATAGAATTAGAGTTAGGGGGGAATAGAGAAAGAGGGATAGAGCTAGAGATAAGAGATATGGAGGGAAAGAGATAAAAAGAGAGGAAGAGAGAGACAAAGACAAAGAAACAAAGAGAGAGGGAGGGAGGGAGAAAGCACAAGAGATATTAACTTGTGTATGCTTCATGGTTTCCTGTTATTACAATCCTTTCCATTTTCCAACTTAGTTAGTATTAAACCTTGCATTGTATTTGCAAATGATCTTTCAAAGGAACAAAATATTATTTCATGGGAACATTATCTCATTCTATAATGTATTTTCTTTGCCTAGTTTACAAATTACAATACAACAAAAATGTAAACATAACTATAATTTAATTAGGCGACGTCACAATTTAGCTTCAAAGTCCTCAAATTTACTATTTGGACATGTCTATTAACTTTAACAAATCAAGTAATTCAATTTCTTGATTATTAGTTCAATCAATAATAACATGAAATTGTTTATTGCTACTTCATTTCACATATCATACCTTAATTCCAAACCTAATGGAAAGGACCAAAATCCTCACAAGTCTCTTATTAACAAGGGAGGACACATGTATTTCATCCTTTAGATTCTCACCCTTAAGCCTCTTTTCCTCTCAAAACCATTTATCATTAACAAACATAATAGTTTTACAATCTATAAAAATGAAAGAAGTTACTTTTGTGATAATTAGCCGCTTTTATATGTGAGTATTATAGTGCTTGGAATTGTCTCACATTGGAAAATTTTCTAAACTCTCCACTTGTTCCTATTAGCGTCAAGGCTTAAATTTGACAGTTGTATAGCTGTATTTAGGCATTTTAGCTGTAAAATACAATCAAAATTTTAGAAAGACTGTATCATATGAAAGGAGAGATTTTGGACAAACTGTCAAATTTTATATAGGATTATGATGATATATATATATTTGATTTTTATATGATTTGCTTATACTAAGACATGTCATAGTATTTGAAAGGCACTTTTGAATAAATAACTGTCATAAAAAATTGCTTGACAAGCAAGGTTGACTGTCAAATTTAAGCCCTAATTGGCGTATTCCTTGAACCTCCTATGAGTGTTTTTCCTTACCCCTAATAATAATTTGCAAAATATAATCCAAAATATTAATTATGCCGAAGGTGTCCCCTTTATGAAACGGACGGGCTGACTTCAGCAATCGATGGTCTCTGTTTCTTCAGAGGATGAGCAAGATGATTGAAGAGTCTTTGGCCCTTGGATTTTGCCGGTCGCGTGGTCTTTTTCCGGTTATATTTTTCATTGTCCATCCGAAGCTTTTTCACCGGGTTTGATGTTTTTCAAGTCATAAAACTCCCGTTTATGCTGGCGTGAAATCCCCAGGCGGGAGAAACTGTCGACTCGCAGAGCCTGTTTCATACTTTATTTTTAGCTCTTTGCTGTAAATTGTACGCGAAAGACTTGGATGTTTATATTTTATCCATTTTTTACCGGGTTTCATTGTCATTAATAAAAAGCTTTCAAACTTTAAAAAAAATTATTAATGAAAATTTCAAACTTTTGAGGGTAGTTTTTATTAATCTTACTTTGCTTACTTTGCATTGTATTATTTTTTTAAAATGAAATCTAATTTTTAAATTTAGATTGTAGATTATAAAATATAGTTTACTGAAATATTTTTAATATAATATTATAAAATAAAATAAATATTATTTAAATATTTTTAAGTATATTATAATATTTTAAGATTGTATTTTAAGATTAAATGTACCATATATTTAATAACTATATATTTATTATTTTGGTATATTTAATAATTATATATTTATTATTTGATCATATTTATTTTATATATGAAATTTAATTATATTTATTATTATATCTAATATTTTATATAATAATAAAAATTATTCTATATATTTCTAATGTAATATTATATTATAAATTGCTATCTTTAATTAAAAATATATTTATTATTTTGGGTGGATGGGTGGGCACCCAATCCAAGAACACTTGGATGGGTCATTGCCATACAAAGTCATTATGGCCTCCTTTATGTTTGAGAATAATCATTACTGTAGTTGGAGCTCCTCCCTTACGGTTTCGACTTGAGAAGTTGCACGTTTTACGCTGGCAAGCCTCTCTCTGCATTGATTAGAAGCTTTGGTTCAATGAATACGACATTTCTTAAACGCGGTCAGTATATCCTACCCGACGCTCATTCCATTTTCGCAATTTCGAGCGATTTTTTGCTAGTGTAGACGGTGGCAGTAGCAGACAGCATGGAGAAGGGCTCGGGCTTTATTGCGAGGATCTCGGTGCACGAGCTGATAAATCTGGGGGTGTCGACTCCTCTACAGTTGGAGAGTTCAGTTAGGCAGATGGCATTCAAGGGAGCGGTCACAGATTTGAGGTTAAAAAGCATTCTGCGACAGCATGAGGGCTTACTCCTCCCGGCGGTCAAAATCATCTTGGGGGCAGGTTTCTTAGCAGCCGACGAGTTCTACAGAGTCGACTCCCACATTTCTTCCCACTTCCTCACCTCCATTCTGGATATTGGGGTGTCTGCAGCGGTGGTGAAATCTCTCACGGTAAAAGTATTCAAAGCAGAAATCCTTCGGGGCCTCGACCCCATTTTGGAGGCGGCCATTCCTGGGGTGGGCATTCCTCGCCCAAAGGACATTGCCTCAGACAAGGATCCTCTGGAGGTGACGAAGGTTCTGCCCTTCATCCTTGACTTGAAAGGCCTGGCGCTGGAGGAGCATCGGGATCGTGTCATTCAGGCCTACGGCTTCCTCCAGAATATGCTGCAAGAGAATGTGGAACCCGGTGAAGAGGTATGGGTTGATAGGCTTCATGCTATGGCCGTTGAGCTTGGCCTCTTTTGATTTCTCAGTTTATTTCTCAGTTTAGTGGGACCCGACCTAGTAGGTATGGCAATATTACTGTAAATATAACACATATAATATCAAACTTGTAAGCCTAATGGCTAATTTTGCAAAGCAAGTCATCAATATCAGACTTGTAAGCCTAGTGGCTAATTTTGTAAAAGCATGGCAAACCCTATAGTTTCAAGAAAGGGTTTAGGAGTTTTTTTGTCATCTGGCTGTGGCAGGTAAACGACTTATAGGCACCTGCATGTTAATTCTCCATTCGAATCAATACAAACCTATATTTACGAATAAAAAAAAATATTTATTATTATATTACTTTTTTCTAAAAATGATATTTAATTTTTAAAATTTTATTTAAGATTATAAAATATATCTTAGTAAAATATTCTTAATATAGTATTATAAAATAAAACAAATATTATTTAAATGTTTTTAATATATTATGATATTTTAAGACTGTATATTTAGATAAATTATATCATATATATTTTATTCAATTATATTTATTTTATATGAAATTTAATTATATTTATTATTATATCTAATGTTTTATATAATAAAAATTATTCTATATATTTCAAATGTAATATTATATAAGAGATAGGGAGGAGAGGAGTGGGTGGTGGGAGGAACATAGGGGAATAAAGAAAGAGAGAGAGTAGGAGAGAAAATAGAGAGAGAGAAAGGCGTTGCAACCTGTGTCTCTAATGATAATCACATACAAAAAACAAATGCAAATGCTATCTTATTTCCCATTACCAGAGTTAAATTTGTTGGTACAAGGTCAACAAGTGGGCAACAATAAATTGAAGAGTTGTTACAAATTGTTCTTAAAATATATATTAGATTTTAGACATTTTAAATCAACTTCTTGCATCTACATTGTTTATGTGACGTGTTCTTGAAAGTGTAAATAAACCTTCTAAGAGATTGGCTATAGTTGACACAACTTAAGGTCTTCACCTCTAGCCTCAAAAGCAAGCCTAATTATGATTTAAAATATGACATTGATATGATAATAGATCAGCGCTACATCTATACCAAACCAAACCACAATAAAAAGTCTAATTCACATGTGGCTCAATTTAAGACCAAATCACATGGCACATCCTCATCCACAACACCACATTTTTTCTAATCAAATTACTACAATCATTTGACCATTGATTCATAACATTAATTGATAATTTTATTACTGTATAGGATAATGTGTTTATACAAACAAGAAAACACTTTTAGAGAGAGAGAGAGAAAGAGAGTATAATTTTATGCACATATAACATAATTGAGTGGTATACTCAAATGATGCAAAGAAACTTCTACACATTGGTTCTAAGAACAAAGAAAGGATATTGATCCCCTTTAGATAAATAGGCTTCAAAACCTAGAATATAATTTTAAATGTTTTGCACTAATAATTTTATTTATATAAAACTTCTAATTTTAATATGTACTAAAACATGGTATTTTAAAATATGTTAATGTATTTTAAAATATGTTACGTATTCATGAAAAACATAATGTCTCTTATTTCAAACCCTTCTTATTTGTGAAATGCCCTTCATTTTTTGTCAAACTCTATATTGTTATTATATACATTTTATATAATTTAAATTATTAAATATATTTAAATATGATATAGTATAATATAATTGTATATTTAAATATCTTTTTAATATAATTATATATTTATTTTATATATAAAATCTATACTATAATTATATTTATTATTATATTATACTTTAAATAATAGTAAAAAGATAAAACCCTAATTCATCTTTAACACATCCAAAATCTAAAATCAAGAGTTTTTATTCCTCATTTTGCAACATCACTCAAGGAACACATATGAATCTGCATAGCTCCTCAAAGGTGTTCATCAATAATGCAAGTCTAATTATTGCACACCGTAAGGTAAACTGATATTTAGATCACAAAACATATCAAGTCCATGTCACACAATATGGATTGAAATTACATCCATATTAACCCCCTTACAAAAACTAGGTCTCTTGACTAAATACATGCCCATAGACCAATATATAAACAAGAAATACCTTAGATTATCCCCAAACACTCTCAAGCTACAAGAAAAGCATGATTAACATCAACCACCTCTTCCACCCAGGGCTTCACATCATTTGTAGACCAACCTTTATGATGACCAACTAAAGAAGGAAAGCACACACCATAGTAGATCTCTCATTGGTACTAAGACCTATGCATTGTCACAGCAAACTTCTAGCCACTAACAATGATGATGAACATGTCAACTAGATAAAACTTTGCCCACATCTCCACAAAAATCCTACTGAACCCTAACTTCACAACTCAACTATTTTGTCCACATTACCTAGTCGCAAAGCTAGAGTGGAAACAAAGCCTTCCTCCTCCAATCCCATAGTCTTCAATTTCATACCCACCTCCAAACTTTCATTCTACAAATCTCTCTCTCTCTCTCTCTCTCTCTCTCTATATATATATATATATATATATCCTTCTCTCTCTATATCTCTCCCTCTCTCTCTATGTTCCACTTTATGGCTACATAAAGCTTATTCATTTGACAGAGTGATATAACTCCATGAATAATTGGCAGTTTCAAATTGATTTTTTTTTTTGCAAACATAAATGTCACAAATGAAAGTAGTACTAAATTATTGGAGAGATAAAGAGAGGGGGAGACATGGAGATATTTGCATGATAGGAGCTCATTGTTTTCAATCTTACTCTGGCAAAACTTTTGTAAAGGGATCTAGACATAGAATGCACACCATTTTTTAGGTCTCAAGATTATTCCCATATCATCTGCAAATTCAAACAAATCAGAAAGTTTTTTCCTTGAAATTTTATATTTTTAAATAATTAGGAATTCTCAATCTAAGATTATAGGATGTCCAACTTTAATTGTCATCCATTTGACCTCCAAATTATGCAAAGGTGTGAAATTATAAAACTAATGAGGGTCAATAAGTTTGATCGATCTTTGTATTATGTTCAATGTCCCCATTAGAGGATACACAATGGTATGCTAGATAACAAATGAACATGATGTAGGTGGTGGTCATGCTTATATTTGCAACACAATGCCTATTAAATGTAGGTGATAACTAATCTAATGCAATTGAACTCAAGTGCAGTGCATGAACAAAAATCTAGAAAGGGGATGTATGCAAATAGAGACTAAACACCAAACATGAAAGCTCAGACATTTGAAGTAGCTACTAAGAAATACACAAGGATTTTGAAATCCATTAAGATTATGCAAATTAATTCACGAGAAGACAAAAAACAACATAGGCCATAGGGATATAAGATAGTCATCATTCACTTAAAGACATGGCAATTCAACTTCCACCACTCTTCGGTGTACCCATTGCACACCAAGGTGTAATTGCTAGTACAAATAAATTCACACAATTATTACTATTTGCCATTATCAATTGTGCCCATCATCTCAACCCATCGGACAAACCCCACTATACGCCCTAACTCTGTTTTAAACCGGGCGACCCCTAAAAGGGCGCCTAAAATAAAAAAACAAGAATGAAAAGCCTATGAAAGGTCCACTGCAGAAATTAATAATAATTGCACGCACATGTCACATGCAAAGACGCGTGTCGGTGGGTTGCCGGTGTATCCGGTTGTTTTCCCAACCTTTTATCTTCCCAGCTTCATCCTGGTCTTCCATTTGTCTCATCGATCGATCGATCAAACTTTTTTCTGCTCTGATCATTTTAATCTCTTGTTTTTTTTCAAACATTTGTCTTTGGTGCGGCGCGTGATTTTTTATAAAAGTTAGAATCTTCATTTTTTTTCTTCAAAAAAATTATTTAAGGCTTTCTACGACGCGGGAGATTCAACATGTTTGCAAATTCAAGGGACCAGAGGAGTGGCATCGGAGTAAAATGGGTAAGCTCATTGTTTTTTAAAACCCTAGATCGCTTTTAAACAAAATGAAAATAAAAATTGTTTCGGTATTTGTTTTTTTACACGGATGCGTTAGCTTCGATTCCAATACTGTTAAAAATAGGGTTTTCAATGGCCTGTTAATGTTTTTAGCTTGCATTTAGCTTTGCTCAGTTCAAGATGAAAACAGGGCAGCTTGACCCCCGTTTTTTGTGTTAGGTTTATGTTTAGCAGTGCTAGGAAAGTATAGTCTAAACGAGGTGAAAATTTAAATTTGCTTCAATTTCTGTCAGCAAGGTTAGGAAATTATTTTTTTGTTTTTTTAAACCTGCCATCTGACTTGCCTTTATATTGTTGCTTTATGTTCCCGGTGTCCACGAAGCCTGGTTATGTCAAACAATGAGACAACCGACGTAGTCTTTGTTTTTAGGGTTTCTGTTTGGCATTGACAGGAGAGTCTAGATCATAATTTTCTAAATTTTGCTTAATTTGAATGAACAAGACTGAGCTGCGCAAAGGTTAAACCAAATGGAAGTAAATATGAAAAGATACTTTAAAAAACAATATTTGAGAACAAATAATGCTCGTGGTTTCGCAGAGCTAAAAACTTCAAACACAAAGAGAAAAATAGTTGCTGGAAAGAACTCCATGTTACTTTTTTTTTAAGTTAGGGCTAGTGTTTTGCAGTGGATTTTCTAGGTCATAGTTTTTCTAAGCCCAGTGGAAATTTGAAATTTGCATCCTGTGAATAAGAAGGACTATGACTGAGCTGTGCAAAGCTTAGATAAAATGAAACTAGATATGATAAAATATTCTTAATAGAAAAATACTTTACAATGGACAATTGTAAATAAGTGTGTCTTTGCACAGATGATTACTTCAAAAGAAAAAAAAAGCTTTCTTTCAGGGAATGTGGGTTGCTTTATTTTTCATTTTTGTAATGTAAATTTATGGGGGGGCATCTGGGGTTCTTCCATTGTGGTGTAAGTTTGGATTGCAATCTTGTGTTTGGATCTATCATATTAGCTACGGGCCATGCTAATTATATGTTTGATGTTCTTCTGCACCAAAACCTCAACCTCATTGCATGTATGCTGTTAAGAGTGTATCACATTAGTCATTACCATTACAAAGTGCAAAGGAGTCCTTTTTTTCATGGTTATTTGTTTTTATTTATATTTTCTTTTCTTTTTCCACTTATCCATATATGGCGGGGTTTAATGCAAGCTTAAATGTTGGTTTATACCATGAATCCATACAACTTATTATCATGGATTTGTGCCACTTTTAGTTGTTGTTAATTCTTGTTGACCGTTGCTTATACTGACAAATTTCTTTCCATCATGATTGCATTTGCAATGTAGTATGTGAAATGGTAGGACCTATTAGAGGGAGAATCCCAAGTTTGTAAAGGGATCATTTGGTGGTTCGAGCCAGAGTTAAATTTCATGGCCGTATTTATTCATTTTTATTGTAAAATATAATCAATTTTTTTATAAACTTGAGAAATTTTAAGTAAAACGCCCAAAATTTTAAAGGATTACGGTTGTATATATGTAATATACTTACTGTTTTTTAAGATTAGCTTTTAAAGGGCAATGTTGATTGGATAACCGGTCATGAAAATTTTTATGACAGTCAGAGTTGACCGTCGAATTCAACCCTTGGGCTTTCATCTTCTATAGCATGCCATGACATACACAATGACAGGGAGGAAAAAAAACTGGAGGGACGGTAATAAATTTGAAAGTTGTATTAGCATATTTATGGCTTTTGATTGTATAGTAGAACCAATTTCTTTTCAAAGACCCTTATGGAATAAAAGGTTAAATTTGGGGCAGATCGACAAAGGTACTATAAATAATATATATTTAGCTTTTGATATTTCCTTCTTTAATCATGAATCATCATCCCACCATATCAATGTTTGAACATTACTGTCATAAAAAAATTACTTAATAGTTAGGGTCAACCATCAAATTTTACCTACGAATACACAATTTCTTTTATATCACTTGCAATGCAAAGGGTTTAATATTGACAGCAGTTTACACGCTTTTCCTGTTTATGAGTGTTAAATATTTTCAGATGTTTAATTACCTAGTCTACCTATATAGTATAACTTGTCACTATTCAATTTCAAATGTGTTTATCAAGAACCATAAATTCCTACCCAATCTTCTTAAAATTTGAGTTAAAATTCTTTATCAATTGAGAGAAAAACAATTATTCAATTTAAATACAGCCTCAATGATAGTTCATTACCATTAACAATCAATTTTGTTCATTTATGATGGTCACAATTACAAGGCAAACAGACCCACTATAAAGCAAGGGGGTACACATCACAGTAATGAAATTTTCTCATTTTTGTAGGTAACTTCAGAATGATTACAAGTAAGGGAACTGATTAATAGTAATACACAGTGGGAGAGGTAATATTGGCATCTCTTCACATCTTCACATTATTTAACTAATCTGCTTTGTTGTCTTGGGTGCCCACTTTCCTTTGTGGCCGCAATGTATGCTAGTAGTGATTGGAAACATGGAAGGAACAAGCAGTAACCTTCATCCAGCAGAGTGAGAGACATGTCCTTGGAGTAGGCTTACTGCGGAAGCTTTAGCATACACTCTTGTTCAAACCTTAGCAAACATTAAAGCTGGGTTTTTATTAGTGCTGCTACAATCCCAACTGCCTCTCTATTGTTGTTTTATGTCTACAATATTGTTTTTGAAAAGCTTTATATCATTTTGTTAGGCTTTTTAAAATCCACCGAGCATGAGAGTTGTCTACAAAATGACTGAGTTATTATAATGGTTTTGGCTTTTTCTTGTTCAAGAAATCTATTCTTGAGAATCAAGTTCTAAGCCCAAGGAATTCTTTCCTTTTGGCTCCTGAAATGGTCAGAGATTCCAACCAGTGATGAAATTCAGAGGTTTGATTTGGATGTTGCTGATTTGATGGTAATTTGTCTTCTGTGGAAGAAAGACATTATCAATTATGTTTCTGAATGCTATGTATTTCATGTCGATTAATCTTTATCTTACTTCTTTTCTTGCTTCAGCCAGGGGTTGTATGTGTGAATGCATTCATGTTGAAAATAAGTAGTTAATGCCGTGCATACTATGCAATTAACACATCTAATTCCTTTGTTTTTGTTTCATATTGGAGCTGTTTTGATGATATTGAATATTCTATTTGTAGATTGGTTGTTCTGTCACATGCATAAGTAGTCATTGCATTACATTATGGATGATATTGAACAGGTTTTTGTTTTAGTTTATTGAGGTATATTGTTCTCTTTATTACAAGGGGTGCACGATGGTTAATATATTCAGGGTTGAGCAAAATTTTTGTGCATGCACAAGTGGTTATTATATTGCATGATGGATGTTTTAGAACATGCCTTTCTTCAAGTTTATTAAGGTGTTTTATTATATGGCAAGTGTTGCATAAGCACGATTGTTTTTTCATAGTTCTGGATAGGCTACTAGTTGAGATCGTGGAAAAATCTTTTTTTAAGAGTATTTAACAGTAATTTGTACAGCCTGAGTTTGTAGGCATAAAGGCAAACTGTAAGATAACATTCAACGATTTTGCAGGGAACATCTTTTGCAAAGGACAGAGTACAAGGCCCTCGATTTGATGAAAAGGGTCATCTTTTTGGAGTTCAGAAAATGGATCATGATGCACTTCAGACCTCTCGAAATCTTTGGGTTGGCAATGTATCTCAGCACGTTACTGAAACTGTGTTGGCAGAACAATTCTCTAGATTTGGGGAAGTAGAAAGTATAACGGTCTATTCATCCCGCAACTATGCCTTCATAAACTTCAGGAAAGAAGAGGATGCAGTTATTGCAAAGAGAAGCCTTCAAGGGTTGGTCCTCGGTGGTCTGGCTCTGAGGATAGAGTTTGCAAAGGGGGTCAGTGTTGAACTTTTTGCCTTTACTTCAATGTATTTATGTTTGTTCCCTCATGGGTTGAATAAATTCCCATTGTCGACTAGTCTTTCTCATAGCATTTTATCATTTGGATAAAACATTATTGTCCTGCTGGGTTGATAGTGCAAACATATGCATTTGAAGCGCAAATAGATTAAATCTGTACTCAACCTACAAACATCCATGCCTTTTTGACGACAAAATATTACTTCACATTCAACATATAATGCCCATTGCATTTTCAGAAATGACTAGAACCTTTTAATAAGATCCGAGAAACAATCCAAATATTAAAATAAAAGATATGATCATTGAAGATGGTCATCATTAATCAACACCAAAGTCAATTTAAACTACAACCTGCCCCTTCACGTTATTGTTATACACTTGACAGTCAATCGTACAATACAAAAAATCACTTTCACGTCATATGGGAAAAAAATTCTAATTATTGAACTTATAGTTTGATTTTGCTGTTTATTATATCAATGGATTGATGCAACTGTGCCCATAGGTTCAGCAAAACTGGTATAGCTAGCTTGTCTTGGGATTGGCTTTTGCTGTTTCTAGTACCAAGTGACGGTTAGAATATCCATTTCCAGTCCTCTGCGTTATTGGTGACCAAGATCATGTCTTGCACTATGGGTAGTCTGTTTAGTTTGAAAGAGTTGATGCTTAAATGAGTTATGATTCATAATGTGTTACTTGTGCACACTTAGGCACTTAATGTTTGAGGCAATCATAATCATAGTCCTTTATCTACCAATTGGGATCTCAGATCTTGCATGGTTGTGCGTTTAAATGTTTAAGGAACATCTTATTATTAATGAATTGCCATAAGGCACGGTCGATGTTTTATGACAGGGAACATATAATTCAAGTTCAAACCATTGTCACCACTAAAGTTGGATTTAAAGATCAGGATCCTGTACCCGTATCCAAATCTCCGAGTGGCTATATTGAAATGTAATTACATTGAGAGGCGTTCTGCAATGGCAGGAGGGCATGGAGTCTCATGTCATGATCGTGTATATAAAAACCAAAACACAGCCGACATATATTTAAAAAAAACCTAAACCTATAAAATTAAAAATATAACTGATATAATTAAATACAGAAATAAAACATATAAATATAAAACAAAACAAAACAAATATATATTTTTAGTTAATTTTGGCAACAATAAAAAATAAATATATATTATAAACTAATTAATTTTTATCTAGTAGAAAAGTTATAATTTATTTTCTAAATCTGAAGGCATCAAAATTTCAAAATATGTATTAATGTCCACAAATGAAACTATTAAAAAATAACATAGAAGTATATAATATTTACTATACTTTTCAAGTAGAAACAAAACAAAAGTAACTACTGAAATAATGAAAGGTGGATTTTCTAGAAGCAAAATTAAAATTTAAAATAGTTCTTCAAATAAAAATAAAGTAAAAAATGTAGATAAAATAAAATTAGTATAATATTTTAAATACATCTATCTAAAAAATTCTTAGAGCTATCAAAGTTATTTTATTTACTACTTACATATGTGGACACAAATTTTCATTTACTTAAGAGTTATTTTATTATACTTTAGAACTATTTTATTTACTACATATATAAATGGACACATAAATTTTAATTTATTCAAAGAGCTATCAAAGTTATTTTATTTACTACTTACATATATGGACACAAATTTTGATTTACTTAAAGAGTTATTTTATTATACTTTAGAACTATTTTATTTACTACATAGATAAATGGACACAAATTTTAATTTATTCAAGAGTTATTTTATTTACAACATACATACATGAATATTAATTTGCTTAGGACTTATTGTACTTTACTTGAGAACTATACTATTTACTACATATACATGTGGACACATAAATTTTAATTTACTTAAAAGAGTTATTTTATTTTACTTTAGAACTATTTTATTTTCAAATAAATGTTGGCTGTGTTTTGGTTTTTACGGACACTATCATGACATGACACTCCATACCTTGCTGCCACTGTAGAACGCCTCTTAGCATAATAATTCCTAACTAAAAATTAAAATATATGTGTCCATGTATATATGTAGTAAATAAAATAGTTCTAAAGTAAAATAAAATAAATTTTTAAGTAAATAAAATAGCTCATTTCTCAACATTTTTTAGATAGATGTATTTAAGATATCTATACTAGTATAGACATACCTTTATTTATATACCTTTGTACCCTATTAGAAAATGATTTCGCCTTCCCCATTCCTGTGATAGTGTCTCATATCTTCCGGTAATTGTTTCAAACTGTGATATTTTTTATCAGATGTAAGAAATTATACAATATTAAAAAATAAGACATAACCAAGTAATGAAATCTCCAATAAACAAAATGTTGATTAATCACTACCAAATCTATTCGATTGCCATCTGCCTTTGACATTGTTGTTATACATTATACATTTGATCACTAAAACGACGAAAGGTGTATGTACATTCCTTACCGTGTTAAGTTGTAGCTACTAATAATGAATGCCTTGCAAATGGTCTTTGCTGTCTCAGCAACTGTAGGTGCATCAAAATTTCTATGGCTAGACCATTTTAAAAGTGAGTTTTTGTAGTATTTGATGGTTATAATAGGCTTATTCTAGCCATCTGTAAAATTGGTGACCGAGATCATTTCTAGTACGATAGGTAAGCCATTTATTTGCTTGGAGTATCCTCAATGACTTTACTTGGGCATGCATAGGGACTGAAATGTTATGATCATAATACATTGGATGCTGTTGGGTGCACAGGTTGCCAACACCTAGCCACTAAGGTTTCAGGTAATTATTATAATTAGCATAGACCGTTACGTTGCCATCAAGAACTCAGGCCATCCACACTTAGCTGTATTAATGCCTAAGACAATCTCAGTATCTTCGTTGAAAGTTATTAACATAGTTAGTTGTTGAATACGAAAAATCATATCAGAATCCACGAACATTAAATGCATATTTGAAGATTGTGAACTTATGCAATGCAAATAGATGATGAAGATTGTTATATATACCATATAGAAATGTTTCAGGAAGCTAATGTTGTTTGAATATTTATGGGTAAATATAATTAAGCCCCAATGGATTCAATCATCTTTGAAATTGTAATAAAAAATCTAAAATGACAAATTTTTCAAACGGTTTGCAGGTGAACAAAATGAATTGAAATATGCGTCTTTCATATATATGCACTGCAAAGTGTACCCCTTGAAGTTTCTAATCTTTTTAAACATGTTAATTTATAATTTCAGCCCTTTCCCTGGCATATTAAACTTCGGTATATTATGCTGACTGGTGTACCAACAAACGATTTCTAGACAGATTAACAAATTATTTGAGAATGAGTAATGGTAATCTCTTGAATGAACTGAGGAATGCATGGCATTACAGGACTTAGTGTAAAAGGTATTAAAGGAATGCTGCAAAGTAATGGAAGAAAGTCATAAACACATGGTGAAATTTTGATAAATATATGGTTTATGTTGCATCATGCAGAGAAGGGAAAGGAACATATATGGATATAATATGAACATAAAATACCATGCAGATAAGCTATGAATGCTAGAATAGTAAGCTTAATGGATAAAATAAATGCTATATTTTGGCTTCAAAAAAGTTCGTCTAATTGAGAACTTAAAGTTAACTGAACTTGACTTTCATATCATCAATTTACCACTTTATTTTATTAACAACTAGTTATGACATTGGTCGTGCATTTGCTAAGAAGATTAAGATAACTTATCACAAGACAACAAACTTCAGGCTGCGATTCTCTAGCAATTATTATGAAGGTGGTTCCATATGTTTACTGTAGACTAAGAAAACCGTTGACAAAAAAACCAAAAGTTTGTCGTCAAATTTAAATTAAACAAAAATTTATCAGCATTTGGGATTTTGCCTCTCATTACTGGAAAACATCCATTCAAGAACTTCAAACAGATTGGACTTAAAATTAGCACAGACACAATGGTTTTGATATAACACTTGCATTGACACAGATGCTCAGAAGAAAACTTTTGACATAAGCAGCTTATAAGAAGAATAGAACGTCACATTATGCTGTATATTACTATATTGCCTTCTCATTTGAATTTTACCGATTTATTCCCGAAATACTAAATATCTTGAGATCAAAGACAGACAAAAACATATTTTTCATTATTGTGTAAAGTATAAGCGTCCTTGTTACATTTTGCAACTCTGAGATCACCAACTTTGTGACACAAGACCTAAAAATGTTGGATTGCAGAGTACTGATTTTTACTTTCAGGGAAAGTCAAACTATCATTTCTCCAGATCTGCTTTCTACATTTGAGGAAAGTTACAGTGCTGCTTTTCGTTTCTGAAATTGAATAAAAATGCAAAGGTTTTCACGACTATACACAAACAATATTAAACTATATTGGCAAATTATAAAGATGCTGTGGAACTGTGTTGGGATACATAAACTGACACTGATGTTAGTTCCATTATAACAATATTAGTTCCAGTAGCTATGAGCAAAAAGGCACGTCAAGTTATTGAAACAATTCCATAATTTTTAAGCTTTTTCAAGTTACCATTTTATTTCCTAATTCAAAAATTAATTGCAGTGAGTGTCTGTTGTGAACTGACACAATAAATCTAAATTTATTTCCAAATCTATCTTTTCTCTTCTTAGGTAGTTACTTTAGTTTCACAGGTCTTATATCTGAGGGATCTTGTTTAGAATATGTAATTGACAGTCATTTTTTGTTGAAGCCCAGGAATACTACCTAAAAAGAAGGATAAATGAAAGGGTAGAAGAGATCTAAATTTGATTGGCTCTAAAAAGATGACAGTATTGTGCTGGATCTTCGCTTGTATCTAGATATGCATGATGCATCCTTTTCAAAATGTACAAATGCCTGATTAAAAGATATTACTTATCAAGAAGCTTTAACATTTGCAAATAATGTATGACAATAAATATTCACTATTTATGACAAGGATTATCAGAAATTGTCACATAGCTTACATTAACCAAGTTTGTATTGACATCTGTCCTGCTGGTTGTGTCACCTTATATCACTCAGTATCTTACATCTTGTTATTTCCATCATTTCCTTTTTAACCTTTTGTTATTGACTTACTGTAGCTGAATTGTTTGTTATATATATTCACTTTGGACGAGACATCTGTATGATTTCCTTTTTCCTTTTGTTATTTCCCATTTGTGATGAATGTAATCCTCATCTCTTCTATGCATGAAGTTCTGTCATCCCATCCTCAGAACTGATGGCGAGTGTTCTCCCTTGTCTTTTTAAGATCTAAAGGGTGCCTATATAGAAGATATAAGGAGTTTGATAACATAAAAGCACACTTTGTATAATTTGTTCCATAAACCTATGCTTTGTATAATTCGACAGATTAAAAGCTATTCCATGCTTGAACATAAAGTTTCAGGCAAAAGTTACCAATGAATTTTTTAAGTAATTGATCTTTGTTGATAGCTTGTGGCTGTATTTTTTCTGGTTGGCTTTTCCTTTGTCTATTAAATTCCCTTCAGCCAATATTTCTCTTTTGTTCCTTGTTTTTCTTTAAATAGGCTGGTCCTTATTTCTCATCTTACACACTTACTGGTGGTATTATTGTATTCCAATGGTATTATTTCCCCTTTCTCAGCGTTCTGGCCTTCTTACATGCTTTTCTCCTTGTATATTGATGTTGTTGCATACCCTTGACACACACTTTCTTGATATTTTTTTGTTGCATTTTTGTCTTCTGTATTTTCTTCTACGTTGTTGGTATTTGGCATGTTGAAGCTCACACTGCACTATAATTGATACAGTTTATAAAATTATTTTTCTTTGTCAGATTTGAGAAAATGCTTTAAGCTATAATTTGATTTAAGGGAGGCAGTAAGGGAACCATTAGGCTACAATGTCTTCTTCCATTCAGTTTCAAAATCAAGCAAGTGTATTTTCATAGCAGTGAAGGCACATCTTAAGATGTATTTGAATGTTGTAAAGACAAAAGGTTCTTTCCATGCATGGATCAGTAACTTTGAGACTGTTAAGGGACCAGTAGGCTACATGGGGCTCTTTATCTTTATTGCCACAACATCTTCTTCCTTGCGCAATCAAAGTCAATCATCAAAGCAAGTGTAATTCTATAGCTATGAAGAGACTTGTTAAAGACAAAATGCTTTATCCAAGCACCAATCACCAAAACTAAAATAAAATGGACCAGCAAAGTTTGGGCTGTTCCATGTTCATTAGGCAATTAAGCTAGAGGTCAAAGTCAGTTGTGGTCGCCATTCAGGGCCAATAGCAGTTGTTTCAATCTGAGTGGTCACACATTGAATCTTTGTTAGGTTGTCACATTGTGCATCTGACGTTAAGTTTTCAGGACTGTGGCCCAGCATGGCTGAAGAGGTTCAACAATCTGAAGAACTCACTCTCATGCAGCGGGTAGGTGGGTGTGCCTTCTCAACATTATATCTTTTGAGATTTGCAATATTTGAGTGACCACAGAACCTGGAAAATAACTTCTTGGTCCTGCCATTGGCAGATGGTTTGCTGCTTGTAGGAATATAGAGTCGCATGTGAATTTCGTGACACTCTTGTATGACTGCTGAACAACCAGCTCCCATGTTTTCCAGTTTTTAAGCAATAGATTTGTCTTAAGAAAGGTGCACACTTGTTTGAAGCATATTGAAGCCTTTTATGGAGTTAGCCACCCTTAGTTATTTGAAATTTCTCTGATCTGCATATTGGGAAATGCATGCAATGCTCACGCCCCACTGTTCAGTCAGTTTACATTGTTGATCTTGGCATCTTTATAGCACATGCTGGGGTGAGTCTTTCAATGGATGTGATTATGGAATAAGAAGCCATACTTGAGTTAATTCCTGTATGAAAAATGATTTTATTGCTTTTTAGCGGCTTTACTATTTGGGTTGAAGTTTATATAGAACGGTATTTTATTTTCTAAAAATGCTACCACTTTACTGGATGTTGATGGAAAGATTTTTTTTCCTTGCATGCAGTGCTTTTTTTTTTTTTTTTTTTTTCTATAGTACCCTCATTGATTCGTCCTTTAGGCTTTTATGAAGCTCAATGCTACCTGTTAACCAAGCGACTGTTTAGATCCCTTATTGGTGTTATCCCATTTCAAGCTATAAAATGAGCAACAAGGATGAGAGGATTTTGGGGCATATGAAGTTTGAACTAGTCTTTCCTTCTAAGAAAAAGGGTTTAGCAAATTCAAAGGACAAACAGCCATAGACAAATGATTAAGAGGTGAATGTATGCAAGAATACAATTAATTTAATATAAGAAAAAGTTGATAAGTTTATCAAAACCTGAAATAATTATCTTACAACATAATAAAACTAGTAACTTATAGAATGTGTATATAATATCAACGTAAAATAGAATAAAATTGAGAAACTTTAAAAATGACAAATACTGACTGAATTCAAAAAAAATGCAACCTTGAAAGATGAAAATTTTTACTCTGAGTTTCTATTCTAATTGTAGTTAAATACAGTGCATGTTCTTAGTGTGTCGCCAGCTCAATATGGATGTTCAGCTCCAAGAATGGTCTTTAATCTTAATGTTTTTAGTCCTCTTAAATCCCTCAGCAATGTTTTGCAAGTACAGTGATTCTTTATTTTTGCATTTATGGCTAGCGTGCTATTTTATTTCGGTTATGCCTAGCCCTCTATGTTTTTGCCTTTTTAATAAAGGAGTTGCTTTTCCTTTTTGAGTATTGGGATTCAAAACCCCTGAAAAATGGCCTAGAAATTGCCATTTTTATGAAAAAGCTGTTGAAAAACAAGTATAACTGTTTTATGAAGAGCCATAATTTTCTGTTTCTCATCCGTGAGAAATATTTCTCTAGCAATAGGAAACCTTCCAAAATAAAGCCAAGAGAAGTCTCGCTAAATGGACAATTGGTTTATGCTCAGTAGGAATTGGATGGTTCTGGTCACTTTTTTTTGTCTTGCCGCTGCTTGTGATATTTTCCTAGTATTGGTATTCCCCTATGCCATTTCTAGTAATTTAGATTTCGAGCTCAGGAATATACGAAGATTTAGAGATATGACTATATAGTGTTCCTTGAATTCATCGATCAAGTGACGTTCAAAGAGAGCATATTTTCTGTTTTCTTTCCTTATAATAACCAAAGAAATCTTCAACACAATATATGTTCTCATTAGTGATAGAGCTGTAGGTTCCTCTAGTAATTCCAAATGAAGGGATAAAGGTGTATAGAGGACCAAATCTCTCAAAAGCACAGTTTTTGAACAAAATATGGGCAATCAAATAGTTGAATTCGAAGTAGACTTTATAAGATTCCCTTGTTTAAGAAATGATTACCACAGCTACATTATCGTGGGAAAGATGCCTGAAGAGGCTTTAGTTTGTGTTATTATGATGGGAATATCTCTTACCTGCCATCAGACCATGGTCATCTAGATTCGTCTTTTTGGATAAAATAAACTTTATGTTGTTTAAAAAGTCATAAAATAAGAGAAAAACTATACTTACGAAGGTTTTGCCAAATATATGTATTAGTTAATACTTAATTCTGGTAAAAAATGAGTTACACATCGACACCTCTCAATTAACTGTAGTCCTTGAATATATAACTGGTTTTTGTGTCACATGTTCATCGCAGTGTCCTCTCAAGTTTGCTGAGGGGGGTGCAAAAGGGTGATGGTGACGGGGACATGGACAAGGGATGCACCCCTTAGACAAATGTCAAACATGGGTTTGTGGTAACTTACTGTATAGGTGGTGGTTGGTTCTTCTATACGAAAAATATAATAGGTACTATTCAAACTGAGAGTGCTCTAGGAAATTCCTCAAATCATTACAACAATGTTAATCTGAAAGGATGGCTATATGAAAAAAATGCAAGGGTTGCAAATTGTTTTGATTTGGGAAAATTGAAAGAATGGGCAAATGAATATCAAAATAATTGGTGAATAAAATGTCAAAATTCTTTAACTAATGCTGGAAAATATTAAAAAATTAAATTAATTGCATAACATTGACAATTAATGCATTGTTTTCAAAATCTCGTAGTTAGAATTCACCAATATCCTGTTGCTGTTTTAAGCTGTTCTCACAGCATGAGAGCTGAAAACTTAAAAAGTTAAGAATTGTACCAGTTAGACTTACATGTTTATTATCAATGCCTTCGTACCTTTTACAGGTTCCAGGAGTGAAGGGTTCTGCTCTCTGTCACCTTTTGCCTTATCTTTTTGTTATATTTCTCAAGATGCTGGAGGTATTGATACTGTAGATAATGTCTATGGGCCTCTGGCTATACCTGATTCTGTGGAGTCTGCTGATTTGATTGTTTTGCGATTGATGCTGGCATTAGTATCTTTATGTGCCTCAGGCAATTCCTGATTGAGCAGCATGGTAGCAGATATCAGGAAAAAATGGCAAGTAATACTGGCTGGCCATTTTTTCTGTGTTGGTTCAAATTGCCTAGTTCTGCAGCCGAACTAAAAAAACAGGAAAAACTTATGAATTATTCAATAACTCTGGATTAACTCAAATTATTTGATTGCTTGGGATTAACTGCAGAGTTATTCCTCAATTTTTGGAAAAATTATTGATTTTTTTGAATAATATTATAATAGCTGTCAAGGTTTTTCTTTGGCAATTTTTATGGATAGTTCGATGAGTTTTTCCTGTTTTAAATCTGGGTAATTAACTGCACTTCTGTCATGCCATACCAATGCTGTGTAAATGGAATGCTTCTAGGTTGTGGATTTTGCTGACCTAGCTGTATGCTTAGCCGTTTTTCTGTATTGGTGAAAGGCTGATTGCATGAAGAGAATACGGGATGGAAACACCGGCCTCTCCAGAAAGACCTAATTCTATGATTAGGCTGAGAAATTTTCTTTCAAGTTTGAGTAGATATTGTTAAGCATTTGAGTTTGAAAGTTCAATTGCTTCTATCCATAAAATCAAGGTGCAAGTGTGCAAAAGTGGTGAAAAATCAAACTTTATATTTACTTTTGTGGCCATTAGTACTTTTGGCTCATTATTGGTGTCAGGTGCTTTTTCCCCTTGAAAAAATACCAGAACCCATGTTAAAATTGGGTGAATTGAACCGCATGTCAACAATTTTAACAAATATTCATTTGCTGAAAGCCTTTGATGTATTAAGATGACAAGTAACGCTATTTTCAGGCTACACGAAATCTTTTAAGCATTTATTATTGGATATCTTCTAAAGTGCACAAGATATATCTGAACAAAATCTAGATGTGAGCGCAATCTTTACTAATTACCAAGAACAGTTGGAAATCTAGACTCCAATATTCAAAGAAGCTTTACCTTTTGAGGTGCTTGGAGGTGAGCAGGAAATAAGCTTTTACCCTTCAAGGTGCTTGGAGGTGAGCATATGGATATTAAAATAATAGCCTCAAGTTTATTTCTACTAGTTAAATAAGTTGGATAGAGCAAGAATGCCACTACTGTGAGTACTGTTTTCTTGCTGTAATTTTGTTTGAGGAAATATCCTGAAGGAACTATGTGATCTAGACACTGTTTAAAATAAGGGTTGACAAGGAGGCAAAGTGGATTGATTTACAGCAGGCAAACCGTCAGATGGCAGGGACTTTCATTTTAATTAAAAGTGGATATGGTATCTGGTCATTGCGTGAAAAGTTTGAATGTAGGCAAGGCTCAAGTCAGATGTTATTGGATTTTGTAGGAAGTTCATGCTTATGTTTAGTACATGACATGTCAAAAAAGCCTGGGAAAGAGAGAGATGATTTATTTGGAAGAAATTTGCATGTGGGTATGATCCAGTCTTGTGGATTGTTACTGTAAGTCCTAGATAGGGATATTATCTTTAAGAGTTAAAATAGCTGGCTCATGTTCCAATGGCAGGCAGAAGGATATAACACAAATAACCAGTATTCCCTCGGGATGTGTTCCCAGGGTAAGGCCTGACGAATCTGGAGCAGGGACTTCCCAGGGATATTGGGATGGGGGATGAAACATACCCCTGTCGTCTTTTCAATCACCTCCTACAAAGCGAGCCATCCTCTGGATGGTCCTGCAGTGCAGAGGACATTCCTCCCTGCAGGGATGTTCCCCACGCCATATAAAAAAACAAAAAAAACAAAATCATTTTTTAAAATTGAATCCTTATTACTATTTCCTGGGAAGCAGGCAAAACAAAAACAAAAACAAAGAAGAAAATAAATAAGAAGAATGATGGTATTCCACTTCTTCAACTGTACAGCCCTTACTTTTGGCCACCATGTTATGTATTACACCACCACTCCTCTGTAACCGTTACACTGTCTTCTTCATTCAGTCTTAATTTAAAAAAAAAAAAAATCTCCAACTTAATATCAGTTGATCTATTTTTATTTTTTATTTTTTAAACCTTGAATTTCAACTAGATATAAGAATCAGTCACTTTGAGTTTTGATTTTTCTACCAATGCCTGCTTGTTGTGTTGTTTGCAAATCAGACAAATTCAATTAATTTCTAATATATAATATGTATAAATAATTAATACATTATTAAATAATTCATTATAGTTTATATTTATATATTACATTTAATATATATTATTAATTTAATAAATAAAAATATTTATATATTTATTAATTTATTATATATATGTTTAGTTTTTGATATGTTAATTGAGGGTTCTAATGGTGTTTTCACCCAGATAAAATGCACACTCACAATAAAAAGTTGCTCAAACCAGAATAGGTCAAAAGGGTAGATACTGGCACTAATATACAAAAATCCTGACGATCAAGCTAAGCTCAAGGAAACAATACAAGACAACAAAAAATAGAACTAAACCCTTACAAATTGACTCAATCAGCAAGAGTGACCTGGAGCAAAAATCCTTCTTAGCTGCCACCTGAACACCAGGCTTAATGAAGGATCTGTGAGAAGCCTGGTAAACCCCACATTTTGAGATGGCTGGTAAGGCATACAAACTTGAAAATTCCAAAACCCATCACGAAATATGACACCAAGATTATCCATATAGAAAGCTAGGTCTTGACAAGAAAGAGCCAAATCTGCATGAGTTTTAGACAGGGAATGAACATTACGTTGCAGCTCAGCCACTTCCTCAGTCTGTTGAAGGCGAAACACAACATCATCCTGCTAAAGCAAGCTTTCCTCCAAATTATCTCGTAACAGGACAATGCCATTGTTGAGAATCCATTCTTTCATTGTAGTGTCTGAAACCTTGGTGCCAATCTTGATGAAGAAATCCTTTGTAATGGAGGCCCCGGTATTGTACAATGCAATTTGCACAAACCATGCTCCCCCAGATATCTTTAACAAAATGTAGGGTCAGTACATCTTGAATACAAAATGTCTTAAGAAGGCAGCTGTGCGAAATTGCACCACTGCAAATCCTGAACCATATATCTGTGTTTCATTTCCACAAAGGTGCAGGCAGACACCACCTTGCAAACACACAGCAGAGACCGCCAAACCTGACCTTTGTCTGCAAGAAAGAAGAGATCACATGTATCATGATGGTCGGCATGCAAAAACAATAAAAACACCATAGGTGGTCAATTTGAATTTATCTTGGTCCTTCAAATCCTGCCATCACTAAAAGCAATGATAAGTCCTGCCATCATTAAAGAATGGGGGCTTTCTAAAAGAAAAATATTATCTTTGAAAGGGAGGGGATCCTCCTTAAGCAAATGTAATAAATTCCAGTCATTCGGGAGGTCGCTGAAATTTGCTGCAAAAGGAGCTGTCCAATTCTAGCATTAGCAAGACAATCTACAATCCTGTTGCATTCCCTATAACAATGCCCAAGGGTGACTGATTCAAAGCTTAGACTTAATTGGTGAGCTTTCTCTATAATGTTACTTACCCTCCAATGCTTCGGAGAGTTGTTTCTTAGCCCATTAATTACAGTCAAGGAGTCCCCTTCCACTTACAACATTTTGCAACCCAAAGCAACTGCCATTTTAAGGTCTCTTAAAACACTGCAACACTGCCAAAGCTTTTGCTTCATTATTTGTCTTATAACCCAAATAGAAAGAGGCACCTCTAGTAAGAACACTAGAGGAAGACTGAAACATTCTTGTAATGCTTGTCGGGCTTGGCTTACCTTTAGTGGCACCATCTAAATTCAGTTTATAAATGCCTACTTGAGGCAGGGTAGGCAGGGTCCAAGAAACAGCATTATGCTTAGAAGAATCATCGATTACCCCATTAATGGGGTAAAGGTAAAGTTAGAAATTTTCCTTTTTTCAATTTAATATATAACTTTGTATAAAGTAAAATTAGAAATTTTCCATTTAATATATGTATATTAAATTGAATATTTGTGTGTGTATGTGTTATTTTATTTATATATTAAATGGAAAATTTCTAATTTTATCACTTCAACTCAGTACATTTGTTATCTCTTATCAAACACCAGCTTATGTATATAATTTGTTTATTTATTTTTAGTTAGTGAATTGCGGTCTTGGGGACCGCTCCCTTTTGTATTAAATAGAGAAAACATACAAAGTGCTGTTCTGAAGAGTGAAGGCAACTTGTGCAAACCCATTTCAAGGGATTACAGTATGCAAGTAACTCCAATTCTAGTAGGCCACTATATACAAAAGGCCCAAAGCTATACTAGAGAAAGCTTAACAATGGCAAAAAACAAAATTCAAGTTGTAAAATCCATTACCAATCAATCTTCCTCTGAGGAGGAATCCTCATCTTCAACAAATGCCCAACTCATTTCCCCTACATACATGATTCCTGTCACCTATTTTAGAAAGGTCACTGCCTTGCCTAGCCTCCTCCTTGGGTGTTCATTCTCTTCATTGGCAATGGTGATGAATGGCCGCCATGGCCCTGTTATCTTCTCTTTGTTTACCAATAAAATGCCATTGAGCAGTGGGAAGCCAGTGCCTGGCATGGCCTCCTGTAGCACAATGTCCAAGTCTTCCAGCTGTTGCTTCTTAATTAGACGCGAGGCCATGACTGATAATTTTCTTTACTCCATTTAAGTCAAGAGACACCCAAATAATCATTGATGCAACATTTGAATTGGCTGAATGAATTGTTTAATGTTTCACCATCCTTAAGTAACTAAACACATGCTTGCTCATCAATGATTCATTGATCCCTAGTCCATCACATCTCTTCACTATTATTTCCCAACACTTTTCATTACATGAAGGTGGCCAAATCTGAGTATGACTGCCTTTGCTTGCTCTTAAAATGATGCAAACGGTTTGTATCTATAATGATTATCATATCAGCTCGCCTTCGATATACTCCTTATCGTTTTGATTAGAGTTCAAACTTATAACCTAATGTATCCCAAGCATCAGCCTTAGTATTAGTAATGCAAATCAAATTATTGTCAATAGCATAATTAGCTAGAAAGTTCACATTTCTAGTAGCTTCTCTCTAAACATGATGAATAGAGAATTCTCTGCTAATGAGTTGAGAATCGGCCAAACCTTTTTTAGAATGTTCTGCAATTTTCCAACTTGGCTATCCTTTCTTCCTCTATTTATTATTACTAGTGAAACCCCTTCTATTTGAATTGAGTTTACCCCTTGTTGTTTGCAAACTTGAAGGCTGAATAGAAGAGCTTGCATCTCAGCTTCATTGTTTGATCCAATCTTCATTTTCTTCATTGTTGCATATATTAGCTTTCTCTTCTCATTACGGACAATGCATCTAGCACTTGAAACTCTTGAATTTCCTCTTGTAGTTTTGTCAAAGTTCAGTTTCAATCCAGTTGTGGGGCTGGGGGGAGCGTCATTTAATATTCTTTCGAAGATTAGAGGTGGAATTTAAACCACCAACCTCTTGAATAAGGGAAATATAGGTTATTAATTAATTGTTACTTTATTTATATATCAAATTGAAAATTATTAATTTTACTACTTAAGCACAGTACATTTGTTATCTCTTTTCAAACACCAACTTAGAATGTGCAAAGAAATGGTCTACCTAAGGGATTTGCGAGTAAGATAGGGATTTAGCAGCTCTTATAATGAGGAGTAGGCCATGACATTTGCATCGGACAATGAGTTCAATTAACCATTGGTCCATTTTACTTGTAACACTAACTTTGTATTGCAAACTTTGATGAAATAATGAAATTGAATATATATATATATATATATATATGGTTCAATTGATTGTCAAATTACAATTTCTTTTACTATTTTTTATAATTAATTTTTCAAATATTATATAATATTTTAGCCTATGTCCCCTTGCTGTCCCTGAAGTTTGCTGTCCTCGAAACTTGTTCTCTGCATTCTCTCATTTTGAGATTTCATGGAACATTGCAAATAACAAAGTTAAGAAAGGCTTTTGCCAAAGAAACAACTAATGAATCAGGGGTCCATGTGGACACATTTTTGGCCCTAGACCTTGCATCCTGGATCGCAAGGACTGCAAGTCATGGCTGAAATGTTCCTGAGCCACCCTGGTGCACATGCAACAATAGGGGGAGGATCCATAGAGTGAGAAAATGCCTGGAAATGGGTTGCTGTTCTTGGGACAGCCCAAGGAATCTCCCCATCCCTCGACCATTCTGGGGATATCAAGGTGTTCCCATGTGTTGAATTGCAAATGACCAAAGACAACAGTTTTACTTGCTGAAATTTGTCACAAGTGATTCCAGCCCATTTGTGTGGAAACTTGGAAGACTTGTTACTTAGACAAACTCCATTCAACCAAACTTATTCACAAGCAAAATGGTAAACATCAAGTCTAAGGCATCCATTTTGCTATACAAAAAAAATGTAGGCAGGAGGCTTTGCTGGTTAGAAGCAAGGAGGAAAACACACAACCATTAATGAAAATTGGGGACCTATTGAATGCAAAGCAATCTCATGATCTCATCTTATTGGTGGTGGTTAAAGGTTTATTTGAATGCTAGCTAAGAGCCTCGTTCTAGATGGAGGCTAAATCAATGTTTAAACTACTAAAGCGTGGGAGGTTGCTCATAAGAAGAGACCACTATCCAAGGCCTTCTTGCAGGAATACATAAAATTTAATTTTTGGTTAAATGATATCTTCAACCTGTCCATGAGACTAGACAATCTTCAACCGAGTGAGTTAAAATCGCCACACCATAATCGAATCCGTTTCAGACTGACATTGACTCAGACACCTACTTTGTTGCTCACTTTTAATTGTAGAGAAGTTTTTCAGTGTTATAATATATTTTCCAAGGGCTCATGGTTATATTTTTTGTAGATATATTTAAATGGTCACATTTTTAAAATTTCAGCTTCTTTTAGTTTGTCTAATTTTTTTTTTATGTATTTTTAATTTATCTGTATTTTAATGTATTTTTAATTTATCTATATTTTAAAAATTATATTTAATTTTTGTCTTAATTTAATAGCAGCCCCCTGCTGTCCCCTAAATCCAGAAAAGTTTTGCTGTCTCCAGAACCCTACGCTCCTGTCCCTGAAACTCTGAGAAACACTGCAATGAATCCATACAAGAGCCATTTTTTGTTTTAAAGACCATAGGAAGCATGGATGATTTAATCTGGTAAAATAGAGCTAGGACTGCCAGAAGCAATGGTATCTGGGGTTAGTGTGGTCTTTGTCGCTGTTAAAAGGTGTGTGAGAGGAAACTTTGGTGCTCTAAGCACTAGTAAATTGGGTCAATGGAAGGGATTATAATGACAAAGCTCTGTCAGGGAAGCATACAAGTTATGTGTTGTTGTAATTCTGAAATTTTCTACTTAGTTTTCACAATACTAACTCGTTTCTGAGAGTGGCTCAGATATAATAAACATTTGAGAGACGTGGGTTGCAATTCCTGTGTCCGTTTTGCCCAAACCATCATCTGTCTCCTTTGGGGACTAAATCAATGCAATCTTCATTTGCCATTTTTTAGTGATCTGGATTTTTTTTTTCTGTCAGAAATAATTGGAATATAAATTTTGTTGTCTAGCATTGTAGTGGTCAATTCTAACCTCAAAACAATGTCATCTTGCCTTTTGTTGTTGCTTCTGATCACATATCCACTACATGTATGTAAACTTGAGCTTGAAAGTCAACTGATACTCTGAAATGCAAATCTAAACAACATAACATCATTGCTTCTTAACAACACTGATAAAACTCGATAACAAAAGACAGTGATTTTCCATTATTCACACGGAGATCCCATTACATTGAATTAATTGAGCATATCTTTTATTTCATAACTCAATAACACCGACTACATTTTAAAGTCTCTTGTAATTCTTAACAAAATTTTCATTATACACAATAAGACCCTATCCAATGACATTCTTTCTGATACTATTGGAATGTTTTGACAGAAAGCCTGAATAGATCAGAATATGATTGTAATTTTACATGACAGGCTCTAACCATTTGACTGTTTAACCCTGTTGACTCTAAATAAATTTAATCAAGTTTTTCTGATTTTAAAAATACACTTATTGTAATGTGTAAATTTCCGCGTTACTTGTTGGTTGTTACCTTCACCTCATTCAGTTTTGGAGATACTATATCAAGGGAGTGTGATATGATGAAGGAAATCATTTCTTTGTGTTTACCATTGCAACTTGCCCTCCTATTGAAATATGAGCAGAAGTGAAAGTGCAAATACCTGACTGAGACATAAGGTAATGTGAATCTGTAACTGTAATAATTTACAAAAAATCATAAGTTTTCCTATACAGTGTTGTAAATTGTAATAAACATCAAAAATAGAAAGGGAACAACAATGATCACAATGGCCAATGGAATTGAGGTGTAGCAAAAGCATATAGCAAGGGTGAAATAAGCAAGGACTGCAACACTCAAGTTTGACAATCTAAAACCTAAATGCACTTATCGGTAAAATTAATGTCTCATTTAATGGACCAATATAACTCACTGTAATCTATTAATAATAAATATCTGTCAAATAATATTTCAGTTTCTTAAGCTACAGAGAATTTCTGCTGAATGCTGCAATTACATGGCGTTGTGCCAGAAATATGAAAATTCTATGTTAATGAAATAACTTAAAAGTCTCTTTAACAAGGTGATTATTAAACACAAATAATTTTCAACATGACCCATTTTGTCATAGCATAAGATAAAGATTTGTGTACAGGTGTTTTGATATTTTACAATTGTATGGTGGACAAAAATATATTTTCTAAAATCTGCATAACTTGGTACTTAATTTTGACAAATAAAGTAGGAACCATAATCTGTATGGCATTCTACACATGTTTATGCTTTAAGAACCCTATATCTGGAAGTTTAATGTGCCTCCTTTAATGCTGGTATCGTTACTCCAAAAAGCATTTAACCAATTTAAGGACGAGTAGAAGTTCTTTATTATGGGACTAATTTGACTGCAGGTATAATTGCGCTATATCCTGCTGATAAATAATTATCAACACTCATATTTTGACAAAGAATATTATAAGCAGTTCAAGCTTTTGTATTAGGTTGCATATTTAGATCACAATTTTTAATGAGCTCTGGAAAATCTTAATTATCATACTAATTATATCTGTGAATCTTCTGTTTGCTCGGGGACCTTTTTGTGCTCTTAGCCACTTGCTTTTAGAAAAAGCTTATGTAACTCTTGAAATGACCGTGTTTGGCACAAGTAATGAAAATCTATAATCTTTTAAAGTTTTATGAATTGGACAATCTATACGATCCATTTTTCACTAAAACCAGACATACTTTTAAGATGAATTCACTCTATATCATCAAATATACTGTCAATATCATGAATTCAGTTGATATCATCAACTATAGATTGTATTAATATCATCCAGTTGATGATATTTATTATTAACCGAGTTCATGTCAGACATTCCATTTCATGGAAGATCCTTCTTGGCAATCAAGCCTGTACAGGAAAAATCTTTCTATGCCACAGCTGTGTAAAGGTGATCCTTCCATTCAATCATTCCTTCTTGTTATCAAGCGTAGAGAGTTGTGAAGGTATGCATTTTCAGTTTTTGTTTTCAATTTCATCAGCATTGGCTTTTGAGAACTTATAAAATAATTTAGCATTCACTTGCTGTTGTCTGCATCTCCCAGATTACTAGCTGTATATCTCATACATGGTGGAATGCATATCCTTTGTCTTTTGCTCCGTGATTTTAAGTCTGCTATGAAGTATATTGTTGACTTTTATGGTTAGTTGACTAGTATCCTTGTCTACATAGGAATATAATTGTCCATTTTGGTTGAGCCAATAAAGTATAATATTATTGTTTATATGGGAAGAGTCCAAAAAACTAGTCATCTAGGTACCTAGAATTAATGTCTAGATTGTATGCATTCCTGAAACTTTCATCTCTCATTGGTGCGACTTTGATTGAGTTTGATTTCTTTGCCTACTATATCTATAATTGGCATATCAGTAAATTTAGAGGTCTAGTGAGGCTTGATTGGGACACGGTGATACTTGAGTCCATTAATGCTAAGGTAAATGACAAGAAATAGCAGATCTTATTAAAGTAAATACTTAGTTTATTAATGGTCAATCTAGTTGTTTATTTCTATTTTTAGTTTTAGTTTAGGATAAGATCCTTTTTGCTTTATTAGCTATCATATCTTCTGAATTCTTTAAATAGAGCCTCGCTCTATCCTTGTAACCATCTTATTCAATATAATACAATCATATTATTCCAAAATGTAACATGGTATCAGAGCTCCGGGTTCGAGCTCGTCCACACATTGTACGAACGCTATTGCCTAGTGGTCGCTAGGGTTTTAAAAACCCTTCTTGGTCGCGATTTTCTCTTTCTGGGCATCGTTTTTTGTGGATTCGTGTTTTCAGGTCATGAGTTTCAGCTACGGCTCTTTGAAAATTGCGGGTCTGAGCTTCTGGTCGCGTTTTTTTTTAAGATTCCTCTGCAAATCATGATTTCATTGGATTGTGATTTTTGACGTCTCCTGTGTTTGATTCCTTGCTCCCATCTAGTGGTCGCGGTTTTAGGCACCATTTTTTTTTCTGAGCTCGCGGTTTTAGGTGCCATTTTTTTTAGCTTGTGGTTTTAGGTGCCATCTGGAAGTCGCGCTTAAAGTTCATTGTTGTTTTTTATGTGTCGAGAGGCCTTCACAAAGGCGGTTTCTCTTTTGATGATTGACAGAAATGTTTGCATGCGTATGTTGCAGACCAGCACCCTGTTTCCTGTTTCGGATCACTGCCTCGTTAATCATGTCCTAAAGCTCCATCTCCGTGAGGTTTTGATCCAGCGACCTCATCACAGTTCCCCGTTCCTGTGTGGTGATGCATCCATCACCGTCTTTGTCGAACAAGCTGAACGTCTCCTTGAATTCCGGTATCTGCTCGTCTATTAGCTCATTTTTTCTGTGACATATGGCATAGACCCAGCAAAACCTAACATTGAGGTTTTCGTGTGTGGGAGATTCCTCTTTTTATGGCCACGTGGAGGTGGGATGTAGCGCCCAACAGTCATGCATACATGACTTATTTTCCTCTGTCTCGAAATCCGTGTTCCAATTCTTGGAGTTTGCTTTCCGTACTCTTGAGATCCATGTTTTGAAACCGTTTTTGGGATTTATCTCGAGACATGTGCCTCGATACCTGTGTTCCAAATTTATTCCGTGTTTTCGGAATTTGTGCTTCGTAACCGGTGCAAGGGTTCTGTTTCCAATCTGTGCCGTCTATCTGCTTCAGTATCCGTGCCATTAGTTTGTAATCCATTTTTCGTGCCTTGAAAGACGTGAAAAATGGCATCATGGTCCAAAAGCAATCAGAGGTTCAACGGCAACAAACTTTTTAATCATCGGTGTTTCTCAGTAGGATCTCGTCAGAGTTGGGTTCCTGTTCCGTAGCCCTTTGAATGGGGTTCTATTTTCTTGATCGGCGGCTTCCTTGTTCGGCAACTTGTGCCTAGTCGCTACTTTTTGGAGATTTTGGTCAGCCTTTTTCGCTGTGGTTCGTAGCTTTGAGGGCTTCTTTGATCTGCGCTTACAGCACTTAGCCCCTTCTTGTCACCAGCTGGACCAGTGCTCAGCATTTGTGTTTGGCAGGCAGCCATTTTGCTTCTTCATATCCCTTGGGATTTGTGTTTCGACACCCGTGCTCGGGTTTTGTTTTCTGTTTATGACGTCCATCTGTCTCCGAAAGCAGTCTGTTTTAGGGGGCATCTTGGTGTAGTAAGTACATTGACCATTATGGGGGGGTATTAAAGTAATACTTAGTTTATTAATGGTCAATCTAGTTGTTTTTATAATAAGATCCTTTTTGCTTTATTAGCTGTAATATCTTCTGAATTCTTTAAATAGAGCCTCGCTCTATCCTTGGAACCATCTCATTCAATATAATACAATCATATTATTCTAAAATGTAACAGATCTAAGTGCCTAAAACAAGGGTCCAATTCAGATTTTAGTACCTAGTCAGCTGCAAAATGAAACAGGGCCAGCCTGCTTTTATGGCACGAATAGGGCTGACCTGTCTTTGTCTTAAAATAAAGCATGTTCATGTATTTAAATGATTGGAACTTGTCACTATTCCTCACAATCACCCGCCGAGCAGCATTCAAGAGCAGAAGTCAGCCTCTTTAGTGACAACGGTAGCAGCAATAGGCACCTATGTATCTTTTTGAGTGGTAATAATGACTTAATATATGGATCCTAATAATTCCCATGCACTCTCTTTGGGGGATATTAAAAGCTGAAACAATGTTGTGCTTAAAAACATTTTCTTCCACAAGTAATGGCATCTCCCTGTCTCAGGCATTATTCATGATCAAAGAGTGTTGCTAGAGTGGGGAAATTTAGAGGGTATATAATTGAAAAATTCAGTGCCAAAAAACGTGGAAGAAGCAAGTAGGGCAAACCAACATTTTTAGCTCAAGTTGCCATTGTTACTACTTATTGTGAGGAAAAAAAAATCTGTTGCCATTTATATCAAGCACTAACAGTCAGATTGAGGCCATCTAATAAATGCACGCTAACATGTGATAACTACATTAGCACACTTGAGTGTGCAAAGAAAATAGGAACTGCAACTCTAACGAATTTGGAAGGTCCACAAAAGGTCAGATACGATAAGATTGGTCAGAAAATGCACAACAGTCAGTTACCAGAATGATAACAGATCATGACATGGATGGTCATGTATCAGTTTTCTCGTGAATTTCTAAGAAAAGCTCATGAAATTGAGTATTAAACATGCTAGCTTTTTTTTCATCCAATAAAGTCATTTAAAAAAACACAAAACGTTTCCTTAGGTAATTAAGCCCATTCCATGAGCGGGTAAAAGAATCCGATCATCTACAAGAATTAAACGAGAGTTCATTGCACAAGCCACTGCAATCTACTGTAAATTGCCGATCAGTTTTTGATGGAAGTGTCGAATGTGGAATTGTACCATAGTTTAGGTTGTGCAGCTCTACACTGGAGAAGCTATTAAACAGCAAATACTTAAAGACATCTGGCTTTCTTCACCATCTAAACATTTTCTCACAATTCTTTCCATGCAAAAATAAAATAAATAAAGCATGGATGTCCATCTGTATACCATCTCCTGTTAGATCTGCATTTGTATTGGGAAAGAGAGTGATGCTCTCATAATGTTTAATATTTATTTTACAGTTTGTATGGCTAGCTCATTGTTAAATTTGTCTCTTGGGACATGTGACGGCTAGTAGAATCTTGTGTTTTTGGTATATCCAGATTGTTTTTTGTTTTTGACCGAGAGGAATCGGTAGGCAGCCCAGCGACACGGAGCTTAGCTCTTTTTGACAGGGTGAGCCCCCCCCTATAACCTCTCGGGCAATGTGCAATGGACCCCACCGGTAAACCAAACACTACACACCGCAAATTTAAACTGCTGCAAGCAGGAGTTGAACTCACGACCTGGGCTGCCTAAAGCGACAGCTGAGACCGAGTGAGCTGACCCGCGGGGACAATATATCCAGATTGTTACTAGTGATGAGTTCAAGGTGCAGTTAAGGAAATTTTGGGATTGAGATGTTCTCGAGTTTATAACCGAGATTAAAATTTGGTTGTATTGGATTTTTAGAAAGTAGGTTATTCTATTAAATAAGAATGGAAAGGCTAAATCAAAATTCAGCTGGATCATAGGAATTGAGGGTTGGTTATATCTTGATTCCTATGTATTAAATGTTGGTATGATTATAATTTATTTTCAGTATAGGAAGCTGGTGGAGAAGAAATAAATTTTAAATTCTAGACTGATTCTATCTGGACTAGTACATATCCATGTAAAAGAGCAGGAAATTAAGCTTAAGCTGGAGCTATTTACAGGTCCATTCCAGGTTACAATTATTAGAACCATATAAAGGAGTTTACATCTATGGCCTTGAAAATGATATCGTCTAATGGGATCTTGGAGAGGTCACTAGAAAGTATTTTATAGGGTTAAAACTTTTCTGAAATGACTTTGTACTATGAAATATAAGAGTAGGCCCCTGGGCCTAAACCTTGGGTACATCATGGGTTTTTCATAGCGATGTTTATTTTTTTAGTATTTACTTTACAAAAGAACAAATATTTTCTTGTAACTCTTAACCATGCATGTTAAAAGTTCCTTTCATTTTGGGTTAATGATTATAGTTGTTACTATGTTTTACTGAAGTCCTGACGAGCATATTTATTAGTGTTGCTATGGTTTTTATATTTATTGCTAAAAGTATGTAAAATCTTAGAGTAATTCGATGCAGTGTTGCCATTTCAAAATAGCTTCATTGATACTTTCATACAGGTCTTTTTCAAGCTAACTTTTATGAGTGCAGCAGGTTTGGTGGTCTTGAGATAATGTAAAAAGCTCAATTTAGGTCTGACCATCCTTGGGTTTTCTATAATAACTAGGATTTTATCACCTTTTTTTTGGATTGCTTTTTAATTTTCTCAAAAGATGTCATTTCCCATTATCTGCAAACAATTTCATTTGTGCTGTAGTTTAAATATAGAGGTATGATTGCTTTGTCTGACAAAGTCTTTCCCAATTACAGGATAGTCATCCTTCATCAATTCAGCATGCAGATGATCTTACGAGATTTCGAGATGAGAGGCGCTTTTCTGATATGGCAGGCCTCTCAGGTACCAGAGATTCAAGAGTTCTGGGGCCCAATTCTGATGCTTCTTTCTCTGAGAAACATAAAGGAGATAAGGATGCAGAACCAAGCGAAGTGTTGTGGATAGGCTTTCCAGCTTACATGAAGGTGGATGAAATGAGCTTAAGAAGAGTTTTTTCTCCTTTTGGTGAGATTGAACATGTTACTACATTTCCTGGTCGTACCTACGCTTTTGTGCAGTTCAGAAGTGTGGTTGCTGCTTGTAGAGCAAAAGAAGCTCTTCAAGGGAAATTATTTAACAATCCACGAGTAAACATCTGTTTCTCAAAAAGTGAAGTAGGTCCTGTAGAACATGGTAGGAACTCAACAAATGGCAGCTTGCCTTTCTCTCATAAAGCAGTTACCCATTCTGTAGTTGGTTCAAAAGTTGTGGAGAATGTCAGAGAGGAAAGGCATCAGGGTATTACTTCAGGGGGATTATGCCTTCCAAGTGCAAGTTTTGGTCCTAATCCTGATAGAATGCTCTCCAGTTCTAATGGCAATCTAATTAGTCGTGCTAATTCAATAAGGGCAATGTCTGCAGTGTCCAAGATTGGTAGCGGGTATGATGACATAAGAGCAACAAGGATAGGTTCTGAGATGGGAGTTGCAAAGGAAGCACCAGATCTTACCATGAATAGTCCTCGTGTGGAAAGGAGTTCGTTTTGGCGCAGCAACACCCTGGATAAATCTCGTGGTGGTGGTCCTTATTATGAGGATATGTGGGATTCATCTAGTGATGATGTGTCAAGCCGGGATGTTAAACGGGCAAGGTTCGCACCAGTCTCTAGAAGTGATTCATCTGATTTGACATTTTCTGAGCAAGGGCGAGATATGCAGCATTTTTGCTCCCCAAGAACTGGTGCGATGAATCCAGGGCCTGAATCGTACAAGTTTTCTAGATTTTCCATAGGCTCTGACAATGAGGTTGGGTCTAGCCATTGCAGTAACAATCTTATTTCTGAAAATACAAGGCAACCGATCAGATCATCTCATCAGCTGGATGGGGCTTGGAATGTGCCAAATAATTTTGAATCAGGGGTTGTATCTACCATTCCTCCACCTTTAGACTCCACTAAGTGGGATGGATCTGTTTCAGAGACGAATCATGGACCATTGAATGAGGAGTGGAAGTGGCAGGGGACAATTGCTAAAGGAGGAACCCCAGTTTGTCGAGCCCGCTGCTTTCCAGTGGGAAAAGTTCTTGATGTCACTCTGTAAGTTTCTTGTCTCAATTATCATGCATTCATTTTGTCATATTTGTTAGAAGCTATAGAAAATAAGATTAAAAATATGTGGCTATGAAATGGATAATTGAATGAAGAGGCACATGTCCATATTTCTGATATGTTATGCATCCTCAAAGAGCCAGAGAAGCTAAAAACAAAGTAGTTGTGAAAGGAAGGACTTCTTGATGTCTCATTATTGTCATATTTGTTTAGAAGCTAAAAGCTGCAATCACCGCTTTTGATTTATTTGGCCTTTGTTTCAAAATTCCTTATTCAAGCTTATGTTTCTCTGAGCCAGATTTTTAACCATTAGGTGGTTGTATGGTACTGATAATTCTACTGATGGCACGTGTAACTATACATATTAAATAAGGATAGTCTTATTAATGAGATTCAATGTATAATATCCCTAAATTTATTTATCAGCATTGGATATTTAAGGTGGTAATAAAGGCTTTGGCAAAATTTGATTGCATTCACCATGTTGGCAATGATTTCATTCTAAAATGTATTCAGAATATTTGCATAAGAGCACAATGAAGCTAGAATCTGTTTACAACAAAAGTGAAATATTTACTTTTGATTATCTATTTGACCTAAGTTGTTGGGTATGCCCCTGTCCGGGTACCAATCCGGCGATGGGAGTGTCCTAGGAGCAGCCAGGGCACTGGGCGCCCCCGCGGCCATAGTGCTGAATTTAAAAAAAATGTCAAAGCGAAACTTTAAAAGCATTTTTTTAACATTAAAGCATAATAAAAAACCTAAAAAGTGCCTAAAACCCCAAAAAGGTACCCATACTAAGAGTTATTTAAAAAAAAAAACCTATTTCACAAAAACTCATTCATTGTTTTGATATAATATTGAAATTTTGAACTATCAATTGACAATTAATATTATCTTTATCACTATCATTGATCAATGATGAAGTATCATACTATCAAAGATTCAAATGTCATTATTATTATATGATATATCAAATGTATTTTCAATTCTGTATATTTTAAAATTTTTTTGCATATATATATATAAATTATACAGCCATACCGTACCCAAGGATTTTTTTTTTTTTTTTTTGGCCGTACAGGCATACGAGAACCGGCCACTTTATTTCTTATGACAAAGGGCGTTGATATTGGTGGCTGATAAATATATTTTTGTGCCATTTATGTCTCTAAATATCAAGTTTATAGGCTTGTCATTATAATGGATTTCAAGGTTTTAATCATTTCCTATAGGCATTAGGATGGCAATAAAATATTAAATTGTAATATTTGGTACTTGCAGAATACTACGGTTACCAAATATCTTTGGGGTAGATTAAGTCTGAACTTTTTTTTTAAATTGTTAGTGAACTGTTTATATAATATATGTTATATACATAGTTCCATGAGGTTTTGGAAATAGGGAATGCAAGGATGTGTTTTGGGGATGGGGACTATGTTTCAAACTTTGGGGACAGTGCACACACACATATACACACATAATCACACATGCATATACATAAACATACATACATATGTATTTTAAGATTATTAATATATAATGTTATATTAATATTTTAATATAGTTAATATTTACTATAATTAATATTTATATAATATATAATTATATTTGTTTATTAAACTAATAAAAATTGTTACTAAATATATCTTATATTTTTTTCATTAACCAAGAATTAGAGCCTTGTGACCTGGATTAGCCACTTTGGTGAGAAGTACAAGGCGAACCCTTATAACTTGGGTGACACTCAACAAGCCCCAAGCCACTCATTGTGGATTAAGTGAGATTTGATCTTGAAACCTAGTGGGGGCAAATGCTTTATCACAACCTCGTCCACCACTCGAGCCAAATCTTGGGGGCAATAAATATATATATTACTATATCATATAAATATAAATAATAAAGTATTATTTATAATTACGACAATAAAATTTATGGTAACATTTTTCGTTGTTTTTGATATATTTTGCTTGGTTAAGTATGGGATTGGGTCACACACCTTTTTAAATTAATTGAGAAAAAACAAATGCATTTCAAGTGTGGAATAGAAGCTTAATTGCTTGAGCTACTCTTGCCCATTTTACCATGGGAGTAAAGAGACATCTTTCTTTATCACAACCTTGTCTACCGCTCAAGCCAAACCTTAAGGGCAACAAATATATATTATTATATTATATAAATATAAATAATAAAGTGTTATTTATAAATTACAACTTACAAATATTTTGTTGCAATATTTTCTTTGTTTTTGATATGTTTTGATTGGGTCCCATACCTTTTTAAATTAACCAAGATAAAACAAATACATTTCAATTGCAGAATAAAAGCTTAATTGCTTCAACTACTCTTGCCCATTTTACCATGGGACCAAAGAGTCATGTTGCTTTGACTAATAATGTTTTGGCTGTAGGGGACCTCATCTTTTTCCTAACCACAATAACCCAAGAATTTGGATTTTTTGAAACAAAGCTTTCTAGAAAGGCCCTCCACTGCTTGTGGGAGAGGAAGACCCACCGAGCCTTGAAGGGGTTAAGAAGTTGTCTCATTAAACAAAATAGAAGAGGGCAATTTACCTTGGGAAGAGGAAATCACCGAAGAGTCAGAAGAAGAAGAAACACTATCCGAGGAGGAATTAAAAAAACATCCTCAACATAGTTAGATTGAAAAACCCGGTTTTCAATAACCAGGGGTTGTGGCTTAGCTCCTAGCCACCAAGTGGCTTGTTTGGGAGGGCCAAGAAGTTGAGCATTGTAGGAAGCTTTCAGGCAATTCATAGCCATATGATCCATAGCATAGCACGATCTACATTGGAAAGGAATTCCTTAATAATCCAACCACTGCATCCAAAGCATGTTTCCCACTTTTAAACAACTTTCTTTAGACAACTTATTGGAAGGATCCATTCTGACAAGTAATCTTCCAAAGATGAAGTGATTGAACAATTCCTCTATATATGGGACAAAAAGAAGTTGAATTACCAATGAAGGAAAGGCAGTCAGTCCTTAGACCAAAATTGAAGAGGGAGTTTTGGAAGCCACACCCAAATTGGAGAAAAGGAAAAGGATTCCTTGAGAGGATTAAACTAAGAATACTAGAATTTTGTCCCTAGGAAAGCATTGGCCTCAAACCATGGACCATTGTTAAACAAGGCATCTTGATCATAAGGGGATTTACAAATAACCAAAAACCAACCCTTTGCACAAGGGCAAATTCCTATGCCTTCTTTAATTAGGGGTTTCCAATGGAAGGATAGCCAATCACAAAGCTTTGTCAAATTTGGGCATAAAATTTGGAATTTGCAAATAAGGGTAACTTGCTTATACCAATCTCCCCCCTTGGTCACTTCTTCCATGAATTCCACAGTTACCATTTTCTCAAGGATAGCTCCAACCCTAGCGATGGAGGTTGGCAATTTCTTCCCTAGACGAACCTGTAAAATCTTCATTTCGGCACAAAAAAGTTGTATTCTACGAGCAGATTGTATGCAATCCAAATTGGGCATACTCTGTAAAACTTGGAGACGTAGTCTTTGAAAGATCTCAATTGATCTTCTTGGAGATTGGAGAAGGGACAAGGAGAGTTGCTCCCACCAAAGTAGTAGAGGAGGTGTTGTGTCTTGGTTGAGGATCGTATGAAGGAGAATGATGTAGATCTTGGTTAGTGTTAGAATAAAATGGAACACCCTTCTTAGTGTCGATCTTGCAAAGGAAAATGATATATATTAGAAGGAGGATTCCCTAAAGCTTCTTTAGTATTTGCATGTTTTGTTTGTGTTTGCTCGTAGAATCATGCTTAGGGTTAGTAGAAGTGCAAATCGGAAGTAATGTGGGAGTCATGGCAGAAGTATAATTTGTGTTAACATATATAATATATAATATTTAATAAATAATACCATATAAATATTTTAATATAATTAAAATATAATATATTTATTTATTAAACTAATAGTGATTAATAGTTATTATAAATAAATATATATTTTTGATAATTTAATTTTGGGTTCTATAGAGGCCACACCCATAGATAAAAATATGTACATAGAGGATAAAAGTCGATTTTAGCTCAATAGTGACGAACAAAAAGAGACCCTTGATAGCTAACTAGCTAGATATACATAGGAGTAGCTATGATACCATCTTTGTCAATTATAATCACACTAGGCTCTACAGAGTCCCTCTTAACAGCTTTGATTACACCATGCATCGAGGACGAAAGAGTAAAAAGGCTTGAAATTGCCAAGTTGCCGTCCCTTAGAATGACCTTGAGATTATCTATAGAGAGCCAAATCATGACAAAAGAGGGCTACATCTTCATAATGTTTGGATATAGAAGCCATAGGATGTTCAGAGTGACCGCCATACAACTCATGTTGTAGAACACCCATATCCAACAATAATTCCCCCCTCTTAGTTCTACTTCACATACAACACCTCAATAGACAAGGTGAAGGCATTTAAAACCCATTCGCTCACCGTTGGATATCAACAACCCTAGCTTCAAGCTTGGTAGCAAAATATTTGGATATTAAAGCCTTGGCACGTTTAACTCCAATTTTGCCCAAGCCATCTTTAGTGAGAATATCTTTGGTGAAGGCCAAAGACGAATGGTACCAAATTTGAAAGGTGAGCTTGTGTTGAAAGTTGGAAACTGCTCAACAATAAGGAGAATTACAATCTCTTTTGCCTCTTTTGAGCTTGCAGAGGAATGCTAAGAAAAGCCGTAAAAAAAGTTGGCAAAGGAGGATTGCCAAAAGATCTACACCGAACTTAATTCCATCTTGTACAAGCATGCATGGGGGAACTAGGAGGAGTTGTGTGTAACATGAATGATACATGAGAGACATAATAAATGGGTATAAACAATGGTTGGAAAATTAAAACATCCAACCTAGTGATCTTAAGGATAAATCACTATGTTGGAGAGTGGAAATTAGGAAGGGGAGGTGGAAAAAGATGCAAAGCCTTGGCATTTAGAAGGTCCTCTATCTTCCACTTACCTAGAGCAGCACTTATCTTTGCTGAAAAAGGATGTTGGGAAACATGTCTCTCTTGAAAACAATGAATATATCTTATGACTTAAACGTTGCCACCTATCAACTTCACTTCATCAATGATGCTTCTTAGTTTCCAATCCTTAAAACTATTCTTTAGGCAACTCGAAATAATAACTCGAGAGAAACCTTCTACATCCAAAAGCTTACAATTTAGAGATTTGACTAATTTCATCCCTTCAAGGAGTGCTAATGCTTTTGTTGTTTGTCTTATTAGTGCTAAGGAAGAAAGAACCTTTTTTAAGGAGCTTGAATGAGAACAATTAACCACCTCCATTTTAGCTAGACTTGGGTTACCTTTCACAACTCCATCAAAATTAAGTTTAATGAAACCTTTGTGGGGAGGTTGCCATTTAGAAACTAGACGATTTTCTTTCTTTGGTTACTCCATTAACAGGGGTGTATAACATATATATTATAACTCTTTTTTGATCGGTAAGAGGCGAGAGTGCCCCTACCCTTATGTTTATAAAGTGATTTTTTTTACAAAATCCAGTTGGTTGCCAAGGGCTATTCCTCCAAGGCCAACCAACAGAGATGTTTTCTTGAGTACATGGATATTACAATTCACCCTAAAATCTGTAATATATTGAAAATAGCATGATATGAGCAACCAAAAAAATCTAGACGACCTTTAGTTGTAGGATGCTATACAACTTGAAAACTGTTGTTGGCCGTGAGCCCAAGGAGGGGATGTGTTGCATCAGAGCTTGCTCATATCGGGCTCGATTTGTGAATGGGTTGTGGGAGATGATGGGATTGCTAATCCCCACGAGTACATCACCACTTCTCTTGGTCATGATTCTTGATCTCCAATCTCCAAAACCTCTCATATTGATTGTAGATTTTAAGCTAAGCAATTCTCATTTTTCTTTCCAACTTTGCCACAAAAACCATAGATGCCACTCTTTGAACTCTGCACCAACCACTAGCAACATATCCTATGGGAATTGCCAATCTTTGGACGCCACCTTGCCAAGCCCAAGTTTGTATTGCTCCCTTACAAATCTTTCTCCAATTCACACAATAGCCACTATGGAGCAGGTGAGTCTAAGGATGTTTAATATAAAATAAGAGTTCACCTCCAAGTTGACTCAACTTCTCATTTAAGCTCCATGTAGTTTGTGCTAATGATTTCCTTGATGGCGTTCATGATTTGTGAGATATCAATGTTGAAGACAATGTGATGTCTACTATTGTGAATCGACCCACAAAAGGTTGTTTCCTTGCATTGGGAATGAAGGGAAAACAATGGCTCCATTGTGATTGAGAAGAAACCAAGGATTATTGTTTTGAGTCGAGGTTTGTTCTCGTTACAATCTTGTTGTGAGCATGCGAAGTCTATTTTCACATATGATTTGGTGGCTTTGTAATTAATTGTCTTAACTGTAATTTGTGTGAGGGAGCTCAAGTTGTCAGTGTAGTATGGGTGACATATCTCTTCTATTGATCACGATCTTCACGAATTTCTCCCATCATCGGGGAGCTAGATTTTGATACTTGTTCCCATGCGTTAGGTAGTTCTTCCCACTCATTTAAATCCATTTACAATCCTTTGTTCTTCAGTGTCATTCATTTCAACATTAGCGAGGTGATTAGCTCGAAGATTAATCTCTCTATAGCAATGTTGGATGACTACATCTTTGAATTGATTCAAATTCTACCAAGCTTGTAGTAATATGTTGCCAATCTTCCAATTTTGGCACCTTACCTGTTTTAGTGTGTTTATAATTATGAGTGAGTCTCCTTCCAATATGATTTTCTTTGTGCCTTTGAGGGTTCACTTTGGATGGCAAGAGTTGTGGCCATGGCTCAGGCCTCATTGTTCGTGCCCTCAATTAGTTTCCTTGAGGTGGCTACAACGACATTTGCATTGTGTTCTGTGACTAGGTAGCCTACTTTAGATCTTCTTGGATTGCCGCAAGAGGCTTCGTAAAAATTGAACTTCAGATAGCTTGGGGGGGACTATATGTTGGTCTTTACTTTTTATCTTAACAAGTTCAACCTTGGAAGCTCCTTGAATCGGGGATATATATAAAATAAATTATAATTTTCATTTTTTTTTGGCTACTTAAATTTAGGGAGTAGGGTCCCTTGCTTGTTTATATTAACCATTGAAAAACTAGATTACATCTCAAGTGTGACATCAACAAATTTCAACCACCCCCTTGTCAAGCTTCAATTCTTTGACAAACATGGGAAACCTATCTCTTGTTCATAGCAGATCTAAGCATCATCAACAATGGAGTCTTTGTTCTTTGTTGGATGCCTTTTCTATTTTTTCACTTCAATCTAGCCATTTTCAGAGGATACCACCAATTGCAATCCCATATCGAGATCCCGCCCCTTAGGATTCTCTAAACCTTGCTCAACCTTGAAGATTGAAGAGACATTAACATTCACAACTTTGTTTTCCACAAAAGATTCTTTCCTTTTAAATTCGAGTATTTGATTGAAGACCTGTCTTGGGTTCTTCCTATCCATCTTAGAATTATAAGGAGCCAAAACCACAGTTGAAGCTTCAAAAGAAGCTTCGTTCTCATCTTGGAATGGAGGGGGAGCAAATGGGAAGGGAGACCTCTCCTAAAGAGCTTTATGAGAGTCATGCACAATTGAATCATCATGCACAATTAAATGGTGATTAGGTTTTTCCCCATTCCACCATGTGGGTTTCAAAGGCCCAACCAAACTTTGTTTGCCCCGCTCAAAATCAACATTCTTGAAGTTATTTTAGTGGCATGGGGAGACTTGATGCTCAAAAGAAAACATCTTCTACATTAGAAGGCGATTTTATCGTAATTGATTGGTTGTCACCACCTTCCATAAATTTCAACAGGCAACCCCTTGCTAATATCCATCTCCACACAAAATGTAGGCAAAAAGTGGTGAATGTTCTACGAGTAGTTATTGGAGATACGGTAAAATTTTCCAAGCCCATTTCCAATTGCCTCAAGACTGTTTTACTCCCAATATTGTAATGATAAATAAAGCTAATTTTACCCAAATGTAAGCAAACGTGGAGAAGTCTTTATGAGGATTAGAAGTTGGAGACCAAGGTTTGATGCAAAGAAATTCACCCTTTAAATCCCATGGTCCAAATCTTAGAACAAGTTCCTTATTGCTTAAAGATTCAAATTCAAGAATAAAAAATCCTTGAGCACAGGTGTAAGTGTAGGTTTTGTCCTCCAAGTATTGTTTCCATTGCTCTGTAATCCACTCATGTAACTTAGATAATTTGGTCCATAATTTCATGAATTTGCAAATAGTAGCATGCTCTAGTAGAAACTCTTCACTCTCAACCACCTTGGCATCCATGCTAATTTTTGAGATTAGATCAGATGAATTGATGGAAGAAGAGTGAACCTTGTCAAATTTGCTGCCTCTAAGTGCGGTGTTGCTTGACCTTGTCACATTGCTTTCCTCTATGATCTCGGTGGAGATTCACTCTGTCCAAGAAGAGCAACCGCGATTGACGATTGCACGAGAGGTCTGAGCTGCAGATTCATTGTATGTATCACCTCTTGGGAAGAGTTTCTTTTTGTCCATGCCGGTTGAAGAATAAAATGGAACCTTTGTCTTGGACGAAGCAGTTGAGAAAACCCCACCCACATTTGGTGAAGCCTACGTTTGCCTAACCACACAGGAGGTTTGGAGTGGAGCCTTATTAGGGCATGAAGCCATGTGTTGTAGAAAATTGTTGGGAGGCATAGAAGAATATTGAAATAAGCTAAAGTTAATATCTTAACTAATTTAATTAATTTGACTTATCACTTTTTTCTTTTTAAAGATAATATAGCCGAGGTTTCTATAGGGGCCCTGCTATTGAAGAAAACCAGCATACATACATTAATATCAAGGACTATCATAATAGCTCGAAGCTACAACTAGCAAGGGGCTTACAAAAATAACATGACATAAAGACAATTAAAACCAGAAGGAAACAAAAGGGTCACAGGCTAAAAAGAGCCGTTACAAGGCAAAAAACCAACAGAGTAACCACCACTCTAAACTATACCTATTTATCACGACCCACAACATCCTCACGATCATTGCTGTAGTCCGCAACCCATATTGTCGAACCAACAAGCTCCCTTGTAGGAGGGATGTCATATGCAACACTAGAGGTGGAAACACAGTCCCATCGCCATATCCTTACGACGCCTAGCCTTGTGTAGAGAAGAGCCACAAAAGACTGGCATAGTATAATCACTGTTCACTTCTGCAAGCCCATTATGATGAATAATTCGCAAAGAAGCCAACACCTTACACATGTCATGACAGAAAGCCTGGAGCACACCTACTTTCCTCCTTAGAGCATCCAATTCTTCTCACCTATGCCAATTTGCAGTCCCCGAATTAACATACGACTTTGTCCTTGGCCCTAAACCACTCTTATGCTTTGCACCCCTAGGTTCTTCCGCTAGCATGGTCAGAAACACATTCCCAAATTGTGTTTGCAAGAACTTTAAAAGACACAACTGAAGCTCCACATTCGGAACATACATTTATAGATTCGCAATGAATTCCTCATGCAGGGCCACCTTTGGTCTATGGTCATGCTCACCACCCGCATCTCCCAACACTCTATACACAAACTCTAAAGCTGTATCATTTTCACAGAGTAAAGATACGATGGAGGCAATGCAATGCCACATTATGAGAGCTCTTAGAGCCTTTCACGTTCTGACTATTTCTTTTACTAGCCATCCCTGCAAAGAAAAGCCCTACACACTCTGCAACAATGCTACCCCAAAACACCAAATGCTGGAGCCACATTGCAACAAACAAATGCATTCAGTCCTATAAGAAGAGGAGAAACTGGACTCCAGAAACATCATTCATTGCCACCTATTTTGTGGCCAGTCTTGTGCATCCGAGAGCTGAGCTTTGCCCTAATCAAATACGGAAAGCCCCAAGTCATTTAAAACAAGTACTCTCAAACACCATGTGACGGATTATCAAGAATCCTTAGAAGTAATTAATAAATGACAATTACCACTCTCCACTGACAAAGTAACACAAAGACATGGGATGAAGCCAGCAAAAGGCTATCCCAGTAAACAGATGAAGATATAAAATCAAGGAGGGTGGCTAACTATATAATTGCCTTAATCAGAGGCTATGTAGAAGCAATATGACTAAATTTTCCCGTTAGGGAATCTTGAGACATACCTTGATTTGTGAGAAAATCTGCAGCTCTATTCACCCTTTTATTGCAGCGCTTAAAATGAAGATCGGTGAAATGTCTTTTTAGGCCTTGCATCTCTTCCACGAAAGGGTTAAATCTACAGTTAAGGCTATGACCTTTAATCAAATCATTAACTACTATCAAAGAGTCTCCTTCCAATATCACCTGTTTATAGTTAAGAGATATTGCTGCTCCCAGCCCAGCCAATAGTGCTTCCCACTTAGTTTGATTGTTCGTCTTAGTACCAAAATATAAAGAACCCCTATATAAAAATTTACTGTTGCTATCATGCAGTGTAATATTTCCACCTGCTTTACTTGGATTTCCTTTGGATACCCCATCAAAATTAACTTTTATCAAACCTTCTAGGGGTGGGGGTCCATAACTCTTGTGCATCAAATGTACAATTCCTTCTACTTTCTTCTTGCAAAACTTTTAACTTAAAATAACATAATAATAAATATCATATTTCATCGCACATACATAAAAACTAAAAAGTGAAAATCAAAAATTTGGAGGACTTTGTAGTGCAAGCAGTCTGGATGGTTATCTCCTCTGAGAATGGGGGTAGATTGTATCTCACAAACTGGAGAGATCACTCTAAAAAATGCCACATTCTCAGATTGAGGCCGCTCTAGGAAATGAGTGATTGGGTAAAATAGACACCTCAGACAAATAGACAAGGGGGTATGGGAAAACATCCTAGGAGAATTGGCCATCCACCCATAAGTTTTTGTAAGGCAGGTTTTTTTAAAAACAAACAATTATTTTCATCTTTGTTTTCATTTCACCTCTTCCCAGGAAATAGTAATGGATTGAAGATTAAGAAACTCGTAAGTATTTACAAAAAGAAAATTTCAGAGCTTTAATGGTGCTCTATAATGCGAATTTAGGGTTTTTAGCAGTCTAAAAGATATGTTTTGTTATTTTATTTCGTGATTTAAAAAAAAATGGGGTTTTGTTTAAGCCCTGTCCCCTGGTTGCCCCTGCAGGGGAAACAGCCCCGAGGACATACCCTGCTCCACAAGAATGTCTCGGGGATGTTTCTTCCTACAGGCAGTGGTGGAGGGGCGGTGGGGGGACATCTTGTTTTCGTCCTTGTGTCCTGGGGATATCCCTGTCTTGGAAACTCTAGGTTTTTTTAATTTGGGGGTACAGGGGGCAGGAGGAACTTGTTGCCATGGAACACTGGTTATATATCAGGTAGGACCAAGCAAAGAAAAGTCATCATCTGGTGGGTTTTTGACCGCTTTCTAAGCCTGCAATAGCTAAAATTCAAACTTTATTGCGATGTAGCTCTGTTCAAATTTTCGAGGGACTTCCTTGATGCAACCTGGCAAATGCTCGTAAAGTAATATATTGCATTTTGTTAACATTAACTGTTCATAAATGGCACTGCAAGTTTGGTTGGTAGGAGCAAAATCTGGCACTACTTGTAATTCAGGACAGCAGCATAAAAGCCTTCCATACCAAGCAATTTTCTGTATAGGATTTGAGGGGTTCAGAAGAAGCTTTGGAGTCTGAGAGGCCTATGGCCAAGCTCTTTACATATCTTCTTTGTGAGTATACATCATTCTGGGTGGGTCTTGGAGCAGATATTCTAATCCCAATTGTAGAATCAGCGACTCTTAAGACTGTTCTAGCATTTATACTGACCACTTGATATAGAAATGGAGGACGAGGAAAGGGGAGTTGGTGTTAATTGCAGAACAAAAACTAGACAGAATGCAGGGACTTCTGGTTATAGCACACATTTTGAGTTGTAAGGAGATGAAAGGAATTTTTCATTTGTAAATTTCTCTGTATCAGTTACCATTCGTGGGCTTATAGCTTTAAGAACTTTTAACTTTTAACAATAAAAACATTGAACATGCATCCAAAACAAACTAGCTATGTGATAGATGAAAATTTGATTTAAGTTACACTGTTTGACATAGGAAGCTCACTATCAGTAGCTAGAAAAATTTTATATGCCAATAATGAGCTGTCGCAGAAAATTTTTAGAAGCTCCAGTGGCTAGGGAGATGCAAAATGAGAGAGGACATAAAAACATGATCCCATCTCTCTCAAATAAACTTAAGTTCTGCCTTCACTATTCTTGCATACAGAGAGACTATGTGGACCCTTGACTTTGGAAATGTAGAAACACCATTTCCCATCCTTGTTGAACTGGTTGGGGCTTTCCTAAACCAGTTTACCTAGCTTTTGACTCTAAAGGAAATCTCAAGATGGATCTTTGAAGTTGATTCTCTTCGTGAAAGATTTGAAGTTGTACAGATGCAAGTTTTAGGTCCAAATGAAATAATTTGGGTACATGTTGGGTATCTTGCCATATCTACTCAATAGGCATTTCTAACACTCGTCTTTATTTTGGGTTTTAGAGTGTTTTGTATTACCATTTTTTGCCTTACCTTTTGTCATACAATGCATTTAATCTCGTCCTTTGGAAATATTTATCATTGCAGGCCTGAATTTCTAAATTGCACTGCTAGAACTGGTTTGGACATGCTTGCTACCCATTTTAATAAGGCAGGGAGTGTGGGAGTTGTTTTCTTTGTTCCAGAAAGTGACCCAGATATTGTTCCTTACAACGAGTTCATGCATTATCTAGGCGAGAAGCAACGTGCTGCTGTTACAAAACTGGGTGAAGGGACTACATTGTTCTTGGTTCCACCATCCCAGTTTTCTGAGCAAGTTCTGAAGGTGCCAGGGAAAGTTAGCATCTCTGGAGTCATTTTGAAATTCGATCAGCCAAACTCTGGCCATGGTCTTCCTCCCCATCCATCTTCTGAATTGGTGAATGCCCAGCCACATCCTTTCCTACATAGACCTTCAGTTACAAATGGGATCCCAATGCATGAAGATAACACTCATTCAAAGCCACCTTCTCCATTGCCTCAACAACGATATGCAGGCCATGGCAATGCAAATTTCTATCCAGAACACTATCAGTCCCCCAATACATCATTTTCCTCGTTGCAGTCACTTCCACCTTCAGCAGCTGCTCCAGTTGTTTACCAGGCTCATGGGTCTGGGACTTCTCCATCCTCTAGCTCTTTTGAAGGGAACATGAATGCAACTGTTGTAAATGATAACATGCATCATAATATTTCATCCCAAAGTCAAGTCCCTGCCTCACCTTGGTCTACTCTTAATCAAGACCGGTCACATGTTCCAAATTCAAGGGCTGGAACTTTTGCATCTGACTCTTCCAGTTTCATTATGCCATCACAACCTGAGTTTTCATCTACTCAACAAGGTCTTACAATGCAGCAGCAACAAAGCTTTACTCTACCAGCAAATTCTGAGCAACAGTCTGTGGGAGTTGCAAATAATCCCACTATAGCTGGTCCAAGTGATCAAAATCAGCTTTTGCGCCGCCCTATGCTCCCTGCACCGGTTAGCATTCCGTTACAGTCTGGACATCTAGCTCAACTTGCTAACCTTTTAGGTCAACAATCACAGTCTGCACAGCTCTCTGTCACACAACCTCTTCAGGAAAACCAACAAAAACCACTGCCTCCAACACCTCAAGCAGCTCCAAATTTCAGTTCTGTTCCACAGGCGAACTTTCATATACAGCCAAATGTGCCTTTGCCCTTGTCATCGTCTCAATTCAGTTATGGTCAGCAAGCACAGCAACAAACATCTCAACAGGGTATGCTACCTCGCACAGGGAATTTGAGTGATGTTCGAACAGCAGAATCCCTAGTACCTGACAATCAAAAACAGAATGACAGTAGAGAGGAAGCGGAAGCAGATCCACAAAAGCGGTTGCAAGCAACATTGCAATTGGCAGCTGCTCTTCTTCAACAGATCCAACAGCAATCTAGGGCTGGCGATCAACAATAATCACTAGTTGTTGTTTGATCAAACATAATGCAAAATATGAGGTACAAATAGTTGGAACTTTATTCTCTCTTATCCTACATTCTCTCTTATACTTGAAAACGTTGTGCATGTTTGTCGTGGCATAGCTTTTTTTGATATAGTTTCTAATCAATTAGGGAGAGTCTAACATATTCTAGTTCTTTTTGAGTTCTCATTTTGGGGTAGATTTAATAAATGATAAACAAATGGGCACGTTAGAGAAGAATTTTCAGAACAGAGTCATGATATGTTTAGTGTTAGAAGTTATTTCCTAGTAAAAGCCTGTAGGAATGCTAGGAAATGTCTTTCCTTAAGGTTGTGAATGATTTGGCTCTTGAATATTCCATAATGTGATGTAGTAAGGTGAGAGATTAGTCTGGGCTATGAATAGGTAAACATCTTGTCTGACGCTTATCAATCTTTCTGTGTGTTGGAAGAATGATTTGTTTCTCTGTTCTTAGATGTTTTGGAAATGGTTGATATTATAGGTATTATGGATACACTAGTTACGCTCTGCTAGTATGTGTAATGTCTATGACCGACTCTATGTATTAGACTCTGCAAGTAAAGGAACTTGGTCCGGGCTCTTTGTAGTGCCTTTTTTTGTTAAGCTAGGTATCACAGGTTATGTGGAGAGGATCTGTATGTGCTTCTTGACATCTTTTTGTCTAGAGTTTAGTGTCTTCTTTTGTTGTTGATCACAATATTCAAGACCATCATATATTTGGGTTTCTTGCATGGGCTTTATGGGTTTTTAATAAATGTTAGTCTTATAGGAACTTTGTTAGACAAGGAACTATTTAGGCCATATAGAATCCCAGACTTTATTTAGAATTCTAGTGGCCTTCTAGGCTCAATTCATATATTTGCTGCTAAGTCCTTGACTTAATTACCACCAAGAATACCATACCTGATTTAGAAATCCGGTGGTATTTTCAGCTTAACTCTCTTATTTGCTGCTAGGTCCTCGATTTAATTGCTACTTCACATGTTTGACGTAAGTTAATGTGTTGGAATTTAGAAACTACCCAGTTTGCTAATTTGAATCCTTTGACCTTATCTATGGCCTGAGCAAAGTTATTAGTGTCAAAATCCACATCTATTTCATAAATCAAAAGTTGTTGGCCCATGTAATTCCAAGAAACTTCACCACTACCAGCTGGTCCAAGATTACCCCTAGCCGCACTGTCAAAATTTAATTTGATAAACAGATTGGACTTACGTAACTAGAACTTTCTAGGGCCTTACTGGAATTCAAAGTAATTTCTGTTTGTTATTTTCAGCATTCCACAGGGAGCATTCCCGAGGGTCTGGGTCATGTCTCCAATGTCCTGGATGGTCTGGGACTAGGAGAGGATGCCTCCATTTTCAGGACTGGACTGCATGCTCCATTTGGTGCATAAGAATTAAAAAAAGGTAAATTTTTAAGGGAAAAATGCTGAGAACCCCTAAAAAGCTAAACAGAGGAGGATTATCATTGCAAATTCAGCAGATTCAATTTACTTTTTCAAATTTCAGCCCTAAATTTTTTTTGTTGTTCCCAAAATCATGTCCAATGTCCCCATGTCCCCGTTCTGGAAACTCAGAGAAACAGTGGTCACTTATTTTATTCCTTATATTTGTTATTTTGTGCATCTTTCGAGTACTCAATGTGAGGATCAGTCATAGATTGCTGTTGATTCTATCTATTATGGAATTACTTTTGAAATACTTTGCCCCCATGAGATGCTGGTACCACATTGGGTGTTGGTTAGCTGTGTTGCACTATTTTTTGAATGATTCTATAAATATTGTTTGGTTCATGTAATCATCGCTATCTTGTAACCTAAGGCTGGTTATGATAGTTTTTAGGTTGTTAGATGTAGGTTAGTCAGTTGGACAAGCATATTTTCTAGTTTTTGTCGGACATACAACTTGATAGGGCTGAGAATCAGAGTCTTACCAGATAAGAGCTTTCTCAGCCTAACACCCAAACACACTTCTATGCTTTACTGACTAGACTGAACAGGAACTAAAAAGTTCAATGCAATTCCTTAATGACAGGAAGACAATAAAAATTAATCTCAGTTCTGATATGCTACAGGAATCTGCAATCGAGGAGATAGGAGCTTATGAACTTAATTAAACTGATAACAAACATAATCCAATCAACCTAACGGGTCTCCTCTACAGTCTTACAATCGGATACCCAAAATGACAGAAGCATTAATGTGCAGCTTTTATTAACTATGAAATCAAAAAGACAATGTCTCAAAACAGATTCTTCTTTATTCTATTCTACTGTCAAACATGACATTACATATTTTATGGGCCTGCGGCCTCACTCTCTACTCATCCTTCCTAAACGGTTCTACCATCATTGGTCTTCCTCTCCTCTCGAAACAATACTATTCTCCCTTTCGTTTTGTCTTCTACCAACTACTCTTATCTCCTCCTTCACTCGGCCTTCTTCTTTATACGGCCTCTGTTCTTTTAACGGCTCATTGGCCTCCCTCTATTCATCGGCCCTCTATGCTTTCTTCTATGCAGCCTTCACCAGATCGGCCTCACAATCGACGGCCTGCGTTTTATCGGCCTCTTTGCAGCTTCCAAATCGGCCTCTATCCTTTTTGGCCCGCGGCCTCCTTCCGCTCTCTCCGTTTTCATTCGACCTCCTACAGCTATATCATCAACCCTCCTTCAGAAGTGATGGCGAATCCTCATCTTTCCAAAAACTGTTCTGCATACTCTGGTTTTTGACCACTATGCCCAGCGTGGTTGAGTGTTACCTGCTACACTTTATTATATCAGCTGTGTGCCTCTTCTTGGCTTAATCGCGCTCTCTCTCTCTCTCTACAAGAATGGTGATTTGGCCTTTGCATAACCGCCCTCCATCCACTGCCCCTTCTGCTGCATACCTCTTATTCCCTCTGCAACCTCATCCACTTCTTCAACCGTTACTGACTGCCTTCTGCATTTGTAACTGAAGCCTAGCAACTACTGACTTCTTCTAACCTGCTCGACCATCCATTCTTCCCTCTTATCGGTCCTTTGGAAAACTACTAATTAACTGTTAATGTTCCTGTCACTTTGGCGACATGAGCTTCCTTCCACCCCAGACCTAGCACAACAAACCAAAAATCGACTGCTAACATAAATTTTGAAAATTTGAAGATGCCCCTGCATCAATATAACACATACTAAAAGCATTAAGTGTAGAGGTGTTTTCATAAATAATTTTTATATAACACATAATTCTGAATTGTGCCCACACAAATATGATTACTGCATGCATGTTGCAATCATGTATGGCAGGCTCACCAATACAAACAAATGGCTATGAATGCATGTTTGGTTGATCTCTCCTCCTTCCTCCTCTCTTTGTATGCATGGTTTTGAACTATTGACATACAAGAAAAAATAGTAACATTTATTCATAGCAGTCAATGGAGGTGTGGTCGATTAGATACCTGCAGATGTGCTCTGGCCCACAACTACAGCTAGTAAACTCTATGAGGACTACTGGCGGGGTTAAGGTGCTTGCAAGATTTTTTATTTCCCATTGTTTTGCAAGGGATCGTTGTAGTCAAGAGTGCATTCTTCATCTTTGTTTTGAATGCAGCTCTCAAAAGAATACATGCCATATATTTTCTTGCTGATAAATATTCCACTTATAAAAAGCCATGTAGAGATCTTTACCTTGTACATCTCTGTGTCCAGGATCATCAATTATCTTTGTTCTGAAGCATGAGGACATGTTTCAGTTGCAGATTAATGAAGAAACCATGTTTTTATTTGTTGGAAAATTATGAATTTTCCTGAGCTCCCATGTATATTGAGATTCCCAATTTCTCCCATTGAAACAGAAAAGACAGCTTCGAAGTCAAGAAATACTTCGAATGTTTATAATATAATTCTACAATATCTTATGCATCCTCTACCACCAAGCACTTGCTTTTAGTAACTAAAGTGGTCCATCTATTTTTTAGATCTTGTCTCCCAGCTTAAAATATTTACATTATAGTCAGATTCCTCTAGATGTCAAAAATAGAATTAACTCTGGAACTGTCATCAACTATCAGAACTGACTCCAGCAGACAATTAAGTTATGTCTACTAGAATAGGCATAGTTTCCACACGGAGACTGCAAAAATGTTTTCACAGTAGGTTGCTCACGATCAGAGATTCAACTCATAAGAAGCCAATCCAAAGCCAAAAGCAGACATCAGCACAAGAGTCATTAGTCATTGTCATTGGAGGATTGTTTCAAATCTTGATGCAGGCCCAAACCAACATGAGCCAATAGCAGCTTTAGAATCTATTCTATGTCATCCTGCCTGATCTGTAGGGCTTCTAGAAGAGTTAAGTGGTATTTGATATCAGTGCCATTAAGATTGAGTTTAGTGTTTTGTTATATTTGTCATATATGATCACTGGTTTATATCTGGTTATGCACTCTAAAGAACATGATTAATTGGACTGATTTGGACTATGCTCTTTGAACATCTCCAAAATTGGAAAGTAGGACAGGTTAGATTATTCAAGCTCCTACATGATCTCTTACTTGTATCACACGCTTCTAGAAATCCTGCATTTTAGGAATGTAGTTAAAATAATTCTTGTTTGTTCAAATGAAAACAGAGAGATGTTCGATGTTGCTTTAATAAGGAACGATCATTTTCTTAGATATTGAACTGTCCAACTGCTGTAGCTAGAGTGGAATTATTAATTTGTTAACTATCAAGCATTAAAACAAATCTCATAAGCATAAATTAACAACTGTCTTTATATCTGCACAAGACATTTACTTCAATTATTATTGCCGTCACCCCTATATATTTTTAAATATGAATCGTCCTTGTGATCATTATAAGTCTGTATATTGATGCCTGGGAATATTCTAAAAATGCAATAATTTAATGAAAGAGCACATGGATTTCTATAATTACAAGGCACAAATTGTAATGCAATCATATATATTTTCCATTAACTTTCAGAATCACTTGACCGAACTAAGACAAGCTCCTCTAAACGACAAGGGCTGTTCAGCTGGTTGAATCTTATTGTTACTTTTAAAAAAATGGATATATAGACTACTGTGTTGCCCCGTGCATGTTCACGTTACATTCTTTATAAATACTTGATGGAACTGCTATTTTTCCAACTTTCGGTTTTGACACTTTTGAGATCCAAATCTAACACATGGACAAGAAGGAATTGGGAAAGTCATTTGGTTGTCAGAGGGTAATAAACATGCAAGTGTAACAAAAATCTATTTTTTCCCCTAAGCAGACTATTGTTATTAATTTCCTCTATACTTTGCATGTAATTTAAGCAGAATGTAACTACCAAATATATTGGAACCTGCGCAGCTATTGACAATGCACACTTTCCTACAATCATGAAGAATCGTGCTCAAGTGGGATTTGGATGCAAATTGAACAGTTGCTTACATAAGAGGATACAAGATGCGCCTAATCATTTCACAAGCATAATGTATTTGCCTTCAAACTAATCACAGCAAGACAGGCTCGAGTGATTTACATATTTCAAAATTTTGTGCTGCTTGCAATCTTTAACAATTGCTTTGCTACCCATGGAAGATTATGTTCCGAGCCTTGCCAGTAACTGTGCTGAATATTCCATGTTATAAATTGTTGTGCAACTCAACTGAAATCTGTTTTACATGGTGATTGGCCTTTTAACATTTCTGACAATTGAAGATAAGCGGGCAAGTCAGTATGTACATATTATTGAGCTGTTAGGTGTACTGTGTTAAATCAGCGAAGGTCACTTAGGGCTTACGCTTATGGTTGGTTCGAGAGGTTGAATTCTCAGTGTTAGTAGTCTAGATTATGTTAATGGTTTACATTTCTCTTTTGCGTTGTTTTGGATCAAGCGTCTTTTAATGTCTCTTAGTTACCATATCTTCGGTAAGACCTGTTGCTGTATACAACAAATAAATAGCAGAACTATTTTTAATGTGCTATGCATTGCTAATCTTGAGATCACATCAGCAATTGGACATCTTAAATATAGTTCTTAATTAAACCAATCTTGAAATTTCTTGGTACACTCGATTACGTTGGATTGTGCACTTAAGAATTAGCTAACAATTACCACTGCATGCAAATGCCAGCACAAACCTTCACCACTTTATGGTATCAAACGTTTTAATAACCGTGAATCTTAGTTTAATGAAACGAGCATAACCTTGAAACCCTTCTTAAATAGCCTTGGATTAAAGATCATATCAAGTGGGATAAGACCAGAGGGTGTAGCTAATATTGTGGATAATGTTATTGGATCACCGATGCACAATCCACTGAAACATATAATAAATTGAAGCACAAAGATCTAAATATTATATAATTGGAAATGGTTTATACAGGCCTTGGTGAGGGAAACCTGAAGATTAAAATTACGTATCATTGCCAGATTACTATTAAAGCATATATCACACGGAAAACGAAATTAGATGCATAACACTTGTTCAAACTCAAAAGCTTCCCCATAACAGTTAACATGGAAATCATTACACCTAGCATGCTATTGGTTTACATTTAAGAGATTGTTTTTTAGCCATGGATATTGGGCTGTGGTTCTACTAGCAATTTGGAGGGCTTGTGCAAGTGGCTTATATTTAAATATTTGTGTGAAAGCTGAAGCCTTGTATGGAAATCCATTGAACCTTGTTGTTTACAAGCTCAAAAGTCAATATAGCTTGGGGATGCACGTTTCTTAAGAGTGGGGTTTCAATAACAAAGGTTGGGTTGTGCAATTTAAGCTAGACATAGCACCTCATCCCGGAAACATGAAAAAGTTGGGTTTTACAGTTTAAGCTTAACATAGGTCCCATCCCGACAAAACGAAAAGGTTCGGTCATGCAATTATAATTCTTAACCTTTACTATTGTAACATCTTATGAAGAAGAAAGTCAAATATATCATAAACACTGATTATGGCAGAAGACCTTATTATGTAAATTCTATTTGAAAGTAAACCAAGATGATGGTTATGGAGAGTGCATTACACTACCACTGAGTCTGAACATTATAAGCTGAAGAGCACGTCATTTCTAAGGGAGGTATTATTGTATTTAAATATATGGATTTGAAAATTTGATTATCCTAACACTCATAAAATTGCTATATTGACGGAGTTCGCTTCAATCATATCAGAAATATAATAAAACTTTTCAGACAAAGGATGCTTGAGGCAGAGGAAAATTCAACTTGTTTAACTGTTTTAACATGTCTTTGAGATTAAATATACAGTGTTATAACTCAAATATTTTGTAATTTTTGGTTATTAACATAAATAATAATTGCTTCTGTTATATTTTCAGAAGATCTGGCATAACCTCTTCTAACAAAAAAAACTGTTTAGAATAGGAGGATGTCCCCTAGCTTGCACAATAATATGCTATCTATGGTCAATAATTAAAACTGGCATTACATATAATTTTTAAATAATAACTATGTATGTTTTATATAAAAATAAGACTAATTTGATGTCTATTTAATTTTATATCATATTAAAAATTAAAATTAATTATACTTTAGGCTTTGATTTGAACAGTTTTAAAATACTATTAAAATTTGAGTTATAGTTGAGAATCATTTAAGGTCGTCATTGATTTAGTACGAGGAGCTCTATTCATCATTAAAGTCATTTAAATGGTCATTTTGACTAAATGGGTATAGACTCAAAAAGTTATATAGTGAAATTCTCTTTGCCCCCAACTTAACAAACTAGAGATTTTTTTTTTTTAAATCTTGTGAACGACCTCTTTTGAAAGAATAATTGAAAAAATTTTAACATTATATATTGAGCTATTTTATCAAGATTATAAGTTGCACTTTTTCGATTTATTTATTAAGATTATAAATCGCACTTTGGTTCTATTTCTTTCGATGGAACACTTGTGCGTTTCAATTCTAGAAATGTTGCCTTTCTAATAGGGTGAGTTTTGAGTTTTAAAAAATGAACGAAGATCTAATGCAATTATGATAGATCACAAAAGCTAAACCCATACTTTATGAAAGTTAAGAGTTCAAAGAAGCTTTTAGGAACGCGTGTGGTTGAAAGAATTCTTTGATAAAACCTTTATCTTGGTTAAAAAAAAAAGTATATAATAGCAAAATAAATTAAAAGGGTTCAATTTTGAGGATTCACAACATCCTTCCTCTCGCTTGCGTATATATATGGTTTTTAGAAAACATATATTGAATAATGTTAATGGAATTTGAGGAAGATATTAATGGCAGGTTGAAAGGGCTTCTCATGTTTTTGATAAAGTCAGTTGGAAAAAAAGGGTCAAAACCTTGTACAAAAAGACCCAAAGGGCAGAGCAAAAGTCTTAGACAATCAAGATACAATGCAATAACATCGAACTAACAGTAGAACACAGAGCACCCAAAAAACCCAACCATACCGACTTTAAACACAAACCAACGCTAGAGAACATAGAAAAAACAACTAAAGATTGCCATCAACCCCATGCTTGGTAAGGAAATTGAACATCTCCTCATAGTCTCCCAGACTGTCAACACCTATGTCTTAGATCTTCTTGTCAAACTCCTTTAGCGTTGAGAAAGTTGTAGCAAAGCAGTGAAGAACTTTAGCTGCGAAACCAACCCTAACTCTCCAATTCTATTGCAGCTCCCTCACCTTAGAACTGAGATAAAAAACCTCCTATGCAATCTTCTCACACAGAGCACATTTACTCTTGTCCTCTTGAACATGGGTGTCCTCATCTTTCGAGTAGGGGGTGTTCATTTTCGGGAAGTGACTGGGCCCTTCTCCCTGCATAGAATCCTCGAGGGTACCCGCATCATCATCTCCCAAGGCCTCTTCTTTAAATTCAGACTCCCTTGAAAGCTCAATCCCTTGAGGATTTGCAGAAGGGATACTTGCAATGTGGTTAGACCTTCTAACCCGCTGGGTCGTTTTAATAGCAATTCTCGTCAAGTTGCCACCTCCACCTTGCTTAGCAACCATGTCCAAGTCCATAAATTTAGACGTTGCCAACTCATACTGAACAACCTCCTCCAATTTTTTATGGGTGTGGTTCCTTACCTCTTCCAATTCAATCGCTCCTAGTTGAGGACACCTCCTTAATAGTAGTAGCATGTGTTTTCAGGCTCTTGGTTTGCTTCTTCGGGGTGGTTTTACTTTAAGGGGTTTTAGAAACAAGCTTGATATTGGGAGTTTCAGCCAACGGGAAATCTTGGATTCCCTTAATTCTAGGCCAATCCTCGGGGACATTGATCATACCAGAGGAGGTTACCACCTCTTTTTGAAACACCACAGACTTCTTCCCTTACCCTTGACATTGGGGCTAGCAACAATAGGATTCAGAGGGGAATCATTGAGGACATTGACCTTAATGGTCTTAGGAGGACACAATGCCAAAATTTACAGTGGCGGAAGATAAGACCCTGATAGAGGGGGATGACTGGGGTAGTGGGATTTTTAGCATTAGCTACCCTTGCCACCTTTATGTATTTCTCAAAGGAGGATAAGAGAAAAAAAGGGAAACTAATCTCAGAATTGTGATGGAAGTGATTAAGCAAGGCGAAATGATAGTGAAAGTAGACTTTATATCACCTTTCAAGGGTAAAATATTTCATTAACATCAAGCACATCTGGTCCCACGAAATCAGAAGCTTCTCCCACTCAAACCCTCCTGTATTTTGGTCACATATTCCCATGTTACTTTTTGAGTTCCCTCCCTTTGCAAGACATTCTCGTCTCCTGACCGATGACCTCTTCGGTGACCTTGAAGCCTATACTGCCAAGATGAACATGCCTGTTGTCCCAAGAATCCACAAATTGACGAGATAGGTTCTCGTTGTGCCCTTTCAGACTTTTAAGGAAAGAGGTCACCTCCCCTTCTTGGATGATATACCAAATGGTATAGTCTTGCTTAAATTCATCGGGGGAAGAGGGTTCTGTTCTTACAATATCTCCTCCCATGGCAACACTTTTGTTAATTTCACACAGTAGTAAATATAGAGTCAAGGGTGTCACATAAATATTAGCTTGTCTTTTCTGTAGGGATTGAACCAAATTAAGTAGTAAAGGGCATGATGGATTCTTGATCCTTCTGCGCTCGTCGTATCACCCAAATGAGTGCTCCGCTAGATTTGACGGGAGTTGTAATGATGGATGATACGCGGAGAGCGCCTACCACCTTGCTTCACCGCCAGGAGGATGTATGCTCGCCACCTCATGTCGGATTCAATGCAGATGCGATAGGAGATGATATCATCATGATTGCCATTCTGCCAACCCATCCGCCAACCATTCTCAATAAGTGGGCCACCATCCATCCCAGTAGTTCTGTCAACAACAAGCGGCTGACTCTTAACTTCCCAGTGCACGTCAACGATCCCGCTTTTTTGAATTTGAATCTTACTATCAATGACTCCATCCTTCATTTGAATTTTATTCCCAAGGACAGTTTTTCCCCCATAGCCCTATTGACAACCATACCATTAAAACCACCCACATTCCTCCCAACACCCAAGTGGAGAGACATGACCCATATTACCCAACTAGGTCTCTCCCAGCTGTCAATCCTCCCACGGTGAGGCTCATGATCCAAAATATTATTAGGGACTACTACCATCCTTAACAATAAGGGCTTGAACTCTATGAGGCAGATTCATAGCCTTTCTCCAACATCTCCAAGAGGAGCTGTTAATGCCAACATTAGTCATAGCATCTGCAACAACATTGCCCTCTCTGAAAATATGGGAGACAACAAATTCTTCAAAGCCGCCCAAAAGAATTTTTAAGTCGCTAACCACATCCATTAGTTGCCAACTAGGGTTTGATATGCCAATGACAACATTAACAAGGAGTTTGGAATCTCCTTTCACGTGGAGTTTTTTGATGCCCAAAGAATAAGCCAGTTTAACTCCCCATAACATAGCAAGAGCCTCAAAATCATTATTACTTCTGATCCCTAAACCTTTTGCAAAAGTAGCTATAAAGGCACCCTTGTCAGATTTGATAATAACTCCTCCACTACCCTATCCTGGATTGCCTTTAGCTGCCCCATCAAAGTTTAATTTGCACCAATCCTTCTGAGGGGGTTTCCAATGAGTATTGGTTTTTGCAAGCTTTTGGAGTTATCCACTTGACATAGATCCTTCACAACATCCCAAGAGTTCACAAGATCCACTTCGACCTAGCTATGAGGGGACTCAACAGACTCAAATTTGCATGTGGACAGATTTTCAGTCAGAAGTCTGGAAAGGGCCTAGAGACTTCAAGGGAGGTTCTAGAGGTGTCCTTAAAAATCCTATTTTTCCTCTCCTTCCAGATATTCCACCCAAGATGAGGAGGGATTTGTCTACAGAGCTCTTTGACCACAGGAAATGAAAAGGGGAACGACCATTCCTTAACAAAAGCATTCAGATTATCATTGAACACCCACTCCACACCCATCTTCTGTAGCGTTTAACCCCAAACTTCCCAAGAAAATTCACAAGAAAAGAGCATATGAAACACAAACTCTTCAACTTTTTGACATAGAACACACCTATTAGGAAGTTGAAATCCCCTTGTCTTAAGATTGTCCAATGTGAGAATTTTGTTGTGATTAATTATCCACTAGAAGAAATTAATTTTAGGAATGAGCCTAAAATTTCAAACTTTATGCCAAAATCTATCCTCAGCGGGGTCTAACAACAAACCATATGTTTTTACAGTAAAAAGACCTCTATTGTCTTTCTCCTAGACAATTTGATCCTCTCTAGGGAACAAAGAGAGTCTATAGTTATCCAATTCCTTTTGGAGCTGCAAAGCAAGTTGTCTAGCCTCATTTTGATTAGGACAACAATCTAATAAACATATCCAACTTCTGGAGCAACCATTGTGGCCCATATAAGCAGAGATAATAGAACCAAAGAAATTGTTGGCTTTGTCAACGAACCTACCAAAACTAAGCTCTCTGAGAGGCTGCTCCCCAAACCATCTGTCCCCTCAAAAGCTAATATTCCTACCATTGCCCACCTCCATTTGATACCTTGGTGCAAGAGCCCTCTAGATTTTAGGATACTATTCCAAATAACATATCCCTTGGAGAAATTTTGTTCTAAGAGGAAGTTGGTGACCTGGCCACCCCTGAAGTATTTAGCTTTCATGATGTCCTTTAGTCTTTGCTATAATTGATCAAGTTCCACCCAACCTTGGCCAGGAGGGCTTTATTCATGAGGTGAATTTTTCTTATATCTAAGCCTCCATGGGTTTTAGGCAAACAGACCTTGTCGCAACTAACCAAGGCTAACCTTCTTTTTTCCTCCACACCCGACCACATAAATTTTTCTTGATCTGCTCAAACTTCTTAGCTAAGTATTTAGGGATTTTGAAGAGATTGAGAAAATAGGTGGGTATTCTCTGAAGAGAAGCCTTTAGTAGTTGAAACTTGCCAGCTTGACTAAGAAGTCTGCCTTTCCATCTTGCCAATTTCTTCTGAATTCTTTCAAGGACCGAATGCCAATAGTCAGGGTAACTTTTTTAACTGTGAGAGGGAGCCCAAGATAAGCAGTCGACAGAAGTACACTAGAGCATCCTAGGATACCCCTAATTTTGAGCTGCAGATCGGTAGGGGTATTAAGAAAGTAAATTTGGCTCTTTTCAAAGTTGATGCTTTGACTAGAAACAACCTCACAGTCATTCAAAAGATATTTCCACCTTCTAGCCTCAACTATTAAAGTAGTTCCAAACAAGATCGTATCATCAACAAACTACCGAATGACTGAAGGTTGGGCTGTGGAAGCCGACTTGACACCTTGAAGGGAACCCTCTCATCATATTACAGACATTTCTTCCTAAGACTTCAGCCATAATGATAAAAAGATAGAGAGATAAGGGGTCCCCTTGTCTAATTCTCCTACAAGTTGGAAAGAACCCACGAGGGATTCCATTAACAAGAACAAAAAATCTAGCAATGGATAACACTTCTTTATCAAGCTAATAACCTTGAAACCCAAATCTCCTAAGAACTTTGAATAAGAAATCCCAGTTGACTCTATTATAAGCCTTAGAGATATCAAGCTTAAAAGCCATATCTGGAATATTACTTGGATATGGAGTGGATATGGCCGTGTCGAGAATTTGTCTACCTAGGACAAAACCTTTATGATTAACAATAATAATTTTGTCCAATAGAGGTTGGAGTCTAAACATGGTATGATCTTAGTAAATATTTTATAGATTGTATTACAAAGACTTATGGGTCTAAAATCAGTAATGAAAATAGGATCGGGCTTTTTAGGGACAAGGGCTATGTAGGTGTTGTTCAACTGCTGTAGAAGCTTCCCTGTCCTAAAGAAACCTTTAGCAACATCAATAACATCCTTTCCAACAATTTCCTAGAATTCTTGGAAGAAAACGGAGGGGAACCCATCCGGCCTTGGAGCCTTGAACGCCCCCATAGAGAATACCACAGCCCTAACTTCATCTTCTATGACTGGTTTGGTCAAAAGGCAGTTATCTTCCTCATACAGGGGTGAGGGAATGTGACTCAATAATGTTTCTTCTTCGAAGGGGGAGAAATTAATAGGCTGGGCTGCCAACAAAGATTGAAAATACATGGATGCCAATTCCCCAAGTTATTCATCCAAAGTAGCTTCCATACCTTCCCCATCCAGCAACCTAGATATAGTGTTTCTTTTCTTGTGTTTCAAAGTAGATTGGTGGAAGAAAGAAGTATTTCTATCTCCTTCCTTCAAACATTGGATATGAGATTTTTGCTTCCAAAAGAGCTCCTTCTTCCTCAGAACCGAATACCATTCCTTAGTTAATAATTTTTCCAGAGAGAAAATCCCCTCCAAACTACCCGCCTGCTCCATTCTGGTCTGAATTTTAGACAATCTATTGGCCAAAACCTTGCTCTAACACATTCCCAAAGGAGAACCGATTCCAACCCTTCACACAGTTTTTGACATTAATGAGTTTTTGGGCGAATTTGAACATAACCGACCCTTGGATTGAAATCTTCCACCAGTTGGATAAATAGTCCTTGAAGTCCGGGTGAACAACCCACATCATTTCAGACCTAAAGGGATAAGGTCCTTTATGAGTTCTTTCCTGCCAGTTCAACAAAAAAGAGTTGTGATCAGAACCAATTCTAGGGAGAGCGTCTAATTTGAGAAGATTAACAATATCCTAGTTTGAAGAAATAAGGACCCTATCCATCTTAACTTGGATAAGGTGGTCTCCTTGACGCCTATTGGACCAAGTGAAAGATTGGCTAGAGAGTTCAATGTCCATAAGGTCGACATTATTCAAGAACTCTGTAAAATCAACCATATTATCAGAATAGTCCATAATGCTTGCCAATTTTTTTGAGGGAAAAAAAGGGGTATTGAAGTCTCCCGCAACCATCCAATGAAGCGTTTTGTTATGGTTAATTATGGAAGATAAAAAATCCCAAACCTCCTTACGACCCACCCTAGAATTAGGGGCGTAGACATTGACCACAGACCAATCGTTGTCCCAATAGGAGAAAGAGACTTCAAGATAGTGCCTAGTGTGGGTAATAACATAGCCCTTCACATTGTGCCCCCACATAGTAACGGTGCCGCTAGACACCCCTTGATCTTTACTAACAACAAAAATTAGCATTACACCATATGTTATTGGAAACAAGTTTAAATTTATCTTAAGACATCTTGACTTCTTGTAACAACAAACTATCAATCTTATTTTCAATAATACAGTTTTTAACCAAAAACTATTTGTGAGGACTATTTAGTCCTCTAATATTCCAGGAGAGAATCTTCATCTCTTCAACTTCCTGGAAGGCATCTGCAATGTGGTCTGTCTTCCATTTGCTATCTCCTTGGCAACCTCACACTGTCTAGTTTGGATATGTGAAGGTCTCCCAGACTTTAGGTCGACCCCAACATCAACAGTCTTCTTACTCCGTCCTTTACCCTTCCTTTTAGCAGTAGACCAACCCTTAGTGTCACCAGTTTGTTTACTGGGTCCTGCCCTTGGGGATGGAGAGAAAGCACCCCCAAATGTGCTTTTACATAACTTACCTAAAGAGCCTCCTTCCTTTTGAGGGGGACTAAGAACTTTCCCTGTTCCAGTATTTGCATTGATAAAGTCTTTGCTGATGTCCCTTCCACTGCAAACCCTGAGTCTTCCATTTGTTGGAGGATCTCACCCTCTTCTCTTTCAGAGTTTGTCTCTTGCATCTCCAGGACAATAGATTCAGTCTTCTGGGGACTATTGTCTATCTTCAGTGCCACAACATTCTGAGTTTGCAATTGCTGCTCTTTGCTATCGCTGTCTGTGCATTATTTGTCTGGCAGAGCCAGACTCTCCTCTACTATCTCCCTCTCAGTCTGAGCACGATCATGTAGAGTTTCCTCCCTGAGTTCTCCATCAGTGGTCTTCGTTGGGGAAGCAGGGGGAGAACTAATAAGATTCAAAATATCCTCTTTGAATGGATATTCCTCCAAACCATCCTTCATCTTCTCCACATATTCCTTTAGATTTGGAATAGGTTTTTTTGGGACACGACACTGTGTTATGACATGGCCCGACCATGCAGTTTTAGTAGAAAACCCTAGAGTTTTCATAGAGAATGCTCTAGGTTCATTTCCCAAATTTAGACTCGAGGATGATGGAAGTGGGGAGGTTTTAAGAATGTCCACATCAACATAGAACCTGGCGTAGACAAGCCTAGATTTTGCCTTGGTGACCTTATCCACTGTAACCTAATCTCCAAAAGAATTCCCAATCCAGACAACTTTTTTCGTCCCAGTATTCGAGGGGCAACCCAGGTAGCCTTACCCATACTGGAGCCGATTGGTTCATATCTGCATTGGGGTCAAATCCAGGTCTCCACTTATAGATAGAAAGAGAATGCTTCCCATATAGCCATGGTCCACCAGATAAAACATGGAGGAGATCTTCTTTAGAGATAAATTTAAAGAGAAACATATGACCGACCATGGCGCTAGCTGAAACACTGCCCTTAATCTACCATTGAGCTGCTATCCACCTTCTAATAAGGTCAATGTTGGGGCGATAGGCAAAAAACTTGCCCACCAACGCATTTTCCATTGCTGACACCACCCTTTGGACAATCAAGTTTGACGACTTCAAAGTTGTTCCTTCCTCAGATTCAGACAACAGAGGGACAACAGTCCCATTAGATTGACCAACATGGTCTTCCCCCACAAGGACAACTTACCAGCTCTCAAGCCCTAAATCCAACACTGAAATCACATGTTCTGGGGTGTTGCCCGTGGAAGTGCCGGACATGCCATGCGCGGGGCCACGGGGACCCCCCCGGGCTATCGACCGCCATTCCTGTTCATATTCAAAATTAAAAAAAAAACTATTTTGGGCGAGGAAGTTGTGGAGCTTCGAGCACAAAAAGTTAAAAAGCTTACTTAGTAAAGGGCTTCTCATGTTAATTAGATTATAGTTGGCATTATTTGAGGGGAAGATCTACAAATCATTATCAATGGCACAAATTTTGGTAAAATCTTTTGGCAGCTAAAGGAAATAATGCTCCAGGCATAATGACTTACTCAATATTTGAAAAAACATGCATTATACACATATGAAGGGTAATGAAATAAGGTTGTAGATATTGCCACCAAATTGGGCATAGGCTTTAAAGAAGCTTTTTGGGATAAGCTTTAATATTTATGAAAATTAATCTAGATGACATTCAAAAGCTCATTGTTATTGATTTAATGGTGGCTAATTAAAAGAAGCATAATAAAGGGATAGGAGGCACTCTTTCAATCCTTGAGAATATGCTCATTTCCTTGGAAGCAAATAAGTTAGCAAGAAACCATCTTTAGGGAGTAGAATAATAGTTCATGATGAACTATGGTACATATATTCAGTCTACTAAAATAAGGAAATTTAGAATTCATATATGGAGATTTAAGGAAATTTAGAATTCATATATGAATATTTGAATGTAGAGGATGTGGGAAGTCACTAAGAGCTTGTATGATGTCAACGTTGGGGATGCACAACAAATCATGAAAGGTATTTTACTTGATCCGATGAAGTGATGAGAAGAATGATGGAATGATGTTAGACATGGTACATAACCTTTTTAGCTATGGTACTATAATATCTAATGTTTTAGCTAATAATAAAAGATCTTAAGAGCTTTAAAAAATGAAAATATTTTATGAAAAGGTTAGCATGCCAAGTAGGAGTGATTCAGGGGAGAAATCCACATGAATTATAAGTGTTCTTGCATTAGAATCATGTTAAGATGGTAATCCTCTTAGGGATTGATATTATTGAGTGCAAGTCCAAGCATTCTCACCTAAAGTTATGCAAATGTTCATTTTATGATGAATGAGAAAAATAAATGTTAATTAGAGTTGAGTATTAATATCTAAATATAATATTTAATAAGTATAAATGAGAAAATAACACATTTGTGTAAAATAAGACATTGTGAGCTTAAAAATGGAAGGGTTTATAAAGTACTATATTTGATGACGTAAAAAGTTAAATAGGTTAATTTTGAGAATATCGACGGTCAATCATTCTTAAATAAAAATATCATTGATATAGGTTACTAATTCCTAGGTATAAATTTGTGGCAAATTTGTGACAATGATGATGAAGGCTATGTAAATGCTCATTTTGTTACTTTCTGTTTAACCTATTCTCCTCCACCCCTATGAGCATCAACTAATGCAACAACTGCTATGTACAACATACAATTTCACAAGTAGTTTTTAATTGTTTCAACTTTCACAAAATAATATACCACAATAGAAAAACATTAAGTTTGTTTGAAATATTATAATCTAGTTATGGCGTTGAGCCGGAGAAAAATAATTAAATAGGCATCGGGCACAGGTGGGAGCGGTTGGGGATTTGCAGGGGTTGAAGGCGAATATGATGACGACGAGGATGTTTTAGTAGATGAGTGAATGAATGAATTTTAATGACGTCCACGAGGCCAATCAGCCTAAGGGACCAAGAGCCGCCTTAAGACACTTTCAAAATCTTCTCGACACTTCTACTATGCATCTTTACCAAGGAGCCATCCATTATGTGGAGATTTGCTTCCTCAAATAACTTCCTTAAACTTCCCCTTCAAGTTGTTCCCATACTGAATGCGGATATCTTCATATGCAGTGCACTCAAAAAACTGAAATGAACCATTTGATGAGGAGGACGAGTGTCTTGTAGACATTTGGTGGGAGGCTTCTAGGTCCGTTGGCTCGGTTCCTCGGTTTGATTGTACGGTCAAATCTCCTCGCCGTTCTTCTCACGGTGCGGAAAATGGCTCTGTTTTGGTTGAGGGGAAAGATCTGGGCGGCTTTGATGGTGCGGTCAAGGGGCTTTCTCCTCTCCCCCTGCCCCGCAAGGGATGCAGGGAAGTTAGTTAGGGTCCTAATCAGCTATTCCCTTCTCGTGGGGGCTTATTCCCTTAGGGTTCCCTGGGTTTGGAGGCAGGGAAATTAGTTTTTCCCCAGAGGCTCGGCAAGTTTTGGGGGCTAATTCTGTTAACGACGGTGATCGCTGGAAGAAATCTTGGGCAGGAGGAGGTATGGACAACTCATCTCTTGTTCATTATTTGGTTCCTATTGAAGAAGTTAAACTATCAGCGGCTCAATGTCCCTGATACCATTGTTGATAGAGCTTCCTCCAAGTTGGGGACTTCTCTTATTGGAAAGTTTGTTTGGGCTAGGCATAATATTGATGTTTTCGTAAAATGGGTTGAGAGAAAAAGGAAACTCCATGGGTGGTTGGAGATCTCACTATGTCGAAGGGTTTCTTTTTGCTCTCGTCTTTAGATGAAGACTGCATTCGGACCCTATTGGGTGGTATGTGGTTTTTTCAGAAATTGTGGTCTCTTTTTTAAAAGATGGGATCCTGGTCTTTTCATCCGGTGAAGGAAAGCTTTAGTAGAGTATTGGATTGGGTTAGACTCCTCGGTTTGCCTTTGGAATGAAAATTATGGCGGATATTGCTACCTCCTTTGGTTAACTCATGGTCCATGGTGACCAAATTGTCAAATTTTCTGTGAATGGTGATGTGGATAAGGTGCTCCCCCTTTTCGATTTTCTATTCCTCCAAGCTAGACATATAGACGTAAGAGTATTTACGATGACTCCATGGTCCATAGGGCTAGTCACTTGGATAAATGGTGTAGGAACATTAGTGGAATGTAGTTTTTCTAGAAGAAAAAGGCTCAAAAGGAGCCTCATCTCCTTAAGGCAATGGATGTGGTGCCCTAGGAGAGTAGTGATGCTGCGGTGCTCTCTTACCTATCTAACTCTATAAAAATAAAGTCTCAGCTTGAAACGAGTTGTTTGGAGGAGGTGTGTAAGAAGAGGAAATTGTTAAGGTGAGTGAGGATGGTGAGATTTGGCATACGCCCACCTTTTGACCCACCACCAAGGAGATGGATTTGGTCCTAAGGCAAGATAGGGACCTCGTGACCTCTTCGGGTTCAAGATTGGTTCTTGGTGACCCGAGTCATTCTAAAAGGGAAGTTATCTCTTTTGAGTAAAACTATTGAGCTACCATTAGATTTAAGAGGTCCTTGGAAGCATTTTGGCTTCAAGCCACTTTGAGCTCACTGGTCTTTCATTGCTTTCAAGTGATCTGCCTTGAGATCTATCTTTGTGGTTTGGTTTGTTGATTTTTGCTTTTCAACCTTTGTGCTGTTTGTTCTATGTGGTGTCTCATGGTGCTTTTTTGGGCCTCGTTGGTGTATTTTTTGTCTCTGTAAAAGGGGTCGTTCCCTTTCAAAACCCAAAATAAAAAAATAATACATCATAATGACTTCAATGTTAACTATTTTTTTAAAGGATAGTGTTGTAAGTACCATAATAAAATGGGTTCTTTGTGATCATATATATTGGATTGTACAAATGGAAATAATGACTTAAGTATTAAATGCCTTACTCTATTTTTTTTTTTATAATGGTAAAAGGGGTTGAAGGGCCCCTACCCTTTACAAACAACGCCACAAGGGCCGAGAGGAGTTGGTTCTAAAAGAGAACCACAAAACACAAAACCACTAGACACAAATAGTGAACCGGATGGTTAGCTAAAGAACACAATTATTGAACAACACAATTGTAGCTATGCTCCAAAACATAACAACCAAGCAAAACACTAAAGGGTTAGTAACCTACACAATGTTGGACCTTGACCTCTCCTCTCAATTCGCACACCCTTGATCAGAGTATGGGATTTAGAGACAAAATTGGGAAGACCTCTCTTCCGTCTTTGGACAATCATCCAAGATACATCATTATCTAGATCCTTAGATTGAGGAGAGAGGAGAGGGGAGTCCTCTATCGTTGCCTCCACCTGAGACATCTCGCTCAAAGAGGGAGACATACTAATTGAAGAAGCCGCATGTCGCAATAAAGCAACCGACGTGTTAGAAGTAGGGATCTCATCACGACGCATCGTGGAGGGGGAGGGAACCACGAAGGAAGCAACTCGTGCCGAGTCTAAAGAGGAGATCTCAGTAGGAGTCAAAGAATTTACCAAAGTCGTGCCAACCACCGGGGAAGACCCCTTAGGAGCATGACTCACCGCTAAGGGGATGGGAAGAGAAGATCCAACATCCTGAGAAGACATCATTTGGAAGAGAAGCATCATCTTGAGAGTCAAAATCATTAACTATCAAGTGGTTGATGTGGGCATTATGCCACAACGAAGCTGTGTTGGCCTTGCGGCAAGAATGAGAACAATCAGATGCCAGGTAATTGATGGCAAAGCATTGTTTACAGTAGAAGGGGAAACTCCCATAATCAAACGATCGAGTCTAAGGCCCATCCCCCACCATCAGAACAATATCCCCATGGAGAGCCATGGAGATATCAATGTCCACCAGAATAAGGGCATACATGGTGAGATCCATGGAGAAAGTTGTAGTGTCCATCTTCAGAAAATGACCTATAGCATTACCAATGGCCTCATAACATGATTCTTCCTAGAACTAGAGAGGAAGATTGGGAAGCCTAACTTAGATTAGCCTAATATTGAGAGCTTCAGAAAGGGGGTTGAATGAGGACCATGGCTTGAGCAAGAGGGCTGCTCGCTTTACAATCATAACTTGCTGTCCAACACCAAATCTTTATTGTTCGTAGAGTCAAAGGTCGCTATGAAGAAGCCTCGAGCACAAGGATATAGCTTGATCTTGCCCTCAACAAGAGGTAGCCATGAATCCAAAACCCATTTGTTCAAGTCAGGAAGAGCGGGCCACAAGCTGTTAAAGTTGTTAATAATGTCACAACGATTATAAAAATCTTCATTATCAATTACCTCTTGTCCACAAACCATGACATGGGAGGTTTGGGAATAGCGCAAGGGTCGTATCTTGTCACACGGAGGAGGGTGTGTAGGAACCCTTGAACCAACCATGGTCGCATAGGAAGGGGAACCACAAGTTGACCCTCGTGCATCATTAGGAGCCTTAGCGTCGTTCACAACAGATATGTGCACCTCAGTCATAGGAGAAACCACATGAGCCACGATGTTGTCTGTCGCAAGCACTAGCACATCTTGCACTCTTATTTTGAAAATGTTTAACTAAATAAATTTTATTGAAGGAATGTGTTTAATGTGGAGAATTTACTTGCATAGATTAGATAATCATATATAATAAACAAAAGGTTTATAAAAGGTTTGTGGATTACTATAAAATAAATTTCATAGTTGCATGTTTCATTATCTGTATATGTTTTGAGAAGAAACACAAGCAAGCGTAAAGTGGGGGCTTAAAATTCATTGTTGCATTCCAACAAGAAGCTAAAATTTTAATATGTTTTAGAGGAAGGGTATAACTTTTAAGAGTTGAAATTAGCATGAATTGAAGAAATGAGTTATATTTATATGGTTAATTAGATAGTATAAAAAAGAGCCAAATAGGGAAAAAAATTACGTTATTGATACATATTTAGGTAACACTTACAAAATAACACATTTATTTATCTACTTTAATCATCTAAATATTTCTAAATACATCACTATAGGAAACCGACAATGTCACAAAACAATGGGTATAAACTATGGGATATAAAACCATCTATAACAACCCAATTTTTTTTTCTCAGTACACATGCCCATGAACATACATATGACCCCTTACATTATGAAATCAGGGCACAATGCACCTTGAACCCCACTAGGTATGCAAGGTGTAGAACATACAAAGTATACAACACATATCCAACAAATTATTGAGGAATATAGTTTTGATTTTGCTCACAATTTATCCAAAGCCTTGCAACACTTTAAGAGCCCTTTTTAATTGGTTTGACATTGTTGGGTTTTGTAATCCAAATTTTTGTATATAAGTATATTGTTAGGAGCATGTGACTTGTGAGACACCCCTTTAGGCTTTGTGATATGTTGTTTTGGTTTTTGGGCTCACACCTTATACAGTAACTGTGAGGATAATGCTTCCACACACAATTATAACCTTCACTGTGAGAATTTAAACCCGTGTTTCCAACATGACAATTCAATGACTTAATCACTAGGACCCAACCCCATTGGCATTTATGTAGTCTTTTTTAACAAAAGATGCATTGCGTCAGGTTCCTTCCACTGATATGGTAAATGAAATGAATCTTGTAATTAATTAATGTAAATATTGCAATAGTAATAATGTATAATGAAATTGTCATGCCCACATTTCCCATGCAGTCACGACACACAACACACGTGTCATGTCCATATTTGACATGTGGTCATGACACGAAATATGAAAAACTTTTCTATTTATCGCTACGAACCCCCTTGCACGCGTCTGCGTGCTCAGTGGCAATACGCATGAGGCATAAACATGTCAAACATATTTCGGGGAAGTGGGTTATCCTATGCCGTCCCCTACGTGATGAAATCCGTCTAGGGGGTATGCGACGCCAAGCGTGCAGCTTTTAGGGTTAGAACGGTTTTAATTCGAACCCTAAGTTTCCTAGGTGAGAAGATGATTTTGTCAAATTCGAAACCAACTCCTAAATCTAAAACAAAGATGAAAATCGAATAAATAAAATATGAGAACAAATGGCATGATGGATGCATGATAAAATGGAGTGATAAAAAGAAAGTCAATAAAATGACATAAAAAAATAAAACCCTAAAATCTAGGAAAAATTTGACAGCATAACGCATTTTCAATAATCGAAATAAAAATTTTAAAAATAAAACTCCAAGAAATCAAAACAAATTTAAAAAAAAAAACAATTAAACTTAAGGGGAAATTAAATATTTTGCCAAGGCCAAATAAATCGACTCTACAATTAAATATTAAAATTCGAAAATAATTAAATGACACCAAAAATAAATTTCAAAATTAAGTCTGTTAATAAATATAATTTCGACATTATATTTATTAACTAACTCTAAAATAATAGTAAAAATGGAGAGATTAAAATACCTCTCTCCATAAAATATAATAATAAAACCGATTAAAATGAAATTTAAATAAAGGGACTTCCCAACACAAAAATCTAAAACACACTAAATAATCTAACTGAAAGTATTAAAATTAAGTAGCTTATTTGGGTCAAGAACCCCATAAAAAGGAAAAACAATTCATCTCCACCAAAATGAAATCTAATTCCTCAAGTGAATATTAATTCAACTAAATTTAATCACAAGGGGAAGTCAAACAATTCAAAAAAGCCCAAAAGACAAAGGAGAGGGAAACTTAGTTTCCCGTGCATATGAGGAAATAAATGATATAATTAAATTAAAAACTCTAATATCCCACTCACTCACCAACTAAGCCCTAACCAATATTTTATTATTTGTTCAAATGAAGCCCTGATCTTATTCTATATTTTCCTTATGGCAAAAACCTTAACTTGTTCTTTTGTTTTCCTCTTCTCTTCTTTGTCTTGTTTTCTCTATTTTTGTTTTCTTTCCTTCTATTTTGTTTGCAGGTTGGAAATAGGAGGCAACCATGGATGGAAGTTTTCTGTGGAGATATACTCATTATGTATGCCCCGTAGGGTTTGTGTATAGACCTCTTTGATAGATATATATTTATTTATATATATATGTATACATTTTAAGGGTATATATATATACAACTAAATATCAACATTGAACTAAAACCGAGTTTATATAAAAGATTATGCTGATTGAAAGCCACAACAGTATATATATATATATATATATATATATATATATATATATATATATATATATATATATATATATATATTGTTTGCAGACCCTGAAGTAAAAGATAGGGAGAATGGCCGAACGAAAAAGAAGAAGGGCGGAGGGAGTCGCAGCTGCCGCCGCCACGGACGGTGGAAAGAGGGTTTGCAAATATTAAGTGGTGAGGGGAGGTTCGCGTGGGAATTTGCGGGAGAAGGGTTTGGGGTGTGGGGAGGAGGCGATCCCTCCATCCACACCCGCGGGTGTGGGTGGAGGCATCGCCTCCTCCCCACACCCTTTTTCTTAAAACAACGGGGCTGTGGGCGCTGCCGCCCACAGTCCCTCCAATCATTTTCTTTTTTATTTATTTACAGTTAACAACACAGTCCGCCATACTTAAAATTCATTCTCTCTGATATTTTTTTTTAATACTTGAACTCAGTCTATTTAATATCTTATATATATATCACTTTTTTTGTTAAAACAGTAGCATCATATATATATATACATTCACAGCTACATGTATATATATATTTTAAAATAGTAACATTAAATATAAAATATATTCCTTTCTTTATAGTTAGAATATATATATACACAAAACACACAATAGAACATCATAACCAGATCTATGACTTATAACAACCATTAGGATATGTAAAAATTAAATAAACAGATTTACTAATCTCCCTTTTTTCTTTTCTTTTTGTTCAAGAATGAATAGAACATAACCACATATATTTCCTTTTGACAACAACTATATATTTTTTTGTTGAAGGAAAGAACAACAACTAGTTAAAATTTCTTTTGACAACTTAAAAAAAAAACACATAACCATAATAACAAAATAATGAACATCCATTTTCTTCTCTATTTAACAAACAACCATTTCAGAATACAATAAGTATGATTTCATAGGTGGGAGTAAAATAAACAACAACAATAATTCTCATGTCAACTTTCCAATAACAATAGGCACAACAACAAGCTTATAGTAACAACTTTGAATAGATTTTGAAGAATACTCACAATTTATTTTCTTACATCTACAAGCACAAAAGATAGTAAATAAATTTGACCAACATTACAATAAAGAATACTTCACATTTACATTTCTCTACAACAACAAACATAATGGATAGTAATAAACTTGCAAAAAAATTACAATAGGGCCTCAAGGGCCATGGCTCAAACAACCAACAAAATAATGCAAATGAGATGAAAAATGAGCTTCTCCAAGCTCCATTCTCTCCAACTAAAATCCTGCAATAAGCAACACAACGAATGGGGGAACCAAGCCACTACGAAATGCCCTCCTCCCTACCGTAGACCCGCAAGTGGGTCACCCCCGAGTTAGGGAGGTAGGAGTCACACAGTTGCACGCACACACACCACAACAAGCAACACAAAAACAACTTAGCAATTTCCTATGGATTAATACATAACAAAACTCATGAAAATGAGTTTAATGGGGGTAGGGAATGAACCCCTCTACTCAAAAGGCCACACTAAGATCTCAAAGACACCAAGTCTCAAGGCCTCAAGCCCAAACCTCCAAAACACTTATCTCCAAATAACTCAAAAACTGTCATGGCACTCTTGCCATCAAAGTGATCTCAACACCAAGAAAAATCCCTCAAGGCTATAAGTAGCACAAATATGGAGGTGACCTCGAGGAGGTTCACTCTCCCCTACCCCATACAAGTTGAGCCTTACCTCCAAATGAAGGTACTCTCACCAAACTCCCAACCCACATAAAAATGAAAACAACAAACAACAAAAAAATCCACAAACACAACATAAAAGAAATATGCAAGGGTAATGAACATAGTCATGGAGCTTACCTTCAAAAGCCCTAATAATGGAAGCACGTTTGGTGAAGAGCTCCAAGCTTCTCCAAATCTTCCAATCTCTAAAATTTTCTCTAACTCTCCAAAAAAAACTCCAAGAATAGAAAGAAAATCCCAAAATGTAAGAACCCCACACTCCTCAACAAGAGGAGGTAATAGAGGCCTTCTAGTTTGGCCTTGAGGAATGAGAAGGTGACTTGTTGCTTTCTCCTTCCTCTTCCCATTCCACTTGCAAGGGAGAGGAAGTGTGAGGGCGACAAGTGTCACCCTCCAATTCCATCCCAATCCTCACCTTATCCACTTGTGCTCTCACACATATGTGGGAGAACAAGTGGTGAGGTGGCAATCCCCTTCAAGCCTCCATGAGGATAAGGGATGCCATATGGCATCCTCTTAATCTCCAAGAGAGCCATCTCCCTCTAAGATGCTCTCACACGTGTGTGAGAGTCTTGGAGGAAGATCCCACACACTTGGGAGTCTTGGAGACCTCCCAAGTCTTCTTGGTGAAGGGATCCCCAAACTTTGGGAAGGGAGACGAGTCTTTCCCAAAGCATGACTCATCTCCCACCCTTAGCCATTTCAAAATTCGTCACTTTGACTAAACCTCAGTTTAGAGTGACTAAAAGTGAGTTACCCCAAGGTTTAATTAGTCAAAATTGACCCTAGACCCATGGGTAACCACCCAGGGTAAGTTTTGGGACACTAAGGTTCACCTAGGGAGTCATAAATTCACTTCAAATGGCCCAAAAATGAAAACAATACCAAGTGGTGTAAAACAATAAAAATATACAACACATAATATAATTTAATTAAACAAAGGGTACTAGGCCAAAATGATACAACAAACAAGCACTTAAACAACATTCAATCAAACATAATCCTCATCCCTCTTAGGAATGGATCAGTTTCACAGGGAATAACATGTGTGAATACTACCTCCAATTTCCCGTGGCCTGGGAATATAATCCTGCACATCTACATCAAGTGTCAATCATATCATGAATAATCATAGCCGAAGCAACTGGAATTAAATTCATGCCATTGAATACAACATTAATCACCTACAACATAATTCAAGATTAAACTACATTTTCTATCTAATGTCACATAATCATCGTCACATAAAGAACTAGAAATCACATCATTAATATCATCTAATATATCTCGCATGTCTAGTCTCAACATAGCATCAAAATATGATCAAATCAAATCACCATATGTCTAATCAATGTTAAATCAAAATCAGGACCTAAAATCAAATCTGCATCATGGAACAATAGTCTCTAAAAGTATGATAATGTCATCAACTGAAATGTAAAACGATCAAAATACGGAAGGAAAAATAATCGGCCTCATAGCAATGATGCATACATTTAGTGCAATGTCCATACACTAAATCTGTTTTGCCATTGATATGTTGAATGAAATGAATCTTGTAATTAATTAATGTAAATATTGCAATTAATTTAATGATTTATGTTTTTTAAATGTATCTATACGTTTTAAATGCACTTTATTTTATTCAAGTTAATAGGCAATAGAAATGCATACAATAAGCAATGTTAAAATTTATCTTGAATTTAGTAGCTATTATATGTAAATCCTAGTGGGTTAGACAGAGTTGTTTTGTTAGAATACAATTGTATTGAGTTGGAATGTAATTAAATCTTCAATTTCAAATATGATAGCGTTTATTGTTTTGATGCTACTCAATTTAGTGGTATGGACATGCATGTATATTTGAAAGCCATAAATATATTTTATCAAGAAAATAATTTTTACCTAGAAAGAAAATACCCTAAATTAAGAATAAACTTATTGACTTTGTAGTGTTCATATAAAACATTTTATATGATAAATTTAAAATATGGAAGTAAAAATTGAAAAAATATAATAAATATAAGAAAAATAATAATAAATTATATATTTAAAAAATATATTAATTTATAATAATTTTGTAAATGCAAAAATAACTTAAATTTAAATAATAAAATGATAAAAAATATAATAAATTTAAATACCAATAGTATTTTTTATAATGTTTCCAATTAAAAAAAAAATATAAATGGTTTTTATTTATTAGAAGTTTTGATATTTGACTTTCACCGCTCTCCCACACCATCAATTAGGGTTTTCTGTGGGAAGGCGGGAGAAAACACCAATTTCACCGCAAGCCTGCACATGACTTAGAGAACCCCTATGGGAAGGCGGGAGAAAACCGCTTCCTTATTCCCGCTAACTCGCACATCATGCTTGGCTCCTTTGTGGGGATGCGGGGGGAGCCCGCCATCCTGCACCCAGTTTGCACTGGCTCTACAGGGACACGAGAATGCAGAGGCTGCTCTTTTGCATACTCCATTTGTCATTGTATTGTATCAGATCTCTAGGATCCTTGCCAATATATGCCTTCGAGGTAAATTGCTCCACAGGTTGCATGTATGTAATCATTGCCATTGATGAGATCATATTTCTTGAAGGCACTCTGTCAAACAATTCCTGTGCCTTTTGTATGCTTTGCAGACAACGCCTTCCCTTGAAATTTCGCCCGTTATATTGTCACCCTTAGGGAGCTTGCTAACAATGCTTTTCTTCATAAGTTTTGAAAGTCCTTTCAACAAATCCATTTTGTGAATATCCTGCAATCATTGCATTCCATGAGATTACATCTCTTTGAGGCATTCTGTCAAACAGTTCACGAGCTTTTTCTATGCCCACATTTTGCATACATGTCTACCAGAGTATTTCCAACTATAGTATCAGACAAAAATACCTGTTTCATTATGCTTTGATAGAGGTCCATACCGTGTTCCAATGTTCCCATTTTGGTACAGGCAGGGAGGATGCTAGCAAAGGTTTGTGGAGTCTGGCTTTACCCCTGCCATTTGCATTTGCTTGAAAATTTCTAAAGATTTTTCAACAAATCCATTTTGTGCATATCCTGTAGCCATTGCATTCCATGAAACCACAGTTCTTTGAGGCATTTTGTCAAACAGTTCACGGGTCTTCTCTATGCTTCCACATTTTGCATACATGTCTACCAGAGCTGTTGCATCTACAAAATCTTTCAAAATTCCTCTCTTTTATGCTTTGATGGATGTCCAAACCCTCTTCCAAAACTCCCATTCTAGCATAGGCTGTTTGTACGCTGGCAAATGTGAACTGACGAAAAACAAAATTGACGGAAAAAAGAACGGCTCTGCAACCTCTATTGGGATCACCACTGGACAGTGTCAACTTGGTACTTAGATATGTACCAAATAATAATCACACAATGTTTCAACTATAGTGATCTTGCCAAATGAGTGATTTTTAATATAATTAAAAAATAAAAAAAATTATTTTTGTGTTCATCCAATTGATCAATAGCAAGATAAATTGCATTTATTAAATCATTAAATAAAAAAATTAAGTTTGAACTTTAAGAATTTTGCCAAATGAATTTAATACTCAATGTTGATTGGTCAAATGGACAAAACAAATTGCATCACATAGATGCATAAGGAATCCTGCCTACAGAGGAACTAATAACAACTCTTTGTTATTATGTTTTAATGTTGAGTGAGTTATTCTCTTTTAGGGTAGTTTGAGTAGTTGCTTGTGAAGGCATCTATGGTGATCTTTTTGTAAAATCTATGTAGGAAAAATCATTATTTAGCTTATGTTTACATTATTCATGATTTGAATAATTGTTTTTTCCGTATTCTGCGTTCTAAATATCTAGAAGTTGTACCAGAGCTTCAGGGTAACCATGATAGAAGGCAGGTGAAGAGTAGTCTATTTTTTAAAACTTTTGTTTGTTTCTGATTTTGCTATGCAGAAGGAATTTAGAGCAACATGTTTGGTTAAGTTAATCGATTTGGACATAGTCGCAGAAACAGAGGCTTCAAGATGATCATTCGTACAATACTGCATATGGTCAAAACAAAAGTGAACTAACTGGGTCTGAACTGAGTGACATTGTATTCACTAAAATTCAATCAACAAGAAGAATAACAAATGAATGAGATTGGGCGAGTAGTTGTTCCAAACTGCATAATTCTTTTTGAGTTGTTTGAGGGCTGACAATCCATCCTCCATAAATACATAGGAGTGACTGTCTGGTAAGGGCGAATTTTGTTCTTGCCAAGCCTGAAATCTTCTGGCCGAAGGTATTGTATGTTTACACAAATCAACGTTCAGATAAAGCGGTTTTTGTTTCTCTCTATCTGGGATTTGCAGATATATTTAGAGTTAATACAAGAACATTATAAAATTCATTTGCATATGGGAAGCGCACATCTGTAGGGGATGCTGTGCATTTTTATTTTTATTGTATAGCAAATGTTACGAAAACCCCTGCCCTTGGCATAAAAACATTTTTTTATTGTGTGTTTTGAAAATCCCCTTCAAATTTGTCATGGCTGGAATCATGCATAAAGTGAGTTGGGATAAGGGTGTATAGTTGCAAAAAGGGGTTCTTACTGAGAAACTTGTTTCTTAGTCACAGGTTTTTGAAATTTGCTTCGATTCATGGAGATATAAGGTGTAATACAGTTTTAGTACTTCTTGCTCTTATATTAAGTCATTAGTAAAGATACTTTAATTTTTGATATAGGTAAGTTAATTCTAAGAGATTATAAAGTATGAATTATAAATATAGAAAGCATTTTAATATCTAATAATCTATGTGAGACATAACTTGTATTTTTTTTTTTTTTTTTGATGTTGTGAAGTTTGCATAGACGAGTTCTGGCTTTGATAAAATTTATATGTTCAAAGTCATAATATACATTAAAGCACTTGGATATTATAGAAGACATTGGTTGATCTTTATGATAAACAACATTTCTATAAGAAAATTGATTTACTTATACAACTTCTAGATACAAACTAGGTGAGGAGGAGGATGGCATGGATTATGTGCATAGGCTTAAAAACATAATGCAAGCATGTTGTGCAATGAGTGAGAAATTTGTAAATGACACGCTCATTTCTATCATACTTAAATGCCTTAGTTTCAATTATACTAATTTCCTAGAAATGCTTTAGTTCACATACAAACTAAATCAAGGCAATTTTGATACTATTTATGAACTTCTTATTCAACATGAGCTTCAATTTGTTAACAAAAATAATTCTTATAAAACTAAAGAAGCCTTTATTGTAGCCACATGGCACAAGTACAACAATTCAAAGAATAGGTTTGCATAAGAAGTTTTATCGTTACACTTATCATGATGATCCCATACATTCTTCTTCTTCTTCCTTTTCCATCACCGATGATGACAAGTCCTATCGTAGGTAGAATAATAAGAAACCAATCAAGTGTTTTTTATGTGGCAAACCAAGACATTGTGCATTATGTTACTCCTTTTCAACAAGGACCAAGTTTCATTGAAGATGATCCCCAAACACAAGATGACAATAAACATGCACTCTAATTAAGAGGGTCAAAGAAAACGTTGGAGGATCGACTAGGAGGGTGGAGGATTATTCCCATCTCTAGTTAGCTGATCGCTTAGAGATTAGGTGTTTTGCATAAGATACAATTTTGGTGGGAGTAGATGGCTTTTTTGTTTTTAAATTTTGAGATTTGATGAGAAGTGAAGGTGGTGAAATGTTATCATTTTCCCTTCACAATTGCGAAGGGGAGGTTGATGATTTTGGTGATTAGTTGTTTGTGGTGATCTATGCAAATTAACACGTTTTTCTCTCAGAAGAATGCAGATCAAAGGGGTCAAGTAATCTTAGGTTGATGTTACTTAATGATTACATGTACACGTTGATCAATAAGAAAAGGTCATGGTGGTTGAGCAACACATATGTTGTTTACATCTCATGCAAGTATAGATGGTTAGAGGGATGTTGAATTGGTGATTCTACAACATGGTGTTAGGGTTATAGGCACAAGTAGATCAATACTAATTTTGGGGAACTAGGTTTGTAGAGTTGTAGAAAGCTACAAGAGGCTTTGGATCATTTTATTGTTTCCCCTTAGGATCAAGGGGGTTTATTGGGTTTTGTGATCCACAATTTGGTATAGTAGTATGCTTGTTGTTAGGGACGTGCATCTCACTTGAGACAAACCCCTTTAGTATTTATGATATGTTATCTTGGTATTATCATTTTTATATTTACTCTTTGTTAAATTTATTTGTTGAGTGGGAGTTGTTTTCCAGTAGGGTAGTTTTAGTTTCTTGTGAAGGCTTCTTCTTTGTAAAACCTATCTAGGAGAAACAACATGCAATTTTTGTCTATGTTATTCATGATTTGAATATTTGTTTTTCTTGTGTTACATGCTCTTGATACCTACAAGGCATTTGATTTATCTTGTTATCAATTGATTTCTGTATTCATTTGTGTTGTCGAGTGTTTTGACATAGATATAATAAGGAGTTAAATAACACTCCCATTTTAGGACCTCAATAGATAAACCAATGCATGAGTTGCTATCACTCATATTGGGTCTATTAAGTTGAAACAAGAAACCAAAAGATACATAAAATTAAACATTAGATAAAAATTGATTAATTTAAACTATACAATATAATATAAGTACAAATTTGAGCAAGTAAAATCAAAAGAGTAAGGGTAAGGAGAGAGATATTTTAATTGTACATATTTTAAGAAGAGCATAATAAATATCCCTATGATTCAATGTAATGCTAGAAATAAATTATATCAAGCAAAAGTAAAAAGATACAAATTTACAAGATAATGCAAATGAATAAGCAACAACGTATTTTAAATATTTGATGGCATAAGTGTAATCAACAAGCTATCTATCTAATTGTTTTAACCCATATTCAAAGATTCAATATGTGAATAGTATAAAATCAATCTAATATAAACACCATCATCTAAACAATGTTTAAATTAATAAAGGGGTTAATTGTGAAAACCTAAATAGTGTAAGCTCAAACATAGCAATCATGCACAAAAACATTATCTATATTTTCATCCATATAGTTAAACACATGCATCCTTTTTATATAGTTGGTGTTATCACAGTGTATCAATTCATATGATGAATTATCGAGATTCAATTGCATACTTTTGAGTCAATCTTTATTAGGCCATATTCATGAGTAGTGATTCACAAGAACCATCTCTCAATAGAATGAATGCTCCACTCAACCTTGCATCTAGGTGATGCTCATAGGGGTGAAGTATTCAAACTTCACAGGAGGTCACCCATCCCAATACCACTTTGACTTAAGCATGCTTAACCATGGAGTTTCCCCTAAGATCAAGTCCACTTAGCTTGCTACCTCATTTGCAAAACCTTCAACAAGTGTTGTGTCTTATGATTCATTCATTATAGTGCTCCCTTGTTCATTTATTTTTATATAGGTGGTGTTTTTTGAGTGTATCAACTTATATGATGTTTTATCGGATTCAACTGCATAATTTTGAGTCAATTGTTATTGACTCATATTTCATGAGTAATGGTTCAAAAGAACCCATATTTCATGAGAATGAATGGTCCACTAAGTACTCATTGCATCTACATGATGCTAACAAGGGTGAAGCATTAAGACTTCCGGGGAGGTCACCTGGATCCTAGTACTACTCCAACTTAAGTGTGCTTAATCATGGATTTCCCCAAGATCAAGCCCACTTAGCTTGCTACCCCATTTGGAAAACCTTCGTCAAATATTGTGCTTTATGCACCATTCATTATAGATTTCCCTAGCTCATTTATTTTCATATAGGTGATGTTTTTATAGTGGATCAATATAAATGATGTTTTACTAGGATTCAACTGCATAGTTTTGAGTCAATCTTTATCAACTCATATTTCATAAGTAGTGATTCACAAGAACCCACTCCCATGTGAATGCAACACTCATTACATCTAGGTGATGGTCACATGGATGAAACATCAACACTTACTGGGAGGTCACTAATCCCAATACCACTTTGACTCAAGCATGCTTAACCATCGAGTTTTCTCCAAGATCCTACCCACTTAACTTTTTACCCTATTTTCAAAACCTTTAGCAAGTGTTGTTTCTTATGAAACATTCATTAAAGATCTCCCAAGCTCATTCATTTTCATATAGGTGGTGTTTTCCTAGTGTATCAATCTATATGACGTTTTATGGGAATTCAACTGCATAGTTTTGAGTCAACCTTTATTGATTCATATTCACGAGTAGTGAATCACACGAAACCATCTCTCATGAAAATGAATGGGCAACTTAGCACTCATTGCATCTAGGTGATGCTCATAGGGGTGAAACATTAAGACTTCCTAAGAGGTCACCCATCCCAATACTACACATTTAAACATGGAGTTCTCCAAGATCAAGCCCATTTAGGTTGCTACAATGAGTGCTAAGTGGACCATTCATTTTCATGAGAGATGGGTTCTTGTGAGCCACTACTCATGATATACGAGTTGATAAGGATTGACTGAAAACTATGTAGTTGAATATCAATAAACCTCAGATAAATTGACACACCACAAAACACCACCTATATGAATGAATGAGCTAGGGAGATCTATAATGAATGATTCATAAGGCACATAACTTGTTGAAGGTTTTGCAAATGGAGTACCAAGATAAGTGTGATTAATCTTAGGGGAAACTTCATGGTTAAGCATGCTTGAGTTAGAGTAGTATTGGAATAGGCAACCTCTTAAGTTTTCTCGATGTTTCACCCTTGTGAGCATCACTTAGATATAATGAGTGTTGAGTTGACTATTCATGAGAGATGGGTTCTCTTGAACCACTACTCATGAAATATGAGTCGATAAAGATTGACTCAAAATAATTTAGTTGAATCCTGATAAAACATCATATAAATTGACACATTGCAAAAACACTACTTATATGAAAAAAAATGAGCTAGGGATCTCTATAATCAGTGGTTCATAAGGCACAACACCTGTTGAAGGTTTTGTAAATGGTGCAACAATCTAAGTGAGATTGATCATATAAATTGATACATTGCAAAAGCTACATGGTTAAGTGTATTTGAGTTGGAGTAGTACTAGGATTGGTGACCTCTCAGGAAGTCTCGATGCTTCACCCCTATGAGCATTACCTAGATGCAATCAATTATTAGTGGACCATTCATTATTAGGAGAGACCGATTCTTTTGAACCATTACTTATGAAATATGAGTTGATAAAGATTGACTCAGAACTCTATAATTGAATCTAATAAAACATCATATAAATTGATACATTACAAAAACACCACCTATATGAAAATAAATGAACTAGAGAGTCCTATTATGAGTGGTTTGAAAGGTACGACTCTTGCTAAGAGTTTTGTAATTGGGTAGCAAGCTAAGTGGGCATGATCTTAGGGGAAATCCATGGTTAAGCTCATTTGAGTGGGAGTAGTGTTGGGAAGTCTTGATGCTTCAATGCTATGAGCATCACCGAGATGGAATGAGTTTTGAGTGGGCCATTTCTCATGAGATGTGTTCTTGGGAACCACTATTCATGAAATATGAGTCAATAAAAATTGACTCAAAACTTCGTAGTTGAGTCCTAATAAAATGTCATATAAATATGTATCCTTTATTTTTGTTATTTCCATTATGATCATCTTTGTTCATTTAATGTTAATTCAATCTTTAAATGATTGTATCGAGCTCCCTTATACAATAAATAGAAGCATAGTTGAGTTAAAGCATGATAAGAGGATATATATATTATCCTTATGAATGAATCACACACAAGTTTTATCTTCAATCAATTCCTTTAAATCATACATACAAAATAAAACTATAGGATCAAGTTACAAAATAACAAGACACACATTTATAGCTATGAGAAGTCCATGTAGTAAAAGAAAGCATCTTTTATATTTCCTTTCTAGGTTTCTATGATATGCTAGACAAATCCACGAGTGCTTACATATATCTTTACAAGTTACAACGGTTCAATGAAAACATGATTGCTCCAAGCAAATGTCTAAATCCCATGTCATGTTTTTATCCAAGGTCTCTATTTCTTCATCCATGACTTCTAGAATTTACTTTCCTTTTGAAAGGAAGCAAGGTATGCAGAATAGCTTCCTACACCGAACTAATGAGGGGAGAGTTATGCAAATTTTTAATCTTTACAGTAACATAGAAGAAGATACACAACATAAATCAAATCAACAATACCATAACACAAGATGTATGTGGGGAAAACCTTTTTAGGTAAAAAAACCCCACACTCCAAAGCACAACCCAATGTATTATTATGTAATCAAATAATGGTTACAATACAATTATAGATCGAAGCTCTTTCAGGAGTTCACCAACATATAGTATGTGGAATAATTTCGGCAACATAACAGCACTTGCAAATCAACCATACAAACTACTCCAACAAGCACCTTATTTATAGAGAAATACAAGCATGAAGGAAGCTTCTAGAACAAGCAACAAGAGATGGGCGTCCAAATCCATGTGGCACACTTTTCCAACATATGTTTGACTCCTGTGACACTTGTACAATATTCCCTTACACCTCTTACAACCCTCCATACTTGGGTGCCTCAAATTTGCCCAAAATAGTTATGACAAATGCTCTTACGTCATCATAAAATCTGTCATAGTTCTTACGTGTCATAAACCTCTTACAACACCCAAAATATGCTGACACATGGGAAGATGCTCCTACCACAAAATGGGATGCCTAAATCCACCTGTAATTCCAAGTATGCATCCATGTCACCTTCACCATAGAGTGAAACCTCACCATGCCATTACCACAAGATGACATAATAATTTTGCACACTTAATTAAATAATTGGGTAAATAAACAATAAATAAATAATACAACATTAGGAACTTGCAAAGGTTGAGACAATTAATTCCCAACATTCTACCACTTGTCGAACACCTTTCAAGAGCCAATAGATAATCAGGGAATAATTTCTAAGGGCCAAAAGACCCATAGGCTTCAAACACCATCTGAACTTCTTTGTGCTCATAGGCTTTGTCAAGGAATCTGCAACATTAATCAAAGTGTCAACTTTCTCCAAATTCACCTTCCCATCCTCTACCATGTCACGAACAAAATGGTATTGGACATCAATATGCTTTGTCCTTGCGTGGAAAGTAGGATTCTATCACAACAAATGGTAATCTTCCTTGCATCAAAACCAATGTCAGAACACAATCTTTTAAGCCAAATGGCTTCCTTACAAGCATGAGTTTCTTTGATGTACTCTGCTTCTATAGTGGACAAAGCAACAACAACTTGTCGCTTACTCATCTAGCTAATTGCACCACAGAACATAGTAAAACATAACCACTAATAGATCTTCTACTGTCAATATCTCCAGCCCAATTTGAATCCATAAATCCATGAATACTCACAGAATGTCGAGGTCCTATAGGATAACCATGATAACACAGGGAATACTTGGAATCACCACACAAATATTTGAACACTCTTCATTGCATCTCAATGTACTTGTCTAGGATTAGCCATAAATCAACTAAGGACTTCTACTGCTTAAGTAAAGTCTAGTCTTGTATAGACCATAGCATACCTCAAGCTACCAACAACACTAGCATAAGGGACACTCATCATGTCCTCTACCTCAGTAGGAGATTTTGGACAATCCAAAATAGATAACTTCGTCCCTAACATCAGAGGAACAATCAACGATCTACAAGGTTCCATGCTGAATCTCTCCAATAGAGAATTCACATACTTACTCTGGCTCAACCAAAGTTTTATGTTTGCCCTGTCTCTTATGATTTCCATCCCCATAATGTACTGAGCTAGCCCTAGAACTTTTCATCTCAAACTATGCTGAAAGCTGAGACTTCAAATCAGAAATCAAGTTCTTTCCATTCCCAAAAAACAACATATCATCAACATATAATGAAATAATGAAAATGTGATCATTTTCTATCTTATAATAAACACAATGATATGATTTTGATCTTAGAAAATCTAAAATCAATACAAAAGCATCAAACTTGTGGCACCACATACTAGGAGACTATTTCAAACCATACAAAGACTTTTTCAACTTGCAAACTAGATTTTATTTACCTTCAACAATGTAGTGCTCTGACAATAACATATAAATCTCCTCCTCCAAATCACCATGAAGGAAAGTTGTCTTCACATCCATCTATTCAACTTCAAGATCATACGTTATTGCAAGAGATAACAAGAATCTAATGGATGTCAACTTTGCAACGGGAGATAAAATCTCACCATAATCTATTCCCTCAACATGGGAATACCCCTTCGCAACCAATCTAGCCTTATACTTCTCAATACTACCATCTATACCAAATTTCTTTTTGAACACCCATTGCATCCAACAGGTTTCGGTACTTCAGGCAAAGGCACCAGGTCCCAAGTATTATTCTTCTCCAAAGAAACCATCTCTTCTTCCATGGCCTCTTTCCAAGAACTTGCATCTTTCATACCCATAGCCTCTTTCATAGTTCTAGGCTCATCAGTCTTAGAAATCACGGGAAAAATACAACTAGAATCTAGAAATGAATAACCAAACCTCTTAGGTTGCCTCCTAATATGTGTAGACCTCCTCAAAAGCTAAGGTTGAGGTTCTTTTTCTTCTTCTAAACTTTTATAGCTGATAGAGCTCTCCTCATCATCAGGTTCAATAGGAGCTTTTGGTTCAGTCTTCTTAGGTGTAGAAGGAAATTGAACCACATCCTCTTTCTTTTCTTTGTCTTCTGGCTGCAGAAAAACATGAGGATTTACTTCTCTAAAGATAACACTTCTTCTATACAAGACTTTTTCAGCCATAGGATCCCAAAGCTTGTACCCTTTCACACTGACACCATAGCCAATGAAGATACACTTAATTGCCTTGTTCTCAAATTTTGACCTCTTCTCCTTAGGCACATGTGCATATGCCTCACAACTAACTACTCGAAGATGTCTCAATGAAGGTTTTTTACCAGACCACACCTCCATGGGTGTCTTCTCAACAAGCGCTGAAGTAGGAGACATGTTTATCAAGTAGCGGGAAGTGGCTACAGCTTCAGCCCAAAACTTCTGTTCGAGGCTAGCTCCATTAAGCATACTCCTAGACCTCTCCATTAATGTCCCGTTCGTCCTCTTTTCAACTCCATTTTGCTAAGGGGTGTATGGAGCTAGGCTCGAACAGAAGTTTTGGGACTCCTAGACCTCTCCATTAATGTCCCGTTCGTCCTCTTTTCAACTCCATTTTGCTAAGGGGTGTATGGAGTTGCCTTATATCTTTCAATCCCATGTTCTTTACAAACTTCTTGAAATTTGCCGAACAAAATTTTCTATCTTATAATAAACACAATGATATGATTTCGATCTTAGAAAATCTAAACTCAACACAAAAGCATCAAACTTGTGGTACCACATACTAGGAGACTATTTCAAACCATACAAAGACTTTTTAAACTTGCAAACTAGATTTTATTTACCTTCAACAATGTAGTGCTCTGACAATAACATATAAATCTCCTCCTCCAAATCACCATGAAGGAAAGTTGTCTTCACATCCATCTGTTCAACTTCAAGATCATACATTATTGCAAGAGATAACAAGAATCTAATGGATGTCAACTTTGCAATGGGAGATAAAATCTCACCATAATCTATTCCCTCAACTTGGGAATACCCCTTCGCAACCAATCTAGCCTTATACTTCTCAATACTACCATCTGTACCAAATTTCTTTTTGAACACCCATTGCATCCAACAGGTTTCGGTCCTTCAGGCAAAGGCACCAGGTCCCAAGTATCATTCTTCTCCAAAGAAACCATCTCTTCTTCCATGGCCTCTTTCCAAGAACTTGCATCTTTCATACTCATAGCCTCTTTCATAGTTCTAGGCTCATCAGTCTTAGAAATCAAGGCAAAAATACAACTAGAATCTAGCAATGAATAACCAAACCTCTCAGGTTGCTTCCTAATATGTGTAGACCTCCTCAAAAGCTAAGGTTGAGGTTCTTCTTCTTCTTCTAAACTTTTAGAGCGATAGAGCTCTCCTCATCATCAGGTTCAATAGGAGCTTTTGGTTTAGTCTTCTTAGGTGTAGAAGGAAATTGAACCACATCCTCTTTCTTTTCTTTCTCTTCTGGCTGTAGAAAAACATGAGGATTTACTTCTCTAAAGATAGCACTTCTTCTATACAAGACTTTTTCAGCCACAAGATCCCAAAGCTTGTACCCTTTCACACCGACACCATAGCCAATGAAGATACACTTAATTGCCTTGTTCTCAAATTTTGACCTCTTCTCCTTAGGCACATGTGCATATGCCTCACAACTAAATACTCGAAGATGTCTCAATGAAGGTTTTTTACCAGACCACACCTCCATGGGTGTCTTCTTAACAAGCGCTGAAGTAGGAGACATGTTTATCAAGTAGCGGGAAGTGGCTACAGCTTCAGCCCAAAACTTCTGTTCGAGGCTAGCTCCATTAAGCATACTCCTAGACCTCTCCATTAATGTCCCGTTCATCCTCTTTTCAACTCCATTTTGCTAAGGGGTGTATGGAGTTGCCTTATATCTTTCAATCCCATGTTCTTTACAAACTTCTTGAAATTTGCCAAACAAAATTCACCACCATTGTTAGTCCTCAAACACTTAATCTTTTTACTAGTATGATTCTCTACAAAAGATTTAAACTCTTTGAATTGACTAAAGACTTTAGATTTGCTTCTAAGGAAATAAACACATGTCCTTCTACTATAATCATCAATGAATGATACAAAGTACATAGAAGTTTAGAAATCAAAGGAACATTCACAGGACCAAACACATCATAATGAATTAGATCCAACACCTCAGAAGATTTGTGAGAATTAGAGTAAAACTAAACACAGTTTTGCTTTCCATATACACAATATTCGCAAAAATCAAACTCGAGATTACAATCATTTAACCCCTTGAAGAGGTTCTTATTTTTAGGGCTCTAAGGTCCTTCTCACCAATGTGACCAAGTCTCTCATGCCACAACATTATTTTCTTAGCAGGAAGTTCATATCCAAAGCATGATCACCCTTAGGTACCTAGAAAGAACAACCATCAGGAGTAGACCCAACATACTTCTTTGATTCTGGTTCCAATGGTGAGGATGAAGAATTTGAAGCTCTCTTCTTTGAAACAAAAGAATTATTGCACTGAACAATGAATGCATCCAGCTAAAATAGAGTGCCTTGCCGAACACCCTTAGCAAGCACCATAGCTCCTCTCATCATCTTGCATCCTCCATTCAAGAAGATAACCTGTACACCTACATCATTCAACTTACTTATAGAAAGAAGGTTCCGTGCCAAACCAAGGATATGCAGAACACCATTGATTTGCTTCACTCGTCCATCAGGGAATTGGATCAAGACTCTTCCACAACCAATAATCTTCAGGTGAGAGTCATCACCCAGGTACACCTTCCCACCATCGAACTCTTAATACTTTGTGAAACAACCCCGATGTGAGGTCATGTGGAAAGAAGCACCAAAATCTATCACCCACACATCTTTCGATGCATGGGTGGCCAAGGCAACAACAAAAGCATCACCATCAGCTTGGGACTTGTCAGAATCTGAATTAGAGAAGTTCTTTTTTTTTTCTTCTTCTTCTCCCCTTTACACTCCTTTTAGAAGTGCCCAGGTTTGCCGCAGTTCCAACACAGTGCCTTGGACTTTCTAGGAGACTTAGATCTCCCACGGGATTTGGATCTTCCTTTATCTATTTTCTTGTCCTCCTTTTTTCCCTTTGTCTTTTGATCGACCACGAACCACAAGAGCCTCCTTAGCCGTTTCAGAAGGTTTTCTCTACATCTCTTCATACAGTAATGATGCAACTACTTCATCCATCTTGAAGGTGCTAGTGGTACTCCCAATGGCCATAACAAGGTTGTCCCACGAATCTAGCAAAGAACACAACAAAGTCATGCAATGATCCTTCTCCTCCATCTTCATTCCAATAGAGTTTAATTGGGCAACAAGAATATTAAAACGATTCAGGTGAACTGTGATAGATCCTCCATCTTCCATCCTCAGAGAGTACATCTTCTTCCTAAGGAACAACTTATTTACTAGGGATTTAGCCTGATAAATTTGACCAAGTTTCTTCCACAAGTTTTCATTTGTAGTCTCTTCATGGACATTTAACAAAATGGAGTTAGCCAAACAGATTCTTATCAGACCCTTAGCCTTTTGATCCATCAGAGCCTAGTCTTCTTGTTTCATGCTCGTTGGCATCTTTCTAGATATAGCAAGCCATAGATCCTGATCTACAAGCATGTCCTCCATTTTGAGTTTCCACAACTCGAAATTACTGTCATTAAACTTCTCCATCTCTATTCTTCTAGATGTGCTTTCCATATCCTTCCTGCAACAAGATCACAAAATGCTCTACACAAGCTCCCACTCAATCGAAGATTAGTACAAAAAACCCTCTACCCAACAACTAGGACCAAAAATTGGCCAGACTCTAATACCAACTAAAAGGAAGCAAGGTACACAAAATAGCTTCCTACATCATACTAATTAGGGGAGAGTTATGCAAATTTTTAATCTTTACAATAACATAGAAGATACACAACATAAATCAAATTAGCAATACCATAACAAGATGTACGTAGGGAAAACCTTTTCAGGTAAAAAACCCCACACTCCAAAACACAACCCAATGTATTATTCAGTAATCAAATAATGGTTACAATACAATTACAGAGCCAAGCTCTTCGAGGAGTTCACCGACACGTAGTATCTGGAGTAATTTTGGCAGCATAATAACACATGCAAATCAACCATACAAACTACTCCAATAAGCACCTTATTTGTAGAGAGATACAAGCATGAAGCTTTTAGAGCAAGCAACAAGAGATGGGTGTCCAAATCCATGTGGCACACTTTTCAAACATATGTTTGATTCCTGTGACACTTGTACAATATTCCCTTACACCTCTTACAACCCTCCACACTTGGGAACCCCAAATTTGCCCAAAATAGGTATGACAGATGCTCTTACATCATCATAAAATCTATCATAGTTCTTAGTTCTTACGCCTCATAAACCTCTTACAACACCCAAAAGATGTTGACACATGTCAAGATGCTCCTGCCACAAAATGGGATGCCCAAATCCACATGTAATGCCAAGTATGCATCCATGTCACCTTCACCATAGAGTGACACCTCACCGTGCCACTATGACAAGATGACATAATAATTCTGCCCACTTAATTAAATAATTGGGCTAATAAACAATAAATAAATAATACAACATTGGGAAATTGCAAAGGTTGAGACACCTTAATTCCCAACACCTTTGAATCAAGTGCCTCCCTAATGATTCTAGGATTATCATCAAATAGTAGATGAAATAAAGGTAAAATAAAACTTAGGTGAACTGCACCTTTTAGGTTTCCTCCTTTCTTAAATCAATCTCTTCAAGATTGAGGCATTGGTCCTTATAGATTACTTTCTTCTATTGTTTAATATTTAGATAGATATTCTCCATATTTTTTGTTCCAACTTTACCTTTTGTGGATCTTCCTTTCTTGGTTGTTCTTCCTACTTTGGAGGACCTTTAACCTTTCTTAAGATCATACATTGTGACTATAGATATAGTCATCTTTATTTTTGAGTCCCAAATCTTGCATACTTTATACCATCACTATACCCAATAAAAATACACATTTTTTATTTATAATCCAAATTAATTCCCTTTTCCTTTGGAAGATACAAATAAGAATCACAACCCAAAACTCTAAAAGATGTTAAGAAGGTTTTCTTACCCATCCATTCCCCATGATTCATTTTAATGGCAAAGGCTAATGTAGGTGATTGATTGATCAAGTAACATGCAATAGTTATTTCTTTTTTTCCATATTTTATATTCTATGCTTGCAACACTAATCATACTCTTTATTTTTCCATCTGCATTATGTTCATTCTCTATGCATCTCCATTATGCTATGATGCATAAGGATTTGTCTTTTTCCTTTCTCTTCCACACTATTTACAAAGATGCTTGAAATCATTTTAAAAAAATTTCCACAATTATTTATATTCATCACTTTTATCTTCTACTTGTCTAATTTTCTACAAGAGCCTTGAATTATTTGAATTTACTAATAATCCCATATTTCTATTTAAGGAAATATAGTAACATTTTATATGATAAATAATCTATAAAAGAAACATAAAACATAGTTTTTTCTTGTGATAGATTAGGTATAGGTCCAAACACGTTGATATGTATCAACTACAAATTCCACACACTCTTGTAGCACTAGTAGGTAACTTTAAATGATTATGTTTACCATATAAACAATGTTTTTTTTTTAAAGATAATGCGCCTGGTAAACTTTTTAACGTGACCGGTGACGCTGGTGTGACACACCCTCCAGCTCCACACGAATGCTTTTGCCCGGAGCAATGAACCGGTGAGGCCACAACTGGGGGACCTCATCCCCTAGGAAGAACACTTCAAACCCGCGAGCTCATTGGCCCAGCGAAGGCGTAAAGCCTTGCGAGCTCATTGGCCTAGCGGGGGTTTGAACTTTGGTGGCCGCCACTACATCCTGAGCGACTTAATCACCGAACCATGCCATCATTGGCACCATATAAACAATGTTAGAAAAAGCAAAATCTCACAATTAATCAGAAATTCAGTTATCCATAATTTAGTTTACAAATATTAAAGGCTTTTCTCTTCAATATGTCCCATTCTCTCCTACTAAAGCATCGTCTTTTGTATAGGCAACATCTAAGTTTTATTTATTTCATTCGTAGCCTCAAGAATAAGAGAGCTATTACATCCAACACTCACATTTCTTACCTCATTGTTTTGTGTTATCACAATACTAATGATGTGAATAATGCATTGGACATACATGGCTTTGTGGATGTAGATTGGGAAGGTGACTTGGACACTCAAAGGTCCACTAGTGGCTATGTGTTCTATTTGTTTGTTGGTGCAGTGAGTTGGATGATTAAGAGGTAGCCCATGGTTTCTTTGTCCACCACCAAAGTAGAGTATATGGCTACTACACATGCCTCTAAGGAGGCAATATAGTTACAGATCTTATGTTTAAGTATTGGTTTTGATTGTAGGGTGGTTAGAATTAGTTGTGATAGTCAAAGTGCTATCTGTTTGCGAAAGAATCCCATGTACCATGCTTGTACTAAGCATGTTGATGTACAATAACATTTTATTTGTGAGATCATAGAGAGTGGTAAGGTCATGTTGCAGAAGGTTGACACTCAGGATAATGTTGTTGATTCCCTCACGAAGCTAGTGAGCATAGAGAAAATCTCTTGGTGTAGGAAGGCCATGGGTATTGGATCCTATACTTGATTCATTTTATGTTTCTAATTGGTGTCATTTTAATGTAAATGTTAAGTGGGATAATGTTAGGATTATAGGCGCTATTCACCTTGCAATCATAAAGCCTTGATTTCAATTATAGACAATAGATAATGTAAGTACTCCAAGGAAGATGGAGAGGGTGAAAGTGGATGCTCCTATGTGTGTGGGAACAATTATTTATTATTTGTTCTCTTATATGTATTTGTAATGGCACTAATGACAAGAGTTACAAAAGAAGTCAAACAATAGTTATGGAGCATCTTTCTCATCATGGGCTATGACAAGGCATTAATTTGCCCATGTGGAGCACCTTGAATTGGGAAAGCGGGCTTATTAATAGATTTTGACCATTATGACAAGATTTATGACACATAATTGGTGTAAAAGGAGTTAAATTCTATTCTATGAGGTTGACCAATTGAATATGGGCATTGTATGGAGGATATGGGCACCTAGTTTTGGGCCCATGTTATTTGCCTCTTATTTTGTAAACCATTTATGGTTTCTTGTTTTTTATTGTTCCATATATTGGAGCCTTGGGATAGTGGTATGTACAATTATTTTGTAGGTTTATAGGTGTTGTCGAAATGTTGTTGGACTAAAGGGAGATAGTGGGTTGATTATGTACATTTGTTCTAAAAGATTAATACATACTTGAGCCTCTTTTTTATGGTGGATTTTTTCCCACAAGGATTTCTCCACGTTCATTAGGTGTTATGTGATGTTTTATTATGGTTTTCTAATTTATGTCATCTCCATTTCATTACACATTGGTTTATATATGAATTGTAAAATATGTACATTAAGTTTGATGTTATTGCTACAATAGTTCACTTAGTTTTCAACAATGCACTGTGTAGGAGAACAAGAAAAGTTCGTTCTATGAAGACTTCATGAGGTTTTGGAGATTTGAGGAAAACATATACTACTTGCAAAGGTGCTTGAGACATCCAGAAGTCATCCATAATGCAAATAGGTGGGCGTTTAAGGTTTTTGACAAGGAGATAGGAGCTACAGACGTGCAAGGAAAGTTCATGGGATTACAAGGTCAATTTGCAATGTTTTAAGGACTTGTAGAGATAAGGGATTTCCATGTAGGCATGCAATTTGTAAGGTGGGCAAGAGATTGCACATGAACAAGAAATGTCCACCCTCGATACTTTCACAAGGATCCATATTTTTGGCATTGGAAAGAAATATATACCAAGTAGATTGAAAACTTTGCAATATGAAATAGGTGCTGGGGTTCAAAGTGTTGGTGTAGATGTGTAGGGGTTGCAAAGGTGTAGGAAAAGCCCACTTTTCTGGTGAACAAGGGAAATGAGGTTCCACGGTGGCGATGCAATTGTGTGGAGAATAGAGAAGTCTATTTAGTATTAAGGTTGGTAAAAGTAGAAGTAGAGGTAGAATAAGTAAAAAGTGCATGTTTTCTTGTGGAGTTCAAAAGTCTAGCTGCATACAATACTCATAAGAATCTAGGGTTTGGCAATAGTTTTGTAGGAATTGCAAAAGTGCTTTGAAGTTCTGATTCTCTAATAAAGACCAAGGGTGTGGGGTTTTGGGGTGGAGATGTAGTTAGGAAAGTTGCATGACTACACCAAAAGTCTGAGTGTTTAGTTTAATGCATACCAGTGGGGTTTTAGAGCAAAGATGCAGTTTTGTTGTATAATTGTTTGACTACATGAAAGGTCCATAAGTCTGCCAAAGACTAAAGCCATGGGGTTTAGGAGTTCTCATGCAATCCAACAATTTTTGCATAGCTGCACAAGTGCATGAAAAGTTTGGAAGTCCACCTAGGGCCAAAATGCACTCTTTGACTTAGATTTTTCATATTTTCTAAGATCTATTCTTCTTCAAGACTATTTAGAAACTTAATAATCATGACCATATGAATTTTGATGCAAATTGCTCCAATTTAAGACTTGAACTAAAAAATGGATTGAATACCAAAATGTTCATTATTAAGACATAAAGTAAAACTATTTCCCCACCCACACAAACTAACACATTTGGATCTAGAGGAGTGACGTGAAGGACAAATTTAAACTCAAGATCCCCAATTCTAGAAGAATAAGGGCATATTATGTAGGCCACAATAGGACCACCCTCTAAAAGACCTTAGAAAGAGACCTCAAGAGTGAATCTTGTTGGGCCAAGGTGAGTTGGTGAAAATGGGAAATAAGTCATATTTGGTTGCTTGGTATAGGTCAAGGTTCACCAAGTGCATTTAATGGCTACACCATGTCATGTGATAAAAAAAAGTTAATTTTTAGGATATGAGACCTATAAATAGATCGATGATGCTTGGGGTCGTCACAAGGCAACATAAAAGTGATCATAGAGGCACTTCTAGGAAGTGTTCATCTCTAATCTCTCAAGAGAGAAAGAAAGTGATAACAAGAGGTGCTAATGGAAAGAATTCTTCAATAGGATGGAGTAGAGGATCAGGCCTCAGTACTAGCAAAATGAAAGGTTTTGTAAGAAATCCTTTTACTTTGATAAGTAATCCAAGAAGGAGATTAATCAATGGGGGAGGGAGAATTTCTTCTTCTCACAACTCCTTAGTGATTTTGTGTGGGATCCTAGGGCACAAGGATGTGTAAGGGATGCAACAACAATTTAATCTAATGTTTAATTATTTTTAGGTATGTGGTTTAATAATTTTTATTAATTGCAAAATGCAACAAAGGTTTTCCTAAATGAAATGTAACTACGTGAATGCAATTTCTAAGTGCCAACTTTCCTATATGCTCATTTTCCTAAATAACTTTCACTAATCCAATCATTCATTCACTGTAGGAGAGAAATCAAATTATGTCCTAACTATTTAAATGATATGATAATTACTACTATGCAAGCTAGGATGTGATTGATGCTAATAGATGTGATCTATGTTGATAGGTGAGCAAAATTATGAATTACAATAAATTCTAGGTATTTGCAATATTTAATAACTCAAAGGAAAGTGAATGATAAACTTTTATATTATTGTCCAAATAATAAAATGTCTAAAACAACAAACTAACAAGGTCTTTTAAGCCAAATTAAAATGTGTTCAATTTTTCAATAGATAGCAATGTGTATGAGCAAGACTTCAATATATAAAGGTTGTCCTAAAGCATTAAATAGCATATAAATAACACAAGTGGTATAGAAGGCAAAATAATTATAGATTTCTCAATATTTAGTGATTAGCACACTCATAAAATGTCTAATTAACAAAATCTAACCATATATGATCCTAAAAAGGAAATAACAAAGCATATAAAATGATATCCAATGATGGAAAGTGTATGTACAATAATTTAGAAAACTAATGCAGTAGTTTAGAGTGTGTAAGGTCCATGTTATAAATGTAAAACAACATATAGACGAGTCTTAGAAGGCTGATATTAACCTGCACAATAGGTTAAATGTGTACAAAATATGTTCACAATGTGCCAAGTACCTACCAAAAGTAGGGACAATAGAACAAGGATATTTGGAGCTGACATAGAGATGACTAAATGGTTTTGCAATGATATTTGTGGTTATCCAAGATAGGGGACAACAAGAAAGTGAAAAATTTGATACCTTAGAAGGTTTTTTTAACAAACAAAAGGCTAGAAATAAGAATTCCCAACAAACAAGGTGTCATGCCCACATTTGCCATGTGGTTATGACACGATAACCACATGCCATGTCCACATTTGCCATGTAGTCATGACACGAATTATCAAAAATTTTCCCACCCGACTCTAAAAACCCCCTCGTGTGCAACATGTGCGCTCAGTGACACGCACGTAACATAGTTGTCTCTACAACTAACGTCAGGCACGTCACCTGAAGGCGGGGAAAGTCAATCACAAAGGGATGATGTGATACTCCCTTTGCAATCCCTACGAAACGAAAGCCACTAAGGGGGTGTGCGTCGCGAGGAGCGACACGAAGAGGATTGGGTTCCGTTCTAGATTCCAACCCTAGAGTTACTAAAATGAAGTGGGGTGATTTTGATATAAATTGAAATCTAACCTTAGGTCAACTATAGACTTAGCAAAACTAACATTAAATTAATACTATAACAAAATTCAACTAAAGCAATTAATACAACATCTAATGCAAAAGAGAAATTTAATCGAACTAATCTAAACAATTAATTCCATCTAGTCTAGAGAAATTTTGACAACATAACAAGTCAAAATGGAATAAATCCTATAGTGATTTCAACAGCATAACGCCATCTCATCAACTATAGGAGAGTTGCAAAAATAATTTAAATAAAATTTACACCCTAGCCCCTTTTAAAATTTAAATAAATAAAATACATAATAATAAGGTCTATATACCCTTCCCATATATTTTAATCCAAATAAATACACCTAACTGCAACTATAGTTTCAATTCCAACATTAACTATAATGAAATCAAATTGCATTAATGTTTATCTAATTAAATCCATCACACAAGAATAAAGCTCTTTCACTAAAAAGGTCACAATGGATAAAACAATAAGTAAATTAAATAAATTAAAATATGCACACACCCACTAAATTCCAAAAAGGGTCTCCTACACTCCAAGTGCGTTTGTTTAACAAAATAGTAATTAAGACTAATTAACCCATTCCTAAAAACTAGGGCACCAAACCCTAGGTCTGATTTAATAAAAGCAATAAATCTCCCATTTGTTCTCATTTTAACACGGTTTTTCATTTATTGGTGCAAGTTTTCAAAAGGATCAAGTGGCAGTGGAAGGTACCTCCCCAAGTGGGAGGTATCTTCTACAAACAAAGATTATCTAATTGGTTTCTTGAAATTTTCTAACATTGTTATCCTACAGGTTTAAATATTTACTCTCTAACATTTATTTTTGTTTATCTATGTTTATTTTTCCATGTTCTCTAACCTTGTTAAATGCATAGGTTAAAATGTGTTCTATATGTTTATAATGAAATTTAATTAGATTCAAGTTTTCTAAGTTCTCCATTGCTCCCTGGATTTTTTTTTGAAAAGAATCTATTTTACATAGGGAGATGAAAATTAAAACCAGTAACTTAATTCCCTATGTATTTCTATTTCAGTAGATCTGATATATATATATATATATATATATATATATATATATATATATATATATATATATATATATATATATATATATATATATATATATATATATCAGATCTACTGAAATAGAAATACATAGGGAATTAAGTATTAAGAATACAAATTACTATGGTTGAAAACTCTCTGTATATATGCATATATACAGAGTTGTGCATATATATATACACCTACAATCATTAATAAATACAGGGCCAAATATATACATTTAGGGCATGATAACATTTAAGAGTTATATACTGAGTAGGGATGAGCCCTATGATTATGGCCGACGGCCATTGAAATTCTAGCGCAGGCCGTGAGTTACATCTATCGCAGGGCATACAAAAAATAGAATGGGGGGCGGGGGCTCCCCCCCCCGCCTAGAGCATTAAGCTCTGTGGGGGATGACGAGGTCCCTCCCCCCCAAAAAAACTTACAATACAAGACTATGGCGGCCGCAGGGGCTTCGGCCCCTACGAACCACCTGCCACATTCTTTCGTTTAAAACAAAGCTTAAACCAAAAATGAAACCTTAGAGCGAGTCTGCTAAATAAAAACGCATAACATAAGGTTTAAATCTTAAATTTGATCTTAATATAAATAAAGTATGACCACTCTTATATATATATCCCATATATATATATATATGTATATATTTATATCTAACTTTTAAATATGTATATATACACACACACACACACATATTTATATATATATTAACACCAAAAAGAGGTAATAAATAAAACTAACCTTATTCTATTTTCTTTAAACCATATAAGGGAGAAATGCATTTTTCTATTAACCAAAAATAAGCCCAATTAAATATATTTTTTTCTTTTCCTTAATTCATTTTCTTATGCATAACATTATAACATTATAACTATAATGAGAGAGAGAGAAGAGAGATATATTTTTCTTTCATAACAATGGAATGAAGATAAACTTATTGCCTCATTTATTTAAAATAAATTCAATAATTACAAGGAGGGTAAAGAAACTACAACCCTTATAAGAGCTCAACTCTCAAACAAATACAAACTTATTACAAGCTCAAAATAGAGATAAGGCATCTCAATGCCTTCATTTTTACAAAATACAAAAAAGCCACTAAACTCAAGTTTCTTCCCAAATCCAAACTCCTCCAAAGCCACCAAATAAACCTACAAAACACACAAAATAGTTCACCATGCCCATGGGAGCTCTCCTCCCAACCTAGGCCTACAAGTAGGCCACCCCCAAGCTAGGAGGCCATTCAATAACCAAGGATCAAACCACAAGGGTTACAAAACACCCACACCAAACACAATAACACCCTCCAAGGGCAAAACACATACTAACCCATTTTGAAAATGAGTTTAAAGGGTGAGAGAGTGGACTACTCTCAACTCAAGGAAACCCAACACTCAAATACTCATAATACTCATAATACTAATAATCCCTTGGCCTCTTGCCATAAACTTCTCATATTTCAATACAAGGCACTCTTGCCATAAAAACCATACTTCTCAACTTCAATATAAGGCCCATGGCCATAAAAACTACACCAAAACAATGAGGGGAACCGAGGAGGTTCACACCTCTCTCACCCATGACAAAGGTGAGCTCTCTCATATGGAGAGCTCACCAACACAACCCTTTAAAAAACCCACATATACAAAACTAAAATAACATAAGCATAACAATCATAAAACATACATAATGCATAAGCAAAAACAAGTAAAAATAGGCTTGAAGCCTTGAGAGCATACCTCTCAAGCTTCAAGAGTAGAGGATGTTGGTGAAGAGCCTTCCACAAGTCCTTCCCAAAATCCTTCAAGTCTCTCCAAGTCCTTCTCTCCTTCCCAACACAAACATAAAAATGCCAAAAGAAAGAACCCTCATCTTTTCTCAAAGAGAGAGATAAATAGGCTTGGCTCACAAGCCCTAATTGATGTGAAGGTGACACTTGTCACCTTCTCCTCCATCCACATAACCCTCCTCACGACCCCACAAGAATGAGGAGGTGACACTTGTCATCTCCCCATTCTACAAAGCTACACACTCTCCCACAAATTCTCTCACACGTGTGAGAGCATAGGGAGAAGGGATCACACATGGGAGACCTCTTATGAATGAGGAGGTGACACTTGTCACCTTCTCATTCAACTATGCTACACTCTTCCCCACATATGCTCTCACACATGTGTGAGAGCATAGGGAAGAGGTCTCACACATATGAGAAGATTCAAGAAGCTTCTAAAGCACTTGAGGCAAGGGTTACCTTACCCTAAGTCAGTTAGGTTAGGTGAGATGGTGACATGCCAACCACCTCTCACATCTCCCAAACTCGTCACTTGACTCAAGGGCCAAGTTTAGGTGACCAAACAAGAGTTAAAAGAAGTTTAAACATGCTAAGAATGGCCCTAGACCCTAGGGGTATGACCTAGGATCATTATTTGACCATTATTAACACTAGAGAACACATAAATCCACATGAAAATAGCTCAAAAAAATTAGCACTAAAAATTGTGCAAACCCAACATTACAACTTTACAACACATCAAGGAGATAAATTAAAAAGGGGTAAACCTTACAAAATATCATAAATCAAATACAACATAATCATCATTCTCAATCACAAATGACCTTAGTCCAACTTAGGGACTAGGTCGGCTTAACAGGGATATAACATATGGTTATTGTCTGACCTTTGATTTTCCATGGGCATGGAAAATTACCTGCACACTTATACAAACCCGTTAATAGCACATGGTACATATAGCTGAAGCGAAATGAATTGCATAAACACACACAAGATTGCATAAACATATATATCGTAAATAATAACCACATGCTAACATTTACATGATTCTCAAATCATTCACAATTCACAAGTATAATCATGATCACATAATGTAAGATATATCATCAATTTCATCATCAATAAACATACCAATAGCATCTAATTCAACATAGCATTTAAATATCATATCATCAAATTAAATCTAACATAAGATCTAAAAATCTACAAAGCATAAACCATCTAACTAATCAAAGCAAGATATAGTAATGAAAGTCTAAATACGAGATCAACAGTCCCCAAATGTCTACATGTACATCATAAAATCTATCAAATAAGTATCGTAAGCAAAAATATAAGGTGAGGTAAAAGTAGGCCTCACACAAGGAATGAACAAAGTTCCTTGGATAATAATAACAACTAGAAATTTGAATTTCTACTAAGGAGGGGGATGATTAGAGTTCCTTAGATGGAAAATGTGGATCCTTGGAGAGATTTGAAGAAAGGTGAGATACCTAGAGGCTCTCTAAATATAAAACAAAAAATAAAATAAAAACAAACACAAACAATCAAACAAACAAAATTAATATAAACTAATCTAAGCACACACCAAAACACCGATCTAAGTACTAATAAAAATACACATAAAATAACTATGAAATCAAAACACACTAACCTAAAAAGAAAAGAAAAATGTCAATATCATCTTCAAAAGATTTCAATAGTAGATTGTTATTCCTAATGTCTAATCACTTATCCAATCTAAGTGCAAGTACAACTTGTAGAGAAAGTCAAACTAGATAGTATAGAGACCTAAATGGAGCTATAGGGAAAAGGAGGTAGCTTGGAAACAACTTCAATGGCAGAGAAACTTGCAAAGCTAGAGCAAGTGCAAATTAGCTTTCTACAATGAAAGGACTTGCAAAGTGAGAAAAGAAAAATAGTTTTTATGGTATGGAGGTTAGCAAAGGGGACATTACAAGATGAATCGTGTAGGCAAAGTGTTACAAGGTGAATTAGGGAAATGAAACAATGTGATTTTTAGTTTTTAAGCCAAATTGTGCAACATCACCAATTTTAACAAACTCGTGGTTTCAAAACCACTATGGTGGTGATAAGACCATCATGTGAAAACAAAACTATCAAGGTGATTATGGAATTAAATCATGGTGGTTGTTAAAGTCATTGTGATAGTTACATAATTGTTACCTAATAAAAGTGGTGATTTTTCCATAGATGACAAAATTAATAAAAATTGAGCTTGAAAAGAATGTAAACAAGGTTTGGGGGGTTCATGGGGTGATAAGAATTACTAAGAGGTCAAACTTGTTAGGGTTAGATGACAGAAGATATCAATTAAATGCAAATAAAGATTAAACAAAGGAATGAAAAATACATAGAAATAATAACAACGAGAGACAAGTTTTAACGTGGTTCACCCAAACTCGGGCTACATCCACCAATAGAGAGTCCAATATTATTATCCAGTAAATCAAAACTGATTACAACCAGCAATCCCTACAACTCAATACCGCTACAAAATGCTACAATACAATCCCCAAAACCCTAACCCTTAGCCACTTTTATCAAGCCTTATGTCAGTTATAAAAATAGGGTTTTTTTTTATGTCGGCTAATAGAAAAAATAACTCCCGATGCCTTTATAAAATAATAGGCAATTTTTGCTTCAGGGGCGCTGCCCCCACAGCCCCTACTAGGGGTGTTAACCCCATACCCCCACCGTGGGCTCCGCCCCCAGGCCCCCGCCGGGGGGATAAGCCTCTGGGCCCGGCAGGAGGGGCTTTTCCCCCTGCACTCCCCCATTAAATAATTTGGGGGGGAAACCACACTGATAAAAGTGGGGAAAATTTAACCTCCGAGTCTGATTAGGCTCCATATAACAACAATCTCCCACTTGGAGACTGATCAGACTCCACACCATATCATCTCCCACTTGGAGACTAATCATAACACCGCTGACCCTGTAGCTCCCACTGGAAATAAACACCCTAGACTCAGCTGTTTTGTTTTTGTTGTTTTCAAACTTGAAGACCAACTGAAGCTAAAGAGGAGCTCAACTTCTCCCTTGTCACTACTTTTCTAAACATATCTGCTAGATTTTCATCTATATGTATCTTTTCCAACCATAACTATCCATCATCCAACACCAATCGAATGAAGTGATACCTCAACTATATGTGTTTGGTCTTTGAATGCAAGGCAAAATTCTTTGCAAGATGTATGGCACTTTGACTATCCGTAAACAAATAACTGTTAGCTTGCTGTTTGCCCAATTCTTCCATGAAAGATTGCAACCATATCATCTCCTTGCTTGACTCTGCCTCTATGGTGGATAAAGCAACCACCGTTTGCAACCTGGAGATCCAACTCACCGCTGTCCCACCTACAGGAAAGACATAACCTATAGTACTCCACTTGGTATCAATATCCCTTGCCAAATTTGAGTCTACACAGCCTGCTAAATTAGTATTAGAGCCCCCAAAACATAAGTGTTTATTGGATGTACCTCTCAAATATTTGAGAATCCATTTTACTGCATTCCAATGCTCTAATCCAGGATGACTCATATACCTACTTACGACTCCTACAGCATGTGCAATATGCGGTCTCATGCATACCATGGCGTACATTAAACTTCCTACAGCTGAAGCATATGGTTCCTTAGACATTTTTTCTTCCTCTTCTAGTGTCTTAGGACACATCTCCTTAGTCAATTTCAAATGACTAGGCAAAGGTGTGCTAACACCTTTTGCATTCTCCATATGGAATCTCTGCAACACCTTTTCAACATAATCAGCCTAAGATAGAGTCAATTTTTTGCTCTTCCTATCTCTGCAAATTTTCATACCAAGGATTTGTTTTGCTGCCCCCAAATCCTTCATAGCAAATGACTGTGGTAATTGCTATTTTAACTCTCTTATGTGATCCATGTTAGACCCTGCTACAAGCATGTCATCAACATATAAACATAAAATAATGTAGCTGTTATTATCCAACCTCTTAAAATAAACACAATGGTCAGAATTACACTAGTTGTAGCCTTGCTCAGCCATAAAACTATTGAATTTCACGTACCATTGCCGAGGTACTTGTTTCAGGCCATACAAACTCTTCTTCAATCTGCACACTAGTTTGTCCTTACTTGTGACCTCAAATCCTTGGGGATGTTCCATGTATATCTCCTCCTCCAAATCACTATAGAGAAAGCTAGTTTTCACATCTAACTGTTCTAAATGCAAATCTTCAGCAGCCACAATACTTAAAACAATACGAATAGAAGTTATCTTGACAACCAGAGAAAAAATCTCATCAAAATCAATGCCCTTTTTATGTGCAAATCATTTTACAACTAACCTGGCTTTAAATCTTTTCTTACCTCCATCTTCCTCTTTCAGCCTATAAACCCATTTGTTTGGTAAAGCCTTTTTACCTACAGGCAACTTACATAATTCCCAAGTCTGATTTTTCAGCAAGGAGTCCATTTCTTCTTTCATTGTAAGCTTCCACTAAGCCTTTGTATCCACCTACATAGCTTCATCATACCCTTCTGGTTCACCAGCATCTGTTAACAAAATAGAATACAAAGGAGAAATTTTTTTAGGAGGTCTACTTAGCCTTGTCGATCATCTAACATTCACTGGAGTTTGTGGTATTTCTAGTTGCTGTTGCAGAGCATGAGGAACCACTGGAACATCACTATTTGGAGTATCATCCAACACCACATAATCCTTTTCTTTCTTCTCATGTTGCTGCAACTGATCTTTGTACAACACCTTCTCATTGAATACAACATCCCTGCTTCTCACAATTTTTTGATTTTTAAAATCCCAAAGCTTATAACCAAATTCATCAATGCCATATCTAACGAACGTACACTTTTTTGATTTTCCATCCATCTTGGTTCTATTTTCAGAATCTACATGTGCAAATGCTTCACATCCGAAGGTTTTGAGAAAAGAATAACTCACCTTCTTACCTGTCCATGCTTTCTCTGGAATACCACAACCCAAAGGAACTGAAGGACCTCTATTAATTAAATATACAATGGTGTTGACAACCTCTGCCCACATGCTTAAAGGCAGCCCAACATGCAATCTCATGGTCCTTGCATGCTCCATTATTGTCCTATTCATGTGTTCAACCACTCCATTTTCCTGTGGAGTCCCTGGAACCATTTTCTGCCTATGAATTCCATTAAAGGAACAATAATCCTCAAATTCTTTGCTGTAATACTCACCACCATTATCAGATCTGAGACATTTTAATCTTTTACCTGTCTCATTCTCAACCAAGCTTCTCCATTTCTTAAATGTTTCAAATACATCAGATTTCTGCATAAGGAAATAAATCCATACCTTCCTAGTTGCATCATCTATGAATGCAACATAATACTGAGAGCCACCAAGAGAAGAAACCTGAGCCGGTCCCCATACATCTGTATGCACAAGCTCCAACTTTTCATCTTTCTTTTCCTTCCCATCCTTGAGAAAACTGACTCTCTTTTGTTTGCCAAAGACACAACTTTTATAGAAATCCATATTAATACATTTCAGACCTGGTAAAACTTTCTTAGAATGAAGTACCTTCATACCTTTTTCACTCATATGCCCAAGTCTGTTATGCCACTGTGTTGTCTCAAAACCTGCAGCAACTGTTTCAGTCTCTTTCTGCGAACCTGCAACAACTGTTTCTGAACCTGTTTGTTTTTTCTCTGCAACAGCTAAAGTAGAGGAACAGTATGACCTGTACAAAGATATAAGGTGTCTACTTCCACACCTTTTACTACTATTAAGGCACCTTTTGAAACCTTCCAATTTTTATCAATAAATGTAACAATGCAACCTTCTTTAGCTAGCTGCCTTGCTGAAATTAAATTTCTACTGAGCCTTGGAACGTGCCTTACCTCTTGTAGTAGCCAATGATTTCCATTCTACAACTTAATCTTAATTCTTCCCTTTCCAACAATCTGACAGGGTTTGTTATCTCCTAAATAAACCAGCCTAAAATCCCCTTGGACATAATAAAAAAAATAACTTCTATGGGGCGTAGCATGGAATGAGGCCCCTGAATCTAAAACCCATGAATCATCAACATTATCTAGGGAAAGAATCAAAGCATCATCTTTAGATTTATTACTTACCACATTTGCCTCCTTATTGCCTTCTTGTTTGTCTCCTTTATTCTTCTAAGACCAACAATCTTTCTTTAGGTGACCTGGTTTCCCATAGTACCAGCAATCCTTCTGTCCTCTGGATTGGGATCTCTTGTCCTTTAATTTTTCTCATGACTTCCCATGACCTCTAGAACCCTTTCCTCTCTCCTTTGATCTACCCCTACTTTCTGCATTCAAAACACTACCTGATGTGGACCCTCCTGAGATTTTTCATCGCATTTCCTCGCTAAGGATAACACCAACAACATCATCAAATTTTAAAGTGTTTGAACTAGAGATAGAGTTACTTACAACCATTACTAAGCTATTCCATCTTTCTGGCAAAGAACATAAAACCAAGAGAGCCCTCACCTCTTCATCAAATTTCACTTTTACAGAAGTTAACTGACTGACAATCGTATTGAACTCATTTAAATGATCTGTCAGAGATCCACCTTCAATCATTTTCAGATTAAACAAACGCTTCATGAGAAATACCTTACTTGAGGCTGAGGGTTTTTCATACAATTTAGCCAAAGCTTTCATTAGTTCACTTGTTGTCTTCGCTTCTGTTATATTCAATGCCACCGATGGTGCCAGGCACAACCGAACAGTTCCCAGTGCCTTTTTGTCCAGAAGTTCCTAATCCTCATCCGTCATTCCTGTCAGTTTCTTGGATACTCCTTCCAACGGCCTCCATAAATCCTTCTGATAGAGATAATCCTCCATCTGCATTTTCCATAACTAATAGTTCTGCCCATTGAATTTATCGACCTTCAATTTACCCTTATCCGCCATTGCTCCCACTCAACCGTGAGACCTTCTTGTAGATGATAATTGTATACAACCCACTCTGATACCACTTGTTAGGGTTAGACAGCAGAAGATATCAATTAAGTGCAAATAAAGATTAAACAAAGGAATGAAAAATACACAGAAATAATAACAGCGAGAGACAAGTTTTAATGTGGTTCACCCAAACTCAGGCTACATCCACCAATAGTGAGTCTAATATTATTATCTAGTAAATCAAAACCGATTACAACCAGCAATCCCTGCAACTCAATACTACTGCAAAATGCTACAATACATTCCCTAAAACCCTAACCCTTAGCCACTTTTATCAAGCCTTAGGTCGGTTACAAAAATAAGGTAATTTTTATGTCGGCTAATAGAAAAAATAACTCTTGATGTCTTTATAAAATAATAGGTAATTTTTGCTTCGGGAGCGCTGCCTTCGAGCCCTCGGTTGGGGGTGCTGCCCCCAACAGCCCCTGCTGTGGGCGTTGCCCCCAGACCCCCGCCGGGGGGATAAGCCCCCCGGGCCCCGTAGGAGGGGCTCTACCCCCCATGCACTCCCTCGTTAAATAATTTGGGGGGAAATCGCGCCGATAAAAGTGGGGAAAATTTAACCATCGAGTATGATTAGGCTCCATATAACAACAAAACTAAGGGCATGAAAAGCTATAGGATCTAGATAAGAAACCAATTTAACTCGAATTCACTGCAAAGCACTTTTTGTGGAATATGCAACATTATTGGATGGAAATGTTGATGCAATTCAACATGGTGCAAAAATGAGTACTTACATATCTAAGTCCCTTGAGTTTGAACCTGAGTGTCATAGCCTCGATCTTTTTGGCCTCCTACCAATAATTCCTCCCAAAAATTATTGTCACCTATTGAGACCATGCGTAAGCAAAACTCGAGTCCTTATTATGTAACACTTTACTAAAATCATAAAATCCTTCACCTATGGTTATATTTGTAATGGCTTACACTTTTGTTTTAATTCATCATTGAATCTCTATAGCCAATTATTTTATAACTTAAAGCATGTGCTAATTCTTTACCTTTGTCATATATTGCTTTGACCTATATCATCCACCACTTGTTTCCACTGCTTATACTTTATGCTTTAGAAACTTTGTGTTACGTGTTATTTTCCTATTTGATGACATGAAAACTATGCTCAATGGCTAATCATCCTACACCCAAGTTTTGTTTCTCCATTGTGCATGCCCTCTGTCAAATCTGAGTTATCCCTTGCAATGACTATTGATCCTCATGCATATTGTTTAGCCTTTACATTTAGTGCTTATGTATTGGCATCTGTGTTGCTCCAAATTATGACCATGGCAAGCTTGTAGTGTTGAGTGTTACTTTGGTTATGTTCCATACATAGTCTTCTTATTGGCCATCAACTAATTCTAGTCTAAAAACTAATTAAGTATTGAGCAAGTTGTGAATACCTATCATGCACCTACCATTGTATCACAAAGTCACTTTAACTGATAATGTGATTCATTGATCAAGTGTTGAAATTTAAATGATTTAGTAGTTAACTTAACCTCTACATGTATAGGGTTGAAGTGTCATTAATGAACTTTCTCTCTCTTGTGCCATAAGAGTTTCTAGTCAAAATAACTTCAAACTTATTTAAAGTTTACTTACTCTCATGTGCCCTAACTATGCAACTTTTGACAAACTATAAAACCACTGAAGTGAAGTTGTTGGCATTTTCTTTGAAAGAAGAGAAGAGACTTTCCAAGCGAATTAATCAAAGTTTAAATTATCTAGGTAGAGTGTACATGTCAAAGCCTTTGTTCATCAATGACCTAGTCTTCTAAATTATTCTAGTCAGTTGCAAAGTCATCCCTATTGCAAACCAAGTGCAAGTGTTCCCGAGTAAGTTCATTTTAAGCTCCCTTATTTTTATGATTGAATTTCAGTGCCATTTGCAAGGGTTAGAGTTTCTTTTGTTGATTGCATAGAAGCTTGATGAATATTTATTCTAAAAATTGTCAAGGAAACTTTTCCTATAACACAAAATTAAATAAACATCTCAAATTTACATTAATATAAAATTAAAAAGATACATCTTCAATATATGTAAAAATGTCAAATTACATCTAATAAGTATAAGTGCCTAATCCAGGAGTTAGCACAAGAAATTATGATACACAAAGATACAACTTTGGTTCTCATGCCATATAGTCAACTCTATACAATAATGATGAAAAATTACAAAAATTATACAAGTAATGATATATGAATATAGACATTGTCATTGGTTGCCACTAACCCACGCGATCATCCGCAAAGCCGAGAGACAAGAACATGGTTCAGGCACTTTTTCGCCCAACCACGAACTTTAGCTTCCCCAAAATTCTTCCTAACACGAAGAATACCCGACCTTGCACGAAGTGCCTAGCAACCTGGAAACAACAGGCAAGAGGGAAAAGTCTGGTGTAACCTGATATCTACATGCATTTCTATCAAGAACGTGCAATGTCCTACTATCAGGATATGGCAGAGAAACATATCAATATAAACTAGGTAAATATTCATCTATTTCAATGAAAATACATCTTTGGCCAAAGCACTTATGAATATACCGGCAAATCCTGAAAAGAGGATCAACCTTCTCTGTTAGCCCATATTCGGCACCCTATCTCAAAAGGTAAACCCTGGTGGTTCTCACCAAGGGTTAGGGTTTTGAAATGTGTGTTTGCAGGCTTTTTTTCTTATCCCCTCGAACCCTTAGTGCCTTAGGTTAGGTTGTTCCTCAACCCACATGCAATGTTTTACAATTTTTTCAATCGCACTTCATGAAAAATGCTAAGTTTTTGTATGTGCAAGTGCAAATGTGTGTTGGGGGCTCAAAAATGCATATCGACTCTTAAAAATGGTCAAAACTTTGTTATATGCATTTCGGGATGCATATCGAGTTTGCATATACAAGGGGGAATCTATCGCAGATTCCTGGGGAATATTCTGCAGTTGTATATCGGGTTCACTGTAGTTGATGCATATGGAAGTATACAATGGAAAATATACAAGGTGCAGACATGCATTTGCTACAATGCGATGTATCATTGGCCGATGGATAAGCAAGGAAGGAATGTGCAAGGGGCCGATATACAAATGGTGGGGCCCGCGGATATACAAAGCCGATTGTACATCAAAAATATGCAAGGGGCATGTACAAAGAAAAGGTTGCGTGCAAAGGAGATATGCAAGGCTCGAACAAGAGGAGTTTTACATTCTGCTTGATGCAGGTTTGAGATCCGGATTGCATGTATGTTTCGTTTGTATGATCAAATATACATTCCTGATGTGCAAGGGGGAATCTAAAGAAACGTGCAATCCGATTGATAAAGGATAAAGTCCACTGCTTGTATGTATATTTTCACTTGTATGTTGGTGCCGGTATACATTCAAAATATGCAAGCCAGATTTGAGAATTATTCCAATCCGATGGATAAATTAGCTGGGGTTCGTTGTATGTATATCGCATTTGTATGATGCGATATACAAGGAAATGTACAAGCAAGGAGATGCAAACCGGACCCGATTTGATTTTCAGCGCACCTCATAGTCATTTGAGGTCCGCAACATGTATATCGTGCATTGTATATACCGATATACAATGCGATGTGCAGGGAGAGATACGTCCCAGATTTCAAAGCGTTTCCAATCCACTATATAAAAATTTGAAATCTGCAGAATGTATATTGCGATTGTATGTTCGCATATGCAAAATGAAGATGCAAAGGTTAAAATGCAAGATGGACTTCAAAGCGATTGCAATATGCTTCATCATAATCTGAAGTCCGGAGCTTGTATGTAGTGTGTTGTATATGCTGAATGTGCAAAGGGGAGATGCATACAACCCAGACCCGAGTGCAAGTTCGAAATTGTTTTATAATATCTTGGGGTCTGCCTTGTATATAAGACGATTGTATATGCGTTTGCATATACAGAAGCAATAAAGGTAAAACAGAAGCGGGAAAAGTCAGCGATGACAAGGAAGCATCTGCGTGGCACATTCTCATTAGCCAGCAACTTGCCTGTTTGTTTTGAACCATAGATTTGGGAGATGTAAAGAAGGATCGATGGCTGTGTTCAAATGTTTGATGGTGAGGGTTTTCCCATGCATATGCAGTGGCATTCTCGGCGGGAAAATCGTTTATGCATCTGCTGCTGCATTTCCATGGTAACTGCGAGTTGGTATGCCATTAATGACAGGATTGCAGACAAGTATGGGCCGAAGGGACATGTCAGCTACCATCTTCAAGTGGAAAATCTTCTAGCAGCGACACAAGGCTTGAGTTCAACTACTCCTCGCCCTTCTCCTGCTTCTTCCTATTTTGTCTTCTGCTGCATTGATTGATTTGGGTGCCATTCTTGGTGCATTGTAATTGGCAAAATTTTGATTTGACTTTTGTATGATTCTGCTAAGGGCACGCTTTGAGTATATCTGAGGTGTGTACCTCATTGTTTTGGTTGTTGAAAACTGGATAACTGTTGGTGTTGTAATTGGATACAATCTCATTGGTGGCTCTGTTATGGGTATTTTGTGAGTTTATGAGTTGTATGTTGTATGTTTATGCATAGAATTCATCAGTTTCATGTTAATTTAAATGAGTAATGCTTCATTGCATGTATTTTGTTATTTGTCTCCAAACTGAATGTGTTCTTCTTCTGAATCTAAATAGCTAAGGGGTGTTTGGGATTCTAAAATATGGGTTTGCTATATTGAATGCTTAAATCTTTTACTTCTGCTCAAGGAGTAGATTAAATGTTTTGGGTTAAGTATTGAGAATAGTACACTGCAGTAAGGATGTTTGTAAGCAGAGGTAACTGAATACTTTGTCTTGGGTATTGTCTGTAAGGAAGACATTGCAAAATCCCCTTGAAATCTGATTATTGTTTTAAATTTGTGATAAACACTCACATATATATGTCTACTGACTCCGAGCCCTGAATAGGCACCAATCTAGTCTTGTATTTAGGTTGCAACCCGAAGTCTCAGTTTTGCATCCAAACATAAAATCAAACTCATACTTTTAATACAAACCTTTTAGGACATTAGGAGTAGTTTAGGACCGAAATCCTCTGTCTCACAACTGAACATAGGCCCAAAGCTAGCCCCTTTGCACTTATCTCACAGTTTTGGTCTGCATAAGAGAGGATTTATCTGCTTTGTGTCAACATCCCAGCTAACTTGTAGATGCACTTCATAGATGTTGAATAGGGAATACCCCCCTTGGTTCTGCAGAGCCTAAAGAAGAAGAGGAGATATTTATAGAGTCTATCTCCTGTACTGTTGGCCCCTGGCCCGGGAATCCTGTTGATCAATGATGGCTACTTTGTAGGGATAACTGGGAACAAGCATCCAGTCTGGGAAAATAACCAATAGATTTGGCGACTCCGCTGGGGAGTGCTTTGTGAAAGAACCCTGATTTTAAAAGAAACCAATTCCTAGTTGTAGGTGGCGACTCTGAACAAATCTCCCAATCGGTAAAGTAAAATTTGTATGCAAGGGAGGAGATCCCTGCGTAATCCTCTGTTTGAAGAGTTATCCATAAAAATGATGTACAGGAGAAAGGGGACTCTTCAAGCCAGTCGAGAGGGTTCTCCCAGAAGTAATGATAATATTCAGGACAATCCAGGATCTTCAGACTGGACAATACCCTATTTTTCAAACACTGAGGCTGAAATCCAGAACATATATGAAAGACAACAGGGTAGTGGATTGAGAATGAGGTCAGAGGTGTTTCAAGAGCACCCTTTCCTTGATTCCCCTGATAGATTTGAAGAAGCTGAATCCCCAAGAGATGATAATGATGATCGGAATATAATGAAACCATCCTCTTCTATGCGTAGGGAGGAGGAATTAGCTGAAGAAATCAAGAGCCTGAGAGCATAATTAGAATATCTGCAGGCAGTAAAAATTAGAGATGACATGAGACAGAAAGTGCAGGCTCTGAGAACTACTCAGAATGATTCAGTTCCCACCCTTGAGAATATAAATGTGCTGAGGAACCAGCACAGAAATGAAGTGCAGAATCAACATAATGATCAAAGACAGAATGCAAATAATGCTAGAGTACCATTAAATAATGTAAGAAATCAGAATGCAAATAGAAATGTAAATGTTAATTAGTTTGATAGACAACCTATGCAGCTGGACAGATTCAGACAACTGGTTTTTGATGGCATTCCTGGTTACCCCAATCCTATTGACAAACATGTGAGGCCGCAAGTGCCAAAGTTTTCAGGAAATAATACTGTGTCAGGAGAAGACCACTTAAAAGCTTTTCAGAATATCATGGACAACTTTGAGGTTGAGCATGAGGATGTTTTTATGAAATTATTTATGCAATCCTTAGTTGATGAGGCTAGAGAATGGTACAAGGGTCTGCCTGACAGGAGTATTTCATCATGGGAGGACTTCAGAAGATTTTTCAAAGAATAATATGGTGACAAAACTGATCCTAGTTTTTTCATAAATGAATTCACTGGCATTACCAAAGGATCAAATGAACAGGTTGTTGATTTCAATGCTAGATTCACTAAGGTATTGAACAAATTGCCACATCACCTGAGGCCTAATGAACCTATGTGCATAGTGTTGTACATAAATGCTTTTGATGCCAAAACAACTTATGGGTTAAGGGATAAAGGTCCTGCTAGCCTCAGAGATGCTTTCAAAATAGCAACAAATATTGAAAATAACATAAAAGCGTCTGGTAAGACAAACATAAGAGATGATGTAAAAATCTTGCAAAATCCAAATGCTAAATCTCAAAGTGTTCAAGGCAATGCATCTACTTTTGAGGATAAATTAGATAAATTGACAACTATTGTCAAGGACCTGAGTTATAGAATGGCTAAAAATGAAAAGGGGATAGGTCCTGACAGATAAGTTTACCAAAGGCAAGAAAGAAGACCATCATTACATGATATGCCATATAATACCAATTGGCATAATGGTAAACCCATTCTCCCAAACAACAACCCAAATCCAAGGAATCAAAGTGTTAAGGAAACACCTGATCCTTTGAAGAAGGTTGTTATTATTGTTAATGACGCCCCATGGTGCATAATATGTCAGATGCCTCACTCACAGTCACAATGTATGATTGCTCAGTCTCTATATAATAATGATGTTGCCTGTGATGAATGTAATGAACCACATTGCATGGAAGATGACAATGTCAATATGTTGTCTACAAATAGGGAGTATCCTTCTCATGATGTTGATGCAAGCACAAATAATGAGGTTCAGGTCTGCCAGTAGTTTCCCTGTGATGAAGATGATGAAAATAATTATGCTTAGGCTGAGGACTCACACATCTTCTTGAATAACTTGAGGAGACCTTCTGATGAAGAGATTAGAGCCCTCACAGTTGCAGCAGTGGCTCAAGTCAAAAGCAATTACAATCTCAGGGGTAAAGCTCAGGTAAGTAACTCACACCAACCAAAGAATACTTTTGCGAACCAACCAGTGCACAGTCATAAAGGGACTGAACCACAAAAGAAACAATGGAGCAATAATAAGCAAAATTTTAAGCAAAAAATAGGTCATGATTCTCAAGGATCAGAAGATAGGATTCCTCAGGTTGAGGATCAAAACAAAAATTTTCAGATCAAAGATGACAGTCAGAGAGCCACGAAAATTAAAGCTGGATCATACCAAAATAAAAGTAAAACTGTAGATCAGGCTACAACTGTTATACAAAATTATGCTCTGTTTGACATAACTCGGGTCTTGTCCCAGGTAAAGGTTTCTATTCCATTAATGGAGCTGATGAAAGTCGAAGAATTCAGAAATAAAACATTGTCCCTGATTTCAGGAGTACCCTGCCAAGCCAAGCCTAATATTGAGACTCAAGGTAAGAAACAAGCTATGTGTATTGATGAGGATGAGACTCCTGGAGTATATTTGGGGGTGACCATGACAAAATACCCTTCACATTTTGAACCATTTTATGTCTCTCTTGTCATAAATGGAAAAGTGATTAAGAATTGTATGCTTGATTCAGGGGCATCAACAAATATCATGCCTCTGGCTATTATGCATCAAGCTGAGTTAAAGATAGATAAGGCATGTGGGAAATGCTATGCCATGGATGCTAGGGAAGTACCTGTCATTGGAATTATGAAAGATGTGGATTTCAGACTGGCAGCATATCCTGAAAAGACCTACAAAATGAATGTAACAGTTGTTGATATCAAGCCATAGTATGGTATGCTGTTGTCAAGAAGATGGGCAACATTGATTGGTGGAAGTATGCAATTGGACCTATCATATGCTATGATCCCTATGAATGGCAAGGATGTCAAATTGATTAAAGAAGAAAGGTCATCAGAAATAGTTGAGGATCAAGAGTTTGAGGAGCACATATGTTTTGTGAATACTAACGGTGATAATTTCAGGGTTGTCTTAGATGGTCAAGGGGGCAAAGGGAGATATGTTTGCATTCAATAGCTTGACCAACAGGGTCTATGGACCATGTATTTTGATGGAGCTTGTTCAAAGGAAGGCTCTGGTGCTGGAATTGTATTTCTGTCTCCAGCTGGTAAGCTTCTAAAATTCTCATTCTTGCTGAAGTTTTCTTGTATGAATAATATTGCAGAATATGAAGCACTGTTATTAGGATTGAATGTTGCTTTGAAGCATGGGATCAAGATGCTCAAAGTATTTGGGGATTTAGAATTAGTTGTTTCCCAAGTTAGAGACAAGTATGCATCAAAGAATAAGAGATTAAAACAGTATAAGCATGTTGTTTGGGATACAATTGAATTGTTTGATGCCTTTTCCATAAATTGGATTGAGAGATCAAAAAATGTCAGGGCAAATTTTCTAGCTAATGTAGCCATAAGACCAGATGACATCACTCTGTCAGATGTTACAAATGTTGAAGTCAAACTTAGACCTGTAGTACCAGATAATGTATGTAGCTGGCAGGTGTTTGATGATGACAAAGATTTGCTGAGATTTCTACATTGCATTGATGAATATGAGAACCAGGAAGTGGATTTTCAGAACTTTGTAGAAGTTGTGGATGGGAAAGAAACTCTCTTAGGGAAGGAGGTAATTCAACTCAAGACAAATAAAATCCCTAGAGGGTTGGTTGCTTTAGAGAGATCTTTTGACCACAGGGACCAATTTGTTACAAAGGCATCTCCAACAAACAAGAATGATTTAGAAGAGATAAATTTGGGGACATCTCATGCCCCCAAAAGGGTATATATTGGCAAACAACTTAAGCCACATATCAGAACTATGCTGATTGCATTACTGAGAAAGTATAAACATGTCTTTGCCTGGTCATATGAGGACCTGAAAGCTTATAGAGAGGATTTATTCTAGCATGAAATCCCTTTGAAGCCTGGAGCTAAACCATTTAGACAGAAACAAAGACCTATCAACCCAACTTTAGCTCCAAAAATGCAAGAAGAGCTTATGAAGCTTAGGGAGGCCGAAATAATTATGCCCATCAGACACTCAACTTGGGTGTCCAACCTTGTTCCAGTTAGAAATAAGAATGGTGACATAAGGCTTTGTGTGGACTTTAGAAATCTCAATGTATCTTCTTTGAAGGATAATTATCCATTGCCAAACATGGAAGCCATGTTGCAGAATGTGACTGGCTGTGAACTGTTATCCATGATGGATGGATTTTTAGGGTACAATCAAGTGAAAGTAAAAGAATTAGAACAGTTCAAGACTGCTTTCACCACTCCATGGGGAACCTATGTATATGTGAGAATGCCATTTGGGCTGACAAATGTAGGTGCCACATTTCAGAGGGCTATGGATGTTGCTTTTGCAAGATTGATTGACTCAATCCTGGTTGTATATCAGGATGACTTGACAACTTATTCAAAAAAACGGGAGCAACATTGCATGCACTTAGAGTAGATCTTTATTAGAGCATTGGAATATGGCATCTCACTCAACCTGAAGAAATGTGCTTTTGGGGTAGTGGAAGGAAAATTGCTTGGACACATTGTTTCCAAGGATGGAGTCAAGATTGATCCTGAAAGGATGACTGCAATTGACAAAATTCAGATCCCTAGAACAGTGAAGGGTATTCAGTCTTTCTTTGGGCAAATTAATTTTGTTAGAAGATTTGTTCCTAATTTTGTAGAGACCACAAAGGATATCTCTAAAATGTTGAAGAAAGGTACAACTGTCAAATGGGAAGATGAAGCAACTAAGTCATTTCAGAACATTAAAGAGGCCATAAAGATGGCTCCTGTGCTAAAATCTTCTAATTTTTCTAAGCCATTTCAGCTGTTCTCGTTTGCTTCTTTCCATACTATTGCTGCATGTTTATTACAGAAGAATGAAGAAGGTTTTGAACAACCTATAGCTTTCTTTAGCATGTCATTGCAGGCTACTGAATTGAAGTATGACATCATGGAAAAGCAGGCATATGCACTAGTTAGAGCAGTCAAGAGCTTCAGGCCATATTTAGTGGGCTCTCAAATAGTTGCCTATGTGCCTCATACAGAAGTCAAAGATATCTTTACTCAGCAGGAGGTAACTGGAAGAAGATGCAGATGGATAAATAAATTGCAGGAGTTCAACATTGAAGTACAGATCACAAAATTGGTAAGAGGACAAGGTTTGGCAAAATTGATGACACAGTCAAATCTAGAAGCATGCCAAGTGAATGTAGTGCATAATGGAGTTATAGATGTGTCAGAGTCTGAATGGTATAAGGACATAGTACATTATTTGTAGAATTTGAACTGTTCTTCCCATCTCAGTGATAATCAGAAGAGGACCTTGAAGCTACATGCTATTAAATACATCATTGTTCAAAGAGAGCTATATTGGAAAAATCCTGATGGTGTATTACTCAGGTGTATAGATGAAAATCAGGCTAGGAATATTCTAAGTGACATGCACAAGGGAGTGTGTGGTGGACACTATACTACCTAGACTACAGCCCACAAAATTCTTAGAGCAGGCTACTGGTGGCCAACTCTCTTCTCAGATGCACAAAGAATGATAAGAAAATGTGATCCTTGTCAAAGGTTCTCAGGAAAGATAAAATATGAAGGTGCATTGCCCCTTAGGACTATAACTGCAGAAGCTCCATTTCAGCAATGGGGAATTAATTTTATAGGGGAAATCTCAGAAAAATCAAGTGGAGGACATAACTAGATTTTGGTTGCTACTGATTACTTCACTAAATGGATTGAGGCCGTTCCAACTAAAAAAGCTACGAGCAAAGTGGTGATGGATTTCATTCTAGAAAATATTGTTATCAGATTTGGAGTACCAGCCAAAGTGGTCACAGATAATGCAATGTGCTTCAGGTCTGGTGAATTTATTAATTTTTGCAACAATTATGGAATAAATTTGTTACATGCATCACCATATCATCCACATGGAAATGGTCAAGCAGAGTCAAGCAACAAAAGCCTCATGAAAATTGTCAAAAGGATGGTAGGCAGAAATAAAAGGGGTTGGGATTCAAAGATGAAAATGGCATTGTGGGCTGACAGAGTAATAGTGAAGAAAGCAAGTGGAAGGTCGCCTTTTGAACTGGTGTATGGTACATCAGCTAAATTGCCTATGAACAACTTCCTACCAGTTTATAAATTCATACAAGAAAATGAGGAGGAGATTGAGGACTCAATGACTGAAAGAATAAATTAGCTGGTTGCACTAGATGAAATGAGAAGGGAGGCACAAAAAACAAACATCAAGAGACAGCAAAAGGTAAAATATCTGTTTGATAAAAGGGCTACAGAAAGAAAGTTTCAGATAGGTGATTTGGTCCTTGTATGGAATGCAAGGAACCAAGATAAAGGCAAGCACGGTAAATTTGAGGCCTTATGGGTGGGCCCGTACCAAATCAGCAACACTCATGGAGAAGATTCCTACTTTCTCCAGGCCCTCAATGGTGAACTATTGGAATTGCCTGTGCATGGTCAGTTCCTGAAACCCTACTTCTCATAAATGGGTAACTTCTGTGCACACTGTAAACTAGATGTAAATATTTTGTACATGCCTTGTATAGTCGGTCGTGTTTTGAGTTTGGTGTTTTGTCTGGTCTGCCCTGGAGTAGCTTGGTTCTCACTGCATTCTTGCATCTGCACGTCCCCAGTCGAAGCCACTGGTGGTGCTCACCTAGGGTTAGGGTTCCGAAATGTGTGTTTGCAAGCTTTTTTTCTTATCCCCTCGAACCCTTAGTGCCTTAGGCTAGGTTGTTCCTCGACCCACATGCAATGTTTTACCATTTTTTCAATCGCACTTGATGAAAAATGCTAAGTTTTTGTATGTACAAGTGCAAATGTGTGTTGGCGGGCTCAAAAATGCATATCAGCTCTTAAAAATGGTAAAAACTTGGTTATATGCATTTCAGGATGCATATCGAGTTTGCATATACAAGGGGGAATCTATTGTAGATTACTGGGGAATATTCTGCAGTTGTATATCGGGTTCACTGTAGCTGATGCATATGGAAGTATACAATGGAAAATATACAAGGCGCAGGCATGCATTCGCTACAGTGCGATGTATCATTAACCAATGGATAAGCAAGGAAGGAATGTGCAAGGGGCCGATATACAAATGGTGGGGCCCGTGGATATACAAAGTCGATTGTACATCAAAAATATGCAAAGGGCATGTACAAAGAAAAGGTTGCGTGCAAAGGAGATATGCAAGGCCCGAACCCGAGGAGTTTTACATTCTGCTTGATGCAGGTTTGAGATCTGGATTGCATGTATGTTTCGTTTGTATGATCAAATATACATTCTTGATGTGCAAGCGGGAATCTAAAGAAACGTGCAATCCGATTGATAAAGGATAAAGTCCGCTGCTTGTATGTATATTTTCACTTGTATGTTGGTGTTGTATATGCCGGTATACATTCAAAAGATGCAAGCCAGATTTGAGAATTATTCCAATCCGATGGATAAATTAGCTGGGGTCCATTGTATGTATATCGCATTTGTATGATGCGATATACAAGGAAATGTACAAGCAAGGAGATGCAAACTGGACCCAATTTGATTTTCAACGCACCTCAGTCATTTGAGGTCCGCAGCATGTATATTGTGCATTGTATATGCCAATATACAATGCGATGTGTAGGGAGAGATACGTCCCAGATTTCAAAGTGTTTCCAATCCACTGTATAAAAATTTGAAGTCCGCAGAATGTATATTGCGATTGTATGTTCGCATATACAAAATGAAGATGCAAAGGTTAAAATGTAAGATGGACTTCAAAGCGATTGCAATATGCTTCATCATAATCTGAAGTCCGGAGCTTGTATGTAGAGTGTGTTGTATATGCCGAATGTGCAAAGGGGAGATGCATACAACCCGAACCCGAGTGCAAGTTTGAAATTGTTTTATAATATCTTGGGGTCCGCCTTGTATATAAGACGATTGTATATGCATTTGCATATACAGAAGCGGTAAAGGTAAAACAGAAGCGGGAAAAGTCAGCGATGACAAGGAAGCATCTGCGTGGCACATTCTCATTGGCCAGTGACTTGCCTGTTTGTTTTGAACCATAGATTTGGGAGATGCAAAGAAGGATCAACGGCTGTGTTCAAATGTTTGATGGCGAGGATTTTCCCATGCATATGTAGTGGCATTCTTGGCAGGAAAATCATTTATGCATCTGCTGCTGCATTTCCACGATAGTTACGAGTTGGTATGCCATTAATGGCAAGATTGCAGATAGGTATGGGCCGAAGGGACATGTCAGCTACCACCTTCAAGTGGAAAATCTTCTAGCGGTGGCACAAGGCTTGAGTTCAACTACTCCTCGCCCTTCTCCTGCTTCTTCCCGTTTTGTCTTCCGTTGCATAGATTGATTTGGGCGCCATTCTTGGTGCATTGTAGTTGGCAGAATTTTGATTTGACTTTTGTACGATTTTGCTGAGGGCACGCTTTGAGTATATCTGAGGTGTGTGCCTCATTGTTTTGGTTGTTGAAAACTGGATAACTGTTGGTGCTGTAATTGAATACAATCTCATTGGTGGCTCTGTTCTAGGTATTTTGTGAGTTTATGAGTTGTATGTTGTATGTTTATGCATAGAATTCATCAGTTTCATGTTAATTTAAATGAGTAATGCTTCATTGCATGTATTTTGTTATTTGTCTCCAAACTGAATGTGTTCTTCTTTTGAATCTAAACAGCTAAGGGGTATTTGGGATTCTAGAATATGGGTTTGCTATATTGAATGCTTAAATCTTTTACTTCTGCTCAAGGAGTAGATTAAATGTTCTGGGTTAAATATTGAGAAGAGTACACTGCAGTAAGGATGTTTGTAAGCACAGGTAACTGAATACTTTGTCTTGGGTATTATCTCTAAGGCAGACATTGCAAAATCCCCTTGAAATCTGATTATTGTTTTAAGTCTGTGATAAACACTCACATACATATGTCTACTGACTCCGAGCACTATATAGGCACCGATCTGGTCTTGTATTTAGGTTGCAACCTGAAGTCTCAGTTTTGCATCCGAACAGAAAATCATACTCAAACTTTTAATACAAACCTTTTAGGACATTAGGAGTAGTTTAGGACCGAAATCCTCTGTCTCACAACTGAACATAGGCCCAAAGCTAGCCCCTTTGCACTTATCTCACAGTTTTGGTTTGCATAAGAGAGGATTTATCTGCTTTGTGTCAACATCCCAGCTAACTTGTAGATGCACTTCATAGATGTTGAATAGGGAATACCCCCCTTGGTTCTGCAGAGCCTAAAGAAGAAGAGGAGATATTTATAAAGCCTATCTCATGTACTGTTGGCCCCTAGCCCGGGAATCCTGTTGATCAATGATGGCTACTTTGTAGGGATAACAGGGAACAAGCATCCAGTCTGGGAAAATAACCAACAAACCCAACACACTCATAGAAAAATAAACTAATTTCCTTACAAAAACAATCCATGGTAGCACATGCATTTGCTCAAAAAATAGATACTATTACTTTCTTGCAAAAATTAACGTGAATTAAAATTATACTTTTCTAGCAAGTATGAGATCTATGATGATTAATGCATATTATAATTCTAACAATGAACTCCATGCGATATTTATTTCAATTGCAAATACTATCTATACTTATGTTTTTCCTAACCATTTCTTGTTGTTTTGCAACATGGATAAAGAGATTTTAGTTATATAATGAAAGATGCCAATATTGACCATGATGGATTTTACATAGATGTGTGTGTGTGTGTGTGTGTGTGTGTGTGTGTGTGTGTGTGTGTGTGTGTGTGTGTGTGTGTGTGTGTGTGTGTGTGTGTGTGTGTAACCCACATTGCATGTGCAATTATCTCAAAATAAAGGCTACTTCAATGTTTTCATGCTCACAAACAAGATCAGATTTATAATACAGTCATGATAGAATTTGAGATAAAGAATTGAGAAAAATCATATTTCCACTCAGTTTCAGGTTCATATATTGCTAAGTTAAAAATAACAAAAACAATAGAGATGTCAACATTCAATCCTTTTCATGATCTATATTCTGGACAACAGGTATATACCTTTGTATTTGCCAGATAACTACAACTACAACAGAGATTATGTAAATATATGCATATACATATATATAATCAAAATAACAACTTTTTGAACAACATATTTAATTTTGAAAACTACTGCTGAAGGTAAAAATTAGAACAGAGATAACTTTATGTCTTTCCTTCATGAAGTGAACAACAAAGGTAAATGAATATCATTCTTTTCATGTGAACAATAGAGGTAAAGTTTTTAATCATGCAATTGTTCTTGTTGGAGTATGCATACATATATGTATGCACAGATATACAAAACAAAAAAAAGAGTATAATTTCACATAGGGACAACAAAATCAAATTCATAAATTCATTTCATTGAGATCAACAGAGTTATCTACATATCATTTACTTCACGATGTGCACAATAGAGATATCTATATATCATTCATTTCATTGAGAACAACAGAGGTAAATACATATAGTTTATTTCATTGAGGGAACAACATGGGTAAAATATGTCATTCTTTTCATTGTGGGAACAATAGGGGTAAAGGTATTTATGCATACATGTCATGATGTGGATAGCAGAGGTATGGTTTAAATATGCATACATATACATACATATATGTATATACAGAGGTATATGCATGTATGTATGCACATGTATGCAACAAAAGAAATTAATTTACTTATGGACAAATACAGGTATATGTGTTAATTACAATAAAACCAAACTACAGTAAGGTTAATTTACACTTTAAGAAGTCATATTGCAACTTCTAAAGGGACAATAAAGAGATACAAACAAGAAATATGCCATCTATGACATGAATACAGAGCAAAAGTATTGTTAAAACATACAATGTATGAAAAAGAATGTAGATAAAAGACTCGTGGTCTAACCTAATACTTCTTATAGCTCACAACTTGTGCGAAGAATTCTCTGTATTATGGTGATGATTGTATTTCCTTAGCTTGTTGTGCACAGGCAAACAAAAAGTATAATGCCAAGCTTCTCCCCTCCCTCTCGTCAATGGTCTTTTTCTTCCTCCTTTTTAATTCTTTGCCCTCTGTTTTTATGTATTTTTCTGCCCTAATTTTAGGCGTATTACATGCATCGAACCAACAAGTTTTCTACCTTTTGTTCTAAAAATAAAACTCTTACTTATCATTGTGTTGTGAATGCATGATCCGCCCATCTCAATATTTTTAGTTTTAATTTCCAAAACTTCACTTTTACTGCAACTTTTCATATATTTAACCAAGCAATGTGTGTGTGTGTGTATATATTATATAATTAGCCTTGCGTATTTCATATATATACATATATATTATATTTATATAATTTATATATATGTATATTTAATATATTGCCGAAATCTATCACAATAACTATATAATCTAGAAAAGAAAAGAAAAATGATTACATGGTAAAACCTTGCATTTGAAAAGAATGTATATAGTAAGTGAAATTGCATATAGATAAACTAATCATTAAACATCATAACCACAAACAATATTCAAAGTAAAATGCACAATCAAGACTACATATCCATGTTATGCAAATGCATAATGAAGCCATTCATTAATGCAATATGTAATGATGCAGTATGTATGAAACTACATGAGTGTGTGTGCAACGGGTTTTCCATCATGCCAACTCTTGTTGGGTGGCTAGGACGCTTCTACCTCAACCTTGTTCTCGTCTTCGACATGTTCCTGCACTCATTCGCACTCAGATTCTTGTCAATAGGTTAGTCCATAAAACCATAGTCAAAGCACGAACAAGATATAAATCCATAATCATAAACATAATAATCCATCATTATAACAACTTTCAAATTTATGCATTTATAAAAATAACAACAAACTACCTTCATGCACATGTAATTATCCAATAATCAACAATCATAAGGTAATATCCAATAGTCTCATCAAATATACTTAATTATAATTGCAAGCAAAAAGTTGAGATGTGACACATTTGCATATTTGTGTTTGTACCCTTGTTATGCTAAGAAGTTCTTAGGCTGTGAGTCTTATACTACTGTAAAACCAAGAATTGTATAGAACCTTAGCACTATGTATTAAAAGGCTAAAATGGGATCCAAGAGTATAGCAAGTGAAGACATAATTAAGATTTTCCCTCGTCCCTTGAAGAAATATAAGAAAACTACTACAAAGGGGCCTATTCTCAGAGAGAATTTTGTTGACACCAACGATGGTATAAGGGATGCTTTGGAAACTATCTCTAGGAGGGATATATTTGGAAGTGTGTTTAGTAAGAGAAATGTTCATAAACCTATTAGTAATGCATGTGAGTTAGAATTTACTAGGTGATACTACCAAATTGATTTGTAGATCCAAATATTGTGATATGGACATGCAAGATGTATGAAGAAAAGTAAAGGAAGATGAAAGATAGTGCAAGAAACATCCTATTCACCTTGAACAAGTAATTTATCTAGAAGGTGGTCAAGAGCAAACAACATGCAACTAGGGCACTAAACATGGAAACCTGACAACACTATAAAAATGACTACTATGTCTATATGATAGTGAAGTTGCCACATTTCAAGACAAAGGCTAGGGGTGCCCCTTTCATTCCAATCCCTCAAGAAGAAGTTGAGACCTTGAATTCTACACAATTTGAATAGTACTTCTAAGAGGTATACCAAGGCCTATGTCAAATTTTGAGGATAGACGTGGATGATAGCATGAATCTAGGGATGTTGGCCTTTTGTGAACATAATAAAAAAATTTATGCCAACACCTTGTTTGATTATCGTGCATTATTCACTCACCACCTACACAATGATATATAAAATGTGAAGAACCCTAATTCTACAACAAATGACAAAAGGTTAAAAAGGTATTCACTCTTGTGTTACCTTTTTCTATTTACTTTGTTTGAGGATTTTAATGACAAATTATCTATCAAATACAAGTTTTGAAATGAAGAAGGGGGATGAGTGATTCCAATTCAATTATGGATAGTCCATATGTATAAGAATCATCATCATTCTTAATTATACAATTTTCAAGACTTATTTGTGGCCCCATTACTGAGGAAATTAGGATTTATAAGGCCAAGAATTTTTTTATGAAGTTAGACTATTCTTAGGCCCTTCCACTTCTAGCCAAAGGGGAAAGTACAAAATAATTAGTGTGATTATTTTTTATTTAAGAAAACAATTGTTATTAAAATCTATGAGTTTGTTGTTCCTCCATATGTGTTACCATATGCGGTCCCTAATATAATTTTTCGCTTTTAGAAGTTGTGAGACAAATGCACTCTGTTGATTATGAAAATTTTAAAAGTTACACGAGGGCAAGTTTCTTACCTCCTAGTATTCAACTTAGTTATTTTCAAATATTTAATAAGTATGGCTTTGAGAAGGTGGATGAGCACCTTAGATTCCTATATATGTCATCTATTGAACCTAGGAATTATGATCCTAAGGGATGCATAGATAAATTGATAAAGAACATAGGAAAGAGTGGTTTGAAACATATTTATCATGAATATGAGGACTTGATTAGAATTTGTTAGGATAACATGTAAAGGATAGTCATTGAAAAAGATGAATGCATATCCAATTTACAAAGGACAAAAGAACCAACTTGGATCAGAACTATGAGGGTGCTTATTTTGAAGTTAAGAATCCTATTGAGAGAATGAAACTAATGTTCAATCATGTTAAGGTTCTTGCAAAAAACCTAATCCACCTACAACAAAGGCACCTAAGATGCTAGAGAAGTGGAGTGAATGTATCTCTTCACCAATGCCAACCATTGTTGACATCCCAAGTACATCAGAGGCACCACCACTAGAAGTGGTTCATGAAGAGAAAGTAGGTTTTGATCCTATAAAAGTCATGGACCAACCATGTGACAGGCATGTCACTTAACATCTACAATGGGAGTACAGGGGAAGCAATATCTAGTGACTAAGAAAATTCAAGCTAAGACTCATCCTCTTATTGATTATCTTATTAAAGAGTGCACCAGAGAGTTTGTTCCCCCAAGGAACATAATGGCATTGAAATAAGAATCTTTTGATAGGGGTATTAGCAAAAGATTAGGTCCTCTGAGAACCCCAACAATAATTCAACAAATTTTTGATACAACAAACATGAAGGATGTAAGGAAAAGGGCATGTGATGAATTATTAGCTAATGACGCCTTCCTAAAAATAAAGGAGATTTAAACCTTTGCTTGGATTGGTTAAATGGAGAAATGAGTGCTAGAGGAATAAAGAAAAATCAAAGAACTACTGGAGGAAGAGTGTAAGATACAACAAAAAGTTCAAGCCTTACCACCAAGTTTGATTTTAGTATTGAAAACACCACTCTAGAACAAGGGAGGCAAATGGTTAGGGAGAGTGGATGTCTCCCACTGCCTAGGTGGTATATAGCTAATGCAATAATTTTATATATTATTAAAAGGAGAAAAGAAGAGTTATTTAGCATTCAAGAAGAGGCCTACAAATTCTTTGAGGGATCAACCCTTATTCTAAGACAAAAACATTGGATCTTTGGGAACTTACCCCTACAAAGGACAAACCTTATGTTGATTATATGCCTTAGGAGTTTCAAGGCAAGTTGATTGTGAAAAGGCTAGGTGAGGTTTTTGCACCAAAGGTCGTTTCCTTAACCATACATATAGCCTAGTTCAGTGAAGTTGTAACAAAAAAATTACATGAGGGAACATAAGAGGCTAAGGCAAAGATTCTAAAACTAAAAAAGGCCTTGGCAAAGGAAGTCCATGAAAAACAAGTTGAAAGATAAAATACAAGACTTGGAGAGAAAAGGCATATTACCTCCCCCAAGCATGCCTCAAGATGATAGTATTTTACAAGAAGAAATAAATAGACTAAAGGATTTATTACATAAATCAAAGGAAAATAGAAAAGAGGTTATTGTGGAACTTAAACAAAACATTAAAGACTTGATCACAGGTGTCTTCAAGGCAAGAGCATAAAACCTAATCCAAATGACATATGATTTATGGGAATGTCATAAAAATATCCAAGTAGTAATAAATCAAACATAAGGTTTTGAACCTCAGTTGATATAGATTAACATGAAATGGATCCCTATGGTATCACCTATGAGGGAAATTCACAAAAAATGTAAAATATGCACTTGAAGAATGGATAAATTTATCAAAGAAACCTAACCAGCATTACATCTCAAATAAAAGGCTAGTAAAAATAAGGTAAGAGCAATTATTGAGGTAGATTGGCCCAATAATGAAGAATGGGAAGCAGTGATTTTTTTAGTGGCTAATATTCGCCAATTGGCTAATAGTTGAAATTTGAGATTCAAAATTTGGATAATAGTACAAGTTGTAATGCAACGTGAATCGCCACATTTTTACAAAATTTTATTTTAGTCCTAGCTAAATCGCCAAAACATTTATTTTATTAAACTTTTAAACTCAAAGATTCACCACAATATTCGATACCTAATTATATTAGATTCGCCTAAATTTTATAAGTTATAGTAGAAAATAAAATTAATTTTCTAATAACATTATATAATTATTGGTTACTTTAGGGCCATATCACCAATTTTTAATCACCACCATTGATTTTATTTATAATCTAATGACTGGGGTTGTATTCCATGGGTTAAAATGTACCCACGGAGCTCCAATGCCCATCAAGCCCAAAATTGTATTTGGGTCGTTGATGTCAATTTATAATCTAATGGCTAGGGTTAAATTCTATGGGCCAAATTGTACCTGTGGAGCTCCAATGCCCATGGGGCCCAAAATTGCATTTAGGTGATTGATCTCCATTGAGATCAACAGTCTAAATGCAATTTCAGGCCCCATGGGCATTTGAGCTTCACAGATACATTTTGGCCCATGGAATAGAACCCAAACTGTTAGATTATAAATCAAATCAAGGGTGGTGAAAAATAATTTAGGACTGATTTAAAATATTCAATGTTTGATTTACAATATTAAGGAATTAAGGAATTATAGACATGAGCACTACACCTTAAACTAGTCAATCAATGCCACCCTTAGGCACTTACTTTTCCATAGGAATTTATTTTTTTTTAAAAGGAAGGATTTGCCATGGTAATCAATGCATTTGCCTATTTTTTGTCAAGATTCACCAGGATTTTCTCCAAATTTCTAGTGATTTAAATAAATTCGCCAATAAAATTAATAGTTTTTTCAAAAAAGGAAAGATTCGCCAATAGAAATTAATATTTTTTGCAAAAAAAATGAAAGATTCGCCAGGATTTTATATCTTTTTTAGGGGGATTTCTTAGAGTTATCACTGATGGGAAGAATGGTTGAATGCCTTCAGAAAAGGTTATTAATTTTTTTGCAATCTTTATTCTTTCAATCTTTTAATCTTTTAACAGTCACAAAGAATTGTCATATTCAATCAGATGGAACCACATGGTCTATCATACCTTCCTGCAATTGTCTTACAAGGGCATTAATTATAGTTTAGTTTGAAAGAGAAAAAAAGAAATAAGTGAGGTGGCCACACATGGTAGTTGCTAGAGTTAGCACAAGGGTGACAATGCATTATCAACATGAAACTAAGTTTGTGCATCCTAAAATGAAGTGTTATATTATAAGAATTAATTTTTCAACCTAAGGGAGATTGTTAGATTGGTTTAAATTAAATGCAATTGTACTTGACACTACATTTCTACAGGGAGAAGATTGAAAGAGAGTCTTCCAACATTGAGTAGTTGGCTAGAAGATTTGGGGAGAGTCTTCCAATACTAGATTGTTGGGTAGAAGGATCTTGGTTGTGAATAGACTGCTAATTGTGTGACAACTTGCACTAAAGCATCTTGAGTTCAAATTCTGAAGATGCCTCATACAAGGATGGATAAAGGTCAAGGTGTACTCCATGTTGTTAAGTGAATTGAGGAAATTTTTAGCATGATGAGAAATATCTAGATCATATTAGATGTTATTGAAGAATATCATAAAATAGGTCTTAACCTTAGAGCTAATGAAAGCGATGATGAACAAGAAGTTGGTAGACTAGATCTAGTTAAATATCTTGAAGAAGATGCTAGAAAAGAGAGAATGTTGAAAGCAATCTCCAATATTGGTAAGAAAACTAGAGTAAATATTCCTAATTATGTTGGTACTTTGAATCCTAAGGAATTGATTCATTGAATAATTGATTTAGAAGAACATTTTGTGGATGAGGATATTGTTGACCTTGATAGAGTAAAATTTTCTAAGACTAAGTTGATAGGTCATGTTTCTATCCAGTGGAAATAAATTTAGTTAGAGAGAAATAGAAAAAGAAAGTCTACTATTGAGAAATGGGATATAATGGTATATAAATTGAAATCTAAGTTTATTTCTACAAAATATTAATTATATTAAAAAAATTGCAAAACTTGAGATAATAAGATATGACTATGGAAGATTATACTGAAGAATATTATAGGTTGACCATAAGAGTAGGTCATCATGAAAAAAATCAAGAGGAAGTGGCTAGATATATCAATGGCTTGAGAGGATCTATTCAAGGAGAGCTTAGCATGTTGAATATGCAATTTATTGAGGAAACATCAGGTGACCCTAAAAGTTGAACATAAATTGAATAAAAGATTCTAAAGTAAATAGAGCAATCGAGAAAAAGGTGGTAGATTCCCAAGAGGAAGATATCAAAGGAGAGGTAGAGAAGCATATAATGATGAAGTAGAAGAAAAAGATGACACTGGAAGTCACTACAAATATATATTTGATTTCTTTTGAGTAATGATAGAAATAAAGGTAGATCTAATTATGTTGATGATGAAAGATATAAAGAAATATAGGAAGATATGGAAGAGGAAATGTAAGATCCTTTAGAGGAAATAATTTCAGATGTGGAGAAAAAGGCCACAAAGCATTTATATGTACTCAATCACAAGGAGGATATGACAAAAGATCTGAGAGAACAACAACAACAACGCATGATTGACAAATTGATGAGGAAATTGGAGTAAAAGTCTAGAGAAGGCCAAGACAAAGGATAGAAGATTAGACATTGATTTGAGTTTCTAAATTCTAAAAGATCTTAATTGATCTATTTTCTAATCAAATGGATGAGGCCTAACATGTTGCAAGATCATTGAAGTTTCTTTTTAATTGATCTATTTAACTTGGTCATTCACACTTTGGTTGTTTCTATTAATTTATTTATGCATTGTGTATGAAAGATAGAATTGTTGTGAAAAGTGTTGTGTGTTTACTTCTTGTTGCATGGTTAGTTAGTCCTTCATTTGACCCACCAATGACCTTCATGTTCTCACAACATATTGTAGTAAATGTTCATTTGGTTTTATCTCATCCCAATCTATTCTAAGAAAGAATTGAAGGTATTATAGAGATAAAAGAAGATGAATCCTCAAGTATTAAAGATTTATGTCCTAAAAGAGGCAAGGGGGTGTCCTATGGAATAGCCAACACTCTCTAAAGGTCTCAACAAAGATTATTTTTGTGAGAAAGACAACACAAGAGGAGACAGATTTAACCAACTCCAAGGTCCAAGTCAACTAAAGTTATCATTCTTTGGAGCATTATGGTGAGCTGTTTGATATAGTGATAGTGGCATCTCAAAGAGGAGGTGGTCTTCATGTGAGGTAATCAATCTTGGACTTAAAAGAGGAAGTGTTCTTTATACTATTATTTCTCATCTTGACAAATGCACTTATCATATTGGGAAAAGATAATATGTTGACATTTGAGTAAGAGGTTCCTATGAATAGTATGGAAGCAATTACCTTCTTTCATCTACAAAGCATTCAAGCATGATGGGTTTATTGATCTCCTTGGAACATTTGTCTACCTTGACACATGCCCAACATCAAATTGATTTGCAACCTTTTAAGAATTTTGACCTAAGTAGCACTTTTAAAGTGCTAACCATATTTTAAGATTGTAAAGTAATTTGACAAGTGTCAATCATCCAAATGAGATGAGAATTGTCTCTTTTCTATAAGTATAGGTTATTGGATTTGTAATATAGGATTAGAACTTTTGTGCAAGAGTCCATTCAATGCTCCAAGTGAGCAACAATTTAGTCATTTTTGAGTAAATAATTCTAATAGCATTTGCAAATTTTCTTCAAAGAATTAAGATGAGACCAACTTTCATTTTCATGTAGTTTATCTTTATATTTCTATCAACTATTTTAGAGAATTCGACAAATCCTCAAATGCACATTTGTTGCATTTATATTGATTTCTAGTTAGTATGTATTCAAAGAGTGCATGCAATTATTTATAGATCAATGTGTGGGATAATTGAATTGATGAATGGATAACTAAGAATGAACTACATTTTGTAGGTGAAAAGGCATTTGAGGGTCTAAGCATTGCATACAAATCCTAGTACATTAGATCCTTCTGAAACTATAAATTACTTGTGTGAGTGCTTTGTTTAACTCATTTTTTGACTCTATTGCAACAAGATAAAGGCACTAGTCTACTTCTCTTCTAATCACACACTATAAATTAAACATAAAAATATCACAATGTAAATTATTCTTGTTTATTCATTCATGATATGCTTAAGTGTATAGAGGATCTTGTTGTTATATGCTCATTCTAAATGCCTCTACTAATTTCCTATAAATTAATTTTCTACAAATTTAAGATCTCCTTGCAGTATACACACTAAGATAACATGATGTAGATTAATGACAACAAATTGGGTTTAGCATTGTGTTAATAGGACCTAGCTTAGTATCTACAAAAACTTTCTTCTAAATCTATACATCAAATCAGGAGATCTTTATATGATTACCCTCCTAACCCTAGTAGAGCTCAAAGTGCAAGAGAGAGGAGCCACTCTCATCATTTGCATGTCCACCTAATCTTTTGATAATTGAAAATCAAATTGCTTTTAAAATTGACTATAAAACTTGAAGGTTTTAAGTAAATTCTTCAATGAGCTTCTTAGAACTACTAAACATTGAATAGATCACCAATAGATCTGATGTGCAAGAATGAACCTAGTTGCACATGAATGAATTGATAGAATGTATGTGCAACTATATGTTCACCTTCACCTTTCTTGAGTCTGAAATTGTCAAGACAATATAAAAAAACACCTTTGAGGAGGCTGTTGGATCACTAGGGTTAAGTTCTCCTAGGTCAACCCCTGAATGGACCAACTATATAACTGAACAAATTTTCAAAAATAGCAAGTGAAAATGTGTAGATGGCCTTTATGATTTTGATGTAGATTTTGATTCCTTTGTCACTTCAAAGTGTGCTTGAGATATTCCTTTTAGTCCTCTTATATCTAGATGTGTATTAATGACACATTGAATGCCTTTAACTACTAAAACATGCCAACAATTTGCAACATATGTGTACCAAGTTAGATCATAATGGTTAGTAGGAAAGAATGGGAATTTTATGATTTGAATTTGAATTTTTTTTAGGTTCAATCCCAAGTGGTACAAAAATGAACCCTTAGTTAATATGGTAATTTTGGGATATGAAGTGAATGTATGGAGATGGATGTGAATATGAGTGCAATAAATGACAAATACATGGGAATGTGTGTAAATGAGAGGATATAGGGATTAATGGGGATTAGGGTATAACCAAATTTAGCACAAGAGTGTGCCACTTGTCGATATGTAATTGTATTAAGATGTTCCATTGAAATGGACCCAAAAATAAATGGGAATTGGTATATGTATGCAAATTTAACCATTACAATATGATTTGAACATTATAAAAAATTAGTTAATGAGGGCACTGGACATGTTTGTATTGGCTTGTGGGCTAAAATCACCAACTCCATAACTCTTGTGGTTGGTAGAACTATTGTCATACCATGGATTGCTAATAAATATTAGTTCAAAAATTTCAAAGAATTTTTTATAAGCTAAAAATTCACATGGATGTTGATTACACTCTATTAAAATGACCTAACTGTAGACACCCTAATTTTATCACCATAGTTCTATCATCATTTCTACACATTAACTCTTCCTAACTAATTCACTCTAACATCACCATATCAATTAATTAATTACACCATGTTAAATAATTAATCCCATTTAATCCTATTGCATCCCCCTTTGTGATTAATTAGCTAATTAGTCATAATTAATTCCTAGTTACATCTATGCACACATAATTAATTAAAAATAAATAAATAAAATTATCCTCACCCTTGTCATCACTCCATAATTAACTCATTGTCAAAAATCAATCATGTCCACTCATCAAGTCATGCAAGTTGTTAATTCCTTGATTTATGCATGCACATCCAAAAATCAAATAAATCAACTAAATCGAAAGTTAATCAAATCAAATTTAGAATAAAATCAAATAAATCAAAAGTCAATCAAATCGGTTTTAGAATAAAATAAAAAATCATGCAAGCTTTAAATTAAGTGAGTTAATCTCATCCATGATCTCCAAATCTGATCAAATTTAATCTCAACCGTTCATCCTCTCACCTAAAAATTAATAAATTCACCCTTCCTCCTTCATTCAAGGACATCATCAAATGACTGAAGAAAATAGTGATAGATCATCATCAAAAATCAATCATCAAATCATTGAAGAAAAAACATTAGAGATCATCATCAAAAATCAATCATCAAATCATCACAAATCAATCAGCAATCATAGGTACATGCTACATGAATCTTGCATGAATCTTGAGCAACCACAATCCATTGCACAAGCAAATCTCTTGACAAAGGAGATATTTTCTTGGCAAGTGAAAGTAAATTGTTTTTTTTTTTTATTACTCAATTTGAGATTTATGTTTGATTTAGAGTAGGAACTAGTATTGTTTCTAGTTTCTTTTATTGCTTTGGATTTTTGCATACATGTCGTTCACCAAGTAGAGGTGCCGAATCAAATAGCATTTGAGCTGCCTGCAAAGCATCCATTTGCTACTACTAAAGCAGAGACAACTACCTAATGAGGTCTGCGATTCTAAGCTTCTTTACTCTCATACTTTTCCTTTGCAACCAAAGCCATAGCTGCAAAAAAATCTTCAAGCGTTTTGGTGAGCCATGATTTCCAATAGAAAAATTTGAGGCTTGCGTTCAACAGAGAAACCAAAAAGTCCACTCTTGACATTTGCTTGCATGGGAACATTATTGCATGAAGAGAATTGGTATTATAAATTTTGTTTGAAGCTCCTTCCCAAACTACCAGAAAGATTAAACATTGTATTTATTTCCACTTCAATTTCATCTGGAATTTTATATTTTTGAAGGTGAGTTATTTTGTAATCATTTGCTATTGTTGGTATAACTTGAATTCATATCATTCGTGGAAAGCATAGTGCAGGCTACAGGTTTGCAAGTTTCTTCAAATCTAAGTCAATTAGAGGCTGCATCACATTAGCAACTCTAGACTATATTTAGTGAATATTCAATAACTCGATCTCTTTTGTTCTTTAATGTCTTTCAAATCACTTGATTTTGCATTTAGCAGTGTGCCTCACATGGTAAATTTGATTTGATTTTTGCTGTCAATTTCTACTTCTAAGATCTGACAAAAAGCTACAATTAATGATTGATAATGCTTTGGACTCCTTAGAACACTTTGATATACTAAGAGGGGGGGTGAATCAGTATATATCTCAATTTAATCCAATTCAACTTTATCAACAAAACTTTCTATTGCCTTAAACAGATAATGAAGGAAACTATGCAATTCAAAACACAATCACACAACCATAACACCAAATTTATGTGGAAAACCCTAGAAGGGAAAAACCACGGTGAGCAAGCTACTTCGATCTACTGTCCAAATCCAACCTCACAAATAAAAATAGGTTTACAATGAGTTTTATGGGCTACAACCCAAAGGAAGCTACAAATCCCTAAAGTGCTACAACACTCACAAGAAGGTGCTCCAACCTTTGCACCAAAAACACTTGACTGATTCTACTGGTTCAATCACCTCCGCAAAAACACCTCTACTCAAACAACTCTGCTATCTTTAACACACTTTCGCAACAAAACACAACACAACCTCTGCTATGAATCATGCATTACAATCACCAGATTTCCTTCTCAGCTTCCAGATCACTTATCTTCTTCACACACACATACACTCATTCTCACATTCACACATGCTCCTCACACTCCCTTACACTCTCATACACTTTGCAACAAACTTGATCTTTTATTTATATCCTCCGCAAGTCTTCAAAACAACACTTTTTTCGGCCAAGATGAAATGTGCAAATGGCCTAGCTGGTGGGCCCTCAAAACATTTGCAGTAATGTAGGAATCAAATTCCATTATGCGGTTCATACCAAATGATAATTAGGACCTATTTTACCTCAGCACACATCTCCACGTTGGTGCACATTTTCAAACACATGGCACAATCACCTAAACACACCCAGTCGGCCCAACAAACACTTATCCATCCATGCATTTAGCTCCAGACCTAAAGTAGTACTAGAGACATAAAATAACATCATGCGGATCATACACTAAGTATTATATGACTTTATAAAACCTTATCATACATTCCTTTCTCTGGTTTATGCACAAATAAACAAACTTTGATGCCAGTATCCCTTGCATACTCTGATTACACAGTCTTGATATAGAATATTGAAAAATAGACATGCGATACTCCTCAACACCTAAAACTTGAATTATGCACTCATACAATCAATCTGAACTTATCTTCCAAACAACAAAGCCAAATATTATAGTGTGGTGAAATGCAGTGGCTTTTCCTTTCTCCCTCTGACAACCCTAATCAGCAACATGATTTGTCCTTACTCTGCTAACTCTAAAGAATCTCTGCAATACATTATATCATTTGAAACTTGAATATATCATACTTCTTATCTGTAACCAACTATCCTCCAAGTCACAAGATCATATCTTCTAGTGCAGAGAAATGAGAACCAGTAGACTGTCTCCTTGAAACTGCAACAACACTGTATCATCACTGTCTTCACTCTGCTAGCTCTAAAAATCTCTGTGGTAAATTTTATGCTTTGAAATTTGGATCATACATACTTCATATCTGTTTCTGTCTAACTTCCAAACCGCAAGGCCATATCTTCAAATGCGGAGAAATGCAGAGCATTCTCTTGATCTTCTGCAGTACAAATCCATGTGCCTTTGACAATTGAAACCTTATACATTTTCTTTCAAATCTCATTGATTTTATCAAGAGACAATGAATACAACATTCATAACACCATAAACAACAATCACAACTCTTTTCATAAAAAAACAAGAAACCACAACTTCTCCATGTCAGCATATCCTATAACTTGACAATTTTCACTTGTCCATGAACTTCAAAAGATAAGGTACAATTGTGTATAGATGATACTGATCCAACATCATGCGTATGACTTTCATCACCATATCCTTGACCTCACAACTCCTTTGATCATCACTCTTTTGTCTGCTTCTTTGATTATCACTCTTTTGTCAGCATATACACATCACTATGCTTTCCACTTCACATCACTTCTGATCACTTATTCTTCTAACATCATTGGTCACCATTCTGTTGACATCGATGACAACATATACAACAAAGAGATCACAAGAAAGCACTATAATCCTCTAGGGGACTACTTGGAAGTTGTTTTTCATAAATTGGTTACTGCAAACATGATCATTTTTCCACAGACCAAGCCCTTTGATGAAAGTAAACCAAAACCCACATGTTATAAGGAGAATGACTACTCTAAGTATCACAAAATCCAAGGACATTCAACCAATCGGTGCATGAAATCAAGAAATTATGTCCAAGATATGATTAACAGAGGATATATCAAGCTTGAAGGAAGTGCATCTACATCAAAGAACCAACAATTAGGGATATACCAAAATCTCTTTCCAAAACATGATAAAACTCGTCCAACTCAAGGTCAAAATGCCCAAACCAATAATATTAGTTACAAAAAAGCTACTCGTTCCTATGATGTAGTTGTTAGTCACATCGAGCATTCAAACAATCATGTTACAACCATCACAGTCAAAACCCTAGATTGTGTTGTCACAACTAGCCATAACAAAATCATTGTACAAAGGCCTCCCCTACCTACTCCCGAAGGGAAATATAACCTTATTGAACAACTTGAGAAAAATCCTACCCAAATGTCCATCCTAGACCTTCTCAAAACATCCATTGCTCATAAGGATATCTTGTATAAAGTCCTTCAAGAGCCAAGTATCCCCAACAACATTGATTCATCCCTATTCCAAGTCCTCATCGGACAATTGTCTTTGAGTCATTAACTCACCTTTAACCAAAATGACATGCCTCCTATTGGCCCATCATATAATCTCCCTTTGTACATTGAGGCCTTATTCACCAAACATAAAGTGAAAAGGGTACTTGTAAATAATGTATCGGGCTTGAATATATGTTGGAAAAAGGAGAGAGAAGAAGGTAAAGTTACAGCTATGTAGCTTTAAAATGTTTTCAAATATGAAATTATTAGCATTTGTAAATCTGAAAATTACTTTCAATTTAGATGTTAGAGTATTTCTCCAATTTAATCAATGTAGTAGAAAAAAATAGCTTGCAAGAAGAAGACAAGTATTTACGTGGAGAAACCCCTAAGGGAAAAAACTCCACACCAAATGTGTTATGCTTGTATTACATCTCTTGTGAAAGATTACATTCAATACTGAAAATTTTTGATTCCTTGATGCACTTCAAAAGCTTCTTCAATCTTCAAACCTGTAAAAACTTCAAAAAGCTTCTTGCTTCTTCTTCTAAATCTTTTACAATCAACTCTGTGGAAAATGTATGGGGTTTTTTTAATTAATACAAAAGCTTCTTAATTTGAAAGCTTGAAACTCATATTACAATCAATTGTAATTGATAACATGAGAACAATTCCTCATGCAAAACCAAGTGCTCCAAATAGAGAAGACTGAAGTCAAACAAAGTCAAGCTTCTTGTTAACTGCCTGTCCTGGATGTGGGCGCCCAAGTTTGCCCAAGTAAACTTAGCCAACATCAAATACATTTCCAAATAAAAGAAACAATTGAAAGTCCCAAGATTGGGCGTCCAAGGTTGCCCAATCTCTTTCAATCAACTAAAGTGATCAACACACATCAATCTCATACAAACAACATACAAGATTGATGTCCCCAAATTTATTATGAATTAACTTGTTCTGTACATGCAAGTGACATGCAAAAACCCGATTCAACATGCAACTGATACCCATTATCTAAAACACTAAGATGTACCATCCTGCAAGTTTCTAGAGTTGGAGTGTTCTTTAAGCAACCTCTGAAAACTGACATGCAACAACATGCAAGATCATATAACTGACATGCAACAACATGCAAGCACATGCAAGTCCATAGGAGCAACATGCAAGTCCATAGAAGCAACATGCAACAACATGCAAGTAACATGCAACAACAAGCAAGCACATGCAAGTTCATATAAGCGACATGCAACATGCAAGTCCTTGCAAGCAACATGCAACAACATGCAAGTCCATGCAACTCTAACTTCACTGTTAACTGCACATCATATTCATGTAAATATCATGCATCTCTGAATCCACTGTTAACTGTTATATCATGTTCATGCAAATATCATGCATCTCTAACTCCTCTGTTAACTCTAACATTATATCCATGCAAAGTGTATCAACAATATTCACTCATGTACATAAAAAAGCAAACTCCAAGTCTAAATATAAGACACCTCCAAAAGTGGGCGCCCAAGTTAACCCCCACTCACTAGGAGCTATCAAACTCTCAAAATAGACTTCAAGGAGTTGTCAACAAGTCTTCATGGACCCTACTAATGGATGCCCAAGTTTGACCCTATCAATTAGGAGTTGATTACAATAAGCCAGGTGATATAATTAAAAAATAATTAATCTCTTAAAGTCCTTATGTGTTGGGGAACTCATTCCAAGAACTTTGGAGACACATGAATTGGTTAGGATTGCAAGTTAATGGCAACTTATCCCAACAATATCTACACTTTGACATTAATCAAACATCTTAGTTACTCTGAAACAACACCGACCCAAATACCATCAATACTAAAGCATATGATAATACAAAAAGGGAATCAATGAGTACACCATACATCTTCCTACCATGGTTGGGATAGTCACACAACAAACTTTGCCACATGTTATTGATATTGACCTTCCTCACAACATCCTTCTTGGCTGACCATGGTTTCATGCTATGTGAGTTGTCCCATCCACCTTTCACCAATGCATCAAATTCCTACATTTAGGCATGTAAGTGACTATCCTTGGTGATCTTCAACCTTTCCAATATTACAAAATGTTGGAGGGGCAATACTGTAAAACTAATTATTATCCCATTACTAAACGTGCCTCTGAAATAGACAAATTCACAATAGTAGAACTGACAAATCCTTCATCCTACATACATTCAGATGACCTCCCATCCACATTCAAAAATCCACTTTCTAAATCCCATTTCAGGATCATTGACAAAGGTTGTAGAGAGTATGAAATCCAAGATGCCTTCCATGTGGGTAAACTTCCCCTTTCTCCTAGGATCCATGGTAGGCCCAACATGAACAAGAAGAAAAATCAGGTATCCCATTAGTTTCGTACAACTTCTTTTATCAAATCAAGTTTTCTTGTAGATGAGAAAATTGAAAGCTCCAATGACTCTGGGCTATATGATGATAGTCTAGCCTCTTGTTTCCAAAGTCATGAGTATCCTAGAGCAAACAAGATGTGTCAAATCATGAACTACAAACAGAAAGGACTAGGCCTTCATGACTAAGGAATCTGAGAATCTATACATGTTCGTGCAAATTGAGAATCTTATGGCATTGGATACAAACCCCTTGGTGATCAGTATGATGATGTTAGTGACACTTCCATGGTCTATGAGGAAGCTTCTTCCGACATTTAGACAGGTTCCTCTTATAGTTTCTATGAAGATCTTCTTGCCACTAATCTTTTCAATGACACCAATGTCCTCACCATTAACCTTGACCTCCAATACCCTAAACTTATTGATTGGGACCAACAAGATCACATACCAATGGACTTATTTTAAAACAATGAATCTATCACAAAATTCATGGGGCTTTGAGATGGCATCCTGCTAGGAGATCACAAAAATGGTTTTAAAAGCAACCTAGACACATCAACATATTTTGGGGAGTATAAGAGTTCCTTAGTCAAAATAAATTCAAAATTTAAAAAGAAAAAAATTGAAGTCCCTTAGTGAAAACCTCTTTAAGGCACCATCAAACCAAAAAAATCAAAATCAAGAAAATAAAGACAAGTATAACAAGCTTTATAAGGCACTAATAGAAAAGGAACTCAACTTTCCCCCTACGCAAGCACAATGACAGGATGGATCTAAATTGCTAGTTGAGGATACCATTGATGTGAACATTGGAGTAGAAGAAAATCCCAAAATGATTAAGCATGGGGCACTCTCAGTCCTTTAGAATAGGAAACTCTTGTCGCCCACCTAATAGAATTTTTAGATGTTTTTGCTTGGTCATATGTTGATATGTTTGGTTTGGATCCATCCCTTGTGGTGCACTATCTTGTTGTACATGAAGATGTTAAACCACTCAAACAAAAATGAAGAAAGATGCATTCCCAGGCGGCACTTCTCCTCAAAGAAGAACTACAAAAGCTTCTAGATGTTGGATTTATATGACCAATCAACTGATTTGAATGGCTATCCAACATTGTTCCCATCAGCAAGAAGCCAACAACCAATCTACAAATGGCTACCATTAGTTCCCTTCTTGAGATGCAAAAGGATACCTAACAGTGTTAGTTTTCAATTGAATAGCTAATGATCCCAACATATGATGTCCGGAAATCCAAAATGGTATGTGAGATTGTTTGTCCCAATTCCTCTTGGTATCATGACATTTAATCTTACCTCCATGACAACATTATCCCTCCCACTCTTTCATGCAACCGATGAAAATCCTTCATCCAACATGCATCCTGCTTCACCCTCCTTGGTGGCACCCTCTATTGTAGGGGCTATGATGGTAACTTAAAATGTTTAAATTCAAAGAAAACCAACTTAATGATCAAGGAAGTTCACGACAGAATCTATGGAGCACATACTAGTGGCATGGTCCTAACAAAGAAACTACTTAGAATAGGGTACTACTTGCCTACCATCCAAAGAAAAATGCTTGTCAGTATGTCAAAAAATGTGTAGCCTATCAAAAGTATGTAGACCTTATCCATGCACCTTCCCATCCAAAGCATTGCAACCAATTACAACTTCGTGGCCCTTCTCTACTTAGGGCCTCTATCTTCATTGGGAAGATAAATTCCTCCTCTTTTGATGGCCACAAACTCATCATTTACCAAATGAGTAGAAGCAAATTCTTGGAAGGCGGCTCTAAACAGTTGGATTCTAATGAAGCTTTCATTGCAAATCCTCTACTTTGACAAAGACTGGCAAATCCTCTAAAACACTCCAAAAACTTGACAAGCTCTTGATACTCGAACATTCTCTCTTTAATTAATTGTTAAAATCCACAACTCTAAATTTGCATCAAATTTGTGTGCTCCGAATTCAAGAAATTCTTGGTTTTTTAGGTTGATCGATCTAACTTTTGGCTGACTGTGAATGCTGATTTACCTTGGTCGATTCACTTTTTAAATTCAAGCTTCTTGTCTTTGATAATTTTCTGTCTACTCCAATGTTTGGCTGACTGATTTGGTGATAGTTGCAAAAATCGTGAAAAACTCGCGAAACTCGCGAGTACTCTCGCGTTAGATACTGGGCCGAGTGACTCGCCCAATAACTCGTTGCCGATTTTTCGTAAAAAACTCGCGGCGCTTTTTTTCTTGGAACTCGCCAAAAAATCACCCAAACGCTGCGATTTTTCCATAAAAATTCGCCCAGATGAATGTAGAATTCTTTTTTAAAACCTGAAGTTAATAACTTTAGTCGAATTTCATTTTCGCGACCAGACGGCACGGCGAGCAGGGGATCGGCGACTGGTAAATTCCTTTCATTTTTGCGAATATTTGAAAGCTTTGAACAAGGCAAGTAAACGCTAGTTTAAATACACGGGGAAGATATATTTGAGTAAAACCTTCCCCATGCTAAAATTAATTAATTGCATGAGAAAGGTGTAAATCATTTGCAATTTTGCACCATTATTCTAGTCGACACATTGTCATTTTTAATTGCTTGTTCAATAAAATGAACACCTTATTTTGATTTGAAGACATTGTTAATTCTTCTCTTAGGAAGAGTGAGGCTTAGGCCTTGCAAATTGGTCAAGTGGTCATCAAGTATTTTTGAGAAATTGCCGTTCCATAGAATCATTGTCTAACCTTAAGCAAACGATGTAAAATTAAAATTATTTTGTATATAATTATAAAATAAATTAAATTTTAAAAACAAACAATGTAAAATTTTAAAAGTATTTATTTTTAAAATTATAATTATATTGTAAAATTTTAAAAGTAGATAATTTAAAATTTTAAAATATAATTATAATTTTAAAAATAGATAACGTAAAATTTTAAAAATTGCCTCTTATAGGTAAGAGTTGAATTAATCTTCAAAGTTTTTATGTGTAAAAGCCATAAAACTGTTGTCTAATTGATTATTGTATGTTGTGTGAAACTTGAAGTTCATATTAAAAGGTTGAACTCTTTTTTTTGTCTATGATATATGTATTAAATTTTAATTTTGATTTATATATGAAATCAGTAATACATTCTACAAATTTATAAATGTGTGTTTTTGAAGAATATTTTTTAAAAAACATGTTTTTAAAATTTTTGTTAAATTCGCCGAGTTATTGCCAAGTTTTTCCCCACTTTTTTGCTAAGTCCCCAGTTTTTAAAATTTTTGGGTTTGCCGAGTAATTGTCATTCCTTTAAATGGTGTGGTCTACTTTGTTGATTTGGTCGACCTCCCTTGGATGATTCCCTTAGCATTCTAACTCCTCCTTTTAAACCAGTGAAATGGCATGTGGGGCGTGAGATATAGGCGTTCAACATTACAAAGTTTCTTCTTATTGTATTGACGCACTCAAATCCATGGAGGCGCGCCCCTTTTTGGGATATTTTCTCCCTTTTGGCCTTTGAAGAAGTGCGTTGGAGGGCAAAAAGGTGTGCTTCTAATCTTTGAAACTACATAATTCTTTCCATCTTCATTTGATCATGTTTTCTTTCTGGCTAGGCGTGCCTGATGCTCATCGGGTGCACCTTTTCACTAAATGTAACTGTTCTTCACTCCTTGGAGCATATGAAGTCTCTGGTGTGCTTTTAGACCGAAATCAAAACGTCTTCCTCTTGTCCATCTTCCTACAGGTATGCTTATGTTGAACAAGGCACAGTTTTGTACTCAGCAATTGAAATTCCATATGTTTGCTTAGGCGCATGAGGTTTCAAGCAAGTGCACCTCTTCTCTGAACTGAATCAAATATATAAAATGGCACTTTTCAAGTTGTTTGAGTGCTATGATCCTTCGAGGTTACTGCAATTGACAAAATGATGTAACTCTTTTGGGATAGGTCAAGGGCAATAAAAGAGGCTTAGTTGGTTTGCCAACATACAAAAGTTTTGTATGGATATATCAGGTTTTAACCTAATAAAGGATAAAGTTTCATCTTTTTCTTCTTTCAGTTTGTGTGTTCTTGATGATTCTTCTTGTGTTTATTTGTTTGTTTGTTGTGTCTTGTCAGTCCTACTGTATATTACAACAATGTTATCATGGTTTTTCCATATCATGGTGTCCTCTGTCATTTGCTATAGTAAATATTAGGTTCAAACATTTGGAATTCAGTGCAAAATTAGCAACATTCATCATCACCTCATTAACACTTTTTTTTTTTTTTTTTTGATTCGTAAGCCGAAGATCACAAGGGGTACCTCCTCCTCATCAACATACTCAACTTAGCATCCACTTAGTTAACTCAACCAACTTAGAAGCCACATAGATGTTACTTGGGGGATTCACACTTGGATCTCCATCTTGAAAACCCTATGGCCTTGCCATTTAAGCACAACCCTGTTCACATCACCTCATCAACACTTACATTTATTCCTAAACATTTCTTCAAATTTTACATAACTAACATTTATTCTCGCCCATTGCCTTCTATTTCAACCCATCCATTTTCACCCAATTTTTTGCATTTCATACCCCTCTTCTCATTTTGAAAGTGCATCTGTGTTTTTCATCCCTACATGCCCTCTCGAGGGGGCATCTCCCTAACCATCATGTTATTTGAGGCATCCTTGTGCAACCATTTTTTTTTTTTCTACATTCTTTGAAAAGTTGTTGCTTCTTTTGGTTGCATCACCCTTTCAAAGAGAGGCAAATGTAGACACCCTAATTCTACCACCCTTGTTCTCTCATCTTTATTATATGTTAATTCATCCTAGCTAATTCGCTCTAACATCACCATGTTGATTAATTAATTGCATCACTTTAATTGATTAATCCCATTTAATCCTATTGCATCCCTCTTCATGATTAATTAACTAATTAATTCTTATTATTTAGTTAATTAATCCCTAGTTAAATTCATGCACACATAATTAATAAATAAAATAATTATGCTCGCCCTTATCATCACACCATAATTAATTCATTGTAAAAAATCAAGCATGTCCACTCATCAAGTCATGCAAGTTATTAACTCCTTGATTTATGCTTGCACATCCAAAAATCAAATAAATCAAGTAAATCAAAAGTCGTTCTAGAATAAAATCAAATAAATCAAAAGTCAATCAAACCGGTTTTAAAATAAAATAAAAAAGCATGCAATTTGTTGTTCATGGCATAATGCATTGGTTAAAATGTTGCATTGATAATGTTTTCACCAAGGTTCAAACCCTTGCTAGGTCATTGAGCTCATGGGCTTTGTGCCCTTGTTGGGCCATTGAGCTCGCGAGTTTGAACTATTTGTATTTAAGCAGTTGTCTCCTTGCTCCAAGCCCTTGCTGGGTCGTTGAACTTTGCAAGCTTTGTGCTCCTAGTAGGTCATCACACTCGTGGGTTTGGATTGTTTGCACAGGTTTGGATTGTTCACATTAATGCAATGCGTTTATGCAAAGGATGAGGTCCTCGTTTGTGGCATCGCCTGTGTTGGGCCAGACTAAAAAATTCTCGAGGTACCAATAAAAAATCATGCAAGCTTTAAATCAAGTGAGTTAATCTCATCCATCCAAATTTGAAGTTTCCAAATCTAATCAAATTTAATATCCACCATCCATCCTCTCACCCTAAAATCAATAAATTCACCCTTCCTCCTTTATTCAAGGACATCATCAATGATCAAAGAAAATCACGAGAGATCATCATCAGAAATCAATCATCAAATCATTCAAGTTGAGCAACCACAATCCATTGCATGAGCAAATCCACTTAGCAAAAGAGATCTTCACTTGGTAAGTGAAGGTAAATTGTTTTCTCTTTTATTACTTGATTTGAGGTTTATGTTTGATTTGGAGTAGGAACTAGTATTGTTTCTGGTTTCTTTTATTTCTCTGGATTTTAGCATTTACACTTATAATTTTGTTAGTTAAATCGTATTACTTTTGCATCATAGAAATCTACCTATTAGTAGTGGCACTAGTCTCGAGTTGGTTTTAAGTGTCCATGGCTATAAATATAGTCATAATTTGAATATAGTTTATGGTAATTGCTCTCAAACTTTTAATAGGAATTTATACTTCATGTTTTTTATTAAGTCAGCTGGAAAAGAGTCTAGAACCCTATACAAAATTGCCCCAAAGGCGAAACAAGGCCTTACACCAACCAAAAACAACACATTAATAGTTCATTAACAACAAATAAACAACACCAAAACACGAATAGACTATAATTATAAACAACAAAAAGATCCATAGACCAGCTAGGGATTCTCAGTGATCCCATACTTGGACAGGAACTTAAGCATGTCCTTGCAATCCCCTAGACTATCGACTCCAATTCCCTTAACCTTATCATCAAAGTCTTTGACAATAGAGAACACAGAGGTCGCACGGTGAAGAGCTTTAGCCGCAAATTCTGACATAACCCGCCACTTCTTCTGGAGCTTCTCCATCTTGGCTTTGAGCTCTGCAACATCTTTGGTCATTTTGGTACACAGAGAGCAACCTCCTTTGTTACCTTTTTGTTCCTGGATTTCCTCCACATCATCGTCCTCATCATTCAAGTACAGTAAATTCAGCTCAAGGAAATATCCGGTTCCTTCCTCCTCATGATAAGACTCCATAGGAGTCTCGTCCTCCCCTTCACCCAAAGTATCTTCAACAAATTCAGAATCTCCTGACAACTCAACACCCTGCAGATTGGCAGAGGGGATGCCAGCAGTCTGATTCGATCTTCTAACACCTTTCATAGGGTTACTAGCAGCACCTGACTTGCCACCTTCCCCCTGTTTAGTACTCGTCTCCAAATCAATAAACTTCAATGTAATCACATCCTTTGGGGCTTCCGCCTTCCCAAATTTGACCTTCTTATGGAGCTGAGTTTCCTCCTCAATATCTAGACCCCTCTTCCCCACCACAACAGCGTCCTTCTTAACATCTTGGCCAGGTGATTTGTTCTTTTTGCTGGATTTTTTGGGTGTGGTTTTTGACTTAGAGCCTGACTTGGTGACAAGAGTACCCACTGGTGGAGACTCACGGACTTCCTCAATTTTGGGCCCCTCATTAGGGCCGTTGGGGGAGGGGTTGTGATTATGGGGTCCCGACAGATTTTTTACCCTTACCCTTAGCCTCGGGGTCAATAGTGGCCAGAACCAGAGAGGAATCTTAAAGAAGGTTGACTTTAATTTGTTTGGGAGGACGCAAAGCTAAATGAAAGTGGTAGAACCAGAGAATGAGTCCCTGGTGCAGGGGAATAACCGGGTAGTTAGGGTTTTTGGACTGAATTTCTTTGGCAGACTGGATAGAGCTTTCCAAGGACGACAACAGGAAGAAAGGCAGACTTAACTCCATGCTATGTCTAAAATGATTTAATAAAGCATAATGATAGTGGTAGAAAATCCTAAAGCGCCCCTCGAGGGTGAAGTATTTCATTAGTATGAGACAAACCCGATACCACGGGGATGGCAACTTCTCCCTTTCAAAGCCTCCCTGGAGCTTGACAACAGCTTCCCCTTCCTTGAAAAACAACCCCATGTTCTCCAGGTCCAGGACTTTACTCCTTCGGCAATGCTTCTTTCCTCTAGTAGGCATATCAGTGGCCTGCCCAATAACTTCCTCCGACACCTCAAACCCAATGCCCCCCACGTGAACCTGCCTATTGTCCCAGGTTCCGTGTATTGTCTGGAGAGGTTCTCGTCATAGCCAACTAGAGCTTCCAGGAAAGAAGCCACCTTACCCACTTGGATAATATGCCACACTACAAGATTTTGTTTAAATTCCTCAGGCGAGGACGACTCAATTGTCACAATATTGCCCCCCATGTTGGTCGTCTGTAACCAGTGCAGTAGCAAAAACAGGTAGTGATCGTTAATGGTTTTCTTATGTGAGGGAAGCCAACCATAAAACACATGAAGATTAATAATGCCTCCCATGCACTTCCATCTCATCCACGACCTGTGAATCTTTAGATTAAATTCATTGTTATCTTTAAACCAGTGCGAAGGGTCCTTGCCACCCTATTCCGCCGCCTGAGAAAAGACCTCTCCCTGCCATCTCATGTTTTACACCTTTGATGGATGGATTTTATAAGTTAGATCCAATTTTATATTCATGGTTTGTGATGTAATTTGACCTAAGTGTAAAATAGTTGTACATTTTTTATTAAAAAAGTTTGTGTTAGGTTATTTATATATGACTAGGATTAATTGTCTTCTTAAGTTGTATTATCACTTGTTACTTCTTTTATAGATGATAGAAGAATTTCTATTTATTCACAATCTTGTAAGTTATATTCAATCTACTAATATATCCTTATCATTTCATTAAGCATGTTGGTAATCTCTCTAACTTTTTGTGATTATAAGGTGATGAAATATTGCTAAACCCAATAACTTGATGATTTTTTTCCCCCTTGTAGTGGAAGTTTCTTAGAAATTCCTCTTCTATGGATGGAGGGATTCGTTAGCTTTATTGTATTATTAAATGAACATACTTTATTATCCTTACTATATTTATGATTTAATTTTTCTTTATAAATAACTTTTTTCAGCTTGGACATTAAGTATCACCCTTTCAACTCTACTTAATGTCAAGGGACTCATAGATCCTTTGGCTCATAGCATAAGGGATAGGGACAAATCACTAGTGTTTTCCTTACAAAGGTAGTTTGTTGCTTTTGGTGATTAGGAGTCTCTAAGGGAAGTTTTATGAATCACTCTACTATTATGCAACATGTCTCCCTTGCATTAAGTGCCTTATGAGGATTCTTATTCCATATGATTTTAAGGGATATATATCACTCTTTTTGTGCTTTAAGCAATGGTTTAGATAGGTGATAATGAATGTTTTCAAGAAAAGTGTTAATTTCTAGTTCAAGTTTGTAAGAATATGTATATAAGAAAGAGTTGGGATATACCTACTCTTAAGAGTTGCATTATACCTACTCTAAGTTACCTTTTTAGTTAGGATTGATATAGGGAGGATACTTTTGTTCCTAATACTTACCCATCAAATATGGATATACTTTCAAATCCAACTACTCAAATTTTTTTTGCTATGTAAGAAAAGATTTATATTGATATAATAAAGTTTTACATGTATTCGCTAACAAGCAGTCTTTTATCCATTACCAGTACTGCCAAAAAATCCAACTACTCAATTTTAATTACTAAAAACTATAAGATTATTTCTTTCTTTCATATTTACTACAATATATATAGTCCACATTACTGAATTATATCAATTTATCTTTGTCATTTTATACAATTTCTTTAGTTTAACTACTTTATAATTATACTTAATTATTATAATGAATGGTCATTATACATTGAAACATATAATTTTCTTATCTAACCAATTAAATATTTAAATAATAATTATTATTAATGATTGGCATTCTTTGGTATATGAAGGAAACTTTTTGCCACATGCATAAAGACATTGAATATTAGTATGCTATTTGTACCTCATACTTGGGATACTTGTCTCCATGTGCCTTGGCATTAAAAAATAGATAGAATTCTTGTTATGAACATATGTAGGACCATTGTACCATATACATAGGATACCATAAAACCTATTTTAGATATGTGCATGCATGTATGGGACACTTGTCCCACATACATGATGGCATGTGTAGAGATTTTTTATTAATAAAAGTTTTTATTTAAAAGAAAAAGTTAACTTTTTCCCTTTAAGATTATATACATTTTAAAGTTAAACATAACCATTTTTTTATAGATATAAAAATATTAAGATAGAGATGATTTTCTAATATCTTATTTTAACATCATCAAACAATTTTTAAAATAAAGTATGATTTCATTTTGTTTTATTTTATTTTTATAAATAATAATTTTTTTTCAAAGAATTTTTTGCTAGTGTCTAGCAATATACTTCAAACATAGTATCTGAGTCAAGTCATACTAATACTTCAAACATAGTATGTAAGCCAAGTTATACTAATACTTATTATTAGCAATATAATACTTAATTCTTGAAAAACTAATTATTTTAAAAATAATATTATTATCATAGAAAATATACTACTTAAAAATATTTAAGTTTGCCTTCTAACTCTTCATTCTGAAGTAAGAATTTATAAGCCAAATAACCTAAGCAAATTCTTTCCACATGAATTTAAAATAAAAACTCAAAACATAGAGTTCAAAATACAGCTTTATCACCTAAACCTTGGAAAGGTAAGATGATATAGTTTGATCAACCATGCTGGTCTAATGTAATCTGAATTGAGAATTGACACTTCAAATGTAGCATTACATAAATTGTATAATTTAACTATACCTTTGATCGACTCTTACTTATATAATTAAAAACTTCTAAAAGAGAATGTGGATTTTGACAATGTTACCTCTTACATCTTTAAATTTATAAAGTAAATATGAAAATCACCAAAATCTTAAGAGAAAATGGGTTTCCTTGCACCCGGTGAACCTAAGAACAAGTCTTATGAGAAAATAATAGTGTTAACAATGAATGATCTCAAGTCTGTAATGGGCTTTACCAATTAGAGTTAGAGTCACACTGCTTCTTCATTCTCTTCAGTTTGAGTTTGTTCAATAGCCAAGGCCTCCTTGAGTTCAGACAGGACTTCAGCCATAGTTGGTCTCTGTGAAGCATCTCTCTCCACACTCTTTGCAGCAACACAAGCAACTCTTTTCAAGCTTTCTATCTTGTAATTGTTTTCGAAGCTTATGTCTACAACATCATAGTTTTCAGCTTGTAAGTGGGGCTTTGCCTGCACATGATCAAGGGAGTGTTAAAATAAACAAGGGATTTCTTTTTCAAATATAGGAAAGCGTGAAATTGTGTTTATAAGATAAAGAGTATGCTAATGAATCTAAGCATGGATAAAAGACAAATGCATATAAGCAATAGTGTAGATATATAAGGGTCAAAGAGGATTGATACCAAATTAAAAAGAAATCTTAAACAACTAAGACACCCAATAACATGAAGATGCAAAGAGCATTTGTATAAGGTAAATATGAGCCTTGTGCCATCCATGTGTATTGTATGTTCTACTTGGTACTCTCGAACTTTCACTTGTGTGAGACCCCTCTGGGAGCAATGAAACTTCACCTTATAGTTATTTTTTCCAAATTTGCGTTTTATTGGACTTTAACCTCATGACAAAGTTCTATGTAGAGCAAAGATGAGTTTGGCATCATTAGTATGTACTATGTATGGGCAATCAAGGGAAATAGAGGAAATAGAGCATGCATAAAAAGTGCTTTCTTAGGATTCTTGCTGGTGGTTTGTAACAGTAGACAATTTAGAGGGAGTTTGGGTTCCAAGACTTGATTGCTCCGTTATTGCTCAAAATATATGGAAAGCTTACGAGGCTATTGACCCTCACCTAAAATTTAAATGGTTCAGGCACTATTTTAGGGCTATATCGCCTTGAACAAATGCTCAGTATGGTAGTCACCAATTCTCACTGAAAATGGGAAGCCTGTTTCAAAAAATACATAGTATTCATCGTTGTTTCTTTTTCCCGAAAGGCATAAAGAATGAAAGAGAAATATATTCCTCGGCTTTGGGTGATGCGAATGATATGATATCTCAGTTTTCACTGCAGAATTCTAGAGAGAAAGCACACAAAAAACAGAGAAAACAAAGAGATGTCATGATATTCATATCAGGATTCAACTGTGTAGTTTTTGAGTCAAACTCATTGACCCATATTTCATGGGTAGTGGTTTAAACAAACCCATCTCTAATGAGAATGAATGGTCTACTTGTGACTTATCACTCATTGCATCTAGGTGATGCTCACATCGGGTCAATGAAATATGGGTCAATGAGTTTGACTCAAAAACTATGCAGTTGAATCCTGATCATAACATGAAATATTTGCTTGACAGGCAAGATCGACTGTCAAATTTAGGCCCTTGCACTATTCATTAGTGTGGGTTAAAGAAATATACATGGATGAAAGTGTGTGGCAGCTCGATAAGATCTAGCACATAGTAAAAGAAAAGCAAAAATCAAATACCTGATTAGAAAAATAGAAATATTTACAAAAGAGAGTGTTATCAGACTTGTGAGTTGACGGCAGTGGCAAATTCCAGCTTAGTTGATTGGATAAATTATCATTTGGAAGATGTAAAATGCAGCCCCCATATCTCTTTTGAAGCATAGGAGCGACCCTACCAACTTCTAGTGGAAAGATGGGATGAAACTGTGGCTAGCCCTTGGTATATGATCTGATGCATATCAGTGACTCAAGCACACCTCTATAATCAGAGATGAGCTCAATGGGTATTGGAGGCTAAAGTTTAAGCTATCGATTTCGATATATGAATTGAGTGGGATTTTGAATGCTGCTGTCATTAATTCATAATGATTTGGCCTCACATCGATGATTGAATTATTTGGATTTTGTTGTTCCATTTTTCTAGTGTTGTGGTACATGAAGACTCATCCTAGAATATCTCTGGATTTTACTTTTAAGGTTCAAGTTGGTTGGCTCTAGGAAGAAACCTTAAACATGCCTCTGTTCATGGAAATTTTCTTTGCTTGGACATAACAAAAGCATGGAATTTGGTTAAAATTAACAACTTGTGCAATTTCTTTGGAAAATATTCATACAGCTTTGATTTTGCTCACTGAAAAAAATACTATGATTGAAAACGGCCTATGGCACTAAACAGAAAAGATGGCTATGGAGTTAAACTACTTGAGACAACTGATAACGCACCGAGGCATGCTGACTCTTAAACTGTAGTGGCTTCTACGAGAGGCTCACAGAGGTTATGTTAAAGCCAATCCAGGCCTCGTGTACACTAGTCTAGTGGGTGGCCCAATCTTGGAACCTGTAAAATATTTGGTACATGAGAAACGACATGTTTTAGACAATCCTCGTCTGTATCATAGAACAGAAAACAAGGTTGGGTGGATCTTGGCCAGACCATTAATGTATCCTTCTCCAAATCTACCGTAAGATGGATGTGTTAGAAACATTATATCATATGGTTAGTCATATATTACTTATTTGTAATAATATATACATAAATTAGACAGAAGTTTCTATCATGTAATTAAATTACAAAGAATTACCTGTAATCATATTTCCTCATTGTGCATTGTATATATTCGCTTTTTTATTGATTAAAAAATGGTATCAGAGCGTGAAAAATCCCTAAGCAGGGATAATTGAATGAGTATAAACCTGTGGGACTTCTACTGTAAGGACCACAAACATTTGTACCTCTGCATGAGATGTAGTGGTGTACCAGATATTTATGTGATATTCAATGATGTTTTGTATTTTTTCTTGGATACTTGTGTTGTATATTTGGATGTGTGTAGTTGAGTTGATTCCATTGTTTTGTTTATTGCTTTGATAAATGATTAAATTGGGGATTGTTTGTATTTTATGATATTATAATTGAATGTTATTATTACAACGTGGATTATATATGTTGATTGGTTGATTTTACTATGCTTGCGCTTTTACATTATATTGGGCAGATGTGCATAATGTTTGATTTGAGTGTGCAAGCACAAGAAAAATCCCAATGGTGGTTAATCATAGACAGTCACATGGTTTGTTTGATTTTGGTAGCTCACCATACTCATCTAGAATAATTGGCATGTCTTATGTGAAACATGTGAAACCATTATCCAAATCAATCACAAATCTGGATTCCCTATATGTTAAGACCTGTAAATGTGTCTTCTCTTGGGTGTTTTTAATTAGTTTTGTTTGTGCATTTTACTTGATATGTGCAAAATGGCTAAATTGCTTTTGTAATTATGTTATGCTTTTGGATTATTTGAATGGGCAAAATAATTCTATTAAGAATGTTAAAGGTATTTTGGAAATTGGCATTTTAAGTTATTAAAATATCTCCTTTTGAAAAGTCTAGTTAAATGGGAAAGGAAAAGAGGATTTTTGTTTTAGGTTTCCTCTTATATTGTAAAAGTGTTTTTCATTCCTTCGTTATGCAACTTGCTTGGAAAAGAAAACTTAGAGAGAGCAAAATGAAAGGAAGAGGATTTTCTAAAACCATAGCATCCATTGGGAAAAGAAGGTTTGGACTCAAAGGCTTGGATTTTGGTGGGGATTTGCTTGCTTGCTTGTGGATTGAGGAATTGCAACTCATTTATCTGCCACCATTCCTTGAGGTATTTTTCTTGTTGAATTGTTTGCAAATCAATAGGTAATTAAATAAAATGGGATGAAATCATGATGCATGAATTAGTGTTGCTTTCTTGGTACAAGAGATTGTTTCTTTTGTTTGGATTTTAAATTAGAAAGCAATTTCTTGATTTGGGTAAGATGTAGTTGTAGTTTGTTTATTTTAAAATTTTGGAAAATACAAAATTGTATCCAAATGCTTGAAAAGTTTTCCTAGAAACTATTTGAATGCATATTCATGTTGTTGGTTAGATTTAGAGCAAGAGGGTATATTTGGAATTCTGAAAGTTGTGTGTTTTAATTTTGTGAAAATTTTGAAGGTTTATTAATGGTGTAACCTAGATTTTTGGAAAAAATTAGAAAATCTTAATTTATTATGTTTGGAATTTAAAACTTTTGAATTGAAATTATTTTTGTTGTACCCATACGAAATTTTTCGTATATGTGCCCAAACACACCTCCCAAGCACCATGTAGCCTTGACATTACTGCGCTAACCCTGCAGGTACAAGACACATCAAAAGATAGCGAGCCAAGGCTCAAATGGAGGGAGATTCCGGCAAGCCAATCAGGCCCGGAGCTGTGAAAGAACACCTAGAAGCGGAGGCCAAAGTGATGGATCAAAGGCCAAAATGACATAAAGGAACCAAGGGAAGCAATGCAAATACATCTGGCAAATCAAAATTCAATTTTGAAATTTTAGAAAATTTCGAAAATTTTTCGAAGGCATTTTTTAGCGTTTTTGGCTAAAATGTGCTCCATCTTGGAGTATACTTCATGGAGGAGAGGCTTCAATGAGAGCTTCGGATCATATGAGCTTGATTTCCAAACTTCAAGACATTCCGTCATCAGATGAAGAAGTTACGGCAAAAAGAAGCTACGCAGGCAGAGGCAAACGACAGTGATCCAGGCAACCTTCGTCAAAATGTCCAAGGCAAATTTCAAAGTTTCTCAAGGTCAAAAGTCATAATGAATGAGCATGGAAACGATGAATCAATCACGAGGTTCTTGTAGAAATCTCAAGGCGAAGATCAAAGGCAAAATGAGCGAAAAAATCTAAGGCAAAATGCTCTGGCAAGAGCAATTCTCCTTCACCTCCAAAAGGCGCTCAATATGGCCAAAACCCATGCCTTTCTTGCCTTCTCCAAAGGCACCTCTTTTCACCAAATCACACGCCTTTTTGCCACTTGCAAAAGGCACCCTTCTTGGGCATTTCTCACGCCTTTCTTGCCCTCCAAAAAAGTGCTCATTCTATGGAAATCTAACACCTATTTTACCCATCTAAAAAGGCGCCTAAATTGACTATATTGCACTCCTTTTACCTCAAACAAAAAGGCGCCTAAATAGACCAAAACCCATGCCTTTTCCTCACCTCAAAAGGCGCTCTTTTCACCCTAAATCCATGCCTTTTTCACCTTTCCAAAAGGCGCTCAAAGTTGCAAAAACCCACGCCTTTTGACACATGAAGAAAAGAGCTCATTTTGTGGTAAAAGCACTCCATTTTAAATGCCAAAATTTGCATAAGGAAAGCGTTGACGAGGGAGATGGGACACCTAGGAGAGAGAAACATTGAGGCTATAAATAGGCCCCTCTTCTATTCTTATTCCATTCATTGTTTTTGCATGATTGGAGAAGAAAAGCAAAGCTAAAATTGGAAGGAAACCTATTTGAAACCCTAATAGGTACTTTGTCTCTATAAAGGATGCATTCATGCATTCTATTTGTCCTTTCCAAGGTTGCACAAAGGGTTTAGAGGCTGCACATCAATTGGAGACTCCATTATTGAAAGCTTTGAAGCTTTAGAGGGCATATTTGAAGGATTGGAGGAGAGGCGCTTCACCTAGAAGGCCAAGATATCACTATTTGGCATCATTCTATCCATCTTTCTTTCATTCCAAGTCTTGCTCACACCCTAGAGAAGCATTTCTTCACATTGGTGGCCATTGGTGAGGGTTTCAAGCTTTTTATGACAGGTTAAGGCACTTTTTTGGGCCCGCAAAGCATAAAAGAGGCAGATTGGTCACTTCAAGGCATCATTTTCTTCATTCTCCTTCATCCCAAGGCTCTTTTTCATGCATAGAAGGCAGCGCCCAAGTCTTGGAGTCCATTTTTGGAGATTTTTCAAGATTTTCCTTTGTTGGTTATGACTGTTCACGTCCAAAATCACCACCTACAGCCAAAAGAAAAGTGATTTTTGAGGCCATTATGTCCAAATTTTCTCATTTCTATCACCTACCCACCTTGGGAAAAGGCGTTTTACATCATTCTTGACTGTCTAGAGCTCAAATCTGGCAACTTTTTGAGGATTCAACCTCATATTTTCATTTTCCAAGGGCAAAATATACATTTTTTTCACAAAAATCAGATTTTGGACAATGAGAATAAAAACTTGATTTTCTCGAACAACGAGCATATAGAGGCCTAGTTTGATCTTTTTGAAGCAAAACAGTGAAGAAGAAAGGCTTTTCTTGAAGCCTAAAAGCCATCATGCAATATTCCTCGGTTACCATTGAGGCCAAATCTCTGCTCAAACATGAATATTCCGAAGTCAGAGAAACAGAATTGTGCCAGGTTTCACTCGAAGGTTTCGACTTGGAGCTCTTGGTAAGCTCAGGCAATATGGCAGCGAGAAATTTGAAGAATTCAGGGCTCATTCAAGCCGGTTCATTTCCCATAGTTGCTCACAGTCTTGAATTCATACTTTCATGCATAAAACACTATAACCCTGAGTCTAGAGAGATCAGGTCAGTGGATGGAAGATTGATTGCCAGTTTAAAACCTGATGATATAGAGTATGCCCTTGGCATCCCGCCATTTGAAGAATTCAGGGCTCATTCAAGCCGGTTCATTTCCCATAGTTGCTCACAGTCTTGAATTCATACTTTCATGCATAAAACACTATAACCCGGAGTCTAGAGAGATCAGGTCAGTGGATGGAAGATTGATTGCCAGTTTAAAACCTGATGATATAGAGTATGCCCTTGGCATCCCGCCATTTGAAGAATCGCTCTGCCTTGACCTTGAGGAAAGTGATAAGAGTATGGAGCACAAGTACTGATAAGTGTCAAAAGATAGCCTGCAAATGGCTGAAGGAAAGAAGAAATACACTCCCAAGGAATGTGGGTAGAGGCCAGTTCAAAGACGAGTATGCAATCATGATCACATTACTCAACCGTCTTACCGGCCAAGCTGAAGGGAGAAGTTTCAGGACATGGATGTTCTACATCATCAGCACAATAGCCAACGGAAGTGCAACCTATGAATGGTATACCCTCATAAGCAATTGTATTCACCGGCAGATTACAGAGTACTCTCGAACTCGCGAGTTCAGGATGACATCCTACTTGCTATTCATGGTGGCCAAGTAGCACCATTTTGATGGGTTGAATTTCGTGGGCTCTCTACAAAATACTAGAATCACCAGGCTATATCCTCAGTTAGAGATTTCAGAGTCCCAAAAGCACTTCCGCCGAGTCAACGATGCATTTCTAATGTTCACTGTGCGTGACTTGGAGAACCTAATGCATGTCAAGATTTCTGAAGAGGCTAGAGAAGTAATCTCAGAATGGGCGGACTGGTATATTCAATTTCCTACCTTCTCCTACATTCGAGTCTATGGGTTCACATGCTATCCATATATGCTACCAAGATACCCTTCTGATGAAGTGGTCTTAATGAAGTTTCTACGTCAGAATGAAGAAGTGCATAGTTTCCTACGCAACAGGCATAAGATGGCAGTGAACTTCCCTATCCAGCTTAACATCTTCAAATGCAAAAGTGCTTCCGATACAAAGGTAATTGGAGAGGAGATGTCAAAGTTCGGCCTAAAAACCTTCAAGGAGAAACGCACTTATGATCCCAAGGAGGTGATGAGGTCTAGACTCGGTGGCAAGTTTGCTCACGTGCCAACTATGGAAGATTTCTGGGCTAACTGTGAGGATGAGTATGAGGTTCGCCGAAGGAGTTTCAACCGCTTCACTTTGGAGCAGATACCAATTTTTCTTGATGAGAACCCCAAAGGCTTGTGCGAGAATGATTCTATCCTATCTCCTAAGTTCATCAAAGATGGAGTTGATTTACAACCTTTACCACAAGTTGATTGGTCTCTCCAAGAGATTACCACCATCGTCGAAAGAACCAAAGGGGTAGTGAAGCGAACATGGATGTTCATCAACAGTCAAAGGCAAAGGAGAACTAAAACACCAAAGGACAAGGCTTCTACAACAGGGCCGCCACCTTCACCCACTCACTTGACCACACGGCTGAAATCCAAGGTAGTGAGTGAGAAGAACAAAGTGATCATCACTGAGGAAGATCCCTTGAGGGTGACCCAAAAGAAGAGAACTCAGTCTCAAGCCCCGGTGCAGCAACAACCAAAGGCAGTCCCTTTGCCATCAGCTGAGCCGAGTTCACCAACAACTTCTATTTCAACTTCTACTTCTTCATCTTCTTCTTCTTCGGAAGAGGGAAATTTAACTACTTCACAGAGGATACCTGAAGCTCATCAGTCTCCCATACAGATCACTTCAACACCATTTAACTCATCAGGAGTTGAGGAGGCAGATGAGCCAGAAGTAGAACAGATGGTCGAACCAGATATAGTAATGGAGGTTGATCTAGGGTTTGAGCCTGATATAGTGTTGGAGTTTGATCCTGAGTTGGAGTCACATTTTGCACCTCTTGAGGTTGAAGTTATGCCAAATCCAGAGGTTGAGAGTGAAAACCGTCCAGAGCCAATATTTCAAGGATCTACTTCAACTTGGCTTCATACAGCGATTGACGAGAAAAAGAAAAGACCATCTTATCAGTTAGATTTCAGTGCTTTGGCAAAGACATTCAAAGAGCCTTCAACAAAGAAGCTTAAAAAGCAGTCAAGGATTTTGAAGTCTAATGAAGGCGAGTTGATCCTAGAGACCGCTGTCCCTCCTCAAGACAAAACAATAAAGGATGTTGAGCCCAATGAATATCATATTATCAAGACTAGCTTGGATCACAGTACCAGACAGGCGGCAGTAAATATTTTGGAGGTTGCTACTGATACCATGAGGAATAGAGTGTTGAAAGATGGACAAGACAAAGCTGCCCTCAAATCAGAAAATAAGCAGCTGCGTCAGAATATTCTGCAACTCCTACATTCACCTTCACTGCCTTCACTCCTTTTGCCACAGGTGATGGAGTCTCCTAATGAACAAAGGCAGTTGAGCTAGCTGGTGGTATACGGCAAACACACCAAAGATTGGGTTGAGCATTTCATAGTAAAGGGTGTTAACTTTCTAGCAAAGTTGATGGCAGTAGTATCCAATTCTAAGGACATTCTCCTAAGAATTCAGAACATGATAGAGTGCATGACAGATATGGAGCCTGTTTATGATAGGTTGTTGGTGAGATTGCAAGCACTCAACATGAGGCCCATAACGGCGGAACAAAAGTCTATTGTTTTCTCATGGACTCATCAGTACTCCTTGATTTACACCTTGAAGGGTATAGCCATGGAGTTGGCTACGTGGAAAGAAAAACTTCTTAACATTGAGAAGTATGCCATTGATTTTGTCCAAAACATTCCTTGCAGGTATTTCAGCGACGAAGGCGTAAATTGCCTTGTTCATAATTTGCAGGAAGAGTTCATACAGCTGATCCGCAGAAGGTTTTGTGGTGATCCCCATGTAGACAAAATGTATCTCCTAGTTGAAATTGCATCAAAATTCGCCAAGGTTGAAAAAGAATTTGAAGGTTTTGCAAAGATCACTGAGGATGTTGCCATTGACCTGCAGATGAGGACAGTTCATCTTGATTCTATCAATATACCCAATGAGGCCAGAGTTGATGAATTCGAGAGAAATCTCAATTCTCAGATTTAGCCAATTTTTCACTATCTGTAGGAGGAATCTATTTTTGGCAATGGGTGAGATTTCCAAAGCAGTTTCTATTTTGAGAACTGACTTTGCTTTCTAGAGTTAAATCTATTTTTGGATTTTGTTTTTGGAGATCATGCAAATTTTCTTTGAGTGGAACTCTTTGTGTAATAACATGCAAGTTCAGTTAACTGAATTGCATGAAAAGATATTTTTATTTTTAAATTGTTAATAAGCTTGCATGCTTCCCATGAAGCATTAGGACTAGAGTGAAGAGTGTTAGTTAACTCTTCCTTTTATTTCCTTGCATCTTTGCTTTTTAGGGTATAAATAAGTGTATTCTACACACTTAAACTTCTTAATGGTAAATGTTGAGACTAATTTTTGCTCGCATTTTATTGTTCAAAGCAGTGTTACTTCTTATTATTTCTTTGTTAATGAGAATATGAATCATGGTTCCTGAGATCTCTCCTGTTATCAAAGGTGGAAAGAATTGTTCATGACTTTGTGCATGAATGATTGTTGTCAGATCTTCATTGTTTCTTTGTGTTGAAATCTTCAAGTTGTTTCTTCAATTTCTTTATGCTCTGGATTTACTTAAAGAAATTGGAAGTGTGTTTTGATAAAGTCAGTTATTTTCTTTTGCAATACTCTAGAAAATCTTATAGCATTGCAGAAGAGCTTCAAATGCCTTGTGCTCGTGCTCTGAGAAACAAAAAGATAGGTTATGTGTTATCGTCTTTTTAATTTCTTTGTCTGAGGGAGCTTCCCCTCCAAATTTGAAGAACAATCCTACTGTACACATTGTCCGTTTTTTTCTCACCGAAAGGTGCGAATTTAAACGCTAACAATTTTATGGAAACATGACTTTTACCATAGAAATGGAATATTCTTTCCTTGAGATGCATGCTCATGTATAAATTGTACATTTTCCTTCTAAGGGCTAACTGCATAAGTTAATTGACTTAGAATGTCCACTAGGAATGATTAGGAGGTTGGGGCTAGGAGTGGATGGATCTTAATGTGGGTTGCTAGGTCTAAAATAGGGAGTATGGCATAACAATAAGAAATGCAAGATTTAAGGTTATGGAATATATAATGCCTAGAATAGGTTTATTGTATAACACTTAATGAACACAAGACTAATCAGATGCTACGTCTGAAATAAGATGTGTTGCATCTTAATAAAGAATTAAACTAAAGAATACAATGTTGAAAGGATGTCTGAAATAGGACGACGTATTACATTGGACAAGTGTGACCATTATAGTACTTACTATTAAACTAAGGATCTAATTGGTCCTAGCTTGGCTTTGGAGAACCAAGGGGACACCACTCCTATGTCCTAAACTAGCTTTGTCTTCCTCCTTTGATTGGGCTCATTGAGTCCATTGTGAGTTTGAGAAAAACTGTGTGATGTGTTTTTATTTGTGGCCAATTTGTAAGTGTTTGGCTTGTGTGTGATTGATCACCATGGCAACCATCTCTTAGTATAGAGGGGTGGGCCTCAAGGTCCCACATGGTTGGGTGGCGTCGATCACCACTGGGATTGTGTAGTGGATCATGGCAGCACATCATGGAGTTTGCATGCATCTTGTAGCTCTTCTTGGCTTTATATTGTCGTAAATTGTTGTAATTTGTTGTCATTTATGGTTGTTGGAGACCTCTTGTAAAGGTATAAAAAGTTGTAATTGTATAATTACCTCATCATTGTATTTGACTGTATTCCGTCCATGTTTAGGATGTGAATACCACTTTGAAATTATGTAATTAACTATTATTGATTAGAAATCATGCAATGATTTGTAATGGAATTATCATTATGGTTAAGTCCCAATTGAATGTCATTTAAGCCCTAATGTGTACTCATGTTAGAAGGTGGTTTATAGATGTGGATTGTGCTCTATTATGATGTTAGAGTAATTTAAATTCTTTATGGATCATTGTCATAATTTGGCTATATGGATGAACGTTTCCTTGTCGCATTGTCGTCATGGTTTATATGCGTGTAAACTAAAGAAATTTGCCTTAAATGAAATATTATCTTTTGTGAAGTTATAACTTCGGTTATGATGCTTAAACTTAGTGAAATCCATTGGGTCAAACCGTTCTTTAACAACACAAAAATTGAGTGACTTAAGGCATGTTTAGCATTAGACCTTTTTAGGCTTGAGTTAGCTTGGTCAAGCACTAGCCTTTGTCTTGTGAAGCTTCTTTTACTTTTGAAGGATTTATATTAGTTCTTGGGGTTTAACATGATGTTAGACACGTCAGGAAACCCTTTTCCTTCATCGGTATCAAGTTTGGAGTCAAATGGGACCCTCTTGTGTTCGTTTGGGCTCCTCCCCTGCTCAGTTTGCCTACTTTACCAAAAAGAGGCGAATGGCTATTTGTTCTAGGGCAAATGCATTAGTGGCAAACGGGGCAAATGACAACACTAAGTAGTAGACGCCTTTTTCAAGAAAAGTTTCCTAAAGCAAGGTTGATCTATGGGGTCTACCTTGACTTCCTATCTTCTTGGTCTTAAGTGTTTGTGTGTTCTTGTCATCCTTTTGATGAGATCAATGTGTTCTTGGGTGTGTTTGGTCAATCTCTAGTGAGACCTAGGCAATATGTTGTACCTCCCTTGCAACCAACCGCTCATGGCTTGTTTGATAGGATGTTTGGATGTTGTGAATCCATTCTTTGGGTGCTTGTTTGTAGGCTTGTATGTGGGATGGTGTAATATAGCTTGTGTTTTTATCCTTTCCATCGATGATAAGAGTTGAACACTTTATTGTCGATTGTGAGGAGACTTTATCCATCATGCGGTGTCATTTCATAATGATTGTGTAAGTCTTCTATTGATGTGATTTAGTTTGGTGTTTGTAGACCTTGTGTTATCATGCATTTGGTAGTGTCGTTGAGTTCTTTGGTCATGATATTGTTCAATTTCGACAACATCATGTGTGCGAGTGTAAGTTGTGACATGTGTATGTCACAATTGTAACACGAAAAATTTGTTAGTTTGTGTTTTGTTTGTTAATGTCCTAATGTAAAAGTCAGGACATTACATCTACCATTAGAATCTATAGAGCAAGGTGGTCAGTAATGCATGATGAGACAAACCACACTCTTCTTTATTTCATAGTTGGTATTTTTTGTGGGCCACATTTACTAGTGTTTACAACATTTTTAATTCAAGACAACAATGTAGCAATGATAGTGGATGGTTCTTATTAGCCTCATGGTAGTTCCCTAGAGGAGGAAAATCTATTCGGTCTCCTCATTTCGTGGTGTGGTTACACAATAATTTACCAAGAAAAGATTGGTTGGCCATGCTTTTCTTTCTAGCATGTGATGGAAGGCGTGTGATTTCATCCATGTTTCTTGGTTGGCATAGTAGAGGTTTGTGTATTGCCGTGTAGTTTTTCAATTTCTTGGATGTCAAAGAACACCATCCATATGTTTTCTAATTATTTTGGATGCCTTCATAAGGACAATGTGTTAAATCCGTTTTGGTACCAAACAAAGAGAATTTTGAGTGAATTGTTAATTAAAGGTGTGAATGTTTTTATGGGTGTATTATGGGCGGTACTCGACATTTTTATAAATTGTTTTGATTAAGGGGAGGGAATTTTTGTTCTTGTCAATCATTGCATCCTTTTATGTTTGTAATATTGAAGATTATACTATCAAATATCTAGACTTGATTTTCAACACCATTAATGTTGCATCAAGCGGATAAGATCTAGCAGGGCAAAGAGAAGGTTCAAGGAAAAATTAGGGGGATGGAGGATCACTCCCATTTAAATTAACTTTTTACTCAAAGATTATGTATACTACTTGAGAGGCTCCAAATTTTCATATTACAGAGGGTGGAATGTTAGAAATATTACACCATATAATTAGCATATGTTAGTGATGATGGTAAAACTTCTTGTAAGAAATTAGATGAAGGAAATTCCTGTCATGTAATTACAAATAAGTAACTATATTTCATCATTATATATATTCACCTTTTTGTTGATCAATAAAAATATAGCATTGGGACCTAACATGATGGAAAGCATTCAATAAAAAAAAAGTTGATCCTCAACAAGGGGCAGATTGTCTTGCATGCATGGCTCGCTGCTAATTGGAATCTTACACATTGAGGGGTAATTGCATGGATCAGCACCCCTCATATAGGGGAGTAGTAATTTGTGTTGAAACTTTGGTGTGCTATTCACCTATAGAAAGTTTCTGGTGTTGTTTCTAGTGGTGGAAGTTGATGGACTTTATTATAAGTTCATGTATTATCTAATCATAGGCTAGTAAACAATTGTGGTAAGCTATAGAAGTTTGCAGTGAGTTTCAAGTGTCGTTAACTTATCTTAGTTCATTGTTGGGTACCTAACCGCAAGTCATTTAGAGAACTACCAACTATATAATTGTAGGTATGTTACTAGTAGCGTATATGATAATGTAGAAGATTTGGCAGCACTATGGAGTACATGTGGTGATACCTAGTGGCATGGTGATGTTCTAGGGGATGCACAGAGGTACCGCAAGCAGCTAGCATCAATCATGTGTTTGTCTATGCTATTGCAAACCATAGATAGTGTTTGGTTATAGTGCAAGAAGACCTATACGTGGTTCAAGAGATGAGGACCAACCTTTGACTGGTGGTAAGTGGTAGTGGTCCATTATGTGCAGTGGTCATTCATAAGAAGAGGTCATGTTACATGCAATATACATCACATTGATGTCATGGTACGGTCATGAGATGGTTGTGTGAGTGTTGATATTCTATATAGCAGTTAGATAGATGGTATTCCATGAAGATGGCAATATCTATTTGCTCGTATGGATTCACCAAGGTTGAATAGAGTGTGATTGGTCTAATGTGTTATATCCTGAAGGCGTGAAGTCCTAGTTGGAGGTTGTATACTAGAGTTGCATGGGCACGGATACGGTATTGAATACAGATACGACCATTTTTTGAGACCCCTAATATGGATACAACATTATATATATATATATATATATATATATATATACACACAACATTATATAATATATATATATATATATATATAATTAAATTTAACATATATGTATATATATATATAATTAACAAATATTAAATTTAATATATAATAATATAAATAACATATATTTAACAATTTAACAAATATATTATATATCAATAAATTAAGCTTAATAAACAATAAACTTAATAAAAGAAAATTGTAAGCCTAATAATAAACAATATTAAACTTAATAGAATTTTAATAAGTTAAACTAAAATTAAAAGTTAAATTGTTTAAAATTCTTCATTCCTATAGGTTGTCATGGCATGGCAATTCTTTGTCTTATTCCTCGATGGTTAGCTTGATTCACATTCATCATCTATCAGATTATTGTCCGCATCATGTTGAGCCTTATTCTATAGGTAGTGCTATCTCTCTCTAGAGCTTACCTATTACCGCCTTCATCTCATTGTTGGGGCTCATAACCTAATTTAGGTTCCTCACTTCTGTTGTTATGGTGGGCGCTCAACACCCCATCAAGTGAATCATGTTGGCACTCGGAACCTAACGGTCCCTCGCTTTAAATCACCTATCAAGGAATAACTAGAGCCCCTAAAGTCGAGGGCCACACAAATTTGAACATTTTAGGGTTAACGTTTTTGGGATATGCCATAGATATCATGAGAATGACATATCTGCACGTATTCGGCATAGTTTTAAAAATAGGGTTTTTGGGTATGACTAGACACGGTATTCGAGCCATATCTAATCCGTACTGTATCCATATCTAATACGACAATATGCGTACCAAGTAGAGGGGCTGGCGTATCCTATAACATTGTTGTATACTATTGGTCTACAAATTGAGATTGTGTTGAAGTGCATTAGATGTATCTTTCCTAAATAATATAATTGTTAATGTCTCTTTGCTGGTGGATTTTTTTCCTTGAGGGTTTCCCACGTAAATCCACGTCTTATAGATGTCTATGACTTGCGTATTATTTCATGTGCTTCCTTTAATGTTGCTTAATTGAATTGTGTAACAAATATAACTGCATTTGATCATATAATTTTAATGTGTGCTAATCATAGTTGAAAAACTCGGACTCAACAAAAACTCGGCAGACCCAAAAATTTTAAAAACTCGGGACTCGGCAAATACTCGGGGAAAAACTCGGCAATGACTCGGCAAATTTATCGAACATTAAAAAATACATTAATTTTTAAAAATATGCTTCCTTTAACAGTATTCCACTTAATGAGTAGGAGGTAATTTTTGCTGTGTCAAATTATGATATCATAGAATAATAGATATTACTTATTAGATATATATTACTTATTACTATTACAGGCTTATTAGATATTACTTATTAGTTATTACTTAATAACTTATTATTAGATATATATTACTTATTAGATATTACTTATTACTTGTTACTACTTATTACTGTTACTAAATTTTGATATTATTAGAAATTAGAATATCAAAACATTATAAAATCGCAACTTTTAATAGTAATATGATAATATTTATTATCAATATGTATGATAAATTGCAACGTGGAAATTTCGTTTTGTATTTTAAAAATGGAAATAATTGTATGCGTTTTAACTTTTAGGGTTTTCTGGAACTGATTTGTTTTAAAAATTGTGAAATATAGAAGTCTAAACTTTGAAGAGGTTTCAAGTTTTAAGATTGTCCTTGACAAATCACGCCACCGCTAGGGTTTGCATCTGCCGTCGGGTCATCTTCTGCTCACAAACGAAATGACAAAAACAAAATGAAATGATCCTTTTCCTCCTGCGGCGAGTTTTCCCCCTGTGGCGCGCGAGTTGCAGAGAAGACTCATGATTTTTCGCAATAAAAATCGCGGCGAGTTTTGGGAATAACTCGTCCCGAGTTATTCGAAGAAAAACTCGCAGGGAAAAAGAAATCGCGATTAATCGCGAGTCGCGCGAGTTTTTTGCGAGTTTTGCAACTTGGGTTCTAATATCCTAGTCTATCAATTGACTATATTAGGTATTTAATTCCCAACATTTGGTTTCAAAGCATGTTGTCTAGGCAAGAGCCATGTAGTTTGGAGTCATATCCTTATATGTGTTGTGGTGTAAAACTCAAAAGTTTTTTGAAAACCTAACATTTAGGTTTGGTGCAATTTGTGTGTTGTTCTCAATGGGAGCCTTTGAAGGATTGTGTGAAAACATAGAGCAGGTGTTTTGTTAATAATTTTTTCTTGAAAATGGAGTTGTATTCTCTAAGGTTGAAAAAGGGAGAGTCAATAAATGGTCACCTAGACACCTTTAATTTGATTTTGAGTCAGCATCAATAGGAGTTAAGATAGAAGAGGACAAATGCATTTTGTTGTTGTGTTCTTTACCTGATTCATGGACAACCTGATAATGACTATCAATGGTAACTCCGCTTCATCGAAATTGGAAGAACTCAACAGGGCTTTGTTAAAAGAAGAGATTAGGAGAAAATCATAGATGATTCCTCTACAAATGCCTTGGTTGTTAGTGGTAGGTCAAAGGATAAATGGGGTAAGAAGAAGGGTAGTGGAGATAAGAAGTCCAAGAAGAAGGATAGGTGTAAGTCTTCTACAAAGTCTAAAGTAAAGTGCTGAAATTGTGGCAAGAGAGGTCACATTAAGGAGTGTAAATCCAAGAAGGATGATTCCTCTAATAGGTCCTCAAATACTGATGAATATGATAGCGTTGCGTTTGCATCAACTAACATTGTTGGTCATGACTCTTGGTTGTTTGACTTGGGCGCATCATACCGCATGAATACTCATTGGGAGTGGTATTCTGATTACAAGAGTGTGATAGAAAATAGGTTTTCCTTGGTGATAACAGCTCTATGTGGATAGTTGGTCGAGAAAATGTGAAAGTGTCCTTGATGGATGGGAGAGTGAGAACTCTCAAATGTTTTGCACATACTAGGTTTGACTAGAAATTTAATTTTTCTCTAAGACGGTTGACTCTAGTGTGCATGTCACTTTTAATGAAAAGGGTGCAAGTTGGTAAGAGATAATTTGGTGCTAACTAGAGGTGTGAGGCATAGTAATCTATTCAGGCTGGAAACATCAACATTGTGCAACTCTGCCAATGTCATTGAGCTTGAATTAAGATTGTTGTGGCATCACTCGTTGGGTCATATTGGAGAACAAGGCGTGAAAACATTGGTGAGTAAAAAATATGGTGGACAATATTTCTGACTATTCTGTTGTTTATTATTTTTGTTAGCATCCTGTGTTTGGAAAGCAAAACAAGGTGAGGTTTGCTTCAGGGCATTCTAAAACAAAGGATGTTGTGGAAATGATTTGTAGTGATGTCTTCAATCCTATGGATGTACACTCATTTGGTAAGTCTCGATATTATGTCTCTTTCATTGATGATTACACTAGATATGCTCGAGTATATTTTCTTAGGAGAAAGTCTGAGGTGTTTCTCAAGTTCAAAGAACTTAAAGCACTTGTAGAAAGACAGAGCAATAAAAAGATAAAAGTATTAAGATCAAATAGTGGTGGGGAATTTTGCTCTAAGGAGTTTGAGGCATTTTGCAAACACACTAGAATTGTTAGGCAAAGTACAGCACCCTACACACCGCAATAGAATGGGGTTGCTAAAAGGCTAAATAGAACTTTATTGGATCAAGCCAAATGCCTATTAAGCAATGTTGGCCTAGGACAAAAGTTTTGGGTTAAGGTAGTTAGCATTGCTTGTTATTTGAAGAATGGGTCTACTACTTCTACGCTTGAGGAGAAGACACCATATGAAATGTGGACAGGTAAGAAGGCTATTGTGATACATTTAAGAGTATTTGGTTGTGATGTTTTTATGCATGTTCCAAAGGAGAAACAATCTACCTTGGACTTCAAAGCTAAGAAGTGAATGGTTATGATGAGAATGTGAAGGACTACAAGCTTTGGAATTCATTTACCTAGAAGGTTCTCTAGTCAAGGGATGTAATATTCAAGGAACTTGGAGTTTTGTCCAAAAAACAAGAGTCAAATGAAAAGGAGAGTGATGGGATGCATTTTGAACAAGAAAAACCTATTGTCTAAGCAATGGGAATTCTAAGTAGGTTCATGTCAACTTGGCAAAGAGCATTGGACACAAGTGAAGAGAGTGTTCGAGTACTTGAAAGGAACTTTAGATTACTTTTTATGTTATCAGAGCACTAATGATGTGGGCAAAGTGTTGAACATATAGGGGTTTGTTGATTCTGATCGTGTTGGAGATCTGCATAACCAGAGATCAACAAGTGGTTATGTCTTTACTCTATTTGGAGTAGCAGTGAGTTGGATGAGTAAGCGGCAACAGACACTTGCGTTGTCCACTATTGAAGCAAAGTACATGGTAGCAACCAATGCTTGCAAAGAAGTTGTGTGGTTACAAAGATTAAATAACAGTATTGGTTTTAAGAATCATACAGTAATTAATTGTGATTCACAGAATGAAATTCGTCAAGCAAAGAATCTTGTCCATCATGCTTGGACTAAACATGTGGATGTATAGTATCACTCTGTTAAGGAGATGGTTGAAACAAGGAAAGTATAGATGGAGAAAATTGATACTCAAGTAAATACTATTGATTCTTTGAAAAAACCTATGAATACTGCTAAGTTTTTGTGGTGCAGAGATGAGATGGGTTTATCCCAATCTCACACATGAGGTTAACTTCCTGGGATACCATAAGCTCTCCTAAAGTGAATGTCAAGTGGGAGAATGTTGGAACTTTGGTGTGTTATTCACCTGCAAGAAAGTTCCTCACAAAGTTTTCTGTGGTAGAAATTGATGAACTTTGCTCTACGTTCATGATGACAGTTATCTGATCATAGACTGGTAAACAATTGCAGTAATTTGTAGAAATTTGTGGTGAGTTTCAAGTGTTGTGGATTAGCATGGAGACTTATCTTAGTTCGATGTTGCAATATACCCAACCGCAAGTCATTAGGAGAACTCACAATTTTATAATTGTAGGAATGTCACTAGCAGTGTGTATGACAATGCAATGGCTTTTGTGGCACTATTGGAGTACATGCGGTGATACCTAGTGGCATGGTGATGTTCTAGGGGATGCACAGAGGTACCGCAAGCAGCAAGTATCAAGTATCAATCAGATGTTTGTCTCTACTACCACAAGCTGTCGATAATGTTTGGCTGTAGTGCAAGAAGACATGTATGTAGTTGAGGAGATATGGGTCAACAACCTTTTACTAGTGGTAAACGACAATGTTTCATTACGTGCAACGGTCGCTTATATGAAGAGGTCATGTTACATGTAATGTACATCATATTGATGTCATGATACAGTCATGCGATGGTTGTGTGATTATTGGTATTCTATGTAGCAGTTAGACACTTAGATGGTTCGTATTCCATGAAGACAGCTACATCTATATGCTCGTACGGATGCACCAAGATTGGACAGAGTGTGATTGGTTTGATGTGTTATATTATAAAGGTGTGAAGTCCTAGTTGGAGATTGCATACTGTTGGTCTACAAATTGAGAGCATGTGAAAGTGACCTCTTGTATTGGATGAATCTGTTCTAAATAATATAATTGTTAATGTCCTTTTGCTGGTGCTTTTTTTCTGTAAGGGTTTCCCATGTAAATCTTGGTCTCATGTGTATGAGTGTATCTATAACTAGTGTATCATTTCATGTGCTTCCTTTAATGTTGCTTAATTGAATTGTGTAACAAAAATAACTATATTTGATCATATAATCTTAAAGTGTTCCAATATCCTAGTCTATCAATCAACTGTATTAGGGATCTGATTTCCCAAAATTTGATGGATCGTGGAATAATTCTCCCCCATTTTTGAAACTTTATGATAATTATTGTATTGGCTTGATTGTGGGCCACATGCACTTGATAGGTAAAGGTGACTGCCTACTTTGCCTTTATATTTGTTGCTTTTAGTTTTGTATCTCAGGTTTTGATCTTGTGACAAATCTGTGAATAAATCTTCCCAGTCAATCTGCCTATGCCCTCTAAAGACATTTTCATGTTAAACCTTTGGATCAGAAAGCTCTACATTTAGATAAATTTCAGCTATGAAAATAAGATAAAGAATTAAGATGATAAGAAATGATCACTTGCAAGATTGTTTGTAGAGAGTACAAAGCATTGAATGTTGAATCATCATCACACTGCCACATTTCATTGGGTGGAATGGGCTTTGTGGACTCAAAGTTATATGTTTTTTCTAGAACAGATTGAGTGCAACCACCTTACATTTTATGTGATCTGTAGATGGATCATAAAAGAATTTTATGGGTACTTTTGAGCAGGCATCACTAGAAAAAAGGAAAGAAACAGTACCCATAAAACTAGATTATACGTATCTGGGGAGCCTGAATGACTCAGAGGTTCACGTCCACATATTAACTCCAAAAGCACCACTCCAAAACTATATACATCACTTTTTTCAGTTAGTTGTTGTGTTGAGTAATACCTGCAAGAACAAAATCAATTGGATCAGAAAGGGGTGATGAACCACACTCTGGATTTGCAGTTAAAAAGGTGATATTTAATTAGAGTGACAACTTTGAGGAAAATGGATGAGGAGTTTACTCGGGGTCAAGATACCCAGCAGTTCCCTTAACAACAGTTGTCACATGAGTTGCATCAGCTTGAACCATCTGCTTAGAGAGTCCAAAGTCACATACTTTTGCATTTAGGTCAGAGTCAAGAAGAATATTGCTACACTTAACATCTCGATGGATGATTCTGGGATCACTTCCATTGTGAAGGTACTCTAGACCTGCAACAAAAAAGGTATTCTATGTTGGGAAATGAAAACAATTAGGGAAAATACCATATTACAAGAGACTATATAATGAATTATTCAAGCAGAGAATTCTTATGGTCTCTTCAAAATTATGCTTTTTGTAACATCTCACATCAATTCATCTTGAGATTAATCTGATTCCACATGGTTTCATATGTGTTCCAGGAAATTGTGAAGATTTTTTTATTAATGAATAATTTTCAAGGTTGGATATAAAGATAGTTAAAAACTTAGAACTATACTGGAATGGTCTTGTATGTGAAATTCAAATGAGATAGCATGACCTTTTGTACAGTCGTCTATAGAACCTAAGTTGTTGGCATCATACAAGTCCAAACACAGATTGCTGAGGTGGGAAGGCATTATGCATTCTTAACTTACTCACATGTTAGGTACTTCTGCTGCCAATGAGTATTGTAGGGAAACTGGGTGGCTATGAGCTTCAAATGCCTTGTGAAAAAAGTTAGAATTCCTTGAGATTTACAGAGTCTATTAGAAATATATTTTGAGACCTAATTTGAGCAATCAATATACCTGTTGCAGCATCTACGGCAATTTTTAATCGTGTTTTCCAGTCCAGTGGTTTCCTTTTGCCTCTAGAACCTGCATATAAGTTTGTGAAAAATGCATTACTGAAAGTAAATATTAAACGAAAATGAATATTTCAAAGCAAACACACACAACACAAGATGAAGACAATAACAAATTGAACTGGACTAACAAATATCCATATCATACCATAAAGGTGATCTGTCAAAGCTCCTCCAGGTAAATACTCATAGACCAAAATTTGGTGCTTCGACTCTTGACAAAATCCTTCCAATGTAACAAGGTTTTGATGATGAACTTGGGAGAGCAAAAATACCTGCACATTAACCCAAATGATGCTTCAAAGATTAGAAGAAAGTCACTCTGAAGTCTAAACACTCATGATAGCACAAGGAGTATCCTTCATATAGGTGATTTTACTAAAGTTTCTTGTTTTTGAGATCAAATCAAGGTCACCATCAAGCATACCTGCTACCAACTTGTACACATTGCAGCATAGAGAATAGACAGTTTCAGACACGGCCAAAGATGTGAAATTAACAAGCCATTTGCAGTTAGAAAGGCATTTTCCTATTACGTATGTTTTCAGCTCAGAAATCTTAGCAAGTCAGATATTTATCTAGATAATCTAATATTAGAACATAGATACTATTTAAGCTTGCCATGCTTGTACCTCCTCTGTGGAATAATTGTTGTAAGGTCTTTATAGTCATGGATTCTAAAATCATGCATTCAAGCGAACATCTAATGGTTGATGTGGTTTAAAATTAACTCCAAGTTCCAACTACTGCTTTGATCTGAGACCTCTGCATTCTCAGGCACCAAAATGTTCATGCAATCTTGTAAACAACTTTAAGAAGCAATTTTCCCTAGATACTTTGCAAGGTATCTTGGTGGAACCATCCAAAACATTCAACTTGTATCTGAGAGTTCAATCTTGGGTACTGCTATGCCTTCTTGTAATAAATGGTATTTTTTTCTAATCTATACCCGGAGAACAAATTCATTTTCTTTGAGGAGGTTGATGATATTTTGGTATTCTTATCATTTGCATCTTCTCTCAGAACTTAATCATATATTTGCTGTTACCACAAATATTGCGAATACTTAAGAAAATGCAGTTGTTTTACTAGTTTATAGATTAGTTTAGGTCTAAATTCATAAAGGAGTCAATACTAAGGAACATCTATATTGTCCAAAGCTGATCAAATTTTTTATTGAAAGTGTAGGAATAGTTTGCAGTGCATATAGACATCAAGTCATCATTTTTAAATTAATGTTTTAAAGTTCAGCTTATGTGGACTGCTGCCAAAAATTCTTGGTTGAAAATCTAATATCTTTATTCAGCACACCTAAAAGAAGAATTAGATGGTTGTATGCATCCTTTTTCTGTTACTTCTTGGGATTGTTTTTGGTTTTTCCATGTAGCTTGATCTATGCAGGGGTCTAAATAGTTTTTCAAAATGGCTTAAGTTCAATTCGGTGGTCTATGCTATTTGGGAACACCATTTTGTTTGAATTTGGTTTCTACTCATGTTTTGGGTTCTCCATCTGTACTGTCCTTACTAAACGCTGCATGACAATAATTGTGTTTCTAATCAGCTCCTTAAACAAAATATGGGATATCAAGGGTGCGTTTAAATTGTCTCTTTCTACAATGTTTGTTCTTATTGTCTTTTGTTCACTTTTTAGTAGGAAAACACACTTTCAAAACCTGAGAATGTAGAGAAAATGTTGATCATTGTGATTACCATAATAAGATAAAAACATGAATAAATGAATGTTATTACTTACATCTGATATGATGTACTTGAGTTATAATTTAGTTTAATTTTATGTTAAATAGGCGGTTGACATCCTCAACATGGGAGATAACTATTGCTGCTAACCATTCTCTTTCCATTTATATGTGTTGTGAGATGATCGGAGATCACCAAATTGATTCTCAGATCATATGTGAGCCAGACCTGCACTGCAGATTGTGTGCATCACGTTTATACATATAAATAAATGCATTCTACTTTCCATTAACCTGTGTTCTCTGTGTTGTGGTGATGACAACTATCATACATTAAGACAACATAGGACTTTGCTACTAGACTAATCATTGCCCTGGGTGAGATACGCACATTGCAACCAAATAACCTGCCTACATTTACAAATGCTGAACAGATTTCCAAGGGTGCTTCTCTTGTCCTCAAGCTTTTCATTATGGTGCACTCTACATCTTTAAGTGCTTTCCACCATATGTGCTTTAACATTCGGTGTTTTACCTTGATACAGGACTCAGTTTTGATTAATCATGGTGTCTTTAATAGTTATCTATTAGATTATTTGATTAAGGTTGTCTCTATATAAGTGTGTTCGTGCTTTTAGTGAAATTTCCCTGAGTCATGATCATCATCTCCTAGGATGTACATCTATATGATATTATGTTTAACTTTAAGTTGGTCTTAGTCAAATACTTGGTCCATCATCTAGTTGGTGATCTCACTACTCATAGTACTTGGTTATCATAATAGAGTGGTCCTTAGCATAGACCTGAGGGAAAAAAAAATGGTTAGACACATAACTAAGAATTAATTCAATGTGAGAGTGATTAGGTCATATGGGGAGTTGTGCCTCTTAGTTTTGATTGATCATGGTGTCTTTAATAGTTATCTATTAAGTCATTTGATTAAGGGTGTCTCTATATAAGTGTGTTCATGCTTTTAGTGAAATTTCCGAGTCGTGATCATCATCTCCTAGGATGTACATCTATATGATATTGTGTTTAAGTTGGTCTTAGTCAAATACTTGGTCCATCATCTAGTTGGTTATCTCACCACTCATGGTACTTGGTTATCATAATAGAGTGGTTCTTAGCATAGACCTGAGAGTAAAAAAAATGGTTAGACACATAACTAAGAATTAATTCAATGTGAGAGTGTTCAGGTCATATGGGGAGTTGTGCCTCTTGGGCATGCTATATGGCTAGCTCAGACCTACTATAAACCTCCCAAATCAGTCAACACAATGAGGTCACAAGAGTAATTTTGGGATTTAATCCTTGGATATTACTTGAGCCTTTCATCATATAAAAATTGATGCAACAAATTGCTTATAACTTGTTGCCAATTTGCCATAGCTTAGTTACAATCAATCAACTTGTAGTAGCATCATTTCATTAGGTTGATAACAAATCGTAAATGGATCAAATACTAAAAATGAAGAGCTACTACACATAGGTCTAGAACATGTAGAAAAATCATGAGGCATCTTCTCACTTGAATGGGATATTTCATAGTAGGACATATAGAAAAACCATATATAAGCTATGTTACCCGGGGACGTGTCTCCGTCCTAAAAGGGGACGTCTCGGGGACGCGGGGATGGATCAGAAACGTCCCCTTTCAAAAAAAACACGGAAATGTCCCGGGGACATCTGGCAAAATACAGGAAACAGAAAGGGACGGCTAGCCGTCCCCTGAACGTAACAAGGACGTCTGGACGTCCCCTATGGCCCAGCATTTATTTTTTCAAATTTTTTTAAAAAAACACAAAAGTAACCGAAAAAAACAAGTAAACTATTTAAACTAGATTTTTTTAATCTTTATAGTTAATTTGCATGGATGTCATCTTTAATATCCTTTATTCTTTTGTTCATACATATTATCACCAATATATTTTGTTCTTTTCTTCGTGGATATCAAACTCATGTTTGACTCATAACATTACAATTCTGTCCTGGCTAAATTGATTGGTCTCCAATCATTGAAAATATTGAAGGCAGATCTTTTAGCTGCACTGTTGCATCTATTCTTGCCCCAAATATTCTAAATGGAATTGATTCCTTACCGCTTCTATCTCTATGTGGAGGCTATTTATCTTCAAGATGAAAATTAGACCTGAAATCAGCTTGAAATGCAGCTGGAATGATATATCTTTCATTTACTTATCCAGTTATATGCCAAAGAATAATAGCAGTTCTTGGCTCAGAATCAATGCTTTGGTAGTATCACATAAATGGATGATAGAAATTTTATACATTAGATCTGTTCCAATGATCACATCAAATCTTTGTGCACTCGTTATTGACATGTTCCTTCTTAAGCTGCTTATCTTAATGCTGAAATGTATCTATTCTTTTGGAGTCATCATTACTTGACCGTTGTGACAATTGTATGAAATCTCAATTGAACTCTAATATTATGTGTTAAGGTTCTATGATGTATATGATGATTGTCTTATGATTTATCAATGCTATCATATGAATATTTGAAATTTTTTATGTTTTTAAAATTTTCCCTATTTTTTAATAGCCGTCCCCTGTCGTCCCCGTCCTGGAAACTTGGGGTAACATAGTATATAAGCAAGAAAAGCAACCTATTCAACAAATAATGTACATTAACATTCATGAGAAGATCAGAGTTTTGAATACTGATCAAGTCTTCTATTCGAATATCACATATCTTATCAATTATACAACAATCAAACATTGTGTAAAATAATGATACTTATATCTTTGAGAAGATATAAACTTCAACAGACACAAGTGATACAGTAACATACCAAACAATTCTATTGCTGGGAAGGTTTAGAATTGAAAGGATTTTAGTGGAAGGTCTGTTGATCGACAATTAATGGGGCTTTATAGGTATATTCCTTCCATTGTCGGTCATGCAAACCACTAATAAGCTTCAATATGTGATTATCAGCACAAATCCTTGAAATTTCCCACTTGCCCTAGACTTTTACACCAATAACTTTTTTGATTACAAATATTACTTCTTAGTGCAGAATGACTATTTGCTGTAAATATGTCAAGACAAAAGATCTACTTATCTCTTTAAGGGCAAGATAATTTTGCAATTATAGTTTCTAAAAGTGGTATTCCTCTCCATAATATGAGAACTAGATGGATTTCAACCTAGCCCTAAACATCTATGTATGAGAAAATATTATTTTTCCAGCCTTAAAAATTTTGAGTAAAGGAAGGTTTATGAGGTCAGAATTACTTGTACCCCTGCCATCTTCTCTAGAGTGTTTGACTTTGGGGTACCTTCCACCAGACCATCAATTCAGAAGTCCACCACCAACAGCCAAACTAAAGCATTTATATTTTAAAGATCTGGCTGTCCAGAATTTATGCAGGGCTGGTTTGACCAGTGCATATATAGCAAGAATGTGAGCCAACAGAAATAGAGGATTGAAAAAGAATTACCTAGGTACAAAAGATTGGCATTCTATAATGGAACTCATTAGGAGCAGGCTGGTTGGGGGTACATGTGCTTCGGATATTGCATTATGGATGACCAACTACATGATTTAGCTGAGCAAAGAGGAGATCTACAATTGGGAAGAATAGTTATCTGCCATAATCTATGAGTTCTTGTCACTGAAACATATGGGCTTCTATATGACCTAGCATGCCATCGAGATATTTTTAGATGCAGTATACACCTAGGTAGTACCTAATGATGACGTATGAGTGGAGACTTCCTACAGCCCAGCTTGACCATCTATTTTCAGATGGATATCCTTTGGAGCATAGTTTGCAGATGTCAAGGACCAAGAGAAAACTCCAAGGGAAGTCGTAGTGCCACTAAAAAATGAAAAAAATGGTAAAGGACACGATGTCAAGAGAAGAGGTAGCTAGTGAAGAAGAAGAAGAAGAAAGTGAGTGGCAGGAAGAATTGAAGGAGGTATAGGGCAGCCAAGTACCTTGTTCATTTCTCTACTCCCTTGATCTACTAGTAGATGAGGTTTGCCACATAGAAGAGTGGCTTGACCAATTGGGTGTTCCTATTGACACATTGAAGATTCCTCCAACGAGCCCCACTCATTCTCTCCCCATGCTTTAGAATGTAGCAAAGCTGTTAGAACAACCTCACCAAGTGGATTATAATCTCATGCCAAAACCAAAGCTGCCCCACTATCATAACAAGTTCACTCTTCCACTACACCAACACATTTTGTGTCATGTCCCCTTCTAAAGCATAAGTCTAACGAAGACCCTTAAGTTATTTTCTTAATTTTCCCATAGGCTAATGGGGTAGTGCAAGGGAAATATTTTAATAATTTAACTTCAGTTGTCCAAAAAGTAACTTTATGTGATATTATAAAAAGAAAATTTATGTTTTATTATTAAAAATGTTGTTTTTAAAAGGACTTAAAAGTGTTGTTAGGAATGGGGTCCAAAAGTGGTGGGACTTTCTAGGGACTTTCTAGACACTTTTTAAGAAGTTAAGTTGGAGAGGAAAAGGAAAAGAATTTAAAATTAAAAACTAAGTTACCGATCGTGGTACTGGTCCGGATTTGTAGGTTCGGTTCGTGGATTCAATCAAAAAAAAATTTGGGTGTGGGTTCGTCCATACAAAAGCATATAAAAATAGAAATAGAAATATATTAATATTAATATCTAATATCCATTTATATAAATATAAACAAAAAATAAAAAATATAATTATATATTAATATATAAGAAATATAAAAATACATTAATATAAATATATTAATATGAATATTAATATATATATTTATATTCATATTAATATAAATATAAATATAAATCATTTGCCCTATCTATGGGTTAAACCCAACATGTCGAGCCTCCCCATTTATACCATTGGATCCAGCAATTTGAAAGCATCCTGGGAGGAGGCACAAAAATTGCCAACACAAGTTGGTGAACCAAGGAAGCGGTCATTAAGCGGCCAACTAAAAATGCAAGGTAAAGCTACCAAAAACCCGTCGGATTCGTCACGGAAATAGGAAAACACAAGGAAATTCGTCATAAATTCACTCGCCTTTGTACCGGTCAAACCCACAGAGCTTTTTTTGAACCCTGTTCGAACCCCTGCTAGAACCGAACCCGGATCCGTATCCAGGATGGATCGGACCCACACTAGCAGGTTTATAGGGCTGAATCGTTAACATAGATTAAAAATTATATTCCCTCAAAAGTCTATATAAGGAGGGTTTGTGCACAAAAGATCTTCTTCCATCTTATTATTAATTTCTTATTTCCTGATAATGAACAAGAATTCTACTTCATTTACCCAAGGACAAAAACCTTTTGGAAAGATGGTTTCGAGGACAAAAACACTCCCATCCATTTGATTAATTCCATCAGGGATTACCATAGTGCTGATTGCGTGCAGTTCCAGTTTGTCTTGCAGTGATATTTTCAGATTTTGGTGTGTTTCAGGCTTTCAACTAAGGAACTTATCATCTCTATTTGCTTACAAATCTTATCAAAAATCTTATGTGAAGGACACTTTTTTGGTCATACCATTGCAGGCCGTACTTTTCTACCCTATTTTCCAGGATATACATATATGAGAGGGGCATTTGGGTTTGCTAAACCATTCACTACTGTTTGATGACTGATTTTGTGCTAAAAATCCCTACCGTACCTTCCTCACAGTAGCCGCACCACTTGGAGTTTGAGTTGCAGCAGTTTTAGGGAGTTTGGAAAGTGTCGTACAGTTTCCTTGGGGACCATATAGTTCTGATTTGGAGTTTTCTGCAATGTTTTGGGCCCTACCAGCATTGAACCAGTTTGTGAAAGCATTTCATGAGTAGAGTTTGAAGTAGTATTATCATTTTCAGCTGGTATATTTGTTTTGTAGATAACCAAGCAGTTTGGTATTTCTTTTCCTTTAACTTCTGGTTAAGTACATTGTCATAATGCTAGTTTAAATAATCTGAAGGAGATTGTTGTTGATAATCAAAAGGTTTATCTTATGAAAATTCAGTTTTTAGTGAATATTGATTAGATTGTAAACATTGGTTGGTTCTTCGCCAATCTAGTTTTGCTTATAAGCTCAAAAGGCTATGCCACCAACTCATAGTTGTTTCCAGTTTATGATTAACTGCTTATTTGTATAAACTGGATGGTATACCGCCAGTTAGATTGGAATATTTTAACTTGGATGACAATGCTGCTAAGTTTCTAAGTTTACTTCCTTTCCAGCATTGCATTCATTTAGATTGTGTGACTTGATGCCAAATAGAGTCCCTTGCCACATTGGGACCTTGGTGATCAGAAAGTGTGAGGATTATGCATTTTCCTCATAAATTTGCAAAAAATAAAAAAAATTCAGTTTGGGACATTACATTTTGTGCCATGTAGATCTTCCCAACCATCAATGAATTCTACATCAGTACAATTTCCTTGGCTAGACCCTGTTGATCCACTACTACCTTGCAACAATTTTTATATAGCATGGGACCTATGGCCCAAGCCATGCTTGATGTCACTAACATAGGTCAAAGTGTGGAGTTTTTGCTTTCTCCGCTAACTTTACAAGAGGTCGTTTGAACCAAGAAGTTGGTAGAAGAAGAGTGCCATTTAGAGTTGTGAGAACATTTATGAACCAAGGATGGCCAAAGAAGAGTACATGTAAGATGTTAGACCAATGGCTACTAGTTAGAGTTCCTGCTATTCCAAGTTCAGATGGAAGAATCTTGGTAGCATTGTATTCTTTTGAGCATCATTTCAAGTACCAATATCTTATGCTGCAAATTGAAATGTGTGATCAACTTTCTCCACTAACTTTACAAGAGGTCGTTCAAACCAAGAAGTTGGTAGAAGAAGAGTGCCATTTAGAGTTTGTGAGAACATTTATGAACCAAGGATGGACAAAGAAGAGTACACATAAGATGTTAGACAAATGGCTACGAGTTAGAGTTCCTCCTATTCCAAGTTCAGATGGCAAAATCTTGGTAGCATTGTATTCTTTTGAGCATCATTTCAAGTACCGATATCTTATAGTGCAAATTGAAATGTGTGATCAACGTAAGGCATTTGAAGAAGCAGAAAAAGTTGCCTTGGCTAATGAGATCTTGCGGAAGGAAATGAAGGAACAAAGGATGTGGTTTCAAGAGTAGTTGGCTCAACAAGCCTAGCTTACTAAGGCCCAAATGGGTAAGTTGGCAGCACCAACCAACTACATTATTCTATCCATTGGGATTGGGAATCACTTTGGGCATCACCCTTTTCTCCTCTATAGGGTCATTTGCATGGGCAAGTAACTGGGAGAGGTCCTCAATCCCTCTCCAATCAACCGGCAATAGATAGTCGAGTGCATATAGCATGCATGTTCAACCAATAGCAGGTTCACAAATGACTACGCTCACCTACCTACGTCTATTAGAGGTGGTCAATAACCCATCAGCACAAATAACCTCTCCCATCCAATCGAACACATCCATCTCTCCCCAGTCAAGTGTGGCTCAGTTAAAGGCAAAGGTGGCTGAAATTACAGCAACACAAAAGAAAGTTCAGAGGAAGCTTTAGGAGGTTGTCTATATGGTCAAGAGCTCAAGAGAATGTGAAGTAAAGCAAAGGACAGAAGAGGTTTATAAACTCTGAGCTGCAATCAAGAAAGCACAACCTGCTGGAGTAGCATCTTTCGGATGGGACTCCAACTTTTCTTTTCTTTTTTGGGTAGGGGGAGGGGGAGGGGGATGATGTAATCAACGTAATTTTATATTTTGTTATATTTTTTCATACTTGTATGACCAACTTGTTTTGTTATCTAATTGCCCGCTAAAGATAGTATGTTAGTAAATAGTTGTAAACAGTTACCCAATGGTCATGGTACAATTAACGAGTGTTGGGCCTTTAAGAAGAATTGCTATGGTCAGGGAGGGACACTGATTTTATGGATGGTCCTCCTTGAACTGCATTCTTTGTAATTGAACACTACCTTTAATAAAGGATCAATTATGAGATTCTCATACGGTCCATTCTACTATGAACGGTTCCTTTCATTTGTATATTGTTGCATTACTAGTGTAGCATTCAAGTAGTTTACACACATTTCACATGAATTACATCTTTATTTCTAAATGCAAACTGTTATCATAAAACTACCTGTTTTTATCCTCTTTCTGTCTTTATTGCCTTTCCTATCAAATTTTCTATTCCTACCCACACACTCAAACATTGTGTGATATAGAATTACCCCTAACTAGAAATATTGAATATAGATCCTATAATGCAAGTTTAAATTTTCAGTGGTACACAATTATTCTCCTTCATGTGACTTTACTATTGAATGGAAACTAAGGTGATGATTGCCACTTGTCTTAATGTCCCTACATTATTCTTGGCCAATCTCCATTTTTATTGCTGATACTCCAGCATCGTGCTTATTTATGGCAACTGATGAGCTGTACATTGATTCAGTGGCTTAAAAACTGATGTCAAAAGCTTCATTTTGGCTTATAAATTAGTTTCTGCTTCCATGTTACTGTTCGTTAACATGTCCCAAGGAAAATTTTAAAAGTTGAAATTAAAAAATGGTGGAATTTTTTTTTAATTTTATAAATTATAAAAAAATGTTCTTGCTAAAATTCAAAATATCTACCAGGCATAAAAAGATCGGTAACAAAAATTTAGAAATTTCCCTTATATTTTCATGTTGGTCTCTTAAGTTTTTAATTAACTCATTCACCTCAAAATCCAATAGCATTGTTTACATACCTCGTTAATGAAAGAATCGGCAGCTAATTGGGATGGATCAAAGCGGACTTTGACAGCTACACGTTTTCCATCAGGGAGTTTCCCAAGATAAACAGACCCAAAGCTTCCTCGGCCTATTGTATCCTTAAAACTATTTGTTGCCACTTTTATTTCCTTGAAGGAAAATCTTTTTGCTGTATTCCAATTTCTCATATCAGCTCCTGTCAATCAAGTCACATGTTTAAACACAGTAAACATCAAGAACGTATCAGTAATTGCCAAGTGAGTGTAAGCAGAGAGGCTAAGATCAATTTAATAATAATACTTGATATGGAGCTGCCATCATCTAACTTTTGTCTTCTAATGTAAAAAACGAGTAGAGCTGCGCCAACTATGAGCAGGCATGCTACTCCTCCAACAGCGCCTGCAATTATAGCTTTGATGTGGTTTTTGTTCTTAGAAATCTGGGGTTCTGTAACTTCTGGAGTCTGAATTTGAGGTGGTCCAGGAGAGCATGTTGCGCCAAGGAATTTAAGGCATAGATTCCCCGATGTTCTGTACAGGAGACAAAAGAAGCAGAACTCACGTATATATAGACACCCAAAATAAAAATGCTTCATTTTGGATTCAAACAAGACACCACAGCGACAAATTATCAATACCTCAAGTCCAATGTGACCTTATTCAAAGAGCTTGGCAAGATTCCAGAAAGTTGATTGTTTTCCAGGTTTCTGTTGAAAGTTGTGTTAATCCATGAAAGTCAGCCATTGTTGCTGTATGAATATTTTAAAATGTATGCTGAAAAGACATTTCAGTGTGAGTTTCAAAGTAGGGTAACTTACAATAAGCGGAGATTTGTCAGGCTTCCTAGGCTCTCTGGAACTGTCCCATGAAAACTGTTGTTCTGTATGTCCCTGCACAAGGTATAGCAGATATAGGAGTCAATTTGCTGTTTATTTGGTACATAGAGCAAAAGACAATAAATAATCTTAAGCATTTTCACCAGTTAAAACAAAAAAGGACAACAAATAACAATGGTGTGGGTCCTTTGAAGAAATGGTTTGATTCTTGGGCTATATCAATCTGTTTCAATCATGGTGTGACATTGAAAATCAGTGATCACCATAAGAATTCATATTAGGAAAACATAGAATGAGTTTTCCAGTTAATGCTTATGCATATGCTTTGAATTTATCATTTATGGTCAAATTATCTAAGTGAACATCAAAATATGACTTGAAACCATTGTGTACAAATCTAATCTCTTAAGGATATCTAATGCAGTACATTGACACTATAATTGATTATCTAGATAGAAAATAGAAAATATATTTTGGGAAGAAAATCCATCATTAATTAAAAAAAAAGAAATTGGAATAGGTAGAAGTGGCTATCAAATTGTGTCTTAACTGAAGAGATTTATTTGGGATTCTTTTAAGTGAAATTTATTTAGGACTGCTTCGTTTTATTTTTGAATTGATCATATTACACAACTGATGTTTCTTTGTAGACATTTTGCAAACTTTCATTTCTTTGATAAATTATTTGCATAACCCTGACAGAAATTCCTGTATTGTTGTTGTTCCCATATAGTTTTTCCATTTCCCATTTTTGGTAACTCAAGAGGTAGAGAATGATACAAATAATTTGAATAAGCTGAAACCAAGAAATAGTATCTGAATTTGACTCATAACTAGAAAGTAACTACTTTAATTTCTGGTTGGATCAAATTTCAGAAAAGACTCGTGAAAAGCATTGTTACTAAAAACAGCAGTTTGTAAAGAAATTTGTTTTTTGAAACCAGTCGACTTGTATGGCATAGTAGGAACCAAGACCCACAACCAACGGTCAATAATATGCAAAATTTTATCATACTATTCCAAGTTTCCAACCACTAGATACTCTCAGAGGATGTATTAGTTCTTGTCAGATCTTATATATTTCATATAGACATATGCCTGAAACTCAAGTCATGTAACATTATATGACCAATTTATAACAATAAAAGGGTTTAAAATGATAAAGAATACTTACAGATCTTGCAGGCTCATTAGTGGACTCAGGTCTGGTATCTCTGCATTTAGTCTGTTGAAGCTGAGATTCCTGTACAGAATAATATATTTAGTTTCAGCACCTTTCCATATGGAAGTCAGACCATAATATCTATGTTCCATCTATATCCCATTAGGAAGGGATCTCTTACAATTTTTGAAGATTAGATAAAGCACCAAAGTTTTGGATCTGTCCAGTGAGTGAGTTGTTATGCAAATCCCTGCAGCAGTTAAGAGTAAATTGTAATTGATTGCTTGGCTTAATAGAGTCTGGAGATGTCAATTTGAAAAACAACACTAATTTAGACTGATACTATATAGTATATACCAATAAGACTAATTGACCAAGGATTGAGATTGACACACAATTTTTGAAGTGCTACAAGGTCTCCAAATGCAACAGAAATTGGTCCCTCCAGATTCATGTTTGAAAGGTCCCTATAACATGAATTATTGTTCTCATTAGTCCTAAGTCGTGAATAAATCTCAGGTTTCTAATTCCCAATGACTGAATTACTGTTTCCTTCATTGCACGACAGAGACTCAAATTTCTTAAATCATTTCCAGTGGCTATTTGATTGCTTACAGAGAGATGACATCATTTGCTTCATCGCATTCAACACCTCTCCATGGAAGTGGAGAACATGGATCATTTTCCCATCCTAAGTTGAAATGATAAACTTTTTGAATAGCCTTAAGAGCAGACACTGCAATTAAATCAGAGTAAAGCAAGTTAGAATCTTGAATCCACAAGAGTATTTGCTCACATAACAATGCACAACCTGCTAGCATGCCTCAAACAAAATTCAGTCACATTTTAAGGTTAAAATAGCTAACCTTGACTCTGTGAACTTCCTAAAGGGATGTCAGCTATCTGGTATACTTCTAGAGCATTGATTTGTGGATGGAAGCTGACATTGTGGATTGTGATATTTATCTCCGAGGTACTATTATCAATAGAATGATAAACTCTGCCTGCCTCGCCTCTTTGAAGAGTGAAATTAGATTTTATGATATCTCCATTTATCAGTACATCGAATGTAGAGTACACAGCTATAATCTTGGTAAAATAGGCAATTACAAAGTAATTTGCTTCCTCAATGAGTTGGAAATTGTAGAATAAATTTTGTGATCGGACCAATATTCTTGCTGATTGAAGCACAGCATCTGGAGGGCTCTCTGGAATTCCAGAACTATTTATCTTTACTTGTATATCAAGCGCCATGGAAAGGTGACGTGGCGCAAAGTTTTGATCAACATCCCAGATGCGGTCATAAGAATCAACAGGGTACCTGATTCAAGACTGAACTTAGAAATTTACTCCATTGATAGTCAAAAAATCCCTCTAAGGGCCAGCACTTACAAGCAACTATTTAAAATGTGTCATTTAGTCTCTTTCTTTGAAGGGGAGGATGATAACCTGCTCAAATGAATTCATAACACAACTCTATTCCCTTGATAATGAAAGAGGGGCAAACGAACTGTTTAGAGTTCTTCATAGTTCTTACCTTCTTGTGCTAGAAGAGGACAAATATCTACCAAAAACAAAAGTAGGTTGCTAAAAATTCAAACTAGATGAACATGATTCTATGAGTGACGGTACTCATGTTCTTCTCGAGTTGTATAGGCAACTAGAAGAGCAGCATTGCTTCTAATTCATTATGTTTCCCCTACTTAACAGATCAATTATGAATTAAACTGACAACAAAAGTCCTTTCCAGACCTCACTCAAATCTTGGATAAATAAGGCTATACAAAAACAATAGGCTAGACCTACCAAGAGTATGTTAAACTTGCATACCGTAGACTTTTGGCAGTGTAGCCACAGTTGATTCTGATCATCTTTCGGAGCATTTTGTTGGAAGATGGTCCTGTTCCAACACTATAAGCATTTGTGGGAAGTGGGCGAATTTCCAAGAAAGATATTAAGGGTGCTCCACCTCCTTGAGTAGCAATTAAGCAAAGTGATAATTTGTCCCCATTTTCTGCAGTTATGAACTCTTCCACCTGGGGATCAGACACTGAAAGGTTCACATGGACAGGCTTCGTTCTCCCTAAAAATACCTCGAATGAAGGAGGATTTTTAAAACCATCATAGTTCTTGTAAATAAATGTGCTTCGAACCAGAATAGGTCTGCTATTCTGGACTGGCATGCTGTAACAAATCCGATCCTCTGAATTGGGAAAAAAGCGCAAAGTAGTTTTAACTGTAGAGTTCCCACTGGGGAAGGTTACAGTTGATTTGTTACCAGTAGTTATATATGGATCATCTGGAATCCATGAAATGTTATAAGCATCTGTGTAATTTGCATTTGCTCCACATTGTAAGCTTAGAAAACCTGCAAAACCCAACCCACAGAATGATTATGGTCGGTCAGTTAACTCTATTGGTTTTTCTGCAAAAGCATTCTAACTAGGCTTATGCCCCTTTCCCATAAATAGTTTAATCAGGTTTGGCGTGGCACACAGGAACATACGCAATAGTTGTTAAAACTTAATTCCATAGATTAGAATTGCAACTATAGAATAAAAATGCACCCGACTCCAGGTTATATTGCATGCTAACTAAGCAGGTGGGAGTTCAAAAAGATGGTTTTTTGAGTGTGTATTTGCCAATTGTCAAATTCTATGATGGAGAGCCCAATGTACAGACCCCAAACAAAACCTTGCATGGAATACAGCAGTTGCCAACTTGCCACAGTGGACAACACTTTGTTTGTTTGCGTGGGAATAGGGCAAGCAGCTTGTTGCATTAGATGCGTGAAATCTCAACTGTTAGCTTTCTTGACAAATGATTTATTTAAGTTCTCTTGGCTGCACCCTAGAAAAAGAAATCTGAAACTACAGTTCTTTGCAATTTCTCAATGTTGGATACTGTATTCATTCTGTTTCTTGATCTAGCTCATGATAAAGCACTATGAAATTTCACATTCAATGACAAATGAAAAGATCCAAGAATGACTGCTGTGAGTTCACACCTTGTCAAGAAACTGCAATTTCAGGTACTCGATCAAACTATAGAAAGTAAATGAGGAAGGCTTTGTGATCATGGATCTTAGGTTGTAGGGTACATTGACTTAAAACTTAAATCATTCTGTTAGTGTTCTAGGTGCTAGGGTTCTTTCACTAGGTCTTTTTCCAAGAGTCTAATGTACAGTAAGCTTCAGAATAATCTCTCTCTCTCTCTCTCTCTCTCTCTCTCCATTCTGTTAGTGTTCTAGGTGCTAGGGTTCTTTCACTAGGTCTTTTTCCAAGAGTCTAATGTACAGTAAGCTTCAGAATACTCTCTCTCTCTCTCTCTCTCTGCTAAATGAATACACAAATGCAACTACCTACAGAAAACCTTCCTCTTGTTTAACTTCAAAACTCAATTCAGGTACTCTCGCGCACAGATTAAAGAGTATTCAGGTAGAATTTTCTGCTGTCATATCAAATCAAATCTGAGGTCCGCTATTACTATTATTAGAAATACAGAGTGCATCCAACGTTGCAGTGTTTAAGATTCATACCTTCTCGATCTGCAATTCCACTTGCTGCAGTTGCAAGAAAGATAGACATGATTGCAACAATCAACCAGAAAAGCTGCAGATTCCAATGCTCAAAACCTGGCAGCTTGCTACAGAACTCCATCTTACAAAGAAAATATTATGCATAAGCTTTTCCCTTGTCAAAAGGACCCCATACGAGCATTAACCAGTTAATGATCAGTTCTCAGAGAAACTATAGTCTCTGCACACCCTTTTCTCCCTTCTAGTGAATAGACTCTTTTCCTTAAATTCAAACTGCTAATTACAAAACTTTGGGCATCCTAATAAACATGGGTTACTATTTGAGCCCTCAGTTTCCTGGGCTAAAAATCAGTAAAATCTTCTATGCACCAGACTACGACACTTTGAGAAGTACAGAGAGAGCCAGCAAATAGGCCTTGGGGCCTGAGCCTCACCAACTCAAAATCAAAGAAATAGCTGAACGTAACAACAAATTTAAATGTGATTTGAACCCAAAAATTCATACCCAACACCCAGAACGGAGGATCCCGTCTTCTACTGCCCCTCTCACAATAAGAGATGAACTGAACTTCCTCTACATGGAGAACATACCCAAACACCAAACTTTTCCTTAGAGTGTCTTTCTAAGGAAACACCCCTATACATCAATATTTCCTTACACGGTCTCTTCCTTAACATATGTCAAACATATTAAAACATCAAAACGCTTGGTAATTTTGCTCACAAGCCTCTGCAAACAACCAAATATAAAAAATCTGCACCCACTATTCACAAAGTCTAAACCAGGCAAATCTGAATTGGCTCAAGGTCGCTGTTTATTACTCCATTCTCATGTTTTCCCACCATGGAGAAATCAATCTAAATCTCCCCTACATACACTTCCAACTGTTTTTTCTCCATTTATTGTTTACCACCAAGGAGAAATCAATCTAAATCCGCGCCTTCCCCACACAATTCCAAACACCAGACATGGAATTTGATTATATATTATAGAACTCAGTGAAATTCTGAAAAGAAAACCAAAATAATGATGATGCTGTTGAGGCAGCTGGAGAGCAATAGGCCACCATCAAATAATCTCATTCAGTGTTGATTACTTGACATTACAGTAACAGGGTTGCCCTGACGACCACTTCAAAACTCCACTCTCTGCTATTCACTCATTAAGTTTAAAAAAAATTTAAAAATCACAAATAAAACATATTTTATGTTAATCTAAAATATAAAAACGTATTTTATCTTAATCTAAGACAAAGCTCACTAATGCCCATCACAAACTTTTCGTGCGTATGTTGTACGGGTTTCGGCCTATCTACCATGCAACTGCAATACTCTACGTATCTGAAAAGAAAATAAAATGCACATCCAAAGGTGACTAAGTCTTCTCCTCTTCGTTTTTCTTCTCACTAAGCTTTCGTCGTCCTCTTCATTTTTTCTTCTCTCTTTCATATTTATTCGAGGCAATACCAACTGCATATTAAATAATAAAAAAAACAGTCAATTTTAAGTTAATCAGCACTTTGTAAACAAATTAGATATGTACATTATGTTATGAAGTTTGTATAATTATTGTGAATAGCCTGTGTATATCATGTTATTGTCATTGTGAATAGTTTGATTATATGTTGTTGTCATCTTTATTATTATAAAGATATTTTGTATGTTTAATGTTTAGTTAATTCTTATTTATATATGGATGATTATTTATTGGTTTCTTGGAGGGATTCTATTGTAATCAATACAACTTAGAAATAAAATTAACTTTTGAAGTTTTGACAATTTAAGTGGGGTCAACCGATGTATGTGTGGTCAAGCAATTGGGTATTGGTTGAGGGTTGTAGGTACAAAAAATCACCAGGGCAATGGTTATTGTAGTTGGGGAATGATAAATCTTACTTATATTGCATGTGGTATAAATGGTCAGACATGCTGAGAGATGAATTGATTGAGATTTCTATATGTGAACATCACGGTGGGATTCACTATCGGAAGTTTGGATGAGTTTTTTTATTAGGTTAATTTTGCTACAAGGTTAAAATAGGTGGGATGCTCTAGTAGGTGACAACTATAGTTTAGTTTAGCCTACCCTAAGTGTTTAGTTTAGTTCTCAATTTTCTAATATTCATATACTGACAAATATCAATAGTAGTTATTTCTCTCCTATTTTATTGGTCTATGTTTAATGAAATAACAATTTAAGGTCTTCTCTTAGATCTATTTTTCCTTGAATTTTAAATATTTTCTTGCAAAGACCAATGAAATGAAAGTATTTTTCTATATCTTTTGTTTTCACTAAACTTAAAATCTTTGCAATGAATTTCGTGTGCTAAAATTTCAACTCTATTAATAATGTCTGCCTCATTGAAATGACATTTGTGTTGTGAGGTGTTGAACAAACGTGTAAGGTACAAATTCATTAGGAGGTCGACATGCAATCAAAACATCAATTCATCTTTATGTTCAACAAAGCAATTTCTACACATTTATTAGTCCCTACAATGACAAAGATTGCATAGCAATCAATATAAACAAGAACGAAAGTCAACAAGCCAATCAAATGATTGTATTTTTCTTCCCTTACATTTTCATAAATGTATTATAATATTTTTATTATTAGTTATTGCAATAATAGTAATTTTATTGACATATATTATTGGCTTATATGAAATGAAAAGATAATTTATTGTCTTATTGTAGAAGAATTTTAGATCAAATTTTTATTCCATATTTTTGATTTGCTATCATAAAGGCAACAATTGTTAGAAATGAAGACAAACCACTACAATATGAAAATCTGAAATAAATTGCAAATCTAAAAATTATTCTCTAGAATGTCAATGGAGATATAAACTAGTAAAATTAATAACAAGAAAAATCAACAAACACAAGAGCATAACACATAACACAGAGATTTACGTGGAGAAACCCTTGCAGAAAAAAAACTCCACCATAAAAGAGGACAAGTCTATATTATCTTCAAAAGGGATTACAATACAATAACTTCCTTCAATCCTACATCTAATATGACTGCACCTATATACTTGTAAAAAATTCAACTCATTATTCTACACTTCTCAAGCTTCTGTTAAATAGAAATGCAAGCTTAAAAAATAATTTTCTCAAAAGGCACCCAAACTTGGGAATATTCAACGCCCTATCTTGGGAATCCCATAATCAGGCTATTATTAGCCTCTTACAAATGTCATAAAACCACCTTATAGAACATTGTGCCCAAGATAGACAAAATCCCATGCCCACCTCTGAGAAAGTCAACAACAGGATAAAAATAGCCTCTTACACCTTCTTACAAGTTGTCATAAGATGCTTTGTGATAGCGGTCCAATTATAGTTGATTCCTTGCAACATGTAAGGCACTAACAATAGTAGATGCTCTTACACCTATCATAATCCATTAATAAACTTGGACACCCCACCCTTACCTGTTTACTATCCCAAAGTAAAATAACATAAATTACTATCACTGTAATTAAATAATTAATATAGTCATTGGAACCTTCATCCCTTATGAAATGTATTTACAAAATAATGTTAGGAGTAATTAAATATATCATATTTACAATGTCGATGGCACCTTAATCATAACATTCTCTCACTTGACATCATACATTGTAAGTACATCCATCAAAAAACATAAATCAACTAAGTACAAGAAACAAGGCACGTGGCCTTCTTGCACCAAGTGAACTTTTCTCTGCTCACAAGTTTGGTAAGATAATCTGCAACCTTCTCCTAAGTGTCAACCTTCTTTAACTCAATTTGTCTATTTGCAACCATTTCTTGAATAAAATGATACTGAACATCCACATGCTTAGTCCAAGCATGATACGTAGGATTCTTAGCTAAACAAATTGCACTCTAGCTATCACAACTAATCTAAATTGTCTTGCACTCAAAACCAATACATGTACACAACCTTTGTAACCAAACTACCTTCTTAGAGACATGGGTAGTAGCCATATACTTTGTTTCGATGGTGGATAAAGCAACTGTGGGCTGACTCTTACTCATCCAACTCACAACTCCTCCAAATAGAGTAAATACGTACCTGCTAGTGGACCTTCGACTATTCAAGTCACCTACCCAATCTGCATCAACAAAACCCTATATGTCCAATATCTTATCCTCACTAGTAGTACTAGAATAAACCAAACAATAATAATAAATTCCATACAAATATATTAACAGCCTCTTCACATAATTGCAATGCTCTCTACTAGGGTTAGACATAAACCTACTCAATACTCCCACTACTTGGGTAATATCTATCCTAGTGCAAACCATTGCATACATCAAACTTCCTACTACACTATCATATGATACATTAGACATATCCTCAAAATCATCTTCACACTTGGGACACATATCTAATGTAAGCTTAGTGTCAATTGGTAAAGGAGTTCTAACTGGCTTATAGTCTTGCATATTAAATCTATGCAAAATAGTATTCACATACTTACTTTGTGACAACCAAAGTTTTTTGTTCTCACAATCTCTCTTGATTTCCATTCCCAATATGTATCTTGCTATCCCCAAATCCTTCATCTCAAGTGCACCTGAAAGTTGAGCTTTCAGTTTACCAATCATGCCCTTGGTGTTATTGAAAAACATGTCATCCACATACAAGGTAACAATTAGTATATGATCATCCATACATCTAATGTAAACACAGTGATCCTCTTCACTTCTCACAAAACCCAATTTCAACATAAAAGAATCAAATTTTTGATACCACATCTAGGGTGATTATTTCAAACCATAAAGAGACCATTTTAATCTACAAACCAAGTGTTATTTCCCTTTTACCTCAAAACTTTTAGGTTGTTGCATATAAATTTCCTCTTCCAAATCTCTATGCAAAAATGCAGTCTTAACATCCATTTTCTCAATTTCAAAATCATAAGTAGCAACTATGTATAAAATAAATCTAATAGAAGATTATTTAGCAATAAGAGAGAATATTTCACCAAAATCAACTCCCTCTTTGGAGTACCCCCTTAGCTACCAAGCTAGCCTTGTACTTTTCCAATGAACCACCTGCTCCAAATTTCTTCTTGTAGACCCACTTACATCTAATAGCCTTCCTTCCTTTAAGCAAACGAACAAGATCCTAGGTATCACAAGAGTCTAAAGCCATCATCTCCTCCTACATGTCTAGTTGCCAGGACTCACTATCATCTACAAGAATAATTTTATTGTAGAATCTAGGTTCATCGTCAGTACTTAATAAAGAAAATACACAACAGAAAATTGGTGGGCTATACCTGTCAATTAGATTATGTTGTCTTGTGGATCTTCTTAAGGGTGGAGTAAGGGATTCTTCCTCTTTTTCTTCTGCATGGTCAACCTTTTCTGTAATCTCAAAGTCATCCTTCTCAAAACCCTCATTTGAACCATCTTCTTCCTCCCCATCCTCAAAGATCCATCATTTTTTTCTTCTCTATATGCATCTTCTTATTTCAATTCAAAATACGTTATATTTTTCCCTTATTTATCTTTTGGTTGTTCAGGATCAGAAATAGCTCTAAGTTCCCTAAAAATCACATCTCTAGAATATACAACTTTCTTGGTTAGAAGATTCCAGAGCTTATAACCTTTAACCTTCTCACCATATCCAATGAAGATGCATTTCTGTGCTTTTGGATCCAACTTAGAACACTTTTTTTAGGTACATGAACAAAAGTCTCATAGCCAAAAACCTTTAAATGTGAAATAGAACGTTTCTTACATATCCACACTTCATAAGATGTCGAATCAAGAGCCTTACAAGGAGATTTGTTGATCAAGTAACAAGCAATACACACAACTTCTACCCAAAAATATTTATCCAATTGTGCATCACTTAACATACTTCTGGATCTTTCCATTAAAGTTCAATTCATCCTTTATGTAGCCCCATTCTATTGAGGTGTTTGAGGAGTAGTCTTTTTCCTTATAATACAGGCATGCTTTCAAAACTCATCAAATTACTTCTAACAATATTCCCCTCCATTGTCAAATCTCAAAACATTTATCTTATGTTCTGATTGACTCTCTTCTAAGACCTTAAATTCCTTAAACTCGGTGAAAACCTCATATTTATGTCTCATAAAATAAATCCATCTATATCTTGAAACATCATCAATGAAGGTTACAAATAATCAAGATTTTCTAAAAGAATCATTATCTACAGGTCTAAAAGCATCCATATGAATAATTTATAATTTACTCTTTGTTTTATTGCTTCCTAAAGGGAATGATGCTCTATTTTGTTTCTCAAACACACAATGCTCACAAAAATCAAAATGCTCATCAGAATAGGAGAAAAAATCAAGTAATTTTTTATTCATAATAGTTTTTAAAACTTGTTCACTCACGTGGCCCAATCTATGGTGCCACAACATACATGTGTTTTTATATTTTTTAGTTGCATAGGTGGATTTACATAAAGTAGTGGCATTCAACCTAAACAAAGTTCCCAATCTTGTCCCTCTCGCTACCACCAAGCTCCCTCTCATCAATCTTGTCCCATCCAACTATCGGATATGAACTATTGTCCCCAAAGTAGACATCACCTCCATCTATTCTTCATATGTGGAAAACCACTCCCTATGAGGAGTCATATGATATGAGCATATTAAGTCAACCAGCTAATGTTCCTTAGAAACAATATTACATGCATAAAGTAAGACTTCATCACCTATTTTCGAGGACTTTTCTGTAGAGGAATCCCACTATTTCTTTTTATTTTTGCATTCCTTCTTAACATGTCCCCTCTTTATACAATTCCAACACTTCACTCAGTTCTTTTTACTAGGAGTTTTAGATCTACCCTTAGACTTGCCTTTAGGCCCCTTCTATTCTCCTTTTAATCCACCTCTTTCCTTGGACCTTCTTCTGACATGAAGAGTATCCGATGAGCTATCCATAGATTTCTTTATCATTTCCTAGGACAAAAATGTTGCAACAAGAGCATCTAGCTCTGGATTTTCAAGATTAGCACTAATATAAAGAATAAAGTTTTCCCGTGACATAAGCAAAGAACAAAGAAGAATAATGCATTTATGTTTTTCCTCAATATTAACATCAACAAAGACTAATTGACTCAAAATCAAATTAAAGGTATTTAAATTCTCAACAATCAAATCACCTTCCTTCATTTTTAAAGAAAATAATTTTCTTTTCAAATATAATTTATTTACCAAACTCTTGGCTTTGTAGATCTCACCCAAATGTTTCCATAGAGAATGCCATTTTTTTCTTTTGATACATTCAGCAAGATAAAGAATACAAGATAAAGCTGGATCATCACCCATGATTTCTTATCCATCTTATCCCACTCATCTTGATCCATTTTATCACATTTATTTTCCTTTGTCATAGCCAACCATTGGTCTCTTCCATCAAGAATATCATTCATCTTAAGATTCCACAACTTGTGGTTAGTTCCATTGAACTTCTTAATATCCAACCGAGATGTAGATGTAGACATGACTTCCACACACAAATCTACAAAATAAATTTTACCAAAATTCCTGTTACAACATAAAAAACCTCCACTTTTCCACCCAAGAAACAATGCTGCCCAGGGTCTAATACCAAACATTAGAAATGAAGGCAAACCACTACAATATGGGAATCTGAAATAAACTGCAAATCTAAAATTTATTTTGTAGAATGCCAATGGAGATAAAAACTAGTAAAATCAACAACAAGGAAAATAAGCAAACACAAGAGCCTAACACATAACATAGAGATTTATGTGGAGAAACCCTTGTGGGAAAAAACGTCACCAAAAAAGAGGACAAGTCTATATTATCTTCCAAAGAGATTACAATAAAATAACTTCCTTCAATCTTGCATCCAATATGATTGCACTTGTGTACCTGTAAAACATTCAATTCATTATTCTACACTTCTCAAGCTTCTGTTAAATAGAAATGCAAGCTTACAGAAGAAACTTTCTCAAACATGGCACCCAAACTTGGGAATATTCAATGCCCTATCTTGGGAATATTCAATGCCCTATCTTGGGAATCCCATAATTAGGGTATTATTAGCCTCTTACATATGTCATAAAATCACCTTACAAAATATTGTACCCAAGATAGACAAATTCCACACCCACCTCTAGGAAAGTCAACAACAGGATAAAAATAGCCTCTTACACCTTCTTATGGGTTGTCATAAGATGTTATGTGATAACAATCCAATTATAGTTGATTCTTTACATGTAAGACACTAATAAGAGTATATACTCTTACACCTGTCATAAGCCATTAATAAACTTGGACACCCCATATTCACCTATTTACTATCTTGAGGTAAAATAACATAAATTACTGTCACCGTAATTAAATAATTACTGTAGTTATTGGAACCTTCATCCCTTGTGAAATGCATTTACAAAATAATGTTAGGAGTAATTAAATATATCAAATTTACGAGGTTGATGGCACCTTAATCTTAATAATAATAAGTACTCCAGTATATATGTTTACATGTGGCAAGAGCAATTGATTGCCTACAACATTGAATTGATATTGAAAACTATTATCAATGTCTTATAGTCCTTTTATCTTGAAAACACCCACCATAATTTAGGTCAACTCAACTACCTCTCGTTCACTAAATGTCATCTTTGTATTATTAGATAAAATAGCTCACCTCAACACATGTTTTATGGTTCAAGAAATTGCATCTCAGTTGTCGTTTAGTGATATTATTTGACTTAATAGATTTTAGTTTTGGTGGCAGAAATAGATTGGATGGCTTCTCTAGACAATATGATTAATGAGTATGATAAAACTTATTATAAGGATGAATTCTCCAAGGTTTGGCTTGTTCTCATTCTTTCATCAAAATGGGTCTAAATTTGGTCTAGCAAGGTATTTACAAAGTTGTTTAAGTTTCTAATCAGAAGCCACGTTTTGGGTGCTACTGGGTTTTGTATTTTTTCCCTAATTATTTAGTATAATGTCGGGAACCAATAAAAGTAGCCCTTCCATAATAATAAATATAATTTCTATGTTCTTTTGTTGTATTGGAAGTGTTCATCCTTAGGGTTACAACTAACCTTATACTCTAAAATATATTACCAGAGTTGTGATTGGTAATAGCTCTTACGAGAATGCAACTTTTTGTGTAGGTAATGTTGTTGTTAGGGTTAGGATTTTTAGATTCAAAGATATGTGTATGCTCTTATTTCTATCACTAGGTTTTTGAGGTAAATGTATGCCATTATTTTCTTTCAAGGTTGTTTGCAATGATTCTACTTTCTACATACAAACTAATAGTGCTAATAAACATGATATTCTTTTGGAAGTTGTACAAATGCTTATTGATTTAAATATTTTATTAACAAATCCTACATGTCTTTTGATGGAGGATGGTATATGGATGGTAAATTGTCTTCCAATTTTGCCCTTGTTGTATTTACATGCAAATCTTGTAGTTTTTATTATGCATCTAACATTTGCATATGTTGATATGGTCATGATCCATGTAAATGACAAGTATGGTGAGAAGCTAGTAGATGATTTTTTTAATTAGTTACATCCAACAGGGATTCACTATTTCAATTTTATTTCTCCAATTTGAAAGATTAGCCTTAAAGCCAATAGAATCTAAATTTGGATTTGTGCAGACACTTGAAAGAAATGATTGTTTCCTAACTTCTTTAATGTGGTTACTCAAGATTCATCTATGGATTCTTCTTTCTGTTATTATAAATCTCCTTCAAGTGAGGTAATTTATTATTTCATTAAATTTGTTTTTGGGACTTTGAATTTATTTTTTGTTGTATTTATTGTTTTTGTCTTTCTAAGCTTTATAACAACTACTTTTCATATTTACTAGATATATTATTTGTTGGGTTTAGGGTAAAGTAGAAGTACCCTTGACAAGTTCTAGCAAAATTCTCAATAGATCCATGTCTCCACCATCAGTCGGGGTAGTGCAAATATCATCCAAAGGATTATTATGCTCTTATATTTTCACCCTTCTATGAAATTGAAATAAAATAACATGAATGACTTTTCGAATTCCATGTAATATAAATTCTAATTTTGAAAAGGATAGGGTTTCTTACGGATTTAAATTGTTTTTGCCATTTAAATTGATGTTGAAATTATTGGTAGAAGTCTAAAAATTATAAACTAAAATGGAATTGGAATCACATTCATGATTTAAATTGAATTAGAGGTTTACATTGGCTATTAGTTATCGATTCCACTATGTTAAACCACTAGTTCTTGTGAGTGAATCTTGGTATCCCATTAGAGCCCCTTAAATTAATCAACCAAAGGGCTCTCCTCCCAAGATATTTTGGTCAACCTCAAAAATTGCCATTAAACAAAGACTCTTGAGGTTATCAACCTTCCAAGTAGGGGAACCTTTGTCATTCAAATGTGTTGGTGTGCCAAAACACACATCAACAAGAAGTATCTTGCTTCTCTCAAAAGGTGGGCATATTCTATCTCATAAATGCCAAATAACTACCATAATGATAATTAAATTTATAAAGCATTGATATGGACTGTAATAACATTAAGTTTTTAAATAACCCTAATTTATAATGCAAAAGGAGCAACAATTTTTCAAAACATGTTAGGGCTCTCTTGCTAAGATATTTTGGTCAACCTCATCAACTGTCATTAAACAAAGACTCTTGAGGCTAGCAACCTTCCAAGTAGGAGAACCTTTGTCATTCTAATGTGTTGGTGTGTCAAAACACACATCAACAAGAAGTATCTTGATTCTTGTTTTTCTCATAAGGTAGGCATATCCTATCTCATAAATGCCAAATAACTACCATAATGATAATTAAATTTATAAATCACTGATATGGACTATAATAACATTAAGTTTTTAAATAACCCCAATTTCTAATGTAGAAGGAGAAACAATTTTTCAAAACATTTCTTAAAATATCATGGGGTTGCCAAGTAATCATTTTATGTGGAAAGAGTGCTCTTGCTCAATGTGGTGATGAAGATTTGTTTTTGATATATTAAATTAATCTTCATAGGATTTACATGTTTCTTGTAGTTTCTTATCTCCTAAGAAATTCTACCATTTTAGTGATACTTATTTTAGTATCAAATGAAAATGAAGGAAGCATAAAACCATGGATCCATTGCATTTTTTAATAATTTTGGGGTTGTTTCTATTGATTGTTTAAAACTCTTAATATTGACTAATAAATGAAATGTGATTGTGCCGCATTATCCATACCATTTTCTAGTGGTCATTTGGAACATTCTAAGGAGTTCCTTAGGTTCCGTGCAATCAACATAAGGATCTCCTATACCTCTAGAATCCAATAGGTCAAATTTTAAAGATTAGCCAATACACTATGGAAGAATGAAAGGAACAACTCCATAGGTATACGAAGAAGCATAATAATAGGAATTTCAACAAAAAGATCAAGGTAGAATCAACTTTAGCTTGGCTTATCTATTGTTCAATGTACTTTTAGTGTTTCCTAGGTCTCAAATTCTCACAACACGTATTTCACTTATTTGTTATATGTTAATTTGACAATATGTGTGTTGCAAAAGTTTAGTTGCCAATCAACCATGATTCAAAGAAAGGTTTGTATGAAAGTTGTACAAAGAGCTACTGCAAAGGCAAATGATTGCCTAGAAGAAGACGAGGTAGAAGTGATTTGGATAGACTCTATATATGTAATTGAACTTGAGTGTTACTATGGTTTTCCTAAACTTATGAAAACTCATATATTGAAAGGTCTAAGACCATAATTATAGTGTATTTTTATTTTGTCAATATAAGTTGGTTATTCAATAACATTTGTCTCAAACTAGACTAAATTATTTTTAATCATCCATTTGATCTTGCCATCATATTTTTGTTGATGGCACTAGGAAAATCCAATTATGAACTAATAACAATTTGCATATATTACAGATTCTTGATAGTCCAACTTTTCTTGCCATAATTTATTATAGTTTGTATCAAACCAACCCATGTAAAAGGTTTATAATAGTCCTCAAAAACTACCAATAATATCTTAAAAACTACCAATAGTATCTCAAACACTACCAATAGTATTGGGGAAATTTATCTAGTTAAAAAGGTATAAATAACTAAAAGTGACTGATGATAGAACATATTGAAGAATAATATTAACTTGTAGCTTCTTAGAAAGAAAAAAGGTTAACAATTGTTCTAGGATGTCTAAAATCAAAATAGAGTTCTTAAAGCCTCTACAACTAGAAATTTCATACTCACGCACACCACTTCTAAATTGTAAGCAGTTATCTTGTCTATTGTAAAACTAGCAAATTTTATAGGACACAAACCTATACTAAATTGTAGGGAATTCTTCTCAGTGTTTTCTCCTTGAAAGTAAATGTGTTCATAGACCACTTTCATGTTCTTTCCTAAAATGTTGGTGTGGGGATTTTCTTTCAACATACAAGTAATCGATGCCTTTTCTCATGTCTCTTGCCTATAACTTTGACCTTTACCTTTCTAGAGAATTCATTTGCATAAATTAACAATAAATAAAATAAATTGTGTGGCCTAATCAAGCGCAAGTTTAAATGGCTTTTAAGTAATATAAGGAAACACTAGCCCCATCTAATGGCCATGAAATACACATGTTCAACTACTCTTCTCTCTCTTTCAGTGGTGCAAAAGCTACATTCAAGCACCATAATTTCACAATGGCTAAGACTTCTTTGTAAACAATAAATGGCTACCCAATTAAATCCAAAATGATAAAGAAATGAAATCTCTCTCCCCACCATATCTTTAAAATGTATTATTTTCTACATGTGTTGTTTTTGTAAATTTACATAGCTCCACAAACACTATAGAAGATCAACGTACAACAATGCATATATTTTTAAACCTTTAGATCCCAAAATGCAAGGGTGTGCAAGTGCATACCTTGTATGGCTTTTGCAAAACTTGTATTTTCAAGATTTTGAAAATAATATCACACATAATGAGAACATGTGGCTATCAATCAATATTTTCTTGTGTCAACAATGTGTCTATTAGTAAAAAAAACATGGTAATTTTTTAAATAAATTAAAATTATGACTTCAATTAATAGGCAATATTAGTCATAGAGATAGAAGAAACGCATATGCCATTGTTTCTATTGGAATTGTGATTTTGAGCTTGCTTCCAAACAATATGAAGTATGGATGTTTCTAGTGTTAAGGGTGTCCATTAAACTCACAATGCAATAAATTTAGTAATAAAAAAAGGTAATACTAACCAAATTGAAATTAGAAGGCTAAATTTGATTGCATCTGTACCATAGTCACACTTTTCAGGAGGCCACCTATCCAATGTATCACATATGAAGTTGTCATTTGTCTCGACAATCTTGACACTCTTATTAACAATCACCCCAACTATTATGATCATAAGAGGATGATAAAGCATACTCTTCTCATCATAAGCATGGACAGAAACAACCAAGATAGTGGACCAAATCCAAATACCCATATGGGAAAATAGCTACATCTTTTCAATTTATTGGCTTATTAAATATTCAAAGCACCTACACATGCAATATTGTCAAAAAATGTTCTAGATAGGTGTTTCATGTTAGACTTGCCCATCAGCCAACATCGATTGTCATTAGTTTGTTGCTTCTTCTTAACCACTCCACCTATCCTTTTTTCTTTAGTATCAAGAATAATTATTAGTTATGACTAATACCATTTGTTCTCCCCTTTTTACAACATAAAAAAATTGTAACAATGCACACTAAAAGCATCCCACTCTATTCAACAACCTAAAAGAGATCCCTACAAAAACTGACGAATACCAAAAACAACAAAATTTCTTGTCCCCATGAGAAACAAAAGATAAACCTTCCCATATAATGGAAAGGAAGGTGTTTCTAATTCTTTGACGTGTTGTGTGTACAATAACGTGTGTACCAAGATACACTGAAGTAAATGCACATTAAGATTATGTTAAAGTAACCTAAATGCAAGAGTATTCAAACTAAATTGAATCTAAGGGTACCTAACCTGGTTGTCTCCAACTAGTCAAAACTCAACTAGACACCACTATAGAGATAGGATAGATATTGTGACTATATCATAAATGAATCTGAGCTATTAGACGTAATTAGGATCATGAAATTATGTAAATGCTATGCTAAAATGTGAAAACCTAAGAAAACATGGTAACACATGCACCTAGATGAAGGAGTGACAATTGGGGAATATGTTGGAAACTAGATTATGAAGCTATTAGTGAAATCTAGAAGTTGAACTAAGAGTGGCGGCTAGGTCTAAAGGGGGGTAGCCAGCAAGAAGGCTAGGTCCAGGAGGGATTACCTTGTCCTGTAAACTAGTGATGACCTCCAATTTTGTAAGCAACATGGGGTTTGTTTGATACACCTTTTGAGTGATTGAAACTTATATTTATGCAACAAAGGAAGGATAATTAGTAAAAAACATGTGAGAGGTCAATGCACAAATTGAAATGATAAAGGTGGAATGGAATAATAGAACGGGTTCACCTGATAAATGAGTTGATGGAGTCTTGGGATTAGAGGGGTTGCTTGTAGAAACCATGAGGAATGTATGCCATATTCAAACCTCCAAGTTACTACCAAAAACAAGTTGCAAGCCTACAACACTAAATTTTGGATTAAATTGATAAAATGGGGTAATTATACTTGATATCTTACTATTTTTTAGCATGAATGGCCTTGAGGAGGTGTCAGAGACCTCTACAACTAATTTTGTTAAAAATGGAGTTGATTTAGGGCCTAAACTAGAAAGTGGTGGCTAAGTCCAAAGGGGGACAACCAACATGAAGGCTAGGTCCAAAGGTGGAAGTTTAGTAGCAAGATCATGACCTCTTAAGGTGGCCAAGTACTTATAAAACTTGAACCTAAACTATTTTGTGCTCTAGGATGATAAAAAACTATTGGTATTCTTTTACTTTCTATTTTTCTAATATTTTGTAACTGTCTTCAAAAATAAACTTGCAACATAAAACCCTCTAATGATGGACCCTACAAAAACAAGGGTTAAAAGGGGAATCTACCTTAGTCAGCCCCCTATGGGTGTTCAAACATGTGTCCACATTATGCATATGATGTAAAACAAATTGATATTTAAAAAGAAACTAAGCTTGAAGTACTTTCAAGCCATGAAACCTTCAATACCTAGTCGTAGGGTTTATAAAAATACTATAGACAAGTTGGAGTGAGAAAGTGTAAGGAAAAATAAATGGGTTTTTCTCAAGGATGACTTTGGGGATTGATATGTGACTATTATAGAGAGTGGAAACCTAATTTTGAAATACCTCTAATGGAGTTTGGTTTGGATTTAACTAAGACCTTTGGAGAGTGGCAAACAAGATGCTCACTCACATTGGGTGGATGGTTAGTATGTCTAGATGAGAAAATGAGGCTTAAGTGATCAAATGAGAGTGAAAGAGTGATGCGAGGGACTAGTAGTTTGAAGTAAAAGTGTTGGTTATGAGGATTTGGGCTAAAACCTTTGGGTTTTTGGGTCACTGCATTAGGAAAGGATGCAAACTAGCTAGATGGGAAGGTTTGGGATGAAAAATGACATCAAATGGAATGAAAAGGAAGGGTTATGAATTTGAAGGGTATTGGGATGGATGAAGGGTTCCCTGCAATACTTCAAAAAAATATACTCATTTTCATATAAAACCCATCAAAATAAATTTGTACCTTGCTTTAAATGTTGAAAAATCAGGACCTAGTTGCAAAGAATCAAAGTGGGCCAATTATTTGAGCAAGATAAAAATATTCTAAAAGATAGAGTTGTAAAATGAATCTCTCTAGAAATTTTTGAAATAATGCAAAAGTGTCATTCTCTTGCTACAAATAGAAATCCTAGGCAACCAATGCATAAAATTAATTTTCCTATCTTAAAATGAGGCAAAGGTCAAGCCTTTTATAGAAATGGTAAGGGATTTTGAGGACACAAATATGGTAGGTAGGTAGGTATTGCAATAAATTAGATCCCATATAAAGGATTTGACAAGAGGGTTAAAAGACCTAGTCGATCTATTGGGTCCCTGGGTGTGGGCAATGTCCTCGAATGAATTTTAAGCTCAATTTTATAGGGGACATTAGGTTGTAAGGTGTCCATCTAGGGATAGGTGTATAGGCCACATTTTTAATCATTTAGACATGATTTTTAGAGGGAAAAGGTGGGGGTTCATACATAAAATAAGCCTAGGGATGACAAATAAGGGTAAACAAAAGGGGAAGGGGTCAAAAACTTAGGAAACATAAAATAAAGGCTAGGACATATGGAGGGGTAAAAAATTAAACATAAAACATCACTTAGGAAGGATAAACAAGGATTAATATAACATAGGTAAGGGGAACAACATGGCTAGGAGACAACATAGTCTAGGGAAAAAGAGTCAAAACATGACACAAAACACATACATGGTGAAAGGGATAAAATAGTGACAAATGTGTGATAAAGGTATGCAAATTATGTTATCACATTTTTCCCCAACTTTAGTAGGCTTACAATTGGCTGAGGAAGTATGTTAAAGGAAAGAATACAACGACATAATCATTAAATGTAACTTGGATACATGGATACCAAAGAAGAGATACTTGTCTTTGTTGATTGTGATCTTCATTGTTTTGGTGTCGATCCGTATACTTATTCTTGCAAAGCAGCCAAGGCAAAAGTAGTCACTATACGCTAACAAACGAAAACTAGACTACATAAACAAAAATATCTAGGATGGATGATGATATGATTAGAAGGCTACAATGGCATATGTATAGTGCAACAAACTTAATTTTCTAGATAGATGTAATGTAAATAAATGGCTACTTGGATTGCTTGAACTCTTCTAACACTTTGTTTTTGGTGGAAGAGGTCTATGGAGATCCACTCCCTACAAGAAGATAAAGAATATGTCATAATGAGCCACTAATGGAATCGATCAAAAATTGAAAAATTTAGCAACTCGGTCAATTGGAAGCTCTGGATGGTAATGACAACAAAAGGAAGGGGTCAAGACAATACAAGGAGAAATGTGCTAAACAATGACTTGATTTCATTTGTTTGCTGTGGCATTTTGGTGGGAGCCACCCCACATCTCAAGATGGTGGCCGACCCAAACAGGATCTTGGATTTGTTTGATTTGTTGGTTAGATTTGTTGTGTCCTTTTTGGCAGGAGCCACCTCATTTTAGAAATTGGTTGGATTGATATGGAATTTTGGTAGGAGCCACCCTGTAGCTAAAGATAGTATTTGACCTAATTGGAAATTAGATTTATGTCATCAATTGATTGATTGGATAGGGCAGGCTTAGATTGGTTGCATGATTTGGAACTTGGTTGCATGGTTGAATTAATTCTTGAAAAGGGGTGAGCAATAGCAAGCTATAAAGAATACACGTGTCCCCCTTAGGTTGACTGGTGAAAGAGCTTAGTAAAGAAAGCTAGTCAACATAAGGATGGTGATTGATTGATTTGTTGATTGAGTCGAGCTTCTTGATTATGTTGCTTATTTTGATTTTGAGAGTTAAGTTGATTTTGGTCAATTATCTGAATGAGTGCATTGTTTGTTTTAACTTTGTCAAGAGAGTTAGGACAAAGGGATTCTAACATCCCCCCCCTCAAAAATCTTTGTCCTCAAAGGTGAAGGGAAGGAAGCTACTATTGATTTTGATGAAGGGGTTCCCAACTAGCATCTTTAGGTTGCATTCCATGCCACTAGATCAAGGCCCCAATGAGTGTGTGGCTATGAAGTTAGCATGAGCACATGTCTAAGACTACTTTTAGTTAGAGAATGAAGGATCCTTCAACATCAATCTAAGGAAGAACAGTTTGAGTAGTGACATGTTGGCCAAGAGCTTTCTTCAAACAAGAAATATGGAAACTAGGAAGAACACAAGAGGAAGGTGGGAGTTCCAACTTGTGAGCTACTAGATTGCTTTGTTGAAAAACTTGGTAAGGGTCATAGAACTTAGGGGCAAGCTTCTAGCATCCTTTCAACTACAAAGAGGACTATTTATATGTCTACAACTAGAGGAAAACCATGTCACTAGGCTAAAAATTATGTTCAAAATGGTGTTGATTGGCCTATTGCTTCATGCAATTTTGAGCCATGTGGATGTTTTCATGAAAGATCTAAAGAATAGTATGTTGTGTGTTGAGTGTAGTGTCCACTATGTTGACTAGAGACCTACCTAACATGTAAGATAGAATAAATGGTGGCTTTTACCCATAAACTACTTCGTATGGGGTCATTTTTGTGGTTCTATGATACAAGGTGTTGTACCACTATTCTACCAGTGTTAACCACTTAGCCCAATGGGGTTGTTGCTCATAGGCAAAATGTTACAGATATGTTTCTAAACATTTGTTGACTATCTATTTGGGGGTGATATTTGGAGCTCATCTTTAATGTTGTGCCAATTTTGCTAAATAATTATTTCTAGAAATCGATTGTAAATGGTGTATCATGGTTAGAGAAAATAGAAGAGGGAATGTCACGAAGACAAAAAAAATGGTTGAGAAAGGTTTGGGCTATGTTGGAAGAGGTGTAGGGGTGGGCAAAGGCATAGAAGTGGGCATATTTAGAGAGGTGATCCATCACCACCAGTACAACCAATTTTCTACTAGGCATGGGAAGGTTGTCAATAAAATCCATGGAAATATCTATCCAAATTTAAGTAGGAATGAGAAATGGTTGGAGCAAGTCTAGAGTTTCCACTATTTCACCCTTGTGATGTTGGCAAGTATCACATTTAGCAATGAATAGGTTGATATCATCCTAGAGCCCATGCTACAAGAAATTTTGACAAATCCAATCATATGTTTTCAAAAACCTTGAATGACCAGTCGAGGGAGAGGCATGCAATTTGAGAAGAATTTTATGATGCAATGAAGAGTTAAGAAGTAAAACTAGGTGTCCTTTATGCTATATATGATGTCCATCCCAAGAGTGGTTGGGTAATGAAGTAGGATATGTAGAAAGTTGGTGGATGAGACATTATGTAGGCAAATCGCGTTGCCATTCATGTTGTTGATCTTGCAACCAATCAAAAAGTGGCATGGAAATTGCACATATAGGGAAGCATGGTCCTCAAATTGGTGAGAAAGCATATACTAGCACATTCTCCTTGCCCTTCTTATAAATTTATCTTGTAGTCATACCCATGAGTCTAGCGGCCCATTTTTTTGAGCCCACAAGGATAATGTTTCTCCAATAAATACTTGAGACTATAGTGATGTATTTTGATGCAAAAATGTTGTCCAACGAAATATGGCTTCCACTTGTTAACATGTAAGATGACCATCATTACTTTTTCATAGGTGGAGCATACCAAATTGCACCCTAATAGGGCCTTACTAGTGAAGGCTATGGGGTGACCATCTTGTATGAGAACAACACCAATGTCATTGTTGCAAGCATCACTTTTAATGGCAAATGGTTTGGAAAAATCTGGCATGGCTAAATAGGTGTTGTACACATAGCCTTTCTGAGTACCTCAAAGGCATCTTCTACTGTGGTGGTCCATTAGAAGGAATCCTCTTTTACCAAGGTAGTAACAATTTTACCATAATCTTTGAAAAACAAAATATAGTACTCAGTGAGACCAAAAAATCCACAAAGGATTTTGAGTGTCTCGAGTTGTGGCCATGTTTTCAAGGCATGAATTTTATTAGGGTTAACCCAAACACCTGGCAGGCAAACAATATGTCCAAGGTACTCAATTTCCTTTTGACCAAAGGAGAACTTGGAGTGCTTGGTACATAATTGGTTATCTAAAAGATGTTGTAATTCCATGTCAAGGTGCTACAAATGTTATGCCCAAGTTTTGCTATATTGGATCAAAATATCATCAAAGAAGACTAAGATGAATTTACAAAGGAAGGGACAAAAGAGTTTGTTCATCAATCCCTAGAAGGTGGATGGGGCATTAGTGAGCCTGAATGGCATGACTAAAAATTTATAGTGACCATCATGAGTGCATAAGGCTATCTTTAGAATATCTACTTTGTTGATACAAAACTAGTGATAACCAAAGCACCAATCTAATTTGGAGAAAATTTGGACACCATGAAGTTCATCAAGTAACTCGTTAATCACTTGAATAGGAAATTTGTCCTTGATGGTGAGTTTGTTCAACTCATGGAAGTCAATGCAAAGTGATTGAGACTTATATGTTTTGTGAACAAGAAGAACAGGTGAAGAGTATGGGCTAGTCCTAAGATGAATAACACTAGCCTTAAGAAGTTCCCAGACTATTTTTTTTTTTTTTGGAGGAATAGATACCTATATGGAAAAATTTAAGGAGGTGCAGTCCTTGGAAGGAGATAAATGCAATGGTCATCAATATGTTCAAGTGGTAATCCAAAAGGCTCAACAAACATTGTGGCATGCTTATCCAAAATTTGTTACAATTCTGTAGGAAGCCCAATATTAAAAGGAGGGATAAACTAAATGGAGCATAGTTCAGTGATGGTCCCATGGGAGATTTTATTAGGAATCTTCTCCATTTGATGTGAGATAATAAGATTGGTAGACCCAAGAATAAGACCCTTCAATGTTTACTTATGCCCATTATTAGATAATTGCATCCAAAGTTCAAAGAAATCCCACAAGATTGAGCTAAGGTTACATAGCCATTCAACTCCAAGAACTACATCAACACCACCCAAGGGTAATGTAAACATATCAGAATGGAGGTTATGGCCCCCCACAATAATAAAAATATTATGGCATTTCCCTTTAAAAGGTAAAGTTCCACCATTGGCGATCATAACTTCAAAGCTAGAGCATGGATACACAAAACAATCAACTTGTTTGGCAAGTTGTGGATCAATGAAGTTATGTGTGCTACCTAAGAAATGAGAATAATGAGGGGAATATTATTGAAATACCCTTTGAATTTCATAGTTTGAGCGGTGACCTTGACCAAGGCATGGAGATTTTTTTTGGATGGGACTCCACAAGAGAGGAACCAGTGGTACGAAGTTATTCTTCTTGGTTTTTTGGAGCATCTTTCCAATCCTCAGCATTTGAAGTTGAGTTATCATCTAGAAGATACAACTTTTGTTCCACAGATTTGTGTCCCCTTGTAAATTTTTCATCACAATTATAGCATACCTCCTTTTCCCATTGATCTTGCATTTAAAACTCAATTATGTGTTTAATGTGAGTGAATTTGAAGGTTGTTGTGTAAAAAGACATGGTGGGGTGGTGTTCTTGAAGGGAGAGAAAATTTAAGAATAATGTTGAGCAGTTAGCTTATCCTCTACAAGTTTTGCCAATCCCAAAGCTTCAATCATGTTGTGAGGTTTGAACATTTTGACCTCATAGTGGATTAGATCCTTAAGGCCATTGATGATGTAGCTCATGAAAAAGGAATTAGATAAGCCTTAAGTGTGATTGGTTATTCATTCAAATTATGTCTAGTATTCATGAACTATACTAGTTTGAAGGAGTTTGGTAAGAGCACCAGTAAAATCCTCATAGGCATTGGTGACAAATCGAACTAGCAATTATTTGACAAAAGTTTCTCAATTGGGTGCATCGTGAGAGTTGAGATATCACTGATACGATTGGACAACTTCTTTCTCCAAATGGAAGAATGCAATAGGGATCCTATTTGTTGTATATTTATTATGGAGAGTGAAGTATTGTCCTACTCTATAAATCCAACCAGTAGGATCGGTGTTGTCAAATTTAGGGAAGTCCAAATTTGGGCCACAAGGCACATATCCAAATGAATTTCCACTCTTAGACGATTTCTCACTATTGAATTATCTAGAAAGCATTGCAATTTGGGTAATAAGACCATGAACCATTGGTGTCAAATCCAAATTTTGGGTCGCTAGATCTATAAATTTGTGTTCCATCTTGTGGGTGCTATAGCGGGTAATAATACCATGAGAAAGGTTACTGGGGTGCTGATTTTTTTGGTATAATTATGACTCAAAATGATTAGGAAGACGATTCAATGGGACAACCAACCGAAGAGAGAAATAATATTTTCACTTTTTTCCAAACATTTTTAATTTGTTTTTTTCTTTCTAATTTTAGATCCCTTTGGGGCAAATCTCCAAACTTATTTGTTTTGTGGTGCCCAAATTAAAAATTATCAACAATGTACTAACAATGTTGTTCAAACCCTTTTGCATGTACTCTATTCGATCTATAAAAATTGTCGGTGGTGGTTTCTGCTTACTTCTAAATAGGTCAAGATGGACAAGAGACGAGGAAAAAATGAGGTTACTACAAGGAGTGTTTGGTCTGTGAGCCCATGAATATATAGACCCTAATAGATCTAGTACAACACAAGTAGCTTCCTGGGGCTAACCACTTACTAGTACATCATAGATGATGTATGATCAATGGATTCCTAGGGCTAGGTTTCAAAAAATGCTAAGGGGTCTTCTAATATACATGAGGGTACGTGGAAGCACAATATCGTGTCTAGGGGATGCCTTATGGCATGGTTTTAGAGGAAAACCGCTCTGTCCTTCACTAGAGCCTATATGGGGAGTCTAGCTTTGCCTAAAACTACATCTCTTCTATGATATTTTAAAACCCTTGGTACAGGGTTTCTATCCTAAAAATAAAATAAAAACTACTAATAGAAAAAAGGGTAATTTTTAGGGAAAACTTAGTCCCATTACTTCTATAGCCACTTTCTATTCATAAAGATCCTAAAAGGGCAATGTGAGAGCATACAATGAATAGTTATATAAGGCTCAAAATGAACAAATGTTGTAATATAACTTGACCATGTGTGGAAAGAGCTCTAATGTACTAGATGTGATGTTCCTCCCTATGACAGATTAGCTAGAAACACAAAATACAAAAAATATATGCAAAAATGGAAACGTGGTGAATATTATTGTATTGAATTTGACATAATTACATTATAGAATATCATTGTCCTCTTCAAGGGGGAAAACTTCTTTGAGCAACACTCTACAATATAATTCATGGATGATCATATAATAGCCTAGGCATTATATTTATACTAGTTCTAATCAAGCTAACTACTAATTCCTAAGCATGTGGGATTATTCATAATAGCTCAAGGGATGACTTACAAAGTATATGTATTTAAAGCCTTTGTTGCAATAAGGAAATAATTGGGACAAAGGGGTCCTAACGAATCCACAAAAGTCTTTTAGCACCTAGAATGTTCCAAACACCCATCCTAACTCTAGTAACACATTTAATATTGACACACAAGGGACTACAAGATGATCCCACACCTTTCCCAAAAATACACCAACATTAAATATTGCTAGCCTTAGAATTACAAGATGTACAACCCACCAATCCTTGTTGCTTGACAGAGTAAACAACACAATGAAAATATTATCATAATAGAGATTTAATTTGATAAAGCGTCAGATTAGGCAAATAAAATTAATGAACCAATAAAGATGCAAACATAACAAATGCAAACCATAACACTATATTTACATGGAAAAACCCTTGTGGGAAAAAATCCACCATCAAAGAGAACCAAGCTTGTATTAATCTCAAAAGAGTACACACCAACACAATCACATATCTCTCTGATAATAAACCAACAACAAAAGAGTACCTACAAAAGAACCTTACAATCCATTGTCCCATGCCTCCAATATATAGAGATGTTAGAAATAAGAAACTGTCAAGTGGTATCCAAAACCATGAGTTAAAACTATGAGTCATGGCAAAAATCCAACACCCCTATGGTCATGGTCAAGCATCTCAAAATAGCACGTGCAACTCTTCTTACATGTTTATCATTTATTACACACCTATTACACTCATAGAAGTCATAGATTTTGTCATAATAGTCAAGTTGACCAAGATCCCATTCCTACACGCTCCATCAGGGCATTCAATATTTGTGTCATAACCACCAAAATGGGAAGATGCTCTATAATTCCCAATTTTAACCTTTTCAATGTAACCTCCCTATTTAATGCCTTCTTACACAATATCCCAAGTATCCTAGAGAATAGATAATAAATAATAATGTCCCTAGCTATAAATGGACGTCCCAGTAATCCACTACAACATATTTAGAAATCATACATTATTTACAGTCTACATAATTAAATATAATTAATCAAGACTTAAGATTGCAAGATAAATGGTACCATTTTGTCCTAACAACCCTAACACAAATATAACCAAAGTATTCAAATAAGAAAAATATGAAGCCACCAAAATATTGTGTCATTGTAGATAATTAGTAGCATAATAATTTGTTAAATAAACTAGTATAATGTTGATGAAATTCATGTAGTTCCAAGTATTTCATGGGATAACTATAGTGCATTTGTATAGCTCCCTTTCCATTCTCTAGGAATGGTCTTTTAATGAAGTGATGTGGCCATAATTACTATATCTCAACCGTTGGGCAACTTACGTATGGTTTATTGGCTAGAAAGTATACTTAGAAATATACATGATATTTTAATTTGGTGTATGATTACCAGTGATAAATTTAAGAAAAGGCCCCTAAATTTTTTTATAAAATCTTAGTGATTCTTTCTTTATTTTAAAATATATTAATTTTTATTGGTGAATCTTTCCTTTTTTAAAATATTATGTTTATTAATAATTTATGCACGTCACTAGAAATTTATATAAAATCCTATGAATCTTGGTAAATAATAGGTAAGAACATTAATTACCATGTTGAATCCTTCCTTTAAAAATATCCTATGGAAAAATAAATTATTAACTTGGGCTAAGCATAAAATCAAATATTATCTAAACTATGGGTCCATCAATATCCATAGAATTGGTTGGCACAATCTCTCGTATATTCTTTTATTTTTCTATAATGCTAAAGTAGGGGCCAGGGGCAGGAGCCACATAAAGAAGATGATTATATAATCGCCCTACTTGAAGCTATAAATTCATCTCTAATCTAATGATTATCATTGCTTTCCAAGAAGTAAAATGTACTTGTGTTTTAAAATGTTCATTGAGCTTGGAATTCTTTTTGGATCGTTGTTATAATGTTCATTGAGCCTAAACTTCTTTTTGGATCATTGATCTACATTTTACTTCTCGGAAAGTAATGAGGATCGTTAGATCAGAGACAGAATCAATGCTAGAAAATGAAGATTGGTGATATGGCCCTAAAATAAGTGAGAATTAAATAATATTAATGGAAAATCAATTTAGATTTGTAATGTCACTTAAAAACTTTAGGTGAATCAGATCTAATCATTCATTAAATACTGTGGTGAAACTGTTAAATTTAAAAGTTTAATAAAATAAATGCTCAAGTGATTTAACCAATGCTAAACTAAAAATTAATTAAAATGTGGTGATCTAGGTCATCTTATGATCTAGGAGCATCTAGGTCCATGAGCAATCCTGCATCAACCAAAAACATTTCAAGTTTTCACTTTTAGTTTCAGTTCAATTTTGATTGTGTTTTCAATTGTTTTGTATTTAAATTGCTTCAAGAGAATTTTTTCAAATTAAATCTGGCCAAGTGAAGAGCATTGTCCTGTGGAAGAGCTCAATGGGTACTTGCAGTTCAAATTTGGTGAAGTTTAGAGTAATTGGGTGAAAGATAGAACATTTCGTCCAAGCTTTAGGTTCATGAACCTCTCATTCTACCGAAAGACTTAGTTCTCATTCATTTTTGAAAAACCTTTAGGTTTGCAAACTTCAACTTTCACTAAAAGAAATTGGATCTTGTTTTTTTTAGAAAACCTTCAAGTTTGCAAACTTTAACTATCACTAAAATAAATTGGTTCTTGTTCTTTTCGGCAAACCTTTATATTTGCAAACTTCACAATCCACTGAAAGGCTTATTTCTTTCCATTTTCAGTGAAAGCAAAGGTTCACAAAGTCATCATTATGTTGAAAGATTTGGTTTTCAGCAAACCCTAAGGTTCAAAAACTCTCCATGTCATTGAAATCTTTGTTTCTATTCATTTTAGGCAAAATTTCAAGTTTTTGAACCAAGAAGTTTACCGAAAGTTTCAAGTGGTTCACTGTTGTTAAGGTCAGGATTTTATGTTGACTCGAAAAAAACATTTTTGGCAACTTACTTCATTTGCAGTGAACTAGATATAATGTCGATAACAGTTTAAATATTGTTTGTTTCACCGAAAGGGAGTTCAAAAGTTTCAAAGTTCATTGAAAGGTCGATCCTTCAAAAATGTGAGAGTTATAAAGTTCACAAAATTGATTCACTGAAACTGCATTAGAAGGGAGAAAGTTCAAAAGTTTCAAAGTTCTTAAAGATGTCAAATCGTTGAAAGAAGTATTTCGACATATATTAAAGTTCTTGAACTTTAGTTTTTGTCGATGGAACTTGTGTCGACAAACTTTTAAGTTCGCAAAGTACTATTTTGCTGAAAGTAATTTTCATGTTGATGTGTCGAGGAACAAATCTAAGTTCCTGGACTCATAAACATGTTGATGGAAATTCTTTTGGTTTTCATCTAAGCCAAATCACCGAAGGAGTTAATAGTGTGAATGTTTAAGACAAAGGAACCAATGGTTTGTGAAAAGATAAGTTCACTGAAGAAATGGAGTTTCAAAGTTCACGGAAGTCCTAATTCACCAAAGGACTCCATGGTTAGCGGAGGAGTTAATTTACCAATGAACTATCATAAAGGCCATGTAGGTCTTGATTTGCCAAAATGCTAAGGGATGTTCGGAAGTTCTTTGGAATGTCGTTACACCAAAATATATCAAAGGTGAACACTTTGAATATGTTAGTTTTAGAGTTAGTGTTATTCCATACACTCTTCAAAAAGTCATGGGTTTTTAGCTTTGGAGCCTACTTCATCTAAGGGCGTGAAATTTGTTACTCGAGGCGATGATTCAATTCTTGTAATTGTTCAATGTTGGTAGATAATTTAACTTCCAATATTTAGAAAATGGTTCAACTTCCTCACTTCAAAGTATAAAAGGGATCATTGTATTTTGAGAAGGGGTTTGTTGAGCGCAAGCCAAGGAGGGATCTTGGAGGGGGTTTGGAAATAAATGTGACAGAGAAAACTACCAAAAGAGATGGTAGAGAATTGTACGAGATTGTAATGTAAAATGACTAGGTGTGAAGTTTTGAGAAGAGTAGATTGTTTTTGTACTCTTGATTTTAGTTTCCCATAAGAATAAAATTGTTGAGGTTTATTGTTGTGATTTTAGATATTGTTGTGGAATAGAAATGTATGTTTATAATTTTAATCAATTCAATTGAAATTATTTTGTGTTGTAATTGTCGTGTTGTTTGGGTTGCGTGACTGGGCATTTTGATAAGACCCTATGATCAGGACTGCATCAAATCATATAAGAGCAAGGTTTACTCACTAGGGATGTGTTAAAGTTGAGATTGTAGAAAACTTGTTTGCCTGGAGAAGAGTTTAAAAGCTAGAGAAAAGGTTCATTGAAGAAAGAGGAAGAAACTGTAGAAAGAAGAGAGAAGTAAGAAAAGGTAAGCTCGCTGGAAAAGACTATAAAAGAGTTGATATGAATTGTTTGTTGGATGAAAAATGAAGTTGATGGGACTGATAGAGAGAAGTTGAATAGTACAACATTGGAAGTTGAAAGGTGCCTCAAAGAAAGCCCTAGGAGATTTGTTGTAGAAGAGAAGGTTCTATGACTGCAGAGAGCTGGATTCTCTAAGTGATTTGTTGTAGGTATGAGAAGAGGCCTGTAACTGCAGAGGGTAGAAAAGGAGGCACGAGAAGACAAAAAGGTATGTTTGTTTTCAGAGATTTTTGATTGAATGTGTGGAAGATTTGTTGCAGGTAGAGCCCTATAATTGCAGAGGGTTAGTACCCTAGAGATTGGATATTGTCGCAAGTGAAATCTCATGGTTGTAAGGGGACGTGTGAGTCTCTACATGATTTGTAGAAGATTGAAAATGTGAAGGAAGATGTATTTGAAAAGGAGGATGAGAAAGGTCATGAAAAGGCTGATAAGGATTTTATTTATGAAACAACGAGCAAAAATATTTACAAAATATATATATGAAGAGTTGAAGAAAGTCCAGGCTAGATTGATTGCATTGGAAATTGAGAAAAGCAGAGCAAATAGTGTAGATGAAAGAAGATATGAGGAAGAATGTCATGAAAGGGACATGGAATAAAAGGATAAAGATGTTGAATGGCATGAAGAAATGATAGATTGTTATCCTAAAGAAGGAGAAGATTTGGGTGAAGGTGATGAGATAGAAGAGTCAAATGAAAATGGAATCCTCTTGGAAGAGGATAAAGAAAGGAAGAATGAAGAAGAAAAGAGGAGAGTGCAACAACAATTGAGTGTCCTTTGGAGGACACATAAGGGTTGAGAAATATGGTGCAACAAAACATGAAGAAACTTGTTATGCAAGATGAAGAGGATGATGAGAGGGTAGAAGATGATATTGAAGGAAGATAGAAAGAAATCCTCATACAGAAGGATACTGAAACAATAAAAAATATGGTGGAAAAAGATATGGAAACTCAAATGGGTAAAGAAGAGCAGGGAGAAATAGAATGTCATAGAAATGATATGGAAGAAGGTAAAGGATATAAGGAAGAGAAAATAAAGTCTTCAAAGCAGAGGATAATGAAGAAAAGAAAATTGTGGTGGTAATAAAAGATATGGAGATGAATGTTACTGGCCCTAAATGAGTTGAAGAAATAAAGAATAATGTTGTAGCAAAGGCATATCTTCTTGAAAGCATAGAACTGTTAGAAAATAAGAAGACGGAGGAAAAGCTACAAAAATTGTGAATAAGAAGGAAGTAAAAGAGAAGTTAGAAGAGGAAGATGAAGAAGATTTGCATGTTGAAATAATGAATTTTGAGGGTCCTAAATCTGATGAGAAAATTTATGAAGATGAGGATGATATCCTGTTGATAGAGGAGATATAGGTTGTTGGACAGAAAGAAAATGACAATGAAGAGGAGAATATGGAAACATTTGATTTCTATAATTCTAGTTGTCATACTTTGTTTGTGTTAGAATCCGTAAAACAAATTATAACCTAGAATCAATTGAAAGAGTTAGAAACATAAACTATAAATGCAAAAGCAATTGAAATAGCATAACAATGATACAAAGAGATTGATGTGAAATTCTCGAATGGCAAAATAACATGAGATAACTATCTCCAATATCAAATGAAAATACAAGCTAGGTAGCATGCTTATATAGACCAGGGAGAGGAAGGAGGTGGCAACACCGACCAATGAGGAGCAACCATCTATCGGACTAAAGATAGCAAAGTATCTTCCCAAGATAGCAAAGTATCTTCCCAAGATAGCTAATGGATGCTCACATGTAGGAAGGTGACACCTCATAATCCTCTCACCTAATAAAACATGCTTTATTAACCTAAGCAAGCTTAAATAAATGTGTAGGAAAAACCTTATAAAAAAGAATAAAAAACCTACACTAACACCCCCCCTTAAGCGTAGCTTAGGTGGGTAAAGAAATGGGTCTGAACAAATGAAGCCTGATGAGGTACCCATGTACAATTAATCCCCCCCAAAAGAGAAGTAGCTCTGGTGTCGAAGGAGGATGCCCATATATGAATGCTGAAGATGATCCATTTGTGGAAAATGACATTTCTCCCCTTAGGAAGAAATAACTCCAATGTTGAATGTTGAAGTAACTCCCACTCAAAGAAGCAAGGTGAGGAAGGAAGCCTCATGATATGTCTTGTCTCAGAACTCTACTCAAGTGTCATCATGTTGATGTTGAAATGAGTCACAATCAAATCAGGAGTCCCATGCCTAACTAAAACAAGTGACCTCACAAAATCATGTGAAAACTAAAGAGAAAGATCTGAAGAACTTATGTATGGATGTGGAATGTCAATGCATGTCAATGCACGCCATGTGGCTACAATGCAAATCCCACGAGATGTCCTATGAAGAATCACTAGAAGCCCTCATTGAAGCCTCTTTAAACTCTATAGTAATAGCAAGCACAAGGACAAAAGAATTGTCATGAAAGAGGAGAGATAACCCCTCAAATGTGTCCTCCAAATCTGAAATGTGAGACTCCACAAACAAAGATGAAATGTCAAATAGATAGGAATCCCAATCAGAAAGATTGTAAGGATCCTACTGCAAAGAATCATTGGAAGCCCTCGAAGAAGCAACTCTAAACTTTGAAGTAGCAACAGGTACAATAGGAATGTCCTTAACTATAGATGGGGCATCAATATATGTCAACCAAATAGACCGATCATCACATGAGGATGTATCCACACAAGAAGGGGCAACAAAAATCGCAGTATCATCCACAAGAGCCTGGTCGTCCAAAGAAACATCACTATCAGATGAAGATCCAAAGTCTCCATACAACTGCTGGATGATGGTCCAAGCAGTGAAAGGGTACTCAGTGTGCTCTATGTAATGTAGAATATCCTTAAAAATAGTAATACATATTAGTCCATAGACCATATCATTATTGTTAAACCATGCATTCTTCTGTTCATAGTCACTTGGCTCAGGAACAAGTCCAAGGAGATGAGGCAATAGATCTTGCTCAAGGAATTGATTCTTTATCCCTTGTTTCCAAGACAAATAGTTCTCTGAAGTTAACTTAACAACAAAAGGATGGAAATAACTGAAATCCATGATGAACCCCCAAAATGATTACAATAACCCCATAAAAGATGTGACTCAAAGAGAGCACATAAGACAACCCCCCTTTTCACTCAATCAAAGAACCCCCCCAAATGAAAATTATTTTGGCACTTTATAATTAGTGCGTTTACAATTGCCACCAGAAAGAAATACTAAGTGGACTTGATCTCAATGCTATTACAAATCCTCAAAAAGAGCATATGCTGAAAATACAACTTAGGCACAATAACCAGTGAAATAAATAGCACCACTACAAGGTACACAAAAAAAATTCACTTTCAAAAAAAAGAATCACCTTGATCTGAGGTTTTATGCAAAAGTTATGCTTCTTCGAAGTTCCCAAAATGAGAACTATGCAGTGTCACGGGTGAGAATCTATAATTTCTACAAATTCACTACATCAAAATAAAAAAAATGTCTACACTAGTGCATAGGGCACAAAAAAATAGCCAAAATAAAAAAAAGAAATCTCGAGAAACGGAGTCTGTATGAGCAAGAACGGAGCATTTGAAAACTGTCTTCAAATCTGCAACTGTCAATGGAGAGGGGTCTTGTTGTAGCTTTTTGAGTTTTTTTTGGCACAATATATAAGCTACATATAAAAAATAAAAGATACCTAGATGGTTTTTTGATTCTTCGAACAAAACCCAGAAGGCATTTTTCTTGCTGATATACAAAAGATGTGGATCTAATGTAAACAAAATGCCTTTAGCAACAAAAAAATGACCCCAACAATAAAAAATGGCCTGGAAAGGATGAATTAGCTACGTAAGACAAGAAAAGGCATGCAACCACCTACAACATTGATTAAAACACTAAACATGCAAGCCAATTGTCAGATTTGAGCTTCAAAACCCTTGTTTGAAAGTATGGCCAATGATCTCCAAAATGAGTGAAACGAAAGCCAAAAATGACTTTCAAGAGCCTCTCGGATGCAATGGAACAATAAAAATGCTGCCAAAATACCTAAAGATGTTGCAATCACCCAGATCTCATACATGCAAAAATAAGATTACTGGATCTTCATAAATCCTTTCTGATTCTCCAGATCATTCGAAAACGCAAGAGAAGAGCATATAGGATTTTGCAAGATCTCTACAAAGAATCTAACCTTACAAAATTTACTCTAATACTATGTTAGAATATGTAAAATAGATTATAACTCAGAATCAATTGAAAGAGTTAGAAACATAGACTATAAATGCAAAAACAATTAGAACAACATAACAACAATACCAAGAGATTGATGTGAAATGCTCAAATAGCAAAATAGCATCAAATAACTATCTCCAATATCGAATGAAAATACAAGCTAGGTAGCATGCTTATATAGACCAGGGAGAGGAAGGAGGTGGCAACAATGACCAATGAGGAGCAACCATCTATCGGACTAAAGATAGCAAAGTATCTTCCCAAGATAGCTAATGGATGCTCACATGTAGAAAGGTGACACCTATAATCCTCTCACCTAATAAAACATGCTTTATTAACCTAATCAAGCTTAAATAAATGTGTAGGAAAAACCTTATAAAAAGAAATAAAAAACCTACACTAACAGTTTACAGGTAAAAGAGAAGATGCAGTAGAGTGTCATGTAAATGACACTAAAGGAGAGATCCTCATGCAAGAGGATGAAGAAGAAAAGAATGAAAAATGCACTTGAAGCATGTCTTAGTGAAGGCATGAAAATGTTGACGGCAAAGGATGAGGAGAGATGATATTGTAGCGGAGATTGATGAAAGAAATGTTGCAGCAACAAAGAAACAGGAGAAGAACAGAGGTAACAATAAATGTTTTTCATTTTTATGATAATATTGAGTTGTATACATGTGAGGTGATGAAAATGGGAGGAAAGATGGATGAAAAAATGGAAGTGAAGGTAAAAGAGATGAATGATTTTGTTAGTATAGATTTGTATGCAACTTGTGTAGTGAAGGTTAATGAAGATGAAAAGGCTACAACAATGGTTGGTCCTTTGAAGGACATAATAATTTTGAAGAAAATGATGCAGTTGAGTGTAAGAGGGAAGGATAGAGAAAATGATGAGAATGAAGAATGGGAGGTTATAGTAGGAACATGTGTGTCTTGTGAAAGGCATGAAACGGTGAGTGAAAGTAGCTGAAGATGAAGAAGTGGAAAGAGATGAAGAGGTAATGTTGGAAATTTCTAATTTACTTAAAATCTGTGATGTTGATGTATGTACAAGTATGATGGAGATTGAGGAGCACAAAAATGTAGAAGAAGAAAGTATGAAGAGGCTAAGAGTTGTGGAGAAACAAGGCACTAATGAGATGGTAAGTGTAGAAGAGAAGATGAAAATCTTTAATTTTCATAAAGTTGATCATATCAACTTCTATACAGATAAGATAGAGTGCGAAGAAGAATTTTAGAGGAGGAGGCCGGACTATGGTGGGTTGAATCCCACGAGAATAAGAAAGAAAGCACAATTGGAGGAGGAGGTTGGGTTATGGTGGATCAAATTCCACGAGGGGAAAGAGGAGTGAAGAATGTACTTGGTAGAGGTGGACGGTACTTGTCCCAGCCATATGTTGGAAGAGAAGAAGGAAGAAGAATTTCAAGGTACTTGTTGTAGTAATGGAGTTTGCTGCAAGTTGTTTACAACCTTCCAGAAGGGTGATTTTATCATTCAACTCCATTTTGTGAGCCCATGCTCACAAACTTCTTACCCACCGTGTCTGATGCAGGAGCATCCAAGTCCAAAAGAAATCCTACATCAACCAGAAACATCTTAGGTTTTCACTTTTAGTTTTAGTTCAGTTTTGATTTTGTTTTTAGTTGTGTTGGAGTTTTTTCCCGAATCAGCAAAGGGTTTGCCAGTTCCAATGCACAGGTAGATTCAGCCAACAAATACAGGAGGTTGCGTGAGCTGCCTCCCCTTCACTTCTGGTTCTGCTGCACCAAGGGGGGTATCCCTATTTGCTAAAGATTTGTCTTTGATTCACTTATGACAGAAAGATTTAACTTTTCAATACAGGCAGAATACTCTCATGTTTGGACCAAGATTTGCATGATAAATCACAAGTTTGGCAATGTTCTTGGACATATCTAACTGGTTGAGGATGAGAGTATGCAAGGGTGATGGGGAGCACACAGTGGATACCACAGACTGATGCCCTAATTTCTCATAGTTGACAAACTAACAGATGAGCCACCGATTCAACTCCATCGGCCAAGTCTCTCATCCTTCTGCCAATGCCCCGATGGCATTTGCCTTTGGTGAGACTCATTCCGTCGATGAACACTTGTAACCTTTGTTCGATGCGCCAATACACCATCGCACAGTTTACTTCTTTCCTAACCCTAGCACATGGAGATGCTAGGTCATCCTACTGCACGAAACACCCTGTCTGGATCCTTTGCACCGTCGAACAGGAAAAACAAAACAAAGAGAAAAACAAATATTCATACAACGAAGCCATTCCAATGATTTCGACAGAAATCTCACCAGTGGAATGCTTCACGATGACATACAACAATAATGGAAAATGCAAATTGAATGAAAATCTACAGTTACATGATTTACAGTTATAAGAAACAGAAATCAAATGGATAGAACATAATTGCTTTATTTCTCCTGAGCACAATACAATCACATTCGATCACACTACTTCTTTAATCAGATTACAATATATGATCATTTGGTTCCTTCCTTAGTGTATTTATCAACTCATCCTGAGTAGTACCGAACTGACTCCAAGTGGCTAGGAGATCAATCCAAGCGGCTGGGAGACAACCGTCCTAAATAGCCTCCAACTGCCCTACTGCCTTATTTTGGCATTATGCGGTTACAATTTGACAAGTGTCCTAAAGTCACTTGGGACTTACAAAATGAACCTAGATACAACTTAAATGAAAATGCATTGGTCAAATAGACCTTATTACAAAAGAAAACATGATTTTCTAGGTGCTCCTGCACCATACTCCTTGGGTGAAAGTTGTCTCAAGTCCTCTTAGAAACTCAATGCTGCAAATCACCACCCTACTTCTTGATGTCTGCTTCTAGCATCCATGTGGCCTTTGAGTCTGGAAGTCTTTGCCATTTGACTAAGTGCTCAAAATAGGTCTAATTTCTTATCTTCTTGGCTATCCTGCTATCCAAGATGCATTCCATCTTCGGTGGTTCCTTAGGTGGTAAATGCTGCACCCACTCTGTATTGTCTTGGATAGAATCTGTTGTACCTTCTCTTGTATCAAGACTCCTATATAATGTTAGATCAGCAACATTGAATATACTTGGAATAGCAATATTGTCAGGGAGTTCAATTTTGTAAGCATTAGGACCATATTTTTCCAGAATCTGACAAGGTCCAATTTTTCGCATCATCAACTTGTTGTGTTTTCCTGTGGGTAGTCTGTTCTTGGTGAGATGAACCATGACCATATCTCCTATTGGTACTACACATCCCTTCTTCTTTGATCTACTCTAGCCTTGATCTTCTGACTGTTCTGGTGTAGAATATCTCTGACTTGTTGATGGATCTCTTTCATAGCCTCTGCAAATGTATCAGCATGTCCACTCCTTTTGGCCAACCCTTGAACATCTCTTAATTCAAAAATACCTCTAGGATGACTACCATAAATAACTTCAAAGGGACTTAGACCTGTACTTCTATTTGTAGAATCATTATAGGCATACTCTGCTTGTGGGAGTACCACATCCCAACTACTGCCATGTTCTCTTGTCAAACATCTCAGCAAATTGCCTAATGACCTATTCACAACCTCAGTTTGGCCATTAGTCTGAGGATGATAGGCTGAACTAAAAGACAAATTTGTACCCAATCTTTTCCACAAGGTTCTCCAAAAATGTCCCACAAATTTGCTGTCTCTATCAGATACAATACTCAAAGGCAATCCATGAATCCTGACAATTTCTTTAAAGAACAAACCTGCAATGTAACTAGCATCATTGGTGGTCTTACAAGGAATAAAGTGCGCCATTTTGCTGAATCTATCTACCACAACAAACACACTGTCATAGCCTGTCCTTGTCTTGGGCAATCCCATCACAAAATCCATACTCAAACTTTCCCAAGGTCTGTTTGGTATGGGCAAAGGTTGGTACAGTCCTGCATTGGTTGAGACTCCTTTCGCTTTTTGGAAAATCATACAACTCTCAATAAATCTTTTGATATCAGATTGCATCCTTGGCCAAAAGTAAAACCTTCTTACCAGATATAAGGTCTTATTGAGCCCAAAATGTCCTCCTAAACCACCACTATGTTTTTCCTTCACTATATTATTCCTCATTGAACACTTGGGGATACATAGTTGGCTTCCTTTGAACAAAAGTCCATCCTGCAATGTATAATCTGAAAGTCACTATGGAAAGCATTGACAAACTCACTGCATACCCTGTAAATATCCTTGAAATCTTGGTCCTCTTCATACAATCCTTTGAGTGACTCAACACCCATGCTTTGTAGCTGTACTTCTTGCACTGTCAACACCCTTCTGCTTAGAGCATCAGCAACCTTATTGGTTATCCCCTTCTTATGTTTGATGATGAAGGTGTATGCTTGAAGACTTTCCACCCATTTCATGTGTCTATGGTTGAGCTTTTCCTGTCCATTCAAAAAATTGAGAGCATGATTGTCAGTGTATACGATAAATTCTTTAGGAAGCAAATAGTGTCTCCATTTTTTAGAGCTTGTACCATAGCAGACAACTCTAAGTCATAAGAGGAGTACTTCCTCTTGGATTCATTTAACTTTTCACTAAAGAAGGCTACTAGTCTGCCTTCTTGGCTCAACACTGCTCCTATGGCCAATCCACTTGCATCACATTCAATTGTGAAAACCTTATTGAAATCAGGTAACACTAAAACAGGGAATTTAGCAAATTTCTGTTTCAGACTCTCAAAGCTCATATCTGCTTCTCTCGTCCACACAAACTTCATCTTACCTCCACCCTTGATGGTCTCCAACATAGGTGCACAGATGTCACTGTAGTTCTTAATGAATTTCCTGTAAAATGTGGCCAACCCATGGAAACTTCTAACCTCTCCTGCTGTCCTGAGTGTAGGCCAATTCAAAATAGATTCTACCTTGGAAGGATCCATTTTCAAATCACCCTTAGAGATGACAAAACCTAGGTACACCAATTCTTGTTTCATGAAGTCACACTTTTCCAAGTTTATCAGTAACTTTTGATCTTGCAGCCTCTTCAAGACTATCTCCAAATGTTTCAAGTGCTCTTCCTTGCTCTTACTGAACACCAAAATATCATCAAGGTAGACTACCACAAATTTTCCTATGAATTCCTGCAACACCTCATTCATCAGCCTCATAAAGGTGCTAGGGGCATTTGAAAGACCAAACGGCATCACAAGCCACTCATACAACCCTTCATTGGTTTTGAAAGTTGTCTTCCACTCATCCCCTCTCTTATCCTTATCTGGTGATACCCACTCTTCAAGTCTATCTTTGAGAAATAGGTAGCACCTCCCAAACAATCCATTAGATCCTCTATTCTAGGAATAGGAAACCTATACCTGATGGTTATCCTATTTATTGCCCTAGAATCAGTACACAGTCTCCATTTCCCATTCTTCTTTGGGGCTAAAATAGTAGGTATTGCACATGGGCTAAGGCTCTTCCTAATCAACCCTTTGTTTAGGAGTTCTTGAATATGATTTGCTATCTCTTCATTCTGCGGTGGGGTCATTTTATATGCCGCCTTATTAGGAAGTACTGCTCCTGGTATGAGATCTATCTGATGGCTAATGTCTCTGATTGGTCGTAGGGAATCAGGTATATCCTTTGCAATCACTCCTTTGTAACTCTCAAGCAAATCTCTGACCTCCTTAGGTCCTACTTCTCTCACACTTTTCTTCTTTTCCCCCTTGGGCTTCACAATCAAAGCAAAACCTACTCCATCACCTTTCTTTAGTGTATCCATGAATTCTTTTTCTCCTACTAGCATTACACTAGACCCTACATGCTGTGGATCCTCCTCTACCAATGACTGTATCCTATAAGTCATACCATCCTTTTGGAATGAGTAAGCATTCTTTTCTCCATCATGATGAGCCTTTTTGTCAAACTGCCATGGTCGGCCTAACAAAAGATGGCAAGCATCCATTGGAAGGATGTCACACAAAATTTTGTCTCTATACCCCCCAATACTGAATTCAACCCATGCCTGTTCATTGATGAGTATGTGTTGCCCCTTATTCAACCAACTGACTTTATATGGACTGCTATGGGGTATCTTTTCTAGATTCAGCTTATTCACTGCTTCCAAAGATATGACATTATCAATAGAACCAGAGTCAATAATAACTTTACAAAACTTACCTTGGATCTTGCAGTTGATTCTAAACAAAGCCCTTCTTTGAGATGGTTCAGTCTACACTAGTTCCTTGAGCAGCGTCCTCTTGATCATCAGATTCTCTCCCGTTTCTGATGCTAGATTCACTTCAGGAGATGTCACACTCCTTGCATCTTCTTGAATCAAAGTAGTTTTCTTCTCACCACCATGAGAAGTTGAGGCCTTCTCTGGACACTTGTATGTCGAGTGCCCTATCTGATTGTAGTTATAACATCTCATATTGGAGAATTTGGATCCTCTACCTGATCCACTTGTCCCACCTCTTCCATTAGGCCTTCTTCCTCATTAGCCTCCTCTGCTACTGGAGTCCCCAACTTGCTCTTCTTGGCTAGACTTACCACTAGGCCTCTGGTTAGGACTTCTTCCTCCAAAACTGCCTCTGCCTCTGAAATTCCTTCCACCTCTACCTCTATTGTTCTGCTCACTCTTTCTCTTTATCTTCTCTTCAGCCCTTAAGGCCATCTGGAAACACTTGTTCACTATTTCTGGTGCTAAGATGTTGATCTCATCTTCGATGTTCATCCTTAGGCCATTCAAGTACCTGGCCACCTTCTATGACTCTTCTTCTTGTCTCTTTGATCTGAGATTGAGTTTATGAAACTCTTGTGTGTATGCATTCACATCAAGGTCTCTCTGCCTGAGGTTCTACAATTTATTATACATCTGCACATCATAGTCCAGGGGTAAGAATTGTGCCTTGAGTTTAGTCTTCATCCTTCCCCAGGAGGTTATCATATTCTTCCCCTCCTTGACTCTCTCTCCTTGTTCATAATCCCACCATGCAAGAGCAGATCCCTGCAACCTTGCCTTTGCCAACTTAACCCTCTTAGCATCAGGGACTTCTTTGTATTCGAAGTGATTGTTCAATGCCTTAATCCAGTCAATCACCTCTTCAGCTTCCATACTTCCACTATACATAGGTAACCCATCTATGGTGTCCCTATTAACTGACTTTAATGCATTTAAAAATGCCCTCTGGTCTGCTGGTATCTCCTCTATCTTTTTATTGGTTTCAGCAATTTCTGTATCACTGTCACTTTCATCTTCCCTATCTTTGCTTTTGGACTGCTTGAACTCTCCCAACTTGGATTCAAGCATCTCCTCGATCAACTTCTTAATGGTGTCCTGCGACATACTTTTGGGAGGCATCCTCTCCGCCTCTGTCTCGCTTTCTCTGTCTGACATAAACATTCACAGACAGCACCCAAACGCCAACACTTCTGCAAATCCTCAATTCGATTTGCCGTCCAAATCTTTTCGGGCTCTAATACTAATATGATGGGGATCACACAGTGGATACCACAGACTGATGCCCTTATTTCTCACAGTTGACAAACTAACAGATGAGCCACCGATTCAACTCCATCGGCCAAGTCTCTCATCCTTCTGCCAATGCCCCGATGACATTTGCCTTTGGTGAGACTCGTTCCGTCGGTGAACACTTGTAACCTTGGCTGATGTGCCAATACGATGTCGCACAGTTTACTTCCTTCCTAACCCTAGCACATGGAGATGCTAGGTCATTCTACTATGCGAAACACCCTGTCTAGATCCTCTGCACTGCCGAACAGGAAAAACAAAACAAAGAGAAAAACAAATATTCATTCAATGAAGCCATTCCAATGATTTCGACAGAAATCTCACCAGTGGAATGCTTCACAACAACATACGACAACAATGGAAAATGCAGAATGAATGAAAATCTACAGTTACACGATTTACAGTTATAAGAAATGGAAATCAAATGGATAGAATAAAATTGCTTTATTTCTCCTAAGCACAATACAATCACATTCGATCACACTACTTCTTTAATCAAATTATAATATATGATCATTTGGTTCCTTCCTTAGGGTATTTATCAACTCGCCCTGAGTAGTACCGAACTGACTCCAAGCAGCTGAGAGATCAATCCAAGCGGCTGGGAGACAACCATCCTAAACAACCTCCAACTGCCCTACTGCCTTATTTTGGCATTATGCGGATACAATTTGACAAGTGTCCTAAAGTCACTTGGGACTTACAAAATGAACCTAGATACAACTGAAATGAAAATGCATTGGTCAAATAGACCTTATTACAAAAGAAAACATGATTATTTAGGTGCTCCTGCACCAAAGGGTCCTATTTCTACTCCTACAAACTAACAAGTTGGAATTATGAAATGATTTGTATTTATGTTTTGGATGCAAGACAGGGGGTTTTGGATCATAACTACTACACAAGGGCAGACCGGTGCCTGTCTTAGGGCAAGGAGTCAACTAGACATATACATCATGAATGATTTGCACTGGCATTCAAGTTTCATGGGGCTAGATAGGTATTTTCCTTACAAACACCACCCAAGAATGAGTATTTAGCTATCTCTACTTACAAACATCCCTGCTTCCATACAATCTTCTTCATACTTAACCTAAAATAGTTTAATCTACTCCTTGAGTAGATGTCAAAAGTTAAGCATGCAATACAAAAATCTATATCCTAGAATCTAAGTAACCCTTAGCTACTAGATTCAAAAGAAGGGATGCATACAACCATGGAGACAAATAGGTAAACACATGCAATAAAGCATTTTTCATATAAAAATAACATGAAACTAAGCACATGTGCAATGTGCATTCAAATGCAACTCATAAACTCACAAAATGAGACAGAACTGCCCAGAAAAGCTCTGTTTTCATTATTTCCTCCAAAAATTTGCCCAAGTCTTCCACCACCAGAGAAATGAGTAACACAGTTTTGATATACCCAGAACGTGTACTCAGCAATTAATTACATGGTCTTTTCAAGATGTTGCCAGATACAATGCACCATCTAAATGGCACCAAAAATATTCAATGTAGTCGAGAGACAAAGAAGAAAGAAGCAGGTGAGATTGGGAAACGTGTAGCCGCCTAGAGATTTTCTCATCAAATATGGTAGCTGGTCTATCCATCAAGATCCATACCTCTGCAAATTTGCCATTAATGGCTAACCTACCCACAGCTTCTGGAAGCGCAACAGTTTGCGTGTTCAGGAAACTTTCCCGCCTGGAATGCAGCTGCGAATGCATAGGAAAACCCTCCTATGAAATTTTGAAACAGGGCCGTTAATTTGTTCCTTCCCACCGAGATCTATGGCTTCAAACCACGTTGAAAAGTTGTTGGCCAATGAAAATGTGCCATGCATGTGTTTTTTTTGCTCCTTTGACTTTTCGTAGCATGAAGATACATTTTACCCTTTTCGCCCATTTTTGCCTTTTCACCTTCAAATCTTTGTATATGTAATTGTATATACATACAATTGGTTTTGGACACGTGTCAGCATCTCATTGGATCACCATCGTTGAAAAATTGCATCTCTGAGTTATCGGGACCCACCACTGCATCCTATTCGCCATCGAACCATTGCATCAACCTTTGTATCTGTGGTTGTATATGAGGTTGTATATACATACAAGGGCGGACCCCAAATCATTGTGAAACAAATTGAAACTACAATCAGGTCTAGGCTTTGCATCTAACACCCTTTTGTATATCGCACATACAATGTACAATATATATACAACCGTGAACTCCAACTCATTTATCAATCGGATTAAAAAAACATTCGAATCCGGCTTTGTATCTAGTTCATTGTACCTTACATTATATAGCGCACATACATACAATGTGCAATATACAAGCCATGGACCCTAGTCTGAAATCTGCCATAATCAAATTCTCCTTCGCATCTGGGATTGTATGTGCGCTTTTGTATTTTGCATTGTATATAGCACATACATACAATCCGGGACATACAACTGTGCGGGCCCCACCATGTTCTTGAAGACTGTTGACTTTGACCACTCCCGCTTTGCCTATTTCATTGTATCTTCACTTGTATGTCTGATTGTATATTTGGTACATACAACCCCAATATACAATCGTGGATTTCACCCAACTCATAAATGCAGTTTACTTTTCGGCCACGTCCACTTTTGCACCGACCTGCTTGTATATTTCACCTTGTACATGCGGTTGTATGTATGAAACAATACACAATGGTGGATACAAACCTTTGACTTTTTCAACTTTGTTGTTGTATGTATGCCCGCCAGGCCTGATTTGATAACTTTTGGGATCTAGGATTGTATATCCTACATTGTATATCATTTTGCATAAGTCATATACATACAATCCTTTTGCCGAAAACCTGTGGGCCCAACCATTTTCTTAACCCAATTTAACAATCCTTTTAGGTCTGTCGTTGTATCTTTCCCCTTGTATATAAAAAATACAACAACATATACATACAATACTTTTGATACAACTGTGGAATCTAACCTGGAATATGCAATATACAACCACATTTTCACATCCGGAAATGTATCCGAATGACACATACAAATATTTTTCACTTTCACAAGCCGATTGAAATTTCCTCTCGGGTCCGACCAATGTACATCTGCACTTGTACATACAAAGATACATGCATAAAAATGTGAAGGCCGACGGACCTAGAATTTTTGGATTTAAATGAAAGGGCCTGCGGATGAATGTTTGAAACCTTAAATCCAAGTGGGAACCACCATTGGCTCCATCTGGGGACACATACCTCTTGCAAGCATGGCGAGAACTCCAGATCTCTGGGATGCAGACCGGGCCATATCCATTGGGCACAGAGTCAAAGTTGCACCAACTTGCATCACAAATCACACCTTTTTTAAAATTTACCTGGTGGCCCAGGGCCACCAAAAAGGAAAAACTAGTATTTTCCTTTGTCAAATATTTAATTTTCTTTTGATTTCTTCAAATGAAGCCGAAAAACACTTGGTTGTCTGTAGCACTCAACGTTGCAATTGTTTCTGTTGCTACTCCTTTCTCCTTCAACATATCTACTTCAATATTCTTAAGCATCTACCATTCTCAGCAGTAGACTGTCATGATCATATGAGTCATTAATGTTGCCTGGAAAAATAGCAGACTCATATGAAATAAATGAATCCACATCAAAATTTTGCCCTTTATAAAATAAGAGCTCCTCTGTATCAAACATGCAATATTCAGACAAAAGCAACATCTCATAATCATATTCATTTTTATAAACATTTAGATATTCATCATTATTGCTCTCAACAATTTTATCATTAATGTCCACCTGGAATGTCTCAAGAGAAGGCATAAATAGCTCAGAGTGCAACCCTATGCTAAAAGCTTCATAGTCACCCCTGCAACCAACACTATCCCCATCTGTATTAGCATGAACATCTGCAACTCGTCCATTCACATCTAAATAGTGACCCTATTTTTCCTCTTCACCAATGCACTGATAATCAACAGTAAAAGTTTCAACCTCTGCACTGTAAAAGTAGTCAGAATTTTCAAGGAAACACTCATATTCAACATCCATATATATTTCATCATCTGAAAGGCTCACATATGCATCTGAATGCTGACAATCACTAACATATTCACTATCGTCCTTTGAATCTACATCTTCTATACCTAGAGTGAAGCTCTCCATATCCGCCTCATATAAATAATCAGGAATAACTGCGATATACCTATTACTGCAAGACACAACCTCATGTATATCTTTCATTTGATCATTTGAAGGGCACTTTGAGTCTGTAGATCTTTCTTCTAGAGGCTAATAACAATCTTTGTCTTCACCATTATAGGATGTGCCTACATTTTCTACAACACCTTCTTCATGTTTATGCATCACATCATGACTACACATACTGTTCTGAAATATATTTCCCTCTACAAAGTCATCTTTAAATGAGCACATTAGGACAACTGAAATATATTCACTTTGATAATTGTTTTGAAAACTTGCCGCCATGAAACCCACTGGCATTCCATATTTCTGATTTTTTTCAATATCCATAGCAAATCTGTAAGCCTGGTGAAGTGTGACTGGTTCCTTATCTCTCAATAAATAACTCATTTCTTCATCAAATGCAGCCAAATAAATTGTCAAGCACAATGCATCATTGGGTCTCATATATTCAGGGATCTGCCTGAGCAACTTAATAAATCTAAGATTAAAGGCTGGAACCAGTTCTTCCTCTTCCTTTTGAATATTCATGAAATGTATGATCAATGAGGCCAAATCAAATCTTTCACCAAACTGCTCTAGGAATGCAATTTCTAAATCTATCCATGAAGAAACCGAACACACAGGCAGGTCTGAAAACCAGACCTTAGCATCATCCTCTAATGATTGAACAAAAAGTCTCATTGCTACATCTTCAGCCTCTACCTCATAATCTTCTATCACATTTCTAAACTGCTACAAATGTCTCTCAGCTGATTCATCCTTTGCACCACTGAATTTAGGTAGATACTTTCTGATCTTAGATGGAAAAGCATTTGGATAACCACAAATGCCATTGAAATTGATTGGCTTATATCTGTCAATGTTGAAACTCCTTCTATTATATGGTTGGGATTGATCACTATACATTGTTGCATTTGAAACCTCACAAGGGTGCATGGGCTAATAATACATATTATATGCCCTTTGCAACCTTCTTCTCAACTCAGACTTCCTTTTACAACAATGACCTTAGGCCTTTACAATATAAACTATTGTTTCAAATTTCCTATAGTTCTCTAAATGAGTCTTTCAACAACATTGCATACTTCATTTGAAAATACAAACTACAGTCTCAGTAAATACAAAGCATGCAAGCTTATCACCAATGTTTCCCTTTTAACCAGTGCTACTTCACCAAATAAGGAATCCTTTAAAACTTATACACCATGGTTTTTGAAAACCAAAACATGTGAAAATACCTGGATATGTTGCAGCAGCTGCAAATTTCTTTCCCTGACTGATTTCTATGAAAATTTAACATCTCTTGTGTCTTTTATTAGGTTCTTTGTGTGCAGAGTCGCCACCTCCTTGGCAGAGGAATGAGCTTCAAACAGGCTAAAGCTGAAAATTCATTTATTTCTTCCTGGGTTCTCCAACAGCAGAGCCACATATACAACTTTTCAAGTTTGCTGCAATAAGGCACTTCCAGGTCTGATTCTTCAATCTTTTATATTCACACTTTTATGGATATGACATTACATCCCCAGTAGAGTCGCCACTTTGTTGGAGTTTTTTCTTGAACCAGCAAAGGGTTTGCCAGTTCCAATGCATAGGCAGATTCGGCCAACAAATACAGGAGGTTGCCTGAGCTACCTCCCCTTCACTTCTGGTTCTATCGCACCAAGGGGGGTATCCCTATTTGCTAAAGATTTGTCTTTGACTCACTTATGACAGAAAGATTTAACTTTTCAATATAGGCAGAATACTCTCATGTTTGGACCAAGATTTGCATGATAAATCATAAGTTTGGCAATGTTCTTGGACATATCTAACTAGTTGAGGATGAGAGTATGCAAGGGTCCTATTTCTACTCCTATAAACTAACAGATTAGAATTATGAAATGATTTGTATTTATGTTTTGGATGCAAGACAGGGGGTTTTGGATCATAACTACTACACAAGGGCAGACCGGTGCCTATCTCAGGGCAAGGAGTCAACTAGATGTATACATCATGAATGATTTGCACTGGCATTCAAGTTTCAAGGGGCCAGATAGGTATTTGCCTTACAAACAGCACCCAAGAATGAGTATTTAGCTATCTCTACTTACAAACATCCCTGCTACCATACAATCTTCTTCATACTTAACCTAAAATGGTTTAATCTACTCCTTGAGTAGATGTCAAAAGTTAAGCATGCAATACAGAAATCTATATCCTAGAATCTAAGTAACCCTTAGCTACCAGATTCAAAAGAAGGGATGCATACAGCCATGGAGACAAATAGCTAAACACATGCATAAAGCATTTTTCATATAAAAATAACATGAAACTAAACATATGTGCAACGTGCATTCAAATGCAACTCATAAACTCACAAAATGAGATAGAACCGCCCAGAAAAGCTTTGTTTTCGTTATTTCCTCCAAAAATTTGCCCAAGTCTTCCACCACCAGAAAAATGAGTAACACGGTTCTGATATACCGAGAACGTGTACTCAGCAATTAATTACATGGTCTTTTCGAGATGCTGCCAGATACAATGCACCATCTAAATGGCACCAAAAACATTCAATGCAGTCGAGAGACAAAGAGGAAAGAAGCAGGTGAGATTGGGAAACGTGCTGCTGCCTAGAGATTTTCTCATCAAATATGGTAGTTGGTCTGTCCATCAAGATCCATACCTCTACAAATTTTCCATTAATGGCTAACCTACCCGCGGCTTCTGGAAGCGCAACAGTTTGCGTGTTTAGGAAATTTCCTGCCTAGAATGCAGCTGCGAATGCATAGGAAAACCCTCCTATGAAATTTTGAAATAGGGCCGTCGATTTCTTCCTTCCCACCGAGATCTACGGCTTCAAACTGTGCTGAAAAGTCATTGGCCAATGAAAACATGCCACGCATGTGTCTTTTTGCTCCTTTGACTTTTCACAATGTGAAGATACATTTTACCCTTTCCACCCATTTTTTCCTTTTCACCTTCAAATCTTTGTATATGCAGTTGTATATACATACAACTACTTTTAGACACGTGTCAGCATCTCAATCGATCACCATCGCTAAAAAATTGCATCTCTGAGTTATCGGGACCCACCACTGCATCCTATTCGCCATCGGACCATTGGATCAACCTTTGTATATGAGGTTGTATATACATACAAGGGCAGACCCCAAATCATTGTGAAACAAATTGAAACTGCAAGCGGGTCCAGGCTTTGCATCTAACACCATTTTGTATATCGCACATACAATGTACAATATACATACAACTGTGGACTCCATCTCATTTATCAATCGGATAAAAAAAACATTTGAATCCGGCTTTGTATCTAGTTCATTGTACCTTACATTGTATATCGCACATACATACAATGTGCAATATACAACCCATAGACCCTAGTCTGAAATCTGCCATAATCAAATTCTCCTTTGCATCTAGGATTGTATGTGCGCTTTTGTATTTTGCATTGTATATAGCACATACATACAATCCAGGACATACAACTATGCGGGCCCCACCATGTTCTTGAAGATTGTTGACTTTGACCGCTCCCGCTTTGCATATTTCATTGTATCTTCACTTGTATGTCTGATTGTATATTTGGTACATACAACCCCAATATACAACCGCAAATTTCACCCAACTCATAAATGCAGTTTACTTTTCGGCTGCGTCCACTTTTGCACCTGCCTACTTGTATATTTCACCTTGTACATGTGGTTGTATGTATGAAACAATATACAACAGTGGATACAAACCTTTGACTTTTTCAACTTTGCTATTGTATGTATGCCCGCCAGGCCCGATTTGATAACTTTTGGAATCCGGGATTGTATATCCTACATTGTATATCATTTTGCATAAGTCATATACATACAATCCTTTTGCCAAAAACCTATGGGCCCAACCATTTTCTTAACCCAATTTAACAAACCTTTTAGGTCCATCGTTGTATCTTGCCCGTTGTATATCAAATATACAACAACATATACATACAATACTTTTGTTACAACCGCGGAATCTAACCTGGAATATGCAATATACAACCACATTTTCACATCCGGAAATGTATCTGAATGACACATACAAACATTTTTCACTTTCACAAGCCGATTGAAATTTCCTCTCTGGCCAATGTACATCTGCACTTGTACATACAAAGACATATACAGGCGGCCATATACAAAGATACATGCATAAAAATGTGAAGGCTGACAAACCTAGAATTTTTGGATTTAAATGAAAGGGCCTGCGAATGAATGTTTGAAACCTTAAATCAAAGTGGGAACCACCATGTTGTTTTCTAGTTTTTACTTCAAGAGAAAATTTTTAGATTAAATTTGGCCAAGTGAAGAACATTATCCTATGGAAGAGCTAAATGGGTACTTGCAAAACTCAAATTTGGTGAAGTTTGGAGTAATTGGGTGAAAGATATAACATTTCGGCCAAGCTTGAGGTTTGCAAACCTCTCACTCTATTGAAAGACTTAGTTCTCATTAATTTTAAAAAAACCTTCAGGTTTGCAAACTTTAACTTTCGCTGAAAGAAATTGGCTATTTTTCTTTTTGGCAAACCTTCAGGGTTGCAAACTTCATAGTTCGTTCTTTCCTTTTTTCGCAAAATCAAAGGTTCACAAAGTCATCATTCTACCAAAAGATTTGGTTTTTGATAAACCCTAAGGTTCATGAACTCTCCATCTCGCTAAAAGCTCTGTTTCTATTCATTTTTAGCAAAATTTCAAGGTTTTGAACCAAGAAGTTTACTGAAAGTTTCAAGTGGTTCACTATTGTTAAGGTTGGGACTTTATGTTGACTTGAAAAGACATTTCGGTGACTTAATTTGTTCGTGAACTAGATATAATGTTGATAACAGTTTGAATATTATTTGTTTCACCGAAAGGGAGTTCTAAAGTTTCAAAGTTTGTTAAAAGGTTGAACTTCCAAAAAGGTGAGAGTTATAAAGTTCACAGAATTGATGATTTACCTAAACTGCATTGGAAGGGAGAAAGTTTAGAAATTTCAGAGTTCTTAAAGATGTCGAATCACCAAAAGGAGTTTTGAAGGAAGTATTTTGGAATATATTAAAGTTCTCAAACTTTAGTTTCCACTGATGGAACTTGTGTCGGCGAACTTTTAAGTTCGCGAAGTACTATTTTTTCCAAAAGCAGTTTTTTTGCTAATATATCAGGGAAATTGTAAGTTCCCGAACTCATAAACATGCTGATGGAAATTCTTTTGGTTCACATTTGAGCCAAATCATCGAATGAGGAGTCAATAATCTAAATGTTTAAGACAAAGGAATCAATGGTTCGTGAAAGGATAAGTTCACCGAAGAAATGGAGTTTTGAAGTTCGCAAAAGTCCTACTTCATCGAAGAAGGACTCCATGGTTAGTGGAGGAATTAATTTGCCGATGAACTATCATAAAGGCTATGTATGTCTTCATTTTCCAAAATGCTAAGGGATGTTTGAAAGTTCTTTGGAACACCAACATACCAAAAGATATCAAAGGTGAACAGTTTGAATATGTTAGTTTTAGCGTTAGTGTTATTTCACACACTCTTCAAACGGTAATGAATTTTTATCTTTGGAGACTGCTCTGTCCAAGGGCATGAAATTTGTTATTAGAGGTGACAATACAATTCTTATACTTATTCAATGCTATAGATGGTTTAACTTCCAATATTTGGAAAACGGTTCAACTTCCTCACTTCAAAGTATAAAAAAAATCATTGTATTCTGAGACGAGGTTCGCTACTAGCCAAGGAGGGATCTTGGGAAAGGTTTGGAAGCAAATGTGACAAAGAAAAATGCCAGAAGAGAGTAGAGAATTGTACGAGATTGTAATGTAAAATGAATAGGTGTGAAGTTTTGAGAAGAGTAGATAGTTTTTGTACTCCTGATTTTTGTTTCCCATAAGAATAAAAATTTTGAGTTTTATTGTTGTGATTCTGGTGCAGCTAGGGTAAAAATTAGGGCTAAATCATAAACATGAAATAATCAAACCCTAATAAGCACAATGAAGTACACAATGAACATAGAAATTAAAGCATGAAAGTAATAAACTAATCTGGATTCCTAGCTCAAACTTGGTTCATCTCCTTTGCTCTTCTCAATCTTTCATAGGAATGCATGATTTTGAAGGATGAATGTTGGGTGTTCATTCCAACAACATAACAGTACTTGGAAATTGAATGATGAGAGGCTCTAATGTCATTTCGACAGCATAAGGTTTCTCAGAAACCCATTGATCCAGATGGCTTGGTTGAGGGTTGATTTATAGGAAGTGAGTGATTTGAATGGATGGCTATGATTGAAAGTTGGTTTCAACGATGTGGACGACTAAGATCGAATAGGGTTTCCCACTCCACAAGGAGTTGTAGTCATGCGACAAGTGTAGGGTAGACCTAATTTAAATAATGTTTTATTTAAATTAGTGGGACATGTGAAGTGTATTAAATGGAAAATGTAGTATGTGACATGTGTTTGATTGTGATGAAAGGTGAGGGCCTAATTCAAATATTTTATTTGAATTAGTTGGAACATGTGAGGGAAATTAAATAAATAAATAGGATTTATTTAATTAATTTGTCTAGTGGGATTAGGAAAAAATGTCGTATGATGTCGAGCTAGTAATGTGTCGACTAGGTGATGGTCAAGACATGGACAAATTTAAGTCTCTACATTTTGCCCCTCTTTGAGATGATGTTGCGACTAAGAGTAGTAACATCATTTCAAAGAAGCTAAGATATGGATAGAGGAAAATGATGATGATGTAAAGATAGGATGATGATGCCCCCTCAAGAGGATAGGTGGGTTGGACAAACACGTGTAGACTCTCGAAATGAAAGGGATTGGTCAAGGAAGAAAGATGAGGGAATGGATAGAAGAAATGAATGATACATTATGCTGCCATGAATGTGAGCAACCATGAATTTTGATATAGCACAGGATGTTATGCACCAAGGTATAAGGACCAAGGTGAGAATGTGTCTTGTGCACTAGCATAATACAACCTTGTTTAATATATGAGGAAGTAAACTTAGAGCATTAAAGTTCTAATGCACAAAAGGTATGATATGACCTTAGATGCAAAGGATAATGCAAAAAGCTATTCCAACATACACAAGATATGAATATTAGTTGGAAAGGTATGGAATTGATTCAAATGCAAGATGAAATGATAACACACATAAGAAAACAAGCAAGCATGCACAAATGATACAAAAACAAACAAGGTATTGCATCTGTCAAGTTGTAAACCAATGATTAAGTGATTGATTGATTAAGTGATAGTGATGATAATGATAGTGTCTGGTTTCAGGAAATGAAACATGTCGTATAAGACACCTGGTTTGGTTTCGACAATGCAACATCCTGTATAAGACAATTGATTGATTGATATTAGTGTTATTGGCCATGCGAATCAACACCAGGATTTGATTAATTGATTAGTTGATTGATTGATTTGGTTTATGTCAAGATTAGGATCAAGACCAAGGATGCAATTGGATGATTTGACAAGATTGATTAACTTGATTGGTATGGATTAAGGATTGACTTGCATTTGAGTTTATTGTTTAGATTTATTGATGATTTGGATGATTGGAATTTATTGATGATTGGATTGGAGGAATTGGTTTGACTTGATGAAGTGATTTGATTGGAATGAAGTGATTGATTTGATTGATGATTGGATGAATTGATTTTATTGATGTGATTTGAGAAATGATTGAAAGAATTGATGAATTAGATTGTTTTGAATTAAGTTGATTGGAATGATTTGATTGGATGATTGGATTGATATGATGAATTGAGAAATTGGATTGGAAGAATTGAATTGATAGGTTGAATTGGTATGAATGATTTGATTTGAAGAATTGATTTGATGATTGGATTTGAAGAATTGGATTGATTTGGTGATTGGATTAGAAGAATTGAATTGATTTGAGTTGAGTTGATGATTAATGTGACTGAGAAATTGACTTGATAATTAATTGGAAGAATTGAACTGATGGATTGAATTGGTTGGAATGATATGATTGATTGAATTGATTTGAATTGATGTCAGGTTCACCAAATGTAGCTAGGGTAAAGATCAAGGCTAAATCATAAACATGCAAATCATAAAACCCTAACAAGCACAATGAAGTACAAGATAGCATAGAAATAAAATAAAAAAGCAAACCAAAACCAAAATCTAGGCTAAGCTTGGCTCTCCTCCGTTGCTCTTCTCAATCTTTCATAGGAATGCATGATTTTGAAGGATGAATGTTGGGTGCTCATTCCAGCAGCATAACAATTGCATGAAGATGATAAGAATGGAGATCAAGAATCATTTCGATAGCATGAGGCTACTTGAAAACTCATTCATGCAAATGGCTTAGGTGAGGGTTGAATTATAGAAAATGACTGATTTGAATGAAGGGTTGTGATTGAAAGGCTAATTGAACGATGTGGATGGTTGAGATTGAATAGGGTTTCCCACTCCATGAGGAGTTGTAGGACCTGTTTTATTTAAATTAGTGGGACATGTGAAGTGTTTTAAATGAAAAATGTTGTATGTGACATGTGTTGTATTGTGATGAAAGGTGAGGACTAATTCAAATACTTTATTTGAATTAGTTGGAACATGTGAGAGGGAAATTAATTAAATAAATAGGATTTATTTAATTAATTGGAAAGTGGGATAAATTGGATTAGGAGTGGGATTAAGACAAAATGTCATAAGATGTCTCACTTAATGAAGTATCAATAAGGTGATGTTGCAAGACATGTACAAATTTAGGTGTCTACATCTGGATATTGTTGTGGAATAGAAATGTATGTTTATGATTTGAATCAATTCAAGTGAAATTATGTTGTGTTATGATTGTGGTGTTGTTTTGGCTACGTGACTGAGTGGTTTGATAAGACCCTTTGGTCATGACTGCATCACCTTATAACTTATACTATTTGCCAAGAAAAGAAGCCTTGATTTCAACTACTCACCATTTGACAAAAAATTGCCACTAGAAAATCACTGATAATTACCTTTACAAATTATAGGTATGTGGGTTGAGACATTCCTTTAAATATGCCTAGTATCATATAGATGTGAATAATAAAACAAAGATTGTTATATAACTCATAGCAATATAAGGCAAAATTAAAAACACAAATACTCTTATGTGCAAGAGAATTTTTAAATTAGAGAGCCACTAATAAGCTTTGTTGACAATGTTTATGGTTTTAATAGAAGAGGCAAGCACCTAGGGGAGAGAAGCCAATACCCACATACCCTAACTTTGTGCACATTGAGCTCCAAAATAGTACATCCTTTTTTATAAAAATTTCAACATATCTTCATATCTAAGCTAAGAGAATAAATCTATTGTTTGGGGTTCTACATATCAATAATGTAGCCTAATTGGCTACATCTTTGCTGAGTAGTCCAAAAACACCCAAAAAAAAGTTAGACTGAAACATGTGCACGAAGACATGTACTACTAATTACCTTATGTGTCAGTGCTATATGGTTGGTTATTTCGTTGATGTGACTTGTGAAGTGTATAGTTACACATGTATATGTGCACATTTATTTATTCCTTATTAAATTTTTACTAGTCTATTATTTCTCAACTCTAATTTTTTTAATATACTTAATCAAGGGTCTAGGTGCATAGCACCATAGCGGCTATTGGGGCATGGTTATCTATTGGGTCCTCTACCCTAATGGAATATTATGATTTTATTTTTTAATGTTAATTTATTAGTTCTTGCCTATGGTAAGAATGTTATTGCATAGATACCTAAGTTTTAATAGTGATTAGTTTTTCATTTCCAATCAACTAGAATTCATTATTTTCATGTATCAAATTTTATTGTAAAGCTTGACATATATGAAAAATGTCAAAATTTTACAAATAATGAAAATATGAATTTGTTACATTCTAATTGGCTAGAATATTTGTGGTCTCAACTTTCAAAGCATAACAAAGCTAAAAACTTTTACACCTACCCTATGGAATAACTATCCATGGGGTTATGCTTTGATGCATGGTGCATTATGTGGTGTTCCCATTCCTAAGTAGTCTAATTAAACATGCATCTTTCTAGGCACTTCGTACCTAAACTTTGTGTCATTTATCATCTATTTCACCTAGATTCTCCATTTCTCACACCACTACTAGTTAATCATTCAATCCATTTCCTATTGCTTATGCAAAAATCAAACTATGAGCTCTTAAAATTAGAAGTACAAAAGTGTGGCCTTGTTCGGTTGTGTAACTACATATATTCTATGACTTGGCTTGTCTTTCAAAAATCACTTATTGTTTAAATCAACATGAAGGTTAGTTTTTTCTCAATGTATAACTTTTATTAAGGTTAGTTTTTGTTCAATATAAATCAATGTATTCTACTACTATGTTGCTTTTTTTTTGTATAAATGGATGCATTTGTTTATGTTTTTCTTCAAGACCCTGAGACTTGAGCTAAAGTGCATAGTTCTCCATGGTGGCAGATATTAGGCTAACCCAAAATTAAAACAAAAGGACTCGACTAGTAGCTCATTTTTCTCACAAAAACTTTTCATTTTTACATGCAAGACATGTCCATTCATGCATCTTACTTTCACTAAATCTATGTCTAATTTAGTTTTAAGAAGGTTTAGTTTATGGTTTGTGTAGTTCTCAGTCCTATGAAGTTTTACTCTTTGTTGAATATGCCTTCTCAACTTTTCAAGGTAGGAGGCAATCAATGTAATCCCTCATAAAAAGGGTTTGAATATATATATGATAACAAATCACTTTTTTTCACTTATAAATAATAGTTTTTAAAATTAAAATAGTTATAAAAACTTCAAATATTTAATAATAATCTATTAAATATGAATTATAATCAATTATTAAAAAATACTAGAAATCAATTCAAATTTAAATTATGAGACACCTAAAAATTTTATATATAAAGTATTCTACGGGTCAATTAGCCAAGTCTAAGTTAATCAACCCACTATAAATAAAACAGGTATGTACACAATCAAAAAGGTATGTAAGTATGTACACAGGGAAAGAGGTATGAATACAGTCAAAGAGGTATGTACTCAATCAATTTCACGATGAACTACAAAAAATAATTCAAATCCAAATTTTGAAACGCCTAAAAATTTTATATTAAAATATTCCACAAATCAATTAAGTCAACTCTAAATCAATTGATGCATATAAATAAAAGAATTGTGTACACAATAAATATCACGATGAACTTTATTATACTTACTATACATAGTATTATTATCATCTTTATAAAAATATTTTGTATATTAAAAAAGCATTGCTTTCATTCTCTTTTCTAAATTGAACCGTTTTTCAATTTTAGTGGGTTTCCAACGGGAAGAGATTTGGGATAAATATATAAAAGAGGATTCTTTGAAGTGAGCCAAATCGAAGGAAAATGACATTCCCTCGGAGAGACGAACCCTAAAAACACCTACCTATCAAATGATTGTTATTGGTGGGAAGTCTTTGTTGTACCAATAAAAAGATTATTTTATGTTTGCACTTTTATTTTGTCGATCATGTGAAGAGGAATCATGAAAGGTAACGAGGCAAAAAGTTTAGTCCAGGTTTGCATTAAAATTCCATTTACTAGGAGTAGGGCTATTGATGCATCTAATAATGATTATGGAAGTTTATGATTTTGATCATTTCTTTAATAAAATTATAGTTTTTTTTTGGGATATTAATTAATGTTGATATTATAATAAAAGTAGTTATGAAGGTTGTGAAAAATGATAAAAAATATTAATATATATAATTTTTTTTATAAGGATGGTAAAGATTAATATGTGCAAATAAGTTGTAATATCTTTGTGTATGGAAAGAATTATATAAAATTTATTGTGTCATTGGCAGTATATATAACTATCTTATTTACAATGTGTTGATTAAACTTTCTTATTTACAATGTGTTGATTAACTTGGAAATTGAAACTGAGCATGAAAGTTGAATATGATGAATTCAAGTGATAGTTGGAGCTTTCTTAGTGTAGATTGGTGCTTATGTTTATAAGAGGCATGCTATGTCTTAATAATCCATTCAATTGTTTTGTTGAATGTTTGAATTGGATAGAACTATAATAACCAATTTTAGATGTGGTGTACCACAATAAACAAGGCCAATTACAAGCTCTAAATGAATTTGATTAAAGATATACCCTTGGTTTTGGTTGTGGTTGTAGCACCCTCTTTGTTACTACTAAAGAAATGCCTAGAATGTAAGGACCCGACTCATCCTAAATCAAATAACATTAAACTCTGATTTCAAAAATACCAATGAATAAATTTTTTGATCTGACAGATGTAGGAAATGTGAAATTTTTCCAGAAGTGCTTAATGTATGCAATAGCAATGCGATGAAACTTGAAATTTAGTTTCCGAGAATCATTTAAATCTAGTGAAGATAGAGTACATTACAAGAGAAGGTACATTATGTAAGATAACCTAGAAGAACAACGGATTAGTTCATACCTTAAGTCATGCATTACATCCTACATTCATTTCCGATAGCTTGCTTCTCCTCTAGTAACTGTATCCTTATCATCTGCACAAAATTAACTTAACAATCTCATGTTAACACAACTCAGTAATCACTACTCAGAGAATTAAGATCACGATGCTAATTGTAGAACACCCTACATCCAGGGGACCTGAGTACTGGGGGCATCCTTTGCCGTCCAGACTGCCTACATACCTTGTATCCATGGGATCAAGGCCCCCTCCTTAGGATGTGACTAACGCGAGGAATGCAAACATGTAGTTCTATTTTGCACTATGTTTGATGCAACTGTGAGTGGGTACCCAGCCCTTTCTAGGGTTATTCCCTACCCTAGACAGTTCTTCGTCGGCTGCCACCCACTCGGTGAAACAGGGACAGAAATTAGTCCACTATCACAAACACCTAAAGGGGTGTTTGTCAGTTAGTCCTAGTGTGGAGGAATCCCTATAAGGTGTCTACCGATGAAATCTAGCTTACTTCCCCAAGCCAAATTAGGTAATTTTCGTGACTAAGTCCGTTCTTGATCCCCTAGTACTTTCACCACGATCTGCAAGGGCAAGGTGAAAGCATATGATAGATAGTGTTTCTAGATCAGCCTAGTTGCCCTATCTGACATTTCACATGTCCTCCCCGATCTATACCCACATATCAATAAACCCCGTTTTCTGATAATATGCTTGGAGTGTTTTCCAAATGAGCATCATGGTAATCATTAGTTCAATAGACTCATCCTCTCTTTTTAGTTAATCTTAATGAGATATCAGAGGAGATTTTCCCTTCCTGCGGATTTAACTTCGACATGTTCCTTATTACTCCCCGACGATTTAGAGGGACGGTGCCCAGACGTCGTTGTTGCAGCTATGTTAGGCGCGAGGTACTTGGTTCAACGCAACGGCATTACCCGTAAACGTGACCCAGAGGTATCGTAAATACCGAACACTGTGATTTGTTTGAGTTTGGACGTTTCTTTACAAGGTTTACCTATCTAGTAAAGAGAAGAAAAACTTGCATAATCACTAACTAAGAAAATTGATAAAGGAACATAAAGATGCATGATAATTTTGAAAATATTTAATCCATTCTATCAATTCTCATTATAAAGAGGTTTAGATTTGGAAAAGCAAGGAATATTGATAACCTTATGTGTCATACATCAATAGACTTTATTCCAAGAGTGGATAATTGAGCCCTTTTCTTGCATGACCATTATAAGCTCACTTTCAAATTGAAAATAGTAAGGATTAATAAAAATTTGTAAAATAAGATAGACGTCTTCACAAGAGGTTCACTTGAAATTCCGTAATTAGATTTATACTTTAACAAAATTGATTAATTTCTATTATTCATAAACTTTTGTATATACTCGATCAATGGTAACTATGTTTCCTAATACATAAGAAATGATAGTAATTAATAGTTCTAAGATAGAGCAAACATTAAAAATACGATGATTCTTAGTTTCGGTTAATCGAATTATGAATCAATTCTCTAATTATGTAGTTGTTGTTGATTCCTTGATTTAAATATGGGGTAGAAGATATGATATTTCCATACTTTCCTCTTAATCTTTAGGACATAATATATGTTAGGATGCACACCACTTCCCAATGTTATTCTACCAAACACAAGATGGTGGTTAAGAGATATGTTGCCTTTGCATTATAATATACACATACAAGGGTTTAGATTCTAAGGCCCAATTAATATAAGCACATGAGCTATAGATTATCACCAGTGGACCACTCACAAGAGAGTACCCAATGTTTGAGTATAACTTCAAGAACATTAGTATTGAGAATGCAACATGACTTCTAAAGTCATTCAATTATTCACATACATCAAGAATTATTTCCTTGCATAAAAGACAAAGAAATCATTTCCTACAAAACTTCTTCTTACCCTAGATTAATATCATAAGACTCCTAAAGGAATCACACAAATTATAGTGTAGTTATAAATCCCTGTCTACTAGTAATGATCTGCCTTTCCCTCACTTGGTTCTCATACTGAGCCATCCAATAATTAAACAAGAAATCGGCCTATCTAGATAAATTCGATACAAATCTAAGATCTATAAAACACTCAATTGCACCTGTATCTATGTATCTAGTAGAATATAATAGGGGATCCAAAGCTCTTATGCTCAAATTCTGCTCAGTTCTTACTCACGGAGTCACGAGTTCAATTCATATTACTCACAGTTAATGAATTTGAGAACCCCTCAAACACGCTATCAGATGAGACTCCCCTGTTGACGAAAAGATTGACAACAACGTTCTTGGATTTAATCTCAGTAAGTACGTTATTCAGTGTACTACTCAAATCAATATGAAGTGTAACTATAATAATCTTAACCGATTAACTACTTGCAGCTATGGTTGGGTAAACTGTAACCAAGTTTTTATTCAGTTTAGTTATCTTCATAGAGGAATGCGATGAGTTTTCTGGAGTCATGTGCGCACTGTAGGTCTCACATGGGGTCCTTTCTGGTGAAGGACCAGACAAGGGATGGGCTTCATAGCGGTTATACTTAAACATCATCTAGTTTAATAGTTAAAAGTCAATTTTGGCAAAATAGGATAAATATTTATCACATTTTGATGTGGATGAGGTGTAAAATTGCTATGTAAAATTGCTATTAACTGTTTAGCCTTTAAAGGAAATGATGTTTAAGTAGAATGTTCAGCATGGATGCCTCAACCCAGTTACTCAACAGAAAATGGATTCATCAAATTTTTAAACAAATAATTATCTGCAATCTACAGTCAGCCAAAACAGTTTGGACAGAAGAAAAAAATTCATAGCTTATCAGAAACAAACAAGCCAAACAAAATAGGAGGGGAGGACAATTATATGAGTACCAAAGAAATTTACATGAAAATACTTGCCTTCTCCTCTCAGACCTTGCACAAAAACTTTGAGAATCTTCTAGATCGGAAAACTTTTGATCTACAACATTCTTTACATAATCCTACATATGTCTTTCTCAGATAATGCTGATGTGTGATGTTGCTTAACGTATTTTATATCTCTACCACCGACTATTGTAAATGTAAAAATATGCACTACCACCGACTATTGTAAATGTAACAATATGCACCCCATAGGTTTCAATAAATCTTGCAACAATTGAAGGAATATATAATGGTCAGTGGTGTACCTGTCAACGGAATACATTGTAGAAAAGAAAATAGAAGGAAGAAACGCAACTATCTTGTAACATATAATTGCTCTTTTTTGAACTAGCTACCTTGCTAAAGTTGTAGGCTCCCACGTCAACAAAACAGCATGCCTGACTTAAATTTCTCCAGCATTCCCACAACAGAAATCAGTGTGTCCTTCTTCCTTACAATCGAGGCATTTTATAGAAAATTCCATGCATCCCCACTGTCTTTGTTTAATGCTAATGCCTCCTCCACTGTCTTAGTTTAAGGAAAATGCTTCCTCCACTGTCTTTGTTTAAGGAAAATGCTTCCTCCATTGTCTTTGTTTAAAGAAAATGCATCCTCCACTCACTAGTGGATTTGCAAATCTTATCATCTATTTTTTATGTGTAAACCATTTTGTATTTTAAATGAATATTATTTTTTTATATTAGTTTTCAAGATATTGAGTTGTGACATAGAAACCTTGAATATTTTAAAACAACATAAAAACAAGTAATAAATGATAATCAATTCGTTTACTTTTTCAATTCCTCAAGCATATTTCTCTTGGTTTTATCCTTATACATATTTCATAATCTATCTATGACCTTTATTACAAGGTTCAAGACTAGCTTAATTAGGTCTAAATTACACAAGGTAAAATCCTAAATTAGACTCAGAGTTCAAAGATGTGCAATGGCGACTAAAGACATTCATTGTTTCCTCTAAACCTTTGGCACTACTTTAATTTTTTGAGGTCTAGTTTTAAACTCAGTCTTATATGGTAGGCTCATCTGATAGATATTAGAATCAAAGATGACCCTGATTTGGTCACTACTTTTATGGATAATTGACTCGATAATTGACTCCAATGAAAGATTATCCCAAGTTATTGAATTTTGATGTATCAAATTATTTATCACTTCTAAGTGTCGATAATGACTTCTTCCCATTGAGATAACCAATTAACTTTGATTACTACTTAAACCATGATTAACTAATCTTAGTTTATTACCTTTAAATAGATACCACTTTAAAAATTATCCATTACTTTATAAAGGTTCATAAAAAGCATAACCTTGTGATATTCCGAAGTTAACCTTGATCTCTTCGAATAAACATGAGTTAGAGTTTATCATATGGTTACACTAATCAAAGGCTAAGGCTCACCCAAGCTCTAAATTTTCTGTGATATATGCTTCATATGCGATATCTCATCTTAATCTAGTTTGAATCCCAAACTCGATATCCTGATTAATTCAAATGTAATCACTAGGTACCTTAGCTTTATGACACTTTAACCTTGGGAGAATCCCATGGTATTATTTAATCTAAGACAATTAAAGGAGGTTAATCAACTATCAAGAGGTTTGGTATAACAGATTGTAGTTGTGAGAAGTATCCAAACCCAATAGCAATTGGATTGAAATCTGATATTAGCTCCACCACCATATTAGGGCTATTCTTAAACATCACCTAGTTCAACAATCAAAGGTTAATTTTGGCCAATAAAAATAGGACAAATATTTACCATATTTTGATGTGGATGAGGTGTAAAATTAGTATTGATTGTTTGACGATTAGAATGATATTTAAGTAAAGTGGTTTAACCAAAATTCATCACATAACCAAAACTCGACTGTACTTAATCACTAACCAACTGAAAAGTGGTAAGTTTTCAGTTTACTTAATACTTCAATAACTTGTTAGAAATGAGAGAGTGACACTTTTCACCATATTATATGCTTAATTTGGACAAGTGGTATGATTACTTTGAGCTTTGATACCTGGAAATGGCTCACTCTGGACACAACACAAAACTGAAGAAGGGGCTATGTGAGACTTTGACATGCTTCCTAATCTCGTGGCCACACGACACCAGGGTAAGTTTGACATTCAATTGCACGTCTCGAGAAAAAAAAAAAAGTATCCAAGGCAACGAACTTTTTCCAGTTCGGTCAGAGATACCAACTTGTTGCAGGTAAAACCAGGGGTCTTTGTTTCGTTATCATGTTGACTTAGCCAATGTGACTGATCATAATTCAAACTCCGAGACTTAATTTGATTTTCCAAAAGCTTTTTAGAAGACTCAGACTTTTTGTCAGTCCATTGTTTATCACTTGCTTCAACCTAACTTCGGTTAATTAACTTCTGGAGGCTTCGTGCCCAAAATTGCTTTATATTGTAATAAAGCAAGGCTTAGACCTTCCGGGTTAGACTGGACGGTTGAGCAGTAAGAAAACATGGACAGTAAATCTCTTGTAAGCAAATCCAAATTCTTAATTTAGTCTTAAACATTCAGTCCAATTATCATTATGGCTCGAAGTTTAAGGACTTTCTTACGTTAAAGAAAACTGGTTTACTTGAAACTCCATCGATGGTTGATATACCATCGAAGAGTTCTAGGGCTCAATCATGAAAGTCTATTCACAACCCATCCATATTCAGTCTGATAATAATCAAACAAATCTACAGATTTTATCAAATTTGTGTTTAATTGATACTGAAACATTATCAACACAATTATCCAAGTCAATAAATTATGATCACATCCACAAGGATTAATGAAACCGAACCATTATCCAACACAATTATCCAGGTTAATAATTTATAACCCAATCCACAGGAATTAGCCATAGACATAAACTTATCACGAACAGTTCAAACATAGAGTCTTGGTTTTAAGAAAGACAACCTTTACCCATTAATCAGATCTATTTCTTTTTAGAAGAACAAAAACAAAACAAATAACTACGAGCTATCCTTATAGTCTCTTAAATCTAAAATTTCAATTGCTCAAAATCATAATATACTAAATATCGTCCAATTTTTTCATAGGAAAATATGCGATAATAATAATTTTAATGCACTCTACTTAAATATCATCCACTTTAATGGTCAAACAATCAATAGAAATTTTACACTTCATTCATAACAAAAAAATGGTAAATATTTGTCCTATTTTTATTGGGCAAAATTAACCTTTGACTATTGAAGTGGATGATATTTAAGAATAGCCATTTTAATGAGATGCATATATTGAGATTCATATTTTTTTCTTAATATTCTTATTACATATAATTTTATTAAAATTTTAGAACATATAAATTATATATAAGAATTGGAGAGAGAAAATCTTTCTTAATTTCTATTATACTTTCCTTTATTCCAATTAATTTATATAAATTATATATAAAAATTGGAGAAAGAAAATCTTTCTTAATTTCTATTATAGTTTCCTTTATTCCAACTAATTCATCTCTTGACTATGATAAATCTAGCTGCCTTAAATTCATAGTTCCATCTTCAATCTCTTAAGCACAAAAATGGCTTCAACTATAGTTCAATACGAATCCCAATGAGAACAACAAACTATACATTATCATTCTTATCTACTAATAACCAATCTCTTCTTATTCAGAAAGAAGAACACCAACCATAGTCTCTTGCTAAGATAATCCATCAACCTTTCCTAATTCCAAACAAAGAAAGTGATTTTGCTTTCCTCTAGGCTACCCTTGCAGTGGGTAAAGAGTTCCATGAGGGGTAGTAAGGATGATAATGTATATAGTTTTCTTTCACAATAACTAGTCTTATGACCAACCCTTGACATTTCATTCTCATTAAACCACCTCTAATAGAACCAATTCATACTTCACCTCCAATTATCCTCATCATCAAAGGAAAGGTTAAACATAGGTTACACACAAACATAGGGAGGACAACTAGAACACAATTCATAGTTTCATACATATAAGTAGGGAATTCTATCTGACTAATAATCTTCTAGGAAAAATCTTGAATATATCTAAGGCAGACTAAGGCAATTTCTTGCTTCCCCACTTGCTTGCGAACTTCTCACAACATTCTTATATATGGAGTAGATTGCATACATCCCAGGAACACCCTAAGTACCTATTTATTGAGGAAATACCATACTTGGTGCAGGAGCACCCGTACAAGACAAGATATAGGTTAAGTGTCCACATGATGACAGGACATTAGTCTATTTTTAGTATGTTTGACTTCATCATGTAATAAGGTCCATTGGACCAATGCTATGTATTAGATCAGCCTAGGAGAGTGTGTAGGCAGTTAGAGATCGTGATCAGGTAGTCTGAGCTGTCCTTCTCCCAGCCGCTTGGAAGCTCCCAGCCGCTGGGAAGTGAGTTGGTAGTACTCGCAGGATATTGCTATATATACCTTCGATCTGTTAGGGTTTAGCATGTTAGGTTATGATATGTTAGTAGTGTTATGTTATGGTGTTGTGTTAGTGATTGAGTTGAGATTCAGGAGAACAGTTCAGACATTGTGAAACAGTATTCAGGACATTTGAATTTCATTTGAATAAGATCTCATCAATTGCATTTTGTGGTTTATCAGTTGCTGGTGTTTTGATTTCTATTCTGTTTACAGATTAATGGGTACTTTCAACCCTTCCACCGGTTGATTTCTGTGAATCGGTGGAAAGGTCATGTATGATAGCTTAGGTTGCATGTTAGTTTTCTGTTTATGCATTTCATTGTTCAAGAGATCAGGTAGTAGCATGCTGTGAAGCAGCCTAGCATCCTCATGTGCTAGGTCTAGAAAGATAAGCTGTTAAATTTTGGTTTGAAGGTGATCCGGCCCGATCATCTTATTGTCTTTGTGAAATTGTGCGGTTCTGAGTATTTGCATGCAGCGGACGAATATACAGGAGTCTGCATGTGCTTTTCCAGTCGGAGCGAATCGCATCGTCATCTGCGAATACATCGCCGTCCGGATCGGGTTATGAAACTGTTGAAGTTTGCATGTTTCAAGTGCATCAGGATGTTATAAGTCGGATATATACTCAATGTATATATCGTCGTCAGGATCATCTCTCGGGTATGCCCATCCTCCGCGTATCGCTAGCAAATGCGGGAGTGAAAGTTCATTTTTTTGACCAAGTGTTGAAGAGGTCATCAGGATATTGTGTGACGTCATCGTCATCAGGAGGTGACGTCATCGTCATCAGGATATTGCGAATATCACCCTATGCAAGTTTATCCTGCTGTCGCTAAGTGTTTAGGTATCGGCATAAGTTATCGGCAGAAAGTTAGGGTAACATCATCAGGATGTTTCAATCGAACCGGTTAAGTCATATCATGATGCTGTTGTTTGTATAGACGGATATCGGGTGACGTAAGCATCAGAGAGAAGGTGCTGAAGGTGTCGTCATCAGGATATTTGGAGCAACCGGATATTGGATATCCTGCTGACGAAGGGGGTGTTGAATATCATGATGATGCCGATAGAGTTTGGCGCCCGATGAACAGTGCAACAGGAGGATGTTTGCGCTAGTTGAATATCATGATGATGATGATAGGCGGAAGACGGAGGAAGTGAACAGTAGTCGGCAGGAGGATAATTGTGCTCGTCCGCAATATGATGATGCTGTTGGTGTTTGCAGGAAATATGATGATGATGCTAAGCCGATAGGGATTTTTAACATGCTGTTTGTATCATTAACTCCTCCTTCCTGTTAGTAAGCTCCCGTTGCGTTTATGTCTGCATCATAGTGGTATCAGAGCAAAGGTTAGGATCTTCTGGAAAAGATAAGCAGGATGTCAGATGAAGAAGGAACATCGGAGGTTCCGGCAAGGATGACCAACGCTGAGTTGGCAGTTCTGGTGAAGAAACAGATTGCAGAAAGCAAGGCCGTGAAGGCTCAGAATCAGGAATTGAAGGATGAGTTAGCGAAGTTGAGGAGCAGAGTAGGTTCTGGTAGAGAAGAAGATAGGGAAGAAGAAGAGATTCCTAATTGGAGCGAGGAGGTCGTTCCTGCAGACCAGAGACCACTGTTGAACGCCCTCAAGGCCATGGAGAGGAGAACCATGGATGTGAAACTGGATTTGCCAGTGTTTACAGGCAAGATGGAACCTGATTCAGTGATGGAATGGATAGACTGTTTGAACAATTTCTTTGAAACAGAGGAGATACCAGAACAACAGAGAGTGAAGATAGCCCAGTCAAAGATGAAAGAAGTTGCCTTGACATGGTGGAATTTTGTCCAAGATGATAGAGTACAGGAAGGAAAACGTAGAGTTACCACATGGAAGAAGATGATGGCATTAGTAAAGGAAGCTTATGTCCCATTGGATTACAGTATCCAATTACACAAAAGGAAGCAAAACCTGAAGCAGAAGGAGCTAGATGTCAGTTCATATACAGAAGAATTCATGAAACTCTGTATGAAGACAAAGGTAAAGGAAAGTGAAGAAGAGAAGGTAGCCAGATACCTTAATGGATTGAGGTTCAACATTCAGGAAGATCTAAGTCTGCATAATCCAGATACAGTTCAGAAAAGCTTTCAGTTGGCATTGAAAGTGGAAGAGAAGTTAAAGAGAAAATAGGAACAAAACAATAGAGGAAGAGGAAGACAACAAAGAGGTGGAAGAGGTCCTTTTAGAGGTAGAGGACATGGACAGGGATATCAAGGAGAATCCAGTCATGATAATAGTAAGGGCAACAATAGTCAGAACCAGAGAGAAAATTATAGTCAGCAAGGAAACTTCAGAGGTAGAAGACCTTTCAGAGGAAGATCCCAGGGCAGAGGATCCATCAGATGTTATAATTGTAACAAAGAAGGCCATATAGCCAGCAGATGTCCAGAAAAGGCCACAAGCTCAGCAGGAGAAAGGAGAACAAATCTGGTCCAAGAACCTGATAATCAAAGTAGGACAGGCTCTAATGATTTTCAGAGTGTGAATGCTCCTGATAATTATGGATACCCAGAAAGTGGAGAGTCTCTGATGATGAGAAGAATAGTGACTACCATGAAGGTACCTGACAAAGAATCCCCTCAAAGAAAGTCTCTTTTCAGGACTATTTGCAAAGCAGGAGGTAAGGCATGTAAAGTTTTGATTGATTCTGGTTCTACTGAAAATTTTGTGTCTGAACATATGGTGACAAAGCTTAAGCTTAGGAGATTGCCTCACCCATCCCCATATAAAGTCTCATGGCTTACCCAAGGTCAGCAGACAACTGTAGAAGAGCAGGCTTGGGTAGAATTTCAGATTGGTGCATATAAGGATAAGTTGTTGTTTGATATTACCAAGATGGATGCTTGCAATCTTTTATTTGGTAGACCATGGCAGTATGATTTGAAGGCACAACATGATGGTGTTAGAAATACCTATAAAATCACTAAAGATGGTAAGGATGTACAGTTATTCCCATTGACAGAGAAAGAGGAGAAATCTAAAGGAAAAGAGGTGAGGGTCATGCTGATGGAAGGTAAACAGTTCATGAAAGAAGTAGCAGCAGAAGGTGCAGTTGCATATGCCCTAATTCCATGTATGAGTGTGAATAAAGAACAGCAGCAAGAAGTCAAGAAAGAGAAGAAGCCAAGGTTCATAGACCCAGCTATCCAAGAGCTATTGGATAAGTACAAAGGTGTCATCTCAGAGGGAATGCCAAGATCCCTACCACCTGTCAGAGATATCAGTCACTGCATAGACTTAATTCCAGGGTCAACACTTCCAAACAAAGCAGCCTATAAGCTTACTCTAGAACAGAATGCAGAAGTAGCCAGACAGATTGAAGAATTGTTGGATTCAGGTCTGATTGGGAAAAGTTTGAGTCCATGTGCAGTACCAGCTGTACTAGCACCAAAGAAGGAAGGTACTTGGAGGCTTTGCACAGATTCCAGAGCTATTAACAAGATCACAATCAGGTATAGGTTTCCAATCCCTAGGATAGAGGATTTACTTGATTGTTTGGGAAGTGCTAAGTATTTTACAAAAATAGATTTGAAGAGTGGATATCATCAGATCAGGATTAGACCAGGAGATGAATGGAAAACAGCATTCAAACCAAATGAAGGGTTATATGAATGGAAGGTTATGCCTTTTGGTTTATCTAATGCACCTAGTACTTTTATGAGGTTGATGAATGAGGTTTTGAAAGAATTCATTGGTAAGTTTGTCATAGTATATCTAGATGACATTCTGATTTTCAGTAACACAAAAGAAGAACATCTCAGACATATAGATTTGGTTCTTAAGAGGTTACATGAAGAGCAGCTGATGATAAATTTAGACAAATGCTTGTTCATGCAAGAGAAGATCACATATTTGGGTTTTGTCATTTCACAAGGAAAGTTACAGATGGATAAGGAAAAGGTAAGTGCCATATTATCTTGGCCTACCCCACAGACTATGAATGATGTCAGAAGTTTCCATGGGTTAGCAAACTTCTACAGGAAGTTTATCAGAGGGTTTAGTCATATTTGTGCACCCATGCTGGATACCATCAAAGGAGGACAGAAGTGCAGATTTGTTTGGACTCAAGGAGCAGATGATTCTTTTGAAACATTGAAGAAGAAGGTGGCACAGCAGCCAGTCCTTGCACTTCCAGATTTTAACAAAATCTTTCAGGTAGAATGTGATGCCAGTCACATGGCCATTGGAGCAGTACTCAGCCAAGAAGGTAGACCTATTGCATTTTTCAGTGAGAAGCTCAATGATGCTAAGAAAAAGTATTCCTCATATGATTTGGAAATGTATGCTTTAGTGCAGTCACTCAAGAAATGGAGGCATTACTTGATGCCAAAGGAATTCATAGTATTCACAGATAACCAGGCTCTGAGTTTCATAAACAGCCAGGAAAAGCTGAACCACAGACATATGAAATGGGTAGAAACCTTACAAGCTTTCACTTTTACACTGAAGCATAAGAAAGGGGTCAAGAATAAAGTTGCAGATGCTTTGAGCAGGAGAGTTTTAACAGTCAACCAGATTCAGTTAGAGAGTGTTGGCATTGATTCACTAAAGACCATGTATGAGTCTGATGAAGATTTTGGAGAGATATATCAGGTATGTACTTCTTTTAGGGAGAAATACCATGCTGAGTTCTCTGAATTTTTGATTCAGGATGGATTTTTGTTCAAGGGTGGACAGTTATGTATCCCAAGGTGTTCTATGAGATTAAATATCATCAAGGAGAAACATTGTGGAGCTATGGCAGGTCATTTTGATCTAGATAAGACTCTTGATCTGGTCAGAAGGCATTACTTTTGGCCTAAATTGCAATCAGATGTCAGAAAATTTGTGGAGACATGTGTGATATGTCAGAAAGCTAAAGGCAGGTCAACTAATGCAGGTTTATATCAGCCCTTACCCATTCCTTCTAGACCATGGGAAAGCATCAGTATGGATTTTGTCTTGGGTTTACCAAGGACAAGAAAAGGATTTGACAGTGTTTTTGTTGTAGTAGACAGATTCAGCAAAATGGCACATTTCTTGCCATGTAAAACCACTGCTGATGCTTCATACATTGCAGATTTATTTTTCAGGGAGATTGTCAGAATTCATGGATTGCCATTGAGCATAGTGTCAGACAGGGATGTGAAGTTTATTGGTCACTTCTGGAGAACTCTTTGGAGGAAACTTGGAACAAATTTGTCTTTTTCCTCTGAATATCATCCTCAAACGGATGGACAGACTGAAGTAGTGAACCATTCCTTAGGGAATTTGCTTAGATGCTTGATAAAACAGCATGGAGAGAAGTGGGATAATATTCTATCTCAAGCTGAGTTTTCCTATAATGATACTGTCAATAGGAGCACAGGGAAATCACCTTTTCAGATTGTTTATGGTATGCATCCCAGAGGAATTTTGGAATTGAGAGATCTACCTACAGTAGAACCTGTTAGTGCAGAAGGAGAAGCTTTTGCAGAAGCCATAAAAGAGGTTCATGATCAAGTCAAGACCCAACTGCAGCACACAACTTTGAAGTATAAGGAATATGCTGATAAAAAGAAGAAGGATGTCCAGTTTGATGTTGGAGATTTGGTTTGGGTTCACTTGAAGAAGGACAGACTTCCTAAGGGAAAGTATACTAAGCTCATGCAAAGGAAAGTTGGACCATGTCAGATTTTGCACAAGCATGGACAGAATGCTTATGAGATACAACTCCCACCTGATCTTGGTTTGTCTCCTATATTCAATGTATGTGATTTAACTCCATACAAGTCTTATCCAGATGTAGATCAGGATCTCCTACAGGATACAGTTGATGAATTTCCCAAGCATGATCCTCCACAGTTGCAGCAGGTTTTGGACACCAGAGTGGTCAAACAAACCAGGAACAAACAGTACTTGGAGTATCTCATCTCTTGGAAGGGAAAGCCGAATTCTGAAGCAGTATGGATGACTGAAGAGCAGATCCAGAAACATGGTGCAGATCTTGATACTCTCATCTCAAGTGGACTTGAGATTTCTTCTTCTGGGGAGTATGGTGCAGGAGCACCCGTACAAGACAGGATATAGGTTAAGTGTCCACATGATGACAGGACATTAGTCTATTTTTAGTATGTTTGACTTCATCATGTAATAAGGTCCATTAGACCAATGCTATGGATTAGATCAGCCTAGGAGAGTGTGTAGGCAGTTAGAGATCGTGATTAGGTAGTCTGAGATGTCCTTCTCCCAGCCGCTTGGAAGCTCCCAGCCGCTGGGAAGTGAGTTGGTAGTACTCGCAGGATATTGCTATATATACCTTCGATCTGTTAGGGTTTAGCATGTTAGGTTATGATATGTTAGTAGTGTTATGTTATGGTGTTGTGTTAGTGATTGAGTTGAGATTCAGGAGAACAGTTCAGACATTGTGAAACAGTATTCAGGACATTTGAATTTCATTTGAATAAGATCTCATCAATTGCATTTTGTGGTTTATCAGTTGCTGGTGTTTTGATTTCTATTCTGTTTACAGATTAATGGGTACTTTCAACCCTTCCACCGGTTGATTTCTGTGAATCGGTGGAAAGGTCATGTATGATAGCTTAGGTTGCATGTTAGTTTTCTGTTTATGCATTTCATTGTTCAAGAGATCAGGTAGTAGCATGCTGTGAAGCAGCCTAGCATCCTCATGTGCTAGGTCTAGAAAGATAAGCTGTTAAATTTTGGTTTGAAGGTGATCCGGCCCGATCATCTTATTGTCTTTGTGAAATTGTGCGGTTCTGAGTGTTTGCATGCAGCGGACGGATATACAGGAGTCTGCATGTGCTTTTCCAGTCGGAGCGAATCGCATCGTCATCTGCGAATACATCGCCGTCCGGATCAGGTTATGAAACTGTTGAAGTTTGCATGTTTCAAGTGCATCAGGATGTTATAAGTCAGATATATACTCAATGTATATATCGTCATCAGGATCATCTCTCGGGTATGCCCATCCTCCGCGTATCGCTAGCAGATGCGGGAGTGAAAGTTCATTTTTTTGACCAAGTGTTGAAGAGGTCATCAGGATATTGTGTGACGTCATCGTCATCAGGAGGTGACGTCATCGTCATCAGGATATTGCGAATATCACCCTATGCAAGTTTATCCTGTTGTCGCTAAGTGTTTAGGTATCGGCATAAGTTATCGGCAGAAAGTTAGGGTAACATCATCAGGATGTTTCAATCGAACCGGTTAAGTCATATCATGATGCTGTTGTTTGTATAGACGGATATTGGGTGACGTAAGCATCAGAGAGAAGGTGCTGAAGGTGTCGTCATCAGGATATTTGGAGCAACCGGATATTGGATATCCTGCTGACGAAGGGGGTGTTGAATATCATGATGATGCCGATAGAGTTTGGCGCCTGATGAACAGTGCAACAGGAGGATGTTTGTGCTAATTGAATATCATGATGATGATGATAGGCGGAAGACGGAGGAAGTGAACAGTAGTCGGCAGGAGGATAATTGTGCTCATCCGCAATATGATGATGCTGTTGGTGTTTGCAGGAAATATGATGATGATGCTGAGCTGATAGGGATTTTTAACATGCTGTTTGTATCATTGACTCCTCCTTCCTGTTAGTAAGCTCCCGTTGCGTTTATGTCTGCATCAATACTCTGAAGAACATCCAAAGAGTTTCAAATTCTAAGGCAATGGACCCCTTTTTAGATAGCATCCCAAGAGTTCCAAACTCTGATGCCACAAATTGAACTCTAAATTTAATGTGTTGCCATTTGTATTTTTTCCCCTCATTTCAACTCATCTACCACCCTATGGAATTACATGCCCCTTCAAGTTAATTTTGTTTGGAATTATACTAATACTTTTAATATGCACAAGATCACACCAACTTGTTTCATAAATATCATGATTAAAATCTCAAATTTAATTTGGTATAGAAGACATTACACAAGGTTAATTAATACTAAAATCATAAGGTAAGATTTCAAATCCTTTATACATGATTCTGTGATAAGCTCTCACTTATCACTTTTCCATAATTTCCAAATTTTAATAAATAATAAAAGTATTTCAATGTTCTTAATAGTTGTATAAAATTTGGCTTAGTTCAAATATTTAAATTTCTATCCGACAAATAGTATAACGAAATCATAATGTTATCCACCTGAATACAATCACATGAAGTGTTACTTAGAGGGGTACTATAATTGCATATAAACTAAAGGACACCTCATAAAAAGAATTTACCAATAGCAATAGAAAAAAGGAGGGGTTTCTTAAAATAATCAATAAAGTAAAAGGATATAGAGTTGTGATTATTTCAAATTAAGGATAACTGGGAGACAAGGGTTTCTTATAAGTTATTTTACATACTAAGAGTTTAGTTTCCAAAAACCCTTCATTTGGGACATCTATTTCTATTGTCTATTATATTTCCTTTTCACTAACAAGAGACTTTTATAGATATTTATTGGAGTCAATTAAATCCAATATTTACTAAATATTATAAATAAGAGTTCTTAGTGATTCTATGTGATCATGGGAGGGGTAAATTTATTTTCCAACTTTCTATCATATATTTCACTTATATACTCTAAAGAATAACCACAATTCCTTTATAAATGATTACACAAAAGATCTTCATATGATGTAATTTTCTAATTATTCCTTGTTTCTATGATAGTTGAGTGTCTTCAAGTTAGCATAGCTCATTAATGTTATAACTTTAACACAAGAACATTTGTAAAAATGTGTAATGTAAAAATTCTTCCTTTCTTTGGAAAAGAGGGCATCTTTGAGGACTTGTAATCCCTTTATGGTGAAAATGATCAATATTGTGGGAATCTACCTTGACTTATTATCCACAATAAGATCAAAATTTTTAGTGTTTTCTTTGTATCCCATTTCAAATTAAGAGTTATGTATGTAAAGTGTTACTATCCCCTGCATGGGTAGTCAAACAATTGTACCCCAATTTTACATAATATTCATCGTCTTCTATTAAAATCAATGTCATTATATCTATTTCTCTGATAACAATATTTTTTTTTCTAGTTCCTTGTAAAATCATAGCTAATAATATCATGAAATAGTTTTAGGCCAAGAATCAATTGGCATTCACTATCTAAATTGTGAAATATACTCACATACATTTAAAGTCCTCCTAATCATTTTAGACTTTTATCCAATTATGAAGTCAAAAATTCCCTTTTATTCGTGTGAAACCAATGATTTTATTTATGGTAGGTTTGCTTAGTATGCACCTCCCTAAACAATAATTTCCTTGCATCTTGACTTGATCTTTTAAAATAAAAAGTTTCACATATTCATCATACAATCCTAAATATGAGAATGTCAAGGAGAGAAAGATAATATTCCTATTTTTGAATAATGAATCCATGGAGTATATTTATGATGGAGGATATAACTCCAATCTATCTATCTTGGTGTACCCTCAACACATAAGCTTAATGATTAAATCTTGATTCACTTGGATTGAATCTATCAATCCTAGCCCCATGTTGTTCTTAATGAAAGTCACATGGTTCAAGAGACTCCATTAGGGGATGTCTAGATTGCGTTTCTAAAAGCAACTCCTAAAAAATTCATCCAAATTGTGTAGACTTCCTTTAGGAGGGCCAAGAAGAGCATAAATTATTACATTAGTATATATCTAATCAATAACAATCATCCTAGTTTAGTCAAGCATTTGTTTGTCTAATGGCTTAATTTGGATTGATCCAAATCTAGCACCGAATTATTTTCTATTTGAACATTCTAGGACTGATCCTTATATTCTAAGATATTTGAATTGAGATCATGGTTTTCAGAAGTCAAAGGTGATTAAGGTCCAATGTTATAATTTTATGCTAGTAGTAAAAAAGTTACATTTTTTTTGTTTATTTAAATTAAATCCACATTTACATTAATAAAAATTGTATAAACTATCTTGTGACTTTTGAGATTTGTGTGATGCCTCTCCAAAATTTAGAAATCCATCCACCAATTAAAGATGAGTAATAACCTAAAGCATGAAAAATGGGTCTAGGCCCTTCTATTGACTATTACTATAAATTGGAAGGTCCAGTAATACATGCCATTATCAATTGTATTCATTTTGGTATGAATTTGATCTTGTAGAGTATGCCTACTAAATAATTCATGGAAAATAATCATAGCCTATAGATAAATTTAACATTAATGTCATAAATTTACCCCCTTCCATTGCTTGCAAATATGAATAATCTCTTTAGTAATAACAATTTGCTCTAATGGGTTACAGATTCTTGGCTTCCTCTCTTTGAGGGCAAGATCAAGCTCTATCCTTGTGCTCTGGGATTTTCATTACGACCTTGGACTCTATAAGTGATAGGTATTTGGTGTTAGATGATAGGTTATGGTTGTTGGGCAAGCACTCTCTCTTGCTCAAGCCATGGTCCTCCTCGTTCAACCCCCTTTTGGAAACTCTCAACATCAAGTTGGTCTGGGTTAGGCACCCTAATCTTCCCCTTCAGTTCTGGGAAGAATCTTGCTATGAGGCCATTTGTAATGCTAGTAATCGTTACTTGAAGATGGACACTACTACTTCTGCCATGGGCCTCACCACATATGCATGAATTCTAGTGGACATTTGTTTCTCCATAGCTCTTGATGGGGAGATTGTTCTGATGGTGGGGGATAGGCCTTGGACGTAGCAACTCAATTATGAGGGTATTCCCTTTTGTTGCAGATGCTGCTTTGTCATCAATCACCTCACTTCTAATGAGGACATAATGAGTGAACAACCTAAATTAGCTATTATCTTTGTAATAATTTTATGTATTATGTTGTATAGAGAGATAGGGTGATATCTATCAAATTTGCCCACACCTAAACATTTAAAGAATAAAGAGACCAAAGGACTATTTGTAAATTTGATTGAGTTTTTTTACTACTCCACTACTACTAAAAAATTTCTTTGATTAAATCCTTTAAGTGCTAAATAAATAAGGATCTCATAAGAGATAACATCTTTGAATTTTTCACCTTTAAAGTGATATTGTGTAGTAAAATAGCATTCTAATAAAAAAATTCAAGATTAACTTATGTTTGGTTCTTTAAACAAGTTGAAAGTAAGACTGCTTCAAATTAGATGCCTATTATGTTTGTCAATTTAATTTAATATTCCACTCTTAAACCACTAATAAAAAATACTTCATCAAAATATTATATGTTTTTATCTCCTTTTCCTACTAATTTAACCTAAATTTTATTTTCAAAATATTTTCTCTACAAACTCCATTTTTTAAATTTTATTTGGTAATCCACATAACATTCTCTTACTTTGTGAAGACTGCCTACAAAGAAGAGTCATGTACTTTATAATGTTTTTTTTTTTTTTTTTTTTTGGGACTATTTGCTTATTTTCACCTGCCAAAGGTGGTAACAATAACGAGTACATGGGTGATATTTTTTACTAACACTACTTATTTTACTATTTTATATCCCCTAAAAGTTAATTGAAATTTTCAAATGTGTCATTTTTAAATGTACATTTAAGTGGAAGCCTTATGAGGAACATAATGAAAGGTTGTACCATATAATTATACTATAAAAAATAATAATTTGAGGACTCGTTTACCTACCTAGAGGGAACCCCATGTAAGCATTGCCCCTGTTTTTCAATTGATGACTATGACCACTTTCTTAGGGAAGAAGGAAAGAAAAGGACACTTACCAACAAACATCATAATTCAACATATTTTATTTAGTTTTAAGGAAGAATATCTAACCAAGATTTTGTCTTTGAGTGGAACTTGAGAAGCACGTGTTGATTACTTAAACTTTACGCTTAGTATTGATAAACCAAACTTTCTCTCATGACATATGATGAGTGTCGTGTGAGATGTCAGTGAAATTATTACGAGTGATTTTGAAAAAGTCATACGGGGTCAAATTCTATGGTTGTGTTTTAATTTTTTTTTTATGATTGTGCTTAAAAAATGAAAGAAAGTTAAAAGCGTCTTGGTCTAATGTGAAGTTGAAAAGTTCTAAATGAGCCCACTAGGTATCAAGTCTTCTTGATTGTAAGGCCACAACACCATAAGGAATGGAGATGAGATCTTCTGGATGATCTCTATAAAAAAAAAATGAAAGAAAATGTATATATATTAGTATAGATATTTTAAATATATATATTTAAAAAATGTTGAGAGATATGGTCTATAGTTATTTTATTTATTTAAAAGTTATTTTATTTTCTATAGAGTTTTTTTTTTTTAAAATTTTTGGTACGTAAAAAGGATATTTTATATTTATTAAAATTTGAAGATTACATGGGGGTTGCTATACCCAGATTACCAATTGAAGCTTTCTGAGCACTATCCTTGGTTGACCACACAGGGTCTCAAAAAATAGAGATAGGCCACGCAAGGCAGATTGAACCAAAATTGGCCCTAATGGCCTCTATGTCCAGTCTAAGTAGCAGGGATATCTATCTACCTTACTAACAGAGCCGAGAACATAAACTTGAAAACCTTTATACATAGCCAAAATTTTACCAGGAGAAGGGCAATGGGGGTCACATGAGATTCAATTCCTGCGCGAAAACCTGAAAAGTCTGCACCCATTCAAATTGTCCATTCACCACCTCCATATGCAACATCTTTTTGAGGAAGGAGACTATTTTTTCCACCCTTTCTCTGTGCTCCAGCAGCACCACATGCCTTTCATGTCAAGGATAAAAGGAAAGATTTTAACCACTTCACCCGGGTCCTGAGGCAGAGGAATGTCCTTTGGGTGGGGAACCCCAACCCCAGTGAAGACTGCATTGAGAATCTCCTCGAGACCACCTAGGAGATCGACTTTGAAGAGTTTGGATATTAGCACTCTAGCTTTGGCCTTGGGAAGCCCTGCATCCAACAATGACACAAGAAATTCTGAAGAGATGCTTGTGTCCACTCTGTATGCTTCCCCTGAGTCTAGAAACCCATTGCCTAGAATGATTTTGACCGCTGCCAAGGTGAGACCATCATGAACACGCAGAACTCTCTTCAGTCTCTGATCAGTAATCCCACCTTTGAAGGCCATTTGCCTTACTAAACTTTCCAACTGAACTGGAGTGTCTACTCCTAAATTCACCATGCCTTCAGTAGCGATGTGAGCAATGAATCTTGAGCTACCTGCCATTGAAGCCTAGGGTTAATTGCAGACTGAGCTCTTCAAGAAAATAGGAAGAGAAAATGAAGGCTTGTGTGAAAATGTGAGAAGAGAAAGGCTTTGGATAGATTTCTATGCCGCCAATGTCTTGTCGAAGATCCTAGAAGCAAATTATAGCATTGAAATTATCTCCGCAGGGTGTTCAGTAATGATGGCAAGTCTTTGCTAAGTCTGGCCTCCCCTGTGTGAGGGTGTATTTAAAACGTTTGTCACCCTCTTAAATAAATTTTTGCTTGCCTTGAGGTTCCAATCACTCGACTCTATGATGACTTGGATATCTATTCTATTTTCAAAAAAATCAACCCTTCCACATATTATATGTGGATAGGGTGCCCGCCCTTTCGCCCACTTTCTATAGAGTTATTTTATTTATTTAAGAACTATATTTATTGTCCCTCAGATGAATAGGCACATATATAGTGTTGTAATAAACAATTTTAATATGCATTTTCATAGTATACTTAAATGATTTTAAAGCAAATTATATGCTCATTTACTTCCCAAAACAAAGGATCCTTATTTTATGTTTTCCCTTATATAATTTTATATGTATATATACACATTTTATATATACGACAATAATATTGTAATGGTGAAAAGTATATGCTCAATATTTTTATTGTTCATTTCTTCATTTTGTTTGAGTGTTCCAAATATATAGTTTTAGCATATGATTTTAAACAATTTGGCACAATTAGCCTTATTTTTCATTTTTTTTTTCTCGAAAACAAAATTGAACCTCTCAAGTATTTTTTAGGTCTCAAATTAGCAATTTTTATCTCCAAGTCAAATCCACAACGCAAATTTGACCCTTATGTTTTAACATTCAAATTTCTCTCCAAGCCAAGGTTGACTAAATTTCAATTAGTTTTTATGCGTCGACTTCTATACTAGAACTTTCAAATTGTGTGCTTAGGTCATGTATAAAAGAACATCACCCTAGGTTATTATGCAACAATCATCCATCATTGGATGCTCTTAGAATCACTCAAACTCACTCACATCTTGCCTTGTGCCTCTCAGATTCACTCTTGCCTCTATCATAGTATCACTTTAAGTCAACATATTCTAGTTGCATCACCTCTTTGTCAACCAAATCTAGAAACCCTAGTTCTTGCACTAGGTCCATTACAACACCTTTTTACATCTTTGTTCAAGTCACAGGTTTGATGTAGGAGCATCTAGGGTGTAAGAGCAATCTTACATCAGCCAAAAACATTTTTTTCACGTTTTTTTGTAGATTTACAATAATGTTACAATTATCATACGACCATTGCAACTTGTGATTCTTATTGTAAAGGTGTATCAAAGTTTTAGACTCAATCACAGTCATATAAAAGTTTAGTTCAGAATCACTATTTTAGTTATGTGGTAATCATACAAGCTTTGTGGCAACACTTGGTTACATTTCCAAGCTTATTGGTCCTAGGGAGGTTCATGACATGAATCGATCTAGATCCATTGTAAATTCCTTGCTACATTCATTTTGGAAGGTTCCCTTCTACATACCACCAAGATACACTTTTCATCTAATATTGAGTTTTGCACCACCTTACAATCAATGCAAACCACTCCAAAGGCTAATAAGACTCACTATAGAAACACCACTCAAGGTCATTTGAAAGGCAATTAGTCTGTAGTTGGTAGTAAACAACCTACCCTAGCTCACATATGGATTAGAGGGTTCAGTGGTAGAACAAGAGTTTTGTTTTGTAATATCATTTGAGAATTATGTAACTCGCACATAGTTGTGCCCATGTATCTTTGAAGGCCAAAGCCTCATATTGTAATCCCATTGTAGCAGATTGTAATGACATTCATGGTTTTGAATCAATCAGATTTATTTTTGTTATTTGTTGTATCAATTGAGTTCCATTGTGTGTGTTTGTGCATTTGCGTACATAGTTGGATAATCCTTAATTCAACCCTCTACCCATGACTCCATCAAATGGCATTAGAGCTTAGTTTTGCATCTTGTAAAGGTTAAAGGTTTCTACTTGTAAGCTAATTATCAAATTTGAGGCAATATGCAAGAAGCTTGTAAATAGAGTGTCAACTTTGAGGCAATTTGTAGGAGTGATTGTAGATGGATCACCAACCTTGAGGTAGTTTACATCATATATAAGGACAAGATGCCTCCATGAAGAGGACAAGGTGATGTTAATATTGTCGAAAGGATAGAAGAAATGTTTGAGATGATAAGAGCAATGAAACCTTTCAATTGGATGTTGTAGAAAAAGATAGAAGAAGAGGTCCTAACCCTAAAATTCATTAATCAATGATGAAGAAACTAATTTAGAAGAGAAATGTACTAGTTGTAGAACAAGATATAGAAGATCAAGAGGAAGAGGAAATAGTTCAAGTAAAAATGTTGAAATTTATTTGTATATAATGAAATATAGACCCAAAACAAATAGAAAATAATGCAAATGTAATCTATTTAATCTACATCTAATCATAACCTCTAGATTAAGCTAAGGGCATGTAAAGTTGAAGAGAAACAAGAATGTTATCACCAACACAAACCCTTGTTGCACTAATGGTGGTTGCACTCAAAGGATTGTATTGTTGATGAGGAAGAATGTGGTTTCCTAAATGGGCAGCATGATTGTGCATTCCAAGATTGTATGAAAATGGCTTGTGGAAGGGTCTATTTACAAATTTTAGATGAGGAGGATCAAGTGATGAGATTGATTAGAAGATCAATGGATGAAATTGATTGAGAGGTAAGGATGCCTAGGAAGCCTCCAAGTGTCACCTTGTGATTGGTGCACATGAGGAGGTCCATCATTCAAGGGATTTGGATGAATAGGATTTTCTAGATTGAATGGATGGACAAGATTTGATGAGAGGATTTCATGGAGCCTTGTGCATGCCTTAAGCCATGTGCAAGGTTGACTTGGCTAATGATGCTTAAGATTGTGCAAGTGGAGTAAACATGATTTGTTTATTCAACTAATGATGAGGGGGAAATAGATGAATTAAATAAATATTGTCTATTTATTTAATTTTTAGAGGATAGGACACAGGAATTGTTTTGATTAAAATAACAGGAAGGGCCCTGTTAGTAATAATTTATGTTTGGGGTTTCAAGTCAGGTCTCTTCCCTAAAAATCCAAAAAGTTCTAATGTTTTGGCCCCTGCAATTATCAAAAATGCAAGAAATCAGTTGTGTGCAGGTTAAAATGGCAGTGGCGGGTCGAGAGATCCTATCGGCCCCTAAAAATTGATAAAAAATGAGTTAGATGCATTTTTGGATGCATATCGGGCTACAGTTTCAGTGTCCCTAAATGTTTCTGTGAGTGGCTGAGAGGGTCTAATTATGCCAGTGCCGCGGCACTACCAAGTGTTATGACCCAGTTTATTGCCACGCCTTCGCTTTTGAATGCTTCCCGCGGAGCATGCCACGTGTCAGCTTCCAACAGAGTTCCGCCAAAGTTTCAATGCAGTTTCAATATATGTTTCTAAGTTACAGCGGAAGGCACCACGTGGAGGCACCCGAGAGACACATAGAAAGCAACTCAAAAGCCCCGCAGAAAGTGCCAAATGTCACTCTCTGTTAAAGTTTCTAAAAGGTTTCAATGTGCGCGCGAGAGGTGCCATGTGTCTCAAAGGATAGCTGCGGAGTTTGACAAGTGTCGGCCTCTGCGTCTTGTTTCATTTTTACCTTCGGCACCAAGTATGGATGGTGGTGGGTCCCAGTGAAGTAGCTAAAGGCCCGCGGACAGTGCCAGGTGTTGACCTCCGCCGGTGTTTCCAAAAGACCCTAAATGTTTCTCAAAAGTAATGTGGAGCTTGCCATGTGTCACTATCCGTTAGAGTTTCTAAAAGTTTCTAAGCTGCCGTGGACAGCGCCACGTGTCCCTTGTGGTTGCTGCGGAAGCTAACAAGTGTCGGCTTCCGCGTAAGTTTCTATTTTGTATCCCGCGATGCTAGTGACAGATTGAGGTGGGCCCCAGCATAAATGTTAAGTGAGGCAGAAAGTAACGCGTGGCGGAGGGTCTGAAAGTTTAAGATTGTTTCTCTTAAGTTTCATTGTGTCTCAAGGTTGACACGGACGATGCCATGTGTTGCAGTCTGCAGAGTTTTCAAATGCCCCTTTTGTGTTTCTCAAGAATGAGGCGGAACATGCCACTTGTCAGCTTCCGCATGTGTTTCCGTAGAGGAGTCCCTAAACATTTTAAGAGTGCCACGGACTGTGCCACGTGTCGGCTTCCGCGTGAGTTTCTGGGAGGGGCTTCTAAGAAGGAAAAGTAGGGGATGGCAAGTCAGTGATAGAATCTTGAAGTACCTACGTGGCATAGTATCATTGGCTGGTGACTTTTCGACAGTTTTTGGGGCCGTTGATGTCAGCGATGGGTTTTTGATCGACGGCCACGTTTTGAACCTGCAGCGAGGGTTTTTTCCCGAGTATCTGCAGTTGTTTTTGGGCGGGAAAACTCTAGAGGTTTGCTGCGGCTGCATTTCCAGAGGCTGTGGGTAGCTGAAACATTAATGGCACATTGTGCAGGAAGGCATGGGTCGAGTTGACAGGTCAACTACTAGATTTAAGAGAAAATCTTCAGGCGGCGGTGCAAATCCTGATTCCCACCTACTCCTTCCTCTTTGTCCCTCTGTTGCATTGATGATTTTGAGCGCCATTTTTTTGATGCATTGTATCTAGCAAATTTTTGATGTACCATGTAATTAATTTGCTGAGTACACGGTTTTGCTATAAAAGGCAGATTGTGTCACTCATTTTAGGTTGTTGAAGGCCTGGGGCATTTTTGTGTAAATAATGAAGAATAGGGCATGATCTTGGTTGTTTTTTATCCTATTTTGGAGTTTATGAGTTACAACATGAGTGTATTTTGCACATATTTTTAGTTTCAGTGTTAATGTTATATGAAAAATGCTTATTGCATGTGTCTATATGCTTGTCTCCATTTGCTGCATGTTATTCTCCTTCTTTTGGATCTGGTTGCTAAGGGTTTCATAGATTCTAGGGTATAGATATCTATACTGCATGTTTGATCTCTAACTTCCATTCAAGGAGTGGATTAAATTGTTTTAGGTTGAGCATGGGGAAGGTTGCATGTCAGCAGGGATATTTGTAAGTAGAGGCAGTTAGATACCCATTCTTGGGTGATGTTTGTAAGGCAAGCATCAGTCCAACCCCCTGAAACTTGAGTGAAAGTTGCAAACCATCTGTTGTATACGTCTAGTTGACTCCTTGCCCAATGGATAGGCACCAGTCTGCTTCTGGGTCAGTAGTTATGAACCAAAACCCCTTGTCTTGCATCCAAGACATTATGTCCACCCATTTCATCACCTGCATCTGTTAGTTGTAGGAGTAGGATTAGGAACCCCCTGCATGCTCTCATACCCAACCAGACACATATGTCCAAGAATGTTGCCAACCTTGTGATCTGTCATGAAGATCTTGTTCCACACATGAGAGTATTCTACCTGTTATTGTAAAGCCAAATCATTGTGTCATTGAGCTAGTCAAGGTTACATCTTTATCAAATAGGGACACCCCCCTTGGTGCGGCAGAACTAGAAGTGAAGGGGAGGCAGCTCACGCAACCTCCCGTAATCTGTTGGCCGGATCAGCCTGTGCATTGGAACTGGCAAACCCTCTGCCGATCCGGGAAAATTACCAACAGATTTTGGTGACTCTGCTGGGGATGTGAAATCAAAGTACTATCTAGTCGTCTCTGGTGAGATATCTGTGGCCCATCCGAGTCGCAACAGATTTTGGCGACTCTGCTGGGGACTTAACAGAAAAAGTGATATCTTACAGCCTCTGGTGAAGTTTGACTGGCTCTGCTGGTGGAATGAACTTGGAAAAGTAGCTTTCAGCTATTGTAAATTTTGTCCTCTCTGGAGAGGTGGCGACTCTACAAAAGATTTAAGTGCACATGAAAGGTAGGTGTATGTTGTGTGATAAAAGATATTCAGATTTCTGCATCTAGATGAGAAAAGGTACCTAGCTTCTTCCCCTTTATATTTGTTGTTTGCTGCACAAGTTAGATGCAAGGGGGAAGCCTTAGGTCTTAGGCAGACAAAGGGATGTCTAAGAGTAAAGTTTTTGTGAATCCAAATATGTATTATCCCATACTCAGTCAAGAAGGGGGTCATATGTTGAATAAAAGAATAGAAGAGCTAAAAAATAGGTTGATATTCTTAGAGGCTAGGCAGGCCCAGTTAAATAGCAGTAACCCTGTTGTGTCTGCCAGTCAGAAGGCTAAACCTCTTCTCAGCCCTTTTGATCCTCAGTTTGACCTTGAGATCATGGCATCATGTGAAGATAAAAGTGAAAATGAAAAGATATCAGTTGAGGATGCCATTGAAAGGATAAATGATGACTCCCATTGCAAGGTTAAGGTGTCTGGTTCTAAAAATGATGATGTGGTTATGGATAGAAATGAACATCTGTTTGAATGGGTTTGTGGAGATGACTGTGAGTATTGTGCTTAGGATAGAGAAGAAATAAGCACACAGGCTGATACTCCTCCACAAAGTGAATCCATTGGTGATGAAGATGCATGTTTTGCTGCCCATGAACCAATGGCATACCACAATGAGGCTGAGACACCTGGATCACCCATTTATGACACATGTGGTGATGAGGATCTGTCTGAGTATGGTGAGGATCTAAACATTGTTTTTGACTTGGATTCTATTTCTCATCCTGATGAAAGAGAAACCAACATACATCAGGTAAGTGATTGTAAAAATGTGCCTGATTGTAAAGAGGTGTCAGAGCCTGATCTTTTCCAGCCTGGTGTACCAGATGATTGTGTACATGATGTGCACAATTGTGAATTTGAAAGCTTTTCTTTTGATAGGCCAGCTTATGAAATGAGCCCTGATCTTCCTAGCTGCATGATGGACTTTGAGTGTTTTCTATTTTCGATCCAGCTAGGAGATCATTTTGCAATGCATAATGCTGATACTGATGATAACATGTGTTATATTCCATTTGAGTATGCATTGCCTGATAAACACTGCATTCACTTGTTGCTGGATGCTAAAGGTTGTTTGCATAGGGGTGACAGTGACAAGCTAAATCAGAGGGTTGAATATGTAGATGACAAGGTTTGTTTGTGGGTAGCTCCTGACAGTATCTCCAGGCTTGACCCAGTGTATGCAGATGAAAACAAGATATTTGACAAAGGGAGATATAGGTTTTTCTTTTCTTGATGGCCCTAGGCCATCAAGTGTGTTTGGTGATGCAGGTCAGTACAGTATTTGACTCTGTGCCCAATGGATAAGGGACTGGTCTGCATCCCAGAGATCTGAGGTTCTCGCTGCAGTCTTGCGCCTGCACGTCCCCAACCGGAGCCACTGTTAGTAATAATTTATGTTTGGGGTTTCAAGTCAGGTCTCTTCCCTAAAAATCTAAAAAGTTCTAATGTTTTGGCCCCTGCAATTATCAAAAATGTAAGAAATCAGTTGTGTGCAGGTTAAAATGGCAGTGGCGGGTCGAGAGATCCTATCGGCCCCTGAAAATTGATAAAAAATGAGTTAGATGCATTTTTGGATGCATATCGGGCTACAGTTTCAGTGTCCCTAAATGTTTCTGTGAGTGGTTGAGAGGGTCTAATTATGCCAGTGCTGCGGGACTACCAAGTGTTATGCCCCAATTTATTGCCGCGCCTTCACTTTTGAATGCTTCCCACAGAGCGTGCCACGTGTTAGCTTCCGACAGAGTTCTGCCAAAGTTCCAATGCAGTTTCAATATATGTTTCTAAGTTACAGCAGAAGGCACCATATGGAGGCACCCGAGAGACACACAGAAAGCAACTCAAAAGCCCCGCGGAAAGTGCCAAGTGTCACTCTCCGTTAAAGTTTCTAAAAGGTTTCAATGTGCGTGTGGGAGGCGCCATGTGTCCCAAAGGATAGCTGCGGAGTTTGACAAGTGTCGGCCTCCGCGTCTTGTTTCATTTTTACCTTCGGCGCCAAGTATGGATGGTGGTGGGTCCCAGTGAAGTAGCTAAAGGCCCGCGGACGGTGCCAGGTGTCGGCCTCCGCCGGTGTTTCCAAAAGACCCTAAATGTTTCTCAAAAGTAACGCGGAGCTTGCCATGTGTCGATGTCCATTAGAGTTTCTAAAACTTTCTAAGCTGCCGCGGACAGCGCCACGTGTCCCTTGTGGTTGTTGCGGAAGCTAACAAGTGTCGGCTTCCACGTAAGTTTCTATTTTGTATCCCGCGATGCTAGTGACAGATTGAGGTGGGCCCCAACATAAATGTTAAGTGAGGCAGAAAGTAATGCGTGGCGGAGGGTCCGGAACTTTAAGATTGTTTCTCTTAAGTTTCATTGTGTCTCAAGGTTGACGCGGACGATGCCATGTGTCGCAGTCCACAGAGTTTTCAAATGCCCCTTTTGTGTTTCTCAAGAATGAGGCGGAACATGCCACTTGTCAGCTTCCACATGTGTTTTCGCAGAGGAGTCCCTAAACATTTTAAGAGTGCCGCAGACGGCGCCACGTGTCATCTTCCGCGTGAGTTTCTGGGAGGGGCTTGTAAGAAGGAAAAGTAGGGGATGGCAAGTCAGTGATAGAAACTTGAAGTACCTACGTGGCACAGTATCATTGGCTAGCGACTTTTCGACAGTTTTTGGGGCTGTTGATGTCAATAGTGGGTTTTTTATCGACGGCCACATTTTGAACCTGCAGCGAGGGTTTTTTCCCGAGTATCTGCGACTATTTTTGGGCAGGACAACTCTAGAGGTTTGCTGCGGCTGCATTTCCAGAGGCTGTGGGTAGCTAAAACATTAATGGCACATTGTGCAAGAAGGCATGGGTTGAGTTGACAGGTCAACTACCAGATTTAAGAGAAAATCTTTAGGCGGCGGTGTAGATCCCGATTCCCACCTGCTCCTTCCTCTTTGTCCCTCTGCTGCATTGATGATTTTGAGCGCCATTTTTTTTATGCATTATATCTGGTGAATTTTTGATGTACCATGTAATTAATTTGCTGAGTACACGGTTTTGCTATAAAAGGCAGGCTGTGTCACTCATTTTAGGTTGTTGAAGGCCTGGGGCATTTTTGTGTAAATAATGAAGAACATGGCATGATCTTGGTTGTTTTTTATCCCATTTTAGAGTTTATCAGTTGCAACATGAGTGTATTTTGCATATATTTTTAGTTTCAGTGTTAATGTTATATGAAAAATATTTATTGCATGTGTCTGTCTGCTTGTCTCCATTTGCTGCATGTTATTCTCCTTCTTTTGAATCTGGTTGCTAAGGGTTTCATAGATTCTAGGGTATAGATATCTATACTGCATGTTTGATCTCTAACTTCCATTCAAGGAGTGGATTAAATTGTTTTAGGTTGAGCATGGGGAAGGTTGCATGTCAGCAGAGATATCTGTAAGTAGAGGCAGTTAGATACCCATTCTTGGGTGATGTTTGTAAGGCAAGCATCAGTCCAGCCCCCTGAAACTTGAGTGAAAGTTGCAAACCATCTGTTGTATACGTCTAGTTGACTCCTTGCCCAATGGATAGGCACCAGTCTGCTTCTGGGTCAGTCTTTATGAGCTAAAACCCCTTGTCTTGCATCTAGGACATTATGTCCACCCATTTCGTCACCTCCACCTGTTAGTTGTAGGAGTAGGATTAGGAACCCCCTGCATGCTCTCATACCCAACTAGACACATATGTCCAAGAATGTTGCCAACCTTGTGATTTGTCATGAAGATCTTGGTCCACACATGAGAGTATTCTACCTGTTATTGTAAAGCCAAATCATTGTGTCATTGAGCTAGTCAAGGTTACATCTTTATCAAATAGGGACACCCCCCTTGGTGCAACAGAACCAGAAGTGAAGGGGAGGCAGCTCATGCAACCTCCCTTAATCTGTTGGCTAGATCAGCCTGTGCATTGGAACTGGCAAACCCTCTGCCGATCTGGGAAAATTACCAACAGGCCCAAACCCATACACAGAAGCCAAAAAAGAAAGAAAAGAGAGTTTCGCAAGTAGTGAAACAGAGAAAAGATAGGTTTTTGAAAGGGTCCGATCCCTTTTACAACAAAGCCAAAGAGGCAACGACCAATACAAAGATGATAGCCCCATTGTGAAACAAAAAGGTAGAATGTCAGGAGCTAGACAACACCAGGACCTGACCCAAAAGGATAGACATCTTTGACTCAAGGGTGCAAAGAAGAAACAGACATAGGGATTCATTTCTTTTTTCTTTGAACAACAGTCCAAGAACACCTAGAGTCCAAGTCCTTTGAATAGGGGGAAAGAGGGGAATCCATTACTTTTTCTACAATCAAAGATAGATCCCGTAAAGAGGGGGAAGCCCCAGAACAATAAGTTGGGATCACACCTGGAGTTGAGCATGCCACTCCACCCAAGCTGGAAGGGGCCACAACCGTCTAAGCCAAGTCAGGAAGAGAAGTTACCAAAGGTAACTAGGGGTACTCAACAATGTCAGCCGCTAAAACCCCCACGAGACTGAGCGATGAAGAGGAAAAGGGTGAAGAGGAAACATCGTCCTGAGAGGGCATATCATCCTACAATGGAGCATCCTATGGAGAGTCAAAAGCACTGATGATCAAGTGGTCATCTGAGGCATTCTTCCACCAAGTAGCTACACCCCTGCACCGAAAGAGGGGACAAACAGAGGCCAGGTGGCCAGTGGCAAAGCAACATCTACATCTAAATGAGAGGCCCTCATAATAAAGAAGCTACGACCACGATTGATTCCCAACCTTTAGAACAACCTCCCCATGTAAGGGTTTGGAGATATCAATGTTGACCAAAATATGAGCATACGTAGAGTGCCCCATGAAAGAGGTTGTGGAGTCAACCTTCAAGAAACAACCGATAGTATTTCCAATGTCCTCATATCAAGAATCTTCCTAGCACTAGAGCGAAAGATTTAGGGGCCTAACCCAAGTAGGCCTGATGTTGAGAGATTCGGTAAGTGGGTTGAAGGAGCAAGACCAAGGTTTAATGGAGAGGGAATGCACTCCCCACAGCCAAACCCTACCATTCAACATAATATCCCAATCCATGAAGGAAGAAAAGGTCACCATGAAGAAACCCCTGGCATAAGGGAAGAGCTCAATCTTGCCCTCCACCAAGGGTTTCTAAGACTCCAAGACCCAATTGTGAAGGTCTGGCAGGGACGAACACAAGTTGTTAAATCTGCAAACAACCCCATTGCTCTAATAGAACTCCTCATTTTCTAAAACATCTTGCCTACACTCCACAACAGGGGGAGGATGTGAAGAGGGCAGAGGGAGTAACAAAGCTTTCTGTGAGGAACGAATAGGAAGATGCCTAGGAGATTATGGTCCATCGACTTCGGGGAAAAGGGCCCTAAAAGAGCCATGCCCACCCAAAGCACAGAATGTAGGAGTCACACCCACAACAATAGTAGCTTTTGAGGAAGGGCTAGACTGAGAGCCCACAGCCGACCCAAAAACGCGCTCCACAGGGAAAGCCAACCCAAGGGCATCAGGCATCGGACGAACGCATACCTGAGGCAGGAAACCCAAACCCTGTGGGGACAGACCTTCAGAAGCTATACCATGACAGGCTATGCGAACAGGGGACGGAAGAACATTCATTGATTTCAAACCTTCAACGGGCGGGAGGTCCATAGCGACAAAGAGTTGGGTGTAAGAAAGTTGGGACATAGGAATTGTTGATTTAATTAAATAAATGCTAATTTGTTTAATTAAAGGTCAGAACATTAGAAGTGCTAAAATGCTTAATTAATTAAATAAATGATTGGGATTTATTTAATTAATTCTAGGAAGTTCATTCGATTTATTAATTAAGTAACCATAATTATTCAAATAATATTATAAGAATGATTGAATTGATGATAAAAGGGGAGATGCGGGATAAAATCTATTGATTTTAGGATGTGGTCAAGTTTAGGTGTCTACATTTTTCCCCTCTTTGAGATGGTGTTGGGCCTAAGACAAGTAACAATATTTCCAAGAAAGATAAACTATAGATTTTTTTAGAGAGATGGGAGGTAGGATGTCTCAATCATTGGAAGGAAGGGAGTGATAAAGAGGAATGGGATAGGGATGCCCCTCAAGAGGATAGTCAATTTTTAAGGACACAAGTGTGCTCTTGAAATGGATGAAAAAGATGTTGAGAAAGAAATATGAGAATAAATGGTTGGATGTTAATGATGGAAAAGGGGATTGGAGGATAGAAGAGAGAAGTAGGTACAAGATGAATGGATGAGGATGAAAATATTGGTGGAGAGATGGAGGGGAGGGAGATGTGGACAGATGAATGAGAGATCAAGTAGAGTAGGGTGAACAACCTAGTGTTTGATATAGCATATGACATTATGTAACATGGTATAATGGACCATGATGGTGTTGTGTTATATGCATGAAAGACTGACTCAAAAGAAAAGGTTTCAAGCGAGCATATGTCGTATGACACCATGATATGAAAGACCATAATGTCATTGTGGTGATATGTTACAAAAAATGACAAAATACACAAGCTAGTATACACAAACGATACAAAGACAAGCAATATTTTGCCCCTGGTCAAGCTAAAAATTGATGATTGATGATTGATTGATGATGATGATAACATTATTGATGTGAGAACAATATATCCTGAGAACAATATGAGGATTGGGAGTGATATATCCTGATAATGATGGTTGATTTGAGTTGATCAAGGCTTACAACAAGGATGAGGAACAAAACCTGTGGATTCTTTTAGATGATTTGCTTAGATTACGTGGCTAGATTTCTGTGGATTAGGATTGCTTGTGCTTGGATGGACTGCTTTAGGATTGCTTGGATTGCTTTTGGATGATTTCATTTGATTGTGTTTGATTATGTTTAGATAGCCTTTTTCTTGGAACCAATGACAAGGTAAAACCAAGCCTACAAACAAGGATGGAGGGAGGAGTGAATGGAATGGTTGAGGGATTGTAGATAGTAGGTGGGATGGATGGGGGATTCATGCTGGATAGATGGAGGGGTTCAAGATGTGATTTCCAAGGACTATGTCGCATAGGAATAACATGCCCCACTCTAGATATGCCACTCATGACATAGATTTGGAATGCTTGTGACAATATATGGTAGGATGTGTTCCAAAAGATTGGGTATACCAAGAGGTGTCCAAAGCATGTTTCAATAGTATGCCCCTATCCTTATCAAGGTCAAAAGTAGGAAGGGGGGATGGACTAGAGAGTTGATGCGATAGATATGTAGATATAATGGAGGGGTAGGATAGGATGGGTGTGATAGGATAGGAATGATCTAGGATGGGAGAAGCTTGCCCCCAAGTGTAGGGTGCTCATAGATAGCTAATTTACACATGATGTCCAAAAATGGGTTTTCATCATGGCATTTTCCTAGGGCACCATAAGAATGGTTTTCACCATTGGATGATTTTTCTCTTTACTTTTTTATTTTTTATTTTTTATTTTTTACTTTTTGAAGGGTTTTGGATATGGGATTTTTGGAATCAAGCATCTATTTCTATGGTGAGTTGATAGTATCCCATTCTAAATAACTACTGTGTATGGACCATGTTGTGAGTGTTGCATTCATGGATTCTGGTAGAAACCTTGTTGATCGCTAAGTGGGCTTCTCCAATGTATAAACATGGTTCCAATGTAGCTCCAATGTGTAGAAGATGTTACTAAGGAAAATGGAATGAAAGGTGGGTTGGATGAAGCATAGATAGATTATGTGAAAGCTAGGATTAGAGGGGTTGGATTATAGATGTATGTTGGGTAGTGGATTTGGTTATATATAAAGGGTGGATGGAAGGAGGGGATTGGGGATACGCGAGGAAATGTCATAAGGCTAAGGGGAATAGGACTAAAAATTACACACACCATGATGGATTTTGAAGCTGTGGATTTAGATTTGGAATTTTGGGTATAGGGGATCATTCAGAACTGAGCGAGAGGCTTGATTTTCAATTTTAGAATTGGGATGGGGGAATTTTGATTGTCAATTTTGGGATCTAGGGACCCAAATGGATTTAAACTTAGGATTGGGATGTTAGGATTTAGGGTTTTTGGATTGGGATGGGGGATAGGGATGAACATTTGGAGATGTAGATTTGGATGCTCCACTTGAATTTATTGCTTCTTTTCAATTTGGGATCCACATTATTCTTGTTGTTTTCTTTTTGATTGGTGGTCCAAAAATGAATAGAAAACAATGCAAATGTAATTTATTTAATCTACATCTACTCATAACCTCTAGATTAAGCTTAGGGTATGCAAAGTTGATGAAAAACAAGAAATTTCTTAGCAACACAAAACATTGTTGCACCAATGGTGGTTGTGCTCAAAGGAGTGTAGTGTTGATGAGGAAGAATGTGGTTGTTCAAATGGGTAGCATGACCATGCATTCCAAGATTGTATGAAAATAGCTTATGAAAGGGTCCATTTATATATTTTGGATGAAGAGGATCAAAGGATGAGATTGATTTGGAAGATCAATGGATGAGATTGATTGGGAGGTGGGGATGCATAGAAAGCTTCCAAGTGTCACCTTGTGATTGGTGCACATGAGGAGGTCCATGATTCAAGGGATTTGGATAGATATGATTTTATAGAGTGAATGGATGGACAAGATTTGATGAGAGGATTTCATGGAGCCTTGTGAATGCATTGAGCGATGTGCAAGTTTGACTTGGCTAATGATGCTTAAGATTGTGCAAGCAAATTAGTTAGTTAAGTAAACATGATTTGTTTATTCAACTAATGATGAAGGGAAAAATAGATGAATTAAATAAATATTGCCTATTTATTTAATTTTTATAGGATGTGACATTAGAATTTTTGATTTAATTAAATAAATGCTAATTTATTTAGTTTAAGGCTAGAATATTAGAAGAAGTGTTGGAATAGTAAGTTAATTAAATAAGTGACTGGAATTTATTTCATTAATTCTAGGAAGATGATTGGATTTATTGATTAGGTTTATTTCTTAAATAACTAGAATTATTTATTTAATATTAGAAGAACGATTGAATTGATGATAGAAGGGGAGATATGGGATGAAATCTGGTGATGTTAGGACATGGTTAGATTTAGGTGTCTACACTATCTCCAAAATTGGTAAGAGACCTAGAGTTAATACTGCTAGCTATTTTGAAATTTTGAATCTCGAGGAATTGATTATTTAGATAAATGACCTAGAAGAATATTTTGTGTATGAAGAAACTATAGATCTTGAAAGGGTTAGATTTGTTAAACCTAAATTGAAAGGACATGTTATTTGGTGGAAAGAGGTACAATTGGAAAGAAATAGAAGAGGGAAAGAAAAGATAGAAAAATGGGATAGCATGATGATAACATTAAAGAATCAATTCATATTTATTGATTGTGAATTAGAATTATTAAAGAGATTGTAAATTTGAGACATAAGGAGAAGACTGTGAAGGAATATATTGAAGAATTTTATAAGATGATTATTAGCATTGGACATAGTGAAGCAAATAAAAATAAGGTTTCTAGATACATTAATGAATCGAGAGGGACTATGTAGGAAGAGCTAAGCATGGTGAGATTGTAGAGTGTATAATAAGCATACCAATTTGCATTCAAGGCATAAGAGAAATTGAACAAAAGATTTGAAATCTAACAAAATTGATAAAGAAGAAGAGAAAGATTCCAAAAAGGTAAATAACAATGTGGCCATAGAAGATATTATATTGAAGATGTTGATGCAAGGGAGAGTGGATGCACATACCACAATGAAGGAGGTAACCATAATTCCTATTGTAATGACATAGAACATAGTAGTTAATAATCAACAACCTATTCTCTAGATTTTTTGTCTTCCCACCACTTGACTGGCTCCTCATTCCTAGAAAGATGCTACTAGTAGGGTGTGAGTTGGGTCAAAGCCACCATTGAATATGAACAACTCTATTGTTGTAGATTATGTCAATCTAGGGCATGGCAATGAAAGCCTTTGAATGATTAAAAACTAGGATGATACTCCCTCTATAGACATTCCCTTTAGGGAATCAACTAATCAAATTATTAGACTTTATAAGCATGCTTTGGAGGACAATTTTATAGGTGCTTGGTCATCTTACAAATCATTGGAAAATTGGATAAAAAAAGAATGGAGACCAAAGATTCAAGGTGCTATCAACATCTCATTGTGTGGGAAGGGATTGTGATTTTATCTATCAAAGAGGAGAAAGGCCTTTTTTTTGTCATGGTCTTCGTCCATGGGCACTTGTAGATTGTACCTAAATCGCTAGAGGTTGATTTTGATCCAATGGAAGAAACATCATCTTTGGTGTCAATCTAGGTAAGACTCTCCTTCCTTTATTTTTATGTAATGAGGAAGTGCTAAAAGTGATAGGGAATGTTATTAAGACATAAAAAATAGGCTCTACCTAGAGAAAAAGATTAGTTGTCCATATTTGTGAGGAAGTGAATCTTCTCAATGTGCTTCTTGAGTCCATCAATCTAAAATTGAAAGATTTATGTATACAACTAGAGGATTGATTATGAGTGCATACTTTTCAAATGCAAATTTTGTCATGACCATAGGCACTTTTAAACAAATTACATAAAAAGCCTTTTTTTAGGGTCTGTAAGTACCCAAAAATTGCACATGTCAATAAACATGTCTAATGATGATTTGGCAATCTATCTTATGCCCCATGTATTGTGCTCGTTTCTCCTCACTGCTTTTTCTACCTTGATGGAATCCCTCCTAGTGTTTTAGTACCCTTCTTCATGTTTTCTTCCCCTTTGTTTTCATCTTTCTAGCCTTCCCAACCTTCTCACCATTTGAAAGACCTAACACTTGTCTTAACCTACAGGGGCACCTAAGAGACCTTAAGGCCATCCGGGCAAACAATGTTGGTAAGAGGGGTGACCCATACTTTGACACAAGCGACCCCTTCATCATTTGACATGGTCGTAAGTCATTTATATTTGCTTGTTTTCTCCAATTTCCTTCCCAAACTTAGTTTTTTCAATGGGAGAAATATGCTTTCTTTCCTACTTTCTTTCCCTCTTTAAAATTGACTTTTCATTCTCTCTTTGGCTTGATTTTAGCCTCTCATCTTTTCCTATATAAATTCCCCCTCTCATTCATAAGGGAGGATAATTTTGCATACACAAGCTTTGAGCAAATTCAAAGAAGTTTTTCTCCACATAGGATAGAAAGTTTATTAGGTTGCCTTTGCAATTCTTTGCAAAAATATTTACATCACTTCCCCAAGCATTGGATCACCTTTAGAATATTGCAAGATCACTACATACATAACTCAATCCCAAATCCTCACCCACATAGTACAAGAAGCTAATTCTATCTTCCTCACCAACCCCAATCTTTCATTTCCATCAAACGGAGTACCCCAAGTCTGGAAGAGGAGAAGATACTATGGGTAAAAGTTGGATGCTCTAAAGACACTCACAATAGTTCTTCAAGAAGCTTCAAAGTTTCTTCTAGGTTCATTTATTTCAATAAAGTTTCATTTGTTAGTAATTAGATCACATACTCTTGCCTAAGAATTGTAACACTTCGTTATTGTTTCTTCTTGCTTAGCTTAAATTTATTGTTACTCTCTTACGTAGATTATATTTAGATTACTTTTCGTGCCTTATTTACAAGTAGATTAAATTCATTGAAGCTCTATCAAAATTACAAAAAAAGTGTAGTATAGATTATATTTGAAAAGGCATATAAAAGTTTTTATTTGTATATATTTAATTAATTCACTTTTTAAATTGGAAAGCACATAAAAGGAAGAAGTATATAGAAGCTCTTTTGCATGCATTCAGAGTAGTGCATTTAGTTAAAATCATTCAAAACATTTAGACAAGAAAAAGAGAAAGAGAAAAGCCCTTGATACCATCATGAGGCATTCAACGAATATTCAACAAACAAAGCAAACACAACAACTCAAATTAAGTAAATATCACAACTCTAATAAGTCAAACAAGTTTGTCAAAATCACTCTTGTTCAACCTTCCCATCTCTCACTTGGCTTTTTACACCAAATTTGTCCTGAGATTAAGGAAGATTAGATAGAGACATTTTTGGATGAACTCCTAGACAATCAACCCATCATTAGGATAATTTGAGAACATAACAAAGGCAATTAAGAGAACATTGTGCAACAAAGTGCTATCTTTTAGGACTCATTGAAATCGTTGATGCTAAAATCACAATATTAGCACTCCAACAAGTTGCAAGACAACAGCAAGCATACAAATGATTCAACATCCAACCACACAAATCAACACAACAATCTACCATCGAGCCCTCCTTCCTCGTGAAGTGAACGAGCCAAGTGGTGTGATTCATATCAACGATAATGATACCACTCACTAGACTTCCCAAATCCAAGAAGAGGGTAGTCATTTCAACTTTTTATCGCTTGATTGGCTTTTTCCATGAGAGGAGTAGATTAGATCTTGATCGTTAAGCAAGGGTACAATGAAATGTGTCATTCTAAGTCCACGTCATCACTTTTGTGTGAGGTGGATTTAATATATCACAGGGTCAAAATAATAACTTTCAAAATATTGTAGGAAAAGTAATTGGCACAAAGAAAATATGGATGCTTTTGTTAAAGAGCCCTCTTCCTCAAACCCTTTTTTGTCACACTTTGAATGTGGCTCCTATGGAAAATTCAAGTGCTTCTACGAACAAGGCATGTGAAGAGGTGATTGTACATAAAGAGGTGGTATTACCTAAAGAGGAGACATTATCTACTGTAGTTAGGGTAAAATTGCAAATCAAGGCAAATGAATAAACAGCAATGATAAAAACCCTAGCAATGCACAATGAAGCACAAGACAACATGAAAATCAAAATAACAAATGTAAATGCAAACTGATCTCCACGCTATGCTTGATTTATCTCCATTGCTCTTCTCCACCTCGCATGAGCATGCAAGATTTTGAAGGATTATTGTTGGAGGAATGTTGGGTGCTCACTTCTGCAGCATAACATTAAGATGAAGATGCCAGAATGAATGATAGATGAAGGATGCAAAGGCTCTAATGATATTTCAACAGCATGTGGATACTTGAGGATCAATGCATTATAGAAAATTTGACAGAATAAGGGTGTTTAAGGCTCAATGCATTGCTAATGGCTTGTGAGGGGTTTGATTTATAGGCTTGGCTTAGTTCAAATGGATGGCTAGGATCAATTAGGGCTTTAGATGAAATGGATGGATAGGATTAAGTTAAGTTTTCTTGCACATCAAGAAATTGTAGTCATGTGACATGTGGCAAGGGAAGATAAGGCTTAGGTGTGCTTGTGTAGACAAATACTAAAATTAGGTTCCATTAGTTGTGCATGTGAAGGATATGGATGAAAGTTGTATTACAACACATGATTGACTGGACAAGTGTTGGAATGTGATAAAAGATGAGTGTTTAATTCAAATAAAATATTTGAATTAGTTGTGATATGAGTTGGAAATTAATTAAATAAATAATTTAATTAATTGGATAAATGAATAGGATAGGATTGGGATATGATGTGGAAATTAATTAAATAAATAAAATTTATTTAATTAATTAGGTAGATGAATAAGATGGGATAAGATATGATGTGGAAATTAATTAAATAAATAAATTTATTTAATTAATTGGCTAAGTAGGATGAGGATGGGATTAAATGGGATTTTAATTAAATAAATCAAATTTATTTAATTAATTGGTTTAATGGATTAGAGAAATTAGGACAAAATGCTACAAGATGTCTAGGATAATGTTTTTAACTAGGTGTTGCTAGACATACACAAATTTGGGACAAATTTGGGTGTCTACATCTACTAAGGAAAATGTTGTTGAAGTAGAATATTTAGCACCATCCCAGAAAATGGCAAAGTGATGGATGAAGATCATACTTTTGCTTCTCTTGTCATTAGCCAAAAAGTTAAAGGAAGGAAGAAGAATATTGAAATCAAATCCAAAGAGATTTCTGAGAATATAGTTGTTGGAAAGCAATCTTCATTGGATTCAACAATCAAAGCGAAAATAAAATTTGATAAACAATGAGGGTCAAATTTAGAAACTCTTTTGGTAGGCAAATCTTTGATGTTTTGGTTATCTTTCTTTTGTAGACCTATCTATGTATACTACTTAAAATCTTTGGGGTTGTATCTTATGTAATTTTGATAGTTTATAATTTATAAATCACTAATTTTATTGACATTTAAAAAGTAAAATTATTATAGATTTAAATCTAAATTAGTTTGTAGTCAATCTTTAGTTTCTTGTTTAATTTTTGATAAATATTATTGTAACTTTTGACCTATATTTAATCATAGTTGAATGATTGTTATTTTTGTGTATATTGTACTTTCAAATTTTTGATATATAAAACATTTATAATTAAGATTATAAGAATTTAAGAATGTAAAAATAAGAAGAATTTAAAAAAAAAAATTAGAAGATTTTACATCAATGTTGTAGACCACATTCCATGGTGTATCATTAGCATTAGCAAATGATATGATAAATCGTAGAATATAATATGAAACATTGATACAAAATATTCTACACAATTTTTTTCCAATTTTTTTCTTATTTATAATTTATCAATACTAATAATTAATAATTTACAACTCATGTTCATTAATATTTGTATATCACTTATTTGTTATTAACTTTGCTTTAAAATACTTATTAACTTTGGTTTAGAATAATTATTTGAGTGTAGTAATAGTTATTTGAGTTGAAATCGTGTGAATGTTATTACTTAGGTTAAAGTCTATTATTATTTAATTAGATTAATATTAATTTTTAACTCTAGTAGATTTAATTTATATCATGTACATATATAGTGGATAGATTATAATAATGATATTTCCATAATTAGTCATCATTTTTATATGTAGTGGATAGATTATAACGATGATATTTTCATTTTTTTTTTATGCATAAGAGAGATTTTGTATTAACATATTAAAAACCATACAACCTATCTTTGTTTGTATGACAAAGTCCCATCTTTAGCCTACTACTGGCTTGATATCTTAAGTTAAACAAAATGACCTCGCAGGGTCTTAACAACCATTAAAATGCCACGCAGGGCTCATTGGTAGAATGCTTTCTTTAAACTATATCTTAACTATAGACAGTTATACATTGATAGCTAACACTTGCTGACGGAGATTTAGAGACAAGCCAAAAAAACCAATATACTTGGGCCAAAGAAAACAATCCCTTACCCAACACCTTGCTCCAGCAAGTAATCGCATAATTCAAGAATCCACGTGAAGTCCTCTGTGGCCTCGAACTGGAACAGCTTCCTCAAGAATGCCCAGCCTTTCTTTGCTCTTTCCCTATGCTTGAGCAAATCCGTGCCTCAGGTCTAGTAGAAACAGGTAGTAAGGAATGACACCCTTGTCCCTATCCACCTTCTCCAAACTTTTTGGCCATGGAATTCCTGCTCCAAATACTACCTTTGCTAGGGCTTCCTCGAGGTCATCGAGCAGGTGGTTCTTGAAGGCCATTTGAGTTGCAATGCTAATCACAGCCTTCCACGTTCAAGTCAAGTAGCGAGGCCACGAATCGGGATGCGATGTCAGGGTCGACCCTGTATCTTTCCCCATCCTCCATGAAGGCCCTGCCCAGTATCAACTTCACCGCTCCCATCAAGAATGTGTCACCTTGAATCAAGATTTGCCGAAAGCGCTGGTGAGTGATTCTTCCTTGAAAAGCCATTTGCCTGACCGAGTTGGTTAGGCAAATAGGCATTGCCATTCCTTCACACACTAACCACCTGCTCTGCAAATGCTCTCGAGAGAGGAAAAGATCCAATCTTGGCACTCTGTCCATAGCCCTACTAAGCGATGGAAGAAATGTATATCTCTAACCTAACTGCTCGTCCTTAAGCGCTAAATGTGATGGGAAGGTTCTGGACTTCCCTTAATGACAGCTCGTGTGAAAGGGGCCAAATCACCTTGCTAATCAGGATCGATGTACTTTGGCAGACTCATCTGCTCGCACTCCTCACTAAATCATGATATTGTGTCAGGCTTCCTTCATGCAAATTGATTTTCCAATGATTCCTCCTTCTCCGTAGCATACCACCCTATGGCGTCTTGTTTTCTTATGATATTAAATGTCACCACCCTGGTTATCCAACCCTACACATCTTATGATCTGTAGGTCCCCCTCCCTTCCTCCCACAATGATATTTTCATAATTAGTCATCACTTTTTATTTACATTGATGGTTTATATGGTCATTAACATACAATCTATATATGTTATTTTTGTTGACACATTATAGTGTGATATAACAAATCAACTTTCACATTCCACATCCATCATATTAAGACACAATATTTAGACTGTAGAGTTAGTGGTTGCAAATTAGGTTTATATGTTATTTTCGTTGACACATTATAGTGTGATATAACAAATCAACTTTCACATTCCACATCCATCAAACAAAACATATATGTAATAGATGACTTAAAAGATAGAAAATGCATCCTTAGGTGAAAATCTCTTTATTGTAAGTAGTTCTATGTATCCCATATTGGAAACAAGGAAACTTTACGAGTAATACATGTTTTAAACACGTTTTAAATATAATAGTTTTAAGAGTGAAGATCACTTAAAGGCATGCTATGTGTTTAAATAGGATTCTCCATTCCATAATCATGAAAGATCTTTTGAAAGTGAAGAAATAAAATTGTAATGCTTCTTTCCTTTGGAAAGTGAAAAACAAAGGATAAAGGACCTTCTTTCCTTTTGAGAGTAAATAAGAAAAATTGAAAGAAATATAACAAAGATAGCTACATCCTTGACTAGTATTTCAAACTTCTTCAATTCATAATGCACAAGATAGGTTTTTAGAGAAAATATGCATAGGGTGAAGAAGAAAGATTGAAAGTTGAATTTTTTTTTAAAATGACTATTCACTCTCAATAAATCTTTGACCATAATGACACATGCAAAGCCTATTAATAAAAACTTTACACTCAATGCAACTACTAGTTATATTTTCTTTAGCTTTCATATTAATATGTACCATGATCTAAGCCAATTCATGCTATTAATTTTTAAGCTTTAGTTGTATTGCACAACTTCAAACCACACCATAGAATACGATCATTAGTGAACCTCTACATTAACTTCACCTATGTTATGTCATTTTAAAATGCACCTTACCTCAAATTATTTATAATAACATATCAATTTCATGTAGAGAAACACTTTGAATCCAATGCCCATGTTTGATTAGCACACCCAAGGTTGGTGCACAAAACTAGAGACTTTGGCGTCCAGCTCAAACGCAAACAATAGAGATTTGAGCACATTGTGCCATTTCAATGCATGTCTCCAATGCTCACATGACATCAACATAACTTCCCACACAACATCTACATGGGTATTGCAACATAACACGGTCACAAAAAAGAATCATAAGTAGGTAAAGTATTGGAACTATTTTGTAACCATCCATGTTGTAACATCAAACAAGGTTTGTTAACTAAATGCCTCATAAAATGACTTAAATAATATAGATGTACATATTGCCAACATACAGTTTATAAATTATATAAAAAGTAATTGATTAAGTTTTTGAAATGGAAACTGCGCACGTTTCTGTGATGGAGTCTAGTTGCAGGCCAGGTGTGGAGTCTGCACGCGATCTAATGACGTCTGTTCGTGAGCCATGCGAGCTCCTGTTGGATTCTCGTGGTCTTCTGCTTCCTAAGCCTCCCAGGAGAGTTGAATATGGTTGTGGGGTGTCTTCTCTTGCTGGGCAAGAAAAACTCCCATTAACAGATTTAAATGGGACCACGAGTCGGGCTTCTAAGCTGATTATTGGTCAGTCTAATGGAAATTTAGGGAATGGTGTTCCTAAGATAGCTTTAGGTCATCCTCTGAAGCCTTTCTCTGAAGCTATCCTCAATTCTAGAGCTCAAAATTGCTCATCACGAGCTAGGGTTAGGCCTATGCCTTGCAACTGTTCCTCTCCTATGGTGGTTTATGGCCCTGAGGTCTCTAAAAATGAGGGTTTTTATATAAGGTGTGGAGTAATCTACAGATTTAATGGGTTGTGGCCCTCTCTCCCCAACCTGCACAACTGGGTTATGGAATCCTGGAAACCTCTTGTTGCTGGTCAGATCAAGCTTTACCCTAGCGCAAGGGGGTTCTTCATAGTGACTTTTGATTCCTCTAAGGGGAGAGATTTAGTGTTGGACAGAGGTTGGATGTGGGGGGATCATTCATTGTCCATCAAGCCTTGGGCTCACTCCTTCAATCCTCTCACTGAGCCGCTTAATACAAGACCAATATGGGTATGACTACTGAATCTTCCTCTCTAGTTTTGGGAGGATTCTTGCTATGAAGCCATCGGCAACTCGTTACAGCATTTTTTGAAGGTTGACACTACAACCTTAGAAATGGGGCATTCTACAATTGCTCGCATATTAGTGGATATTGACATCTCCAAACCCCTCCATGGAGATGTTGTTTTAATGGTGGAGGACAAGCCATGGACGCAGCTATTGGACTATGAGGATCCCCCTTTTCGGCGCAAGCGTTGTTTCTCTATTGGTCACTTAGCCTCTAGATGCCCTCATTCTCATCGCAAGGGTGCGGCAACTTAGTGGAAGGATGCTCTTTCAGATGATTCTCCTTAGGAGGGAGAGCCTTCCCAGGAGAGTGACTCTTCTTAGGAGCATGTTCTCCCCCAGCCCGTTGAGGAGCCCATGGTGACCATGTCTATTGTTGCTACTATTGTTCGTGCAAGACCTATTCTAGCTACCTTTGCTGGGCTGTTAGCTCCCTTATTGGACCCTTTTGCTGCGTGTCAGACTACTTTGGTCGTACCTGATTCTTCATCTGCATTGTTAGACTCTCTTTCAATATGTGACTGCCCTTTAGCTGCGGTGTCATTTGAGGGGCCCCTCCTCTCACCTCGCTCTAAGGATTTTGACTCAGAGTTCTCTTGGACTGTTGTTCAAAGAAAGTAGAAAGGACTCCCCAAGTCTATCATTGCTTCGCAACAGAGGGTCAAGGGAGTTAGATTTTTACCTTCGGGATCTGGTGTTGTTTAGATCCCTTGGTTCAGTTTGTCATTTGGTTGTTGTTCCTCTATTGTTTTTGTTCTATTTTGTTGTTTCTGGCCTTTTTGGGGCCTTGTTTGTAAAGGGTTTAGCCCCTTGTTTCACTACTATCTTTCAGCTATTTGTTCTTGTGCTTTGCCTTGGGGCTATTTTGTTTAGGGTTCTGGATGCTCTTTTCCATTTGACTTAATCAAAAACATTTCCTCTCGTAACTATATTTATACATTTGTAACCAACTTCCAAAAACATATGAGAAGATGGATGTGTACAAATTTAGAATTGCATTGACATTCTATTTACACAAAATGGCTAGGAAGTAGTTCCCCTAGTTCTTTGAAAGAGCCTCCTTTCATAGAATTCTAGTTTTTAGTTCTCGCTTCTAAACATATTTATCAATTTATTCATTCACTAAATAGAAGAGCATATTTATACCAACTATGTGTATATTCAAATATGTAATGCTTTGTTGTGAATTTCCCATTGCATGATCCATGTATAACTCAATAGATTCATAGCTAGGTTATTGAGTTGTCCTCTACCACAGTATCCCAAACCTTGTATTTTAGATCATTGGTATTAGTGACAATATTAATTCATATCCCCAGTTTGGTTGTATTGTGAATTTGTTGATTCCTAGGGGAAAAATAAGCACAACTCGGTTTAATTAGGCTTCTCATATGAACATTAACACAAGAGTAAAATGGTTGATTCCTAGAAGATAACTTTCAACACCTCCCCAAACGTCCAACTCAAGGATGTTCTCATAAAGTAGCACAATACACTCTTTAGCCAATTCTCAAAACTTTTGATGTACTTAGGTCTCCCAATCTTTATGCAACCTTCCATCTCATATGCCAACACAGCTTTTAGGAATCAAAGTGCATTCAAGGCCCAAGTCAATCTAGACATCCTTATATTTTAAGGCAAGATTGACTCCATTGCATTGGATGAATGGTTTTGATAATTAGAGGCCTAATTTTCTATCAATTTCTTCACTAACACTCAAAACATTATCTTGACCATGTTGAATATGTCCATAATAGTCTCCAAGTAATGTGTGAACATGAATTTAAAATCAGCTGTTTCTTGGAGGGATTTTTTTACCACTATACACAAAGTATTTTCCTCTTAAGCACTACACAGAAAAGAATATGATATGCACTATTCCAATCCAAGGATTAATCATTGCATTAAAGTTCAATGGCAACTTTGTACACCTACACAATGCAATGGTGAAGAAGAATACATTGTTAAATTAACTTAGTGCACTTCACCCTTATATCTACACCAATATGAAATTCTTCATCACTAATATATTGGGAATGCATCTCATTGTGCCTCCAAGAGTGAAGTAAAATCTAGGCTTAACTTGAGACTTAGCTCCTCTTTGTGTAACATCACATGCAAGAACATCTCAGTACATATCATTCATAGACATCAAACAAAACAATTTATCACTACACTTATGAAAAATATTTGAATGTTATCATGCATGCTTTCAATCTTGGGCAATACTACATTCTTTTTTTTTTGTTTCGTAAGCGTTGGAGGTCACAAGGGAGACCTCCTCCCCATCAACATATTCACTTAATCAACTTAAACCACTTAGAAACCACATGTTACTTGGGGGATTCGAACTTGGATCTTCATCGTGAGAACCATTGGCCTTTGCCATTCAAGCACAACCCCGTTCACAAGGCAATACTACATTCTTAGGAAGATCATAATTCACTCTAATCAATGGATGTGTTAGTTTCTACATACATAGATTAAGATAAAGAACCCATCTCATATGAAGTAGATAACATATAACAATTCTATCTGGTCATCAATTATAACCAGGGAAAAAGACAAGAAGGCTAGAGATCACCTTAGTCACACACTTTTCCTAGCACTAGTCATAATTCTTGGACATGAAAAGCCATGACTTCTTAGACAAATTTAGCCTCTATTAATCCATTTAACACTTCGTGCCAATCTATGCCACTCTCCTACAATGTGAATAGGTTTTCAATCACTATTTATCTAGCTAGCTTCCTTATAAGCTTAGGTATCTTGGTGTTCCTACCACCACACCTTGCCAATGACTCATCTAGGACATGCTACTCAAACAACAAGACAATTCCAAGTAAAAAAAAAATTGTTTATGCATAAATAGAAACATTCTTTTTGAAAGGAAGCTAGGTGTACTGAAATCACTTCCTACACTAATCTAAAGAGGAGAGAAGAGTGCAAATTTGTTTTAATCTTTACAGTTACAACAATGTTAACATAACAATGGAGATATTGCAGCAATACACATACACATAGAAATGAGACAGAAGAGAGAGACACAAGATATGCGTGGGGAAAACCCTTATCGGGTGAAAAATCCCACACTCCAAAACCTGCACAATGTATTATCAAAACTAAAATGGTTTACAATACACTTGCAATGCAAGCTCTTAGGAGTCTGACACTTGTCTTTGGAGACAAACTGGCAGCATAACAGTACCTGTCAATTACATAAATCATCTCCTCTCCAAAGCACCTATTTATATAGAATATACAAGGCAAAAATGGCTCTATCTTGAGATGGGCGTCCAACATGGCCTCCTAGCCCAAAACCCACACCTATGGACACTAGTCCAACACTGTAGGATGTTCCTAACACTTGTCAAGTCACCCCATCCCAAAGACGTCACCTATTCCCAAGATGGACAATGACAGATGCTCTTACGACTCTTATAACCGTCATAGCTGTCATAACTTACAGCTATAAGAGAATCTATCATACATAGGCTATAAATAGCATATTCTCTTACATGTCATAACCCACCTTGGGGCACCCAAAGATGTCTTTTTCCAAGATGCTTCTCGACACATGTCCTCACCTGTCATAGAATCTTCTATTTCTGACTCTTACATGTCATAGAACTATCATAGGAATCTGTCATAACCGTTTCGGTCAATATTCCCTTACACACTATCCAAGATGCCGACACATGGCAAAATATTCCTACCACTAAGTGGGACGCCTATCTCCTCATGTGAGGACAAAATTACATGTGGTCATCTTCCATGTAGGATGACACATCACCGTGTCAAATCCCACAAGATGACAACATAGGATTTGCATCCTAATTACACAATAGGCAATAAATAAATAAATACAATAAAAATAATACAAGGAATTACCAATGTTGAGACACCTTAATTCCCAACATTCTCCAACTTGTCAAACACCTTGTAAGAGCTAATAGAAATAATAAGATTTAACTGCTATAGGCTGAGAGGCCCATAGACTCCGAACATCATCTAAACTTCTCTGTGCCCACTGGTTTTGTCAATGCATCTGCAACATTCTTCAAAGTATCTACCTTCTCCAAATTCATCTTCCCATCCTCTACCATGTCTCACACGAAGTGAAACTGTACATCAATATGCGTTGTTCTGGCATGGAAAGTCAGATTCTCGCTAGGCAAATCACACTTTGACTATCACAACAAATCGTAATCTATCCTGCATCAACACCAATCTCTAACACAATCTCTTAAACCAAATGGATTCCTTGCAAGCATGAGTTTTTGCCATATACTCAGCTTCTTTCATGGACAAAGCAACCATAGGTTGTTGCTTACTCATCCAACTAATTGCACCACCAAACATAGTGAACACATAGGCACTGGTGGATCTCCTACTGTTAATGTCCCCTGCCCAATCAAAGTCCACAAATCCACGAATACAAACTAAATGTAGAGGTCCTGTAGCATTACCATGAAAGCATATGGAATACTCGGAAATACCCCTCAAATATCTGAAAAACACTTGCTTAACTGCATCCCAATGTACCCATCCAGGATTAGCCATAAATCAACTAAAGACTCCCACTGCTTGGGCAATGTCTGGTCTTGTGCAAACCATAGCATACATCAAACTACCAACAGCACTAGCATAAGGTACTCTGCAGATGTGCTCCACCTCACTAGGAGATTTTGGACAATCATTAATAGACAACTTTGTCCCCAATGAAACAGGAACACACAATGGTCTACAATCTACCATGCTGAACCTATCCAACATGGTCTTCACATACTTACTCTAGCTTAACCAAGTTTTATGTTAGCTCTGTCTCTTCTAATTTCCATTCCCAGAATGTACCTGGCTGCCCCAAGATTTTTTATTTCAAACTGTGCTGACAACTGAGACTTCAAATTAGAAATCATATTCTTACCATTCCCAGTCAACATACAATGCAATAATGAGAATGCGATCATTATCAAACTTGTAATACACACAATGATCAAATTTCGATCTCAGAAATCCAATGGACAACACAAAGGCATCAAATTCCATATACCACATCCTAGGAGAGTGCTTCAAACCATACAAAGACTTCTTCAACTTGCAAACCAAATTTTCTTTACCTTTCTCTACGTAATGCTTTGGCTGTGACATGTAAATCTCTTCCTCCAAATCACCATGAAGGAAAGTTGTCTACACATTCATCTACTCTACCTCTAAGTCATAAGCAACAGCAAGAGATAACAAGAACCGAATGGATGTCATCTTTGCAACGAGAGAGAAAATTTCACCATAATCAATTCCCTCCACTTATGAGCACCCCTTTGCAACCAATCTAGCCTTGTACTTTTCAACACTACCATCTACACCAAATTTCTTTTTGAACACCCATTTGTATCCAACGGGTTTCCATCCTTTAGGCAAAGGCACCAAGTCCCATGTTTTATTCTTCTCCAAAGAAGCCATCTCATCTTCCATGGCCTCCTTCCAGGAACCTGCATCTTTCATGCCCATAGCCTCTTTCACAGTTCTAGGCTCATCAGTGTTAGTAAGCAAAGCAAAAGCACAACTAGAATCAAGTAATGAATAACCAAACCTATCAGGTTGCTTTCTTGTTCGTTTAGACTTCCTCAATGACTGAGGTTGAGGTTATGCTTCTTCTTCTAAGCTTTCAGAGCTACTAGAGCTCTCCTCATCATCAGGTCTCACAGGGTCTGTTGGTTTAGACTTCTCAAGGGTAGAAGGAAACTGAACCACATCTTTCTTTTTTGTCTGTTCTGACTATAGAACAACGGAAGGTGTTAGCTCTCTGAAGATAACACTTCTGCTATACAACATTTTTTTCAGCCACAAGATCCCAAAGCTTGTATCCTTTCACACCGACACCATAGCTAATGAAAATACACTTAACAACCTTGTTCTCCAATTTAGACCGTTTCTCCCTAGGCACATGTGCATATGCCTCACAACCAAAAACACGAAGATGTCTAACTGAAGGTTTCTTACCAACAAGAGCTGATGTAGGAAACTTGTTCACCAGGTAGCAAGCAGTGGCAACAGTTTCAACCCAAAACTTTTGTTCAAGGCTTGCTCCACTAAGCATACTCCTAGCCTTCTCCATCAGTGTCATGTTCATCCTCTCTGCAACTCCATTTTGCTACGGGGTGTATGGAGTTGTCTTATGTGTTTCAATCCCTTGCTCTTTACAGAACTTCTCGAACTTTGTCGAACAAAACTCACCACCATTATCAGTTCTCAAACACTGAATCTTTTTACTAGTTTAATTTTCAGCAAAAGCTTTGAACTTTTTAAACCGACTAAAGACTTCAGTCTTGCTTCTAATAAAATAAACCCATGTCCTACTGTAATCATCTATGAAAGATACAAAATATAGAGATTTGGAAATTGAAGGAACAGTAATAGGACCAAACACATCAGAATGAATAAGATCCAATACACCAGAAGACTTGTGAGAACTAGAGTAAAAGTGAACATGGTTTTGCTTTCCATATACACAATGTTCACAAAAATTGAACTCGAGATTACAATCATTTAACCCCTCAACGAGGTTTTTATTTTTCAGGGTTGTAAGACCCTTCTCACTAATGTGGCCATATCTCAAATGCCATAACATAGTCTTTTCAGCAGGAAGTTTAACTTCCAAAGCATGTACACTACCATCAGAACTAGTTACAACAGATTTCTTCACTGCTCGTTCAGATGGTGGGGATGAAGGACTGCAACTCTTTTCTTCAAGTCAGAAGAACTATTGCACTGTGTAGTGCATGCCTCCAGCTAAAATAGAGTACCTCTCTGAGTACCCTTCGCAAGCACCATAGATCCTCTAGTCATCTTGCATCCATCCTTCGAAAAGACAACCTGCACACCTACATCATTCAACATACTTACAGAAAACAGGTTTCGTACCAAGCCTAGGATATGCATAACCCCAGTGATCCCCTTCACTTGTCCATCAGGGAATCGGATTGAGACTCTTCCACGACCAACAATCTTCAGATAAGAGTTGTCACCCAAGTACACTCTTCCACCATCGAACTCTTCATACTTTGTGAACCAGCTTCGATGCGAGATCATGTGGAATGATGCACCAAAATCTATCAACCACACATCATCAGATGCATGGGTGGCCAGGGCTGCAATGAAGGCATCACCATCATCTTGTGACTTGTCAGAATCTAAATCAGGGGCATTCTTCTTCTTGTTTTTCTTTTCCTCTTTGCATTCCTTTTGGAAATGCCCTGTTTTCCCACAGTTCCAATAGAGAGCCTTGGACTTTCTAGGAGATTTGGATCTCCCACGAGATTTGGATCTGCCCTTTTCACCTTTTTTGTCCTTCTTCCCTTTCTCTTTGGGTCTTCCACAAACCGTAAGAGCATCTTTGGCCGACTCGGTTGTCTTTCTCTGCACTTCTTCAAATAACAGCAAAGATAATACACCATCCATCTTGAAGGTGGTGGTAGTGCTTCTGATAGCCATGACAAGATGATCCCACGAATCCAGCAAAGAACAAAGCAGGGTCATACATCGATCCTCCTCCTCCATTTTCACACCTACGGATGTCAACTATGCAACAAGCATGTTAAAAGCATTCATATGGTCTGCAATAAATCCTTTGTCTTCCATCTTCAGAGCAAATAGCTTCTTTTTCAGAAAGAGCTTGTTCAACAAGGACTTGGCTTGATAAACAGATCCCAGAGTCTTCCAAAGATCTTTTGCAGTCTTCTCCTCATGGACATTCAATAGGATAGAGTCAGCTAAACAGAGTCTAATGAGACCCTTAGCCTTCTGATTTTTGAGGTCCCAATCAGCTTGTGACATTGCCGTAGATTTGGCTCCATCAACAATTTCCCATAGGTCATGATCAACAAGTAGATCTTCCATCTTGAGTTTCCACAACTCGAAATTTGTGCCATTGAACCTCACCTCTACTCTTCTAGATGTGGTTGCCATCTCCTTCCTACAAAAAGATACAAAATACTCTACACAGACTCCCACTTAACCTAAGATTAGCTCAAAAAACCTCTACCCAACAACTAGAACCAAAACTGGCCAGGCTCTGATACCAACTGAAAGGAAGCTAAGTGTGCGAAAATCGCTTCCTACACTAATCTAAAGAGGAGAGAATAGTACAAATTCATTTTCATCTTTACAGTTACAACAATGTTAACATAACAATGGAGATATTGCAGCAATACACATACACAAAAATGAGACAGAAGAGAGAGACACAAGATATACGTGGGGAAAACTCTTATCAGGTGAAAAACCCCACACTCCAAAACTTACACAATGTATTATCAAAACTGAAATGGTTTACAATACACTTGCAATGCAAGCTCTCAAGGGTCTTCGACACTCGTATCTGGAGACAAACCGGCAACATAACAGTACCTGTCAATCACATAAATCATCTCCTCTCCAAAGCACCTATTTATATAGAACATACAAGGTAAAAATAGCTCTATCTTGAGATGGGCATCCAACATGGCCTCATGGCCCAAAACCCACGCCTATGGACACTTGTCCAACACTGTAGGATGTTCCTAACACTTGTCAAGTCACCCCATCCCAAAGAGGTCGCCTATTCCCAAGATGGACAATGACAGATGCTCTTACGACTCTTACAACCGTTATAGAATCTGTCATAGCTATCATAACTTACAGCTATAAGAGAATCTATCATACATAGGGTATAAATAGCATATTCTCTTACAACATGTCATAACCCACCTTGGGGCGCCCAAAGATGCATTTTTCCAAGATGCTTCTCGACACATGTCCTCACCTGTCATAGAATCTTCTATTTACAACTCTTACATGTCATAGGAATCTATCATGACCGTTTCAGTCAATATTCCCTTACACACTATCCAAGATGCCGACACATGGCAAAATATTCCTACCACTGAGTGGGATGCCTATCTCCTCATGTGAGGATAAAATTACATGTGGTCATCTTCCATGTAGGATGACATATCACCGTGCCAAATCCCACAAGATGACAACATAGGATTTGTATCCTAATTACACAATAGGCAATAAATAAATAGATACAATGAAAATAATACAAGGAATTACCAAGGTTGAGACACCTTAATTCCCAACAATTTTGCCTCGTATGCCTAATGACATAGAATGCTATAAAAAGTCATGTATTTCATGTTGCATTGCTTATACTTCCAAAAACCCTGGGTTGTATCCAACAATCATGGATTCATTAGGGACATGTGAGTCTATTAGCATAAATTTCATGTTTTGCCTTCCTACAACAAAGGACCAAAATGACAATATGATTATCAATATACAGATTTTAAAGATGGAAATAATGATTGTATGTAAGAAAAGCACCAATGTTCTAGAATCAATGCATCCCCTCTTTACTAGTGGATTCATTTCAAGCTTCTCTCATCCATCATGTATGTCCATAACCTAGGGTCAAATAAACTTTTTAATCATGCCTTGTGTACTAGATAGATACTCAATTGGATGAGCTTACATCTTTCTATCTTTAGAAAGATGGGAAGATAGAAGTGGTCAATCGTACACTTACCCATTTGTAGTTTATAAATGATAACCAACATACATGTACCTTGATTACAACTTAACATTATTTCAACATTCTTACAACATAATGTTGCATAGTTTCATGAGGCATATGCCATTTTAGAAATATCTTCAGTTCTACCATATCCCTTAATGTTTCCTTGTATGTTGCAATAGGCACTTTGTCATGATAACAAGAGAAGGAAGTGGAAGAGATAGAGAAGTTTCTAAACAAATTCGACATGTTCACTAGTAAATTCAACAAATACTCTTGTGCCAATGATAGAAATACAAAGAGTGCCATGATAAACATCAAAAAGAGTGCCATGGTGAACATGATAAAATGCCACCAAAAAACAAGCAACCTATGATAACATGCTAGAAGCATAGAATAAGACAACCTAGACAAAAGATAACACTAGGTTTTCCCAAAGGTCAACATCATCATAAATCAACTACGCTAGCTTCAACGGGTTGTTACATGCATGCTACAAGTTGCCAACAAGTGTTCTTTAAGGCTACAAACTTACCTATAACTATGCCAAAGGTTGATTACAAGTGTTACTGGATGTTTTTTGTTGCCACCAAAGTCAACTGGGATGATCCTTTAACTTCCATGACTCATCTGCTCTCAAAACCTAAAATCTTCTCAGCGATATTTTATTTTTTATTTTTTTATGGTCATGCAAGATTGCTTGGGGACCTAGATGCTCTTGCATCAAACACACTAGGTAAGTGAAATAAACCATGAGCTCCTATTCATGAACATTCCGTGAAATCTTGGATTGAGATACCAAGCTTAGCGACTTTAGATGCACTCATCCACATTGCTTCTTCAATTGTCTTGTTCTTCCATTTCAACAAATACTCTCTATATTCCTCCCCTTGTCTTCATGATTACTCAAGAGTCAATCACTACTTCTACCTCATCCATTACCTTCTCCGACAACTATTGTACCCAATCCTCCATTAATGAAGGTGAACTTGTACTTGTTTCTCCACTTGTTTGCCTCTCATAATAAGGGTACAAATCAGTGACGTTGAAGATTGGTGAGATATCTAGTCCTCTTGGAAGCTCTATCTTGTAGGCATTCTCTGCAAACTTCTTCAAGACCTTACAAGGTCCAATCTTTTTCCATTTTAATGTCATACATTCCTTTTAGGAACCTTTCCTTCCTCAAGTGAGCTACGACCAACTCTCCAACTTCAAATTCTTGTTTTCTTCTCTTGAGAATGGCATGATTCTTGTATTTCAAAATGTCCTCCAAATTTTCCTTTACTTGTTTAACATGCATATATTCAATGAAATCCTCTATTTTAGCACCACTTCTACCCAAATCAATTGTACTTCTCAACTCATCTATTCCTCTAGAGTCGTACCATACACAACTTGAAAAGGACTCTTCATTATACTCCTATTAACTGAGATGTATGCAAACTTGGTATGTGCCAAAGTATACCATAGTCTTAGCTTATTCCCAACTAAGCATCTCGACAAGTTTCTAAGACTTCTATTGACAACCTCAATTTGCCCATTTGTTTGTGGATAGTAGGCTGAACTAAAAATCAATTTAGTGCCCAACATTCTCCACAATGTCTACCAAAAATGGCCCAAAAACTATGTCCCTATCCAAGAGAATGCTCTTCGGCAATCCGTGCAACCTTACTACTACTTTAAAAAATAAAGTAGCAACATAAGTGGCATCACTTGACTTCTTGCAAGCTATAAAGTGTGCCATCTTTGAAAATATATCTACAACAACAAAGATAGTCATTAGCTCTTTGAGTTCTTGGTAGCCCAAGAATGAAATCCATACATCTTCCCATGGTATTTCCAGTAATGGGAAATGGCTGATATAAACCTATATTCAGACTCTTTCCCTTGGTGTGTTGGCAAACTCTACAACTTTATACAACATTCTTCACATCGACACTCATTCTTGCCCAATAGTAACTCTCACATAGTTGCGCCAATGTTTTGTCCATCCCAAAGTGTCTAGCTTAACCTCCACTATGCTTCTCTCACCAAATTCTCCTTCATTGAACCATGAGGTATGCATAATCATTGCCATTTGAACAACAAACCTTCTTGAATGAAGTAATCCAACTGTGGAGTCTTATCCATGTCAATTGGGCTCTTGCACGCAGCCCAAGCTTCCCTAAAATCCAAATCATCTTCATAATACTCTCTCATGAAGTCAAATCCAACAATGAATCAACTTACCTTGGCTATTTATAAACTACAATGCATGATGGTCTGTGAATAGAACAAACCCATCGGGTAGCAAATAGTGCCTCCACTTCTTCAATGCTTGAACAATTGTATAGAACTCTAAGTCATAGACCAAATACTTCTTCTTGGCTTCATTCAACTTCTCACTAAAGTAGGCAATGGGTTTACCGTCTTGACTCGAAAACTCCACCAATCGTTGTCCCACTAGCATGACAATTAACTTGAAACACTTTGTTGATGTCTAGTAGTGCTAAAATTGGTTGTTCTGTCACTCTCTTCGTTAAACTTTGAAAGCTTCCAAATAAATTATTTCCTACCACCCTTCATTGTTTTCGTGATAAGTGCACATGCCACTAAAGTTTCTAATGAATTTTCTATAAAAACACCTTAAACATGCTTCTTGGTTATGGCCACTTCACAATGACTCACTTTCTCAAGATCCATTTGCAAGCCTTGTTGGGAAATTACAAAGCCCATGCACAGTAACTCCTTTATAAAACTCCACTTTCTCAAGTTGACCAACAACTTCTCTCAATCTTTGCAAAACAAGCCTTAGATGCATCAAGTATTCCTCTTTTGTTCTACTAAATATCATGATATCATCCAAATCAGCGATTACAAACTTACCAAGAAATGGTTTTAGCACTTCATTCATCAACTTCGCAAACATGCTTGGTGCATTTATTAGTCTGAATGGTATAACACACCACTCATACAACCCATCGTTTGTCTTAAATTCCACTTATCCCCTTCTTTGATCCATATTTCATAATATCCACTCTTGAAATCAATTTTCATTAAGTACTTAGCTCTACTCAAGCAATCTAGGTTTTCCACTCATCCCCTTTTCTAATCCGGATTTAATGATATCCATTCTTCAAATCTATCTTCAAGAAATACTTAGCTCCACTCAAGCAATCCATCAAGTCATCCATCTGTAGCAATAGAAATCAATATTTGATAGTTATCTTGTTGATGGCTTATGAATCCGAGCCCATATGCCATTCTCCATCCTCCTTGGGTGGTAATATAGATGGAATTGCACATGGGCTCAAACTCCCTCTAATCAAACACTTGTCCAACAACTATTGGACTTGCCTCTTCACCTTCTCACTCTCTATAGGCGTTAACCTATATGTTGCCTTGTTTAGTAAGCTTGATCCTAGGATTAAATCCATATAATGGCTAATGCTTCTCGTGGGTGGAAACCCATCCAACAATTGCTTACAAATAATTTTAGCATATGCACCCAACAAACTCTTCGTGTCATGGAATTTCATCCACTCTACTCGCTATCCCAACATGCAGGGTTGGTAATGAAAGCAAAAAAAGCTTTTTTCTTCTTCACCACTCCTAGAAACTATTTTCCTAAGACCAACCAAAACTTAGTACTGTTGTCCACTTCTTCCCATTTCTCATGGGCTCAATGTAAACTTTCTTCCATCATAATAATGTAGGTATTCATCCTACCATCATGTATAGCCTTTCTATCAAATTGTCAAGGCCTTCCCAACAAAAAGTGACAAAACATCCATGGGCATAATATCACATAAAACCTCATCCTTAGATGAACCAATCTAAAAATCCACCAAACATTGCTCGCTTGCTAAGATTTGATTTCCCCTTTCGTAACAATGCAACCTTGTATGAGTTTGGGTGCACATCTTCTTTAACCCAAGCTTCTTCGCCATCTTACTAGACACCAAATTCTATATGGTACCGCTATCAACAATGACTTTGCAACACTTACCTCCAATTTATGTTTCTAAAAAGACTCTTTCTTTACATCAAGTCATTCTCCTCCTTGCTTGGTTTTAACAACACTCTTCATCATGAGAGCTTCATGATCTAATTCTTTTGTGTGATTAGGAGAAGTAACACTCTTCATTTGCTTGAGCGATATGATTCCTAGCCTCATTTCCTCTACCATTGTTTTTCTATGCTTGTGAGCATTCAAATGCTCTATGACCCACTTCTCCACACATATAACATACTCCCATGAATCCTCTATCATAGTAGCCTCTTTCTCTTGAAGAATTCTCTCTTCCTCTTGTGTTCTAAGAAGAATTGTTGTCTAGAGAAGTGTGTGCTTTTCCTTAATGGATATGTTGTCCTCTACCATTGTTTGCTTGTCCTCTTCCCCTAGAGAGCCTTCTTCTTCCTCTTGAATTATTTTGTTGCCTCCTAGAAAACTTCTCTTCCACTTTCAAAGCACATTGATGGGCTTCTTCCACCAACCTCAATCTCATCACACCAAATTCATCTTGATTAGAAACATGAAGTCCATTAACATACCTCAAGATTTTCTCTTCATCATCTTCCACATGACCAACCCGAATGATGAACTTTTAGAACTCCTTTATGTAGTTTTTCACATTTATCTCCTTTGGTCTAAGATTCTGTTGGTTCTTAAATCTGCAGTTTACCAAACCCTAAAAGGATGCCAAACTTTATGATTAGGTCTAATAACCGATTTGGCCAACTGACAGAATCAATCAAAATGATTGGACTTCCCTGCACTTCAGGCTCTGCTTCACCTAGGTGGGTGTACCTTTCTTATCACCACTAAATATGAGCTCTTCAATACTAATTAATGATGATTGAGCAGATTATGGATTTTGTAGAATTTTGCCAATTAAATCATCCTCTCCATTCTTTTTCAAACTGGCATGAAATTTGAAATTGGATTTATTCAACTACAACTACTCTATCCACTACTCCTATTCTTATTTCTACAACAGAAAACCAAAATTGAGTTTGAAATATATACAAGGGATGATTTTGGAAGTTGTATGATTAGTGCCTTTTCCCCAACCGGGCAACGGAGTCCAAATACAAAAAGATATATGCCTTTCCTCTGGCTACAACTCGATTTGTTTGGCACTACAAGGTCTATGACTGGCATAGACATGCAAAATTGTCAATTATCTAGTTCTTCTTTAATTATCAAATTGAATCCTTCCAAACTACTGTGATTTGCTTAAAGGTATTTAATTCCTACTGGAGGAAACCCAACAAACAACCCACACATAAACAAAAAATGTGCTTCGATAAATCAGGAATATACTTGATAAACTAATTTAAATAGTAAGGAAAAATCAAGTTGGAGACAACTAAATAAAATTTAAGCAATTAGTTCAACAAACAAATAACACCAAAATTCAGGCACCAGTTTAATTTGATCTCTCCATTGTTGTGCTTCAAAAAATTGCCCTGTACACTATCTTGCTCTTCCAAAAATCAAATCCCAGCCAACCCCCCAATGTCTTGGTTTCCTTCTTATATAGACAAAGGAAGCAATAAGGTTCAAATCTTTTACATTCAAAGTGACCTTTCAAATTCCCACCCTTTTACGTTTGCACAATAAAAAAATTTAACTTAATCTCCCTGTGGAAAATAATTTTGCAAAATATAACAATCCCCTTGAAAAATATTTCACCACAATATATTTTTTAATAGTAGTCATAACGACTATTAATATTCCCCGTTCATATTTATATTCACCATATTTCCACCCATTCTTCATCTCCCTTGGTGAAAACGTTTCACCACTACGTAAAATATTTTACATGATATTATATTTATGTGTAAAATATTTACCACACCTTCAATTATAATACATGTTTTCAATTATTCCTCTATTATTTATTCCACGGCATTATTTTATTATACCGCTCACCCGCACACAATTTATTTCTTCTTTACGAGGGTGTGGGGTGAATGAGAGGAGATTAAGATATTTTAATGTAAAAAAATTCATTTCCTGCACATATTTTACTTTACTGCTCACCCGCAGCTTCATCAAACTTCGTTAGCAGTACGGTGGGAAACACCTCCTTTTCACCTGCACACCCACAATGGCTCTAGAGTTTCTGAGCGAGAACACGGGGATCATTGGATTGTATCCCACAAGCCCGCACCATCGTGCTCTGGGTCCTTACGGGGCCGCGGGAAATGCTGTCAAGAGCTCCAGACAAAAACCCTCTGGCGAAGAATCATACCAGCAGTTTTGTGCTTCATAACTTTCATCATTTGTACTGGAAAGTATGCTTGGCCAAATTTGGTGTGTTTGTGATGAATTAAATATTTATACTTTATCTTCCAATTCTTCAAGATTTCTTCGGTCGATGTAAGGAAGTATGGAAATTCTTGCCTTGTCAACTACTTCATCAGCACCAATCTCCCCTAAAACAATTGCATCTGTTGCTTATGTTAGTGCCTTTGCAATTGCCTTTGTCGACTCAAGCCGGCCAATACTAACATTTTCCCCACTGAACTCTAGTATGACATATTCCACACTCATGGCATCCTTATCAACTGTATCAGCTATCTGACCCAGGAGAAACAAGAGCGACTGGCTTTTCTGAATTATCCACACTGTCATTCTCAAGAGATTTGTCAAATTTCTTTTCATTAGCCCATGTAACACTTAGGTTCAATTGTTCTATTACTCCATACTTCATAGCAGATTTCAACTTTGACACTTCTGAGTGGTTCTCCATGACTAAATCCTTATTCCTTTCTGAATTTTTATCTATTTGATCTGGAGGCTGCCATCTGAAAGAGCTTGAACTTATAGCAGAATCTAAAACTACCTGACCACATGGATCTCCAAAAATTATGTTGTTGGTGAAATCGATCTCTCTTTGAAACTCCTTTTGGAGAGCTCTTAGTTTTCTTGGTCCATCAAATTTCACATGAAAACCATTAGAATGAATATCCAGTGCATCTGTCACACGAAATACAGATTTAAAGTCAATGCCTTTGTGTCCAATATAGCCAACACTAGAACCTTTGATTTCGAGTAGATGAGCATGCAAGCTGCTACCCAAATACCCTTCTCTTGCAACAGTTTTGTAGATAAGTTTCATTTTTACTGTGGCGGCAGAGAAATTCCTTTTCCTCCTCATCCTTGCTGCTGTTGGTGTACATCGAAGAAAGGCACATACGAAGACCCACAACAAATGTTCTATTAAGATATTGAGCCACTCCAAGTGCACAGAGTAAACTCCACATGTAGTGATTCGTCTCCTTGCAATAGTCTCCCCCACAAGAGTAATATAAGTATTTTCCCTTCCTGAAACTAGACGCAAATGAAGGTAGAGTGACTACATCATCTATGACTTCATCCGTAATCGGAATAGAGGGCGTGGATAAAGTTGTAGAAGTGGGATCATTGAAGTTGCCAATATTAGCCTGTAGAGACGTCTTGCTTATTGCTTGAGGATCCCTTCTTACCTTTGGTGGCCGAGCATTTTTCCTGAGTACCATCGGCCAGCACCATACCTCAGTGGGTCATCGTATGGAAACATCTGATGTGCCTCTTTCACTCTCCCAGCCTTACACAGTCCATATATCAGAGCAGTATAAGAAACCACATTGGGCATAACACCCCTCCTCTACATGAGCCTATAAAGCATAAAAGCTTTCCCCATTCCATTTCAGCATAGATATCTTGTAGTCATCACATTCCATGAAATTACATCTCTTCGAGGCATTTTATCAAACAGTTCATTCGCCTTTCTCTATGCTACTCACAGTTTGCAGGCAAAGCATTAGCAAATACAAAGATCTTTATATTATCATGCATTAATGGATGTCTTAAATTGGAAAATGGCATCTAAAATTTCCTTAGCTTGATCAAAACCTTCTGATTCTCCAGAGACATCTTTGAGGCAAGCATTTGAAGCATGAATAGATTATCCCTTGCATATTTTATTCTTTTTAGGTAGTCTCTTTCCGTTGTGTCCACCAGCTGCGTCCTCATACTTTTCTGAGCTTTTCTATGATGTATTATGAGTAGCTTCCCAAGTCATGTGTGATATGTCATGAAGCTCAAGCACCAATTGATCATCAAATTCAAATCAGTGTCATTGATCAACAACAATTGCATCACATGTCGGGTCCCATTGTGGGCCCGGCTAAAAAAAATTTCGTTTTGAAACAAGTTTCGTCCTCAATTGACCTGAGATTGCATCTGTATGCTTCTGAGGTGAAAAATTGAATTGGGTAGTCATTAGAATCTGTTTTCCGGCATCTTGCATAGTGACCCAAAACAAGTCAGGTAGCCTCCAAAATCACCCTCGAAAACTAGTCAAACAATCTCCCGGAGGTATGAAAATGCACAGACATGCAAACATTTGATCCAAGAATTCATGGGAGCAAACGGTTTGGCAAATCTCATCCCGAGGTGCAAAATATTAACATCCAAAGTAGCTCACTTAACCTTTTCTGAAACTGCACCTGTCAAAAAACCAACTAGGGCTAACCAAGTCATCACCCTACAAAAATACCAAACCTCTTCCCAAGACGCTGCCACTGGAAAAACTAGTTCATTTAGATCCATTGAGCATGTGTGCAAAAGGATTTTTCACCAATTCACTTCCTTCACAAAATATTGAGGGTCAAAGTTGACCTCGTTGAAACATTCCGGAAATGCAAGTGTCAAAATATGACACTGCATTTGCTTTTGGCCTTGAAAAAATACCAAACTTGATCCTGAGGCTCTGAAACTAGACTAGCAAGCATATGAATTTGACGGTAATGCAGAATACCAATTCACTTGCCATGATGATTACCCAGCTGTGAAATATCAATTTGAACAAGAGGCTACTTTGCACGCCTAAGAATATGCAAACAAAAAAACAATCCCAGAACCCTCCAACTTATCGCTTCAAAACCCTGTCAAATCTAATCACAGGGAGATGAAATCAAACATACATGCTCACATATGACAAATGAATACTCACCAAGTGATTTGGCATGAAAGCAAGCAGTCTTCAAATTATGACCCTCCAAATAAGGTCACTGGGGCAGATTTTTCAGGTGCATTTCTGAGTGGTACTCAACTTTTTCATCACAGGCACTTAAAATTTTGTAAAATTTTACAGTGCCAACAGATTCTTCAATTTCTTGAACAAATTCATATAATAATGAAAAAAAAGAACTTGGCCTTCAAATTTCAACCATCCTATCCCAAGATTTGATTCTCTTTACCTCTCCTTTGTCTTTCTATTTGCACATGATCCCACCACAAAAATGCACAACCTTTCAACTTAGTATAGCAACTTCACCTTCCTAGGATCCTCCATTGACTTGTCAAAGAATTTCTCCATTTCTATAATCCAATCTATAAGCTCCCTAGGGCTTAAGCTTACTACCCATTTTCACAATAACTTTTAAAAATCTACTCCCAAGTTCATCCATCATATCTTCTACTTCAAGATCTTAATCTTCTACTCCTTCATAACCTCACTCACTTAGTGAGGAGTATCAAACTTTGGCTTACTATCCATTTTCAGATTAACTTTTAAAAATATGCTCCCAAGTTCATCCATCATATCCTCTTCTTGAAGCTCTTAATCTTCTACTCCTTCATAAGCTCCTTGGGGCTTAAGCTTCCTCACTTCATGACGAGTATCGAACTTTGGCTTACTACCCATTTTTGCAATAACTTTTAAAAATCTGCTCATAGGTTCATCCATCATGTCTTCTACTTCAAGCTCTTAATCTTCTACACCTTCATCGTCACTCACATCTTCAACATGTGTTCCTCTTCTTTGTGTTGTCTCCATTGCATCTAATCTAGCTATGATCCCTGTTGTCCTCTTGCTAAATCTGCAACTCTAGGTGCCCTTGGTCTTCCACTCACAACTCTATGCAATTGCAAGACTTTCTCACACCACGAGAGCCTCACAAGACACATCCCAACAAAGAAAGCTTTGTTGTAGTCTAGGTAGGGGGTTAATTGAGCAACCAACTTGAAAACTCACCAACAAATGCATACACCAAAAGGAGGCAAAGATGTTTTATTGTATTAAATCATGAAAATCTACTTGTAAAAGGCTTACAGACACACTGAAAAGAATCTTAATCTATTACACAATACAAAAATTAGCCCAAAAGACTATTCGTCACCTAGGTTGGGTCAGATCTAATCTTCCCTATTTTTCCTCTTCTTTGTGTTTTTCCTTGTCTTCTTTGTCTCAAAATGATTTGCCTCTCTTTTCTCACACTTGCCCCCTTTAGTTTTTCCTTCTTTCTCAAATCTTTCAAATTTGTCACGCTTTAGGGTACAATTTTCGCCCAAAAACAATCTGCCCATGTTTCTCCATATGTCCCATGCTTTTGCAAGGGTTAGGCTTTTTCTCATTGGCCCTAAATGCCACATGGATGAATGGATAAGTTATTCCAATCATAAAACTTTGATAAATCGCCTACCAAAACGGCTATGGCTTCTTGATGGGCTGCTAAGAGTAGGATAGACATGCATTCTAACTTCCCAATCTGCAAGTATTTGAAACCCCAATAAAATCTTGATGGAGCTTTTATATATGCCAAGTGTTTGATGAGATGCGAACAGAGATAAAATGCAACCAAGAAAGCATGAAACCCATGATAACACATTGGAAGCATAAAATAAGACGACCTGGACAAAAGATAACCACAGGTGTTTCTATGGGTTCACGTCATTGTGAATCAACTATGCCAACTTCAACAGGTTGTTATAGACATGCTACAAGTTGCCTATAGGTGTTCTCTAAGGCTACAAACTTACCTATAACTATGCCACAAGTTGATTACAAATGTCACTGGGTGTTTTCTGCTGCTGCCAAAGTTAGTTAGGATGGTCCTTCGACTTCTATGACATCCGCTTTCAAACACAAAATCTTCTCAACCATATTTTACATTTTTTTTCGTGATGCAAGATTGCTTGTTGACCCGAATGTTCCTACATCATGGCAACACCTATTTTTCTTTTTCCCATGCCAAAAAGATCTACCACCCCATCTAGGAAAAATCAAACCTTGTTAGCAATCAGCCTGGCTGCATGTTCTTACCTTCTATTTTTCATCTAAAAATTTCTCGGCCATCCGCAAAAAAATCCTGTCTGCCAATGAAAACCCAAGAAGAATTTACTACTAGCAACTTAAAATTGCCATTTTTTAATACAGCACACAAATTATAGAAAAACTGGCAAAATAGCCCATTAGCTCAAATTCCAGGACAAATAAATGCTTTAAGTGAAGGCTATAGTAATTCACACTCGCATAAGTCTTGGGTAATATAGCTATGCAACAAACTGGCATGCTTGCTGAGATATGTCAAATTATAAGCTTTGACGTTTCTTTGACATTCCAACCACATTCCCAACAGCTCTGGCATAACTCAGCACCACAACTTTATGTTTTATAAACTAAAACAAGCCCACAAAGGAGGAAGAACATTATTTTTAATGTAGGATAAGCTCTTCATCAAAAGGAAAAAGAAGTTTTCTATTGAGGTCCACGTATAGACCCCCCACACAATGATGAGAATGTCTTATTTACAGCTCTACATGCTGGTTGTGCTTATGTTCAAAATATCATGTGCTGTTTCTTTCAAGCACTAAAATTCTCCACATTCTTATCGGAAGCCTAAATAGTAAACACTATATCCAATTGTGAAAACATAATTAGACACAGAACGCAAAGGGTTATACCCTGCACAAGCTTCAATAGGAATAATAGATTACATTTACTGAACTTGATACCAATTACCAAGTTTTCTCCAGAAGCAGACTCTTTGATATCTGCAAATTTTGAGGCGTATAAACTGTCCTATATAATCTTCTGCATAGCAATTATTTTAAATTAACGGAAATATATTTATTTTTCATAATGCGATCAAGAGCTCTGCATCATCAACGGTAGATAATATCCCAGTGTTACATGTAGAAGTACATATGTTGGTTGTCTCAAACATTATAATTTACATGGTTGTAGAGGTAAAGTTAAACCATTGCCTTTCATATCTTGCTGCTCAAGAGATTTGCCATTAATCTCAAGAAGATAAAACAGAACATGCATAACCAGTTACAAATAATGGAGCAAGTACAGAGATTTGCTATTGTCAAAGAAAAAGACAGCAAATTTCCAGATAATGACTGCCATGTTACTTTAATCCTTGATGAAGAATGCAAGAATGAGAAGGTGCCAATATAAAAGGTTGATGTATCTTCTAAGGTTGACATCTCTGGCTTTAATTAACAGCAAGCTAAAAGAGGTAAAGATCACTCATAATTCTGCCTTTACACCCTTAGACTAGGTTGGCTTCATTTGTGCTCAGCCTTTGAGGGTAAGCCCTGCTTCTGAACTCATTGCCAGGTCATTCTGAATGCATTCCTAATTTCCTCTCCCCACCAAGGCCTACTCCCTTCTCCCAACCTTACCACCTGTTGGACCTGCCATCAACCATCCTACATCTCTCAAAGTCAGTAACCCCTGTATCCTGTGTGAAAAAATATCTCAGCAAGAAAATCGTACCTGAACAAAAGATGGTGGCTCTCAAAATCCTAAATAGGAGGATAGTTCGGCTAAACAACTCCTCCCCAATGAAACCACCATCCACTTTGCTCTAGCCAATTTGAATGACTCTCTCCAATAGCTTATCAGAGTAATGGAGATAAAAAACATGGAGCAAGAGTTATCAGGAGTTGTTCAACTTGATGATTAACAATCTTCAAGGATTTAAGGATAATCAGAGGGCCATCATCAGCTGCCTCAACAAACAAGAGGAAGAAATAGCTATTTTAAGGAGCTGCTAACAAAGCGTCCTCAGCAAGGTTTGAGCAATTGAGAGGATCCTAAACAATTAAAGGCTGAGGAAAGAGTGCTGGCTACCGAACAATTCCAGCAACATGCTATCCCCAAAATGTCATCAAGCAACAAGAACTTCAGCTTCAGTGACCTTACAGTCTCTACCAATTACTGGAATACTTTAGAAGGTGGAAAAGGGAAAGGCCCTCACACTGGCAAAAGGAACTGCCGTCTCAAGAGGACAAATATTTGAAGACATGGATCACTTGCCATCTTTTATGCCATGTTTTCCTATGTTGGCAGACTGTAATCTTACATTTCGGACTTGGAGCATCTCTAGCTAATATTGGTTTGATATTATAAGCATTACTTCTACGTTCCTCTTCAACAAATTGAGAGTTTTTTGTACTATACATATGGAGTAATATTACAAAATTCCCATTTCAGATCCAATGTATCAGAATAGGATCTGTACAAAAAACTTTCAATGAGCTTTTATATATATAATATAAAATGTGTTGTCTTTTAGTTTTTTTTTTCTCATAGGTATTTTGAGGTTTCACTTTAGTCAACAGCACAAGACCAAACCCTTCCAAATCTTTAAAAAATCACCTCCATTCTTCTCCCATGAGATCGAGATCATGAAATCTGACTATAAATCAATAGCAACCATCAATTTTTGTTTCAGGAATATTTAAAATTTGCAACATGAAAAAGTTTAAAGACATCATTAACTTTTTCATTTTCTATCTAAACTTCTCAAAAATTAGCAACAATCAATTGAAATTCTGCTTAATTAATTTTCCATTTTCCAATACAACTCACAACCCCTGCAAATCAGTTTGGTACTGATCAACCTCAAAACACGAATGCTGACACAAAAAGCAAAACAATATTTTAGTACAAAACTAATCCATAACAAAATATAAATTAATCACAGAAGGGAAAAGAAAAAAAATACAACTACCTCACTTGCCTGATTATGACAGCCTGTCTTACCTGGTGAGAAAACCACAATGTGAAGACACATTCTACAAGTTTTTTTTCTTCTTCCTTTTTATCTGATGGTTATTTATGGTGGAATAAAGCAACCATCCATGCATGTTCTTTCTAATAACCCAATACCATAAAACAGGAGAAAAAATCTCAGAATATGCAACAAAAGATTAGCAGCTACATATGAAAGGAAAGCTCAAATTTGAACAGCAACTTTTGATGAAAAATCCTTCAAAGAAAGAGTATTTCTTTGGTTTCAATTTTGACTCTCCGAACTGTAGAAAGCAGATTGTACCAAGCATTCATATGTTCAGGCATATTCCATTTGACATAAGTTATGACTACAAACATTAACAAGGAGCAGATCATTATAAATTCATTTGCCATCATAGTTCTACAAGAGGCTGCAATCAAGCCAGCTCTGATCTCTCTAAGAACTCAATACACAAGTCCCTGAAGATTTAAATTTGGTACAGAGGAAATAGCAAGCTGTAGAACATGAGGCAAATGATAAATTTATTGCATGTCTATCCAAGACATCACTGGCCTATATAATAGTTTCAAAGATCCTTTAAGCAGGAGATGCCAAGGTAGTTGAGCTTGAAAATTTTGAATTTTGAGTACAAACCATGAGCAGCTCGAAACCTAGCATAATTTAAATCTAGTACAAAAGTTGGCAAGAGAGAAATCAGTTTATTTAAAGCTGGATTTCATTATTAGTTCACTGACCCTCTGCTGGAGAGTACATCTCCTTGGAGACACTTGGATAATTTGGTATAGTTGCAATCTATTCTGGCATACCATCTGGCTGACTGTTTGTTGGGTCCCTCTGGATATGCAGGTATACAGCTACCTTTCATGAAAACTGAAAACTCTTCTTCTCTCATGTTAGAGCCTAGAGGAATTGAGGTAAGCAAGAGTTGGCTATGCAAATCAGAGACGAAATTGTGTTCATATAAATAGGTCAACTCTAATGCTAAGGGAATTGAAGAACTTTTAAGCAAGGGTTGCCTATGCAGGTTAAAATTGAATCACATTGCTTGTGCAGCCGTTATGGCCCATCTGTAGTGCTTGTGGGCAGCAAGTAAAAACGATTTGCCTTTTGGTGTGCCACTGTTCTTTTTTGCTTGATGCATGCAGTAGGGTATAGCAAAAGGAGAGTGTTAACATCCCACAAGGGTCCACTCAATTTTCTCTGCTGAAAAAATGAAATAATATTTCGAAGTCTGCCTTTTCTGTTCCAATCAATCAATCTTCTTGTATGCAAGAGCAGCTTTTAGTGTGATTTGGATGCAGCAAGAGCATAAGGCGAGACAATCAAATGAGCATGTATACACTCCCAAAAAACACCAGGAAACTCATTTTGACTCAACCTCCTAGAGGATGAGCAAATCCTTAATTTGTTCTGCCTAATAGTACTTCTGAAAAGAATTTTGCAGTGGAAAATTATGTTCTCACTTCTATGTAGCTCTTATGAACTTATTACCATTTGATATTAGCATTTTGTTGGCATAGCCATTTGTTTTACATCTATTGTAAAATGCAAAAATGCTTTGTATCCTTTGATACTAATGTATTTTTCTATACTTCTTAGTAGTTCAACCCCGGCTAGCGACAACTTCCACTGGAATTTTTTGTGACTTTTCTTTTTTATGTGCATATTATATTATCATTTATCCAAAAAGAAAGATGAACAACTGTAACTTTATAATAATAAACTTTAAAAGAAATCGGATGGATTTCAATCTATCTTCCCAGCCTCCTCTCTAATAACACTTAACAAGAGGTTTTGCATGGGGGAATACCTCCAAGACACACCAGCCCATTGGTTCAGGCAAATTCAGAGATGTTAACGTTTCAGAGGAGATATAAATTCAGATGGATGCAGCTTCTGTAATTAATAGTGAGCTGAGACAGGAGAAACGGCTGTTTTACCAATATAGCAAGAATTCTCAAGGAAACATGACTCAACAAATTCATCAAACCAAAACACTGCTATGCCTAATGATGTTTATAGCTATTGTAAATTTCATTGGAAACAACTCATCAATAAATTGTGAATATTAATGCACGAGATTAGAGTATCAATTAAAATGGGTATATCTTCCTTCATAAATAGTTAACCTGCACAAAAAGAAACAGTTCAGTTTCAAAATTAGTACATATTCTCAGGGAACTACAAGCACAGGTAATCAAATTTTTATTCTACAGAAATGTAATGTTCTATATTAAACAATCAAGGGACATTGGATTAGATTTAATACCATTAACTCGTGCATAGCCAGCATTTACAATAATCTTAACCCCATACTAGTAATGAAAAAGGGATCTGCTTTGTCAAAATTCAAGATAACATTGCAATTCATTGCTAAAAGTTGGTAGGTTTCGTACTTTCAAGAAACCTAACACATGAAGAGTTCAGTGCATCCAACAAATTAAAGGAATTTCATTATAATTCTCCAGACAATTAGAATGATGAAAGGGTTAAAGCAGGTATATATATATATATATATATACCGTCTTGCCAAGACCCATCTCATCTGCCAAAATCCCATTCAGCTGATTATTTTATAAAGAAAGCATCCGTTGCAACCCAACCTGCTGCAAAGCATAACATGATGTTAGAATATAAAAATTAAGTACACCTGAAATATTAAGATGCATATGCTTATCATATTAGCTCGCATATTTTATTTTATTTTAAAAGTAACTTACCAATTGGTAGCCACACAATGTCCCAGCTCGAAGTACAGAAGGTTGACGCATAACTTTTTCATTTACTATATGTGCCAAATTGTAATTCCTAAAGAAAAAAATGGTGTAAATATCTGAAATACCTTATGAATACTAAAGCCAAACAACTACTACGTGTTTTAAGATCAGAATACACACTTGTTTATGGATAGATTATCTCTAGATGGGCTATACGCTGAGGAATGATTTCTATTCACTGTCTCCTCCCATGCGCAAGTTGCTACCCTATCAATGTCCTCTTTGGCAACACCCTATATCAGCAGACAAATAGTTCTGGTCAGCAACAAATCTAGAAAAGCGCCAGATACTCAAAGGAGCAAAATGACTTTTCTCCCTATACTATACCTGTGACCGGACAGCTGAAGTGGCAACAATTATTGCTTGGCCCACCTTCTAATTATTCTTCACTGCTATGATTTTGGCTCCAAGTTTCTGCAGATACTCTTCTGTCAGTCACAAGAATGGAGAATAGTGGCACACCAAAGACAAATCATTTTGACTTGCTGCTCAAGCATTTTAGATGGGCCACAATGGTTGCACAAGCAAGGCGATTCAAGCAAATGTTAAATGCATGGACAGTTCAACAATTTTCAGCGAGACCAAAATGCAAACACGATAACTCATTTTAGAAATGGACACTGACAAGAAGTTAATGATAAAATATAAATATACATACATACATATTTTATATTTATATGCATATGCATATTCTGCCTTCATGTTTTTTGGCTACAGGCTATTCCTAGTTATTGCTACTGTGATAATATGGTTAAGGGGAAAATATTGTTACATGCCACAAAATAGAATCCTCGAATGCTGAGATTTAGGCCTTTGGGTTCAAAAACCTTAGGCAATCTGTTTGGCAGCAGCTCAATGGAATTACCACAGTCCATAGTAGCATTCCATTTGCATGGCATTGACACGACGAACTGAAAGTGTAGATGGAATTAAATTACATGGGTTTAAAACAAGAAAAACATGGCAAATTAAAATATGCTAAAATACTCATAAAAACACGGAAAAAAATATGCAATTTTATTTCATGCTAAATAGAGTGCCAAGAAAGAGTAAGAAAGTTCAAACTTCAATTATAAGACATAAATAAAGATTAGACGTTTCCAATTACTCTTGAATTCTCAAGTATCAAATTTTGAGTCTTATAGTACATATAATTTATAAACAAAATTGGAGAATACAAATAGCCTCTAAGGCTCCTAGTCTCCTAGACTACAAATGTGAAGCGGAAGTCAATGCCGCTGCATCCCTGTTCTCCTCCTTACGAGTGAAAAAGTCTTATAACTTAGCTTGCACGGCTAACAAAAATGATCTTGCATGGCAAATTTGACTACCAACAAGAACATTAAAATCAATACAAATAGGAACTAATATATGGAACGATAAAAAGGCTTCTCAGTTTTAAAACCTTCAACTAGAAATTTGACTACTAATAGGAACATTAAAATCAATGCAAGAAGGAATTAGTATATCACTATATGCAACTACAGAAAAGCAAAAATATTGCAGACTACACCACAATTCGTGGAGGACTGTAAGGACAATCACCTAAGCAATGCCACACTGCGCCACAAGGAAAGGAGCAGTAAAAAAGTACCCTATCTGGCACCAGATCAGCAAGTAAAGACAATCGCACCAACACCAACCTGCATAAAACAAAAAACAACCAGCATACTTAGACACTAAATACGAGCTTAAGACCTTTTGCATATGGCTGAGGAATCCTAATTACAAAATGATGCACATGCAACCAGACATGTTACAACAAGTTGAACAACATGCATAAATTTGTTTTTGTTGTTCAACACGGAAGCTCAAGAAAACACCCAGGCTAAATGCCACAAGCAATAATCTGCCAATCACCAAATCCAAAGACTATGGCAAGCAGAACAAATATTGCATCCTTATTAATTGATTGTGAACATTAATTACATTGTTCTATTAGTTCAAAACATTGTTTAGAACTGCAATTCACCAACTGGAGAAAATTCACCCATATGCAAAAGATTTTAAACTGAATTTGGTGCCTAAGTAATTTGGCTATACCCTACTGCAGACATCTTAAAAAAAAGAAATAATGACACACCAAAGATGAATCATTTTGACTTTTTGCCCACAAGCACTACAGATGGACCGCAATGGCTGCATAAGCAAGGCAATTCAAGCAAAAGCTAAATGCATGTACAGTTCATTAATTTGCAGCAAGTCCAAAATGCAAACACGAAAACCCATTCTAGACATGTGGACACTGAAAAGAAGTTGATGATAACAATCAAGAAAAGAGATTTGGAATTTTGGACCTTCACTAGGGTATGCCTTTGATGGAACTCCTAGAGGGTAGTAGCACTATGTATATATTTGTACACACATATCTGTATATATTTGTACATACATATATGTATATATACATATATCTATGTTCCAAGGAGTTTCGGAATGGGGGGATGGGGGGACACAAGGACAGTTTTCAGGAATAGGGGGCTATGGACCAAAATTTGGAGACATCAGGGTAATGTGTAATGTCCCCATTTTCGTGAGCATCAATTGTTGATTGGTTAGCCTATCATTGGCCCTCGTAGGCTAAGGCAGTGGTTAGAGGGTCCCTTTTGGCAAAGATCAGTGTGTTGTTTCTCTCAGAGCTCAATTTTTGTTCAGGTTTGGCCTTTGTTGGATTCTGTTTGGCTAACTTCCTATTTATAGTAAGTTATTATTTCAGGAAGTCAGGGCTTCTATTTATAGCAGGGCACCTGGGCGGGCCTCGGTTGCAGTGTTGATCTCATATGCAGATAGATGGGCGAAACATTAAAGGATTAATGATTAATTATCATTAAAGGGCACTTTAATGATAATTTAATATTATAAAGTTAAATTATAAAGTAAAGTGTACTTTATAATCAATGGGGCCATGACCCTCAATTAAAAACAACTTAAAGTACATTTATATTTATTGAGTTGAGTGCCCAAATATAAGGAGATAATATAAAGTTTTATTAAAAACCTAAAAGTGGATTTGAAAGTGGATTTAAATGCTATTAAGGAGATTGAGGTTATAAAAGAACTCAAAAAAGCAAATGTTTTTTCATTCTTAATGTTATTTGACTTGTGCTTTTTGATATGAGAGCTGAGTGTAGAAATACACAAGGGTTTCAGACCATCTTATGCATGAAGAATGAAAACTCTTCAATGTATTTGCAATTTTGAGGTTGTGCAATACCAACTGATATTATTGCTTGTGGAGGACTTCATTCAGGAGTTCTATCTGAGCTTACAGGTGAAAGATTTACATAGGGCTTGAAGCAGATTGAAGTATTGTGCTTCATTGGTGGAGATTACATCAAACTATTCAAGGGTTTCAAGGTAACTACCATATTTGACGGAGGTATAAGGGCTGTATCAGTCCTGGCAGAGTTATATCAGACTCACAGCTAATCAATAAGGGTTCAAAGTCAAGTAATTAGGAGGGCAATTTCATAAGAGAAGGGTCCTAACACCAAGGAGGAACACATAGAGTCAAGTTGCTACCTTGATTTAGGGTTTCTATTACATTTGGAGGGCATCCACAGCTACATCAGTCCTCATACTGTGTATATCAGACAATCTGATTATGAACAGAGGTTAAAGGAAGTATTGCTGATGAGATAGAAGGCTTCAAACATCAATGGACCAACTCAATATATCAATACCATCACTCCCAACTTCTAGCGCAGCCCAAGGAGGAGTTCGTAGACCTGTGTGAAGGCTCATCAGTCTGATATCAGACCTGTACACAGCAATCTGGAGGTCAATCCCACATACAATCAAGGTCCAGCATCCTCCAAGTCAAGGAACAACACTATCGGGTATGTTTGTAATCGAATCCTTTCATTTGGATTGAAATTGTAATGGTCATATCAATCTGATCGTGTGCATATCAAACCATTGAACGACTGTAATCAGACCTGATTGTAGTTGAATAAAGTTGTCTTCTCCTTAGTAGATCATTGCCTTAAGTTCATATGATATTCTCTTTCAATTCTAGCATTTATATATCTGATTAAGCAATGGAACCAAAGCATTAAACTCAAACGAACAAGTCAGATAACATAATCAGACCTTGCATGCCAACCGTTTGACAAAATTCCAAGGAAGAGAAAGTTGAAAATTTGGATCAGAATAAGGCAGAAAATTTGTTTGGCTATAGTCCACCTGGGTGGGATATTACATAATGGCAGCTAGTGACACAAATATAACATATATAGTTATACATACATACATATATACGTGCATACATACATATATACGCATGTGTGTGTGTGTGTGTTCTATGTTTTCTCCAACACCAAATTCTCATTATTTCTGACCAAATCTCCATTCTTCAAAGAACTAAGAGTAAAGCTGGGGAATCTAACCAGTCTAATGTTGCAAAGATGGTTGCCGTTGTACCAAAAGATTGACCTATTAATGCCCGATACAGCCGCCAGAGTTAATGAATCCACGGGAGGCGGTTAAGCCTTGTCACGAACCCAAGCGCTGCGCTGCACAGCACAAGGAGACCAAGGGCACACACCTTGCAACAACCCCCCCTAGTGCAAGCGAGGGGAGGGGTTTGAACCCGTGACCCAGGCTCTGATACCAATTGTTGCAAAGACGGTTGCCGTTGCACCAAAAGATCGACCTATTAATGCCGGATACAACCGCTAGAGTTAATGAATCCACGGGAGGCGGTTAAGCCTTGTCACAAACCCAAGCGTTGCGCTGCACAGCACAAGGAGACCAAGGGCGCACACCTTGCCACATCTAAATGATAAGGGCTGCACAGTTGAAGATTGAGAATATCATCATTGTTGAATCTTTTTATTTATTTTCTTCTCTGTTTTTAGAAACTCTTTACAGCAGTCAGCAGAAACTTGCAAACATTTATGAAAACTTGATAACATCCACTGCCACCCCACACTCAGCACTTCCTCCACTCTCTACCAAGCCCGAGGTGTTCACCAACTTCCTAAAGTTTAGATAAGAGAGCTTGCATCCAAGTAAACAAAAACAATACAAATGTTTAAAGTTTTAATAGTCTATTTCGCCTCCAATACCATGTCTTCAAAGGCTAACCATTTGTAGTCGGTCATAATTGTAGTCGGCCGTAGTCGGCCAAGTAAATAATCATAAATTAATTAGTGTTGTTATGTTAGGAGTGTTATCGGTAATTAACCCCGACGGTTGGATAGTTATAGAGTCGTTGCCAACGGTTGGTATCTCAACCAACCTTGGCCAAGTTATATATTGGCTTAATACTTTGTAGTCGGGGCGACCCCACAGCATTGTAACACTGTAGTGTACTACTGATATATTCAATGAATGGGAACAATGCTTTATTCTGTGCAATGCTGTTATAATTTCATGCTCTGTGTTACGGACTATACTACTTAATTCTGTTTACTTCATGTTCTGTAAAACACACCATATTGCGATAAACATTTGGCGCCGTTGCCAGTTCGAAAACGGGTCGAGGGTGACAAGTTGAGTCGTCCGATGCCATCGGGTGACAAGTTGATGACAAGTTGAGACCATCGGATGACAAGTTGGCTATCGATGACAAGTTGAGTCATCGGAAACCATCGGACAAGTGGCATCGTCAGAAACAAGCAAACCGTCGGGTGCACCCAAGGTCGGAAAAAAAAAAAAAAAACACAATGAAGATGGCGTCATGATGGGGCAGCCGACCGAAGAGCCAGTACAAGCAAACGAGGATCGTGAAGACGCTCTCAGACGAGAGATCCCTCAGTCGGTCATCTGGGATCAATTGCACGTCGACCAAGAGGTCAACCATCTCCTCACCCGAGTAGTAATTAATGCCCATACAACTCAATAAGGATAAGAACCGAGTACCAAGTGGGCATGAAACACTAGAGGAAAGAACACAAAGATCACTGAGATTAAAGGAACAAGAAGAACGAAGGAAAACACTGAGACAAATTGTCAATGAACATCATCATGCCGACGAAGAAATTTTCAAGACACCGGTGACAAATAAAGAAAAAGGGAATGAAAATGAATTAATAGAAGAAATTGAAAACAACATACGTCGCATCGAAGAGTTATCCATATCGGACGACGAAGGGCCGAGAGTTGGAAGATCTGAGCCTAAGACCCCAGGGCAGAGGGAGTATCAAAACAAACCCGAGGAGACTCAAGGTGTAGAGGAAGTTGACAAAGGACGCGAGGAAGACTCGAACGTGGCCGAGAGTGCAAGTGACGCACCGGGACGTTGCGAGAGAACCAGTCCAGTCAGGTCCAACGCACAAGGAGGGCATCGGGGAAGGATGGTGACTCCGCCAGCCGAGAGGCAGAAGCTACCAAAATTTACGGGGGATGGGTCAGAAGATCCAATACGACACTGTAAGACGTGCGAGACAATTTGGATAGCCAATGGGCAAGATGATGTGGACTATTGGCTGAAAGCATTTCCAGCGACATTGAGAGATAGTGCCATCGACTGGTACACAAAGTTGGCCCAAGCACACAGGGCATCATGGAGACTACTTAAGAAGGCATTCCAAGACGAATTCAAACTTCTGAGGGATGACAGTGAAATTGTAGCGGAGATCTACAGTACGAAGCAAGGGAAGCACGAGAACGTGCGAACCTACAACCGAAGACTGAAAGAATTGTTGGAAAAACTGGAGACTCAGCCGGCCGACGGGTTGAAGAAGCGATGGTTCATCGAAGGGTTGCGTTCATCGCTGAGAAAAAAATGAAAGTCGTGCCTCCGTCATCATACGATGAAGCGTACAATTGAGCGATGGATATAGAGAGTGAAAATAAAATATCCTTTTGAAGAAAAATGAAGATGGATGACGAGGAGAGTACGGACGACAACAACGACAGTGAGTCCAAGACCGTATAAGCACTCAGGAAGGACATGATGAGAATGATGAAAGAATTGAAGGCCGACAAGGAGAGTGTGAGGGAAGCCAGAGAACTATGGTGTACGTATTGCAAGGGGGAAGGTCACGCAAAGGCAAACTGCCCAAAGAAGTTGTTCTGCGATATCTGCCAAGTGATGGGACATTCCATCAAGGAATGCCCATACAATCTAAAAGCAAGGGGTACGCAAGTACTCTTCACTCAAGAAGAACCGTCAACACCGCCGAACACACCACCAAAGCCTTAGTACAATAGCCATGCATCCCCTAGAGGTTACCAAAGCAATAAAAGTCCGAGAAACAGATTGCAGTACGACAGCAAAGGGCGACCTATGATACAGTGCCGGCAGTGCAACGAGTGGGGACACTTTGCAAGAGAATGCCCGAACAACAATCAGAACACAATAAATGCATTATGCAAGTGGTGTGGGCCTGGAGATCACGAAGAAAAAGAATGTCCGAAGCAGAAAGGGGTGAACCTCATCAATCTCAAGGAAAATGATGAAGAAATCCTTGCTATCACCCGAGCACAGTGGAAAAAGGCCACTTATCTAGATCCCCGTACGGAAAAAGAAAGTCTCCGTGAGGCACGAAAGGAAGTGGAAGCTGCCATGAAAACTGAACGGAGGAACTCAGACAAAAAGGCAACTGCAACCCTACAATCGGAATCGGACAAGAACATAACAAGCCAAGTACTGCAAGCTACCATACCAATTAAATTGGCAGACCTCCTCCAAAGCTTGCCTCAATTAAAAGTAGCAATATCCAAGGTAATGGAAGACAACTCGCACGAAGGCCAAGCCCACACAACAGAAGATGTTGTAGTAGAACCACCCCCAACGGGAGAACAAGTACTCGACTCAAGGTTGCTGGCGATTGATACTGGAAAGAAACTGGCCGTAGTACATATGGAAATCCTTGGACGAAATTTGACAAATACCATAGTCGACGGTGGATCCGGAGTAAATGTATTACCAGAAGAAACCTGGAAGAGCCTCAGGAAGCCTACTCTATGGCCACAAAACTTCCAATTAGTGGGAGCCGACCAGTACGGGATCAAGGCACTGGGAGTGCTAATGGCTCAAAAAGTAAGAATCGGTACCCAGTAATTTTTGTTAAATTTTGTAGTCATAACAGCACATAATGCGTCGTACGATGCATTACTCGGCCGAGGATGGCTAATAGCCGCCAAGGCCAACCACAACTGGAAGAAAAACACTTTGTCCATATAAAATAGACGTAAGAAGTTTGTCATTGATTTGAAGACACAAACCGTCAACGAAGAGTTGGTATCAGATTCTGACTCGGATGAAGGGAACTCGACAGAAGGTGGGAAGGGGCCAATGGAGCCCGATGATGAAGGGGTGCTGGAATTACAGGAATGCTCAGAAGATGAGACAAAATCGTTCAGCGGGTTATTCCACTAGCAGATGGAAGATTACGAGTTCTTTCAACCGGAATGTAATATGATTTCAATAAAAAAAGTCGGCAAGAACTCTCCGATGAACAATGCAAGTCCTCGTAGTGCAAGTCCTGGCAATGCAAGTCATGGCAGTGCAATTCTTGGCAAAACTCGGTCGAAGAGTGAAACACTCGGCAACTCTCGGCCGACGAATGAAAGTCTGGGCAACTCTAGGCCGACGAGTGAAACATTGTTCACGAATGAAGCACTTGATGGATTGACAAACACTCGACCACTTGGTAAGAAAGAACCAGTAATGAGTGACAAAGGGGAGGAAGGCAATAATCAGCCGAAAGTAACAGAGCAAATAGTGGCAAAGACAAGTCGACCAAAACAGACAAGTCGACCAGGAGAGGCACAGAAAGAATATACAGAGGGTGAAGCGAAGATAAATAATACACTTGCACATAAATTTGAACCAGACAAGGTGATCAGGTATGAGGAGCCATTGGCAAGCAAGGCGAAACGGGGTGATGGAACTAACGACGGGAACCCAGTATTGAAAATGCCGGCCAGAAAGAGACCATATAGAAGGAATAAGGACTATAGAGTATTTCAACCGACTTGCAATTTTTTGCCGAACGTAGTATGCGGCTTCCAAAAGACAACAATTATAGTTTTAAAAAAGACAACAGTTCCGGTCCCTGCAGATGATTACAAAATCAATAAAGCCGAAGTTGCAGATCGAACGTGGACCTCGTCGGAGAAAAATAGAAAAATCAGATTCAGGTTGACATGGATGAAAAACTAGAAAAGACGAAAAAAAATTTTAAAAAAAATGTTGGGAAAATTTTGAAAAAAAAAAAAGGACAAGTCGTACGACGTACGACCTGTTAGAATCTGAAAAAATTAATAACCCAGAAAACTAGTGCAAAGAATAGATATTAAAACTATGAATGCAAATGATACGAAATCAAAATAGCAACACAGAGTTAGTCTCCAAGAGAGTAATGCAAATGCTAGAAGCAAAATAGCATTAAGAGGATGCAAAAGCAAAAGATACCAAATAAAAGCCAGGTAGCATGCTTATATAGACTAGGAAGAGAGAGGAGGTGGCAACACCGACCAATGAGGAGCAACCATCTATCGGACTAAAGATAGCAAAGTATCTTCCCAAGATAGCTAATGGATGCTCACATGTAGGAAGGTGACACCTCGCAACCACTCACCTAATAAGACATGCTTTATTAACCTAAGCGAGATTAATTAGAAGTGTAGGAAAAACCTAGGAATATAGGAAAAATAAATAACCCATCTAGGAAATAAAAACCTACACTAACACCCCCCCATAAGCGAAGCTTAGGTGGATGTAGAAATGGGTCCCGACAAATCAAGCCTGATGAGGTACCCATGTACATAAAATTCCCCCCCAAAGAGAGAGAAAAGAGACCCCCCCAAAAGTAGAGAGTCAGGACTCCAAGTGAGAGGAAGAAGCCCCCCCAGAAGATGAAGCATCCCGCACCCCCAGCAAAGCTTGCAAATGAAGGAACTTGCTCTCAGTGAAGGGTTTGGTGAAGATATCAGCAACCTGCTCGGAAGTCGGCTAGTAGCGAAGGTCGATGACGTGGCCATGGATGAGCTCCCGAATGTAGTGCATGTGAACCTCTATGTGTTTGGTCCGCTGATGATGGACCGGATTCCGTGAGATCAGAATAGCACTCTGGTTGTCACAAAATATGACTGATGGCCGTCTGATCTGGATGCCAAACTCAGTGAGAAGATTCTGAAGCCAAATGGCCTCAGTAGAGGCATTCACAACCCCCCGATACTCGGCCTCAGTAGAAGATAGAGCAATAGCAGATTGCTTCTTGCTCGACCAACAAACAGGACCTGAACCAAGTGAGAAGCTGTAACCTGAAGTAGACTTGCGATCCTGAGAATCGCCGGCCCAATCTGAATCTGTGTAGCCCACCAAGTCAAGCTCAATGCCCGCTGCGTAGTGAATCCCAAAACTGTGAGAACCCTGAATGTAGTGAAGGATCCACTTGGCTGCTTTCCAGTGCAGTTCATGAGGCTCCTGCATGAATCGAGAGACCATGCCTACAGCATATGAAATGTCAGGTCTCGTATGAGTCAGATAAATGAGACTCCCAACAAGCTGTCGGTACAAAGTGCCATCAACAAGTGGAGAAGAACACTGAGCCTCTAGTTTGACTCCAGAAAGAAAGGGAGTCGGAGCAGGCTTACAGTCAGCCATATGAAACCTCGAGAGCAAATCTAGAGCATACTTGGACTATGAGATGGTGATCCCGGAAGAAGACTGGTAGATCTCAATCCCGAGAAAGTAATGCAACAAGCCCAAGTCAGTCATCAAAAAACTGTCATGAAGGGCAGTTTTGACAGCCCCAATGGTCGATGAAGAACTCCCTGTGATCAGCAAGTCATCAACATACAGAACCAGAAATAGGAGTGAATCATCCTGCTGCAGAATGTAGACATTGGGATCAGAATGGCACCGAGTGAACCCAACTGATAGAAGGAAGGAGTCCATCTTGGCATACCAAGCCCGAGGAGCCTGTTTGAGGCCATAGAGAGACTTCCGAAGACGGCACACAAGTGAAGAATCCTGAAGGAACCCCTGTGGCTGCTCCATGTAGATCTCCTCCTGAAGGTCACCGTGAAGAAAAGTACTCTTCACATCCATCTGGTGTACTTCCCAACGATTAGCTGCAGCAATGGCAAGAACAAGTCGGATGGAATTCATTCGGGCAACTGGCACAAAAGTCTCAGAGTAGTCAATCCCAGGAACCTGGGAGAATCCTTTGGCGACCAAACGAGCCTTATACTTGTCAACCGACCCATCTGCTGCAAATTTTGTCCGATAGATCCACTTACATCGAACAAGTTTTCTTCCCTTAGGAAGAGGGACAAGATCCCAAGTGTGGTTCCTCATCAAGGAACTATACTCCTCCTGCATAGCTGTATCCCACTCAGGAATACCAGAAGCCTTATGAAAAGATTGTGGATCTGAGGCAGTAGCAATGAAGACATGTGGAGCATCCTAGAACTGTGAACGAGTTCGCCTGGTGTCTGATGGATCCCCAACCCAATCACCTGCAGACTGCAAGGTCTGTCTAGCCCAAAGTAGACCGGAAGATGGAGAATCTGGAGGAGAATCATCAACCTCTAAATGATGACTAGGAGAGGAAGGAGGTGAGTCCTCTGAATCGCTCTCTGCATCAGAAGTGGAGGTAGAAGACTGCTCAAGTGAATCTGACTCATCAGAAGATCTGTCATGTATCCCAAGTGACTCCAATGTCAAAGTAGAAGGAGTTGGAGAAGTGATAGAAAGTGAGCTCGAAGAGCCCTCCTCAAACTGAACACTCCTCTCAATGAACAACTCATGTGTAGTAGGGTGGAGCAACCGATAACCCTTCACACCATCAGGATAGCCTACAAATATGCAAGGTCTGCTCTGCGGATCCAAGGCCTTGCGTTTCTCTGTAGGAATGTGGGCCCATGCAGGAGAACCAAAAACTCGAAAGTGCTTAACTGATGGTTTCCGACCGCTCCAAGCTTCAAAAGGAGTGACTCCCTTCAAGGCTCGGTGAGGAACACGGTTCTGGATATAACAAGCACAGTTAATGGCCTCTGCCCAATACTGTGGTGCAAGAGATCTGGAGTGAATCATGCAGTTCGCCATTTCCTTCAAGGACCTATTCTTTCGTTCTGCAACACCGTTCTGCTGAGGATTGTATGGAACTGAATGTTGCAAATCAATCCCCTCTGAAGTGCAAAACCTCTCAAACCGATGGTTGACATACTCACCACCATTGTCAGTGCGCAAAACTTTGATGGCTTTCCCGGATTGCTTCTCTACAAAAGTCTTGAAGTCCTGAAAATGATCAAATACCTCTGACTTCTGTTTGAGAAAGTACGCCCAAGTATTTCGAGAAAAATCATCAATGAATGTGAGGACATATCTAGCCCCGCTGAAAGAAGGATGCTGAAATGGACCAGCCAAATCACTGTGAACTAACTCCAGAATCTGTGAAGTTCTCCATGCCTTACCTTTGTCAAACTTTTCCTTAAGATGCTTACCAAGAATGCAACCTTGGCAAACACCACCTGAAAACTGAACTGAAGGCAACTCTGTGACCATGCTCTGCTGGTTGAGCTGCTGCAAGTAGTAGAAGTTAAGATGGCCAAACCGCTCATGCCATAATCTACTCACATCATTAGAATGAGTGAGCAAAACAGTCGAAGGAGGATCGGGAACAAAGTGAGAAAACAGATAGAGCCGTGACTGATGATCTGCTCTCCCAACTGCAACTGTAGAATCACTGTGCAACTCACAAATCTCCACTGAATCAGGAGTGAACTCAACCCGTTTGCCTGAACCTGTGTGAGTGATCTGATATACCGATAGGAGATTAGTTGATAATGAGGGCACCCAAAGAACATCATGGAATGTGCCATCCCCCACATCAACAGACCCTCTCCCACACACCTCAACAGGAGTGTTATCACCCATCAAAATATAAGGCATAGTACACGGCTCCAAGGATGCAAGTTCTTCTTTAGATGAAGCCATGTGGTGCGAAGCACCCGAATCAAGAACCCAAGTGGATGGTGAAAAAGCAACTGCAACAAGGGCCTTGCCCTTTCCTTTTCCCTTGTTGTTTTCTTTTGCCTTATTAGACCCCTCATTAGAACTCTGTTTGACAGACTCAGGAACACTGATATTATTCTTCTCAAGAATGTGTGTCAAGTGATCAATTTGTTTCTTCAGACATTTATGTTCATCATGACTGGGTCTTTTACAATAGGCACATTGGACCCTCTCTTTCTTAGGCTTATCTTCATCTTTAGCAGGTTCAGTTTCAAGTCCCATAGTTATCCTATTTAATCCAGCTTTCCTTAAGTGAATTGTCATGCGTGATTTCCACTCAAAGTAATTGTATGGAGTTAGGATAGGCAGATTTGTTTGATCCATGATGAAGAAATGCAGAGAAGAAGTGTCGAAAAGAAGAGAACCCAACCAAGACAACCCCCCCTTTTCACTCAATCAAAGAACCCCCCCAAAGAAAATATGATTTGGCACTTTATATTAGTGCGTTTACAACTACCGCTAGCAATAAATACTAAGTGGTCTTGATTTCAATGCATTACAAAACCCTCATGAAAAGCATATGCTGAAAATACAACTTTGGCATAATATCCAGAGAAATAAACAACACCACTGCAATCTACTTGAAAAATCATGCACTTTAAAAAAAAACGCCTCGATACGAAGTCGTATGTGAAAGTTATGATCCTCCGAAGTTCTCAAAACGAGAAATGTGCAATGTCACGACTGAAAATCTGCAATTTCTGAAAAATCTTGGCATCAAAATCAAAAAACGACTGCACTAGTGCATAAAGCACGAAAAAATAGCCAAAATCAAAAAAAATTCATGGGAAAAGGAGTCCGTATGAGCAAGAACGGAGCATTTGAAAACTGTCTTCAAAACTGCAGCTGCCAATGGAGAGGGGTCTTGCTGTAGCTTTCTGAGCGCGTTTCTGCAAAATATACAGACTGCATGCAAAAACGGAAAGATACCCAGATGGTTTTTCTGTGCTACGAACAAAACCCAGAAGGTGTTTTTCTTGCAAATGCACAGAAGATGTTGCTCCAGTGTAAATAGAACGCCTTTAGCTACCAAAAACGACCCCAATAACCAAGAAATCACATGCAAAGGCTGAATCAGATGCTGAAACCTGCAATATTGATTCAAAAGACCAAATATGCAAGCTGGTTGTCAGATTTGAGCTCGAAACCCCGGTTCCGCAACTATGTATGACGATCTCTGATTTCGATGAAACGAAAGCCAAATCTGACTTTCTCAAGCCTCCTGCACGCGTTGGAACAGCCGGAAATGCTACCAGTATAACCAGAAATGCTGCAATCACCCAAATTTCATAAACACATATGCAACCCCAGAGATTAAAAAAATTTCCGTCAAACTTTTCTGATTCTCAAGATCATCCGAAGATGCAAGAGAAGAGCATACTAGGTTTTTCGAAAACCTGCAATAAGATTTATTAGCCCCCCCCCCGAATCTCTCAAATATAGAAACTAAAATCTACTCTTGCACGTAGAATAGCTCTGATACCATGTTAGAATCTGAAAAGATTGATAACCCAGAAAACTAGTGCAAAGAATAGATATTAAAACTATAAATGCAAATGATACGAAATCAAAATAGCAACACAGAGTTAGTCTCCAAGAGAGTAATGCAAATGCTAGAAGCAAAATAGCATTAAGAGGATGCAAAAGCAAAAGATACCAAATACAAGCCAAGTAGCATGCTTATATAGACTAGGAAGAGAGAGGAGGTGGCAACACCGACCAATGAGGAGCAACCATCTATCGGACTAAAGATAGCAAAGTATCTTCCCAAGATAGCTAATGGATGCTCACATGTAGGAAGGTGACACCTCGCAACCACTCACCTAATAAGACATGCTTTATTAACCTAAGCGAGATTAATTAGAAGTGTAGGAAAAACCTAGGAATATAGGAAGAATAAATAACCCATCTAAGAAATAAAAACCTACACGAACACGACCAGGTTGTACGCCGTACGACCAGGCCGTACGACGTACTGTTGAGTCATACGACCAGGCTGTACGACGTACTGTTGAGTCGTACGACGTACTGTTGAGTCGTACGACGTACAGCGTACGGCCTGACAGAAAATCAAAAACACAGAGAGAAGACAGCAGCTCGTACGCTATACGACCAGACTGTACGACGTGCGACCAGATCGTATGACGTACGGTTGGGTCATATGCCGTACGTCGTACGGCCAACCACCCCGCCGTGCAAGTTCATTTCAACAATGAAAGCTAACAAATAGGGAGTTAAAAGAAAATGCCAGATGAGAAAGAAGTTTTTGCTGAGGCCGTACAACGAATTCAAGCTAGGAGACACAACTATATGAGTTTTTGGATTGCAGATGAGTGTTTGATTTTGTCAGAAAAATGATGTGCGCCATGAAGGTCCGAATGGTTTTGAAGGTGTTAATTTGGGTTTGGTGGCGGGGGCGCTGCCGCTCGACCCCGCCCTGTATCGCAACAGGGAGCGCGCCAGGGGCGCTGCCCCTGGACCCCGCGAGGGGCACTGCCCCTCGACCCCCATCAAATCGGTACTATCTTGATTCAGTGAGCAATGGGGTGCAACATTCGCAGCATTCAGTGTGTTATCAGAGTGGGTCCCTTGGTTGGTGGGTCTACTGGCAGGTGTTCCAAATGTGTTGGTTCTACTTTTACACAGCTCCCACTTCAGCATTGTTGTCGGCAAAAGCTTACTTAATGTCACTTGATGGTTTTCTGTCGTCTGGAAGACGACTAATTTTGTGGGGGGGATGATGTAGTCGGTCATAATTGTAATCGGCTGTAGTCGGCCAAGTAAATAATCATAAATTAATTAGTGTTGTTATGTTAGGAGTGTTATCGGGAATTAACCCCGACGGTTGGATAGTTGTAGAGTTGTTGCCAACGGTTGGTATCTCAACCAACCTTGGCCAAGTTATATATTGGCTTAATACTTTGTAGTCGGGGCGACCCCACAGCATTGTAACATTGTAGTGTAATACTGATATATTCAATGAATGGGAACAATGCTTTATTCTGTGCAATGCTGTTATAATTTCATGCTCTGTGTTACGCACTATACATATCATAATGTTGTCTATCTGTTCAAAGCTTTGTCAAAAATCAAAATCGTTATCATGACAGAAACTTTGGCCGGCATGGGGACTCCCCAGCATCCCCGAGGCGGTCATGGGACATCCAATCATCCCCAGCCATCTTGGGGACCCAAGAGAGGGGGACGCACCCGGGATATCCCCTACTTCTGCAAGGACATCTCAGGAACGTCTCCACCTGCAGGGGGCAGCAGGGGAACATTTTGTCCCCATTCTAGAAACAGCCCATTTTGGGGGGCCCGGATCCCCATGAAACACTAACATATATACATATACTTATATACACATACACATACATACAAATATATACATATACACATACATACATATATATTTATATCAATATGCATATGTATATTTTGCCTTTAATGTTTTAACTTTTGGGGGGTACACGTTATTCCTAGCTACTGTGATGTACACACATCACAAGACCATAACAAAGGAGTTTAGCATGGGGAAGAATATAGTAATACATAAAAATTATTAAAGACATTGGATCATAGTTGGAAAACTCGGACTCGGCAAAAACTCGCCAAGCCCAAAAAGCTCGACTCGGCAAAAACTCGACAACTAATAATATTGCTTAAATTTCATTAGAAACACATTTTTTTGCAAAATTCAATGACAAGATGTATCCAATAAGTCCATAAATGAGTACAAAAGTGTTTTCTATTAAATTTGATTGATTTGAATGCAAATTGAGTACAAAATCGCATCCTCATGTAGAATCCTAATGGCTGATAGCTTGATACAATAGATAGCTGACAAAATGAAAAAAGTAAAACTAAAAGTAAATACAACATTTTACATCTTCCTCTTCCCTAAACTACTGAAAACTAGAGGAGAGGTAGAGGTTCTAGTCCTTGGAGTCTGTTGTGGCTCCTCGCTTGGAATGGAAGGCAATGGGTCGACCTCCATCCTAGTAGTAGATGGCAATGACTACTCCTCAGCCTCATCAATGTCATCCAATCCTAGATCTCCTCCTGCACCCACCTCCTCCAATGCTTGCCTCTCAAAATGAAGCAATAGTATTTTTAGAATATCATGACTCCCCCTGCATTGTTAGGTTATAGAAAGAAGTTAGAAATTTTGCATGTTTTGTCAGCCTTGCTCAAGTTTTTGAGATTGATGAAGGATTGTTGACTGAGGAAGAGTATTTAATACTCGATACAAGTACAATAACACCAATATGTCATATAATGTTTGAAGAAGATGAGGGTATGCAAGTATCCAAAGACCAAATAGGTCTTCTAGTTCCTATTGGTGTGCAAGAAGACCATGACTGCATTAGGGATGATGAGTCAAATTACTTTCTCTATTCATTTGAGGGGCTATTTGGAGAACCTTCTCACGACAAGGCTAAAGAATTTCAGTGCATTTAAGAATCTTAGTCAATATCTTCTATGGAGATGGAATGTCTAATCCAAGAGGTTAAGTTCTTCTTCAAAACCTAACAATGCAAGGGGAGTCTGCGCCAGAAACTCAGCGAGTTTTCTGGAGAGTAAACACCAAGAAAACTCGCCGGCTCGAAAAACTCATAGAGTTTTTCAAGACTCGCCGAGTACTTGGAGAGTCTTCCATCCATGCATTGAATACACCACAATTCATGGAAGCTCAAAGGATGACCATGTAAGTAATGCAAGCAATTCAATGCACTATATTCTAGTGCCGGAATTAAACGAGGGCTCCAATTAGTTATCACTGATCAATCTTTACTAATCATTCATGAATCATGGTGCTCACTATCCTAAAATAAAAAAAAATGGAAATCCACAAAGTTAATGGGGATATTAGGAAACCATAAAACCCCAACTTCCAAAACCTAAAGAAGCTCATAGACAAAAATAGAATTCATTATATTCAATGTATGTTCTTCGTTTATACCACAGAAGTAGATATATTTAAAATATCGCAATATATTCCGATATATCTTTTCTCAGCAAGGTTCCCAACATTTTCTTGAAAATATCACAAGTTTTTCAAAATATCTTTGACCGTGACTTTGACTGAAATTTTCAATTTTTCCCCAATATATTGCAATATTATTGGCAATATATTACATTAATCACAACAACAACAGTCATGTTCCCTATTGACAAGGTTTTCAAACTTGATTAGATGAAATGTCTTCTCAACTGTAGATAACCATGTTCATTTTTGAAATAACGACAACAATAATTGCTGTTGTCCCTTGGCAACAGATCTAACTGCTATTCAATAATGGCAGCTGGAAATCTTAACAGCTACTTACACTCAAAGTGTATAACAGCTATTATTGTTGTCGTTATTTCAAAAATAAACATGGTTATCTACAGTTGTGAAGACATTTCATCTAATCGAGATTATATCTGAATGTTTCAGGATTTAACTGTGTAAAAGTTTTTTTTTTCTTTTTTTTTCTTTCAACGTTTCGTATCACACTCCGTGATCCATCATCAGGAAGTAGAGAGCAAGAGAAATCGAGATTACCAATAATATCACAATAAATTAGTGTTTTCTATAAAAGCATCAGACCTGTGATTATTTTATCATTCTCTAGAACTTTTATAATTGGGTCATACACCTTGAGTGTAAGTAGCTGTTAAGATTTCCAGCTGTCATTATTGAATAGCAGTTAGATCTATTGCCAAGGCACAACAGCAATTATTGTTGTCGTTATTTTAAAAGCAAACATGGTTATCTATAGTTGTGAAGACATTTCATCTAATCGAGTTTTAAAACCTTGTGAATAGGGAACATGACTGTTGTTATTGTGATTAGTGGTTATCACTGCTGCCTTTGATAACAGCAAACACTGCTGTCATTTTTTATGATTCATGAGCATAGTTGTTACTAGACAAAACTATCAAATGTTTATGCTATCCTTTGACTTGTCATTATTATTGCATCACAGATGTTAGTGCTTCCATTGACTTGCTGTCATTTCTACTTATCAATGGATGTTGTCATTACTTCTTGTAAATATTGTCATATTACTGAGGAAATTATTTGGGAATTTTCATTGTTACATATCAGCTGTCAATAATGACATACCAGTCGAGACTGTTGTCACCATTATTGTCTTTTGACATAATTATCCTTCTGTGATTAGCAATCTTCTTATGATCACTGATCAGGAACATTCTGTCATTATTGTAATCTATATCATTTTTTATCAATAGTCTTCAGTAGCATCATTACTAGTACTATGATCAATTAATATGAGCATCAATACTGCTGTCAACATTATAGGAAATATTGCAGATCAAAATGATAAATGTGAAACATTGTTAAGAGGTATTTGAAGAGGTTAGGCAGATTGTTGTTGTCAACTGTAGTTATCATTTTGTGTATAGATTAGTCTCTTGGACTTGATAGTTAAGGAGAATGGTAGGGTTAACAGGTCATATTTACCTTAGTTGTGTTTTATTGCATGAAGGGTTCATTATCATTCTGGCAGATTTATTTATTAACATTGTTAAAGAGATGTTTATTACAATTATCTGTAATCAGCAATCTCAAAATTAATGAGAAAAATCCATATTTTAAAATTCATGGTGTACGCTCTCATTTACTTTCACTCTCACTCACTATGCAATTAGGATGGCTTCAAATGTAAAAAAACATTAGTTATTTCTCTCTTTTTTTGAATTTTACTACATTATTTGGGTTCCCAGTTTTTTGCAATAATATTGTAATGTCCCCATTCTGGGAATGGTCGCCATTAGAGAGGACTTGGGCTTATCACTTCTCTCCGAGACTCTTGGAGGTTTGTTTTCCGTGGAACAAGTCATTTATCTTGCCAGGAGATCACTTTGTGTTGAGTGGACGCCTTGTTGACTTAAGGAGAGGCCCACATTCATGACAAGACAAGCATTTGGATGCCTTGCTCATAGTTTCACTTATGATTTCCTCGTACACATCATCATGGAGGTCACCCTTGTCATTATTTCCTAGGCGCTCAATAAAATACCATATCTATATGCTAGTGCTTGAGGGAGGAGAAAATATGATAATAAATTATATCTTTAATTTAATTTATTTGGGCGCCCATATGGAGGATTGGTGGTCGGCCCTCGTGGAGGGAAAACATATTCAAAATGTAAACATCATTGCATGGGTTGGCCCTATTGAGGAGATAGGCAAATTGCATATATATAGGAGATCTTTTGGCATTGCAAAGGCATCATTCATTCATCTTTCATTCGAGTTATCTCTTGGAGAAGGCTTTGAGACAGAAAGCTCAAGTCTTTGGAAGGAGTTGGACAAAACCCTACCTTTTCTTGAGGATTCTGTAACGAGAGTTCCATTGCACTTCAACTTCATTTGGGCAGATTTACATCAGCTTTGAGAGCATATTTTGGTGGCATCTTGCCTCTAGGGCTGGAGCGCACCTCTTAGAGGAAGAGCTACTTGCATCAAGGGCAGAATTGTGGCATATTGATGATGATCATGGGCTGCTAGGGTTAGGGTTATAGCAGAAATTATTGCAGCAGTCATTCAGCCTAGTGCACCTTCCTTTGGAGACTTCTTTCATGCATATTTATGGTATGTAACCATTGCTAGTACTATTTGCTATGTATAAGGCTTGAGGCCATTCGCCCTAGCCATCTAATATTGTAATAGAAGACTACATTATTCAGATTTATAACAGCAGACCTGATTATTTATGTTGGAGTCAATTATCATGATTGTTCATTTGTCTTTCATGGTGTAAATCATCTCTATGCTTGGGTGAATCATGTATGATGCTTCATTTATGCTTTGATGTGATGTTTATGGTATTTTATGAAATATTGGTATGCTGAAAATATAAAAATCAGAAATCAGAATTAGGGTTTGATCAGAAAAATCAGATTTGTTCCATAATATCCCATTTGGGATATTACAACTATCCAGAGAAATTGAAACTATCTTTATCTGTCATTCATTTAATTACTACTTAGCAAGAAAATAGGAGCCCCTACTTTTTTTTTGGATTTTAGATTTAAGGGGGTGTCTTTGGGTTGGGGCTGAAAGTTTCCCCACCCGCTTCCTAAAATTTTGCTTGCCAACTTCCAGATGTCAATTATCTATAATTTTTTAGGTTTAAAAATATAGTTGTAGATTTAATATTCCTTGTTAAAAAATAATCATGAGACCACTAGCTCCCTGAAATTTTGGAGCTCAAAATTTTAAGCTTAACCATTTATTACAAAATCCATGGGACAGCCTGCTTATGAAAACTCCTAAAAATTCTGAGGAGAACCCACTTTGATATTTTAGGAAGCCCCCCTCCATGGGACCATAGCCTTAAAAAAAATTCGAATAAGATTCCAATGTATTCTATAGCAGTTTTTCCTTTGTCCCTTCACAATTATAAAACGTGAAGCCCCTTGTAATGTTCCATTTTTGGCACATTGATTATTATGGGCATTTGTGCTTGTTCCTAGTCTTTTGGAGGCTATCCAACATGTTTGAGAAGAACTCCAATGTTCTTGGAGTGGTCTTAGTTCAATCTGCAGAACAGTTAATTGGGTTTTCCTTTTGTAAATGGATAATTTTGTCTTGGTTTTGAGCTCAGTTGATGTTCCGGGTAACATTGATGGTTTCTAAAGTTTGATCGGGCTTCTGGTTTGCTCTCCAAGATCCTTGGAGGAGTTTTCTATTTTTGGGAAGTCACCCGGAAGGCATCGTTGCACATCCCAAACCTTACAGAGCATATTGGTTCAGTTTATTTTGCTTTCGAAGGTCGTTTGGGATTTTCCGCAAAATTTAATATTTAATGAGCTATTTTAATTATTATTTTCACTTAAGCTCCTAGGGGTGAAAATAATTAATAAAAATCTAAGTGTTATAGCTCGTTGGAAAGAGGAAGAAAAGTTTTAAATCATGGATGCATCATTTTGGGGCCTTGCGAAGCAGATATTTCATTTATTTCGATAAAGGGGTCTTTGGAGCTAAAAAGAGCTTTTAATTAAAAGTGGTGACTTTAAGTTGTGCACACTTAAGGAATTATTTTTTATTGTTTGAAGAGAAATATGAAGGGATAAAGGAAATAATATTTTATTTCCCTCAAAAAGTTATAAAAAGAGGAGTTGGGCTCATTGTTTAGGCATGCTTGGATTTGTATTGTTACTCTGCTGGATTGAACCTGCGTGTTCTTCCATATTCTCTTGAGGACGAAAACCCTCTTGTGGAATGCTCTTGAGGACGAAAACCCTCGAGGTTGGGTGTGGTTTCACTACAGGAATCACCATTGTGCTGAAGAAGAGATTTGAGCAAACTTATCTAGAGTTTGCCAGTGAGCTTTCATGGAGCTGAATATGTTTGAAGTTGCTAAGAGTTTTTGGATTAGAGTTCATTAAATATCATGGCAATCAGATGAGAATGAAGTTAGAAGCAGATTTTTTTATGCCTTGTATAGTTTTAATGTCATATTGCTGGTCCGTACCATTATATTGCCGGACAGGCAGAAAAAGAGTTTTGCAAAAATAAAATTATTGAGAAGTTCTTTGTGTCTAAATCTTTTTGCACTATTAATATATTCCTTAGGCGACCCCAATCTGATCATAGTGAGTGGTTGGGAAGCTTTGTTTAATTTTTTGAGCAGCCGTACTTCTGCTGGCCGTACGGCCTAGGAAATGCATAGTTTGTGAAGTGTTTTTGTTAACTGATCTTTAGTGCAGGGGAAACATTGGATTTGTCTTGTATTAGCATAGTTTTTAGAGTGGGAAACAATATTGTTAAGTGTGGGCAGTTTCTTGGGAGTTTTCAGCAGTCTGTACTATGCTGGGAAGGTGCCGTACTAGTCTGGAAGAAGTCATTTTATAGTCTATCACTCTCTCTGTTGTGTTCAGTACATATAATTGATAGATCATTTAGGGACCACTTGTTTTGTCAAACATTGGGTTTAGTCTTGTAATATTATACTTCCCTGGATGCCAATGGTCTGTGTAGAGAGCAGTTGATGTATCATTTCAGGTTGCAGCAGTGACGGACAGCAAATAAATACTACATTATCATTCAGCTATTCAAGAAATCTGCAGGGTATGGTCATGCTATCTTCACAAGATTCTTAAAAAGTCCAAACAAGACTTGATTTACATTGTATTTGATATCATTGTAATCTTTCTTGTGAATCACATTAAGGCCCCTGGATGGTTTACCGCCAGTGTGGAGGAAAGAACAATTAAACATATTGTAACCCCTGGATGGTTTTACCGCCAGTGTGGCTAAATGAACTTTCCTTTATTGTTTCTACCCACTGCATAAGTGGAGTATTCCCACTGAATAAGTGGATGGCATTGTAATTTTCCTTTCTTGCTCTCATACCCACTAAAAGTGATGAATCCCCACAACTTGTGGATGCCTGCATATGCAGATGAATGTTTACTTGTTTGCACAATGTTTTAATTTGTAATCTAAAGCACATTATGCTCTCACCTTGCCCGAATTGGGATCTTGGTGATCAGAAGTGCGGAGGAGTTTAATTGTGCTAACACTGTTTATCACTATTCTCTATTTTGGAAAAAAAATTGGGGTTGTATATTACACCCCTTCATGAGACTGCTTCTTTAGGCTGTTGTCCCATGGAGGGGGGCTTCCTAAATTATCTCGGTGGTGTTGCTGAAGTTCAGTGTTTCAGGGTTTAACTGTGTGCAAATTTTTTCCTCAACGTTTCAGATCACACTCCGTGATCCATCATCAGGAGAAGTAGTAAGAGAAGATACTTAGAATGAGAAAGTTTGCAGACTAAGACAATTAAATAGAAGAAAGAGAAACGCGAGAACAAAGATACCTAGGAAAGGAAAAAATAAAGAAACAATCTATTCTAAATTTAAAACCCAAAGCACAACCTAAACAACTAAAAATGAGGTGTGATAAAAGAGACAAACAACATAGACACAAGATAAGAGAAACCAAGACTAAGAAAAAGAAAAAAGGAGAGACATAAGAAAGTTAATAAAAATATAACGCTACAATAGAATAAAGAACTAAAGAAATAAATAAAAAGAAAAGGCCTCTAAAAATGGATGTGTGTATATATATATATATATACACACACACACACACATGCCTTCAAAAATGATTATATATAAATACTCATAAATATAAAAGAAGAAAAAAGAATATATATATATATATATATATATATATATATATATATATATATATATATGTTAATGTGCAAAAAAGAAAAGAATAAGCAATCTAAAGAACTAAAGACCACATTTAAACCCTTAAACCCTTGAGGAAAAAACTTGCACACAGTTAAACCCTGAAACATTGAACTTCAAGCATTATGGACTGTGGAAATCTGATGTCTATCGGTGTTGTTGAAATTTTTAGGAGCATTTCAAAACAAACGGTCCCATGAATTTTGTAGTTGCAGGTAGGCTTAAAACTTTAAGCTCCGAAATTTATGGAAGCTGCTTGTCTCATGAGGTTTTTTCTTATAATAGTTTAATGCTAAATGATTTAGCAAAGATTTATTAGGACTTATAAAAAGATTAAAATGATCAAATAAAAAATTTCCCTCCAAAATATTTCCTTAAAAAGGGGTAGAAAAATCCAAAAAAATTTCCCTCCGAAATATTTCCTTGATTAAATCATAGGAATCTAAAAACTCCAAAATATTTCCTTAAAAACGGGTAGAAAAATCCCTAAGCTGGTGGGAAAAGTTTCAGCCCCACCCCACCCCAAATGCACTGGGTCAAAATCAACAATCTAAAAAGCATACTCCTACGGTAGCTTCTTTTTTTTTTCGCTTCATGAGAAGCCTTGCTCCACAAAAATAGATCCTCTAGCAGCTCCATGGGACCCCTTCCTTAGTCCCAATACTTTATACATTTTAACAAATTTCTAAATGTTTTAGCACCCTCTTCCCTTGGTTAGAATCTCTTGGCAAAATCTGGAGCAGACGCCTTGCATTTTGCATTGCATTGTATGTCAAAACAAAGTCCCGACTCCTGATTGACTTGAATTATTACAAGGCTCGGAGAGATTTTAGCCAACTGTCAGCTTAGTTTTAGCTTGTTTGGGTGGGGATTTGTTGACCCATTAAGCACGCTCTATTACTTTCAATGACTTGTCTTTGTTTTCGTTTGGCACATTTTCTCTGCATACCATAATAAAACATCACCACTATATCTGCGGACCGTCCAGGTTTTCTGAAATTAAGTACAATATTCCATTATGCGCAGCAGCATGGCATATTTATCATAATCTTAAGGGATTTGTCCATCTATTTGATGTCAAAAAACCAAAAACCCTCAACTTCCAAAACCCCAAATTTTCTATCTGTTTGTCTATCAAATTTTCTATGCACTTCGATGAAAAACAAAGCAGTGGGCCACAGCCTTACCTTACTCTTCATGCCGAAAGAGTACCAGCCGATCCAGGGTGACGCCCTTCCGGAAAATGGTTTCTAGAACCGAATGCTGAGTATCGAAATCTCTAACGAGGGGGTCCTTTAATGTCATTGTCCTGGGACTAGAATTTCCTGCCTGATTATGCTGTTGCAACAGTGCAGTTGACGCGTTGGAGGGTGGATGGCCCCTGTTTTTTAGTCTGCAAAAATCCGACCCCCACCTAACAAAATGAAGCCTGGCAATCAGAGTGTAATAAAACCATATTAAAAATATGGTTATATAAACGCCAACACATTAATGCTCGAAGGAATTGAGGAAAGCTATGAATCGGGAAAAATACATCGGATTGTCAAAACGTTGCATAGAAAAGACCTTTATTTGAAAATAACCACCAGAACGAAAATAGACGTGACTGCATTCATCAGTTGCGGGCGCACAACATTACAACACTTTTTTGTGAAATCCTGCACAATTTTGAAAGAATACGTTCACAGGATTAAAAGAAACAACTTACAAGAATTCGTGCACACGATTAGGATTAAAGAGAAGCAAATCTGTAAAAAGCAATGAGAGTATACGAGGAAAAATGCTTGGAGCTCGTGGGCCCTTATCAATTCCTCTGGTAGAGGATAAAATACGCAGGTATGGCATTAAGCAAAAGAAAGTGGAGCTAATTCCTGCCATCTTAAAAGCTAATAAATGGGACCATTTATTCTAACCCAGTTTAAGAAGGGAAGTGCGAGGGATTGAGATGAAGAAAAATGTATTGATGCTGTCAAATAAATAATGGGTGTCAGCAGTTCAACATTGCAAGGCATGAGAGAAAGAGATGAGGTTACACGTATGTGTTTTGTGAGTTACAGGGGCCATATGAAATCGAATAATTGAAGTCTGAAAACCCAAACCCGCAGAATATAACATTATTGAAGAAAGCCCACTGTTCTTCAAGTATGAAAAAGTAAATGTTATGTTATAGAAGAATACCTACCTTTAAATTAAAAAACGAAGATTGAGCGTGGATGGGTAAGTGGGACATTAGCTTGTAAGATTGTTCTAATAATAAGGAGGAAATAAAAAAATTTGTGCTAGATAAATTCATAGACAAAACATATTGGCCCAAAAAGACTATATGAGGGCTCCACTCAAGAAAAAGGCTAGGATTTTAGTTGCCTAGTTAAGGACTAGGTCCCATCAAATGGACAATCCCCAAGGAAGATTGGGCAACAAAGGGGTGGTTGAAATTGAATGGCATTTCATCACAGAGTGTGCTGCCTATGCGGATATTAAAGTTAGTATGAAAATAGTTGGAGAGTGGACAGCCTTAGTGAGTTGTTTGATGAGGAGGCATAGATTCATAGTACAGTTGGTTTATTGATCAAGATTCATAGTAGGAGATCTGACCTCAAAAAAAGAGTGAAAATGTTTTGAGGAGTCGTTTTTTAGGTCCCTTAGACTGTTTGGTCTTGTGGACGTTATTAAAATCTTTCATTCATTCCTTCATTCATTGTCCTGCTGGATTTTTTATATGAGATATAGGTCTATTCTTTTGGCTTTTTATGGCAAGTATATTTTTGAATTTAAATTGTTTAATTTGTCATATTTGAAAATTAATTACAAGTTAGTATTTTCAACAAATAAATTAATTAAAAATAAATTATCAACTATTGATTGTGTAGAGTTAGGCCTTTTATAAGAGAAACATTATAATAATCTATTAGTGAGTTAGAAAGGTTTGATTTTAATAGTAATAGGAAAGGTGGAATAAGGTACGTGTGTATAATTCTTTAATTTTTTAATATTTTAAATCAAATAATGAATATTTTAAATCAGCCTTAAATTATTTTTCACCAATGTTGGGTTTAGGTTCTATTTTGAGTCGTTAGATTATAAATTGAGATCAAAGGTCCAAATATAATTTTGGACTGGATGGGAATTGGCAATATGGTCCTAAAACAACCAATAATTATATAATAGTATTGGTGAATTAATTTTGTAAAAATGGCTTTACAACATGTACTAAATTTTGAATCTCCAAGAAGGAGAAATTAATAGAAAATGTCAAAAAGTGTGTATTTGTTACTTAGCATTCAAGGACAACATTGAAAGAAAACTTTACCGACCATCCCGTTCCACGGATATACATATAACTACTTAATGCCAATTTTGTTGTGTATCCCATTTCTATTGTGGGCATCCATTTGCATGCCTTTGCCTTTATATCATTTTATGTTTTTTAATTACTGTCCGCTTGCACTATATCTTATTTATGAATTGAGTACACTGCATTAAATAATATGTAATATATATTTGTATATTTGTATTAATTATTAGTATATTTATTTTTAAAAAATTTATATAAAAAGTGTAAAGAGATATTATTCTTGAGGTGTCTATTCCACTCAAATTATAAATTCATAAAAAATACATATCTTAAAAAAATTTCTTTAAAAATGTCACTTTGAATGATTTTATTTAAGAGTTATTTTATTGTAATTTACAACTATCTAAAAATTATTTTATTTTATTTAAATTGTTTAAACTATTTTTATTTACTCCATATCTTAGTATATAACTATATCAGTAGTAATTCTTATAATTATATCATAGTAATTCTTCTTAGGTCTAGAGGGAGTGTAAATGTTAGAGGGAGTGAGGGAGTGTAATGTGTTCAAAAAAAAAATTATAAAATAATGCTTAAATAATTTAAATAATTCTAAAATAAAATACCCTATATAAAATAAAATAACTCTTAGTAAATAAAATAAGTGTTAAAGTAAATAATAGCACCTCATATATATTTTAAAAAATTAAACCTATAAAATAATTCTTAAAAGAGTTCTAGCCTAGAATAACATTAAATAATATTAGTCTTAATTTTTATGATTTTTTTTATTTTTTTGATATAGCATATTATATTAATATCATAATAGAAAATACATACGGATCAGCTCGCTATATGAGCTTTCATACATTTCAATGCCATCTGCAGACAGCTATTTTAATTGCAAAAGGAAACAGGTGCCAATCGCAACTTCACTTGCATGTTCCACATGCTTCAAAGAGAGGAGGTCGGTGTAATTGCTCAAAAAGAAATTAAATGTTTCCATGTTATTCCTTATTAATCCCTCACAAAATAGATTCAGTGCTTTTGCCACTCTTCTTTTTCATCACTACTTCTGCTTCAAAAATACCACCAATCATCCCTAGATTCAGTGCTTTTGCCACTCTTCTTTTTCATCACTGCTTCCACTTCAAAAATACCACCAATCATCCCTTTCGACGGCTTGTCACTGAAGGTTGCAATGGCCTCTTCCACCGTGCTCTTATGTTCTTTCATAATGTATTTGTACGTCAACTTCGTCCCTCCCCTTTCTTCCCCAGAATTAAGATTGTAGTCGTGAGAAACTCTTCGAACAATTTATTATCATGGATGTGGTCTCCATAGAAATGCTTCTGCCCAATTACATGTTGGATTGTCTACACCATGCCACTCTTTTTTGCACGATATGTGCATGGAAATGGGGGATCAAAAGGGGGTCAAAAGTAACCACTTTTTTTCTAAAATCAGTAAAAATTGATCTTTGATGAGAAATTAAAGACAGCCACAATCAAATTTTGAAGATGCAACAAGAACAAAGTTTGTAGTCCTTAGAATCTAGTTTTAAACTACTATTTTCTTTAAATGGTGGAGATTAAGAGGTTCAAATAGGGGGAGCACACAAAGTGCTCTTGTTTTTGTCAAAAAAAATATAACATCCCATTAAAATGTTGAGTTTTTTAAGTATTTCATAAATCGTTTTAGTGGAAAATTAGCTAACATTATTTAGTTTATGCCTGATTTTTCTACTAATTTTTTAATGAATATATGATTTTTTATGAATTTTGAAAGTGGACACATCCTGTAAAATGAAAAGTTGAGCGCGTGCTCCCCATAATTTTTTGAAAACTAATCAGATTTTAGTTTTTCTTTTTTTAATGTGTATAGCATAGAGTCTATAATGTAAAAATATAATTTGTTTCAAATTTAAATGAACGAATAAAAAATGACAACAAAAATACTATACATAAGTTTTTGGCAAAAAAAAGACACTACCAAAAGAAATTGAATATCAAAACCTTATATTCAAAATGTAGAAAAAAATATATGGTTAGATAGGTAAGAGAGAGCAAATATATGGTTAGATAGGTAAGAGAGAGCTTGACATTACTGTGGCATTTTTTGATATTGACATTGAAAAATGTGTATATTTTGCAAAAAACACGTCTTTAGGCATTGCCATGCAAGTCCAACCCTTTGGGTTTCCAAGGCAAGTTAGAGCATGTTAAAACACGCTTGTGTTATAAAAGATCTAAAAAAAGTGTATTTTTTATGTTTTTCATAACGGGTAAAAATCCCCACCATTTCACCAAAGGGTCTCCTCTTAAATTTTATGATTTTATTAGTTATATTTATATTTTTTAAAATTTTATTAATTTATTGGTTTGATTATTTTATTAATTTATTAATTATATACTTTATAAAGGATGACAAAGAATATATAGTGAGTTAAAAAAATAGAAAAAAGATTTAAGGTTGTATTTTATTAAAAAAAATTACAATATTTTTGTTTTTTTTAAATTTTCTCTCTCTATTTTCTTAAACACAATAAAAAAATTCTAATATAAAATCATTATCAAAGAAGAATATTTCAATTTAAATCTTAAAATAAATAATTAGTATACCTATCTTTAGAAAAATCTATGTAAAAGATGCCAGAGATATTAATAAATAAAACATAGTGCTTTTCCAAATATATGTACTAAACCATTAATTTATGGATTTGAAAGAAAGATAAAATAAAATAACTCTATAAAAAAATAAAACAACACTATATTAAACCCTAATAAAATATAATTATAAAATATTATATTACAACACTATTTTATAAAACAACAATGAAAAAAAAAACAATAAATTTAATTTCATTGGGGAAAAAAGAAAACAAAATAAAATTGATCACTGTTTTGTAAAATCTATAAAATATAATGTCGTTCAATTAAAATCTTAAAAGATAAAACCCTAAAATATAGTTATAAATATTATTTTACAACACTATATTAAACTCTAATAAAATATAATTATAAAGTTTATTTTATGGTACTATCTATAAAATATAATGCACTTTTTTTTAAAGAAAGGTGACAGAGCACTCTAATATATTAATAATCTAAAAGATACAACTGCATGATCATGTATATGAATATAAAAGAGCTTAATTCATAGCAGCTCAAAAACAAAATTAACATCCACAAACAAAAGAGGTACGAACAAAAATATATAAAACCCCCCTTAATTATTCTGAGTTGGAAGCACTGTCACTATATCAACATATGGCCAACTACTTATGCGGAAAAAGCATATCATTCCGTTGGAGATAGAAATTAAAAAGTTGGCTAAGAGGAACCTCCTGCAACAAATTAATGAAAATGCACGGAATAACAGATTTATATAAATAGCAGAAACACCGAAGGGATTATATTGATTGCATGACACTTCAAGGGGGCAACCTCCTTTGAGCAAGCTCAATGCAATAAATTCATGGATGCCTTCATTGGCCTCAACACTTATATACTAAGTCTAATATAAACAACTACTGCTTCCCATGAATGTGGGACAATACAATATGCTCACGGGATGACTTACAAAGCATATGCATCCATAGCAACTAATATACTAACAAAGTAAAGAGAAGGGTTAAACACAGGTTCTTAACATCCCCTCCCTCTTAGAAAAAGCTTTGTCCTCAAAGCTTCAGATGTGGGATTGTTGCTAAATCTGAAATAGTGGTTCCCATGTTACATCCTCTGGTTGTATTCCATACCACTGAATTAATACCTCTATGATGGAGCGAGAGCGAAGTTGGCGTGTGTGCCTCCAAGACTGCCTCTGGTTCAAGAAGGATGGAGCCTTCATTATCAAGTTCTGGTAAAACAATTTGCACTCTGATGTTTGCGCCAAGAACTTTCTTTAAACAAGAGACATGAAATACTGGATGAACTCAGGAAGAAGGTGGGAGCTTCAACTTATAAGCAACCGACACAATCTTCTAGAGAACCTTATATGGCCCATAGAACTTTGGAGCCATCTTATGATGCCTTTTGATTTTCAAGGATGATTGCTTGTATGGTTGCAGGTGAAGAAAAACCATATCACCTACTTGAAAAGTGTGCTTGGAATGGTGTTGATCAGCCTGTTGCTTGATTTTATTTTGTGCCATGTGAAGATTGTCCCGTAGGATGTTAAGGATTTGATCGCGGGTTTGGAGAATCGTGCCGACCACCTAAACTAGTGAACTACTGGGGATGTACAGAAGGAGCACTAGTGGTGCTTGACCATAGACTTCTTCATATGGAGTCATTTTAGTTGAAGTGTGGTAGGAGGTATTGTACCACCATTCGGTGAGAGGGAGCCACTTTGCCCACTGATGTTGTTGCTCTAAGTTGAAGCAACGAAGGAAAGTTTCCAAGCATTTGTTGACAATTTCAGTGTGGCCATCCGTTTGTGGATGATACCTAGAACTCATCTTCAGCTGGGTGCCGGTGCGTCAAAATAGTTATGTCCAAAAATGGCTACCGAAGGTTACATCATAATCCAAGATAATGGAAGAATCGATGCCATGAAGACGAAAAATCTGGTACAAGAAAATTTGTGCAACTGTGGAGGCGGTATAGGGATGGCTGAGGGCACAAAATTAATATATTTGGATAGGTGGTCAACCACAACCAAGATCATTGTTTTCCCTCCAGATTTAGGGAGCCCTTCAATGAAATCCATAGAAATACCTGTCCAAATCCTTGTAGGGATGGGCAAGGGTTCGAGCAACCCAAGAATGAGTGTTGTTTCGCCCTTGTTGCATTCGCAAGTATCACATTTAGCCACCATCTATTGAATTTCCCTTTTCATTCGTTTCCAAAAGAAGTTACATCGTGTCCGCTCATAAGTTTTGAGAAACCCTGAGTGCCTTGTTGATGGAGAAGCATGGAGTTCATAGAATATAGCCTGCTAAAGATCTGTGCTCTAGAGAAGCACCAAATAACCCTTATATCGCAAAGAAGTATCGTCAAGAATAATGTGGTACTGTAGAGTGGTTAGTGGCTAGTGGCTAGTTGTTGAATGATTTGAGATAATGAGGAGTCATTGACATATCCCTATTGTACATATTCCAACCAATTCAGAATAGGCATGGAAACAGCTAAAAGGAAAGCTTGGTCCTCAAATGTGTGAGAAAGAGCATTAGCCACAATATTGTTCTTACCCTTCTTGTAAGTGATCTCATAGTCATAACCCATGAGTTTGTTGACCCATTTATGTTGTGTTGGGGAGGAGACCCATTTTTTCAGGAAAGATTTCAGACTCTAGTGATCCATTTTGATGCAAAAATGATTCTCCAATAGGTATGGCCGCCACTTTTGTACTGCATGCAAAATGGCCATCATTTCCTTCTCATAAGTAGAGAGTACTAAATTATTGTCAGAAAGGACTTTGTTGGTAAACGCAATGGGGCGTCCTTCTTGGAGAACAACACCAAGTCCATTGCTGCAAGCATTGCTCTCGATAGTGAAGGTCTTGGCAAAATCTAGCATAGCTAGAACAGGTGTAGTACACATAGTTTTTTTCAATTCTTCAAATGCACACTCAACAACTTGTCTCCATGTAAAAGCATCCTTTTTTCAACATAACTGTCAGCGGAGTTGCAATCTTCCCATAATCCTTGACAGACTTGAGATAGTATCAAGTAAGCCCTAAAAAACCACGGAGGCTCTTGAGTGTCTGAGGATGAGGCCAATTTTTCATGGAAACTATTTTTTTGGATCCACCCGAACCCCTTGGGCTGAAACAATATGCCCAAGATACTCCACTTCATCCTGGCCAAAACCACATTTGGATTATTTTGCACAAAGATGATGATTAGAGAGAAGTTGCAGTGTCAGATCCAAATGTTGGAGATGCTTAGACCATGTTTTACTATAGATGAGGATATCATCAAAGAAGACCAGAATGAATTTCTGTAGGTAGGGCCAGAATATTTTATTCATGAATGCCTAGAATGTTGAAGGAGCATTAGTGAGGCCAAAAGGCATGACCAGAAACTCATAGTGGCCATCATGCATGTCATCTTAGGGATATCACCCTCATGAAGTCATATCTGGTGATACCAATAGTGGAGATCCAACTTGGAGAAAAAATGAGTGCCACGAAGCTCATCAATAACAGGGATTGGCAACTTGTCCTTGATTGTGATGTGATTAAGTGCTTGAAAATCAATGCAGAGGTGTCATGACCCATCTTTTTTCTAGACAAGAAGAACTGGTTCAAAGAATATGGGCTGGTACTGGGGCGAATAATGCCTTGCTTCAGCAAGTCTCGAGTGAGCATCTCAATCTGTCTTTTGTTGAAATAGGTAGTGGTAGGGCCTGATGTTGGGAGGAATGCTTCCAGGAAGGAGTTGAATATGGTGGTCCTCTAGGCATGAAGGTGGAAATCCCATTGGTTTGACAAAGACACATGCATACCTATCCAGAACTGTTTGTAGATCAGAAGTAGTGGAGATTGTTGATGGTTACATTTGAATGGAATGGAGCTGGGCAATGACATCGTGTGAATTCTTATTGAGAATCTTTTCCATGTGATGTGAACTTATGATGTTGAGAGACCCTAGGTGTAAGCCTTTCAATGTGTGTTTTTGCCCATTGTCTGAAAACTACATCCAAAGTTCAACAAAATCCCATAAGATGGGTCCAAGTGTGCATAACCATTGGGCTCCTAAAACATCACTTCCGTCTAAGGGCAAGGTAAACATGTCAGAGCACAGATCATAATCTCCAATAGAAATACACACATTGTGACACTTTCCTTTGCAAGGTAATGTGCCCCCATTGGCAATCATGACTTCAAAGTTGGAGCAAGGATGGACAAAACAATCAACCTGTTTAGCGATCTGAGGGTCAATGAAATTATGAGTGCTACCAAATCAATGAGTATTGTAAGATGGATCTTCTTGAAGTAACCCCAAACCCGCATGGTTTGTGGGGTGGTGACTCTTGCTAAGGCGTGGGGAGAGATCTCTGGTTGGTCTTCTTGAGAAGCAGGTTCCACAATCAGTTGATCTTTTTCTTAATCATCTATTGTATCTTGAGAATCCTCCCAAACTTTAGTTTCAGGTGGAGAGTCCACATCCAGTGGGTGGAGCTTTTGCTCAACACTTCGATGTCCCCGAGTGAACTTGTCATCACAATTATAACATAGTCTTTTTTCTCTATGTACCTGCATCTTTACTTCAATCAAATGCTTGATAGGAGTTGTTTGAGGGGTTGGCGTTGCATGAAATCTTTGTGGATCTATATTTCTGAATGAAGCAAAATTGGATTTGGATCACTACTAAGTTGTGATCTTATCCTTGTACACTCAAAATCGTGACTCTGTTTGCTTGGGGCTGTCTGGTCAGATTTTGGCATGCACACGGACCCTTCCCTCCTTGCCATGGGGTGATACACCACGTCACTCTCTCTCTCATGGAAGTAGCCAGTTGAGAGGAGGCGAGACACGATGGGGGTCTGGCTCGTTGGAGAGTTGGACTTCGCAGAGAGGGGTCGACAAGTTCTGTGGCGTTTGTTGTTGTGTGCTAAGTTGAATGTTTTGTTCGATGGTAGTTGTTGTAGAGATAACCCTATGACCCAAAGGGTCACTAGTTTCTCTTCTCCTATTGGGGTTTCTTCTATTCCACCTTTGTGTGGGTAAGCGGTTACTTTCGTTTATGTCCTCTTGTCTTTCAATTCATTGAACAAGTTCTCATTGTATTTGAAGTTGTCTATGTTCTTCTATTAGTAAGAGGACAAATGGATCTTGTTGTGATAAAGTAAATATCTCCTACTATTGTCATGGATCAATTTCCTCATTCTCATTAAGGATAGCCCTCACCCACTCACCTCTTACTCGTAGGCACATTCGTGAGCCAAGATAGAGATAAATGTGTAATGACCAAACTTAACTAGACTTTAGGTTTTGACCTAGGGTTTATGTTGACCTAGGGTTTGGTTATGCTTTGACTTGCTTTTACCTTGTGATGTGATCAAGGGTTTGATTGAATCATTTATCGTGGTTACCTTGTGATGGTATCAAGGGTTTGCAAGTTATCTATCTTTTCTAGGGTTTCTATATGCATGCAAATCTAAATGATGTGCAAACTTTTTTTTGTGTTTTTTTAGTATTTTGATATGAAAAGTTCTTTTTAATCTATGAAAGAAAATATGAATGCAAGCTAATATGACTTTTCCTAATGTAATTTTAATATATGTTTTTGGGTTTTTGATTGTTTTGAAACAGTTAATCTAGAAAAGGAAAATTGTAAGTAAACAAATCTAATCTAAGAATGCAAACTATTTCTAAGATGCTAAATCTATCAAGGAAAAAGCAATGAATTACTATTCCCAAGAGTAATTTTGATTTTTTAATTGCTATCAATTAAATAAAGCAATAGAAGAACCTAAAAGAATGAAGATTTGTGTGACTCCACTACCCTCAGAAATCCTTGATGTTGGCAACCTTGAATCCTCTTGAAGCAGTGGGAAGACCTCTTGATGACAAGACGACACAAAGAAGTAAAAGAAGCTTGTTGAAGCTTGAAAGAGTTCAATGAGAGCTTTTGATGAGCACAATGGCATTGGTTGAAGCAGTGTAACGATGCTTGATTGAACAATGAATAAAATAAAAGGCACCTTCGTCTTGTGAGAGCTTTAGAATGCTAATTTGGAGAGCAAAAACTTAGTAAGAGATGTGTGCATAATGAATTTGCCTCCCTTTGTGCTTGAGGGAGGGGGTATTTATAGGTTAGAAGAAGGGGATTGATTGAGAAGATATCTCAATTAATTGATGAGTTAACAAGGATTGATCAGGGAGTGAACTAAGTTGATTACCCAGTGAGCTCATCTAACTAGGGAGTGATAAATCAATAATAGCTTATTACTAAAGATGGATTAGAGTTGGAAGAATGTATGAGATTGATTGAGTTGTTAATTTTAGATCAAACCGAGTTAATTATGCATGTGTGGGTGCATGAAATAGTCAACTCCATATTACATCAAAAATCATGCGAATTGGAAGAAAAATGGGCTAAAACAGAGCTTTTTTGAGTAAGAAACTTAAGTTTTTTTGTGGCTGGAAACATGACAGGGTCGCCCCTTTTGCCAGTAGGGTCGGCCCTGGGCCACCCGGGGGAGATCTAGGCAAAAAAGGGTTTTTGGAGGAACAACATGATGGGAGATGGTAGGAAAGAGAAAGAGGAGGTGTTCTGCCTCCGGAAACAGGTCAATCATGTGCAAGAATCCAAATCTCCACTTGCACCGCAAGATCTCCCAAGGGAGATCTAGAAATAATAGGGGGAGATTTGGATTGGTTGAGTGAAACTGAAAACTGAAAGTTGGAGATGGAAAGAGGGGACCTCTAGAAAGCTTCTAGGAGGTGCTGAGGATGCAAAACATAAGGGGAAGGTGAAAACTCACCTACAACATGCCCACAAGGCTTAGGAACAGGGTCGAAAGCTCAGAAAATGCAAATCGACAAGTGTCACAAAAGTGTCAAAAAGCGTCAAAAACTAGGAGAGAGAGAAAATGACAAAGAGGAAACAACACAAGACAAGAAAAAAGACACATCATCAAGAGGTTAGTTACTTAGAGGACATCATTTTACACTTTCATGTATGTGACAATGATTAAAATCATCATAGGGGTCCTCATGGAGGTTGTGCATGATTTTTGTGCTTACAATCCTCGGCCAACTTAGCCAATCCTAGGGCTTCCATCATTGTGTTGGGCCAAAACATTTCAACCTTAGATCAAATTACATCATTTAGACCACTGACAAAGTAACTCCTGAAGGATTCATTAGAAAATCCCTCTGTGTGATTGGCCAATTTTTCAAATTCTATTTGATATTCTCTCACGGTTCCTATTTGGTGAAGTTTAGTGAGTGCTCCAATGAAGTCGTCAAAAGCACTAGGGTCAAACCATTGGAAAATGAGGTTGCAAAACTTGGTCCATATTGGCTCGTCATGAACCTCAATATACCAATGGTACCATTGAAGGGCTTCATGTTCCAAGTGAAAGGATGCAAGCGAAACTTTATTGACATCAAAAGTATTATGCAGACTAAAATATTGTTCTGCCCAATATATCCATCAACTCAAATCTGCACCATTGAATCAAGGAAAATCAAGCTTTGACCCACAAAAATTGCTAGAAGAAGAAAACATGATGTTTGAAGAGGACTCTAGATGCCATTTGTTGTTCAAGTTTGTATGTTCAAGATTGAGTCCAAGAATTTTTTCATCAAGATTTTTGATTTGGGTCTTGAGGGCACAGCAATTTCATCCTCCATGTTTTTTGCTCATGTTTGGGTTACTACCATGACCAGAATAAGAGATTTTTTTTTGCTTTTTTGGGAATTGGTAGAAAAATGTGTGCTAAAACATGTTTAGTAAAGGAAAATTTTAATTTAGGGAAAACTGCAATGGGTAATTAGGCTTTGACTAGCTTTTGGACACTTGGGTGAAGGAAATGGTGATTTCAGAAGTGGAGTGAAAGAATGGTGAAATTTGTCCAAGAGGGACAAAGGGGCATAAATATGAAAGGAACAATGTGGCAAAATTTTAAAGTTATTGGGTAATGTTTGAAGAAGCTATGGCAAACCCTAAAAATAGTCAAATGTGAGATTTCTAGCAAATAGAAGTGGAATTCGAATAGGGTTCTCAAGGATGGAAATGTGCGGAATGAAATTTTAGGTGTTCAAGGAAATTTTGAGAGGAAATAGAGCTAAAACAAGAAGGATATGGTGAAAAAATAGAAACTATTTTACTTTTTTTTTTCTATTTTTTTGTTGTTTCTGGAAACTTTCGGCTGGAACTCTCTGTCTAAGGTTTTCTGGAAACTGTCTACTAGAACTATCTTTTTGAGTTTTTTTGGAAACGGTCTACCAACTATGACAGATTCAATCTCCTGGTTTCCTGATGTCAATAGATATGGGTCATGCAAGTTTGTTTGGCTTCCTAAAGGTTCAAGGGAGTCACTCTGGCCACCAATGTTGTCTAACGAGTTGCGTATTGGGGTAGTATCCCTCACTCCACAGCTCAGGTAAAACTGATAACCACTTTGCCACAAACAACAACTCTTGGTTTACCTCATGGGTGGGAACTAGTCAATTGAGAAAGGGTTGTTGCCCTTTTTGCTCGTAGGTCCTCTCAATGGGCCAGTTACTTCAGGGTTCATGTGGTACTACTCACAATGAGTTTTAGGGCTATATGCCCAAGTACTTCCCATAGTTAAGCGGATATGGACGTACCCTGATCTGAACCTGCAATCCAGATGATCAATACAAATGTAAAAAAATAATACTGCTACAACAATCACAATGCTTGGAGGGCCACTGCGAAAAAAATTCTCCAAAAAATCTACCCAACCAGACCAAGAAAGCACTCTAATACCAAATGAGAGGAACCTTCTGCAACAAATTAATGAAAATGCATGAAATAATAGATTTATATAAATAGTAGAAACATCGAAGGGATTATATTGATCGCAAGCCACTTCAAGGGGGCAACCTCCTTTGAGAAAGCTCAATACAATAAATTTGTGGATGCCTTCATTGGCCTCAACACTTACTTATATACTAAGTCTAATCTAAACAACAACTACTTCCCATAAATATGGGATAATCCAATATGCTCATGGGAAGACTTACAAAGCATATGCATCCATAACAACTAATGTACTAACAAAGTAAAGAGAAGGGTTAAACACGGGTTCCTCACATTGGCTATCGAATTGACCCTCACATGAAGATTGATTGAAGGCATGGTACCCTAGCTGATGTTGTTTAGCAAGCTGGCAGATGTATATGGGTTACAATGAACCAATCTCACTTAAATGAGTCTGGTGTGAAATATGATCTTGGATCGCTTGAAAGGATTGTTAGGATGTTCATTAAATACTTCATACTCATTGTTTGAAAGGCATCACATCTATTTATAGCTTGAGGAACAAGTTGCATTATGGTGGCCGAATACCAATGTAAAGCTTATCTATCTCAATTGCAATGTTTAGCTGCATAGGAAATGTGCATAATGAAATTTTAGGTGTTCCAGAAAATTTTGAGAGGAAATAAAGCTAAAACAAGAAGGATATGGCGAAAAACATAATTTTTTTGTTGTTTCTAGGTATTACTGTAACTTTCAACTAGAACTATCTATCTGAGGTTTCCTGGAAACTATCTGCTGGAAATGTCTTTTTGAGTTTTTCTGGTGTTATGTCATAAAATGTCCCCCTATGAATTTTACCTCCTAAGTTTAGCTCCTGGATCCCTTGTTTTGCATCTTACATGTTCATTTTGACACCCATAAGAAAATGGCCTAAACCCGTGTTACACGGGGCTTGAGGGACATTATTGCACTTGACCCTGCCCTGAAATAGGATTTGAGGACATGGGCGCGCGTGCCCTTGTCCTGCCCTATTTTAGACAGTTCCTAAATTTGAATGTTGATTATGTGACCGTTAGAAGGTTCCGTTGCCGACATCTTAAGTTTGAACTATGAAATTTAAAGCAGGAATGCATATAAGCATGTTTAGGGTTTCATTTGTAAACTAGAAGATGATTATGAACTTTTGGCGAACTTATGATTTTAGAGCATTCAAGATATTTATTGTTGAAGAGCAGAATATTATTGTTGTGTTTGTGATTGTAGATTCAACTTCATCTTCTCATGTGTTGAAGGATTTTCATCTACATGCGAGCTACACCTCCGAGGTGATAGTTATTTGTGTTTGAATCATTTATCAATTTGTTTTTGCCTCTATCTTGCAGGGATACACACTCTTTATCTAACAATGGTGTTTCGAAGACTTGAATGTCCTTCAGGGGCTTAACTAAGGCAAACTCCTAAACACCACAACCCCCAACCACACTCCTTGTGATTGCAGGTTACAAGTATCACATTTTGCGGAGTGGAGTTGCAAAGGAGGGTTGTAGAAGATAAGAATTCTGAATTTGGTAGAAAGAAGCTACCTAGAGAACTTTCGAGACAAGGGCGCTAGTGTCAGTGTCCTCCGAGGTTGTAGACATAGAAATCTTTGTGACATTGTCAATCAGCATATGAAGAAGCCTCGACATCCTGAAGAATATCTTGCATTGGACTAGGGGGTGAGTACCAGTGTCCCTGAGTATTTTGCATCACAAAATTTGAAAAATGGTCAGTAACTAATAACTATCTACTACCTTGGTCTGCAAGCATTTGTCGTAATTTATCAGTTTGCTTCCGATTTTACATAATTAGGGTTTTAATCATATTTGAGCATTAAACTAATACATTGATTAATAATTTCTGAGTTTCCATAGTGTTACATGTGACACCCAACCTATAGGTGAATCCTCTTGCAAAAAGAGTGATTCAACTCGGTTGAAATGTCCTTGAATGTTTGTAGTAAAAGTAGGATTCAACCCACACAACCATTGAAATTGAAAACCCCCCTTTTTCTTGCAAGACATTTTGGTGAACCCATGTTTATTTGAATTTTGCACCTTGTTGAGTGTTGTACTTTAGATTTGCATTCATTTATTTAGTTTTCATCTTATTACATTTGAAAAATTACAAAATAAAAATAAAAAATTTGGCATTTTAGGCTTGTATTTTGACATAATTTAATTAACTTTTATTTAAGTTTTGATATTTTCATTAGATCTGATATAAATTACAGTAGTACATCATTAATTAATCATTTTCATTACATTTGCATGCTTAAATTGTTAGGTTTTGCTTGAAATTGTGCATTTTTCAGATAACCTAGTTTTTGCAATAGCTAGGGTTTGTAGTTAAAATCTTGTTTCAAATTTTACCACTCTTTTAAACACTCATTTAGGACTAATTTCTAATTGTAGTGTTTCATCATAGTGTTTCTTTTTGCAAAAAATTCATGTCTAGGGTTTGAAAACCATGCATTTTCAGTAGATTTTGCCTTATCATCTATTTAGATTTGCATTATAGGTGTGTTGTGAAGGATATTGCTGCATTATTGGATTGATATTGAGCTTATTATTTTCTGCCCCTCATTAATTTCTTCACAACACTTCTTTTATGCATTTGCATTGAAAAAAGTAAAAAAATCAGGCATTTTAAATCATAAACTTACATAGTTTTGCACTTGTTCCTTGCATACGTATTGAAAATCTTTTAAAATCGGATCTTGCATACATTTGAAAACATAAATTTGGAATCATTTTACACACTTGACTGAAATTTTGCATTATCTCAATTACACATTGTGTATTTCAACATCTAGGGTGTACTGGTAGATCTTATTTGGCATTAATGTTTCAAGACATTTCATTATGGCACCTTCATGTCATTTCTCTTTGGTATTTTTGCTTGCATATATCAAATATCTTAATTTTTATAGATTTCTAAACCTCATGAGTGAACATCTTACAATATTAGAAGATTTAAGAACTCTCATGAGAAGGATAAGTGTTAAAATTCCTCTTCCGTTAATGCCTTGGAAATGATAGCTAAAGAATATGATGATGTTGATGATCCCATAAGTTATCCTACTCCTTCTGTAATTGAATGTCCAATAACCTTAGATGAGAAGACTATGGATAGCGCTACTATGTTTGTAAATTCAAGTCCCTTAAACATCACTAATGATACAACACCCAACCTTCCTAACAACAATTTACCTTTCTTTCATTCCAATGCTCTCCCTGGCCAGAACAAAGCATTAGTGGATGAGAAAAGGTCTCTCACTGTAACGTTGAAAAATGTCCCCCTGGGGGCTTTTCCCTCATAAGGTTTAGCTCCCAGGGCTTTTGCATGCATTTAGGACATCTTACTTCATAATTTGGCATCCCGATGGAATGAGCCCTAGGTAACATGACAAATGGGACCTAGGAGGACCCCTTGAGCTTAACCCTACCCAAAATAGGGGGGAGGACTTGGGCATCCACGCCCTAGTCCTGCCCTATTTTGGGGTAGTCCCAATTTTTGCGTGTCGGCTTGTAACCGTTATTTGGGTCCTATGCCGACATGGTGAATTTGAATTTACGAAATCTTGGCGGGAGTGCTTGTAGTTGCATATAAAAGCATGTTTAGGCATTCATCTGTAAACTAGATCATGGTGATGTTCATGCATTCTCAAGGTGATTTAAGGCTTTCATTGTGTTGCAAGAGCAGATTTGTGTGGTTTATGTGTTTGTATTTACAGATTTGAGCATCCATTTCCTTAAAGGGCATCTTCCTCCCATGAGATCTTCACTACAAGGTGACATTATATTGTGTTTTTATCATCATTTCCTTTGGTTTTTGCCTCTGTCTCACAAGGGCACGCACTCTTTATCTAACAACGGTGTTCGGAGAGTTAAGTGTCCTCCGGGGCTTGACCGAGGCAAGCCTCTAAACACAACAACCCCCTCCCAAAGTTTTCATGGTTGCAGGTTACAGGTTGAGGAGTTGGACAAAGTGAAGTTGCAGGAAGGCATCTTGAAGTGTCAGATTTGTAGAACAGGAAGAAAAATAACACCCTGGACTTGGGCGCCCGCTCATTAGTCCTCCAACTTTCGTGACGGGAAAACCTCTGGAACAACAGGAAAGAGTTGCAGACTGAGTTTCTAGATTTTGATAGAAACTAGGGCCTTAGACTTCGGTACCCACTCTTTTATCCCTAATTTTCCACATTGGAGCCCCAAAAATAGGTACTCTGTGATTTGATATTTTGCCTCCCTCTGCAAGAGCTTTTTTTGTTATTCTTCCGTTTACAGTCGTATTTGCGAAATTAGGGTTTTAATGGTTAATTGAGCATAAGAGAAGGAAAATTGGTAATTAAACACCCTAATCCAAGCTTCCCTACATCTCACAGTGACCTAGGGTATGATAGTGTATGGCCACTCGACCCTAGGTCCTTGAATGTTAAGGGTGAAAGGAGGATTCAAACATCTAACAACACTAAATTAAACAAATCTCAATTTTACCCTAAACATTTTGGTGAATCCATGTTTTTAGACTTAAATTGCAACTTGTTGAGTGCATGTCTTTAGATTTGGATTTCATTCATTCATTCATATAGTCTTTTATTTTATTGCATTGTGAAAATTACAAAAAAAATTGAAAAATTTGCAAAAATTTGAAAACCCTAGCTTGCATTTTCATATAGATTGCTAAATTGCATCAATTCTTTTTAAATTTCCCTAATTCATGATTTTTGCATCAGATATGATATAAACTACATAAAAACATAAAAATTCAATAATTTGCATTGCATTTTCATCATTAATTTGCTAGGCTTTTGTAGAAATTTTGACAATTTTCATTAAACCTAGTAATTCCAAAATCTAGGGTTAGTAGGAAAAATCTTCTTTCAAAAATTTCTATTGATTTTAGAGGCTCATCAAAACTAGAATTTGGCTGTAGTCTTGCATTTTAGTGTAAATTTGCATTTAGATTTAAAATATTTGCATTTTTGCATAGAAAGTTTCAACAAAAAACTAGTAATTTTCATGCATTTTCATTAGATTTGCATTGGCATTTTGCATATTAAAGATTGGAATTTATTTTCAGATCTAGGAACATTTCATTTTCATCATAAATCAAACTTCAAAACATTCACATAGCATTTGTGTCAATATCTAAAATCTAGGGCTTCAAAAACAACGATTTTCACTAAATTTGGCCTTATCGACTCTCTAAACTTGCACCATAGGTGTGTTGTGAAGGGTATTTTTGCATTATTTGGTTGTTATCAGGGTAATCATTTATTGCCCCTCCTAAAAATCTTCACAACACCCTTTTAACAGGCTCTTGTATGAAAAATTTGGTGAAAAAATACACATTTTTTACTATTTTTGCCTTAGGGCTTGGCCTAGTTTGCACTCCAAGCGTGTTGTGATCAATTTTAAGGAATGAGGTGACTAATATTATTGATTTTATTTTATTCACCTCCTAAAATTTATTACAACACCTCTTTTGCTAGGTCTTGGAGTTGAAAAAACCGTGAAAAATAACATATTTTTGCTATATTTCACTAGGGTTTTACCTTAAATGACACTAAAAGCGTGTTGTGTTGGATAGTTTGACATTAAGTGGTTGTTATTATTGATATAATTTTCTGTCCATCATCATTTTCCTCACAAGACCCTTTGTCATGCTCTTTTGCATTGAGTTTTGTTGAAAAAAGTGCCTATTTTGACATATTTTCACTATAGTTTGACCTGACATTATCTTGGATTTGCATTAAGAGTGTGTTGTGAAGGATCTTATTTCTGTTTTGGACTGCTATCAGACATATAATTTGCTTCCCCTAATCAAAATCCTTACAACACCTCTATTCCATTCATTGGCATTGGAAAAAAGTACAAAAATCAAGCATTTTTGCATATACTTTTACATTCATGGATTCTCTTAAGGGTACATCTTTAGAAGACTTATATGACTACATTGTGAAATATGGTAATTTTTGCAAATTCACCAACAAATATCCTCAAGTCTTGTATCAAATCGCATACATCTATGGCATTGATATAACCAATAGTACTACATGTGATATTCTTCAATCAATAGCCCATTTTGACAACTTTCTCGAGACTGTAGATGTTTTCCCTTCAATCATGGAGAATATAAAAAGTTTTATAGCTGAAAACATCATGGGGAAAGTAGTGGTGACAACTTTACTCCCACTCTCCCTTTGTTTCATGATGATATAATGCAAATCCTCTCTGAGACCTATGATAATGAAATAGCAACAGGTGATCTATCAAACAAAGAGACTTGTCCCAACATAACCCCACTTGGTGAGGATATATTGGCACAAGAAAAAGATATCATTGGTACATTCCTCCACACTACTCTGCCATCCCTTCCTGCTCTCCCTAAACAGGATGAAGCTTTGGATGATGCAGATTCTCTTTGTGACCATTTGCTTAAATCTAATGATAATTTGCCATTTGATGTTCAAGAACTTCTCAATTACATTCTAAACAAGAAAACAGATCATGAACCATCACATACTTTGGAAAGCAATGAAACCCTACATGTTGTGGAAGAACAAGCTATCCCTCTTACTCAAGTCATTCCAACACCCTATATAGGGACTGAAATGGGTATCTTTTGAATGCATCCACAAGCTTATTTAAATGGCATTTCAAATGCTTCTATAGCTGACACAGACAATGGCAACATCCCCTCTCAACCATCATTAAGAGAAACCTTTCCTACACGGTTACCCTTGCAAACTCGTGAACATATGGAAGAGAGAAGAAGTGATAACACTCTAACCATTAAGATAAAGATCAAGATTCGTGATAAGAACTAGCCTAGCAGGGCCCTACAGGTAAGTATCTCTAACCCTTTATCTCTCTCATGATGTGCTTCCCTCGTGATGTGTTATGTGTTGTTTAGGCCTCCTAGGATGACCTCGGATTCTCCCGTAAGGTCCGGGATACCAGGAGACCGCCTCTGTTGTGACCTTCTATTTCAATCATCATTCTTCTAAATTGCCTCTCTTTCTAATTTCATTGTTGTGTGTTATGTCTTACGGACATAGCGTTGTGGTTGGTGAGTTGGGGGCACCCTCCTACATGACTGTCCCTAAGACACTTGTTTCTCCTCTCTTATTTATTGTTTCCCTTCCTCTAGTGTTTCTATCTAGCAGGCGGATGATGAAAAACATTTCTACTAATGCAGACCTAGTGTCCCTTTCAAGAGCAATAAAAAAATGGACTTAGTTCCTAATATGATGATGGGGTTGTATATTTTATTTGATGCTTGGCTAGTGGAAGCACTCGTGCTTTCCGCGTAGTGAATTTGATGATGTTTTTAATCTCATTTACAAACCTTCATAATACTACTGCTCTGTGCACCTTTGTTTGTCTTTGAATCTAGCCTTGGCGGTACTCGATTCGGAGAGCTTCGTGATATAGCCCCATGGTTATCCTCGAACTCTGAATTCGTGGTATAACCTTGGCTCTTTGTGTGGTTAATCATATGCATTAATGTTGTTGTTTATCATGATTTTGTAGACACTACCATGTTTCTTGCAGGGATGTGTTTGTGGGAACATTTGACGATCGTAAAGTACATGTCACCTTCGGGGGGCATGGGCTTTATGAAAGTCGGTGTTCCCTTGTGTGTTTTCTTCCTATCTTAACATGCTTGATATCGATACCTGATATCAACCACTTTAAGGTGGGGGCATATATAAGGTAAGTTGTCTGTTGTAGATGTTAGCTATGTGTTTGTCCTCAAATGTAGTTTAAAGACCAGCACGATGAGTGCTTCCTACATCCTCAGTTTGTTTGCAATCAATCAATCAATCATGTAAGCCCTTTGCGGAGATAGGATATCGCATATATCCTTTTTTATCTTAAGACCTTTGCGGAGGCGAGATATCACATATATCTTTTTTTCTCTTAAGACCTCTGCGGAGGCGGGGATGGTGTATTTCTCGGAGTAGATTGCATCATCCTATCATTTTCAAAAGTCCTCTGTGGAGGCAAGGAGCGGTTTTGTGACTTACTCAACCCTTAAGTGTGTCTTCGGTGATTATTGTGGCGAAGCCCAATTGTTGGTGTGTGCCTGTAATGTGCCTCAGATGGTGTTGGACCTAGAAATAGGTACACTCCATCGCTTGTCTGTCATGTTTTCTCCATGTTTTCAAGTGTGTGTGTGTTTGGGTGCTTACTTTGTGTGGCGTGTTTGTTGCCCCATTTATGCAGTCTAAAGACTAGCGTGATGAGTGCTTCCTACATTTTGGGAGGTTTTACGTGTCTTGCATGTGTGGCGCCCCATATATGTAGTATAAAGACCAGCACGATAAGTGCTTCCTGCATTATGGGAGGTTTGTTTACTTTCCAGTACTTGCATTTGCATTTCATATATATGAGAAAAAGAAAAGAAAAAAAATCATATTTGTCTTCCATGCATTAATGTGTCTTCCATGCATTTACTGTCTTCTCCATTTTCTGCGTGACTATAACTGTCTTCTCTGTGTTTTGTGTGCCTGTTACTGTCTTCTATGTGATTGGCATGTCTTCTCTGTGCTTGGTGTGTTTGCTGTGTTTGTGACCGTACTTTAGTGCATGTATTGGCCTCGCATTCATACATACATTAAAGTGGGGGCTAAATGTAACATCAAAAAATGTCCCCTTGGGGGCTTTTCCCTCATAAGGTTTAGCTCCTAGATCTTTTGCATGTATTCAGGACATCTTACTTCATAATTTGGCATCCCGATGGAATGAGCCCTAGGTAACATGACAAATGGGACCTAGGAGGACCCCTTGAGCTTAACCCTGCCCAAAATAGGGGGGAGGACTTGGGTGCCTGTGCCCTAGTCCTTCCCTATTTTGGGACAGTCCCAATTTTTGGGTGTCGTCTTGTGACCGTTATTTGGGTCCTATGCTGACACGGTAAATTTGAATTTATGAAATCTTGGTGGGAGTGCTTGTAGTTGCATATAAAAAGCATGTTTAGGCATTCATTTGTAAACTAGATGATCATGGTGATGTTCATGCATTCTTAAGGTGATTCAAGGCTTTCATTGTGTTGCAAGAGCATATTTGTGTGGTTTGTGTGTTTGTATTTGCATATTTGAGCACCCATTTCTTCATGGAATGAAGGGCATCTTCCTCCCATGAGATCTTCACTACAAGGTGACATTATATTGTGTTTTTATCATCATTTCCTTTGTTTTTTGCCTCTGCCTAACAAAGACACACACTGTCTATCTAACAACGGTGTTTGGAGACTTAAGTGTCCTCCGGAGCTTGACTAAGGCAAGCCTCTAAACACCACAACCCCCTCCCAAAGTTTTCATGGTTGTAGGTTACAGGTTGAGCAGGAAGGCATATTGACGTGTCAAAATTGCAGAACAGGAAGAAAAATAGCACCCTGGACTTGGGCGCCCACTCATTAGTCCTCCAACTTCCGTGATGGGAAAACCTCCAAAACAACAATAAAGAGTTGCAGATTGAGTTTCCAGATCTTGACACAAACTAGGGCCTTGGACTTGGGTGCCCGCTCTTTTATCCCCAACTTTTCCACCTCAGAGCCCTGAAAATAGGTACTCTGTGATTTGATATTTTGCTTCCCTCTGCAAGAGCTTTTTCTATTATTCTTCCGTTTACAGTCGTATTTGCAAAATTAGGGTTTTAATGGTTAATTGAGCATAAGAGAAGGAAATTGGCAATTAAACACCCTAATCCGAGCTTCCCTACATCTCACAGTGACCTAGGGTATGATAGTGCATGGCCACTTGACCCTAGTCCCTTGAATGTTAAGGGTGAAAGGAGGATTCAAACATCTAACAACACTAAATTAAACAAATCCTAATTTTACCATAAACACTCACATTAAATCCTCTAGGGATAGATGTTGGGTATAGTCGAAAGGAAAACAATGTTAATTCAATCTTCACTAATAGACGTATTCCACCCACTAAGGGGTTATTTGATAAATGTAGCAATATTCCTAAGATGGTTGTGCAGGAAGCACCTAATACACCTTCTTGCTTCAAACCAGTGATTACGGTTCAAAGTGATCAAAAACCACCTCGACCCCTGTATTACATTCTAAACTATTCAAGACAAATCATTCAAAGAAATCAAGGTGTTCAAAATGTGTCGCAGCATCCCATGATTTCTCACACATACAACACCCATAATAATAAGAAAAGGAAGCAAGCACCTCATGTGCCTGTCTCTCTTCCATGTTCTCAACCTGTGCTCCCTCTACCACCTCTTCTTACTCGTAAAAGTGGTCAAGAATATGATCTTGTCGAGCAGCTTCGCGCTACTCTGTAATGTCCCCTATAAGAAGATCCTTAATTTAACCTTGCACACAAGAATGTCTTGAAATCAATCACTGGTCTACAGAGATAAATTGAATTGAACTTGTGAGTTGATTTCCCTTATAGAGTATTAGATATCTTGTCCTTATTATATTTCTTCTGCTGTAACCAATTCTATGTTTTGATTATTGATATAATTCGATGATATTGTTTGCTTGCTGCAGGCTTCAATGCTTAAATTGATGGTGATGCCTCCTATCAGAGATTGTTATGCAATAATGACTTTTTTGATGCTCCGTTGATTGTTGATTTGCTTCTTGTTTTCTGATCCTCATCCCTCCTTGCGAGTGCTCAAGGACCTCACCTTTATATCTTTGATAGGATGCCTCTTCATCTGATGGTTGCCTCCCTTCATGGAGATCACTGCTTAAGAGAATAAACTAATCTTTGTTTATTAAATCACTCATCTATTAAGTCTTCCTTACAACAATGCTAATCGTTGCTTTATAGATGTGTTCTAAATGAAGTCACTGTATGTGAGCTACACCATACAATAAAGGGATCGCCGCCTTATTGTCGCTGATATATGTCACTTATGAGAGTGATGGCTGGAATCTATACACAGTTCTGAATCACTAATGAACCTCAATCGATTCCAAGTGTAGACTGAATGTCCACGATGTTTCTCTGACGCTTCCAACCACAATGATCTCAATGAATTTGTTGATCTTTGATTCGACGTCTAAATTATATGTAGCCTCTGACTTTGACCCATTTGTGATGTTCACTCAATAATGTGATGAGCTCCCATGATTTGCTGATGTCTTCCTTAGCACTCAAGGATGCAAGCGAGACTTCCAATTGGTGTCACCTTGATAGTTATGTACCCCTCTAAATCGATGACACCACAGCGACATGTAAATCGGCGTTCATAGTATAGAATTACCAATACAAAGGGTGGTAGATGATATCCTACATTCTTAATTCGGTGCACAAGATATGCCTAAATATGGGGACATGACAACCCTCCCCACTCAAGATTGCTTGTCATCAAGCAATCACAACAAGTTTCTTCATTACCTTGCACTTTTAATGTCTGATGTGTTGAGATGAAGTCGTGAGTTTAGGTTAAACATGCTTTAGTGAAGAGAGATTGATTGTGATTCCATGAAAGAGAATTTGTGATCAAAGAGCATTTTTTTGATGTCTTAAATAACAACGATGGGATGATTTGAGAGTGTTGAGATTCTTTGATTACGAGATTCGGTCTTGTACTTGTCATATGTTATTGACCTCAAAATTGAGAAGAGTCATGTTCTTGACTATATGATGAATTAAATAAGAGTTGGTAAGTTTGAATAGCGATGTGCTTGATGAAATATAAGTGTCATAGATGAAGAATGATCCTGGGAGTTTGTGGGTTATGGGCCCATAATTTGACTTAGTATCGGTATTATGTTACATAAATCAAGAGAAGAATTCAAAGAATATTCTTGGAAGAAATGAATTTAGTTCATGGGTCTTGTGATTAGTGAAATTAACTTCCTTATTTCCTATACTTCCCTAAGGTCTCCTTATACTCCTGATGGAGGAGTGAGGTTTCAAAAGGGTGTCTTAATGTTCCAACTCTTTAGGCCCAAGGGCAGAGCTCCTTTGGCCCAAGTGAACATGTCATTTCCATCACGAGTGGCGTATCTAGAAGAGCATATCTCTCTCTAGACCCAAAGGCAGAACCCTTTAATTAAAAGGTAGAACCCCCTTGGCTCATGTGATCTTATTAATTCCATCATAAGTGGTGTATCTAGAAGAGCACATTTCTCTCTAGACCCAAAGGCATAACCCTTCATTAGAACAGAACCCCTTTGGCTTATGTGGACTTATCATTCCTCATCATGAGTGGCGTATCTAGAAGAGCACTTCTCTCCTAGACCCAAAGGTAGAACCCTTTAATTAAAAGGTAGAACCCCCTTGGCTCATGTGATCTTATTAATTCCATCATAAGTGGTGTATCTAGAAGAGCACATTTCTCTCTAGACCCAAAGGCAGAACCCTTCATTAGAAGGCAAAACCCCTTTGGCTTATGTGGACTTATCATTCCTCATCATGAGTGGCGTATCTAGAAGAGCACTTCTCTTCTAGACCCAAAGGCAGAACCCTTCACTAGAAGGCAGAACCCCTTCAGCTCATGTGAACTTATTACTTCCATCATAAGTGGCATATCTAGAAGAGCACATTTCTCTCTAGACCCAAACGCAGATCCCTTCATTAGAAGGTAGAACCCCTTTGGCTTATGTGGACTTATCATTTCTCATCATGAGTGGCGTATCTAGAAGAACACTTCTCTCCTAGACCTAAAGGCAGAACCCTTCACTAGAAGGCAAATCCCCTTCGGCTCATGTGAACTTATTATTCCTCATCATGAGTGGCGTATCTAGAAGAGCACTTCTCTCCTAGACCCAAAGGCAGAACCCTTCACTAGAAGGCAGAACCCCTTTGGCCCATGTGAATTCATTACATTTTCTTTTGGTTCTAAAAGCAATTCTCTTTTCTTCTTTTACTTGGAGTTACCTCGATTTCTTCTTGACTTTCTTTGTTGAATATGACTTCTATATTGTGTGCTTGAGCTCTTGTTCCACATCTATGCCCTGGTTTCCATGCTTCTTTGCATTTAAAACACACTTTTTTGTCTTGTTCACAAACGTGTCCTTTCTCCCATTCCTTCTTGCAATCAAAACAAAGACCCTTCTTTCTTAGCTCTTCCCGACCATTATAAGGAAGATATGGTTTCTTGTACTTCTTTTCATTCCTTAGACATATATGTCCTGATTGCCATGGTTCTCTGCATTTATGACATGGATTCTTATTAAGATTTTCTTTCTTATGCATAGGTTTGGTGAATATTTGAGGGGTCTTACTAGTTTCTATTTGAGTTGCCATTTCGATGGCATCATCCATGGTAGACAGTCTTAGAGCCCCTACCAATCCTCTAGCTTCTCATCCAAACCTTGAACAAATAGGAATGTGAGTCTTTCATCATCTATTCCGGGGACTCGAATGGCTACTTTCTCAAATTCACTCACATACTCGTCCACAGTTCCACGTTGTCTTATTAAGGTTAAATCTCGGAAGTCTTGTTGGGGATGTCTTCTATCAAATTTTTTGAGGAATTTATTGGAAAATTCCGCATAGGATGTGATGGAATCATGTCCTTGAGTTCTTTTCCCATTATGCCACCATTCATATGCTAAGCCTTCCAAATGTAGGATGGCAAATTGAAGGGCGTCTTTCTTCGTCATGGGGTTAAGAAGAAAATAGTCATTTAGTTTTTGTAACCATGCATGCGGTGATATCTTATGGGTTCCATCATAATGTGGCAAATTTACCTTATTGGCCTTTTGCTTCAAATCCTTATTTGCGGGCCTTTTCTCTCTTCTTGTTAACTCATTCCTTTTTGAGTTGCTATATTCGGTAAAGGACACCATTCTTCTTAGTTCAGGTTCTAAGTTGGCATAAGCTCTCATCATGTCTTCCGTGCTCATGCTTTGGGGGGTATCGTTTTCCATTCTTGGGTTTTCTTCACTTGGTAGGAAGGATGGTAGTGGAATCCTTGAACTTGACAAAGAGTTGCTATTTTTAGCTTGATTAGAAGCTACTTCCTTCCCATTAGTTGTTTGTGCCTTTAAAGTTTCCATGTCATTTCTCAAGGTTTGCACAGTTTGCAAAAGGACTTGAGTAGCTTGATTTTGATCATTCAAATTCCTTGTGGTTGCTTCAATGAAGGCTCTCAATTCGTTGTTCATCCTTACTTGGCTGCTTCTTGGCCTTCTATATGTTTGCATATAGTATCCTCACAGGTTGGCAGGACGTAGCTCTGATACCACTGTAATGTCCCCTATAAGAAGATCCTTAATTTAACCTTGCACACAAGAATGTCTTGAAATCAATCGCTGGTCTGCAGAGATAAATTGAATTGAACTTGTGAGTTGATTTCCCTTATAGAGTATTAGATATCTTGTCCTTATTATATTTCTTCTGCTGTAACCAATTCTATGTTTTGATTACTGATATAATTCGATGATATTGTTTGCTTGCTGCAGGCTTCAATGCTTAAATTGATGGTGATGCCTCCTATCAGAGATTGTTATGCAGTAATGACTTTTTTGATGCTCCGTTGATTGTTGATTTGCTTCTTGTTTTCTGATCCTCATCCCTCCTTGCGAGTGCTCAATGACCTCACCTTTATATCTTTGATAGGATGCCTCTTCATCTTATGGTTGCCTCCCTTCATGGAGATCACTGCTTTAGAGAATAAACTAATCTTTGTTTATTAAATCACTCATCTATTAAGTCTTCCTTACAACAATGCTAATCGTTGCTTTATAGATGTGTTCTAAATGAAGTCACTGTATGTGAGCTGCACCATACAATAAAGGGATCGCCGCCTTATTGTCGCTGATATATGTCACTTATGAGAGTGATGGTTGGAATCTATACACAGTTCTGAATCACTAATGAACCTCAATCGATTCCAAGTGTAGACTGAATGTCCACGATGTTTCTCTGACGCTTCCAACCACAATGATCTCAATGAATCTGTTGATCTTTGATTCGACATCTAAATTATATGTAGCCTCCGGCTTTGACCCATTTGTGATGTTCACTCAATAATGTGATGAGCTCCCACGATTTGCTGATGTCTTCCTTAGCACTCAAGGATGCAAGAGAGACTTCCAATTGGCGTCACCTTGATAGTTATGCACCTCTCTAAATCGATGACACCATAGTGACATGTAAATCGACGTTCATAGTATAGAGTTACCAATACGAAGGGTGGTAGATGATATCCTACATTCTTAATTCGGTGCACAAGATATGCCTAAATATGGGGACATGACATACTCCGGCCAAGATCTCTCTTTGGGATTTAATACAAACATCACCTACATACCATGGCATGCTCCAAGAAGCTTCACAAAAGGTGATTGTATCACCTGTTGTTAAGTTGAATGATGTAGAAGCTGTGTTAGATTGTATGCATGCGACAAAAATGGATATTCTGTTTCAACCACATGAATTACCGTCAGCCGAAGTTCAAAACCAATATGATCCTCTTATAATCTTTGTCACCATAAATAAAAAGTTGATAAAGCGAGTTATGATTGACAATGGATCAGCTCTTAATGTTTGTGGCATAGACTTACTACACAAAATCAAGATTGATACATCTTTAATTAAACCAGATATAATCAGCATTCATGGCTTTGATAATGTTGGTAGACAATCCCTGGGTACTATAGCTTTACCTGTAAAGGTGGGACCCATGACATTATCTACCCTTTTTCATGTCATGCCTGGTTCGATTTCATATAATATGATTCTTGGTAGACCATGGATTCATGCCATGGGGGCAGTTCCGTCTACCCTTCATAGATTAATAAAGTTTATTTATCAAGACAAGCTCTGCACCATGGAAGCCGATCCTAAACCAGATAGTTGTTTACATATTGAAACACAAAAACAAGTTAACAATTATACAAGTCTAAGCAACTTATAAGTGGATTCATCAAAGCCTCTTGCCACAGATAATGTTGTGCAAGACTCTAAAACATCGAATGCACTTTTTGGTGACGATTGGGGATTATTAGATTTTAATCCTTGCAATGTAGGGGAATATAAACTTAATACACATCAAAAGTTGCATCAAGCTCATCTAAGCAATCTTTTGAAACACCTAAGAAAATGAAAACCTCCTTGGTAGAAAACAAAGACAATACCCTCACTTATACTTTAGATTATGAGACTTATGAGGCTTCACCATCTTCTAAGGAAATGACATCCCTCTATGGTCAAGGATTTAAATTTTTTTATAACAACTGCGACTATGTAGGTAATGGATGTGGTGTAAATCAACAAAGAATTAGAGTACCTTTACAAGTTTCTGGAGTTAACTACGCAGCCGGTATTGGATACCACTCTTTGAAACCCACCAAAGCCTCTCATCATCCTAAACTTAATGTTAATACAATATCAACAAGACCAAAACAACATGAGAGATATCCTGGGCTGATAGACAAGAATTGTCTGCTAGGAAATATCCCATTCAATAAGGTAAGTGTTTCCCCCTCTTCAAGCCACACTTGTTGTAGCAAATATTATAGTTGCTCTCAAGGGTGGCCTCTTCCTAGATATGTATGTTCTTAACATTGGGTTTTATTAGGTAAGTATTTCTAACCCTTTCTCCCTCGTGTTGTGATCCCCCCCGTGATGTGTTACATGTTGTTTAGGCCTCCTAGGATGAACCTTGATACTCTTGTAAGGTCAAAGATACCGAGAGATCGCCTCGGTTGTGACCTTCTTCTATTTGTATCATCATTCTTCTATCTTGATTATCCTCTATTTTTATTATTGTGTCTTGTGTCTTAGGGGCATGGAATTGCGGTTGGTGACCTAGGGGCACCTTCTTATGTGACGACCCTAAGGTACGTGTTCTCCTCTCTTGATTTATTATTTACCTTCTTCTAGTGGTTCTATCTAGCTAGTGGATGACGAAAAACAAATAATACTGATACAGACCATGTGTCCCTTCAGCAAGTAAGCAAAAATGGACCTAGTCCATACATGACGATGGGGTTGATATATATTATCCGACGCTTGGCTAGTAGAATCACTCCATGTGATATTTTGATAATGTCTTATATTTTCTTACAAACCCAATATAGCTGATCCGTGCACTTTATTTATCTTGAGTTTCACCTCGGTTACAATCAGTTCTGAGATCTCTGCAGTATAGCCCCATAGTTATACTCAATTTTTGAATCTGTAGTTTAATCGTGGCTCTTGATGTGATTATGTTTATACATTGCCTTTATCATGTCATGTGGTTATTATCTTAGAGAAAGATTTGTAACCTCTCTTCTTGTAGGGAATTATGTGTTTGTGGGAACATTCGGCGATCTTAAAGAACATGTTACCTTTGGGGGCATGGGCTTTGTGAGAGCTCTTGTTCCCTTGTGTGTTTTCTCTCTACCTTAAAGTTCTTGATATGGGTACACGATATCAACCACCTTAAGGTGGGGGCATATAAGGTAAGTTGTCTGACGATTTTAGTACTAACGAAGCGTGCTTGTAAGCCCTCTGTGGAGGCATGATGTTGTATCTTCGCGCGAGTGCACATCTTTATTTTATATTGCAATGAGAAAGCCCTCTATGAAGGTGGGATATTGTGCATATCATTTTATTTTAATCCCTTTGTGGAGGCGGGATATTGTGCATATCCTTTTATTTTAAGCCCTCTACGGAGGTGGTGATGGTGTATCTCTTGAGCTAGTGCACAGCTTTTTAATTATTTAGAAAAGTCCTCCAAATAGGTGGGGTTGGTGTATCCTCCCTTAAGCGTGTCTTTGGTGGTTGTTGTGGCATAAGCCCAACCATCAGGTGTGCTTGTAATATGCTTGAGATGGTGGGAGCTTAGCAATAATTTCCTTTCATCACAATGTTTGTCGTGTTTTAGACGTATAATATGTTTTTGGCATGCTATATGACACTCGTGTTTTCCATGTGTCTTCCACGTGTTTGTTCCCAAGTATAGTCCAAAGAGCGTGGCGAAATGCCCCTCCTATGCTTTGGAATTTGTATGGCTTGTTTGTTCCCAAGTATAGTCCAAAGAGCATGGTGAAATGCCTTTCCTATGCTTTGGGATTTGTATGGCGTGTTTGTTCTCAAGTGTAGTCCAAAGAGCGTGGCGAAATGCCCCTCCTACACTCTGAGATTTGTATTGCATGTTTGTTGCTCCATATGTAGTCCAAAGAGCGTGGCAAAATGCCCATCCTACATTTTAGGTTGTGTGTTTCATTTTTACTTTCCATGCATTTGTATCTACATTCATTTATATATGAAAATGACAAAAGAAATAATCACCGCATTCACTGTATTCATCGTGTTTTGCGTGTCTTCAATACTGTCTTCTCCGTGTCTTACGTGCCTATTACTGTCTTTTCCATGTTTTACGTCCCTGATACTGTCTTCACTATGTTTGGCGTGTTTATAATGTGTTTTCTCTAATGTCTACCTGAGACTGGGGGCTAGAAAAAGTTCCTTAATCTTTGCATATGCATTAGCTTCAAGTGCCTGGCATGTTTGTTGTGTTTTGACCATACTTTAATGCATGTATGGGCCTTGTGTTCATGCATATATTAAAGTGGGGGCTAAATGTTATGTTATAAAATGTCCCCTAGGACTTTTACCTCCTAAGTTTAGCTCTTGAGTCGCTTGTTTTGCATCTTGCATGTTTATTTTGACTCCCAAAAGAAAATGGCTTGAAACCCATGTCACATGGGGCTTGAGAGACATTGTTGCACTTGACCCTGCCCTGAAATAGGACATGAGGACATGGGCCCTCATGCCCTTGTCCTGCCCTATTTCAGGCAGGTCCCAAATTTGAATGTCAATTATGTGACTGTTAGAAGGTTTTGTTTTTGACATATTAAGTTTGAATTATGAAATTTATAGCAGGAATGCATATATAAGCATATATAGGGTTTCATTTGTTAACTAGAAGATGATTATGAACTTTTGGTGAATTTACGATTTTAGAGCATTCAAGATATTCATTGTTGTAGAGCATAATATTGTTGTTGTGTTTGTGATTGCAAATTCAACTTCATCTTCTCATGTGTTGAAAGATTTTCATCTACATGTGAGCTACACCTCCGAGGTGATAGTTATTTATGTTTGAATCATTTATCAATTTGTTTTTGCCTCTATCCCATAGGGATACACACTCTGTATCTAACAATGGTGTTCGAAAGACTTAAATGTCCTTCCAGGGCTTGATTGAGGCAAGCTACTAAACACCACAACCCCCAACCACACTCCTTGTGATTGCAAGTTACAAGTATCATATTTTGTGGAGTGGAGTTGCAGAGGAGGGTTGTAGAAGAGAAGGATTCTAGATCTAGTGGAAAGAAGCTACTTGGAGAACTTTCGAGACAAGGGCGCTAGTGCCAGTGTCCTCTGAGGTTGTAGACACAAAAATCTTTGTGACATTGATAATTAACATTTGAAGAAGCCTCGACATCCTGAAGAATATCCTACCTTGGACAAGGGCGTGAGTTCCAGTGTCCTGAGTATTTCGCATCACGAACTTCAAAAAATGGTCAGTAACTAATCTCTATCTACTACTTTGGTCTGTGAGCATTTGTTGTAATTTATCAGTTTGCTTATGATTTTGCATAATTAGGGTTTTAGGCATATTTGAGAATTAAATTAATACATTAATTGATAATTTCTGAGTTTCCACAGCATTACAAGTGACATCCAACCTGTAGGTGAATCCTCTTGTAAAAGGTGTGATTCAACTCAGTTGAAATGTCCTTGAATGTTTGTAGTGAAACGCAGATTCAACCCACACATCCATTGAAATTGAAAACGCCCGTTTTTTCTTGCAAAACATCTGGAAAAGGCCTGCCATCTGTTCTTGATGGATTTAATCTGCTGGTTTCCTATTGTTAATAGATATGGGCCCCAAGTTTGTTCGACTTCCTAAAGGTTCAATGGAGTCACTCTGGCCACCAATGTTGTGTAACGAACTTGCGTATTAGGGTAGTACCCTTCACTTCATGGCTCAAGTAAAACTGATAACCACTTTGCCATAAATGATAGCTTTTGGTTTACCTCACAGGAAATGGGAACTAGTCAATCAGGTAGGGGTCATTAACGTTTTCGTTGGCAGGTCCTCTCAATGGACTAGCTACTTCGAGGTTCCTATGGTCCTCCTCACAATGAGTTTTAAGGTTATATACCCAAGTACTTCCCATAGTTAAGCAGATAGGGATGTACCCTGATCTGAACCTGCAATCCAGATGAACAATACATATGGAAAAAAATAATACTATTGCAACATGTTAGCGTTTAATTTCGCACCTTTCAATGGGAAAGAGAAACAGATAAATTTTTAGTAGAACCGCTCTTCGAATTGAAGGGGAACCTCCTTGTAAAATAAAACTTAACTAAAAACTTTACAATCTTTTTGGGTTTTTGCAACGTGCAGAAAGGCAGAGATGCACATTCGACAACGAAGCAAATATTTTTATGCTTTTTGACTGAAAACAGAACCTAGGCTAAATGCTTACACTATTCAACTAAATATAGAGGCTGAATAAAGCAAGTACACAATTTTGATTGATTGAACAAATTAATGCCACACAATTATGAATGCCAAGACCAAATCAACTATAAGGCGATGCAAAGATACGACTTATTCCTTCAATTTCACCAGCAACACAAAGTTTGCAGATTTATTGAATCAACCTAACCTTTAGCACAAATAACACATTTTAATGGATACTTGGAAGAAAAATAGGCATACTGGAATCCATTAATGAACAAAACAAGAACATAATCAAGTGAATATACAAGAATGACAATCGAAGTAAATGAAGCATGAGAATTGTCCTTGATTTTTATTCATTGATTGAATACAACACTGAATATCTAGATACTTGAATACTTAAAATTAGAAAGATAATTGATAGAAAGCTTTGAAAAAAGTTGACTACCAATGAAATTGAATACCAAAACCTCTATCTAAAAATTTCTATGAATGAATCCCTAGTGCTTGTGCAAAAGCACTTATTTATACTATTCTAAAAAAAACATGAGAATAAATAAAATAAAAATAATTGAAATGCTATCCTAGTTGACTAATGCTTGTGTGTCATGCACACTTATTACAAAATATCTGCTCCACTTAAACTCAACTGAACACATGTAACTATCTGCTCAACTAGTGATCCAAACATGCGAACTGAAGATCAAATTCTTTATTCTTTATCACATCTTCACTTTCAAAAGGCATCATTGTGCATGGTAGGATGCGCCTCATGTACCTAAAGTGATTGACATGTTTGTTTTTATCAAACTGCAGATGCATTTTTATTTTCAAATGCCAAAATTGTTGCCTCCAATAGACGCGCCTGCCCTTAGAACAAATTTTTGTTTGTGATAGAAATAATTTTAGACACAAATAGGTGCACTTCTCCTTTGGTTCCTTTCATATTGGAAGTCAGTATCTTATCCTTTGACTTGCAATGATCTCCCTCTGTATCTGGTGCGAACTTCTTTCTGAGCATATTTGATTGAGTTAATTGGAGTGACTCCTCATTAACTTGGACTGTTGTTGAGTTCATTTATATCTTATTTTGCTTCAATTTTAACTATCTGTAGGTACACTAGACAAGCACTCTAGGCGCTCTTTGAACTGAATTTTGCTATTACATTTCCTTTTGTATGAGTGCATGAAAAGACGCCTCAAGAACTCGTGCCTTGGAAAGAAGTGTATAAAATATTTACCATTGTTGGTACTCCTTTCCTCTTTTGTTTCTTCAGTTAAATATGTTGTAGCACCGTAGCCATAGAGTGAACATTGACCACCAAGGAAAAAAAAAACTAAAGCATATGGCTTGCTTCGAATTCTTGTTGAATTCTTTCATCTTGATTTCTGCCTGTGTCTTAATATGGTGAACCGAATCTTTCATTTGCTGATGCTGGAAACATTTGATGTCTTGAGTTTGTAGAAAGGCCATTTGAAATCTAAAAGCGCATCCTCTTTTGGCGTTGATCCTTGGCAGGATACATAAAATGTGATTTTCTTGTTTGATGCAAAACACTAATGTCCAGAGGATGATATGGGCATGATTTCTTCATATCTGAGGCATTTGAATGATTCTTTTTAATGCGAGTGTGGAAGACCTGATGAAGGCATTTGAATGCCTTCAAATGAAATTTCCTTGGCATGGCTCAATTTTCTCTTCCTTATGGCTGATTGGAAGAGATTTCAGGTGATTTCAACCTGATCTAGAGTGTTGGAGAGGTGCTGAGGCGCGTTTATTGAAGTTGAATGGCGCTACCTCCTGCTGTAGCGTGATTTCCCTTTGTTTGGCGCACTTAACTCCCATCTGGAGACGCACATGGAGTTGCTCAAGCGCTTCAGGCGTGTTTCATTCCTCTGGAGCGTTTCAACCTTCAAAATGGCACTGAATTATCTTCCATTGATCGTGTTTTACCCTGGCGCGTTCATCCTTTGCAAGCGCAGCTGGAGAACATTAAAATAGAGTCTTTGATTTTTATTTTTATGCCTTTATGCGCTTTTGCGTTTCTCCTTTTATTTTTTTACTTTGAAACATTAAACCTTTTATATAAGGTGCGTTTATTTTCAATGTAGCGCCTTATATTTTTTGCATGCGTTTTGATTTTGATTTAGAAGCTCTTCTTTTATTTTAAGATTTTGATTATTATCTTAACAATATCTTTAATAATAATATTATTATTAATAACAATTATTAAAATAATAATAAGTTTTATAATTTTTATTTGATTTTTAGGATTTTTAACACTTAACAAAATAATTTGAATTTTAAATAACAATTAATAATTATTAAATAAAAATAATTATTAATAAAAAATTATCAATTAAAGTCAAAATTAAGATGAACTACAAATAAATGACCACTTACAATACTTTGATAAAACAATTCTTAACATAATAACATTTAATTTTAATATTTAATAAATAATTAATATATAATATATTAATTATAAATTAGTATATCATAATTAAATTTTATGGACAAGATGATTTACGGACAAATAATTACTAGACAAACAATTACTACAACAATACTTAATTTTAATATTAATTAATTAAATTATTAATTATAAATCAATATATTAATTTTAAGATTTTACGAACAACATGAGCATTTTGGACTAGACAACAAACTCCACATCATGTCTTTGATATTTTTACGACAAATTTACATACGAATTTTGACTTAGACTATTTGGCTATTTGATGACTCGAAGACACAATTTTGACAACTGACTTGATATTTGGATTTGACATTCGACATTAAGACTAAACAACCGCTTCAGACTAGACATGACGACACAACAACTTGAACTATGCGACTCGATTTTGACTTGACGACTCCATATGATAACACAACTTGACAATTTAATGATTTTGGACAAGTGACACACACAAACTTTCATCACAGTTTAAAATTTTTGGATGGGTACAACAGTTGGCTCTCTTTGGGGACCACGACCTATACTTGCGGCGTACGAGAACCAAATTTTTTTGGGGATTTTGAAAGTGGACCAGTGGCTTATCAATTGGGCAATAGAGTCAAAACAAGCCTAAATCACCTAGAAACAACATTCCTAAATCACCTAACAAAATACGACGTTCTTAAATAACCTAACAAAACATTTAACAAAAATGATTAAGGAGACACAACATAAACACATGACACACACAAACACTCTTTTTTTCGAGCAAAGACAAGAACAAAAACTATTTCACAAACCCATCAACAAGTTCAGAAAAATAGGAACCTCTTCTCCTGAGCTGGGAAATTTGTCTTGGCAGCACATAGTCTTTCTTCCTTTGCAACACCTTCTTGAAGAGCCATGATTCAGGTGGGTAGATATGATCATGCCATGAGAAGTTCATGATGAATTGATTTATGCGCAAGAACTCTAGTGGATCATCTTCTTCAATAGCAAAAAACCTCTGCAATAAGTGAAGGTACAAAACCTCCTTCTGAAGATATGAAGCAAGGTCTTGTGGCCACAAAGTATGCTTGTGGGAATGGTCACCACCACATATAGAACTTGACGTTCTTCATCCATGTCTTCAACACATGCAACCTTGGACTCAATCAATGTATCATCCTCTGGAAAAGGTTGGAGTTCATATAAAATTTCCATCACTGCTACTTGACTTACTAGATCCACAACTGTCATCAATAGTTTATCCAATGATTTAGGTACTTCTTCATGGTCCTCTTCAACTAGCTCTTCGTCCATCCAATCCTTAGAATTGGAATGTGATAAATCATCAAGATCTAAATCTTCGAGCACCTGATTATCATCAAAGTACACCTGCTGAAAAACATCTTCATCTAGTAGCTCACTTCACCATTCATCATTTTGAGTCTCATCAACCTCCATAGAGCAATCTCCTTTAATAAATGTATCCTTGAGACCATGAATGTGAATATCTGGTAGCATCTCATCTTCGACAACAACACACTTCTCCTCTTCTGTCATGAATGTAGGATCAAGTGGAGATTCTTCTAAGCTTTGTGTTTCTTCTTCTTCTTCTGCTTGATTGATTTCACATACGATATATCTCACAACACACTTGTCGAGAATTTCTGACTTCTCCATATGATTCTCTTTGGTGAATAAGACTGAATATTCAAAGAACTTTTCTTCTTCACGAGCTTCTTCATTTGTTGCTTTTGGTGTTAATTTTATAACATCTGTGATGTCTTTTTCTTGCACAAAACCATCAATATGTTCATGGATAACCTCTAAATGTCTAGCAATATCCTCTTCTTCAGTTTGTATGGAATCTTTTGGAGACAAAGATGAATATGGACTACACTACAATAGGAAATTTACAGTATCTTCTACTGAAGATTCACTCTCCAAGTGTTGTAGAAAATTGTCGAGATCCAATGATGAATTTTCCATACGATCTCCTAATTTGATAAATGCCTCGAAACATAAATCATCTTCAAAAGGAAGAAGATCTCGTTCTTTCTCCAATTGCAACGCTTCTTTGGTCTTTTCTCCTTTGAGTGTATTTGATGTAGGCTCTTCAAACCATCATTCAAATGATGACAAGAACAAATTGGATTCATCATTGCTCTTTTCAAAACATTTGATTTCTTCCTCGCAATTTTGCTCTTGAGAAATGTGTTGCACTTCTTCCTCCTCAGAGAAAGTATGCAAGTTGTGCATTTCTTCAAGTTCTTCCATTAATGATCCTTCTTCATATTTAAAGAATTATGCAAATTTTTAGCTTCTAATGAACATTCATGTTCCATGTGCAAACACATGATGTTGCTTGAAACAGAGTTAGGAAAATGATACCTTCTAACATTTGATTTACATTAGGTAAATCCCTTCATAGAGCCGCCATCGGATTCATCTAAGAGACATTTAGGATTATCCAAAAATCCTTGATTTTCACTTGAAGCTTTTAATATTTGCATGAATCTTCTCATCTCCGAGCAACTTTCTACATCATGTTGGTTTGTTGCATGGAACAAGCAGTATATTGGTATTGTGGAAGACACATTTGCCTCTTGATGCACAGGTGAAGCGAGTTGATCACTAACATAGTTAATGAAAGAATCTTGTATACTTGAAGGAGATGAAACTTGTGAAAGTGTAAATAATCTTATTATTTAAAAAATAAAAAACAAGAGATTTTAAATATAGGTTATTTTATTCTTCAAAAACATTTAAAATTAAGAAGAATTTAATAGCCAAACAAATTTTAAAATTGTAAGAATATTCAATAAATATTAAAAAAATAACTAAATATAACATGACAAACAAATAGTAAACACAAAATTACATATGTCATGACTTTTGTGTCAAGACAAATCTCCAACCATTATAGTCCTCTAACAATTGCATAGAGGGGAACAATATACCTTACACTATTCAACTAATTAGAATGTGACAAAATCAGGTTTTTGTTGTAATAGTTAAAAATTAAGCACCTTTTATATTGCAAACATTGTACCAGTATTTAATTTAAAAAACCTATAACTCTGATTGGGTGGAAAAGGAAATAATAATCACACATTAAAAACATGGCCGCTATAGTTCCAATGGCAACAACTAATACCCTAGGTAGCCAAAAAATCAAACCGCCCATTTTTTTGTGTCAGGGTATCTCTGTAATCACACCTTCTCTGTAATCACACCTTCTCCGGCATTAGAATTTGGTTGAAGAAATCCTACAGCCAATGACAAAGAGAAAAAAACATTTCATTAAAATATTGCCCTAAAAAATGTAAAAACTAGTAGGTGTCAAGACAAATGTGATATCTACTTTCCTGGATTAACCCAATAGATTTCATTCCATCTTGCCCTTCAGAATTTAGACGTTTTACCACAATTTAAGGTCCAACCATACAATCTAATAGTAACAAAGGCAAAAAATTGTTTACTATGGTTTGGTCAAAGCTCAAAACAATTCAATCATAGCATGTTATTTTTAGGTTTTAATCAAAACATATATTGCATAAGTTCTGCTATGAAAGTTAATTATTAAAGGCCATCATATACTTGTCAACATTTGTTTGATTATAAGAATTCAATAACCGAGTTCCTCATATTAGTGAGATCCTTGTTTCCCATAACAAGGTATCGTCCAAATTAGTGTTGAGGTCTAAATTAAAAAAAAAAAATGAGTGCATGGAGATATGTTTTGTAAACACAAGCTAGAAAATGTCACCCACTAATCCTTCACCCAAACCAACTTCCCCTGTGAGAACATGTAAATGATTCCTATTCCTGTTAGCCTACCGATTGGTGGAAAATGTTCTATTTAATTTGTATCGATTACCAACCTTTGTCCTTGCACTGGTGAAAAACGTTTGAAATAACGGCGAGTTGACACATAGCCCATCGCTGGGTTAACACGAACCCTGAGAAAAGTCAGTTGGCACATTGCATGTTATGTAAAGTGTAGCTTCTTGTTGCCGTCCACATTTTCCACAATTGATGCACCTTGTCTATACTACACATTGTGCATAGATTTCAGTCAGAACATTTGCAATTGTAATATCAGACCAAAAATGCCCTTCCAGTATGCTTTGATGGATGTCCATACCCTGTTCGAAGCTTCTCGTTTTGGCATAGGCAGGGAGGGTGCTAGCAAATGTTGTGGAAGTGTAGAGAACTAAGGATGCAAACAAATTGCAAGGTTCATGTGAGCGCATTTTTTTGAGTGATTTATTTGGGCCTTATGGGGGTTTTCAATCGGAGGTGAGTTTGCAGGATTCTACAAGATTAGAGGTTGCTTTGCCTCCAACTGTTGACAATGACAAAAATGGTTTTGAATTGAGAGTAGTGACCTTGGCTGTTTTGGGGAGTTATTTTGATATGAAGCTGAGATATATTTGGATGAATTGTTGTTGCATTTGGACAACAAACAACAATGCTTCTTTGATTCTTAAGCAAGAGCTTGGAGTGGGTTTTCAAATTATATAGCACTGCATATTGGATTTGGAGTGTTGCAGTTGCATTTTCTCTTTTCCTAGACTGTCTGGTGCTGGTACCATTTTATGATTCTAAATTTCCTCTTGGTCTATCAGAAATAATCATGAAATAATATCCACGGTGTGTACTAAACCTTGTAGAAATTCCTTTTTGGTTCTTGGATGGAACTGTACCCATCAACCTCAACCTTGGCCCATGCTATCTCTTGTTCCTTGGAACGACTTTCTCCACCTTAGCTAGGGTCTATTAGATGAATAAATGATGCCTCATATGCCATTCCTGTCTGACAGCCTAGGTCATCGTTTTCTTTAATTGTTTCTGATGGAAATTAGATTTGATCTTCCATATACTTCGGCATTCATACAGCCATAATATCTCCAGGATCCCGAGTGTGCCCCCTTTTAGAGTTAATAGAAAACTTTTTCATAATGTAGTCAAAGAGGCACTTTATGGTCTAGTGACAATATAATGAGAATTTTTTTAGTTACCTTATTTCCAATTTCTGCGAACAAGTCCTGGAAACTCTTTTTGCATTTAAAAAGATGCTACTGAGAAATAGCTTTTCAGAGTTATAGGTACATGAGGCTTATCCATTCATTGGTCTCAAATGTTTTCAAGTGTTTTGCCTGTTATCGCAGAGCCCTTTTCATTAAAAAAAAATCATTGTAAATTTGAAGATGTTGTTTAGTTGTACAATAGGCAAGTGAAAACCCAAATGGGTTGTACAACAGGGTCCTAAGCCTCATTTGGGCTTCAAAACTCCCAATGCAGTTTGTTGGACACAAGTTGCCATGCTTATTGGATTTGTCTGAGTCCTTTGCCATCAACAGATACTACATTTTGAACTTCTTGTTTGCAAGGCCATAATGATCTCGTGCTTGACTTGAATTTGCCACTGGGGCATTATGATCTGTCACTTGAAACATCTATATTCAGGCTAATAGTGTCCCTTACACTATTTTGTTAGTAATACCAATTTAGCATTTTTGTGGGGTAAGCTGTATATGTGCAACCTTTTCCCTGCCATAACAACTATTTTGTTGTCAATTCTTATTTGTTAAAATGAAATGGGGAAATTTTTTTCATTTGGCATTTTGATTGGGCTGCAAAATGAATAGAAAAGAAATGTGTCTTCTATTGCTAAAAGGTTTGACTGATCAAGAGTGTAGTTCCATATGTCCTAGTTAGGACTCAATAAACTAATTTGCTATCCTCAGAAACAAAGTGCAAGTGCAAGGTGGTAATTACTCCTTAATATCGTTGACAGAAATTGAATGCTTAGGGATGTCCTTTTTGTTGTTCTCATCCAAAAGAGGACAAACTACACTTAAATATTTTTTCAGAGAAAACAATGGATATAAGGAATAATGCTTCATGTAACTAAAATTTGCCTTTCTGTAAGTTCTCTGTATTGTTGTGCAAAAGGTGCTCATGTAGTGGTTAGGGTTCAGAGAGAATCTAAACATAGAGAATTTTTCATACAAATTTTCTAGTAGCCTGCAAAGTTTATCCTTAATTTGAAAAGGGCCACACAATAAAGAGACATTCATCGTCAGTTAACTGCTCAAATTTATGTTTGTTAATGTTGAGGAAAAAAATACAATACACTCTTTAACACCTGCAATTTCAGTAATGGATTTTTTTTCAAATGCTTATGAATTGGATTTTCCAAACAAATAGCTATCTTTGTTGCCAGCATTTGGGGCTGTCTAATGATTTCAGCACCATGTTTGCCTTGATTAATTTTTCAATGGGAAGATTGTTGTATTTATGCAGCACAAGTTGATAGGTAGTTAGCACTTTTGATACCAAAACTTTTGGAGCCTGATGTCACCACGTGCTCATGGCAGACAACCATAAGCCAAACAGTGTTCCCTTTGACAGGTTGAGGCATTACACTCAAAATGATACAGGTTTGAATGTTCATTTCAATTTCATGCACTTTCAATTATTACAATCTCGATAACCCATAATTAAGCTGTTGATTTGGATTATCAGGTGAAAAAGGGCAGATCTATAAAAACAGAGCTCAATGGATTGAAGTCAGACAGTGGCTCCTCTAAGCGACAAAGTAAGTCTAAGAAGTTAAATAGGTACCAACTACCCACCTATCTCAGGGTTGGTAAATTTCTTAAACAAATTAGCCCTCAAATCTATAAAGGATGGGCAAAGGCTTCCCATTATAGAGAATTGAAACAGTTGATGAAAAAGATCAGACAATGTGGGTATGAGTTCACACTCAAGGAATTGCAGAGAGCAACAAATGGGTTTGGAGAAGAAATAGGTAAAGGGGGTTTTGGCACTGTTTACTTTGTAAGTTCCTTTGCAAATCAAATAAATAGGCGACTCTTTGGAATTGATTGAATATCTTTACTTTATGTTACATCACTGAAATTTCATTTTATGCATTTATATACCCAAATCTTCTCTGATTTCAAAACAGTTTATCTGGAAAAGTTTCTTTCCCACATTGAAACAAGGAAAGATTCCCAAGAAATTTTTCAAGTTCTTTTTTCTTAGAAAATAATCTCTCAAATAGCTAAATAGGGAAATCCTTTTTTTTCCAATTCATCTTGCTGGGTAAAGAGATCCCAATCAAAATTCTTCATACAATGTAAAACAAAGAAAGGACATGAAAAAATCTAAGTGCCAAAACAGAAAAAATAGTAAAATAATGCATCACCTGACTGGTATTGGTGGTGTCCGGTCTCTCCTTGCATTTATATGGAATGTAACCAAAAAGAATAGATGCAAACTATTAGCCAACCAACCACCACAAATATAACACCTAAAATAAGATAAACCAAAAGACAGTAGCAGTATCATAGAAAACAAACCTTGGGTTTGCAGCAAAACACACCGGTTCATTGGTTTTCACTGCGGCTCACCTAAAATAAGATAAACCAAAAGACAGTAGCAGTATCATAGAAAACAAACCTTGGGTTTGCAGCAAAACACACCGATTCATTGGTTTTCACTGCGGCTCAAATGTGATTTGATAGACATCCACAATAGAGCTTCAATATATGCAATCAAACCCTAATATATGCATTGATTACAAAGATTTTTTCAATATATGCATTAAATCCTAACCAATATATGTATTAATTACAAAAAATTTTTCACAGATAATATATGCATTGATTACAAAGATTTTTTCAATATATGCATTAAATCCTAACCAATATATGCATTAATTACAAAGATTTTTTCACAGATATGCCCACAAGATGGGCAAAACTCTGCGAATGGGTAAAACTCTGCAATTAGGTACGGAGGAACTAATAAGTACTTAATAAATAGCTATTAATGCTATTAAGTGCCATTTACATTATAGAGGAATTACAGAGACCATTCCATTAGGTACCCACGAACTAATAAAATAAATAGCTATTAAGTGCCATTTACATTATAGAGGAATTAAATATTTATGACATTATTTTAAAAAAAAAAAATTCTCCTTACTATTTATAACATAAACCAATAGGAAAAAAAGGAAAATAGCATTTATACAATCAGTTTAAATAAAAATTAAATCTAAACTATAGAACTTCTGTGTTGTTTTCATTGGTTGATTGGTTGAATCAATTGAACTAATTGAACTAATGAATGCATAAGAAAATAGCATTTATACAATCAGTTTAAATAAAAATTAAATCTAAACTATAGAACTTCTGTGCTAAAATTTTAATTATTTGTTTTCATTGGTTGAATCAATTGAACTAATGAATCCAAACCTATGCATTAGTAACCTGCCATAGGCACGAATGATAATATTATTATTAATAACAATTATTAAAATAATAATAAGTTTTATAATTTTTGTTTGATTTTTAGGATTTTTAACACTTAACAAAATAATTTTAATTTTAAATAACAATTAATAATTAAAAATTAAAAATAATTATTAATAAAAAATTATCAATTAAAGTCAAAATTAAGACGAACTACAAATAAATGACCACTTACAATACTTTGACAAAACAATTCTTAATACAATAACATTTAATTTTAATATTTAATAAATAATTAATATATAAAATATTAATTATAAATTAGCATATCGTAATTAAATTTTATGAACAAGATGATTTACGGATAAATAATTACTAGACAAACAATTACTATAACAATACTGAATTTTAATATTAATTAATTAAATAATTAATAATTAAATTATTAATTATAAATCAATATATTAAATTTAATATTTTATAAACAACATGAACATTTTGGACTAGACAACAAACTCCACATCATGACTTTGATATTTTTACGATGAATTTACATACGAATTTTGACTTAGATCGTTTGGATATTTGACGACTCGAAGACACAATTTTGACAACTGACTTGATATTTGGATTTGACATTCGACATTAAGACTAAACAACCACTTCGAACTAGACACAACGACACAACAACTTGAACTATGCGACTCGATTTTGTCGTGACAACTCCATATGATAACACAATTTGACAATTTAATGATTTTGGACAAGTGACACAAACTTGCATCACAATTTGAAATTTTTGGATGGGTAAAACACAACAATCACAACGCGTGGAGGGCCACTGCAAACAACAAATTTGCAAAAAATCTACCCAACGAGGCCAAGAAAGCACTCTGATACTAGATGAGAGGAACCTCCTAACAAATTAATGAAAATGCAGGAAATAACATATTTATATAAATAGCAGAAACACTGAAGGGATTATATTGATCGCAGGCCACTTCGAGCTTGGGGCAACCTCCTTTGAGCAATCTCAATACAATAAATTTGTGGATGCCTTCATTGGCCTCAACACTTACTTATATACTAAGTCTAATCTAAACAACTACTACTTCCCATGAATGTGTGATAATACAATATGCTCACGGGACGACTTACAAAGCATATGCATCCATAGAAACTAATATACTAATAATTTAAAGAGAAGGGTTAAACACGGGTTCCTAACATTGGCTATCAAATTGACCCTCATACGAAAATCATTGAAGGCATGGTACCCTAGCTGACATTGTTTAGCAGGCTGGCAAATGTATATGGGTTACAACGAACCAATCACACTTAAATGAATCTGGTGTGAAATCTAATCTTGGATCGCTTGAAAGGATTGTTAGCTCGTTCATTAACTACTTCATACTCATTGTTTGTAAGGCATCACATCTATTTATAGCTTAAGGAACAAGTTGCATTACGGTGGTTGCCTACCAATACAAAGCTTATATGTCTCGATTGCATTGTTTAGTTGGACAAGAAATGTGCAGAATGAAATTTTAGGTGTTCCAAGAAATTTTGAGAGGAGATAGAGCTAAAACAAAGGATATGGCGAAAAAACATATTTTAAAAAAAATATGTTTTTTTGTTGTTTTTGGGTATTTCTAGAACTTTCAACTAGAACTGTCTATCTGAGGTTTTCTGGAAAGTATATGCTAGAACTGTCTTTTTGAGTTTTTCTAGAAACAGTTTGTCAATTATTCTTGATGGATTCAATCTGTTGGTTGCCTGATGTCAATAGATATGGGCCCCAAATTTGTTCAGCTTCCTAAAGGTTCAAGGGAGTCACCCTAGCCACTCATGTTGTCTAACAACTTGTGTATTAGGACAACACCCCTCACACCATAGCTCAGGTAAAACTGATAATCACTTTGCCACAAACAACATGTCTTGGTTTACCTCACGGGTGGGAACTAGTCAATCAGGTAGGGGTCGTTGCCCTTTTCGCTGGCAGGTCCTCTCAATGGACCAGCTACTTTAGGGTTCCTGTGGTACTCCTCACAATGAGTTTTAGGTCTATATGCCCAAGTACTTCCCACAGTTAAGCAAATAGGGTTGTACCCTGATCTGAACCTGCAATCTAGATGAACAATGTAAATACAAAAAATAATATTGTTGCAACAATCACAGCGCGTAGAGGGCCACTATGAAAAAAAATTCTACAAAAAATCTACCCAACGAGGCCAATAAAGCACTCTGATACCAGATGAGAGGAATCTCTTGCATCAAATTAATGAAAATGCATGAAATAATAGATTTATAAATAGCAGAAACACCGAAGGGATTATATTGATCACATGTCACTTCGAGGGGGCATCCTCCTTTGAGAAATCTCAATACAATAAATTTGTGGATGCCTTCATTGACCTCAGCACTTACTTATATTCTAAGTCTAATCTAAACAACTACTACTTCCCATGAATGTGGGATAATACAATATGCTCATGAGATGACTTACAAAGCATATGCGTCCATAGCAACTAATATGCTAACAAAGTAAAGAGAAGGGTTAAACACGGGTTCCTAACATTGGCTATCGAATTGACCCTCACACGAAGACCATTGAAGGCATGGTACCCTGGATGACGTTGTTTAGTAGGCTGACAGATGTATATGGGTTACAATGAACCAATCTCACTTAAATGAGTCTGGTGTGAAATCCAATCTTGGATCACTTGAAAGGATTGTTAGGCCATTCATTAAATACTTCATACTCATTGTTTAAAAGACATCACATCTATTTATAGTTGGAGGAACAAATTGCATTACGGTGGCATCCTACCAATGCAAAGCTTATCAGTCTTGATTGCACTGTTTAGCTGGACAGGAACTATGCACAATAAAATTTTAGGTGTTTAAGGAAATTTTGAGAGGACACAGAGCTAAAACAAGAAGGATATGGCAAAAAAATAATTTTTTTTTACTTTTATTTTTTGTTGTTTTTGGGTATTTCTAGTTTCGTTTGTTTGTTTGAGGTTTTCTGGAAACTGTTTGCTGGAATTGTCTTTTTGAATTTTTATAGAAACGGTCTGCCAATTGTTCTTGATGGATTCAATCTGCTAGTTGCCTATTGTCAATAGATATGGGCCCCAAGTTTGTTCGGCTTCCTAAAGGTTCAGTGGAGTTAATTTGGCCATCGATACTATCTAACAGCTTGCGTATTGGGGCAACACCCTCACTCCATGACTCGAGTAAAACTGATAATAACTTTTCCACAAACGACAACTCTTGGTTTACCTCATGGGTGGGAACTAGTCAATTGGGTAGGGGTCATTGCCCTTTTTGCTGGTAGGTCCTCTCAATGGGTCAGCTACTTTGGGTTCCTTTGGTACTCCTCACAATGAGTTTTAGGGCTATATGCCCAAGTACTTCCCACAATTAAGCGGATAGGGATGTACCCTGATTCGAAACAACAATCTAGATGAACAATACAGATGCGAAAAAATAATACTGCTGTAACAATCACAGCGCCTGGAGGACCACTGCAAAAAAAAACTACAAAAAATCTACCCAATGAGGCCACTCTGATACCATATGAGAGGAACCTCCTACAACAAATTAATGAAAATGCATAAAATAACATATTTATATAAATAGCAGAGACACTAAAGGAATTATATTGATCACAAGCCACTTCGAGGGGGCAACCTCCTTTGAGCAAGCTCAATACAATAAATTCATGGATGCTTTCATTGGCCACAAAACTTACTTATATACTAAGTCTAATCTAAACAACTACTACTACCCATGAATGTGGGATAATACAATATGCTCACGGGACGACTTACAAAGCATATGCATCCATAGCAATAATATACTAACAAAGTAAAGAGAAGGGCTAAACACAGGTTCCTAACATTAGCTATTGAATTAACACTCACATAAAGATCATTGAAGGCATGGTACCCTAGTTGACGTTGTTTAGCAGGCTGGCAGATGTATATGGGTTACAACGGACCAATCTCACTTAAATGAGTCTGGTGTGAAATCTGATCTTGGATCGCTTGAAAGGATTGTTAGGTCATTCATTAACTACTTCATACTCATTGTTTGAAAGGCATCACATCTATTTATAGCTTGAGGAACAAGTTGCATTATGGTGGCCGCCTACCAATGCAAAGGTTATCTATCTCGATTGCACTATTTAGTTGGATAGGAAATGTGCGGAATGAAATTTCAGGTGTTCCAGGATATTTTGAGAGGAAATAGAGCTAAAACAAGAATGATATGGTGAAAAAATAGAATTTTTTTTACTTTTTCTTTCCTATTTTTTGTTGTTTCTGGGTATTTATGGAAACTTTTGGCTGGAACTGTCTGTCTGAGGTTTTCTGGAAACTGTCTGCTAGAATTGTCTTTTTGAGTTTTTTGGAAATGGTCTCCTAACTGTTCTTGATGCATTCAATCTGTTGGTTGCTTGTTGTCAATAGATATGGGCCCCAAGTTTGTTTGGCTTTCTAAAGGTTCAAGGGAGTCACTTTGGCCACCAATGTTGTCTAACAACTTGCGTATTGGGGCAATATCCCTCACTCCATGGCTCAGGTAAAACTGATAACCACTTTGCCACAAACGACAACTCTTGGTTCACCTCACGGGTGGGAACTAGTCAATCAGGTAGGGGTCGTTGCCCTTTTCGCTGGCAGGTCCTCTCAATGGGCCAGCTACTTCAGGGTTCCTGTGGTACTCCTCACAATGAGTTTTAGGGCTATATGCCCAAGTACTTCACACAATTAAGAAGATAAGGATGTACCTTGATCTAAACTTGCAATCCAGATGAACAATATAGATGTGAAAAAATAATATTGTTGCAACAATCACAGTGCCTAGAGGGCCATTGCAATTTTTTTGTTGCTGCAAAAATCTACCCAACAAGGCCAAGAAATCACTCTAATACCAGATGAGGAACCTCCTGCTACAAATTGATGAAAATGTATGAAATAACATGTTTATATAAATAGCAGAAACACCAAAGGGATTATATTGATCACAGGCGACTTTGAGGGGGCAACCTCCTTTGAGCAAACTCAATACAATAAATTTTTGGACGCCTTCATTATGCTCTACACTTACTTCTTTTTAAGTCTAATCTAAACAACTACTACTTCCCATGAATGTGGGATAATACAGTATGCTCACGGGATGACTTATAAAGCACATGCATCCATAGCAACTAATATACTAACAAAGTAAAGAGAAGGGTTAAACATGGATTCCTAACATTAGCTATCAAATTGACCCTCACATGAAGATCATTGAAGGCATGGTACCTTAGCTGATGTTGTTTAGCAGGCTAATAGATGTATATGGGTTACAACAAACCAATCTCACTTAAATGAGTCTGGTGTGAAATCTGATCTTCGATCACTTGAAAGGATTGTTAGGTCATTCATTAACTACTTCATACTCATTGTTTGAAAGACATCACATCTATTTATAGCTTGAGGAACAAGTTGCATTACGGTGACCGCCTACCAATGCAAAGCTTATTTGTCTCGATTACACTGTTTAGTTGGACATGAAATATGCGAAATGAAATTTCAGGTGTTCGAGGAAATTTTGAGAGGAAACAGAGCTAAAACAAGAAGGATATGGCGAAAAAATAACTTTTACATTTTTTTTCCCTTTTTTTTTTGTTTTTTCTAGGTATTTCTAGAAACTTTTAGTTGGAACTATCTATCTAATGTTTTCTAGAAACTATCTGCTAGAACTATCTTTTTGAGTTTGTCTGCAAACGGTCTACCAACTGTTCTTGACGGATTCAATCTACTGGTTGCCTGCTATCAATAGATATGGGCCCCAAGTTTGTTTACCTTCCTAAAGGTTCAAGGGAGTCACTCTGGCCACCAATGTTGTCTAATGTCTTATGTATTGGAGTAGTACCCCTCACTCCATAGCTCAGGTGAAACTAGTAACCGCTTTACGACAAATGATAGCTCTTGGTTTACCTCACAGGTTTGAATTAGTCAATCAGGTTAGGGTCATTGCCCTTTTCACTGTCAGGTCCTCTCAATGAGCCAACTACTTTGGGGTTCTTGTGGTACTCCTCACAATGTGTTTTAGGGCTATATGCCCAAGTAATTCCCACAGTTAAGTGGATAGGGATGTACACTGATCTAAACCTGCAATCTAGATGAACAATATAGATGCAAAAAATAATACTGCTACAACAATCACAGTGCTTGGAGGGCCATTGTGAAAAAAAATTCTACAAAAAATCTACCCAACGAGGCCAAGAAAGCGTTCTGATACCAGATGAGAGGAACCTCCTGCAACAAATTAGTGAAAATGCATGAAATAATAGATTTATATAAATTGTAGAAACACTGAAAGAATTATATTGATCACAGTCCACTTTGAGGGGCAACCTCCTTTGAGCAAGCTCAATACAATAAATTCGTGGATGCCTTCATTGGTCTCAACACTTACTTATATACTAAATCTAATCTAAACAACTACTACTTCCCATGAATGTGGGATAATACAATATGCTCACGGCACGACTTACAAAGCATATGCATCCATAGCAACTAATATGCTAATAAAGTAAAGAGAAGGGTTAAACACGGGTTCCTAACATTGGCTATTGAATTGACCCTCACACGAAGATCATTAAAGGGATGGTACCCTAGCTGACGTTGTTTAGCAAGCTGGTAGATGTATATGGGTTACAACGAACCAATCTCGCTTAAATTAGTCTGGTGTGAAATCCAATCTTGGATCGCTTAAAAGGATTGTTAGGTTGTTCATTAACTACTTCATACTCATTGTTTGAAAGGAATCACATCTAGTTATAGCTTGAGGAACATGTTGCATTACAGTGGCCACCTACCAATGCCAAGCTTTTCTATCTCAATTGCACTATTTAGCTGGACATGAAATGTGTGGAATGAAATTTCAGGTGTTCTATGAATTTTTGAGAGGAAACAAAGCTAAAACAAGAAGGATATGGTGAAAAAAAAACCTTTTTTTTCCATTTTTTGGTTGTTTCTGGGTATTTTTGGAAACTTTCGGTTGGAACTGTTTGTTTGAGGTTTTCTTGAAACTGTCTGTTGGAACTGTCTTTTTGAGTTTTTTTTTAAACGATCTGCCAACTGTTCTTAACAAATTCAATCTATTGGTTGCCCGTTGTCAATAGATATGGTCCCCAAGTTTGTTCGGCTTCCTAAAGGTTCAAGGGAGTCACTCTAGCCACCAATGTTGTCTAACGACTTGCGTATTGGGAAAGTAACCCTCACTCCATGGCTCAGGTAAAACTGATAACTTCTTTGCCCCAAACGACAACTCTTGGTTCACCTCACGGGTGGGAGCTAGTCAATCAGGTAGAGGTCGTTGCCCTTTTTGCTGGCAGGTCCTCTCAATGGGCCAGCTACTTCAGGGTTCCTGTGGTACTCCTCACAATGAGTTTTAGGGCTATATGCCCAAGTACTTCCCACAGTTAAGTGGGTAGGGATGTACCCTGATCCAAACCTACAATCCAGATGAAAAATATAGATGCAAAAAAATAATCTAGCAGCTCCATGTTACCTCTTCCTTAGTCACATTTGTACTTTAGTAGCGACAAAATAAAAACAAATAAAAGCGTAAATATATTTGTTACACATGAGGTAGAGTTTTGTTAGGAAACTACATCCCATGGTAAATTTAATAACTACCATCATCTTGTAATGTTTTTTTGATAACATATAATTTAGTGGATATTATATTTTGTATTTTGATTGAACTAAAGGGAGTATTTTAGATATTTTTTTGGGAACTAAATATCATGAATAGGATATCACATGTCCTAGAGAAGTTACAATTATTCATTTATAGACTTGTTAATGGACTGTGCAAAAGACATTCAAAATGGATACATTTATAATTAAATAAATGTGGTTGGTTTGGATTGAAGATTTATGCAAATAAGTTTGATTACAAACTATAAGCTTGTATTTACTAATGATTCACATACACTTCTTTTCCAACGGCTTTCAATTTTGCTCTTTCTCTTTCGTAGCCCCAAAGATTTCCTAGACTATGTTGTTAGTGGCAAACATTTTATAATTATGTTGTTTCTAATCGATTTAAATTCTTTCTCAAAATCATTTTGTAGTTTTATGAGGTGTTACGTTCATTTAATGATGTGTTTTTATACCAACAAAGTGTCATTTCTCATAAGAGTAGTTGGAGATTACTACAACTAATGATATGCATCTATCCATCTAATGGATGTCTAAATTTGTATGTAGATTCTTTAGTGTCTAGTAGGTTATTTTGTCTCATCACTAATAAACACGAACACCATCTACCTCTTCTAGCTAGGAATCAAAGGATTAGCCATTGCATTTAGACTTTCTTGTTCCTTTGTATGGGTCACTAGACTTTGTATTTCCTACGTGTGTGTCATGAACATTCCTATTCTCTCTTAGCACTTTCCAATATGCCTTGACCTTTAAACTTTCCTTCTATCAAGAAACTTGACCTATAAATGTTCTCAAACTCCATTTTTATCATTGATTAGTTAGTATGACTCATGCTATCCATATATGCATCTCTCTTCTTGCCCATGATGAAACTGTAAGGTTCTATATCAAGATGGGGACTTCCTTTTTGTTAAGGGGGATTATTATTAATCCTTGATTCCTTTGCAAGGTTTTTTAAAATAGATTGTTGAGAAACGTCTATATATTCTTCATCATGAATGAATAGTTGTATAGTAATCTTTGGTCACTTGTTTTTTGTGGGTAACAAACTACTTCCTAGCTTTAGCTCTCTCTAATTCAAGTTTTCAATTTAGGATTGAGGTTGATGCTTTGGTGTTAGATTATTGGTTTCCTCCCATAGCTTTCATTTTGCTTTCTTTTCTCCATCAATTTTATTGATTCTTTACTTTGATAGTGTATCCTTTATTTGGATATAAGTTCATTAACTCCTTTGATGACATCAATCCTCTAATAATTTGTATTCTTCCTAATGATGGCTCTTCTTGTATGTATGAAAATTATTTATCATTCTAATTCTTGATCTCTTATACCATAAAGATCTTGAATAAATTTATAATGCCCTGACAAGAGATTGGGTAGATGGCACTTTAGTTGATCAATTTTCAACTAGATGGTCTCTCTAGGCACTTGGTTTTGCTCACACTCCTGTCTTCTATGCATTCTCATATTGATATATCCCAAATAAATAATTTGTAAAATTCCTTGGTTAACTTCTCCTATCTTTCCTCATTGTCTTTGATTGGCTCTTCAAATTTTTTGTTCATTATCTCTCAATGTATATCTTCATTATAGTGTGTCAATAAAAAGTGTTATAACAATAAGGATCCTACAATAATAATGAAAGAAATAACATACCAAGGGTTATATATATAGTTGAGCATAAGTTACATTGTGGGCCCATAGCTCACAGGTCCCAAGATCATTTTCATATCTTAAACTTTGGAAAATATGGCCTTGTTTAGGTGAATTGAAACAATGCTTTAATAAGATAAGAAACCAAACAAGATTGTCTTAGCATCTGCCATGGAGACATGTCAAATCTTACAGGGGGAGAGATAACCTCTCAACCTTTTTCTTAAACAAGAATTAGATATTAGTGTAAATCTAGTATATACAAATTTAAAAGTGTTCTAAAATTTATCTATGAGTGATAATAGTTTACTATTGTTCTATTATAGTTAAGATGCCTAGCAAGAATACCATTTTTTTTCTTTTATTGTACTTTGTTATTGGACTTGATCAACCCAATAACTTTGTACATGTGTTTTATATCAATGATAGGGTGATATATGTTGAAAATATATTTTAACTAGGTTAGCTATTACAAGCATCCTATTGATAAGCATAAGCTAATTTACATTACATCCTTAGAGGATTCAAAACTTGCCCTAGAGCTTTGTTTGAGTTACTATGTGAATGATATGAACTCCATTTAAGGGTAATTGTGTGCTTGTTTCCATTCGATTGTATTTGGTATATGAAAAGAGGATATTCATGTAGTCTAAAATGCATGACTATCATCTTGGAATGGATTTTGAGTATATAGATTATATGGTACTCAATGATGAGTGACTGCATAGTATGGGATATGCATGTCATTCACTAGATAAGTGCTATGTGATCACATGATAATACTTTTATAAGTTTTATGTTGAAGTTACACCTAAATGATTAAAACATCTATATTCAAGATTTAATTTATACACTTGCATTAGCTCCTTGAGTATACATTTGTGATATATTTAATATGAAAGTGTACTTATAGCTCTAATCATGTTATTGATTAGCAAAGTATTTTTATTGGATCTGGTTTCAATTAAACTAGAAGAAATTATTGAAAAGATCTAAATTTTTTAGAAATATAATTATAGATAAAGTTCAAGTGAAATAGATTCACTGAGATATTGATAGTGCCACATCCGCACTTGATTGATTATTTTTTGATGAATTATGTTGTAGATTCAACTTGAGCTACTGGGGACAGTAGCTGATGTACAGGGGGAGAAATGTTATGGGACTTTTTTCCCAAAATGGAAAAGAAATCTATTCTATGTATAACCCTTTAAAATTATAAGAGGATAAAGTTTATTTAACCCTTTATAATTAAAAGGGAGATAAAAAATAAAGGATATTATAATCCTTTGGTTAAAATGGAGATAAATAAATAATATTTATAAAAACCCCTTTTAAAAGCGAGAAATTTTTATGTTTTTTAAATAATTATTAATGATAACCTTTGTGAAAGGGTTTAATGGTTTAGAAACCACCTCATAAAAGGTTATATAAGGCATTTATGTGAGACTTGGAAAGGGCATGGAGAACACTCAAGGAGGAAGAAGGTGATTGCGGTGGGCTATGGGCATTGGAGAAGGGGCACACAATGAGTGTCCAACTTGGGGTACAATGTACACTCGGTATTGTCCTGACCAAGGCTTGTGTGTGCTTGTGTTGAGCATGGCTTTGGAGCACTTGTGTTGAGTGTTTGTTATTTATGTCTTTCTTAGGAACCCATGTAGTGTGATCACTCTTTTAAGGTGTAGTAGATTTGTACCTATTATCCATAACACCTTTATTCTTTTCATCTTTCCTTGGCACGTGTGAAATTTACTTCCCATAAAAATTCCTTTTATGGAAATGTATATCCAAACCTTGATGTTGATAAACTCTAGGTTGTACCACATGTATCTTTTCTAGGTTTGTAGGCTATACATATTTCTTTCCACAATCACAATATGAAGGCCTGAAGATTGTTTTATGTTTTATCCTTGTAGTTTCTTTTGGTCTTTCAAATACTTGCATATACTAAATTTGATGGTCGTATTTGGTTTCAAACCAATTAAAGGCATTCTTATTGATCCTACTTGCCAATGTAATATATGCACATAAGAGTTCTTGTTTAATCATGATTTTCAACAATAGGAGTATGCACATTCATGTATTTCCCTTGAGATACATTAAGGAAATTTATAAAAACCCCTTTTAAAAGGGAGAAATTATTATGTTTATTAAATAATTATTAATGATAACCTTTGTGAAAGGGTGTGATGGTTTATAAACCACCCCTTAAAAAGCTATATAAGGCATTTATGTGAGACTTGGAAAAGGCATGGAGAACACTCAATGAAGAAGGTGGTTTTGGTGGGCTATGGGCATTGGAGAAGGGGCACACAGTGTGTGTCCAACTTGGGGTATAGTGTACACTCAGGATTGTCATGGGCAGGGCTTGTGTGCATTGTGTTGAGCATTTGTTCTATTGAACATGGCTCTAGAGCACTTGTGTTGAGTGTTTTCTCTGTTAAGCACTTGCGTTGAGATGATATGCTGTGTTATGAATAAGAACTATTCCTCCTCGAGTGTGCCATGGCTATGAGGGCCAAGACCATTGAAATCTTCGTAGGGTGATAGTGGCCGATCTAAGTACTCCAATCAGATAAGTATTGAAAACTATTGATGTTTAAAACATATTTAAAATAATATGTAAATATGATGTTAATGTTAATTGGGTTGAATTATGTGAATATGTTATCCAATTTGCTTTGTTAATGATTTACTTTAGAGTTCTTATTAAATTATCACATGTAATTTATATTTGTTATTTACATCTAATTTAACATCATTGAATATTCTAAATTATCTTAACTCTAGCATAAATTATAATAAATCTGTTGTAAGTAGTTAAATAACTATGGAGAAAAGTAGCATTACATTTTGGTATCAGAGCCTAATAATCAAGCCTTCCTATCTAAAATGTGCTATATGCTTTCAAATTTCATATTGACCAATCTTTAATATACTCCTTGTGTATATCCAACATTATACATTCACCCTAACCTCTAAGACATCAAACCCAATTTTACAAGTTCTAACTTATAATTGTTATCAGAAAATGTGAACAACAACATTAAATAACTAATCATCCAATAACTCAATGGAAATTGATGTAAATACAAGTAAACAAAGAATATACCTTCAAAGACCATTTTACCTCTATTCTTCAATTGTTTGCCTATCTGCTCTTGATCTTGATGGTAATGAAGCTCTCAAAAGTGTGCACTTCCTTGTTGTTTGAAGATGACAAGAGCAGAACAACTGTGATGTGGAATGTGCAATGGAGACTAGACTACAATGCAACTATAATGGAGATGGGCGATTTGTTAATGGAGACATGATGATGATAATGGATTTGTAATGCAAATGTAATGAAGGCGATTTTGCCAAAGGCACGTTGTAATGATTCTTGCAGAGTAAGATTGCTTAAGCTTAGATGGATGCAAATGGGTGTGAAGACCTTGCTTATATAGGCTGAGGGAAGACCAAATCCAAGTGTCAAGAGATCCATGACTAGAGGAATTACCTGTGAGGTATACGGTTGAGAAGACTTGAGAGAATGTGTACGAATCAGAAGAGGACAAGTGTCCAAGCCTTCTTCATGAGTTATGGGAGTTAACATAATAGATTGAAGAGTTAACTGAGATGATTGAATAGTTATATGGGTTGATTGGAGAGTCAACAGAATAGATTGAAGAGTTAACTGAGATGATTGATTAGTTAACTAGGTTGATTGGAGAGTCAACATAATAGATTGACCAGTGAACTCAAATGATTAATTAGTTAATTGTTTTGATTGATGACTTAACTAATCTGACTGGAGGAGAAATAGGACATGTGGGTGAGGGAATATTAGCTATATAAATATTTAAAATATTTAATTACATGTGCAACAAGGTGAGGTGGAAAGGTGACATGGATAAGGTGAGGTGGATTTATGAGATTAGGACTTAGGATAGAAGAATTTAGGATTAATTAAATAATTTAGAATTATTTAATTATGCGAGACATTAGAAGAATTTAGGGGATTTAATTAAATAAATTAATTTTATTTAATTTTGGGATAATATGAATCATTTAAATAAATTAGGATATTTATTTAATTGATAGAAGAATAAGAATTAAAATAAATATTAAAATATTTACTTAATTTGACGTGAGCCAATTTTAGGTGTATACATTTTGGCCTTCTTTGATGCAATGTGGTTTAACGCATTGCTTCAAAGATTTTTTTTTTTTTGCGATTGATACATGCCCCAGTTTGCCCCTGGTACATGTTTACGATGATAAGATGCCCCCTCGGGAGATTGGATGGGAAGAATGTGACAATAGGATGACAGACAATCTCACAATGATATAGGCTGAATGACAAATTAAGGTGAAGAAAATGGAAGATGCAAGATAAATTGATTTCACACACAAGCAAGCAAGCAAGTATGCACAAATGATACAAGAACAAACAAGGTATTGCCCCCGTCAAGCGGTAAACCAATGATTAATCGATAATGATCAACAATAGTGTTTTTCATTGTGGGGAACGATATATCCCTAGATCAACACAAAGACACGGGAAAGATATATCCCACTGATAATTATGATTGATTGAGTTGGTTTACGACAAGATTAGGATCAAGACCACTAATGGCGATTGGATAATTTGACAAGATTGACTTTACTTGATTGGTATGGATTAGGGATGGACTTGCATTTGGATCATTGCTTGGATTGATTGGACAAGGATGAATGGATCACACGGATAACTGGAAGATACAATTGGATAAATTGTCAGAAAGGACTTGGATCTTAAGACACTTGGAAAAGGTTTTATTATGGAATGAAATGTAATTTGATATGTATGGATGTGGATTTTGTCATCTTTGTATACAAGTTTTTGAAGTACTTTATTTCATCATTGAGCTTTTATTATGTTGTAATAAAATACAAGCATCTAGGTATAATTAAGCCATGATGACCTGAGTATTACTTACATGGATTGTGATTTAGCAAGTTAATACAAGCATCTAAGTATAATTGAGTCGAGATGACCTGAGTATTGCTTGCATATCAACAGACAAGGATTACACCTGTTTCATGTTTAGGCCTTTGATGTCTTTGATGATCATTCTGTTGATCATGTTGTTAGACAAGGCTTAACATTACTAAGGATAAACTCACAAACAACAAACACAAAAAATGATTATGCCCCCATCATAGCTCCTCTAGTTTTTGACATCCTTGAGTAGCATAAAAAGACATAATAACAAAAATCATGATATAAGACTTAAAACAACCATTAAACCTTCTTGCCATAGATATATGTTTTCTTGCAATAACTTGATAGAGTCACGTTTGATGTTTTAGGCAGGTCGATGTTGTCAGGTGTAGTTTGATGCCTCATTTTCAAGATGATGTTTTAAAGCTTGCTTTGCTGCGTTGCTTGTTGTCCAGTGATAAAACCACGATCTAGTTTGTTATCCTCTGAGTTGTAGCATTCAAAAATCCAATTCACTAACTAGATCAAGGATTTTGCCCCTAGTCAAGTAAAGGATCAATTTATTATAGATGAACTGACAATAGACACAACACAAAAACGGGCCCTACGGGACTAACCTAGTGCCTCAGGGGCTCATCAATGATGGCCTTGCCTACGTGACAACTCAGAGGCGACGTAGTTCGACAACGGTACTAATGATGGGGTTGCAAACCATTTCATGTATTTGAGAATTTCTAGATTTTGCTAATGTTTGATTTTTGTGGATTTTGCTAATGTTTTGACATTTTTGGGATTTTTGGATGGGAATTTGGATAGCCTAAATGCTAGATACCGATGAAAAGGGAACATCATGGATAAGTAAATGGATGGGTGATAGTAGATAATGGATGGGTAGGTAGAAGGATGGACAATAGGAGATAATGGATCATAAATGCAGGAAGGAAAGATGGATGGGAGAATTCAGGATATGATCTCCAAGGACTATGTCGCTTAGGAATAACATGTCTTATTCAAGATATCAGACTCAGGATATAGCATGACAATGCTTGCAATGATATGATGGGAAGACACGTTTGGAAGTATTAGATACATCAAGAGTTGTCCAAAGCTTGTTTCAACATTTTGCCCCTATCTTTATCAAGATCAATAGGATGAAGGGAGGATGAATGAATTCGATAAGAATACGTATGTGATGGATAAGGATGGATACAATAGGATGGAAATGATAGGTTGGATGAGACAATGTGCCCCCAAATGTAAGTGTCATAGAAGATCAACCTACACATAACACCTATATGCCAAGTTTCATCATGGTACTTAACCAAGGCGCCTATTTGCCAAGTTTTCACCATTGGACAAGGATTTTTCTTTACTTTTTTTATTTTTCTTTTTTTGAAACATTTGGATGGGAGAATATGGATATGGATGGGAGAGACTCAAGTGTCTAGTTCCATGAAAGGTGATAGTCCCGCCAGATGGATGTCGTTGCATGGACTATGTCAAGTGTTCTCATAGATGCTGGTAGGGGATTGCATGAAATTGAGATGGAGAAGGTAGATAGCAGATTATGGAAGGTGTGATAGTGGATTATGATGTGGATTATGTAAGACTTGTGCAAGGATGGAGGGAAGGCTTATGCAAAAGCATGGATTGTAGGAATAGGATGGGGAAGGTATGTATGATAATAGTGGAAGGAAGGGGAGATGGAGGTATGTGGAAGTATCGTGGGATGGAAGGGAACCATGACCAACGGTTGCACATACCGTGATAAATATTGAAGCTTATGATGGGAAGGTGGTGTAGGAAGCAATGGAGATGTTTGCTTAGTGGATGAGTGATTTACACATTTAGGGACCCACATAGACTTAGTATTTTTCTGATTGTTTCTTGTCATGTGGGATGGAAGGATTTGAGACTTTTGGATGGAATGAAATTTTTGAATGGAAGAGGAGAAAGTGGATGGTTGGGATTTGTGAGAGGTGGATGCCTCTTTTAACTTCATGGCTTTTTGCTTAGGTACCCAAACCATTTTGCTTTTAGACTTTACTTGTGAAGGTATGGGCTTGAGTATATGCAACTTTTTTGAGATGGGTTTTTCTTTGATTCTTTGGGTTGATTTCCTAAGGTATTAGGACCCTTAGGATTTTTGACTTTATGAAAGGATGCATCCCAATGTTTATTTGTGAATCCCATAGGTTTGGTGGAATGAGTGGAAGCTTCATGTTTAGGCAATATGTGCATTTGTCGGTCATGATTTGAAATGTGAGGGAATGTGTAGATGGATGGATTTGGTGCTGGGAGAAGTGATGGTAAAATGTATGGAGGGATGTTAGGAGTTGGAAGTAGCGGAGGTAGATTGGACGGTGGAAGGTGTATGGTCACATGCTTTTGGGATTTGTATGATAAGGGAGGTGGAATGGCGACATACGTTTTGGGAATATGATAGGGTTTGCGATGGGAAGTGATGGTTTTAGAAGGCATGGAGGAAGTACCAACATCATGAGATTGCTTTTTTGGGGAGTATAACCAAGTCCATAAGAGGGCGGAGGGACTTTGACATGGATAGGCTCCAAAATGCCTTGTTCATGAAGGCCTAAGCCTTTACCTTGATAGTTCATATTTTGGAGTATGCGGTGGACAATGGGATTATGGGTGATTTGGATACTAGATGTGATCTCAATATTTGATGGGGAAGGTGAAGTGGTCGATAATGATTGTTGCTCTCCTAAGGAAGAACATTCATGGATGAAGGTAGTGAGACCAAGGGGATAGGATAATGGATTTGTAACATGGTCGTTAATGGATGGTGGAGGATCATTAGGATCTTGATTATCATTATGCTCACTAAGATCTAAGTTATTGGTTTGATCATCTATGTGCACTTGGGAGGCAAGTGTCTCATCAAGGAAAGTGTGTGTTGTTGGATCATGGATAGGACTAGGTGGAGGATGGATAGGAGTAATGGAGGTTTTATGCTCATGGATGGGTATAGGATCAAGTTGTTCATGGATATCTTCTTCATAGGTAATCTCTTGATCATAGAAAAGATATAGGTTATGGATGGGTTGGATTTAGATTTCTTTCTCATGTATGGGTATAGGATCAAGTTGTTCATGGATATCTTCTTCATAGGTAATATCTTGATCATAGAAAAGATATAGGTTATGGATGGGTTGGATTTGGATTTCTTTCTCATGTATGGGTATAGGATTGAAAGTTGTTCATGGATATCTTCTTCATAGGTAATATCTTGATCATAGAAAAGATATAGGTTATGGATGGGTGGAATGAAAGTAATTTGATCTTGATTAGGACTAGGACTTGATGTTTTCACATGCTTAGGATTAGGTTCTTGACATACCTCTTGGGTTACTTGAATGAAAGGAGATGACTCTTGGAAGGGCTCTTGGTCAAAAACATGAAGGTATGATGGACCTCGACTTTGATTCATGATAGGAGGTTCTTCAATAAGCTTAAAGGGTTGCAGACTATATGAAAGGGTTGTAGGATTGGACATGATGTTGGAAGAGTCTTTTGTAAGTTCAAGGATAGGAATTTGGGGACATGGTTGACTCCTTGCTAGTAGCCCTTGGATCACATCCTTTGTAGGTGCATGGGTAGATGAATGATGTAATGGATGGAGAATAATGGTAGAAGGCATAGGCTTATGATTAAGGTTAGGATTGCTTGTGCTAGATGGGGATGACATAGGATGAGTGGATTTTGATTTCTCCATAGCTTTTCTTTTGCTATAATATTTTGGAAAAAGTCTTTGGAGAAGATCGTTCGAGGATTCTTTGGTTGGTGGATTAGAGCTTGGGGAACTTGATGGCGGTGTTGGTGTAGGACTAGTATGCTTTGGGATATGCATTCTAGGGGACAATGAAGGAGGACTAGTAGATGGAGAGGTATATGATTCAAAACTTAAGGTGGTACTTCCCTTGTCAATAGTATTATTAAGACGGGTTAAGGATGCGTGATCTTGGCGTCTAGAGGGAAAAGTGTCGTAACCAAGCTTTTATCAAATGTATAAGGGGATATGTCATTTAATAAATATCGTTTTGTGGAAGATCCGGTTTGTAAATCCCCAATTGGTTGTTGTAAAGCTTAGATTTGTTGCGTGAGTGCTTCTAATGGAATTGTCACATCCTTATCTTTCTTATTTTTGGGAGCTTCAGTTTCATTTGTTTGCCTTGTTTCTCTCAATTTTTCTATGTCAAAATTGGAAGGTAACTTTGCTCCTTATTGTGCTAGCATAAGGAAGTACTTTGTGGGATCTGTGGCAACGACACTATCCATCATCTTTAGGAATTTTGGATCTTGAAGTTGTTTAAGGAGTTCCTCTTGAGTAATCTCCTCATCATCAGAATTATGCCCATTATTGTTTAGGGAACCCATTTTTTTTCTTTTGTTTAGATTTGGACCTAGTCTGAACCATGCAAGTCTGTGGATGTGAAAGAAGTTGGATGCAAGACTTGGGGGATTTGGTTTGTGAGGGTGAACTTGGTGTGGTTGAGATGACAAGATTTTCCTAAGGTTCAAATTTTGATGTACTGTTGTTCGAACAAATGTGCTCTTGAGGTAAAAGATAGTCAAAGTAGGGAGACTTGATCACCACTATTGATATGGACTACTTTTATCAAGATTACACTAGTGTAGTTCCGAGATAAAAGATGATATATCCTGTTATGAAATGAACTAGATTTTTGTTTTGAATTTTGGAAGATCGTAATGACACCCTAGTAGGAAACTTGGTTTGCTTTGTTTGATGTTTTTGCTTTGGAGGATATGACAAATGGAAATGTTTTGGAAAAAGTATGCAAAACGGATTTATATGGTTTTCTTGAGATCATAAACAAGGTATATGCAATAATTTGGGTACCCAGAACTAGTTTAAATTTTTCTCAAAAGTGTATGGAATAGCTCTCTATTTTGTATGTGTAGCTTCAGATGCGCAAGAAGAATGGTCAAATGGGTAGCTATGTAGGTGAAATGCACATGTCTAGTTGAAATGCTATGATTTTTAAATGCACAGTACTATGGTTTGTATGCACTGCTCTGTGCATCAAATGCATCGAAGTATTGTATGCGTAGCAGAATGTCTCTATTGGCGTTTCAATTCACACCTCTAGAATGTGAGTTGGAAACGGACAACTATGCATAGATAAACTCCTCTCCTATTGTGAGGGGGAGTTCCTTTTTTGCTGATGTTTGCTGAAAAGATAAATAAAACAAAATTGCCTATCTTCTTTTTGATTCTCAGCTGCGAGCACAAGGTTATAAAACTCTATTTCACTGTAGAAGAGGTTTTTTCTTTTTAAAACTTCTAACTATAGCTAGGCCTAAGATAAATGATGCTTTTGATTATCTGAGTAAACACAGAGCACATAAATCAAAAGTGGACGAGGAATGATTTGTTCTAACACAAAAACTTAAATAAACTTCTCTCAGATTCACATCACAAGACCCATTGTACTTTTAATGATGAAAGCTGAAATAAAATTTACGTAAGCCACACATCTGATGACAAACTTGATGATTAATGAGATAGAAAATCAAAGCAAACGTAGGCATGAGACTTCTATTCCAATATCATAAAGTTGATACAACTCCAGGACAACAATATTGCAACAAAAGGTAGACAACAATATTGCAACAAAATGTAGGCATACAATAAGCGATCAAACACTTGAGAACAAATAACATAGAGTGAACAAGTAGCTGAAATAACAAGTTCTGTAGGCTAGAATAGGCACAACAAATTTGTTATCACAATTACCATTACCGTTTATTACAATGGGCAAGGTTGCCCTTATTTATACTAAATCAAAGGAGTAGGGAACCCTAAAATCTCCTTGATTTACCCTAACTAACTTGCCAACTCGCAAGCTTTATTTCTATTCTAAGATAAAGATTACAATTAACAAACGCTTTAAAGCAATTTGCTTTAAAGCAAAGAAAACTCCAACTAATACAAAGTGATTTCTTTCTAAATAAAGAATGGATGAGCTTAGGATGAAAGCAAATGCTTTAAAAACAAAAAGCATTTGAGTTAAAGTTGCTTTTTGAGTCACATCTTCATCTACATTTTTGCTTTATTGGTGATGTCATCCACTGTTATTTTAGGAAATAATATCTTCTAAAAAGCATCTTTCGAGAGAAAAAGCTGGCACATGGGTTTTGTAGGCAATCCCGTTCTGAAATAACCCAGATCATAAGATTTTGAAAAAGCTAAGGATTTCTTGAAAAAGTAGCAAAAAAGTAGATTCCTGGAAAAATAAAATTTCTTAATCTTCAAGAGGATGAAATTCTAGATGGACCCATCTCGATGAAAATTGAAAAAGCTTTGGCCCTGTTTCTAAAAAATGATCCCCTAGAAAAAAGGACCTTGAAAAAGCGTGCCTCCTTGCTTCCTCATCCCGAAACTATGAAGAACGCTGAAAAAACACTTCATTTGGGCTCTCAAATCTTCATGAGAAGAAAAATATGCTTTCTTCCTTTGGATGCAACTTGCCAAAATAATGAATAAAAATGGCCAAAAGCTTGTTTTTATAGAACTTTAGGGCAAAAAAATAGCTTTCTTTGTGAAAGAATAAAGCTTGAATCTTATCCATGAAGAAAACATCTTTTAAAGCACAAATCCAAGTTGATATACTCGAGTAGGAATAATCCCTATTTTATAGTTGCCTATGGCTTCACGTGTGAGATGATAAAAAATATCTTCTTTGATGATGTCATCAAACAAGCGAGGTTGCAAAAGTGTTAGCCAATTTTTCATTCGTTTTGAAACTTTTGCACTCATTCTGACTCCAGTATGGCATGTCTCTGACTTCAACAAGATGGCAAACTATCATTGTTGACTAAAAAAGAAGACTAATCATGGCACTTTGAAGATTTATCAATCATGATTTCATCCCCAGCCTCAAACTAACGATCTGACGTCATTTAGCTGCAAATCTAACCTCTAAAAACTATCGCTGGAGAAAGATCTGGAAACGACTGTTGAAAAACACTGTCAAACATGAAAATTTTCTAAGGCATGAAATCTTGGGCGCCCCTGGCCTCCAGGGGCGCCTAGTTTTTAGTGCCTTAGCCAAATTTTGGAAAATTTCAACTTTTTCAAATTTTGATTTACGTGCGCGTTCCGGTGACTGAAGACCCTTGTTTGGCTGTCAATTTTTGCCTGTCGGAGTAAAATTGAGCCTGATGATCTGGCAAATAGGGAAGCCTGATGAAAACTGAGCTGATTGTATCCTTTGTCTGCCTCATAAAATGCGCCAAACTGATTTGCAGTGAATCTGACCGGGCTGACGGAGAGAGATTTGTTATTTTCTAGAAAAATTGAAAAATATTCTAAGGCATGAAAAAGTGGGTGCCCCTAGCCTCTAGGGGCGCCTTGGAATTTGTGCCTTAGAAACTTTTTTTATATTTTTAAATTTTTTGGTCCATTTCTCAATTTTCGTGCCAATAGGTCCTGTTTGATCATCATTTTCGGTCGTTCAGATGACTACTGAGGCAAGACGGGAGGTGATCTGTGTAGCCTGAACACACGCGTAAAAAATTCTAAGGCATGAGAAAGTGGGCGCCCGGGAGGTGATCTGTGTAGCGTGAACAAACGCGTAAAAAATTCTAAGGCATGAAAAAGTGGGCGCCCCTAGCCTCCAGGGGCGCTTGGAATTTTGTGCCTTAGCCAAATTTATGATTTCCAACCTCTATTTACAATTTGCTTTGTTTCGCATGCCGACAGCTGCTTCCTGATGTCAATTTCGATGATTTGTTAGTCAATTGCCACTTGATGACGAATGAACTGAATAGCCTGGGTACACCTGACATGAATTCCAACTTTTTAGGGCCTGTTGACCAAAAATGACTGCTTTTGTCGACCGTGGAACTGACTGACATAGGTATTTCTAGCATTTTCTTGAAAAATGCGAAAAAAATCTAAGGCATGAAAAGTTGGGCACCCCTAGCCTCCATGGGCGCCTGGAGTTTTGTGCCTTAGCCAAATTTTATGATTTTCAACTTTTCCTCCTCACTCCGGATCCATCCTGCTTCATTTTACATTCTTCATCAAATCGACGACTGTTTGTCAGTTCTGCGTCGAAGGAACAACGTTGAAAACTTGAAAATGAGCTTTGGTAGATGAACTTCCTCCATTGATGACTTCGGAGCTCATGCTTCGGCATCTGAAAAATTAGAATTGACCCAGTAGAGAAAACTTGACCTTTTGCAGATTCTGTTTGGACCACGCTGATCCTGAAGCAAAATCAGCCAATCAGAATCAGACATGACACCTGAATCAGAGATTCTATTTTTCAGAAACTTTCTATTTTTAGAAAATTTTGCCAGCATCCGTATCTCAAGAAACCCAGAAAACCTAATTTGATGTCTATTTTTAGAAATTTTGACTTTTTTGACAAAATTTTTTTCTAGACTTTCTCAAAATGCCTTAATGAAGCAAAATTTTTGATTGGGTAAAACAGTCTCAAATGCGCAGCAGCATAGGTCAATTGCGCAACAGGATTAAATGTGTGGCAGAACTTATCATATGCGCAGCAGAATGGTTTAAATGCGCAGAACTGCAGGTAGTGTTGTCTTTTTGTTTCAATTTTTTTTAATCTTGGCTTGTTTTCATAATGTTCCTTGAAGTAAGTCTAGTATTTTCGCTGATGATTTGTATCAATTAGTTGTAAGAAAACACATCACACAAGAAGATTTCATGTTTGTTATTACAAATTTTTGGCCAAAAAGCAAGCACAATCCTAAGGTTGGCAAGGACAGTATTTGATAAGTTCCAACTTGGTTTTTACACCAGCCACTTGCATAAAGGCAGACATCTAGTAACTTGGTAGCACCGGCTCCCCTCTACGGCACTCACTTCTCACGCATACCAAGTTACAGTTCCTCCAAAGAGTTGAATTTTTCTATCTCTACACTAAATGAGTGTATGACGTTGAACGGCTCTAGAGGTTCCTCCTCCCATGTCACCAAATAGGGGATTTTGGATTACTAGAACAAAAGGACTTTAGTCAAGGCATCCATTCGGGTGGTTACATGTGAGGCCATTCGCTCCGATAAGGAGGCTTCCCAGTTTGCAGAAGTTATGCTCCACAAGGTTTTGGGGGAAACATTGGTCGGTGTAACACAACAACACCCGTTGCTTGTAACTTTCGCCACAAACACAATTTATTTATAGTGACTTGGAGGTGGCTTGGTGTTATCTCATTATCACTTAAGGTCATCCCACTTGGAAGGAAGGAATTCCAAGGGCAGGCCTCTCTAAAGGTTAAACATGCAAAATGACAAGTTTGGCATTTTGGTCACCCAGAAAAGGGGAGAGCATAGTCTTATTATCATTCTGAAAACACGGAGAACACTGGTTCTTTACCCCCTAGTCAAAAGAAAAATAACTAAATGTGTTAACTCTACCAAGCATAGAGATTTGTAACAAGATAGCAATAACTTGGAAAAGATTGTTTATTTTAACCTTCTAACAAATCTAGGTGTAGATTGTTGCTTGAAGAAATAAACAAGTGTTACTTTCCCCTATTAAGCTATGTGAAAGATTGTAGTGCAAGATAGTAAAAACATAAAGAGATTGTTTAGTTTTTAACCCTTAGGTTGGGACTAGATGCAAGTTGTGATGCAACAAAATGATTTACTTTCCTCCTAGTTATGTCTATGTGATGATTTGCATGAACATATTAAGTTACTCTCCCCTAATTAGTTCTAGGTGGCTTAATAATGCAGCTAAAATGTCTAAGTCCAGCTCCTAATACCTGCAAATGAGAGTTAGTACGAAAGATCTGATAAAAACATTACAACTTTCTCTGACAAATTTATATGCACAGATCTGCAGGTCATATGCGCAAATTTACAAAAAATGCAGTAATAATGATTAAATGCGTCGGACTGCACTTTGTATGCACAGGAAGATCAAAAGCCCTGTAACAATGATTAAATGCGCTGGACTGCGTGGTATTTGTGCAGGAAGATCAAAAGTGCAGAGAAATGTGTCAGATGCACATCAAAACAAGTCAGATGCGCAGAAAGATTGAATGCGGTGCAGAAAGTGTTGCATGCGTAGGACTAGAAGTTGTATGCGCAAGAACAACCTGTCGTGACAAAACCTTCACAAAACACTCAAATTGAAGTTAAAAACGGGGCAAGGCCCCACGATGGGCCCCATAAATGTTATTAGAAATGTGAACAACAACATTAAATAACTAATCATCTAATAACTCAATAGAAATTGATGTAAATACAAGTAAACAAAGAATATACCTTCAAAGACTGTTTTACCTCTATTCTTCCATTGTTCGCCTGTCTGCTCTTGATTTTGATGGTAATGGAGCTCTCAGAAGTGTGCACTTCCTTGCTGTTTGAAGATGACAAGAGTAGAATGGCTGTGATATGGAATGTGCAATGGAGACTAAACTGCAATGCAACTATAATGGAGATGAGTTATTTGTTAATGGAGACATGATGATGATAATGGGTTTGTAATGCAAATGCAATGAAGGTGATTTTGCCAAAGGCACGCTGTAATGATTCCTGCATAATAATATTGCTTAAGCTTAGATGGATGCAAATGGGTGTGAAGACCTTGCTTATATAGGCTGAGGGAAGACCAAATCCAAGTGTTAATAGATCCATGACTGGAGGAATTCCTGTGAGGTGTACGGTTGAGAAGACTTGAGAGAATGTGCGCGAATCAGAAGAGGACAAGTGTCCAAGCCTTCTTCATGAGTTATGGGAGTTAACATAATAGATTGAAGAGTTAACTGAGATGATTGATTAGTTAACTGGGTTGATTGGAGAGTCAACAAAATAGATTGAAGAGTTAACTGAGATGATTGATCAGTTAACTGGGTTGATTGGAGAGTCAACAAAATAGATTGACCAGTGAACTCAAATGACTAATTAGTTAACTGTTTTGATTGATGAGTTAACTAATCTGACTAGAGGAGAAATATGACATGTGGGTGAGTGAATATTAGCTAATTAAATATTTAAAATATTTAATTCATGTGCAACAAGGTGAGGTGGAAAGGTGACATGGATAAGGTGAGGTGGATTTATGAGATTAGGACTTAGGATAGAAGAATTTAGGATTAATTAAATAATTTAGAATTATTTAATTATGTGAGACATTAGAAGAATTTAAGGGGATTTAATTAAATAAATTGATTTTATTAATTTTGGGATAATATGAATCATTTAAATAAATTAAGATATTTATTTAATTGATAGAAGAATAAGAATTAAAATAAATATTAAAATATTTACTTAATTCGACACGAGCCAATTTTAGGTGTATACAATAACCTTTGTGCATATACTAATTTTTGGTTCTTCATGTGTTCGTTGGCATTATTGAAAATGTAAAGCTTCTGGAATCACTGTGTCTTGCTTTTTTTACGTCAAAAAAAGTAAGACACAGTGATTCCAGAAGCTTTACATTTAATCATGGATTGTGGAAATATCATGTCTACAATTATTGAAAATCTTGGATCATATTTGTGTATGCATGTCCATGTTTAAAGTCTTGTCCATAGTTAGCATTACATTTTAGTTTCCTAGACATATGGTTTGAATTTTACAAAGTTTTCAATCATTTTGTGATAAGGCTATATGAGCCTAAACAATCTTGTGCTTATGAGAGTGTTCCTTTAAGACCTGTGGTTATGGGATCGCCTTGTTGACGTCTTGCCCTTAATTATATTAAGGACAATAACCCATTTTCTAATCGTTTTCCTTCCTTCTTATAACTTATAATTATTAGATTAATTACTAGGATTTTTACCACTTTATGATAAAAATAAATAAATAAAAATTAATTCTAAACCTATAACCAATTTAAAAAAAAACAATTAGTAATATTGAAATTCAAACAATAAAAAAATCACCTTTAAACATATTTAATTTAATTTATTTTTTCATATATCTATTTATTATTTTAAAACTTAAATACTTTGTAAATAACATTTTTGATTTTTTTTTTTTTCATATATCTATTTATTATTTTAAAACTTAAATACTTTGTAAATAAATTTTTTGAAAAAAAGAGGAATAAATGGTGGTGTCCATCAAAGAATTAGCTAGAAAATACATTCTCCTCTTATTTTTTATTCACCATTTCATGCTCGCCATTTACACTTCCTAACGCATATACTTTTATGCTTAAATAATGAATGCCATTTTCTTCTTCTTATCATTCGACCTCTTTCCCTTTTGAAGGGTCACGTTCCTCTATTATTAGTCACGTTTGGACTTAAGTAATGACAAAATAAAAACAGACAAATTAAGCATAAATATATTTGTTACACGCGAGGTAGAGTTTTGTTACGAGATTGCATCCCATGGTAAATTGAACAAGTACCATGTTTTTTTTTATAACATATGATTTAGTGGATATTATATTTTATATTTTGATTGAACTAAAGATGGGAGCTTTTTAGATATTTTTTTTTGGAACTAACTATCATGAATAGGATATCACATGTCCTAAAGAAGTTAGAATTATTCACTTACATACTTGTTAATGGGACTCTCCAAAAGACATTCAAAATAGATACATTTATAATTCAATAAATGTGGTTGGTTTGGATTGAAGATTTATGCAAATAAGTTCTATTACAAACTATAAGCTAGTGTTTACTAATCATTCACTTTATGGTTTTGTTGATATTTGCCATATTCATATGAATAAAGAATTGCATTGTTAGTTTATGGGATAGTGTTTTGTAAACTACTTCCACTCATTGCATTTTCGGCAATACATGATTGGCCAATATTAGTGGTCATATTTGTTTCATAGATTAATGCTCAAATCATCTGGGGTTCGATAATCTACTTAAAAGATGCCCCCTTACTAGTATTATGGTTGTTTAGGGGTTTGGCCGCTGTGGTTGGAATCATGCATGATTTGCACCTGTGAATTGTAATCTTCAAGTTTTATAGATAATCTTTAATGTAATGGCCCAATATTTTGAAAGATATCATGAAATATTCTCTTTAGGCATTTATCTCTTGTAAATTCTTCTTATAATTATTTCATCGTCCATGATTTATATTCTTCATTGTGTTATCCTTAAGCTTGCATAGCATTCAAATTATATCTTTCTCAAAAGCTTCTATAGACATTGTGGCCATCACTTTACATTCTTGATTGTGTAGACATCATGTTATATTCAATACCCATTGTTTTATTGTATGCGCTCTCATAAGATGATGGTAACATCATCAATTTTCATCCTTAAAATGAACATTAATTCCTCAATAACCTATCATTTCTTAAGTCCAACGTTTGATTCTTTCTTAAGCTATCTTAATAACTCCTTGAATCTTTTATTGAAGATCCTAATAAACTCATGTTTCCTTGTTGGAAGGTGTAATTTTAGTGGCAATCATGTTATAATCATGTTGTTTCTAATCAATTTAAATTCTTTCTCAAAATCATTTGTAGTTTTCTAAGGTGTTACATTCATTTAATGATGTGTTTTTATACCAATGAATTGTCATTTCTCATAAGAGTAGTTGGAGATTACTACAACTAATGATATGCATCTATCTGTCTAATGGATGTCTAAATTTGTATGCACATTCTATAGTGTCTAGTAGGTTATTTTGTCTCATCACTAATAAACATGAACAACATCTACCTCTTCTAGCTAGGACTCAAAGGATTAGCCATTGCTTTTAGATTTTCTCGTTCCTTTGTATGGCTCACTGGACTTTGTATTTCCTACGTGTGTGTTGTGAACATTCCTATTTTCTCTTAGCACTTTCCAATATGCCTTGACCTTTAAACTTTCCTTCTATCAAGAAACTTGACCTCTAAATGTTCTCAAACTCCATTTTTATCATTGATTAGTTAGTATGCCTCATGCTATCCATATATGCATCTCTCTTCTTGCCCATGATGAAATTGTACAAGGTTCTATATCAAGATGGGGACTTCCTTTTTGTTAAGGGGGTTTATTATTAATCCTTGATTCCTTTGCAAGGTTTTTTAAAATATGTTGATGAGAAAAGTCTATATCTTCTTCATCACGAATGCATAGTTGTATAGTAATCTTTGGTCACTTGTTTTTCGTAGGTAACAAACTACTTCCTAGCTTTAGCTCTCTCTAATTCAAGTTTACAATTTAGGATTGAGGTTGATACTTTGATGTTAGATTATTGGTTTCCTCCCATAGCTTTCATTTTGCTTTCTTTGCTACATCAATTTTATCGATTCTTTACTTTGATAGTGTTTCCTTTATTTGGATATAAGTTCATTAACTCCTTTGATGACATCAATCCTCTAATCATTTGTCTTCTTCCTAATGATGGCTCTCCTTGTATGTATGAAAATTATTTATCATTCTAATTCTTGATCTCTTATGCCACAAAGATCTTGAATAAATTTATAATGCCTTGACAAGAGATTAGGTAGATGGCACTTTAGCTGATCAATTTTCAATTAGATGGTCTCTCTAGACACTTGGTTTTTCTCACACTCCCGTATTCTATACATTCTCATATTGATATTATTCCAAATAAATTTGTAAAATTCCTTGGTTAACTTCTCCTATCTTTCCTCATTGTCTTTGATTGGCACCTCAATTTGTTAGTTCATTATCTCTCAATGTATATCTTCATTTTAGTGTGTCAATAAAAAAGTCTTATAACAATAAGGGATCCTACAATAATCATGAAAGAAATAACATACCAAGGGTTATATATATAGTTGAAAATTAATACTTGTATTTGTTTAACATAAGTTACATTGTAGGCCCATAACTCACAAGTCCCAAAATTATTTTCACATCTTAAACTTTGGAAAATATGGCATTGTTTATGTGGAATGAAACAATGCTTTTATAAGATATGAAACCAAACAAGACTATCTTAGTGTTTGCCATGGAGACATATCAAATCTTACAGGGGGAGAGATAACCTCTCAACCTTTTTTTTAAACAAGAATTAGATATTAGTGTAAATCTATTATATACAAATTTAAAAGTGTTCTAAAATTTATCTATGAGTGATAATAGTTTACTTTTGTTCTATTATTGTTAAGATGCCTAGCAAGAATACTATTTTTTTCTTTTATTGTACTTCATTATTAGACTTGATCAACCCAATAACTTTGTACATGTGTTTTATATCAATGATAGGGTGATATATGTTGAAAAGATATTTTAACTAGGTTAGCTATTACAAGCATCCTATTGATAATCATAAGCTAATTTACATTACATCCTTACAACTTGCCCTAGACCTTTGTTTGAGTAATTGTGTGAATGATATGAACTCCATTTAAGGATAATTGTGAGATTGTTTCCATTCAATTGTATTTGGTATATGAAAAGAGGATATTCATGTAGTCCAGAATGCATGACTATCATATTGGAATGGATTTTGAGTATATAGATTATATGGTACTCAGCGATGAGTTACTGCATAGTATGGGATATGCATATTACTCACTAGATAAAGTGCTATGTGATCACATGATAATACTTTTATAAGTTTTATGTTGAAGTTACACCTAAACGATTAAAACATCTATATTAAAGATTTAGTATATACACTTGCATTAGCTCCTCAAGTATACATTTATGATCTATTTAATATGAAAGTGTACTTATAGCTCTAATCATGTTACTGTTTAGCAAAGTGCTTTTATTGGATCGAGTTTCAGTTAAACTAGAAGGAATTATTGAAAAGATCTAGATATTTTAGAAATATAATTATAGATAAAGTTCAAGTGAAATTTTGTTTCATTGTGATATTGATAGTGCCACATCTGCACTTACTTGACTGATTGTTTTTTGGTGAATTATGTTGTAGATTCAACTTGAGCTACTGAGGACAACAACTGATGTACAGGGGGTGAAATATTATGGGACTTTTTCCCCAAAATGGAAAAGAAAGCTATTTTATGAATAACCCTTTAAAATTCTAAGAGGATAAAGTTTATTTAACTCTTTATAATTAGAAGGGAAATAAAAAAAATAAAAGATATTATAATCCTTTGGTTAAAATGGAGATTAATAAATAATATTTATAAAAACCCTTTTAAAAGGGAGAAATTATTATGTTTTCTAAATAATTATTAATGATAACTTTTGTGAAAGGGTGTGATGGTTTAGAAACCACCCCTTAAAAGGTTATATAAGGCATTTATATGAGACTTGGAAAGGGCATGGAGAACACTCAAGGAAGAAGAAGGTGGTTTTGGTGGGCTATGGGCATTAGAGAAGGGGCACACAGTGTGTGTCCAACTCGGGGTACAATGTACACTCGAGATTGTCCTGACCAGGGCTTGTGTGCACTTGTGTTGAGCATTTGCTCTGTTAAGCACTTGTGTTGAGTGTTTGTTGTTTGTGTCTTTCTTAGGAACTCATGTAGTGTGATCACTCTTTTAAGGTGTAGTAGAATTGTACCTATTATCCATAACACCTTTATTCTTTTCATCTTTCCTTGGCACGTGTGAAATTTACTTCTCATAAAAATTCCTTTTATGGAAATGTATATCCAAACCTTGATGTTGATAAACTATAGGTTGTACCACATGCGTCTTTTCTAGGTTTGTAGGCTATACATGTTTCTTTCCACGATCACAATATGAAGGCATGAAGATTGTTTTATGTTTTATCCTTGTAGTTTCTTTTGGTCTTTCAAATATTTGCATATACTAAATTTGATGGCCGTATTTGATTTCAAACCAATTAAGGGCATTCTTATTGATCTACTTGTCAATGTAATATATGCACATAAGAGTTCTTGTTTAATCATCATTTTCAACAATAGGAATACAACAATAGGAGTATGCACATTCATGTGTTTCCCTTGAGATGACTAATGAGTATTAATTGAGAGTATGGGTTGTATTATTTTACCTTTAATTGTTGGTCTGAAGGAAATCCATATTTTATGTCATATCATTCCTACTCCAAATTAGTTTCATGTATTACTTGCTCATCTAGAATAGGATAGAATAACTTTTAATGCCCACGAGGCTAAAAATAGCTTATGAGACAATCAACCCAATCAGATTTGCTTCTGCCTTTCAGTTCTTCTTTTGTTCAAAGAAATAATGAGCTCACCGACCATCTGAGCCCCCCTCAATAAATAGATCATGCCAAGAAACCGTAATCAAGATCTATGAATTGGACAATGTTAAGCAATGCTATATTACATTAATGCATAAAATATGTTATTAAAACACGCAAGGAACCTTCTTATAAGAGAAAAGATGATGTATGTGAAAGACCATCAAATTTAGGTACTTGATGAAAGTTGTAGCACCAGGAATATTCATTCATAAATGATAAAATACGAAACTTAGTTTGTCCGTAGGCTGAATATGTTGTTTTTGACTTTCTCTAAGACAAAAAGGAAAATCATAAAAGGCAGGCAATTTCAGGTGAAAAGGAGAACGCCATCGTTTATGAAAAGGCTTTTCAGTTTCCCAAGTACATGAATCTTTTCTCAAGGATATTCGTATTACCCAGAGTTTCCAGAATCATGAACGAGACAAATTAAAATAAAAATCAAAGAGACAGTTATAAATTTGTGTGGACGCTGCCCACAAATATTATTTTACAGAGCTAAGTCAACAGAAGAGAAAGAGCCAGGTAACACGGTAAAATAGGTTGCAATTGAACAAGTCGGCTGAAGAGAAGATAACTCACATAAACAAAACAAAACCTTGAGAAGATAACTCACATAAACAAAACAAAACCTTGAGAAGAGATTTTGCAGTGGAAAATAGTTGTGATGGGGAATTCAACATCAGGGAAGTCTGAAGAGGAAGAAAAAGATCAGAGCCGCAGCAGCCGGCGCAGCCGTTTCAAGAGGAAAATTTTTAAATGTAGCTCAAGCCGTGGCAGTCATAATAAAAGTAATAATGGCGACAAGAAATTCTTTACTGCTGATGATTTTTTCGGAATTGTGCGCTTCGAACTTGTGCAGGTAACGTAGGGTGGAAAAAAAAAAGATTTTGATCAGACGTGCGTGTGTGCTTTCCTTGTAATAACTTAATGAATTTCATTCGTGCAGGCGGATATGCAGTTCAAGGACAAATGGTTTGCTTGCTTTTCCCTGGGGCAGCAAACTTTTAGATCTGCCACTTCAGATCAGTTAAGTGCATTCGAGCTTGGATTACTTTGCCGATTAGTTTTACATTATGCGGGGAATTTCTTTTCCAATTTCAGATTGGTGATTTGTTAGGATAATTTGAATTTCAGAACAAGTGTTATTTTTGTTTTTGGTCCTGAATAGAATTGTTTTTAAAGAGGGAAAAAACTGTGTTAAGAATTGAAGGATCTCATGAGCATTTTAAATTTTTTGTAGGATTTGAGCCGTGTTGATCCCCTAAATCAGAGATTGCAATGCCATACAATAGTCATCAACATATAGATTTAAATGAATAAATTAAATACTCAACATATAGATTTAAATGAATAAATTAAATACTGTACTCTATAATCAATTAATTAACTTTGAAATTGAAAGAGAAATGAGAGCAAACTACAGAACAATTGAAGACAGAAGGATTTTATCCTGAAGAACCTGAATTCCGGAAAAAAAAACTCCAGCAAAAGTGAGGCAAACCATCTCCTTATCTATTATCTTCAATGGCAAATACAATCTCAGGCATGTTGGGCACACAACCAGTCCAAAACAAACTAATTTCAGCCCCTAATATCACACACAACTCTTTTACATACTCTTTAGTTCTGATTTTTTCCTAAAACAGTCAACTTCAAACCCTCTTGATTCTTGGAATTCACATCTAATTCCTTCTATGTTGTCTCTTGGACATTTACAACGACTTAATAGCTTTCTTCTAGCAATTTACTGCTTCCTCCACATGGCTTCTTTTCATGAAATCTATAATCAAAACCTCTTCTTACTGATTCAGAATTTGTTGTGTGCTCTGCCTTTCGTACCTTTATTGTGCTATGAGACTGTTTAGCATACTGATCTTCTGAGTCTGAATTGTGTATATGTCACTATCATAATGATGCTTATGACACAAATTTAGCGATTTTTGCTTCCTTTCTGTGGTTTGCTTTCTAGAGTTTTACCGCCCTTGCAAAGCATCTCTTGAGATTTAGAATGTCTCACGAGAGTAAGATTTGACCACTGCGTTGTATCATTAGACCGCTGAAAGTTCTTCTCCACATCTGGGTCACTATTTTCAAGGTGATCATTGTTCTTAAGTGATTGAGAACCATCCAGAGAATGCAAGGTACTGTCAGCCCTATGCTGCTGTAGCTTATATGGATGCCTACCTACAAAGATGGAAGTGTAAGTTTTCTCAAGTGCAAATAGCATATCTTCACCAGAATCATCTAGAGAGTGTAAGGTTGCTTCATTCCCATTCTGGTGTAGCTCATATAGCCACTCTCCCATAAAACTAACAATTTGAGTTTCCTCGTTTGGATAAAATATCTGTTTCTGTTTCCTAGAACCGTAAGTCCTGTTCAGCATTTTATCATTTTCTGGTAGCTGGAAACCATTAGTTCTTTCATTAGACCTCTGTTTACCAACACTACTCTTATCCTTAGTAAATACTCTCTTGGTGTCATGTCGTGCTTCCTCAAATGAATGGTGTTCATTTACATTTTTCTCTTTTTCAATAGTTCTCTTACCATGAAGCCGTACATGTTCAGGAGATGAACAATCTCATGCCTGATAGATGTTTTGAGGAATGATGGATATTTCAATATCTGAATTTGAGTCAATATAAGAATCAATCATGTCATATGATATCTGATGTCCATTGCTTGATACTGATCTGGCTTTATCTTCAAAAAAATGGCTGTGCCTTTACCCAAATATTAGTACCACAAAATGTTGAATGGGCCTCAAAGGAAGAAATCCTTTTGAAGCTAGAATACACATTAACAAGAGATTTGATTGCTTTAGGGAAAATCTTGTGAACGTTATCTTCCTTAGTTTCTCGAATGTTACAGAGTACAATTTATGCAAAATTTAACCATTAGCCTATTAGAAAGCAAAGGACTAACAAAAAAATTGAATTTATACACTTGACCATCCTTTTGTAGTTTGGAGGTCTTGTGGAAGCTATCAAAGATAGCTTTGTGGTCCTAATAATAAGGTGCTCCAAACAAACTGCAACAATCAAGTGAAGTGGCATCACAATCAATTGTGTCCTTGAATGGCTCAATGCCAAATGTGTATGAACACTTGTTAGACATGAGCATGGATTGCTCCATGTTGACCCAATTTAAGTGGGGTGGCCGTGGATGCACCATAGTGAAATTTGTTCACCAACTCTTGAGAGATCAGGTTCTTGTGTTGCCATTATTGTGGATAAGTCCAAACAATCTATCCTTGACAATTATAAATGAAAGAGGCTTCTTTGTTGTTGGCCGAAGAGTCATTGACCATGAAAATGAGTTGAGGGTTTGAAGAGTTATGATTGGATATTTAAATGTCTAATTGTAATATGCTGCCCTGTTCTGCTGTAATTTTTTTGTTTGTCTTTTTAGTGTGTTTTTGTATTTTTTATTAATGTGGTTTTCAGACTAGATAGAAGATATAGAAGGGGTTTTAGTTTTGGAATTGCATGTGTGTTTTTGAGAGAGATTTTGCCATAAAAATATGAAATAATTGATGAACAATCAACTAGGAATAAAAATGAACATATTGCAAACTTGGAAGCACATACCCAAATGCATTTTTCGCATCTTTTTCCATTTTTGAGTTTGCTGCTACAAATTTTGAGTTGACAAGAGAGGAAGATTGATAATTTCTGGAATCATTCAACGAAATGAAGAATACCCAGAAGTGCATATGTTATTCCAACCTCATGGCAGCCACTTTGCATCAATACCCATATGCCAAAACTGATTTCTGTGAGCACCCATGTCAAACCCTAGCTGGAACTGAAAATTGCAGCAACACCCAATAGCTCAACTCTACAAAACTCAAATACTCAGATAGATTATTTGCAACACAACATCTGAAAGATCCCTGATGGATCCCTTTGCTGAAATGAAGTGCTGTTGCTGAAAAGAAGTGCTGTTTTTTTGTGATTTAATTTGTTTTATGATTTTTATTATTTTTTTTTTTTTGTTTTCTTTCAGACTAGAGAGGAGATGCAGAAGGGGTTTCAATTTTCTTGAGATGTGTATTTGCCAAGATGGCAAATAGAAATACATACAGCTGCAATCTCAAATAAAATGGACTAAAAATAAATAATAACTGATAGAAAGATAACACATGAGAAATTGAGGCACATACCCATCAGATCTGTATTTTAATATTCAATGGAAGCCTGGTTTGCAACCCTACTTGCATACAAAGGCAATATTGGCCTAGAAGAGGCTATACATGCAACTGAGAATGAAGGATCTGAAGAATAAAGCTGATTTAGCACTGCTGCAAGCTTAGATCTGCAATAACATGCCCTGGAATCTGTCCAATGATGCACAAATGAAGACCCAGAGTAGGCCTCCCACAAACAAGAACTGGGTTATCGTCCAATTCACCAAAATCCTTGAGAGTTTTCGTTCCCAAGAGTCTGAATGCTGCTGCCCCCTTCCACAGAGTTCAGAGCTGCCATGAAGCTTCAAAAGATATGCAAAAGATAGATCCAAATAGCACTTCAAAGTCACTTTATGCACTTCCCAAAGTGGGCGTCCACTTTAGGGTTCCAAAAGGGATCAAAATTAAGAATCTTTAAAAGATCCTTTTATTAATGAAGACTTCCCAAGTTGGGCGCCCAAGTTGAGGGCCCAACTTCATTATTAAAAGCCCACTTTTTAAACACAACGTTGTGTCAACTAGGTGGGGGACTTTTTAATAACTTATTAATATAAAGTGACATGTTATTCACTTTATTTTATTTATTTTTATTAAATATTAAAGCCACACTTTAATATTCAATAATTATTCCAAATCCATCACCTGGCCATCCTGAACTGAGAACTTCTGAAGCCCACGCTACTGGTGATGTCGCCACGTGTCATGCCAACTGACAGTGCCTCCCTAAAATGTAGGGATACCTCCTAAAAAATAGGAATTTGACCAAAACTCCAAAAATGCTCCTGGAGGTCCCCTGATGCCTCCTGGTCAACTCTCGGTCAAACCCTAAAAAATAGGAACCCTTCCTAAAAAATAGGAAACTGTCAAAAACTGACTGGAAAGGCCTGTAAAGCTCTGTGCCAAGCTACACTGCCTCTGGATAGGTCCCCTAACCACGCTGCTGACCTACGGGAACCCGGATGATAGGTCAACTCTCATGTCTCTGCTAGACAGCGCTAAAGAGGGGACATGACAGTCCTCCCCTCTCGAAGATGCTTGCCCACAAGCAACTGCAAGGTCGGATGCTGTAAAATGGACTCTCCCTCCCAAGTGGCGTCCTCTATAGGGAGTCCCCTCCAACGAATCAAGTACTCCCGAATCACCCTACTTCTCAGCCGTCGTTCCCTCTCCTCCAAGATCTCCTCAGGAACCAGAGTCAGCTTACCTTCCTCATCCAAGGGAGGTAAATCGGGTGATGCTACAATATGTTGCCCCAGTGCCTTTTTCAGGCAAGATACATGGAACACATTATGAATCCGACTCTCAGGTGGTAACTCAATCTCATAAGCAACCTCTCCCACACGCCTGAGAATCCGATATGGTCCGTAGAAGCGAGGCTTGAGCTTCTCAGCTCCACCCCCTTTAAGGGTACTCTGTCGGTAAGGCTGCAACCGCAGGAAAACCATGTCATCCACCTCAAATACTCTCTCAGTCCTATGCCGATCAGCGTAGACCTTCTGCTGATTCTGTGCCTGCTGAAGATTCTCCCTGAGAGATCTCATGATGTCCTGGTTCTCCTGTAACCAATCCTGTGCCAAGGGCACCCTGCTGTCACTTACAGCCAAATCAACAAAAGATAATGCCTCGTAACCATAGAGGGCTCTAAAAGGTGTCATAGCAATAGACATATGGTGTGTAGTATTATAGCAATACTCTCCTAGATATAGCCAACGCACCCATGCCTTCTGCTGTCCTGACACATAGCTGCGCAAATACCCCTCAACCCACTTATTAACAATCTCGGTCTGCCCATCTGTCTGTGGGTGGTAGCTGGTACTGGGTGTCAACTCCGTACCTGTGAGCCTGAAAAGCTCTTGCCAGAAAGAACTCATGAACCTACTATCCCTGTCACTCACTATGGTCTTGGGAAGACCGTGGAGCCTGAATATCTCTCTGAAAAATAACTCCGCCACCTGAGATGCTGTGAAATCAGCTGCAATAGGAAAGAAGTGGGCGTATTTAGTCAACCTGTCTACTACAACATAGATACAGTCTTTCCCCTGCACCCGAGGAAGACCTGTAATGAAATCCATGGAGATCCCTGACCACTTCTGCTCCGGTATAGGTAACGGCTGTAATAAACCAGCAGGGAAAGTATGCTCAGACTTATTCTGCTGGCACGTCAAACACTCACGAACATGACGTAAGATATCAGCTTTGAGACCCTTCCAAGAGAATCTCTCTCGAACCGCCCTGTAGGTCTTACCATAACCTGGGTGCCCTGCTGTCGGAGTATCATGATAAGCATGCATAATTTGTTCCTTCAACTGAGAACCAGGAACCAGATACACCCTGCCCTTGTAGTAGATGACTTCATCTACCACAGTGTACCTATCATCCAACACCAAACCATCCATGACCTCACAAGCATGCTGATTTTTGGAGTACTCAACTAAAAGTTGAGCCTTCCAATCTGCTGAAATCTCGCTCAGTGAACATAGGGCAGCAAGTGATGGTTTTCTAGAAAGTGCATCAGCCACAGTATTATTCTTCCCCTTTATGAATTCGATGTCAAAATCATAAGCCTGAATCTTGCTCACCCATTTTTGCTGACGATCATTGAGCTCTGTCTGATCAAGGAAATATTTCAGACTGTTGTGGTCTGTTCTTACCACGAATTTGCTGCCAACAAGATACTGTCTGAACTTGGCTAATGCGTGCATAATAGCCAACATTTCCTTATCATATGTAGAATACAACCTCTCATTATCCCGCAGCTTCCGACTCTCAAAAGCAATGGGGTGTCGGTTCTGCATCAAAACCGCTCCTATGCCCAAACCGGAAGCATCACACTCAAGTACAAAGGGCTGCGAGAAGTCGGGAAGTGCTAAAACTGGGCAAGTACTCATAACCTCCTTGAGCCTGTCAAAGACTCCCTGTGCCTGCTCTGTCCATCTAAAAGCCCCTTTCTTTGTGAGGTCTGTCAAGGGAGCTGCCAACTGAGAGAAACCCCTCACAAATCGCCTGTAATAAGCACATAGACCAAGGAAACCCCGTAACTCAGTAATGTTCCGAGGGTGTGGCCAATCTCTAATTGCCTGAATCTTCTCCTCGTGCACCTTCACCCCATCAGCACTAATCACATGACCCAGATATAGGACCTCTCTAAGTCCAAACTCACATTTGGACAACTTAGCAAATAGAGACTGACTCTCCATGATGCTAAGTACCTCCTCAACATGTCTGAGATGGTCCTCCCAAGTACGACTGTAGATCAGAATATCGTCAAAGAACACTAGAACTGATTTCCTCAACTGCTTGTTGAAGAGATGGTTCATACATGACTGGAAGGTGGCTGGAGCATTGGTAAGGCCAAAAGGCATCACCAGAAACTCATAATGCCCATAGTGACAACGGAAGGCGGTCTTGTGTACATCCTCTGCTCGTACACGAATCTGATGATAGCCTGAACGAAGATCAATCTTAGAGAAGTAGATGGCTCCATGAAGCTCGTCCAACAACTCATCAATGCGCGGAATAGGGTATCTGTTCTTGATTGTCTTCTTGTTCAAGGCCCTGTAATCTATACACATCCGTAGGGTCCCATCCTTCTTCTTAACCAGTACTACAGAAGAAGCAAAGGGGCTAGAACTGGGGCGAATGAAACCCATATCTAACAGCTCATGAATAGTCTTCTCAATCTCATCCTTGTATGCTCTAGGATGACGATACGGGGTGGTGATCACTGGCTTAGCTCCATCCTCCATCTCTATCCCATGCTCAAACCCTCTATCCGGGGGTACACCAGGAGGTATGTCACCAAATACTCGGCCATGCCGATCCATCACTGTCTGTATGTCAACATGAAATGCTCTAGCATCCTGAGGAGTGGGTGTCTTGGATTTCACAAAACAACGTGTAGCCCAGAGCACATCATCATGTCTGATAATAGACTCCATCCTGCGAGAAGATACCTCCTTGGGTCCACCGTCAGAGGCTGCCCTCAAGATCACCTTCTTCCGCCAGATAGGAACTCTAACTGCATGCGGTGGTGATCAATAATATATCTCCCAATACCCTGTAACCACTGCATACCCAAAATCACATCATAATCCTCTAAGGGTAGGATATAAAAGTCATCCGTCAAAGTAAAATCACCCATCTGAATGCTGAGCTGTGAGATCCTCCGAGTACAACCCAACACTGCACCATCTGCAACCTTAACTCCAAAACCCTCGAACACCTCAGACTGTAACCCACGCCTCTCCACCAATTTCTGATCAATAAAATTGTGCGTGGCTCCTGTGTCAACCAAACTCATGACTCGCTGTCCCTGTAAGGTTCCTTTTAACCGAAAGGCATGGAACCTGGGATAACTGGATAGGGTAGCCATAGTCACTTTGGCTGCCGCCGATGAATCGGGGATGTCTATCTCTAGCTGGGGTTGCTCCTGAATAACCTCCTCAGGGCTGTCCTCAATGTCGGTGTCTGGTATCTCCTCATCCCCAAGCTCAGATGTGACCTCAACCAAGTGAACTCTGCCCTTACCCATACAGCGGTGTCCGGGCTCCCAAGGCTCCTTGCAGGAGAAGCATAATTTCTTCCTCCTCAAATCATTCCGTGACTCCTGATCCATCCTAGGAGGTCTAGCTGACTGTCCATCTCTGAACTGTGGAGTATTGGCCTTCTGAAAAGGCCGTGATTCCCTGAATGGCCTCTTATCCGACTGATAAGTGGGAGTGGTGTCCAATCTCAAGGTCACATCAATGGCATCCTTAAGAGTGGCCGGCTGGAAGGCACGTACCAATCCCTTAAGCCTATCCTGTAACCCCTCAATGAATAACATCACGCTACGCCTCTGGGGCATATCAGGTACCATAACTGCAATACGCTGGAACTCATTAACATAAGCTTCAGCATGTCCTGTTTGTCTAAGATGTGCCAACTCCCTATAGTAGAGTTCTGTGTCCTTACGGTCAAACCGGGTAATGAGTCGTTCAGTGAACTCTGCATAGGAATGAATCAAGGCATGATCCTGGGTGACCAGTCCATGATGCCACCAATCATAGGCAACCCCATCTAAATGTAAGACAGCAAACTGGATAGCCTCACGCTCAGGCATGGGTCTCAAGGATAAATATATGTCCAGCTTGTGCACCCAAGCACGTGCACTCGTACTACCCGTACCAGCATATGTAGCCAACGTGATCTTCCCAGTAGCTCTACTGAGGTCATAGTTTTGCTGCTGTGGTCTAGTGCCTCGGTCTCCTCTAAACCTGGTAGAATCTCTGCGCTGTGCACAATACTGTGGAAAAGGAAAGACATCCCGGACCTCAGGGGGTAAGGCTCGCCACTCAGCTGTAGCCGCCATGACTGAGTCCTGAAATTCCACCTCTGGTGGCTCTATCTGTGCTGGCCGTTCACCTGGTGCAAATTGAGGAAGTAAGGGTCTATCCCTGGCCTGTCCACGCCTAGGGGAATGATGGGAACTCCTAGCTGATGCGTGTGACCTGTGACTATGCTGGCTTCCCGCCACTGATACTGATCTGCTCCGTCTGCCTCTATCTAACTCCAATCGTTCCAAGGCATCCTGTATCCTGTCAAGGGTCTGAGCAATCCTAGGTTGAGTGTTGATGAGGGTTCTCATCATCTCTCTCTCTTCCTCATCTTGATCTCTCCTGGCATTTCTCTGTTCTTCAGCCATTACTGGTTCCTCTGCTGTACCAATCCCAAGCTCGTTTTGGGCTGTCCTGCGTGTGTAATACCTGTCTGTATGCATAGAAAGCAAATCTCTAAACCCCACAGGCTGGCAGGTCAAAGGCTCTGATACCACTGAAAGATCCCTGATGGATCCCTTTGCTGAAATGAAGTGCTGTTGCTGAAAAGAAGTGCTGTTTTTTTGTGATTTAATTTGTTTTATGATTTTTATTATTTTTTTTTTTTTGTTTTCTTTCAGACTAGAGAGGAGATGCAGAAGGGGTTTCAATTTTCTTGAGATGTGTATTTGCCAAGATGGCAAATAGAAATACATACAGCTGCAATCTCAAATAAAATGGACTAAAAATAAATAATAACTGATAGAAAGATAACACATGAGAAATTGAGGCACATACCCATCAGATCTGTATTTTAATATTCAATGGAAGCCTGGTTTGCAACCCTACTTGCATACAAAGGCAATATTGGCCTAGAAGAGGCTATACATGCAACTGAGAATGAAGGATCTGAAGAATAAAGCTGATTTAGCACTGCTGCAAGCTTAGATCTGCAATAACATGCCCTGGAATCTGTCCAATGATGCACAAATGAAGACCCAGAGTAGGCCTCCCACAAACAAGAACTGGGTTATCGTCCAATTCACCAAAATCCTTGAGAGTTTTCGTTCCCAAGAGTCTGAATGCTGCTGCCCCCTTCCACAGAGTTCAGAGCTGCCATGAAGCTTCAAAAGATATGCAAAAGATAGATCCAAATAGCACTTCAAAGTCACTTTATGCACTTCCCAAAGTGGGCGTCCACTTTAGGGTTCCAAAAGGGATCAAAATTAAGAATCTTTAAAAGATCCTTTTATTAATGAAGACTTCCCAAGTTGGGCGCCCAAGTTGAGGGCCCAACTTCATTATTAAAAGCCCACTTTTTAAACACAACGTTGTGTCAACTAGGTGGGGGACTTTTTAATAACTTATTAATATAAAGTGACATGTTATTCACTTTATTTTATTTATTTTTATTAAATATTAAAGCCACACTTTAATATTCAATAATTATTCCAAATCCATCACCTGGCCATCCTGAACTGAGAACTTCTGAAGCCCACGCTACTGGTGATGTCGCCACGTGTCATGCCAACTGACAGTGCCTCCCTAAAATGTAGGGATACCTCCTAAAAAATAGGAATTTGACCAAAACTCCAAAAATGCTCCTGGAGGTCCCCTGATGCCACCTGGTCAACTCTCGGTCAAACCCTAAAAAATAGGAACCCTTCCTAAAAAATAGGAAACTGTCAAAAACTGACTGGAAAGGCCTGTAAAGCTCTGTGCCAAGCTACACTGCCTCTGGATAGGTCCCCTAACCACGCTGCTGACCTACGGGAACCCGGATGATAGGTCAACTCTCATGTCTCTGCTAGACAGCGCTAAAGAGGGGACATGACAACATCAAAATCCATCACTCCTCAAACATACACACCAAAATACCAACATGCCAAAATCTCCAATACCTATTAACCCTAGCCGCCATCATATGTAGAAATTAGTAATATCAAACCCTTCCCATGGTTGCCACAATGATGAACCAGCAATATCAACACAAATACTAAACAATTTAATGCAACAGTGAATCCTGAGATGAATTCACCAAGTGGGCTGATCTGAGTTTTCGTCCAAATAGCCAAAACCTCTAAGGTTTTCATCCTAGGGTTTATTGAATTGCAAGTCAAAGCTCTCAAGCTCTCAAGGAAAAGTTTCTTTCAAAATAACATATCAAGAATGAATCCTCATTGCACTTTTTCCCCTTTTATATTTCTTTTCCCTTTCAAAAGTAGATTTCTGTGAGCACCCATGTCAAACCCTAGCTGGAACTGAAAATTGCAGCAACACTCAATAGCTCAAATCTACAAAACTCAAATACCCAGATGGATTATTTGCAACACAATATCAAATCCATCACTCCTCAAACATGCACACCAAAATACCAACATGCAAGCCAAAATCTCCAATACTTATTAACCGTAGCCGCCATCATATGTAGAAATTAGTAATATCAAACCCTTCCCATGGTTGCCACAATGATGAACCAGCAATATCAACACAAATACTAAACAATTTAATGCAACTGTGAATCCTGAGATGAATTCACCAAGTGGGCTGATCTGAGTTTTCGTCCAAATAGCCAAAACCTCTAAGGTTTTCATCCTAGGGTTTATTGAATTGCAAGTCAAAGCTCTCAAGCTCTCAAGGAAAAGTTTCTTTCAAAATAACATATCAAGAATGAATCCTCATTGCACTTTTTCCTCCTTTTATATTTCTTTTCCCTTTCAAAAGTAATACTTTATTTTATTCCTCTTTTAATTTACTTTTCCCCTCAAAAGTGACCTTACTTTATAATTTGTCATTGACATCATTATAAAGTCACTTAATATCCTTATACCTCCATATGTTGGCACCCCATTTGGCATAATAATTAAATACTTTATGACATTAATATATTAAATGCACACTTGACCCCTTATATCCCCTTTAATCATAAATATATTTAATTTAATTAATTATATCAATGTCAATGCTAGATTAGACTTAATTAATTAAATTAAATCATAAAACTTCATTAAATGCCAAATATCAAACCAACAATTGATCCTGCCAACTTCTCGGATATAACCGCGGTGCCTTCTAACCATCCAGATGACTTTCCATAAATAGTATGGACCCAAACGTCCAAGTGACTTACTAAAAATAGTAAGTGTGTATAAAATGAGCTTGAAAGACCTCTAGAAGGCAAACCACAAATAAATTGATGCACTGAGAAGGAGAGTATTGAAATGTACACCCAAAGAGTCAGCTGAATAACCCTGAATCACCCTCAAAGGGCCCCCTAATCACCACATTAGCCTACAGGGAACCAATGATAATAGGCTAATCCTCCGAACTCTGATGCTCACGAAAATGGGGACATTACACTAACTCATTAAATTTTGACCTCTACTTAGCTAGAAGGGGCTTCACGTTCTTTGATTTAGGGACAAGACATTCCTCAGCAAAATGTCTAGTGCGTTTGTGATGAATACAATACTCCTCATTTCCATATGAAGGATCTAAACACTTAATCAAGCCAAACCTTGAAGATTTTGAATTCTTTTATGGTGTGTAGCCATGGTTAAAGGAGCTGGTTGGTGCAGAAGATGTGTTCTTCTAGAATGCAAAATTCTTGTCAAGCTTTGGAGGTCTCTTTTATATATATATATATATATGTTTATTGAAACATAGTAAGTATGTATATTTATGTTTATAAGCATCCCATTATAACTACATTGTAACCCTCATTTGATCTAATAAATAAACATGTAATGTCCCCATTTTCAGAGTGGTCACCATTGGAGAGCAAATGGGTTGGTTTTCACACTCCGGAATTTTTGGAAGGTGAATTGAGGTTTGGAGATGCCTTGGTGTATTTTTTCGATGATTTTGGTATGTTCCTTCCATTTACTACATTTTTCTATCCAATGAAGCGAACCACCTTGAGGAGTTTGAGTGTGGACACTTGTCTTGTTGAGCAGGTTGTGCCAAGAGATGCATTTGCTAATATGTTCTATGTTGATGCCACTTTGATGAAGGATAAGTGTTATTTGTGTCCGCCATCCTTGAGGAGGTTTTACCTAATGCATTATTGGTTTGGGCGCCCTAGGTGGACAACTTGTGGAGGGAAAATAAATAATAAAATAATGCCTACCCTTGGTGCATCGAGAAAGAAGACTTGGAGGGAAGAAAGGAAGTTAAATTCAAATCTTCAATTTGGATTTTGGGCGCTAAAATATCTAGAGGTGGTCGGCCCTTTAAAGAAGGGAAAACAATTTCTAAATAAAGGAAAATACATGTCCTGGGTTGGCCAGAGTCATGTGGGCATCAATAAGGCATATGAGGTCGGCCTTGAGAGGAAAAAAAATAAAATCATTACATTTCTGCCTAGGTCGGCCAGCTCATGAAGGAGACATAACATGTATTTATATGAGGTCGATTTGTGGCATTTGGATCATCATTCATTTGCTTATTCATACCTCATTTGGAGTTTATCTCTTGGAGAAGGACTTGAGACGAAAACCTTAAGTTCTTAGGAGGAGTTGGACGAAAGCCTAGCTCTTTCTTATGGAGGATTCCGTGACGGGAGTTCACTTGCACTTCATTGTTACTTTGTTGAGAAGAGTAGAATTGCAAAATCTGATTGGAGATCATTTAGGCACTTCTTTGGCGTTGATTGTTCATCATTGGTGAAGAAGTTTGCCCTAGATTTGGAGTGCCCTTCATTGGAGGAGAGTGACTTGGTTTTGAAGGCCATTTTGGAGATTACCTTTGCTGATTAGGGTTTGAGAAGAGCAGAAAATTAGGAGCAGCAGCAGAGCAGACCTGAGTGCACATTTTGGAGTGGTTTTCCATTTCATTTGATCATTGAAGAGTTAGGGTTTGATGCTCTAATTGGAGCAGCAGCCTTGGAGATCACTTCCTATCATTTTTGGAAGGTCATTTTGCTATCTTGTGGTATGTACAACCCCTAGGGTTAGGGCAGAACCTTGCTGGGCATGTTTATCATGTTTGCCCTATGTTTTGGATGTATTTGAAGACATGTAATATTCAGATTCTATAGCAGCAGACTTCTGAAATTAATTTCAGTCATTTGTGTTGATAATTGGATTGGATTTGTGGCTCATTTGATTGTGAAATGCGAGCATATGGTTGATATTCTTGTTTATGATGAAATTATGGTGATTTGCTATGTTTTACGGGCTGCCCTAAGTGTTTGTTGAAGTCTGATTTTGAGTTAAGAAGTTCAAAAAATTAGGGTTTGAGAAGAAATCTCAGGTTTGATATTTTGGAAAGTCCGTAAATCCGAAATTGTCCAAAATATCCCATTTTGGGATATTACAAAACAAGCCTGCAATGCCTCATTCTTCTCTTATTCTCGTTTCTTCATTACATTGGTATTGGAGTAGGTTGATAGTGTTGGTGAAGCCTAGAAAGGAGATATAATAAATAAACAGGCCTGCATACATTGTGCAATGCCTCATTCTTCTCTCATTCTCGTTTCTTCATTACAATGGTATCAGAGTAGGTTGATAGTGTTGGGGAAGCCCAGAAAGGAGCGTACACACTGGTCATGAAAATGTGAAGAAAGCTGGGAAGGGAACACTTGAAGAAAGTCGTGTGTGAGTAATATATTGTAGACTTTAGGAAATATTATCATGCCAGAACAAAGTCATCCAAGGAACCTATCAAAGGAAGCTGTGTAAAGGAAAAAAGATGTGCACAAAACAAACTTTGTAGACAGTTGTGTGCTGAAGGAAATACACAGTTTTTGCAGATTGCAAACCACAGTGTGGTGAAGAAAATACACAAATCTTAGCAGATGGCTGTTGTGTGAAAGAAAGAAAAGAAACTCCAGTCACATACTTGCAGAGGTCACTTGTTGTGTGATCTACAAACCGCAAGGAAAAGGTAGTGAATGCATCCAAGGAAAAACGTGATTTGCGATCAAAATTGTGCATGCGATTTGCAGTGCGGTTTAGTTGCATTTTGCGGTCAAATTCATGCAGTGTCCAGTTGGGTTGAGCTGAGTATCATTTCTCAAATTCATGCATATCCCTTTCCTATGTTTGGTCTATAAGTAAATCTATGATCTATGAAAAAATTCATATATGGTTTGTAAAAAGTTTCATCTATGGTCTATGAAAATTTCTAAATATTTCATAAATAGTTTGTGAAAAATAATCTTCATAATTTTTGTGGGAAAGTTTGTATTTCTGCATTTTTTGGAAACCACTTAGCGGTTTAGAAGTCCTATTCAAGGGTTTAGAGGCTGAAAGAGAGTTTGCAAAATAAATTCGAAACTTGTTTGGGTCTAAAAATTCGTCGGTCGTTCCTATCAGGGTATTCCTTGAACCTCCTATGGGTGCAAGTGCTAGTCGATATGAGGCACCCTGCAAATCACTGAACTGGAAGTCTGAAACCCTTAGGTTAAAATGAAGGTTTTCTGCTTTTATTTCGATTTTAAACGAGTTTTTCTAAACCCTAATGGCGATTTTTTGCTGTTACTTGCGATTTTTCGCACAAAAATCGCCCCGAGTTATACTAATAACTCGGAGGCGAGTTATTCTTCCGATTACTCGAGGGTGCAGAGGAACTCGCGATTACTTGCGAGTTTTTAAACTATGATTTCAACAACCTTCCCTTCAATGTGACATAGAGCTCATACTAGGAGAATTTGGTAACTGTATTGACAGTTGCAGGAAAAGGCTACAAGGCACCCTTTCGAAAAGACTTAAGTGGGAAGTTGCTCATCGATGTAGTTGAAGATGCAAAGTTAGTTGTGGAAGAACAAAAAAAACAATGGCAAAAGTATGGTTGCACTATTTTTTTAGATGGGTGGACGGATGGAAAGAACTGCTACCCTTATCAACTTTTTGGTAGCTTCAAATGGTGAGATAATTTTGTGAAGTCAATTAGTGCCTCTGACATAGTAAAAAATGCAAAAAAATTAAGTGTAATGTTGAAGGAAGTTGTCTTAGAGGTGGGCATAGAGAATGTAGTGCAAATTATAACTGATAATTTAGCAGCATATGTGGCGGTTGGGAGATTGCTCCAGGAGAGGCATCCATCACTATTTTGGACCCCTTGCACAGCACATTGCCTTGACCTTCTTTTGCAGGACATTGGCAAACTTGATTGGGTGAGACTGGTTAAGATGTGAGAAACATAACAAAATTTATTTATAATCACCCTCGGGTTTTAGTTTGATGAGAGCTCACACTAAAGGGAAAGAGCTAGTGCGAGCGGGTGTCACAAAGTTAGCAATGATCTTTCTAATGTTGCAATGCATTATTGGTTTGTTGACTTCTTTGAAACAAATGTTTGTGAGTCAAGCACGGCTAGGCTCATCATATTCAAAGAAGCCAGAAGGAGAGAGGATTGCAAGCTTAGTCTTTGATAATCTCTTTGCATAGAGAGCTACAGAGATTGTCAAGGTAACCTCAAAACTTTGATTTAAAATTCAAATTGAATCTTTTTATTTTTAAACTTTAAAAGTATTTACTTTCATTATAAATTTGTAACTTCAATTTGTTTGTATTTGTAGGTGTTTGAGCCCTTGGTTAGAGTTCTACGCTTGGTAGATGGGGATCAAAACCCAATGGGGTAGATTAATGAGGCCATGGATATGGCCAAAGAGTCCATTTGAAACTATTACAAGGGGGATAGACTCAAATTTGATCCCATTTGGGAGATCATTGATCGGAGGTGGAACAATTAACTCCACCAACCCATTCATGTAGCGGGGTACTTCCTCAACCCTCGTTTTTTCTATTTGGATAGCTTCGTAGATCCTAATGGAGAGGTTATGGAGGGCCTCGCGACATGCATTGAGAGGATGACAGTCGAACTTGAGTTGAAAGGCCTCATTGTTCAAGAATTGTAGAATTACAAGATTGCTAGGGGGAAGCTCTTTTTTTCATCACTAGCTATCCGAGGAAGAACCACTCAATCATAATAACAAAAATTGGAGTCTTTACATGCATCTTACAAGTTACAAATTTCAAATTTACAACTATTGATAAAATATGGTTTGCTTATTAACTCTTGAATATCTTATTTTGTAGGTTCCTGGTGGGGAGATTGGGGTGCAATTACCCCAAATCTTCAAAGATTAGCCCTCCACATTTTGTGTCAACCTTGTAGTGCTTCTTGTTGTGAATGCATCTGGAGTTTGTTTGAGGCCATTCACATGAAGAAGCGGAATAAATTAACTCAAAAATGCCTCAATGACCTTGTCTTTGTACAATACAACCTTCGGTTTCGCACAAGAAAGGTAGAGGACAAATTAGAGGTTATTGATTTGGATAACATTGATCTTTATAGCGATTGGACAAGGCAAGATGAGGAGACCCCATTGTTTATTGCAGACAAAATTACTGATTTTGAGAGGTATGCAATGGAGGATGTGGTTGTAGCAGAAGCAGGAGCTACCGGATTGTCATTGGATGACATTGATGAGGCAGAGGAGTCATTGCCATCTAGTAGCAAGATGGAGGTGGAGCCAAAGCCACAAGCACAATCTTCGATTCTGAGCGAGGAGCTGTAGTCGAGTGGAATGATTATAAGCTCTCCCCAAATTTTCACTAGATTAGGGAGCCAGAAAAGGAAGATATAAAATATTGTAATATGCAATTTATGAATTATGATGATGATTTTCAAAGGCAATCATCATAAATTCATAATAGTTGCTAGCGAACTATTGTATCAAGATTCTGCATGATGATGCGATTTTGTACTCAATTTGTATTCAAATGAATCAAATATAATAGAAAACACTTTTGTAGTCATTTATGAACTCATTGGATACATTTTGTCATTTAATTTTGCAAAAAAATGTGTTTTTAAAGAAATTTAAGCAAATTTTTAAGTTGCCGAGTTTTTGCCAAGTCGCAAATTTTGGGTCTGCTGAGTTTTTACTGAGTCAGAGTCTGAAGTCTGCTATAAATCTGGCTTAAACTGCTGCATATGACTGAAACTTGCTGTAGATGATGATTACCGATGAGAAAATACTGCTGCTGCTGTTTTGATTGATGCAAGTCTGCTGGAAATCAACACAGAACTTCTATGGCGTTCAAACAAACACAAGAACCCTTGCAACCTTGAATATGCTACCGCAGATACTTGGGATGAAAGTAATCAAACTCCCTTCCGGCGAACTACAGCTAAAACCCTTATTATTCCCTTTGACAAATCTGAAATGAGGGGAAACAATGATCAAACCCTATTTAAAGGAACAATGTGATTTTCTATTTATGCAAAATCCCTCCAAAATTTGTTGGGCACAAATTTTGCATTGCTTTTTGAATAAGCTTTGGCTTTGGAACAGCTGGGCACACATTTTGCTACCTCTGTCCACTGTTTGGAGTTTGAAAAGTGGGCCAAATAATGTTAGGTGCATGCTGCAGCTTTATGAGACCCCTTTTGCCTTTAAAAATTGGACTTCCTCTTAGTGGTGCATGCTTTCACTAGTGATCACTTTTGTTTTTGAAAAAGCTTGGACAAGAGGTTATGGCACACACTTTTCACCGTTTCTCCACTTTTTGCGTTTGCATTTTTGTACAAAAGGTGTTATGATGTGCACCTAGGGGTGGAATGGATAACTTTTTATGTTTTTGATTTTTTTGGCCACAACCCATTATGTAGCACGCTTTTCACCATATGGACCATTTTTGACTTTATGAAATCTTGGGCAAAACACCTTATGGTGTGCTTTTGGGGATGTTTTGCTCACTTCTATATTTTTCAAACTTTTTGGCCATTTAGCCTTATGGTGTGCTCCAAGTCTTCTTTTGGGCACTTTTATGCCTTAACTATTTTTGCCCTTCCTCCCTCATTCAAGCTTCAATCTTCGCCTCATCGGATGCATTGGAAAGCTCCTTTTGTTGGCTGTGCAATGACATTGACTAGAAACAACAAACATGCCATTCATGACCATGGGAGATAAAGCTTTGGAAATGACTCAATATGAAAAATCTCATATGGGTACAAGTTACAACAACAGGAATGTCTAATTTCATTCTCATAAAATCAAATGCCATCAGATCAACATATTGTGTTAAATAATGAACAAATAACTGCTTGTGACAATAGATCTGCTGCTGTTATACCCCTGAATAGATCTCCAAATTAAGTAGTCTACTTTGCGTTTAGTATATTACGGAGTTCAAAAAGATTAACTGATTCTGAAAGGGTAATTGATAAATGTTGTGGCCTAAGAGCCATATCAATGAGTAAAGCTCCAGTGGTAGGGCTGATATCACAAGATATCTCGAGTGAACCTGTGGCAATATGCAGACCCAAGAAAACATCAAAGAAATCCTGTAGAAGTTGACTGTAGCGGTCTTTTAATCCTAATGAGATCCCACCTTTCAAAGCATAAATATGTCACCTCTCAGTTGAACTAAAATTAAGTAAAAAGAATAAGCAGTTCTTAACACCTTTAACACTGTATCAATTACAAGGGACACAGGAAATTGAAACCACTAATGCTGTGTATGCTCCTGTTGGCATCAAGAAAAGGCAGCATGAAATAATTCAAGGTAAAGTTTGCTATCATATTCTTCTCATCTCTTGTGTTGCCTAGTTAGTTACACAACATTCATGTCTTGTACCGAGTTTTCTCAATTTCATATTGATGTCACGTTCTAGCTGTTTTTCAATTTACTAAGTGGTAACTCCACAGTATTTTCTGTTACTGATCTGTAGTGTTCCTTTCTTAAGCATCTTTGTTCGATGTGTTACCATGCTTGGATGCCTGAGATATGAGTTAGTTTTAGGTGCATAGCTAGGAAATTTATACATGAATTGCTGAGATTAGGCCCCTTGATGTTCCAACAGGAACGAAGTATCTGTTGGAAATTGTTGTCATTGATGTCAAAGGAGTAATGTCATTGATGTCAAAAGTAAGAGGAAATTGCTATGGCCAAAGGCCACTATTTTGTCATCATTCCGTGGCTGTTATGAGAAGCAAAGACAGATTTAAGACAAGTTGATAAGGCGATTTTTTGGTGAAGGATAAAACCATAATGTGCTGGCCGACCTTTCTAGAGTTGTTTTGAAGATTTAAAGATATTATTAAGAGGCCGATTTTCATCAAGGCTGACTCTCCTCTCTATGGGCGATCATGCATTAAGCGCCAAAATTGTAAGTGTAAATTAAAAATTATTGTAGTTAAACTGGCCGACTTCCATTATGGCGCCAAAGATAAGCTTAAAGTTTAAACAAACAAACTTTGTTTTTAGTGTGGCTGACTCTACATGGCAGCGCTCCCTATAATAAGACAAATAGTCTCATTCCAAAAGGTGTGTATGAAGTGGTGTATGTTAAATGAAGAGCAGTATCCTTTGCAAATAGATGCATCCTTTCATGGAATCGCTCCTATTAAAGAAGATATAAATGATAGTCGTGGAAGGTGTGAAGAAAAGTGTGTTGAATAAAAGAGAAGAATCAGACATACACTAGCAGATCTGCATTCAAAGGCAGATTTAAAAGAAGAGTATATGATGATATAAAAGAAGAGAAAAAATGTAATATCACTCAGTTTTAGAGCAGAGCAGAGCAGGCCTATTATAGCAGGTATATGAATATATAATGAGGCAGATTTAGAGCAGATTATAGCAGATTTAGATCAGATCAAGAGAGCAGAAGTATATGTGAAGTTATGCAATGATAATTACCTCAATCTGAGCAGACCAAGAGCAGAAACTTTGAAGGAGGATTTTAGTATGAAGATGATACATCTTATATAAGCATATGTGTAAAGGAAGGATTATATTGTGCATCATCCAAAAGCAGATTTAACAAGAAGCATATGCAGATTTGAGGAGAAAGGTATATGGAAACAATTACATCAAAATTGTCAAAAAGAAAATCTTTATGAAGACGGATCAATAGATCATTGTAAGTAATTGAAGAAAGAATATCTTTAGAAGGAGAAGTATAAAGAGGAGAATATGCAGATTTGAAGGAGATTGTAATGTCCATCATCCGTTGAAGAAGCAACATTTAGAAGGTGGAACTTTTTTTTGGAAGTTGGTGCTTCCTAAAGGAGAGATTGGTGTCTCTCGCTAAGTTGGTGCTTAGCAGTGGGGGTTGGTGCCTACAAATTGTGGGGATTGGTGTCTCCAGTGGGTTGGTGCTCACAAAGTGTACAAGCGGGGATTGGTGTCTCCAGTGGGTTGGTGCCTACAAATTGTACAAGAGGGGATTGGTGTCTCTTGTAGGTTGGTGCCTACAAAGCTTGTAAGAGAATTATATATATAAGCAATATTTTGCTGTGGTTTTCTCCCGTAAGGGTTTCCACATAAATCATGTGTTCATCCTATGTTGAATAATTGTTAGATCTTAAGTGAATGATGTTGTGCAATTGATATTATTGTGGTTGTTAGTTTGAAAAAAAAAAGATTGTATTATACTGATTCACCCCCCTGCCCCCCCCCTTCTTAGTATAATCGTGTGCTCATCAGTATCATGGGCACTCATCTAATCTTGAAAAAGAGGACATGTGCAAGTTTTTTATTTGTAGCCTCAATTTTTTAAAGAGTGATGATATTAAGCAATTAAGTTGTCTTAATGCTACTCTCAAACAATGGGCACAGAGTTTATGATGACCTTGGGGCTGGATTCAGTCTCTAGCTTTTCTCATTTAATAACAGTTTAAGTTATTTTCTAAGCAATGTCTACTGTTGTTTTTAGTACTTGAAGCTTTATTGATCATTGACACCTTTTACTTCTTGTTGTGCATGTTGTGGGAATACTTATCGTACAGCACAGAGAAGCCTGTTTGGAAGTCTGTGAGTAGAACTATACCAGATTTCATAGACTATTAGTTCAAGTATTCTTTTAAATGGATCACTTGCAATATAAGCATGGCTCTTTATAAGCTTAGACTTCTTTCGATTTATATTATGATTGACTAGATATACCAAACTTATTTATTAGTTTCTGATGTTGACAATAATCAAATTAGTTTTTGTGTTAATGTCCTTATTGAATTTAAGGTGGACTTGAATTTTCAACATTAAACACGTTTGGAATCTGGATATAAAAAATATTACATACGCATGAGTGTGGGTGTGGTAAATTCACCAAATCTGAGGATTTGCATTCTCAACACATGCATACGAATTTGTGCACATATCGTATGTGTGTACACATATCTTTTCATAAAATTCACATGATGTGTGAGTGCAAGTGTAGCAGGTTCACTAAATTTGAGGATTGAGAGATATAACTCGTGTATTTTCATATATGTAAGGTATAATTAGAAACAACATATGATTGCAGACACAGATCATCTAATGTTTCAAATGATGAATAATGAGATATTGATTAGTTGAATTTTGATTCATCAGGGATAAGTTCATAACACATATAATCATATTCTTACATCATAACCAAGATTAGAGATTTGGGTAATACAAATATGTTGAAATTCTATAAGTTAAAATGTTAGAATTGAAAAAATTAAGCAATGAAAAAAGTTTAGTATTCCTTATCATAGTCTCCAACATTATGTACACCATATATGCAACATCTTGTAAGATAAGTCCATCTTGATGATAACAACCATGACCAAAAACATTATGTGCGGAGAAGTAGAGCCACATGCAAAAGACTTCAAGGCCATAACTGACTTTTCACCTTCCATAAAGTTCTCTTTGAATAAGGATGATCTTGTGACAATTCAGCTATGAGTAAGGCATTACCTCCTTTCATTCTATTTTTCAAAATTCACATCTTGATCTGACAACTTTGAAGAACCCTACTTGTATTTTTTCCTTTGAATGGGAGATACGTAAAGTGTTTGTATGAATGTCTACAAGATGTTCATGCATCTTGGGCATTGCCAATAAGGAATATGAAAATTTAAATGCACATTGGCACTTGCCCAAACAGTCTTAGTCTTTGCCATTTGATCTGCAAAGTGTGACCGTGATAATGCCTAAAGTAAAAATTTGTTAATAAGGAGAATGCTGTGATGCTGAAACATCAGCACCATTATCAGTGGAGAATTGAATGGCCCAAAGGTTCTGACAGAGCGCCAACCTGACAAAATCAAAAGGTACAGGTGAGTCTAAAAGAGCAATTGTCTGTCAATCATTGAAAGGAAGAGGTAGACAGAGGGGTCTTGCAGATCAGAAGAAGGTGTTGACTAAACTGCAGACATTAAAACATATCACTGGAGTCACTAAGTAAGGTGGCAGACACTGAAACATATCTATTGAATCTTTTAGACACTGAAATGATAGACAAAAAATTGACAAAATTAATTGTTTGAAAGCTCACACAAGAAATGATCTAAGAGCTTGACAAAAGTAAATGAAATCAGGAAAATGGTCAGAATCAGATCATTCTTTGAAAATAAATAAAAAATTGAACTATTGGTTTTGTTTTGAAGACAACAATCAAAGCCTGATCTGTAATCTGACAGTTCTATAAACATGCATGGGTCTTTAGAAGCAGAGACTAAACTTTCTTAAATTAATTTTCCATTACATATCTTTACATGTACTGCATGTTACAGAGAACTTTTTTTGTTAAACGTTAACAAATGCAGTAAGGACTATGCTTGCTGTATGCAATAGAGCAACTATAGAAACAAACTTTAATGCATAAGAATAATAAAATATTTATCCACAAATGGACACTGTATTTTATAGACAAACTCTTATGAGGCACAAAACTCCACAGACAAAATATCAACTTATTGCTATTTTGAATCTGGAACAAATTTTAACAAGATGCAGATTTTGTTTGCTATGGGATTTACAACCCTGTGAGCCTAGTATGCTACAAAAATTGTTGTGATTCAGGACAACAAGAATGGTATTTAATATTCTCTTATGGAACATATGCTACAAGCAATGTTTGCCATGGAACATACTTCCTATCTTGTGAAATTTTTTTTAGCTGTACTGTGGTCCTTTTTGTCCTCATTCTTCCCATCTTTTGATTGCTTTTGATCTGGGATGCTATAGCTCCATGTTTATCCAAAAGCTAAAACTGTATTGTGTTTTAGAGATGCTGCTATGTGTAATGTTCCCTTTTTATCAGTAAATATTAGAAAACGTTAGCCTTAATTATTTTTATCTTCCGAAGGCTAACTGGGCTCAATTAAGGGAAATGTTGCTCTTACAAGATTCTTATAAGTTATCCTTATGTCTTATTTTACAACTCAATTATTTGATAACTTAGTCTTTTAAAAATAATTAAATTACACTCCTCTTTGTGAGTGTTAGCTTCTGGTGGGCCCTCCTACTAGGAATGCTTTGTGGAGTGGAATGCATAGTGGTGGATATTAATTATTATTCTTTATTTGCATGAGCATGGGGTGTTGGGGAAATCAAAATATATACACTCATTCGCTCATTTGGACATTCATGCTATTTGGGATATATAAAATTCATCTGGTGCTGTTTAGCAGAGACATTCTAGAGGTTGTTTAGCCTTAGACATCATCTGGTTTCGGTTGTGTAATATCAACCCTAGCTGGATAATTTGTGATTTTCACCCAGAAAATCAAAAGAGCATCAATGGAGTGTTTAGCAGGATATGGATTTGACCACTTTTGATGTGTTTTGATAAATTGTCAGAGGGTTTTGGATTGGTATTGTTTTTTGGTGTGATTAGGAGTGGCTATCAACAATGCAAGAGGTAATTTGAATAACTATATCATCTGCTTTAATTTCCTATGAGTGTTATACAATGGAGCCATACGGAGGAAGGCCGTACCATGGAAAAATATGAAAACATTGTATTGCTATTGGAAAGAATGGGAGAGGGTTCTTTGTCTTATTATAGGCAGAAAAAGACAAACTAGCAGCTAAGTGAGCAGGTTTGGGTAGAGATGGGGCCTGCCATACACTTCTTTAGCATGTCGTACATCCCAAAAAGGTACGTGGGATACTAGAAAATCAGTCACTGCCTTTATTGGTGGTTATTTGCATCTTTTGGGGTCGCCTAGGGTAAGAAAATCTATTCCAAAAGATTCTAAGGTGAAATCTGAAGAGTTTATGGAGTTATGAACAATTTTGTGGTTTCATGGATGCCGTACCAGCAAGGATTTTCGATGAAAACAACTAAAAAGGTCTCAGTCTATGCTTGTTTCCTCATTGCAACATGGATGCCTGACATAATGTTAGCGTTTAATTTCGCACCTTTCGAAGAGAAAGAAAAACGGACAGCGTGTACAGTAGGATTGTTCTTCAAATTAGGAGGGGAAGCTCCCTCAACAAAGAAATTAAAAAAGACGTTTACAAAATAACCTATCTTTTTGGTTTCTCAAGGCACGAGCACAAGGCAATGAATCTCTCCTGCCCATTGGAGAGCTGCTGCCACAATCCTTGACGAAGAAGAAAGAAAGGCAGATCTTGCAGCAGGAAGACTGGTGTTACCTCCACCTGCGTGGAACTAAGCAATCTGGCATATCAAGTATACCAGAGGCGGAATAGAAAGAGTCTTGCTGATCCACTTGCTTCAACTTTCGGTACTGCAGACGTTGAAGGCTCATCTTCTACCAATCCTGATATACCAGATCTGACAGGAGAAGACATGGGCGATAACAATGCAGGAGTCGGCAACAATGGCAATAATGGTAACAACGGCAACAATAGGCGTGCACCTCCTTTACCATGGGGAAATGCCATTGGTCCTCTTGCCCTTACTGGAAATCATGATCTTCCAAAGGGGTCAAGAAAGCACTTTCCAAGGTTTCATGGAGATGGAAGCCAGCACCCGGACGGGCATATTTCTGCATTCACTACGGCTTGTGCTGTTTTGAGTGTGGCTCATGAAGATGTTGCTGTACGTCTCTTCATTGAGACTTTGACCGGCAATGCAGCAGATTGGTTCAACCATCTTGAAGCACGCAATATTATGAATTGGAATACTATGAGTGAGAATATTCAAGCCTGCTGAAGATAGGCACCTGCTGTTCACCCAACTATCAAATTCAAAGATGGAGTCTCACGAGCCAATGAGAGAATTCATTGCAAGATTTAATCGTCTTGTCACCAGGCTGTCAGTTACTTTGAATCCATCACCTGAGATCCTGTTGAGTAGCTTCATCAATGCTTTGGCATCTGAAATTTCCTTTCTTCTCAAATCAGCTCATGAGACAGAACTGATAGTTGCACAAGAGCATGCTATAGAACTAGAGGATCATATGATCACTTCAGGTAAAATGAAGAAGGATTCCATCAGGCCTCTGATCCAAAATTCTGCAAATCCACTACTTCAAAAGGTGGCGAATGATGTCACAATCATGAAGAGGCAAATGCCGCAGCAGGCACCACCTCCGCAACAATATCAGCCACCACACAAAAGAAACAATTTCCAGCCCTAGAATAACAATTATAGGCCGAGGCTCCCAGCACTTCCAGTAAAACCAGTAGCTGAAGCTCCACCACCAAGAGCATATTTTTGTTCATTTCATGAAACCAGCGAACATAATGGAGCTACTTGCCCTGAAAGTCAAAGAATGAATCAAATCATGGGCTTTGCTAATGCTGGACCCTCAAGTTCAAGTGTTATTCATCCTAAGATAGATGACCTTGATGGCGACTACTACGGGATACATTCAAAATGAATCCACATTTGAAGAAGAAGACCATGACAATATTTCACAATATTCTCTTGCGGTCCATGCTGAACATTACTCCATACCAGACTTCACTTGGGCGCAACACCTGAAAGCTCAAAAGGAGGAAGAAGAAAAATTGAAAGCAAAAGAGAAGTCCAGAGAAGTGGCTAAGTTACCTCAAGAGGATGTCAAAGTTAGCACTTCGGATTCATCCTCGGTAAATTTTGATATTGTCGATTCCATGATGAAGACAAAGGTCCAAATTTCTCAATTAGAATACCTCCAAAATCACCCTGATCAGCTGGACAGAATTGTCAAATTCGTAAGGAAGGAGACTCCTATCTAGCCTACTCTTCTTGAATCTTTTGCAGCAGTAGGAGAGAAGCCGAAGCCTTTCTACATATCTCTATGCATTGGCGGCTTCAAACTAAGCAGTTGCATCATAGACTCCGGCGCTTCAGACAACGTCATGCCATTGCAGGTGATGAATGCACTAGGACTCTCGTGCACCAAGACCCAAGGCAAGTGTTATTCACTTGAATCAAAATCAGTGCCGCTGGTTGGAAAGTTGAAAGATGCACAGGTTGCCCTAGCAGCCTTCCCAGAGAAGAGAATTATGATGACCATTTTGGTAGCAGATATCCCAGCCAGCTATGGAATGTTGCTAAGCCGAAGTTTTTGCAAAGACTTAGGTGGAGAAATCCAATTGGATTGGTCCTTGGCAACCATCCCCGTCAAGGGTGGTAAGATCAAGTTGGAACTTGAGCCCAAGTCCCGTTTTACAGTGGTAAAGTCTCAAGACCCGAAGGCACAGATTCTATATCAAGAGACCGGTCCAGGCACTTACATGATGATGGCTGAAAATGAAGTTGAAGATAAAGCCATTATTTGTTCAGAAACAAATAAAGAAGATACTTCTGACATGTGGACCAGATTACAGGCCAGGCTAAAGGGAGAAGTTTCAGAACATGGATGTTCTATGTCATCAGCACGATAGCCAATGGAAGCGCAACTTATGAATGGCCCACTCTCATAAGTGAATGTATTCACCGACAAATCATGGATTTCACTCGAACTCACAAGTTCAGGATGGTATCCTACTTACTATTCATGGTGGCCAAACAGTATCACTTTGCCGAGTTGAATTTTGTAGGCTCTCTGCAAAACACTAGGATTGTCAGGCTATATCCTCAGCTTGAAATTTCAGAGTCCCAGAAGCACTTCCGCTGAGTCAACGACGCATTCCTAATGTTCATAGTGCGTGACTTGGAGAACCAAATGCATGTCAGAATATCAGAGGAGGCTAGAGCAGTAATCTCAGAATGGGCGGACTGGTATATTTAGTTTCCTACCTTCTCCTATATATGAGCATATGGGTTCACATCATGTCCATACATGCTTCCAAGGTAACCATCTGACGAAGTGGTCTTCATGGAGTTCCTGCGTCAGATTGAAGAAGTGCATAGTTTTCTACACAGCAGGCATAAGACGACAGTAAACTTCCCTATTCAGCTAAGTGTCTTCAAATGTAAAAGTGTTGCTGATGCAAAAATAATTGGAGAGGAAATATCGAAATTCAGCCTGAAGACCTTTAAGGAGAAGTGCACATATGATCCTAATCAAGTGATGAAATCCAGACTCAGCGGCAAGTTCGCTCATGTACCTACTATAGAGGATTTCTGGGTCAATTGTCTAGATGAATATGAGGTTCGTCGAAGGAGTTACAGCCGCTTCACCTTGGAGCAGATACCAGTCTTTCTTGATGAGAGTAGCAAAGACTTGCACGAAGACGGTTCGATTCTCTCCCCAAAATTCATCAAGGAGGGAATTGGTTCACAACCCCGACCACAAATGGATTGGTCACTCCAAGAAATCACCTCTATTGCTGAAAGAACTAACGGAGTGGTGAAACGAATCGGTATGTTCATCAACAGTCAAAGGAGCAAGAGGACAAGTGCACCTAAGGACAAGGCATCTATAGCAGAGCTGCCATCTTCGTCCACTCACTCGACTTCACACCTAAAATCTAAGGTAGTGAGTGGGAAGACCCAAGAAACCAACATTACCGGGGAAGAACCCTTGAGGGTGACCTCGAAGAAGAAGGCTCAAGTCCCAGCACAACAACCAGAGGCAACCCCTTTGCCACCAGCTGAGCCTAGTTCACCTACTACCTCTATTTCTACTTCTTCCTCTTCATCTTCTTCAGAAGAGGGGAATTTGCATGCACCACAGAGAATACCTGAGCCTCACTTGTCTCCTATACCTATCGACTTTACACCTCTTAACTCATCAGGAGTTAATGATGCAGGACAACTAGAGGTCGTGCAGGGAGTTGAAGTGAACACAGTGACGGAAGTAGACCTCGACTTCGAACCCAATATAGTGTTGGATTTTGATCCTGAATTGGATATGCATTTTGCACCTCCTGAGGCTGAAGTCACGCCAAATCTGGATACTGAGAAGGAAAATCATACAGAGCCGAAATTTCAGGAGTCTACTTCAAGTTGGCTTCCTCCGGCAGTTAGTAGGAAAAAGAAAAGGCCATCCTACCAGCTGGATTTCAGTGCCTTAACCAAAGCTTTCAAGGAGCCCTCTATAAAGAAACCCAAGAAGCAGTAAAGGATTCTGAAGATGGGTGAAGGTGAATTAATCCTAGAGACCGCTATTCCTCCCCAGGACAAAGCAATTGAAGAAGTTGAGCCCGAAGATTATCAGATTGTCAAGACTTGTTTTGGTCATAGCACACGACAGACAGTAGTAAACATTTTGGAGGCTGCTACCGATACAATGAGGAATAGGGTATTGAAGGATGGAGAGGACAAGGCTGCCCTCAAATCAGAAAATAAGTAGCTACGTCAGTACATCTCACAACTTTTACACTCACCTTCTCCACCTTCATTCTTTTTGCTAGAGGTAATGGAATCTACTGATGAGCAAAAGCAATTGAGTTAGCTGGTTGTATATGGCAAACACACTAAAGATTGGGTGGAGCACTTCATAGCAAAAAGTGTTAACTTTCTAGCAAAGTTAACGGCGGTGGTGTCTAATTCCAAGGATATTCTCCTAGGAATCCAGAATATGATAGAATGCATGAAAGACACTGAGCCAGTGTATGATAGATTGATGGTCAGATTGCATGCACTTAGCATGGGGGCTATAACGGCGGAACAGAAGGCTACTATTTTCTCCTGGACACATCAGTACTCTTTCTTGGTTTACAGCTCGAAGAACATAGCCTTGGAGTTGGCTACATGGAAAGAAAAGCTTCTGGGCATTGAAAAATATGCCATTGATTTTGTCCAAAACATCCCTTGCAGGTATTTCAGCGATGAAGGCATAAATTGGCTTGTTCATATTTTGCAGGAGTTCATTCAGCTGATCCGCGGAAAGTTTTGTGGTGATGCTCAGGTAGACAAAATGTACCTCCTGGTTGATATTGCATCAAAGTATGACAAGGCTGAAAAAGACTTTGAAGTTTTTGAGGAAATCACAGAGGATGCTACCATTGACCTGCAGATGAGGACGATTCACCTTGATTCCATGATTTTGCCAGATGAGGCTAGGATTGATAAATTTGAGAAAATTCTCAATTCTCATACTTAGTCAATTTTTCACTATCTGCGGGAGGGATTTATTTTTGGCAGCAGGAGAGATTTCCAAAGCAGTTTCTATTTTGAGAACTGACTTTGTTATCTTGAGTTAAATTTATTTTTGGAATTTGCTTTTGGAAATCATGTAAATTATCTTTGAGTTGGAACTCATTGTGTAATAACATGCAAATTCAGTTAACTGAATTGCATGACAAGATACTTTTAGTTTTAATTGCTAATAAGCTTGCATGCTTCCCATGCAACAATTAGATCTAGAGTGAAGAGTGTTAGTTAACTCTTCCTTTTATTTCCTTGCATCTTTGCTTTTTAGGTATAAATAAGTGTATTCTACACACTTAAACTATCGATGATAAATGCTGAGACTAATTTTTGCACACATTTTATTGTTCAAGCAGTGTTATTTGTTCTTGTCTTTTGATTAATGAGAATATGCATCATGGTTTCTGAGATCTATCTTGTTGTCAAGAGTTGTGGAAATCGTTCATGACTTTGTGCATGAGCGATTGTTGTTGAATTATCTTTGTTCTTTTGTGTTGAAAATCTCCAAGTTGTTCCTTCGATTTCTTTATGCTCTGGATTTACTTAAAGGAATCGGAAGTGTTTTAAGATAGAGTTAGTTATTTTCTTCTGGAAAGCTTTAGAAAATATTATAGCCTTGCAGAAGAGCTTCATTGCCTTGTGCTCGTTCCCTGAGAAACCAAAAAGATAGGTTATTTTGTAAACGTCTTTTTTAATTTCTTTGTTGAGGGAGCTTCCCCTCCTAATTTGAAGAACAGTCCTATTGTACATGTTGTCCATTTTTCTTTCTCACCGAAAGGTGCGAAATTAAACGCTAACACATAATAGAAGATATTTCCAGCCCTTGAAGTCTAGGATTTGCATGTTGATAGTGATCTGGGTAAATTGTGTGGGTTTCTGGGCATCTACAATAGTCTAAAATTGATACCAGACTTTAGTAGCAATAGTCCTAGCCTTCTTTCCCATCATTTATATCAGCAATCTTTCATTGATTGACATTCTATGAACATCTCTATATGAAGACAACGGGTATGTTGATATTGATGCAATTAGTTCTATGATGCATTTAAAATCTTTAATTCGAATGGATATTCCATATTCAATATCTGCAGTATTGTTGTTGCAAACTATATATCACAGTATGGTTATTTGATCAATGTCAAGCGTGTGTTTAATTGTCCATTGAGGGAAATGCATGGAGCAAATTAAATCAATATCAAAATAGTCATACAAAAAAGCATTTAGACAAGAGAATCTCATCTATTCAGCCATAACCAGCTTGTATGACAACTGTTTGACGAAATGTCAAACCATCAGAAATGAAAAAATTCACGGCAAAACTAGGGTGGACATTTCACTATGATACTTGTCCTCTAACTAGCTATTATCCATATTAAATGAATCCCAGTGGTACTCTCACAAGATATTGTTGAAACAAACTTGAGTTGTATTGAACACCCCTTTATCTTGATAAAATCATCTTCCCATAATTCTTGACCTCCTGTTCTAGTTGACAATGTTGGATGGGTTTTTACAAAAGTTAAGTGAACTGGTCTTCTATTTTGTAATGTCCCCTTCCTAGCCAGTTTGACAGGTGGGAGCAATTAGCCTATTCTAGGGTTCTCGTAGGCTAATGGTTGTTGGTTAGGGAACTTCAGTGGGGATTTCCGTCATGTCCCCATTTCCGGAGTAAGCCATCAGGAGATTTTAGGGTTAGCCTATCATCCATTCCCATAGGCTAACATGGTGCTAAGGGAATGATACTGACATTTCTTGTCCATTTTCTAGTTCGCATACCACTTTGGACATCTCTGAGGCCGATTTGATGATGATTCTGGCTCATTGTAAAGGTCTACCCAGTTTCTTGCAATATACTAATGCTAACAGTATTGCTTTTACAAAATTTTCAACAACAAAAAATATATAAACCATAGCAATAATGCATACCCCAGAATGAAATTGAAGATAATTTGCTTGTGATCAGACTTTGGTACTACTACTGTACGGCAGCCAGGTTAGAGTTTTTTCCACATTTATGCGAGTCATCAAATCACAACCTTCCCCCAGATTTGCAAACCACTCTAGCATCACTACAATCCTTTCTACTCACAGATATCATCACATATCATTTACCAGTCAACACTGAAGACCATGCTTGTACTGTAAAGTATGGCCTGAAGGTGGTATGGCTGGGAGTTGAAGAGAGTGAACAGCAAGTAAACCCTGCAGACTGCTCAGAGGGTGACACCTGGGCTAGAACACTTGGTACAAGCTTCAAACTAATCGAAACACCTCACTACCACTGCTTAGCAATTGATCCTCTTAGCTGTAGCTGTACAACATCATTAGGGATGTACCCAACAAAAGTCCACTACAAAACATGAAAGAAAACCCTTCAAAATCCACAACTAAAGATTATTTCAGAACCTACACTTGTTCCAAAACTTCCACTCCAAAACTGAACAATCTACATCAAACTCCATATATGCCAAAAGTGATTTTCTGATTGATTTCAAGTGTATGCTCAGCTAGGGATGGTCTCTCACATCCGAAACTGAGGAAAAAAGAGACTAAACAACCTCTCCAAACTCTGTGCTAAACGACAAAGGAATCCATATCACAGAAGGATAAACAACATTGCACGAATGAATTCCCAAATGAGCGAATGTCTTCCTAGTATCCTCAATGCCCAACAGGATAGCAAGGAATAAAGGCACTGACCACACTCAGGCACCCACTCAGCCAACACCCTGCCCAGAATAGGAAAGGAATCTTATTTAATGCCCCACAGAGGAGCGCTCCCACTCCACCAATAAGCCTATAATAGATGTACACAGAAGAGGGGGCCCCACCAAAACCCCACGCCTAATGGAGGCAGATATCCCACTACTTTTAAAAGAACATAAAATTATAATGATATATTTGGTTTTTTAAAAGTCACATTTTCCCTTACCAAATAGTTAGCTTTCCGGGAAAAAATAAAAAGCAAACATTTTTCAGTTTTCTATTTTTGAGGAAAAGGGGACATTACAGTCCTCCCTTCCTGAAGTTGCTTGCCCTCAAGCAATGGGCAATCATAACCAACAAAGCCATCCTGAATAATGTCACTCCAGGATCCCAAATCAGTCTAGGGAGTTTGTGAACTCTCAAATACCTTGTGCCATGCTATCTCACAATTGCAATCGCCATTGTTCTTCCCCCAAGAAACTCTGAATGATGAACCCAAGCATGCGGAAGTTTGCTGTCTTGACTAAACTCCCAGGTTAAACTATCATAAATTACGTTATATCCCTCTGTAAGATGAACTTTCAAGGTCTGGGATGTCTGAAAAAACACATCCTTGCTGTTGTTCATGACTGAAATCAGCACTGAATAATCTGATCTTAGCTCCGTTCCTAAGGAACAACAGTTGCCTCGAAGGAGGCTCTCAATAAGAATGCCTTTCACATTTTCAATCCAAGGGCTTTCAACAAGTGGAACCCCCAAAGCACTAGGAATTTTGTAACTAACATGACGCATTGCATGCTTTCTGAATTCATCCTCTTGCCTCCAATGTAGAGTTGAGATAACTACATCAGCTTCTTCTTCCAACTTAGACATGTCAACATTAACACTTAACGATCTAGGAATAATTGATGTCTCCCAATCCCACTCAAAAAGAGAATTATCACATATCAAATCAACACTTCATAGAGTGGATTATCAAATGTATGAAAAACATGATTAGACCCTTGGCTTACCTGGTCTCTATGCAAAATGCGTTCTGAATTTACATTCTTTGCTGTTGTCTTGATTTTTCCAGCCGGCTCATCATCTCCTTGTGGAAACTTCTCAGACCATTTGCGGCTGAAATCTTGACTTTGCTTATTCGGTAAGGCTTGCATAGCTGAAAGGTATTCCCTTTTCTCTTCCATTCTTTTTGCAGTGTGAACACGTGATGTATCATTCGACATTCCCCTCAAAACCACTGTTTTTCCATCATTTTGAAACTTGAGTTCCTTGGTTTGAAGGTTCAAATAAATCTCTCCCAATGACTTAAGTCACTGAATGCCAAGGACAATATCTGAGTCACCAATACTTACTACGTGAAACACATCCTTCACCTCATAGTTTCCCAAATGGAGACTCAAATTTGGAATCCTTCTTGTGCATTGGATTGTAAACCCATCCGCAACCATAACATTGAATCCCTCAAACTCCTCTGTCTGAAGGCCTCTTCGTGCTACAACTCCTTCATCAATGAAGTTGTAAGTAGCACCAGTATCAATGAGGGCAGCGATTCGTTGTCTACACAGTACACCACGAATCCTAAAGGGATCATACTTTGGTTGGCATGAAAGTTGGGCAAAAATACCATCATCAACTTTTTTGTTTTTTGGCCCTTCTGGAGCTTCGTCAAATTCTTCAACTTCTTCACAATCTTTGAATTGAGCTTGCTGTTTTGTTTTTTCGCTTCATAATCAGCATCTACATACACCTCCAAATTGCATGCTTGACCCTTCTCTTAGCACTTGTGACCCGGAGCCCATGGCTCTTTGCATGTGAAACACAATTTTTTCTCTTGAGCTCATTTTTGACTTCATCATTCATTCTTTGCATAGGTGGCTTCTGCTCATTGGAAATTTTTGAGATTGGTTCCTTATCTTTATTGAGTGGAGGAGATTTGACTTCCATCTTGGCCTTTGGAGCTGAAAACTCCATGCTTCTTGCCTTTTTAATGGCCTCTTGCAAAGTTTGTGAGTCCAAGGATTTGACCCACCCTCTAATTGGTTTTGCTAGTCGTTCAACAAACAAAAAGATGAGTCTTCTTTCCGAAATGTCCGGAACCATTACACTAAGTCTTTGAAATTCAGTGATGTATGCATCAATAGTGCTGTTCTGTTTTAGCTGTGCTAGGTCCTTGAAGCTTTGCTCCGGATCTTGCTTATCAAACCTCTCGATGAGTCTATTGGTGAACTCATCGTAGGTAGTAATCAGATTGTGACCTTGTGTCACAAGGCCATGATACCACCACTCATAAGCAGCCCCATCCAAGTGTAAGGTTGCAAAGTTTAAGGATGTCTCTTTTGGCATAGGCTTCAGAGTAATATAAGTGTCGAGCTTTTGCACCCAAGCTCTTGCAGTGCATCTTCCACTACCATCAAATTTCTCCATAGACACTTTACCCAGAGCATGCTTGTAATCCTTGTTGTCCGGTCTTCCACCATTTTTTTTTTTTTTTCTGATTTAGAAATTGATCAAATGTTAGACTTCTACGTACAAGAGCAGGAAGGGTCATATATTCATCATGATTTACCATGATATCATCAGTGAACGTAGTTCTCTCCTCATGTTCAGGTGGTATTTCTTCCCTTCTATTTGCAAAAGGTTGAAGGGGTCTTGGAGCTGATCCCACTGAGGTCCTAGTAGGTGTTCTCACATGATCATTTCGTGCTCCATTGTTTTGCGAGCTGCTGGCTTCAGTGTTGTTTCTTGTGCCCGAAGCTAAGTTCTGATCCAGTTTGCTTACTAACCTTGCTATCATCTCGTACATATGGTCAAACTTCCTCTCCATTTTATCTAGGCTTTCAGTGGGACAGTCTTCTTTATCCCCATCTGCCATGATTGATTCCTCCTCAATTGTATTTTAGATAACTGTAGTTTTCAACTTTCTTTCCTCTCTCCGCTTATACCTCCTTTCCCTATCACTGGTTTGCTACATGCAGAGTTAGAGAAACTTCACAGGCTGGCAGGATGCCAGCTCTGATACCACTGTAAAGGTCTACCCAGTTTCTTGCAATATACTAATGCTAACAGTATTGCTTTTACAAAATTTTCAACAACAAAAATATAAACCATAGCAATAATGCATACCCCAAAATGAAATTGCAGATAATTTGCTTGTGATCAGACTTTGGTGCTACTACTGTACGACAGCCAGGTTAGAGTTTTTTCCACATTTATGCGAGTCATCAAATCACAACCTTCCCCCAGATTTGCAAACCACTCTAGCATCACTACAATCCCTTCTACTCACAGATATCATCACATGTCATTTACCAGTCAACACTGAAAACCATGCTTGTACTGTAAAGTATGGCTTGAAGGTGGTATCGCTGGGAGTTGAAGAGAGTGAACAACAATTAAACCCTGCAGACTGCTCAGAGGGTGACGCCTGGGCTAGAACACTTGGTACAGGCTTCAAACTAATCAAAACACCTCACTACCACTGCTTAGCAATTGATCCTCTTGGCTGAAGTTGTACGACATCATTAGGGATGTACCCAACAAAAGTCTACACTACAAAACATGAAAGAAAACCCTTCAAAATCCACAACTAAAGATTATTTCAGACCCTACACTTGTTCCAGAACTTCCACTCCAAAACTGAACAGTCTACATCAAACTCCATATGTGCCAAAAGTGATTTTCTGATTGATTTCAAGTGTATGCTCAGCTAGGGATGGTCTCTCACATCCGAAACTGAGGAAAAAAAGAGACTAAACAGCCTCTCCAAACCTTGTGCTAAACAATAAAGGAATCCATATCACAGAAGGATAAACAACATTGCATGAATGAATTCCCAAATGAGCGAATGTCTTCCTAGTATCCTCAATGCCCAGCAGGAATAGCAAGGAATAAAGGCACTGACCACACTCAGGCACCCACTTAGCCAATGCCCTGCCCAGAATAACAAAGGAATCTTATTTAATGCCCCACAGAGGAGCGCTCCCACTCCACCAATAAGCCTATAATAGATGTATACAGAAGAGGGGGCCCCATCAAAACCCCACGCCTATTGGAGGCAAATATCCCACTACTTTTAAAAGAACATAAAATTATAATGATATATTTGGTCTTTTAAAAGTCACATTTTCCCTTACCAAATAGTTAGCTTTCCGGGAAAAAATAAAAAGCTAACATTTTTCAGTTTTCTATTTCTGAGGAAAAGGGGACATTACACTCATTTCCATATGTTTTCCTTGCTCAGGCACATATCTTCATTGTGGTGGCCGACCTAGTATGATGAGCTATGATTTGGAGAGTTTGAGGCTGACTTGAGCTCATATCACACTTGGCCGACTTGTTTGGGCAATCCATTTATTCATTATTTATCTCTGGCCGACTTGCCTAAAGGCCGACCTCATTGGGAGTAGCAATGCATTTCAAATTGGCGCCCAAACAAGGATAAATTGGAAGTTATGAGGGCCAACCCTCTCTAGACACTTGAGCGCCACTCTTGGACTCTTCTATAAACAAGATAAATCTAGAATAGATACTCATATATAAACAAGTGTTGGAGCTGCCATTTGCATCATGCATTCGACTTCTCTTTGGTATGTTTCCTATCTAAGTTCAGTCCTAGTGTTTTCAGTCAAGGAGATGGCCCCTTGGCAATGAATGGTGATGACCCCATTCATCTAATTTCCAACATTTTGCAGACCTGATTTGGAGCAGCATATTGGAGATCATAATTCACAACTGTAGCAGCAAGTAGAAGGCATAAAATCAGACATTAAAGGCAGAGAATCATCATAGAAGGAGGGCGAATTATTATAGAGAGGCAGCAAACCCCTTTGGAAGAGCAGAAGACCACTTTGGAGGGGCAGCGAACCAGTCTGGAGGTGCAGCAACTCCATCTAGAGGGTCTTGTGAGGGCAGTGAACCAGTTAGAGGTGCAGCGATCAGCCCTAGAGGACCAGCGAACCATCTTTGGAGGGCAGCGAATCAGTCTTGAGGGCAGATAATGATGTATTAGGAGCAGCGAAGTCACAACAAATCCTTACTAGATGCAGATTGCATATTGTATCAGCCCTAAGGCTATAAACCAATAAGTGTACTTGCCTCAAACTTGGATGCATTGTATCTATTGGATTGAAGACTAATATATTCATTTTCAGTTCATGTTCATTTACTCCATTGTGAAATTTTATGATGCTTGATCAATGTGTTGCAATTGTGGTTTAAATCTGAGTTAGGAACATCACAATTTCCAGCAGCTCTGGCACAATTGGATGATTGTTTGAGTTCATCTTCCCTTTTCGAGGGTGTCTTGGACACAATTTCTAGGACTTACTATTTTTCGTAAGTCAGGTAGGGTCACCTGTGGAGTTGGTTTCGATATTTCTATTCTTAGTAATGCCGGTGGTAGCAACTAGCACTTGTCTCATGACATTTGAAATGATCAAGGAATAATATTTTAAATGTTGATATTTAAGTTAAATTAAATATCTTTGAAAGTATAAGTTACTTTATTTTATGAAGTGACTTATAAAAAGGGGTTATAAGTTGTTTATTAAAAAGGTGTTGTGCTAGGCACTTGGGCGCCCTACTTAAGGAGATATGAGGGAGTCTTAAGTGATATTAAAATATTTAAAAATAAAGACTCATTTTGGGTGTGTTGAGTTGGGATGAGAAATTAAAAAGAAGAAAACTCATTTTCATTATTCATTCATTCATCTATTGTTGTGCATTGTTCATGGAGCTTTGGCTTTGAATGCGGGAGATTTCAAGGGTTTGTAGGGATGGAATCCTCTGCAAATACCACCTTCTACGTGGTTGAGAGATATCATCTGGAAGGTCTGCTAGTGTTCTCATTCAGGGAACACTCTTGTGCTTTGATTTGATAATTTTTCGAGGGTTTTACACATGTTCTTGTGCAGATTTTAATAATCAGGTATTGAAGGCCTTTGTAGTTGCAGATTGAGGAAGCATTTTGGTGTATTTGGATCTGTTATAGTCACTACATGCTGGCCGTACACCCTAGGGAAGGCCGTACCACTGCTGGGGGCAGATTTTAGTGTTTTTGGTTCAAGTTTCCTCATTAATTTCTGATCATGAGGGTTGCTATGCTGCTGTAATCATCTCAGAAATATACAGGGACATATTTCATCAAAGATTTAAGTGATTTATTGCTGTAGCAATCACCAGGGCAGGCTGTACATGTCTAGGAAGAAGGCGTGAGCTCTTGGGAAGCTAAAACACCTCATCTAGAGGCTTCATTCTATTGTCTTCTTGGGCGTTTGGTGGCATACACTGCTGTTCCGTAATTTTGTAAGGGAAAAGTGACATTTGCTGAATGCTGGGAGTGAGTTTGATAGGTAATGGTTGCTGGTTTTGTATATCAGTTTTGCAACATTGAAGAAATGAAAATGGGCATGTTACTGTATTAACATTTGAGCCATTTTATTATCTGGGTATTCATATTTTCAAGTCTTTATGCTATATTTCCATTTGGGTATCTTTGCATGTCACGTGTTTCTTAACTATTTCCTAATATTATATGTGAACAATGCAAATGGGCAAACAAACCACACAACAGTAAACATAAACAAATAGGCAAAAAAATTGGTCATAGAAAAACTCTACAAACAGGGTGTATATTACATATTTGTCTAGGAAGCCAATACATTTCAGCATAGTTTGCATACTCGGATTCGGTAGACCAAATTTTTTTTGACTTGGCAAAACTCGACATCTTAAAAAATACTTAAATTTCTTAAAAAAATATAAATTTTATCCAAAATATAGTTACAAAATGTATCAAATGAGTTTGGTTGAGGGGAAGTGCCCCTAATGCGTTCCCTTTTGCAGTACAAGGTGGGGTTGAGGGGTGAAGCCCCTACCACCAAGTCCCTATTCACTGGTCAAAGTCAAATCAGAAACCAAACTCAGAAAAATTGGATCAGATTTGGGTTGGGAACCTTTCATACATACAGTGTTTGCATCCTGTGCTTTAATGGAGTTCTTGGAATAAGGGTTTGAGGAGATATTGTTGCATATCTTTCACAGATGGATTGTGGACAATAGAGGAATGTTTGATAGCAGATTGATATTGATTGAATGAGTTTAATGGACTGCTGAGCCTTTACCTTTCTGGTCGTACAAGTTCTATATTCCAGCTGGGCCATACATTTTGTATTCCTAGCCGTACCTCATAGATACATGGCTGGAAGTGTTCAAGGACAGATTTGGAGACTTTTCCCTTAGGTGTTGAGAACATAAAGGGAATGCAGACATTTCTGGGCATGTGCAACACTCTTATCTCTGTGTGGCAGCTGTAAATCCTCTAGCACAGGCCGTACATGCAGTAGTTCTGGATGTGGGTAGTGTGGGTGCTTGCAATATTCATGTGGGGCTTCATTTTATGAGCTAGAATCAGCCTTAGACCTCCAATCCTGTATGCATTTCATTGTATTTCAAATCTGGAGCAGATTGTAGGAGTTCTGAAGTCGTTTCATGAAGCTTGTAACGCTGGTCTAGGTACAACAGAACTATGAAGTTGAAAGAATGCTTATGGGTATGTTGTAGTAATTCATTTTGAGCTATTTTAACATTTGGGTTGTTATTTTGCTCATATCCATTATACTTTTTCTGGGTTTCTATTGCATGTTGAATATTGTATAGCATCTGGCAAACACATCTCGAGAATACTAAAACCCCTTCTGCATCTTCTGTCTAGTCTGAAAGAACACATTAAAAAATTAAAAATAACACTATTAATATCTTAAAAAGAACCAATAGGTACGACACAAACACATTACACCTTGTTCCTCAGACGTCGCTCCCTCATCTCCAAAATGCTGTCAGGAACCAAAACCAAAGTGCCCTCTTCATCAAGAGGTGGAAGATAAGGAGAAGAAACAACACTCTGTTCAAGAGCTTTCTTGAGGCAAGACACATGAAAACCATTATGAATCCTGCTTCTTGCTGGCAACTCAAGCTCATATGCTACCTCTCCAATTCAACTCAGAATCCTATAGGGATCATAGAATCTAGGCTTTTGTTTCTCTGCACCACTCTTCTTCATTGTTGACTGTCTATATGGTTGAAGGCGCAAGAAGACCAAATCACCAACTTCAAAGGTTCTTTCTACCCTGTGTCTATCCGCATACAAATTTTGCTGATTTTGAGCCTGCTGAATATTATCCTTAAGTGCTTTAAGGATATCCTGACTATCCCGCATCAACTCCTTAGCTCTGGGAGCTCGACAATTGTCAAAGGCCAAATCTAAAAATGATGGAGCATCATAGCCATACAAGGCCTTGAAAGGTGACATGCCAATCGCCATGTGATAGGTGGTATTATAGCAATACTCCCCCAAATGCAACCACTTGATCCAAGCTCGCTGCTGCCCTGCAACATAGTTGCGAAGATATCCCTCAACCCACTTGTTAACAATTTCTGTCTGTCCATCTGTTTGGGGGTGGTAACTTGTGCTCAGTGTCAACTCCGTTCTAGCCAATCGAAACAACTCTTGCCAAAACATGCTGAGAAACCTGCTGTCCCGATCACTGACGATGGTCTTAGGAAGTCCATGCAACCTAAACACCTCTTTGAAAAATAACTCTGCAACCTGAAGAGCTGAATAGTCTGATGGAATCACAAAGAAGTGTGCAATCTGTCAACCACAACAAATATGCAATCTCTACCTTGGACTCTCAGTAGGCCAGTGATGAAATCCATCGAAATATTCTCCCACCTCTGCTCTGGAATAGGCGATGGTTGAAGCAATCCTGTGGGGAAAGTATGCTTCGACTTGTTCTGCTGACAAGTCATACACTCCCTGACATGCTGCAAGACATCATCCTTGAGACCCTTCCATGAGAATCTCTCATCTGCCTATAGGTTTTGAAGAAACTTGGATGCCCTACAAGTGGAGCATCATGAGTAGCCCTCAAAATCTTCTCCTTCAACTTCGACTTAGGTACCAAGTAGATCCTATCCTTATAGTAGATCATATCATCAATCACCTTATACCTGTCATCCTGAATCTGGCCAACCATGATCTCACAAGCAAAAGTATTCTTGGAATACTCAACCGAAAGATGAGCCTTCTAATTTGTTGAAATTTCTGACATAGAAGAAAGAGTAGGCCTCTTGGATAGAGCATTGACAACCACATTGTTCTTCTCCTTAACATACTTGATGCCAAAGTCATATGCCTGAATCTTGCTCACCCACTTCTGCTGCCTCTCATTCAAATCCGTCTATGACAAAAAGTGCCTCAAGCTATTGTGGTCGGTCCTAACCACAAATCGGCTACCCACCAAGTGCTGTCTAAACTTCGCCAATGCATGCATGATGGCGAGCATCTCCTTATCATAGGTGGAATAGAGCCTCTCTACATCCCTCAACTTCCTGCTCTCAAGAGCAATGTGATGCCTATTTTACATCAACACCGCACCAATGCCCTCTCATGATGCATCACACTCCAACACAAAGGGCTGCGTGAAATCAGGCAATGCCAACACTGGGCAAGAACTCATCACTTTCTTGAGCTTGTCAAAAGTAGCTTGGGCCACATCTAACCATCTGAATGCTCCCTTCTTGGTGAGATCTATGAGAGTTGTTGCCAACTGTGAAAACCCCTTAACAAATCTCCTATAGTAGCAACATAGCCCAAGGAATCCTCTCAAATCTGAAATGTTCCGCGGTGGTGGCCAATCCAAAATAGCCTGTATCTTCTCCTGGTGAACTCTGACTCCATAAGCTCCAATCGCATGCCCTAGGTAGAGGATCTCAGTCATACCAAACTCACATTTGGATGCCTTAGCATACAATGACTACGCCTCCATGATAATCAACACCTCATCAATATGCTGAAGATGTTCCTCCCATTTCTTACTGTATATCAAAATGTCATCAAAGAACACCAATACAAACTTATGCAATTGCGTACGAAAGATGTGATTCATGCATGAATGAAATGTAGTAGGAGCGTTAGTAAGACTAAATGGCATAACCAAAAACTCATAGTGTTCATAATGGCATCTGAATGCTGTCTTATGAATATCCTCATCACGAACATGAATTTGATGATACCTTGAACGAAGATCAATCTTAGAGAAGTACACGGCCCCGTGTAACTCATCAAGCAACTCATCGATCCTGGGAATGGGATACTTGTTCTTGATTGTCTTCTTATTCAAAGCTCTGTAGTAAATGCACATCCTCATGATGCCATCCTTCTTCTTTACCAAAACAACTGAAGAAGTGAAAGGACTGGAACTAGGATGAATGTGTAACTCCTTAATCGTCTTCTCAATCTCCTCCTTGAAATGCTGCGGATGACGATAAGGTGTAGTAATGATGGGCTTGGAGCCCTCCTCCAACTCAATGACATGCTCAAACCCATGATTTGGTGGCCTACAATGAGGAATTTCTCCAAACACCATACTATGCTTATCAAGCACCGACTGGATATCCACATGATACTCTTGTTTGCTGGAAGAAGATTTGGATGATACAAAACATTGAGTTGCCCAAGCAACATCATCATGTCTAAACAATGTCTCCATCCTCCTTGCTGACACAACCCTGGGTCCTCCATCTGAAAGTGCTCTCAACACAACCTTTTTCTCTTCGTGCATGAACTCAAATTTCATCTTCTAGAAATCCTATATGTATCTGCCAAGTGACTGCAACCATTGGACTCCGAAAACAACATCAATCTCTCCCAATCCTACCACATAGAAATCATTAGTCAATGTGTAGTCACCCATCCGAATGCTAAGTTGGGATACCTTCTTAGTGCAACTCATAGTAAAGCCATCTGCAATTGTCACACCGAAGCCCTAAAAATCCTCAGCTTTTAGTCCTCTCTTCAGAACTAAACCCTCATCGATGAAGTTGTCAGTAGCTCCACTGTCAACCAAACAAGTGACCCTTTGTCCCTTAACAACTCCTCTCAATCTAAAGGCATGATATCTCGACGCTCCTGAAATAGATGCAATAGTGACATGTCATATGTTATTTGCAATGTTTGGCTCAAGCTCCACCTGTGGCTGCTGCTCCACATGATCTGTATCACTATCCGAGCTAGTGTCTTCAATAGCTTCACTCTCATCATCGGAAATGACCTCTATGAGATGTACCTTGCCTTTCCCAAGGCATCTGTGTCCTGGTTCCCATGGCTCCTTACAAGAAAAGCAAAGTTTCTTCCTCCTTAATTCATTCTTCGCTTCAATGTCCATCCTGGGAGGTTGATAGTTATGTTGATTGAACTTTTTCTGATTCGAACTAGAGCCCTTGAAACTTTTCTTTTGTGGCTGAAATGATGAAGGTGTAGTGTCAAGATCAAGCACAAGCTGAATAGCTTCATCAATTGTGCTAGGCTTATGAGCCTTCACCAAACACCTTAGCTTATCATTCAAACCTTCCACAAACAACATGATTACCCTTCTTTCTGTCATATCAGGAACCATAACCACAACCTTTTGGAATTCATCAATGTAGGAATTCACACGTCCCATTTGTTTCATCAGTGCCAACTCCCTGTAGTAAACTTCTTCATCCTTCCTATCAAACCTAACAATGAGTTTGGCTGTGAACTCATCATAAGATTGGATCATTGTGTGGTTTTGTGTCAGAAGTCCATGATGCCACCAATCATACGCTGCTCCCTCCAAGTGCATGGTTGCAAGTTGAATAGCTTTGTCTTCTCGCATAGGCTTGAGGGCGAGAAATGTATCTAATTTATTAAGCCAAGCTCTTGCACTTATTTTGCCGCTACCATCGAAGTTTGGTAGAGGTACCTTGTTTAAAGCTTCCTTGAATTCTTGATGTTGCCTTTCTTGCCTTCTAGGTCTCGGCTCTCCTCTAGGTCTTCCTCTTTCCCTCTTTTGATTCCAATATTGTTGGAAGCTGAGATCTTCTCTAAGAAGTGTTGGAAGTGCTCTATAGTCTAAATGCTTGATGAACAATGATCATGTCCTCATCCGTTGGTTGTACTAACTCATTCTCAACAACCTCTTCTTCTTCTTCCCTTGGAAGGAATGTAGGCCGCATTGGTCTATTAGTTGTGGGAGTACGAGCTCTGTCAACTCGAGGTGTACCTACCACACTACCTTCACTCGTAGGTGTTGCATTAACTCTCACATTTCCCATGGCCTAGGTCATAAACTGCATCATTTGTTGCAAAGCATTATTTGTTTGTTGCTGTCCCGCTGCTAGAGTTCTCAAAATATTATCAACATTCCTATCATCTCTTGGCAGACTTGAACCTCTTTCTCTATCCATGTCCTCTGCAATTGGAACTTCTTGTTCTTCTCGCTGTCCTGCTCTTCTTCTATAGTATTGCCAATAAGGAGACTGCATACGGACAACCCAACCAACCTACTAACTGGGTCAAGTCTTTGTCCACATAACATGCAAGATAAAATCGAGCCAAATCACATCCAAGTGTAGGAGGACTTAACTGCTGATCTTATACTCAAGAATGCTAATAGGATAAGACTTAACTTAGTCCTTTCCCAAACCCTCCAAGCTGGCAGGATCCAAGCTCTGATACCACTGAAATATCCCACTTAGGGTTTCACCAATTTTTTCTGATTTTGTTTCACAAAATGATTCCAAACCCTAGATCTGAATTCTGATTTTACTTTCTGCACCTTATCAACTGATTTCACCAAGCATAGAACATATTCTAAAACATGAAACATGGAAAAATGATGGCAAATGAAGATATACAATAGCAGTCTTAACATTCACGAATTACACCATGAAATACACAATTCAACACCATAAAAATGAATTTTCTGATCATGCAAGTGTGCAGCTCCAATTTGAATTAAATGAAATAGAAATACATCAAGTTCATGGCTCAAACATGGCCAACAATCATCAGATCTGAAATCTATTCCTCAACATACCAATTTTGATGATAAATGCTATTTCAAAAGGTGGCGAACTCCTCCAAAAATCAGATCTGCACTCACATTGGTGACGATGGACGACTAATGCAGTCCAAGATGGAAATCGGCACTCTTCTAATGATGTCCAAGGTCTTCAAGGCTGATCGCCACTTCCAAAGGATGTCAAAGTGTCTTCTATGCTATTGGGCCTCTTCACCAAAGTGTCCAATCCCTTATGCTGTTCGACCTCTTTACTAGATGTTATAAGCAGCTTCAAGATGTCAAATACTGCCTAAACTTGGGCGATCTTCCCCACAAAACAAACGCTTCCTAGAATTGATGTTATGATGCAAAGTTTGGCGGCTGCTAGGGTTCTGATTAGATCTGAAAACCAACATGTAATCTCACAAGATTGGCGCACAAGGTGATGAATATCTCCTTCCCAAAGTCGGCGCTCAATGCATGAAGGTGATCTCAAATCTCTTTTGAAAGTGTCATGAAGCTCTTTAAGACCAACCAAGCTCACTGCCAAGAACAATTGCTCCGCAAGATTGATCAAAGCTTCTCCAAGAACATTGGACTTCTCCCCAACTAACCAATTAGCCTCTAGAAGACCTGGAATCTGGCGAAATGTGCACAAATCGGCTATGCGCCAAAAGAGGACATTACACCCTACATAGTAGGCTATAAACAAAAAGCCATGGTTTCAGGATACACGGTCATATCTTTTATCATTTTATTTTGGCCAAAGATATGTTGAAAACAAAGAGGACTACAAGAACAAAAGAATGGAATTGACATTCACATGTCTTAGTTTTTGAATTAGTGGTTATGATATTTTGTAGTAAAAAATTGCATTTCATGCAATCAGTTAGCTCTTATTATTTTCTCATGCAATAGCTCTATAAATAGTATAAATAAGTGCCATTTTGCACATAGATGATCAATGGTAATTGTCAAGCTTGCTTGTTGTTGAAATTGCTGTTCACCTAGTGTTATTGTTAAATTTACGATTCGTTATCCATTATTTAATGGAATTTATTATGCCTATCTTGCTTTTAAATATATATTGAGATGTCTTAGTATGTGGATTGAGGGAAATTAAATTGTTTTGGCGAGTTTGCAGCTTTGTATAGCTGGTTTGCTCAAAGTGGAAGATTGTGGCTTTGTATCGATCTCTTGATTTAATTTACCAAAACGTTTGTGTCTTTGTGTTTTAAGCTTATTCAATCTATATGTGTACTTGCATTGTTTAGTCTTTGCTTTTAGTTGGACAACACAAGCATGCAATTGTAGGGATATCTTTCAGTTAATAAACCCAAAAATCTCTTGTCTAGTGCTGATGTGCCAAATCACCTTGTGCTCTAGACTAAGAAAACAAAAAGACAGGTTTTTATTTTTATTTTTTTTGTGTTGCATACTCAAAATAACCTCAGAATACATTGTACATATTATGAATAGCAAGTACATATTGTGCAGAGTACATATTGTTTTATAGGGAGCTTCCTTTTCTAATTTGAAGAGTGGTTCTACTGCACATCTATTCCATTTTGTGTCGCGTTAAAATATGCAAATTAAAACACTAATATGTATATTGATAATAATCATAAGGCAAGGGGACCCACATAGTACATAAGCATCGCTAAGCATTTGTTAGAATGTGGGGAACAATGATTATAAGAAAATATACCACTTTGGGCTTTTCACCCTCTAGCGTCTTTCCCAAATGAAAAAATCTTTCATCTAACTTGTTTTTAGATAGCTTTACTTTAAGTACGACTAGACAAACAACTTTTATGTTTACTTTCATATGCATTTGCAAGAAGAGCTGCAATGCATGTTTCCTCCTGCTCACTTGCTTATCTATTATGGCAACAGATTCAAGAGAGTCTTATTTCTATGATGTATTTCACACAGTCTGTCATATTTACTCATTTGAGGGGATGCCTTTTTGTAAATTTAACTTTTCTAGCAATATAATAATATGACATTTTTTTTTCAAAAAATGAAATGTCCAAAAAGAAAAGGCCTTAGCAATATTTTCATTAAAAAATAGGAAAAACATGATTCTATCTTGATTTCAAACTACATGAATTTTTTTTACAAAATTCCCCTTCAAGTACGCATATAATTCCTTTCCATTTCAACCTCCTTTGGGATAAGTTGGACTAGGTTTGGATTTCACTGCATGATTGGATACCACTAGAAAATCACATAGAAAAAATTGTCAAGTTGTGCATCATTAATTTGGCCAAGAAAAATCAAGCTTTGGGTGACAATTTTATAGGCAAATGAACTGTGAAGATAATTATGGTGATAAAAGTAATGCATTTGTGGATAACTTATTCAACATTCTGTTTTCTCAAGAAATAACTACAAAATAACTTTGCTCAAGAAAGCATTGAGGAAAAATCTTCTTGCTTTTGATGAAAATTTATTTCTATTTTGAAATTTGTATTTTATTTCCACGACAGGAACATTTACTTTATTTAAATATGTGAATATAGTTCTCTAAAGTATAGTGATTCTCAAATGTGAAGTTATGATGATCTACAAGTAGTCATCCTCCAAGCATTTAAAGTGACAGCTATCATTTCTTAAGAGCCATGACATGACTGCTGTAGTATGATATACCTCATCAGGATTTTCATGAGTGTGGCAAATTCTGCACTTCACTAGCATGTGCAAAGAAGAGTTTTAAGAGATAAATTACCATTTGCTGGTTGATGTTTGACTTTTCATGATAGGGAAAATTCTTGTGTATGTTTAGATTTTTTTTTTTTTGGTTGGATACTATTATGTGGTAGTCAATTACTTATTATGAATATTGATTTTTAGGATTAATCTTTTTACCTGTTAGAACTAGGAAACACAATTTGCTTATTGAATACAAATTTCGACAAAACATCTTGGTAGTTTAGTGTTTAAAGTTAAACATTAAAATGTAGAAAACCTAGTATTTCAGTCTTCTGTCTTATGATGAAAGAACTTAGACGTTTGATATTCATATTTCAAAATGTAATTTTGAAACCTTTTTTGCAAAATATATGTGCTTATATGTTGATATAAAAAGAATACTGTTCTGAATATTATTTTGAAATAACTTATTATCTATTGTGAGTTTTCCCAGGAGATAAAGGTTGCACTTGAAGCAAATGGCCCAAGCATTGCACGGATTTCTGTCTTTGAGGTTGATTTAACTTATCCTAATTAATGTCTTGCATCCCTTCTGGTGGAGCACATTCAAGAATTTGATTGTAGGCCAGGGACTATGACTAAAACATGGAAGATAAGTTTTTGGATTAGAAAATATAGGCTAAATATTTCTGGTTAAAAGGGGATTGAAGAATAGGGCATTGTCTAACTTACGTTTCTTTTATTTGTTTACAAAATTACAATGCCTTGATAGTTTTACAAGATTGAATTTGGATTTGAAAAACGCCAACTGAATTACTGTAATCAAACTAGAGACTGGAGAACACGAGATCATACAAAACAACTATTACTCTTAAGTTGTTCATATTTTTAACTTGGAAAATACATATTGATGAAGGCCGATAGATATTTTTAACTTGGAAAATACATATTGATGAAGGCAGATAGATATTTTTAACTGAAATTTTAGCACTTTGGCTTGTGAGCGCTGTTTATTTGAGTTATGGTATTTTGCTACTGCTGACCATCATCTTTATTGATTGGCATGCTGTTCTTCTACAGACCAATAGGCTTCGGAAGAATAACCTTGTTGGCTATTGTGAAATTGATTTAAGTGATATTTTCAACACTGTAAGGATTTTCTCTTTAAAAACTTTTCAATTACCTGATGATAAATGGATGATATTAATGTTTGTTTACTGTTGTAACCTCATTCATGAGTTTAATAGGCTAGCCGCTGTATGTTGTGATCTTCAGCAAAGAAATGAGGTAACACATGCGTATAATATTTGATTTATTGTTTGAATTACCTGTAGGAGTGGCATGCATTTCTAGAGAGATATTGTCCTCCATTCATTTTTGACAGGAACATCTTTACATCACTGCAATGTATTCTATGATAAGTGCTTCCTGTAGTTACTAAGATGGATGGACAAGGGAGCATATTTTGCTGATCTTGAAACATCTTGCTTATTCATTTAACATTATGCCGTGATTACTGGACATTTAAAGTTACAATATTTGGAATTTGATTAAAAAATGTAAAATATGGGTTTGTATAAATTAACATAATTCATAAACCATAGTTGCATTTTGAAGGATACATATCCATATAAATGCCTTACTGGGAAAGAAATGACATTGTATGTAGAATATATGGATAACACTCTGTACTTGATCACATCTTAACCATCCCACATACTGCATCTTTTTTATAAATTTAGTTGTAAATGGAATGTTCAATGAGCATTATCAAGGATTGTGTATGACTGTAGCTTATGTCCTCATTTCTGGAAATACTTAAGAGAGAATTATATGAATGTATGCTACACAGCCCAGGTCATTTTTCCAAATGATATATTTTGATAATATTGTGGTGACGTAAATTACTGATAATGTGCATTTGTTGGTATATTTAGGGCGGCTTTGCTGAATAGGTTCCTGTTAGTATAGCTTAGTTTCAAATTCAAGAGTTGGCAAGATGGAGTTTAATAGTTCACTACTTGGAGCACAACCACAATATGGTATTAGCACAAATGCTTACCTCCTTATTCAGCCATGGGAATGTGATAACTAAAGACATTATTGCCTTTGGTTTAATTTGTGTTTGTAGGAAAATTTATGTTGTCATCAATGTTACATACCAATCATAGTTTACAGATTCACCTCATTGTAATGATGTCTAAATATGAAAATGCACAAGAGATATTTGCAAGCAGGTAGAGCTATGCAAACTTAGGAACTGTTTCAACGAGCACATGACAGGCACAATTGTTGATTTAGGGCCCAGGGGTGCTTGGGGGACAACACACTGAAACTGGTTCCAGTGTGTTATGTACGAAAGGAAATTATGAAATGGTGGACTGCGAATATTGTTCAAACTTTAAAGTGATGAATCAAGAGAGATTCAAGTGAAAGAAGACAGCGTGTTAGAACTATAAATTGCAAGTTTGTATAGTTCTGTATAGAATCATGTAAGTTGGATGTGTTAATAGGATGTTGATCTGCTGCTATCTTGTTATCAATTCAGGAATGAAGAGTTATAAATTTATAATACATTAATATACAAGTGTCAAAGATGAAGGGATGTCTTGGCAGTTACAAGATACTCAATCCTTTGTCTTCAGTTGACCTATTTCCTCAGTTTTATCTTTTCTTGGAAACACTGTAGAACAATTGCATGGAATGGGGCTAGCATTGTTGGAGTTTTACAGCATAACACAGAGAAGTTAGGTCGTTGTGGTATATCCACGTGTTCTAGGAGAGGTCCTGAAGCTAATGATGAAGATGACATATGGCATGATGTTACAACATTGCACTATGAGTTAATCGAAAGCACAGATCCTTCCAGATCAGTTGAAATATCCCAACTAGGGTTTTTACCAAAATTTTCTGAATTTTCAATTTTCAATTTCAAAACCCTAGATCTGAATTCTGATTTTATTTTCTGCACCTTATCAAATGATTTCACCAAGCATAGAACATATTCTAAAACATGGAAAATGATGGCAAATGAAGATATATTACTGCAGTCTTATCATTCATGAATTACACCATGAAATACACAATCAAACATACATAAATCTGAATGCAAGTCTGCTTCTCCAAACTGAATATATAAAATGGAAATTACATCAAGTTTGTTGGCTCAAACATGGCCCAATATCAACCAATACTTCGCTGCTACAAATCAGATCTGAATTATGAACTACAACATACCAATTTGATGACCAAAAGCTAGTCACAATATGAGCAACTTCCTCCACATCGGATCTGCCTTCAACAAGGATGATGAGCGCTTCACAAAATGATGTCTTCAATGCAAATAGATGATGTCAATGATCCTCAATGCAGATCGATCTCAACTTGGATGTCAAATGCTATTCAAGAAGTGGCGAACTCCTCCAAAAATCAGATCTGCAATCAATGGTGAAGAGAGAATGATAAAAGACAGTCCAAGGATGTCAAAATCTGCCCTGAAGACTTGGCGAATCCCTCCACAAAGCAATTGTTCCTCAAGCAATGAAGAAACCCACCAAAAATGGTGGCATCTAGGGTTTTATGCTGCAATCAATCGCTGATGTGAAGTCTGCTACAAACCCTCAATTTATGGCGCTCAATCGGATCTAAGAAATCTGAAATGAATTCCTCAAGGCGGCGCTTTGAATCTGATTTGAAATCTGAATATAACCCTTCAAGATGGCGCTCCAAATATGAATGCAAACTGCTCCAAAACCAGCAATCTAGCTGATCACAAAAATCTGAATCTTCTTCTCCAATTAGGCGCTTCACTTGATACAAGAGATCTTCAACAAATGGCGTCCAAATCTTCTATGAAAGATGTATCATGAATGCTCAAGAATCCTTCGAAATTATCCAATGAAGTGCACTTGTGAACTCCGTATGAATCCACCTCCAAAATGCAATTGGGTTTTCGGCCAATCCACCTTCCGCAAGGGTTTTTGTCCTTGGAAAGACCTGCAATAAAATTGTGAAAACAAAATACCAAAGATGCCAAAAGTTCTTGATGAGAATGACGCTCCAATGACCTTGTTTTATACTATAGCCAATTCCTCCACTCTAGCTGACCAAGGGTGATTTGAAATCACTTTTCCCTCCAAGAGTAGGCCGACCATTATTAGATGCAAATTCAAGTTAAAGATTTGAATTAAAACTTATTCTTTTTTCCAAGTCGGCCAAGAATATTATTTTTTTTTACAAAGGAGCCGACAAACATAATTTAAAAACTCTTCATTTTCCTCCAATTGGGCCGACCAACTTGGGCGCCCAAAACAAAAATAAAATATTATTTTCTTGTTCACTAAAATATCATTATTTGGCCGATTTAAATCTCCCTCATTGAGTGCTCAAAACCAAGAATTGAATATTATTATTTGGCTGACCAAAGATCTCCAAATGGGTCGTTTCACTACTAGGAAAAATATTTTATTATTTTTGACCTTTCAATAATTAATACAAAGATACCTTAATTCATCTCCCAAGTTTGCCATGTCCAGAAAAATTAGTTTGAGCCTCATAACAACTTTCCAAATTTCCGTAGCTCAACTACTTCATTCCCTTAATTCATGAATTATCTCACGGGAACGAGGATAGGCTAACCCAAACTCCTGTTAGGTGATCATGCCGGAAATGGGGACATTACATCAGTTGCCCTTCCTGGAGAAGTATGGTGTCCGTGGAAAAATGTTTACAATGTAAGAACCCCTGTCTAGTTTTCATTCAATACCTACAATATTTCTGATTTTTAAAGTGTTGACAGTGTTGACATTTTGTCAAACACTTTGCATGCTGCTGTTTAACTTTGCAATTTTTGAATTTATTATGAGGACAGTGATTGTATAGCATTTATGATGTGTCTCCTATGCACAATCAGCCTTGGATCTCATGGATATTTTAACAAACATTTTTGCATTGCATATTGACAATAGTTTTTCACCATAGAAATGATATATTCAAATTAAAGATTTGAATAACTACTCTGCTGTTTAAAATCAGATATTAACAATGTTCAGATACAAAATGGAGATCACAAACATACCCAGAAATTTGCAACAATCAGCATATATGATCACCAAAATGGGGCGACCAACTTTACTTCATTCCTCTCATAAAATGGTCTCCAAATCGATTGGTGGCTAGGAGAAATAAGCTGTGACTTCCTTATTTCATTCTCACGATGTCATGTGCCTATACTAGTGATTTATAATTGAATTGTTCATTGTAAATCGAATATGTCTATTTAAATAATAAATTAGCCTTATATAAATTAATATAATTACAATATAATATATAATATATTTATTTAAATTATATTATTAATAAATATAATTATTAATATAAATATAAATATTAATGATGTAGGAGCATCCCGGGCGAACAGGTAATCAGCATCAACAAAAAAATATTTCAGTTTGTTTTCTTCAATTTTAGTGTGTCTGTGGTCTTGGTTGGCAACTTTCGACTTCAGGAACATTTGGCAGCAACTTCGTTTTGACAAACAGTACAATCTCCAGATGCTGATTTTATCTGATTGGACCTGATCAAGTAGAGGCATTATCTCAATATGCTATGTTTCGGTTTGAGTGTGCTTCATGATAGAGGTGGTCAGTCTATTACATGGAGGAGTCGCATATGACTTAAATGATTTGCTTCTGGTTCAAATTTTAACTTGAAGTTGATATTGCATTGAGGCGACACCTCATATCTTGTTGCTGGAAGAACTTGGTTGGTTAATAATGCCAAGTCTGCGACCAAAGAAGGAGAGCGGCAATAGAATGGTCTTGTTGATGTTTACAAAAGACTTGCAAACAAATGGTTGGAGCCCGGGCCTAATACCCCATATACTTTTGGTGTCATTTGAAGTCCAAAGAACAAGCATTTTTAGACCAAATAACAATTTTCAAAGTCCACTGCTATCGAAGACAATGTTGTGCAGGGTTTCATGAGTGTGGTTGAAATCAGAACCTTGGTTAAAAATTGTGGACTTTACAAAAGATAGCCTCGACCCGCAAGGAATACCAATTTTGTTTGAACAAATGTTTGGGGAACAAAGAGCATCAAACGTTACAAACAAAGCCTATACCTCATCAATATAGGAACCAATGATTTTATAGAGAATTATCTACAATTTTCCCTCCCGTAGATTATGATATAGTCCTTCAGTGTATGTGGACTTTATAATTGACATAGTGGACTTCTTCATTGAGGAGCTTATAGAGTTGGCCTCAAAGGATTTCTGTGGTTAGACCTTTGTCAAGAACCATGAATTTATTTGGGCTAGGCAAATGCATGGAAGATTACAATGATATTTCATTCCAATATAATGCAACTCCTAGCCATGACATTGAATTTCGTGGAGAGTCAGTTCTTTTAAGTGTTAAACGTCCCAGCCAATAGAATTCCATAATGAGTTTTCTCACTTCTAACATGGAGGCCACGGCTTAGAGGGAGTTGAATAAGCCAAATAAAAACATCAATCAATTCCAGGTGGGCGTCGACTCATCAACTTCTTATTTTTGCTTTGTCTTATGTCCTTTCAGTTGCTAGTGGAAAGATATATGAAACACATTGATGGTTGGGAAGGGGTCGCTACTGTAGAGGTGCTAGGGGTGCCTGTATGATGGATGAATTCGCTGCAGAACAAGAGGGAATTGTGATCAGTTGAGAGAGGCATAGGAAAGATTGGATTGCTACCTTGAGGAAGCATCTAGACTGCTATGTAACGTAGTTCGTTGATTGGTTTAGAGGATAGAATTTGCATTGTCAAGTGGAGAAACAACGTGCAGGTCACAAACAGGGGAAGGAGAGTTAAAGGAAGGTAATGCAAGCTGTCAAAAGTGCTTTGGAAGTGGTGGAATACCAGTGCTAGGTTGTAGAGAGAAAGATTGAGTTATGAATAGAAGCCATTGAAAGCCAATTGTATGAATTTTGTTGATGAATCTAGGATTTAAATAAAATAAAGCAAGATTGTGGTTGCCATATTTGAATTGTATATAAGTTTGCAAATTTGTGACAGCATAGAGTCTCTGTTGTGTTTTGAGTTTGTGAGTATTGTAGTGGAGGATGTTATCTTTCTGCATTAATTAATAATTTAAATATTATTATAATATATATATTATATTATATAAATATAAACAAATATTATAAATTAAATAATATATATATTATATATTATTATAAAGGGCTGTTTAAAGACAACAAATTCTAAGAGTCATCAACTCTTAATTAAAAGAAAATATATTATACAAATATAATAAAATATTAATAATATAGATACTTAATAAAAGTTAATATAATACAAGACTGCAGCGAACAAATCTTATGGCAGCGATTAATAAGGATTGATAGCTGCGATTAAGGCAGCGATTCCTATTATTAAGCTGCAGCGAATAATACAAAGGGAAAACAACGATTATCATTGAGGGAGAGTAAAGTATATAACAAAAAGGCACGATCAATATGAAGAGCTGCAAACCTTTTACCAAGGGGTAGCATCTCTTGAGATGCTTAAAGGGGAACTCATCCCCCCTTTCAAAAGCATCGATCAAGACAAAGGACATCTACTCATATACAAATCTAAAAAGAACATATATTTTTGTTATTATACTTATATAAATATACAGCAGTGAGATAGAACAAAGTGAGTATAAGGAGATAAGCAAGGGAATTATTATCTAAGTTGAATATATATATTTTATGTACATAAGAGCAAACATAAAACTGATATATACAAATCTGCAAGAAAGGAATTCTAAGGATTTCTAAAAGGCAAGAGTTATCTGGTATGATTATCTAATCTTATGATTGTTCTCTATGAATGTCATGAATTCCATAATGACAAATAATGGAAAGATTATCATTAGACATGTATATATATATACATTATGAAACTTGCTATATATATATTAAGTAATTTGGTATGTTCATCTCGTTGCCTATTTACTTCTATTGCCTGCAACCTTAGGGTAGGTTGGTTTTGTTAGGGAAAGACGGAGTAATTCCATCTCGATGAATTGGAGATGGTTTAGCGCGCCCTAGACAAGGTTTGTTAGGGAGAGGCGGAGTAATCCCATCCCAATTACATTGGAGAAGGTTTAGCGCGCCCTAGACAAGTAATTCCCCATCCATGGTAGAGGATTAGAAGAGAAATAAGATTGAGATGTGAACATAGATAAGTTAATACTTAATTATTTCTATTGCCTCTAACTTTAGGGTAGGTGGTTTTGTTAGGGAAGCGAAGTAATTCCATCCCGATGGGATTGGAGATGGTTTAGCGCGCCATAGACAAGGTTGTTAGGGAGAGGTGGAGTAATCCCATCCCAATTACTTTGGAGAAGGTTTAGCGCACCCTAGACAAGTAATTCCCCATCCAAGTGAGGATTAGAAGATGAAATAAGAATTAAGACTTGAACATAGTTGATACTGAGTTGTGTTAAGAATTGAACTGAATATTATCTTAATTTATTGACCTTTAATATTTCTAATGTCCCTTTCTAGTGATATTATTGTATGCAAGTAAAGAAATCAGGAATATCCTAAAAGGGGACATTACACACGGACACTTGCTGAAGTCTCTAAAATCCGTAAGGGTTGCTTTATGTCTATTGGGTCCCACGTCCAACTCAAGGAAGACTTGTCAATAAGGTTGCATCCCGTTTTATCCTTTCACGATCCCTCCAAAACACATGCACCACTCCAACTTGGCTGCGCTAGCTTAGGAACTCTACCCTTTTGGTGACGCCAACACTAGGGGAAAGCATGCGTACAAATTTCTTAGGTAGCGGCTAGGTTAGGATGAATCACAATGCCAAGCACCTCACACTAAGCTCCCAAATCTGCAGCTAGGGTTTAGCATGAACCCCCTCCAAACACCATAAATCCTTGCACAAATATATATCTTTGGAACCTTTGACACAAACTATAAAACCCACAAATTTATAATATGCATTCCTTCAGCACAAACTCGAATCTTGTAATATCCCACCCCCTTTGTGTTTTCTGATGTTTAGTTGATACCTCATGCGTTTTGGGTTTTCTACATTTTGACATAGAAAACATGCATGCACATATATTCGAAAATGCAAGGAAATGGAAATACCCAAATGCTTATATTTGATAGAAATATATCACAATACAATAAGAAGCAATACCCATACGATGAAATGTCAAAATAACTAGGGTTTCAACATACGCTTTTCGCTGTCCATAAAAATGCAAGTCTGATATCATTGTAACAACAGCTGGACACTTGATTCTTCTTCATTTTTTACAAGAACAAGCTGATACAATCACATAAATGTACTTGACAGCAATATACAATATATTTGGTGCTCATACAATGGCCACAATAAGCTCAGCAGATGCAAACTGGAATACCCACGTCCTTAGGTGAGTTGGTACGGCTTGCTACAGCCAAGGTTAGCAATGTATTGAACCCCAAACTCAATAAAAGCCTGCTGGAAATGCTTGGACAGGTCTGCAAATATCTCACGCCCAATGAGGAATGAAAGCCATGCCAATAGTCATGCCATAACTCATGATTCTTCTCCTATACTGTAGGCTTGGCAGGGTGCTGGTACGACTAGGTTATAAGATGGAAGGCACAACAAAACTCACTCAAATCCACGGTAAATACTTGCAATTTGCTTGTCAATATGCCCCTGCAATTATAGTGCCAAAAATCAGATGATATATCAATGTAAACACCTCCGTGACAACTCTACTATCTTGCAATGAAGCTCAAATGTGATCCCTGTGTTGAGACCACTCACATAACATCCTGGGAGTGTCTTCCAACCCCGCAGATGCTCTCAACCATGGAGGTTTTCGTCTCCAAAGCTCAGACTAGGAGAAAATATACTAAAGTGAATAATGAAAATGAAGTGCCTTTTTTCTCTTTTATGTTTCTTCTTTCTCCCCCAACGCCTCCCTTTGAGAAATATTAATATTTTAACTTTTCTTTTTATTCCTCATGCTTGGGTGCCCAAAACAAGGTGACTTTTTTGTAAACTTAAATATTTCATAAAGTACCATTATATTATAATGTCACTATATAATAATAAACATGTTAAGTTATATATTTAATTTAACTTAACAATGTCGATTATTAAAATATCAATTCAAATGGTCACATCTGGCCTCCGTAGTACCGCTGAGCCACGTCAATGTGGGTCCCCTAACCACACTCACTAGTCTACGAGAACCCGAATAGTAGACTAGCCCGAAGAACATGTGCTGACTTAGGAAGGGGACATTACAGTCCGCCCTCCCCAAAATTGCTTGCCCACAAGCAATTTCAATTCGGGATGCTGTAGAATCTGCTCGTTCTCCCAAGTTGCATCCTCCACCAACAAATTCTTCCACCTAACCAAATACTTCCTGATAACCCTCTTCCGCAATGTGCGCTCTCTGGTGTCAATGATAGCCTCAGGTATGAGAATCAACTTACCCTCCTCATCCAAAGCGGGTAACTCAGTGGAAGGTATCACATTGTGTCCCAATGTCTTTTTGAGGTGAGATACATGGAACACATTATGCACTCAGCTACCTGTCGGTAACTCCAACTCATAAGCCACTTCTATTTTCCTGGATACCTTGAAAGGCCCATAATAATGTGGCTTGAACTTTTTTTGCCCCACTCTTCTTGAGAGTGGATGGTCTGTACAGTTGCGACATCAGATAGACCATGTAACCCACCTCAAAAGACCTCTAAACTCTGTGCTGATTTGCATATTGCTTCTACTAGTTCTGTGCCTTTTGGACATTCTCTTTCAAGGTCCTCATGATGTCCTGACTCTCCTGTAGTAAGTCAATGGCCTTTGGTACTCTACTGTCCTCAAAAAGCAAATCCAGGAAACTGGTAGCCTCATACTCGTAAAGGGCCATGAAAGGTGACATTTGAATAGACATGTGGTAAGTAGTATTATAGCAATGCTCTCCCAGATGTAACCACTTTACCCATGCCTTTTGCTGCCCTGCAATGTAGTTGCGAAGGTATCCTTCCACCCACTTGTTGACGATCTCTATCCGTCCATCTGTTTGGGAGTTCAGTCCCACTCAATCTGAAGAGCTCTCGCCAGAAGTGAATCATAAACTTGTTGTCTCTGTCACTGATTATACTCTTGGGTAGCCCGTGCAACCTGAATACCTCTCTAAAAAACAGATCTGCGATTTGTGCTACTGTGAATGTGTCTGAAATTGCAAAGAAGTGTGCAAATTTCGTCAACCTATCAACCACAACGAAGATACAGTCCCTGCCTTGGGCCTTGGGCAAGCCTGTGATAAAATCCATAGAAATGCATTCCCATTTCTGATTAGGGATAGGTAGGGGCTGCAATAAACCAGCTGGGTAAGAATGTTCCTATTTGTTCTGCTGGCAAGTGGGGCACTCTCTGACATATTGCAATACATTTGATTTGAGACCTTTCCACGTGAACCTTTCTCGGATTTGCCTGTATGTCTTAAAATATCCCTGGTGACCAGTTGTAGGTACATCATGAAAAGCTCTCATTATCTTCTTCATGCTCAATCTGGGCGCCAAAATATTCAACAATCCCCATAACTGCATATAAAAATCTTCAACAACCATCTTAACTGCATTTGTCTTGATGTCGGCTAGTCACTTCATATTGATGGCGCTCCTCGAATTGGTTGGAGTGTTCCCAGGCGGTTGGAGGAGTTGGGAAACCAAGAAACCATACACCGAAAAAATCGGACTTAGTCACCTTTTGTCTTAGTCTCTTTGTCGGATTTAGGGCTTTCAGTGTTCACCACGAGCTTTTGCATTTTTTCCCTTTTATTCGCTCTGTTGGTGAACCTCTTCTCTTTTCATCTCCTTCGCTGAAGCCTCCTTGTTGCCCTTTATCGACGAATCCTCCATCGGTCGAACCTTCATCGGCGAACTTGGAGGTTCGCGAATCTCTAGGTTCATCAACAAAACTTTCCTTTGGTTTCTTCTTTTGCCTTAGAAACTTTTGCACGCCGCATTGCTTCCTTCTATCGGCAAAAAGGCCACCGGTTGTAATGACCCCTTTTTGGCGCATAGATCTTTTGTGCGCATTTTGCTTGTTCCTAGTCTTTGGGAGGCTATTCAACGTGTTAGGAAGAACTCCAACATTCTTGGAGTGGTCGTGGCTCAGTCTTACAGAACAGTTCGTGTTTTTAAGTCCCACTAGTCATTTGGAGTTCATAGATGCTTTTAGAATTCAGTTCCGACCTCTCGAGTGCTCTCCAACTTTCTTGGAGAAACATGCTATTTTTAGAAAGTCACCCAACGACCTCCAATTTTCATCCCAAGTCTTCAGTATCATGTTGGTATGATCAGAATTTCAAAATTATATCATTTGGATGCTTTCCGCAACTTGGGTATTTTATTGGGCTATTTAATTATTTATTCATTGAAGTTATCTAAGGATGAGAAATATTAAAAGATAACTTAAGTGTAATAGCTCTTTGAAAAGGTGTTGAAAAGTATTATTTGATGCTCACATAAAAGGAATGTTAGAAAAGGGAGATATGAAGTGAGCAATTAAAAAGGTTATTTTATGTGGGGGAAATTAAAAGAAAAGTGAAATTATTATTTTATTTCCTCTTGTTGCCCTAAAAGTGTCTTTATAAGGGAGTTTTGGGCTCATTTTGGAGGTTTATGCTGTTGAATATATTTTGTTTCTTCTGAAAACTTTATGCTGTTGAGTAGAGTTTCTCCTTGAGGTTGTTTAGCTTCAATTTCTCATTTGGTTTCGGTTGTGGAAGATCAACCCTAGCTAGATAGCTGGTGATTTCACCCAGGAATCACACAGAGCTTCATGGAGTTCGATGTTTTTGATGTTCTTTTGGATTGATGGAGTTTTTGCTTGTGTGTGTGGGATTTGTTATGGGTTTTTGGAGTTGAAGTGTGAGTTCCATTGAGTAGTGTTGAGAACTTGTATCTGGCTGTACAGTTTGCCCTATATCAGGGTTATGCTGTCGCCAGGTTTTGAAGAGAATACATTTCATATTAAGTCTGAATCTTATTGACTTATTTCAAGCCTATTTGCAATATTCATTCTGACTTCTTTCTATTATTTGTTGCTGTGGATCTGACAATCCATGGCAGGCCGTACTTTGTCTACTAAGTCATACTAGATTTGAGGGGCATCGTGAGTTTTGAATGGATTGTTTAAAGACTGCACCTTATGTGCATAGAATAGGCGTCCCCCTTTGAGCAGATTTCAATGGGTTTGATGCTGTTTTGACATGTATTTACCAGCAGTCCTACTGTACCACAACCGTACAACCTGCATGCATGGTGTGAACTTTCTGAAGCTGGTCGTTTGGAGTTTGAAGAGGTTAGATGGTGCTTGATGGTTGCCAAGGAAAGAAGATTATGTGGGGTGACTTGGGAGGGTGTTTGACTGTAGAAATCTGCATTTGTATGACTTCAGCCCTGTCAAAAGACTGTCGTACAACAGCCAAGGAGCAGTAATCCCAGGGCAACCCTTGGACAGTAGCATGGATCATGTTTGACACAGTCCTAAGGTGATATTGAGTCATGACTATTTGATATCTCTCTCTATTTGCTGTTAGTCAACAGAGGAATAGCATATATCATTTAGTATGGGTGTTTGAGCTATCATGGAAGGTCACAACTTGTTATCTTTTTATCTGCATTCAAAAGCAAAGTATATCCCTGCAAGTGGCGCCGTACAACAATAGGAGAAGATGCAAACCAATGCACGTCTATGACAGTAGCGGAATCTATGGTATAAATCAGTTTGGAATGCTTCCTATTATTCTTGTTTGATTTGTATTTGCTAGTGCAATATTGTTATCATCAAATCATACTTGTGAGTGGTTTTTGGAACTAACCCTATGTATTCCAGCCTGAGGCATTTCATTGTAATCAGTTGATATTAAAAATAAAAATCAGGGGTAGCATATTTCATCGGCCAAACCACATATCAGTGAACTTTAAGAAATTCGAACCAAAACAATCTTGCCGATAGACTTCTTTTTGCTTTTATCTCTTTGCCGCAACACTCTCCCTTTGCTCTGTTGTCGCCTTATCAACGAATCGGCTAAAAGCAGAACTCCTGAAAAGTTAGCGAGTTTTGAAAAAAGTCGATTTGCCGACAAAGGCAAAACAAGGAAAATATTCTAAGGGAGAAAAAGGGGGACAACATGGGGACTTAACCATTTTTTGACCAATGCAAAAAACATAAAAACCAAACTTTGAACAAGCAAAACTTCTTCATTTTAAGGAATTTTGAGATGGTTTAAAAGGCAAAGTGTTTCAGAATTCAATTCTCTATCCAATGGTGATATTTGCTAAGAAATTTGCACAGGACTTTTGGATTTTTTGGGGTCAAAAAGGGCATTTTGAGGACTGATTTTTCAAGTCCCAACACTAGGAACCATAACTGAGTCTCTGAAACTCTGTAATGTAAAACTCTAGTGATCCGTACTGCTTCAACTGTGCAAGCTCTCTAAATTGTAGTTCCGGATCCTTATTATCAAATCTTTCTATGAGCCTGTTTGTGAATTTATCATATGTGGTGATCAAATTATGACCCAAGGTGACTAAACCATGATACCACCACTCATGGGCTGCTCCATCTAAATGTATGGTGGCAAAGTTAAGTACTTCATCCTCTGGTATGGGTTTAAGGGTCAAATAGTTTTCTAGCTTCTGTACCCACACTCTAGCTAACATCTTGCCACTCCCATCAAAATGCTCTAAAGAAACCTTGCTCAAAGCATGCTGATAATTTTTCTGAGTACGCGGTGCCCTGTGATCCGTCTTACCACCCTGTCATGTCCCCATATCAAGGAACTGTTTAAATTAAAGATTTAGCCATAGTCCATTAATAAATATATATAATATTATATGATATTATCTATAAATATTCTAAATATAAATAACAATTATAATCATTAATATAAATATAAATATTCAAATAGCATATTATTATTATATAATAACAATATATGATAATAAATATAAATATTAATATTAATTATTATTATGATTATAATATAACAATACATGTTTATAAATATAAATATTAATAAATATTATTATAATATATATATTATTATATTATATAAGAATAAACATAAATACAATATTATAAGTTAATTATTATAAATATTATAAAGTCTATCATGACCCGATATTAAGACATTGTTTAAATTAAAGATTTAAACAACATATAAAAGTTGGTGAAATTGCTTTGGTAAAATATATATTTAAGTAAATATATATTATTATTAATACTTATTATCTAATAAATAATATTATTATTATTATATAAAGTGAGAGAAGTAGTTCCTATGAAATAAAATCAATGATCTTATATAAGGCAATCAAATATAAATAAAAGTATGTATGCGGCTATTAAGTTGGTTGACACCAGCGATCACTTTAATAAATAATAAATAAGAAAAAGACAAACATTATTAAAGACGCAACCGTTGGAAAGGGTATATCCTTTTACCCACGGTAAACCCTTGGAAATATATAAAAGGGCATAAGGGTGTATGAAGGAAAAAGGTAAAAAGTATATATTATAAAATATATATACAGCAGCAGCAATATAATAAAAATAATATCAGTCATTCCATTGAGCAAGGAAAACATTGGAAAATAAAAAGAAGACCATAGCGATAGGTAAGAAAAACGAGGTAAAGCTCCACCAGGTAACTAAGTATTTATATTTAATTTGTTCAATCTATAGTTGGTAAATATAAATGGTAAGATTATTATATAAATATTTATATATATATGTATGTGATCCCTATATCAAAATAGAACAATTAAATTGTAAGCATTGCATATAGAACTTAACTTAAGGGATCTTGTTAATATTAAATAATGGAATTAATCCATTAACTCCATATGAGAGGTGTGATGCATGGGAATGAACAATTAGCTAACATGGGTATATTGTGGCCCTTGTCTCAGTTGGTACAAAAGGTACCCCTTGGACAAGTGGAAGTGGCCCTTGTCTCAGTTGGTACAAAAGGTACCCCTTGGACAAGTGGAAGTGGCCCTTGTCTCAGTTGGTACGAAAGGTACCCCATGGACAAGTGGAAGTGGCCTTTGGCTCCAGTTGGTGAAGAAGTCACCCCTCGTGCCAAAGGATTATTATATAGTGGCCTTGGTACCAGTTGGTGAAAAAGTCACCCCTCGTACCAAGGAATATCATAGAGGCCTTGACTCCAGTTGGTGAATATCCACCCCTCGAGTCAAAGGATTAATAGTGGACCCATGAGTGGCCAAAGAGCATCCTATCACCTCCTTTCATATGAAATTAATGATTAATGCATGTATCCAATATGATGGATAATAATAGAAAATGAGAAATATATATATTGATAGTAAACATAAGATTAATGAAGGAAATGGGAAATGTATGTTGATAGTTATTATATGATTATTGATGAAAATTGTGAAATGTATATTTGATGTGGTCATAAGTTTATAAGAATATAAGGACAATGTGATTATATAATTTGAATATTTTTGTATATATTGCAATAAGTTGGAAATAAAGATAGACTAGCGTACTAATGTTTCCTTTTGTAAGTTGAAATTTTGTGCAAGGTTGTGAGAATTTTGGCTTACTAGAAGGGGACATTACACACCCATACCTGCTCTCTGCCTCTTCTGATTCATAAACTGCTCCAAGACAACATCTCCCTAATTTCAAGTGGAAGAGTCATGTACTCTACATGATGCAACTTGACCTCCTCTGCCATGGGTATTTGTGCCTCATGCGCTTGAATAACAAGGGCCTCCTCTTTGCATGGAAAGGTAGGCTGTAGAGGCCTAGGAACTTATCCTGGGGCTGTCCTAGTGCTGCGACCACTACCCTTACCATCATGCTCGTGGTTATTAACATTAGAACCGCTTGCCTCGCCATCATTGGCTGCATGTGGTTGTGGTGTCGGAATATTTTGATTCATCTTTGCTAGAAGTTGAAACATCATATCCAACATAATATCAAACTTCTTGTCTGTTTTGGAGTTTGGGCTCTTTGGCTGTTTTGGTCTTTTATGTCTGTTCGCCATATGACCTGTAATACTATCACTGTCACTAGATGAGTTCTTGTGCATACCCAAAACACTTGATATAGTTTCACCTTCTGGAATGCTACTAATTTGTTTCCCTGGTATAAACTTGTTTCCACTCACTCATGAACGGTTTTCAACACAGGTTGGCAGGAAAACTAACTTTGATACCACTGTAATAACCCACCTTTTTTTTTTGTGGTTTAGCTGAATCAGATGCGTTTTGTGTTTTTGTTCATAACATATGTATTGCATGCAATAGCATTCACTTGAAAATAAACTTTGAAAGATACCCAAATGCTTATTCATGTGGTAAATGCATTAAACAATAAAGATGAAGAATACCCATATTAAAATATGCAGTAATATTAAAATGGCGACATACCCATTTGCTGATCTAGTATTATAAATCTGATTTTTGAAGTATTACAACAATCTGGAACATAAACCACCTTCAAAATACAATAATCTCTAATCACTCATAGAAGTGACGTGCAACAACAAAGAAGGCTCTAAACGCCACAAATAATCCTCAAAAGGGCTCCAAACACCCTCATGTTTGATTGGTAGAAGTGTATGGCCTGTTTTGGAGTGTACAATAGTGAATATCAGCAACAAACGTGAAGCTAAACCCTTGAAATGTTCGCTGGAAACTCCTCACACATGGGCACCATCACATAATTCATCCAACAACAAAAATAATGTAGAAAACCAATGAAATAAAGCTCCAACAAACCCTTCAAAACTGTATGGCCCGATATGAAATGGTACGACCAGCTAGGGTAGAGAAATCTTCCCACAAACACTACAAATCCTTTGAAAATTATTGCTAAATGATCTTCAATATCATCTCTAAATTACTGTGCGAAAAAATCAATATTTTTCATGAAGTAAACCCTCCGCGACAATGCATCAAATCTGCTCAATATGCACAAGCATAGCCTCTGAAATAAGACTATCAGCAAACAACCTTGGATGTCTTTCAATCCTGCAGTTGTTGATCCTCATGAGGGGTTTCGTCCTCGCAAAGCCAAAGGACAACCAAAGTTTAACCAGCATTCACCTATAGAAGAGAAAATATTTTCCAAGCATGAAGAAGGAAAATGAACGCACAACTCTTCTTTTATTTTCCTCCAAAACCCCCACGCTCCACTTTTTGGAAGTTTGCAATTAAAATATTTTATTTTCACTTAATCACTCACACTTTATGAAGTGAGCGCCCAAAGGGGAAATATATGTGACTTTATTTTAATAAAATACATCTATTATTTTCATAAAGTCACTTTATAATAATTCGCTAAGTTAAATATTTAATTTAACTTGGGAAATATAATGCACCATTAAAATAGTTAATCAAATGAACTCCAAATATGAATTTCGTAGCACCACCACACTGGCTAAATGAAAATGAATGAGGTCCACTAATTTCGCACCGACTCGCACCAAGTCCTGGGACCCTACTAAAAATAGTAAGTTCGGCCACATGGCCCGAAATCACTCTAGAAAGAGGCAGAAGTGACATCCCGCCAAAAGGAGTTCAAATCATCCCTCCGAACATGCCGACTGAACCTCGAGGTTAACCAACCCAACATGGGTTCCCTAACCATCCATGTTAGTCTATGGGAACTTGATGATAGACTAACCCTAAGCACTGAACTGCTTAGGAAGGGGACATTACATGAGGGGATTGCTCTCATGGAAAAAAGCCATGTATGGCCCAACTTCACAAGAAATTGCTCAGAAGTGGTATGACGGAGAAAGGGACGTTCAGGAGTTTTGGTCCTACTCGGACATGAAGGGTGATCTAATGCAGAGAAACCTTCACTTAGCACAACTTGACACAAGTGAAACAATGATCCATCACCAACAATGACAAAATGCAACAAACTTGATTTAATTGACAACTTTTATAAACTGATTCATCTCAAACAATGATTAAATGCATTCTAGATCACATTGGAAACATTGCCATGGCAGCCTAATGTGCATTCAATAAGGGAAAACCAACATGATGCATGCGTTTGTTGGTATTTCAGTCTTCTTACATGTTCTATTGATTCCCAACCAATCATGTTCACACAAAGTATAGATCTTATCAAACCCTCATGGAACTAGGGTTTTATGACTGTTTTCTCATAAATGGAAACACACAGACTTATATAACTCCATAAATTCCAGTCATGGATTTTCCTTTAAAGGATTTTTAGAACATATTAAAACAGAATTTTTCGCCAATTTTTGATGACTTTTTGATGGTTGGAATCAAAGATATGAAATATTCTAGTTCGCTGGAAACCCTAGGCAGGGTTTAGACCTGCTGTTAGTAAAAATACCATAACTCACACAAAACTCAATGAAATTGATTCAAACAAAAAACATTCATCTCTTAAAACATAGGGATAGCTTTCCCAATTGGTTTCAGGCCTCCATCATTCCATACATGTCTGTACTAACACGTTTTCAGACAACAAACTTTGAGAAAATAAACTTTTCAGACCTATCAAGACGAAAAATCGCATACTTCCACAAAATCCAATGACAATTCACCAAACCAATTGCATTTGAAAGCTAACTCTTTCCTCTAACTTTTCCAACCAGTTTCAGGACCGTACCTATCCGTACCAGTCCGTACCATGTGAATTATAGTTGTTGTTCATAGAAAAACATAGATTTGAATATGCAAAATGAGGTATATTTTATTCCAAATTCTCTCCCACCTTCTCCCACCTTCTCCAACCCTTGTGTTCGTGTTTACATGACATATATATATATATATATATATAATTACATCTATTTCCATCACCTAAAACTACTTCCTAACTTCCCAAACCAACTTTGCAACTTTTTGACAACTTTGACAACTTTTACATCTTTTGCACTTTTGACTCCAAAACATTACATAATGGATTTAAATGATTCCAAATGACTCCAAATGGTCTTACATGACCTTATTGACACCAAACAAATCAAAACTCAAAGCTTAGCACATAACACCAATTTGCATCAAAAAGAGTGCATCAGGATGCCCCTGCATCATGATCAAACCCAGGGTATGACGAGAGAATCCATCATGTGCCTGTATTGAGACTTCCTATTGGTCGTACTTGTCTCTATACAACTCATGGACATACAAAAATTCCTCTGTGACTACATTTACCATACACACTGGGTCAATTAGTATGCCCTTGACAAGCTTTTCATTGACAAGTACGGAAATGTATAGAGGTCCGTCATATATGTGCATGGGTGTTAAAGGTTTAGTTGTGTCAACAGGGTGGATAGGTGGAAGTTGCTTAGCAACTGCTGCATGATGTCATAAAGGGATTTTGAGAGCGGGATAAACTGTTAAGTCCTTTGCTTACTCTCTGATGAGAGGGCCATAGCACTTTGGGTTGGTGTCGTGGTCGCTACTTGTTGAACATTGTTGGAAGAATTTATTTTGATGAAGTTTTTGTTTTTCTTGGAGTTTGGAAATGAAGAGGAGGCATCGGATTGCCTAGTGGGAGTCTGTGATGAGGAGCCCTCATACTAACTGACCGATTGCTGGCAGTTGTGAAGTGCCATGCAAAGATGTGTGAATGAGGAATAACACATTAGCAGAATCTTATCTCTTATCTGTGGTTGCAGGTTTCCTATGAAAACCCGTTGCACCTCAGAATCTGGGAAAGAATAAGGTATCTATGAGAAAAGGGCCTGATAGCGGCTGATGGAGTCAATCACTTTCTCTTGTGCTCCTTGACGACAATGGACAAGATCAGTCAATGTGACTTGTGGTCCAATATTCGCTTGGAAGTGTTGGAGAGATTGGTTGATTAGTTGTTGAAAAGTACTCGAATGATCAGGAAGTGAGCAAACCCAATCCAACGTGGTATCTTTTAGAGACCACGGGAAGAGTTTTGCTAACAAAGCATCCTAAAATATGAAGTCGCTATACAATGCTGTAAATGCTGACATGTGGTTTTGTGGATATCCTTTATCATTGTACTTTTCAAAACGTGGAGCTTCAAAGTTCTGTGGAAGGGGGGAGGCGAGAATAGCTAAGGATAGTGGACTCCTTGTATAATATGATGGGATGTTAGACATATGAATTTGTGGACATGGTAGCTATCTGTTGTTGAAAGGAGTTCACATTTTGGAGGAGCTGGGTGATAATGGGATTTGTGGTATGTGTGGATTGGGTTTGGTTAACAAGTGGGATGGTGTTGTTGTTTGGTGGTTGGGAAACTTCAAGGTTAGCTCCAGGAAAGGTAAACGATAATGAGGAGTTTGGGGGAACAAACCTATATTGATTAATAGGATTTCGGACAGTTCCGATAGAACTAGTGTTAGCTGTAAGATACCCAACTAGTTCTACGAAAAATTTTCCCTACTTAAACAATTTTACTTGCTATCAATTCATCAACTACTTCGACAACATAAAGATATACATCAAAGATAACTACTTGAATGAATCAACCTTAGAGTTGGGTACTTGTCTTGTTACTTGATTCAATCAACTTGCAATGTCTTATTACATGGATAATGCTTTCAATAGCATGCAGTTACAAACTTATTCAAAAGGAATTACAAAGGAAGGCCTTGAAGCCTTGATGTTTACAATGGCGTCTACACTTGATCAACTCAATCAAACTCAATGATGTCAACTGAATGTCAACACCTCACAATATCACAAGGGAGCATCACCCCAACACTTGAAACTCGCAGGCCTCAAGATCACAAGCTCAATAGCTTTGCAGAGAGAATTTTGTCAAAATGCATAGATACCAAATGAATGAGAGGGCTCCTCCTTTTATAGACCTTCCAAAGGCAATGAAGGCACATTTTTCAATGCACAAAGAGGAACCAAGGCACGTTTCCCAAGAAGCATATACAAGGGAATATTCCATCTGATGACTCATTTTGAGTTGGCAAACTTATCCAGGGGCCCTGACACGGATCCAAATGCTACCCTTCTGACCAATGAGCATTCAGATAGTTGTAACAACCTTAACTCCTTCTATAGACCTTTAGGCGCATATTCAAGGTTCTTCTGACTTGGGCGCCAAGTTGAGGTGATCTCCTCCTGAAGTTGCGCCTTGCCAACATTAGGCGCCAGTTAGAGTTTATGGATGCTCTGGATTGTTTCCAAGAGTAGGCGCCCAAATGAGTTCTCTGGAACCTAGGTGTTGATTTCATGCATCATGAGTTCTAGGCGCCAATATGATGTCATAGTTGCAAGACTCTTAGGGTTAGGCGCCAACTGAAGGTAGTAGAGACCAGACTAGGCGCCATCCTAAGCTGGGCGCTTCCTTGAGGTGGCAGAGACATGGATGAACGCCTGGTGGGGTTTGATGACTCTATATGCCCTTAGATCATTCATAAGTCAGTTGGAAAGATGGTGATTGACACTCAAATTCACTTAGGCGCAATATAAGTGTTCTTCTGACTACGCGCCAGATAGGAGGATTCTCAGGGGTTTTGGCGCCTAGGTTACAACTTGTCAATTTCTCAAAGAATCTTTGAAACAACTTGACTTCCAAGGATTATCATCTTACCCTCTGATGGAGCGCCTTTGTTCCAAAACTGGTCTTGGGGACTTGCATCTCTCTTAGGCACATGTTTGGAGTAATGTCAACTGGTATTAGCGCCTATTACCTCAATTCACACTTGAAATCAAACTTTTGAAGCTCTTTTACCCTAGCGCCTTTATCTTCTATCAAGCGCCTAACATTCTGGAGGTGAATTCCATCTTAATCCAAGTCTTCAAGGTACTTCCAAGTTTAGGCGCCAAAACAGGGTTATGGAGAAGTAGAACCACGCCTTAGGAGGATGACTGAATCCTAGGCGCCAATTTGAGGTTGCAAGAGCATAGGTATGCGCCAAGCAGAGTTTGATGCTCAAAACATTAACATTATTCAGTGAAATCCTTTTTGACTCTAGGCGCCATTTGGAGGCTAGAAAGATGGAAGTTGACACCAAATTGCATTAAGCGCATTTCTAAGGTGATGGAGACCAATAAGTGCGCCTTGTCCTTTGGCTCTATTCCTTGTTAACTTTACAACTTAGATTATCTGAACAACACTGAGAATGCTTCCCTTCTTCCTGATACAAGTTGAAAGATCCACTGGGCACCATTTCAGGTGTCTGGAGAGATCATCAACCAAGGGCGCTAATAGAGTCTTAGGCAAATGGAATGAGCACCTTACTTGTCTAGGTGCACTTCAAAGGTGAGATAGGCAGTAGAGTGCACCTACCTTCTTCAACTTGATTCATTCCAAAGTTATAAGCCATGTGAGTGAGTCCTCATCCTAAGTGCCAAAATGAGCCTGACTTGTCAAGGAAGGCGCTTGAAAAATATGATCACTGGAGTTGATGAAACCACTCCCAGACTTAGTCAAATTTCAAGTTTCTGACTTTGCTCGTGCAAAACAAAAGGTTAAGTTAGTCAAAAACCAGTTCATTCCCTCATTATTTAGAATTAGCCTCCGGGAATGAGGAATAGGCTAATCCATTCTTCACTTGATGATCAAGCCAGAAATGGGGACATGACATTAGCATTGACTGATTGAGTAGCACTGATACCGATAATTGAATTTGAGTTGTGTTCGAATGTGATTCATTGATTGTTTCCGCGCAACTAGCTAGTGAAGGAACATTGTTATGTACAATGTGAGCTATGTTGCGGAGAAGATCCACACCCTGTGGATCACTAGTTAGCAACCTTTAGAGGCACTCCACGATTGGGATAGCCTCAGCAGCTTGGTTGTCCGTACTAAAAAATTCTTGAAAATTAGCCAGAGAACTATCCAATGTTTGGATTTGAGTGTGGGGTACACTAGCTACGGGCATGTCTGTATCAAGAGGTGCTCTAAAGGATTGTTGTCCCAGAATCTCGGGAGTGTTAGAGATCAGGAAGAGACGTGGTTGAACTCGAGAGTTTCCCATTGAGAAGTTGAAGATGTTTGTTTCCGGCTGCATGGAGCTAGAGCTACCAGGAGCATGGGAAGCCATGAACAATCTTATACTTTTGCGAACAGTGAACTCTGAATCGGAGCACTGGGTTGTAAAGCTCATAAACTACTAAAATCTCCGCAACACACAAGTACTCTAAAATTTTAAGGATTTAGAAAAAAAGAAATTGTTTTCAGAGAGTTTTTTTGGTTTTGGAAGAAAAGAGATGGTTTTTGTTTTTGTTGTTTTAAGTGTTTCAAGCACGTCGGGTTCACTAAAATGTTTAATAGAAAAATGGGTTCTAACTAAACTATCTTTAGTCAGAACCAATTCCTATTGAACATTAGGACACTAGCCACCAAAGGTGTTTTGTCTTACTTATGTCCAATTAGGAAGAGTAAGACTACCTGAGCTATGTCCTTTTGTTGCAATCGAAATTGAATGATTAAGCAATATTGATTAAAATTGGCTAAGAATTAACGAAAACAAAGGAAATGCAGAGATAGAGACAATAATTCATAGAAAACAAATATGTAAACTGAAAACATAGATTTTGAGGAACCTGGCACTAGAAGATGGAGCCCACTGTCCAGGACGACAGCGCGGGGCGCAGATGTCCGTGCTTAGCGCTATAGCCTGTACGGCGTAAAAAACCAAAAATCTTGATCTGTACGGTTTTGTATGGGTTTCAATGAATCCCTATTGTCAACAAATATAATTATTAATCACAAAACCGATAAACAAGACAAATGGATAAGAACAATGTGAGGATAATGAAATAGAGTAAATGACGAGGAATGTAATGTCCCCTTCTAATAAGCCGAAATTTTTCCAACCTTGCACATTTCAACTTAGTAAAAGAGAACATTATTATTCGATTCATCTTTTATTTCAATATAAATTCATTAAGACTATAACACATTTGACCATATTCACATTATATTTCATATAATTCATTTCATCATCATTCGTTATAACATTCCTAATTCATACACATTCACATATATGTTATTCATTTCCATCACTTGTTCATGATATGGCTCGGGAGGGACTTAAGGTAGACTCAAGCGTTAACCAGCTCTAGATCACCGAGTATGACTTTATTAGGGAGATAGTCCAACCATCTCTTATGGAGGCCCAAAGGTTTCACTCACACCTGGAGTACCTCACCATTTGGCTCATGGGATTTCACTCACACCCAGAGTACCTCATCCAGACGAGGGTCACCATCCGTAGAGCAAATTAACTTTACAAGTTACTTCTAGGCCCAAGGATTTCACCCACACCCGGGGTACCTCATCACTTGGCTCGAGAGACTTCACTCGCATCTGGAGTACCTCGTCCAGTCAAGGGTTACCTAGGCTAATTCCAACTACTCCTAACTACATCATACCCTAAAGGTGATAGAGGGGTTAATGGTAGAGTCTTAGTCAACTCCAAGTATCTCATAAACTTGTTTTTCCATTGATTATGTTATTCCTCATAAATAGCATATTTGTTCTCATTAATATTTTACACATGATGCCTTATAATAGGACATCTTGGCCTTATATCAGAATTAGCCAATCATATTTCCACATTGTTGGCGTTTCAATTCGCACCTCTGGAATGCGAGTTGGAAACGGATAGCTATGCACAAATAAACTGCTCTCCTATTATGAGGGGGAGTTCCCTTTTTGCTGATGTTCGCTTGAAAGATAAATAAAACAAATTTGCCTATCTTCTTTTTGATTCTCAGCTGCGAGCACAAGGTTAAAACTCTATTCGCTGCAGCAGAGGTTTTTCCTTTTTTAAAACTTCTAACTACAACTAGGCCTAAGCTAAATGATGCTTTTAATCACCTAAGTAAATTCAAAGCAAAGGGATTAAAAGTTAACAAGGAATGATTTGTTTTTAACATAAAAGCTTTAATAAACTCCTTCTAGATTTACATCAGAAGACTCATTGTACTTTAAGATGAAAGATGAAATAAGATTACGCAAGCCACACATCTGACAACAAAACTTGATGATTTGAGATAGAAAATCAAAGCAAAAGGCAGGCATACGACTTCTATTCCCAATATCATAAAGTTGATACAACTCCAGGACAACAATATTGTAGCAAAAGGCAGGCATACAATACGCGATCAAACACTGGAAAATAGATATCACAGAATGAACGAGCACTTGGAATAACAAGTTCTGCAGGCTAGAATAGGCACAACAAATTTGCTATCACAATTACCTTTACTTACAATGGGCAAGGTTGCCCTTATTTATACTAAATCAAAGGAGTAGGCAACCCTAAAATCTCCTTGATTTACCCTAACTAACTTGCCAACTCGCAAGCTTTATTTCTATTCTAAGACAAAGATTACAACTAACAAATGCTTTAAAACAATTTGTTTTAAAGCAAAGAAAACTCCAACTAATACAAAGTGATTTCATTCTAAATAAAGAATGGATGAGCTTTGGAGGAAAGCAAATGCTTTAAAACAAAAAGCATTTGAGTTAAAGATGCTTTCTTTTGAGTCACATCATCTACATTCTTGCTTTATTGGTGATGTCATCCATTGATATTCTGGGAAATAATATCTTCTAAAAAGCAAGTGATTGCATCTTTGCCAGAACACTGATACTCTCTAGAATGATATTCTGATTCTCTAATATTTCTTCACCATTTGCAACTATCTGAAGAAATTCATGAACTTCGCCCACAGCCTTATCAAACTTTACTGTTATTGCGGCAAAACGATCCATCTTGCTGGCACTGATATCACTATTAAAATTGTTGCGGACGAGAGTCTGGAATTCTGTCTGCACTTCCCTGAGATCATACAGGGTACCATCCTCTTTCTCATATGAACACGAGATCTGAGAAACAAAAGATCTGATGAACTTGAGAACATTAACCACCTTTTCTTTCCACTCTGCTAACTCTGAGATTATATTGTCATAAGTTTTTATTGTGAAAAGATACTGTGCTTTCCAAGTAGAAACAATCTTCTTATCTTCAGCTAAATCAACAGAATTATGTGCTATCTTCAAGTCGGAGATAATGATCTCAAGCACCGGTCTATTTTCAGCCATAGTTTGTTGTAGCCCCTGAATGCCTTGACGCAGATCATGAGCGTTGTACTTTAATTGATAAATCTGTGAAAGTACAACTCTCCCTTTAGTCACAAATTCTTCCACCCAATCGTTCATGTGCCTCCCATAGTGACCAACTGACTGAACTGCTGTTGATTGACCGGTGATCCCAGATTCGGAGGAAGCATTAAATCAGCCTGTGATGTGCCATGGAAAAGGTTGGAAATGTACTGCTGCAGCTGCCTAACCTTAGCCTTGAGGGCTGCTTTATCTTCTCCGTTTTTTAACACCCTCTCCTTCAGATTATCTGCTGCAACCTTGAAGAGATTTACATCTGAATGTTGGGTACTCCTACCAAGATTAGCCTTGACAACCTTGAAGTCATCAACCTCAATATCATCAACATTTCTATCTTTTGGTGGTGTTGCAGTTTCGAGGATCATTTCTCCATCCGCATTCTTTTCAATGTGAACTTGCTTCTTAAGTTTCCTGTTTGGTGTGTCTTGGTAGACACTTTTAAGCTCTGTCAAGTTCAACTGATATGAAGGCTTTCTCCTCTTCCTTCCCAGAATGTTTTCAAGCCAAAATGAGCCATCTTCTCTTGGAAACTCGGTTCTAACTTCATCAACTCTTGGTGAACCAAAATCTGTCTCAAAGTTATGAACCGACGAATTTGGCTTTGAATCAATGTGAACAGGAGAAGAACTTGGTGAAGGTGGAGAAACATGAATTGGAGGCATTGTTTCTACGTGCGGTGCTGGTTCAACAGGAACTTCTGATGCAACTGCTGGTTGTTCCTGCTGAATATGAACTGGAGACTCAACCTTTTTCCTCTTCAACTTGGCCATCTTTGTTCCTACTGGAAGGATGCTCATAGCTTTAATTCTTTGTTTTGGTTTGGAAGTGGAAGGTTTTGATGGTTGAACAACTGGTGGCTCTGCTACCGGAATGACTTCTTTCCGCTTATTTTTCAAGCATATCAAACTGTTTTTGACAACTCGGTTCGTTCTTTCCTCAATCGAGGTGTTCTCTTTGGCGGACCAATTAACTGGTGGCAATGGTTGTTGCTCGACCTAATCCTTGAAATATGTGGGAAGTAAAACTTCACCATCATCTGACAAGCCCTCTACATCTTCTGACAGGATATCAACCAATTGCCGAAGGGTGAACCTGCTGTAACTACGTTTCCGCACTTCAAACTCATCTGCACAATTAGCCCAAAAATCTTCAACTGCAGGTGCATGCACACAATTTTGACCAAGGTGTGATGCAAAAACATCACGAGGATCATATGAAGACCTCCTATCGAAAAACTTAAGACCATACTTAGACTATTCACTGCCAATTACTTTGGGATCTGCTCCAGATCTACATCTGTAAATACCCATCCCAATTGGAAAATTGAAAGACGCCTTGCGCCTGCTACGCACAAATGAATGAACTTCGTAGGCTTGCCTCAGAAATTCCATGAATGTGCCATATCCTGACATTAAGTTATTGTTTAAATTAAAGATTTAGACTGGGAAATCATACATGTGATATTAATATTAAGTAATATTTTAAAATACTCGTATGGTATAAATATAAATAATATTATCAATTTTAATATTATTAATTATAATATACATATATAAATATGTATATATTATATGGTCTGTATAAATATAATATACGAATTTAATATAATATATAAATAAATACAAAGATGAGATATTATATAATAATCGAACATGAGTATAAATATTAATATTTAATTATTATCCTGATATATATTATTATATTATAATAATAGATAAGAGCTAAATACTAAAAGTTAAAAGAATTCCTTAACATTACGGTGATTATCACAAAGGCAAACAAACATAAATAAAATAAAAAAAAAGAAAGATAAAAGGGAGTCTATGGAGGGACCCAATCCCTTGAAGGGAGACATCCCCTCACAAACAGCCGCCTAAAGTTAAAAGCTACATATTTCATATATGAAAAAGAAAATGGGATAGGTAAGAAGGGGCACCACGTATGGAAGTTTGTTTTATGAGTTCTTTTGAAGACGTTTGTCTGAATAAAGGAAACCGTGGGCCCATCTAAAAAGGAGCGCTGCATTCAACAGGAGAGATCTTTGTTATTAAGGGGAAATCATAGATTATTTGAGAGTCATTGCTCAAGAATTGGAGGGAGACATGAGCCTTTTGGAGATTCTTTGTAAGGAATCGTAAGGATTTATGGGGTCGTGGATCATCTTCAACAAGGATTCGTGGGGTACAGTTGTAGATTCATATAACAGCAACATTCATAGAAGCGCTTCAATTTGGAGGATAGATGTGGAGAATCCCAAGGACATAATTCGAGGATAATTATCATTCAATGATAATTCTATCTAGCAGTTCCAACCACTTACAAATCAGATAATGATCATATTGACAATGTCTTGAATTGAATAAGATTGTGGAGTTTTTCTACAATGGCAGTCTCATCAAAGGGTGACAGTAATCTGGATTAGAACAAGCAAGATAACATCAATCAATGAAGGAAAATTCAGAAATGAATACAACACTCAGGAAATGAAGAACAGATTGAAAGAAGGAAAGGAAAGGTAAGTCATTCAAGTTACAACAGCCATCATATAAAGGTATGTATAATACATCATTCTCCCTATTATTCTAACTCTGATCTATATATGCTTTGTCTTTATAATGCTGATAAATAAAAGAATACAGAAATACATCTGCTGACTGTATTATCCATTCCTATATGCATTAGAAGTAACGTTCACATTGATGTTAACCATAATTGAATGTATAAAGAATAATAGATTGATCTTAGATATGTGATCATGAATAGGCATAAAGAATAAACTCATATGATAAATGAATATAATTATGGAATCATGATGTTAAATGGCATATGAGCATGATTAACCAATTCTGATTTGAAGCCAAGATATATTATTATAAGGCATCATGAGAAAAATATTAGTGAGAACAAATATATTATATATGAGGAATAACATAAGCCATGAAAGACAAGTTTATGACATGCTTGGAGTTGACTAGGACTCTTCCTTTAACCCCTCTATCACCTCTAAGGTATGACGTAGTTGGAGTAGTTTGTTTTAGCCTAGGTATCTCTCAACTGGATGTAAATCCTTCGATCCAAGTGATGAGGAACCCTGCGTGTGGGTGAAATCCTTGGGCCTAGAAGAACTTGTAAAAGTTAATTTTGCTCTACGGATGGTGATTCTCGTCTGGATGAGGTACTCTGTGTGTGAGTGAAATCCCACAAGCCAAATGGTGAGGGAGTCCGTGTGTGAGTGAAACCTTTGGGCCTCTGTAAGAGATGGTGGAACTATTTCCTTAATGAAATCATACTTGGTGATCTAGAGCTGGTTAACGCAAGAGTCTACCATAAGTCACTCACAAGTCATATCATGAACCAATGATAAAAAGGAATAACATATATGTGAATGTATTTATGAATTGGAAATGTTATAATGCATGATGATGAAATGGATTATATAAAATATAATGTGAATATGATCTAATATGTTATAGTCTTAATGAATTTATATTGAAATAAAAGATGAATCGAATACTAATGTTCTCTTTTACTAAGTTGAAGTTGTGTGAAATAGTGAAAAATTTCAGCTTACTAGAAGGGGACATTATAGAATGCTACCTCATTTGTAGGATATCTCGGCAGCATGGCTAGCTCTCTTGAGAAGCCATATACTCTGATATAGGAGAAAGTGGAAAATTGGATGAACCAATCAGCCCATTCCGCCATTGCCAATCTGGCATCGGCTGGAAATCGTATATGCAACTCATTATCCAGATCTCGCACTGCATGTATAAGGAATGCATCATTTACCCGCTTGTAATGTCGCTCAGTGTGAGAAAATTCTAATTGCGGGAAATGATGATATACATGTTGAGTGCCCAGAGTTCCAACAATATTCAAACCTCTAAATTGACCTTGAAAAGCCATTAAATATACAAGGTATGACATCATGTGGAATTCATGGGCCCTTTGAAAATCAATTATTTGCTGGTGGAGACTATCACTGATGAGTGCCGACCAATCGTAGAATTCGGTTCCGTCAACAATCTAGGACATGATGTAAAACATCCAAGGTTGAAATTTGTTAGCATCTGCTTGACTTGTGATCCAGCTCAGCAGAGTAATCATTATTGCATGTTCTTCCTTGAACTCTCCACGTCCAATGTTCTTTGGCATGACCTTCTTTTCTTTCAACCACCTCTGATCAATCTTTTTCCGATACTTTTCTTTATCATTATGCTACACCCTCTTGCATTCTTCAATTGAAACAACCAAGTTTTCCCTCCATATTGGTATTGAAAAACACTTCTCAATGTTGTTTGGCCTGAGACTGCAGAGCACCCGTCCATCTGTTGATTGGATTTCTCTTGTGACTGAATTGTAATACTTCATACAAGCAATTACGAATTCGATACTTTGCACTGTGATGGGGAATGATGCTGCTGCAAGCAACCCGGAGTGATTCAGATACCTAATAGCGCTGTTTCCTACATCTTCCAAAGGATGCAAATTGAACACTGGAAGTACCTTATGCAAGTCTGTCTCGAAAGTTCTCAAGTAATCGTGAACCAACGCCGTTTTAGGCTTGATCTCAATGGGAGAGTACTGCATACTGAAAGACTTGAAAAATGACTGTGAACACGCCTATGTCGGAAAAATCTTGGACAAAAGGCTCAAAATTACTTGCTGATTTTTTCTAAAAAGCAAAATGTGAGCGAAAAAGATGGCACATGGGTTTTGTAGGCAATCCTGTTTTGAAGCAACCCAGATTGTCGGATTTTGAAAAAGCAGAGGATTTCTAGAAAAAGCAGCAAAAAAACAGATTCCTGGAAAAATAAAATTTCTCAATCTTCAAGAGGATGAAATTCTGGATGGACCATCTCGATGAAAATTGAAAAAGCTTCGGCCCTGTTTCTGAAAAACGATCCCCTTGGAAAAAGGACCTTGAAAAAGCGTGCTTCCTTGCTTCTTCATCCCGAAACTATGAAGAATGCTGAAAAAACACTTCGTTTGGGTCTTCGAATCTTCGTGGAAAGAAAATAAAAATCTTCCTCTTCTGGATGCAACCTGCAAAAGTAATTAATAAAAGAGGCCAAAAGCTTGTCTTTATAGAACTTTAGGGGAAAAAAATAGCTTTCTTTGTGAAAGAATAAAGCTTGAATGTTATCCATGAAGAAAACATCTTTTAAAGCACAAATCCAAGTAGATATCCTCGAATAGGAAGAATCCCTATTTTACAGCTGTCTATGGCTTCATGTGTGAGATGATGAAAAATATCTTTTTTGATGATGTCATCAAACACGCGAGGTTGTAAAAAGTGTTAGCCAATTTTTCCTTCGTTTCGACACTTTTGCATTCGTTTTGACTCCAGTATGGCTTGTCCCTGACTTCAACAAGATGGAAAACTGTCACCGTTGACTGAAAAAGCTGACTGATCACGGCCTCTTGAAGATTTATCAACTTTGATTTCATCTCCAGCCTTGGACTGACGATCAGATGACATCTGACTGCAATTTTGACCTCTGAAACCCATCGTTGGATGAAGAACGAAAGCGGCTGTCGAGAAAAACACCGACAGACATGAAACAATTCTAACACTTGAAAAACTGGACGCCCCTAGCCCCCAGGGGCGCTTGGTTTTTTGTGCCTTAGCCATTTTTCTGGAAATTTCAACTTTTTCAATTTCTTGATTTCTGCGCGTGTTCCGGTGACTGTGGACCTCTGTTTGGATGTCGATTTCCGCCTGCCGGAGCAAAACTGAGTCTGATGATCTAGCAAACAAGCAAGCCTGATGAAAACTGAACTGATTGTACCTTCTGCTTGCCTTGGAAAACATGCCAAACTGATTTCCTGCGACGCTGACCGCGCTGTCGGAGGATTTGTCGTTTTTCGGAAAAATCTCAAAAATAAACTAACTTTGGTGAAACTGGGCACCCCAAGCCTCCTGGGGCGCCTAGGAATTTCTGCCTTAGAAATTTTTTGTGATTTTCAATTTTTCTTTCCATTCCTTGATTTCCGTGCCGGCAACTCCTGTTTGATCTTCATTTCTGGTCTTCTGAGTGACTGCTGAAGTAGGACGGGAGGTGATCTGAGTTGTTTGAACATACCTGAGATGAATTTCCATCTTTCTCGAGCATTTCTACTGAGTTTGACCACTCGGAAATGGGCTGACGGAGACTTTTTGACATTTCTCGAAAAACGCAAAAAAAATTCTAAGGCAAGAAAAGGTGGGTGCCTCCAACCTTTAGGGGCACTTGGATTCTAATGCCTTAGCCAAATTTATGATTTTTAAGCCTTGTTTGCAATTCTCCTTGTTTTGCATGCTGGCAGTTGCTTCCTGTCACTGATTTCAACGATTCATCAGTCAACTGCCATTGGATGAGGGATGAACTGCATACCCTGGGCATATCTGAGGTGAATCTTGGCTTTTCGTGATCTGTTGACCAAAATGTCTGCTTTTATTCACCCCGGAACTGACCGACGGAGGCATTTTTTGCATTTCCTCGAAAAACGTGAAAAAAAACTAACACTACTAAAGCTGGGCGCCCCAAGCCTCCTGGGGCGCCTGAAAATCCATGCCTTAGAGAAAAATTTCATGATTTTTCACTTTTCTTCTCATTCCGGATCCATCCTGCTCCGTTTCCTGTTCTTCGTCAAATCGATGATTGTTCGTCAGTTTTGCATTGTCTGAACAATGTTGAAAACTTGAAAATGAGCCTTGGTAGATGAACTTCCTCCATTGATGGCTCCGGAGCTCGTGTTTCTCCATCTGGAAAAGCAGAATTGACCCAGTAGAGAAAACTTGACCTTTTGCAAATTCCGTCTGGACCACCTTGATCGTGAAACAAAATCAACCAATGAGAATCAGACACGACACCTAAATCGGAGATTCTATTTTTAGAAAATTTTGTCAGCGTCCGTATCTCAAGAAACCTAGAGAACCTAATTTAACATCTATTTTTAAAAATTTTGACGTTTTGACTTTTTTTGATGAAAAATTTTCTAGACTTTCTCAAAATGCCTTAATGAAGCAAAATTTTTGATTGGGTACAACACACATGATCATTTTTCATTGTCATCATTGATTTCTTATACATAATTATGTTCATTCATCATATTAGTTTATTCTTTTTATGCCCATTCATGATCATATCTAAGATCAGTTCATTCATTCATGGTTAATATTGCTTAATAAATGTAATCATTTATCTTGAAAGTCTATTCATGTTTACAATATGAAAAGTTAGAAATGAAAACATTACTTCTAATGTATAATGTGTTGACACTACAGTCAGCCAATATATATTTCTGTGATTCCATATTATCATGCGTACTTAGCATTATTATTCATAAAGCACAATATGCATCAGATTGGGCATTAAGAAGAGAAAGAGCATTTATGCATACTTGGCTTGATGTGTAAATGATTTTTCTTTGATTGATGGATATGCAGATCGAATACTTACTACAGGAATAATGTGTGATATGCGATGATAAGGGAATATGATGTATTGCTCACTGTCCGAAGCTTGATGTGTAAATGATCATTCCTTGTTGGTCGATATGATGTTCTCTTTATTCGATATCAATAACTGTTATTATTTATACCTTGTTGTTTCATCTGAAGATGTAAAGTGTAATTCGATGATATATAGATCTATTCTTATTCCATGCTGATATGCAGATGATTATTGTATCTATTGATATGCTTCGTATATGATATTCAATGATTTCTTGATGTCCTTGTCTGAATGATAATCCGCCCTTTTTAAAGACCTTGACTGGGTGCGATGGGTAAAGGGGCATCTTGTTTCATGACTAGCGTTTTGTTTTATTGCTTTATGAGAGTAGCGCTCCTCTAGAGGGATCGGGGGTCCCTTAATATAATTTATCTTGTCTTTATCTTCATTTGTCTTTTTCTATGTTTGACTTTTTCTCTCTTGACATAGGATTTAGCTAAGTATGGAATGGAGCATGAAAGATACTATGAGTCATTACAAGGAAAGGGAAAGAGAGTGCAAACACTCGTGCGTTTGATGCCTCTTCTTAGGCAACCTACAATCACAACAAGGGGAAAAGGATTGGGTTGTATAGAGGTTTGCCTCAGTCAAACCTTGTTTTTGGTGTTTCCACCTCAACGATAGCCAAATATTGAAATGTTTGATAAAAGAAAGTGCATGTGCTCTGAATTCTATGTATGTCTAGAATTGTGGTGAGTAGTGACAAACGATATTGCAATAAAAAAATGAAATTCAATAATAGTGTAAATGCTAATCTAAATAAAATAGAGAAAGTTGGATTAGAGATTACAAGAGTCTTGCTGGAAGACTATCGCATAAGAGAACAAGATGAGCCTTTGTTCCAGAGGATAGAAATCTCAAACGAGGACTTCTTAAATAGCACAAAGAATACGAGTGAATCCCATCAATCAATGATTCTTAGTAACCTGCAATAGAAAGAGAGCATGCAATAACAAAGATACAAGCAAAGTGATAGTTCGATAGTTATTTTGGCAGAGCTTCACTACACAAAGGATTCGATTATTTGAATGGCAAAGAGGCAAGGTTTTATAGAAAAGGAGAGAGATCAAAAAACTAGGAAAGGAGTCGTTTAGATGCGGATAAGTGTTAGGAAAAGCTTGGAGTGCCACACAAGCAAAAACGCACCTAAAAATGGTTGACGAACTGGAAAACGCTATCGGGATGCCAGTGCGTGGCATAGATGTCTATGCTTAGCGCTTGGTCCATGCAACTTTAGTCTTAAGAAGGTTTAGATCACTTAGGACACTGCCAAGGCTAAGGCACTTTTATAGTTTTGGGCTATAGTAGGCAGAAAGGGTCAAAGCAACATTTTGAAAGCACACAAAGGGAGTAGACACTAGAGTGATTGCCAAATAGAGTGTGAAATTGTGAGCGAGCACAATTTATGATGCTACACTAATATCTTAGATGAAAGTGTGAAGGATATAGGTATTTAATGGTAGATGGTCTCATTTTGTATAAGGATAGAATCTTTTTGGTGGTTGAATCTAAAATGAAGGAGAAGATTTTGAAAGCATTTCATGATGCAGCTATTCTAGGACACCTAGGATTCTACAAAGCTTACAGGAAAATAAGATAAAGGTTCTCATGGAAGGGCCTTAAGGAATATGTACTCAAATATATTAAGAAATGCACAACTTGCCAACAAAATAAAGTAGAGTATGATTTTCCTGTAAGTTTTCTATAGCCATTGTTTGTTCCAAATCTGAAATGGAAAAGTATATCCATGGATTTCATCATAGGCATACCAAGGTAAATGGCAAGAATTGTATTTCTGTTGTGGATAGATTAACCATGCATGCACATTTCTTTGCTATTCCCACATAATTCAAAGCACACTAGGTGGCTGATTTATTTTTCATGGAAGTATTTAGGCTACATGGTTTTCTTAAGAGTATTGTTAGTGACAAGGATAGTAGATTACTTAGCTAATTCTGGTAGGAGCTATTTCATCTTATTGGTACGAAGCTCACTCCCAGTACTAGTTTTAACCCACAAATAGATGGATAGACAGAGATAGTGAATAAGTGGGCTGAAGGGTATTTAAAGAACTATGTCATAGACTAGCAGGCGGCATGGGTCAAATGGTTGCACCTTGGAGAATACTTCTACAACACCACCTATCACATGTCTAGTAGTATGACTCCTTTTATGGCTTTATATGGATATGTTGCACTAACTTTTATAGATTTGGTTTTTATTGATAGTAGGGTACTAGCAGCTAGTCACTTGGTAAAACATAGCCAAGATATTCTGAGATCACTCGAGAATCACCTACAACAAGCTCAAAATGATCAAAACATTTATGCAGATCAGCACTACGTTGAGGGGACATTTAAGGTTGGGGACATGGGTTTTCTACGTCTGCGATCTTATAGGTAGACCTCCATTAAGCAGAGTGGGGTTCGAAAGTGCAAACCTCGCTTCTATGGACTCTACAAAACTATGAGAAGAGTTGGTGAAATAACTTATGAATTGGAGTTGCCAACATATAGTAAGATTTATAATTTTTTCCATGTGTCCTTCCTCAAAAGGGTGCTTGGACAACACATTATACTGATAGTTGATTTGCCACTCTTGGATGATGAAGGAAAATTCATATTAGAGCCAAATGCTATCATTGATACATGAGAAAAGAAGCTGAGAAATAGGACAATCACATAATACTTGGTCCATTAGAGGAACCTACTCAGAGAAGACTAGAGATTCTTGAGCACCCAAATCTATATTACTTGTTGGCAAGCAATTCTGGGAAGGGTGGACTTGTAATGTCCCCTTTTAATTAATTTAGCTTACTTAGGCCCAATCCTTATTTCCACGATAATGATAGGAAAAATATTTTGATAATGGAGCCTTTAGACATTGAAAATTTATAGTAGAAATAAATAATAATAAAATAATGACGTAGTGGGGCAATGGATTCTAGAAGTGGGTTGTTGTAACCCTTGGGACACTTGGCAACTTCCCATGACAGATTTCTGTGACAACTTATTAATGAGGAGTTACAAGTTGGTATTCATGATAAAGTGGGGGCTATTTTGGGGAAAGAATCTCATTAATATTTTAATTGTGATCTTTGAGAAGGAAGGTCGGGTATTAAAATTTGTGCCGTGCTAGTGCTATATATTGAGGTGGTTGGTTTCCTTTGAGACATCTACTAATTTATTCACTCTTTTTTTGTCATAGTTTGAGCCTTGTGTTCAGCTATAGGATTCAAGGATGAAAACCCTTGGATTTAGGAGATTAGAGGACAAAACCCCTTTTGTTTCTTAGAGATTTGTTGTACCCATACGAAATTTTTCACACATGTGCCCAAACACACCTCCACAGTACCATGTAGCCTTGTTATTACTGCGCTAACCCCACAGGTGCCAGACATCAAAAGATGGCGATGCAAGGCTCAAATGGTAGGAGATTCTAGTCAGCCAATCAGGCCTGGAGCGGCGAAAGAACGTCAAAAAAGAGGAAGTCAAAGTGGTGAATTGAAGGCTAAAACAACACAAAGGAAGCAAGCAAAGCAATGCAAATACATCTGGCAAATCAAAATTCAATTTTGAAAATTTTGAAATTTTGAAAATTTTTCTAAGGCATTTTTGAGCGTTCTTGGCTAGAATGTGCTCCATTTGAGAGTATAATTCAAGAAGGAGAAGCTTAGATGATAGCTTCGGATCATATGAGCTTAGTTTCCAAACTTCTAAACATTCCGTTGTTAGACAGAGAAGTTACGGCGAAAATAAGATCTAGAAGCAGTGATAAATGATGATGATTCAGACTACCTCCGTCAGAGTGTTCAAGGCCAGTTTCAAGGTCAAAGTCATGATGAACAAGCATGGAAATGATGAATCAATTGCAAGGCTCCCATGGCAATTCCAAGGAATGATCATGAGGTTTTTCAAAGGTCAAACGACAAAGAATTGAACAAGGCAAAGTACCAAGTGAAAAGGCGCTCATATTAGGGAAATGGCACCCCTATTTTCTACACTCAAAATGGCGCCCCTTTTGGCTAAAACCCACGCCTATTTGACTCCTTCAAATAGGCGCCTACATTCCTTAAAACTCATGCCATTTTGTGACCTCCAAATAGGCACTCAAATTGCCTAAATTCCACGCCTTTTTCATGATCAAAATGACACTCAATTTGGTCATATCTCACGCCTTTTTATCACCTTCTAAAAGGTGCTCATATTGAGGAAAACCTACGCCTTTTTTTTAAGCCAAAAAAAAGCGCTCAAATCCTCCAAAAAGCACTCCTTTTATCACCCCAAAAAGGCGCCTAAAACCTCATAAACCCACGTCATTTTGGCCTAGACTAAAGGCGCTTAGAAACCCCTTATCTCACGCCTTTCTTGCCTCACATAAAAGCGCTCAATTTGACCATTTTCCCATGCCTTTTGTAGACATGAAAAAGGCGCTCCTATTCCATTATTCGCACTCCATTTCCAAGCGCCAAAATTTGCATAAGATAGGCGTTGAGGAGAGAGAAGATTGGCACCTAGGAGAGAGAAGGGTTAAAGCTATAAACACATCCTTCTCCTCTTCTTATTTCATTCATTGTTTTTGCATGATTGGAGAAGCAAAGCAAAGCCAAAATAGAAGAATGAAACCCTAGGAGGGTGGCGTCCACTATAAAGGTAACCATTGGCATAGTTATTATCACTTTCAAGGCAAGAGAATGGTTTTGGGGCTGCACTTCACACATGGCGGCCATTAAAGGGAGAATAAAAGCTTGCATAGGGCGGATTCAAAGGCATTAAGGAGTTGATCTTCACATACAGGGCAAAGATTATTCATTCTTGCATCATTCTACACCTTTCTATCACACTCCAAGGCAAATTTGTTCATAGGAAGGCTATTTTTTTGCCTTGGCGGCCATTGTTGAAGGTTTTTCAAGCTTTTTATTGCAGATTTGAAGCTTTTTTGGACCAGCAAAGCATAAAGGGGACAATTTGATCACTTCTAGGCTTCTTCTCCTTCATTCTTTTTCTTCACAGGGTCCATCTCCATGCTCCTAAGGCAACGCCCATACCCAGGAAGCCATTTTTGGTGATTTTTCAAGGATTTTCTTCGTTGTTCATAGCTTTTCGAAGGCAAAATAACCACCTACAGCCAAGATAAAATTGATTTTTGAGGCCTATATGTTCAAAAATTTTCATTTCCGGCACATACCCACTTCGACAAAAGGCATCTACCATCATCCTGGACCAGTTTGAGCTCAGATCTGTCAAATCTTTGACGGTGCAACTCCAAAATTTCATTTTTCAAGGGCAAAATTTTAATTTTTTTTACAAAAATTAAATTTTGGGACAGCGAAAAGAAAACTTGTTTTTCTTGGGCAGCGGATACACAGAAGTCCAGATTGGCCATTTCCAAAGCAGAAGAGTCATCAGAACAAGTCTTCTTCAAGTCAAGATGCAATATTCATCAGTCACCATTGAGGCTAAATCCTTGCTTAGACATGAATATTCCAAGGTCAAGGAAACAGACTTGTGTCAAGTCTCACCTGAGGGTTTTGACCTAGAACCACTAATAAACTCAGGCAATGCAGTAGCGAGAAATTTGAAGAATTCAGGGCTTATTCAAGCCGGATCATTTCCTATTGCTGCCCATAGTCTTGAATTTGTACTCGTGCATTCAACACTATAATCCTGAATCAAGAGAAGTCGGATCGAGGGATGGAAGATTGATTGCCAGTTTGAAACCTGATGACATAGAGATTGCCCTTGGCATCCCTATTTTCGAAGAATCACTCACCCTTGATCTAGAGGAAAGTGACGGAGTGTGGACCTCTACTACTGATAAATGCCAAAATTTAGCTTGCAAATGGCTAAAAGAAAGAAGGAATATGCTTCCAAGGAACGTGGGCCGAGGCCAGTTCAAGGATGAATATGCCATCATGATCACAATGCTTCAACTGGATTATAGGCCACGCTGAAGGGGGAAGTTTTAGAACATGGATGTTCTATGCCATCAGCACGATAGCCAATGCAAGCGCAACTTATGAATGGGCCACTCTCATAAGCGACTGTATTCACCGACAAATCATGGATTTCACTCGAACTCACGAGTTCAGGATGGTGTCCTACTTACTATTCATGGTGGCCAAACAGCATCACTTTGCCGAGTTGAACTTTGTGGGCTCTTTGCAAAACACTAGGATTGTCAGGCTATATCCTCAGCTTGAAATTTCAGAGTCCCAGAAGCACTTCTGCTGAGTCAACGACGCATTCCTAATGTTCACAATGCGTGACTTGGAGAACCAAATGCATGTTAGAATATCAGAGGAGGCTAGAGCGGTAATCTCAGAATGGGCGGACTAATATATTCAGTTTCCTACCTTCTCCTATATACGAGCATACGGGTTCACATCATGTCCATACATGCTTCCAAGGTATCCATCTGATGAAGTGGTCTTCATGGAGTTCTTGCCTCAGATTGAAGAAGTGCATAGTTTCTACGCAGTAGGCATAAGACGGCAGTAAACTTCCCTATTCAGCTAAGTGTCTTCAAATGTAAAAGTGTTGTTGATGCAAAAATAATTGGAGAGGAAATGTCCAAATTCGACTTGAAGACCTTCAAGGAGAAGCGCACATATGATCCTAATCAAGTGATGAAATCTAGACGCAGCGGCAAGTTTGCTCATGTACCTACTATGGAGGATTTCTGGGTCAATTGTCAAGATGAATATGAGGTTCGTCGAAGGAATTACAACTGCTTCACCTTGGAGAAGATACCAGTTTTTCTTGATGAGAGTGGCAAAGACTTACACGAAGACGGTTCGATTCTCTTCTCAAAATTCATCAAGGAGGGAATTGATTCACAACGACTGCCACAAATGGATTAGTCACTCCAAGAAATCACCTCTATTACTGAAAGAACCAAAGGAGTGGTGAAACGAAGCTAGATGTTCATCAACAGTCAGAGGAATAAGAAGACAACTACACCTAAAGACAAGGCATCTATAGTAGAGCCGCCATCTTCGCCTACTCATTTGACTCCACGCCTAAAATCCAAGGTAGTGAGTGGGAAGACCCAAGCAACCAACATTACTGGGGAAGAACCCTTGAGGGTGACCCCGAAGAAGAAGGCTCAAGTCCCAGCACAGCAGCAACCAGAGGCAACCCCTTTGCCACCAGTTGAGCCTAGTTCACCTACTACCTCTATTTCTACTTCTTCTTCCTCTTCATTTTCTTTAGAAGAGGGGAATTTGCCTGCACCACAGAGAATACCTGAGCCTCACTTGTCTCCTATACCTATCGACTCTACACCACTTAACTCATCAGGAGTTAATGATGCAGGAGAACCAGAGGTTGTGTAGGGAGTTGAAGTGAACACAGTGATGGAAGTAGACCTCGAGTTCGAACCCAATATAGTGTTGGATTTTGATCCTGAGTTGGATATACATTTTGCACCTCTTGAGGCTGAAGTCACGCCAAATATGGATGCTGAGAAGGAAAACCATCTAGAGCCGAAGTTTCAGGAGTCTGCTTCGAGTTGGCTTCGTTCGGCAGTTAGTAAGAAAAAGAAAAGGCCATCCTACTAGTTGGATTTCAGTGCCTTAACCAAAACTTTCAAGGAGCCCTCTATAAAGAAGCCCAAGAAGTAGTCAAGGATTCTGAAGACGGGTGAAGGTGAATTAATCCTAGAGACCGCTATTCCTCCCTAGGACAAAGCAATTGAAGAAGTTGAGGCCGAAGATTATCAGATTGTCAAGACTTGCTTTGGTCATAGCACACGACAGACAACAATAAAGATTTTGGAGGCTGCTACCAATACAATGAGGAATAGGGTATTGAAGGATGGAGAGGACAAGGCTGCCCTCAAATCAGAAATTAAGCAGCTACGTCAGTACATCTTAGCTTTTACACTCACCTTCTCCACCTTCATTCTTTTTGCCGCAGGTGATGGAATCTACCATTGAACAAAAACAGTTGAGTCAGCTGGTTGTATATGGCAAACATACTAAAGATTGGGTGGAGCATTTCATAGCGAAAAGTGTTAACTTTCTAGCAAAGTTCACAGCAGTGGTGTCTAATTCCAAGGATATTCTTTTGGGAATCCAGAATATGATAGAATGCGTGAAAGACACGGAGCCGGTGTATGATAGACTGATGGTCAGATTGCGTGCACTTAGCATGAGGCCTATAACGGCAGAACAGAAGGCTACTATTTTCTCTTGGACACATCAGTACTCTTTCTTGGTTTACACCTCGAAGAATATAGCCTTGGAGTTGGCTACATGGAAAGAAGAGCTTCTGGGCATCGAAAAATATGCCATTGATTTTTTCCAAAACATTCCTTGCAGGTATTTCAGTGATGAAGGCGTAAATTGCCTTGTTCATATTTTACAGGAGGAGTTCATTCAGCTAATCCGCGGAAAGTTTTGTGGTGATCCCCACGTAGACAAAATGTACCTCCTGGTTGATATTGCATCAAAATGTGCCAAAGCTGAAAAAGATTTTGAAGTTTTTGAGAAAATCATAGAGGATGTTGCCACTGACCTACAAATGAGGACGATTCACCTTGATTCCATGATTATGCCAGATAAGGCTAGGATTGAGGAATTTTAGAAAATTCTCAATTCTCATACTTAGTCAATTTTTCACTATCTGGAGGAGGGATTTATTTTTGGCAGCAGGAGTGATTTCCAAAGCAGTTTCTATTTTGAGAACTGACTTTGTTATCTTGAGTTAAATTTATTTTTGGAATTTGCTTTTGGAAATCAGGCAAATTATCTTTGAGTTGGAACTCATTGTGTAATAACATGCAAGTTCAGTTAACTGAATTGCATGACAAGATACTTTTAGTTTTAATTGTTAAGAAGCTTGCATGCTTCCCATGCAGCCATTATATCTAGAGTGAAGAGTGTTAGTTAACTCTTCCTTTTATTTCCTTGCATCTTTGATTTTTTAGGTATAAATAAGTGTATTCTACACACTTAAACTCTCTAATGGTAAATGCTGAGACTAATTTTTGCTCGCATTTTATTGTTCAAGCAGTGTTATTTGTTCTTGTCTTTTGATTAATGAGAATATGCATCATGGTTTCTGAGATCTATCTTGTTGTCAAGAGTTGTGAAAATCGTTCATGGCTTTGTGCATGAGCGATTGTTGTTGAATTGTCTTTATTCTTTTGTGTTGAAAATTCTCCAAGTTGTTCTTTCGATTTCTTTATGCTTTGAATTTACTTAAAAAAATCGGAAGTGTTTTAAGATAGAGTTAGTTATTTTCTTCTGGAAAGCTTTAGAAAATCTTATAGCCTTGCAGAAGAGCTTCATTGCCTTGTGCTCGTGCCCTGAGAAACCAAAAAGATAGGTTATTTTGTGAATGTCTTTTTAATTTCCTTGTTGAGGGAGCTTCCCCTCCTAATTTGAAGAACAGTCCTACTATACATGTCCGTTTTTCTTTCTCACCGAAAGATGAGAAATTAAACGCTAACAAGATTAGAGGACAAAACCCCCTTGATTTCTTGAGGGCAATCTCACACAGAGGTTGTATTTGTACTTCAAAGATATCTTTGGATTTTAATGTATATTTTGGTAGTTGTACCAAGTTTTTGTATTTCTGAAGTTTTGGCATATTGTGGAAGCATATCTTTTGTAATCATTGAAGCAACATTATATTGTGGAGGAAGCTTTATTGAAATTGCGTCATTCTTTGAAGCTTCAACATATTTATATTATTTGTGCAATCCATTGTTACATCTTTCTGGGCATTGTTGTTATTGGAAATAATATATATATAAAAATCATTATTCATCCACCGTATGCTCTCACCTTGCCCTCACGAAATCTTGGTGATAAGAAAGTGGTAAGTATTTTATATTAAAATATGTTGAGGATATTATAGGGATTTCATATTGCCTATTATTTTTTTCTTGATTATATAGTTAGCTAAAAATAACATTTGTTCATGATTTTTGTTGTCTGTTGAAGCATATCCTATCATAAGCATTCATTTAATTTGTTGGTGACATAATTAATATAGACCTTTTGATTTTGTATATTGGTTCATGTAGGATGTAGATCATACTTGTGAAACTCTCAAATTATTTGATCCAAATACAATGACTAAAGTTGTAGGCAATATCATGGTCTCCTATAGTGCTGAGGTATGTGGAAATTCTATTTTGAATTTTCTATTATTTCTGTTTGCTGTGTTTACATGTATCATTTCCATTTGTAAGGATCTTCATCATAAGATTCTAGGGGATATCTAAATGTGAAACCTTAAAGATACAAAAGTATATAACAACAATGTTTTTTAATGTTTATGATAGGACCCAGAAGACACAGAGAGAAGTTTTGCACGTCGCCTACTTGCTATTGCGGTATTTGAAATTGTTACATTTTGCAATTTTTCTTTTTCTGAAATACAAACTTCATATTAAAATTCTAATGATGTTACATCATCAAATTACCTGAGAGATCAGTGTTTGAGTCTCCACATCTTTCATATTTCCAAATTGACAAAGGAACATGTATCTGCTTGTTCAAAGCACAACAGTTTTTCTACAATTCACTTACAATGTTATGAGTGTCATGAACAGTGTCTGCAATGCTATCTGGGCTTCTACTATTGTGGATTTGCCAAGCTGCACGATTACTATGGAATCAAAATTAAAACTAATACAGATTAAGTATCTGCACAAAATGCAAGTAATTTTAGTCATCCCGACTAAAAATGTCATGAATAGAAGAACAAGGGCCTCACTGTTATACCTGCTTCGCTAAAAGCTTCCAAACATAACCACTGCCACTAACTTTAAACAGTGGAAGACAAGATAGGAAAGGAAGGAATCTGATATAGTGCTGCCACCAAAGCCTAGACATTAGGGCATCCTTAAGGAGTATTTTGTGAAATAATATCTAGAGAGTCCTCTGATTGGTAGGCCCAAAGGGACAGTGGAATGTTCACTTTGTAATGATGGTTGATGTCTTCAACATCCATCTTAGGATGCCTCTTTTCCAACACTTCAATCTGTGTTTTTGTGTGTAATGGGAAAATCATCATCAAATACATCAACTGAAATCCTACAAACTTGCCTCTCTACACCCATCAAAACCAGCACAACCCGGTACCCTTGGTTTCAGGATTTTCTGAATCCCATTATGTTTGAAGGAGAAGGCAGCCCTGGCCTCCTCCTCCATAGACCATTCAACTAGTAATCACCAATCCTTCAAGAATGTAACAGCACCAGAACTGGTGAAACCTAGCAATGATGAACTTAGAGGAATCATGCAATATCATGCAAAAGAGACAATCAATCAACCCAATTTCCCAGCCAAGAAGGAGAACGGATGCTACTTGAAGATGTAAAATCCCCCATAAGAAGGTTTCACCCTTGAGGAAATGGAGAAAAGGTTATGGATGCTGAAAGAACAATGTCATGTCCCGTTCTAGGTTCTTGAAGCAAATTTATGAATCTTGCAATTATACAATGAATCCCTAGGACTGAAATCTGATTTCTATTACCTCAGATCTGAATCATACTCTTATTCATTCACTTATCATGCAAATACATCAAATCAACATGCCAAATTATACAACCAATATCTAGTTGAATTACACAATGAATTACACATAAAGGATCAAAGATGATGATGATAACCAAGTTAGATCACTGCTGTCATAAATTCAGATTGTTCAAGTCTTCAATTGCATCGAATTGGATGGCTCTAGCATAGCCAAATGAAAATGCCAATCTGCTGTTACAAATTCAGAATGAAGTGATGAATAACACATACCAATTTAGAGATCAAATGCAATGAAAGAGATGATGAGCCTGCTGTTCAAATCTGCCTCTTGGAATTAATGAAATGCTGATATCAAGCTGCTATGAACAGATTGACCTCCTTATGATGATGAAATGTAATGTCAAGAGTCTCCAGAGCTGAGCACACCTTCTCTAAGGCTGATAAGTGTAGATCGCTGCCCTCTATTAATGCCAAATCGCCCTAGTGCAGATTGACCTCACCACAATGAATGTCATGTCACAAATGGCGGCGGCTAGGGTAATAGGCTGTGATGTTTGCTATTCCACAGAGCTGATTCAACAAGACTGAATTCTCCCTCCAAATCGGCGCACAAGGATGGTCTTCAATGATTGGCGAATTAGCATGCAACAATGACCTCAAAATCGGTGCTCAACTAGCAATAGGATCTTCAATGAAACCAGACAAGAATCTTCAAATCTTCCACAAGATCTCCAATGTAATCTTCAACAATGGTCTCCGACCAAATCTTCGAATGATGAAGCAATGGTGGTCAAACAAATCTACAAGTCTCCAATGAAGTGCAAATGTGAACTCCGTATGAATTCACCTCCTAGATGTGGTTGGGTTTTCGTCCAACACACCTTTATTTGCAAGGGTTTTCGTCCTTGGAATAGAATGCAAATAAATTGCAGACCAAATGAAGAGTAGACATACATAAAGATGATCCAAATGATGTTAGACACCTTATATTTATACATGCTCTTCCTCTTTTTCTTTTGTTGGCCGACACCCTATTTTCTTGCATTGAAAATATAAACTAGGTCGACCTTCTAGTGAAATTTGGTGCTCAAAACTTAAATTTTATTTTTATTCCCTGTCAGGGCTGATCTAGGCCAACTTAGGCCGACTTGTAATAGGGCCAACCTGATTTGTAAAAGGACCAACATGAATTTCCCTTCTTTCTATGGCCGACATTGACATGAATTGGGCTGACCTCCATAAGACTTGGCCGACCTTGCAATAAATGTTCTCTTTATTCATATGGGCCATTTTAAAACAAATTAAATATTTGTTTTCATTTCTCTTTGTCTTCTCTAGCTGACTCTCTTCAAGGCTCCATCCATAGGAAAACAAGGTATTGTTACCACAAATATGGCAAGTGTCATGCCCCTATATTAATAATTTATAATTGAATATATTTATGAATTGATTATTTTATTGTGAGTTTATTATTCAGTCAAATTAAAGATATGAATGAAACTAGTAATGATAAGAATCTATTACTATATCTATTGTTAAACTTAATCATTAATATTACATTAAGCTAGTCTATTCAAGCTGGCTGACTCCCATAGAATAGTCGACATTCTTTAAGGAAGTATAATTCAACTCCAACAAGCAACTTCTGTATGTAGTTGTAATATCAACTATAATTCAACTCCAACGAGCAACTTCCGTATGTAGTCGTAGTATCATTGAGTTATTGGTGATGATGCAAGGCAAGGGGTTTTGTGGTCTAAGGAACATGCTAACCATCATTATGATAGTGTGCAAAGATAAATGGAATTACATGTGTAATTAAGAAGTCGACTATGAAATAGAAATGTGTTACATGTTGTTTACCAGTTGACCACCAAGAAATAGTTATACACATACAAATCACCAAATAAAGGATGCCAAGAATATATATAAAATACAAGGCAGCGATTACATCTTACAAGAACTGCGATGATATCCTAAAGGCAACAACTACATTTAAAGAGTAGCAAATTAAATTCACAAATGCAATGATTATCATCCACATTTATAGAGCAGCGATTATCATATATACGCAGTGATTCGATATTGAAGTTTTTGTTAATAAAAGCAGCGATCAATGATTACGATCTGCATTTGTAATTGAAAGTCAGCGTTGACTATTCAAAGGAGTTTTAAATTATAACAAAAGGCAGCGATGTAATGTTCCTTAGTGGTTATAACTGAATTTTTGTCAATCTTTTAGCACACAACTAGAATCCAATGGTTAATTTCAAAAGCTCAACAAATTAACAATGAACCCCAAACACAAATGTCTTTATTGTCTTGTTCAAATGATGCAATTTACAAAACAAAAGTTCGCTGTCCTCTATGACAGTCGCACACATAATTCGAATCAGAATTTCAAATTATTACAAATGGCTACCAAACATTAAGCCAAATGAAGAAGTATCACCAAAACTGTTATCAAATATTTCCAGCCTTCACGGATCTTTGTTCTCTCCCTCAATTGTGACTGAAGTATGACTGTTATGACTGTAGTAATCCTGTAGGTAGCTGTGATGACTGTAGCTGAAGTATATGAAGCTGGAAAATGTCAAATTCCGCCTAGCGCTTGATGTAAGACCTTCAACAATGATCTTGATGATGAAGCTATGTTGCCCAATGCTTTGAAACTTCTCTGAAACCTGCAATATCTCTTAATACCTGCAATTTGAAACTCAATGGTGAGATTAGAAGCAAAATCACCTCTCTAAGAGTAGGGGTTCATCACCCTACAAGGCAAGGGGTCATCTCCTTGCAACAAAAGCATGAAAATCGGAATCCTCAAGCTTGCAAAAGTAATAAAACATACCAAATCCAACATGCCTTCCAAATGTGATGAAGTCTCATATTTATTCTCTCAATTGCTAGCCGTTTCTCTTTACCATAGCCGTTTGAGCCTTTGCATTGAAAGATGTCCCTCCTTTTGGAAAGGCTAGGAGATTGTTTTGAATTCTCTTTGTAAATCGAACCTCTTGGTGAATGTGATTCAAAATCCTATGCTTCCTTGGCGAATGGAGGTTGTTGGCATTAAACCCTTCCTATTACTTTATGGTGAATCCTCTCTTGGGTGAATTCAAGCATTATTCTCCTTGGGCGGATCCCTCAACATTGGCGAGTGTTTCTTGCTTTGGAGAATGTATCATAGCGTATCTCCATCGAATGCTTATGCTGGTCGAGCCTTAAGGGAAGGCGCATGATCCAATGTAGCCATTTGGAGGTATTTTGAATTTGATATGTGTTCGCCCTTTCACCAATGAAACATTATTTTAAATGCTAACCGATCCTTCAAGGGAGCTGTTGGAACCTTGAGACATGAGAATGCCTTTTTGAATGGATATTTGAATTTGAACTCTGAATTTGATTTCCTCCTAGTCGATGCCATGTGTATTAGTTGGAGTTGTCTTAGCTTGGGCCTATATACTCGACACTCCATCATAATCGATTAGAGGAAATGTAATTAAAGATTTCATTTCCCTCTTTGACCTTATAAATTGGCCCCTTCATTATAGGTCCTACCCCCTTGAGAATGAGGAAATACAACAGAAAATACAATTCCTTCATGATGAAGCTCTTACAATTTTGGCTTAATGCAAATTATCTAGCCAAAATCCATGTCACTTCCTTATCAAGTGTTTTTAGCCTATGGAAGTGAGGAATAGGCTAAACACTCATACCATATGTGACGATCCCAGAAATGGGGACATGACAAGCGATGACTATTCAAAGCTCTTAATTATAACAAAATGCAGTGATTGATATATAATGTGCGATGTGCATAAGGAAGAAAAGTAATACATGTTATTACATGTTAGAGGCAGCGCTTAAATAAAGAATAAAAGGGATTATAATATAGTTTCAAGAGATGCGATTTGTGTATGTGAAAGAAGTGCGATTTGGAGTAGTAACAAAGAGTCACATCCAATCATGAAGTCGCCCTCCTTCATGAAGTATAAGAGGATAAAGAAATGAAGTAGAAGAGGATCATTAGAAAAACACATATTCAGATTGGCACTTGAGATATATAGAGAAGAGCATCCAAGCAAGGAAAGACATATAATCTAGATAGCAGATTAAGAATTATCTGCATATTATTACCTATAGCATCAAACTAATATGCTGTATCTCACCTTATGAACTTGTGGTATTCTTATGATAATATCATAATTGAATTATATTAAGAAGAATATGTATATATGTACACACACACACACACACACACTTGAGATAAGCCAATAAGAATATAATTACTAAATCTGACTTATAAACTAACTATATATATATATATTCATGATATACGAGGGATTAATATATATTCATGACCCGATCCTTAATCTTTCTCTATTGCCCCTCATGAGGATTGGTTGGGTTGTTAGGGAGAGGCGGAATTAATGTCTCACAAGGAAGGTGAGCCCCGAAGTTGTATGGACGGGTGTTCTTGAAGCTCTCGGGCCAAGTGGTGGTATTGATGGGTGTTCATGAAACCCTTGGACCTACTCCCCAATGTGGTATGGATGGGTGTTCCTGAAGCTTGGGCTAGGTGGTGGTATTGACGGGTGTTCATGAAACCCCTGGGCCTCACTTGTGGAGAATAGTTTTCTAGTGCCCTAACATGGTTATCCCCCATTCTTCGTAGGGTTGATGATTAGGTAAGAGGTAAGGATTGAGGCTTAAATATAGTAATCATCGAGTATATTATGAATACGAATTAGTCCCTAGTTTTAATGATTTGATTTAGGGTACAATAAGTATGTTGAAGTATGTTTATTATGTAAAAACATGCATAATCCAAGTATGGGACATTACAGCAAGGACATGAGACAAAATTCAAGCTCTTCAAAATGATTCGCTCCAAAAAGGGAGAAGTGACCAGTCCGAAAATGGGGACATGACAAACGATCACTGATCTTTTGCTTTAAGGGGTGCTTTTTTGGACTCAGAACACTAAACACCTGGATTGAAGAAAGTTGGTAGCCTATGGGAATAGTGGAGACTCTTATGATGCCCAAAGGATACGTCAGGGCTATCTTCATCTCAAAGTAGGAAACAAACTGAATTTTCTAAGGTCTGTGGTTCTTCAACACTAGGTTGTCTCCTTCAACCCTAGATTTGCACGCCAATTTCACTCCACCAGTGACGCCTAAAAGCATGAAAACCCATGCTTATTTTTCCCTCCAAATAGGCGCCTCAAATCCTCATTTCTCATGCCATTTTGCCATTGACAATTGGCGCCTATATTCACCAAAAGGCACACATATTTGACACAAGGGAAAGGTGCCTATTTTTGATCATTTGCACTCCTTTTTGGGAGCGCCAAGTTTGCATGAAGATACTAGTTGAAGAGAGAGAAGATTGGCACCAAGGAGAGAGAAAGGTTAAGGCTATAAATACACTCTTCTTCTTTTCTTATTTCATTCATTGTTTTTGCATGATTGGAGAAGCAAAGCAAAGCCAAAATAGAAGAATGAAACCCTAGGAGGGTGGCGTCCACTATAAAGGTAACCTTTGGCATAGTTATTATCACTTTCAAGGCAAGAGAATGGTATTGGGGCTGCACTTCACTCGTGGCGGCCATTAATGGGAGAATAAAACCTTGCATGGGACGGATTCAAAGGCATTAAGGAGTTGATCTTCACATACAGGGCAAAGATTATTCATTCTTGCATCTTTCTACACCTTTTTATAACACTCCAAGGCAAATTTGTTCATAGGAAGGCTATTTCTTTGCCTTGGCGGCCATTGTTGAAGGTTTTTCAAGCTTTTTATTGTAGATTTGAAGCTTTTTCGGACCAGCAAAGCATAAAGAGGACAATTTGAACTTCTAGGCTTCTTTTTCTTCACAGGGTCCATCTCCATGCTCCTAAGGCAGCGCCCATACCCAGGAAGCCATTTTTGGTGATTTTTCAAGGATTTTCTTCGCTGGTCATAGCTTTTCGAAAGCAAAATCACCACCTACAACCAAGATAAAATTGATTTTTGAGGCCTATATGTCCAAAATTTCTCATTTCCGGCACATACCCATCTCTACAAAAGGCATCTTCCATCATCCTGGACCAGTTTGAGCTCAGATCTGTCAAATCTTTGAGGGTGCAACTCCAAAATTTCATTTTCCAAGGACAAAATTTTAATTTTTTTTAACAAAAATTAAATTTTGGGACAGCAAAAAGAAAACTTGTTTTTCTTGGGCAACGGATACACAGAAGTCCAGATTGGCCATTTTCAAAGCAGAAGAGTCATTAGAACAAGCCTTCTTCAAGTCAAAATGCAATATTCATCAGTCACCATTGAGGCTAAATCCTTGCTCAAACATGAATATTCCAAAGTCAAGGAAACAGACTTGTGTCAAGTCTCATCTGAGGGTTTTGACCTAGAACCACTGATAAACTCAGGCAATTTAGCAGCGAGAAATTTGAAGAATTTAGGGCTTGTTCAAGCCGGATCATTTCCTATTGCTGCCCATAGTCTTGAATTTGTACTCGTGCATTCAACACTATAATCCTGAATCAAGAGAAGTCAGATCGAGGGATGGAAGATTGATTGCCAGTTTGAAACTTGATGACATAGAGATTGCCCTTGGCATCCCTATTTTCGAAGAATCACTCACCCTTGATCTAGAGGAAAGTGACAGAGTGTGGACCTCTAGTGACAGAGTGTGGACCTCTACTACTGATAAATGCCAAAAGTTAGCTTGCAAATGGCTAAAAGAAAGAAGGAATACGCTTCCAAGGAATGTGGGCCGAGGCCAGTTCAAGGATGAATATGCCATCATGATCACAATGCTCAACTGGATTACAGCCCAAGCTGAAGGGAGAAGTTTCAGAACATGGATGTTCTATGTCATCAGCACGATAGCCAATGGAAGCGCAACTTATGAATGGGCCACTCTCATAAGCGACTGTATTCACCAACAAATCATGGATTTCACTCGAACTCACGAGTTCAGGATGGTGTCCTATTTACTATTCATGGTGGCCAAATAGCATCACATTGTCAGGTTGAACTTTGTAGGCTCTCTGCAAAACACTAGGATTGTCAGGCTATATCCTCAGCTTGAAATTTCAGAGTCCCAGAAGCACTTCCGCTGAGTCAACGACGCATTCCTAATGTTCACAGTGCATGACTTGGAGAACTAGATGCATGTCAGAATATTAGAGGAGGCTAGAGTGGTAATCTCGGAATGGGCGGACTGGTATATTTAGTTTCCTACCTTCTCCTATATACAAGCATACAGGTTCACATCATGTCCATACATGCTTCTAAGGTATCCATCTGACGAAGTGGTCTTTATGGAGTTCTTGCGTCAGATTGAAGAAGTGCATAGTTTTCTACACAGCAGGCATAAGACGGCAGTAAACTTCCCTATTCAGCTAAGTGTCTTCAAATGTAAAAGTGTTGCTCATGCAAAAATAATTGGAGAGGAAATGTCCAAATTCGGCCTGAAGACCTTCAAGGAGAAGCGCACATATGATCCTAATCAAGTGATGAAATCCAGACTCAGCGGCAAGTTCGCTCATGTGCCTACTATGGAGGATTTCTAGGTCAATTGTCAAGATGAATATGAGGTCCGTCGAAGGAGTTACAATCGCTTCACCTTGGAGCAGATAGAAGTTTTTCTTGATGAGTGGCAAAGACTTGTAGGAAGACGGTTCGATTCTCTCCCCAAAATTCATCAAGGAGGGAATTGATTCACAACCACTGCCACAAATGGATTGGTCACCCCAAGAAATCACCTCTATTGCTGAAAGAATTAAAGGAGTGGTGAAACGAAGCTAGATGTTCATTAACAGTCAAAGGAGCAAGAGGACAAGTACACTTAAGGACAAGGCATCTACAGCAGAGCTGCCATCTTCGCCTATTCATTTGACTCCACGCCTAAAATCCAAGGTAGTGAGTGGGAAGACCCAAGCAACCAACATTACCGGGGAAGAACCCTTGAGGGTGACCCCGAAGAAGAAGGCTCAAGTCCCAGCACAGCAGCAACCAGAGGCAACCCCTTTGCCACCAGTTGAGCCTAGTTCACCTACTACCTCTATTTCTACTTCTTCCTCTTCATTTTCTTTAGAAGAGGGGAATTTGCCTGCACCACAGAGAATACCTGAGCCGCACTTGTCTTCTATACCTATCGACTCTACACCACTTAACTCATCAGGAGTTAATGATGCAGGAGAACCAGAGGTCGTGCATGGAGTTGAAGTGAACATAGTGATGGAAGTAAACATCGAGTTCGAACCCAATATAGTGTTGGATTTTGATCCTGAGTTGGATATACATTTTGCACCTCCTGAGGCTGAAGTGACGCCAAATCCATGTGCTGAGAAGGAAAACCATCCAGAGCCGAAGTTTCAGGAGTCTACTTCAAGTTGGCTTCATACGGCAGTTAGTTAGAAAAAGAAAAGGCCATCCTACCAGCTGGATTTCAGTGCCTTAACGAAAACTTTCAAGGAGCCCTCTATAAAGAAGCCCAAGAAGTAGTCAAGGATTCTGAAGATGGGTGAAGGTGAATTAATCCTAGAGACCACTATTCCTCCCCAGGACAAAGCAATTGAAGAAGTTGAGCCCGAAGATTATCAGATTGTCAAGACTTGTTTTGGTCATAGCACACGACAGACAACAGTAAACATTTTGGAGGCTGCTACCGATACAATGAGGAATAGGGTATTGAAGGATGGAGAGGACAAGGCTACCCTCAAATCAGAAAATAAGCAGCTACATCGGTACATCTCACAGCTTTTACACTCACCTTCTCCACCTTCATTCTTTTTGCCACAGGTGATTGAATCTACCGATGAGCAAAAGCAATTGAGTTAGCTGGTTGTATATGGCAAACATACTAAAGATTGGGTGGAGCATTTCATAGCGAAAAGTGTTAACTTTCTAGCAAAGTTAACGGCAGTGGTGTCTAATTCCAAGGATATTCTCCTAGGAATCCAGAATATGATAGAATGCACGAAAGACATGGAGTCGGTGTATGATAGATTGATGGTTAGATTGCGTGCACTTAGCATGAGGCCTATAACGGCATAACAGAAGGCTACTATTTTCTCCTGGACACATCAGTACTCTTTCTTGGTTTACACCTCAGAATATAGCCTTGGAGTTGGCTACATGGAAGGAAATGCTTCTGGGCGTTGAAAAATATTCTATTGATTTTGTCGAAAACATTCCTTGCAAGTATTTCAGCGATGAAGGCGTAAGTTGCCTTGCTCATATTGTGCAGGAGTTCATTCAGCTAATCTGCGGAAAGTTTTGTGGTGATCCCCACATAGACAAAATGTACCTCCTGGTTGAAATTGCGTCAAAGTTTGCCAAGGCTGAAAAAGATTTTGAGGTGTTTGCAAAAATCACAGAGGATGTTGCCATTGACCTGCAGATGAGGACGGTTCACCTTGATTCCATGATTATTCCAGATAAGGCTAGGATTGAGGAATTTGAGAAAATTCTCAATTCTCATACTTTGTCAATTTTTCACTATCTGTAGGAGGGATTTATTTTTGGCAGCAGGAGAGATTTCCAAAGTAGTTTGTATTTTGAGAACTGACTTTGTTATCTTGAGTTAAATTTATTTTTGGAATTTGCTTTTGGATATCATGCAAATTATCTTTGAGTTGGAACTCATTGTGTAATAACATGGAAGTTAAGTTAACTAAATTGCATGACAAGATACTTTTAGTTTTAATTGTTAGTAAGCTTGCATGCTTCCCATGCAGCAATTAGATCTAGAGTGAAGAGTGTTAGTTAACTCTTCGTTTTATTTCCTTGCATCTTTGGTTTTTAGGTATAAATAAGTGTATTCTACACACTTAAACTCTCTAATGGTAAATGCTGAGACTAATTTTTGCTCGCATTTTATTGTTCAAGCATTGTTATTTGTTCTTGGCTGTTGATTAATGAGAATATGCATCATGGTTTCTGAGATCTATCTTGTTTTCGAGAGTTGTGAAAATCGTTCATGACTTTGTGCATGAACGGTTGTTTTTCAATTATCTTTGTTCGTTTGTGTTGAAAATCTCCAAGTTGTCCCTTAGCTTTCTTTATGCTCTGGATTTACTTAAAAAAATCGGAAGTGTTTTAAGATAGAGTTAGTTATTTTCTTCTGTAATGCTTTAGAAAATCTTATAGCCTCATAGAAGAGCTTCATTGCCTTGTGCTCATGCCTTGAGAAACCAAAAAGATAGGTTGTTTTGTAAACGTCTTTTTATTTTCCTTGTTGAGGGAGCTTCCCCTCCTTATTTGAAGAACAATCCTACTGTACACGCTATCCGTTTTTCTTTCTCACCAAAAGGTGCGAAATTAAATGCTAACAAACTCCATAAAAGTAGATTAGGGAAAATGTAATTAAAGATTTCATTTTCCCTCTTATTCCATCTAACAAATTAAACCAAATAATTGAAAATAGAATTTCAAGATTACATTTTCCAAATGATATACTAGTTGAGCCAACTTTCCGGTTCTCCATGTATAGACATATACCAACTTTCCGGTTCTCCATGGATAGAAGCAAACTCAACTAGCAAATCATTACTTAGCTCAAAATTGGGACATTACATAAACCCACTATTAAAAAGACAAGTTTGAACTTTATTTGCATTCCTTGTACTGCTGAATATAGATGCCTCTATTTATATAGCAAATTCCACTTTAGTTTAAAAAGCTCAGGTGTTATGAACAAGTGCCTCCTCTAAATTAATCAGTGTTACAAGACTTGGACTCGGCAAGCTGATTTTTGACTTGGACTCGGACTCGGCACCCAGACTGAACCAAGACTCAGTAAATTGAAAAAACCATGAAATATAGAGATTTTTAAGGATTCAAAACTTGTTTCATGCACCCTTTAATAAATAAACTTTAAAGACAATAAACTAATCAAATAGAACTGCTTTGATCACATACACAAGTATACATCGATCACATGAGTATAAGAGCGGACTTTAGCTGAAGGAAACAACATTGTTAGATATATAATATTGTCAAATCTTTTAGGTATACAAAACTCATGGATTATGATATCCATGGCATCAAAAACAAAAATCACAATATGGAGTCATGAACTATGGTAGAAAGGAGCTTGTATCGCTCAACCCAATATTGCTAGCTCTATGTGGAGTCGTGTTTGTATCTCAAACAAATCTACAAATTTTGCAACAACAATAGGGGTAGTGGAAAGGGAAAAAAGAAAGAAATAAATCTATAAAAGAAAAAGCAAAAGGAAGATATCTAGATTTAGTATTACTAATTTCTCTCAATTTTAGAGCACTTATGCTTGAAATTCAATCCAAGGATGAAACCCCTTGTGGTTGTAGATCCAAGGACGAAAACCCTTGAGATCTTTGGGATTCGGGAAAGAAAACTCGCGGATACTCAAAAGTGATTCCAATTCAGGAATTACATGGAGCTTCATCAGCATGTCAGCTTTAGTTTGGAGTTGATCAGCTACAGTTTTTAGCGTGCTTTAGATTTGGAGGTTTCATTATATTTTCAGATTTTGGGTTGCTGTGTGGAGTATGTTCCAAGTGTTTCTAGCTTCGGTGTGTGTTTCGGATTTTTAGTGTGTGTAGAGTTTTGATATCAGTTTGTACTGAGAATTATTCATATTTTATATTAGATTAAATCTAGTGTTGCTGGCTCGCCCTCATTAAGGAAGTGCCTATTTTATGTAATTGTTATTTATTTCTATTGAGGAATATTATATTATTCGGTAAGCGTAGCACTTGGGTTAGGGAGTTGCATCCCTTTGGAAGGTTTCTTAATATTTTTTTCTCTTTCAAAGTAACCGTGATATATTTAAGTAGACATTTTATGTTCTTGATAGTGTTGTGCTGCTGTAACTCTTTGGCAAATTGTAGTACTTCAAAAGATTGAAGACCATTATGGAGATTGCAGGCCGAGCATTATTGTTACGAGTTGATGAAGGAGCCGCAACCAAGAAAGGAACACCTATAAAATGATCTCCCATAGTAATTAAGATTGTAGCCTCCAGAATTGAAGAGAGTAATTTTGCCAGCCGCATTATCCAAAGCAAGGCGTTTTGGTCAAGGGAGCCGCGACATTGAAATATAAATTCCGCCATAGTTGTAATTGGCAGAGGAATCATTGACATAGGTTGGAGGAATTAATTGTTGCAACCACAATTTAATTCCAACCTGGCACCACCGCAGACATAGTGGAAACTTTCTTATATCGTAGTTTAATTTAATTTTTGTTGAATGCTAGTTTGATTATCATTGGTAGTTGGAAGCTTTCTTATATCATAGTATTTTTGTTGAATGGTAGTTTATTGTGGAGGATTTCTGAACATCTTTTTGATGTAGCTTGTTATTAGCGATAATAATCATTTAAGGTGTGTTAGTGTTTTATTTCGCACCTTTCAATGTGAATGTAAAACAGACAAATGTGCGGTAGAACCACTCTTTAAATTTGAGGGGAAGCTCCCTGTAAAGTAAATCTGATCTAAAATTATACAATCTTTTTGGGTTTGCTGAAAGAGAAAGACAAAAACTTGCTTTCAACCTTGATGCAAGAATTTTGTGTTTTCGACTGGAATGAAAAACCTAAACTTCACGCTTGCACTATTCAACTAAATCAAGAGGCTAAATAGGGCAAGTACACGCAGATGAGATTGATTGACACTTAAAAAACGAATGCCAAGACTAAAACGAATACAAGACGAGACAAAGCTTCGACTCGTATATTCAACTTTATTTACAACACAAAGTTTGCAAATTCATTAAACGACTTATCCTTGGGCATAGGTGATAATACATTTCAATAAGCATTCGCTAGCAAAACATGCATAATAAATGTTATTGAACAACAAAATCACAACAAGAACATCAAGTAACTAACAACTCCAACATAATGAAGGAATGAGAATTGTCGCTTTCATTGATGTTCACTAAATGATACAATACTAGATACTGAATGCTTAAAAATCTAATTCCTAAAAGCTCTGAAAAAGCTAACTAATAATGAATCTCTAACTCTAAAAATCTAGATCCTTGTGCTTGTGCAAAAGCACTTATTTATAGTACTACAAAGCAAATGCATGAAAATAATAACTAAACTCTGACCACTGTTTGCTAACATGCAAACTTATTACAAATATCCGCTCCACTGAATCTAACACAAAAGCATGCAATCGCTAGTCCAACTGATGATTAAAATTATGCACACTCCAGTTATAAATAGTCTCCTTTTGAAAAAGTCATATCCTCTTGCATGAAAGAAAGTGCTTCATGCAATTGAAGTAGTTGACTTGATTAAGGAGTTTGAAGTCTTAAATCATTGAAAAATGTACTTATGCGTAAGTGAGTCACTTGGCAGGTGTGCTTTTTTATCATCTTCAGGTTGATGCACTCAACTACTCCTCCTTTGTACAAGCGCATGATGGTTCACCTGCACGCTTTTAGTTTTTGGCAAAGAACCAAGTGCATAAGACATTGATAAGGGGTTATTTTGTCTATAAAACTCCACCCTTTATTGGACGTGTCAGAAGATTTGATGAGGCGCCTTCTTTGCGGAAGACTTTGTAAAGGCGTGGGCATGCTAATTGAGGGCGCCTTGCCTTTGAATAGGCGCTTCCCATTTGATTTTCTATTTGATTATGTTAAGCCTTCTCAAGTAAGTGTGTGCCTTCATGATAGAGGCAGATTCATTTTCCTTTCGTGTTGCATCTCCTTCACCTGTGCGTGGAACATATTGGTGCTTGTAGGAGCTTTGATATGCATTTGACCTTCTTTGACTAGGTGTGAGAAAATATCTTTGCTTGAGCACTCTAAATGTTGGTGCGACCTTCCTTCAAACTGTTGGTGTGACCTTCCTTCAAACTGTTGGTGTCTTCCAAAGATGCATTTGGAATGATGAGTGGCATTTGAATATCAAACATGATGTATTCCTTGGCCTGGACGTGTTAAACTCTCCACAAGTGCATTTTATGATTGCTGGGGCATGAAGAAATGGCATTTGAAGGCGCTTTTTTTTTCTTTTTGGCTTGACTTCATCTTTCAACACCTTGTTTTGCAAGGCTTTGTAGTGGCGCGAAGAAACGCTTTAGGAGGTGTTTTTGCTATTGATTGGTCGCTCTCAACTACATATTAAAGCGCTGAATGGAGCGTATGAAATCTGGAGTGACAAAACTTTCTTCTGTGTTCCTTTTAACCTTGAAGCATTTTATCTTTATGTTGGGCTTTGTGTGTTAAATCTCATTCAAATTGGTGCCTATGTGAGGCGTGATTTCTCCTGATCAAGATGCTTCATACACTTGAACTGGCATGGGTTTGATTGGAAGAGCGTTGTAACTTGAGATGGGGCGTGAGGATGCTAAGTGAGGTGCTGAATGGAGTCTTTAGGTGTGTTCTTTCTTCAACCTACACGCTAAATGATTGCTTGGAGCACTTCATATCTTTTGAGCGTGTTTTTTTTTTGTGAGGAAGCACTTTAAAACCTTTTATTTTTGGATTGATTTTTATTTGCCTTTTTACCTTTGTAAGGCTCTTTGGAAGCGCACATTTACAAGCGCCTTAAGCGCTTTTTTTTAATTTCATTGTCTAAGGTGTTTGACTTGGTATGGTCACACGCCTTAAGAAAGGCCTTTTTTTAATTATGTTTTTATTTTTAATGTTTATGGGATTTTATATTTAGCGTTTTTTAATTATTATTTTCAATAACTAGTAATAATAACAGTATTATTAATAACAATAAAAAAAAATAATAAATTTTATAATATTTAGATTTTTAGATTTTGACACTTCACAAATTTTAATTTTTATATCATTGATCAATAACTAATAATAAATTATTAGTTATTAATCAATCATCTTAAAATTTACGGACAAATGACTTAACACAAACGATCAACACATGGAAATTGACACTTGACATTTTTGACATGACGACAACGACAACTGGAATATGACTATAGGTTTTTGATGCAATGAACACCCGAGTTTCATACTTCAAATTTCGACAAGACAACAAGACGACCTTTCAGACTCGGACCCAATGACAATTTATCATTAAACTTTTGACAAAACATTGAGATTTGGATATTTGACGACTTGAAGACACAAATGTGACTACAAACAACTATTTTGATTTCCACGAATACGGAAAGACATACACAGGAATGAAGAATTTGGTACCGTAATATGAGTTTCGGATTGGGTACAACAAGGTGGAGTATTGCAGAGATTTGTTGTTAGTCCCTGTGTGTGGCATTGTATATAGTTAATTTAAATCAGAAAACACAAAAATTGCAAAATTCTTGGAAAATCCTTTGAAGGGACACTACATTCCTATTCTTTCAGTTTGCAAACGTATAGAAAATACAGAATATATATCATATTTCAAAAAAATCTATATGCAGTTGGTGCTAGCAGTTGAGGATTGGTAAAGACGTTTCCAGCCTGCCTGTTTCTGTTTCAGTTTTCTTTGACTCAAAACTCAGAAAATTACAAAAATCAGAAAACTCCTAAAAATCTCAAAAGAGGACATTCCAAATTTTGATAGCACAGTCAAAGGCAATCCTGGATGGACAGATAGTGGAGGTACCTTTAAGGAATCAAAATGTTCATACACTTCTGGTTCATGCCTTGTATGTGTGAAAAGAAATTAATTGTCAAGATGAGGCATTAGCCTTGTTAAAGGGGCTTTGAAGGACCGATGCTAGAGGTTGGTAGAATATCATTATAGAGGGAGGCCCAGATTATCATCAATTCTATGAAGAGGGCAAATGTGAGCGCCTAGAAGTTGGAAGCTATTGTAGATGAAGACAAGTGGCTATCTAGTAAGGTTGAAAAAGCGTTTCAACATATTAGACAGAGTGGTAATAAGGTGTTAGATTATGCTGCCAATAGAGGGACATAGCTCTTTGCTTTAGAAGGCGTCCCAGATGATTTTTTTTGTGGCTCTCCACCCTAATGATCTGAATGCATCCTGACTGGAGTATTGCATGGCTTCTAAATGCATTCATTAACCTAGCATGAGATTGTCAAATCATGGAATGCAAACATAACATCAACTAAATGGCATCTTTAAATCATATAAGATGGCATCACACAATCTTTGAATTATCAAAATAAGACTATTCAATATTGATGCTTCTACCAAGTTCCTTTAGTTAGTGTGCTGATAATATAATTAGTTGTCATTTAGTATCCAATCTAGTCACAGGGATGTGGTCTAATGGTTGAATGACAGGGTTTTGTGTATGTGAGGGTGCTGTAAGATTGGTACAGGTGGAGCTTTACATGTCTAAACAAGAAACTTAAGCAAGTCTTTCAGAATCTCTATCACTTCTTTCTCCCTCTCTCTCCTCCTTTGATGCCCAAGTTAGGTTGTAACATGTTATTGTTTCTCCTAGATATACCCCTTTGCTGAGACTTACTTGATTGCCGTTTACTCCCAGAGATCCATGGCCCTGGGCTCTCATACCTTAACAAATATGAAGATAGAATATAAATGCATTCACAGAAATGTTAACAGAAAGGAAGTACATTTACAGGGAGACATGATTAGATTAAAGAATGGAGAACTTTATTCATTATACTCTAGGATGCATTATATTAATGGTATTCTTTATCAACTGAAGCCCAAAACTAATATTTAACTGTCAAAGAACCACATACCTGTCAATAATGATGAACTAACTCAGACTCATAACTGCCATTTACTGCCAACTAACTGACAACTACATAGAGGTAACTTTGTATTATTCTTTGGTTTCTTTTTGGCCGTAAAATGCATGACCAAATAGGGCAACATACTATGAGTTTCTCATCTTTTGCAATTACCATATGTGAATTTTGGTAAAGGTCTCTGTAGAATGCAGTTATGATTGTAAAGTTACTTTAGTTATTTCTGTTGCATAATAAATTGATTAATTGAAAGATGAAGTAAGTTCACAATTTGGAACCAAGGAGATTATTTGTTCTAGGCATTTGCAGCATTTATGAAACTGAAGAAACTAAGGTTATCTTTGGCTTGTAGTAACAGGTTTGTAATTTTAAGGTGGAGAATCACATTTTCCATTAGCAATTTTAAGGACCTAAGGAAAATTCCATAAACTGAAATGGTCACTTAAAACTTCAAAAATAATTTGAAGACTTGGATGAGAGTACTAAGACTGGGATCATTTTTTGAGATTTCTGTAGTCCTCTAATAAAAGCTGGGATAACTTTGTTTTTGTTGTTGTAACAAGTCTATCTCTCCAGTACAGTTTGGTCAGTTTTGGAAGCCTTGTCATATTTATGAATGTGGTAACATTTTAGGATTAACATTCTTATTGCTAATAGTTTGGGGAAATAATTTCTACTCAAGATCTCCTTAAATGCCACCTTTATATGACGTCCCACATAATACAGCACTCTATTTTGTGTGTGTGATTGCCACTAGGATCACAATGATGATGGGAAGCTTTCATTAGAAGAATTCTCTGACTTGATCAAAGCTTTTGGAAATAAAATGGCAAGTCGCAAGGTCAGTATATTAATGATTGGAACTCCGATATACCAAACTGACAGTGTTTCTACTGCCAGCTTCCAAGAAAAACTGCTAGTCTTTTATTTTATTATAATTTCTAATGCCTTACTATTTCGTTATATTTTTTCTTATAAAAGTTAGAGGAAATTTTTAAGGAAGCAGATATTGACGGTGATGGTGTAGTCGATTCGGAGGAGCTTGTTAATCTTCTTACCAATCATGGAGGCAAGTAAGGAATCCTTTTTTGCCATTTCATATTTAACATCTTAGAAGAATATGTGCTCACTGTGCACCTGAAGGATTATTATGCATGAAGGTTGCTCTCTCAAGTAATTGTTATCTGATGTTAGTTTTTGAGGAGCAGCAATAATTATTGCAGAAAAAAAAAATGTGACACACTCAAAAGTATTGTAGTGTGGAATACAAGAGAATATAAATGATTTTTATTGATATAATTTTGGAGGATTACAGTCATACATTTCACATTCTATAAATCCTTATGAATCATTGATGCGTATTTATGATTTTTTCTATAACCTTTCTTCTTTAAGAGTCATATCATATCCAGCTGGAAGTTGCAAGGAGGCTGAAATATAACTTGGGTCTGAGAAGGGATGGGGAAAGTCTCTATCTACCTTGTATACTTGATGATTATGCATGTTGTTTAGTAGGTTCATATTTTTTAAGAGCTTGTACAGATGGTCTTTTTGTCTAGGTTAGTGGTCTACCAGCATGTTTTTGCACTTCTCACAAAGTCCATTGGTGACGCTGGTGAGATAGGAGTTTAATTGTATAAAGTACAGAGATCAGATGTATTTAATGTGAGGTGGCTGGAAAAGGATTTGGTGGATTGATGACTTGTGGTGGAATGAAGTGGTGGGGAATTTTGAGAAGTAGGTGAAATCAATAAAAAATGAGGCAGATGAAAACAGAAGCAATGTGATTAGCTGCAAGCTGATTGGGTGAAGGAAAACCATATAATCTCGATTCTTCAAAATATCTAATCTTGGTGTTGGGGGACAAAGTACAATTTTTGTTCCAAGAAAATGGATGGAAAAAGGAGCTGAGGGAGAAAATGGAGGTAGCATATAGTCCATAGGCCATAATATGTTATTGTTAATACATGTTTTGTGCTGACTAAGTTATGTTGTTATCATTGTTGACTTAGGTAATGTAATTTATATGGTTGTTATAAACAGTTAGACCAACATTTGTGTCTTAACCGACAAACTTTGATAATTAAAATAACTTTTGCTGTTAGGGTAAGAGCGCTCATTTTATAACAGGTCCTCCCTGCATTGCTAAGCATTGTATTGAACACTACCTATGAAATAAAAACGCCATTTTCTATATTCTTGTGTAGTTCTCTAAATGAATTGTGATTCCAATCCTTTTCCTAGACAACAACTTATGGCTTGGTAGTGGAGATTTAAGAGTTAACATTTGGCACCATTGCCTTTACGAAGTTGGGTCAAGTTGAAGTAGAATAGAAGTCAGTCAACAATAATTATTGATGATGACACAACAAGATGGAAGTATTGGAGTAAATGGGACAATTGATATAGGAACCACTCAATAGATGACAAATTGAGAACCAATTCACCAATGTTTTTAGGTATTTGTGGGAACTCTTAGTACAAGAGCATGTTAGAGAAGATTTAGCTAGAAACCAAGTACCACATATTCTATTTGTGGTAGCTTGGCCATAATAGAAGAGGTTGATTGATCGTTGGACAATCCGCCTAGATTCTTAGCAAGTGATTACATAATTTTGCAAGATCTTTGTGCTAAAAGAGACCATGAAGCATGTAGAAATGGGGAGATTGAAGTTGGAGATAAAGGCTTGAGGAGTTCTTGGGAAAGCTTTATTAAGTTCAACTCCACCAGCTTGCGTAGCTTATTGAGGTAGGCTTTCCATCCTTTCTGTTAGATAGATTTGGTGCGTATATGTTTTTTGAATAAGGTATTCAGAGAACAACTGAGAAAGTTTGTACTTATTTTCTTTGATGACATCCTTATATTCAACAAGACTTGGGAGGATCATCTGAGGCACCTTGATATTGTACTGGGCATACTTGAGCAGGAGTCCTTATATGCCAAAATGTCCAAGTGCGAGTTTGGCATGACAGAGTTGCTATACCTGGGACACATCATCAATGCAGAGGGTGTTCGGGTGGATTCGGAGAAGATCCGGGCTATAGTTGACTGGCCGCCACCTAAGAATCTCTCTTAGCTCGAGGGATTCTTCGGCCTCTGTGGATTCTACCACTGATTTGTGAAGGGATTTTCTCAGAAAGCTGCCCCTCTTACATTTTTGATTCGGAAGGGTGCTTTCGAATGGTTAGATAATGCTCAGCAGTGCTTTGACAGATTTAAGGAGGTGATGAGCACTTGTCCAGTTTTGGCCATTCCTGATTTTTCGAAGCCATTTGAGCTTCAGTGTGATGCCTCGGGGGAAGGCATAGGGGCTGTGCTGATGCAGGACAAGCACCCCATTGCTTTCGAGAGTCGGAAGCTAAGATGTCCTGAGAGGAGTTATAGCATTTACGACAAGGAAATGTTAGCTATTATGCATGCATTAGCTAAGTTCAGGCAGTATTTGGTTGGGGGAAAATTTGTTGTCAAATCTGATCACAATAGCCTGAAGCATTTCCTTAGTCAGGAGGACCTGAACGATCGGCAACAAAAGTGGGTCAGCAAGTTGCAGGCGTATGACTTTGACATCGTCTTTGTCAAAGGGAAGAAAAACATTGTTGCTGATGCTTTGTCTGAGAGACCACACTTGTGTGCTATAGGGGAGATTGCAGAGGACTGGAGGGATATGATTTTTGCAGAGTATGCAAAGGATAAGTGGGCTTCTGGGATTATTGATGGCACCATCCGAGATGACAGGTACACTGTTGTAAATGACTTGATCAATTACAAGGGGAGGAATTTTTTGGTGTCAGGTTCTGCTATGAAGCAGAAGATCTTGAGGGCATTCCATGACTTACCTATGGCAGGGCATCCAGGATATTTCAAAACTTACAGGCAGGTAAGCGAGAGGTTTATGTGGAAAGGCCTCAAGACATAAGTATAGAAGTATGTGAGGGAGTGTCTAGTATGCCAGCAGAACAAACATGAGCACTCCTTCCCAAGTGGTTTGTTGCAGCCCTTACCCATTCCCGAGAGGAAGTGGGAGTGCATATCGATGGATTTCATTACGGGCTTGCCGAAAGCCTAAGGCAGGGATTGCATTTTTGTGGTGGTTGATAGGTTGATGAAGTTTGCCCATTTCTTTGCTATTTTAGCCACCTATATGGCAACTCAGTTTGCTGAATTGTTTTTCAGAGAGGTATTCTGACTTCACGGGTTGCCTAGGAGTATTGTGAGCGACAGGGACATCAGGTTCCTTAGCAATTTTTGGCAAGAGCTCTTCAGGTTGACAGGGACAAAGCTCACCCCTAGCACGAGCTACCACCCCCAGACCGATGTGCAGACCGAGATAGTCAATAAGTAGGTGGAGGGATACCTCAGGAATTACATAGCAGGGCAGCAGAAGGCATCGGTCAAGTGGCTTCATTTGGGAGAGTATTGTTATAATACCACTTACCATATGTCCATTTAGATGACACCATTTATGGCACTTTATGGGTACGAGGCTCCTAGTTTCTTGGACTTGTTGTTTGGGGATAGCAGAGTACCTAAGGCTAAAGACCTCTTACAGGATAGTCAGGACATATTGAGGTTTGATGGAGAACATCCAGAAGGCGCAAAACCAACAGAAGTAGTATGTAGACCAGCATCGGGTTGAGTGTTCTTTTGAGGTGGGGGATATGGTGTATCTTATGATGTAGCCTTACAGATAGTCCACTCTTAAGAAGAGTGGTGCCAAAAAGCTAAAGCCACGCTACTATGGACCATTCAGCGTCTCCAAGAGGGTTGGAGAGGTGGCTTATGAGTTGGAGTTACCGATAGAGAGCAAGGTACATAATGTCTTTCATGTGTCTCACCTCAAAAAGGCACTGGGGCATAATGTGATACCTTCTACAGAGTTGCCTCCTCTTGTTGAAGAGGGGACGCTGATTTTGATACTTGAGGCCATCATTGATACCAGGGAGAGGACTTTGAGGAAGAGGGTCATTAGGGAATACTTGGTGAAATGGAAGAACCTGCCGGTGGAGGATGCTACATGGGAAAATGAACAAATCTTGTTGCATCTAGATTTGAGATTGCTTGAGGCAAGCAATCTTGGGGAGGGCGAACTGTAATGTCCCCTTTTCGAGAGGGTGTTAGCCTATACTTGGTTTCCGTAGGCTAACCATGGTGTCTAGGGAACTCTGGAGGTTCAGATGGATGGTTTCGAAGAAATTATTTTTAGTAAGTTAGGGGTTTCTTCTATTTTTGGAAAGTCAGTATTGGAGGCAGAGCGTCTCGCTAAGACCTTTCCAACGGTCCATAACTAATGTGATTCCGAGACCGTTTGGGCTTTCATATTAAAGTCCGTAAGTTATACTTTATTAATTAATAATTGGACTTTATAATATTTAAGTGGTGACTTTGGGAAAAGTGAAATAAATGCCAAAATAAAGTCACATGTACTTGGGCGCCCAAGGGAAGAGAAATAAAGTTTATAAAATGAATTATTTTCCCTCTATCATATGGTTGACCTCATGAGGAAATATAAAAAGGTAAGATGAAAGCTTTTTCATTCATTCACGACATATGATTTTCAAATGCATTTTGCTCTGCAAGTTTGAGGGTTTGAAGAAAACCTTTCTTGGCTCTTGGTGACGGAAACCACCATCAGTAACAGCTTCTGCGGGTGTGAGAGATCATTTAAGGGGCTTGAGGACAGTCATACTCAGTGGTTGTGATTGCACTTCATTTTATTCAGTTTGGTGACTTTGAGCTTTGTCGTGGATATATTTAACAAGGTAAAATCTGAAGTATTATGGCTCTAGAATTATCTGAGGAGAATGAGGAACATATGCAGGTTTTAGCTGTGAGTTTGGGGGTGATTTGAGGTAGTTCCAAACACCAAAAAGGGCCGTACCATATCTCAATCCAGCCATATAGCCAGGGAGGAATATTGAGTGTTAGCAAGGGTTTTCATTGTGAGATGAGTTTCCATGGTGGCGTGAGGGCATTTCAGACCTGTATCAGCATTTTGTAGCAGCCTTGCAGGGGTTGGAACATTGTTATCTGCTGTCCTTCATACCTACAGGCCGTACTGTTTCAAGGAGGCCGTACCGTTTCAAGGAGGCCGTACTGCACACGTGGGGTCACTTGTTACCTTGTTTTGGTGGCCATTGTATGTACCCAACTTGCTTATATTTTGCTGTTTTGCACTTTTGAGCCTATATCAGCACAATATCTTGCCATATCAAGGAAGAACAATCAAACCAGTTGCTGTAATAATGTAACAAACTTGTAGTTTTGCATGACAGCTTAATGGATATGTGAGGATCTTCCATATCTTTGCATTTTCTGATGTGGGTATTGTATTTTCTCGCTTATTGATGCATTGTAAGTGAAACAAAACTTGTGGGTATTTTCATTTCCCTTATATTGCGAAATATGTACATGCATGTTATGTTATGGACCCAACACCAAAACGCAATCAGGGATCAACTTAACCACATAAAACTCTTCAAACGGTGAAAGAAACTAAACCCAGTTCAGAGTTCATTCTATACACATAAGGGGGTGGGTTATTTCACAATCATCTTATTGAGGAACAAGTTGAGCCAATAGTCATGTGGTTGAGAAAAACCATTTTTTATCTAAATTTGACGGCTAGTATATTGTTGACATTACTCTAAAGTTGGAGGCAATTGAGGATGGGCAACTGATTGGGAAAGAAAGCCTGAACATTTTTTCTGTTTTGCAAACTGGCTAGGCCATAGGATCTCGGAGATAGGCTTGTCATGGGGTTGTGTTAGCGTTTCAATTCCCACCTCTGGAATGCGAGTTGGAAACGGACAGCTATGTACAAATAAACTGCTCTCCTATTATGAGGGGGAGTTTCCTTTTTGCTGATGTTTGCTTGAAAGATAAATAAAACAAGTTTGCCTATCTTCTTTTTGATTCTCAACCGCGAGCACAAGGTTATAAAACTCTATTTCGCTGTAGAAGAGGTTTTTTCCTTTTTTAAAACTTCTAACTACAACTAAGCCTAAACTAAATGATGCTTTTAATCTCCTAAGTAAATTCAGAGCAAAGGGATTAAAAGTTAACAAGGAATGAATTGTTGTAACACAAAAACTTAAATAAATTTCTCCCAGATTCACATCGTAAGACCCATTGTACTTTAATGATGAAAACTGAAATAAAATTTACACAAGCCACACATTTGATGACAAAACTAGATGATTTGAGATAGAAAATCAAAGCAAAAGGTAGGCATGAGACTTGTATTTCAATATCATAAAGTTGATACAACTCCAGGACAGTAGTATTGTAGCAAAATGCAAGCATACAATAAGCGATCGAACACTGGAGAACATATAACATAGAGTGAACAAGTAGCTGAAATAATAATTTCTGCAGGCTAGAATAGGCACAGCAAATTTTGCTATCACAATTACCCTTATTTACAATGGGCAAAGCTGCCCTTATTTATACTAAATCAAAGGAGTAGGGAACCCTAAAATCTCCTTGATTTTATCTAACTAACTTGCCAACTTGCAAGCTTTATTTCTATTCTAAGATAAAGATTACAACTAACAAACGCTTTAAAGCAATTTGCTTTAAAGCAAAGAAAACTCCAACTAATACAAAGTGATTTCTTTCTAAATAAAGAATGGATGAGCTTTGGATGGAAGCAAATGCTTTAAAACAAAAAACATTTGAGTTAAAGCTGCTTTCTTTTGAATCACATCCTCATCAACATTCTTGCTTTATTGGTGATGTCATCTATTGGAATCTTGGGAAATAATATCTTCTAAAAAGTAGATTTTGACCGAAAAAGCTAGCACTTGGGTTTTGTAGGCAATCCCGTTCTGAAGCAATCCAAGTCGTCGGATTTTGAAAAAGCTGAGGATTTCCCAAAAAAGCAACAAAAAAACAGATTCCCGAAAAAATAAAATTTCCCAATCTTCAAGAGGATGAAATTCTGGATGGACCCATCTCGATGAAAATTGAAAAAGCTTCGGCCCTGTTTCTGAAAAACATTCCCCTAGAAAAAAGGACCTTGAAAAAGCATGCCTCCCTACTTCCTCATCCTGAAACTATGAAGAACATTGAAAAAGCACTTCGTTTGAGCCTTCGAATCTTCGTGCAAAGAAAATAAAAATCTTCCCTCTGGATGCAACTTGCAAAAATAATTAATAAAAGAGCCCAAAAGCTTGTCTTTATAGAACTTTAGGGCAAAAAAACAGCTTTCTTTGTGAAAGAATGAAGCTTCAATCTTATCCATGAAGAAAGCAACTTTTAAAGCACAAATTCAAGTAGATGTCTTCGAATAGGAGGAATCCCTATTTTATAGCTGCCTATGGCTTCATGTGTGAGATGATGAAAAATATCTTCTTTGATGATGTCATCAAACATGCAAGGTTGCAAAAGTGTTAGCCAATTTTTCCTTCGTTTTTGACACTTTTGCACGTTCTGACTCCAATATGGCCTGTCCCTGATTTCAACAAGATGGCAAACTGACACCGTTTACTGAAAAAGCTGATGAATCATGGCACCTTGAAGATTTATCAACCGTGATTTCATCCCCAGCCTCAAACTGATGATCCGACATCATTCAACTGCAAATCTGACCTCTGAAACTTGTCGTCGGACGAAGATCGAGAAGCAGCTGTGAGAAAACACTGTCAAACGTGAAAATTTTCCAAGGCATGAAAACTTGGGCGCCCCTAGCCTCTAGGGGCGCTTGATTTTTTGTGTCTTAGCCAATTTTTGGAAAATTTCAACTTTTTCAATTTCTTGTCTTCTGCGCGCATTCTGGTGATTGTGAACCCCTGTTTGGCTGTCAATTTCTGCCTGCCGGAACAAAATTGAGTCTGATGATCTGGTATACAGGCAAGTCTGATGAAAACTGAGCTGATTGTACCCTTTGTCTACCTTGGAAAATGCGCCAAACTAATTTGCTGTGAATCTGACCGGGTTGATGGAGGAGGATGTCATTTTTCGGAAAAAATCGAAAAAAATGGTTAAGGCAAGAAAAGCTGGGCTCCCCTAGCCTCTAGGGGCGCCTGGTTTTTTGTGCCTTAGAATATTTTTGATATTTTCAGTTTTTTATTCCATTCCTCGATTTCTGTGCCAACAGCTCATGTTTGATCTTCGTTTTCGGTCGTCCGGATGATTGTTGAAGCAGGACAGGAGGTGATCTAAGTAACCTGAACATACCTGAGATGAAATCCCAGCTTTTTTGAGCTTTCGACTGAGTTTGACCTCCCAGAAACTGGCTGACAAAGACTTTTTGACGTTTCTCGAAAAACGCGGAAAAAATTCTAAGGCAGGAAAAGATGGGCGCCCTTTTCCTCTAGGGGCGCCTGGGATTTCATGCCTTAGAAATTTTTTGAAATTTTTCAACTTCTGCAAATCTTGAATTCTGCCAGATTTTGAAGGTCCCTACCTGACGTATATTTCAAAATATATTTAAGTATATGTTTAGATATTGAATTTCCTATACTTTAAATATTTTGAAATATACTTTCAAGATGTTTGAGATAGGTCTCAAATCCATGGGATTTGACATGCAGATTCTAGATTTTTGAGGATCCACCAGATTTCAAACTTAGTCAATTTTTTAGGGCTCTAGGATATCAGACTTAGTCAATTTCAAGATTCTAGGGACAGGCATAAGGATGAGGGTAGATTGGATAGCTTGAGCATATCTGAGATGAATCTACTGCTTTTACGGGCCTTTTGACTGTTTTTATCCATCTGAAAGTGGGCTGACGAGGCATTTTTGACATTTTCTGGAAAACACGAAAAATATTCTAAGTCTGAGTCGGATGAGCGCCCCCAGCCTCCAGGGGCGCCTGGAAATCCATGCCTTAGAAAAATTTCCCACTTTTCTTCTCATTCCGGATCCATCCTGCTCCGTTTCCTGTTCTTCATCAAATTGACGACTGTTTGTCAGTTTTGCATCGTCTGAACAACGTTGAAAACTTGAATCTGACCTGTGATAAATGAATTTCCTCCACTAATGGCCTCGGAGTTCGTGCTTTGCCTTCTGAAAAAACAGAATTGACCCAGTAGAGAAAACTCGATCTTTTGTAGATTCCGTCTGGACCACCTTGATCGTGAAGTAAAATCAGTCAATCAGAATCAGGCAGGACTCTTGAATCAGAGATTCTATTTTTAGAAACTTTTTATTTTTAGAAAGTTTTGCCAGCATCCGTATCTCAAGAAACCTAGAAAACCTAATTTGACGTCTATTTTTAGAAACTTTCTAAAAATAGAAATTTTGACTTTTTGATTTTTTTGACGAAAATTTTTCTAGACTTTTACAAAATGCCTTAATGAAGCAAAAATTTTGATTGGGTACAACAGGTTGCAAAGCATGTTTGGTCCAACTTTGTTGGTGGGTTTATTAAGACAATATCATCTTGCATTCTAAGGAGAGAAGTGTATATTGATGGGTTGTTTTTGTGATGTCCCCATTTATGTGATGGTCATATTTGATATGGCTATCACATTTCAAGTGAATAATTGGCTAGAACAAGGAGTTAAGTAACGTAAGTGGTTCATTTTTTAAATTAATTTTATAAAGTATTCTAATTTTGAATTACTTTATAAAAGTATTTTATAAAAGCCACTTAAGTGGGTCCTAAAGCACTTTATGTTATAAAGTGACATTGTGTACATAAAAACCGTCATTTAATAAAGTTAAGTGATTGTGTACACAAAAACCGTCATTTAATAAAGTTAAGTGATTGTGTACACAAAAACTTTCATTTAATAAAGTTAGGCCAGACCTATTTGGAGTGAGGGCTTTATAAGGAGCATTTGTAGATCATTTTTCATATGATTGAGTTATGTATTTGATTTGGAGATGTTTCCTTCTTGGCTACAACTTGTTTCAGCTTGAATTCAAGGAGATGATCCCTTGTTATTCCTAGTGGGTTGGACGAAAACCTAGCTCCCTTTGAGGAGACTTCATGACGGAGGTCTATTTGTACTTCATTGCATGAATTTGATACTTTAGAGGAGCTGGAAATTGAGTTTATTTGCAGGTTACAGCTGCTAGGGTTTGAAGATTGTGTGTATTTACTTCAGTGAGATATATTTCCAAATTTATTGATTTGCAAGCAAATATAAATTTGGTAATTTGATTTATGAAGAACTTTCATTGCATTTGTAGAAGATTTGATTGAATGGAAGATCCATATTCTTTGAAGACATATTTATAGGAGATATTGGCGCCATTGATTGTAAGCTTTGTTGAAGATATTAAACTTATTTGAGCACCAAGTTGTATGACAGATTGCATCAGATTGGATGCCGATTTCAGGAGTTTTGCATACTGATTTATCTCTGATTTCAGATCAGACTGTGGAAGAGATCAGATTTATTGATTTATCTCTGATTTCAGATATTCGAAATTGTGCCATCTATATGTTTGCATCTTGGAGGACGAAATCCCAGCCGATCCATCACTTGGTGAAATCATCTTACATCAGTCTACAGCAGATTACATTTGCAGCTGATAAAACCCTAGCCACCACTCCTTCGGATGGTATTATCATTGTGTGGAGGTAGCTCTACATGCTAGAGGCATTCCCCTAGACTTTGTGCTCATCACCATCCATTTGGAGCTACATAAAGCTGCTGGTATCAACCTTACACAGGTCCGATCTGCATCATCCAGGGCAGTGAACCATCCTTGGAGGACAAGCACCCAATACTAGAGGTCATACATATACATCAGCACTTCGTGGCCTCATTGTCATCATTCAACACTAATTTGGAGGGATACACCTTTGTGTTTGAAGGCTAACATCATGATTGGTATGTCACCACTCAATGTTTATCTCTGATTTTGTATGAGCAGTTCATGTTTTGTATCTGGGCTGACAAAAGCCCTGGAATGAATGTAATGGAAGCATTGAGCAATCTGGTTTGCATAACAGCAGCAGTCAGTTTCCTTGGTTCATCACTTTGACTATCTCCTAGCGTGCATTGTGTAATTCATTGTGGGTAATTGGTTGTACAATTTGGCATGAACGATTTGATGTATTTGCTTAATAAGAGGATGAAAAGAGTATGATTCAGATCTGAGATAATAAGTTCAGTTTCAGACCTAGGGTTTCATTGTAAGAATTGCAAGTTTCAGAAAAAAAAAAACATATCAGAATTCATTATAAAATCAGAGTTTTAGCAAATATCCTAAGAGGGATATTTCAGTTTTTGTTCAAACAAGAAACCTATAAGTCTTAGTATTCCAATTCAAAATGCTCATAATCTGCATAGGGTACTAGGCATTTATTGCAATTAGATTTGGTAGGAATTCTCTTGGGAAACAAATTATTGCCATTTTATTTTTTCTTCTAATTGGGTTACAGGCCAGTGTTGGGATCCTCTATATAGAATCAAGTTTATTTCACTTTCAGAACGTTTATGTTATACAATGGTAGGAGTGCTGTTTTATTATATGGGCTTCTTTACATCAATTGGGGTCAAGTGTGTGGTCACTTCTTACCATAGTTACCAAATTGGGACGGATCTGATCCAAATGCCAGATCTGAATTTTTTGGACTGGTCGGATTTGTCTGATTTGGTCTGGACTTCTAAATTACTATATAAATTTTACTGATTTTTTTTTTTTTTGAAAATTTGGATTATTTGATTATTTTGACCTCCTAAACAAATCAAAATTTTCAAACCCAGTAACTATGCCTTTTACAGTATAGGTATTTGTTTTATAGTAGAATTTTAGCATACTTTTGGTTTTGAGAATTCATACACATTTATGCTTAAACAACTCAAATTCATTCTTCAGTTTTGGGTGTTGAATTTTTGTATCTGAAGGGGAGGAACTCTCTCATTTAATATACTTATGCAAGTGAATACATTTATCCAGATAATCTGTTGATTTCAGTACTTGTGCCCTCTGCAGTCCAAATTAAGGTTTGGAGAGTCTGGACTTTCATAATTATGAAACATGTGATCAATTTGCACACAAATGAACTGTTGGTTTTTTTGAGAATGAATTAGATACATAAAATAGGAAACAGATGGCTTAATATGTGAAAAGGAAAAAATGGGCTGTAATTTGTAACCCAAAATTATAAATTTATAATTGAGGTGCATAAACTAATTTGTAAGTGCATTTTTTTGCTTCCTGTGAGTCTGGATAACTTAATGGTTTTTAAGTATCAAATTATTTAATTCTTTTGAAGGAAATATATTAGGTTAAAACAAGGCACTGGCATATTTCCAGAGCTTGCATGGATATGAGTCTGCCAATTTCCTATGTATTATTTCATTGTTCTCTAATATTGAGCTCTTTTGTAGGGAAATACTTATTAACAGCTGTCCAGTTTGTGGAGAGGCACTTGGTGTCTCAGATAATCTAAACGACATGATTCATGTCAGCCTGTGCTTTGACGAGGGAACTGGAAATCAGACTATGACTGGAGGATTCTTGACTGAAAAGCAAGCATCCTATGGGTGAGCTAAATAATTTGATTGTGGATGAAATAATACTATTTTATACATATGGACAGGAGGTCCAAAGATGCCCCAAAATGGATTTTCAGTTTTCTTTGTTTCTGGATTACTATCAAAATCTAAGAGGCAACTTCACCGCTTGTCTCAGAGTAGATTACAATGCTAAGATTGAGTGATAAATATTTCTACGCTTACGGTTTTCTTCAGATGGATGTTCAAGATAAGTGAATGGGCTCACTTCTCTACTTATGATGTTGGCCTGAAGTCTGGATCAGCAGCCTCACATATTCTTGTAAGCATGGCTTTACATATTGATACTATTTCTATTCCTATTGCAGTATAAACATCTTAATAAATTAATGTGCTTATAACAATTGTTGGTAGCATAGTTATGAGGCTCAGCGAGTACTTGCTGATTCTCCCCTCCCCCCACAGAAAATTACATAAAAACAATACAAAATATCAAAAAACTATTTAAATTAAAAACAGTTGTTTATATATCATATTTTTTAATAATGTTGCCTATTTTTTGTGAGTTTCTGCACTGAGTCTGAGTCGGAGTCTTGTGACTATGGTTGGTATCCTTGGAAATTAATTAAAGAAGAAATGCGAGGAAACACATATTGTGTTTTGTTCCAAAACTATTTTGTACATCTGCTTAGCAGTACTATTCATCCTTGCAATTTGAAATAAGAAATTATAAGGATATTGTAAAATGAGAAGTAAATAAATTATTATGAAGATTCTCACCAATATATCAGTATCAGATTTCAGACATTAAAATCGGATCCATACAGAAAGTTCTTGAGATTCATAAGAATAAAATATATAAGATTGCATATTTTTGTTATATTCTCATTTGATAGTGCTTTTTTCTTAGTGCTTACAATGATTGGTAATTAACAACGTGACAAGTTCAGGATTGGACAGCCATATAAGACAACATGATCAAAATAAAATCGAATATAAAGGTTAAACATGCATGGGTAACTAAATTCAATTAACAGCTTTGAATCGTATAAGTGGTAGTTGAGTAAGCATTGCATTCCATATTGGTTGTGCAAGTAACAAACTATCTTGTGAATTTGTTTTCCTTTTAATATTAAACAGAGCAAGTTCCTTTGCAGCATGTTTCATTATCAATCATTTTGGTAATCTCATGATTTGCAGTGTGTGATTTAACCATATAACTGAGGAGGATTGTGCAATCTCAAAGATTTTTTGGTGCCAATCCACTAATAACCATGCATAGCAGATTACACAGATTTTCATGCTCACCCTGTGATTAGTGAACAACCCCCAAATATTGGCCTTCTAAACAATGGATCTAGTATTTAAAATCTTGGATGAGATGTTCACAAATTTGTGGCTCAACATATATCACAAGACATCTTGAGGACCTTCAACATTTTTGTTGTACCCATATGAAACTTTTGTATTGTGTTATGTTTTTAAACTAAAGTCTGGTTTTCCCACAAGTCATGATTGGGTCTTGTCCCATCTGTTTCCTCTTGTTGTCTTTGTCGCTCTTTTCTTCACAGGTTTATGGGACCAAGCTCTTGAAGACATTCATCATGGCATAAAATGAGAGGTTGTCATTGAAGATTTCTGCTAAATGTTGAAAGATCGATATGCATTTGACTAAAAGAAAATCAAAGGTCAAATTTAGTAATCAAAAGCAAATGTCAAATCAGAGTTCTAAGCACACAGTGATGCGCATGGGAGTTTATAGACATGAAATGAATTTTTGTTTGCCAAAAATCATGTACGTAGTGATGTGCTGAAGACTAGGGCACATGATGAAGTTTCTTTGTCAAAAATTGTGGCCATACTTAGGCACACGAATATGAAGTAGAAAATACAGGTTTTTTTGGTAAAAGGAACACGTTCAATTGATGCCCTAGATCGTGTCTAGAAAAAGGGCAAAATCCAACCTCTAATACCTATATACAAGTGTACGCCTGGTGTATGAGCATGCATCCCATAAAGCATAGAATTTATTTAAAAAAAAATGTTCAATCTCCATATACAGGGGCACACCCAATGCATGAGTGCACAGCACACGAATATGAAATCTCAGTTTAAAACAGAGATTGAATCCTTGTTTCTAGGCACGTGTGTAAAGGAAGAAAATCGCGATTTTAAGGTGCATGTGGTAGGCAAAAAATAGCTCTTGGATAAATGGTTTTGATCTTCAAAATTTAAGTGAAATTGTCACCATAGAAAGGCACATGTGAAGATGCACCGTGAATGAATGAAGGTTTTTAATAATGTCCATGAGGCCAAACAACCTATGGGACCATCGCATAGCCAAACAGGCCGCAAACGATTAGAAGAGCGTGCACTTTTGTGAATAAAGGTTTTAGAAAAGGACCACCGGATAGTTTTCCTTTCAATGAAGAATGCCACAAATGATTAGAAGAGCATGCACTTTTGTGAATAAAGGTTTTAGAAAAGGAAAACTATGTATTGATGCACCCAAGCTTCATAGGCATTGTAATATCCCCAATGGGATCTGCTCTAAATTCTGATTATTGTTTTCTGATTTCTGCCCTAGAATTCTGCACTTCAAAATTCTGCTCCAAACCCTAGAATTCTGATTTATAATTCTGATTTCAAACTAAGTATGGGCAACAAACTAAGTATGCATCTAAAATGCTCAAATAATATGCCAATCATGAACTATTATGATGATATCTTCAACCATGAACTCATCCAACAATATATGACATCATGTTGTACCCATACAAAATTTTTCGTATACGTGCCCAAACACACCTCCCAAGCACCATGTAGCCTTGTCATTACTACGCCAACCCTACAGGTACAAGACATATCAAAGGATGGCGATCCAAGGTTCAAATGAAGGTAGATTCTGACAAGCCGATCAGGCTTGGAGTAGTGAAAGAACATCTAAACGAGAAAGTCAAAGTGATGGATTGAAGGCCAAAATGATATAAAGAAACCAAGGGAAGCAATGTGAATACATCTGGCAAATCAAAATTCGATTTTGAAAATTTTGAAATTTTGGAAAATTTTGAAAATTTTTCTTAGGCATTTTTTTGAGCAGTTTTGGCTAAGTGTGCTTCACCTTGGAGCATACTTCATGGAGATAGAGGCTTCAATGAGAGCTTCGGATCATATGAGCTTGATTTCCAAACTTCAAGACATTCCGTCATCAGATGAAGAAGTTATGGCAAAAATAAGCCAGAGGCAGAGGCAAACGACAGTGATCCAAGGAGCCTCCGTGAAAATGGCCAAGGCAAAGTTCAAAGTTTTCCAAGGTCAAGAATCATAAATATAAGCCCTGAAATTGGCTAAGTCTGGTGTCCTGATGTAATGTCCCCTTTAAGAAGGTCCTTATTTTCCACCTTGCACATGAGAATTACTTCTTAAAGGAAACATTAGTAATAGATAAGATCAATAAATCATATTAAAATAATCAAATAAATAAATTATTTAATTATTCAATCTTAAGTGGATTCATACTTAGGGTTGTTTATTATATGTTAATTTTATTTATTTTCAAACCCTAGTGGAGATGGGGTACTATCTCTTGTTAGGTTGCATGAATCATCCTCTACAGGTAGTGCCTTTGTATGATGTAACACATGCCCATTCCACCTTAGGTCTTACTAAGTGCCTTTATATGATGTAACATATGCCTATTCCACCGCAGGTCTTACTTATTACCCTTGTATGATGTAGCATAGTCCATTCCACCGCAGGTCTTATCCATTGCCTAAGTATGATGTAACATGGTCCATTCCACCGCCGGTCTTATCTACCTTTCGATGTATTAATTTTACTTCTTCCTAACAAGTCTACCTCCAATCTCTCAATGTGTTCTATGATCTTATATCATGGGTTTGTTTCTAAGGACCTTGCCTTCATTATATAAATCAAGTATGATTACTCTTTATTGGGGCTTAATCCTAATGATGATGGATTCTCTAAGCATTTATAATCATTTTATTCATAGATGTTTAAGCTATCTATATCATGTTAGTTATTCGCTCCACCTTGACTATAACATGCTATCATATCATCTATACATATTTATATTTATAATTATAATAATATTTAATCACTAATATTGATATTTGTCAATAATATATTATTTATAATATTGCTTTCTTATATTACTCAATTTATTACTTAAATCTATATTTTAATATCATTCATATTATAATCCCTTTAATTAATATCATTCTGTATAAAAAAATAATGAAATAACTTATAGATATTTATTTATTTATTTCTTTGGGAATATAGGTGTAGCATACTTATCTTATTTTCCCCAGCAATTAATCATGTCTGTAATTCAAACTCATAAATTATTAATTTTATATCTGCTTGCTTCATTGTATTTTGTTGTCTTTTTTTTGCTTCCTCCACTCTCTACGTTTATATTTTCCTAAATGGTCAATGACTATACCTTTTCACAAAGGTCATGTCTTTTTATAAATATATTAGTTGCTGCTGCCTTGACGGATTGTCTTAAAGGCAATCTAATATATTATATAATGTATGATTTACATTCATTTATATAAATATGTTTATTATATTATAATCATAATAATAATTAATATTAATATTAATATTAATTTTAACATTTATATTTATTATTATATATTATTATATAATAATAATAATATGCTATTTTAATATTAATATTTATATTTGTATTGGTTATTTATAAATATAATATATTGTTAATATTTAAAATATTTATAGATACTATCATATAATATTATATATTTATAATATTATATATATTTATTAATGGCCTATGGCCAGGATATTTAACATGACATTTTAAATCTTTAATTTAAACAATGCCTTAATATGGGGACATGGCAACCCTTTCCACTCAAGATTGCTTGTCCTCAAGCAACGGTAATTAGGTATCCTATAATATTTTATAACATTATATTTATTGAGGTTTATGTACACAATAAATACAATAAATATTTGGAGCTAGTTGTTTACATATATTTTAATTTGTTTTTCTCATGCCATTTCAAGTCGTAGGTTACCCATAGAGATATTTTAATTATTTTATTTTACTATTTCATTTAGTATATTTACTTAATGTAATTTTAAGAGTTATTTTATTCTTATTTATTTTTACCTTATTTACTCATTATTTATTAATTAGATATTTGTAAGTAAATTTTAATTTTTTAATGTTGCATCATAACATATTGAGTAAATTTTAATTTTTAATGTTACATCTATATATTTAAAATATTTTATCAATGTATTAAACACTATTATTCCAGCAAATTCATACCTGGGTTTTCATTGATTCTTGCTTTTTTTATATTTTTTTATATTTTTATTTAACTATTATTCACAGGATGGTAGGATCATTGCTTTGATACCACTGTAATGTCCCCTTTAAGAAGATCCTTATTTTCCACCTTGCACATGAGAATTACTTCTTAAAGGAAACATTAGTAATAGATAAGATCAATAAATCATATTAAAATAATCAAATAAATAAATTATTTAATTATTCAATCTTAAGTGGATTCATACTTAGGGTTGTTTATTATATGTTAATTTTATTTATTTTCAAACCCTAGTGGAGATGGGGTACTATCTCTTGTTAGGTTGCATGAATCATCCTCTACAGGTAGTGCCTTTGTATGATGTAACACATGCCCATTCCACCTTAGGTCTTACTAAGTGCCTTTGTATGATGTAACATATGCCCATTCCACCCCAGGTCTTACTTATTACCCTTGTATGATGTAGCATAGTTCATTCCACCGCAGGTCTTATCCATTGCCTAAGTATGATGTAACATGGTACATTCCACCACCGGTCTTATCTACCTTTCGATGTATTAATGCGACTTCTTCCTAACAAGTCTACCTCCAATCTCTCAATGTGTTCTATGATCTTATATCATGGGTTTGTTTCTAAGGACCTTGCCTTCATTATATAAATCAAGTATGATTACTTTTTATTGGGGCTTAATCTTAATGATGATGGATTCTCTAAGCATTTATAATCATGTTATTCATAGATGTTTAAGCTATCTATATCATGTTAGTTATTCACTCCACCTTGACTATAACATGCTATCATATCATCTATACATATTTATATTTATAATTATAATAATATTTAATCACTAATATTGATATTTGTTAATAATATATTATTTATAATATTGCTTTCTTATAATACTCAATTTATTACTTAAATCTATATTTTAATATCATTCATATTATAATCCCTTTAATTAATATCATTACGTATAAAAAATAATGAAATAACTTATAGATATTAATTTATTTATTTCTTTGGGAATATAGGTGTAGCATACTTATCTTATTTTCCCCAGCAATTAATCATGTCTGTAATTCAAATTCATAAATTATTAATTTTATATCTGCTTGCTTCATTGTATTTTGTCGTCTTTTTTTTGCTTCCTCCACTCTCTACGTTTATATTTTCCTAAATGGTCAATGACTATACCTTTTCACAAAGGTCATGTCTTTTTATAAATATATTAGTTGCTGCTGCCTTGACGGATTGTCTTAAAGGCAATCTAATATATTATATAATGTATGATTTACATTCATTTATATAAATATGTTTATTATGTTATAATCATAATAATAATTAATATTAATATTAATATTAATTTTAACATTTATATTTATTATTATATATTATTATATAATAATAATAATATGCTATTTTAATATTAATATTTATATTTGTATTGGTTATTTATAAATATAATATATCGTTAATATTTAAAATATTTATAGATACTATCATATAATATTATATATTTATAATATTATATATATTTATTAATGGCCTATGGCCAGGATATTTAACATGACATTTTAAATCTTTAATTTAAACAATGCCTTAATATGGGGACATGACACCTGAAGCCTGATGTTCTGAGATCCTGAAAACTGTCTAAGTTTAAAATCTGGTGGATCCTCAAAAATCTAGAATCTGCATGTTAAATCCCATGGATCCGAGACCTATCTCAAACATCCTTTAAGTATATTTCAAAATATTTAAAGTATAGGAAATTCAATATCTGAGCGAGAAAAAGACACCACGGATATGACAAGACCAAAGCAACACAACATGTGAAGAAGCCCGTAGAGAAGAAAAGCTCATGGAGTATTCGGTGTTGGTCACTCAGGAGAATCATATGGAGAAATCAGAAATTCTTGACAAGTGTGTGGTGAGATATGCCGTGTGTGAGATCAATCAAGTAGATGAAGAAGAAACACAAAGCTCAGAAGAATTTGTCTATGATCTTTTGCTCGCATGTTAGAAGAGAAGTGTGTTGTCACCAAAGATGAGATGTTGCCTGATATCCGCATTCATGGTCTCAAAGATACATTTGTTGAAGGAGATTGTTCTATGGAGGTTGATAAGACTCAAAATGATGGATGGCGGAGTGAGCTACTTGGTGAAGATGTTATCTAGCAAGTGTACTTTGATAATGATCAGGACCTCGAAGATTCAGATCTTGATTATTTATCACATTCAAATTATGAAGAGTTGATAGATGAAGACATGACCGATGAGAATGATGAAGAAGTACTTGAATCACTAGATAAATTGGTGATAACAGTTATGAATACGGTGAGCCAAGAACCAGTGATGGACATTCTGTATGAGCAGCTTCGACCTTTTCCAAAAGACGACTCGTGGACTGAGTTCAAGGTTGCGTATGTTGAAGACATGGATGAAGAACATCAAGTTTTATATGTAGTGGTTATCGTTCCCATAAGCATACTTTGGCCACAGGATCTTGCTTCATACCTTCAGAAGGAGGTTCTGTACCTTCACCTGTTGCAAAGATTTTTCACTATGGAAGAAGATGATCCAACAGAGCTCATGCGCATCAATCAATTCATCATGAACTTCTCATGGCCTGATCGTGTCTACCCGCCTGAATCATGGCTCTTCGAGGTGTTGCAGAGGAAGAAAGACAATGTGCTGCCAAGACAAATCTCCTAGCTCGAGAGAAGAGGTTCTTATTTTTCTGAACCTGTTGATGGTTTTGTGTAACAGTTTTTGTTCTTCTTGTCCTCGCTCGAAATAAAAGAGCGTTTTGTGTGTCGAATTGTTTTGTATTGTGTTTCCCCTTTCATTGATGTAATTGTTATGTAGTTTTGTGTTTCCCTTTCATGTTTTGTTTATTCGTCGTGTTTCGTTAGGTAGACCAAAGTTCCACTCTTAGGTGATTTTAAGAAGTTAGGTCCTAGGTGATTTTAGGAAAAAGTCTTGTTCTAGGTGATTAGGAAAATGTACTGACTCTATTGCCCAACTGATAAGACACTGGTCTGCATTGTAAACCCAGAGATTTAGAGGTCCTCCTATGCCACAAGTATACACCATGGTCCCCAGACAGAGCCTAATGTTGTACCCATACGAAAATTTTCATATACATGCCCAAACACACCTCCCAAGCACCATGTAGCCTTGTCATTACTACGCTAACCCTACAGGTACAAGACATATCAAAGGATGGCGATCCAAGGCTCAAATGAAGGTAGATTCTGACAAGCCGATCAAGGTTGGAGCAGTGAAAGAACATCTAAAAGAGGAGGTCAAAGTGATGGATCGAAGGCCAAAATGACATAAAGGAACCAAGGGAAGCAATGCGAATACATCTGGCAAATCAAAATTCAATTTTGAAAATTTGGAAAATTTTGAAAATTTTTCCAAGGCATTTTTTTGAGCATTTTTGGCTAAGTGTGCTTCACCTTGGAGCATACTTCATGGAGATAGAGGCTTCAATGAGAGTTTCGGATCATATGAGCCTGATTTCCAAACTTCAAGACATTTCGTCATCAGATGAAGAAGTTACGGCAAAAATAAGCTCCAGAGGCAAAGGCAAACGACAGTGATCCAAGGAGCCTCCATCAAAATGGCCAAGGCAAAGTTCAAAGTTTTCCAAGGTCAAGAATCATAAATATAAGCCCTGAAATTGGCTAAGTCTGGTGTCCTGAAGCCTGATGTTCTGAGATCCTGAAAACTGTCTAAGTCTGAAATCTGGTGGATCCTCAAAAATCTAGAATCTGCATGTTAAATCCCATGGATCCGGGACCTATCTCAAACATCCTGGAAGTATATTTCAAAAAATTCAATATCTGAGCATATACTTAAATATATTTTGAAATATACTTCCACCCAGGACACTTCCAAAAAGCCAAAGAACGAGAAAATCTAAGGCAAAATACTCTTGCAAGGGAGATTCTCCTTCACCTTCAAAAGGCGCCCATTCTAGCCAGATCCCACGCCTTTTTGATTCTCTCAAAAGGCGCCTATATTCTTCATTTTGCACGCCTTTTATGTCTTCACAAAAGGCGCTCCTTTTGCCTTAAACTCACGCCTATTTGCCACTCCTAAAAAGCGCTCATTTTGGTCATATCTCACGCCTTTTCATGCCTTCTAAAAGGCGTTCATATTGAAGAAATCTAACGCCTTTTTAATACCAAAAATAAGCGCCTATATCTTCCAAAGTCCACGCTATTTTTCACCTTGCAAAAAGGCACTTAAAAACTCCAAAATCAATGCCTTTTTCACCTTGAGAAAAGGCGCTCTTTTCAAGGTAAAACCCCGCCTTTTGATGCCTAGAAAAAGGTGCTCAATTTGGTCAAAATCCACACCTTTTTGGCCTTTGAGAAAAGGCGCTCAATATGATGAAAATGCACTCTTTTTTTGGATTGACAAAGAGCTATAAATGGAGGTCTATCCTTCATTCTTCCTTGTGCATGGAGCCAAAAATAAGAGCATCTTATTTTTAGGGAAGACGACCAAGTACATTGTTTTTATCATTTTCCAAGTATTGTTTTTATCATTTTCCAAAGGCAAGAGAAGGGTTTAGAGGCTGCACTTCACACATGGCGGCCATTAATGGAAGATTAAAAGCTTGCATAGGGCAGATTCAAAGGCTTTAAGGAGTGGATCCTCGCATACGGGGCAAAATCTACACATTCTTGCATCATTCCACACCTTCCTCTTACACTCCAAGGCATATTTGTTCACAAGAAGATGTAAGATGCTACCCCAATTTTTTTTTAATATTACATACAATGGTATCAGTGTTAGCATCAATTGCATAAACCAACTAAATGCCTCACACTTTCTGATCACCCAGATCCCGGAATGGGCAAGGTGAGAGCATACGGTGATTTGGCTTATAATGAGCAACTATGCAACAAGAAATTACAGTTCATCTGCTACGACGGGCATCCACGAGTTGTGGGGATTCACCACTTTCAGTGGGTAAAGAACAATAAAGAAATATTACAATGCCATCCACTTGTTCAGTGGGAATACTCCACTTTTCCAGTGGGTGAGAAAATTAAAGAAGATTCATTCTCCACACTGGCGGTAAACCATCCAGGCATACTTAATGTGAATTGAATTACAATGAAATACAGATATATTCAATTCAATACATATCAAGAGCATAAGAGTTAGAGCTTTGATGAATAATTCCTTGAAATTCATTGATGAAGATCATACCTTGTATCATGGTTGGCAATTGAATCAACTAATTTGCTGATGAAGAATGCATATACTAACAACTAGCTGAAGTCTGATTTAACACTTTATTGCTGATTGTCACTGCTGGTACGGCAGCCATGTATGAAGCATTGAAATCACAAAAAATGATCCTCACAACTACTATTCAAAACAATGATGCAAATCTGATAAACTGACCACAAGAAACAATTCTGAGTAGTCCACTGATGAAAATAATGACATCACAAACCACAGCCAATAGAAAATGCTGATCAGGTCCGTACGACCAGGAAATGGTACTACTATCACAAAATTCTCAAAACAGCACCAAAATTTCTGAAATCACTCATAAAATGGGCGTCTAGGCTAATCAATCATAATGCAAACAACAGATTTTCAAATGACATCAGCTATTATTTTAATGAGCATTGAACCCCTTCAGCAGTTGTACGACCAGTACATGTACGGATTCCTCTAGAACTTACAAAACAACATCAAACTACTTCAAATCACTTGCAAAGGAATCGTCTAGGGTAGGCAATAAATATGCAATCAAACAAAATTCCAAAATCTTCAACATTTATTTCTGATATGCATTGATTCCTTCAGCAAAGGTACGACTTGGAAATGTATGACCAAGTACATAGGCATTCGAATTTCACAAAAACACTCCAAAAGTCACACCATAATTCATAGAAATCACTAGGCATCACTACCAAACTGATTTACATAAACAACTCCACAAAACTATCACATCCATGAAAGCTCTAGGGCAAACTCTGTATGAGCTTGCACCAATAGCTATCTCTAGCACAATGGTGATTCCTGTAATGAAACCACACCCAACCTCAAGAGGGTTTTTGTCCTCAAGAGCATTCCACAAGAGGGTTTTCGTCCTCAAGAGAATATGGAAGAACACGTAGGTTCAATCCAGCAGAGTAACAATACAAATCCAAGCATCCCCCAACAATGAGCCCATCACCTCTTTTTATAACCTTTTTGAGGGAAATAAAATATTATTTCTTTTATCCCTTAATATTTCTCCTCAACAAAATATAAAAACAACTCATTATGTGTGCACAACTTAAAGTCACCTTTTAATTAAAATCTCCTTTTAGCTCCAAAGACCCCTTTTATCAAAATAAATGAAAGATTTGATTCGCAAGGTCCCAAACTGAAGCATCCATGATTTAAAGCTTTCCATCCCCTTTCCAACGAGCTATAACACTGTTGTTAAACAGATTTGTCACCGCGAAATAACCTTTGAAAATGACTCGTTGCCCTTAGAGTGGTGACCAAATTGTCCCAACAGTTGGAGAAGCTGTTATTGAATTATCAGCTTTCCTTTGTGTTTGAGAGGGGCAGCTCCCTCGTATGATGGGGGTATTTGTAGTTTTTGTGTACTTTTAACCTGAAAGTACAAAAAGGAGAAAAGGCAAGACTAGAAGAAAATAACTAATAGAAATCCCAACAATAAACATACGAATATCAGCCGAGATCTCATAATGGATATGACAGATTACAAAGGGATTTTAACACAATATTTTTTGATGTGCAATGATAATGAAAGAAAGATAACAAACCTCAACATACGAAAAGATATGCCACTTCCACATGTTCAAACCAAGATACCAAGATATGAACATTATTCATTACATCAATCACATAAAATACCAATGGTTTGCACGATCACATAGAAGGATTACTAATTTAACATACGAGAAATCAGCAATGATAACATATGAATACATTTAGAACATACGAACCAAAAGCATTCTTCATTATCTCCTTGAAATTATACAATTCCAAAAACATTTCTATACATAGTGTCAAGCCAAAAAGTCTTCACACAATCTTTGAGTAGTTCTCCAAGTTTTTCCCCTGCAAAAAGTCTCTCTTTGATTGAATTACACAGAAGTATATATAGGTGAGGCTAGTAACCACCTAAGATAACTACCTTAACCACTTTTATAACTACTTAGAATAACTAACTATCTAAGTGCACCCACTTGAAATAACTAACTTTCTTAGATAGTTACTTAGAGTAACTACCCAACTTTGGCACTTAGAATAACTACCTTTTTGAAGATAAGTTAGGATTTACCTAACTTTCACAAAGTTAAATTCAAAAGGCTAACTTTAATTACAATAAGTGACATAAGTCACTTTTTCAAAAGGTAACATTAAGCTTGGAGCTGCTAAGTTACCCTTTTCCTCCGTTTGCTCCGTTTCGGTAGTCACACTTCGTTAGATGCTGATGACTCCTCTGTATGCCTAAATCTTAGACTGCTACCTCAATTATGATCCTAAAATGCCATTGCCATCCACTACTTATCTCAATCTCATTCCTTTGATCACTTCCCTTTCAAATCTTCAAGACGGAGGGTGTACTTGCTCCATGTTTCATTTGGCCAAAACATATATGATTTTGATATTTTGTTTATAGCTTCCAAGTAGTTCCTAATAATGTTGGTTTTCTGAAGAAACAAACCCATTGGATTGGACAAGTAATCTGGAGGCAAGTCTTCAAGACAAGATGCATGAAAGTGTTAAGACAATTCCAAACCAACTAATCTTGTGAGATAATAGCAATGTTCATTATAGTCTTCAAGTGATTCCCCTCAAAATTAATAACTCTGTTTTCTCCATTACTAGCCTTGAAAAACGATATTGCAAAGTAGACTTCGAAAGGAAACACCTGACAATATCCTTTTATCATATTGCATCATACATGAATGATTCAAACCAAGGAAAATCGGCAAGCATGTCCCTTGCTTATACATTATCTAGTCTGGTCCTTGAGATATCAAAGCCAAATAATTTTAGCAAAATATTGCTTGTTTTGACATCTTGATGTATGACAAGAAGGTTAATAAATGAGTGCAACAAGTTCTTGTACAATTGCAAAGGCAAATTTTATCGTTCTACACCAGCTTAAACTCTCTTGTATTTTGATATCAAATTGTTCGAATTCCAAATTTTTGCGAACTTGTACATCAAAATATGCTCCTCACTTTCCTCACAGAACCATTCAAGCCTCATAAGATAGCGGTGATGTAATCTACTAAGAATGAGTATTTCATTTTGAAGCTCCTTGTGACCTTGAATGTTGAAAGGGGACACCTTGTTCATGGCTACCATGCAATATCAACAACTTTGAAAGCACCCTTCCATAATACTTGAGATCGGGGTAGCGCAAATCGTATCTGGTGTGGAAGCGAAGTTCCATTCAAGTATTTTGTATGAGATGGCATGTTCCCTGCCATGTAACCTCTTTCACAAGTATTGAAGGATTGATTATCCATTGCTAATGAATATGGTACATTTATTTCTGTAGAGTTTACCATGGAGTGACCTATCTTTGCATTGGCATACACATTTGGGGATATCAGAGAGCCATTGTTCCAAGAAACTGCATTCATATCTGGCACACATGTCCACTCGAGCATTTCCATCTATAATATCTTACAAAAATTACTATATTTATTATGCTTTGTTGTCTAGATGCTTTTCCAATGCTTTCATTTTAACATGCACAAGGAAAAGGTTGGCCACAGTTTGAGGAATTTTGGCTTTACACCAGTCAAATTGCATTTACTTTGAAAGTTTATGATGCCTTATCAACAGTATGGTGTGCCATGAGACCAACTTTCTTTGAGGCTGAATTTCAAACAGTTCAGGCGCCTTGTCATGCTTTCATCCTTTGCATGCATGCCTGCCAGAGCATTTCAAACTATAATATCTGATAGGAATCTCCATTCGGCTATACCCTGCTCTAAAACTCCCCTTTGTTACAGGCCACGGGGATTTGGCAAAGGCTGTGGAATTTGGCTTTCGCCCAGCGAATTGCATTTGAAGGAAAGTTTCTAAAGTCTTTTTAATCAAACCATTTTATGCACATCCTGTTGTTGCGGCAGTCTATGAGAGTCTTAAACAGTTCATGTGTATTATTTATGGTTCCACATTTCTCATTCAGGCTTACCAGAACATTTCGAACTAAGACATTAACAAACCCTCGTTCCAAAGCACTCATTTTGCCACAGGTTGACAGGATTCTCGTGAAGGTTATGGATATTGCTTTATGCCTGCCAGTCGCATTTGCTTGAAAGTTTCAGAAGCATTTTCAACAAATCCATTTGCTGCATGTTCCTGCAGTCCATTTTGTAACATGAGATGGCATCTCTTTGAGCTGTGCCGTCATATAGTTCATACGTCTTGCGTATTTTGCATTCATGTCTATCACAGCATTTCAAACTATAATAGCACTTGCACCCATAGGATATTTAAGGAATATGTCGATAGGAACAGTTGACGGATTAAGAAAGTTTTCTGGCATGAATTCTTTTATACGGCGTTAGACAATTTTTGAAGCACTATAATACTCACATATAAAGCATATCAGTTAAAGAATTTTGAGGCATTTCGTCGAACAGTTTGTGTGCCTGTCTATGCTTCCAAATTTCCAAATACATGTCTGCAAGAGTATTTAACAAAAACTCCATTCCGTTATGTCTTGCTGGATGCCCATGCATTCTTCTATGGCTCTTGTTCATCTATAGGCAGTGAGGACGCTGGCAATGGTTGAGGCGGCTTGGCTTTGTAACAGCGAGCTGCATCTTTTTTTTGAAAACCCAAAAAGTCTTTTCAACAAATCCATTTTGTGAATATCCTGTAACCATTGCATTCGATGAGATTACATCTTCTTTGGGGCATTTGTTTTAATATTCACGCGCCCTGCCTGTGCTTTCATGTTTTGCATATAGATCTGCCAAGACACTTGCAACTGCTACATCTGTGTATCTTACATGCATTGCATTCCATGAGAATACACCTCTTTGACGCATCCTGTCAAACAATTTATTGTCCTGTCCATGCTTCCAAATTTTTCATGCATGACGACCAGAGTCTTTCTAATTGTAATATCTGATGAAAACTCCCATTAAAGCATGACGACGACCTTTTTCCAACTGACAAACCCTAACACTGCAAAACTGAAAATCAATGCTGCCCTTTGTTTGTTTTACTTCTACCTTGTTTTGTTGATCAAAGGATATGATGTTTTGAGAATGAAAACTCCACTGTTTGGACTGTCCAGCTGCTGATATATGCATGAAATATCGCTGCTACAATCAACTGAAATCACTGTTTCTGCTATTTTGGAAGATCTTACCTTTCAATGCTTCAACTATGTTGTACATCTTATGTTTTAACCAGAGACTAGGTCAAGCACCTGCCATCTATCACATGGCTGATGCTTCCTAGGTTTGCCTTTGCAAGGTGTTAGCCACTTAACTCGTCATGTATGCACATAGGCATGTTTTTGTCTACTCCTGTCACTAAACTCTTTGTCAAATCACATTCAGGTGTGCTTTTGTGTTGTTTCTGCCATTTAACAATGTACTTATTGGTTCAGGCATGCTTTTATGTGGTTCTTTTCACTTGAAACGATACACTTTATCTCCTAGGGGTGCTTTTAATCCATATCTGCCACTTAAACCTGTCATGAAACATATTGGTGTGCTTTCTACTCACCTTTACCACTTGAAGAACTGCTCAGGTACATTTTATGTCCATGTTTGCCACTTAAGTCCTCTCGCATCACACTGAAGTGCTCATTTTACATGTCATAGCTACTTGGAAACATTCTAGGCATGCTTTGAGTGCAACTTTGTCACTTAAAACTTGGCATTTCTCTTTTAGGCACCTATTTTGCTCACTCATGTCACTTAAATGCTGTCATGCCTCTCTCAAGTATGCGTTTCATCCACTCCTGCCACTTAAACTGTTGGTTTTACTCCTCTAGGTGCACCCTTTTTTCATCCATGACACTCAAGTGGTGGTTTTTCACTTGCAGGCACACCATTACCAGACTTTTGCAAGGTTTACAATGAAATGTAGATTGCATATCAAATGATAACAAAGTATAAGCCTGTATATACAACGATTTTTTTGGTCCTTTATAACTCAATTGATCTTTCATTGTCTTGGAAGTTATTGACTTTTAATCTGATGCTATTGATCTCTATCAATGGTGATTTTGATTCTCGGGTTTAGAAGGTTCTGCATGCATCAAGGCACTGGCAACGTTTTTTGTCTCAATGAGTATTGACTTATTTAAATGCAGGTTTTTGACAGAAGGACAAAAAGATTAGTGGAGGAAGTGATACAGCGCAAAATTGTTATGTCACTGAGGGCTATTTACCAATCTAAACTGGGCCTTACTCTTATTGACAAAGGTAAAAGTTCTGCCTTGTTTTCAGCAAGATGAAACATTTAGCATTATTTTTCCATCTGGTGGTAGAGCAACAAAGTTAGCATAAAGATTTGCAATACTCAGGAAGAAAGTGCAGGTGTTTAAGAAATGGAATAATATGTTATGACCATGCTTAGAATCTAAAAGAGAAGAATTTTTTTACAAACTTAGGTTTGTATATGGCTATGCCATTATTGCATGTTATGTGCACTAGCAAGGGAGATGATTTCTTTTTTTGAGAATCACAAGCACAGTACAAAGTGATGAATATTGCTTGTACTTCACATTTTCAGTTTCCACGTAGTTTCATGTAATGCTTTGAGAGGCCAAGAAAAAGCAATTCATTAAATCATGATTGTGGAATAAAAACATGCTACCATGCCCAGAAGATGAATTCTACCACATAGAGCCCTGTACCCTTCTCTAAGATATTCTATAGTGATATTTGCTTGATGAAATCAGCAGTTGGAAGAGGAAGTTATCATACATGCATGCCAAATCTCTCTGATTTAAATCATTCTTGTGAGAAAACATCTTGGGATTTATACTAGAGTTTCAGACTAGGCTTAGTGAGAGGATTTGGCCAGCAGAATAGTCTAAGATAGTTTCAGAGTGTATAAAACATCTCCAATAGCTGCACTTGGCTCCAGGTAGCCTGATTCTGACTAATGTTCAATTTGGTCTTCATTTTCAGGTTTATTATAAATAAGTGTTATTTACAGAAGCCATAAATATGGCATTTCTGAAGACATGACTGACACTCTTGTGTATGTTTCTTGAGAAATTTTACAAACTATTCGAGGTTAAGAATAGGCTGCAATAATGGGGAAAGATTGCAAGACTGAAAATAGGGCTATTGTTGGTGGTCCCTTGTTCTTTTGTATTTCTTTGCTTTTGTTCTTCCCCTTTGTGGGGCCCTTCTCGGTTTCTCTTCCTGGAGTTGTCTATTGTAAACTGCTGTTCTCTTGAGTCCCATTGACCTACTTTTGGTCATTTGTGGACATTAATATAATTTCTTTCTTTCTTTCTATTTGCAATAAAATAATTGTACTTCTATGTTGTCTTATCAATGTTGAAGACACTAAGAGTTAAGTTTCTTTATTTAGTCAACATATTTAAGTCAAGCTAAAGGTATCATTCAGATTCCCCCTAAAGAAGAATCTTTTGATACTTGTCCCTATATGTTTTGAGGATTTAAGAATTTAACCTTATTTGACTAAGGGGGGACAATCATCAATTTGTCTTTAGTTGTGGTGATTGTCATTGTTTTAATTTGTACTTTGTAAGACAACACAAAACGGAACAGCATGTAAGAGTAAACCTTTCTTCAAATTACAAGGGGAAGCTCCCTTGTAATAGAAAACAAAACTAAACCCTAGAACCTAAGAAAATGACCTCTAGCTTTTCACAATATGTACATGTTAAATCTTTGGGTTTTGAACATGTATTAAAAACAAACTAAATAAATTGCTTAATTTTTTAGTTCTGAAGCAAGGGCACAAGGCTTATCAGGACTTCTATTCAATTCAAGACGAGAGATTTTTATATCTTTTCTTTAATGTAAACACCTACAATAGCTAATAAATGTTCATGCTCTTTTGCTAAAAGCAAAGACTAAAGACCACAAGTACATCACAAAACTTGAAATTAGATCAGTCACACAAGATTTAGCAAATCAAATGAAGCATAGTTGAAAAACTTTGACTTGGCAATAACTCGGTTGACCCAAAAATTTTAAAATCCCAAGACTAGGCAAAAACTTGGGGAAAAACTCGGCAAATGTATCGAACATAAAAAATATATAATTTTAAAAAAATATTCTTCAAAAACATGCATTTTATTGAATTTCTGGAATATGTTACTGATTTCTTTCATATATAGATCAAAATTAGAGTTTAATACACATCATAGCCTAAAAAATGAGTTCAATACGTATGAACTTCAAGTTTCAATATCAACAAAAATTGCATATCCATGAATAGTTATGTAAATATTGCATATTTTCATGTGAACAGTTGTGGCATATCTGTGTGAAGTTGAACATTACAAGATCCAAACACCATTGTTGTGTACTAAATTACCAAAAACAAGAAATGGGAAACACAACCGAAATACAATGCAATGCAAAACGAGGTGAGATGAGGTTGTGCATATAATATAATTCTATTATTTAGATAATTAATATATTATATGATTAATTATTATATTTGATATTATTATACAACTATATTAATATAATATAATATATTTTAATATATTATAAATTAATAACAATATTAATTATATCTTTTTTTTTCTTTGGTAAACTTGGGTTTTTAGCCTAGTTTGAGCCCAAAGAGACCACTTACAGGAGATTGAGGACTAGGATTGGTTTCTTCATCTTCAAAAGTGTCTTCGTCTTCTACCATTGCTTCCAATCCTGCTGCTGCTTCTTCTGCCGCTGCTCTCTCCAATTCAACAAGATCCTCATTAGTAAGGAAGACATCAGCATCATCATTTTGTTCATCAATAGTCCATTCACCATATGGATCAATATCATCCAAGTCGATGGACTCATGTGAAACACCCTCCACCTTTCTAGTTCGAAGGCAAAGGTTGTACTTAACAAAAACTAAATCATTTAGGCGCTGCTGGGTCAACCTGTTTCTCTTCTTTGTGTGAATGTTCTCAAATAAACTCCAATTGCGTTCACACCCAGAAGCACTACATGGTTGCGACAAGACACGGATGGCTAGCTTTTGAAGATTTGGCGTGCTAGCACCATAGTTCTCCCACCATAAATCTACAAAAACACATTTAAAAAATATAAGTATTAAGAATAAAGTAAAAAATGTAACAATCAAGTTTCTAATTTCATCTTGTAGTATACTATTGAACAAATTTTTTTACTTGGTTGTTGTTTTCCTCTCCTTTTAATTGCTTGTAGTGAGGAAAAGAGTCTCCCCTTTGCACCCTTGTAAACCTTGAATAGATAAAATTTAAAAATTAAATTAAATCAAATATAGAAAATTCATAGATAGTCAACAATGAACATTGCAAATTTATAAATAAGATGTAACAAATCTCACCTCCAACTCATCAAGCACCTTGTCTCTCATCTCAGGATCAGGCACCATCCTATCAATGCATCCGACAACACCTTCCATGACCTCCTCATCAGCCTTAAATGTGTTCGAGAAGTAAAACTTCGGGTTCAAGAAGTAGGCAAAGGCATGTATTGGCTGGTGGAGTTGGTTTGTCCATCTCTAATCAATCATGCGCCAAATGATTTCATATTTTCGTTTGTTGCCGCCATAGTAATGTGAAATGGCTTCTTTGTTCCTATCCATGGCCTCATATACGAAACCCATGGCATGCCCTCTCCATCCACCATACGAAGAACCCTCACCAAAGGTTCTATCACCTAAAAAAAATCAAAACAAATGTTAAATTATTACAAAATTAACCCCTCAAAAAAAAAACAGCAAATAGATTATCATGTATAAGGTTTATTTTTGTGTTTGTTACTTACCTTGATCAACTCCTTTGCATTTTTGATGAATGTCTGATCAAAAAGTATGCTTACAATCCTCTTCCCTTCAGGTTTAGTGGCAAATGGGGACTGCTTCCAATCATCGGACACAAACATTTACATGAAATGAGCATTGACACCAAGAATGCTTTGCAATGTGAGGAAGTGGCTAGCAAATCGTGTCACTCCTGGTCGCACAAGGTCCTTGCCATTTGTGAATCTCCTCATCAAGGAAAGCACCCAAGTATGGTTGTAGATAAATTTTGTAACATTTTTGGCATCTTCAACCACACTTTTGACCCATCCAATCTTCCCAATGTCCTCTAGCAACAAGTCCAAGCAATGTGCAGCACAAGGAGACCACGCAATTGTGGGATGCCTCTCCATAAGTAGTCTACCTGCAGCTACATATGCAGCTGCATTGTCTGTGATAATTTGGACAACATTATCAACCCCAACCTCCTGGATCACCCCATCTAATAAATTGCATAAAGTCTCAGCATTTTTGACTTCATTGGAGGCATCTATTGACTTTAGGAACACCAATCCACCATTAGAGGCTGCTAAAAAGTTTAGGAGGGTCCTATTCCGTCCATCTGTCAACCCATCAGATAAACTGTTGCAGCCTTTTCTTTGCCAAAATTTCTTTTGCTCATCAACCACAATATGTGTATTCTTTACGGCTTGCTCTAGCAATGGCCCACTCAAATCTTTGGATGTTGGGGTCTTAAACCCCTTACCTGCAACTATAAGGGCATTCACCAAACCTTCCCAATATGGGTTGTTCGCCACATTGAAAGGTAAATTATTGTAGTACCAAAAGTTTGCTGCTGCCATCCTAGCTTCATGATGCTTTTCCTTATTCCAACCGGTACCTTCAAGTGAAGGTTGTGCTCCTGAAACATTTCGTGGAATAAAGAAATTTGGTCCTGATAAAGGACCCTGGCTAGCACTAGCAGTAGCTGTAGGAGTAGAGAAAGAACCCTTAGGACTCTCACCAAAAGATGAATGTGGCTAATGGATACTTGGTGTAGAAGTGGATCCAGTCATCATTGCTACTAGTGCATCCTTTGTTTTTTGTCTTTCATCTTTTTTCATCTCATACTCAGCAAGGAGGGCGTTCATCTCTCTAACAATCTCAGGAGTCAATTTAGGGCAACAATCCACATTTTTCCTAGGTATTCTTGCATGGTGGTATTTTAATCTGTTTACTCCTCTTGTCATCCATTTCTTGCATTCAGTACATGTCACCTCACCCTTTTTATTTCCTAGTATCCCATACTTCCATGCAGGGTCTTTTCTCGTTCCCCTTGGGTTTGAAGATGACATTGTTGTTTCAAGTTCAACATGAAAAAAAAAATCAGCAAGGGTTTGGTAAAAAATCAGCAAATAAATGAGATTCAAAGTTCAAACATTTGCAAAAGAAATAGAATGCCAAACCAAGCTAGAAATAGTAGGAATTAGATTATTAAGAGAAATAGAAAAAAAATTGGCAGCATTTCCCCTTATTTTTTTGGATTTTTTTGATTTTGAATTGAAGGAAAAAAAAAAAGAGAAGTTAAATCAGTTACCTGGCTCTATGATGATCTCCTTAGCTCGTCTTCTCAGGTTCTTTCAAGCTCACTTCAAGTGCAGACCTATTTTTTGCAAAGGAAAGTTGTCAAATGAGCCAAAAAACAAAAAAATGAGGGTTTTATTGTGTTTTTATGACGTCCCAGCGTAGGCGCGCGTCCCATCCAGGGACTCGCCTGGACTCGGCTCGCAAGTCCGTGCCGAGTCAACTCGGCAGGCTCAAGGACTCACGAGTCACGGTGAGTCCGCAGAGTCTACAAACTTTGCGCTTGAATACACGTAAGTCGCATGAATGTATGTTGCAAAGTATACACTTGAATACACATAAGTCACAAAGTATACACTTGAATACACATAAGCCACAAAGTATAAACTTGAATACACATAAGTCACAAGGTATACACTTGAATACACTCAAATACACATAATTCACAAGGTATGCACTTGAATACGCATAAGTCACAAGGTATACACTTGAATACACTCGAATACACATAAATCACAAGTTATACACTTGAATACACTCGAATATACATAAATCACAAGGTATACACTTGAATACACTCGAATACACATAAGTCACAAGGTATACACTTGAATACACGTAAGGCACAAGGTATACATCAATACCCATAATACATAAAGTATACACAGGATGTTAGGAAAGAGGCCCTGATACCACTTGTAGTGTTTCTTTTAGGGATTACCCTAAATCTTGCCCTAGAATCACAAGTTAGGGTTACAACTTACCAATTAAATGTTGTAAGAAAAATGAATCCTGGTTTAGGCCTTCCAATCATGTTAGATAACATTGGAAACACACTTCATATGATCAAAACATGTATAATAAATTATCTATTCAAATCATGTAAGAGATATGTAATACATTTAATTCTAAGTCTAAGAAAGATTATATATAACAATGTGACAAGTCTCAAGGACTATGTGGGTTCAACTGTAAAGAGGGGGCAAGTTGTGATGAGGTGTCCCAAATTTTCCTCTACCCTAGGCCCAACAGCAGGACCTTATCTCCCATTGGCCTCATGTGGTCCTTAACCATCATCATGAGTTGGCGTACCTAGTGAGAGCTTTATGTTGTTCCCCTCCATCACGCCAACCCTTCCTCTTATGATTGAGGATCCCCCTATTCGTTTATTTCAATAATTGATTCAAGTGGTGATAGTCCGGGAGGGTGCAATAGGGTGTCCTAGAATCTCAACCCTAGGTCCAAAAGCAGGACCTTATCCTCTGTTGGCCTCATGTGGTCCTTAACCATCATCATGAGGTGGCGTGCCTAGTGAGGGCTCATTCGCCGTTCCCCCTCCTTGCAGTCCTGCCTCATCCTTTCCTTGACCAATTATTGACAAATTCAGATCATTATCCATAACATCAATAATATTAGTTACTAGTATAATGGTAGATGTAGGTGAATATTTTATATTCATTAAGTATAGATGCGATTATTCCATAGGGGTAGATTAACTTACAGTTCTGATGTCAACTCTATGATTGTATATATCACAGCTGATATATATATGTACTTGGCTGTCTATATTTCTTGGTTCTACTCTGTATTTCTTTAGATGCTCAGTACTGCCTACTTGATGCCTTCCAATGCCTCCTCTATATATATCTTGATGGCAGATCTGTATATATGTTTCTCTCTTCCTCTTCTTTGCTATTATGCTCAGCCACATATAAAATGTATCTTTCTGCCTATCTTTTCCTCACATCTCTATTTAAAATGAGATCTTATTTTTCATTTATAGATGCCCCTTCAAGACATATCTTCCCTTGACATTTATATCCTCCTTAATAAGTTAAGGAGCATACCTATTCTTCACCACCTTTTTAATAGATGTATCCCTTCAAATTGATCGCTGCCTTTATCCTTGTGGAATCGCACCCCTTGGGTGAAGGTATTACTCAGTCCACTTAATCGCTACTTTAACTATTATTCTATCCTTGCACAACGTAGACTTTGTCTTACATAAGTTTGTCTAATAAATAAAACTTGACCGCTGCCACATATACAATGATTGCTGTTATTGTTCTATTATTTAATTGCTGATTTATCTAATGAACTCGCTGCCCTGGTTAGTCTTTAGCATAAGACTTTGTTGTCTTATATGTGGCGTATCTTCAAGGGAAGTTGGCCATTATTTAAAAATGTCTAAGTTACTTGTTTTATCATCCATAAAAGGTGGCGGCAGAAGTAAAGTTACTTAAGTCAATGCCTTTTTAAACTCCACGATTCCCTTCTTTCATGCGCTCCCTCTTTCTAATATTTGGTGCAGCTAAATAGAAAGTATTAAATATTAATCTTCAACTTTCCCTAAGCCTCACACACCATATTCTACTAACCAGTCACATTTATAATTGTAATTATATGTATTTGTATTAGTTATATATATTTATAATATTTAAATTGCTAATATTTATATTTATATTTATACAGTATAATACTATATCTTATTATTATATATATTATATTTTAATCATATAAAAATATTTATATAATAACATTATTTATTAAATATTGATACATACACAATGATTACCAGAAGTGCTCTCTATCATTCAAATTGATTATGGAGGAGACTGTGATACAAACCATATTTCAATAAAGCAACTTCACCGTTTTACCATGATGTTTGAATCTTTAATTTAAACAATGCCTTAACATCGGGATATCACATGGCACCAAGGTGTCTTTGTTTAGTCGGCTCCTTCGAAGAAAACGAATTCAAATTGCATGATAGGTCGGCCTAAATAAAGGAGTTAAAAACAAATGAATTTAAATTGTATTTTTGGCGCCAAAACATTTTGTAGGTCGGCCTAGAAAAAAGGGAGAAAACAAATTATTTGGGTGCCTAGACTTGTTTAAGTCAGCCTAAATCAAAAGGCAGGTCGGCTCTACATTCCTAGGTCGGCCAAAGAAGAAGATAACTTAAGTGTGTCAGCCTAGGAAATAAAATAAGGAATTCAAATTAAATTTTGTGTGCCAATTTCTCATAAAGTCGGCCTAGAAGGAAATTTAAATGATTGTTTTTTAATTGAGTTCCAAAATTTAGAGGAAGGTCAGCTTTGTGAAAGAATTAAATTAATATTTTGATGCTGGTCGGCCAGCAAGAGGGAAAAATGAAAAGCAAGTATAAATATGAGGTTCTTGACATCATTTGATATATCTTTTGGCATGTGAACTTTGTATTTGGTCTGCAATTTTATTGCAACTCATTCCAAGGACGAAAACCCTTGCGAATAAAGGTGTGTTGGACGAAAACCCAACTACATCTAGGGGGTGGATTCATACGGAGTTCACATTTGCACTTCATTGGAGATTTGAAGATTGGTTTGAGCATCATTGATTCATCATTCAAAGATTTGGTTGGAGACCATTATTGAAGATTTCATTGGAGATTTGTTGAAGACTCTTGCATTTTGTTTGAAGGTTTGAAGATCCTTGTTGTAGCCTTGAACGCCGATTTGAAGACTTGATTGAAGACTTGAAGATCCAAATCATTGCTTAAGTGCCGATTTTGCAAGGAGGGTCATATTGCTAGTTGAGCGCCATATTTGGAGGAGGTCGTGGGCTGTTGGCAGCATATTTATTGCAGATCTGAGTTCGCAGCAGTTGGAAAACCCTGAGCGCAGCCCTTAGCATCCATCCTTGAAGATAATTGCATTGTTTGATGAAGCCTAGCTACTCAAAGAAGCAATTGACAACATTTAAAGGCAGCGAACTACTTTGTATCAGCACCTACAACAGCCTGATCTGCACTCAATTGGGTAGCAATCAGCATATGGGATAGAGCGCTCAGCTCTAGAGGGAATTCAGTTAGCATTTGGAGGATTACATTGCAAATTCACACTCAACAGGAAGCCGATATGCTACATCAGTCTTATTACCTTCATTGCCTTGTAATTGAACATCATTTGGTAGGTTATGGTTCAGATCTCATCTCTGTTTTGCAGCAGGAGCTTATGCTTTGTATGTTGGCTGTCATATAGCCATAGTTTGATGTAATAGAAGACTTGCAAGACTGACTCATGTAACAGCAAGGTCTGATTTTGATCTGCCATCATTGTAGTGTGTATTTCACATTGTAATTCACATTGATAAGGCTGACAATATCTATTTGTTCTATCATCAATTTGCATTTTGTTAGTTCATGTTACATGCTTGGCAAAGTCAATTTTGAAAGGTGCAGAAATTAAATCAAAATTCAGTCCTAGGGTTTCATTTGGAAATCAACAAATTCAGAAATTATTGTTCAAACCCTAGTTCGGCACATGTCAATCGATCCTATCTCCATACTGCAGTCTGAACACTCTCATGAATTCTTCCCATGAGTCAATACTGTTATCAGGAAGTGCCTTATACCATTCTTTAGCACTTTCCTCTAATGAGTGTACAAATAGCTTCATCATCACATCTTCGTCTTCATTCTCATACTCATCTATGGCATTGATGAAGTGTCTCAAGTGTTCCTCACCGGTGACTACATTGTTACCTTGAAACCTTGGAATTTTCCCCCTTATCTCATTCGGAATTGGGTTGGGAAAATTAGGAATATCGAAGAAATCCAACTGCTTGTATCTTTCTGCACCCAAAGGTTGTCTAGGAGGAGGAAATCTTTGAGCCTGCCTTTGGACTGCAAGCTTGGGATTCGGGGCAATCACATATTGCTGATTTACCTATTGTTGTGGTGGCTGAGTTGGAAACTGATTATTTTGTTGCTTTTGATTTTGATTTCTGCCCTGTTGGCCTATTTACTGATGCTGTTGTTGGCGTTTCAATTCGCACCTCTGAATGCGAGTTGGAAACAGACAACTATGCACAGTTAAACTGCTCTTCTATTATGAGGGGAAGTTCACTTTTCGCTGATGTTTTGCTTAAAAGATAAAATTTGCCTATCTTTTTGTTTCTCAGCTGCGAGCGCAAGGTTATAAAACTCTTTTCGCTGCAGCAGAGGTTTTTCTTTTTAATAAACTTCTGACTACAGTTAGGCCTAAACTAAATGACGCTTTTGATTGCCTAAGTAAACACAGAGCATAGGAATCAAAATTTGACAAGGAATGATTTGTTTTAACATAAAAGCTTTAATAAACCTCTTCCAGATTCACATCAGAAGACTCATTGTACTTTAAGATGAAAACTGAAATAAGATTACTTAAGCCACACATCTGACAACAAAACTAGATGATTGTGAGATAGAAAATCAAAGCAAATGGCAGGCATGAGACTTCTATTCCCAATATCATAAAGTTGATACAACTCCAGAACAACAATATTGTAGCAAAAGGCAGGCATACAATACGCGATCAAACACTAGAAAAACAGATAACACAGAGTGAACCAGCACTTGAAATAACAATTTCTGCAGGCTAGAATAGGCACAACAAAATCTTGCTATCACAAACACCATTCCCTTACAAATGGGCAAGGCTGTCCTTATTTATACTAAATCAAAGGCGTAGGGGACCCTAAAATCTCCTTGATTTAACCTAACTAATTTCCCAACTCGGAAGCTTTATTTCTATTCTAAGACAAAAATTACAACTAACAATTGCTTTAAAACAATCTGCTTTAAAGCAAAGAAAGCTCCAACTATTACAAAGTGACTTTTTACTATTTTAAGGATGGATAAGCTTTGGATGAAAGCAAATGCTTTAAAACAAAAAGCATTTGAGTTAAAGCTGCTTTCTTTTGAGTCACATCCTCATTTTTATTCTTGCCCTGTTGGTGACATCATCCACTGATATAAATATATTGCCGTAGCTACCTATTTTCAATGTTGAGGGTTGCTTTATCTTTTCCATCCTTCAACACTCTCCTTCAGATCATCTGCTGCAACCTCAAAGAGATTCACATTCGTGTGTCGGGTACTTCTACAAAGATGGGATCTGACCACCTCGAAGTCATTCACGTCCAATGTTCCTTGGAAAAACATTTTGTTTTTCTTTCAGCCACTTTTGAGCAATTCTTCTTTGATATTTTTTTCTTGTTATCATGCCACACCTTGCCTATGTTTGGAAATATTTTGCGCAAAAGGCTGAAAACTATTTGCTGATTTCTTTTAAAAAACAAATTTTGAGAGAAAACGCTGGCATGTGGGTTTTGTAGAAAATCCCGTTTTGAAGCAACCCAGATTGTCGGATTTTGAAAAAGCAGAGGATTTCCTGAAAAAGCAGCAAAAAAACAGATTTCTGAAAAGATAAAAATTTCCAATCTTCAAGAGGATGAAATTCGAGATAGACCCATTTCGATGAAAACTGAAAAAGTTCCGGCCTTATTTCTGAAAAGTGATCCCCTAGAAAAAGGACGTTGAAAAAGCGTGCCTTTGTGCTTCCCAATCCCGAAACTATGAAGAACGCTGAAAAACGCTACGTTTGGGCTCTCGAATCTTTGTGAGAAGAAAAATATGTCTTTCTTTCCTCTGGATGCAACCTGAATAAGGAGGCCAAAAGCTTGTTTTATAGAACTTTAGGGCGAAAAAACAACTTTCTTTGTAAAAGCATAAAACTTGAAACTTATCCATGAAGAAAGCATCTTTTAAAGCACAAATCCAAGTTGATATATTCGAATAGGAAGAATCCCTATTTTATAGCTGCCTATGGCTTCATGTACGAGATGATAAAAAATATCTTCTTTGATGATGTCATCAAACACGCAAGGTTGCAAAAGTGTTAGCCAATTTTTCATTCGTTTTGAAACTTTTGCACTCGTTTTGACTCCAATATGGCCTGCTTCTGACTTCAACAAGACAGCACACTGACACCATTGATTGAAAAAGATGACTGATCGTGGCATTTTGAAGCTTTATCAACCCTAATTTGATCTCCAGCCTCGAATTGACGATTTGACGACGTTTGATTGCAATTTTGATTCCTAGAAATTGTCACCGGACGAAGATCGGGAAATGGCTGGAAGGAAACACTGTCGTGACAAGAAAAATTCTAACACTGGATAACCCAGGTGCCCCTAGCCTCCAGGGGCGCTTGGAATCTCATGCCTTAGCCATTTTTCGAGATTTTAAATTTTCATTTTTGAAGATTTGCAACTTTTCTTCGTTCCCGGAAAAACATGAAAAATAAACTAAGTCTTGAGAAGATGGGCTCCCCTAGCCTCCTGGGGCACCTGAGATTCCATGCCTTAGAAATTTTTTGGAATTTTTCAATTTCTACCGCAAATCTTGAATTCCGCCAGATTTCGAAGGTCCTGCCTGACGTATATTTCAAAATATATTCAAGTATATGTTTAGATATTGAATTTCCTATACTTTAAATATTTTGAAATATACTTTCAGGATGTTTGAGATAGGTCTCGGATCCATGGGATTTAACATGCAGATTCTAGATTTTTGAGGATCCACCAGATTTCAGAGTTAGTTTTTCAGGGCTTCAGGACATTAGACTTAGCCAATTTCAGGATTTCAAAAATAGGCATCAGGATGAGGGTAGACTAGATAGCCTAAGCATATCTAAGATGAATCCCCTACTTTTACAGGGCTTTTGATTGAGTTTGACTGCTTTTATCCACTTGGAAGTGGGCTGACGAGGCATTTTTGACGTTTTTCGAAAAACGCAAAAAAATCTAACACTGGGTTGCTTGGGCGCCCCCAGCCTCTAGGGGCGCTTGGATTTCCCAAACTTAGTCAATTTTTGATGATTTCCATCTTTTCCTCGTTTTCCAGATTCGTCGTGCTTCATTTTCCGTTCTTCGTCTGTCGACGATTGCTAGACAGTTCTGTGTTGTCTGAATAACCCAAAAACTTGAAACTGATCTTTGGCAGATGAAATTACTCCATTGATGGCTTCGAATCTTGTGCTTCACCATCTGAAAAAGCAGAATTGACCCAGTAGAGAAAACACGACCTTTTGTAGATTCTCTCTGGGCCACCTTGATCGTGAAGTGAAATCAGCCAATTAGAATCAGGCACAACACCTGAATCGGAGATCCTATTTTTGGAAAGTTTCTATTTTTAAAAAATTTTGCTAGCATCCGTATCTCAAGAAACCTAGAAAACCTAATTTGACATCTATTTTTAGAAACTTTCTAAAAATAGAAATTTCTATTTTTAGAAACTTTCTAAAAATAGAAATTTCTATTTTTAGAAAGTTTGACTTTTTAATGAAAAATTTTCTAGACTTACACAATGCCTTAATGAAGCAAAAAATTTTGATTTGGCACAACAATTGGCTCTGTATGGGGACCATGTCGGATACTTATTGCATAGGAGAACCGAGAATCTCTGGACTTTCTAGCTTAGACCAGTGCCTTATCAGTTGGGCAATAGAGTCAGGTCATTTTCCTAATCACCTAGAACAAGACTTTTCCCTAAAAATCACCTAAGACCGGATTTCCTAGAAACACCTAAGAGTTGGAACTTCCCAGAACACAAAGAACACAACTGTCACTTTACAAAAATGGGAAAAACATTACGACATAACGATCACATCACGGAAAGGGGAAACACATTACGAGAACAAAAAGTGTTCACACAAACGCTCTTTTTCCTGAGAGAGGACGAGAAGAACAAAGACTGTCACACAAAACCGTCAACTGATTCACAAAAGTAAGAACCATCTTTCTTTAGCTGTGAAGATTGTCTTGGCAACACAAATCTCTTATTTCTTTGCAACATCTCAAATAGCCACGGTTCAGGCGGGTATTCACGTTCAGGCCATGAGAAGTTCTTGAGGAATTGGTTGATACGCCAGAGATCAGGTGGAGCATCTTCTTCTAAAGTAAGCAACCTCTGCAACAGGTGAAGGTAGAGAACCTCTTTTTGAAGATATGAAGGAATGTCTTGTGGCCAAAGTATGCTTGTGGGAATGGTAGTCACCACATATAGAACTTGACTTTCATTTATATCTTGAACATACGCAACCTTGAACTCAGTCAATGTATCATCTTCTGCAAATGGTCTAAGCTGCTCGTACACAACTCTCATTACTAATTCTTGGCTCACCGGATCCACAACTGTCGTCACCCATTTTTCCAGTGCTTCAGAAACTTCTTCATTGGTCATGTTTTCGTCCATCCAATCCTAAGAAACTGATAGATCATCCTGGTCTGAATGCTCGAGCTCTTGATCATTATCGAAGTACACTTGATGGGTAACATCTTCACCTGACAGTTCACTTTGCCATTCATTATTTTGAGTCTCGTCAACCTCCATAGAGCGATCTTCAATGCGGATATCTGGCATCGTCTCATCTTCAGTGATCATGTACCTTTCTTCTTTTGGTAAGTAAGCGGAATCAAAGACAGATTTATCTGAGCTATATGTTTCTTCATCTTCTTGATCGATTTCACATACGGCATATCTCACAAAACATTTGTCGAGAATCTCCGACTTTTCAATACGATCCTCTTTAGTGACCAAGACTTTATATTCCATGAAATCTCCTTCACCATAAGCCTCTTCATATGTTGTATTTTGTATTGGCTGTATTGTATTGGTGAAGTCTCTTTCTTGTATAGGTTCATAGATGGATTCAGCATCGTCTTCTTCACTTGTGTGTATGAAAGCTTCTTGAGACAAAGATGAAGATGAGCTAAATTGCAAAAGAAAATTTACAGTATCCTCTACTGAAGAATCACTCTCCAAGTGATGTAGAAAACTGTCGAGATCCAATGATGAATCTTCTATATGATCTCCGGTTTTGAGAAATTTCTCCAATGATGAATCATCTTCAAAATGAAGAAGATCTTGTTCTTGCTCCAATTGCAATGTTTCTTTGGTCTCTTCTCCTTTGAATGTATCTGACACAGGTTCTTCAAACCAACCTTCAAAATATGAGAAGAACAAATTGGATTCATCATTGCTTTCTACAGCATATTTGATCTCTTCCTCGTAATTTTGCTCTTGAGAAGATTGTTGCACTTCTTCCTCAGAGAAAGTATGCAAGTCGTGCATTTCTTCAGGTTCTTCCATTAACAATCCTTCTTCATATTCGAAGAAATTATGCAAATTTTCAGCTTCCGATGAACATTCATGTTCCATATGCAAACACATGATGTCGCTTGAAATAGAGTTAGGAAAATGATCCCTTTTAATATTTGATTTACACTAGTCAAATCCCTTCATAGAGCCGCCATCGGATTCGTCAAAGAGACGTTCAGGATTATCCGAAAATCCTTGATTTTTATTTGATGCTTTTAATATTTTCATGAATCTTCTCATCTCAGGGCAATTTTCTCCATCATGTTGGTTTGTTGCGTGGAACAAGCAGTAGATTTGTATTGCAGAAGACACATCTGCCTCTTGATGCATAGGTGATACTTGACGCACAGGTGAAGCAGGTTGATCACTAACATAGTTAATGAAAGAATCTGGTATACTTGAAGGAGATGGAACTTGCCGAAGTAGTACAACATTCATGGGCACCAGTGGTTTGATTGAACTCTCTGTATCTTTCTTGAAGTGATCATATGATCTTCTAATTCAATAGCATACTCTTGAGCTTCTTGCAGTTCTGTAGCGTGTCTTTTCTTGAGGTAGAAAGAAATTTCTGAAGATTGTGCATTCGTGAAACAACTTAGTAAAATTTCTGACGAAGGATTCAAGGTGTTCACGACTTTTCCAACAAGACAGTTGAATTTGGCCACGAACTCTCACATCGGCTCACTTATGTCTTTTTTGATGTTTGAGAGTTGTGCAAACAAGACATGACTATCTTCTACAGAATTGAAATGGGCGAGAAACTTCTCCTTCATCAACTCCCAACTTCTGATAGAGTTGGCAGTGAAGTGATTAAACCATTCCGCTGCTGAGCTTTGCAATGATTCCACAAACAAATGCACTGCAACATATTCATGTGCAACGCCAAGAATTCCACAGGCGGTGGTGAAGGCAGAAATGTGCTCATTAGGATGCTGCTTGCCATCACCATGAAACTTCGGAAAACTTTTTCTTGATCCTTCAGGAAGATCATGATATTCTGCTAGTGCCAAAGGTCCAATGTTGTTACCCCAAGGCAATAGGGGTGGACGCCTCTGATTCAGATTATCGTGATTGTTATTATCTGCATCACCCATTGCTCTAGGCTGGATTACGGGTTCCTCTTGAGGTTCTTCCTGCTTGACTTCAGGAACTATGTTGGATGCTTCTCCAACTTCTGTAGGAACAAGATCTTGGAAGAAAGGATCTGTAGTACTATCTTTCCCCCTTTTGTATAAACCCTGTGAGCCAGGATTATCTATTGCCACGCAAGAGGTGGTAATACTGGTCTTTCGGGCACAAGATCTGCTTTGTCTTCTTCGTCAAGAATAGTAGCCGCGTTTTTCCATTGAGTAGGACTTTCCTTTTGTGCAAATATGAAACTCCTCAAGCTACTAATGATGTCCGTTTGCTCTCCTTCCACACGTACAAGATTTGGTTGAATAGTAGGTGGTGTAAGATTTAGTTGTTGAACTGGAGTAGTAGGACGCCAGAGAGTCATTCCCGTGACATAAGCCTAAGCTTGCTTGAAGTTTTATGCCTCGTGCCCCACGGTGGGCGCTAGAAAACTGTTGGCATTTCAATTCGCACCTCTGAATGCGAGTTGGAAACGGACAGCTATGCACAGTTAATCTGCTCTTCTATTATGAGGGGAAGTTCCCTTTTTGCTGATGTTTTGCTTAAAAGATAAAATTTGCCTATCTTCTTGTTTCTCAGCTGCGAGCACAAGGTTATAAAACTCTTTTCACTGTAGTAGAGGTTTTTCTTTTTAATAAACTTCTGACTACAGCTAGGCCTAAACTAAATGATGCTTTTGATCGCCTAAGTAAACACAGAGCATAGGAATCAAAAGTTGACAAGGAATGATTTGTTTTAACATAAAAGCTTTAATAAACCTCTTCCAGATTCACATCAGAAGACTCATTGTACTTTAAGATGAAAACTGAAATAAGATTACTTAAGCCACACATCTGACGACAAAACTAGATGATTGTGAGATAGAAAATCAAAGCAAATGGCAGGCATGAGACTTCTATTCCCAATATCATAAAGTTGATACAACTCCAGGACATCAATATTGTAGCAAAAGGTAGGCATACAATACGCGATCAAACACTGGAAAACAGATAACACAAAGTGAACCAACACTTGAAATAACAATTTCTGCAGGCTAGAATAGGCACAACAAAATCTTGCTATCACAAACACCATTCCCTTACAAATGGGCAAGGCTGCCCTTATTTATACTAAATCAAAGGAGTAGGGAACCCTAAAATCTCTTTGATTTAACCTAACTTGCCAACTCGCAAGCTTTATTTTTATTCTAAGACAAAAATTACAACTAACAATTGCTTTAAAACAATCTGCTTTAAAGCAAAGAAAGCTCCAACTATTACAAAGTAACTTTTTACTATTTTAAGGATGGATAAGCTTTGGATGAAAGCAAATGCTTTAAAACAAAAAGAATTTGAGTTAAAGCTGTTTTCTTTTGAGTCAGATCCTCATCTTTATTTTTGCCCTATTGGTGACATCATCCACTGATATAAATATATTGCCGCAGCTACCTATTTTCAACGTTGAGGGCTGCTTTATCTTCTCCATCTTTCAACACTCTCTCCTTCAGATCATCTGCTGCAACCTCAAAGAGATTCACATTCGTGTGTCGGGTACTTCTACCAAGATGGGATCTGACCACCTCGAAGTCATTCACGTCCAATGTTCCTTGGCAAAACATTTTGTTTTTCTTTCAGCCACTTTTGATATTTTTTTCTTGTTATCATGCCACACCTTCTCGCTTATGTTCTGAAATATTTTGCGCAAAAGGCTGAAAACTGTTTGTTGATTTCTTTTAAAAAGCAGATTTTGAGAGAAAAAAGTTGGCACGTGGGTTTTGTAGACAATCCCGTTCTGAAGCAACCCGGATCGTTGGATTTTGAAAAAGCAAAGGATTTCCTGAAAAAACAGCAAAAAAGCAGATTTCCAAAAAGTTAAAATTTTTCAATCTTCAAGAGGATGAAATTCCGGATAGACCCATTTTGATGAAAACTGAAAAAGCTCCGGCCTTGTTTTTGAAAAGTGATCCCCTAAAAAAAAGGACGTTTAAAAAGCGTGCCTCTGTGCTTCCCAATCCCGAAACTATGAAGAACGCTGAAAAAACACTACGTTTGGGCTCTTGAATCTTTGTGAGAAGAAAAATATGTCTTTCTTTCCTTTGGATGCAACCTGAATAAGGAGGCCAAAAGCTTGTTTTATAGAACTTTAGGACGAAAAAACAACTTTCTTTGTGAGAGCATAAAACTTGAAACTTATCCTTGAAGAAAGCATCTTTTAAAGCACAAATCCAAGTTGATATACTCGAATAGTAAGAATCCCTATTTTATAGTTGCCTATGGCTTCATGTGTGAGATGATAAAAAATATCTTCTTTGATGATGTCATCAAACACGCGAGGTTGCAGGTTGCAAAAGTGTTAGCCAATTTTTCATTCGTTTTGAAACTTTTGCACTCGTTCTGACACCATTGACTGAAAAAGTTGATTGACCATGGCATTTGGAAGCTTTATCAACCCTAGTTTGATCTCCAGCCTCGAACTGGCGATTTGACGATGTTTGACTGCAATTTTGATTCCTGGAAACTGTCATCGGATGAAGATCGGGAAATGGCTGGAAGGAAACACTGTCGTGACAAGAAAAATTCCTGCACTGGATAACCCAGGTGCCCCTAGCCTCCAGGGGCACTTGGAATCTCATGCCTTAGCCATTTTTCGAGATTTTAAATTTTTATTTTTGAAGATTTGCAACTTTTCTTCGTTCCCGGAAAAACATGAAAAATAAACTAAGTTTGGAGAAGATGGGCGCCCCTAGCCTCTTGGGGCACCTGAGATTCCATGCCTTAGAATTTTTTTGGAATTTTTCAATTTCTACCGCAAATCTTGAATTCTACCAAATTTTGAAGGTCCTGCCTGACGTATATTTCAAGATATATGTTTAGTTATTGAATTTCCTATACTTTAAGTATTTTGAAATATACTTTCGGGATGTTTGAGATAGGTCTCGGATCCATGGGATTTAACATGCAGATTCTAGATTTTTGAGGATCCACTAGATTTCAGAGTTAGTCAGTTTTTTAGGGCTTCAGGACATCAAACTTATCCAATTTCAGGTTTTCAGACACAGGCATCAGGATGAGTGTAGACTGGATAGCCTGAGCATATCTGAGATGAATCCCCTGCTTTTACGGGCCTTTTGACTGAGTTCGACTGCTTTTATCCACCTGGAAGTGTGCTGACGAGGCATTTTTGACGTTTTTCGAAAAACGCAAAAAAATCTAACACTAGGTTGCTTGGGTGCCCCTAGCCTCCAGAGGTGCTTGGATTTCCCAGACTTAGTCAATTTTTGATGATTTCCATCTTTTCCTTGTTTTCCGGATTCGTCGTGCTCCGTTTTCCATTCTTCGTCCGTCAACGACTGCTAGACAGTTCTGCGTTGTCTGAACAACCTAGAAAACTTGAAACTGATTTTTGGTAGATGAAATTACTCCATTGATGGCTCCGGAGCTCGTGCTTTGCCATTTGAAAAAGCAGAATTGACCCAATAGAGAAAACATGACCTTTTGTAGATTCCCTCTAGGCAACTTTGATCGTGAAGTGAAATCAATCAATCAGAATCAGGCATGACACCTGAATCGAAGATGCTATTTTTATAAACTTTCTATTTTTAGAAAATTTTGCCAGCATTCATATCTCAAAAAACCCATAAAACCTAATTTGACGTCTATTTTTAGAAACTTTCGATTTTTAGAAATTTTGACTTTTTGACGAAAAATTTTCTAGACTTACACAAAATGCCTTAATGAAGCAAAAATTTTTGATTTGGCACAACAACTGTCTCTAATGAACTGCAGGCCTAGGATTAGGAATATTTTGATGTTGAGGCTGATTCTGTGTATTTTGGGCAAGTTGGGCCTGCTGCAAATCAAGCAGGGCTTGCACTTCTCTCCACCTATTCCTGATATGATCAAGCAAATCTAATTCATCATAGAGAGTTCTTTCTTTTTCCTCAGCATCAGGCTTTTCTTGTTGATCTTCCTCATTAGGATTGTTGTGATGCTAGCCTCTAAGTTACCTTGTGGGCGAAATATGATGCTGATTATTCTGGCGAGCCTCTTCATTTTCATTAGGCATGCCAAATGTTTTCATGTCTACATTATGAGACCTGTCTCTTCTTCCCTTGCCAACAATATTCTGATTTCTTCGAACCTCATACTCATCTCTATTTATTCTCCTATTAGTTCTAAGTATATTATCGGCAGAGTCCTCAGAAGTATATTGATGCTGACTTTTGCAGTCATCGAATGCGTCATCTCTATCAGAAGTACCTGCCTGACCTTGGGCATTAGGATTTCTTTTTCTCCACCTATTCCGTTGGCTTCTTGAGTGGTTAGAAGAGCTTTATTGTGCTGATAGATCTTCTGGTCTTCTTCTACGATCCATTTCAACTCCTTTCTTGTTTGAAAACTGATTTTCTGGATTTGATTAACAGAGTCGCCGCTTCCTTGCTGGGAGGAACTACTTAGATTTTTTCACTATGTTAACGGAGTGAGACAACTCAACCAGAAGTAAACTTTCCTCGCTAACGACGCCAATCTGTTGGGTCCCAAAATAGCTTATCTAAGTCCCTAGAACAATATTCAATCTTCGAAGCTAGGGATGTCGTTAGTGAGATGAAAAGAGGTTCATCAATAGGATAAAGATGATTAAGGGTCAATGGACAGGAGTGGGTAATCTCCTATTCACTTCTGACTCAACTTAAATCAAGCAGGGTGTTCCTAGAGACATCCCTAGATAGGGGTTAACAACAATATATAATATGTTTATTAAAACAAAGCAGCAGTACCCAAACTACAGTTTTGAATCAAAAGTTGTCACTGAAACAAAACTGGCATATTGCATTAAGGCCTCTTTTGAGCTGATGAATGAAAAGTCTTGCATAAGGACAAGATGTTTTTGTGTTTAACTATTAAGACGTATTCATTTCAATGTGTGCGTGTTTAAATACCACCTCCAAGATCGGTGCCTATCCAGCAAACAACAGAGTCCAATTTATCGAAGGAAAATGACAGAACAGAAACAAAAGAAAGTTGACCTAACAACATAAAATGCATTTGTCATGTAATATTTGGCATACGTACATACTTAATAATCCATAGCTTCAACATAAAAATCCATATGTTTAATGTCCCTTATAAGAACAATACTAATATTACCCTAAATTATCAATTTCCAAGCAAACAAAGATTTAGAGAGTACCTTGGCTTGATTTAATTCATGCAAACAAGTTAGAAAATACTTACAATAATATTTCTCAAAGTCAACATAATCAACAAACTCACAATGGCATTATTAATCCAACTAAATCTAACTATTTAGGAGACTCAACCATAAGAAAGTTGAGGAACATGATTTCGATGGGGTGTCCCGGATCCTCTACCCTAGGCCCAAGAGCAGATATACCACCCCCCTTGGCCTCATGTGGCGCATGCCATCCATATGAGGTGGTCTACCTAATGAGGTATCCGTTATCCTGTTCCCCCTCATCTTGTGATTTCCTTTCCCTTTCTCTATGATTGGTTCCTTTGAATTTGCATGTCTATGATAGAAGAATGAGATCACAAAAGGGTGCCCCGGAAGCTATCTCTTCTAAGCCCAAGGGCAGTACCCTTTGTACCCCCTTGGCCCCAATGGGATTATTCAATCCCCCCTAGAGGGGTGGTGTACCTAGAAGAGAGCCCCATTGCCATTATCCCTCTTGCACTACATTTCCTCCATCATAGTAACCTTAACATTCACACAAATCTTCATATTAACACATTAGTTCAAACATATATAAAATTATGAAAGATCTCATATCAATTTACATGCACATTGGTTAGTTAAACAATAATACATAAGCCTTATTACAATTCCTACCAAGACTGTTGCTATTTTCTAATATATGTTCCTTGATTGCTCGCTGGCTTTTATGTCTTCCTTGCTGCAGACTTTAAAGACTCAGAACTGCTATGTATTCTTCCTTCATTCCTTTATGTATATATATTTGCAAATCTAAATCTGCTATCAATATGTTTTTTATTTTCCTCCAGTTATATGCCATGAATTTCCCCCTTCTTCACATTTATTTCATATCTCCATGAAGAGACATCTTTTTGAAAAGAGTCATTACCTTTATAAAGGAATGATCGCATCTTTTGAAAACTATATTATAATCCTTTGCTACCTCTTTATTAATCGCTGTTGCCAGATATTCGTTGCACCTTTTAATTATATATGAATCGCTGCTTTAATAGTATGCTCAACCTATAAATGACGGCGATTGCCTTAACTAAGGCGATTGCTTTGAAAAGGGTCGGCCATATTAGATTCGCTGCCTCCTTTATATTATTATTAACCTTTTTTTGAATGTATATTTTATATTCATATATTATATATAGTATAAATAAATATATTTATTTAATATATATACTTATAGTATTAATGATAATAATAATAATATTTAAATTGATAATAATTATATTTATATTTATATTTATCACTTATAAATATAATAGTATATCTTGTCAACTAAAATGAATATATTATATTTTAATTATTTATATAATAATATTATTTAATATTATTTATTAAACAATATATATTAATAATATTATATATCTCTATCATTCAAATTAAACATCGCATTTCACAAAAGCACTTCACCGTTTTTATCATGATGTTTAAATCTTTAATTTAAACAATGCCTAACTATTGGGACATCACAATATGTAATTCAAAAGAGACCATCACCAGCCTGGTAATGAGCAACTTCAACATTTTCTAGAGGACCACACATGGACTGAGTTCAAGGTTGCATATGTTGAAGACATGGATGAAGAGAATAGAGTTCAATATGCGGTAGTCACTATTCCTATAGATGTGCTATGGCCACAAGACCTTGCTCGATATCTTCAAAAGGAGGCTTTGTACCTTCACTTGCTGCAGAGGTTTTTCGCTATGGAAGAAGATGATTGACCTGAGCTAATGCATATCAATCAGTTCGTCTTGAACTTATGGCTGCATGATCACGTCTATCCACTTGAACCATGGCTCTTTGAGAAAGTGTTGCGAATGATGAAGGACAATGTGCTGTCGAGACAGAGTTCCCAGCTCAAGAGGAGAGGTTCTTATTTTTCTAAACCTGTTGATGGTTTTGTGTAACAGTTTTTGTTTTTCTTGTCCTCGCTCGAAACAAGAGTGTTTTTGTGTGCCTTACATTGTTTGTATTATGATGTTTTGTGTTTTGTTCTCTTTTAGGTGATTTAGGAATGTCAGGTTTAGGTGATTTAGGAATGTATTCTGACTCCATTGCCCAACTAATAAGGCACTGGTGGCTTGCAAAATCCAAAAATTCTAAAGTTCTACGCCGTGGTCCCTAGATAGAGCCAATTATTGTACCCAATTTGAAACTCGGATTGCGATACAAAGATCTTGGTTTTATTGTCTCCAAATCGTTGTAAAAATGTTTGTGTCAAGTCGTCCATTTTCAATGTCACTTTGTGAAGTCAAAAATGTCCAATTGTTGAAGTCAAATATTAAATCGTCATGTCATAATGTCGGATTCACAAGTCAAGTACCCATGTCAAAATATTCATGTTGTAAAAATCGAAATCGTAAAAAATAGTCGTCAGTTGTCGAAGCATCATAAGTCGAGTCATTTCATCAAAGGTCATCTTGTCGAAAGTGGAAATGACGTAAATGTCATGTGTTCATAATTCATCTTAATTTTAATTTTAATTGATAATTTTTTATTAATAATTATTTTTGATTATTAATTATTAGTTATTATTTAAAATTAAAATTATTATTGTTAAGTGTCAAAAATCATAAAAATCAAACAAAAAAACTATAAAACTTATATTATTATTTTAATAATTGTTATTACTAATATTACTATTAATAGTTATTAAAAATAATAATTTAAAAATCGGATTAAAAAAAAAAAAAGAGACTTTCAAGAGTAAAAGTGCACCCCATATAGAGAGGATGTGCCTCTACAAAGGCAGAAGCACCTCATAAAGTCTTCATGCGCCTTTACTAAAGCTAAAATAAAAATAAAACAAGGATCAAAGTGCATCACAAAGAAAAAAAGATGTGCTCATATAGGAGAAGTGCTCGAAGTCTCCTCAAACGCCTCCTATGAAATGTCCCCTTTTTCGTGAGCATCAGTTTTCAAAGGGATTAGCCTATTTCCTGACCCTCGTAGGCTAATGGAGTTGTTCAGAGGGTCCTGTTTGGCAGATGTTTGGATGACTTCTTCGTCAGAGCTTAGTTTCGTTTAGGATTGGCCTTTGTTTGACCCAGTTTCTCATACTTACTATTTATAGTAAGTTAGTGGATGTTAGAGAGGGACCCTTACTATATTTAGTAAGGCACCTGGATGTGATGGGTTTGCAGTGTCGATCTCCTAGTTCAGTTGGTTTGGCCAGTGGATGAGTATTTATGGAGTTATTATCATTAAATTCATTTTAATGATAATAAAATATTTTAAAGGCATATTATAAAATTATTAAAGTTACTTTATATTCAATGAGGCCATGACCCTCAATTTAAGTGACTTAAAGTGCAATTAATTAATTATGTTTTGGAGGCCAAATATTAAAGCATTTAATATAGTCAATGTGCAAACATTTTATATTATTTAAAATGATATTAAGTGCTCAAGTTGGGTCGACCTCATCATGAGAAGTATAAAAGGCACCACAAAAGCAAATGGATTCATCTTTTGAGCATTTGATAATTTGTCTTTATGTGTTCTTTGGCGTTGGAGGAGAGAAACCAAGGGTTTTTGCAACTCAGCTTCATACTAGCATTGGAGAACGTGCATTCTTCTTTGTTTGAGCAATTTGAAGGTGTGCAAGATCATCTGAAGAATTGCAAAGGGGTTTGGCTTCATCCAGAAGTCAAAATAGAACAAATTGGTGAAGATATATTCAAGGGTTTGAACCAGATTTCATTGTGAGAAGCATATATCTGTTGCAGCTGCATTTAATAAACATTGTGCATTGATATCAAGGTCGTACTTGCCCTAAGACAGGGCGTACCTTTCCATGGTAGAGATATGAGCTTTAGGTGGGAGTTTTGAGCTTGTTTGGAACTGTTATTCATCTATCCCTTTAGGCATCACAGCTGCATGTTAGATTGAGACAGCTTGAGGGATTTTGGTGAGGGTTTGTTATTGCTTGCTACTGCTCCATTACTACCTGGCTGTACCAACACATTAATAGGGTCATGGGACACTTATTTGACAAGATTTGGGTGTTATATCGCATTGTATTATCTTGGAATGGTCATGATACCAATCCCTTATCAGTGGTATGCAAAGATCTTGGTATAGAGACTAGATTTAACATGCTCAGTCTGCTGTACTAGAATTTCAGACTTCATCTTGCTTGACCAGCCAACTGGGTATGTAAAAATCTTCATACTTTGCCAATATGATTTTTTTGGTATTGATTGCTTAGATAATAAGGGATGTTATCTCAACTGGGTCTTTAATAATTTGGCCAAATAATGAATATTTTGGGAGATATTGAAATTTGGATTTTTTTAGCCATTAACTCCCTATGTGATGTTCAATTTTAAATAAAATAATATTATTGCAATATCTTCTTTTTGCATTATATTGTTGCAAGTGTCTAAGAAAACCCAAAGACAAACTAAGCAGACAGGCAAACATTTCGAGAATCAAATATCCTATCAGGTGGGATATTACATCCTATTCGCCTCTCACATGCCTCTACAAGGCTTTAAACGCTTCTTACAAGATCCAGACGTGCCTATGATGAGGATAAGGCGCCTATTCAAGGAGATTCAATGTGCCTGTGGAAAGAGTGAGGCACCTTCAACAATCTGCATAAGGACAAAGCACTAGGTTGAAGGAAACCACACTCAGGAGGATAAAATGCACCTTTGTGAAGGAAAATTATGCCAGTTAGTAGTCTTATGCTCAATCTCCAAACTTCCCTTGCCAATATCATGTTTGAGGACCTTTCAATCAAGAAACCAAAGTCAGCAAGGATTTTGCTGCCCTCAACATTTAGAAAAATCAAACGCCTTTATCCAAAAACAAGCAACAACCAGGTTTCAAGAAGAGAGTGCCATTTCAAGTGCACTTCCACAAACAAGAATAAGTGCCTTCCAAAAGTGTGTCCAAGTCAATGAAAATAAGTGCCTACATGAAGAAATCTTAGTGCCAAAATGAAGTTGTCACTTCTGTGTGGAAGGTGTAAAGTTTGTCAAAGAAGTCAAGACCATTCAATGCCTAGCCACAGCTTTAGGCATGCCTTCAGTTAGCAAAGAATCACCTAAAGACATGAAGTACCTTGAATCCATTTTTGTGCGCCTATACAAATAGAGAAATTGCCTTCAAACATAGTTTAAATGCCTCCTATGCCTATTTGACACGCCAACATTCTCAGCTAGGTCTTCCACGTCAGCTTTCCAGTCAACATAAATGCCCAGTCAGCATGAAGCGCCAATAAAAGAGGAGTAAGGTGTGTTTGAAAAAGAGGAAAGATGGTTCAACACAAAGGAAAGCGCGCCTATGGGATTAGGCGTGCGCTTGTGAAGATCCAAAATGCGTCTCCAGCCACTCATGCATGCTAAAACAAAGTATTTATTCTTGTATTAAATCTTGGGAAACTCCAATTTGAATTCATCGACCACTTTAGTTACAAATAGATACCTCCCTCCATGTGGAAGACATGCCTCTCAAAACAAAAGATGATATTTTTAAAGTTTAAACTCGAATCTTGCATGTTTTGATCATTAGTTGAACTAGCGATTGCATGCTTTTGAGTTAGCTTTATTGGAACATATGTTTGTAATAAGTTTGCATGTTAGGCAAATGGTAGTCAACTAGGTTAGAGTTTAGTTTTTTATTTTCATGCAATTGCTTTGTAGTAGTATAAATAAGTGCTTTTGCACAAGCATTAAGGATTGAGAATTAGTTAGCTTTTTTTAGAGCTTTTTAAGAGTTAACCTTTTAGCAATTCATTATTCAGTATTCAATATTAGAGTTAGAGAGAAATCAATTGTATCATGAATGAACATCAATGAAAATGGCAATTCTCACGCCTTCATTATGCTGGAGTAGTTAGTCACCTGGTGTTCGAATTGTGATTTTTGTGTCTTGTTCAAGAACATTTATTATGCCTATTTTTTCTAATGGATGTTATTGCAATGTGTTGTTGTCTATGCTGAAATTAAGTCACTTCAACGAATTTATGAATTTTTTGTCACAATGTAGATGAAGGTATAAGTCGTGTCTTTGTACCATGAAATGCGATTTAATCACAACATTCGTGATCATATGTTCTTATGTTATTTGTTCAATCTATCCAATCCAATATGTGGTACTTGCCCTGCTCAGCCTCTGAATTTAGCTCAATAGTGCAAGCATGAAGTCTAGGTTTTGATTCCAGTAAAAAAAAGTACAAAATCCTTGCTTCGCTGTTGAAAGTGCATCTTTGCCTTTTGCACGTCACAAAACCAAAAAAGATTGCAAATTTCTATTTTATTCAACATAAATATGAAAAAACTTTGAAAACATTGTACATACTCTAAAATTTTAAGTTAGTTTTATTTTACAGGGAACTTCCCCTTTAAATTTGAAGACTGGTTCTACTGCACATATGTCCATTTTATGTTTGCACTGAAAGTTGTGAAATAAAATGCTAACGAATTATATCTAGTATTATATTATATATAATAAATTAAAAATCTAAACTAACACCTAGTGGCTAGTAGCCTAGCACATACTCGAAACACATTAAAATATCACACACTTTTGTGATTTTGTGGTACAAACCAACAATATCCCATAGAAAAAGAAAGTGATTTTGTGGCACAAACCCATCATCGTAGTCAACGCAACAAATACATGCTGTAATGAGCTGCACCTGTTGGTTCTTTTTAAAAATTTTTTTAGTGTTATTTTAATTTTTATTGTGTTCTTTCAGACTAGAGAGAAGATGCAGAAGGGGTTTCAGTTTTCCTGCAGATGTGTATTGCCAGAGAATGCAATAGATAGCATATAATGCAAACCCATAAAATATACAACAGATATTAAGAAAATAACAGATACCCAGATCATAAATAGGCCAAATAACAATTACTATCACATACCCATCTTTTGTTTCCCAACTTGGTACATATGTTGAGATTGGACCAGCAATTGGGTATGGCTGGAATCACTCTAAATCCACCGAGACAATCAAAGTATTTGGCATGCAAAAGGTTACAATGCATCAAAGGCCCTAGACACCTCTAAACAAGGGTATACAATAGCTGTTCACACTGAATATAGAGTCCCAAGGACCCCACGTTTCCCCAGGTGAGATGTACGGCCTGGCTGTAGCTGAAAATCAGTCACCACGCTGCTGCAAACTCCTCGAAAAGACCTCTATTATTACTGATTTCTTCTGCAGACCCTAGGCGACCAAGTTAGAGGAGGTTTTATGCAAAGATCTCACACCAAACAGCTGCAAAGAGGAAGTACGGCCTGCTCAAGGAAGTACGACCAGCATGGAATAAGACATGGCTGCAATAAACTTCATCTCAGCTGCTAATAATTGTTCCACCTCCATTGATATTTGTTGTTCAATACAAATCTGTGAATGATCTTGACAATATTGCCCACAAATCTCGTCAATCAATCTCCATTAAAGCCCATATGCAAACACTGGATGTATTTGCTTCACAAGCACCTTTGGATGGTATTGCACATCTGTAGAATGCTGTTACTCAGGGAGGTTTTCGTCTCCAAGAGCCTCTGGTTCGAATTCTTCAAACCCTCACAATCCAAAACCCTAGCATAGCCAAGTAGAATAAAAAATCATAAACATAGCATACCAAATGAGCTCTTCTTTTCACCTTTTATTTCCTCACCAAGAGGGCATTGGCTTTTGGGGGAAAATGTTTTGTTTTCAAATTATTATATTCCCCTAGGGATGGGTGCCCACACCACAAGTGACTTTGCTTTATATTTTATCTTTCATAAAGTCATTTAACACTTTATTAAAGTCTCGTCAAATAAACATTATATAACTTCGGACTTTAAAATAAATATCAAGATGATGTCAGAATGCCATGATCTTTAGCTCGCCGGAAAGGTCTCGACCAGACAAATCCAACCCCACACTGAAAACCCTGATTCGACACTGAACCCGAACTTACTAAAAATAGTAAGTACTTCACAAGGCACCCCAAACTACCACTGACACTGCCAACTGGATCCAAACCACATCTACACCTCTGAATTGCCCATCCAAGGCCAAATCACCATGGTTCCCTAACCAAATTGTTAGTCTACGGGAACCCAATGATGGACTAACACTGTAGCTAGAAAGGGGACATTACACATGCCCTAAACACAATCAATGCAGCCAACAAACCTCATAGAAAGCATTGTCAAAGAACAACATAAAACTTGGAAAAATGAATAAATCATCGCAAGACGCCCTTTTTCATCTATGACCAAGTTATTTTTGAAATGGTGAGTTTACCATTTATTACTGAGTATGGTGAGTTTTATTGGAAAAATTCGACATTTTTTGTTATTACTCAATAACGAGTAATACTTGCGATTGATCCCCTGAGGCTTTAGCTTGTGATTACTTGTGAGTCAGGTGAGTAATCATAGAGTTTTGCATCTATGGAATGAAGAGATGTAATGTTCCAAATTGAAATACTGCAAGACTTGACTGTCATGTCCCCATTTCTGGCTTGATCATCAAGTGAAGAACGGATTAGCCAATCTATCATTCCTGGAGGCTAATACCAATGATAAGGGAATGAAATTGGTTTTTGACTAACTCAATGTTGTGCTTTTGCAAGAATAAGTCAAAAACTACTTCAAAGGATCTGTGACAAGACTAGCAAATTTGGCTAAGTCTGAGAGTCATTTCATCAGCTCGAGTGGTCACATTGTCAAGTGATGTTATCATGATGTTTGGGCGCATTTCTAGGCAACTTAGGATCATTATGGCGCCTAGCTTTCAAGTTCATTTATAGCACTCAGTGAGGGATCTAACTTGAGGCGCTCCATGTAATTAACCTCCAACCTAGCGCCTAGTACTGAGATAAGTGGAGTGGGTGTGGGTGAAGTTTTCATGATTGGGCGCAAATGTCATGATGAACCTACCAAATGTGCGCCTTGGGTTTTGAAGGATATAATCAAGAGAATGGAGTCATCTGAGGGTATGATGTGAATCTATTGAACTTGCAGGATCATCCAGTGTTAGAGTTTGGAATCACTGAAGTGGTCTAAGTGAGTTGGGCGCACTTCCTAGCCTTCACAACACTCAAAGTGCACCTAGTCCTCATACTGCACCTAGACTCCTTTGCAAGTGGTGAATTCCTTCAAGGATTGATCAAGTGAAACCTCACCATCAATAAGATCCAGTGGAATGATTGAATTGATCAAGTGATGACATATTCATCTCTAGGCGCATTTTTCCTCTGGCAACTTGTCAATGAGCGCCTAGTATAAAAAGGGGTCTCTTCTGGCATTGGATAATGATTTTGAGATAAGGCGCTCAATTTAGCTAAGCCTCTTCACTAGGGCGCCTAGATGGATGATGAAGTTTGGGTGAGTATCTTGAGGTTTCAAGGCCTAGGCGCAGATACCAGTTAAGACTACCCCAAAAGTGCGCCTAAGGTAGATGTAAGACCTCAAAACCAGTTTGGATACAAGGCGCTCCATTAGGGGGCAAGATCATATCCATTTGAAGTCAAGTTGCTTTCAAATTGCCTTGAAAAGATGATGAGTTGGAACCTAGGCGCAAATTCCTAGCCAAACTGACAGTAAGTGCGCCTAGTTGAGAAAGAGACATCTTCAAGGGGGGAAATTGTTGGGCGCTCATTTCATAGGAGTCAATCTAACACTTGGAAGTTTCAATCTGTGATCTAAGCTTGTGGAAATGTGTCAAAACTATCCATAGGCGCCAGATCTACTGCAAATCCTCCAAATGTGCGCCTAAGTGGGAAGGTAGCTTCCAATCACTTCAATTAGTCAGGGCACTTGGTGAGTTAGGTGTTTTACTTCACCACAAAGAGTTCAAGTGTAAACCACCACATGCATGAAGGTGAATCCAATGCAAGGCGCTAGTCTCCTCCTACACAGACTCAGAAGTGTGCCTCAAGTAGTTTGACTTGGCGTTGGAGCTAGTAGACTTCCTCCGGAATGTGAAGACAACACAAGGGATCATTTCCTAGTTACATCATCCCCTGTTGGCACCTAGTCTTCAGTTGGGCACAATCACCAGTTCAAACCACCGAGATGTGCGCCTAGAACCCATAAGGCGCCATTTCATGAGCAAATCCACTTCAAGTGGCGTCTAGAAGAAGATAAGGTAGTTACAACTACCTAAAATCTCATTGGCCAGAGAGATAATATTGGGATCCTTATCGGTGCATTGGGTAAGGTTGCCACATCACACTGAGTTGTCAAGTGGAATATTCTCTTGAATATGCTTCTTGGGAAACGTGCCTTGGTTCCTCTTTATGCCTTGAAAATCGTGCCTTCATTGCCTTGGAAGGCCTATAAAAGGAGATCTCTCATTCATTTGACATCTTATCTTTTGGCGAAATTTTCTCTCTGCAAAGCTCTATGCTTGTGATCTTGAGGCCTGCGAGTTTCAAGAGCTGGGGTGATGCTCCCTCAACTAACAAGGTGATGCTCCCTTGTTGCATTGTGAGGTGTTGACATCCAATTGACATCATTAGGTTCAACTGAAGTGATCTACATCAACTAGTGAGATAAAGCTAGTTGTGAAGAAGTTGAAAGCATTGTATACATCTAGGCTTCAAGGCCTTTTCTTGTAATCATTTGAATGAGATTGTATGTTCATGCCATTGTGGGCAATCATCATTTCCATTGAATTGAATCAAGTAATAATACAAGTACCCAACTTGAAGTTGATTCATGCAAGTTGCCTTTGTTATCTTTTCATATGTGATATTAAGTAGACTAAGTAATTGAAGAGTTAAGTGCAAGCAAACTTGTGTAAGTAGGAAAAAATTTAGTTAGTACTAGTGGGGTATCTTACATTGACAAATTTTCAATGTCAATGCATGAATCCTAATTCTTTTTGATCACTGAGATCCCAAGATGGGTGGGGTGAGAGCATACAATGGTTGGAAATTAAAATCAAATATACATGTTGGTGGCAAGCTGCATGGTTAATAATGTATGTAAATACCACACTTCAATATTTATGTGGGTCTTGGCAGCATTGCCATCCAAACTTCGTTACAAGTTCAATGCAATATCAGAGGATATTACAAAATTAGCTCCAAGTAACTTTGAAAACGATTTATGATTTGCCTGCACATATCCTTTTGCCAAAACCTAAAAATACACACAAAAACTCCAAATCAGCACGCCATGCAACTCTTGTGTGAAATTGTTAAAGCTAGAGGCAAGGGTTTTTGTCCTCCTATGTAAATAGCCTACTTAGTTTGACTGAAATTTTTGCCTCAATTTCACTTCAACAATCAACGTCTAAATGCAAAACAATATCAATAAACTTCAGAACAATTGAATGCCGGAACTCCTTGCTTTATTATAGTCTTCAAAGATGATGAATACAAATGCTTATTGGCTGTTTATTATGACAGTCTGGGACTGTTTCATATCAGACCTAAATACATACACCAAATATGAGCCAAATTACATCAAAACTATAGATTATCAATGGCAATCTCATGAAGAATGATCAACACAATAACCCAGCTCAGCTATGGCTTTGAATGTGCATCAAAATGTGTCTGATATCACCGTATAATCTGCTGTTATGAATGCTAATATCACTGTTTTAACCCAGCAATGAGAATGACAACAAAATCATGTCAAAACCCTCTTCAAATACCAAGCAATAGGCTCCTAGAGATAGCGGTAGGGCTGGAATGATCACCAAAGGCTTCAATGCAACAAAAGTCTTCAAATATTGATGATATCTCCTCTGGATCAGACCTGTAGCTGTCATAAACTCGCCCAGATTTCACAATATGAACAATATAGTGCCAAATAGTGCTCTCCAAGGTTAGCGATTACTCCTTAAGGCTAGCGAATTGATCCTATGATGCTTGTATGACTTCCAAACTCCAAATTCTTCAATGAAACCAAGTCTAAGAACCCTGAAAATGCATTATCATTTCGTTGTCATAAAATCAGAACTTCATATATTATCAATTACACACAAAATAGCTCTTTAATGAAGGTCGACTACCTTGGTAGTCTTTCAATATGATCAAGAGCTTCAATTACAATTGCAATCTCCCTGAAACTCAAAATAAACCTGCAATTCAAACAACATGATGAAATCCTTCATGAAATCATCTCACGCAAGGATATGGGATCATCTCCATATCAATCAAGGGATCATCTCCTTGACAATATATTGAAAATATGTAATTTCTAGCCAAATGCAAACAATAAGAAAACTTGCCAAGGGAATCAATAGGTACAAATTGATGATGAAAGGCTCTATTTATCCCCCTTCAAGCTTGGTCGACCCATTTAGCTCTAATTTGCAAATGATTTGAAGTCCACCAATGAAATGCCTTTCATTTGAACAATTTTAAATGCATTGGATCAATAAGAAACAATCATTTAAAATCCTCCTTGATTTTATTGAATGCATTCACCTCCAAATCCAACGCCTAGACCCATAACAAACTCTTTGCAATTTTTAAATGAATTCCTCCTTGAGCGGCGACCAAGAGGAAATAATATTTTATTATAAAAATCTCTTCTCCTTGGCTGGGTGGCGATTCCACATCAGCAAACCAATTTTATTTAATAAAATTCCTCCTCATGCATAGGCATCGATCCTTCCTCTAGCCGTTGGCACATTTAGCAATGACAAATAAACCTTATCCTTTGGAACGATTTCACCTTGGGCATTTGAAAATACATTTTTATTCATTCTCCATGTAGCCGTTGGATCATGATCCAATACACCAAGCGCATGATCCAATGAAGTCCATCTTTTATTGATATTTTAACACCCAACTCCTAGTCGATGAGCACATGATCTAATGTATCATTTGAAATTACTTTATCCCTTTGAGCGAATGGCACAAAACTCTATATTCATCTTCTCTTCATGCATTGGCATCAAACTCAATGTAATTAGCCTTATCCTCATGTGTTGGAAATCAAGAGCAAATAGATATTTGAAAATGCAATTAAAGATTGACATTTTCCTTGTCCACTTGGCACCAATCAATCCAATCAATGAAATGATGAAAATACAATTTGAATATTGCATTTCCCATTGTTCCAATCTCTATCCAATAGAAGAACTTTGATATTTGGCTAGATAAAACAATACCTCTTAGCAACACTGTAGAAACCCCAACTGGTTCAATCACTGAACTCACTATCAGCTGCAACTGTGCTGGTTTGTTTGTAATTCTTTTGTTTTTGTATTTTCTGATTTTTTTGTGCTTTGAGGGTTTTGGCATAAAAAGCAAACGACTTCTAATACACTGATTATAAGGAAGAGAAATTGCAATGATAGACAACTATATTGAATGCAAACAAATACTTATTCTTACAATGGAAAACTATAACTTTTTATTGAATGCTTATACAAAAACAACTATAACTAATAGGAAACCTGATATAAATGCCCAAACTGCTGATCCAAGTACTATAGCGCACTGTTCATGAGCACTGTAGCGCACTGTTCACAGGCACTGTTCACGCGTCATTGTTCACATGTTATTGTTCACGGCCGTACTGTAGCAGCAGGTACAAACTTTAATAAGCAAATGATTAATCTTTAAATATTCTGATCTGCAATGAAACCCCTATAAATTTTTGAATCTTCCTCACAACTGCTGAAGCACAAATTAGAGTCTCTGTATGAAACTCTATGGATACCAAATTCGCTGGATATTTCACTAGTTCAAATGGAGACTCACAGAAGAAACTACGTTCTTCAATGGCAATGGCTGAAACCCTTTTCAGAGCACAAAAACTTGTTTTCAAAATGATAGCAATAACAATAGATACCATATTCTTCTTTTCTCAAGCAAATATATGCCCCTAAAAACCCTAATCGAAATTCCTCTTCAAGGCTGCAATTTTTTTTAATGAAATAACATTAAATAAAATCATTAACATTTAATTGAATTAAACTTAGGGAAAGCTTTTAATAATTCTCCTCCAAAATAAAATACTCAATTGGCCCCATTCGATGTGTTATAAACCCATCACTTAAGTGATTTAAATATAAAGTCAATTTAACTTTATATTTAATCATTAATCATTAAACATGCTGGAATTCACTGAAATAATCATAACTCTCTCAATATTGAGAATCTGGCCAAACTGTCTGAAATTGGAGTCCAAGAGATTATTTCTCAAGTACCTGAAAAGACATGCTAAAAATAGCAAGAATCACTCAAATGAAGCCTAAATCAAACTCTCTAAGTTCAAACCAACCACTGAACTCTGAGAAAGCCAAAAACACTGAACAACCCAAACCTCCTGTGTCCAAATTGACCCTCCTATCCATCTGTAATAGCCTACGAGGGTCCAATAATAGGCTAAACCACAGCTAGACTAAAGTATCTAGCTAGAAGGGGACATCACAGTCCGCCCCTCCTGAAATTGCTTGTCCTCAAGCAATCTCAACTCTGGATGCTGTAAAATCTCTTCACTCTCCCAAGTAGCATCCTCAACCGGCATGTCCCTCCATTTGACCAAATACTCTCTGATAGTGCGCCTCCTCAAATTCCTTTCCTGGAACTCAATGATAGCCTCAGGTACTAACACCAACTTTCCCTCATCATCCAAGGGAGGAAGCACGGTGGAAGGAACAATCTGATGTCCTAACGCCTTCTTGAGATGTGATACATGAAAAACATTATGCACTCTGCTATCTGCCGGCAAATCTAACTCATAAGCCACCTCTCCAACTCTCTTGATCACCCGGAAAGGCCCATAATAACGTGGCTTAAGTTTCTCGGCACCACTCTTTTTGAGAGTGGACTGGCGGTAAGGCTGCAGCATCAAATATACCATATCACCTACCTCAAGGGTCTGCTCAGTCCTCTTCTGATCAGCATACTGCTTCTGTTGATTCTGTGCCTTAGTGATATTCTCCTTAAGAGCCTTTACAATGTCCTGGCTCTCTTGTAATAAGTCTCCAGCACTAGGCACTCTACTATCTGATAGCAACAAATCCATGAAACTGGGTGCCTCATATCCATATAATGCCGTGAATGGTGACATCTGGATAGACGTGATAAGTGGAATTATAACAATACTCACATAAATATATCTACTTAACCCAAGCCTTCTGCTGCCCTGCTATGTAATTCCTGTGGTATCCCTCCACCCATTTGTTCACTATCTCTGTCTGACCATCTGTCTGGGGGTGGTAGCTAGTACTCGGAGTGAGCTCTGTCCCGCACAATCTGAACAACTCCTGCCAGAAGTGACTCATAAACCTGCTGTGCCTGTCGCTGACAATGCTCTGAGGTAAGCCATGCAACCTGAATACCTCTCTGAAGAATAAATCTGCCACCTACATAGCAGTGTATGTGACAGTGATTGGAAAGAAGTGGGCAAACTTCGTAAGCCGATCAACAACAACATATATACAGTCTCTGCCCTGGGCTCTCGGCAGTCCTGTGATGAAGTCCATGGACAAACACTCCCACTTCTTGTCAGGAATCGGAAGTGGCTGAAGTAAATCGACTGGATAAGAGTGCTCCTGTTTATTCTGCTGGCAAGTAGGACACTCTCTAACATACTGTAACACCTCAGCTTTGAGCACTTTCCAAGAAAAACGCTCACGAATCTGCCGGTAGGTTTTATAAAAACCTGGATGTCCTGCCATAGGTGAGTCACGATAAACTCTCAACACTATCCTCCTCACCTCTGATCCTAGCACCAAATAAATGCGCCCTTTGTAAATGATGAGCTCATTCACAAGGGTGAAATCACTATCCTGGACTGATCCATCTATGAATCCTGATGCCCATGTATCCTTTGCATACTCTGCAAGGATCAAATGCCTCCAGTCCTCTGATATGTCTGTTATCAAGCTCAGATGAGGTCTCCGTGACAAGGCGTTTGCTACAACATTCTGTGTCCCTTTGAAATAGGTAATATCAAAATCATATGCCTGTAATTTACTTACCCATTTCTGCTGCCTGTCATTAAGATCTTGCTGCCCCAGGAAATGCTTTAGGTTGTTGTGGTCTGTTTTTATGCTAAATTTGCTGCCCACTAAGTATTGCCTGAATTTGGCCAAAGCATGCATTATGGCCAACATTTCCTTATTGTAAATGTTGAAGCTCCTCTTAGGTCCCTTGAGCTTCCTACTCTCATATACAATTGGGTGCTTGTCCTGCATAAGCACCGCTCCAACGCCCTCACCAGACGCATCACAATGTAGCTCAAATGGTTTGCTAAAATCTGGTAATGCTAGCACTGGACAAGAAGTCATCAACTCCTTGAATATGTCAAAACACTCCTGTGCCTCAGGAGTCCATAAGAAAGCCCCTTTCCTCATCAAATCCGTCAAGGGTGCTGCATGCCTGGAATAACCACCAACAAACCTCCTGTAGAACCCACACAAGCCCAAAAATCCCCTCAACTGTGTAAGGTTCACTGGAGTAGGCCACTCAACAATAGCACAAATCTTTTCAGGATCCATGCGTACCCCCTGTGCACTGATAATGTGCCCCAGATATAATAATTCAGATAATCCCAAATCACATTTGGACTCCTTTCCATACAAGGACTCCCTGCTCAGAATGCTCAACACTGTATCCAAGTGTCGCAAGTGCTCATCCCATGTTCTACTAGACACAAGAATGTCATCAAAGAAGACCAATACAAATTTCCTCAACTGAGGCTGAAAGACCTTGTTCATCGTGGACTAAAAGGTAGCTGGAGCATTAGTTAGGCCAAATGGCATAACTACAAACTCGAAATGGCCACAATGACTCCTGAATGCCGTCTTCTCTATATCCTGCTCTCTAACTCTGATCTGATGATAGCCTGATCTCAAATCAATTTTGGAGAAGAAACATGCTCCATGTAGTTCATCTAACAACTCATCAATCCGTGGGATGGGGTATTTGTTTTTAATTCTTTCTATTCAGGACCCTGTATTCAATGCACATCCTGAGAGTACCATCCTTCTTCTTCACTAAAACCATAGAAGAAGCAAAAGGAGATTTACTCGGTCTAATATGCCCCATAGCAAGTAGCTCCTTGATGGTTTTCTCAATCTCATCCTTCAATCTCTTTGGATGCTTGTAGGGTGTAATCATGATGGGTTTAGCACCCTCCTCTAACTCAATGATGTGCTCAATACCTCTCTCTGGAGGTCTACCTGGCGGAATATCACTGAAAACCTTGTAATGCTTAATTCTCGGCTCCTGTATGTCTGGATGGTATTTTGATTCTTGCTGCCCCTGTGATGGCATCAACGTGCAACGGACTGCCCACTCAACCTAGTCATGACGCAACAAACTCTCCATGCGCCTGCAAGAAATCATCTTGAACTCACTGTCTCGAATGGCCTTAAGTATGTGAGTTTTACCATCAATCTGAAATTTCATCACCATTTCTCTCAAATTGAGAGTGAACTCTCCAATATCATGCAACCAAGTCATGCCCAGTACTAAATCTGTGTCACCCATGTTAACCACATAAAATTCAGCCTTGAATTCAAAGTTATTTATTTTCAATGGTAAACTTGTGATCTTTCTATCGCATTTGAGGACGTAGCCATTAGCTACCCTCACTCTCAAGCCCTCAAACTGCTCAGTCTGGATCCCACGTCTCTCAACCAACTTGGAATCAATGAAATCATGCATGGCCCCTGTATCTAGCAATGTAATAACTCGCTGTCCAGCCAACACTCCTCTCATTCTAAATGATCCCTCCTGCTGCACACTAGTGAGACGGGCCTCCTTAAGCCTACCTTCCACCTTCTCTTCATTGGTAGACATTTGCTTGAGCTTTTCATCATCTAAACTTTCCTTTTGTTCACTGGATTCCTCATTTTCAGTTTGCTGGTCCGAATTTTCAGAATTGGAATCCTCATAGTAAGCTCACATAACCCTGTTTGCTTTCCCCTTTGATCTCAAAGGACAGTCATGGTTCATGTCATAGGGTCCTCTGCAATAAAAATAGAGTTTTTTCTTCCTTAAATCATTCAATGTCTCTCTATCCAAGGGAGCGAATGATTTATCTTTATTTTCAGCCTTTGTTTCATTCCTCTTAGGTTTCTTGAAGAATGGTTTGTTATCTTTGTTAGATGATGCACCCTTTGACTGAAATTTATTTATTGGGGCTGCTTGTTCCATACTTCTAGCCTTCTTAATTGCTTCTTGCAAATTGAATGGATCAAAGGCTTTTACCCAACCCTTCAGTGGTTCGGATAATCCCTCAGTGAACAAAACAACCAATCTCCTATCTGAGATATCTGGCACCATAACGGATAGCCTCTGAAAGTCACTAATGAAATACTCCAATTCGCCTGACTGTCTCAATTGTGCCAACTCCCTGAAGTAGACTTCTGGATCCTTCTTATCAAACCTCTCTACCAACCTGTCCACGAAGTCCTGATATGAAGTCACCTGGTTATGCTGAAGGGTAACCATCCCATGGTACCAGCAATCATGTGCAGCTCCCTCTAAATGTAGCGTGGCATATTTTATTGCCTCCACTTCTGTCATAGGTCTCAGTGCTAAGAAGGTATCAAGCTTGTGAATCCAAGTCTGCGCTGTCATTCTGCTACTACCTTCAAATGTAGTCAAGGAAAGCTTGCTTGTAGCACGCTTTAATTCATTATTTTGGCCACGAGGTCTCCTATCCTGTCTCGCTGCCCTGTAATGCTCTCTCCTCTGATTAACAAACCTCTCAAATGTCATCCTCTCACGCACTTGTGGAGCTAATAATTCCCATTCGTCATTTGCAGCCATGAGAATATCTGCGAACATCTCCTCTCCTGCTTCTTCTGTAGGTGCTACCTTAGGCTCATCTCTAATGAAGGTAGGACGAGTAGGCCGGTCTGCTATCCTGGAATGAGTCCTATGAGCTCTAGATGATCCCACTGCACTCTTGTTATCCCCTTGCTCCTGATTCTGTCTGTCATGTGGATTCATGCGCTCAACCATGGTGGTGAGTGCTTGCAAGGCCTGAGCCATCTGTTGCTGTCCTATAACCATTGCTTTGAAAAATTCACTTGTTTCCTGATCCTCATTCCTGTTGCCTCTAGGTGGGCTACCTTCTTGCCTGTCACCCATGATGTCCAACTACCTGTCTACAACCAATTCCCTGTCAAATAATGCTCGCCTACGAGTGTAATATCTGTGAGAGCCAGCCTCAGGTGGCTGCATGTGATTGATAAACCCTCAGGATGGCAGGATTTTGCTCTGATACCAATGTAGAAACTCCAACTGGTTCAATCACTGAACTCACTATCAGCTGCAACTGTGGTGGTTTGTTTGTAATTCTTTTGTTTTTGTATTTTCTGATTTTTTTGTGTTTTGAGGGTTTTGATATAAAAGACAAACTACTTCTAATACACTGATTATAAGGAAGAGAAATTGCAATGATAGACAACTATATTGAATGCAAACAAATATTCATTCTTACAATGGAAAACTATAACTTTTTATTGAATGCTTATACAAAAACAACTGTAACTAATAGGAAACCTGATATAAATGCCCAAACTGCTGATCCAAGTACCGTAGCGCACTGTTCACAAGCACTGTAGTGCACTGTTCACGCACTGTTCATGTGTTACTGTTCACGGCCGTACTGTAGCAGCAGGTACAAACTTTAATAAGCAAATGATTAATCTTTAAATATTTTGATCTGCAATGAAACCCCTATAAATTTTTGAATCTTCCTCACAACTGCTGAAGCACAAATCAGAGTCTCTGTATGAAACTCTATGGATACCAAATTCGCTGGATATTTCACCAGTTCAAATGGAGACTCACAGAAGAAACTACGTTCTTCAATGGCAATGGCTGAAACCCTTCTCAGAGCACAAAAACTTGTTTTCAAAATGATAGCAATAACAATGGATACCATATTCTTCTTTTCTCAAGCAAATATATGCCCCCAAAAACCCTAATCGAAATTCCTCTTCAAGGCTGCGATTTATTTTAATGAAATAACATTAAATAAAATCATTAACATTTAATTGAATTAAACTTAGGGAAAGCTTTTAATAATTCTCCTCCAAAATAAAATACTCAATTGGCCCCATTCGATGTGTTATAAACCCATCACTTAAGTGATTTAAATATAAAGTCAATTTAACTTTATATTTAATCATTAATCATTAAACATGCTGGAATTCACTGAAATAATCATAACTCTCTCAATATTGAGAATTTGGCCAAACCGTTTGAAACTGGAGTCCAAGAGATTATTTCCCAAGTACCTGAAAAGACATGCTAAAAATAGCAAGAATCACTCATATGAAGCCTAAATCAAACTCTCTAAGAACCAACCACTGAACTCTGAGAAAGCCAAAAACACTGAACAACCCAAACCTCCTGTGTCCAAACTGACCCCCCTATCCATCTGTAATAGCCTCCGAGGGTCCAATAATACGCTAAACCACGGCTAGACTAAAGTATCTAGCTAGAAGGGGACATCACAAACACTTAGCAAAAAATCCAATCAGAACACTAGTTGAGCCAATATTATTATTTTTATCTTCAAAAACCAAGCTCAAACTCAAAATCATTCCCTTACCAAATGTATTAGCCTACGGGAATGGTGAATAGACTAATCATCAACTCCACATGTGATCACTCCGGGAATGGGGAAATGACATCCTACACCTCAGAAAACAACCAAGGGTTTTCATCATTCAATGCAAATTTGAACACAAAACTCACAATGAAAATGCCAAACGAAGTCTTCATAAAAAAATAAAGCTAGGTGCATCCTTGATATCGCTTTCCAAATCGGGCCCTTGGATTTAAATTTGCCTGGAAGTACTTAAAAATACTTTTTATTTTATTTTTATTTTAAGTATTTAAAAATACGTTTATTTTTAAATTTTAATACTAGTGTTTAAAAACAACTTTTATTTTAATTATAATAATATTACTAAGTTGCCCCTAAAATTAGAAATTAGCGGGCCCAACTTAAAAGAATATTATTAATAATTTTAGTCTAAAAAAGGGGACATAACAATCTGATTTGTAGTTCTTGTAATTCACCTTGATGATGGTCCACAAAGTGTGGCTTCAAATGTCAATTTATAAAACATTATATTCAACTACTTTCCTAAGACATAGTTAATAATATTTGCTTTTGCTCATTCTCTCCATATGTGCGATAGGGCAGAATGATGTCTCCCAGTTATTCGAAATAATATTCAAAATGTTATTGTGTCATTTGATTTTGTGCCTATTATCTATGAGGATTCCATTCCATTAGTTTTGTTGTGACTTGATTCTAATTGTAGTACCATTGCAATAGATGCTCCCCAATTAATGAATGCCAACTTGTACTTCCAGGTTTTTTTTTCTGGCATGTATAACATGCATTTGCTCCCAAGTTCTTTAATCTTCTAAAATGTTTTTTTTAATTAATACAATCTTGTTTTCTATAATTAACAGTTTTTAATAAATCCTCTCTTTAATGATTTCAAATGTGAAAATTTACTGATTCAATGTTGTATATTCCATTTTATGTTGTACAAGCATCTTGCATAACCCTTGTATGTATTACTTATTATTAATGTCATATAAAGGCATGTTCATGTTTGAGGTTGAGAATCTTAGATATAATAATTTGTTGCATAATGATGTAGGTACAAAGGACCTTTTGCAAAGCATATCGAATAAGCAAGGGGAGCGCATGAACACTAGAGATTCTGCTAAAGATATACCAAAGTTTATCGACTTTTTTGAGGTATGAATTATTGGTTTTCATCTTTGTATTCGTAGAATCTTTACACTCTCTTTGTAGTAATATCATCAAACACAAAAAGTTTATGAAAATATGTTCGACATTTTATTCATTTGTTATTAGTTTCACCATGCTTCCTTTTTATGAAAACATGTTCTATTTTGAATTTGCAGTGGGCACATAATCTCTTCACGTGTGCATAATTTGATTTAGACTTGGCTCACTCTTAAGAGTGTGAACCCAATTTACCATTAAATCATATTCCTCAGACATTTACAGTCTTTTCTACTAATTGCTTCAGTGAGATTTATACATCCAATAGAGTATGTTTTATAATATTTACAAAGTGAAGTTATTGACAGACTTTTGTCAAGGAGAAGCAATATTATGTAGGTGTGCATGATAGAATTTGACAAAAATCAATAGTGTAAAACATCTAATGTAGGATTGAGGGCACCCTCAAGGTTATGCCTGTGTATCCTTACAATTTATTCATAACTGCTCTAGAAGGGACACTCTTGCCTCCCCTTGCCCCACCCTTTCATTATCTCATGTCAATTAGAAGGGACACTACATGGAAATATGCTCAGCAGTACCAAGAAAATTCTGACAATTTTTCTTAACAAAAACGGTACAAATTACCTTTCTTGTAGCTATACCCACACAAAATATGGCGATATGTATAGGGTCAGAACAATCACACTTGAAACTACCAGTAGGACAACAAATTTCAAACTCAAAGGGAGGAGCTATCGGTATAGTGACTGAACCATCTTGGCAACCCTAGCCTATAAATTGGTTGCTGTGCATGTGACAGTGGTGGTCCTGTAGTTACATGCAGTTGCACATATGACATTGGTGGTCACATGTTTGACACCAGTAGGCTTTCTTGAAAGAGTGGTGGTCTTGCCAGAATAGTGGCAGTTCTTCCTGAATGATTGTTGTTTTTGCCGTGCGCAAGAACAGATTAGGATTGGGTACAGCTCAAAGTTTCTTCAGCTTCTCAATGATTAGGAGCCCTTTAGTGTGCGAAAGAACATGTCCAACATTTTATATAAATGAGAGGCACATGACATGGTTTATAATAGGAGTGGAGTTGAATTTAGTTGTCTTGTAGTAGAGAAAGTGTAAGAGGTAGCAGAGAGTTGAGAGAGGTAATTAGTAGTACAGTATTGGTCACATACTTCATTTGTGCTCTTTGTAATATTCCCAATTTGAAGAAAGAACAGGTAGTAGAGAGTTGAGAGAAGTAATTAGAAATAAAGTACTAGTTTTATTGTCATGTCCTCATATTCACAACTAAATCGAATATCCTTATATTTTAAATATATTAAAATAATAATAAATTATAAACCTGATATTATAACATCAACAAATATATATCAATATATAATAATAATATTATTATATAATAATAGAAGTATCATGCGTATATATATGTAATTTTATAAATATTAATAATATTAAGATTTTTGCATGAGTGATCTGTGTTGAAGATTCCGAAGGTAGTGATTATATTTTAAATATATTAAAATAATAATAAATTATAAACTTGATATTATAACATCAACAAATATATATCAATATATAATAATATTATTATTATATAATAATAGAAGTATCATGCATATATATATGTAATTTTATAAATATTAATAATATTAAGATTTTTGCATGAGCGATCTGTGTTGAAGATTCCGAAGGTAGTGAGATTTGTTGAATATTATATGGTGAGATTTGGCGTCGAGACAATCTTGTGCATATTAGAGATTGACGAATTGAAGACTTTGTGGTCAACGAACAAAGATCTCAAAAGTTGGCGGGTTACTGAGGACTGTGGCATAATATATACAGATTCGATCGATTGATTATACTCAGAGCCACCTTCTATGCTTAAGCTGAAAACTCATTGAGACTTTAAGTGTGGTGGGCGCGGAATTACCAAGGAGGCCGATCATTGCTGAGAGCAGAGATAACGGAAGATAGATCTTGTTGAGCGTCAATCGGGAGGTAGTAAGAAAAGAGTTATTAAAAACCAGCACTCAGACAATACCACGATTAGTAAATGAAAGTCAACAATTATAAAGAAAGAAGGCAGCGAATAAGTTAGTAAAAGCTAGCAATTACATATGCATAAAACAAAGCGGCGTCAACCACAAACTTGGTAAATAAAGACAAAACAAATGGGTGCAAATATTAATCAGAGAAAGGCACGATTAATATAAGGGACGTGTCCTTCCATACAGGCGCTCTTCTCCATAAGTTGCCTCCTTTCATATGAGGTAGGAAAAAGATATAAAGGAAGAAGGAGAGTTAAGGGGAGAAGGATAGTCTCTCATGATCGGATCATCAATAACCAAGCATTCGATCAGCAAGGTTAAAGAAGACACATTCATTCAGCAAGCAGATACTTTCATCCATCGATTACCATACAATCACATTGATCAGCATATAATTATTGTAACAGCAGTGATCCTATAGTCCCCCATCGAATTATATCTTCTGGTTTTGTAAATCAATCCAAAGCATCTATAACAGCGAACCCAGATTCAAGTATTCCAGCGAATTTCATAAAGGTATGTGCTTCAATAAATTGATGTGTCATGATAATCAGTATGAAGAACTCTAATCAGATATATTCATTAGTATAATGGATGTCGAAATGCATATGTAGGAATGAATCTAAAATGATGTTATTATGAAATGTATATATGAATTAAGCATGGGATAGAATGAATATACATATGAACAGGCAAATGTTAGCATAGAATAAGAGTGCTATAAAATAGATATGCACATGAAATCAAATGTAATGTTAATATAGAATGAGAATATAATAAAGATAAGATTGCTTCTAATGATATGAAATACTCATGATAGAATAAGAAAATGCCTATAATAGCCTAAGAATGCTTATGGCATAAGAATACTCTTGATCATACTAGAATGATAAATGCTGTTGTATGTTGCCAAGTGATGTGAATGGCAATCACGAGTTGGTAATATCAAGCACATATGGTAGTGATAAGAATAAATGATAATGACAAGTAAATCCATGATATACTTGGAGTTGACAACCGGACTTATCTTTTAACCCCTCTATCACCATTCGAGTAGGATGTAAGTTAAGGAAGGGCGGTATATGGGACCTAGGCGACCCTCAACTGGACGAAGAATGCCGGGTGTTGCATGAAGTCCCTTGAGCCAAGAGACGAAGAACACCGGGTGTAGTGTGAAGCTCTTGGGCCTAAGGTTATAACTTGCATAGTTATTTATAATGTGCCCTATGGTAGGTGACCCTCAACTGGACGAAGAATGCTGGGTGTTGCATGAAGTCCCTTGAGCCAAATGGCGAAGAACACCGGGTGTTGTGTGAAGCCTTTGGGCCTCCATATGGGATGGTTACACTAGCGCCTTAACGAAGTCATACTCACATAGGGTGGTGACATAGGGCTGGTTAACGTTCAAGTCTAGGTGATGTCCCTCTCGAGATATATCATGAAAAAGCTATATGGAAAGGCTATGTGAATGTGAAATGCATTTAAGTGATAAAATTTAATATGGTTTGTGATTATGAGATTACTAACCTAAGTGGAAATATGGAAAGTATATTAACTTTGATATTGAAATTAATAAGTGTTTATTAGCCTTATTGATATTATAAGAAGAATTGAATACTAATGTTCTCTTTTACAAGTTGAAATTGTGTGCAAGGTTGTGAAAATTTTGACTTTCTAGAAGGGGACATTACATTTATATTCCATTTGTTCTCTTTATAAGTTGCCCAACTTTTGAAGGAAATGAGGTGATGATCAGTTGACACTACCAAGTTGGTTTGCCATTCATTGTAATCCGACTATGTATTAATTGTTTGTCGGCTCTCAGGTAGTTGAGAGTTAGTTAGAGTCGGTTAGTTGATGGTAGTGTTCCTCTTGGCAACCGTTGGGTCCTTCAAATAGTCTTTGTATTGTCAAAGAAAGTTTCAGAGTAGTATGATGTAGTCGGATCGACTCTGATCCTTGGTAGACTATCTCTAGTCTACTTCTGTAATAATTTCATGAGCAAATAAAGATATACTTTTACTCCTCTATCTGGTATGCATTGTTAATTCTATTTATTATTACAAGTATTCATTTTATTAGGTAGGCAAGTAAACATCCACTTCCAAACCAAAGATTTTGAGGTTCTCCTATGTCGTTAGTATATGTTGTGGTCCCTAGATAGAACCAGTTGTTGTACCCATATAAAATTTTTTGTACCATGTCCAAGTTTAAGATGAATCCTCGTCTTTCTTCAATCAACAATCTTGTTTCAAGCTTGCTCTTGTTAGTCTATGTGGTTTTTTTGGTTTTGCCATTGTCATCTTTGCAAGATCAATGGAAAGAGCATTCAAGTCCATCCATCATAGCGGAGAAAGGGGTTTATGAAGGTTTGTCGAGGAATGACAATTGGCCCTCAAATATGTTGAAGTGTGCCACATCATGAAAGAATAGGTTTTGAGAAATTGGATATAAACAAATTATGATGTCTATTTGTCAAAGTATGCCCTATTTGTGTGCCTATATGATAGTGATTTGGTGTGTCCTAAGTTGAATTTCAATTAGGCAAAAACGTGTATTAGTCTCAAAAAACAAGGTTTTCAAAAATGAACATGGCATCATAATAGTTAGCCATGTGCCTAAACACAAATTAAAAAGGTCTTAACCAAAACTGCATCCCTATACATGGTCACATGCTCAAATAGGGGAATAGCAGTTTAGAACAAACAAAATGGGCCCCACTAACTATCATATGCTAGCGAATGGCATATAAAAATTTACAAAAGTGAAAATCATGTGCCTAGGACATGAGGTTTGTGCTTGAAGATAGTAAAATGAGTTCAAAACACTCAACACATGCACTTAGATGGTTTGGTGTGTGCCAATATGAAGGGTTTGTGGGATTTACAAAGTGAAAATCTATAATGCAATGGAACAAGCGCATGCAAGATAGGGTGTAAACATTTTTTGAGGGCAAAAATCTTCTGCAACACACAATGGTGCATGCCCTAATAAGGGATAATGTTTTTGATGTCAAAACTTGCAGATGCACACAATGAGCCCTAATAAGGGATAATGCATTTTTAATTTTGAAAATTCGCAAATACAATGTATAGGTGTGCTTCTATATTTGCAATCACATTGTGAGGTGTGCACTAGTATTAGGTGGAGAGAGTTTTTATTTTTCAAATACCAAATTGCATATAAATGGGGGCACTTATATAAAGGAGAAAGATGTTTTGTTTGTCTAGTCTAAAATTGCATTGTTAGGGGCACACATCTATGAAGGAAATGGTATTTCCAAGATCAAGTTCAAATTTGTACTGATAGGTGCGCAACTTTGGAAAAGAAAAAAGGTCAATAAATTTGAAAAAAATTGCATTTACAAATGTGTATTTGAGTGACTGAAACAAGTTCAAAGACAAAAGTCTAGATTTACATTGTTAGGTGTGCACTCAACAAACTAAAATGGTGGTGTTAAGATTTTCAAGTTGAAATTGCATGTATAGTTGTGCACCTATATAAAGAAAAATGAGTTATACATTTCAAAGTAGTTTTCCATTGTGAAGTGTACACTTGATAAGGCAAAATGAGATTGACTTGTCATAAGGATTGATTCCCATTGTGAGGGGCACACATATATAACAAAAAGGATTTGATCAAAAAACCTTCTACAACCAGGATCAATTTTATTAGGGATACAATCTTTGACTATCTTTTCAAGGGTTTCTTGTATATCTATAATGACCCTTAGCTAGATTTTCATGTAAAATACTTAGATCTAGAATACCCATAACAAATATTCATATTAAATGCATTAGATCTGAAAGATCCACAACAAATATAAACAATTTGCTATTTGTTGATTGTTTTACACTAAATGTTTATGGTTTATTGCATGTAGGTTTTGCATATGACATTTGCATTGCAGAGAAATGAAATATAATAACATAGAAGCGTTTCTAACAACACCTAGATGCTCATATAACAGAAAACCAACATTTAAAGCATTAACCAGCAATACCCATATGCAAATAACACATACATATCAATTTTCGAACATACCCATTGGCTGTTATAAGTTGCAGGTCTGAAACAGTTTGTATACAACAATTGTTCAGCTATTGGAAGTAACAAAAACCACCCTAAATCTTCAATATTCAACATATGCTCAAAACCCATTGCTTATTAACCCTAGGCACCACTCCTCCATGTCTAGCAACAATAAAACATGTGAAATTTGCCCTTCAAAAACACTTGCGCCCCAGCTTGTAATGGTACGGCCAGCCTAGGAATGGTATGACAAACTAGAAGACTCCACACACACCAAAAATTACTCACAAAACTTGCAATCCCATTCCAAAATAATATTCAAAGAATCTCCATTAGTTTGGTTCTCCGAACCCTACAACGAAAATTGGAAAATCTGAACCACCAGCACAAGCATAGCCTCTGTATGAGACTGTCAGCAACCAGCCTTGGAAGGTCTCTCACTTCTGCAGCTGATGATCTCTGTGAAGGTTTCTGTCCTCACAAAGTCTATGGAAGAACTCCATGCTCAACCTGGTAAAACTCTTTTCAAAAATTAAAAGCATAACATAATATGCAAATGAGCTTTAAAAAACTTTTATATGCTTCTCAATAATCCACTCTCACTTTTGGGGGAATATGACTTCATTTTTAGTTCCTTATATCTCCCATGTTGGGTGCCCCACTTAGAGAAATAAAATAAATATAATTTTTAAACACTCCTTATATCCCCTAGGTGCCAACCCATAAAGTCACTTTATAATATTTAATAATGTCAAGTTAAATATTTAATTTAACTTTATAATATTAGCGTTAATTAAATAACCCCCAAGATAAATACCTAACGGTCACCGAATGAAAGGGCCAACCCTGTTGGAATGAAACCATTGCCACGTGAAGAAGTCAGTGTCGACATAGAGACTTCCTAAAAATAGGCACGGACTCCTAAAAAGTGGAACATCAACCAAATGTTCGAAACGTTATCCAAAAATGTCATTGTGAACCTCGCTGCGATCTGAGCCCAAATCCAACCAAAGAATTGCCACATAAGCATCCCACTTGTCTCCAAGAACTGTGGAGCTCCCTATCCCTCCAATGTTAGCCTACGGGAACCCAAGTAATAGGCCAACTCTCAATCAAACTGTTGGAGCTTAGGAAGGGGACATTACATGGTATTACCAACATGCAATTGAAGATTCTAAGAAAATAATTTTGAAAGTACGAACAACAATACAACTAAAATTTATTTAAATCAGCAAGATATCAACTGTTGCAACAAAGATATGCACATGGACACCCACATCCACATGTACACACATGTTCATACATACAAAAGTGTTTAGTTGATTATGGAATGAGTTTCGTGTTTTTCAGGGGTATTAATTAGGCATGACTGGCTCAATATTTTTTATGATTAATATGTTGCTTTATTGATAGTTTTACTTCACAAAACTTATTTTACTGGCCTCTCTCATGATCCTTGTTCACTTCCATATGCCTTGCTATGGGTTCTTATCTTAATTTTCTTTCTGTGATTAAAAAGTCACTCTATTGTTAAATATATAAAGCAGCAGGTAGCTATTATTTGTCTTCTATGGACAATTTCTTTATTATGTGCACAACTGTCCTAGTTGTAAGAAAAGTTTATAAGAAGTCCTATGTATGCAGAATTTATATTACGACTCAATAATAAAGGATTGATAAGCATGAACATTTTTTCAGTGTAGTGCATGTGATGGAGGAATGATATCCTTCTTTTGTGAACTTAATTGCTGATCCAGTAATCATTATCCACTATTTTGATTGTGTTCACTGATTATTTAACTTCGTGTGTGTGCTCAGGATCGCATAAATGTTGATGAATTTAAGTATCCTATAGAGCATTTCAAGGTAAGTCCCTCTCCATATGAGCGGTTCATGTTGAGAGATTAAAACATTAATGTTGGACTGAATGATTATTCTATCATACTAATCAGAATCTAGGACTTAGTTATTGTCCTTCTGGATATCTATGATGCTCCTAAAAAACCAATTCTATAGTTGATATTTCCATCATGCATAGTCATTTGACATAAATGGCTATAAGGCTATGCAAATATATAACGTGAACATGATTTGACACATTATTTGGAGGCTTGCAATAAAAGTTACCTACAGTAGTGTTTTGCCTTCAGTAAACTTTCATTTGTAATAGATCTTGTCTTGTCAATGTTTTGAATTTTATTTAGAGTTGTGGATTCAGAGAATACTTGTGATATAAAACCTCTGAATGTTAAATGTTTCTTAGTAAAGAAAGATGTGCCAAGCCACAGATGACAGTTCAGTCTTGATAGTGTCCTCTATCCATTTCTTAAACATTCACTTCTTTTGTTCACCTTGTGAAGTTTCTAAAAACGTAGTTTAGTGTAGTGTCTGTCAGAATTCATCAAGTAGCATGACAGTAAAAGTTTGTAAAGTTTGCTAGCCAACAATAGCTATGGGTCAAGATTGAATTTTGTCTGCTGATGTTCATGACAAGACTTTGTTATGTATACCACATATAAAGTTGAGGTATTTTGAATATGAGACCGAGCACCGTTTTGTTTTGTGTTTGTTGTTTCATATCATTCAAACCAAAGTTACTAGGTTCATAGGTGTGTTCATTTCTGGTGTCGGTCTTGGGTAGGTACTTTTGAAATCTAAATAGATGGGTATGGGGGTGGGACAAATTTCAGTATATACTAAAAACAGATATGCAGGAAATTTAAAATTTTAAAATAGAAGATAATGTCTCTTGAAGCTAAACCTTCATATGAATAATTTAACATATACATGTTCAAGCATCTCAACGTAACAGTAAAGATGTTAATAGATTAACAAAATCAACCATGAATTAAAGGAGGGAAGCAGATAGCAACAACAGTAAATTCCAACCAAGTCCTATTAACTGTAAAAGGGTGTTTCATTACCAAACATGAGCTTCTCTGTTACCGGATTGGCAATTAAATATTCTTCTGGATGAACAATACATTAATTGAAAGTGATCTAAAAACATTCAGAATTTATCTTATCTAGTTTCAATGATGAAACTGCTTACAATGCTTTTTGATATATCAACAAGGCAGGTATGACTTGACTACATCTTACAAATTAAATAAATCAGGGAATGTCCATATTCTTGATATTATTTGTTGCACAAGACAACAGAGCCTCTGGCAAAAGAACAATATTGAAATTACCAATGTTAAATGACTCGTTAAAAGAGTCTTCAACACGTCTTTTGAATTAGTTTTTATTACTTTTCTCAATATGATAGTCATAGAACATACCCAGAGGTTTGACTAAATGTGCTGTAGGACAATATATGATCATATGTAAAGATAAAACATCAGGGATAATGATTATTTTTAGGCACGAGGCAATGCCTTAAGAGCATTTGTCAATGACATGACTTGACAATGATATATTTGTCAATGCTTCCATCAAAATCTCATTACTTTAAAGTTTGTTGATTTGGACTTTTTATTATAATGATTTCACCATTAAACATTTGAATCACAAAAGGATATGATTAAATTATTGGTCATTTGAAATGTGTTTTTATATTAAATAAATCCTTGGATGCTTCATCAATAATGAATGTGCCCAATGCCATTCCTTACAAAATTAATCTGGTCCTTTGGGAATTAATTGGTAAGATGGTATATAATTTCCCTAAAAATATGCTTTTGAATTTATATATTTTCCTCATGCTGCCAATACTTGACTTTATTTCAAATGACAATGGCTTTAGAATGTGTTGGAGTAGTAGAGTGTGTACATTAGTTGAATAACCATAAGCAACTTGAAGAGAAGGAAACAAACCAATATGATATAGAAATTTCATCCAAGAAACCCCAAGGTGGTGGAAATGGTAATTGCACATCCTCCTCTTCTTGATCAATTAAGTCAATACAAAGAGCTCCAAGAGGATAAACTCATTGTATGCTATCTTCTATCTTCCTAATCTTGCTATGGAAAGATTTACAAGGGTGTAATATCCCCAATGGAATCACCCTAAAATTCTGAATATTATTTTCTGAATTCTGCCCTAAATTTCTGCACTTTAGAATTCTTCTCAAAACCCTAGAATTCTGATTTTATTTTCTGATTATAAACATGTGATCACAGCGAACAAATACATATCAAAAATAGCAAATAACGTGGGCAAATGATGCTATACAATGACATTCATATCAACCATGAATTACACCATGAAATACACAAATTAGACCCATCAAATGACACAAGTCTGATTTTCTGAGTAGAAGTCTGTTGCTATAAATCAGAATATAAAGTCTGATTATTACATCCAAAACATGGGCTAAACATGACAAAACATGCTTGGAAAGCTGCTGTCCAAATCAGAACTAATACATAGGTTTGTACATAGCAAGAAATGATGAAATGATGCTCTACAAACCCTCCAAAGTGATGGCGCTTGGACTTCTGCTAGGGTTAGGGTTTAGTAACCCTCCTACAATGATGAAATTGCCTCCAAAGCCAAGTAGCCCTTCTCTAGATGTGGCTCTCCAAACTAGGGCAAGCCCTAATGCAAAGAACACACAAAATGCCACGGAAATGCTCATCCAAATATGGTGCACAAGTCTAGGGTTAAGCCCTATTGCCAAATGAATGCAAATGCCACAATGAAATATCCTCCAATGCTGATCCAAACTTTGAATATGCAATTAGGTTCTTCTCCTCCACAAATCTCCAATGAAGTGCGATTGTGAACTCCATATGAATCCACCTCCAAAGTGTGATTGGGTTTTTGTATAATTCACTTATCTTCCTTAGGGTTTTCGTCCTAGGAAGGTGCTGAATAAAAGATTGCAGCCAAGAGAGATAAATTTCAAAGAAAGGAATATGAATGATTGATGATGAAATGATCTCCAATCAACTTATATTTATACATGATTTCCCTTTCTCCTCAAGCTGGCAGACCTCAAGGGAGATGTTCTTTTTTATTTTCTTTTATTTCCTTTCTCCTAGGCCGACCTCCTTTTGGGCACCCAAACATAGTAAAATAACCTTATTTTATTTTTATATTATTTTTCCATCTTTCCATCCTCCAAGGGCGAACTACTTAGGCCCCAGGTATAACATATTTTGACCTCACATGAAGCCGTCCTCCAAAAGGAAAAGTCATTATAAATTATTCTTATTTCTCCCAAGGCATTTTCCATAATTTTTCTCTATTATTCATCCTCCAATTGGGTCGCTCCATATTAGGGAAAATTATTTTATTAGTGATGACTTCATCAAAAATACCACAAAATATGCTAAGTCATCTTCCATGCTCATTTTGCCCTAAAAAATTGGCTAAGTATGAAAACTCACCAATTATGTCATTCCCTGAGCCCTTTGGCTTAGCCTACGAGAAAAGAATAGGCTAGCCAACTTCGCTATGTGATCACTCCAAAAATGGGGACATGACAGTCCTCCCTTTCTGGAATTGCTTGCCCACAAGCAATTGCAAACCTGTATCCTGCAAAATACTGTCAAGTGACAAGTATCTCCATCAAATCAAGTGTTCTGTGATAACTGTACTCCTCAACTTGTGGCTGCATCTCCCATAGTGAATATGAAGAATGATATGCAAAGTGAGCTCCAGTGCCCAGCAATGAAGCACAACTAGCCATGGACACTCAAACTCAATCCGACTCCATTCCCCAAATTCAGAAATCTTGCTCCCCCATGTGCTCTGCCTGTGTGGCTATAGGAACAAGAATGCAAAAACATCATCCACAAGTGCCAACAACTCCCTCCAAAAGCCCCACTGCCCATGAGTGCTAAGTCTATCAAAGACAAAATACCATACAAAACCAAAGCCCTAAAAAGAGTCATGTCTATCAACAAGTGATAAAGGATATGACCTCTGAAGCATGACCACCTGTGCCAAGTCTTCCACTGCTCCACTCTGATATAAACATCACTAAGTGAAATAGTGATCAACTCATCATGATCCATGTGAAATAGTGCACCACACATACCCTGGACCCCAAATCATCACACTATCACATCTATTGAAAGTGAAGATATAGATGCCTCTCATCGTGCTCTCATCACCAACTGTCCATCTAAGTATGAATGATCTCATATGGATGTGAAAGATGCCCATCATAGGTGCATGGAAAAACATACCAACCCAAACTAGGCTGCTGATATAAATCAGAACATCACCCATAAAACTGAGAATCATATCTGTGATGGTGCCAAAAGTACCTCCAGTGTCATATGATGATAGGATCTCATCCTCATGCCAACCTCCAACACTGAAGTAGTGATTCCAACCTCTCCAATCCATCCAAACAGCTGCTGTCCCCCATGTACATCCTAGAAACTCCATGACCAGCAAAGTAGGACAGCCATCTACCAACAATGGATGAACCAAAAACCAATGGATTAGGGCTGAAACATTTCTGTCCTCATGCTCATCATACTTAGGACTATAGTCTAGTTTAAACTCAACACCTCCAAGCACATACTGATCAAAATCAAATGTCTCCATGACACTCCCTTCACATGTCTCAAGTCTTGAAATTAGGACAGCCTCATGCTCCACCAAGGAATCGTCATCATGACGGTGTTGGGTCCCAACACAAGTAGACTCCTTGAGCTCTCCAAAAATAGCTAGGTTCCCAACCAAATCTGAAACACAAATATCTTCATCTACACATGCATGCATATCACTATTGGTTGGTCCACAAAGTCTGTGCACAACTACCTCATCCATAGTCATAACTTGAGCCTTCAATGGGCTCTCAAAAAGATGTGACTCATGACCCTCATGATGAAAACTACTTGAACAAACTGAAATGTCTGAATCATACCTCTCATCAAGTCCATGCAAATCTGAATGCTCCTCATGCTTGACCATCATAAGAGGCTCATCCCTCACATGCTCAGCCTCCATAGCTTCTTCCCTTGGAAGAAATAGGGATCGAAGATAGGCCTCTCTCTACTGCCTTCCATGATCTATGTGACTGCAACGTTCCTTGACCTCTTGTAAGTGTTGTCTTGTTTGGGCAGCCAACAACTTAGCCTCTCTAGCTCGTCATAGCCACTCATCACACATGCTTTTTGTTTTCTTTACCTCTTCTATGCCATGGTATACAAAATCATACCTCTTGTGGCTTGGATCCACAACAAATGCCTCATGTTCAAACCCTCAAATCTTGAGTGTCAACAATGGAAGGATTCTTCCTACTATCATCTTCATGTGTAAGGGTTGCCATCTCATGATTATGTAAAGATAAAGGACTGCTGTTCCAAATCAGAAAATCAGAACTTGTCTCATACCTTTGTGTGGTGTCCTCAAGAACCGCAAGCACCTCTTCCTCTTTTGTTGCATGTTCTTCATCAAGTGCTGATCCAATAGGTGTCTCCAATTGATAATCACATGCCTCAAGGGTGATCCGAACCTCCATCCTCTTGGTTGTCATGTCCATAGGTGTACCATTGTTTATTGCCCTCAATATTATTTGCTTACCCTCGGATGTGAACTCAAGTTCCATCTTGTTGAAATCTTGAATGTATCTGCTAAGAGATTTTAGCCATTTGATCCCCAATACAATCTCTATCTCTCCAATGCCAACTACATAGAACTCATCAACAAATGTCTAGCTATCCAATCGGATACTCAATTGTGAGATCTTCCTTGTGCAACTCATCTTGAATCCACCCGCCAACAAGACGCTGAATCTAGGAAACTTCTCTACTTGTAGTCCTCTTTTGACCACAAAACCCTCATCAATGAAATTATGGGTTGCACCACTATCAACCAAGCAAGATACTCTTTGTCCTTTCACAATACCTCTTACCCTAAAAGGATAATGCTTAGGAACTCCTTAAAGGAAAGCAATTGTACCTTGTGTCATGCCATCTTGCTCCAATGGTTGCTTCTCCTTGTCACCTTCCGAACTAGTGTTTGGAATTCCTCAACATCGGAAGTGACCTCAATGTAGTACGCCTTGCCTCTCCCAAGGCATCTATGACCGGGCTCCCAAGGCTCCTTGCATGAGAAGCGAAGCTTCTTTCTCCTTAGCTCGTTCTTCGCCTCTAACTCTGTTGTTGTCTTCTTCGACCAATCCTTTTGAAAATTCTTCTTTGGATCCTTTTTTGATGAAGTGAAAGGCTTACTCTAAAACTTAGGCTTAGATGGCGCTGAAAATTTCATACCTCTAGCCCTCTTGATGGCTTCTCTCAATGATGGTGGATCTAGGGCCTTCACCCATCCACGAAGTGGCTCCTCAAGTCCCTCAATGAAGAGATATGTCAACCTAGTCTCTGAAACATTAGGCACAACATGGCAAGCTTCTGAAACTCGGAGATATATGTGTCCATAGACTCCCTCTGCTTGAGTTGTGCCAACTCCTTGAACAATTGCTTTGGATTTGATTCATCAAATCTATCAATCAACCTCTGTGAGAAATCCACATAAGTAGTGACAAGGCTATGGCCTCGAGTTACCATACCATTATACCACTAGAGCATCTCCTTCCAAGTGAAGTGTAGCAAACTGTATAGCATCTCTCTCAAACATAGGACTCAAAGTGAAGTAGTTATCCAACTTTTGGATCCATGCCTTTGCCGTGATCTTCCCCAAACCATCGAATGGAGTGATATTGACCTTACCCAATTTTCTTTGCAAGTCATGATTGGTGTTGTTATTGTTGTCTCTTTCTCCTCTAGGTCTATCCCTGTTCTTGTACTTCACATTGTAAAAATCCGGCCATGGCAAGGCTTCTTGGCATTCTTCACTCAATGATAACCATTCTCTTCTATAATCATCAAATGTCTCACTTGCTACTTGCAGCTCATTGTCCATAGTCCTTTGCTGATCCAAAAAGGTAGGTGTTGGGACTCCTATTTTCCATGCCTCAAAATTGCAAAATCTTGTCAAATTCCTCAAATTTTCCTAAGTGGTTCTTATGCTTTTACCTTGGTGCATGTTGTTGAACCCCCTAATTTTGGCTAAGTCTGAAACCCTGAAAACCTTGAAAATTTGGCTAAGTCTGAAATCTGGTGGATTCTCCAAATTCTAGAATTTGCATTTTAACTCATATGGATACAAAACCTATCTCAAACATCATGACAGTATATTTTAAAATATTTTAAAGCATAAGAATTCTTATACTTAAAATATATTTTAAAGTATATTTTAAAATATTTTAAAGTATAACTTATACTTAAAATATATTTTAAAATATACTATCCTGAGGCAATTTCGGGCCTTGAGGAGAATTCGGGCCCTGAGGAGATTTTGGGCCATGAGGCAATTTCAGGTCCTGAAGAGATTTCGAGATTTCGGGACCAAAGCGGATTTTTGGACCTTTTCCATAAGGTCCAAAAGTCCTAGGTCCTCTCGCAGATTTGGTCCTCATTTTCTCTTGATCCCTGCAGCATAGTGATAAGGTTCTGGCGGGACTTCGGCGCCATATGGGACTTTTGGTTTGATGCAAAATCTTCTCGGACCCCCTGGATTTTCAAGGCGATTTTGGAGGTGCAGAATTTTGAGTTTCCAAATGATTTTTTGGGGAAAGGGCTAAGTTTTTCATGCAGTATCAGGTCAAACTTTCAACTTTGGCTTTCGACACTTTTTGTCATTTCGGGATTTCGAGACCAAGGTGCATTTCGGGAATTCGGGACCAAGGTGAATTTTTGGACTTTTGGATTTCATGGAGTATCGAGTCAAGCTTTCAACTTTGACTTTTGCCACTTTTGGTCATTTCGAGATTTCGGGACCAAGATGCATTTCGGAAATTCGGGACCAAAGTGAATTTTTGGACTTTTTCCAAGAGTCCAAAAGTATCAAGTCCTCCCGCTGACCCAACACCCGCCGAAGGCCTAGGAAAACCCAAAAACATGCAGAAACACGCCACCAACTCTCCAGATCGCCATCAATACAAAGTGGGTGGTTGAAAATGGTGTTATTAATGTAGTTGGTGGAGTTGATAGGCTTTTCCTTCCCATTCCAAGATTAGATCTGAATTGCAAATGATATAAAAGGAGAATTGAAATTCTTTTCAAGGGTTGGTCATCTTTACCATTTTTCAGGCGACTAAGTGCAGAGCTCTCTAGGTTTTCAAAGAGAATAAAAGTGACAGTTCTCCAATAGATAAAACATAGGTTAAGAAAGATTTTTCAGATTGATTTCAGTTATCATTGTATGAATTTCTCCTTCTTTTGTAATTTTTCAAGGAAAGCTTAAGTTTAGCTAGGTTTCCTCTTGCCACACTTCGTGGTATGACTAACTGTTTATCAGATGAATTAGACAAATTCTTAAAACATTACATGTTGTGTAATGATATCTTTTATGGTTATAGATGAATGATTATATGTTGCAAAGGATTACTAAGTATTTTCTTTTTTGATAGCTATCTTTCTTGCATCTGAGTATCCAGATAGTGCGTGTTTCATCTCTTTGTTTTTTCTTCCTTCTGTTGCACTGTGGACTTTGTAACCCATTATATTAGGCACCGGTCTAAAGTATTTGATCACCCAAACTCTTTAAAAATCAAAACAAACTCATTATGTGTGAAGTTAGTAGTTAGTTTGTGTGCATTGTCGTGGTTCTGTGTTGAACAGGAAATATTGTAAGAGTCTTTGAAGTATTAGCTGTTTACAGATTAGACAAGCATACCTGCACATTCCATTGTTAATGGGAGTGCCTTCTCATAAGCTATATAGGGGTCATTTAGTGACAACTAGTCGTTCCAGGTCTAGTGACAGTCTTTGGGGCCTAGAAGATGATCAGGGTTTGGTTGTCCTTTCATTTTTAGTTGTTCATCTGGTGTTGAAGCCAATACCTATTCAGATATACCCCTTGGAATATCCCTCCTGAGTCTAAGCTGAGCCCAAAGTGTAGAGGAGCCTACCCACTCCTGTTAGTTGGCCAAAATAGCCCTAAACTTTGTTGTACTCATACGAAATTTTTCATATATGTGCCCAAACACACCTCCCAAGCACCATGTAGCCTTGTCATTACTACGCTAACCCTGCAGGTACAAGACATATCAAAAGATGGCGATGCAAGGCTCAAATGGAGGGAGATTCTGGTCAGTCAATCAGACCTGAAGCAGCGAAAGAACATCAAAAAAGAGGAAGCCAAAGTGGTGAATTAAAGGCCAAAACAACATAAAGGAACCAAGGGAAACAATGCAAATACATCTGGCAAATCAAAATTCAATTTTGAAAATTTTGAAATTTTGAAAAATTTCGAAAATTTTTCTAAGGCATTTTTGAGCGTTCTTGGCTAAAATGTGCTCCATCTTGGAGTATAATTCATGGAGTAGAAACTTAGATGAGAGCTATGGATCATATGAGCTTGGTTTCCAAACTTCAAGACATTCCGTCATCAGACGAAGAAGTTGTTGGGTTTTTTCCCAAACTGGATGCTTCCCAGTTATCCCTACAAGGTAGCCATCATTGATCAACAGGATTCCCGGGCCAGGGGCCAACAGTACAGGAGAGAGACCCTATAAATATCTCTTCTTCTTTAGGCTCTGTAGAACCAAGGGGGGTATTCCCTATTCAACATCCGTAAAATATGCATGTGAAGTTACTGGGATGTTGACACAAAGCAGATAAATCCTCTCTTATGTAGACCAAAACTGTGAAATAAGTGCAAAGGGGCTAGCTTTGGGCCTATGCTTAGTTGTGAATCAGAGGATTTTTGTCCTAAAACTACTTCTAATGTCCTAAAGGTTTATATTTGAAGTTTGAATTTGTATTTTGTATTTGGATGCAAGACTAGGACCTTGGGTTGTAACCTCAATATAAGACTAGACTGGTGCCTATGTTGGGGCTCGGAGTCAATAGACATACACATGTGAATGATTACCATAAACTTGAATAAATAACTAAGTTTCAAAGGGAAGTTTTTTAGTGTCTGCCTTACAGATACTTCCCAAGACTGAGTATTTAGTCATTCATACTTGATGATATCCCTGTCGCAGCATACCTTTCCCAATGCTTAACCTAAAACATTTAATTTGTTCCTTGAACAAAGGTAAGATATTAGACATTCAACACAGAAAATCCATGTTCTTGAATCCCAAATAACCCTTAGCTATTTAGATTCAAAAGAAAAGATGCCCACAACTTGGAGACAAATAACCAGACACATGCAACGGTGCATTTCTCATATAAAAACAACATGAAACCAGAAAAACTATGCATAAAACATTCAACATATGATTCATAAACTCACAAGACACCAAAACAGAGCCACCAGCAAAGCTGTATCTTATTACTCCACCAAAATTTTGCCGAGTCTTCAACAACCAGAAAAATGAGTAACACAGTTCGCTATATAGCAAGAATGTGTACTCAACAATTAATTACATGGTCACTTCAAAATGTTGCCAGATACGATGCACCATCAAAATGGTGCCAAGAACATTGAATGCACCAGGGAGAAGAAGAGGGAAGGAGCAGTTGAACTCGGGAGACGTGCAGCCGCCTGAAGATTTTCTCCTTTAAGATGGTAGTTGGCCTGTCCATCATCGACCATACCTTTGCACTTTTGCCATTAATGGCCAACCTACCCGCGGCCTCTGGAAATGCAGCAGTTGCGTACTCTAAAGTTTCTTTCCATTTGAAATGCAATTGTGAACACATACAAATCTCCCGCTCTGAAAATTTTGAACGATGACCGTTGATTCATTTCCTCCCGCTGAGATCTGTGGCTTCAATTCATGCTGAAAAGTTGTCGGCCAATGAGATCGCGCCAAGCAGGCGGCCTTTTTCCAACGCTGACTTTTCCTTCTTCCATTTTACCTTTTTCGCCCTCAAATCCTTGTATATGCAGTTGTATATACATACAACTGCATCACATACAAGGCGCGTACCCCAAATCATTGTGAAACAAATTGAAACTGCAATCGGGTCTGGCTTGCATCTCCCTTCTTGTACATCTCCTTGTATATTGCATATACAAATGCAATATACATACAACCTCGGATCCCAACCACCCATCAATCAGATTGGAAAAACCTTTGAAATCTGGCTTATATCTACCTCATTGTATCTCACGTATATCGCATATACAATGCACTATATATGTAATAATCTGCACCTGTTATTCTTTTGATTTATCTTTTTTTATTATATATATTTTTGAGTTTTTTCTGTGATCTTTCAGAACTAGATAGAAGATGCAGAAGGGGGTTTCCGTTTTCTTGAAGTGTGTATGTCAGAATACAAGGAATATAGCATACAACTGAAAACCCAGAAAAACTATAATAGATATGAACTAAATAATGAAGACCCGGTTCATAGAATGGCATAAAATGAATAACCATTATATACCCATTTCAAAATAAGCACCTTCATATTTCTGCTGTTGACGGACCAGCAACATGGTAATGGAGTTTTGCATCAAATAAATCAGCAAATGTAAATAAACAATCTACAATCATCAGCATAGGCCCATAGGCCAAAAATCGATCCAAGAGCAAGGAAGAACAGCTCCCACAAACTCCACTAATGGCTGCCCAAAATGTACGGCCAGCAAGAGAAGTACGGCCAGCAATAAGGAAAGTACGACCAGCAAGAAGAAGAGATATGACAGTCCTAATCTCCCTCAAAACAATAGATAAAATCAGTCCATTCTTATCCTCTTAGCTGCACCAAAAATCTATGAAGATATATCATGGAATCCTCTCCAAAACTCCGTTAAAGTATATCCAACTGAAGCACAATTACAGCCACTGAGTATGGCTGTTTCAAAATCCCCTTGGGTGATCTTTCACACCTGCGGAAGATTGATACCAATGGTGGTTTCCGTCACCAAAAGCCCTGGCTGGAAGAAATCCCCCAAACCCTTATTTGCAGAGCAAATAGAAGTATAAAATGTAATATCAAGAATGAATAACTTTTCCTACTCTTTGCCTTTTTATAACTCCACAAGTGGGTCGACCCATATGAGAGGGAAATGTTATTTTTAAATTTGCTTTTTATTCCTCAAAGGGGCACCCAAATCCCTTAGTGACTTATTTTTGCATTTTTTCCTTATTCCTCCAAAGTCACCGACATTAATAAATTAAAGTCCAAATATAATAATAAAGTATAACTTACGGACTTTAATATGAAAGCCCAAATGGTCACAGAATTCCATGAGTTATAGACCGTTGGAAAGATCTCGGCGAAACGCTCCATCTCCAATAAAGAGTTTCCCAAAATAGTCAACTTCGCGACTTACTAAAAATAGTAAGTCCTAGCCGGAACGTCAGAAATCGACCAAACGAACTCCCAGAGTTCCCTAACCACTTTGGTTAGTCTGCGGGAACCAAGTATAGACTAACTCACTAGGAAAAGGGGACATTACAGTCCGTCCTCCTCAAGATTGCTTGTCTCAAGCAATCTCAAATCCGGATGCAACAAGATTAGCTCACTCTCCCATGTAGCATCCTCTACCGGCAGGTTCTTCCACTTCACCAAATATTCCCTGATGACTCTCTTCCTCAATGTACGTTCCCTGGTGTCAATGAGGGCCTCAGGTATCAAAACCAACTTCCCCTCTTCATCAAGAGGAGGCAACTCTGTAGAAGGTATCACATTGTGCCCTATTGCCTTTTTGAGGCATGACACATGGAAGACATTATGAACTTTGCTCTCTGCCGGTAATTCTAACTCATAAGCCACCTCTCCAACCCTCCTGGAGATCCTGAATGGACCATAATACCGTGGCTTCCACTTCTCAGCACCACTCCTCTTAAGAAGAGATTGTCTGTATGGCTGCAGCATAAGGTACACCATATCACCCAACTCAAAAGAACGCTCAACCCTGTGTTGGTCTGCATACTGTTGCTGATTCTGCGCTTTCTGAATGTTCTCTTTCAAAGACCTCACGAGGTCCTGACTCTCCTGCAAGAGGTCTTTAGCTTTTGGTACTCTACTGTCTCCAAACAATAAATCCAAGAAATTGGGAGCTTCGTACCCATAAAGTGTCGTAAATGGTGTCATCTGGATAGAGATGTGGTAAGTAGTATTATAACAATACTCTCCCAAGTGAAGCCACTTGACCCACGCCTTCTGCTGCCCGGCTATGCAATTCCTGAGGTATCCCTCCACCCACTTATTAACTATCTCTGTCTGTCCATCAGTCTGGGGGTGGTAACTCATGCTGGGGGTGAGCTCAGTCCCTGTCAACCTGAAAAGCTCCTGCCAAAAATTGCTAAGGAACCTACTGTCCCTGTCGCTCACAATACTCCTAGGCAAGTCGCGAAGTCGGAACACCTCTCTGAAGAATAAATTAGCAACCTGAGCTGCTGTATAAGTGGCTGAAATGGCAAAGAAATGGACAAACTTTGTCAACCTGTCAACCACCACAAAGATGCAGTCCTTGCCTTGGGCTTTCGGCAAGCCAGTAATGAAGTCTATCGATATACAATCCCACTTCCTCTCGGGAATGGGTAAGGGCTGCAATAATCCTCCTGGGTAGGAGTGCTCATGTTTGTTCTGTTGGCATACTAGACACTCTCGCACATACTTCTGTACTTCTAACTTGAGGCCTTTCCAAGTAAACCTCTCTCTAACCTGCCTGTAGGTCTTGTAGAATCCTGGATGCCCAGCCATAGGCAAGTCATGGAAAGCTCTCAAGATCTTCTGCTTCATAGCAGAAGCTGGCACCAAAAATATCTTCCCCTTGTAAATGATCAAGTCATTTACAATAGTGTACCTGTCATCATGGTTAGTGCCATCCATAATCCCAGAGGCCCACTTATCTTTTGCATATTCTGCAGTGATCATATCTCTCCAGTCCTCTGTAATCTCTCCTAAGGCACACAAGTGTGGTCTCCTGGATAAAGCGTCAGCAACTATATTCTTCTTCCCTTTGACAAAAACAATGTCGAAGTCATATGCCTGTAGCTTGCTGACCCACTTTTGCTGCCGGTCATTTAGGTCCTTTTGACTAAGGAAATGTTTCAAGCTATTGTGATCAGATTTAACAATGAATTTCCCTCCAACCAGATACTGCCTGAATTTAGCCAATGCATGCATGATGGCTAACATCTCCTTATCGTAGATACTATAGCTCCTCTCAGGGCCCCTTAACTTTCGGCTCTCAAAAGCAATAGGGTGTTTGTCCTGCATCAACACCGCACCTATGCCTTCCCCGGAGGCATCACACTGAAGCTCAAACAGCTTCAAAAAATCAGGAATGGCCAAAACTGGACAAGTGCTCATCACCTCCTTAAACTTGTCGAAACACTGCTGAGCACCATCTGACCAAACGAAAGCTCCCTTCCGTGTCAAATCTGTGAGTCGAGCTACTTTATGAGAAAATCCCTTTACGAACCTGTGGTAGAATCCACAAAGGCCAAAGAACCCCTTGAGCTGAGAGAGATTCTTGGGCGGTGGCCAGTCAACTATAGCTCGGATCTTCCCCGGATCCACACAGACACCCTCTGCACTGATGATGTGTCCCAAGTACAGCAACTCCGTCATGCCAAACTCGCATTTAGACATTTTTGCATATAGGGACTCCTGCTCCAGTATACCCAACACAATATCCAGATGTCTCAAATGATCCTCCCAAGTCCTGCTGAATATGAGTATGTCATTGAAAAATATGAGTACAAACTTCCGCAACTATTATCTGAAGACCTTATTCATACAAGACTGGAAAGTGGCAGGTGCATTGGTTAAGCCAAAAGGCATAACCAGAAACTCAAAGTGCCCATAGTGACACCTAAACGCTGTCTTCTCCACATCCTCCTCACGTACCCGAATTTGATGGTACCCTGACCTCAAGTCTATCTTGGAGAAGAAACATGCACCATGCAGCTCGTCAATAAGCTCATCAATCCTGAGGATGGGGTACCTATTCTTAATAGTATTTTTGTTTAGTTCCCTGTAATCAATACACGTCCTGAGTGTGCCATCCTTCTTTTTGACCAGAACAACAAAAGAAGCGAAAGGACTCTTACTAGGCCTGATGTGACCCATCTTGAGAAGCTCTTGAATAGCCTTCTCAATCTCATTCTTGTATCTCTTAGGATGTCTGTAGGGAACGGTGATAACTGGTTTGGCCCCCTGCTCCATCTCTATCACATGCTCAAAACCCCTGTCTGGAGGTCTACTTGGAGGTATATCACTAAACACTTTGGAGTGCTTAGTTAGTACTGATTGAATCTCCATTGGATAATCCTGTTTTTGCTGTTTCGGTGCCTCTGGCACAACAAGAATCTCAGCTGCCCACTGCACCTGGTCATGCTGCAGTATCCTCTCCATCCTCCGAATGGACACTGCTCTTAAACCCCCATCGGACATTCCCCTCAAAATATGTTTCTGACCATCTACTTCGAACTTCATCTCCATGGTCCTCAGGTTGAGGTAAAATTCACCTATCATGTGTAGCCACTTCATTCCTAGGACTACATCCATGTCACCCATACCGACCACATAGTATTCGGCTTGGAACTCAGTTATTTAACCTGATGGTTAAATTTGGGATCCTTTGTTTGCAAGTAATGACAAACCCATCTGCAACTCTGATTTTGAATCCCTCGAACTCTTCTGTTTTGAGTCCCCTTTGTGCCACAAGCCCCTCATTAGTGAAGTTTTGGGTAGCACCCGTATCTAGCAAAGTGGTCACTCTCTGTCCCTCTAATACTCCCCGTATTCTGAAGGAACCCTCTTTCTGAATAGCAGAGATATGTGCTGTTGGAATGTCCTCAACATGTGTGTCCTGTACATCATGCACTATATTCTCTACATCACTATCCTCCCTATCACTCTGCTGCCCTAATTGTTCTGAAGCTGTTTCCTCAGCAGAATAATATTCCAACTGTTTTGCTTGCCCCTTCATTGGGCACCTGTGGTTAGGATCCCATGGTTCTTTGCATTTGAAGCATAGTCTCTTCCTGCTGTATTCATTCAGTGCATCATCATCTAACCATGGCCCTGGTTTCCTCTGAGGGAAGGTGTCTCGCTGCTGAACCGGCATCTTGTCTCTTTGTGGAGGAAAGGTTTTGGAGACAAATTGTTTCCTAGGCATAGCAAACTCCATACTTTGTGCCTTCTTAATAGTCTCCTGAAGTGAAGGGGGGTCAAATGCCTTAACCCAACCCTTAAGTGGTTCCATTAGTCCTTCCATGAACAAGACTACAAGTCTGCTCTCAGATATGTTGGGAACCATCACACTGATCCTCTGGAATTCTAAAATATATCCCTCAAGCGACCCATACTACTTCAACTGTGCCAGCTCTCTGAACTGCAATTCTAGGTCCTTGGTAACGAACCTCTCGATGAGTCTGTTAGTGAACTCATCGTATGTGGTGATAAGGCTGTGGCCCAAGGTGACCAACCCATGGTACCACCACTCATGTGCTAACCCATCTAAATGAATAGTGGCAAAGTTAAGTGCCTTATCCTCCGGCATCGGCTTAAGTGTCAGGTAGTTATCCAACTTCTGCACCCAAGCTTTGGCTGAAATCTTGCCACTTCCATCAAACCGGTCCATAGGGACTTTGCTCAATGCATGCTGGTAGTCCCAGTTAGCTCTGTTAGCTCTGTAATCTCCTTGACCCATCATAAATCCCCTTTGTCTCTTCTGATTCATATACTGGTCGAATGTCAACATCTCTTTGATGTTAGGAGCCAATGTCATGTACTCTGCATGCTGTACCTGAACATCATCCATCATGGGAAGTTGAAACTCTGGTTCCTGTTGAACCACTGCCCCCTCTCTATGTGGAAAAGTTGGTTGTAAGGGTCTAGTAACCGATCTTGGGGTAACCCTAGTGTTATTAATACCACTCTGACCTGCGTGTCCACTACCCTGTCCCGCATGTCCACCACCTTGTCCTGCATATCCACTGCCTTGTCCTACATATCTGTGGTGACCCTCATTGGAGCCACTGATCTCACCTCCGGGTGTGGTATTGGTGTGAACTACTGGAATCCCTTGGCTAAACTTCCCAAGGAGCTGGGACATCATATCGAGCATAATATCGAACTTCCTCTCTGCTTTGGCACCAGGACTCTCAGGCTGGTCAGCTCCCCTGTCCCCCATACTACCTGTTATGCTATCACTCCCGCTGGAAGAGTTCTTGTGCATACCCAATATACCTAAAACTGTTTCACCTTCTGGAACCTCTGGTGGATGCCAATGTGGAGTGGGTCTAGTGTAGACTCTTCTTTCGTCACTCATATAAACTGATCAACACAGGCTGGCAAGATGCACGAGCTCTGATACCACTATAATAACCTGCACTTGTTGTTCTTTTGATTTATCTTTTTTTATTATATATATTTTTGAGTTTTTTCTGTGATCTTTCAGAACTAGATAGAAGATGCAGAAGGGGGTTTCCGTTTTCTTGAAGTGTGTATGTCAGAATACAAGGAATATAGCATACAACTGAAAACCTAGAAAAACTATAATAGATATGAACTAAATAATGAAGACCCGGTTCATAGAATGGCATAAAATGAATAACCATCACATACCCATTTCACAATAAGCACCTTCATATTTCTGCTGTTGACGGACCAGCAACATGGTAATGGAGTTTTGCATCAAATAAATCAGCAAATGTAAATAAACAATCTACAATCATCAGCACAGGCCCATAGGCCAAAAATCGATCCAAGAGCAAGGAAGAACAGCTCCCACAAACTCCACTAATGGCTGCCCAAAATGTACGGCCAGCAAGAGAAGTACGGCTAGCAAGAAGGAAAGTACGGCTAGCAAGAAGAAGAGATATGACAGTCCTAATCTCCCTCAAAACAACAGATGAAATCAGTCCATTCTTATCCTCTCAGCTGCACCAAAAATCTATGAAGATATATCATGGAATCCTCTCCAAAACTCCGTCAAAGTATATCCAACTGAAGCACAATTATAGCCACTGAGTATGGCTGCTCCAAAATCCTCTTGGGTGATCTTTCACACCTGTGGAAGATTGATACCAATGGTGGTTTCCGTCACCAAAAGCCCTAGCTGGAAGAAATCCCCCAAACCCTCATTTGCAGAACAAATAGAAGCATAAAATGTAATATCAAGAATGAATAACTTTTCCCACTCTTTGCCTTTTTATAACTCCACAAGTGGGTCGACCCATATGAGAGGGAAATGTTATTTTTAAATTTGCTTTTTATTCCTCAAAGGGGCACCCAAATCCCTTAGTGACTTATTTTTGCATTTTTTCCTTACTCCTCTCTGAGATACTAGGAACCATGACTGAGAGCCTCTGAAACTCTGTGATGTAGGACTCAAGTGACCCATACTGTTTCAGCTGTGCAAGTTCCTTGAATTGCAGCTTGAGGTCCTTGTTGTCAAACCTCTCTATCAGCTTGTTCGTAAACTCATCATATGTGGTGATCAAATTATGGCCCAAGGTGACCAAGCCATGGTACCACCACTTATGTGCTGCTCCATCTAGATGTATGGTAGCAAAGTTCAATGCCTCATCCTCTGGGATTGGCTTAAGAGTCAAATAGTTGTCTAACTTCTGAACCCATGCTCTAGTTGTCATTTTGCTACTACCATCAAAATGCTCCAAAGAGACCTTACTCAAGGCATGTTGATAATCCCTATTTGTACTATGTGCCTTGTGATCTGTCCTACCACCCATACCCGCTCTTTGCCTTTTCTGGTTCATGAACTGCTCCAAAGACAACATCTCCCTCATCTCAGGTGGAAGAGTCATATACTCTGCATGGTGCAATCTAACCTCCTCTACCATAGGAATTTGTGCCTCATGCTCCTGAATAACTGGTGCCTCCTCTCTGCGTGGAAAGGTAGGTTGTAGTGGCCTAGGAACCGATCCTGGGGTTGTCCTAGTGCTGCGACCATAGTTGAAAAACTCGGACTCAGGAATTACTCGACAGACTCAAAAATTTTAAAAACTCGGCATGCGACAAAAACTTGGGTAAAAACTTGACAATAACTCGGCAAAGTTATCGAACATAAAAAATACATTAATTTTTAAAAATATGCTTTAAAAACATGCATATTACTGAATTTATGGACCATATTCTTAATTTCCTTCAATACATTTCATCTAAGTTGCGTAGATGTAATGTCCCCTTTTAGGATATTCCTGATTTCTTTACTTACACACAATAATATCACTCGAAAGGGACATTAGAACTATTAAAGGTCACTCAATCAAGATAATATTGAACTTATCTATAATAGCATAATCCATATTCAGTTCAATTCATAACACAATTCAATATTGACTATGTTCAAGTCTTAATCCTTACTTCCTTTCTATTCCTCAACCTTGGATGGGGATTTACTTTGTAAGAGATCTTTCTTAATTGACTGAAAATTTTTATCAACTTTTGCAAACAATTTGTAACACAAATCAACAAAAGATCAACACCAATGAACAATGAAATGGTAGAACATCAAACCCACATCACACTTTATTAATTGAAGCCTTCAAATGAAAGATACAAAATGATATGTTGCTGATATGAAAATTCCGTCACTGTCTGATTTATATCAGACTTATTTACACCATGAAATATGTCACCAAATGACTTATGTAGCCCATATATGAATGCCCAAACACTCTAAGATGAAACTAGAGATCAGATGAAACCATTACAACCCTGGAAGTACTCAGAAAATGGACTGATATGAAAGTTTATCAGACTGATATGACTGCTGAAAGTGGTGATTTATTCTCAGTCACAAATGTAGCATTGAAATCTCATGAAAAACACCTCCAAACTCAAGCGATGAATGCCTAATTTGGTCTTCAATCAAGTACAACTCTTCAATTATCAAAGTCCACTTCAAATCCACTTCAAAGAACCTTGAAATTGCATAAATAATTTACTGTCATAAATCAGACCTTTGCTGATATGAAATCAGACCTGGAAAAGTATGCAAAAGTCACTCAAATCTCATTAAAAACCCAATTGACTACCTTGGTAGTCACTCCACTTCACCAAGGGTTCCAAATTGATGTCAAATACTCTTCTAATTTCCTCTAACAACGTGCAAATGAAGCACAGATAGTGAATTTCTGAATGAAATCACCTCTCAACTAGTATGGGGCCATCTCCATACAAAACAAGGGGTCATCACCTTGCCACTAAACTGAAAATCGGAATTCCCAGCTCAAAGATAAAAGATAGAAAAACATACCAATCAATCAATAGTTGTAAATCGAAGTTCAAGTCCTCTATTTAAGCTCTCCAAGCTTGGGCGTCCTTCTTTGCTAATTTGGAGTGAAACTTGGAATCCATCAATCAAAAGTGAGAGTCTTGAACAATTTTAAATGCATGACATCAAAAGATACAATCATTTAAAACAATCTTTAATTATTTTAAATGAAATCATCTATCATCAAGTGGATCGATCCTTCTAGCAATTTGAATGTCTTCAAGCATGGATGGCGGCTATGTATGAGAGTTGACAATGGTTAAAAATCTTCATTTGGCCTTGAGCGAACCTTCTCCATATGGGCGTTTGGCATTAAATTTCCTTTCAAAGCATAAGATCGATCCAAGGCAAGCATTTACTTTCCTTCACACCAATCGCCCTCATGACCCCATCGTCCCAATGCAAATATTTAATAAATAAATCTTGCATTCAAAATATGCTTTCACAAAATCGACGGCCAGCTAGGAATCACATGAAATCATTTAAAATGCATCAATCGACCTTCTTCAATGCTAATCGCCCAATACAGTGCATAGGCGAATAACTCCTCAAGGCGTTGGATTTGTGTCATGTCCCCGTTTCTGGCTTGATCATCAAGTAAAGAATGGATTAGCCTATTCCTCATTCCCGGAGGCTAATTCTAAATAATGAGGGAATGAATTGGTTTTTGACTAACTTAACCTTATTGTTTTGCAGGAACAAAGTTAGAAACTTGAAATTTGGCTAAGTCTGGGAGTCAAGTAATCAGGAAGTTGACTCTTGGAGTCTAGGCGCCAATTTCACATCAAACTATCCAAATGAGCGCCCAAGGATGTGGAGTCTTCAATCAGCGTTTGGAAGTGCAAGATATTAAGAGCAACACCATTCAAACATGCTCCACACCTAATAAAGGAATTTGAAGTCCTGAAGTCACCCAAGATAAGTTAGGCGCTCTCTCTCTCCTCCAACCTCCAATGGCGCCTAGCATAGAAGCATCTTGTTTTGGAGCACTTCAGACAGGGCGCCTTGATAGGAAAAGTGATAGGTCTCCAAGATGAAGTTTTCTAAGTGAATGGAATAATGAAGAAGGCCTATTCACTTTAGGCGCAAGTATCATATTGCATCATCCAAAATGAGCGCCTAGAGCAACAAGGTGCCAATACATGATTCCAGGAACTTGAACTTGCGCCTAAGCTTGAAGGAGGAGTTTTCAAGAAGTAAGGAACTTTTGTGAAGAAACATGAATCACAAGTGTTTGAGATGTTTTGCACCTTGAAGACTAGGCGCTAAGTCATGATCCATCAACCATGAAAGGGCGCCTAGTTAACATCTACTCAAGCATGCGCCAATCTTTTCACTCAGTCAAGGCGCTAGGGGAGAATGATGACTTAACTCACCTCAAAGACTCCAAATGTGAGCGCTTGCAAGGGAAATGGCCATTCCAAGTTGAGCACCAATTCATTCTTTCATAGACCAAGATGGGTGCCTAGGCTTTGGATCTAGTCTCTGGCACCCTAGAAATGCGCCTTAGTCAAGAAGTCATTTGGAAGGCTATTTTGAGCATCAAAAAGGTTGAAGGATCATCTACTCAGTTGGCAGTATCATTATTGACAACGAATGATGTTAAGAGATTGAGGCACATTCTTCATCATTTTCAACATCCCAATTGTGCCTTCCTTTGAGAAGCTCCTATTGCGCCTAGAAGATTGCATTCCTCCTCCAAGTGAAACTAGTGAGTCTCCTCTTCAACAAAGATCAAGTTGTTTGATGGAATGATCTTTGCTTTATGATATGATCTTAGGCGCCTAGATGATACTTTGCAACACTTCAAGTCTGCCTAAGAACATCAAGGCGCCAAGACAGGGTTCAAATGACCTTGAAGATGCACCTAAGCAGGGATATCATCTCCAAACTTCTCAGTAAGCCAAGGCGCTAGTAGGATTGATGCTCTAGGTTTACCTCAATGCCTCTAAAAGTGAACACTTGCATGCAGGATGAGCCATTCAAGGGTAGGCGTCAATTCTCCCTTCCTTAGTTACCTTGTTGCGCACAAGGAACTTGTCTTCCAAAAGTGCGCCTAAGTAAGAAAAGAGTTTTAATCTACTTCATCTGATAGGCGCTTGAGAGAAGAGGGTGATTTGACTCAAATATGATTTGAGATGAAGATTTTTGCAAGGAAAGACCACATCTTTCCTTAGGCACCAACCTACATTCCTTTCTACCCATAAATGCGCCTAAGGACTAGAAACAAGGTTTTTTCTTATGCTTTAAACATAGGCGCTCTCTCCAAGGAGGTCAAACCAGACTCAGAAGTTTCATCTATTACATAAGATTGTGGGAAAATGTCCAATCCTTCTTGAGGCACCAAAACCACTGCTGAACCTTCAAATCTAGTGCCCAAGTCAGGAGAACACTAGAACTGCACCTAAGTGTTTCTAGAAGGAGTTGAGGTAGTTAAGGCAGTTACATTGCTTGAATTCTCATTGGTTAGAGGAATGGCATTTGGATCCGTGTCAGGGCCTTTGGATAAGATTGCCAACTCAGGATGAGTTGTCAAAGGAATATTCTCCTAAATATGCTCCTTGGAAAACGTGCCTTCATTGCCTTTGGAAGGCCTATAAAAGAAGGAGGTCTCTCATTCATTTGACATCTAATCTTTTGGCGAATTTCTCTCTGCAAAGCTTGTAGCTTGTAATCTTGAGGCTTGCGAGTTTCAAGTGTTGAGGTGATGCTCCCTCAACTGGCAAGGTGATGCTCCCTTGTTACATTGTGAGGTGTTAACATCCAGTTGGCATCATTGAGTTCAATAGAGTTGATCAATTGTGGAAGTCATTGTAAACATCAAGGCTTCAAGGCCTCTTTTGTAATCCATTTGAATAAGTTTGTATAATCATGCTATTGAAGGCATTATCTTTGTAATAAGACATTTGCAATAAGATTGAATCAAGTGATAAGACAAGTAACCAGTTTCAAGATTGATTCATCCAAGTTGTTATCTTTGATGTATGTCATTAAGTTATTGAGTAGTTGATGAGTTAAGTGCAAGTAAATTTATCTAAGAAAAATTTTAGTAGAACTAGTTGGGTATCTTACAATTTGGCACTTGATCCAATGTGGGCGATCACCTCTAAGATAGCCGTTGGCTCCTCAAGCAATGCAAACATCAAATAAAATTCAATGAACCTCATAATACAATGTAGTTCCATCTCCAATGTGAATCACTTCCCTTGAAGTGTCAAAACAATCGATCCTCATGATGATCGTTGGGTTTAGCTTGGGCCTATTCTTTGATTGGAGCGAATACCCTTATTCATATTTACATCTCCATATAAATCGATTAGAGAAAATGAAATTAAAGATTCCATTAAAGATTATGTATTTGTATTTCCCAAACAAGAATCAGTTACTAGTGATGTTCGAGACGAGTTTCTCTCGTTTAAACTTGTTATTAGATTTGAAGCACACACAGATACACGTTGCATACATGATATGTAAGACATGAAGTATACCCAAAATACATATGAATTATACGCATAAGTACACGTGATACATGTATGAAGCATATACATAGATATGCGGAGTATGCGAAGTATACACACACAAATATATGTGAAGCATGAATTTTACATGTGATATATGAAGTATACATGCAAAACACAAAGCATAAATACACGTAATGCATGAAGCATACACAACCTTATATGCTTAATAAATGGAGTATGGAACATACACATAATACAAAAGTATGAAGTATGAACATAGTAGGTGGTACACAAATATACGCACGTAATACATATAGCATACATTTGATACACAAAGCATGAAGCATACAGAGTGTATGCATGTAATAATGCATGTAACACATAAAGCATAATTCACAAATATGTACATAATACATAAGGCATGAAGCATACATTTAACATGCAGAGCATACACACATAATACACGGATATGAAGTATACACATGAATACAAGTCATGAAGTGTGTACTTGAACATACATAAGTCAAGTAGCATGCATCCGAATATATGAAGTCATAAAGTATGCAATTGAATATACAAAGTCGTGGAGTATGCACTTGAGTACACGTATACATGAAGTCATTATACGCAAAGTCATGGAGAATACATAGTCATAAAGTATACACTTGAATACAAAATCATAGAGTATACACTCGAATACATTATTATGAAGTATATACTTGAATACAAGTCATAGAGTACACCCTCGAATACAAGTACACTCAAATACATAGTCATGAAGTATACACTTGAATACAAATCATAGAGTATACACTTGAATACAAATACGAATCATAGAGTATACACTCGAATGCAAGTACAAATCATAGAGTATTCATACATAGTCATAGAGTATACACTCAAATACAAATACAATCATAGAGTATACACTCAAATACAAGTACAAAGTCAGAGAGTATTCATACAATACAAAATCATAGAGTATACACTCAAATACAAGTATATTCGAATGAAGGATACCGTGGGACAATTGGGAAGGGGATTCGGTGCATCCCATACTACACCGTGGATCCGTCCACCATCCCAAGGTCATCAAGTATACACATGAGTATGAAGCATACACGTGAATACACATAATACACAAAGTATTCACATAAAGCATACACATAAGTCACAAAGTATACACAGGATGGCAGGATGACTGCTCTGATACCACTTGTAATGTCCCCTTTTAGGATATTCCTGATTTCTTTACTTACACACAATATTATCACTAGAAAGGGACATTAGAACTATTAAAGGTCACTCAATCAAGATAATATTGAACTTATCTATAATAGCATAATCCATATTCAGTTCAATTCATAACACAATTCAATATTGACTATGTTCAAGTCTTAATCCTTACTTCCTTTCTATTCCTCAACCTTGGATGGGGATTTACTTGTCTAGGGCGTGATGACACCACCTCATGGATTGGATTTACTCCGCGTCTCCCTAACAACTTAACTTGTCTAGGGCACGATGACACCACCTCATGGATTGGATTTACTCCGCCTCCCCCTAACAATACCTCGCCTCTCCTAAGGTTGTAGGCAATAGAAATAACTAAGTATTAACTTGAACATATTTCGATATACTTCATCATACCAAATGATCACATTAATCCATAGCACGTTATGTATTGGCTATGCTCAAGTCTCAATCATCATTTCTCTTCTAATCCTCAACCATGGATGAGGATTTACTTGTATAGGGTGCGATGACACCAACTTGATGGCTGGATTTACTCCGCCTCCCCTAACAACACCACGCCACTCACTCATAGGTTGAAGGCAATAAAAATAGATAGGCCTTGAGTTTGAGCATACCAAAGTGTTGTAAATGCAATCTATATTTCATAACAAATTTCATAATGCTTATATATATGTGTGTAATGATACTCACAATAATCTTTTAATTATATATATATTTATCATTACTTATGGCACTCATCATAATATATATATAATACTATAGTTCTTTATACTTAATTTCATTTAGTAATCTCAGTTTATATTATACTTAATAATTCTTACCTTGAGACTGTGATTGCCCTGCTGTACCTTTCTTTATCTCCAATTATTTTATTTATTTTTCTGACTGCTACAGAGCCTATTTTTCTATTCTCCGTATATCTTCTGCAAAATACCTTTAGATCTACCTATCTCTCTCTCTCTCTCTATATATCCCTTTTCTAATATATCTCTTCTTTTATATCTTATCCATTCAGTTGCATTCCTCTAAACTCAGAATATATATATATATATATATATATATATATATATATATATATATACATATTATTCTTATATATTTTCTTTTATCTGCCATTCAAATCAGATATTCTTTTTATATATATTTTTTGTAGATTTAAGTCTGCTTATCGTCCAGAACATATCTTCTTACCTTTTCTTCTTTTTCTTTTTTCATTAGGTCTCACCCGATTTTATTTCACCCCAGCATCACATTTGTTTTGTCTCAACGATTGCATCTCTTCGACATTCCCTCATGCCGATACTAATCTTAATTGTTCTCGTATGAGACTTTAGTTAGAGATAATAAGAATTCACATGGAGAAAGAAATAACCAGATTCTTCTTCGATGTGGAAAATTAAAGACTTGTATGAATTAAATTAAAAGTAATATGTTAGAAAAGAGTATGAAGGAAATAATAGAATATATTCGCTGCCATATAAGACTTTTGTCTTAAATGAGATTACTTTTATAATTATATATATTTATTATATTTAAATATTTATATTTATCTTATAATATACTTATTACTATATTTATAGTATTATATTATTATAACAATCGATTATAATAATATTTAAATTATTAATATTTATATATTGGTAATATAATATATATCATTATGAATATATTATATATTATATTAAAAATATTTATATAATAATATTATTTAATGCAATCATCTCTATTATTCAAATTGACTAAACACTATGTTCCACGTAAACGACTTCACCGTTTTTTATCATGATGTTTAAATCTTTAATTTAAACAATATCTTAATATCGGGACATCACACTAGAACTGGCGCCGGTTTGGGATTGGGATTTGTTGCAAATTTTTTTTCCCTGGTACGAGTACTATATATATATATATAATAATAAATTATAATATTTTTGTATTAATATTATTATAATAATATTATATATTATATTACATTTTAATAATAGACACGCTGCTATTATATATTATTATTAATATAATAATATATAATATATTATAATAATAAAAATATAATATTATTGTTACTAAATTATGTTCACACCTAATTTAGTTAGGCCTGAGTTACAGTTGTAACAAAAGGAATAAAAGAATTTTTTTTAAATGTATGATCAATCAGTTGAATGTATGATATCTTGCCAAGAGAACAACAATGGATCATTTGTCAGGATAATGTGACAGTCCAATCAGAACTATCAAACCATCTTGACAAGTGAAGTTTATCAAATGACAGGAGATCAGACATTCAATGAATGACAGGTGGTATCTAACTGGTTTTATCTTTCAGTTATAATCATTCAAATATCACAATTCAATGTGAAGGAAATGTATTTTACAAACTGTCATATCATTATCATGTTTTAAACATATGTTTCAAATCAGATTCAGTTATTCTATCCTATGCACTTGATTCCGAAAAGAAAACATATATAAATCATTTGCATAAGGTAAAGTAACTGATCATATTTAAAGAAATGTTTAAATGTGTCCCACACAAGCCGTGGGAGTGACTAAACTGAGCAATGCAAATATTGTGCAAGCTATACATCTGTGGATAAAAGGAAAAGAAAAGAACATATGAGGAAAATGTATATCCATCATTGCCTTTTAGAAGGTTGATCTTCTTGATTGGCAGCTTGATCTTCATGTCTTCATCTTTTGCTCTTGATTAGGACAGTGTACCTGCAAAATTAGAGAAAAGCCCTGTTAGAAGCTCTGGATATGCAGATTCATCATATGCTTTATCAACAGACATATAAACTTGCAAACATTATGCATTAAAAGTGATTGGATCAAAATCAGACATGTGCAATAAATCAGATCATCATGAGAAAGATCAATCAGCCTCAAGAAGTATGTTTTATGCTAACTTGTTTGTTCACTATGCAGGTGTAGGAAAAGTAACGTTGTTGATTTGAAGACATTAAAGCATGTGGAGAAAATGTGGCTCCCACAAGGGTAGAGCCCAGCATGCTTCCTTCTTATTCACCCAAGAAGGACATTAGATTTCAATAAACAGAGTACACTATTCAAGAGATGTTATGCATTGGAGCAGTCAACATATCAAATGGAGTGAAGTCATCATAAGAGAAGTGAAGAGGAGCAGTTGCTCCTATAAACTATGCTCACTTCAGAAAATAGTTTGTCAAAATTAGAAAATCATGTTCAAAATGTTTCATCATACACATGCTACAGAATGAGCAGTCATTTTATTCAAAAGATGTCAATATGCAAGGACAAAAGTACAATGATCAAAGGAGTGGAGTACAGTCATGAAAGGATCACCATGACAGCAAGTAAAGAACAGCTCCTATCAATGCAATGATCATAAAAGAACAATATGTATGACAATGGCAAGTATCTACTATCAAAAAATTTATGTCGTAATGTCATTATGAGCCCACAGGGATATAAAAGAACAACAAATGGAAATGCCCCATACAGAAGTATACAGTCTTGTTTCTGGTACTCATCAAAAGAACAGGGACAATCATACTAAATAGCTTGTGAAACAGCCGTGACAGAGTAATGAACAATTATATGAAGGACAATAATTACAAGATCTATCAGTATAACAGCTAGCATATGTCATGTATTATCTACAGGTTCATTAAAAAAAGGAACATCATATATGCTACAACATTCTTATCCAATTGGAATAGCATGAAGAGAATTGACAGAAGGAGATAATGAGTAAGGAACAACATCAAGAGGGATCCATTTGCTACAGGGAGCAAGTTGCTACGGGATAGAAAGGCATTATAACTGTCTCATAAACAAAGGATCAAAGAGCTTCAAAATGCATAAGGGAGATCACTATACAAAGGAAGGAAGAGTCATGTAAATGCTCAGTTATAAACACCATGTGAGTCTCAAACTTTATTTCAATTTCCATGGACTTTATTATATAATGCAACATATACAGGTAATGGAGAAACAATTTTGAGAGAGTCTACAAAAGCAATTGAGCAATATTTGATAGAGATAAAAGAAAATGGAATAGCATATAGACATAACATTCTTATGCTAAAAGGGAGCAGTCATGTAAAAAATACAGCCATGAATAAAAGCTACTAGAGGTAGCATACACACCAATGTTCATGAAATACAGAAGGAGAAATACATGAAGAATGCAAAGTTTTGTGTCTTTATTTTTCTGCATATGCAAAATAGTGATACCCCTGTATTGTCTTCAGATTATATCATTTTTTGCAAACCCTTATCACCTTTTTGCATACTGGAAATGACCCATTTGGTGTCATTAAGGCCACAACCAGACTAAAGCTAAAGGAAGCCCTAATACAGAGTAAAACCCATATGGGGTTTTCACACAAAATGCAGATACAAAGAAAAGTTACAGGTCGTAACCAAGAAGTGCAGATACAGAGGAAATATAGCATAGGTCGTAGCCAAAGATATGGTGTTTTTCTTTCAAAAATGTAAAACCCTCAACATTTTTTCAAACCCTTGTGTTTCTATGTCTACAAAAAAGAAAAAAAAAGAAAGAAAAGAAGAAGCTACAGGTCGTGCCTGTGCATTTTTGAAGCCCTAAAATGTATGGAGATAGTCGCCAAAATACAGAGAAATGAAGATGCCACAGTAAGCAAATGGAATGCAGAACTCATAAATGCTCAAAGAAAACCATATGGCCGCGACCAAAGTGAGGAACCAGTCACAGAGAATCAAAGAAGCGGCCTAAGTTTTGAACACAGAGAAACTCACCTTGCATTGTTGTGCCAAAATGCAGAAGAAATCGACTGAGAAAGCTTAGAGTTGTAGAGAAAGGTAAGAATGCTTCAAACCCTAGCCACAGAGCAAGAAGTTGCAGAGAGAAAGTTCCAGTGAATAACAAAATGAAAATAATGAAGTTAGGGTTTGCAAGTTTCTTTTTGGTCGATGGATGTTTCTTTTTCCTCAAAATCTTTTTGACTTCTAAAAAACAAAATCATTACGTTATTTGATGCCGTGGTCAAGACTTGTTAAAGTCTAAAGACCTAATGATAATGCACAGGGGGCCCATGAGGCCAAGTCTTTTTTGCCTTTACATTTGTTATTCTTTGCAAAGTCAAAAGTAAAAATCATCCCTAAGGATCGACAGCTTGGAAATAAGGTCGAAATGCCTTATGATTTTTTGCAAAGGACTTATATTATTTAAGTCAACAAGGAAAATTATTCAAAGGCATGGAGTAATAAGGCAGAGATGATGGATAAGGTGCATTATGAAGGAATGCAATGTGAAGTCAAAGAATAGCAAAGGTGGTGAAGGGTATAGGATTTTTGTTCTTTGCATGGAGATATAAGGATCATATAAAATATAAATGCATTTATTATTCTTTTGATGATGCATAATGTAATTTGCATGAGATGACTTATTCTATGCACGAGAGCACTTATTCTATGCACGAGAGATAAAAGGAGAAGGATATTCTTTGTTTTTGCATGCATGATGACCTAGTTCTTTTGGCATCATTGCTAATGCAATCATGCAAATTATGTAAATCAAGGTGGAGAGATAAGGTGTTATTTTCTTTTTTTTCCATTCTTGCATGATTTTACAACTATAAATAATGTAAACAAGTAATAAAGTAATATCATTATAAATTCCTTTATTGTCACGAGTTGTAAAATCAAGGAGATTAGACAAATTGAAACTCATAATAGAGTAATCATGCAAAAAATTATTTTATTCTTTGCCCACATCATTGACACATGCAAAATCATGCAAAAATGGAGTTGAGTTAACTGAAGACTTTGGGGTCTTTTTGCATGGTTTGGAGGACAAATTGGAGAGTTTTGGTCAAACTTTTGGTCAAACACATAGAGAGAAGCAGTTTGGAACTATTTCTGCTCATTTTGGGGCAGTTTTGGCCCTTGTTTTTAGGGATTTCATTGTTTGCTCGTGGATCAAATTGGAGAGCTTATTTTTAGAGGTAGTTGACTGAAGTTGACCTTTCTAGGTCTCTTGGAGAGAGCAAACTATATATTGTAAGAAAAACTTAGGTTTTTCTAGTTCTTGCCTTTTTTGCTCTTTACACTTTGAGAGAGAAGGTTTTGTAACTCATTGCAGATTTATAAAGATTACAGCAGATTTTATACTTTGTTTTTAGGCAATTATTTCCTTTATTTTTCAGCTTAGCCAAGTATCTACCTTTCCATTAATGTAGCTTTTATGAGTGATTTGATCAGATTTTATTATTTTTTACATCAGAACCTTTAAAATCATTGTCTCATTTCTACTTGCATGTGCTAGATAGCATTGAAAATTACAGGTCTTAGGTTGTGCAAATTGGAGAGTTTTCCTTTTATGTTGTGAAAAACCCCTTTTCCTTCAAAAGAAATATTTTCCAGCCTTCCTTAGAATCATTTTTGTGATCAATTTGTTGAAAGTGGTTTGTGTGGATAGATTTTTCTGAGATCTATTGTGAGTTAGATTGCCAAGCTTTTCATCATTTTCAGGTGCATCACCATTTTTGTTACAGTTTTATTGCTTTTAGAAAGATCCTTTTTAACCCTTTTCCACATCAAAGTCATAGATCCAATTGAATATTTTAAGGGAACCAACCCATAATCTGGAGGTTCGAGTTCACCATAAGTCATCCACTCACCATAGGTCATCCATAGCCTGAGTTTGATCCCATGTTACACAGAATTGTTGAGTTTCACAGCTCTGCATAATGGGTGCAATCCTGCTCGTCAACAATGATATTATAATATAATATTATATTTTTACTATTATAATAATATATAATATATAATAATATTAATATTATTAATATATTATTATATATTATATATTAATAGTTGAAAAAGTCGCAATATAGATAGTTGAAAAATATAATATTAATTTTTTTTTACGTCGTGAGACAATTGCGAGCACTATAATGCTCACGAAATTTTTATATCTGAGCATTAAAGTGCTCGCAATTGTCTCACGCCGAAAAAAAATTCACTCCAGAAAATTTTCTAAACTCGTTGAGTTGTTCCTATCGGTGTATTCCTTCAGCTTCCTGTAACTTAACCACCATTTGTCGAACCTACGATTTAAAAAAAAATCTGCATCATTTTCTATAACTTAACCTAAAATCCACGAGTGAATCCTAAAACCTGCGAGTTAAACAAAAAAATTCGCCGTGAGTTTATCCTAAAACCCATCAACGAGTTATACTGCGAGTTACTCGCAAGAGTTTTCAGCTCGCGGTTACTCCGAGTCCTGTGAGTAACCTGTGATTTTTTTCAATTATGGCTGGGACCACTATCCTGACCAACATGCCGGTGATTGTTAGCATTGGAACCGCTCATCTCACCCTCATCTACTGCATGTGGTTGTGGTGTTGGATTACCTTGGTTCATTTTTGCTAACAGCTGGGACATCATATCCAACATACTATCAAATTTCCTCTCTGTTTTGGAGTTTGGGCTCTATGGTTGATCTGTTCTTTTGTTTCTATCCGCCATATGTCCTGTAATGTTGTCACTATGACTGGATGAATTCTGGTGCATACCCAAGATACCTGATACGGTTCTCCCTCTGGAACCTGTGGTGCTTGCCACTGATGGGTATCTTTGGTGTAGATCTGTTTCCACTCACTCATGAACAAAGTTCAACACAAGTTGGCAAGATACACCTGCTTTGATACCATTGTAATATTCCACCCCCTTATAGTTTTCTGTGGTTTAGTTGAACTTGGTGCGTTTTGGTGTTTTTTGCATTTGACATAAAACTTGCATGCATATATATTACAAATAACAATACCCAGTTGCTCATTTTCAATGGTAATGTATTAAAACTCATAAATGAACAATACCCATGTGTAATAGAGTCAAATACATCAAAGTATGAACATACCCCTTCGCTGTCCTAGGCAAAACAGAGCTGCAACAGCAGAGAACAACATACAGATGCACGTTGGATACAATGAAATGATGGTACAATCATCATCTATCCATCAATGGACTGTTTACAACCAAAAACACTATATAGTTGCCTTCCAAACAAAGCCAAACTGAATACTTGATGCTCCTCTAGAACCCACGCCTTGGCTGGAGATGGTACAACCTGCTGGGTATTTGCAATAGCTTTAAATATCATCAAATAGCCTCAAAACAGTCACTAAAACCCTAAATGGTATTAGCAGCAGTCCACGCCTAGCTGAGATTGGGAAACTTGGCCAAACATTCACCAAAAACACTATAAACTCCCTCTATACTATACGGCCTAGCTTGGTAGAGGTATGACTGGTCTTGGGAGCTAAAACCACTTTGAATGTCCTCCAAAATCAAGTCTAAAACCTGGAATGTATCCTAATATATTATCCAACAATTACCGTGTCAATAAACTCAAGATATCTCCATGAAAATCACTCCGTGACAAGCCTGCAATCAGCCATTGAAGCACAATTGTAACCTCTGAAATGAGATCGCCTCCAACACCCTAGAGATGTCTTTCAACTCCGCAGGTGTTCAAACCAATGAAGGATTTCGTCTTCACAGGTTGCTGGTTCAAACCCTTGGCACAGCCAAAGAACAAAGCTCATTTGATGAAAATATGCAATGGTAATGAGAAATGACTTCACTTTTTCCTTATATTTCCCCTTTTCCTCCAAATGCCACTTTTGGGGGTATATTTTAATATTTAAAATTTCTTTTTCCCTAGCCTTGGGCGCCCACACATAAACATGACTTTATTCACTTTAATATTCATTAAGTCCTCAAATAAGAATAAAGTCACTTTATTAAAAGATACATTAAGTTATATATTTAATTTAACTTAAATGTATCAATTAATAAATGATAATTCAAACAGTCTCTACAGGTGAGTTCCGTAGTACCGCTGAGCTGGCCAATAGAACAATGACTAATTTCAAGACCATTGCACCGACTCACTCTGAGTCCCATGAGCCCCTGCTAAAAATAGTAGGTTTGGCCAAATGACCCAAACTCACTCTGGAAAGTGCCAGATAATACATCCCGCCAAAAGAAGTCCAACTCATCACTCAATGAAAGTTGACTGAGCCTAGATGAACCAATTCTCCATGGGTCCCCTAACCACCCCTTGCTAGCCTATTGGAACCCGTGTAGTAGACTAACCTGATGTGTTGTGCTAGCCTAGGAAGTGGACATTACAAAAGAGTTAAGGCCATTAACCTTATCCCTCAGCTTAAATCAATCAAGGGTGTCCAGTCTTTCTTTGGAAAAGTCAACTTTGTGAGTCGGTTTGTCCCTAACTTTGTTGAGAAGACCACGGCAATCTCCAAGATCCTTAAGAAGGGGTAGTCTATTGCATGGGGCAAGGAACCAGCTGAAGCTTTTATTGACATAAAGGAGGTTCTCAAGGATGCACCAATGTTGGTGAGCCCAGATTATTGGACAAGCCTTTTCAACTCCTCTTTTGCTTCATATTATACTATTGCTACTGTATTGTTGCAAAAGAATGGGGATGGATTTGAGCATCCCTCAAGATTCTTTAGTAAATCCTTGCAGGCTGCTAAATTGAATTATTCAATTATGGAAAAGCATGCATAAGCTTTGGTTAAAGCAGTAAAAAACTTCAGGCCATATCTTATGGGTGCAAAGACAATTGCATGTCCCCCATTCAGTTGTGAAAGATATTTTCATGCAATAGGAAGCTTCTGAGAGAGGATGCAGATGGATCAACAGGATCCAAGAGTATGACATTGAGGTGCAAGTCACCAAACTAGTTAGAGGCCAGGTTTTAGCTAAGTTGATGGCTAATTCCAACTTAGAGGCCGCTAAAATAAATGAGGTAGATGTTGTTCCATCTGCTAATGTGTGTATGTTGACAAATGATCTATGGTACAGGGATGTTATCTTCTATCTTGGCAACATGCCCTGTCCCCCAGGTATGACTGTAACTCAGCAAAGAACACTTAAGCTCATGTCTCAGAAATATGTTTTAATTCAAGGTGTTTTAATGTAGAGAAATCATGAGGGACTGCTGTTGAAGTGTTTGGACCAACAACAATCTGAGAAAATTATTGAAGAATATCGCCAAGGGATATGTGGTGGGCACTTCCATGCTAAACCCATAGCACATAAAATTATCAGGGTAGGTTTCTGGTGGTCGAGCCTCTTCAAGGATGTTGTAAAACAAATCAGAAAATGTGATGCCTATCAAAGGTTGCAGGTAAGTTAAAGTTTCAAGGTGTTTTTCCCCTTGTGAATGTTACGACTGAAGCACCATTTCAGCAATGGGGCATTGATTTCATAGGGGAAATTTAGGAAGGATCAAGCAATGGATATAGATGGATATTGGTGGCGACTGATTATTTTACAAAGTGGGTTGACGCTGTTCCAACTCGCAATGCCACGTTGAAGGTAGTGATTGAGTTCCTTTTGAACAATGTGATATCCAAATTTGGCATGCCACCTAGAATTGTTGCAGACAATGCCATGTGCTTCAGATCTCAAGACATTGTAGATATGTGTTCCAAGTACGGGATAAAGTTGATTCATTCATTACCATACCATCTATAGAGTAATGGACAACCTGAGTCTAGCAATAAGAGCCTCATGAAAATTCCGAAGAGGACTCTAGATATGAACAAGAAAAGGTGGGATGACAAGCTAAAATATGCAGTTAGGGCTCATAGGATCACCTACAAATGTGCTTTAGCAAAAGTCCTTTTGAGCTAGTATATGGGTTAGAGGCCAAAATGCCATTGTCATTAGAACTGCCTATGTATCAACTGCTGCAACAAATAGGAGATGGAGATGATGCTTTTGCATTGTGTAATGTCCCCCATCTAGCCCATTAGACCAATGGATAGGGATTAGCCTATGACTAGACTCCCGTAGGCTAATGGAGATGTTTAGGGGGTCATTTCAGTGGACTTACTATTTATAGTAAGTCAGGAGCTAGGCACTTGCTATATTTAGCAGGGCAGTTGTGGGGGACTTGTGCACATGACTCATGGTTTCGACTTGTCGAGAGCACAATTGGATATAATATAAGTTAAATTAAAGATTTAACTTATGATATGATATTAGTTATAATATAACTTTAAGTTATATTATAATGTCACTTTATAAACTTAAGTTAAGACTTAAAGTGACTATCTACGAGTGGACGCCCCTCGTGGAGAGACAAGGGGATGCTTAATGAATTAAAAATTAATAAAAAACCCCTCATCTTGGGCATTGGGCTTGGAGGAGAACAAAAAGGGAAAAGTGCTCTCATTTGCTCTATGCGAAGATTATTGAATTTGCTCACTTTGAGTTCTATTGTGCTTTGGTATTTCGGAGCTTGGCCCTAGGGTTTGGAGATCGATTTGTGGAGACGAAACTCTCTGCAAAATCGCCTTTCCTCGTGTGTGCAAGATCGTATTAGGAGGAGTTGGAGACTTCATTTTGGAGTTTCACTTGAGCTTTCATTCGAAGGATTTTGATTGAGTCTTGGGCAGTTTGGTAGCATTTCTTCTTACAGACCTATGAGAACCAGCAAATGTTAGACAGATTGGTGCCTTTGTGAGGAGTTTTGTGCTGCTGTAAGCTTCCTTTGTGGTGGGCGTACAAGTCAACAAGGGGCTGTACTATCTGCAGAGTTGAATGTTGGGTTTTGAGGGTCGATTTCTATGCATTTATCCTTCCATTTGGGTCGCCTACCCTCAGCAGTGTTTGTGAATGTAAAACAGAAAACAAAGATAAAGATTTGAGTGAGTTTGGGCTGGATTCTTACTACAGCAAGGCCGTACAAGTCTGGAGCAGTTCATGGGCTTCCATAGAGGCTTGTAACTTGTAACTACAGTTCATTTATAGCATCCAAGGAGTCGCCTTAGGCTAGAGATTCTAGTGTTCTTGTTTTTATTGCAATACCATGCCTAGTATTGGAGTTTGGAGTGATTTTGTATATGCAAATGTGCTGGTCTGGCAATGACCCCGACATGAAGTTGTAAAACTCGATATGGGTATGTAATAGAACTTCATATTTTGGCTTCCTTCAATCTGGGTCTTTGTTATTTTGTTGATATCTATTCTAATTTTTCTGGGTTTTCCATATATGCTTCATTTTCTATGTCAATGTTGCAAAAATCACACATGCAAAAACATGCAATAAAACCCTAAACCCAGAACAAGCAAAAACCAAAAAAATATATACAGAGCAAACATATACAAAGGGGTGTATGTTACAGTGGTATCAGAGCAGAAGATCTTGCCATCCTGTGATCCGGATACAAACATGCAATGAGTTATGTCGATTGTGTTGCCATTATCACACCATTATAATTTGAGAAGAAACAGGTCACAGCCAGAGATATAGACTCCACAGTTGATATAGGAGGGAGAAGTACCCGTAGAGGATCCATTTTTCAGGGGAACTACACTAGTTACAGAACACACAGGAGAAATGGGTGACAGGGAAAATGAAGAACCAAGCATGCATGAGATCCTTAATGTGCTCACCAAGAGTCAATTAGCTATGGAGAGAGAGTTGAGGGAGTGTTGGGAGGAGTTGAGAGAGTCACAGGCTGAGATAGCACACATTCTTGAGCAGTTAGCACCCCGGGATGGGAGGAATAATAGGGATAATCACCATGACAGGAATAGGCACAATGGAGGTGACATGAACATGAACAATGGCGGTGATAGAGATAGGGACAATGGAGGTGATAGGAAAAAGAATAATGTGGGTGATAGACACAATGGTTATAGGAACCAGGGAGACAGGAATAATGGGGACAGGAACCAGGATGATAGACACAGGTACAAAGATGATGAGGGTGAGACATCGATTACCCACCGGAGGGCTTCACAGTTCATAGGAGGTGATAGACCTAGAATACCCATTTTTGCTCCTAGGAACTAAGTTCCTGAATAGGACCCCACACAGGCAGAGTTTCAGGAGGAGATTCTGAGGGATTGGAGAGCATCTAGTGCAGAGTTTAGGGCCGAGATGACCTTTGCGGAGTACTCTGAAATTAGGATAAGGAACAGACCTCACAGGGGAGGTAAACCTCAGAACCAGGAGTTGCTGAAGAAAGTGAGCAAAATGACACTTCCCTACTTTGATGGATCAGGTAAGACCACCACGAGAGCTTGGGTTCAGAAATTGGATAGCTACTTGCAGATTAGTCCCATGCCTGAGGAGGACGCCAGTACTTATGCAGCTTTACACTTGGAGGGGGCAGCACATAAGTGGTGGAGCAACGGGAAGGTCACACTGGGTCATGATCAAATCACTTCATATGTGGAGTTCACTGCTAGATTGATCAATAGGTTTGATAAAAAGGACCCAGAGTTGTAGTTTAAGGAGTTGGCACAATTGAGGCAGAGTGGATTAGTAGACTCCTACATTTCCGAGTTCCAGGACCTATCTGTTATGGTCCCAGATATTTCAGAATGCAGATTGGTCATTCTATTCATTGATAGATTGTCAGACCCACTACGTCGTTGGGTTAAGGGCTTTGACCCTGCATCACTTCAGGAGGCCATGAAAAAGGCCCGAGATATGGAGTCATCAGTGTGGTGAAGTAAATTTCAGTCTAAGGGATTTTGTAATGATTCGATGACTTATAGTATCCTCATTGCATTGCTCCATACTTGGTCAAATTTCATGATAAGAGGAAAAGACAAATTAGAAAAGACAAAATTAAGAAGACAAATTATATAAACGAAATAAAAGACAAATGATTAAGGGAAACCCGATCTCTATAGAGGAGCGCCATTTAGAAATGAAACTAATGCATAACCAAATCGTCACTAGTCACGAATCAAGACAACTCTTCATCAAATGCATTCCGCCCAAGTCTTTAAAAAGGCAGATATCATTCAGATTAGGGGGGCATCGAATATCCAAAACAAATCATACCAAGCAATAATCGAATAACAGATAAAAAGCAGATCAGATAACATATACGCAGCATCAAGACATCAGCAAATATCATATATCAAGCAATCATCGAACATCCTATACAAAGCACATCAGTAGATCACTGAAGAACTCATAAAGAATTCGTGGGAGATACGATCAGGCCAGTTGAAAAGCAATTTTAACAGCAAGGTTAGAAATCTGAGAAGAATTACCATTCTTATCTGCACCGATAGATATAGAAAGCGGATTATCAAGGTATGCATTGTTGATCCTTCTTTCATAATGACAAAACTAATACATAATGTGTTGTATGAATATTACTATTAAATACGCATGACAATATGATATCATAGAAATATAGTAGGGCTGACAGAAGTGTCAATACATTACGCATTAGAAGTAATATTTTCATTTCTATCAGCATAAATAGATTGCATGTATGAATAATAAGTGATGATTAACTATGAATGAAGAAATATAGAACAATAGATTGATATGATCATGAATGTAAGAATAGACTATCATGATGAATGAATTTAGTTATGTATAAGAAGTCAATAATGATGATGATGAAATATGCTTGGCCAATTGTGCTATAAGGCCAAGATGCCCTATTATAAGGCATCATGTGTAAAATATTAATAAGAACAATTATGCTATCTATGAAATCAATGAAAAGGCAAGTTTATGATATGCTTGGAGTTGACTAGGACTCTTCCATTAACCCCTCTATCACCTTTTGGGTATGATGTAGTTGGGAGTAGTTGGAATTAGCCTAGGTAATCCCTTGGCTGGACGAGGTACTCCAGATGCGAGTGAAGTCCCTCGAGCCAAGTGATGAGGAACCCTGCGTGTGGGTGAAATCCTTGGGCCTAGAAGAACTTGTAAAAGTTAATTTTGCTCTACGGATGGTGACCCTCGTCTGGATGAGGTACTCCAGGTGTGAGTGAAATCCCACGAGCCAAATGGTGATGGACTCCGGGTGTGACTGAAACCTTTGGGCCTCCGTAAGAGATGGTTGGACTATCTCCCTAATGAAGTCATACTTGATGATCTAGATCTGGTTAACGCTAGAGTCTACCATAAGTCCCTCCCAAGTCATATCATGAACAAATGATGAAAATGAATAACATATATATAAATGTGTTTATGAATTAGGAATCTTATAATGCATGATGATGAAATGAATTATATGAAACATAATGTGAATATGATCAAATGTGCTATAGTAATAATGATTGTATGTTGACATAAATGATAAGTAAATTACTAATGCTCTCTTTTACTAAGTTGAAATTGTGCAAGGTGGTGAAAAATTTCGGCTTACTAGAAGGGGACATTACAATTGGTATCAGAGCCACGACCTACCATCTTGTGAAAAAATTTAATGCAACACTATACAAGACAAACAGCCCGTAACAACAACAACATGGATACTCAAGACATGAGGTCATTCATGGAGATGATCACCAAAAGCATGATGGAACAAAATGAAAGAACAACCAGAATCGTGATGGAACAAAATGAAAAGACAACTAAATCCACGATGGAACAAGGAGAGAAGACTACACAAATTCTCCTAGAAGCACTTCAAAAAGTAGGAAGCACCGTGGAACAACTCAAGGCCCCTTCGACAAATGGAAGGGAAGTAGCTTCGAACCAAGCCGAAAATAGCAACTCTTCCTCAAGTTCGCGGATTCCACTACCATCCTTCCTACCAAGTGAGGAAACTCCAAGAAGGGAAGAAGAAAATCCACAAGCTATGAGCACCGAAGACATGGCTAGGGCCTATGCAAGTTTAGAGCCCGAAGTAAGAAGCACAGTTTCCTTCCATGAATTTAGCAACTCTAAAAGGAATGAGTTAATGCGAAATGAGAGAAGACCTATCCATAAGGACTTAAAACATAAGGCTAATAAAGTAAACCTTCCTAACTTTGATGGAACCCCTAAAATCACCCCACATGCATGGCTCCAAAAACTTAATGACTATTTTGCACTTAGTCCCATGACCGAAAAAGATGCCCTCCAATTTGCAAACCTCCACTTAGAAGGAATGGCCTATGAATGGTGGCATAATGGGAAAAATACCGCAGGCCATGAGACCATCACATCATATGCCGAATTCTCTAAAAGATTCCTTAAGAAATTTGATAGTAGACATCCCCAATAAGATTTGAAGGACCTAACCTTGGTAAGACAAAAAGGAACGATGGATGACTATGTTAGTGAATTTGAGAAAATAGCATTACGAGTCACCGAAATGGATGGTGAGAGGCTCACTTTCCTATTTGTGGAAGGGCCTGACGAGAAACTAAGAGGACTAGTAGGAGCCCTTAAACCCACTTCACTAGATGAGGCTATCGACATGGCCACCCAACTAGAAAGAAGTAAATCCTCTCAAACATCCACTAAGCCATTCTATAGGAAAGGAAAATACACCAAACCCTTCCCTCGCAAAGATGAGCAAAAAGACAAATATCCATGCCGAAAATGTGGAAAACCATGGGGAAGAGGGCACGTGTTCAAGGGATGAGCTAAGAGAGAAAGGTTTATGCTTTAAGTGCAAAGATAAATGGGGTCCAGGCCACAGGTGTGGACAAGTTAGTAATATAGAATTCATAAACCTAGAAGAAGAAAATTCTCCTAAGAGAAGGAAAGTTGAACCCGAGGAGAAAGTTATCTTAGCAGCCATATCGCAAGGAATCCATCATTACACTCCAAAATGCAGTCTGAGGTGTATCAAACCATGTCACCGTGGGTCCCCTATCCACCTCACTAGTCTACGGGAACTTGAATGATAGACTAGCCCAACGACTAAGCCTTGACTTAGGAAGGGGACATTACACTTGGTAACTTACTAAAAATAGACGTGCTCTCCAAGAAGTGCGGAGCACAAACCGAGAGTCTGAAAACGCTTTTGAAAGCATCACTGCGATCCATAATGCCAACTGAGCTCAAAGCCGCAATTAGAAAATAGAAAAAAACAAAACCAATGCTCTCCATGATCTTTGGAGTCTCCTTACCAACACCAATTAGACCACGAGAACTCATGGAATAGGCTAACAATCACCAAACTAACTAGGCTTGAGAAGAGGACATTACAGGCAACTACTACAAATATGCATATCATAGAATCAATAGTTTTGAATGTATAGGGAATCAAAATAGCATAGAGGAAATGTGCAACCACTGAAAACTAACATCAATGAATATCTCATATGAAAAGATGGATGATGAAGCTTTCATACCACCTATCATCAATTCTACAAAAGATCATATTATTCTACTTCTTATGTTTTAAGGACAAAACATGATGTATATGTGGTTATAGAGTAGGTGGCATGTTGCTATGTTTTGAAAGGAGGGTCTCAGTAGGTATCTTGTATAATGGTCAAATGGGTAAATTGTGGAGAAAGCTATATTTGACAATTGTCAGCCTAATGTGTGTTAGGTGGCTTGGTGATTTACTTTAAACCTGGTGTTATAAGATGAGAGGCTATATATAAATGCATTCATTATTGTAAAGGATCATACAAAAATATAAAATTTGGTTTAGTATATCATAACAAGGATATTTCGAGTGATTCCTTCATTAAGGATTATTTTTTGCTACTCTGTCTCAAGAGTATCCTTCTTTGTTGTTGAATAGTGAATATTAGGGTACATTGGTACCCACCATACATCTTTTGTCTTGTATTATGTAATAATTGTTATATTTCTGCAAAATTTCCATTATCAAAGGCTTAATACTTTACAATTACTAACAACTTGTTTAAACATAATGGATGCCAATTTGTATACAATGATATAATTTCAGCACATGGGGTCTGTACACATAGTTTCTTCTTCCTTGCCATTTGCATATATTATCCTAAGACAGGGAAAAATGTATTTGAATCTACCATTTTATAGAAACGTTTTCAAGTCCATAGCATGGCATTGCACGAGGATTTCAACCCTCAAGATATCTATATCATGGTATTATTTAAATTCTATTTACATGGAAGCATGAGTTTGTGCTTAAGTAGTCCTTTTTAGTAGCAAATGTTGGGCATTACAATAGATTGTTTTCTGTTAAAATAGTATTGAACACTAATTTTTTTGATGCCCAAGAATATAAACTATCATTCAGGATGCTAGAGAAGACCTTATTGAATTATGGATTTTTTTGATCTAATTATTCTTTTGTGGCCAATCCTCAGTAGTCCAATCTGTAATTTCATGAATATAAATCCTTATTCTTTTGTTAGTTATTAACATCAAGTATTTGAGATGTGCACATTTGTTGACAATGCCTCTTTTATCTTTTGCAGACATTCAATGAGTTCTTCATAAGAGAGCTTAAGCCTGGTTGCCGGCCAGTTGCATATGCAGATAATGACCATGTTGCTGTTTCTGGCGCTGATTCACGACTTATGGCATTTCAGTCCCAAGATTACAGTAAACGATTTTGGATAAAGGTCAAGCTTCTGTAATGTCCCTTTTTGGTATTTTCATAAAATATGCAATTTTTTTGTATTTTTTTGATTTAAACAAACTAGAACAAATACCAAACACTACACTAATAATAACTTATCACCAATTTTTTAAATATTGAAACATTACACCTCAATGATAATATTATAATGGTTGTAATCTGAGTATTGATAAATTACTGATAATGTCCCTTTTTGGTATTTTCATAAAATATGCAATTTTTTTGTATTTTTTGATTTAAACAGACTGGAACAAATACCAAACACTAAACTAATAATAACTTATCACCAATGTTTTAAATATTGAAACATTACACCTCAATGATAATATTATAATGGTTGTAATTTGAGTATTGATAAATTACTGATATTAAAGCAATGTTATAGCCAGTTACAAATGATACCATGCCATCCTAAGAGTAGTCAAATGATCAATAATATTCAACTGTATTGAACAACAAAACCCCAATCCTCAAATGCATTCAACAATGATCAACTTACAAGGCTGCAATTGGAAAATAACAAGTACAGCTGATACAGATGGTACGACTGCTATCTGGATGATGGTACAACAACTAATAAAGTTCCAAACTGGTACGGCCAGGATATTAACAACAGTGGCAGCCTTTATGATTCCCAAATACTGCGATCAGGTTGTAAAAATGGATGGCAGCTTCTAACACAAGTATGGTGCCCTCGCAGCCAGATTATGGTATGGCTCCATAAATCTTACGGCCAACTTCCTAACTTCAAGCAATTAGATTTTCTGTATGACAAAAAATACTCACTTCAAAATAGATATTAACTCTAAATCACCACACAAATTGGAACTTGATTTGAACCCTTCAGCACAACTGTAAAATCCCAAACTGAATTGGAAAAATCTGCAATCTTTCAGCACAAATACAATCCTTGGATGGAATCGCCTCAAATGGATAAGAGGGTTTTTGTCCTCCAATCCAACAATGGAAACTAAGAGGGTTTTCGTTCTCCAGATTCCTATACCAAGAGAGATTTCATCCTAAGGCAAGAAGATGAACACAAATGTTAGATCTCAGAGAAAAGGGAGGTTTGATAACAATAACGGTGGATATCTTCTTCTTTACCCAACTCTTCCTTTTATAATCACCTTTTTAATTTGAATTTCCTTTTCCCACCTAAAATTTCCTCTGAAAGTGTCTAGAAACTCATTTTAATAAAACATTACATTAGGCCCATTTTATAATAATTATACGTAAGTCCTCCTTTTACAATGTTATACAAATAAAGTTACTAAGACAACGTCAAATGTGAGCCTTCCAATTTGCTGTAATTTCCATCATAGAACATAGAGTGGGTTTTCTTAATAATGCATCAGCCACTATGTTCTTTTTCCCTTTGACATATTCAATGTCAAAATTGTAAGCTTGAAGTTTACTCATCCATTTTTGTTGTCTTTCATTGAGATCTTTTTGGCTTAGGAAGCACTTTAAACTATTGTGGTCAGTTTTCACCTCAAACTTTCCTCCAACAAGGTATTGTCTGAACTTGGCCAAAGCATGCATAATGGCCAACATTTCCTTGTCATAGATGGAGAACCCTCTTTCAACTCCTTTGAGCTTGCGGCTCTCAAAAGCAATGGGATGCTTATTTTGCATTAGAACAACTCCAATCCCTTCACCAAATGCATCACCTTCCAACACAAAAGGAAAAGAGAAGCCATGAATAGCCAATAGTAGACATGAACTCATCACCTCCTTGAGTTTGTCAAAAGTTTGTTGCACTGAATTGGTCCATGTTAATGCTCCTTTCTTTGTCAAATTAGTCAATAGAGCTGCCAATTGAGAAAAACACTTCACAAACCTTTAGTAGTAGCTGTAGAGGCCAAAAAATCTTTTCAGCTATGTCAATGTTTTTGGGAGAGGCCAATCCAAGATGGCCTGAATTTTCTCTTTATCAACTTGCACTCCTTAAGTGCTAATCACATGCCCCAAATATAAAATTCCAGTCATACCAAACTCACATATGGACTTTTTTGCAAATAGAGATTATGCTTCCAGATACCCAAAACTTCATCCAAATGCTTCAAGTGTTCTTCCCATGTCTTGCCATGGATGAGTATGTCATCGAAAAATACCAAAACAATCTTCCTCAACTACTTGTTAAACACTTGATTCATACATGATTGAAAAATGGCAGGAGCCTTAGTCAAACCGAATGGTATGACTAGAAATTCATAGTGTCCATAATGACACCTAAAGGCTGTCTTATGAACATCCCCTTCTCAAACTTGAATCTGATGATATCCCGATCTAAGGTCTATCTTGGAGAAATAGATCGGTCCATGAAGCTCATCTATCAATTCATTGATCTTGGGAATTGGATATTGATTTTTGATAGTCTTCTTGTTTAGTGCTCTGTAGTCGATGCACATCCTCATTGTGCCATATTTCTTCTTCACAAGGACTACAGAAGAAGCAAAAGGACTTGAATTGGGCCTGATTTGTCCCATAAATCTTCTGCTGGTTCTGTGCATGCTGAATATTATCCTTAAGAACTGAAAGGATATCCTGTGTGTCCTGCATTAACTCCTTAGCTCTAGGAGCTCTACTATCATCAAAAGCCAAGTCAACAAAAGATAATGCATCATACCCATATAGTGCTCTGAATGGAATAATGTCAATCGACATATGGTAGGTGGTATTATAACAATACTCACCAAGGTACAATCATCTCACCCAAGCATGCTGATGTCCTAAAACATAGTGTAAAATACCTTTCTAGAATGACTGAAATTTTTTGCCAACTTTTAGATAAGATTTCTTGCACAAACCATCAAATAAACATCACCAATGAACAATGCAATAGTAGAACATCAAACCCACATCATACTTGCTTCTTTGAAACCTTCAAATGAGAAATACATAAATGATAAGTGGCTGATATGAATTTCAGTCACAGTCTGATTTTATATCAGACCTTATTACATACATAAAAAGTGTCCAAATACATCAAATATTGCATAGGAACAATGCCCAAACACTCTAGAACAAAGCTATCCAATGATGTTATAACAGCCCTGAAAGTACATGAACAAATGACTGATATAAAACTTCTGTAGGCTGATATGACTGCTGAAAGTGATGATTTTGCCCAATCCATCTTTCAACAATGAAAACTCATGAAAACCATCTCCAAACTCAAGCGATGGATGCCTAGTTTGGTCTTCTATCAAATGCAACTCTTCAAATATGAAAGCCCTTGTCAAATCCTCTTCAAAAACCCTGTAAGTGTCCAAACAATTCGCTGTCATAAAAATCAGACTTTGCTGATATGAAATCAGACCTTGAAAAATATGCAGAAGTCACTCAATTCTCACTACAAACTCAATCAACTACCTTGGTAGTCACACCCACACACCAAGGGTTCCATTATGATGTCAAATACTCTTCAAATCCTTTCAAATAACCTGCAAATTCAACTCCAATGATGAAATCTGAATGATAACATCTCACAAATTGTCATGGGAACATCACCACAACACTCAAGGGAACATCTCCTTGAAAAATAACTAGAAAATGCATTTTCCAGCTAAAAGAACAAAATGTAAAATCTTACCAAATGATTATTAGTTGCAAATTTAAGTTCAAGAGATCTATTTATCCTCTCCAAGGATAGGTGTCCCTTCTCTTTGTCAAATTGGAATGAAGCTTGGAGTCCACCAATCAAAATTGAGTCTTGAATAATTGCAAATGAATGACATCAAAGAATGCAATCATTTAAAAACAATCTTTAATTGGATCGATCCCTTTGCATTGGAATGCCTCTCTAGCATGGACGGCGGCTATGAATTGGAGCTATCAATCATTTAAAAACTTCACTTGGCATTGAATTTCATTGAGCGATCCTTCTCATCATTGGCATTTGACATTTAAAACCTTTCAAAGCACAATATCTAGATCCAATGCAAACATTTAATATCCTTCAATCCCAATCGCCCTCATGACACCATCGATCCAATGCAATTATTTAATAAATAAATATTGCATTTAAAATATCCTTTCCTCATGATCGGCGGCCAGCTATGAATCATATGCAATCATTAAAAATCAATAACCAACCTCTATTAATACCAATCGCTCAATACAAGGCATGGGCGAGTGAATCCTCATGGCATTGGAATTCGGCACTTGATCCAATGTGAATGCTCTATAAAAGGTGGGCGATCATCTTCTAGATAGCCGTTGGCTCCTTAAGCAATGCAAAATCAAATATAAATCAATGAACATGCCAATCGATCCCTTATCCTTTGCTTTTGATTTTGGTTTGGACCTATATCTCCCTTGGGCAAATACATCACCTTTATTCATATTTACAACTCCATAGAAATCGATTAAAGAAAACGCAATTAAAGATTCCATTTTCTAAAATCCATCAAATGAAATGAAAATACAATTTCAATATTGCATTTTCCAATTAACCACATACTAGTTGAGCTAACATTCTGAATCTCCATGTATAGACACATACCAACTTTTCGGTTCTCCATGTATAGAAATAGGCTCAAACTAGAAATTCATTCCCTTACCAATGCATTAGCCTACGGGAATGGATGATAGAATAATCATCAACTCCATGTGAAGTCACTCCGGAAATGGGGACATGACACAGTTGAGAAGTTATCCCTCTACCCACTTATTAACAATCTCTGTCTGTCCATCGGTCTGAGGGTGATAGCTAGTGCTCGGTGTCAACTCTGTACTTGCAAGTCGGAATAGCTCTCTCCAAAACATACCAATGAACCAGCTATCTCGATCACTCACAATGGTCTTTGGAAGGCCATGCAAATGGAATATCTCTCTAAAGAATAAATCTGCAACCTGCAAAGCTGAATAGTCAGTTGCAATAGGATATAAATGTGCATATTTAGTCAATCTATCAACAACCACATAAATGCAATCCTTACCATGTACCTTCGGAAGACCAGTGATGAAATCCATGGAGATACTTTCCCACTTTTGCTCAGGAATAGGCAATGATTGTAGAAGACCTACGGGAAAACTATGCTTTGACTTGTTCTGTTGACAAGTCAAACACTCTCTAACATGTTGTAGGACATCATCCTTGAGACCCTTCCAAGAGAATCTCTCATGCACCTGTCTATAGGTTTTGAAAAACCTTGGATGCCCTGCTAGAGGTGTGTCATGAATAGCTCTCAAAATCTGTTGCTTAAGCTTAGATTCAGGTACTAAGAAGATTCTATCCTTATAATATATCACATCATCCACCACCTTGTACCTGTCATCCTGTATAATGCCATCCATGATCTCGCATGCAAAAGTAGATTTGGAATACTCAACTAAAAGTTGAGATTTCCAATCAGCTGAAATCTCACTCAAGGAACAAATAGTAGGTCTCCTGGAAAGTGCATCTGCAACAACATTCTTCTTCCCCTTTACAAACTCAATATCAAAATCATATGCCTGTATCTTAGAGACCCATTTTTGTTGTCTTTCATTCAAATCCTTTTGTTCCAAGAAGTATTTCAAGCTATTGTGGTCGGTCCTCACCACAAATTTCTCACCTACCAAGTACTGACGAAACTTTGCTAAAGCATGCATAATGGAAAGCATCTCCTTGTCATAGGTGGAATATAAGTGCTCCACATCTCTCAATTTTCTACTCTCAAATGCAATGGGATGCCTATTCTGCATCAGCACAGCTCCAATTCCCTCTCCTGATGCATCACACTCAAGTACAAAGGACTGTGCGAAATCTGGTAGTGCTGACACTGGAGTAGTACTCATCACCTCCTTAAGCCTGTCAAATACTGCCTGTGCCTTCGAAGACCAAAGGATTGCCCCCTTCTTAGTGAGATCTGCCAATGGTGCTGCCAACTATGAGAATCCTCTAACAAATCTCCTATAATAGCTGCAAAGACCCAAGAACCCTCTCAATTCAGTAAGGTTCCATGGTGCAAGCCATTCCTGTATTGCTATGATCTTCTCATCTTGTACTCTAACTCCCTAAGCACTAATCATATGCCCCAAATAGAGAATCTCCTCCATCCCAAAGTCACACTTGGACATCTTAGCATATAATGATTGTGCCTCCATGACTTCAAGAACCTCATCAAGATGTCGAAGATGCTCATCCCATGTCTTACTATAAATCAAAATATCATCAAAGAAAACCAACAAAAACTTACGCAACTGCTTATTGAACACATGATTCATGCAAGACTAAAATGTAGCAGGTGCATTAATAAGACCAAAGGGTATAACAAGGAACTCATAGTGTCCGTAGTGGCATCTAAATGTAGTCTTAGGAATGTCCTCACGAACACGTATCTGATGGTAGCCTAAACGAAGATCAATCTTGGAGAAATACATGGCCCCGTGTAGCTCATCTAACAACTCATCGATCATGGGTATGGGTTACCTTTATTTTATTTTGTTCTTATTCAAAACCCTATAATCAATACACATTCGCATAGTACCATCCTTCTTCTTCACCAACACCACTGAAGAAGCAAATGGACTAGATGATGGACGAATGTGTCCCATATTTATCAACTCCTTAATTTTGTTCTCAATCTCAACTTTGAAGTGCCTAGGATGTTGATATGGTGCAATGTTGATGGGCTTGGTCCCATCCTCCAACTCAATCACATGCTCAAATCCATGATAATATGATTTTAAATGTCTTTGACTTGGGCGAATGCTCCAACCGTTGGCTCTCCATTCTATATCCTTCCCTTGGGCGAATCCTTCCTTTAGCCGTTGGAATCAAATGGGACCATGATCCAATGTAAACTCCTCCTTATGTTAGTCAATCATCTCTATGATAGCCGTTGGGATATATTTGAATGAATTTCAAAAGCTTGAACCTATCCTCCTTCATGGGCGAATGTACTCCAACGTTGGCTTTATTTGATGATATTATAAAATAGGTCCCACCTGGATAATTCCTTATTCCATACAAACTCCATAAAAATAGATTAGAGAAAATGTAATTAAAGATTTTATTTTCCCTTTTATTCCATCATCTAACAAATCAAATCAAATGATTGAAAATACAATTTCAATATTGCATTTTCCAAATAACATACTAGTTGAGCCAAATTCCGGTTCTCCATGTATAGACATATACCAACTTTCTGGTTCTCCATGTATAAAAACAAACTCAAACTAGCAAATCATTCCCTTACCAATACATTAGCCTACGGGAATGGATGATAGGCTAATCGTCAACTCCATATGAAGTCACTCCAGAAATAGGGACATGACAGGGCTTCGGCCCTCCGGCCTTCCACCTTGCGCTTGTCTTGAAGAAGAGGGAAAGGTGCATGCCTGACTTTCGCCCTTTCAAACACTTACTCAAATTATGAAAACGTCGGGGTTAGCCCCTGGGCCTTCCATCTACCGTCTTCTCTGAAGGAAGGAAGAAGAACCAACCTCCATTGTCTGTCACCCACTTCATACTTAGATTAATATGAACAAGTAGATCTGTTAGACTTCGGCCCTCGAGGCTTCTCCCCGACACTTGCCTTATAGAAGACTGGAGGCAAAAGGCCTGAACTCTGACCTCCGATACACTTAGATGAATTTTTCAATAACTTAACACTTAGGCAATTTTAGCCTTGGAGGATTTCGGAGCCAAGAGGGAAAGCAGGATGGAAGAAGGAAGCCCGAAACTCCAACCTCCGACAAATGTAAAAAAGACAAGGAAACACTTAGAATTTTTGACTTAGTCATTTTTGGGCTTTTTTTCCTTGTATTTTTCAGAAGGCAGACATATGAAAACCTATGAAAAATGTCTTTGATTGGTTATAAACTATAGGTTCAAATGGGATTCAGATGGAATTTGGGGGCAAAATGGGGCATTTTGGGGAGAGGTTTTTCAAGTCCCAATAGTGGCTCTGGTTGGGGACGTGTGCGAAGCAATGGCATAGCGAGAATCTCATAATATCTCTAGGCAGACCAAAAACACAAAACACACGAAAGGACACAACAGAAAATGTATTCACAGAACAACATATAGTCAAAAATGACTTCATCCAAAATTTTGAGACTACAGACCAACCCTGCAGAAAAACTGGTGAAGCTACTTGCCTCTGTCAAAGACAAGCCTATTGAAGGAGTTGATCTCCCTCAATCCTTTGCTGCACTGATCACCCACCAGCAGCAATAAAAATGTTTTGCATGCATGCATATACAAACTACAGACATTCATATCATCATGTTGAAGATGGAAATAATTATCACCAGGACAAGACAACCATAGATAATATAACTCATCATCATGTTGACTGACATAGAAATACTCACCTTCAAGTTCCATGTTAGCATGATGCATTTTTGGATCTGCATAAATATCAGCATGAAGAGAGATATCAAGCTAATAATCATCCAGCTCAAGTATGGTCTTATGTTGGGCTATGGCATATGACTGTTTGAATCCTTGTGACCCAACTACACTACAAATGCTAATGTATTCTTCTATGACTGAATCAAAGACATGATTCAAATTTAAATCTGCACCATTAGCATACAAATCATAAATTTGAGGCACTTCAAGTGAAGACTCAAAATCTTCAAGTTGCCTCCCTGTTTTGAATTCCTTGACACACACTGCTGTGTAAAAATTGTTGCTTAGAAAATCACTAATGATTTTCTGCTCTTCACCCTGCAGATTAACAGCTTGATCCGCACAAGAACACTCAACTTCATTGTTATTAGGCCCAACCAACGAGCTCAAAAATGTGCTCTCAACATGATCCACATCAATAAGAGATAACTGCCCCAAACAAAGCTCTAGAAAATCATTTGTGACAGAGCCCTCACAATTGGAAACTATTACCTCAAAATCACTTGTAGTTGTAGCAGTGCCTTCATGATGTCCAGCTGAGGCATAATCCACATCATCCTCATGCAAACAAGCGCCAATGGCCTCAATGTCATCATTAGAGATAAATAAGGGTAACACACTAAACAAGAGACCAGCCTTTTGTTCACCCTCAAGATCATTTTGCACACATCCCTCCCTGTCCACTTGGTGTCCATAGGCAGTCGCGTCATATAGCATATGATCCTCCACTTTCAAAGCTGACAGCTCAAATTCACTGAACTCTAAGTCATTTTCAAAAAGAGGATTATCCATGCACTAATGATAATCATGAATTATGCTATCTGATGGACTTGCATGTTCTTCATAAAGGACATTGTGCCTTATACTCACACCTTCATTATTATTTGCTTTATCAATGCATGTATGCTCTATATAATCAACTACATGAGCTGAGTCATTCAATTTTTCATTTGCATACATACCTTCCAGGCAGTCCACAATAGTACAACAAGCAGCAGGGTCATAATTCTCTTTGCTAGATTGGAGATCATCATTGATTTTCTCATCTTCATCGTCCACTGATGACTGATCCAATTGAAGGTAGGTGCATTCACTACTATTTTCATTTGAATTGTTGTCATACACTGCACCAGCACCTTCCTCTACCCTCTTGCGCACACAATCATCACTTGACATTGTGCCTGGATCATACAAAGCATCCACATCCCTATTGCCTCCAACAGCTTGTTCATTACTAGCCACTTCTGCATTTGAGGATAATGATTTTGCAATCATATCCCCCTTAACTCTGTCAACATAATCAATGAACAAGTATGCATGTTGCATACTTATCAGATTAAACTCCTCCCGTGTAGAACCTGAGCCTAAAGTAACATCATAGGCTCTTAGATACAAGTCAATACAAGCAGGAGGATCAGGTATGAAATCCTCTGGGATATGGTACAGGGCAACTGCAAATTTGTGGCTAAGCTCCATGCTAGACTCTCCTTCCTGCCTTCTAATATCTTCTAGTTCTTGGACAAGAAATACAAGGTCTAAACTACTTGCAAAATCTCCAAATGCAGCTACTAATTAATCCCAGGAAGCAAAATGCTGGTTAGGGAAACTAACCAACCACTTCCGTGTTACTCCACACAGAGATCTAACAAAAAATCTCATCCACATATCTTCATCTTCAAATTAAAATTTGTCCATGAAGTCTGAAAATGCTTCAATATGTGCCTTCCCATCATAAGCCTCACACCCATCAAATAATGGCATCTGATAGTAAATCTTTTTAGGCATGGATTGTTGTTCATAATCAACCCATGAGAAGTCCAACTGTTTGTATGTATTTTCATTTGCAATAAGAGGCTGAGGAAAAGAGCCACTGGGAACAGCAGGAAGGGGACTGGACTGTGGCCTAGATTGACGCAGCTTGATTTGGCTTTCTAATTCTTTTTCTTGCTGCAACAAAGATTCTAGCAAGTGCTTTTATTTTTCAATTTCATATTGCAGCCTAGTCGACTCATTTTGATTATGCAAGGGTGCAAATAGGTTTGGGTTTGTATAACTTGCAGAACCATGAATGGAAAGTACACTATTTGGATGGTCAAAAGCCATATAATTCCTAGGGTCTGCAACATAAGAAGATGCACAAGAAGGAGCCTCCCTAGGATATCCATGTTCATACCAATTGGCCATGACTGACTACAAACCACTTGTGCAGGAAAAAGGAGAACAAATAACATGTTCCTTTACTGAGAAAGAAACCATGGTCAAAGCTGGAAGAAAAACATGTACCTCAACTAGCTGTAATCTCTTTGAATCATGCACACAGCAACAACACATTATGTTTTTGACAGCAGAGTCGCCAGCTCGCTGAATGAAGAAATCCCTTGAAGCGTGATTGATCTTCAAGGCAATGAAACTAATTCTAGGTTGTTCACACCAGCAGAGTCTTCAAATCTTTCTAACCCAACACTTTACTCTTCCCCAACAACAGTGCCAATCTGTTGGGACCCAAAATAGTTGCAACCCTAAACCCTAAAACATTTCACAATCACCAAGGCCAGGGGTGTCGTCGAGGTGATTGAAAGAGGTTTATCAATAGGTCAAGGGCGTTCTTGGCCAACAAACAAGAGTGGGTATACTTTGCACTTCAGGCTCAGCTAGACCTAGGAGGGATATTCCTAGAGGCATGAAATAAAACACAAACAAACATACACAGCCATAACCAATGTACACTTGACCCCCAAAACTGTCACTAGGTCAAGACAAACTGGCTGCACAAGCCTCTGATTAAGCTGATCGCTGCACTATGCAATTGCACCCGAACATGGCACTACTGCACTCCTCAAGATGAATCCACTTAACTTTGTATACACAACATACATAGTGCAGGCATACATGTTCATGATTCACAAATAATTTAGTTGTTTTGCATTACTTCAGATTTATCCCTGGTTATAAAACAGAACCATGAACAACATGAGAAACCCTAAACTAAACCTACTCCTACTCCTACAGTGAACATGACAGAGAGCTTAATTAAAATAATGATTGATCCATCCCCAATATGGACTGGTGCCTACTCCATTGGGCAATTGAGTCATAAGCAATAAAGAGGAAAGAAATGAGCTGAACCAGCATCAACAAAAAACTAAAATATATTCACATATATTTCTCAGATTACACTTCATTCCCCAGACATACTTATTTATCCAAAGCCAAACTATAATGACCCATTTGTAATAAAGAAATGACCCATTTGTAATAAAGAAATGACCCAACACAAAGCTTGTATTGATTTAAATGCCATCATACATTACCAAATCCCTATTACAATCGCACCAGCAAATGTGGTGTGTTGGGACTTAAAAAATCAGTCCTCAAAATGCCCCTTTTTTGCCCCCGAGTTTCATCTGAATCCCACTTAAACCGATAATCTATAACCAATCAGAAACATCTTTCATAGGTTTTCATGTGTTTGCCATTTTAAAAGTACAAGGGAAAAGCCCAAAAGATGACTACGTCAAAATTTCTAAGTATTCCCTTGTGTTTTTACCCTTTGTCGGAGGTCGGAGTTTTGGGCTTCCTCCTTCCATCCTGCTTCCCCTTTTGGCCCCGAAAATTGCCTAAGTGTTGAAAACTTCTAAGTGTTTGGCAGAGTTTCAGAGGTCGGAGTTCCTCCCTTCCGTCTTCCTTGTGGCAAGCGTCGAGATGCAGCCACAAGGGGGCCAAAGTCCAACACGTATGTCTGAAAATTCGTCTAAGTGTGAAGTAGTCAGCGGATGTTCGGAGGTCGGAGTTGCTCCCTTCCTCCTTCAGTGTTGTGGAATGAAGGCCTAAAGGACGAAATCCGACGGGGTTGTTTTTTCAAGTATATCGGAGGTCGGAGTTCGGGCTTCCTCCCTTTCGCCTTCTTCTTTAGAAGACGAAAGTAGGAAGGCCTGATAGCCAACCCCCAGAAAGTAAAGTTTCTTAAGGCATTCTGCCATTCCGCAGAGCCTTTTGGTGGGCCTGCAGGCTAGCTTGTGGAATGGTGGAAAGAGGACACATGGCAGTTTCGACGGATGGCAGACCTCTAAGTAAAGTGGACTTCAGGGGGTCGGAATTATGTGTTCTTGCTTTTTCCTTTTGGAGGGCGGAACATTGAAAGCCCAAGGTCCGACAAAAGCAAAGAGACTAAGGTAAAAAGACTAAGGCAGAGAGAAACAAAGGAAGAGGGACGAAGGTTGAAAGCCCAAGGTCCGAAAGCCCGACTTTCAGAGGTTGGCTTCCTGGCCTTCCTGACTTCTCCAACTGCCTGGGAACGCGTCAACTACTTCCAACGGCGTCATTACTGCGAAGTGGGTGGCCGAATTCAATGTTTTTAATGCAGTGGTTGGGGTGGTTGAGGATTTTGACACCCAGTTCAATATCAGATCGGATTTACTAGTGCTATAAAGGCAAGACTTGAACTCTTTTCAAGGGTGGTTTGTCCTTTTGGCGTTTTCAGGCGGCTAAGTGCAAAGCTCTCTAGGGTTTCAAAGAACAAAAAGTTCCAGTTCTCCAGCAGATAAGACAAGTTATGAAAGGTTCTCTATTGATTTCAATGATCAGTGTATGAGCTTCTCCTTCTTATGTAATTGTTCAAAGAAATCCAAAGTTTCAGCTAGGGTTTCCTTTTGCCACACTTCATGGTATGACTGTAATCGTTGATTAGATGATTATGACAAATTCTTAAAACATTACATGCTATGTGATGATCTTTTCTGTGGTTATAGGTGAATGACTGTATTCTGATTAAGGATTACTAAGTATATTCTTCATTGATCGTTGTTTTTCTTGCATCTGAATATCCAGAAAGTGCGTGTTTCATTTCTATGTTGTGTTTTACCCTCTGCTGAACTGTGGACTCTGTAGCTCATCATAATAGGCATCGGTCTGAGATGTTTGATTACCCACACCTCTTTAAAAAACTAAACAAAATCATCATGTGCGAAATAAGTAGTCAGTATTGTATGTATTGTGGCAGTTTTGTTTTGGAAACAGGAAACATCATAAATGGGTTATTAAAGTATCAATTCTTTGCAGACCAAACAAACATACTTGCACTTCCCATTGTTAATGGAAGTGCCTTTCATCAGCTATATAGGGGTTCTTAGTGATAACCAGTTGTTCTGTGTCCAGTGACAGTTTTGGGTCCTAGAGAACGATTTGGGTTTGGTTATCTTTTGATTTTTAGTTGTTTATATGGTTTTGAAGTTAATACCTGCTTAGGTATACCCCTTGGAATATCCCTCCAGAGTCTAAGCTGAGCTCAAAGTGCAGAGGAGCTTACCCACTCCTATTAGTTGGCTAAAATCCCCCTTAACTTGTTGATAAACCTCTTCCTATCACCCTGATGACAATCCCTGCCCTAGGTGATTTAGGAATGTTTTAGAGTTTTGGGTTGTAGCTATTTTGGGGCCCAACATGGTGAAGGCAAAATACAAAGCTACGACAATGCATTCCCTTGAATCATTACAAATAGCTGTGGAGACATCTCACTGCATGAAGATGTGCGTTGCAATCCTTCCTACACTATATCAAACACATTCCTCCATTCTCTGTCCAAACATTATCCTCTACTTGATGCCCTAAAATCTCCCTTAGGCATTTTCTAGACCAGACAATTGGTTTAGCGACCAACCCCTAAAAAGAGTATAGAACTTGCCTTTATAGCCTTTACATGCAGGTCTAAGAATGAATTGGGTGGGGAAACCCTCAACAACCCCACCAACTGGATTCAAAGCATTAATTTCGATCACCCACTTCGCAATAATGGCGTTCCTGGAAGTAGTTGGCGTGTTCCCAGGTGGTTTGAGGAGTTTGGAAGGCTAGGAAGTCAACCTCCAACAAATCGGACTTCAAAGGTCGGGCCACCCAACACACTTAGAGAAATAAAAGTCGTCAGGGGTCGGGCCTCGAGCCTTCTTCCTTCTTTTTCCTAGAAGGAAGAAGAAAGAAAAGGAGAATTCCCGCAGTCCGAAAACATAGAAGCCTTTGAATATTTTAGCGGGCTTCGGACTTCGGGCCTTCCGCATGCCACCTTCCAAAAGGAAGAAGGAACGAGAAACTCCCGCCAACCGAAGCCCACAACATTTAGAAGAATAATGGCCCCGTTGGACTTCGGCCCGAAAGCCTGCTTGGAAGAAGAGAGAACATCACAACTCCGACCCCCGAAGTCCGCTTAGAAAAATTTTAAACCTTAGGCAGACTTCGGCCCTTGGGCCTTCCACCTTGTGCTTGTCCTGAAGAAGAGGGAAAGCCACAGGCTTGACTTCCGCCCTCTGAAACACTTAGTCAAATTATGAAAATGCAGGGGTCGGCCCCTGGGCCTTCCATCTACCATCTTCCCTGAAGGAAGGAAGAAGAACCAACCTTTGTCGTCCACTGCCCACTTCATACTTAGAATAATTTGAACAAGTAGATCTGTCAAACTTCGGCCCTCGGGGCTTCTCCCTGACACTTGCCTTATAGAATACTGAAGGCAAAAGGCCTGAACTTCGACCTCCGATACACTTAGATGAATTTTTCAATAACTTCACACTTAGGCAATTTTAGCCTTGGAGGAATTTTTCAATAACTTCACACTTAGGCAATTTTAGCCTTGGAGGATTTCGGAGCCAAGAGGGAAAGCAGGATGGAAGAAGGAAGCTCAAAACTCCGACCTCTGACAAATGTAAACAACACAAGGAAACACTTAGAATTTTTGACTTATTCATTTTTGGGCCTTTTTTCCTTGTATTTTTCAAAAGGAAGACATATGAAAACCTATGAAAGATGTCTCTGACAGGTTATAAACTGTAGGTTCAAGTGGGATTCAGATGGAATTTGGGGGCAAAATGGGGCATTTTGGGGACAGTTTTTCAAGTCCCAATAGCGCCAACTCCTGGAAATGAACTTTGGGGTCTTTCCTGTCAAATCTTTTGATCAATCTCCTGCTCAATTCATCATAGGAGTTAATGAGATTGTGCTCTTGAGTAATTGGCCCATCATACCACCATTCATCTGCTATTCCCTCAAGGTGGAGAGTGGAAAATTTGATGGCCTCATCTTCCAACATAGGCCTGAGTGACAAGTATGTGTCCAGCTTCTGAAGCCATGTTCTAGCTACACACTTGCTAGATCCATCAAAAGTGGAAGGTGTGAACTTCTCCAATGCATGTTGTAGATCTCTTTGATTTTCTTGAGGTCTAGGCTCAAGTTTATGACCCTCTCTTGCCTTCTTCATGTTCATGAAGAGAGACGTGGCGTTCTGGATCTCATTTGGAAGAGCTCTATATTTAGCATAGCAAGTTGTAATGTCATCCGACACTGGGATTCGAGCTTCAACTTCAAGGGCTTCTTCCTCCCTACGAAGGAAAGTAGGGTTAAAGGGTCTAGTAGCAAAGCCAATAACAGTTCTCTAGGTATGATTGTGAGTGTTGTGATTGTTAATCTCAGATGTGCTCCCTTCACCATTCTGATTATTAGGAGTGGGCATATTGTTATTCATCTTCTAAAGCACTTGTGCCATCATTTCAATCATCAAATCAATCTTCCTTTTTGTGCGGTCTGCTCTGTCATCTTCTTCCCCCATAGTCCTCTTCTCTCTTTCTGTCATATGAGTCTCTTTCACCCTCAATTCTAAGGATGAAAACTTTGCTACTAGATTCTCAAGAAATTAAAACTGCTTTCTAATTTCCCTTTGATAATATCTATTTTCTCTATTATTGGTATGCACATCAAATAAGGCTCTGCATCAAATGGTTAACTATTGCTTAAGGTGGCAAGATTACTAGTTGTGATACCACTGTAATGTCTCTAAAGAGGAATGTTAGCCAAAAATTTCCAAATCTTAATAATCGACATAAGACCAAGTCCTTTTTGATCACCAAGATCCAAATGTGGGCAAGGTGAGAGCGTACGGAACTGGAATGTAGACAATGAAAACAAGTGATGCAACTTACTGGTAACAAGCTGACCAGTTTACAAATCAATGCCTAAATAGGAGGATAGAATAAATATGCTCAAGCTACAGATCGGGTCAATGCGAAAATGGCAGACTGCAAGCTGATCTTGATCAACACCAAAAATGGTGGATAATAATATGCAATTGCTTGGTGGCCACGCCATCCAAACGCTAATTACAATGCAAGTGTAGAATATTAAAGTATCCGGTGGAAGACCTTCCCAATGATTACAAACAATGAGCTACTATTTGTTTCTTAATTATTTCCGGCAATGAACTGCAAAGAAATATACAATATTGGCAATTAAAAACCTTAATGAATAACTTCAGATTTGATACTGTAGGAATCTTCTCAAGATGTAAATCCAAATAGTTGATTTTTGAAGGATTTACTAGCTAAATATAATAATAAATTAATAATTATTCTGCTATCTATGAAATCTTAGAGTTGACCTTATTATTGTTGTTCAGCATTAGAATGTTGTTCAAAGCATTAGAATGTAGTTGAAAATTGTTGCAAACCTGAATAAACAACAAAAGGCACCAAGAATGACCCCCTTGAGCACGTACAGCATCTCAAGAATTCTTCAAAAACATAATAACCTCTACAAATGCTCACACCCTCCTTAGTATCTTATGTTGCATCATGAAATTGGGCGGCCAAGCTTCCTATGATGGAATGGCCCAATAATTAGTTTAAAGACCAGCAATATGGTACGACTGGTATAAGGAGTTTGTACGGCCAGCTTTGGGGATATGTCTCCTTCACAATGAACAATGATAATATTTGCAATACAAATAACACTAAAGACCAATTCAACTCTAAAAACTTTCACACTGATTTAAAATCACACAAACTGAAATTTGAATCAGCACACAAATATATTTTTGGTATTTTTTGAATATATCAAACACACCACACCAAAAAAATGGAAAGCTTCACACCAACTACACAAATTGAAATACAATGTAGATGAAGTTCAACAGAAATTCCTCTATGGAACTTCTCATTTGGAATGGAGGGTTTTCATCCTCAATCTCATATGCCTTTAGGGTTTTCATCCTTCAACAAGAAATGAACTCAAAGCTCAATTTCAAATACAAGGGTTTTGATAAAATTTGTTGTAGAGTTGCAAAAGAGTCTTTTAACCCTTTTTATAGACTCCTGGGAATTTAAAATTAAAATATTTATTTTTCCCTCCCAAAAATCTAATTTTAATTTAACTTAGTAACTCTAACCGAAAATAATTAAAATAACACTAAGAGTTATAAAGGCCTTATTGTGTCCCATTTAGGTGGCCTAGGAATAATAAATAAAGTGGCCTTTTACAATAATTAAAATGACATTAAGACTGGCTTTAAATATTATTAAAAATGATTTTCTTAATTCCAACCCATTAACCTACAAAAAATTAAAAATAGGCTAAGGGACCAAGTCGCACACCTAGGGCTCGATAGGGGACATGACATTTCTTGTACCCATATGAAATTTTTTGTCTATGCATGTAAACACCCTAAAAGTGATGCCAAAACACACCTCCCAAGCACCTGTCGCCTTGTCATTAATTGCTAACCCCGCAGGTACAAGATACATCAAAGGAGATTGGTCCAAGGCCCAAATGGAGAGAGATTCAAAGAGCCAAATCGCCTATGAGCCATGAAAGATCGCCTAGAAGCAGAGGTCAAAAGTGACGGATTGAAGACCAAAACACTGTAAAGGAACGACGAAAGGTGAAGGGAAGAGACCTGGCAACTCAAAAAGCAATTTTCAAAATTTTGAAAAAATTGAAAATTTTGAAATCAAGATGGCGCGTTTTTCCCAAGGCATGCACGCTACCTTGGCACGCACGCCAAGGCAAAAGCGCTCCAAAGTGAAAAGTGAAAAATTCAAGTGCTGTAAGCATTCATTTGTCAATCGGTGAAGGATCGTCTCGAAATCCACTCCAAAGGTGCAAGTCAAAAGAGCACTTTTCTCATGGAGCACGCTCCAACTCCAAAGTGCTCCAAAATCGAAAAAACACCTAAGGCATGAAGAAAAGAGCACTTTCAAGGTGAAGCGCGCTCCAAAGTCAAAACGCTCTTTTGGAGCACTTTCAAGGTGAAGTGCGCTCCAAGGAGAAAAGGCTCCAAAATGTAAAGTCAAATTTTCAAGTGTCAAAGGCATTCCTTCGTCGATTGACGTGAGTTCGTTTGGAAATGCGCTTCAAAAGGTCAAATCAAAATAGCACTTTTCCCACGAAGCACGCTCCAACTCCAAAGTGCTCCAAGGCAAAGCGCGCTCCAACTCTAAAATGCTCCAAACAAAAACCAAACAAACAAAAGTCTATTTTTAGGGTTTTGGCGTCCCAAAGGAGGGAAAAACATGTTTTCTAAAAGCAAGCAAAGGTTATAAATAGAAGAGGAGCTCCACTTCAACTTCACTTGTCATTTATGCATGGAAGGGAAATAAAAAGCACTCTAAAAATAGAAGAAAGCTCATTGGAAACCCTAGGAAGTGGCGCTCAACTATAAAGGAGCCCTTTATACATTGTTTTTATCATTTGCCAAAGCTTCAAGGAGGATTTGAGGGCAGCTCTCAAGAGGGAGGAGGTTTTTCTATCAAATAAAGGAAGATTGAAGAGGGTTTGAAGGCAGCGCTTCACCTTGAGGACTGATTTGACACGCCATGGCACGATTTTCTTCATCATTCATCAATTCCAAGGCAGATTTGCATGATTAGAGGGCAGCGCTTCACCTAGGAGGCCATTTTTGAAGGTTTTTGATGCTTTTTGTTTGCTGGTTATGACTGTTCAAGGCTAAAATCACCACTTCTAGCCATAGTAAAAGAGATTTTGAAGGCTGCTCTATCCATTTTTTCTCATTTTTGTCCTATACCCACCTCGGGAAAAGGCATTTTCCATCAATCTTGACCATCTAGAGCTCAAATTCGGTACATTTTTGAAGGTACAGCTCAATATTTTCACTTTCCAAAGGCAAAAATACACTTTTTTCATGAAAAATCCGGGTTGGACAGCGAAAAGAAAAGCCTGATTTTCTTGGACAGCGAGCATAAAATGGTCTGATTTTACCATTTTCAACGGGAACAGCGAAGAGGAAAGCTTCTCCAAGCCACAAAGTCACCATGCAATATTCTTCCATCACTATTGAGGCCAAATCGGCACTCATCCATGAATATTCAAAGGACAAGGAGTATACGGATGTCGAAGACTATGGAAGATGCCAATGTCATCCTGCAAATGAAGACTGTTCACCTCGATTCCATCATTAGACCAGATGAGGCTAAAGTTGATGAATTGGAGAGAAATCACAATTCCCAAACTTAACCATTTTTCAGTATCTACAGGAGAATTCTATTTTTGGCGGTTGGAGGGATTTCCAAAGCAGTTTCTATTTTGATAACTAACTTTGCTTTTCAAAGATAAACTTATTTTTGGATTTGTTTTTGAAATCATGCAAAATATTTTTAAGTGGAACTCAAATTGTAATAACATACAAGTTCAGTTAACTGAATTGCACGAGACTTATTTTATTATTTTAAATGCTAATAAGATCGTATGCTTGCATGCAACATTATGGTTAGGTTGGAGAGTATTAGTTAACTCTTCCTTTTATTTCCTTACACCTTTTGTTTTAGGGTATAAATAAGTGTATTCTACACACTTAAATTTCTTAATGGTAAATGCTGAAGCTTTTATTTTGCTTACATATTATTGTTCAAACTATGTTGTGTGTTTTTATTACTTTGAGAATGAAAATATGCATCATCTTAATGGAAGCTTTTTATGTTGTTGAGATTGAGAGAAGTATTTATGACTTTGTGCTTAAACATTTGTTTCAAGATTTTCTTTGGTCTTTTGTGTTAAATCAAATCGCCAATGTTCCTTTGATTCCTTTGTGCTCTAAATTTACTCAAAGAAATCAAAAGTATGCTTTATTAGTTTAGTTATTCTTTTGCAATACTTTGAAAATTCTTATAGCATTGTAGAAGAACTTGAATCACCTTGTGCTCGTACCTTGAGAAACAAAAAGATAGGTTAGATTGTATCGTCTTTTAAAATTTCTTTGTCTGAGGGGGCTTCCCCTCCTAATTTGAAGAACAGTCCTACTGTACACGTTGTTCCATTTAGAGTTGCACCGAAAGGTGCGAATTTAAACGCTAACAACATTACACTGACATTATGACATATTATTCAAATATATTATTAATATCCTAATATTTAGTTGAGGTTTGTATTAGCATGATCAATCTTTCTAAATTGTGGCTTTGAATATAGTTTAGTTGTTTGCTTTATGAAATCATTTGATATTCAATTTGTTTAACTCTTTCCTATTAGCCCTAATCTATTGGTTTGTGATTTTGTTTTCTGTCCAATTATATCTTTGTTACAATGGAGTAGTGGTTTGTTCTTTAGCTAGTAGGAAGTTGTCTTTGTTTGTGCTTGATATTTTACCTTCCTTTATATCTGAAAATCTCATTGTAAGGCTTGTCATGTCTTTTCAGAATTAAAATAATTGGGAGACCTATAGCCTATTTCTTTATTTCTACTATATGTATTGTTCTAGTTTCACTTGTCCTAACAAAGACAAATTAAAACACTAACAAGTATACAAAGCAATACAACTTGGAGATATTGATAGCCTAGGTATTGAAGCTGAGGAATCTTTGTACAAAGAAATACAACAATGTTGAACCCTTCCCCTTTCTCACAAACATTTATATCGATGCATCCTATTACATCTTCAACCCCAGCCTCTTGTACAATTCTAGTTTCATCTCAGGGAAGTTAGGCACCACTAGATGAATCTCATCCTAACCTGACTAATCGTTGAGGGTGACAACTTTGTTTAATTTTGGAGGATAGATGTAAACATGCATTGGAGATAAAAGACATAAATAAATAAATAAAGTGTAGTGGTGTGTTATGAGTTGTATCGGGAGTAGGAGAAATTCATTTTATTTTGTGTATTCAAGGGATTCCAACTGTATTGCCATTGCAATCATTGCACTTGTTCCTCTTGGACTTCTACTTATGTACATCACAAATAGACCCTATGGCATTATAATCATATGGTAGCATCAAGCAATATGCGATGTAGATTATCATTGATAAATGTACCACAAGCAATTTCTATGAACATATCATTGTTCAAACATATTATGTATTGTGTGTACCTATGTCACAAGGTTTGTGCTCAACAAGGATAAAATTTGAATCAAGTTCGACAAAGATAAAATTTGCCAAAGAAAAATCGTGATTAAATTTGACTAATATAAATTTATAGATTTTTAAAAATATTTTATATTTTTAATAAATTTAATCACAAATTTTTAATATTATAAACATAAAAAATCTATTAAAAATATTAAATTTAAATACATAATAATAAATTGAAAATATTAAAAATTAAATGTTTTAATTTAAATATTATAATATATTAAATTTATATTAATAATTAAAAATCTAAATTAAAAGTTGAAAAAAATTAAATTTTAGTTATTGAATTTTAATATTAAAAAAAAAGATTAAAAAACAAAACAAACTTCATCTAAATATTTCAATAGCAATTCAAATGAGTGAATTAAGGAATCCCTAAAAGAAGACTATGCAGCAAAAAAAAAAAAGTATAGAAAAGCAAAACCTAAATTGCAATGCAGATGTGTGCGAGTGTCGACCTTTGCCTCGAGCATAATTATCTCTCATAGCATCCAACCTCAATGAATCCACAATAGTCTAGCTACTTGAAGTCATAACTCATTGCTGCTTCACTTTGCAATAGCGAGTGGCCACCACATCACCACATCTTCAATAGCAAGGCACGAGAAACCAACCAATGCAATAGTGAACACTTTGCCCTTGAATCACAGGCGCAGACTATGAGCACTTGCTGACTATAAACTCTTGCAGGATAGAGACTCACAGAATAAATAGTGAAAAACCCTACGTCTTTTTCTGTATGAATTTTAGGGCAAACTAAAACAATTTTTTTGGGTTTTCTTGAAGTTCACCGGATTTCAAACTTTGTGTACCATGTGATGAAGAAGTTAACTCTTTTCTTATTTTCTATCTTGTGTTCCCATAGTTAAAAAATTTGGTGAGTAACTTGTTGCCACATTTTTGGTTAGTATTCACTAGTCTTGCTTAAAAAACTGGGAAAAATTTGGCCAACAATATAATAGATCTGTCCACCCCAAAAGAACACTCATTTTCATTATTTTTCACATTGTTTTTTTCAAGCATTTAAGTTTTTCGATCTTTTAGAGCATTGAGCTTTTGTTTGAAGGCATATATGAGGGGATTGATCAAGTTTAGTGAACTTATGAGCTGCATTTGATAGGCTTAGTTTGCATACTCAGACTCAGCGGACCCAAAATTTCCAACTCAGGAAAAACTCGGTAACTTAAAAGATTACTTAAATTTCTTAAAAAACACAAATTTTATGCAAAATTCAATTACAAAATGTATCCAATGAGTCTATAAAACATTGGGAAAGTGTTTTTTTATTATATTTGAATACATGTAGAGTATAAAATCACATCATCATGCAGATACAATAACTAGCCAACAACTATTATGAATTTATGATGATTCTCTTTGAAAATCATCATAAATTGCATATCTAAGCAAGTTACAAATCACAACATTTTACAATTTCCGTTTCCTTGCTTTAGTGAAAAATTGGGTAGAGGCTCTAGTCCTTACACATTGACTCGATTCCGACTCCTCGCTTGGCCTAAAAGGCTCCTCCTATGGCTCCACCTTGCTTCTAGATGGCAATGACTCCTCTTCAAGCACATTAATATCATCCAATCCAATCTCTCCTACTTCTATTGCAGCCACATCCTCCATAATTGTAATAACCACCCTAGTTTTTTCAAAATATTATAACTGAAATTGAGTGCACAACAAACTTTGATACACCTTTTGATCACCCAGATCTTGGAGAGGGCAAGGTGAGAGCATACGGTGCCTCAAATACAAGCAACAATCCAACTAGTGCAGCAAATAACAAACATCCACTTGTTTAGTGAGCATCCACTTATTCAGTGGGAATGTGTGAAAGCCACTGGCAGAATTTCTAAGCTTGACTCAAACCTATAAGGTCGATATGCCAACTTGTTCATGCCAAATGGGCTGTGAGTATATATGCTGTGAATTGGCGGTAAACCATCCGGTTGTTTACAAAATGAAATGCATATATTTAAGGACCCATGGCGGTACTACCATCCAGGGCTTACAACCAAAAAGAGATAGATTCTTAGTACCTTGGTATTGCAATCAGAAGAAGATTTATGTCTGATTATTAGTTCAGATTGTTACAGTATGCAAATCAGACTTATAAACTGCCCAGAAAATGTTGTATTCAAGGCAATTATGTCTAGTAAGGACTCAGAACTGAGATACAAGGAATCATACCACTGTAGAAGTATTCCCAACTGATAAAGATGGTCTGATTTCTAATCTGAACCACTGTATACTCTGCTGCAGCAATTCTGAATACTATAACAACACTAAAAAACCCACATCAGCACCGCAAACACCCCAAAACTCATCAAACACTAAGAAACATTACTGAACAACATTCCTGTTGATGATGTTTTTGTGACACCACAACAATAGAATAAAATACCGAGTATCCTATCCTCTCTTGAACAAAGCTTCTCAGACGCTGAACTTCGTGATCGAATGAGACTGCTCCAAGGTTCCTTTTGTGTCAGGTCTTGACGTGCACAAGGATAGACTCAATGAAATGATGTGATTTGTTGGTATCACGAGGAGGACTTACGTGAGATTACTCCTTCATGGACATGGAATAGTTCATTACTCCTCAGACTCGGATTTGTGGGTAAATGGAACTCCTTCACAGAAGGGGAAAACTTGGAACCTACTGCTTCCTCCAACAGAGAGACTACAATTTCACTATTTCTTCGAAGGAAAGCAAGGTGTAGGCTCTTAGTTCTACTTCTAAATAGGGAATGATTTCTCAATGAGGCTCCTTGCGGACTATTCCTAATGAAGATCTAAAAGAAAATGCAAAAGATGGGATAAAGGTTCAGGGGTCTAACTGACGGATAGGATTATTGCTGAGAATGGAAATTAGAAACACACTTCTGCTTCGTCATGAGGCAACAGCTAGGCAAAGATGGTGCGATCTTCTGGGGTATAGGCAAGGATTTTCATACTGTCCTGACATGGAACATGGAACTGATCATGCAGGAACAATCGAAGTTAAGCTTGGAACAAGTTCAGACTAACCATACGCTATGATTTGCAAGAGCCACGGATCACAAATGGTATGAACTAATAGTTTCAATCATTCACCAACAACAATATTTTCCATCACTCTAACTAAGGAATATTGAAAGAAAATAGAAATTGAAGAACTTAGATCTTAGAGCTTATGATTTGCTTCGAAGAAGTCAAAAAACCATGCCACAATCCAAAGAATATCAAGAACATCAATCTTCAATGTTCATATATTGATTTGGGAATGTCTTACAACAATCCTGTTGATTCTTCAAAGTTCCTTTCTCCAGAAAAGGAGTGATACAGGAATGGAAACTAACTAACTACTTGCTCTCAGAGCATGAAAAATGAGAGATGAAAAGGACCCTTTTGAAATGAGGTGCCCCAGCCTTTATATAGGCTAGCAAAATACAAAGAGGAGGTGGGGAGATTTGATCTCCTCGAAATCTGCGCCAAACCCTAAAGAGATAGGTAAGACCATGTCATAGGCCCTATGGAAGGATGCCACCTATCCTGGGCGCCACCTTGTCCTGGATGAAAAGCTGCCACCTACCCTGGACGCCCATGCTGACTAAGCTGCCTAGTAGGGAGGTGACTAGTCAACTACCAGCTCATCCTATTCCTTGGGTGCAAATTCTAGGGTGTCCAAGAATTTGGATGTGGAGGAATCCTTCCTAGAGCAGGGGCACATTTTCCTTAGGGTCCTGGAATGGAATTCCTTCCTGAGTTGGAATTCCCTGTCGTGGAATAGAATTCCCTGTCCTGGATTCCTGGGTTGGAATTCCTCATCCTTGGCGTGGATTCTCGTTCTTCTCGATGGATGGTGAACTTGAAGTGTATCCTCTTGGTTTTCCAAGGATTGATACTCTTGTCCGGAACTGGAATCCTTTGACATTGCCTTCCTTGCGCCAGTCATGTTGAGCATTGGAAGAGAGGGGCGTGCTGATGAAATCAATGCCTTTGAATGGAGCAATGCCTTCATCTTCCCTTGGTATGCATGTGTAGTCTTCTTGTTATTGGAGCTCTTGGATCCTAAAATGGTCATCCTCCGATGCTTGAACTCTCTGTATCCATCCTGATTGTCTTGGATCATCCTTGTTCGTCCTCCTCATGGAACTTATTGGAGCTCTTGGATCCTGAAATGGTCATCCTCCGACGCTTGAACTCTCTATATGACTTCTCCTTGAGAGATTGTTTTAGATTATCTTCAATTTTTCTTTTCAGCAAATTCTAGGGTGTCCAAGAATTTGGATGTGGAGGAATCCTTCCTAGAGCAGGGGCACATTTTCCTTAGGGTCCTGGAATGGAATTCCTTCCTGAGTTGGAATTCCCTGTCGTGGAATAGAATTCCCTGTCGTGGAATAGAATTCCCTGTCCTGGATTCCTGGGTTGGAATTCCTCATCCTTGGCGTGGATTCTCGTTCTTCTCGATGGATGGTGAACTTGAAGTGTATCCTCTTGGTTTTCCAAGGATTGATACTCTTGTCCGGAACTGGAATCCTTTGACATTGCCTTCCTTGCGCCAGTCATGTTGAGCATTGGAAGAGAGGGGCGTGCTGATGAAATCAATGCCTTTGAATGGAGCAATGCCTTCATCTTCCCTTGGTATGCATGTGTAGTCTTCTTGTTATTGGAGCTCTTGGATCCTAAAATGGTCATCCTCCGATGCTTGAACTCTCTGTATCCATCCTGATTGTCTTGGATCATCCTTGTTCGTCCTCCTCATGGAACTTATTGGAGCTCTTGGATCCTGAAATGGTCATCCTCCGACGCTTGAACTCTCTATATCCATCCTGATTGTCCTGGATCATCCTTGTTCGTCCTCCTCATGGAACTTATCCCCGTCTTGGATTCCTGCAAAATAAGGGAAACCTCGAGTAGTCACGATGCACAAGATCCTTAAATGTAAAGCAATCAAAAGATAAAACATGAAATAAACTTGCAAGATTTGATAGATTTGACTTATGAACTCCTGAACAAATAGAGGATTTTCATCATTTTCTGGTATCCTTCACATTTTTCCTTCATTCTAGGGTCACCAGGCAAGGATAGGATGAAATTCCAGGTCAGGGTGCAATTTTCAGTGTCTACAGGAATCCTGTTGTCCAGGTCGCAAAATCTACCTCTTGTAGGAATTTGCGACCTGGAACATCCTCATTCCCTGGGCGCAAAATCCAGTAGGTACTGGATTTTGCGACCAGGACAAAATTTCTTCTTGGGCACAAATTCTAGTACCTACTAGATTTTGCGACCAGGAAATGGCAGTTCACTTTTTTGGCTAAGGGTCTATCATTTTGTTAAGTTCTTTGTAAGGATAAACTTTTGACATTGATCAGAGATTCATCATTTGGAATAAAATTCATCATGGGCAGTACCTTCTATTCCCTCAGGGATTCTGAATTCCGAGGTGAGATTTTCCAACAGACAGGGGACATTTCATGCAGGTCACACCTTCGGACTGGATCAGGGATGCACTGGAATCCTGTTGTCCAGGAGCACAAATTCCACCTGGGTTAGGAATGTGCGACCTGGACAGAAAACCTCCAAGAGCGCAAATTCCAGTTGGTCATGGATTCTATGACTTGGAAAAAAACTCTCTCGGGCGCAAATTCCACCTGCAACTGGATAATGTGACTTGGACTTTTCATGGTCTAATTTTGACTAGGGATTTGTTCTCTTCTTTCAGTTTTGCAGAGGGTGAACTTTAGTTTGGTTTATTGGAGGCTAAATCATTAACGTGGGATCCAAAGCGAGGTGTTCATTCCATCCCTTCAGGGAATTTCAATCCCCATGTTGAAATTTTCAAAACGGACAGGGAATTCTTTATGCAGGCACTCGCAGACTGGTCTAGGAATCATCCCCTGACAGGTTGCAGAATCCACTCCGGGTAGGATCTTTGGAACAGGATTGACATCATCCCTAGGTGCATAATCCAGCAAGTATTGGATTTTGCGACTAGGACAAAATTCTCTCTAGGCGCATATTCCAGTAGGTACCAGAATATGCGACCAGGGATATTCCTTTGCAAAAAAATCCACATTGCTTTGGGAGGGGGGTTTTAAAACACTCAGATGATTCGTCTTCGAAAATGCTATAAGTCTTGAAACCTTATTTATTGAAATTCCTCTGTGTCATGGTCTTGGATTGAGTCCTGGATCAGGATAGAAACGGACATTCCTTGGATTGGACTTACCGGAGTGGGGCTGCTGGCCCAAGAACTGAGTTCCATGATGGAAAGATGAACATGCCAAGGAGTGACAAGCTTTGTCGAATTACGGACCTTGTCGGGATAAGAATCTGGATAGACCTTGGAACGGGATTCTGGGATAGGAACTTTCGGACAGGATTTTGGATTGGACTTGACTCCTAGAACAGGGTTTTCTGGACTGGAGTCTTGGATTGGAACCGTGGATAGGGACTCCTGGACTGGAAATATGGACAAAAACTCCTGGATTAGAACTATGGATAGAGTGAAGGACTTAGACCCTTTCTTATGGAATGATGGACTTATGCCATGGATTGGTCAGTTTTGATCAAGGAATGATAGTCAGGGTTTCACTTATCCTCAGAAAAATTCACTACTTCAAGCATTCCTAATGTTCCCAGTGAACTAACTGCTCTGACATTCTTTCCTAGCTTCATTGATCAGGGCAAGAAACTGCAAGATCAAAGCAAAAACGATGGCGAAAGTGAGAAAAAGGGGGTCCCCATTTGCAATGGGGCGATGTGTGAAGACATCACAACAATTCCCAACCACACCAAACTACCTCTAACAACTAGAAAACATAACATAAATAACAGAAATCAAAATCAAACTTGTACCATATGCTGGTATAATAGGTCACATTTTGGTTCACAACTCCAAAACACAGAATCTCCCATCCAAGACAGTGGTAAAGATTTCCTTACAGCTGGGCGTTACCTTTTGTTATGGAATATGGATCACAAAGTGAGCACTTCAATTGCAAGGTTCCCACGTGCCTCATGCATGGTACGGCAACCCTTGGAGTGTACGGCTCCACCAATAAACACTCACCTCCTCCAAAAACATGTACGGTTAGCAAGGAGATCGTCTTTAGTGGTTGCTAAAAGACAAAACAATTCCAAATCATCAGCCAATGCACCATTTCATTCAGATTTTGCAAAGAGCATGTATGGTTAGCCAAGAAGGGGTACGGTTCTACTTGAGAAGGGTACGATTGGGTTTTTCGGCATTCCCCTTGATTGGAATCTGTAGAAATGCACCAATCTTCACTCCCAAAAATTAATAACCTTAAAATCAAACTCAAAAAACATCAAAATTTCTCAAACCCAATCCACCACAAATTGGCTCCATTGAAGCTCCTTGTGATTTCTGAGATAAAATCACCTGATTTCCAACTAGGGTTGGTCTTCTACAACCGAAACTAGAAGAAGAGTGAGGGATGCAACCTCACAAGACCAAATTGAAAGCTCTCCACATAAATTTTAATCCGAAAATACATAAACTGACACGAGCATTCAAAACTCTATTTTATATCTTCCCTTGCATGCCAAAGATGAATAAAATATATTATATTGCATTATGGGCTTCATATGTATTTATTTCCCATTAAAGTGGGTGCTCACTTTGGGGAGTAAAATAACCCTTTTTCTCCAACACTCACCAAGCCATAAAAGTCACTTTTAAAATAACTTAAGTTGTCAACTTTAAAATATAAAGTTAATTTAATTATATTTAAAGTCATTTCCCTTAAAATGACCTAGTTAGCCTTCAGGAAATTCACAGAAACAAGGCTAACCATTATTAAATTAATTATCGACGGAAAGGGGATATTATAGTCCTCCCTCCCCAAAGTTGCTTGTCCTCAAGGAACTACAACTCGGGATGCTACAAAATCTGCTTGCTCTCCCACATAGCATCCTCCAAAGGTAGGTTCTTCCACTTCATCAGATACTCACTAATAGTCCTCTTCCTGACTGTTCATTCTCTGAATTCCAGCACTCTTTCCGGAATCAACACAAGGTTGCCTTCCTCATCTAATGAGGGCAATTTTGAAGAAGCTGCCACATTGTGCCCAAGAGCCTTCTTGAGGCGTGACACATGAAAAACATTGTGAACCTTTCTGTTCACAGGGAGTTCCAGCTCATAAGCTGCTTCACCAACCCTCCTCTTGACCTTGAAAGGTCCATAAAAATGTGGCTTCAACTTTTTTGCCCCACTCTTCTTGAGAGTGGATTGACGGTAAGGTTGCAACGTCAAATAAACCATGTCTCCCACCTCAAAGGTGCGCTCAACACTGTGTTGATCTGCATAAAATTTCTGCTGGTTTTGAGCATAGAAGAGGTTGTCTTTCAAAGCCTTCATGATATCTTGACTTTGTTGTAGCAAGTCTTTGGCCTGGGCCACTCTGCACTCATCAAAAATTAAATCAACAAAACTAGGTGCATTATAACCATAGAGAGCCATGAATGGAGACATTTTAATAGACGTGATAAGAAGAGTTATAACAATACTCCCCCAAATGAAGCCAACGAATCCAAGCCATTTGTTGTCCTGAAACATAGTTTCTCAGATATCCCTCCACCCACTTATTCACAATCTTTGTTTGCCCATCAGTTTGTGGGTGATAACTAGTGCTCAGAGTGAGCTCAGTCCCACTCAAATGAAAAAAATTCTTGCCAAAACAAGCTGAGGAACTTGTCTCAATTGCTTACTATGTTCTGTGGTAACCCATGCAATCTAAACACTTCCCTGAAGAAGAACTCAGCAACTTGGGCTGCTCTAAAATCTGAACTGATTGCAATAAAATGAGCAAACTTGGTTAATTTGTCGACTACAACATAAATACAGTCTCTACCTTCTACCTTGGGCAGCCCAGTGATGAAATCCATTGAGATGCTTTCCCATTTCTGATTGTGGAATATCCCCTACTTGGTAGAAGATATTTTCAATTTTTCCAAACACTTAATTTGACATATTTCATTTGTCAATTAAGTTAGTATGACATGATCTTATTTCTGCACTCTTCTATTATAGCTTTACTAATGTAAATACATGAATTAACATACACATACAATAGATAGCAAGTGATGATTGCAATCAGTTCTTCCAATTCTTCAAGAATAGGTCTCTATGACAGCCAATTACCTATGATGATGATGAGATGAGAACAAATAACTCAAATGCTGAACGCTGATAGGCTGTAACAGATTGCTGATTTGATAAGACCACGGATGAAATACAATGTTCATTGCTGTTTCAAACTGATATGACTTGCACCTGTTGCAGATTGGCCTTAGTATTCAATGGCGTTCCTGTGATGTCTGTAATGTCGCCTTTCCAAGCCTAGTCAGAATGGGACCATTAGCCTATCTCATGATCCCGATGGGCTAGGGAATGGTTTGGGATCATTTTTGGTTTAATTATCAAATTGGAGTTATAAGGTTTGTTTAATTTGATAATTAAACTAAGTTTTATTATTATTGGTGCACTAAAGTCTAAGGTGGGTTATTTTAAAAAAAGTGACTTAATGTTATGACTTGAAGGGAAAAAGGGAAATGTTATAATTTTTAATTCCCTAGTCACTTAAGTGTGCACATAACTTGATATTAGAAATTATTTCTAAGGGAAGTGCAAAAAAGCTCTAATTTCAAGAAAGATTGGTTTTGTAACTCCCAGGTGCTTATAAAAAGAAGATGTGAGCTCATTTGGAGGCATGCTTGGAATTTGATACTGTTATGATGCTGGTTTGAAAACCTGAAAGATCATCTACCTTCTTGAGGACGAAATCCCTCATGGAGAAGTCCAGTTTCGATGGTGCAATATCCTTCCTAGCTGGAGTATGGTGACTTCATACAGGAGTTACACAGAGCCTCATTGGAGTTGAAGATTTTATGACATTTTTATTTGCATTTTTTTGTAGTGATGTCTTGGTTGATGGATTTAATACATTTTTGGTGTGATTAGAGTGCAGAGTATGGTATTTGCTGTGTTTTGAGACTTAGCCGTACTGCCCAGTCCGTACCAGCTTGATGGTACGATCAGATATAATAAATAATGGAGTTTTAGTGGAGTAAAACCTGATTGGGTGTTATTGTATATGTCATATCTTCATTTCAGTATATTTTATTTGGGGTTTCAAGTGCAGATTTAATTTATGTGACAGTACCCGTACTGCTCAGGCCGTACATGTCTGAAATGGGTGATTGCATTAGAAATTAATGTTGAGTATTTAAAGTCTGCTATTGAATGTGAAATGTTTAGGGTATTTAGACACCTGTTTTGGGAGTGTTCTGCAGAGTTTTGACTGAGTTTGGAGTGTGTGGTGATCATGTTCGTACTTCTGGCCATACGGTTTTGTCAGAGGGTATGACCTCTTTTTCCAAGATCTACAAGGGTAGCATTATCAGATTTTAATCATGGATTGCTGAGCATCATTATAATTGTTTTCATTGTAATCTTTTGAAATCACCTAATAACCCCTGGATGGTTTACTGCCAGTGTGGAGGGAAAGAACATTTTAACACATTTTAATCCCTGGATGGTTTCACCGCCAGTGAGGATAAAGAATATTTTCTTTCTTTCTACCCACTGAACAAGTGGTGAATCCCCACTGCATAAGTGGATGAAATTGTAAGCTTTCATGAATATTTGCACCCACTGATTAAGTGGTGAATCCCCACGAAATGTGGATGCCCGCCGCAGCGGAAGAAGTGTATTTCTTTCTTGCATATTTTCTACTGTGAGCCAAAATCACTGTATGCTCTCACCTTGCCCATCCTGGGATCTTGGTGATCAGAAGGTGTGAGGCATTTCGTTGGATGCATTCCTTGTGCTAAGACTCTGATATCTTTGTTCATTATTTTGGAAATTTTTTTTTTTTTTGGGGTTGTATGTTACAGTGGTATCAGAGCTGGTCACTCCTGCCAGCCTGTGTTTTTCTTCAAATCAGCCTATAGTGAGTCTCAGTTTAGTGGCTTACACATTTGATGAATCCAGAGCATACTGAGTTCATCACCTACAGAAGAAGACGATATCCTCGTTTTGATTCAGAATCAGAAGAGGATCAAAATATGGGTGAAAGGCAACCAGAGGAGCCCAGTATGAGAGACATATTGAATGATCTTGCCCGAGGCCAGCAAGATCTTGTTAGAAGTAATCAGCAGATGAACAGATTGTTGGCTTTGTTAGTAAGTCAAAATCTGAGAGGAGAGACACCTCGTAACAATAGAGGTAATGATGGAAATCAAGGAGAGGCTAGCAATTCTCATAATGCTGGTCAACCACATAATGCGACTTATGCATCTAGAACAACATCTTCCAGACCTATGATGCCTGTGTTTTTGGGTCAGCAACAAAATCCTAATGGAGGACAGCAGTTGGTCACAGAAAGCTTTGCTAATTATAGACGTGAATGGGAGTCTTATGGTGATGATTTTCAGAATATTATGTCTTTTAATGAATTTTGTCAAATCAAGTATTGAAATAGACCCCGGATTCAAAATCAGGATGTGCAAAAGAAGCTTGGTAAAGTTCTTATTCCGCCTTTTGATGGTTCATCAAAATGCACAGCTAGGTCTTGGGTACAAAAGATGGACAATTATTTGAGCTTGAATCCTATGTTGGAGTTGGATTCTATCAAATTTGCAGCTGCCCACCTGGAAGGTGATGCACATGATTGGTGGACTCATGGCATGATCACTCAAGGTCATAACCTGATTACGTCCTATGCGGATTTTACTCAAAGATTAATTGATAGATTTGACAAGTATGAACTTGAAAGTCACTTTAAACAGTTGGCTCAAGTGAGACAAAAAGATTTAGTGGATGCTTACATTGCCGAATTTGAGAGGATTGCTGTTATGGTGACTGATATTTCAGAAGCTAGGTTGACATATCTCTTTGTTGAAGGATTGATGGAGCCATTAAGAGGTTTAGTTAAGGCTTTAGAACCAAACTCATTGCATGAAGCCATCAAGAAAGCAAGGAATATGGAGTTCACTACACCAAGAAGCAAGTTCTATTCTAAACCATTCACATCAAAGAAGGATAAAAGACCATTCAAGAAAGAATTCAATCAGCCCAAATCCTCTTTCCCTAAGATGGATGATGAAGTCAGAAATGAACTTAGGAGGAAAAAATTATGCTTCACATGTAAGGAACCTTGGGCTCCTCGGCATAAATGCTATGAGAAAGGGAAAGCACAACAAATGGAGGCATATGTTACTGCTGAATCTGAATCAGAAAATTCAGATCAGCAAGATGAATCAAGTGAGAATGAAGATGTGGATGACTTAGAAGAGGCAGAGGCAAACAAGGAAAATGTAGTAACATTTGCTCAATTATCTGGGAACCAAAGGAATGATCCTTTCAAGGTTCGTGGGGTACTTGGTGGCCAAAGAATAATTGCTCTCATTGACATTGGTGCGTCACACAACTTCATTGATGAAGGAGTTGTTGCTAGAAGGGGATTGAAACCTGAGGAGTTTGAAGGTTTTAAAGTTGTTGTTGCAGATGGATTTACACTGTCTTGTAATAGAAGATTACCTCAGCTTTCCATGCAAATTGGCAATCATGAAGTTGTAGATGATTTTTATGTGATAAGTATTACTGATACTGATGTTGTTCTTGGTATTCAGTGGCTGAAATCATTAGGAGATATGAGTTTAAATTTACAAACATTGGAATTGAAATTTGAGCATAATGGTAAGAAGGTTGTGTTAAGAGGTATATCCACTGGAGGACCAAGGGTGGTGACTGCAAAAAGAATGGAGAGGCTGTTCCGAAATGATCAGATTGAGTGGGCTGCTCAATGTGTCATCATGCCTACTCCTACCAAGGAGGAAAGGAGGTCCTATCATCCTGATATTCAAGATTTGTTGAGTAAGCATAGTAAAGTTTTTAGTAATCTTCCTCCTGGAAGGCCTCCTGATAGAGGCATTGAGCATATTATAGAAATTGAAGATGGGACAAAGCCAATCATCACTACTCCATACCGGCAGCCAAAAAGATTCAAGGATGAAATCGAGAGGACACTCAAAGAATTGCTGGACATGGGCTTTATTAGACCAAGCAAAAGTCCTTTTGCTTCATCAGTAGTGTTGGTGAAAAAGAAAGATGGTACTCTCTGTTTATGCATTGATTATAGGGAGCTCAACAAGAGGACCATTAAAAATAGATATCCGATTCCAAGAATTGATGAGTTGTTAGATGAGCTTCATGGAGCGGTCTATTTTTCAAAAATAGACTTGAGATCTGGTTATCACCAGATAAGAATGAGGGAGAAGGACATTGAAAACACTGCTTTTAGGTGCCATTATGGGCATTTTGAATTCTTAGTCATGCCCTTTGGATTGACAAATGCCCCTGCAACCTTTCAATCTTGTATGAACAAAATTTTCAGCGAGCAGCTCCGGAAGTTTTTGTTGGTTTTTTTTGATGACATACTCATCTACAGTAAGACATGGAAAGAGCATTTGCAGCATATAGATGTGGTTCTTGGTATTTTGGAGGCTAATTCATTATTTGCCAAAGAAGTTAAATGTGAGTTTGGCCTAACGGAGATTGTATAGTTAGGCCATGTTATCAGTGCTAAAGGAGTTAGCATGGATAAAGAAAAAGTCAAAGCCATTCTAGAGTGGCCCCCACCTACAAACCTTACTCAATTGAAAGGTTTTTTTGGTTTGTGTGGGTTTTATAGAAGATTTGTGAAAGGTTTTTCACAAGTTGCAGCTCCTCTCACGGACCTTACAAAGAAAGGAGCCTTCAAATGGTCTCAATCAGCCCAAGATGCTTTTGATAGGTTCAAACAACTCATATGTAGCAGCCCTGCTCTTGCACTACCAGATTTTTCTAAGCCCTTTGAATTGGAATGTGATGCTTCTGGAGAAGGTATTGGGGCTGTTTTGATGCAAGATAAGCATCCTATTTGTTTTGAAAGTAGAAAATTAAGGGGTACTGAAAAAAATTATTCTATTTATGACAAAGAAATGCTTGCCATAATGCATGCTTTAGTTAAATTTCGTCAATATCTAGTGGGAGGCAAGTTTATTGTCAAAACAGATCATAACAGTTTAAGATACTTCATGAGCCAAAAGGATTTGAATGAAAGGCAGCAAAGATGGGTAACCAAGTTGCAAGCTTTTGATTTTGACATTGTTTATGTTAAAGGCAAAAAGAATGTTGTGGCTGATGCCTTGTCAAGAAGGCCATATATGCATTCTATGGTGGAGTTGGTGGCTGGTTGGAAAGAACAAATCATTCTTGAATATGCCAAGGACTCTTTTGCATCAAGTGTTGTAGACGGGACCTCCAAAGATGATAAATATGAGGTAAATGGTGGTCTGATTTTATACAAGAATAGAGTCTTTTTGGTTCCAAACTCCAAGATTAAATCTCTGATTTTGAAGGCATTTCATGATTCACCCTTGGCTGGTCACCAAGGCATATTTAAAACATATAAATAGATAAGAGAGAGATTTACATGGAAGGGGTTGAAAGAAGAGGTTTGCAAACATATCAGAGAGTGTTCTGTATGCCAACAGAACAAGTATGAGAACACTTATCCTGCTGGTCTGCTCCAACCACTGCCCATTCCCAATCAAAAGTGGGAAAGTTTGGCTATGGATTTTATCACTGGCCTTCCCAGGGTGCAAGGGAGGGATAGTATCTTTGTGGTTGTTGATAGATTGACGAAGTTTGCTCATTTTTATGCTGTTTCTACAGGATTTACTGCAGTTCAGGTGGCTGAATTGTTTTTTAGAGAAGTGTTCAAACTTCATGGGTTGCCAAGGAGCATTGTTAGTGACCGTGACAGCAAGTTCTTGAGCTTATTTTGGAAGGAACTATTCAGACTGTGTGACACGGAATTAACTCCAAGCACCAGTTACCATCCTCAAACGGATGGACAATCTGAAATAGTTAACAAGTGGCTTGAAGGTTATCTTAGAAGTTATGTATCAGGACAGCAGAAGGCATGGGTAAGATGGTTGCATGTTGGTGAGTATTGTTACAACTCTTCTTATCACATGTCAATAAAAATGTCTCCATTCATGGCATTGTATGGATATGAAGCTCCTAGCTTCACTGACATGTTGTTTGGTGACAGTCGAGTTCCTAGAGTTAAAGAATTTTTGCAGGATAGCCAGGACTTGCTGAAATCATTGAAAGAAAATATCAGATCTGCTCAAAATCAGCAGAAGTTGTACGCTGATCAGCAGCGTATAGAGAGGGTTTTTGCAGTAGGGGACATGGTATATGTCAGAATTCAGCCTTACAAACAGTCTTCTATCAAAAAGAGTGGGGCTGAAAAGTTGAAGCCTCGTTTTTATGGGTCTTTCAAAATCATTGGTAGGCATGGAGAGGTTGCGTATGAATTGGAATTGCCTGAGCATAGCAAAATACATAACATTTGCCATGTCTCTCACCTTAAAAAGGCTCTTGGACAGAACATTGTGCCATCATCAATATTGCCACCTATTGATGATGAAGGGAGACTCGAACTCGTACCTGAGGCTATTCTTGATCAAAGAGAGAGGGTGTTGAGGAAGAAGACTATTAAAGAATACCTAATCAAATGGAAGGATCTTCCTCTTGAGGATGCAACGTGGGAAGGAGAAGACATCTTGCAGCATCTTGTATTACAATTGCTTGGGGACAAGCAATTTTTGGGAGGGAGGACTGTAATGTCCCCTTTCCAAGCCTAGTCAGAATGGGACCATTAGCCTATCTCATGATCCCGATGGGCTAGGGAATGGTTTGGGATCATTTTTGGTTTAATTATCAAATTGGAGTTATAAGGTTTGTTTAATTTGATAATTAAACTAAGTTTTATTATTATTGGTGCACTAAAGTCTAAGGTGGGTTATTTTAAAAAAAGTGACTTAATGTTATGACTTGAAGGGCAAAAGGGAAATGTTATAATTTTTAATTCCCTAGTCACTTAAGTGTGCACATAACTTGATATTAGAAATTATTTCTAAGGGAAGTGCAAAAAAGCTCTAATTTCAAGAAAGATTGGTTTTGTAACTCCCAGGTGCTTATAAAAAGAAGATGTGAGCTCATTTGGAGGCATGCTTGGAATTTGATACTGTTATGATGCTGGTTTGAAAACCTGAAAGATCATCTACCTTCTTGAGGACGAAATCCCTCATGGAGAAGTCCAGTTTCGATGGTGCAATATCCTTCCTAGCTGGAGTATGGTGACTTCATATAGGAGTTACACAGAGCCTCATTGGAGTTGAAGATTTTATGACATTTTTGTTTGCATTTTTTTATAGTGATGTCTTGGTTGATGGATTTAATACATTTTTGGTGTGATTAGAGTGCAGAGTATATGGTATTTGCTGTGTTTTGAGACTTAGCCGTACTGCCCAGTCCGTACCAGCTTGATGGTACGATCAGATATAATAAATAATGGAGTTTTAGTGGAGCAAAACCTGATTGGGTGTTATTGTATATGTCATATCTTCATTTCAGTATATTTTATTTGGGGTTTCAAGTGCAGATTTAATTTATGTGACAGTATCCGTACTGCTCAGGCCATACATGTCTGAAATGGGCAATTGCATTAGAAATTAATGTTGAGTATTTAAAGTCTGCTATTGAATGTGAAATGTTTAGGGTATTTAGACACCTATTTTGGGAGTGTTCTGCAGAGTTTTGACTGAGTTTGGAGTGTGTGGTGATCATGTTCGTACTTCTGGCCATACGGTTTTGTCAGAGGGTATGACCTCTTTTTCCAAGATCTACAAGGGTAGCATTATCAGATTTTAATCATGGATTGCTGAGCATCATTATAATTGTTTTCATTGTAATCTTTTGAAATCACCTAATAACCCCTGGATGGTTTATCGCCAGTGTGGAGGGAAAGAACATTTTAACACATTTTAACCCCTGGATGGTTTCACCGCCAGTGAGGATAAAGAATATTTTCTTTCTTTCTACCCACTGAACAAGTGGTGAATCCCCACTGCATAAGTGGATGAAATTGTAAGCTTTCATGAATATTTGTACCCACTGATTAAGTGGTGAATCCCCACGAAATGTGGATGCCCGCCGCAGCGGAAGAAGTGTATTTCTTTCTTGCATATTTTCTACTGTAAGCCAAAATCACTGTATGCTCTCACCTTGCCCATCCTGGGATCTTGGTGATCAGAAGGTGTGAGGCATTTCGTTGGATGCATTCCTTGTGCTAACACTCTGATATCTTTGTTCATTATTTTGGAAAAAAAAATAAAATTTTGGGGTTGTATGTTACAATGTCCCCATATTAAGGCATTGTTTAAATTAAAGATTTAAACATCCTGATAAAGAAAACAACTAAATTGCCTTCGTAAATATCAATTCGAAATAATATATTATTAAAATAATATTATTATTATATGAATATTTTAAAATATAAAAAGAAATAATAGCAATTTAATCATAATTATCATAAGATAATATTATGATTATAATTATCAAATATAAATATAAATTATATAACATATAATATATAAATATGATAATAAATATAAACATAAATAATAAATATATATTTTCATTGCATATTATAAAAGGCACTTTATATATATGTGAGGATCGGGCCTCTTAAAAGAGACACCGATTCCTTAGTAAATGGTGTTTAACAAAATAAGTCAGCAAATATATTAATGGTAATTATTATCACCAATAGTGGTGATAGTTTGGTATGAAGCCCATCAAACACTTAAATAGGGAATCATAATCAGATATATATGATCAGCAGTGGAGGAGAAAAAAAAGGGCAGTCTAAGAAAAAGAAAAACAGCAGATCAATAAACAATAAAGAATAATAGCATTGAGAGTTATCAAAGACACAACAAAGAGAAATTACAAGGAAGATACGGGATAGACAAGGTAAGTCTGCAATTATATCAGGTATGTTTTTCATTAAGTATTTAAATATAGAATATAATATATGTTAGTAATATTCTAGTATAGATTGTGTAAAATAAATAGTGGATTCGAAAATGAATAAAGTTAAACAAATAAAGATATATCAATAGAATGAACTGATTTCATGATCATAAATAAGAAATGTAATGATGGAATAATATAATTATGACAGAAGTAAATGAATTATGATTAGAAGTAAAATTAAGTATTAGTTAATTGTCTCATGCGTGAAAGTAAATAGGAATGATATAAACTATAAGATAATGATGTGAATCTAAGATGTGGGAAATAAATAAAAAAAAAAGAATATCCGATAAATAAATATAATTAGATCTACATTATATATATATATATATTATTATTAATATTATAACAAATACTATAATATATAAATATTAAAGAATAGGTGAAAGAGAATAGAATCCAGTGAGCAGATTCAACAAGACAAGAAGCATAAAGAGGTACGTGCACTTTCCTTTATTAATAGGTTAGGCGATATAAATGTTGTAGACGAATAATATGAATATAAATAAATGAATACTGCTTATATCAGCATAATAATAATTGGAATATATTACCATCATTGATGTATATAGTATATACATTAATTTTGTATAAGTATGCATATAGAATAGGTATAATAATATGAGAATAAATAGGAGTGTAGAAATAAGGTAAATCTGCATACATATATGAAAATGGATATAAATATGAATATGAAAGTGAATATAAAAATGATTATGAATATGAAAATGGGATTATGAGATCATAAGCATAAGGACATAAGTATGAAAGGATATTAATTAGATAACTAGAATAATGATATGAAATGGAAAATAGAACTCTAATGTTCTCTTTTACAAGTTGAAATTGTGCAAGGCTAAGGAAAAATTTCGGCTTGCTAGAAGGGGACATTACAGTTCCTCAACTGCACATGATTGCTTCCAACTATGTAGCTTAGTTCTGATGGATAAGGCTTGGAATGATGTTTGAAAGCAAGCAAGGTTCCTTTAGAGCTGATGCACCATCTCCAAATGTTGGCCACCATTGTAGAAGAGGTCCTATGATTACAATGTTGTCTCTATGGTAAGGATCGCTGCCTCTATTTAGTTCTATTATAATCCATCCACTCTTATTCAATCAAAGCGATGTCAAAGACTCCAATCGCAGTCCCATAGTATTGTTCGCTGCCTTAATGACAATCGTGAATGCAGTGGGCTGATAACTGCCTCAATCTCGATCTGATACAATGCAAATACCTCCAAGACCTAGCGCTCCAATTTACAATACAAATACCTTTGAGAATAGCAACGGCTAGGGACACATTCGCTGGTCTGTGAATTGTTATCTTCAATGTCTTCAATCTGCCATGTTCGCTGATACAAGTTCGCTACCTTTCTTCCTTAATTCACCTGCTTGGAAATACCACGATCTCAACATGGGCGCTTCATATTAAATTCCACGTCTTCTGTTTATTAGTCACCAAAGACTAAGGTGTGATCAAGTCTAAATGGAATCCACAATGTCTTATTATATTTGAAGGATGCTGCGAATACAATCTTCAATAAATAATATTATATCTGCTCACCTTTAAAATGAGAACTCTCAGCAAATATTACTTCACACATATGAAGCCCAGCATTAGTAAAAGTGTGATTCAAAACTCATGATTTACTTATCTTCAGATTTAAACACAATTGCAAATAACTTTTATTTCTGAGTGGAACTTGGGACCCACCGTAGCTTCAAATAAAATCTAAAACACAAATACTCCTCTTCATTCTCTAAGTCTGATTATATATATATCAAAAACCTATCAGAGCTTGTCTCTTATTTGCCAGCAATACAATATCAATGAATTTCTAAGTTGCTATTATAATATAATTTTAACCTCTTAGGATTTGAAATGCATTCAGATGAACAATATCTGCATACAATATATATAGAGATATTTGAACCATAAAACCATCAAATTTGCATAATATATATATTCAAATTATTCAACAATGTCTACAAACATAGATCTTCAATGAAACTCACAAATGGTCTCCGACCAAATATCGAAAACCCAAATACAATGAAGCACAACTATGAAATCTGAGATAATTTCACCTCAAAGTTGGTAAGGGAGCATCACCAAACCAACAACTACCAAGGGATCATCTCCTTGATACCGCGAATGCAAGGGAACATCTCCTTGACATCAGTTGAACACAAAAACTTGACAGAACACATAAACTCAATACATCAATACATAATTTCAAATGACTCCCAGGTATCCTTTTAAAGCCCTTACATCACTTAGGCCTAGCCTAATTTTATTAAATAAAAGTTTCTGTGTACACGGTCACACTTGAACTTTATTAAATGATTGTTTTTGTGTACGCAAGAATACTTTATTGACTTAAGTAACTTAATAAAAGTATAATTTTATAAACTAATTGAAATACTTTATAAAAATTAAATTACAATTGGAACCTTTTAAGTTACTTAAAAAAATGGGACATCACAGCCCTCCCTTCCCGGCATTGCTTGTCCCAAGCAATGGGAAGAAAATGTGCACTCAAACAATCCCTGGATCCCAAATCAATCGAGGCTCCTCAAACATGATCAAACACATCACCTCAAAGTTGCTGATGTAGAAGATCCTGGGACCGCTTCCACTGTCGCACAATGTTGCAAACACATGTGTATCCATCCCTGTTACCTCGCTGTCATAAATCATAACAGCGATATGCAATATGAAAATGTCATCCCAAATGATATGCAAAGTACCATCCTTAATGCATGAAGAGAAGAAATCATCATTGGACCAATCTACAACAACAAAATATTGATTCCCATCATAGCAAACTCTCCCAAATACTGTTGTATCAAAACTGAAATCACATGCTTCAATGTCCAACCATGAAGAATGAATTAACAAGCAATCCATATGCTTCAATAAGAGAGCATCATCAAAATGATGTTGTATGACCTCAAGAGTAGGTTGATCCTCTCCTATGGAAACCAATGTATCATGAAAATCTGAATTACCTTTATCTCCATCTATCCATGAACTGATATCAACATTGATTTGTTCCTTCATGTTTGGAATCTCCTCCAAATGACAAGCCTTATTAACCTCATTATCATTAGAACAATGTGTATCTTCTTTTTGAATAGAGAGGCTTCTAATGTAATCTATCCTTTCTTGTCTTGCTATGTTGATGAGATTGACCTTTGTTTTGACTTCTTGAAGATGCTGTCTTGCATTGGCAGCCACTAATTTAGCCTCTTTGGCTCTTTGCATCCATTCTTCATTCATCTTTTCGGATCTCTTTACCTCTTCTATGCCAAAGTATACAAAATCAGTCCTCTTGCAATTAATATCTTCATGTCTATCACTTGGTGTTGGGCTGCCATCAATGGGTGATATCAAATTATTGACCTCTCCATGATCAAAGGTTGCTATGTCATGAGAATGATGGGATATAGTGTTGCTGTCCTCAAACAAATCAGTAATGACATCATGCCATTGTATAGTATCTTCACAATTACCCATCTCAAAATCAACTACCTTTATACCTTCTTCATGTATAGAAAGTGTGCCATTATTGGAATTGTCCATCTCACTTGTAGAAGCATTGATATCAATCAAGGAATCAATACCATCATTTGCATTTATGTCTTCATTAGGATTACTCATGCCAATGCCATACTCATGATCTTTTGTTGAAGCCTCAAGTGATTCTATCTCTTTGTCGTCATGCTTCTCAAATTCCTCATGGAGTCTTTTGACAACTTCACTTGTAAATGAGTTTCTTTTATTCTGCATTTCTTTTTCTTGTTGTACAAATGACTCAATGGCTGTCATTACCCCATCTTTGAAATTATTCATGATATTTATAAACTTTTGCATAACTCTATCATTAGGAGTCAAACTAACCTTCTTGGATGAACTTGACCTTGTACCTGTTGATCTTGTTGAATCTCTAGAATACTTAGGCTTCCTTGATATCGAATCTTCATACTGCTGCAAACTTCGAGATGTCTTAACCAACCTCTTTTGACTCTGCTTATTTGAAACCCTTTTCTTTTTTCTTTTGTTCTTTTCTCTTCTTTGTGACATGAATTGATTAAAGTTTAAGTCTCGCCTAACATCAGCTGGAAGAGTGCGGTACTCATCATGAGCAACCATTATCTCATCATTTAGTGTTGCCATCACTCTGAAATTTTCAGACCCAAATAGGCTGGCAGAGTCAAGGCTCTGATACCACTGTAATATCCCCTACCTGGTAGAAGATATTTTCGATTTTTCCAAACACTTAATTTGACATATTTCATTTGTCATTTAAGTTAGTATGACATGATCTTATTTCTGCACTCTTCTATTATAGCTTTACCAATGTAAATACATGAATTAACATACACATACAATAGATAGCAAGTGATGATTGCAACCAGTTCTTCAAGAACAGGTCTCTATGACAGCCAATTACCTATAACGATGATGAGATGAGAACAAATAACTCAAATGTTGAACACTGATAGGCTGTAACAGATCGCTGATTTGATAAGACCACGGATGAAATACAATGCTGATTGTTGTTTCAAACTGATATGCCTTGCACCTGTTGCAGATTGGCCTTAGTATTCGGTGACGTTCCTCAACTGCACATGATTGCTTCCAACTATGTAGCTTAGTTCTGATGAATAAGGCTTGGAATGATGTTTGAAAGCAAGCAAGGTTCCTTTAGAGCTGACGCACCATCTCCAAATGCTGGCCACCACTATAGAAGAGGTCCTACGATTACAATGCTGTCTCTATGGTAAGGATCGCTGCCTCTATTTAGTTCTATTATAATCCATCCACTCTTATGCAATCAAAGCGATGTCAAAGACTCCAATCACAGTCCCATAGTATTGTTCGCTGCCTTAATGAGAATCGAGAATGCAGTGGGCTGATAACTGCCTCAATCTCGATCTGATACAATGCAAATACCTCCAAGACCTAGCGCTCCAATTTACAATACAAATACCTTTGAGAATAGCAACGGCTAGGGACACATTCGCTGATCTGTGAATTGTTACCTTCAATGTCTTCAATCTGCCATGTTCGCTGATATAAGTTCGCTACCTTTCTTCCTTAATTCCCCTGCTTGGAAATACCACGATCTCAACATGGGCGCTTCATATTAAAATCCACGACTTATGTTTATTAGTCACCAAAGACTAAGGTGTGATCAAGTCTAAATGGAATCCACAATGTCTTATTATATTTGAAGGATGCTGTGCAATCTTCAACAAATAATATTATATCTACTCACCTTTAAAATGAGAACCCTCAACAAATATTACTTCACACATATGAAACCCAACATTAGTAAAAGTGTGATTCAAAACTCACGATTTCCTATCTTCAGATTTAAACACAATTGCAAATAACTTTTATTTCTGAGTGGAACCTGGTACCCACCATAGCTTCAAATAAAATCTAAAACACAGAGACTCCTCTTCATTCTCTAAGTCTGATTATATATATATATATATCAAAAACCTATCAGAGCTTGTCTCTTATTTGCCAGCAATACAATATCAATGAATTTCTGAGTTGCTATTATAATATAATTTTAACCTCTTAGGATTTGAAATGAATTCAAATGAACAATAGCTGAATACAATATATATAGAGATATTGAACCATAAAACCATCAAATCTGCATAATATATATATTCTGATTATTCAACAATGTCTGCAAACATAGATCTTCAATGAAACTCACAAATGGTCTTTGACCAAATATCAAAAACCCAAATACAATGAAGCACAACTGTGAAATCTAAGATAATTTCACCTCAAAGTTGGTAAGGGAGCATCACCAAACCAACAACTACCAAGGGAACATCTCCTTGATACCGCGAATGCAAGGGAACATCTCCTTGACATTAGCTGAACACAAGAACTTGACAGAACACATAAACTCAATACATCAATACATAATTTCAAATGACTCCCAGACATCCTTTTAAAGCCCTTACATCAATTAGGCCTGGCCTAATTTTATTAAATGAAAGTTTGTGTACACGGTCATACTTGAACTTTATTAAATGATTGTTTTTGTGTACACAAGAATACTTTATTGACTTAAGTAACTTAATAAAAGTATAATTTTATAAAGTAATTAAAATACTTTATAAAATTAAATTACAATTGAAACCTTTTAAGTTACTTAAAAAAATGGGACATCACAGATTGGGAATGGGCAAAGGTTGTAGCAGACCAGCAGGGTATGTGTGTTGATTTTTGTTCTGTTGGCACATAGAACACTCCCTTACATGATTCGTGACATCATTTTTTAGCCCTTTCCATGAGAATCTCTCACGGATCAGCGTGTAGGTCTTATAGAAACCTTGGTGACTAGCCAATGGTTCATCATGAAAAGACCTTAAAACCTTTACTTTAACCTTTGAATTCGCCACTAAAAATATGCGTTCTTTGTAAAAAATCAATCCATTGATTACCTTGTACTTATGCTCATGGGTGGCACCATCAATGATACTTGAAGTGAAAAGATCTTTGGCATACTCTGCAAGGACTTGATCCTTCCAATCTGTTGTAATCTCAACAATGGAGGTGAGATATGGTCTCCTAGAAAGTGCATCAGCAACAATGTTCTTCTTTCCCTTCATGTAAACAATGTCAAAATTGTAACCTTGAAGCTTACTCACCCAACGTTGGTGTCTCACTAAGATCCTTCTGGTTGAAGAAATACTTAAGGCTATTATGATCAGTTTTTACAATTAATTCACCTCCCACCATGTATTGACGAAATTTGACAATGCATGTATGATTGCAAGCATTTCTTTGTCATAGATTAACTTTTCTCACCACCACGTGGCTTCCTACTCTCAAAGGTAATTGGGTGCTTTTGTTGCGTGAGGACAACACCAATGCCTTCTCCTGAAGCATCACACTCAAGCTCAAATGGTTTGGTGAAGTCTGGAAGTGCTAACATGGGACAAGTACTCTGACCAAGAGAATGCTCCCTTCTTAGTAAGATCAGTAAAGGGAGCTACCAATTGTGAAAATCTCTTCACAAAGTGTCTATAAAAGTTGCATAAACCAAAGAAACCCTTCAAATGTGTAAGGTTTTTTGGTGGTAGCCACTCAAGGATAGCACGAATCTTCTCTTGATCCACTCTCACCCCATCTGCACTTATCACATGACTAAGATACAAGATCTCAGTCATTCCAAATTTGCACTTAGACTCCTTGGCAAATAGAGATTTTGCCTCAAGAATTCCCAACACTTCATCCAAATGTATTATCCCACCCCTGGTAGGATATTTAATTTTCTGGATTTTTTCTGTTTGTTTTAATTTGTTTCTGGTTTTCTGATATTTTTGCAATGTTTGATACAACAATATAATGCAGCAAAATAGAAGATAATGCAATAATAAATTTCAACTCAAAACTGATCAGTACATAGGGAATACACAGCTGAAAATTCCATATTTTTATATCAGCTTAAATACTTAGTATTTTCACAAAATATTGACAACCCAGTTCATAAAATATCCCCTATTATCTAAAACATCAATACCCAGAAAATAGATAGACAAAAATAGTGAAGTATCTTACATACCCACTTCGCTGTCCATACAAAATGAAGTTTGATATGAAGGTACAGCAGATGGTAAATGCTCAAGGCACTCCCAAAAACACCCAGCTCAAGGCAAATACATAGAAATCATATGATAACAAACCAAGAGACTGAAGACACCTCAAGGAAAGTTGGAATACAAACTATGAATTCTGATTTTCTGATATGCAAGTAATCCCTAACCTCTGCTGGAACAGTACGGCCACCCTATTGTAGTATATCAGCTGCTAACACATCAAACAGCCCTCAAAACTCCTCGATTTCTATTTGTTGTGACACTCTGAAATTATGGTGCCGAAAGATTGAAGATATCTTCATGTAAACACTTCCGCGACAATGTCGGATGATGCAAAATAAAGCACAAATGTAACCACTGGATATGGCTACCTCAAAGCTCCCTTGGGTGGTCTCTCACACCTGCGGAAAGCTGCTACTGATGGTGGTTTTCGTCACCAAAAGCCATGGCTGAAGAAATTCTCCAAACCCTCATTTGCAGAGCAAATATCAATAAAATGTAATAGTCAAGAATGAATAAAATGAACTTCAAATGCCCTTTTATAATTCTCAATTTGCATTTGACTTTCATTTCATTTAATTTACTTCCATTTCCCACCTTTCATTCTTTTAATTTTGGTGCACAACTTTATAAAATAAAGTATACTTTAAAAGACACTTATATCTCCCCTTGATAATAAAGTCCCATATTAAATAAACATTAATAATTTACGGACTTTAAAACGGAGGCTCAAAACACATCGGAATCTCGAGATCTATAGACCGTTGGAAAGGTCTCCCCGAAACGCTTCACATCCAACTCTGAGATTCCCGAAACGGACAGAAACCCTAACTTACTAAAAATAGTATGGCCCCAAAGTTCGAAATCGCTTGGAAAGACATCACCGCAAACCATCTGATATCACTGAGCTCAATGCAACATCTAAGATAGCCAATGGTTGTCTACCAAGTCACCAAAACAACGCCAGACTGACACTTACTATAAATAGCAGTGTTCTCCGAGGACCAAAGAGAACAAACCTAGAAAAACCCAGAAAGATTGTCGCCATGCAAGCACTTACTATAAATAGTAAGTACAGACAGGTTGTCTGAATTCTCTCCGAAAAGTGTCATACAGCTCCACTGGATCACCTAGACACATTGGTGACATCAAAATACTCCTTTGATCAAGCTGTCACCAACCCAGAAAGTCAGCTCCAACTGCGCTGTAAGAGGACCCGGAAATGGGACATTATAGTCCGCCCTTCCCAAAGATTGCTTGTCCTCAAGCAATGCGAATACAACCTCTGATCAACCCACTGATCCAAACTGGTATCAAGAATGATCCCAGGGTCCCACATCAATCTATGGACATATCCATCATGCTGTCGCTGCGCTACTCTGATAAAAACTGTTAATTCATAGCACCAAGTCTGCACTCTCTCCTCCAGTAACCCCATAATGTAATCACCATCATCATCCAAACTGAAATATCTGCGAGGGCTAAAATCTATATCATGAAAAGTCTCCTGCCAAGGTGCCATAGTGAGGTCCATATCTGAAATCCTACTACCTAACTCGATCCTGGTCAACAGAAAAAATAATCTACTCATCCCCAAAGAATAACCCTCAGCATAATCCCTCACAGCATGTGGGAAGTGATGCCAATTAGTTCAAGATCGGAAGCCGATAACAATAGTGCCATCCCTGGAATCGTACATCCTGACAATGCCATCCCGATCATAGACTGTTAACCCCTCATCGACACCTAATCTCCAAGTGTCAACATGCCCATATCGAGCATACCAACTCATCCAATCGACTGCAACCATCACAGTAACATTTGTAGATATATCCATCAACTTCTCGAACTGATTGTAGTAACCATCACTCATACTGGTGGAAGCTAAAAATAATGGCTCTAACTCTGTAAATCCTCCCACAACCTGCTGCCAAGAAGCCTGTAAGTACTCAAAGTCCATATGCCTATAAATTGAGGTTGCCATAATCAACACTGAAATATAGGGCAGCAGCTGTCATAAAAAATTACCCCAGAAAGCATAGGAAATGTGAATGTGGGAATGACCAAAGGAACTCCAATAACCACATTACCTCTACTAATCAACACCATCTGAGAATTATTCCACTACTGGGCTGGAGGTATAGGCCAATCCATTTGCATACTATCTTTCAATGTCCCATGTAGGCTAATCGGAAAGTGGACAGCGGTACCAACTCTGAAGTTTTGCCTGCCACTCCAATTTTGAATCAACATCACATTCCAGGTAACTATACCTGGATCCCAAATCATCCTGTCATCACATCCGACAAACATGAAGAGTTGGAAGCATCCCAAAATGCTAATGACACAAAACCAATCTCCAACTCCTGTAGATCTCCCATGGAGGTGAAGAATACCCAACATAGGTGCAAGAAAGTGAATAACAACTTCTTCCAAGTTGCTCATATAGAGCAGAATAACAACCTCATGACTGAAAATCAGACCTATGTGGATGCACCTAACACAGCCAAGGCCATAGGATGATAGAGTATCAACCCTATGCCACTCTCCAAAGGTGAGGAGATGATGCAAATCTCCTCCAAACTGCCGAACAATCGCTGTCCTCCCAAAATTATGTAAGAAACCCATGTTCCAAAAAGTAGAACAGCCATCTATCAATGTAGGGAGTAGATTCTCACGAACTAAGGCTAGAACACCAATGCAAACATGTTCACTTCTACACCCAACACCATAGTCCAGCCACACCCAACACCATAGTCCAGCCACAAAGCAAACATTAGTGCCTCAAAACCACAAATCATAGTAATATCTCCATACCTCGGCTCAAAAGCCAGCTGCCATCTAATAGTATGCCCATCAAATGCAAGTGTTTCCATACTATGCATCACAAAACTCTGAACTAGAGGAACTACATACCCTACTAAAGAGTCATCAACAAAATGAGACTCATCACAAACAAACTCCTCAAGTGCTCCACGAATGATCAAAGGCCAACCCAAATCTGCACCACCCATATCTCCATCTACATATGTAGTCATAACACTAGTGGTTGATCCACAAGGTGTATGCTCCAAAATGCCATCCAGGTGTATGATACGACTATTCAAATGGCTCTCCAAAAGAAGTGACACCAACTGTTGATGTGAACAAACAAAGAATTTTGAATCATATTTCAAACCTGATTGCACCACATCCAAATCACAAGTGCCAATCTTGGAAGATTCTTCTTCTTCATTCTCTTCATGTGAAGTGGCTGTTATAAATGAAGGAATAGAACTGCTGTCATGAATCAGAAAATCTAACTTGCTGTCACATCTTATCATGCCATCCTCTAGCTCCTCAATCACATCCTCTTCCTTGGCTCCATGTTCTCCTACAAGTGCAGATCCAAAAGGTGGTTCTAACTGAAAATCACTTGCCTCCAATTTGAATCGGACCTCTGTTCCTTTGGCTGCCATTTCCTGGTATTGTGAAGGTAGGGGATTGCTGTTACACAAAAAATCAGTCCTTACCTCCATGTCTCCACTCTTTGTCAACCTCCAACCAAACTTATCCTCATGCTCTTCCAATTCTTGAAGAGCCCTTTGAGTGCTCCTCAAATTATCTGTTGTATCCTTAAGCTCAAGGGTGAGCTTGTCTACCTCTTCTTCTTCTCTTTTCAAAGCATCCGAGTATATCTCACCAAGTGTGAGGAGATGATCTCTATCAGCAAGTGTAGGTAGTTTGACTTCACTCCCACCAAAGCCTTCTTGAGTTCGTGCAAGTCATCAAGAGATATACCACCTTCAAAACCTTCACATTCCCTTAGTGCCTTCCAACACAAATCTACCATCAACTTATGAATATCATCAAAGTGTCTAATGGCTGCAATAACCTAGTCTTCATTTACCTTTAGCTGTCTTGTTAAATGATAGGACTCCTGAGACCTATCAACCTCATCCAAATTTTTTGATTTGAAATCAGCATCATGCAATACAAAATCAGATTTGTTATCAGCGTTCATAACCATACCGCCAATGCCACCAATGCCATCAATGCCATCCTTCATGCATAACTGTGGAGATGAGGTTAGATTGGCACTATAGTCAAAAGGAAATTCATTCCAAACCAGATCCTCGTCATACTTAGGTGCCATCACACTCGGATCCCAAGTGCTAAAGGCTGATTGCTCTGTTCGGAAAAAATGTGCTCACTGTACTCCTCATGATTGGTTGCCTTTGTGAATAAATCACTCTCCAACTCCCTAGTACTGGCATCATGACTGTCACTCCCCTGCATAGGCTTAGTTTGGTTTTCAAACCAAACACCAACTGTGTCAACATCTTTGAAATTGAATGTTGAACCGTCATCATCAATTGATTTGAAGGTGTCAACATAACTGCTCACAATATGCCCATCATTAGGTCCCGACCCATGAGGTGTATCACACTAAAATCCAATCTCATCACCTGCTGCAACATCCGTCCCATGATTGAAAATTGCACTCTCAAATGACAATTCCTCCTCGAATGTAGCTACGATAGATGACTGATTTTTATCTTCCCCACGATCACATGTAGGTTGTGAGTCACAAACCAGAACTACTTCTTCTTGCTCTAACCCTTCTTCAAGGGTAACTTCTGAATTTCTATCTTGATCATTCAAGTTCTCATGCTCTATTGGTGTGTAAACTGGAAAGGCTACCAAACAATCTTTTAATTTTTTAACATTCTTCTCTTCAACAAAAGAATCAATGCTCTCATTAACCTTTACAGCATCTTCTCTCGAACTTGATTCCCTTTGTTTACATCTTGCAACCATCCGTAAATATGTCTCTTTCATGTCTGGTTCCCTCATTAGATTATATAGTTCTTGCATCAACTCATATATAGACTTGTCTGTAGACATCTTTTAACTCTGCTCCTAACAATTGCAATTTCTGATTGTAATTGAAGAAACTGTGGCAAATGTTAGTACTTCAACAAGCTGGCAGGAAAACCAGCTCTGATACCACTGTAATATCCCACCCCTGGTAGGATATTTAATTTTCTGGATTTTTCCTGTTTGTTTTAATTTGTTTCTGGTTTTCTGATATTTTTGCAATGTTTGATACAACAATATAATGCAGCAAAATAGAAGATAATGCAATAATAAATTTCAACTCAAAACTGATCAGTACATAGGGAATACACAGCTGAAAATTCCATATTTTTATATCAGCTTAGATACTTAGTATTTTCACAAAATATTGACAACCCAGTTCATAAAATATCCCCTATTATCTAAAACATCAATACCCAGAAAATAGATAGACAAAAATAGTGAAGTATCTTACATACCCACTTCGCTGTCCATACAAAATGAAGTCTAATATGAAGGTACAACAGATGGTAAATGCTCAAGGCACTCCCAAAAACACCCAGCTCAAGGCAAATGCATAGAAATCATATGATAACAGACCAAGAGACTGAAGACACCTCAAGGAAAGCTAGAATACAAACTATGAATTCTAATTTTTTGATATGCAAGCAATCCCTAACCTCTGTAGGAACAGTACGGCCACCCTGTTGTAGTATATCAACTGCTAACACATCAAACAGCCCTCAAAACTCCTCGATTTCTATCTGTTGTGACACTTTGAAATTATGGTGCCGAAAAATTGAAGATATCTTCGTGTAAACACTTCCGCAACAATGTTGGATGATGCAAAATAAAGCACAAATGCAACCACTGGATATGGCTACCTCAAAGCTCCCTTGGGTGGTCTTTCACACCTGGGGAAAGCTGCTACTGATGGTGGTTTTCGTCACCAAAAGCCATGGCTGAAGAAATTCTCCAAACCCTCATTTGCAGAGCAAATATCAATAAAATGTAATAGTCAAGAATGAATAAAATGAACTTCAAATGCCCTTTTATAATTCTCAATTTGCATTTGACTTTCATTTCATTTAATTTACTTTCATTTACCACCTTTCATTCTTTTAATTTTGGTGCACAACTTTATAAAATAAAGTATACTTTAAAAGTCACTTATATCTCCCCTTATAATAAAGTCCCATATTAAATAAACATTAATAATTTATGAACTTTAAAATGGAGGCTCAAAACACATCGGAATCCCGAGATCTATAGACCATTGGAAAGGTCTCGCCGAAACGCTTCACATCCAACTCTGAGATTCCCGAAATGGACAGAAACCCTAACTTACTAAAAATAGTATGGCCCCAAAGTCCGAAATCGCCTGGAAAGACATCACCGCAAACCATCTGATATCACTGAGCTCAATGCAACATCTGAGATAACCAATGGCTGTGTGCCAAGTCACCAAAACAATGCCAAACTGACACTTATTATAAATAGCAATGTTCTCCGGGACCAAAGAGAACAAACCCAGAAAAACCCAGAAAGATTGTCGCCAGGCAAGCACTTACTATAAATAGTAAGTACAGACAAGTTTGAATTCTCTCCGAAAAGTGTCATACAGCTCCATTGGATCACCTAAACACATTGGTGACATCAAAATACTCCTTTGATCAGGCTGTCACCAACCCAAAAAGTCAGCTCCAACTGCACTGCAAGACCCGGAAATGGGGACATTACACCAAATGACGCAATTGTTCTTCCCAAGTCTTACCATAAGAATGTCATAAAAAAACACCAATAGGAATTTACAAAGCTGCTCACTGAAAATTTGATCATACATGATTGAAACACGGCAGGAGCATTGGTTAGGCCAAAGGGCATAACCAGAAATTTAAAATGCCCAAAGTGGCATCTAAAAGCAGTTTTCTCTACATCCATCTCACGCATGCGAATCTGATGATACCCGCATCTTAAGTCTATTTTAGAGAAATAGAGTGCTCCATGCAACTCATCAATAAGCTCATCTATCTTTGGTATTGGATATCGGTTTTTGATAGTTCTCTTGTTGAGCTCACGGTATGTTATGCATAAACACATAGTTCCATCCTTCTTTACTAACACAACCGAAGATGCAAAGGACTCTTGCTAGGCCGAATGAACCCATGTCAAGCAACTCTTTGATGGCCTTCTCGATCTCATCCTTGAAGCATTTCAGGTGTCTATAGAAAGTGGTTATCATTGGTTTGGCTCCCTCCATCTCAATCACATGCTCAATGCCTTTATTAAGAGGCCTTTCTGGTGGCAACCCACTAAAGACTTTGGTATGCTTGGTCAATAATGTTTGCACATCAAGATGGTGCACTCTTTTCCCCTCATGAACAAAAGTGGGTATGACTACACACTCTACAACCCACTCAGTTTGGCCTTGCCTCAAAATATGTTCCATCCTTATTGTCATGACAACTCTAGGACCACCGTTAGACATTCCGCGGAGGACAACCTTCTTCCCTTATGATTCAAACTTGAGCTCCATGGTTTGGAAATTCAAATAGATTTCTCCCAAGGATTTCAGCCATTGAATTCCGAGTATTGCATCGATGTCACCAATGTTCACAACATAGAATTCATCCTTGACCTCATAATTTCCCAACTAGAGGCAAAGTTGACAGATCTTTTGTGTACAAATGAGGGTAAAGCTATCAGCAACCATGACCTTGAACCTATCAAACTCCATCTTCAACCCACGCTTTACCGCAAGGTCTTCATCTATGAAATTATGCGTGGCACTAGTGTCAATAAGAGCAACCATACGCTACCCTCCAAGAACACGAACTCTAAAGGGGTTGTTCTTTTGAGTGTTGGACAATTGTGCAAGTATTCCACTGTCCTCCTTTACCTCTTCAACTTCTTCAAAGTACTAAACTTCTTCACAATCTTCAAATTCAGCTTGTTGTTATGATTTTTCTGATTTAGAATCAACATCTGAAAACACCTCCAAATGGTGTACTTGACCCTTATCAAAGCACTTATGCCCTGGAGCCCAAGGCTCTTTGCATGTGAAGCATAACTTGTTTATTTTGAGCTCATTTCTGATGTCTTCACTTATTTTCTGCATAGGTTGCTTCTGCTGATTTGGAAATTTTGAGAATGGTCTTTTATCTTTATTGAAGGGAAATGGTTTTGCTGAAATCTTGGGCCTTGGAGCTGAAAACTCCATGTTCCAAGCTCTCTTGATGGCTTCTTGCAAAGATTGTGAGCCAAGTGCCTTGACCCAACCTCTTATTGGCTCCAAAAGACCTACAAACAAGAAGATGAGTCTCTTCTTGGATACATCACGGAACCATAACACCAAGTCTTTAAAACTCAGTGATATAGGCTCCAATGGTGCTGTTTTGTTTCAGCTGAGCTAAATCTTTGAAGTTTTGTTTCGGATCTTGTTTGTCAAATCGCTCGATGAGTCAATTGGTGAACTCATCGTAGGTGGTGATAAGATTGTGACCTTGTGTCACCAATCCGTGGTACCACCATTTGTGGTCTGCTCCATTTAAGTGCAAGGTAGCGAAGTTTAGAGCTTCCTCTTCTGGCATGGTGGAAGATGCGAGGAATGTGACAATATATCTACAACCACACATGGGTCCTAAATCTCATGAGAGAGCACACAAAGGCCAAGGAGTTTGTACAATCACCAAGTACATGGAGGAGATCACAAGATGAGTTTTCATTCAAGAATTTTTTAAATGTTTTAAATTTTTATAATGTTTCAATTTGTTGATTTTGTAAATTTCTAATATTTTAATTTGCTGATTTTTTTTAAATTTCTGATTTTATTTTTATAAACTTTCTTCATTTTTTGTGTTAGAACCATTGGTTGGAGTTCTACAGTTAGTGAATGAGGATAAAATCCCCATAGGGTATCTATATGAGGCCATGGACAAGGCCAAAGAGATGACTCAGCATTTGTATGGGTTGAATAAAAGCAAATATATTCATGCTACTGCCCACTAATTGAACCCTATGTTTTTCTTCTTTAGTTCATTCAGAGCAAATGAGGAGGTTATGGATGGCCTCAACATCCATATGGTGAGGATGGCCCCTAAATGAAAACCTTAGATTAGAGACATCATACATGATGAGTTATAGATTTATAAGGGTGCGGAGGGGAGGTTGTTTTCTTCACCTCTATGCATTTGAAGGAGAATCACTCTGAAACTAGGTAAAAAAAGCATATATGTTCAATTTTAGTTTATTGTTTACTTCAACTTTTATGTTTACTAAAATCTATACAAAGTTATAAATGTTGTCCTTGTAGATTTGTGATGGAAAGATTTTTGTGGAACAACACCTAATCTTCTAAAACGCGCCATCTGCATTTTTTTCCAGCCTCTAGCACTTTAGATTGTGAGCACAATTGGAGTGGTTTTGCAGCCATTCACACAAAGATATGTATTAGGTTGACTCAAAAGCACTTGAATGATCTTGTCTTTGTACGGTGCAACCTTCGGTTGCATGCAAAGAAGGTAGAGGAGCAAGAGGCACATGAGGTGCTTTACTTTGATGACATCGATTCATATTCAAATTGGGTTGCTGAAGATGTGGATCCAATGATTAGTGCTGATGATATAGCTGATTTAAAGAGGGAGGCAATAGAATGGGCAGTGTATGTAGCAATATATGATAAGGTAGAAGGCGAGCCATCAATTGGGGGTTCATTGCATTCACATCATGATCCTATGCATGAGGCTCTTGTTGAGGATGATATTGTTCTTCAACAAGAGGCTACAACACTAATGTCTAGTTCAAGAACATCCACATAACCATTTAGGAGGTTTGGTCATAGAAGAAATTTATAGATTATGAACATTGAAATTATAATTTGTAATTTTTATTTATTGAAACTTGAACTTCCTATGTATTAAACTCGTTTTTTGATCTATGATGTGTATTACTATTAAACTCTAACCTTGATCTATACATGAAGGAAATCAGTTTTATGTTCTCTACATTCAGTAATATGTTTTGAAGAATACTTTTATAAATTTATGTGTTTTTTAATGTTTGGAAAATTTGCCAAGTTTTTTTTCTGAGTTTTTTATGAGTCCAAGCTTTTGAAATTTTTTGGGTCTATGAAATATCCCAAATGGGGATATTTTCATCTTATTTGGATTTCCGAGCTTTCCAAATGAATCTTACTTGGAATTTCTGCTCAAACCCTAGATTCTGAATTCTGATTTTTATTTTCAGAATGATAAACACTTATAACATCCAACAATATCATGTCAAAAGCATCAAAATAATACACCAAATGATTCGCCCAATATCATAAGTGAAATACACCATGTAATACACATTGTGTGAACATCAAAAGCACATAACAAATCTGAATTTTTGAAGACAACTCTGCTGTTTATAATTTCAGAATATAGAAGTCTGAATTTTACTTCCAACACATAGGCCAAACATGCCCCATTGCAAATCAGATCTCTGCTGTTACAAATCAGACCTATAATTAAGTTTGTACTTACCAAAGCAACATAGAAAAGATGCTCCAAAACTCCACAATGGCGGCGCTAGGCTAGGCTATGAAAACCCGTATGCAAATGACAATCAATCACACCAAATTGCTGCTCCAGAAAGGTGCGCTCAGGTCTGCTACAAACAGCGAGGGTTTTGCTGCGCCAAAGATGAGAGAATTCACCACAAATCCCCTCCAAAGATGGCGCACAAGTCTGCTCCAAATGCTGCTCCAAAAGATAAAATTCTACTCAATGATGATGATCTAAGGCTGCTCCAAAATGGCGCACAGGTCTGCTCCAATCTGATGCAAAAATCAAACCCTAGAACTCCTCAAAATGCCCAAATTCCCTCTTAAATGCAATTTGCCCTTCTCCTAGGATAAGGCGCTCCAATCTAGGGTAAAACCCTATCTTCAATGTGGTAGAACACCTCCAATCTGCTGTCCAAAACTGATCTGAAAATCTGATTGGCAAATCTGCTCTTCCGCTCCTTGAATCTCCAATTGAAGTGCAAATAGACCTCCGTTATGAAGCCTTCCCAAGATGGATCAGGTTTTCGTCCAATCCACCAAGTATTCACAAGGGTTTTCGTCCTTGGAATATGCTGCTCCAAAGTGCAGTCCCAAAAGGAATGAAAGACAAGTTCCAATGATGCTTGAAGTGTCTCAAATGAACTTGTATATATACATAATACATGTTTCAGTGGCTCCTCAAAGATGGCCGACATAGGCTTACAATATACTTTTATTTTATTATTTTCCTCTCTAAGGGGCAGACCCACACCTAGGCGCCCAAGAAAACATTTTATCTCTAGGCCGACCTCAACCAAGGCAAGGTGGCGCTTCAAATGGCATCTTCTCCTAGGCCAACCTAGGAAATTAAATATTATTTTATTACTTTTTCTTACCTCATAGGGCCGACCAAGAATAAATTCCTTTATTTTTGTTGTTTTCTCCAAGAGGGCCGACCTCCCTTGATCAATCAAAATAGACTTCCCTAGGCCGACCTAGACACTTCCCTAGGCCGACCACCATCAAGGTAACATGGCGCCACAAATTTAAATTGAAGATTTGAATTTGGAACTTCCTTTTCTCTCCTCCAAAGCGTCTTCTTCCATACGCCACCAAGGAATCGGCATTATTATTAAATTTTCCTTCCCAAGTCGTCCATACCAATAAGAATGAACATGCATTACGCCAAGCTGCCCTTCAAAAGACCAATTTCCATACTCACAACTTCTCAAAGTGGTTCTCTCCATGTGTAGATAAATTATTTTATTTAAGGTAAATGCATCATTAGAAAAATATGTCAAGTCACCTCCAACATTCAAAATGCCCTCCAAAAATCCCGAAGTGTGGAAAATAGAACATCGGATCTCCAAGGTGATTACTCCGAAAAGGGACCATTACAGTCTACCAAGTTTTGCCAAGTCTGAGTTTTTGAATTACATGTTCCTATGCTACAAAGTGCTCAGCATGTGATGTTCTTGTAGGATGTACATTCATGTGAGGTTTACATTCTACATTGTGTATTCAGTTTCATAGAAAGAAAAAAAACTGCACCGTAAAATTCCTCTTTTGAAGCAATGGGCATGGACCCTCAATATAAAGGCAAAGTTAAACTTGAACTAGAGAAAAATGTACAATTAGCAAATGCATAAAGATGTGAAACTATACTTGGACATGATTTTTTTTTTAAATTATTTCTTTTGGATATTGTTTTGTAAGTGATCAATTTCTAGTTAAAATTCATTCAGGCAGAATTGAATTTTTTAAATTTATGCAGGGGAAAAAATTTTCTGTCCGAGGTCTGCTAGGAGATGAAATGTATTCAAAGAAATTTGATGAAGGGGCTTTGGTGATATTTCGATTGGCTCCACAGGTTCTCTTCTTCTGGTGCATTATAAATAACAAGAAAAATTCAAATGGTTTTCTTCCTTTTCTACCAGAATGAAAACAAAATGAAATTGTCTTTTTTTCCTTTTCTAGTGCGTGATGCTTTAGTGAGTTTGGTTTCCATTCAATTTCTGTAAGTTATGCAATTAGGGCAATGCAATTTGAGGTCAAGTATGCAATAATGCAGGCACTGAAAATCTTGTTTTTTATTTGACGTATCTATTTCTGTAATGCAGGATTACCATCGTTTCCATATGCCTATCAGTGGCGTCATAGGGAAATTCAGTGAGATTCCTGGTCAATTATATACAGTATGTGCACCTGTTTCACTTTCATTTTTGGTATACTGTGTGTCAGGGATTAATATTCAGAGTTGCATATGAAAGAAAATAACAATATTTTCCCCCTTTTTTATTTATTTTTTCTAGAAAAAGGATTCATATATTATAGAGAAACAGTCTACTATGTACAAAGTACAAACAACGGAAAGCCTAGCATTTTATCTTTTGAATGACCAAATGCTATATCTAGAGCCTAATGCATTCTGGCTATTGGTCATGCAGGTGAACCCTATAGCTGTAAATAGTAAATATTGCAATGTATTTACAGAGAACAAGCGAGTAGTCTGCATAATTTCCAGTCAAGAATTTGGAAAGGTAAAATCATTTTTTTTTAATAGGGTTTCCCCATTCATTTTATAATCAATTATTTAAATGTCGTGTATACATTTATTTTTCCACAAAGAGGCTTTCTTAAGTCCTTGAGGATGCATGCGTATTATTTTGAAAGCAGCTCATAGCTGCTGTAGGCCATGTCTATTTTCCCATCCATTATCCCCCAGTATTAATTTGACATTTTTTTTCCTGGTTATGCTTTTTTGCACAATCATGCCTGTTGAGAACATCTTATTTTATTTACTTTTTTTTAATGCTGTTTGTTTATAGGAAAGTTTTTTGCCAATGTTCACAAGCTTACATTTTTCGTCTAGCACTTTTACAGATTTTTTATTAATTTTTCAAGTGATAATTCAATTTGGAGTATGCTGCTTGTTCTGTCATATTTTGTAATAATCAAGGATATTCTTAAGATCTCTCTGTTTAACATTTGCCCTTTAGGAACTCTAGTATCTACGACACTATTCATTATGATACTTGGTATGCTAGTGATTATGCTGTTTGCCTTTCCCACCTTATGTCTGTCTACTATTTTATGTCTATTGTCATAGCCAAATATGATTTGCTTTTCCGTGTCCATTGGGAGGAAGCTCTTGACTCAAAACTCTAGAGAGGTTTATTCTTCCAAGTATTAAGGGCCTAATAAACTTGGCCATGACATGGTTATGAATGAGTTATGGTAACTTGCTAACTTTGCATTTATTGATGATGCTGAATTAAGCCATTATGATATGGTGCGAACCAGTCTTAATATGTGTGGATGATCTGCCTATTCTAAATATGTGTCTGGATCTGTGTTGAGTTAGAATGGAATTCCTTATGATTGTCTTTGCCAAACATGGGCCACTAACAATAAGTATTAAGGTAAGGTGTTTTACCTTTATATTTGTTTGATGGATAATTATATGCTAAGCTATATGATTGGTAATATGCAAATGTCATATACTCAGAAGTAGAACATTGTCTAATAATACTGCTGTGGGTTTGACTTGTGTATAATGCATATTGTGTTTCCAAGTAACAATTTGAATCTTTGGAATGGCCATTAAGATCACTTTATGAGTTTGTCATTTTTTATGCATATGTGACTAGATAGGAGCCAACTCATGTGGGTTCAATGTGTTTATTGAGTGTTGACCAATAATTTAGACCCATAAGACCATTGTATAGGTTTATGGATCTCTTTATGTGGTAGATAGCCAAGTCAACTTGACCAATATTTGTGAATCCTTATGATATCTTGATTATGTCTACCTAGCTATAAGATGATCACACATGTCAGAATTGAGTCTGATATAGATGTGGATAGCCATTTGTCACCAGCACCATGCAGATGATGGATCCTAGGTGCTATCTGTCATATCTTAGGATTAGTTGTCACTAGCACCAGGTCATTTTATGCAGATCTTATCGGTACAAATTGTAAAAAAATGCCCCTCTCAAAATGCCCTCCAACCATCCAACCCTCCAACCCTCCAACCAACCCTCCAACCTTTAAGGTCCTCCCAACATCCAACAACTGGAAGGAAGGTCCGGATCCATTACAATCACTACCACCCACCACCCACAAAATGCCCTCCACCCACCAACACCCACAACCAACAGACAACATCCCCGCCCCACAACCAATAGAAACCATCCCCCAACCAACCTTACATCGGGAGGAACCCCACACCAGCTTTATCCATTAGACCCCCAACGCACCAACCCACCTACTTTCAGTTGGACCCCCAACGCACCAAACCACCTACTTGATATTTTACCCCCAACCACACCGAAAAGATTCTTTTACAATTTGTACCGATAAGATCTGCATAAAATGACCTGGTGGACCTACCTTAACACCACCTACACTTACACCTACACTTGCAGCTACACAACTCTTTCCAACAACTATCCATATTATGATATAGGAGTGGTTTAGCCGGTTGTCACCAGTACCATGCAGGTAACCGCCATATCTTAGGGTTTAGCTAGCTATAGTCGCTAGTAGCACAAAGGTGATGGATGCCAAGAGCTATCCAGCAGTATGATAGGGCTTAGCCAGCTTTCATCAGTACCATGCAGGTGATACACATTAGGAACTACCCCATACTAAGTTGGACCAACTTTCGCCAATTGCATGGAGGCAATAGATGTTAGGATCCACTGACTTGAAAGGTTCAACGAGCTATGGAAAATGGCCTCATGTGTTGTATGTTGCTACACTTACATCTTAGCCAATGATGATTGCAAGTAGTATGGGATGCTTTCTTGTCATCACAGTTGGCAATGAATCGAGAAAGAGGATGGGACCCATGGTGTAGCATGAGATGCACCGACATTCCTTTTTCTAGCTGGGATATACTAAAAGAGTAAGTGTTAGTGAACCTGGTGATGAGAAGATGCATGTAGTAGGTTGCATCCACTTCCTATTACTAATTGGTCACTATGTGTGAGTCAATCGTTGTGTGCATTTGTATTAAGGACCTTATGTGTTGTGTGTTTTTACACTTGAACCCTTGCCAATGATGACCGCAATTAGTATGGGATGCTTGCTTGTCATCACTGTTGGAAGAGAATCGAGAAAAAGGATGGGACCCATAGTGTAGCATGAGATGCACCGACATTCCTTTTCCTTGTTGGGATATATTTGAGGGCTTATGTGTTAGTGAATCAAGTAAAAGGGAAAATGCTTGTAGTAAGGTCGCAACCATTCCTTTTTTCTAGTTGGTCACTACGTGTACCTATGATGTGTGTATGAGCCAATCACATTGTGTATATATGATGCCTGCATGAGATATTCACATTGTGAATATGTGAAGTATGTGTGAATTAGTCACATTGTGTATATGTGATGTATGTGTGAACTAATTGCATTGTGTATATGTGTTGTATGCATGAGCTAGTCACTCTATGTGTATGTGATGCATGCATGAGTTACTGACATTGTGTATATGTGTTGTATGCATGAGCTAGTCACCTTGTGTATAGGTGATGCATGCATGAGTTATTCACATTGTGTATATGTGTTGTATGCATAAGTTAGTCACATTGTGTATAGGTGACACATGCATGAGTTATTCACACCGTGTATATGTGTTGTATGCATGAGCTAGTTACATTGTGTATAGGTGACACACGCATGAGTTATTCACATTGTGTATATGTGATGTATGCTTGAGCCAACCACTGTGTGTGAACAAGTGATGTTTGTATGAGCTGGTGAATATGTGGTTTTGTGTGTGTTCATACTTAGATGTTGGCATTGAACTAACATTTGATTGGATTGTATTTGCTATTATACTATTGCATATGAACAAAATTTGAATCATAATATTCACTTAAAGACAATGATTTAAAAGAGAGATCGGAGATCTCATATCAAAAGAGGGGATGAAGCCTCTCTATTATCGGTGTAAGAACTATGGAGCCTCTAATTTCCAAGAAGGGATACGTAGGCAGGTCCATTACGAATGAACCCTCAAGGTTTAGGTCTAGGTCTAGGGATGACCCTGACATTAAGAGTTTACCATATTCTAGTGCAAATATATGAGTTGTGGCACATAGTTGTTTCCATAGCTTTGGTTGGTAAGTTTATGAAATTGGAACTACTAAATCAGATGGAAGAGGCTTGGTCGATTAAGTTGGTACTTGATGTGTAATGGAAAAAAATAGTAGTAACCAAGGTAGTCATTACAGACCATCTTCAACCGGTTTGAAGTGTGCAAGAAATTTCTCACTCATTAACTACCAACTTGTGATTGATTTGACAAGATGATGAAAACAACCAGTTGTTGCACCTTGTGATGTTTCTATAAACAAGCAAACTACAACATCTTACGTGCTATGCTCAAATTTTCATATGCAGTGGTGCAGGCTGAAATATGCTCGTCTAGATGTTGCTTGCAATCACCATAGCACTTTGGAAAATTCTTCCTTGATCCACAAAGAAGTTCATGATTTTCTATCAATGCCAATGGACCAATCTCATTTCCCCATGGCAATAATAGAAGTGGATGATTTTTGTTGATGTGATTACCCTCTAGATCATCCATTCATTGTAGAGGTTCTTCCTCTAAAACTTTAGAAGATATCTCTATCTTTTGTGCCAAACTTGAAGATAAGACAATAATCTTATGTCATTTCCCAACAAAGTTGCCAAAAACTATTAGCATTTTAATTTGCACCTTTCTTTTGATTTTATGACTAAAAAAACTTCAAACTTTTGCCCTACTTTGTTGCTTTTACATGCTGATTTGTTCTTTCTTCTCCAATCTATCTTTGAATGTCATCATTGTTTATTCCTTATCAACTCATTGTCATCATTGAACCCTGCAAAAATTGTTAGTAGAAAAGACCAAAAATAACATAGACTAATAGGACAAGATATTGAAATATGACCGTTTGAAAAGATGGATTAATATGGTTTTAGCTTTGAAACTTGACACAATACAAAAATTTCGTATAGGTACAACACAAGCCAAGGGTATAATTGGCCCCCTCAATATGCTCCAGTTGCCAAGCTAACTTTGAATCAATAAATCATCTATTTATTCAATCTCCATTGGCTACATATCTTTGGGCCAATTTAAGATAAATGTTTAACTCAAAGGGCACAAATCACATCCATAGAAAATGCTTGTAATAAATGGCATACGAGGCAAAGTTGATGCTCTTGTTTAACAATATCTAGTATGAGTTGTTCATGCTCATATTATTTGGAACATTTGGATAGAGAGGAACAATAAACACTTTGTTAACCATATAAACTCACTAGTTCAACGAATTGGGTTGATTAAAACTACCATCCACAAAACTGTATTGAATTTGACATGCAATCAACTTTGCTCAAACTCACATTCAACTGAGCTCCCAAGTTGGCTCTGCCTGAGCTACTTGGCCATGTTGTGTGTGGCCTTTTGCATTATCTCTTGCTTCTCATGTGTTCTACTAGGGTTGAGCCACTACTTCATTGTTAAGTCTTGCAAGGTGTAGCTTCATTGTAGACAACAAATCCACCTTTGTTCTAGTGTCCCTCCTCTAAATAGCCACTATTGCTTCTCATGTGTTCTACTAGGGTTGAGCCACTACTTCATTGTTAAGTCTTGCAAGGTGTAGCTTCATTGTAGACAACAAATCCACCTTTGTTCTAATGTCCCTCCTCTAAATAGCCACTAATGTTGACAGCGATGTTGCTCCCTCTTCTCGGATAATGTTGTCCTACTTCCATCATGAGTAATGCTCCTCTAACACCACCACTAGGAGAGAGAATGCTCTTCAAGTCCAATTGCTAATGGTGACATTTCCACCAAAAGGACACTCCACTCTTGTGCTTAATTGCAACACCAAAGTGCTACTCTTCTAGTTCTATGTTAGTGATGTGCTGCTCAATCACCTAATTGCTATTTTTACTTCCAAGAGGAGGTTTTGATTTTGAGGGAAAAAGCAGAATTTTCAGCTGAAGATTTGGAGGTCAAAACCATAGCTCACAAACTTGGACTTAGTAGACCAAAAAATTCTAACTCAGAGAAAACTTGGAAACTTAAAAGTATTTAAATTTTTGAAGAAAACATAAATTTTATGCAAAATATAGCTACAAAATATATCAAATGACTTTGGCAGGGGTCTAGAGATAGCACACCCAGTGGAGTCGAGGGGTAGTGTCTCTCGTGGGGGTTTGGGGGCAGCACCCCCAGCGGGGTCAAGGGGCAACACCCCTTGAGGGATTCGAGGGTGAGGGTGGGGTTGAGGGGCGAAGCCCCTGCCACCAAGCCCAAATGAAAACCTTCAAAACCACATAGACCTTCATGGTGCATGCCATTTTCATAATTTTTATAAGGCAAAAAATCATGTTTTGTCAGCATTTTTTCAATGTTTTTGGAGCGTGTTTCAAATCCAAAAATCCACTCAAATGTTGCGTGTTTAACATGCCCGAATAGGGCTTTTAAAGCCATAAATATGCATATTTTTTGCATTTTTTATTTTTTTTCCCTGTTCAAGACATGTTTTTGTCACCCACAAGTCAAGGACTTGGACTCATTGAGTACTTGGGAAAAACTCGCCACAAAACTTGTTGATTTTCTCCAAAAACTCACCCCTAGACTACGAGTTTACTTCACAAAATCTTGCCACTATTTTTCTTTGGCAAGTACTCGGCGATTCGCCGAGTTTGCGAACTATGGTCAAAACAATAGAACTAAAAAAAGGTGCAAAACTATTGTTCCGTAGTTTGTCTGATTATACTAGTTTTCTAATTCACAAATACAGGTTCTATCTAATCTATGAATTGTTTAATTAGTTATGTGCAGATTAAGTACTTCATTTATGCATAAACATACATTTAGTTGTCCATATGGAAGGATTTAAAGTGGAATTTGAGATTTAGAGACACAAGTCCATAATTGAAGAAATAAAAACCTCTAGAAGCATAAGATAAAACACCAATATTTGGTGGTGTCAAGAGACACCAAAAGAAGAATATCACTATATAAAATGAAAGCAATTTTTTTTTAAATGACTAAAATAGGTGGGAGGCATTATCTCTATTCATACACCACTCAACAAGTTAAATAAAGGTAGGCTGACTCATCAAGGCACTAACCCCAATAAATATAAAGCCCTACTTACATTTGTAAGGTACACATTTACATATGCAAGTTACACATAACCCAATGGTATACTACAAACATTGGTAAGAGGGCTTATTTGAGGAATTCGATGGTTATGATTAATCTATTGATCTAATAGTCATGGGTTTGTGTTGGTCTTCAGAAGGACCCAAATGTGTAATGCTAGAAAGGCAAACCAATAGGAAATGAACATTTGTCTAGCTTTAATAGTTGATTCTTTTGAGCCAAATCAATAGTGGGTACTATGGGAAATATAAATTGATGACGGCAAGATTAATTTGATTATTTGATAGACCATTTGGAGGTCATTTGATAAAATTGCCTTCAATGGTTGATTGGATAATATATAGGGTACTTGGATTAAATGAATTGAAATCAATGGCGGAAGTCTTATGTGGATGCAATAGAGGACTCACCAAGCGTAATAGAACAACGAACAAATAGCAGCAAGAAATTTGGCTAATTTTCATTGGGTGTGAAGATTCAACTCTTAACTTTTGGATAGAATGGCATTATAACTTTTAACAGGGAAATGCTAAGTGTGTAAGGGTGCAGTCCCACAGGAGAGGGAGCTCCTATGTATTCTCTACAAGAGGTCCCATGATGAGTTTCAAATTGTGATATAGGAAAAAAATAGAGTCATCTCCATAAAAAGTGGAGTGGCCATTATTTTAGGAGGAAACTTTCACGGGGGTCTAAACAGGGGGTTACAAGTTTTTACCATTTGCTGAGATAATTTAGGGAGATTTATGGCTAAGGGGTAAATAATATATGGTAAAGCTTACTTACAAAATATCACTATAAATATTTTGGAACATCCTAAGAATGTGTAGCCTAAAGAGTAAAATTTTCTAATTCATGTGACCATCTCATTGCTATCAGCTCCACAATTTACTCAGCAAAACCAGTTAAGAAAATTTCGGAGCCCTCCTTTCATGGCACCATAGCCTAAGGCTGGATTAAGGAAAAGCCAAAGATAATAGAAAGGTCATGATTTAATCAAAGGAAGCTAATGCCTAAGGTAGTGTCAAATGGGTCTTTGACCTTGGAGCAGTGGGGCAACACCAAAATATTTTGGTAGCATGGGCTTCGTGACATATGGACTTCGTTTTGCATATAAGGATACTTTAGGATTCATCAGGCCATTTCTTCACTGCGCGGGCTCTATAATGCAGCATTTGCTATTTGAAAGGATTCTACATTAAAGAAATAGAGTTTCACTTGGGCATATTATGATACAAATTCAGTAGCTTAAATCACAATTTCTGTGTAGGGGATGTCATGATTGCCAACATAACGATCACTTGATAATTAAATGTATCCTTCCCATATAGTAAGAAATTGTTAGAAATTAGAATGGCCCCCAATCAAATGCTTTTTCTATTAAATATATTTGGTGGGGCCGGCAAGAAAAGTAGCATAATAGGAAATATTGAATAGTTGGTTATGCTATGGTCTAGTGATAAAGCAATACGAGTTTACAATTAATGGACCAAGTTCAATTCTCATCTCATCTCTTGTTTCTCTGTTGTAATTGAGAGTCCTCATTGAAGCTACATGTTTTTTGCACCCATACGAAACTTTCGCATTTTGTCAACTCTATCAAGCAAAAACCTCCTTGTCACCCTTGACTTGTTTTGAAAGTGTTACCCTTCGTGCATTATTTTGTCTTTCTTTTGCTAATCCTGTAGGATCATTCAAGTCATTGTTTCATGCATTGATCATGAAACCGTGTACTCACGCATTCTTGTCTTTCGTCACGTGCTTAAGCAAAGGAGGAATGACTTCAATGGATTGGCGTGCTTCTAGACCTCCACGTGCACCTATTCCAACAAGGGTGCCATAGCAAAAATAGGGAAATATGTTTAAAAAAGTGAAGTGAGACCATTAGCGATCATCTCACTCACCATTACAAAGGATGCGCTTACAAGGAGAAAATGTTGAGTTTCAATGTATTGGTGCGCCTAGCGATCATCTCATGCACCAATGCAAAGGATGTGCTTGTAGGGAGAAAATATTGAGTTTCAGTGCATTGGTATGCCTAGTGATCATCTCACATGCCAATACAAAGGAAGACAATTTTTAAAGATTTGAACAAGCTAGTGTGAAGGTGTGTGCTTGAATAATGGAGCCCGCCATTTACAAACGAGGGATGAATAAAGGGTTTTTCAAAGGGTTAGAAAGATTAGAAGAGAAATTGTAGAATCATCAAAGTGATCTAGAGTCGTGTTAGCATTTTATTTTGCACCTTTCAATGCAATGCAAATTGGAATAGATGTGTGGTAAAACTGCTATTCAAATTAGAAGGGGAAGCTCCCTATAAAATAAAACTAAGTTAAAACTACACAGTATGTACTTGCAATTTACAGACTTTACAAAGTTTTTAGAGGTGTTTTCATGCTTATGTTGACTAAAACATAAATATGCAATCTTTTTTGAGTTGGCGATGTGCAAAAGGCTGAAACACTCTTTCAACACGAAGCAAAGGGTTTTGTGTTTTTTTACTTGAATCAAAACCTACAACTAGACACTTGCACTATTCAACTAAAAATAGTCGCTGAACAGGGCAAGTACATAGATTGAATAGATTAACACAAATGTTACAGTTAAATCAAATGTATGATTTGGTACAAAGCCACGAGGCACATCTTCTAGTTCACTTGCAATACAAAGCTTGCAGATTCATTGAAGCAACTTAATTTTCAACACAAATGTCAACATATTTCAATAAGCATTCATAAATAGAATATGCATAATAAATGTCATTGAGCGAACAACAAAATCACAATCACATTGAATATACAACAAATAACAATTTTAGCATAATGAAGGCATGAGATGTAATATCCCCAATGGGATCTGCCCTAAAATTCTAGAATTAAATTTCTAAATTCTGCCCTAAACTTCTGCACTTTAGATTTCTCCTCTAAAACCCTAAATTCTGATTTTTGTTTTCTGCTCAAACCCTAGGACTGAATTCTGATTTTTATTTTAGAAGCATAAATACTTATAGGCAGCCAATAAACATGCTCCAAACATCCATAAAATATATGCCAAACATGTAAAAACATCAACAATGATATCAACCATGAAAACCAACCATCCAAAGGCCAAACATGTGCCAAACAAATCTGATTTTTGATTAAACAAGTCTGCTGCTCCAAATCTGAATATGCTGATTAGGAATTACACCAAATTCATGGGCTCAAATATGACAAACATCACCCAAATTTCTGCTATTATAAGTTCAACCTAAATTAGGTTTATACATACCATGGAATAGCAAAAATGACTCAAAATAATGAAGTCACCCTCCTAGGGAAGTGGCGCTCAACCTAGGGCATGAATCCTATGTAAAATACCTTTCTACAATGACTGAAATTTTTTTGCCAACTTTTAGATAAGATTTCTTGCACGAATCATCAAATAAACATCACCAATGAACAATGCAATAATAGAACTTCAAACCCACATCATACTTGCTTATTTGAAACCTTCAAATGAGAAATACATAAATGATAAGTGGCTGATATGAATTTCAGTCACAGTCTGATTTTATATCAAACCTTATTACATGCATAAAAAGTGTCCAAATACACCAAATCTTGCATAGGAACAAAGCCCAAACACTCTAGAACAAAGATAGCTATCCAATAATGTTATAACATCCCTGAAAGTACATGAACAAATGACTGATATAAAACTTCTGTAGGCTGATGACTGCTGAAAGTGATGATTTTTCCCAGCCAAGTTGTAGCAATGAAAAACTCATGAAAACCACTTCCATGAAAGCCCTTGTCAAATATGAAAGCCCTTGTCAAATACACTTCAAAAACCATGAAATTGTCCAAACAATTCACTGTCATTCAGACTTTGCTGATATGAAATCAGACCTTGAAAAATATGCAAAAGTCGCTCAATTCTCACTACAAACTCAATCAACTACCTTGGTAGTCACTCCCACACACGAAGGGTTCTATTATGATGTCAAATACTCTTCAAATCCTTTCAAATAACCTGCAAATTCAACTCCAATGATGAAATCTAAATGATAACATTTCACAAATTGTCATGGGAACATCACCACAACACTCAAGGGAACATCTCCTTGAAAAATAACTAGAAAATGCAATTTCCAGCTAAAAGAACAAAATGTAAAAGCTTACCAAATGATCATTAGTTGCAAATTGGAGTTCAAGAGCTCTATTTATCCTCTCCAAGGATACGCGTCCCTTCTCTTTGTCAATTTGAAATGAAGCTTGGAGTCCATCAATCAAAATTGGGAGTCTTGAACAATTGTAAATGAATGACATCTATGAATGCAATCATTTAAAACAATCTTTAATTGTTTAAATGAATTATAACCATTTGCCAAGTGGATCGATCCCTTTGCATTAGAATTCCTTTCTAACTTTGATGGTGGCCATGAATGAGAGCAAACAAACATTAAAATCTTCATTTAGCATTGATCTCTTCTTGCTTGGGGCGATGGCTGATTGTATGCAATCATTTAATATTTTTATTTTGCAATGAATATCAATCCTTGGCTTGAGCGATCCTCCTCAACATAGGCGTTTGGCATTTAAAAATCCTTTCAAAGCACAATAACTATCCAATGCAATCATTTAATATTCTCAAACCCAATTGCCCTCATGACACCATCGATCCAATGCAAACATTTAATAAATAAATATTGCATTTAAACTATCCTTTCCTCATATTCGGCGGCCAGCTATGAATCATATGCAATCATTGAAAATCAATAACCAACCTCTAACAATACCAATCGTTGAATACAAGGCATGGGCGAATGCATCTTCATGGCGTTGGAATTCGGCACTTGGACCAATGTGAATGCTCTACAAAAAGTGGGCAATCATCTAGATAGCTGTTGGCTCCTTAAGCAATGCAATTCAAATATAAATCAATGAACATGCCAATCGATCCCTTATCCTTTGCTTTTGATTTTGGTCTGGACCTATATTCCCTTGGCGAACACATCACCTTTATTCATATATTCAACTCCATAGAAATTGATTAAAGAAAATGCAATTAAAGATTCTATTTTCTAAAATCCATCAAATGAAATGAAAATACAATTTCAATATTGCATTTTCCAATTAACCACATACTAGTTGAGCTAACATTCTGAATCTCCATGTATAGACACATACCAACATTCCAATTCTCCATGTGTAGAAATAGGCTCAAACTAGAAATTCATTCCCTTACCAATGCATTAGCCTACGGGAATGGATGATAGGTTAATCATCAACTCCATGTGAAGTCACTCCGAAAATGGGGATATGACAGTCCTCCCTTCCCGGGATTGTTTGTCCTCAAGCAATCGAAGATTAGGATGCTCCAAAATTTGCTTTCCTTCCCAAGTAGCATCCTCCAAAGGCAAACCCCTCCATCGAACCAAATACTCTCTAATGACTCGGCTCCTCAAATGACGCTCCCTCATATCAACAATGCTATCAGGCTCCAATATCAACATGCCTTCCTCATCAAGAGGTGGAAGATCGGGAGAAGAAACCACATGTTGTCCTAATGCCTTTTTGAGGCAAGACACAAAACACATTATGAATGCGGCTCCCTGATGGTAACTCAAGCTCATATGCAACTTCACCAACTCGCCTCACAATCTTGTATGGCCCATAGAATCTCGGCTTGAGCTTTTCTGCACCAGTTTTCTTCAAAGTACTCTGTCTATATGGCTGTAGGCACAAGAATACCAAATCATCAACCTCAAATGTCCTTTCAACTCGATGTCTATCTGCATATATCTTCTGTTGATTCTGTGCCTGCTGAATATTATCCTTAAGAATCCTAAGGATGTCCTGTGTATCCTGCATTAACTCTTTAGCTCGAGGAGCTCTACTGTCATCAAATGCCAAGTCTACAAAAGAAAGTGCATCATACCCATACAATGCTCTGAATGGAGTCATGCCTATAGACATGTGATAGGTAGTATTGTAACAATACTCCCCAAGGTACAACCATCTAATCCAAGCACGCTGATGACCCGCAACATAATTGTGAAGATATCTTTCAATCCACTTATTTACAATCTCTGTCTGCCCATCAGTCTGAGGATGATAACTAGTGCTTGGTGTCAACTCTGTACCTGCAAGTCAGAATAGCTCACGCCAAAACATGCTGATGAATCTACTATCCCGATCACTCACAATAGTCTTTGGAAGGCCATGCAAGTGAAATACCTCACGAAAGAACAACTCTACAACCTGCAATGCTGTGTAATCCGCTGCAATAGGAAAAAAATATGGATATTTGGTTAGACGATCAACAACCGCATATATGCAATCCTTACCATGTACCTTCGGAAGACCCATGATGAAATCCATGGAGATACTTTCCCACTTCTACTCAGGAATGGGCAACGACTGAAGTAATCCTGCGGAAAAAGTATGCTCAGACATGTTCTGCTGACAAGTCAAACACTCTCTAATATGCTGAAGAACATCATCTTTGAGACCCTTCCAAGAGAATCTCTCTCGAACCTGCCTATAGGTTTTGAAAACCCCTGGATGTCCTGCTAGAGGTGTATCATAAATGGCTCTAAGAATCTGCTGCTTAAGTTTTGACTCAGGTACCAAAAATATCCTGTCCTTATAATATATCACATCATCCACAACCTTATATCTATCATCCTGAATCAAACCATCCATGATCTCACATGCAAATGTACATTTGGAATACTCAACTAAAAGTTGAGATTTCCAATTAGCTGAAATCTCACTCAAGGAACAAATAGTAGGTCTCCAGGAAAGTGCATCTGCAACAACATTCTTCTTCCCTTTCACAAACTCAATATCAATGTCATATGCTTGTACCTTAGAAACCCATTTTTGTTCTCATTCAAATCTTTTTGTTCCAAGAAGTATTTCAAACTATTGTGGTCGGTCCTCACCACAAATTTCGCACCTACCAAGTGACGAAACTTTGCCAAAGCATGCATTATGGCAAGCATCTCCTTGTCATAGGTGGAATATAGGCTCTTCACATCTCTCAATTTCCTGCTCTCATATGCAATGGGGTACCTATTCTGCATCAACACAGCTCCAATACCTTCTCCTGATGCATCACACTCAAGTACAAATACTGCTTGTGCCTTAGAAGATCAAAGGAATGCCCCTTTCTTAGTGAGATCTGTCAATGGTGCTGCCAACTGTGAAAATCCTCTAACAAACCTCTTGTAATAACTGCAAAGACCCAAGAAACCTTGTAGCTCAGAAATGTTCCTTGGAGTAGGCCAATCCTGTATTGCTTTGATCTTCTCATCTTGTACTCTAACTCCATTGGCACTAATCATATGCCCCAAGTAGAGAATCTCCTCCATTCCAAAATCACACTTTGAAGCCTTGGCATACAATGACTGTGCCTCCATGACTCCAAGTACCTCATCTAGATGTCGAAGATGCTCATCCCATGTCTTACTATATATCAAAATGTCATCAAAGAATACCAACAAAAACTTACACAAATGCTTATTGAAAACATGATTCATGCAAGACTGAAATGTAACAGGTGTATTAGTAAGACCAAATGGCATAACGAGAAACTCATAGTGTCCATAATGGCATCTGAAAGTTGTCTTCGGAATATCCTCCTCACGGACACGAATCTGATGATAGCCTAAACGAAGATCAATCTTAGGAAAATACACGGCCCCATGTTACTCATCAAGTAGCTCATCAATCCTGGGTATAGGGTACCTGTTTTTTATTGTCTTCTTATTCAAAGCTCTGTAATCAATACACATCCGCATAGTACCATTCTTCTTCACCAACACCAGAGAAGAAGCAAATGGACTAGATGAAGGTCGAATGTGTCCCATATCAATCAACTCCTTAATTGCATTCTCTATCTCAATCTTGAAGTGTTGAGGATGTCGATATGGTGCAATATTGATAGGCTTGGTCCCATCCTCTAACTCAATCACATGCTCAAAACCACGATTTGGTGGTCTACCTGGAGGAATGTCACCAAACACCTTACTGTGCTTATCTAATACAGATTGGATATCTACATGATACTCACCGCCTGAAGAAGACTTAGAAGAAACGCTTACTTGAGCTGCCCATGCAATATCATCATATATCATCATGACGAAACAATGTCTCCATGCGCCTAGCCGAAACAACTCTAGGTGCTCCATTTGAAATAGCTCTCAAGATAACTTTCCTTCCCTTATAAATGAACTCTATTTCCATCTTCAAATCCTAGATGTAACGGCCAAGTGAATGCAACCATTGCATTCCCAAAACAACATCAATGCCTGAAAGTCCAACCATATAGAAATCATCTGCCAATGTATAATCTCCCATCTGAATACTAAGCTGTGGCACTTTTTTCTGGCAACTCATAGTAAAGCCATCTACTACTGCAACTGTGAATCCCTCAAAGTCCTCAGCTTGTAAACCATGTTTCATAACTAAACCCTCATCAATGAAGTTATGAGTGGTTCCACTATCCACCAAACAAGTGACTCGTTGTCCCTTGATAACACCCTTTATGTGAAAGGCATGATACCTAGGAACTCCTGACATAGAAGCAATAGTCCCTTTACCTTCCCCTGTATCAAGCTCCAATGTAGGCTACTCCTGATGATCCTCATCTGAAACTGTATCCTCATGTGTATCATTGTCATCATCTGAAATCACCTCAATGAGATGTGCTTTGCCTTTGCCAAGGCATCTATGTCCTGGTTCCCATGGTTGCTTGCAAGAAAAACATAGCTTCTTCCTTCTCAATTCATCTCCCTCTGCTGAAGAAGGATTAGTCTTAGGTTGAAATGGTTTTTTCTGATTAGAACTAGAGCCCTTAAAAAAGTTTTTCTTTGGAGTGAAAGGAGTAGTATCCAAGTCAAGTGCTAACTCAATTGCCTCCTCAAGTGTAGTTGGCTTATGTACCTTAACCAACCCTTTTGATCCTATCATTCAACCCTTCAACAAACAACATAGTAATTCTCCTATTTGTCATATCAGGGACCATAACCGCAATCTTTTGGAATTCATTGACATATGAATCCACTCTACCACTTTGTTTCAACTGTGCAAGCTCACGGTAGTAGACCTCCACATCCTTGCGGTCAAACCTAATAATGAGTTTTTGAACAAACTCATCATATGAAGTGATCCTGTTGTGATGCTGTGAAACAAGTCCATGATGCCACCACTCATATGCTAGACCCTCCAAATGCATAGTAGGAAAGTGTATAGCTTTTTCTTCACTCATGGGCTTGAGTGTAAGAAAAGTATCCAACTTATTCACCCATGCTCTAGCACTTAGCTTACCACTACCATAAAAGCTAGGAAGAGGAATTTTATTCAATGCATCTTTGTATTCGTTTGGTTGTGTAAGTTGTGCTCTTCTTTGCCTTGGATGATTCACTCTGCCTCTTTGATTGTCTCTCTTTTGGCTCATGTAATTGTTGAAATGGATCCTATTCCTTACATGCTTGGGAAGTGAATCATACTCATAAACCAAAGATATGATATTCTCCTCAAAAGGAACCTCTTCTTCTTCATCCTGTGGCTGCTCCTCTTCTACTTCATCTTCTCTAGGAAGAAAAGTAAGGTGCATAGGTCTCTCAACTGTAGGTGTACGTGTCCTTCTATCACGAGGTGGTGATCTTCTAGCTACACTACCTGCATCCTTATTGTTTTGATTTCCTGGATTAGCCCGATTGTTATTATTCCTGTCACCCATCATAGCTTGAAACATCCTCTCAATATTTGCATTTGTTTGTCGTTGTTGTTCTGCCATCTCACGCTCATTATTAACCATGTCTCTTAACATATTATCAATTTCATCTTGTGCAATACCTTGCCTTCTATCACCCATTGTACCTGTTCTTCTTCTAAAATGTTGCGGCAAAGGATCAACGTAGTAGCTCATAACCCATAGGCTGGCAGGGTCCAAGCTCTAATACCACTGTAAAATACCTTTCTAGAATGACTGAAATTTTTTTGCCAACTTTTAAATAAGATTTCTTACACAAATCATCAAATAAACATCACCAATGAACAGTGCAATAATAGAACTTCAAACCCACATCATACTTGCTTATTTGAAACCTTCAAATGAGAAATACATAAATGATAAGTGGCTGATATGAATTTCAGTCACAGTCTAATTTTATATCAGACCTTATTACATGCATAAAAAGTGTCCAAATACACCAAATCTTGCATAGGAACAAAGCCCAAACACTCTAGAACAAATATAGCTATCCAATGATGTTATAACAGCCCTAAAAGTACTGAACAAATGACTGATATAAAACTTCTGTAGGCTGATATGACTGCTGAAAGTGATGATTTTGCCCAGCCAAGTTGTAGCAATAAAAAACTCATGAAAACCACTTCGAAACCCAAGCGATGGATACCTAGTTTGGTCTTCTATCGAATGCAACTCTTCAAATATGAAAGCCCTTGTCAAATCCATTTCAAAAACCCCGAAATTGTCCAAACAATTTGCTGTCATAAAAATCAGACTTTGTTGATATGAAATCAGACCTTGAAAAATATGCAAAAGTCACTCAGTTCTCACTACAAACTCAATCAACTACCTTGGTAGTCACTCCCACACACCAAGGGTTCCATCATGATGTCAAATACTCTTCAAATCTGATAGAAAAATAATGACCAGGAAACAACTAATCAAGATTGTAAGAGAAAAATAAATAAATAATAACAAGATATTACCATAAAGAAGAGCAAATCTGCAAACATGCACCAAAAGAACAACATTGGAGACTAAGATTTTGAAGGGGGAAAAAGCAAAGAAAAAAACCCCATAGATTATGAAAGATGGTATGAAGCCATGAAATAAAAAATATTACAAAGAGAGGAGGAGCTCCTCAAGAAATGAACGAGAAGAGAAAAATGAGAGAGGAATAATGAAATAAGGAGAGAGCACCTCTATAAATAAAGGTGAGAGGAGAGTTGTATTCAACTCCCATATGCCACCTTTCATGTGGGTGAGTGCCATGTGTAAACCTCATAAGGAGGTAACTAAAAATATCAAATATTCCTCCAAGAGGAATAATGACGTGAGTTATCCTCACACATGTGTGAGGATACTCACATAAAATAAAATACCTTGTATTTAACAATACAAGTATTTAATACAAAGAAATAATTTAATGATCTTTACTAAAGTAAGGATTTAAGTATCCTTAACCAATTAAAGATTAACATTTTTAATATCCCCCCTTAAGCTTTACTTGGGGAAGATTACAACAAATCCATCAAATGATGATTACATCATGGCATAACAGCGTTACAATGAATAAGAATATATAATTTAAGAAAGAAGCTAGAAGAGAAGTTTAGATGCAGCTTGATGTAGAGCCAAGTCTTGAAGTCTTCAAGGAATTGAGTGAACCAAGGTGCTTGTATAGATGCCATTGAACAATCTGAACATTGAGCTCCTTTAGAGCCAAGAGAAGAGGAATGAAGGTTCAAGTGCTGCCAAGATATTGAACCTGTTTCATCAAAAAAACCATAACCACAAATAGAATTCCCTCATTGGGATCATCACTGAAACTTGAATTAGTAATATTCATATAAAGAGATATAAATTGCATATTGCAAAACAAAGGTTTGTGGATAAAATGAATCCAAATTTGAGTCATGAAGCCAAGAAGGCAAAAGGTTAGCTTAGCTAACATAAGAGTGATTCAATGAAGAAAACCTTAAGTCTTGAATTGTAGCACAAATCATGGCTTATAGCCCAAATTATAAAATGCCAACATATAGGCATAGCAATAACAGTTCTAGGTTGCTTCTCACTACATTATTTGTTGAATTGTAAAGGGAACTTATATCAATTTTAATTATAATGGACTTTGAAAAATAGTCCTAAGATCATAGTGCCATCATTTGAAAATACAAAAATACGGACTTTGAAAAACAGTCCTATAGATGGTTATAAAAACCATAATGCCTTTATAAAATTTTAGAGGACTTTTAAAAATAGTCCTAAAGATGGTATAACAACCATATTGACTTCAATAGAAGTATAGGAACATGATCTCCAACGATCAGTTCATCATAAAAAGGTAAGTGCATACCATCAAAGTGGATAGAAATATTTTCCATGGGGCCCAAACAACAGTCCAATGAGACTTAATAGAGCTCCCTATGCAACATTACTGCAAATGCCTCTTGCGCATAGAAAAAGAACTCCATTGAGACTAGATGAAGCATTGGACTTTGCAAAAAAATTGTATAGATGGGATAAAACCATCAAGAAGGTAGAAGCTTCATTGAGCTTTTAATATCTCAGATAAATGAGGCATAAAAAATTAGATTCCCTTTATCAAGACAACATATTCATAGTTGAGAAGAAACACTAGACTTGTTTTAAATATAGAGATAAATCAAGACTTAGGTTTGAGAGAAATGTTATAAGCAAGAACTTAGCATTAGGTCAGAAATGACGAGTATAAAATACTCAAAATAAGACAATATTCATGCATTCACAACTACATGAATATCTCTCAAATATAATTAAATGAACAAGTACAAAATTATTAGGTTGATCAAGTCCAATAATAAAGTACATGTGAAATTATTAAAAAAATAAATTGCCTAATTTCAATAAAAGGCAGATTTTTTTTTAAAAGATACCTAAAATAAAAGGCAATTATTTAAAATAAATGCCCCATTAAAATATAGCAATGAAATTAAAATCCTAAAAGAGATTTGAAAAAAAGGTAATATTATCTCATAATAATGGAAGATATCAATACCAACAAGTAGCAGTGTGCATGAAGAGCACTGAGATGTGACAAAAAAAAAATAGAAAGAGGGCAGAATGGAAAATCTCTACAACAAAAAAACTCAAACTCAAAATAGAAAAAAATAATGACCTGAAAAATTTCCTTCCATATGTTGAATAGATATTAGCTAAGGTCACTCTGCCAGCAGAGATTGCCATTCAATGGCAAGGCATGCCAAATAGAGATGAGCTATGGTGATTTTGACAGTATAGATTGCCTTCTGTCCATGGCAGCATAAGCCAATAGAAATTAGATGTAACAGCATAGGTTGGCCTCCATCCGTGAATGCATACACCAAATAGACATTAGTTGAGGAGTAATTTCAATAATTACATTGCACAATCTAGTGTTCACCCTTTCAAACTACCTTTTGCCACTGCGAGCATGCCAAAAACAAGGATAAAGTGCAGGTGGCTAGTTTGGCAATTGCATCACTAGGTAAGGGGAAACAAAAAATCAAAGGAACAAATGGATGAACTAGGAGCAAGAAAGTCTTTTTCGATGTAGAAAAAGCAGAATTAAATTTCATCAACTATATATATGATGAAATTAGGAAATCCTTTAAATCGATTTAGACGCAGAGAATGTAGACTGCCGCAAACAAGATGGATGATGTAGAGGTGGGCAACATTCAGAAGGTGATGAAGGAGTTGTTTAACCCCAAGCAATCTGTTGGGCATCGAAATATATGAGACATCATTGAACAGAGCCTAAGTTGTGCAAACATGATGGCACATGCTGTTGGGTCTTTTATGCTCCAACAAGATCATGATAATATCTAAATGGCACTAAGGTCTTGCCATGCTTTTCACAACCATATGATTTTATCTGGGTTGCAATTTGAGGAGTAATGAGGAACTTGTGGTTAGGAGCAAAGAGAAGCTTTTGCCTGGGTTAATCGAGTATTCTAGGCTCAGGGATGCTAATGCAGAGGACCCATCCAATGTCGTTGTGCAGTCTGTGGGGTTTCATATGAATGGTCAGCTGTTGCTCATTGCCGGGTTTGATAAGAGGTTGAAGCTTTTTCAGATTGATGGCAAGAGGAATGCTAAAAATCAGATTGATAGCAACTCGCATTGATAAATGTGCTGACAGCCTCAGTATGTAACGCAGCTATAGTTTGGACCCTTGCTCCATGCCGATCATATGGAACTACTTTTCGATTTAATCTACAAAACACTTTACAAAAGCTTCCTAACAATATGTTTGAAAGAAACTATCCTCTTCGAGAATTTGATTTGCAGAAAAGGATACATTGTTTCTTTTATAAGGCTGCAGAGTTATGCATGGTTGGCATGGCTACGGGAGCTGCTAATGGAGCCCTGTCAAAGCTGTTTGCTTCACAAAAGGAGGGGAGAACATCGTTTCTCATACCATTTGTCAGCACGAGTTCTCTTGCATATGGGAGTTTTACCCAACAAAAATTGTGTTCATGAAGGTCAGGTGTTGTTTGGTATAAAAGGCAGCAGCAATAAAGATTAGTGTTGTGGTAGAATGAAAATAAGATTGTAATATTTACCATTGCTAAGTTTGCTAAGTTGTGCTTAATGACATAAAATTTGACTATCTACCAATGTAAATTCAGCTTTGTTTTAAGAAAAAATGAGAGAGGTGTGCTCATTGGAAAAAACAGAAAAAAAAATTTGCAAGAAGATTAGATAAAATTATTTTAAGAACAAGAGTACTTTTTCTACAACCTACAGAACAAATTTACATAGATCTCTAAAAAAAAGCAAACTATCATTTAAAACAGAATTAGGCTAGAAAATTTTTACACAGATTTTTTAATCAGATTGGAGATCCAACATGGAGGGCAAAAGAAACATATTGATTTTATTAAATTTACAGTAATAAAATCTAAATTTTGAAAACCCTTGCTGCAAGAATAAAACTAGAATACTCTGCATGCAATAGGGTTAGAAGAATAAAAAAAATAAACTTGATCCTGCACAAAAAAAATTCTTCTCTCAAAAGAGAAGTCTCCAAGGTGTAAGCTGCACAAAAAAATACCACTCACAAAAATATTAGTTGCATGGCTCTGATACCACGATAGAAAAATGATGACCAGGAAACAACTAATCAAGATTGTGAGAGTAAAATAAATAAATAATAACAAGAAATCACCATAAAGAAGAGCAAATCTGCAAACATGCACCAAAAGAACAACATTGGAGACTAAGATTTTGAAGGGGGAAAAAGCAAAGAAAAAACCCCCATAGATTATGAAAGATGGCATGAAGCCATGAAATAAAAAATATTACAAAGAAAGGGAGGAGCTCCCCAAGAAATGAACGAGAAGAGAAAAATGAGAGAGGAATAAATGAAATAAGGAGAGAGCACCTCTATAAATAGAGATGAGAGGGGAGTTGTATTCAACTCCCATATGCTACCTTTCATGTGGGTGAGTGCCATGTGTAAACCTCATAAGGAGGTAACTAAAAATATCAAATATTCCTCCAAGAGGAATAATGACGTGAGTTATCCTCACACATGTGTGAGGATACTCACCTAAAATAAAATACTTTGTATTTAATAATACAAAGAAATAATTTAATGATCTTTACTAAAGTAAGGATTTAAGTATCCTTAACCAAGTAAAGATTAACATTTTTTAATAAAATCCTTTCAAATAACCTGCAAATTCAACTCCAATGATGAAATCTGAATGATAACATCTCGCAAATTGTCGTGGGAATATCACCACAACACTCAAGGGAACATCTCCTTGAAAAATAACTAGAAAATGCAATTTTCAATTAAAAGAACAAAATTTAAAAGCTTCCCAAATGATCATTAGTTGCAAATTGGAGTTCAAGAGCTCTATTTATCCTCTCCAAGGATAGGCATCCCTTCTCTTTGTCAATTTGAAATGAAGCTTGGAGTCCATCAATCAAAATTGAGAGTCTTGAACAATTGTAAATGAATGACATCTATGAATGCAATCATTTAAAACAATCTTTAATTGTTTAAATGAATTATAACCATCTTTCAAGTGGATCGATCCCTTTGCATTAGAATTCTTTTCTAACTTGATGGCGGCCATGAATGAGAGCAAACAAACATTAAAATCTTTATTTAGCATTGATCTCTTCTTGCTTGGGGCGGCGGCTGATTGTATGCAATCATTTAATATTTTTATTTTGCAATGAATATCAATCCTTGGCTTGAGCGATCCTCCTCAACATAGGCGTTTGGCATTTAAAAATCCTTTCAAAGCACAATAACTATCCAATGCAATCATTTAATATCCTCAAACCCAATTGCCCTCATGACACCATCGATCCAATGCAAACATTTAATAAATAAATATTGCATTTAAGATATCCTTTCCTCATATTCGGTGGCCAGCTATGAATCATATGCAATCATTGAAAATCAATAACGAACCTCTAACAATACCAATCATTGAATACAAGGCATGGGCGAATGCATCTTCATGGCATTGGAATTCGGCACTTGGACCAATGTGAATGCTCTACAAAAAGTGGGTGATCATCTAGATAGCCGTTGGCTCCTTAAGCAATGCAATTCAAATATAAATCAATGAACATGCCAATCGATCCCTTATCCTTTGCTTTTGATTTTGGTCTGGACCTATATTCCCTTGGTGAACACATCACCTTTATTCATATATACAACTCCATAGAAATTGATTAAAGAAAATGCAATTAAAGATTCCATTTTCTAAAATCCATCAAATGAAATGAAAATACAATTTCAATATTGCATTTTCCAATTAACCACATACTAGTTGAGCTAACATTCCGAATCTCCATGTATAGACACATAACAACTCTCCAGTTCTCCATGTGTAGAAATAGGCTCAAACTAGAAATTCATTCCCTTACCAATTCATTAGCCTATAGGAATGGATGATAGGCTAATCATCAACTCCATGTGAAGTCACTCCGGAAATGGGGACATGACACCCTAGTCAATCTTCCTCCAAAACTCGTCCAAAAAGGTGGCACTAAAATCTGCTCCAGAAAATGTGGCTTTAATGCTCAAGATCTTCCAAAACTCCAATGAAGTGCAAGCGTGAGCTCTGTGTGAATTCACCTCCAAGATGGAATTGGGTTTTCGTCAAATCCACCTAATATTCTCAAGGGTTTTCGTCCTTGGAATATGTTGACCTAAAGTGCAACCAAGAGTAAAACTCCAAATGAAAAGATGCAATGTGAATGAATGGTGGAATGACCTCAAAACATTCCTTCTTTATAGCCCTCCACAGGTAACTCCTCAAGGCCGACCTCCTTATGGTAATTTCTTTTATTTCATTTTATTATTTTCTCCTCATAGGGCCGACCTCCCTCTAGGCGCCCAAGTGCACAAATAAGAATATTTTTATTTTGTTGTCTTCCCTCCACCTTGACCGACCTAGACAAGGTACTATATTTTCCTTATTTTGTTCTTTCCATCCTCTAAGAGGAGTGAACCACCTAGTCATCTCATACTTTGTATTTTTAACCATAAATTATGTCATCCATCTCCAAGGGAAATTATCTTAATTTATTCTTATTTTTCCTCAAACTCCCAAAGTCGTTTCTATCATTTTTCTTTCTTCCTTTCATTTTCTTTTCTCTCCCCTGGTTGCTCATCACTAGGGCAAATTATTTTAATTACTTTGACCTCTCCAATAAATACACAAAGTCATCCCTTATGATCAATTTGCCCAAATAAAATTGTCTAAGTATGAAATCTAGCCAATTAGGTTATTCCCTTAGCCCTCTGGCTTAGCCTACGGGAATGGAATAGGCTAGCCAACTCTGCTAGGTGATCACTCGGAAAATGGGGACATTACATGAGAATTGCCATTCATCTATATTCATTGACTAATGATTGATACAATAGTGATATAATTGACTAACTTTGGTTCTACTCTTATCTATTCCAAAAACTCCTCTATGTGCAAAAGCACTTATTTATACTGTTAACAAAGATTGCATGAAAAATAAATAAAATAATTAACTAAATTCTTAAACTAGTCAATTGTTGTTTGCATGACATGCAAACTTTATTACAATTTATTTGCTCCACTAAGACGAACTAAAAACCATGGAACTGTAGCTCAACTGACAATTAAAATATTAGAATTATCTCTTGAAATCTCATCCCTTGCATGATAGTCGAACAAAATAGACTGACAAGACAACTCCGATTAATGCTAAAAATAGTGAATGCTAAAATTAGCAAATTTCTAAATTTGTTTTTTTCTCCTCCAAAATGATGATGATCTATTTTTAGTGTAGGATAAAAATAAAATTTCTTGACAGGCAGCTTTGGATGATTCTAGTCTGGTGAAGTTTTCATGGCAAATCCTTTTGATAAAGTTCTGAAATCTTGGCAATTTATGAATCTTGGTGACTTGAATCTAGGACCCTATAGTGAAATTCACTTTGATTGATGTCTTTGATGTATAGATGCCTACTTGAATTTTGAAAAAATTGCAAATGTTGAGCTGAATCTACCTGTGATATTGGATCATTTTCAACTTCTTATTTAATTGTATATTCACTTGAAAAAGTTGATTGTGTTCCTTTTGGATGTTGTGATTCCTTCTAGCTAGATGTATAGGTGCTTCATGACTAAGATTTTGTTTCTTTTGGTTATGATTTACCTTTAGCATGCGCTAAAACCATCTTTTACTAACTTTATTTCCCTGTGGCACGTTGGATTTGGTGATGGGGCACTTGAAGATTAATGTTGGTGCTTCTTGTAAACTTTTGCTTTTTGTTTTTGCTGGCACCTCCTTATTGCCTTCACCCTTCATAAAGGCATGTGGAAACTGAGTTGAATGCATCTTTGGTTTTGAATAGACACATCCTATTCTTTTCTACAGTGCTTTTTGTCTTGTGTGTGCTCTTTCCAGCTAAGCGTGTATATTCTTTGATAAAAATCTTTGACTATGATCATTTTGTGTGATTGTCTTTGGTGCTGAGATGGCGTGAACTTTTCATGAGGCTGGGTGCTATTTTTATGAAGTTTTTTCCTTATTGTATTTGATATACCCTTCAAACAAGCGCGCCTTTCTTTTATAAAACCTGTGATGATTTTTGCTTTGTATAAGCATGTTAAAAGGGCATCTGAGGTGCTGAAATGTTGACTAGCCACTTGTTGATTGGTTGTGGCCTAGCAACTGCATTCCTTCCTTGGCCTTTGGTGGACTTTGTTCATAGTTTTTATTTAACTCCTTTGTGAAGGCATGACCCCACCTTATGCACATTTATCATTTTGATTGCCTTTGTTAAGGTGTGAGAGGTGTGTCTTGAATGCGCCACTTTATTGAAAGGTTGGTGTGGACTTATTTTGAATAGGCGCTAATTGGAGACTGGCACTTTTGTTCTTTGAATAAGCGCATTGAATCCTTTACGTAGGCATCTTCGTATTGTTTCGATTTTGATTTTTTTTGTTTCCTTTTACATAGGCATGTGCCTTTAGCATAGCGCATGCCTTTGTAAAAGGCTTTAATGTTTTTTATTTTTTATTTTTTTATATGTTTTATATTTTTGAAACAAAAACAATTTTAATTTTAATTTAAAAAATAACTAATAATCAATAATTATTAATTAAAATTTAATAATTTAAAATTAAAATGACAAACAAGTAACATAAAAATGAAAATTGTATTTCGACCAAAATGAACACCGATCGAAAATTATTTATTGACATTTATGACAACGAACGAATGACTCAAACATGACTTTTAACATATACAAATAACTCAACTTGAGATTTCGATGTTGATATGATAATTCAAACTCGAACGCAATGTTGTGATGACAACTCAATAATTTGACATTTCGAGACTTTGACGAAATGACACTGAAGTTGACTAGACACTAAACCAGAAACTGATTATTTCCACCTTTTGACAAATATTTTGACACATAAGAATGACAATTTGACAACGGGGTGATGACACAATTTGAGTTTTGAATTGGATACAACAATTGGCTCTATTTGGGGACCCTGGCGTATACTTGTGGCATAGGAGAACCTCAGAATCTCTGGGATTTGCGAGTAGACCAGTGCTTTATTAGTTGCGCAATAGTCAGATTTATTCCTAAATCACCTAAAGATAACTCCTAAATCACCCCTAACAGAACATGACTTTTCACAGGACATAAAGAAATACAAGACTACATAACAAAAACGTCATGAATTAGGAAACACAATACAAACAACATGAAAAACAAAACCATTAACAGGCTCAAAAAAGTAAGAACCTCTCCTCTTTGAGCTGAGAATTTTGTCTTGGCAGCACATAGCCTTTCATCCTCTGCAACACTTTCTCAAAGAGCCATGGTTCAGGAGGATAGACAAGATCATGCAGTGAAAAATTTAAGATGATCATCATTGATATACATTGTTTTTAGATCATTATATTCCATAATGAGAAACCTTTGCAGCAGGTGAAGATATTGAGCCTCGTAAAAATGTTTAGCAAAGTCTTGTGGCCATAGTACATCTGTAGGAATAGTAACCACTACATATTGGACTTGATTTTCATCATCCATATCTTTGACATATGCAACCCTGAACTCAATCCATGTATCGTCCTCTAGAAAAGGCCGAAGTTGTTCAAAGAGATTCCATCACCTCTTGACTTTTTGGATCTACAACTAACAACAGCTGGGTACCTTGTGATTGGGGTACCTCTTCATTGTTCTCATTGATTGTGTCTTTGTCCATCCAATCCTCATAATATAACTGTGAAAGACCATCAAGATTTGAATCTTCAAGTACCTGATCATTGTCAAAATATACTGCTAAAAATACCTTCTTCTAGTAGCTCACTTCGCTATCCATCATCCTATATTGTCAGCCCTTGGATAAACTAAGTCTCGTCACTTTCAATAGAATAATCATCTTCAATAAATGTCCTTGATAATGTGAATGCAGATCTCTAGTAGCATCTCATTTTCACTGATTATCCATCTTTCTTCTAAGTCACAAGTAGGAATAGTTACAGATTCTTATATTGTTTGTTTTTCTTCTTCCCTGATATCTTCTTCATCGATGTGTATGAAATCTATTATAGACGAGGGTGAAGATGAGTTGATTTGTAAAAGAAATTTCATTGTATCCTCCACTGAAGACTTGCTCTCTATGTGATGTAAAAAATTATCAAGATTTGGTAATGAATCTTCTTCGTGATCTTTTGATTCGATGAATGCCTCCAAAGCTGAATTATCTTCAATATGAAGAAAATTTTGTTCTTGCCCTAATTGTGATGCTTCTTTGATATCCTAAACAAAAATACAAATCTCTGGTGACCAAGTCTTTGTCTCTTTCACTAATATCAATCGAGATTTCTCATCATTTATGCTAATAGAAACAACTGAGTTTGAAACTGAAAACTTTTGAGAGAAAAACATCTTTCTCTTCTTTGACCATGTCTGATGCAGGCTCTTTGAACAACCCTTCAAATGATGACAAGAAGAAATTGGATTCATCATTGTCCTCTTCACAAGTTTTCTCACAATTTTTCTCTTCAGATTCTGACTTGACTTCATCCTCCACAAAGAAAATATGGCATACTTGCATAGAGGCTTCTTCCATTAACAAGCCTTCCTTAGCTTCAAAGAACTTGCACAAAGTGGGAAAGATGTCTACTTCTGATGGATACTCGTGTTCTGATTACAATTCTTGGTTGTATGAACACATGATTTCGTTTGATATATGATTATGAAAATTATTCCTCATATCAAGTTCACATTGGGGAAATCCCATCATAGAGCCGCCATCGGATTTGTCCAAAAAACTTTTAGGATCATTCGAAAATCCTTGATTTTCATTTGAAGCTATCAATATTTGCATGAATCTTTGCATTTTAGGACAACTTTCTCCATCATGTTCACTCGTTGCATGGAACAAGCAGTACGTGTAAGCAAGAGAGGATGGTTCCACCACTTGCCTTTGGTGAAGTAGGCACATGAGAACTATCACTAACATAGTTGATGAATGCAACACTTTTGCTTGAAGGTGGTGTTGGGTCCCAAAATAGCTTATCCTAATCCGTAGAACATTCTTCAATCTTCGAGGCCAGGGTTGTCATCAAGGAGATAGAGAAGAGGTTCATCGACAAGATAAGGATGATTAAGGGCCAATGGTTAGGAATGGGTAATCTCCCCTTCACTTCTGGCTCAGCTAAGCCAAGGAGGGTGTTCCTAGAGGTATCCATTAACAAGAATTAAAAACAATGGAAGATGTTTTCAAATTCATATCATTGCAACAATACCCAATCATTGTCTTAATCCCTAAATACAGTCACTAGATTAAGACAAGCTTGCTGCACTAAAACCTCTGTTTAAGCTAATGAGAAGCACTTCCTACAATAATGGAATGTGTTGGTATGCATGTTTGGTTTGCTAAAATCGACACTTTGAAGATTTACTAACAATATTTCTTGGCTTCAATACAGAACCACAACAATGCATGCAATACTAACTATTTATTTCACACTTGATAAGTTTGTTTTGGTTTTTTGATGGGTGTGGTTGATCACATGCTTCTCAGACTGGTGCCTATTAGGATGGGTTACAGACTTCACAATTCAGCAGAAGGTAAGATAACACAAAAATGAAACAAGCACTTTCTGGATACCCAGATGCAGAAAATACAATAACCAATAAAGAATATACTTAGTAATCCTTCATCAAATTGCAATCATTCATCTAAAATCATAGAAGAGATCATCACATAGCATGTAATGTTTTAAGAATCTGTCATATTCATCTGATCAATGGTTACAATCATACCACGAAGTGTGGCAAGAGGAAACCCTAGCTGAAACTTAGGATTTCCTTGAAAAATGACATAAGGAGAAGTTCATACACTGATTCTTGAAATCAATACAAAACCTTTCATAACCTTTATATTCCATGTTTGAGAACTGGAACCTTTTGTTCTTTGAAACCCTAGAGAGCTTTGCACTTTGTCGCCTGAAGAACTACCAAAAGACTAACCCTTAGAATGAATTTCAATCCTGCCTTTATAGCCTTCTCAATGTGGACCTGAGAATGAAATGGGTGGGAAAACCCCCAACAACCCCACCAACTACAATAAAAATATCAATTTCAACTACCCATTTTGCATTAATGGTGATCCTGGAAGTTGTTGGCGCGTTTTCTCGCATTTCTGAATGGCAGAGAGAGCAAGAAGGCCAATTAGTCTTGCCCCGACAAATCGGCTTCGGAGGTTAGGCTTCTACCCTGCACCATGCACTTTGAAAAGGAAGAAAAGAACTACCCAACCTGAAATACTTAGAAAAACTTTGAAAATCGTCGGGGATCGGGCCTCGGGCCTTCTTCCTTCCGCCTTCCAAAAGAAAGAAGGAAGAAAAGGGGACTCCTGCCCGCTGCAGCCTGAGACACTTGGAAGAATGAAACCTCGACAGACTTCGGCAATCGGGCCTTCAGCCTTCTACCTTCAAAAAGGAAGAAAGAGAAGACGTCCCCTCTTACCGCCGCCTGAAACACTTAGAAATTTTTGAATTCGCCAAACTTTGGCCGCTGGGCTCTCTCCCTTCCGCCTGCCCAAAAAAAGAAGGCAGCCCACAAACCCAACCTCTGAAGTCTGCAATACTTAGAAAATTTTCAAAACCCCTGGTGAACTTCGACGATCAAGCCTTCCCGTTAACATACACTTAGAGGAAGATGAAAGCCACAAGCCCGACCTTCGACGCTCGAAACACTTAGGCAATTTTGTAAGGAACCAAGGAGGATTTCGAAGCCGATAGGGATGGCACAATGGAAGACAAGAACCCCGAAAAGGTAGAAAATACAAGGAAAACATTTGGGATTTGGACTTAGTCAATTTTGTGGGTTTTTTCCTTGCATTTTAAAAGGAGCAAAGGAGGAATTTTTTGATGGATTTGGCAAGATTAGCATGTTTGGAGGACTTGGCAAGATTTGGCAAATACTTGGCTTGAAAACCGGAATCCCAACAATGGCTCTGGTTGGGGACGTGTGCCAAGTAGTGGCACAGTGAGAGTCCAGATCTCTGGGAAGACCAAAAAACATCAAAAGTGACACACAAGAACCAAAACAAAACATCAAGACCAACAGTGGTCAAGACTGCCCGAGGTCAAAAATAACAGATATAACAAGACTTCATCACAAAATTTTGGAGGACCACAATACTTATGAGAAGTAGAGTTTCAAATATTGACCATGAATGGGCAACTCCATGAGTTCTCCCTCCAAAGTCATCAAACGGTAGACATTGAGCTCAAACTTCTCAGCCACTTCATATGGCCCAAGCCACAATGTATCAAATTTACCATGTTTCCCCTTATCTTCATATTTTGCATTCCAAAGGAGAACCAAGGCACCAATTTGAAAATCTCTTGACACAATACTCTTATCAAACAAATACTTCATTTTCTTCTTATGATTCAAATTTTTATCATGTGCAACTCTTCTCTGTTCCTCCAACTTAGTTAACTGCATGATCCTTTGGGACATTGCATCATACTGATCTTCTATGTCTTGCAGCAACTGATGGACTGGCATTTCCATGTTGATGGGCATCTTCACCTTTGTTCCATACACCAATTCAAATGGGCTTCTACCAATAGATCTTTTGAAATTTATTCTGTCAGCCCATAGAGCATACCTCACTGTCATCCCATCTTTTCTTCTTCTGATCCAATGTCCTTTTTATAACCTTCATTAGGCTTTTATTACTTGATTCAACCTGTCCATTACTTTGAGAGTGATAAGGAAAAGAATGCACTGGGTTTATACCAAACTTAGAACATATGTTCAGCATTTCTTGAGACCTGATTTACACATTGCATTGTTTGCCAAAATCCTAGCTGGCACTCCAAACTTGGTTATTATATTGTTGACTATGAAAACGATAACCACCTTGGAAGTTGCATTGCGAGTGGGGATTGCCTCTACCCACTTGGTGAAGTAATCAATGGCCACAAGAATCCACTTAAATCTATTGCTGGATTTCTCTTGTATTTCTCTGATGAAGTCAATTCCCCACTGCTAGAAAGGTGCATCAACTGCGAGGGGCAAGAGGGGTAGTGCTCCAACAAACTTCAACTTATGAGAAAACCATTGGCAAGCATCACATTTTCTTATCTTTTGTGCTACATCCTTGAATAAAGTAGGCCACCAATACCCAGCTCTAAGGATCTTATGGGCAGTGGTCTTAGCCTTGAAGTGTCCCCCACAAATGTCATGGTGACATTCATTACTGTCTCAACTTGCTCTTGATCCAAACACTTGAGCAATACACCTTCGTGATTTCTCCGCATCAGCTCATTTTGGAATAGGACATACCTTTGAGATTTCAGCTTGAGGGTCCTTTTCTGATTCTCATCCATGCATGGTGGACAATTCATATTTTCAAGATAGAATATAGTATCTTTGTACCATGCATCATCAATCAATCTGCAATGAGGAGCAACCTCTACATTTGTTTCATTTACTTTTGTTGCTTCAAGATTGGAATTAGCCATCAACTTAGCTAAACCTTGGCATCTAACCAAATTTGTTACATGTATATCCATGTCATATTCTTGGATCTTGTTGGTCCATCTGCATCTTCTCCTAGAAACTTCCTATTGCATGAAAATATATTTCATAGCTGAATGGGGCACATATGCAATTGTCTTTGCACCCATAAGATAGGATCTGAAATTTTTTACGGCCTTAACCAATGCGTTGGCATGCTTCTCCATTATGGAATATTTTAACTCAACTGCTTGCAATGATTTACTAAAAAAGACATAGGCTGCTCATATCCATCTTCATTCTTTTGGAGTAAGACAGCAACAACAGTATAAAAAGAAGCAAAGGAGAACAACTGAAGGGGTTTGGAATAATTTGGACTTATCAGTACCGGTGCCTCCTTGATGGCTTCTTTAATATCTTTGAATGCTTCAGATGGCTCTGCATTCCATACAACTGATTGTCCTTTCTTGAGCATTTTAGAAATGGCCTTAGTCTTCTCCACAAAGTTAGGAACAAACCTCCTAACAAAGTTTATCTACCCGAAGAAAGACTATATTCCTTCGACTGATTTTGGATGAGGAATGAGGTCAATAGCCTTGACTCATTCTGGATTTGTTCTTACCCCATCCTTTGACACAATATGCCCGAGCAACTTGCCCTCTTCAACGCCAAATATGCATTTCTTGGGAAGTGAGATCCCGTACTCTAGACATCTTTTGAAGATGACCTCAAGGTGCTTGCAATGCTCACCTCTTGCCTTCGAGAATGTTGTCAATTCATCTTGATAGACTACCATGATCTCGTCAATAAGACCGGCAAAAGCCACATCCATGGCCCATTGAAATGTTGACCCAGCATTCTTCAGACCAAATGGCATCCTCACATAGACATAGGTACCCGAAGGAGTCGTGAATGTTGTCTTGTATTGCTCTAACTCCTTAACCATCACTTGGTTGTACCTGGAGAATCCATCCATCATGGACATCAATTTTGATCCAGTCACTTTCTGCAGCAAATGGTCCATGCTTGGGAGTGGATAGTTATCTTTAAGGGATTTGATATTCAAATTTTGGAAATCCACACACAACCTGATTTGCCCATTCTTTCTTACCGGGACAAGGTTGGATACCCATTCAGAATGTTTGATGGGTTTAATAATACCTCCCTCTTTCATCTTTAACAATTCTTTCTGCATCTTGGGAGCTATGGTAGGTTTTATAGGCCTTTATTTTTGTCTGAATTGTTTTGCATCAGGCTGGAGGGGAATAGTATGTTGAAAGAAGTCCTCCCTATAGGCTTGAGCTCATCATAGGACCATGCAAAACACTTCTTGATTTTTCTTAGCAGAGCAATCAACATCTACTTCTCACGTGGCTTCAAATTTTTGCCTATGTAAACCATTTTAGGTGCCTCCTCAGTCCCAAGATTAACACCCTCAACATTTTCTTCTTCAACTGGTTTACCTTTTTTTTTCCAACGGTCAGCATTATCAAACATCCTTTCAAGTGCCACTAATCCTTTCGAAATGAATTTCCTTGTCATCTTTGACTTATAACATAGGCTGCCAATCAATCAATTGATTGTCAAAATCATCTATACAATTCGGGAAGCTATAAATCTGATTGCTGTCATTGAAAACTTGCCAACTGTAAATGTTATCAGGAATTGTTGGCCTGGTGAGAACTTCAACAATGTAATAGGGAAAAGGACAAGAATTTGTTTGCAGATCAAACTTTGAACCAGCAACAACCAAAGTTTCTGCCTTTTCATTTCTATTTCTCTCAATCCATTCAATGCCAATGGCATCAAACAGTTCCAAAGTGTCCCAAACTGCATTTCGGTACAATCTTAGCCTGTTGTCCTTGGCTGCATATATATTTCTGATTTGTTGTACCACCAACTCTAAATCTCCTAAGACCCTCAAACACGTTATCCCATGCTTGTGAGCAATATTCAAACCCAGCAGAAGAGATTCGTACTCTGCAATGTTGTTGGTGCACTGGAAATCGAGCCTAAAAGAAAGCACGAAATGTTCACCATCTGGTGATATTAAAACCACACCTTACCTGATCCTTCTCTTGAATATGCACAATCAAAGTACATTGTCCACAAATCACCTACATCACAAGTAGGAGTAACGGGAGTGGAAGGTAAAATATCAAGGTTGTGATCATCCTCACTGCAATATCCCATGATGTTGTCAATGTCGGTGTCAAAATCATCCCGTTTCTTATATCGGTCCTCAATATTTTCATCTTCCACCTTTTTCTCCCTATACAATTTCACTTCTACCCCTTGGACCGCAATGGTAGCATATGAAAGATCCATCTGGATACTTCCGCCCATAGAGGCTGCCCATTTTCTAGATAACAGCATACCCCACTTAGCAGGGCAGTCTACAACAATGACATCCATCAAGAACGATTTGTCTAGGTAGGTAGCAAGTTGGACCTCAACATCTTAAACTAGACCAATCACGTTAACTTTTCTTGGAATCCATGGCAAAGCACTTGCCAAAAGACCTGGACACTTTCAGTCCCAACTCATTCATTATCTCCAAGGGCATAACGTTGCTGGAAGCACCAGAATCAAGCATGCAATTATGTAAGCCAACCGTTTATGATCAGTGTTGTGTAGAAAGGGTCTACACCCATCCTATTGTTAACAACAGTCGATCCTAGATACACCTCTATAGTTTCATCATGGCCTTTGCCCTCATCATCTTCACTATTAATAATACAGGTTGTTATTGTGCATCAATAGCAGTGACGAATAACACCACACTATCTCTATGTTCATGGATTCTGAGAAGTTCCCCTGTAGGTACTAATATTCTAACTTGACTTAAGACTTGGGCCATGTCAATAGGGCTATAATTTGGTAGAGGAGTACCGCATGGGACAATAATTTCATTTGCACAAGGAATGTAAGGTATTAATTGATTGGAAGAAACATCCATACCTTTCAACTCCTTCATCTTCTCCTTGCTCTTCTCTAGTTCCTTCGATACCTAAGGCTAATCACATTTTTCGTTGCTCTTTGGATTGTGTACCTTTGGAATGGATGCAACAGCTGACTGTAACAATTGTGCTGGATTTTTCTGCACGTATTTCTTCTTTGTTGCTAGCGGCTGTGTAGAAATTTTCTTCTTTTCTAACAAATTCTTCTTGGGAGCACTGTTGTCTTTCTTCCCCACATTTATCTTCATCTTTTCTTTCTCACCATCTAATGCACCTTGTCTCGACTCTGCAGCAGGAGAGTTTTGCATAGGCACTTGCCTATTTCTCAGTTGATAACCTCCTTGAACCTACATAATGGCTACATCAGTTAAGGCTTTCATATCTTGTTTCGAAGGTTTGGACTGCTTGTACTTCTTCTGCATAAGGTCCCTCAAGTGCCCGAAATCATGAGTTGGCAGTTGATATTTCTTTGGACCTTCATCATAATCATATTGGAAAATATGTTCATCCTCTTCATAACTATCATAATCAGAATCCTGACCCATTTGTTCATACCCCTCTGTGTCAAACTGATTTATCTCATCCTCATAATACTTTGTTGCACCTTCTTCGTTTGGAAACTCTTCATCTCTGCCCATTGAATGAGCAACAACACAATTTACTGGATCATGTGGGAGATAACATGAATTGCACCAAGGCAATGCCTCTTGATTGTTTATCTATTCTTTTCTCAATGGTTCAAACGTATCCTTTTCAGGTTGCTTGAAATTGACCTACCTAGGGGAAGCTTGTCTATCATTTTGGTGTTGTGGCCTTTTAGACCAGTCGGTGTTGTAAGGTCTGTTATGCAGTCTTTGTCCTTCGTTGAAATGTGTTGCAACACCCTGTGGAGGCAACCCTTTCTCATTTCGTGTTGTCTTATAGGACATGTCCTTCATGACTTCCATAAGTTTGTCCAGTTTGTCTTCTATCATGAGGGGTTTGCTCGAAGCTGCCCTATTTGGCTGAGAGATCTTCACATCAAACCTCTTAACATGTTTGCCAGAGGCTCTCATGTTATTTTCAATGTTAATGGATACAACATATGCTTCCCTCAGTGTTTGAGGACTCTTATCTCTCAAGCAATAACCAATTTTAGAATCGAATGCACCACAATACAACACTAAACACATTGATTCATTAGGTCTAAGATTAGTGGGTACCTTTCTCGTCATCATGATAAATTTGTTGTTGAAGTCAGCAACAATCTCATTGATTCCTTTTTTGATTGTAGTCATCTCGTGGATGGCAAACTTGGGGTTGATCCTATCTCCATACTGCAGTCTGAACACTCTTATGAATTCTTCCCATGAGTCAATACTGTTATCAGGAAATGCCTTATACCATTCTTTAGCACTTTCCTCCAATGAGTGTACAAATAGCTTCATCATCACATCTTCGCCTTCAATCTCATACTCATCCGTGACGAGGAAGTGTCTCAAGTGTTCCTCACCGGTGATTGCATTGTTACCTTGAAACCTTGGAATTTTCCCCCTTATCTCATTCGGAATCAGGTTGGGAAAATCAGGAATACCGAAGAAATCCAACTGCTTATAGCTTTCTGCACCCAAAGTTTGTCTAGGAGGAGGAAATCTCTGAGCTTGCCTTTGGACTGTAGGCTTGGGATTCGGCATTCACATACTGCCGATTTACCTGCTGTTGTGGTGGCTGATTTGGAAACTGATTATTTTGTTGGTTTTGATTCTGATTTCTGCCCTATTGGCCTATTTGCTGATGTTGTCTCTAATGAATTGCAGGTGTAGGATTAGGAATATTATGATGTTGAAGCTGATTATGTGCATTTTGGGCAAGTTGGGCCTGCTGCAAATCAAGCAGGGTTTGCACTTCTCTCTGCCTATCCCTGATATAATCAATCAAATCTAATTCATCATATAGAGTTCTTTCTCTTTCCTCAGCATCAGGTTGTTCCTGTTGATATTCCTGATTAGGAATGTTGTCACGCTGACCTCTAAGTGACCTTGTGGATGAAATATGATGCTGATTATTCTGGTGAGCCTCATCATTTTCACTAGGCATGCCAAATGTTCTCATGTCTACATTCTGAGACCTATCTCTTCTTCCCTTGCCAACGATATTTTGATTTCTTTGAACCTCATACTCATCTCGATTTATTCTCTTATTAGTTATGAGTATATTATCAGTAGAGTCCTCAGAAGTATACTGATGATGACTTCAGCAGTCATTAAATGCGTCATCTCTACTAGAAGTACCTGCTTGACCTTGGGCATTAGGATTTCTTGTTCTCCACATATTCTGTTGGCTTCTTGAGCGGTCGAAAGAGCTTTCTTCTGCTGATAGATCTTTTGGTCTTCTTCTATGATCCATTTCAATTCCTTTCTTGTCTGAAAACTGATTTTCTGTGTTTGACTAACAGAGTCGCCACTTCCCTGTTGGGAAGAACTACTTAGATTTTTTCACTATGTTAACAGATTGCGACAACTCAACCAGAAGTAAACTTTTCTCAGCAACGACGCCAATCTGTTGGGTACCAAAATAGCTTATCTTAATTGTAATATCCCAAATGGGGATATTTTGGACAATTTTGGATTTACAGACTTTCCAAACTATTAAACTTTGGATTTTTGCTCAAACCCTAAATTCTAAATTTTCTAAACTTAAAATCAGACTTCAATAAACACATAGGGCAGCCTGTAAAACATATCAAATCACCATAATTTCAACATCCACATGAATAACAATAATATGCTTGCATTCCACAACCAATTATGCAACAAATCCACTTCAATTGTCCAAAACAAATGACTGAAAATAAATTCAGAAGTCTGCTGCTACAAAATCTAAGTTTAACAAGTCTTCAAATACATCCATAAACTAGGGCAAACATGACAAACATGCCCAGCAATGTTCTACCCTAACCCTAAGGGTTGTACATATTAAATATATAGCAGAATGACCTTCCAAAAGATAGGAAATGATCTCCAATGAATGCTGCTCCAATTAGGGCATGAAACCCTAAGTCTTCAACTCTCCAAGGCAATGGAAATCTGCTCCAAAATGGTGCGCTCAGGTCTGATATGTCTGCTGCTCCAAAGAATGAAGATAACGTTGCCACAGAAGCCAACAAACATCAACAAATGATCCTCCAAAGGTGGCGCTCAAAGATTAGGGTTAAACCCTAGGCAAGATGACACAAATCCACCAATGAAATCTCCTCCAAAGATGGGTGAATCAGGTCTACTCTTCTTCTGCTCCAAATCAGCAACCCTAACCATGCACAAGAACCTCCAAATTGCCTTCAATGCTAGTTGCCCCACCTCCAATGAATGGCGCTCCAATCTAGGACAACTGCTCAACAATTGATGATCAATTCACACCAAAGGAATGCCTCCAAAGATGATCTCCAAATCTGATTTGCAATCTGCTCTTCTCCACAAAATACCAATGACGTGCAAGTGGACTCCCGTAACGGAATCCTCCAAAGAAAGAGCTAGGGTTTCGTCCAACTCCTTAGAAACTTATGGTTTTCGTCTCAATCTCCTTGTCCAAGAGATAAACTCCAAAATGATAAATGAATGAGTGAATGAATGATGATGCAAATGCCACAAAACCAACTTATATTTATACATATTTGGTCTTTTTAATTCCTAGCTGACCTAGGAGACTTAATACCTCTTTTGAATTGTCTTTTCTTCACCAAACAGGCCGACCCAGAATGATGAACTCTAGGCACCAAAAATCCAAATTAAAGATTTGATTTTAACTTCTTTTTTTCTTCCCTCTAAGCGCGCCAAGGATAGATATTGTTTTATTATTTATTCTTCCTTCATAGGTCGTCCCAAACCAATAAGCATCAAGTATGATCTCCACAAAGATGGCGCATACACATGATCCAAGCATTATCACTTATTCTTCTTCAAGGTGGCATTAGATGTTAGCAAATTCATCACATACGAAAACCCTTCATCATGACAAGTTTCCACACTCAAATCTCCTCAAGATGGTTCGCTCCCATAGAAAGAAAAATATATTAAATGAAAGGAACACATCAAAATCATCAGAAAAATACACCAAGGCATCTCTAACCCCCAATACTTCTTCCAAAATTCCCAGAGTATGAAAACAAGCCCATCGGATCTCTAAAGGTGATCACTCCGAAAATGGGGACAGTACACTAATCCCTATAACATTCTTCAATCTTCGAGGCCAAGGTTGTCATCAAGGAGATAGAAAAGAGGTTCATCGACAGGATAAGGATGATTAAGGGCCAATGGTTGGGAATGGGTAATCTCCCCTTTGCTTCTGGCTCAACTAAGCTGAGGAGGGTGTTCCTAGAGGTATCCCTTAACAAGGATTAAAAACAATGGAATATGTTTTCAAAGTCATATCATTGCAACAATACCCAACCGTTGTCTTAATCCCTAAATACAGTCACTAGATTAAGACAAGCTTGATGCACTAAAACCTCTGTTTAAGCTTATGAGAAGCACTTCCTGCAATAATGGAATGTGTTGGTATGCATGTTTGGTTGGCTAAAATCGGCACTTTGAAGATTTACTAACAATATTTCTTGGCTTCAATACAAAACCACAACAATGCATGCGATACTACCTATTTATTTCACACTTGATAAGTTTGTTTTGGTTTTTTGATGGGTGTGGATGATCACATGCTTCTCAAACCGGTGCCTATTAGGATGGGTTACAGAGTTCACAATTCAGCAGAAGGTAAGATAACACAAAAATGAAACAAACACTTTTTGGATACCCAGATGCAGAAAAGACAATAACTAGTAAAGAATATACTTACTAATCATTTATCAAATTGCAATCATTCATCTACAACCATAGAAGAGATCATCACATAGCATGTAATGTTTTAAGAATCTGTCATATTCATCTAATCAATGGTTACAATCATACCATGAAGTGTGGCAAGAGGAAACCTGGTGCAAAGACCACCATAGTTAATTTTGACTTGTATGCTCACTAGGAGCCTTAAATTTTGGATTTTATGCTCATTATGAGCCTAGGTGGAGTCATGTATTAGTTTAATATTGTAATAAGGTCTGAGTCAGACCACTCTCTTTGTTTTAGAAACCACTCCCTCTATTCTAGAAGTCAACTAATAGTGGAACTCCAAATAGCATGTACTATGTTTGGAAAAAACAGTCTTGAGGCTAAAATTAGTGAAATTAGTGGGAAATTAGTGAGCCTTTTTGCCTCCTTTTGATAGGAGAAGAATCTTGCACGAAATATAGTGATGATTTTGGATTGTATTTATCCCCTGGAGGTCGTGGAAAACTGATCATGGAAGTTTGAAGAGAAAAATTAATAGAGATGGACTGTTTGCTGCTTTTTGCTGTGTAAATTGTTGTTCCAGGCCGTGGTACTTGGTTGTACAGCCTTTTCAAGGCCTCTAACGTTTTCGATGGTGTAAATGCATGTTTCAACTTTCATTTGAGTCTATTTTGGTGTCTTGAAATTGCAGGAGAAAGAAGAACAAAACGCTGTCCCAAAATTGTTGTTTCTAGGAGGGTTTGGTAGGGTTTTAGGAGTTTGATGGGGTTCTGACCCAAATCATTGAGTTAGAGCCCCAAAATGGATTTGTTGGGTCTGTGTAGGTACATCCTACAGTGGGTTTTGTGTGCAGGTGTAGGGGAGCAGTCCAAGACAAGATTTGAGGAAGATTTGGCTTGATATCTCTATGTATTAAGCCATTGGTGATAGCTAGAGGAAGATATAGGTGGAAAACTAGTTTCAAATGCCCATGGAGGTCTAAAACCTATTGAATCCATTCATTTGCAATCCATATTAAGTCCTGGAAGTGGTTAGAAAGTTCTGGGTCACTCTGGTAGGGTACTTCCTTTGTAAACCTAGGGCTAATTGCCCCTTTGAACAGCAGGAACAGTCATTTTTAGAGGCTTGTGTTCCAAAACAATGTACCCTACATGTCAAGTATGTTATAGAGGGCCTTAATGGGTATCTAAAAAGCTAAAGAGTTCTAGGAGTTGTTTGGAAAGTTTTGGAGTTAAGCCCTCTAAACCGCATTTCTAGGGCTGCAAGGAAAATAGGTCATTTGTGACGGAACAATTGGAAGGACAACTTGCCAGGTCAATTTATGGGTTTGATAAGCCTCCATTGGTCAAATGAACATGTTTCATGCCCTCCCCAAATGCTGACAGTCGTCACATGTGTCCAAACCAAGTTGGGTTCAAAAATGGAGGTTGTAGGTGTCTTGATGTGCAAGTTTGTTGTCCCTCTTTCCAAGATCAGTCACTCATGTTTGTGAGACTTGATAAGTGTTCCCCTGTTCTGCATCAAAACCCTAGCTAAAACTTAGGATTTCCTTGAAAAATTACATAAGGAGAAGTTCATACACTGATTCTTGAAATCAATACAAAACCTTTCATAACCTTTATATTCCCTGCTGGAGAATTGGAACCTTTTATTCTTTGAAACCCTAGAGAGCTTTGCACTTTGTCGCCTGAAGAATTGCCCAAAGACCAACCCTTAGAATGAATTTCGATCCTGCCTTTATAGCCTTCTCAATGCGGACTTGAGAATGAAATGGGCGGGAAAACCCCCAACAACCCCACCAACTACAATAAAAACATCAATTTCAACTACCCATTTTGCATTAATGGCAATCCTAGAAGTTGTTGGCACGTTTTCCCGTGTTTTTGAATGGCGGAGAGCAAGGAAGGCCAGTCGGTCTTGCCCCAACAAATCGGGCTTCGGAGGTCAGACTTCCACCCTGCACCATGCACTTTGAAAAGGAAGAAAAGAATTGCCCGACCCAAAATACTTAGAAAGACTTTGAAAATCGTCGGGGGTCGGGCCTCGGGCCTTCTTCCTTCTGCCTTCTAAAAGAAAGAAGAAAAAGGGACTCCTGCCTGCCGCCGCCCGAAACACTTGGAAGAATGAAACCTCGGCGGACTTTGGCAATCGGGCCTTCAGCCTTCTGCCTTCAAAAATGAAGAAAGAGAAGACACCCCCACTTGTCGCTACCCGAAACACTTAGAAACTTTTGAATTCACCAGACTTCAGCCATCAAGCTCTCTCCTTTCTGCCTGCCCAAAAGAAGGCAAATCGCAACCCCAACCTCCGAAGTCCACACTATTTAGAAATTTTTCAAAACCCTTGGCGGACTTCGGCGATTGAGCCTTCTTGTTAACACACACTCAGAGGAAGACGAAAGCCGCAAGCCCAACCTCCGACACCTGAAACACTTGGGCGATTTTGTAAGGAACAAAGGAGGATTTTGGAGCCGATAGAGATGGCACGACGGAAGATAGGAACCTAAAACCCCGAAAGGGTAGAAAATACAAGGAAAACATTTGGGATTTGGACTTAGTCAATTTTGTGGATTTCTTCCTTGCATTTTAAATGGAGCAAAGTAGGAATTTTTTTATGGATTTGGCAAGATTAGCATGTTTGGGGAACTTTGCAAGATTTGGCACATACTTGGCTTGAAAACTGGACTCCCAATAGGTGGATCATGTTGAAGTGGTGAGACATTGATAGGAACTAGTGACCTAATTGAGTCTTTTTGAATCTTTCCTAAAGTAATCATATGGTCCTCCAACTCAATAGCATATTCCTAAGCCTCTCTCAAATCTGTAGCATTTCTTGCTTGAGAAAGTGTTTAGGGTTAAAAGTGAAGAAAATGGATATTAATGTTTTGTGTTGATCCTCCTTTCACCACTAAACATTCAAGGACATTCAACCGAGTAGAGAACTCTACTACAGATCTCCTGTCACTTGGAACATAAGGGAAGATTGGAATTGTGTGATTTTGTTGTTCAGTTAAACCCAATTATGCTCAAAACCCTAATTTCGTAAATTCGTAAACAAATGGACAACTTATGGAAAATGATCGCAAAGCTATCAAATGACAATCAAAATACATGCCAGATTTCAAGTTCGGTGTGCAGAAAAGTCAGGGACTAATGAGCAGGCGCCCTAGTCCAGTGCCTCAGTTTTTGTCAGGATCTGGGATTGTTGTCTGCAACACAGTTCTGTTGTTCCGGAGATTTTACTGTTGCGGGATCTGGAGGACTAATGAGTGGGCGCCCGAGTCCAAGTCCCTGTTTTCTTCTCTAATCTGCAATTTTGATAGTCTGCACTGCTCTCCTGCAACTCCACTTCTTTCGCTTTCGCAACCCGTAATCTACAATCACAGAAAAGTGGGTTGGGGGTTGTGGTGTTTAGAGGCTTGCCTCAGTCAAACACCGGAGAGACATTCAAGTCTTCTGAACACCGTTGTCAAATAGAGTGCATATCCCTACGGGATAAAGGCAAAATCCAAATGATAAATGATAGAAAACACAATTGATATCACCTTGTAGTGTAGATCTCCTGGAAGGAAGATGCTCTTCATGCCACGAGGAGATGGATGCCAAATCTACAAATACAAACACAATAACAATACAAAATTCTGCTCTACCACACAATGAATGCCTTGAATCACTTTCACGTAAGCTTGTCAATCAAAATGTCCATCTCTAGTTTACAAATGAATCACTAATCATGCTTATATATGCAACTACAAACATTCCCGCTAAGAATTTCGTAATTTAAACTTACTGTGTCGGCATAGGACCTAAGTAACGGTCATAAACTGACATTTTGAAATAGGTTCTGACCTAAAATAGGGTAGGACTAGGGTGCAGGCGCCCAAGTCCTCCCCCCTATTTCAGGTAGGATTTATGTCAAATGCATCCCCTAAGTCCCATTTGCCATGAAACTTCAAGGTTTTCTCATCGGGAGTCATCAAAATCATGCAAGATGCTCTAAATGCATTCTAAAGGACCCGGGAGCTAAACCTTAAGAGGAAAAAGCCCCCAAGGATACTTTTTCTGATATAACATTTAGCCCCCACTTTAATGTATGTATAAATGCAAGGCCAATACATGCATTAGAGTACAGTCAACAAACATAGCAAACACGCCAGGCACGGAGAAGACACACCAATCACAATGAAGACAGTAACAGGCATGCAAAACACGGAGAAGACAGTTACAGTCATGCAAAACACGGAGAAGACAACATTGAAGACACGCAAAACATAGTGAATACATTGAATGCAGTGAGCGCAATGATTTTTCTTTTTCTTTTTCTCATATATGAAATGCAGATGCAAGTACAAGGAAAGTAAACACACAACCCACAATGCAGGAGGGACTCATCGCCACTGGTCGTTAAACTGCATATGAGGCAACAAACACACAAAACAATCTCAGAGTGCAAGAGGGACTCATCACCACCAGTCTTTAAGACTGCACTTGAGAACAAACACGTCATACAAATCGAGCATGCCATACAAATCCCAATGCATAGGAGGGACTCATCGCCACCGATCTTTAAGACTATGCTTGGGAACAAACACGCAATACACACACACATGGAAGATACGGAGAAAACACGGCGGACAAGCGATGGAGTGTACCTATTTCTAGGTTCATCACCATCTCAGGCACATTACAGGAACACACCGATGATTGGGATTTGCCACAACAATTGTCGAAGACACGCTTAAGGGTTTGGATAGTCACAAATCCGCTCCCCGCCTCCACAAAGGACTTTTTGAAAATGCAACCCACCTGCATCACGGAGATGCCTTACAGTGAAAAGGAAGCATGGCATACAACCCCACCCGCATCACGGAGACTCCTTATGATGAAAAGGAGGTATGAGCACAAAAGTATACAACCCGACCCGCATCACAGAGACGCCTTATGGTGAAAAGGAGGTATACACAATAAATTTCAAAATTGTTCAAACACACTTTACTAGCATCTAGAATAGATAGCTTACCAGTACCTTATATATGCCCCCACCTTAAGGTGGTTGATATCGTGTACCGATATCAAGCACGTTAAGGTAGGAAGAAAACACACAAGGGAACACGAGCTCTCGCAAAGCCCATACCCCCTGGAGGTGACATGTACTTTATGATCGCGAAATGGTCCCACAAACACATTCCTACAAGAAAAGTGTTACGTCCATAATCCATATAATCATGATAAACAACAATGCATATGGTCATTCACATAGAGAGCCGAGGTTATACTATAGATTCAGAGACCGAGTATAACCGTGGGGCTATACCGCAGAAATCTCAAAACCGAGTGTAACCAAGGCGAGATTCAAAGATAAACAAAGTGTACGGAGCAGCAGTATTGTTATGGTTTGTAAGTGCGATAAGACAACATCAAGATCACACGGAGTGATTCTACTAGCCAAGCGTCGGATAATATATATCAACCCCATCGTCATGTATGGACTTGGTCCATTTTTTCATTCTTTGTTGAATGGACACTAGGTCCGTATCAATATAATATGTTTTTCATCATCCACCCGCTAGATAGAAGCACTAGAGGAAGGGAAACAATAAATCGAGAGAGGAGAAACTAGTGCCTTAGGGACAGTCACGTAGGAGGGTGCCCCCAAGTCACCAACCGCAACGCTATGTCCGTAAGACAACACACAACAGTGAAAATAGAGGAGAAGCAATATAGAAGAATGATAATACAAATAGGTCACAACAGAGGTGGTCTCCCAGTATCTTTGACCTTACAAGAGTATCAAGGGTCATCCCGAGAGGCCTAAACAACACATAACACATTACGGGGGAAGCACAACACAAGAGGTAAAGGGTTAGAAATACTCACCTGTAGGGACAACCAAACTAAGGGTTGTCATCGAGCAAATCATCATCTTCCTACTCCCGAATGTTAGAGGAAAGTGGGACATAAGGTACCATAGCCCAACTCTTATTCTTGTCTTCAAGTTGTCCATTCTTAAGGTCTTCATTGTTTGATTCAATGTTAGGTGAGATGTTTTCTTGTTGAGATGTGTTTCGTTGGGCATAAGCTTGTCGTCTCCTCCTTTCTCTTGCTTGTCTATTTCTTTTTGTTTTACCACTTATCTCTTGTAAGATAGTGTCTTGCTCTTCCAAAGATTTTTGTGTTTTAGAGGAAGCACCATGATCAAATCTCATTTGTCTAGGTGGAATGTTTTGCTATCGATGACTACCTCCTGATCCTTGTAAGGATGGTGGGGGAGGAACCGCGGCATAGGGTCCTTTTCCTTTCGGTCTAGGAATTTCTTCAAATGCAGGTTGTTCATCTCTTGTTGTTTCTTGAATAGAAGGACCGACCACTTGATGTAATAATTGTGTTTTGTAGTTTCTATAGCTCAAGAAGTTAAAATCTATCCGTGGCTCCAGTTCCACTTCAGGTTGTTCCCAAAAGTAATCAAGGGTAAAGTGTTGTTTTGTAACCAAAGGTTTATACCTATTGTGAGGGATAGTATGCACTTGTCCATTCAAAGGAAATTTTACACAGTTATGAATTGTTGAAGGGATAGCTTTCATAGTCTTTAACCATGGGTGTCCTAATTTTATGCGAAAAAGATCAAAAACGGGGACAACATCAAATAATTGTTCTACAGATTTCTCAAATACAGTAACTAATAAAGATATCTTCCCAGAAGTGTTTATAAAGGTTCCCTTATGTGTTTTAATCATCATGTCCGAAGGGTCATAAAAGGCTTGTATCAACCCATGTGAATAGAGGAACTCTTCTGTTGCCACATTAGTCATGCAATTAGGATCAATAAGGGTTCCATCCATACGATTTCCCATTATCTTCACAGTGATATAAAGAGGTCCTTCAGTGTCTCCAATTGTTCTATCATGAGGTGTAAACACAATTTCAAGTTCAGGGACCTTTCTTTTCATGTAAGGCCTAGGAGGGAACCTAGTGTTGTTGCAATTAGAAGCCATGTGTAAATGTTTTCAAATCAATGTGAAATCAGATTTTAAAAGCTTTTCAAAAGTTATGCAAGAGACAAATGCAAAACTATGTCTAAAAATGACCTAAAATGCTTGATTTTTTCAACTTTTTTCAATGCAAATAAGTGAAAGAAAAGGCTGTTGTAAGGAAATTGATGAAGTGCAGCAAATAATATGTCTGCATCAGTCCAATAAAGCAATAATATCTTTCACAACACACTTTTGATGCAAACCTAGAGTGATGACAAGTTGAAACCTAGTGAAAATACACCAAAATATGCAAATTTTCACAAAGTTTCAATGCAAAGACCCAATAAAAAGGGTTTTGTAAAGAATTTTAGGAGGGGCAGCAAATTATAACAGTAATATTAGTCACCTAAAGCCATAAAATTCTATAATGTCCTCTTTTGGGAAGTTCAAAATTTCTTAACCTTGCACACAATTTTGACTTGTAAAGGAGAACATTAGTAATCACTAAATCCTTATAAAATCAACATATTGCAATTAGGGTTAGTAGCCACATAATCATAATCAATATCAAAGGTCATTACATATATGCATTTCACATTTTCTCATTTCTATCATATAGAGATTTCCATGATATACCTCGGGAGAGTCTTTCTAGTGCCTGGTCGTTAATCTACTCTACTCCACCCACCCCATATGAGTACGGTTACGTTAGAGCGCTAGTATAATGAGACCCACTGCCATAGGCCCAAGGGTTTCATTGCTACATCCGGCAATTCTTCACCTCTTGGCTCAAGGGGCTTCACGCTATACATCCGGTGATACTTCACCCTCTTGAGAGTCACCTACCGTTAAGCCATTATAATAATAATTAGGTCTATGCAACCATAGGCCCAAGGGCTTCACACTATGCAGCCGGCGATACTTCACCCCTTGGCTCAAGGGGCTTCACGCTATGCAACCGACGATACTTCACCCACTTGAGAGTCACCTAGGTGTTAGATCCTAAACCGCCCTTCCCTAACTCACCACCATACTCGTAGGGTGATAGATAGATTAACGGTGAGGCTACCTACTCTCGTCCGTGTATACCATGATTAGAATTATGAATCATATCTTATAGGAGTTTATCCTTACCATCTCGTGATCCCCATGGATCACGAGATAGTACATTTGATCACATTGTTCCTCTACGGGAACTCATCATGGTACCATCTCATGTGATGGTTAAGTATATATAAATATGGTACTCATCATTATGATATCATGCATTTAGTATTCCTTGGACCTTGTCCATCATATAAACATTCCACATATTCATTTATCATTCTTATTGATCATTATGATAACATTACATATATTATTCCTTTGGATCTTATCATTATATCATCATATTATTTCTTTGAGGACTTGTCCAATTTCTTATTATAAACACCCTCTTTTGATTAACATGTTGAGATTATATGTAATTCATTATTATGCAACTATGTTAACTTATGATAGAGAAACATACCTTGAAGGAGATCGCTGCAATATGAATGATGTTGACTATATATGTTGATCGCTAGAATAGATAGCCTGCTCATTGGAGTACCAGTGATCCCTCTAAATACCATTGATTCTTGGGAGCAGTCATGATTTTTGAAGATTAGAAGCTACCCTTAGAAGAGGATCGACGCTTGCTTGTATTATCAATAACTTACAATTAATAAATTTGTGTCTCTTCAATCATCACGCCATGTCCTCTATGAATAAGACAAGGCTTGTCTTGTTAAATAAAACATCGCTTCATTATAATGTTTCCGTATCACTTTTAGACTTAATAATTTTGTCTTATTCCAAATCCTTGTCTTATGTGAGAATTGAATCTTATTACAAGTTCTTCAAACTGCGATTCCTCGTGAGTTTTTAACCTTGATTGCTATTTTCCCAAGTGTTAGGCTGGTCGATCTGGCGCTTATATCTTCCCCGCTGATCTTTGTTCCTCATTGTTATTAGTATGTAGATGGCTGCTTATTCCAATCTTTAATTGGAATGAAAAAAATTCGATTTGTATGGTAACATGAAAAATTTGTCACAACACGCTTATAGTGCCAATCTAGGTCAAACCCTAGTGGAAATATAGCCAAAATATGCAATTTTTCACCAAATTTCAATGCAAAGGCCCAATAAAAAGGGTGTTGTAAAGAATTTTAGGAGGGGCAGCAGATAATAACCCTGATAACAGCCAATTAGTGCAGAAAAATCCTTCACAACATGCCTATGATGCAAATCTAGAGAGACGATAAGGCCAAAATCTAGTGAAAAAGTAAGGTTTTCAAACCCTAAACATGAAATTTTGCAAAAAAACACTATGATGAAACAGTACAGTTAGAAATCAGTTCTAATGATTGTTTTAAAAGGGTAGTAAAATCTGAAACAAGATTTTGACTACAAACCCTAGCTAATGCAAAACTAGGTTATATGGAAAAATGCACAATTTCAAGCAATTTTTATCAATTTAAGCATGAAAATGCAATGTAAATGAATGGTGAATGAAAAAATTTTGTATTTTAAATCAAATCTGATGATAATTGACAGAAATTTATTGAGATTAAATGCAAACTAATTCAAATTATTTGAAAATGCAAGCTAAAAATACCAATTTTTTCATTTTTTTTGTAATTTTTCAAATGCAATAAGATGAACAATAAAATGAATGAATGTAAATTTGAAGTACAACACTCAGCAAGGTGCCAAAAAGTCCAAAAACACGGATTCACCAAAATGTTTAGGGTTAAAAATGAAGATAATGGATATTAATGTTTTGTGTTGATCCTCCTTTCACCACTAAACATTCAAGGACATTCAACCAAGTAGAGAACTCTACTACAGATCTTATGTCACTTGGAACATAGGGGAAGATTGGAATTGTGTGATTTTGTTGTTCAATTAAACCCAATTATGCTCAAAACCCTAATTTCGTAAATTCGTAAACAAACGGACAACTTACGGAAAATGATCGCACACAGAGATATCAAATGAAAATCAAATACATACCAAATTTTGAAGTTTGGTGTGCGGAAAAGTCAGGGACTAATGAGCAGGCGCCCTAGTTCAGTGCCTCAGTTTTTGTCGGGATCTGGGAATGTTGTCTGCAACACAGTTCTGTTGTTCTCAAGATTTTACTGTTGCGGGATTTGGAGGACTAATGAGCGAATGCCCGAGTCCAAGTCCCTGTTTTCTTCTCTAATCTGCAATTCCGGTAGTCTGCACTACTCTCCTGCAACTCCACTTCTTTCGCTTTCGCAACCTGTAACCTGCAATCACAGAAAAGTGGGTTGGGGGTTGTGGTGTTTAGAGGCTTGCCTCGGTCAAACCCCAGAGAGATTCAAGTCTTCCGAACACCGTTGTCAGATAAAGAGTGTGCATCCCTGCGTGATAGAAGCAAAATCCAAATGATAAATGATAGAAAACACAATTGATATCACCTTGTAGTGTAGATCTCATAGAAGGAAGATGCTCTTCATGCCATGAGGAGATGGATGCCAAATCTGCAAATAAAAACACAATAACAACACAAAATGCTGCCCTGCCACACAATGAATGCCTTGAATCACTTTCACATAAGCTTGTCAATCAAAATGCCCATCTCTAGTTTACAAACAAATCACTAATCATGCTTATATATGCAACTACAAACATTCCCGCTAAGAATTTCATAATTCAAACTTACCGTGTCGGCATAGGACCTAAGTAACAGTCATAAACCAACACTTTGAAATAGGTCCTGACCTAAAACAGGGCAGAATTAGGGCGCGGGCACCCAAGTTCTCCCCCCCCTATTTCAGACAGGATTTATGTCAAGTGCATCCCCTGAGTCCCATTTGCCATGAAACTTTAGGATTTTCTAATTGGGAGTCATCAAAATCATGCAAGATGATCTAAATGCATTCTAAAGGACCCAGGAGCTAAACCTTAAGAGGAAAAAGCCCCCAAGGATACTTTTTCCAACATAACAGAAAGAAAGCAACTTTTGAAGATTGAGCATCAATGAAATAATTGAAAGGAATTTCAGAAGGATTCAAAGTGTCTGCGACTTTGGCAACCCAACAGTTGAATCTAGCTACAAACTCCCACATTGATTCACCTATCTTTCTTAGCATTTGAGAGTTGTGCAAACAAGACATGACTATCTTTTGTAGGTTTGAAACAAGCAAGAAACTTCTCACTCATTGACTCCCAACTTGTGATAGAACCAACAACAAGGTGGTTAAACCAATCAGTTGTTGCACCTTGTGATCTTTCCACAAATAAGCGAACTGCAAGATTTTCATGTACAACGCTGATAATTCCAAACGTAGTGGTGAAGGCTAAAATATGATTGTCGGGATGTTGCTTTCCATCACCATAGAACTTTCGAAAATTCTTCCATGAATCTTGAGGAAGCTCATTATTTTCTTCCAATGCAAATGGACTGATCTAATTGCCCCATGGGCACAATTAAGGTGGACGATTGTTGTTGATGTGGTCACCCTCCTGACAACCATAGGAATTCTTTGTCTAAAATTGAGAAATATGTGTGAAATCTGGACCTTAGTGCAATCGATAAGACAATAGCTTTTTGTCGTTCCCTAGAAAAGTCATCAAAAATTGTTAGCATTTTATTTCGCACCTTTCAGTGTGATGCAAAATGGAACAAATGTGCGGTAAAACTGCTCTTCAAATTAGAATGGGAAGGTCCCTGTAAAATAAAACTAAGTTAAAACTATATAGTATGTACTTGCAATTTACACACTTTAGAAAGTTTTTAAAAGTTTTTTGATGTTTATGCAAACTAAAACACAAATATGCAATCTTTTTTGGGTTTGCGACATGCAAAAGGTTGAAATGCTCTTTCAACATGAAACAAAGGTTTTTGTGTTTTTTGACTTGAATCAAAACCTACAACTAGATGCTTGTGCTATTCAGCTAAAAACAAACATTGAGCAAGGAAAATACACAGATTGAATAGATTAACACAGAAACACAAACATTACAATTAAATCAAATGTGTGACTCGGTACAAAGCCACGAGGTACATCTTCAAGTTTGTCTGCAATACAAAGCCTACATATTCATTGAAGTGACTTAACTTTCAACACAAATGATGACATATTTCAATAAACTTTCATAAGCAAAACATGCAGAATAAATGTCATTGAGCGAATAACAAAAGCACAGTCACATTGAATATATGACAAATAACAATTTCAGCAAAATGAAGGCATGAGAATTGTCATTGATCTCTACTCACTGACTAATCATTGATAAATTGACTAACTTTAATACTACTCTGATCTATTCCAAAAAGTCCTCTATGTGCAAAAGTATTTGTTTATACTGTTTACAAAGATTGCATGAAAAATAAATAAAATAATTAACTGAACTCCTATCCTAGCTGACTGTTATTTACATGACATGCATACTTTATTACAATTTATTTGCTCCACTAAGACTAAAACTAAAAACCATGCAACTGTAGCTCGACTAATGATTAAAATATTACAATTATCTCTTGAAAGCTCTCATCTCTTGCATGATAGTTAAATAAAAGAGATCGACAAGCCAACTTTGATTAATGCTAAAAATAGTGAATCCTAAAATTAGCAAATTTCTGAATTTTCTTTTTCTCCTCCACAAATGATGATCACGATCTATTTTTAGCATGCATGCTAAAAATAGAATTTCCTGGCAGGCGGCTTTGGATGATTCTGGTTTGGTGAAGTTTTCATTACAAATCCTTTTGATGAAGTTCTAAAAATCTTGACAATTTATGAAACTTGGTGTCTCGAACCTAGGACCCTCTTTCAAAATTCACTTTGATTGATGTCTTTGACCTATAGATGTCTGCTTGAATTTTGAAGAAATTGTAAATGTTGAGCTAAATCTGCTTGTGATAATAGATCATTTTCAACTTCCTATTTCATTGTATATTCACTTGAAAAAGTTGATTGTGTTCCTTTTGGATGTTGTGATTCCTTCTAGCTAGATGTATGTGCTTCATGACTGAGATTTTATTTCTTTTGGTTCTAATTTACCTTTAGCATGCACTAAAACCATCTTTTACTAATTTTGTTTCCCTGTGGCATGTTGGAATTGGTGTAGTTTAATGTTGGTGCTTCTTGTAAACCTTTGCTTTTTGTTTTTGTTAGTGCCCCCTTATTGCCTTCACCCTTCATAAGGTGCATGGAGACTAAGCTAAACACGCCTTTCGTCTTGAATAGACACATTCTATTCTTTTCTGCAGTGCTTTTTTTCTTGCGTGTGCTCTTCCCAAGTAGGCGTGTTATATCCTTTCATAATTTTAAATATTTGACTGCATTTGTTTTGTGTGACTTCCTTTGGTGTTGAGATGGCACAAACTTTTCATGAGGTTGGGCACACTCTACTTAAATATCATCCACTTCAATGGTCAAACAGCCAATAGCAATTTTACACCTCATTCACAACAAAAAGTGGTAAATATTTGTCCTAATTTTATTGGCCAAAATTGACCTTTGACTGTTGAAGTGGATGATATTTAAGAACAGCCGGTCGGGCGCTATTTTTATGACTTTTTTCCTTGTTATATTTGATATATCCTTCAAATGGACACACCTTTCTTTTATAAAATCTATGATGATTTTTGCTTTGTATAAGCATGTTAAAAGGGCATCTAAGGCACTGAAGTGCTGACTAGAGGCTTGTTGATTGGTTGTGACCTAGCAACTGCATTCCTTCCTTGGCTTTTGGCAGACTTCGTTCATGGTTTTTTTAAACTCCTTTGTGAAGGCACATCCCCATCTTAGGTGTGCTTATCATTTTGATTGCCTTTGGTAAGGTGTGAGAGACGTGTCTTGCATGCGCCACTTTATTGAAAGGTTGGCGTGGACTTCTTTTGAATAGGCGATGACTGGAGACTTTATGCACGCTTTTTTTTTGTTGGCTTCCATGGCACGGTGATTTCTTGTATGAAGCGTTTTTGTTCTTTGAATGAGCATGTTGAATCCTTTACATAGTCATCTTCGTATTGTTTTGATTTTGATTTTTTTTTGGCACACCTTTGTAAAAGGCTTTTATATTTTATTCAGCGGAGTCACAACTTGGAGTTCCAACTATAGGTGATACTTGGGGGATTCGAACTTGGATCTCCATCTTGAGAACTTTATGGCCTTGTCATTTAAGCACAACCCCTTTCACATTTGTTTTTAGATTTTTGGAACAATAACAATTTTAATTTTAATTTTAAAAATAATTAATAATCAATTTTTTTTTTCAAAAATAATTATTAATTAAAAATTTAATAATTTAAAATTAAAATGACAGACAAGTAACATAAAAATGAAAATTTAGATTTTGACCAAAATGAACATCAATCGAAGATTTTTTGACATTTATGACAACAAAAGAATGACTCGAACATAAATTTTGACATATACAAATAACAACGAGTGACTTGCAACTTCGATGTTGATATGATAATTCAGACTCGGACGTAATGTCACAACGACTCAACAATTCGGCATTTCAGGACTTTGACAAAAGGACATTGAAGTTGACCAGACATTAAACCAGAAACTTATTATTTCTGCCTTTGACGAACGTTTTAACATGTACAAGAATAACAATTTGACAACAAGATGATGACAAAATTTGAGTTTCAAATTGGGTACAACAAGCTGCCTATCCAAAAGTCTATTTTTAGCTTGCACTAAAAATGGCTCGCATTATTTTTAGCCATCGCCATTTTCAAAGAGAAGATCAGATTTAGGGATTTGTTATTTTTAGTCAAAGCTATTTATATCTCGTGCTATTTTTAGTAGTCTCTATTTTTAGTGTTAACTTGGAGTTAACTTTTGTTCAATCATCATGCGAAAAATGTGAGCTTTTGGTGTCATGCAAGCAGTTGTAGTTAAGATAGAAGTGCAATTAATTTATTTTATTTATTTTCATGCAATATTTGTAAACAATATAAATAAGTGTTTTTTTACACTTAGTGAGGAGAGAGAGAGAGAGAGAGAGATGGGAATTCTCATGCCAGCATTATGCTGAAATTATTATTCGTCGAATATTCAAATCTATTGTGATTTTGTCATTCGTTCAATAGAATTTATTATGCCTATCTTGCTTCTAAATATCTATTGAGTTGTTTTGTTATGCATGCTAAAGGTTAAGTTACTATGAATTTACAAACTTTGTATTGCAGGTGAACTTAAAGATGTAACCTATGGCTTTGAACTGAGTCTTACATTCGATTTAACTATTACATTCATGTTTGTGTTAATCTGATCCATGTGTACTTGCCCTACTCAGTCTCTATTTTTAACGCATCTCATTGTAATATTTATTTCAAGTCAAAAAGCATAAAATCATTTGCCTAATGTTGAAAGAGCATTTCAGCCTTTTACTCTAAGCAAAACCAAAAAGATACAGTTTATTCAGCATGAACACTCCAAAAATAATTGTAAAAATTAGAGATTGCAAGTACATATTGTGCAGTTTTATGTTAGTTTTTAATTTACAAGGAGTTTCCCCTTCTAATGCAAAGAGATTTACTCCGTTTTGTGTCACACTGAAAGGTGTGAATTAAAACACTAACAATATTTTCAATATTGTTTTAACTAGCACAAACATTTTATCATAACAATACCTGAAACTGTCACTAGCATCCTTATTAAAGAACACAAATTTTGGATTTGCAAAATTTGTGTTATAAGTCATATTGGCATATTCTTCATCTTATTTAATATAATCATAATTTTCTATCTCCATTTAAACATTGCAAAGCTTTACGGCAATCGTGGAATACAGGCAATGAGTTTTGATTTTCTGTCAGTGATATAAAATAGATACATGAAATGCCCAATCAAATTTGCATATATACTGCAAGATGATTTTTCAATTGGAGATTGGCTCCAAGATTGGACGTATAGCATTAGCAAAAGACTGGAGTAATGTAATTCTAGTTAACAGAAGAAACCAACAAAAACAGCTTAAGCAATGTGGAGATACTAGTAACTTGAACTGAAATATATTGTGAATACTTCATCTTTGCAACTGATTATTTATAAATGCATGTAATTTCAGATGGCTTTTGTGGCCATTGGAGCAACAATGGTGGGCAGCATCACTTTTACAAAAAAAGAAGGTGATGTTCTGAAGAAAGGAGATGAGGTATTTTGTTATTATTATATGCATCTTTGTTTATATGTTGTCGTCTTATGCATGTACATGAACAGAGTGGTACTATTGTCTATCCTTGACTTATTAGGGTATTAATGGATGTCTTCTCCTCCGATTGCAGCTTGGATATTTCTCATTTGGGGGAAGTACTGTTGTTTGTGTTTTTGAGAAGGTAAATGACTATTTTATTCATTTCCCAAGTACATTTGCTGTGAATAAGTGACTCAAAAACGCAATACAGTAGACCAAGATCTAGATAGGTGATAAGTCCAGATTAATGATAAATGTAGTGAATGATGTATGTAAAGGTTCTGTAGATTATAGGAACCAAACTCATGGTCACTGATTATAAACCTCAGACATACAACAGGGCATACAGCAATCTTCTTGTTTTTGAGTGATTTCAACAATATTTACTAAAAAGGCATTTTTTTTGGCAGGATGCAATAGATCTGGATGAAGACCTAGTTTTGAACAGCGAAAGGTCACTTGAGACCTTAGTTTCGGTAGGAATGAGTTTGGGTGTCTCCAAGAAAATGCCAAAAGAGCAAGTAGCAAATACTATAAGGCCCAAACGTAATGATAGTATTGTAATATTGGATAATCAAGTTGCTGAAAGAGGAGTCAGAGCAACTACGAGTACTAAAGGCATCAATTATCAGTTTGGCCTTCCCGAAGAGGAGTGAGGAGAATTTTTTTACCACATACTTCACTCAGGATCTCTAAATAACCATCTTTTCTGACATTGCTCTTGCTATGGCAAAGTATTTGTGAAGCATAAAAATATTTTTTCGTAATGTACTAATTGAATTTCAAAAAAATAGATGTGAACACATTCTCCACAGCATCATGCAAGTAGCCTGGAAATTTGTTTTTAAGTTTTCAGAGACCACAACAATTGTTTGTAACAGTGCCAAAGCCCAACAGAACAATGGATTCGGTCATTGTCTATAAAATATCAAGCCAATTTTGTTTGTCTGGTACTTGAATATGCTTTGAAAAAATATAAAATAAAACAAGATGAGATTCTTGAGGTAGATCGTGGACTACTTCACAAAACTTTCAGTCTCAACATTTTGTGTCCAAGTTGTTTGAATTTAGCAACAAACATTGCAAATGAAAGAATGTCTCAATTTATGGAGAATTCCACACAACTTTAGCCTATCAAGTATGCAAATTACTCTGCTAGTTATGAGTAAAGTTCACTGGCATAATATCGGTTCAAGTTATTTGAATTTAGGAACAAAAATTGCAAATGAAAGAATGACTCAATTTATGGAGAATTCCACACTAGTTTACCAAGTATGTGAAATACTCTTTGTTAATTATGAGTAAAGTATAATGATATAATATCAGCATAGATATCTAAATACATCTATCTAAAAGATGTCAAGAGATGTTAGTCTAGAGATGAATATCTATCTTATGTAACAATTTAATATTGAAACTAATATCTCAATTACATTCATGGATGGACACATAAATTTTAACTTTTACTTGATATTTGTTTTAGACATTATTTATTTTATTTTTAGTTGAAGAACTATTTTTTTTTTCTGTAGTTTTCAAAAAGCTAAATGAAAACAAATTATTTACTACATATTTTAATTTATTTCAATAGTTTTACATACTATTATTTTATTCACTACAATTAAATGAATAAAACTATAAGTATAATTGAAATGCAACAATTTTAATTTAATCATTCTTACCTTTGTTTTTATTGTTGCCTTTCAATTTTTCACTTCCATTTCCTTCTTTGTTGTTGGTGCTTTGTATTTTTGGGTAATACATTTGTTTTGATTTTGTTTCAGAAAAGGTAGTATATATTCTACATTTATATGTTACTTCTGATTGAAAACAAAAATACTACTTTTGGAAAAGCCACCATTCATTATTAATAATTTCCTTTGTTAGTTGCAAAAGTTTTTGTAATATTTGTTTTGTTAAATTTTTGTTTTGTTGGCCATGAAAAAAAATCCACTAAGAGGCTAAGTAACATCAAACGTGCATTAAAAGCAACCTCCTTCCATATGGGAAAGGAGAGCCTCCATAGTCCACTAATATCCCTTACCAACTATGTTTTAGGCCTACATTAACAATCTCTTTGCTTCTAATTTCCTCCATCTGCACTTTACTAAAGGCCTAAAATTCGCCAAAGTCTTCTTGCTTTCTATTTGAGAGATAGTTAAAATATTTGCATTGAATAACGAGTCTTCCTCTTCCTCATGGCAATCCTTAGACACTGCAACCTACAAATGCTACAAATCCCTATGACTTTGAACCTTTGTCCCATTGGCCTCCACCACCAAGTCACCTAACACTAGGTAAATTTGAAACCTCTAACCAATCCATGCCCCCATTTAATGAGGTAAATTTTCAAGGTTGGTTGCATTCTTCCCAATGACTAAGATTAGGTGGACTCTCAATGATCTTAGCCAAAAAATGACCATGATTTGTCTAGAAAAAATCCTCATTAGAGCTTCTAGATTTTTGAATTCACTTTTGTAGTTGAACTATGTGATGTCCCATAGAAAAAGGAGAGGGACACCCCACAATCTTGTGTCCTATTTTATTGCAATGAAAACACTTGAAGGACAACTCATTGAAATTCACAAATTGATTCTATGAACCATGTGATGACAAAATCCTAATGGAATGAAAGATCATCTTGGATATGTCAACCATAACACAAACCCACATAGATTTGTTATAAGAGTCAACCCATTCCTTGTCAATTTTCACAAAATCCCCCAACTTTCCAACTAATCTTTGAATCAATCCAAGGTCCCTCATAACCAACAAAAAATTATATAGTCAAAACCACATTAGAATTTTAGTGATGGGAGCTACCATGAAATCAAAGAAAGTCATGTGTGGATTCACAAACACACCAACCCTTCCAAAGAACCAAGGGTCATATTCCATATGAACTCACAATCCTTAGCAATAAAAAATTGAGCAAGGAAGAAAGCATGATCTAGCAAAGAAAGAGAAGGTTCTAGAGAGCTACTTCAATTAGATTTTATCCATGAAACAATTCCCTCAAATTTTAGATGCTTCCCCAAGCAACAACACACAAGCAATGATTATTTATCAATTGGCAAATAGTTCATATCTGCCAATTCAAATTTGGTGAATATATTGCAACCAACGGGGGGCCAAATCACTCAGATTTTACGAATTATTGGTCAAATGCATTTTAATTCGCCACCAGTTTATTTATGAGGCATTTGTAATTAATATTTTGCCAGAGTAACCTACACGTTTCTAATGGTGAATCACCTGGAATTTTGGAGGCATGTTTTAATTTACTAACATATTCACCACTAGCATTAAAAGTTCACTATGTATGAGGACAAATTTTGTCAATACCATTATAACTCCATGCTAATCCGAGGGTCATAATCGCCTTGAAAATGACATGTTTTTGTATCATAGTCTTATTTGCCCAACATTTATATGCACCGTTTTACAATCATGTGGGATTCGCCAAATTATTACTCTTACCATTTTATAATCTTGTGGGATTTGCCAAATATGGATTGATATAAATAGAATTGAAACTTTGAATTAATCTTTACATATTTTGTTCTTCTCTGAACTCTCAATTCAGATCATAGACAAGTTACAACTACAGGCATTAACAAGTCAGTGAAAGGTAAGTGATAATTTCTTTACTATTTTATAATATAAAATTCCTCTTGATTATTTATATCTTTGCCAGTTTAGTTTTGGGTCAGCGCACAATACTATGTCTCACTTTTTGGCCAAAGTGGGACATTGAAATCAACATTTTTAACCAAATCTTCACTTTCTAACACCTATAGCAGCTAAACCATTAAGAATTTGAAGATGATGTGAACTAGTGATTTATGAGATTTTGTGTGTAAATTTTAAATATAATTTTTTTAAAGAATTAAAAATAAATTGTGAATGTTTTTATGTAATTTTTAATAACTTATTTTTTATAGTTAACAACATTTTTAAAAAGTAACGTTTATGTCGTAATGCAGAACTTTTTTTATAAAAAGGATAAAATTCTAATTTTAAAATATAGATTTTTAATGTTTTTTATAGAAAGATAAAATTCTAATTTATAAAATAAAGATTTGTAACACCAATATCTAGGGCATGACTATTTTTTCATAATTTTTTGTTGCATATTTTTTAATTAATTTTTGAAGTGAGATTAATTATAATTTCAAGGACATAGGTTTATGTCGTAACGCATAACTTGTTTTGTATATATCAAAATTTTATTTTATTTTATTTGTTAAGACAAGGACATCAATACCTAGGGCACAAATATTTTTTAGAATGTTTATCTCTATTTTTTTATTTTTCTGTTTATGTGGAATAGAGACATTTTTGTTCAGTAAAAAAACTTATGTTCACTAGAAAATAGAAAATAAATATAATAATCAAATTAAATTATTCAAAATTATACTTTTTGGAAAGTGTATATAAAGGGCTACATAATAAATAAAAAAATAGAATTTATAAATGACTTCATTTGACCCCCCCAAAAGGTGAAGCAAAGTTGGTTTTTATCAGCATTTTGATAGGTGCAGAGGAGACTCCATCAAGGGTTTAATTTAAGACTAGGAGGGTTCTATCCAAGGGGGTTTGATCTAATGGGTTTTATCTAACTCCTTTAAGTTAAACCCTTTTATATGGAACCCTCAAAACTTAAATCATTAATTTTTCTAAAAAATATGTGATTTCAGGCAAAAATCAGGATGTCCCATAAGTGGGACATAGTATTGAGTAGGGAGATATCTAGGACCTAGGGATCTATATTCTATGATTCCTTCTTGTTGATTGTGTCTATTTACTATTTAGTTTCATTGTTAGATAATACAAATGATATCAAAAATTGACAAAATCTTTATAATGAAATTGTTGAATTTCATACTTATTCATTCATCATCCCATATATTTGTGCCATCACTATTTGTGATCTCTTCTATAAATGAGCTAACAAATGTTTTTTGCTATTCAAAATCATTGTATTCAATTTCTTTATTGCATTAGATTGGTGTTGAGTCTGTCTTTGACAATGAGTCGTGAGCTTAAACAAAAGGACATTTTTTTTAGCTTTTAATTTGTGAGAGATGTCGAGCAGGAACAAGTTCACTAAAAGTGGTAAAGGGATCTCATCAAAATGCAGAAACATAATATGGTACTTTGGCAATGTTTGTGGTCCATCAACATTTGTACCATCTATTAGCGAACAAGGCAATACCTCAAAGGAAGATCGGAATGAGTTAGATGACAATGCCACAAATGATGTTCTAATGGATACCCAGGATAGTGGGAATGATAATATGAATAAGTCAACCTCAACAAGTGATAACAAAGATGTAGATCATGCACGGAAGTGGAAAAGAAAAGATAAATAAAAAATAGGATGTGAGCAGGATCTGACAAGGAATTTTCATATTGACTGGGTGTCAAAGTACCTATTACTAAATTGTGTTCATACCTAATTTAGTTAGACCTGATTTGCAATTGTTACAAAAGGAGTAAAAGAAAAATTTTAAGTTAATGATCAATCAGTGAATGTATGATGCCTTGGCAAGAGAAAATAAGGATCAGTTGTTAGGATAATCTAACAGTCCAATCAGAATTGTCAAACCATCCTAACAAGTGAAGATCTAATGACAAGATATCAGACAGTCAATGAATGACAAAACAAATCTAACTGGTTTTATCTTTCAGTTACAAGATAATTGAGTTATTCAAGTGATCACAATTCAGTGTGAAAGAAAGGTATTTATAAAACTATCATTTCATATCATATTTTGAACATATGTTTTATATCAGTTTCAGTTATTCTATCCTATGCATTTGATTGAAAAAAGTTAAACATACATAAATCATTTGCATAAGGTAAAGTAACTAATCATATTTACAGAAATGTTTAAATGTGTCCCACACAAGCCGTGGGAGTGACTAAACTGAGCAATGCAGACATATGCAAGCTATATGTCTGAGGATAAAAGGAAAGAGAAAGAACATATGAGAATATTAAATATCTATCATTGCCTTTTTTAGAAGGTTGATGTCCTTAGTTGATAGCTGGTCTTCATGTCCTTGTCTTCAGCTCCTGATCATGACAGTGTATCTGCAAAAAATTGGGGGAAAGCCCTGTTAGAAGCTCTGGATATTTAAAATTATCACATGTTTTTATCAACAGACATATCAACTTGCAGACATTATGCATCTTATGTGATTGGATCAAATCAGATCATCATGAGAAAGATCAATCAACTTTAAGAGGTATGTTTTTATGCTAACTTGTTTGTTCACTGTGTAGGTATAGGAAAAGTAATGTTGTTGATTTGAAGACATTCAAAACATGTGGAGAAAATGTGGCTCCCACAAGGGTAAAGCCCAGCATGTTTTTCTTTCTATTCATTTGAAAAGGATGTCAGATTGCAAAGGATAGAGAGCATTATTCAAGAAGATATTATGCATCATAACAATCAATTTGCAAAAAGAGTGATTTCATCGTGATAAATGTGAATAGGAGCAGTTGCTCCTATAAACTATGCCCACTTAATAAACAAATTGTTAAAATTAGATCAGTCATGTTCAAATTGCTTCATCACATGTTACAGGAGAAGTAATGATACAAATCAAGACTTGCCAAATTGTTGAATACAGAAGTGCAGTCATGAGAAGGTATTCTTCTTTATTTATATCATCATTGGAGTGTCTTTCTGTTGTTCATATTTATGCCATAGATATGACAGTCATCCTGGTAGGTGAAACATCATGATAAACTAACAGTAGATGTTATAAAGAAAGCATAAAGTACAATTAGAGCAACTGTAAGAGTTCATTATGCTATCAACTAAGCCACAGGTGACAGGATACATCATGAACAACAAAATGGATCAGGATGCTAACCTATATGAATAGACCCCTATGCTTGCAATACAGAGTTCTAGAGGTTCATGCAGATGCTTTAGAAGCTGAATCTATGGATTGAAGTTCTTAAAGCCAAGCAAAATAGAATTAGAGCCTCAATATGTTGAATGGGGAATTCAAGGTTCAAGTTGTTTCATGCAATGCCTAATGTATGGTTTCACAGATCTTCAACATAACTAGCAAGCGAACCAGGGAGAAGGGTCATTCTTAAATATGATAGGGCCAAGGTTGATAATGATAAAGAAGTGGCTTCATCCAAAAAATTTAAGTGCTTCCCACTTGTGTTGTTCCGAGAAAAGTTCGAGTGCATGTGGAGAGCCAGATGACCAGAGTGCAATATTTGATAGCTTTGTAGTGATGAAGTCTTCATACAATCCGCACAAAGATTTTAGAGAATCAATGCTTGAAATGAAAATAGAGCAAGATAATATCAAAGTCGTGGCCAACAAAAACCGTATTCTTCAAAAGATATCAAAAACCCTTAAACTTTCTTTGAAACCCTTGCATTTTTTCCAGGTTACAGAGGAAGAGAGCAAAATGAAAGATACAAGGAAGCCAGGCCATTGCAAAGAGGAGCTCATTTCTTCAAAGGAAAAGGAAAACCCACTTCAACTTTCAAACCCTTATCAAATACTGGAGATATAGTGAGAAAGAAAGAAGAATGAAGGCCGAATAACAGATGAAGATTTACCTTGTTTTGCAAAGAAGGAAGACTATACAAGCCACGACCTTTATTTTTGAAACCCTCAGAATATAAAGATAGTCACCAAATGAATAATGCACACAAACAAGAAAGCATGTTAAGAATTTAACAGTGTATGCTCAAAACACAGTCACGGCCAGAGTATTAAGAGTGAGCAAAAAATGACAGAAGGTTACCAAATGAAAATTCAAAAACATACTCACCTTGTTTCTGCCCAAAACACATGAAAGATCGACCAAGAAGCTTCAAACGACCATCATAATAGCCTACAAGAGCTCTTGCAAGGGTTTCAAACCCTCAGTAACAGCATGGCAGCGTAGATGAGAGCCCAAAAGAATGACCAAGTGAAAATAAAGTTAGGGTTTTGTGGGTCGATGGATTTCATCTTTTATCTCTTCTCTTTTGACTTCACAAACCAAAGAAAATTATTACCTTATGTCGTGGTCAAGACTTCTATGTCTTAAAAAAATCTAATGATCTAGCCACAGGGGGCCCGAGGGCCATTTTTCATTCTTTTCTATTTTGATTTTATTTTTACTAAGTCAAAATGTGCAAATCATTACAAGGTAAGGCTCAAAGCCTTTTATTTTCCTTTTTCTCCATGATAGGCCGACAATGTGAAAATCAAATGATGATCGAAGTGCCTCATGTCATATGTAAACCAAATCAAAGGTCAGAGATCCTTTTTTTGCCTATGTATTTTGAATACATGAAAAGTCAAAACAAAAGACCATTCAAAGGTAAGGTGATATGAAGACAAGAAGCTATGGTCAAGGCAAAGATATGGTAAGGATGGATATAGTATGAAGACAAAGATGATGTATGTATAATGCAAACTATATTTTTTCTTTTGCAATGTAATGGAGTAATAAGGGGATATTTTTATGCCTTGAATGCATGTAAAATGCAACTGTGGAGTTTTCTTTTGAATGGAGAGATAAGGTGTATTTTTTTTTCTTCCACATTTTGCATGATTTTACAACTATATATCATGTAAACAAATTAATAAAGTAATATTTTATAAATTACTCTATTATTTTGTCACATGTAAAATTGGAGAAATTAGACAAATTGAAACTCATAATAGAATAAGTCATGCAAATGATTACTTTATTATTTTTCCATATGATCTACACATGCAAAATCATGCAAGATGGAGTTAAGTTAACTGAGGACTTTTGAGGTCTTTTTGCATGGCTTGGAGGTCAAAATTGGAGAATTTTGGTCAACTCTTGGAGCAAACACATGGAGACTAGCAGATTGGAGCTATTTTTGCTCATTTTGAGGCAATTTTGACCCTTATTTTTAGGGATTTCATTGTTTGCTCATGGATCAAATTGGAGAGCTTATTTTTAGAGGCAGTTGACTACAGTTGATTTTTTCATGCCTCTTGGAGAGAGCAAACTATATATTGTAAAGAAAAACTTAGGTTTTTTTAGTTCTTGCATTCTTTTCTCTTTTACACATTGAGAGATAGAGTTTGTTTGTAACTCATTTTCTAGTTCTTGCATTCTTTTATCTTTTACACAATGAGAGACAGAGTTTGTTTGTAACTCATTTTCTAGTTCTTGCATTCTTTTCTCTTTTACACATTGAGAGACAGAGTTTGTTTGTAACTCATTTCCTAGTTCTTGCCTTTTTGCTCTTTACACTTTGAGAGAGAGATGTTTTGTAACTCACTTATTTGTAGATTTATAGAGATTGCAGTAGGTTGCAGGTTCTATACTTTATTTTTGTGCAATTGTTTCTTTTATTTTTTAGTTTGATCAAGTATCTACCTTCTATTAATGCAACTTGTATGAGTGATTTGATGAGATTTTACTGTGTTTAACATTAGAACCTTTAAAATCATTGTCTCATTAGTACTTGTTTGTGTTAGATAGCATTGAAAATCACAGGTCTTAGGCTATGCAATTGGAAAACCTTTCTTTTATGTTGTGAAAAACCCCTTTTCCTTCAAACAGAAATATTTTCCATCCTCCCTTAGAAACATTTTTGTGATCAATTTGCTGAAAGTGGTATGTGTGGATAGATTTTCTGAGATCTATTGTGAGTTAGATTGCAAAGTTTTCATCATTATTAGGTGTATCACCATACCTTTACAGTTTTATTTTCTTTTAGAAAGATCCTTTTTCTTTTTTCCACATCAAAGTCATAGATCCAATTGAATATCTTAAGGGAACCAGCCCATAATCTGGAGGTTCAAACTTGACATAGGTCACCCACAGCCTGAGTTTGATCCCATGTTTCGAAGGATTGTTGAGTATTACAACTTTGCATCACAGGTGCAATCCTAATCGACAACAGTACCTATTCATTGAATTGGTGGAGAATGTAAACAAAGATGAACCTCCCATAGAATGTAGATGTATGATTTGCAGTTGGAAATATGATAGGGACAAGAAGTTGTAGCTAAAACTTGACACCATAGAAAAATATATTGGTAAAGTTTATGAAAAATAAATCATAGACAAAAGATTTTTGAATGGAGGCACCTAGGGTTCCCTTGCCTGGCCGGTTCTTGCTCGACGGTTTGAACAACAACTTAGTTATGGAGGGGAAGATCTCCCCTGACATGTGCGTCATCCTTCTAGGAACCGTTGTATGTGTAAACAATGTTGGTTCCTTACCGGTGGAGGGTCTGCCAGGCAGTATTTCATAGGTGCGAGATGACATTCTAGATTAGAATGCCTTTGGTCTGAGAGCTCAAGGTAGGCCTCAAAAATCTTTCTTTGAGGATATGATCTCGAGAGCTCAAGCTTGCCCAACACAGCGTGGGGTTTCTCAGCCACTGTCTTGTGCTTGATCTTCCCTAGTGGTGGTGTGTGGCCAAGACGTCTTAGAAAATGAAGAGTTTTATCTCAAACGAGGGGTGATCTGCATATTCAACAAATTTTGGCCATCTCTTCTTGATCTCCACAAATGGGTCATGGAATCATGGAAGTCATTTGTAGATGGAAAGATCAAGCTTTTCCCCTGTGTAAGGGGATTCTTTATTGTGACCTTTGCTTCTTCAGAGCAGTGGGACTTAGTGCTCAACAACAAGGTTTGGTTATGGGGTGAGCATTCTCTATCCATCATACCATGGACTCATTCCTTCAATCCTTTTACTAAGCCAATTAATATCAGACCAATATGGGTTAAGCTCCTAAACCTCCCTCTCCAGTTTTGGGAGGATTCATGCTATGAGGGCATTGACAATGTCATAGGTTGCTTCTTGAAGGTAGACTCTACCACTTCATTTATAGGGCATTCTATGGTTTCCCACATTTTAGTGGATATTAACATCTCCAAACTCCTCCATGGAGGTGTGGTTTTTATGGTGGGGGATAGGCCCTAGATGCAATAGTTAGACTATGAAGGTCTCCCCTTTAGATGTAGACAGTGTTTTTCTATTGGTCACTTGGCTTCTAGTTGTCCTCTCTCCCTGAAAGTGTGCTACAACTTGGTGGATGCTCTCCTTGATCACTTGATGATTAGTGCTTCTAAGGGGGATGGTTCTTCCAAGGAGGATGGATCCTCCTAAGAGGATGAGCCTTCCCAGGAGACTTTACCCATCCCCCTTGAGACTATGGGGGTGTCAGTGGATGTGGTTGTAGCAAACACGATGACTTCTCCTATTTCTTTAGATTGAGTCTTGGTTCCTTCATCGGCTCCAGTTGTTTTGACCCTTCCTCCTGCTCGGTCAGTTTCTTCGTGTGGTATCTCTATGGACACGATGTTCATTGAGAGTCCCCTCCTCTCACCTCATTTTGAGCATTCAAATGAGGAGGTTTCCTGGACTATGGTTCAACATAAAAAGAAAGGACTCCCCACCCTAGGGTTCAGGGAGTTAGATTTTCTTGCTCAGGATCTGTTGTTTAGATCTTTTTTTGTTTTATAGTTGTTTTAATGTTGTTGTTATGCTATTTGTGGCTTGTTTGGGCCAGCTTTGTCTAGCCTATGTGGTGCTATTCTGTAGCCAGCACACCATTTTAACCATTGTTTCCAATCTTTAACCCTCAAGTCTTGAGGCTCTTTACAATCCAATATTCCTTGTAAATATAAAAATTCCTTTACATCTTTTTTGATTAAAGGAGACGATGCTCTGGATTTTAATAAATCCTTCGCAAAGGACCCCTTCATATTTATTATTTGAAGCCATATTTTGTGAAATACATATGCTTGGGAAATTTTTTCGGAACGGTTGTTCTTTTTGATAATTGGATTGATAATTCTATTTCTATTTGAAATAGATATTTTTCTAGTTGCTTCAATATTTTGACTCAATTGCATGTAAAATTGCAAAATTGACTCGATGAGATTCAAAATAGTGCTTTTATTTGACTCGATGAGATTCAAGATGCTTATATTGAGATCAATAAGTGTGAGTTTCACCCTAAAATGAAGAACTTTCATAAAATAGGGCAATTTCTTCCTAATGAATCGAGTGGTTTTCTTTTGGAAAATAGAACCCCAAATTTTGATTCGAGCCCACTCTTTTTTCAATCTGGATTTTATGTCAGGAGAAGGTTGATCCATTTTATTTTTCAAATCAGCTTGCAACTTTTTATAAATATCTAGATTAAACAGATACTCTTCATTCATCTGCTTAATTCGATCATTCATTGTGGTTGTCCAATCATCTGGATCTTCCAGATCAATATCTGGTTCGATCTGCATTGAAAATGGTTCTAATGGATCTTGCACAACCTCTATAGAAAATTTAATATTAGGCGTAGACCTAGTCCGAATCATTACAGGAAGCTTGTCATTCGTTTGAATATTTTCTGTACTCCCAATATCTGATCGAAGTTCGGATTTGTTCATCTTTACTTTCATCTTTTCTGAGCAAAGCAGTTCTATCAGTTCTATCCATTGGCGGATAGGTTTCATCGATTCTTTCATCCATTCGATAATAGGGTTTATCCATTCGATAATAGCTTTTGCCCGATGGGACGTATAATTCCAAATACATTCGCCAATAGGTTTCCAAAAAGAAGGCACTTTTGCTGGATTTCTGAAAGGTAATTCATTTTCCGTTCCATACATAGATAAGAAACTAGTTGTTTTGTTGTCAGTGTCAGTAGATTGGGGTTTAGATTCATACCAAGGTCTCAAGCGAAAGGGATATACAATCTTGATTTGAATACCTTCCTTTACATAATCTTTTACCCAATCTTTAGGGACATCTGTGTCTGTCAACTCATACCCATCGTAGTTGCATTTGAGATAAAATTCCTTACTCAAGTGGTACCAATCTTGTTCCCATTCGGGAACCTGAAATAATAAACTACGACCAACATTTTTAGCTATTATCAATAAAGGGAAATAGACTCATTTTCTAAGATATGCATGAGTGTACAAGACACCAGCTCTTAGATAGTGAAATACTTCCCAATCGAAGCCCTGTTGTAATTGACGGCGCTGATCTTCTTTTCTTTTTTGTCTTCTATCGACAAATTTGTCAAAAGATCTTAGGAGTCTTGAAATCGTAATCTCCTCTTTAGCTGCTTTAGGGTCGGGTTTGCGACGTGGTTTTTGAGTCATCTCCTTTAGTCTCTGGAAAAGAATCGACTGTGGTCTCAATGTCCAATTGTTCACCACTGAAACTTTACGTCTTTGAAAACGAACGGCTCCTTTGACTGGAAGTCTACGAAAATCTCCTTCATATGGAAAACTAAAGACATGTATGTCTTTTGTTACCAGGTTGTTTTCTTCGTCTTCCCCTTCCTTTGATTCTTCTTTTTCTTGATCTACTTCTTGCTCTTGAGCTCGTTGTTGTTCTTCAGTTCTTTCGTCCTCGTCTTTGAAGAATTCGAGGAATCCTTTGAAAAATCCTTTTTCTTTTCACTCCTCTTTATCTTCTATTTCCTTGATTTTTTCAACGGGCTTTATAATGATTAAATGTCGAGCTCTTTTTGGACGAGTTTCAAGATCTTTGACAGCCGTAACATCATGATTACCCGATAATATCGCGGGTGGCGATTTAGGCACAATAAATCTATTAAAATCTTGAATTCGAGGTTCATAATCATTAACAATGGGGTTCTCCTTGAATTCCATGAATTGTTGATAAAGAACAAAAAAATCTTTATAATAAGCAATATCTTCATCAAAAATATTTTTATTTTTCTGTTCAGTACCTTCTTCTTCAGAAGGAAGATCCTCATCTGAAATCTCTCCAGGAATCTTTTTAACATTCATAGATACTAGAGAATTTGGGAGTTTTTTCGAACTCATTAAAAAAAATCGCTCACAAAGCAAAGCCTGATCCGTAGGAAGAACATTAAGAAGCAATTCCCATTTCATACCCGTGGTTTGAAGGAAAATATTCAACAAATAATTAGTGAATATTTTTTTATCACAAGAAGCGATTTCCAGCTCTATTTTTCTATTTAGATCCGTTGGGGCCAATATTTTCAAAACATATTCCAACGAATCTTTCGGATAGATTTTGTCAAATATTGTGAATAAATTTTTCAATGTAGCTTCATCCAAAAATGTTCTTGCTTCTTGTTCTTCCAATAAGAATATACGGATTTTATCGAGCCACCATTTCAAAATAATATTCAATTTATCATTTCGTGGTCGAACAACTTTCTCCCTATTTTCTGGTCGAATGAATGAAATTCGATCAAGTTGGTTGGTAGAATCATCATTCTTTGATTGCGATTGTTGATGCTTTTGCAATTCCTCGGTAGAGTCATCTGGAGGTAACATCCACGGTGATTTAAATTGATTCATCAACCCACGGAATGGCCCACTCAGTAAAGGGTCATGTACTTCTGGAAGATACTCTCCACTTTTGGTTCTCGAAAATCGAACCCTTTTTTCTATAACATCTACAAGAGGAGACCCATTGCTTAAAGCTCTAACTCGGTCTTCAAGCTCTTCGCCTAAATAATATCTTCTCTCTAGTTTTGTAACTATCCATTCATCAAAGTCATCCTGATTTAGACCAGGACTTTCATCGCCCAAGTTTACCATTTTGGCAAAGAAAGACATACTGGGTGGGGCTGTGAAGGATATTCTTTGACGTCCATCACTTAGACAAAGATCGAAGAAATATTCAGCGACTTGGCTCTTCACAAGGCCACGAAGAATGAATTTCCCTATACCAACATATCGTAGGGGTTGATTAAATCGATGATAATCAAAAAATATTGATGGCCATGGTTTTATCATAAAATTTGATAAAACTGAATCTATTTTTGTGTCCTTTAGAGACATCCCTCTTTTGATTTTATTCAAAATAGAAGAAATAGAAATGGCTTTAGAAGCTTTCTTAGAAGCTGTCTTCTTAAAAGACAATTTATTAATTTTCTTTCTACTTGTCTTTTTCTTAAGGCTGAATTCTTTCGTTTCCTCTGGTTTCTCTTCTAGAGGACCCTGAAGAAAGGATCTTTGGTCATTCCATTTAGTAATGAAAAATGCTGGGTTTCTGCCATAACATGTGACCATAAAGTAACCAAAGAAAATAACTTGGAAAGTGAAAGCGAAAAACCTCCTTTTTTTTGCCAAATTGAAAGGTGAATCGCGTTCCACACGTGAACAGAATATTTTTGTAACTTTGACAAATAGAATTTGTCCGCTCAACCATCCGGCTGCGGTGCTTAGCAGAAATAAAAGGTTTCCGCTATATCTAAACAGCATCATGTTTACTAATCTTGTATACACAGATCTACTGAAAAGGGCAGGATTAAGCAATTGTAGAGTTACTCCAAGAAAAAACTCTATTCCTGGATTGTTAACCCCAGGCAACAATAGATTGAAGGAGAATAACCTAATCAAAAGAAAGAAAAAGACTGGTACAAACATTAGAGTCATCACATGAGGTTTGTATATCGATGTATAAATAGGGCAAAGATAAATGGATGAGGACCCTTGTTTCATGCTTACTTAATCAAAAATCAATCATAGACAGAAAGGAAAAATTAGTGATAAGATGGAAAACAAAGGGAGAATGTCTTCATGTTAAGCATGCCCTAGATTAAAATGTATTTGTGGAAAGAAAGGTGAAGCTTGTTGCATGTGAAGGTTCAATTGAAGCTCAATTTGAAAAGATGATGGGAGAAGCACAAATGACAAAGAGTGATCAATTGAGTGTTGTTTTTTATATTTTGATTAGAGGGCATCCTATGACAAACTATCTAGAATATAATAGTTTATTATCTTTTATGGGCGTTCCTAAATTTCCCAACACATATTGGTCAATAAACAATGGATGGGAATGAACAAGTTGTCTTATTGAGGTGGAAAAACATGATGTATAGGGAAAATTAAAAGAGTCAACTTTTATTGCATTATCTTTAGATGCAATTACAACAATAGATAATACTTCTTGGGTATGTATGCATGTATATATTGTAGAAAATCATGTACGCCAACCTCATCTACTCTTTGTTTATAAAATGAAGGAGAATACAACATCACAAAATCTATTTGAACTTGTTAGAAAATATTTGAATGAAATTGGAGGTATAGATGGCTGCACAATTGCCAAAAAGTTAGTGTGTAGGAACAGATGGAGCTTCAGTAATGCAAGTTCATAGAAACGGTCTTTGTGTAAAGCTATAAACTTCTTGTTCACCATACATGATTACCACTCACTGCATGGCCCACAAAATGAGTTTAGCATTTAAATGCAGTAGCATAAGTTGAAGATCTAGTCCACAAGCTCCACTCATACTTCTGTTAAAGTCCCAAACAATTTTTGGACTTTCAACATTTTGTCGAGGGAGTAATTACAAGGAATAATCTTCTTAAGGTGGATCTTCTTACATGGACCCATGCAAAGAGTTTTTTTAGAATATTAATCCTTGATTAGAATAATGTGCAAACATTGCCTCATAATAGATAGAGCTTCTGACCTCTTACATAGGTTAAGTGACATAGAGACACTTCTAACTTTATCTGGTATTCTTTCCATGCTAGAGGAAATGAACATTCTTGTGAAAAAACATAAGAAAGAACTATGCATGTTTTAGAATATACTAAGCTATGTAAAATGATATGCATGACCCTTGATAATCTATATTTATCAGATCAATCATTTATAAGTCCAAAATTTAATAGTTGACACTTGATGACTAATGTGGACAATATTGGTAATTTTTTTTGTTTAATGCAAGCAAGAAGTTATGTGTCTCTGTACGAGGATATGAGATACCAGTGATGTTGGCAAGAGACACTGCTTTGTTGAATAATTGAGTGTTGTCATTGATAGAAACAAGAAAAGGAACAAGGTTGGAACAAAGAATTTGGTCCGGTAAAGAAGACTTAGTCATTTTGGCTAAGTGTTGACAGTATACAGAGGCAACAACAGAAAAAACTGTGTTTGGATTGGCATTGGTCCGCAGTTGAAGACCATTTTTTGCAATTCTGGTATGATGTTCCTAACTCTCAAATGATCTTAAATATCCAAGGTTTCAACTTTTGATTAGTTCCGGAAGTATATCTTCAAATGGCCTAAGTCCGATAGAACATAATACAGTGCCAAATAAAGTAGAACACACATTTCTTTTGGTCTGCATTCCTCCGGTGTTGTATATGTTGATATGTAGTTTTGAGGTGTTGTAAACAATTGTATGAAGTGTCTAAATCCAGAGTTGTAGGTCCTGAAGTCCACCAGAAAGATAGTTACAAGCTGCTGAGTATCACTACACTGTTTGACAGAGTTTGAGTTCTGATGGTCCACATTTTTCTGCTAAAGGATATTTTTCTTTGTAGTTCTGAAGGTATGATTTGTGATGTTTGATGAGTCTTTATGTGATTTTAAGCAAGACCTATGGTCCGCAGTAAAAGATGTAGTCTGATAGATGAACTGAATCAGTGGTAGTCTGAGATAGAGGCTGGCATGATAAGTTTGAATTGTATGCGGTAAGTTCTATTGTTTAGAACTTAATCCCAAGTTGTTCAATAGTTGAGGCCGACATATGTGAATGTAATTCAAGTGTTTTTTAAGTCCGCTTGGAGTTTTGGTAAATGAATTTGGCTGACAAGCTACTTAAGGTGTGAATGCATGCTTCACTTTATTAGGCTGACCTAATATGAAGTTTTTAAGTGATGCGGATATATATATATAAGGGATCGAATTTAGTGTTAGGGTGAAATAATGTGAATGTTATACATATATATGTGTGACATACAGATGAAGGCAATTTTGTGGAAGTAATAAAGAGCAGAAGAAGAGAGATCTTATTCCCATGTAAAAGCAGAGTAGTGAAACAAAGCAGTCGGAGATGAAGAGTTTTGAGGTAGTATTTATGTGCTTCATTGGAGCTACAACCATGCATGTGTAGATGCAATCTAAGCATTTCAACTTGGCAGTGAGCCATTCTTCCTTCTTATTTCTTTCTCTAGGGAGTGAGCCTATTTTGGCAATAAGCCTTTCTTACAATGAGTATTTCTCAAGGCAGTGAGCCCTAAGGCAGTGATCCTTCTTGTAATCTGATATTGTGCTATATTAATACATTGTGAACTAACACTCACCGTGGTTTTTCCCTATTTGGGTTTTCTACATAAAAATCCTGGTGTTCATGTGTTATGTCTTTGTGGTTCTTGTTCCTATGCTTATTATGCTTTCATATTATTAATTTTGGAAATTAGATTAATAAACTTGTTAAGAAGTGGTTTTGTGGAATACTGATTCACCGCCCTCTCAATATTCCTTACTATCAACAATTGGTATTAGAGCAAGGTTCCTTGGAAGAAGTCTAACAACTTGAGGAAGATCTGGGAGAGTTCACTCGTGGTAGCCAAAGATTTAGAAATTTCTCAAACAATGTTGAACTGGAAGTAGCTCTTATTGATCTTGAAAAGTCTAAAGCAGAAGTCAGGGATCTGAAGGATAACATACAAGAAGCTGATGAATGCATTTCAAAGTTAAAACAACAAGTCAAGAAATTCAAAGAAAAATACAAAGAAGTTAGTGATGAATTGATATTATCAAATGAAACCTTGAATGATTTGGAAATGGAAGTTACAGAAAGAGCAAAAGCAGAAGAAGATTTGAATCTAATGGTGTAAATCAAGTTTGAAGATTGTGTCAAACTTGAAAAAGAAATTGTGAGTCTAAAAGTAGACTTGGAAAAAGCCAAGAGCTATGAAGAAAAGTTCAAGATAAGTTCTGCAAAGCTTGATGAGATGATTGCTAGTCAAAAGAGTTATGATGATAAGCAAGGCTTGGGATTTAAGAAAGGAGAAAGTTCAAAATCTAGTCAAGAAAATAGTATGAGATAAAGCAAAATAGAGGGAACCAGTTCAGAAATCAAAGAACAAGAGCTAGAAGACCTCCGATCAGGCAACCAAATGGTCAAAGGTATCCATCTTTCAATGGTCACTATTTTAATTGCAATAAGTTTTGTCATAAAGCTACTCAATACAGAAGTAGAGTAAATCAGAATGTTCCATCATTCTCTGTTCAATGTTTCAATTGCAAGAAAATTGGTCATAAATCAACTGAATGTAGAAATATGGTAAGGAATGGTCCTTACAATGCAAGGAATAGTCATTCATTCAATGGAAAGTGTTTTGTATGCACTAGATTTGGACATTTGGATAATCAATGCAAATCAAATACAATCAATAGAAGGAATCAAAGACAAAGGAATGTGGTGTGCTACAATTGCAACAAGTATGGACATATTGCAATAGTTTACAAAAGCAAGAATGTGAAAAGAAACTACCATGATGAAATTAGGAAAACAGAGCAAAGAAATGATAAAGGAAAAGAAAAGATTGATCTAGTTGAAACTAAGAAATAAATGAGCAAGATTTGGATCAAGAAAGATATAATTGAAGTCAAGGATGAATCCGCACCAACATCTGGTGCAGATACTTCCTTCAGGAAGTGAATTGGGATCTCTGGCCCAGGGGGAGCAGTGTTGAAAATCCAAAACCCCCAACCAGATAGTTAGTGCTAGAATCCGACACGAAGATATGATGAAAAGAATCATATGACAAATCTTCTGAAGGAAGTTCTAGAAGAAAAGGATCAATTGCGAAGATTTGCAGAGTAATCTAAAGTGTCTGTGATTGTCAGGAAAGTGCTTGACATCTTTTTGAAACATGACATTAATGACACTTAGGTTTTGGGATGCAAGGGATAAAAGGAGTTGTATCCGAAAGAAAAATCATTTTTCATTCTAAGCTCTCAAGTGTCTAAGGCAAACTAAAAGCAAAATTCAAAGCAACTACAATGTTTTCCAAGAAAATCAAGACAAGATCAAAGAAACCCTAATCTGGTGAAAGAGGTGTTTACAACTTGAAAACCCTGCTGTGAATATTAAATTATTATGGGAAAATGTTTACTCCTCACATAATTGAGATAGGGAAAATGCCTCACCCCAAGTTTAAGAAACAATTCTTCAAATCACTGGAAAATGATCCATTAGGGGCATTCTCAATTATTCCACATCAAGTTATGCATATGGAAGATGTCAGAGCATACATTCGTATCATTCCAGAAGAATATGATCACATGAAGTTAGGAAAATTATATTTGGATGAACTGACTACTGTGGATATTGTATTAAAAGATGAATATAAAGTTCTAGGAGAAAATAAATGACACCTGATTGGATTTTCTCGCAATTCCGAATGATGCATGGGTCAAGCTTATTCTAAGCAGAATTCATGATGAATTTCTATGGCTTGATGAACCCTATATGATAAGTAAAGACGCTATCAAAGTTGTAACATGTATGAGCTCCTTCAGAAGGGTTCTAGGCATAAAGAAAATGAAGAACAACGTGGTAATGCAGGTAACAGGAGCCAAATTTGATAAGAATGCCCTTACAGTAAACGATATAAAGAATCTAGCTGCCAGATTTGCATCAATGATTATTGGATACAAAATATACTTTTCCAACAAGGAAAATTTTGTGTCTACATCAGCTATATACACAGCATGTGACATGATCAAAAATAATATGAATTATGACCTCTATGAATTTCTCTGAAGTGAACTAATGGAGAACTTGAAAAGAACAAAATAAACCAATCATCTTTTCAAATATGGAACATTGATTACATGTTTACTCTTTTACTTTCTGAGAGAGCTACCCAGTTTAGGAAATATTGTCTAGCTTGATCACATACCTGTAGCCACTCAAATAAAAAATCACTTACAGAGTCTGGGTAATGTAGATAAGCAGAACGAAATCTTATGGAAATATTTCAAAGACTTTTAAAAGAAAATGTTATGTAGATTCCAGATACCTGAAAATGTAGTGATAAAGTATAAAAAGGATATCGTATTTATGGTGGACAAAGACAAATGCTTCATGGAAGCTGTGGAACCAAGAATTGTATGGGTCCTTGCACTAGGATATGAAGTTGTAGAAGATGTCTTGACTGAATTAGTTAATGCACTACTAAGTAAACCTAATGATCCCAAAGAGGACAGATTTGGGACATTCTCAGAATTATCTTCCAGAATGTTTATGGAACCTAAGCAATCAGAGAAAACATTAGATGAACAATTAAGTAAGGCAAAAACCAAAGAAGGAGGATCAAAGTTCATAGGTGCTTTGATAGAACAGACATCAAGCACTCCAGAAAGGAAAGATAAGAGACCTGAAGTGGAAAGACCAGCATCTAGCCCCAAACAAAGAATAAGGACCTCATCCATTTTAGAAGCCACAATTGAAGTAGAGAAAGAAAAGGAAGCAGAGGAGAAGAAAAGAAAGAAAGTTTCACTTTGTGAAGAAAAAGTGGCAAGAGACACTATTGTAAAACCCTTGGAAAAGCGACAAAGTACACAAATCCTAGATCCACCCAAGTTTCTACAAGAACCAACAAATCTAAATTCCTTGTCTCCAGAATAGAAATTTCAATTAGTATCATTTGTCTAAGCAAAGGCACAAGAAGACATGATGAAAACACACATGCAAGACAATAAGCTTATTACAACAATATCCGATGTACTAGGAAAGTTGATGCCTGAATACCAGAAAGATACATCGTTATCATCAACTGATCAACTAAAAGGTATGATAAAATCAATTAGCAATGATTTTGAATCCTTTAAAAAATTTGCAGAAACAAAGGTCAGAAAAGAGTTTGATGAGAAAAGATTAGCTGAGTTAAAAATCATGTTGATCAATGATAAAATTTCTTTAGACCATGGAATAAGAGGTATACAAAGTGCCATAAAAGAAGCCTGTGACTTGTACAAATTTTGTTTATCTTGGCCAAAAGTCACAAAGGAATTAGAAGTTAAAATCAAGGACATGGAACTCAAACTGCTTAATATCTCTAAGACATATAATCTGACAAATGAGTCAATAAGTGCCAAAGAGACACAAGTTGTAAATATTCACAATGATTTGAGTACTCTAATGAAGAAAAGGGAAGAAATCAAAGATAGGTTGTGCCAGCTAAGGGGGTTGATAAGTCCAAAAATTGATTCCATGACCAATCTGGCAGATGAAGTCTTGAAATCACAAGCATTAATTGATACACCATCAGATGTGCAGAAGGCAAAAAAGCTAGTCTTTTTGACAAATAGCCACATCCATATTTTGGAGAGTGCAAGGAATAGATGGAATGGAGAGATAGCTCTAATAAAGACTACCTATAATGATATTCTACCTTTAACTATAAATTAAGATAGAAATGTGCACTTGTATATATGCGATAGAATATGACAATTTTGAAGAATTTTTGACACAATTTTGCTTGTTCATCCACCTTTTCCTATGATGTCAAAAGGGGAGAGGGAAACCAATGAAAAATAAGCATACATCTAAAGGAGAATAGAAAAATAGAGTGAACAGAGTAAGGGGGAGCAACACAAGTATTTTTCACTGAGTGTTGCCATCAATGCCAAAGGGGGAGATTGTTGGCAAGAGACACTACTATGTTGAATAATTGAGTGTTGTCATTGATGGAAACAAGAAAAGGAACAAGGTTGGAATAGAGATTTTGGTCCAGTAAAGAAGACTTAGTCATTTTGGCTAAGTGTTGACAATATACAGAGGCAACAACAGAAAAAACAATGTTTGGATTGGCATTGGTCTGCAGTTGAAGACCAAGTTTTATGGTTCTGGTATGATGTTCCTAACTCTCAGATGATCTTATATCCAAGGTTTCAACTTTTGATTAGTTCATGAAGTATATCTTCAAATGGCCTAAGTCCAGTAGAACAGAATACAGTGCCAATTAAAGCAGAACACACATTTGTTTTGGTCCGCATTCCTCTGGTGTTGTATATCTTGATATGTGGTTTTGAGGTGTTGTAAACACTTGTATGAAGTGTCTAAATCCAGAGTTGAAGGTCCTGAAGTCTACCGAAAATATAGTTACAAGCTGTTGAGTATCGCTACATTGTTTGACAGAGTTTGACTGTGACAGAGTTTGAGTTCTGATGGTCTGCATTTTGCCACTAAAGGATATTTTGCTTTGCAGTTTTGAAGGTATGATTTGTGATGTCTAAGGAGTCTTTGACATGATTTTGAGAAAGTCCTGTGGTCTGCAATAAAATATGTAGTTTGAGTTAGAGGCCGACATGATAAGTTTGAATTGTATGCGGTAAGTTCTATTGTTTAGAACTTAATCCCAAGTTGTTCAATAGTTGAGGCCAACATATGCGAATGCAATTCAAGTGTTGTTTGAGTCCACTGGGATTTTTGGTAAATGAATTTGGCCGACAAGCTACTTAAGGTGTGAGTGCATGCTTCACATTATTAGGCTGACCTAATATGAAGTTTTTAAGTGATACAGATATATATAAGGGATCAAATTTAGTTTTTGGGTGAAGTAATGCGAATGTTATACATATATATGTGTGACATACAAATGAAGGCAATTTTGTGGAAGCAATAAAGAGCAGAAGAAGAGAGATCTTATTCCCATGTAAAAGCAGAGTAGTTAGAGATGAAGAGTTTTGAGACAATATTTCTGTGCTTCATTGGAGCTGCAACCATGCATGTGTAGATGCAATCTGAGCAATTCAACATGGTAGTGGGGTAAGTACAAGAAGATGGGGGGCCAAAAAGTGGCCAAATTAATTTCAAAAAAAATTAAGTCATAACGCGAGTGTGTTATAATGCGCTCACGTTATGACTTCCTATAAATAAATAAAAAGGTTTCCAATTTCATTTCTTTCTATTTTCTCCTCTCTACCCGCAGCTTGCAAACCCTAGAAAGCACGCTCGCGTTTTGCAAAACACCATTCAACACAAAAAGCTTATCGATTTGTCGCCAAAATGCCGCCACGACGTCGAGCACGCCAAAGGAGTGAGTTATATTGGTTTTTTTGTTTGAATTTGTTTCTAAATAGGTAGGTTTTTGTTGATTTTTTATGTATATTTCCTTAATTGTCAGGAAATGTTAATGCACCTCCTCCTCCTCCTCAAAATCCATAAAATCCTGACGAGGAAATACCTGCAGAACAACAACCTCCTCCATTCATTCCTCGACATGCCCCTGGAACACAAGAAAATATAATGGGGCAAATTGAAAACAACAAAAAGGAAATTGAAGATATAATTTCAAGGTTGAAAGATCCTTCCACTTCAACCTTGCATAGGTCCACGCTTGCCGAATCTCTTGAGTCTATGTTATCAAATGTAGATTCAATTAGCAAGCAAATAACTAGTTGGATGGATAAGAAGAGAGAGTTTAGAGATTACTATGCAGACAAGTTGTCATACCAAGATGTGAAAAAATTACAAATTACAAAATTAGACGTGTTCAATTTTCACAAACCCACAAACAAATCAACCTCCACCCATTACATGCAAGAGGTTCCCTATCCATTGGTGCAACAACCAAGTGATAAGGGACAATTTTGGGCAGAGGTGGTGGATGGTTTTGACCATCTTCCATGCAATAATAATGAGGTCCCACAATACTTTTTAAGGAAACTCTACTGCGAGTTTGTCCTCAATAAAGTGCCAAACTATTTTGATATGTGGGACTTCCAGGGTAGAGGTGGGGGGTCAGCACAAGATAGACCAGGGGCATGTCTTGACCCACAGCGGGTAGTGAGATGAGTAATCAACAGACCAGCCCACGAGCATGTTTCTATCCCTTCCATTGTGAAGGAGAGTGTTGAGGTCGATACACTTCAGTCAATTAGTGCCTTGACCCAGAGCATCATAGAGCATGCCGGTCCTGCAACACAGAGTGGGTTGGGAGATAGTGCGAGGAGTAGGGTCCCACCCCATACTTGTCAGGCTTGCGGGTCAGCCTGTGGTTATGACCCCATGGACAGTCAGGATACAGGTACACAGACTACATCTGTAGCTGAGCAGATGGTGATGACAGATACCCTCCTGAGTGAGACTTTCGGCCTTGATACTCAGGTAAATATTAGCAAGTTTATCGAATTTAATTTATTAAATTTCATTTTTGAAATACAAGATTAACTAATTTAAATTGATGATTTTAATGAAATTTTAGGGTCATAGCATCGATGCAGTTTTCAGTGGTTCTCCACCTACATTTTTCACTAGATCATCTACTGTCGAGGTATGTAACTAGTAAACAATTATAAATATTGCATGTGAATAGCATTGTTATATGAATGGTATTCTAATATCTGATTTTGGATGTTGAATAGGTTAATACTGTAGATTTCATGGCAACACTTGCCAGCGGTGGTGGACTTCAAAGCTTTACGAAGGTAATAAAATAAATAGTTTAATGAATGAATTGTACTTACTAAATTTTTGTATGTGATTTGTGTGCTTTATTGTGTATACTTCCATGTTTAGATGAACGTGTGTGTATGTTAGGAGCCATGATTTGCATCACTATTATAGTTTTCGTAATTGAATAATGTTGTTTTATTTCCAAATGATGCAGGCTGCGGAGACACCTCCCCATGTTCATAGGGCAATGGAGCAGGGTGTGGCCTCTGTGATTCATAGCTCCATGGCATTGACAGGGGTATGAGGCAGATTAGTAAATTTCAATTTACATTCATTGTTATAGTTGTCTATTTTTGAAAAATCAAAAGATTATTGATTTGAAGTTTAATTTCTATCTGGATGGTTTCTATAGGACATGACATCACCAGGGCCTATTCCTACTACTGAGGCAAGCGAGGAGACAGATTATATGTTAGCAGTAAGTGATTATTTTGTTAAATGTTTCATTTTTTATAGCATGTAATTTCTATATATTAATGTCTATACTTTTTATTGTAACAGGTAAAGATACAGGAAGACCTAAATAGGAGGAGTAGCCCTCGGGTTCGTAGTAGACCACCCACATGTCTCCATCCCCTAGAAGATCAAAGGCTGCTCGTGATTTATTCTCTTCACCAGCCAGAGGGGAATGACTTTTTATTGTGTTCCTTTGTTGTATGCCTATATGGCATTTGTGGACATATATTTTGTATTGTACATAGTTGACATTGTATGCCTATATGCATTCTTGTAAGCCTATATGGCTATTTTGTATATATGTTATACTTATATCGACAGATATTGATGTATGCCTATATGGATATTTGGTTAATACAAATCTTTTGTATTGATGGCGTCCATACTTGCATTATAAATCCACGTTTGAATGGATATTTGTAGATGGCTACTTCAAATATTTAAAGTCTGATTGTATTACATAGGATGTTTGTTGATTCAATAAGCTAGTTATTGTTATTCAAGTATCACCTAAACCTCATTTTAGAACTAAAAGATAAAAGTTGTATTTAAAAAAAAAATGAATCATCATGTTGAATAGAAAATATTAATATTCTTTATGAGTAGCATAGAATGTCAACTATATGTAATACAAAAAAATGAATCATCATGTTATTCTTTATGTTTGAGATCCTGAAAATGACTAAGTCTGTTAGCCTGATATCCTGAAACACTAGGATGAATATCCAAGTCATTAGGATGATTGCGCCTTGAGAAAAAGTCATTAAGATGAGCGCCTAAAGGAGACTTTCTTAAACATTCAAACATTGAGCAACAAGCATGAAGGGCTAAGGCGCAATTTGCAACTCATAAAGCCTCAAAAGGGCGCCCAACTTAGAGAGAGCATTCATTTAAGACAAGGCACCCATTGACACCCATTCCACCATAAAAGTGCGCCTAAGGTGGAAGGAGAACAAGCCTCTGGTAAGTGAAGCACACCTATTGTCTAAACCACTTCATTATGGTACCCTAGCATGAGGAGTATATAAGTCAATAGGAAATGGCACCTATAATGCAAATGAAGGACTAAGTGGCATTTTCAATAAGCATCAATTCACCTTGAGCTTTCAATAAATACATCAAATTGAGCCCCATAAGCCTAGGCACCCTTTGCCTGCAAAAGAACCTTGTATCGACATCAAGAGTTGGTCGTATCGGCATTGTTAGCACTCATTTTTGACCTAGGGTTGATTTGTCATGATCAGGGGGTTTCTTCATCTGAACCCTTTATCTTCTTGCCCATTTTTTCTAAGTGTTGGACCTCCTCAGCATTTTTCAGCTGCAGCATCATATTTTCCTGAGGAGGAGGTCATCATCATCATCTTGTCTTCGATGATGGTCTGCATCATCATGTTCTTCGTCGACCGGTTTCTCATCGTCATCATCATATTGAAATATCGGGTGATGTTTGGTTTTTATCCTGATGATGCTGATGAGCTACAGTGCGCCCTGATCTGCTTGCGAGGGTGATTTTTCAAAGTATCCGATGATCTCCCATTTATCACCTTGCCCAAACATGATGATGATGTTACCCCGATTTTCTGAAGGGGTTATTCTCTAAGTTGTTCGACCTGACTTGTTTTTTCCTAAGGGTCGTCGTCATCATCATCATATTTCCCTTTATCACCGTGTTGCTTGCGGGGGTCATCATATTATCTGCATCATGATATCTCACCGGGGTGATATTTTTATCATCGGGTGATCTTGGTTATGATCATCCTGATGATGTTGTTGAAGAGTTCTAAGTGCGACCCGATATTCACTGGGGTCATCATATTTTGAACATCAGGATGATCTTAGTCAATATCATCCTGATGATGTTGTATCACTTCTTGTTCGATTGTTTTGTCATCCTGATGATGCTGACGTCATCCTTATATCAGGTGATATCTTTCTTTCTGCCTATCTGCATCATGATATTTTCGAAGAAGGGGGTGATATTTTCATATCACTCGAGTGTGTTTGTTGCAGCATCATGATGATGCTGATATCAAGGAGATATCCGCCTGCCGGCTTCGTGCGCTATCTGGAGGGGGTGATCTTTTCGAGCATCATCATATTCATCTATCGCCCCGATCTTACAGAGGAGCTACAGTGCAACCTGATATTTGCACATCAGGATGATATTTCCAAATATCCGGTTGTCTTCCGAATATCATCCTGATGTTAATATGATGATGACGTCATCAAGGTCCGGGGGGTCATATTTCTAACACTGATCATCTTGAGGAGATCTCCCGATATTTGCAAACATGATGATGACGTCATCCGGATATGAGGAGGTGCGCAGTAGGCAGATATGATGATGACGTCAGCAGGATATGATGATGATGTCATCAGGATGTTCATCGGCCAGACTTTTGGTATGAGCTCAGCAGGAGGATGTTCCTCCGATGGATCCGGTTGTGCCGATGAGGGCGAATATCATGCAGTTTGTATTGTGAATATGATGCTGATGTCAGGGTGATATTTCGGGCAACAGGATATCATGCTGCTGGAGGATGATGATGATGAAGTCTTATACTAGTGTCGTCAGGAGCAAAAGCACCGACATGATATATGCTCATGACCTAGTATATAAAGTGTTAAAGAGGTCATCGCGGGGTGCATGTGGGATAATGTTATCCTGCATATTCGAAATATCATGATGATGAATCTCGGCAGGAAGTGGTTGCGATGCAGAATTAATGTTCTTCCCGAGGCCGCGGGTTGGTGCGCCATCAATGGCGATTGTTGCAGAGGTATGGGCGATGGCGTGGGCGGATCTGGTACCCGACTGAAGGTGTGCATCAGCGGATAGTGGCGCAGGGCTCGAGAAATCTTCCTGTCTCCTCCCCTACCTGCTGCATTCAAGTTTGGGCGCCAATCTGGTAGTGTTTGAGCGCCATCTATCCGATACTGTGTATCTGGCGGGATTTTTGGTCAACCATGTAATTAATTGCTGAGCACCTACCTGGCTGTTATAAGCAGGTTGTGTTGCTCATTTGTAGGTTGTTGAAAGTTGAAGATTTTTGGCTCTGTAATGCATGACAAGCTGATCTGGTTGCTCTGTACAGCTTACCTGTGAGTTTATGTATCTCTTGTTGTATGTTTTGGCATGAACCCACTGATTTCATGATTAAGCTTATATGAGAAATGCTATCTTAGCATGTGTTGTGTTAATTCTGTCTCCAGTATTGCATGTATTCTTCTTCTGAATCTGGATATTTGAGTAATGTTTAGATTCTAGAGCATAGAATTCCTATGTTGAATGTCTGATCTTTTAACTTCTGCTCAAGGGGTAGATTAAACTGTTTTCAGGTTGAACATTGGGAAGGGTATACTGCAGTAGGGATACCATAAGTAGAGATAACCTAACACTTTGCATTGGGAGATACCTGTAAGGCAGGTATCACATATATCCCCTTGAAATCCAGTTCTAGCTGTTCATGCTGATCATTCCCAGGTGTATGTCTACTGACTCCAGGCCCTGGATAGGCACCAATCATGCTTTGTTTTTGTGTTATAACCATGTCCAGCTTTGCATCCACACTTAAACTCCAAATCAAAATCTAAAACAACCATTAGGACATTAGAGTTAGTTTTAGGAACCTCAGTCCTCTGTCTACAACTGCTAATAGGCCCAAAGCTAGCCCCTTTGCTCTTATCTTTCAGTTTTGGTCTACTTACAAGAGGACTATCTGCTTTCTGTCAGCATCCCAGCCTTGTATGCATATCCTCATGGATGTTGAGTAGGGAACACCCCCCTAGGTCTTGCAGAGCCTGAAGAAGAAGAGGAGATAAAATATAGAGTCTATCTCCTACACTGTTGGCCCCCTGGCCCAGAGATCCTGTTGATCACTGATGGCTACCTTGTAGGGAAATCTGGGAATAAGCATCCAGTCTGGGAAAAAGTCAACAGGCGTATCGGCAGACCTTGGTTAGGCTTCGCCGATAGTGGTCTGTCTTGCCGATGAGTGTGGTTCGAAGTCGAAGACATCGGTGTATCAAAAGATAATCCCATTTGCACATCGGAAGAGCAGTTGAGAGATTCGCCGATGAAGGGGGTCACACTGACAGTCAAAATCCATCGATGTATCAGCCCAACGAGATTAGAGTTCACCGATGTATCGAAATAACTTGGATAATTTGATCTTAAGTAGCTTGGATAATTTGATATTGATTTGGGTGAGTGCACATTTGATCCTACTTTAGATTTGATTCTTGACATAGATCTTGAGTTTGGATGAAAATAAAGGTTTCTTGGATGGGATTGATAGGTTTTGCATAATTAACATGGTTGCATGATAGATTTTGACTTGAAATTCTAGTAAGAGACTCTTTGATAGGCTTGATAGGCCATGGATTACATGATGGTGTTTGATGGAAAAGTATGGTACTAGAAGACTCTAGTTCATTCTTAATAGGCTTGTGATTGATAATATCTTTGCATGATTGCACTTGATCTTAGATCATGGGCATGTTGTTAGGATTTTGATTGAATAGTGGTGTTTGATGGATAGGCATGGTACTATGTGACTTTTGGATAGGCTTGGGAGAGGTACACTAATTGAATTTGTGATTTCTAGTTTGAGATTTTTCCTCCACTAGAAGTCCTTGGAGGAAATCTAAAAAGGATGATTTGAATGTAGTGGGTTTGGATTGATGGGATAAGTTGGAATGTAAGGATTATGAGATGGAGGATTTGAATAGGATACATAGGATAAACAGTTCTCACATGCAGTTGGGATTGGAGATATGAATTGAAAATGAGGACCTTGGTCTAAAGTGGTTCTTCCCTTACCAAAGGTACCATAAAGATGACCATTAGATGTGTATTTAGGATTGGCATGATAGCTAGTGCTAGTCATTTCTTGTTTGAAATATTCTTGCATGTTCATGAGTGGGAGATGAAGGTTTATGGAAAGTTTGCATGTAATGATCTCATAGTTAATGCTATTGTCATCTTGATATCATCTTGATCTACAAGACTATCATCATCATCATTGTCAAAGGGATTTTTGATTGATTTGGATAAAAGATCTCATTTAAAGGATGCATGGTTTGAGGACCTATTTTGATTGTGATTTTGGGTTTTGCATGAGCCTCGCACAAGGTAATAGGCATAGGGTTTTATCTTGCATAATGATTTTTTCAAACCAAGGGTCCATGATGGAAATGATTAAGGATGATAGAATGTTTGGATTTTGGACTTTGAGATGTTTATGGTTGTAAATGTTTATTGTTTGGACTCAAATTTTGTTAAATGGTTGTTTGAAAGAGGACACATCAAACACAACAATAAGATTGGTTTAAGTATGGATGCAAATGATGTTTACTAGTTTATGAAATGAAGACACATCAGGTACATTAATTGCCTATTCTATTGAAGTGGGTGTATCAATCTCCATGGGCTCAGCAATATTCTGGTTTGAGGACATGGTTGATACATGGTGAGACTAGGAGTCTTGTTTCAGTGGGATTTGAGTATAGGTATAGCAATGATGATAATTATGGTGTCATGGATATGTAGGTACATTTGAGCATTGGCAAGACTTGACCATGTTTGTAGTTGATAGGTATGGGTTATGATGTTTGATTCATGATTACAGGTGGTGTTGTGGTTTACTTTTAGCACATTGTTCTTATCTCTTAGATGCTTGATTAGTTCCTTGACTATGGTTACTGATTTGTAAACTTGTTTGGAAAGTTGAATCTATGATTGATTTGGTGAAGTCTATAAGTTATATTATTTGATATCTCAGTTTGGAAGTTACTAATGTGATGATGATTTTGCATGTTTTCAATGGTTGGGATCTACAAGTTATGCATTTTTTTGGGATGCACACCTCATTGATTGTAGTGGGATGACTTGAATGCATATTGCCTATATCCACGGGATTGATTTAGTGTTGATGTAGACTTTGTTATTTTTCCTTGTCTATGCTCATTTGCGCATTGGAATGTTGCATTGGGATGAGAGGATGGATGATGAGAATGATTGGATAGTTGGTTATTGGGACTTGTAGCATGTTTATCATGATGTCATGGATATCTTAGTTGCATAGTTTAGTGTGAGCTTTTGACAGTAATGATGGTTTATCTTCTTAGATTGGAGATCTTGGTTCTACTTTGGAGTTATTAGTATTATAGTTGAGTGTGTGTAGACCATGGTGATCTTCATTTAGGAGATGGTTATCACAATGCCATGTGTAGTTCATATCATGGTTCAATGGGAGCTTTGATAGTGATGTGTATTCGTCACCTAGTGATGGATGATCTTATATAGTGGTTGGGTGTAATGGACAAACTCTTGGATTATGATTATTATTTGTAGTGAGAGTGCTTTGACATCTTGGCTACTATTTTTAGGAGATGGTTATCTTCATGTGGTTGTAGATGTTGATCCTTGGTTTAGAGGTGTTTGGTAGTGTGTCTTGGTGGACTCTTGATTCTAGATTAGAGTATTAGCATGATACAAGTTCTCTTGAGACTAGGATGCCCGTATTGGTGCATGTGATCTTCTAGGAGGAGATGTTAGATCATGATGTCATGTTTGGATACCTAATTTTGTAGTTGGAGTTTTGACAGTGGTCTTGTTGGTTCTCTTGGTATTGAGTACATTGGTCATGTGCTTGGAAGCTTCATGATAATGTGGTGTTGCATTTGGAGCTTAACATGGATTGATTGGTTGTAGGTTCTCATACATACTTCGAGACTTGGGTGAGGCTAGAGTTCTCTTGGGATTAGAGACACTTGTTGAGATGGTTACCCTTTAGAGGTTTTAGCAGGAAGACCAAGGAGACTTTCACTTGGATATGGGCATGAGTTAATTATGGACCTAAAGAAGATTCTTATTGGAGAGAGTCATTATGGCTTGGTGTATCTTCGAGGAGCATTCTCATTCCCCACTCTTGGTCTACTCGGCAGACTATCATCTAAGAGGTATTTCCCATCCTTTAGATGAATTTTTTTAATGCTTTATCTTCTCATGGTTATGGATCTTGAGCTATGGTTATTGGTTCTAGAGGGTTCATTCGAGGGGTGTCTCTAAACATGCTTTTTCTCAAGCGCTAAACTGGAGTTGTCTAGATGCACAAGTGTGCCTCCCTCAATGAAGTTCATTTTGTTAACTTAGTTCATCCTAGTGACTCAAGGGGTTGTCATATTCTTTAGGTGCAATCTTTCATAGACTAAAACATTCACTCCATGTTAAGGCACTCAAAGGAGGCTCTGGAGATGGAAAATGGCGCCTTAACTCACTTATGTAAATTTTGGACTTTTAGAGAATTACAAGATGTCTTGGAGGGCTCAATTCTTCAAGGTGCCCATTTTGTTTACCACTTGTAGCATCACTTGTTCAAGGCGCGTGTTTGGGATTCTCCGAATGATGAAATGCTCCTTGACTCCCTAGGCAGTTAGACTCCAACTCTAGGCGCAAGATAATGATGATTTGAGCTAAAATAAGCATCTAAAAATCCAAGGTATTATTCGAGGCTTCCACTCCAAATTCTACCTAGGTGCTCACCTAGGGTGAAATGATTATCAAAGTGCGCCTTAATCATTCCTTCTTCTACGCGCCCACTATCAGGATCAAGTCATCAAGGAGCTCTAAAACTCAAACACCACTGACCTCATCATGCAATAACCCTAAGACATCATTAAGCTTAGTCAAACACACTGGAGTTCAAAAAAAGCAGGGGGTCCCCAGTTGCAATGGGGCGATGTGTGATTTGGTCACAACAGGCACCTAGAGTGAATAGGCTTTCATCCTGACTTAATACACTGCCTCCTTCTGACAATTTTTGGGGCAGTAGAAAACCTTTCACCATGGGGAAATGTCTCAGAGATATAAAAAACTGAGAGAGGTTATTGTAGAGGCACTCTACGTGATCGCGTTACCTCAAACAGAATGTTTGTAAGTGACATGATTTTTGAGTAACATCTTGTCAAAGATTGCTGCCTTTTTGCACTTTGGACTCTTCAGGGATATCGTCGGTACAATGTAGCTCAGACTGTTTCGACATGTTTGGGTGAAAAATAGGACCATACCTAGCGTAAATATACCCATTCGGACGCGTTGGAATAGTCAGTTTGGTCGCATTACGAGCAAGACGAAAGTTACACCCCTTTGCAACTTTACATTGCCTCCTTTTGACAATTTTTGGGGTAGCAGAAAACCTTTCACCACAGGCAAATGCCTCAGAGATATAAAAAATTGAGAGAGGTTATTGTAGAGGCACTCTACATGATCATGTTTCCTCAGACAGAATGTTTCTAAGTGACACAGTTTTCGAGTAACATCTCATCAAAGATTGCTACCTTTTTGCACTTTGGACTCTTTAGGGATATCGTGGGTATAATGTAGCTTGGACTGTTTCGACATGTTTGGGTGAAAAAAAGGATAATACTTGGTGTAAATGTACCCATCCGGATGTGTTGGAACAGTCAGTTTGGTCGCATCAGGAGCAGGACAAAAATTACACCCCTTTGCAACTTTACACTACCTCCTGACGATTTTTGGGGGAGCAGAAAACCTTTCACCATGGGCAAATGCATCAGAGATATAAAAAACTGAGAGAGGTTATTGTAGAGGCACTTTACGTGATCGCGTTGCCTCAGATGGAATGTTTCTAAGTGACATGATTTTCGAGTAACATCTCGTCAAAGATTGCCGCCTTTTTACAATTTGGACTCTTCAGGGATATCATCGGTATAATATAGCTCAGACTGTTTCGACATGTTTGGGTGAAAAATAGGACCATACCTAGTGTAAATGTACCCATTCGGACCCGTTGGAATAGTCAGTTTGGTCGCATCAGGAGTAGGATGAAAGTTGCACCTCTTTGCAACTTTACACTGCCTCCTTTTGACGATTTTTGGGGCAGCAGAAAACCTTTCACCATGGGCAAATGCCCCAGAGATATAAAAAACTGAGAGAGGTTATTATAGAGGCACTCTACGTGATCGTGTTACCTCAGATAGAATGTTTCTAAGTGACACAGTTTTTGAGTAACATCTCGTCAAAGATTGCTGCCTTTTTACACTTTGGACTCTTTAGGGATATCGTGGGTACAATGTAGCTCGGACTGTTTCGACATGTTTGGGTGAAAAAAAGGACAATGCCTAGCGTAAATGTACCCATCCGGATGCGTTGGAACAGTCAATTTGGTCGCATCAGGAGCAGGACAAAAGTTACACCCCTTTGCAACTTTACACTGCCTCCTTCTAACGATTTTTGGGGTAGCAGAAAACCTTTCACCACAGGCAAATGCCTCAAAGATATAAAAAACTAAGAGAGGTTATTGTAGAGGCACTTTACATGATCGCGTTTCCTCAGACGGAATGTTTCTAAGTGACATGGTTTTTGAGTAACATTTCATCAAAGATTGCTGCCTTTTTGCACTTTGGACTCTTCAGGGATATCGTTGGTACAATGTAGCGCAGACTGTTTCGTCATGTTTGGATAAAAAATAGGACCATGCCTAGCGTAAATGTACCCATTCAGATGCGTTGGAACAGTCAGTTTGGTCACATCAGGAGTAGGATGAAAGTTACACCCCTTTGCAACTTTACACTGCCTCCTTCTGACAATTTTTGGGGCAGCAGAAAACCTTTCACCACGGGCAAATGCCCCAGAGATATTAAAAACTGAGAGAGGTTATTGTAGAGGCACTCTACATGATCGTGTTTCTTCAGACAGAATGTTTCTAAGTGACACAGTTTTTGAGTAACATCTCGTCAAAGATTGCTGCCTTTTTGCAATTTGGACTCTTTAGGGATATTGTTGGTACAATGTAGCTCAGACTGTTTCGACATGTTTGGGTGAAAAACAGGACCATGCCTAGCGTAAATGTACCCATCCGGATGTGTTGGAATAGTCAGTTTGGTCACATCATGAGCAAGACACCAAAAATGCAAAAGTTGCTTTGTGCAACTTGACAACATTGACACTTTTTTGCAACATGACTCAAAGACTCAAACTGACCCCAAATGACTCAAAGTGACTTAAAATCACCTTGATTTTGGTGCCCAATGTACATTATAGAGGTTGAGGCGCTCCTTATCATTCAAACATCTTAGATGAGTGCATAGGAAAGGAAAAAGCTCTAAGTTTCATCATCATGAGCGCCTAATATCAAGAGACTTTAATGGCTCAAACCTTAGCATGGAGTCCTAAGGCTCATTTCATGTCTCCTTTCATCCAGTTTGGTGCCCTTATGTAGATTTTTCAACTTGATTTGGCACCCTGTATGTGAAGGAAGATCTAAAGGCATGAAAGTGGATGTCATATTGCAAGAGTTTGTATCATCAAAATTGAAAGAAATAAGTCTATTAAGCTTGGGCGCCCTTGGTCTTCTTTTCATTTATTATGAGCGCCTTGGGAGAATGGTATATAGGTCATCATCATGATTAGGCGCCCTAGATCCAGAGTGTTGGAGAGATCATCAAATGGTGTCTAGAGGAAGTAGGGTGAGTTATGAGTTTGGTCACATCAGGAGCAAGACACCAAAAATGCATAACATGATGATGTAAAAATGTGTACATGTGTTGGCAAGAAACACTATATGGAATCATGGTTGTTGTCATTGATGGCAACAAAGGTCATCCCACATATCCGCAAGTCATGGTGTGTCTCTACCGGAAGCCAGAATGAAGACTGTTGTGGTCCGGTGAACAAGAACAGAGCATGTGGCAAGGTCCGACAGATTGGTCCGGATCTCTCAGAGGAAGTGTCTTGGTGCAGTGCAGATTTGGGGAAGTCAAGAGGACTACCTTGAGTGGTATATTCCAAGGATATAGCCTCCGGTGATGGACAAGGAAAAAGTTATGAATAGTTGAGTACCAGATTCCTGAGTGACAATGAGAACAGAGGAAGAACTAACTGACAGAACATCAGACTGTTTTCCGGATGTGTTATTGTTGATGGTAAAGGTTGTGAAGGCATGAATCATGTTTGGCCGACATGATTAATGATATCTACAAGTATATGCTTGATCTGCATTACTTGGTATGCAAGGATTCAGCCGATAGAACAGAGTTTGTGAGAAGATAGACTATTCCGGTTGCCGACTAGAAAGATAATGAAATCACTAGTGCGGATATATATAGAGGATGGATTCAATTGTGAAAAGTGTTGTTGTGTTGTGTGGAATGCGAAAAAGTGTAGAGCAGAGCAGAAACAGCCAGAGAGATCCAGTATGTGAAAGGAAAGTAGAATAAAGAGAAGAGAAAAATGAAGTGCAGCAGATCAGTGTACTGAGCCTAACCGGAACTGAACTTCAGCATATGTAGATGCTCCCAATCAGTTCAAGTATTGTATAACATTCTTTTGTAGACAGTGTGTCTCCTTGTAGGCAGTGTGCCTCTTGTGAGCAGTGTGCTCGGGCAGTGAGCCCTAATTGGCAAGTGCCATTTTATAATTCCTTATTCTTCTAACAGAGAATAATCTTTGGGTTAATCACCCCATGGTTTTCTCCCTTAACAGGGTTTCCACGTCAAAAATACTGTGTCATGTGTTTTTCATTTCATGGTAATGTTTGTTTGTTTGATTCAATGCTGCATTGATTAATAAGAAAGTTCAGAAGAAGAAATAATTAGGATAACTGATTCACCCCCCCTCTCAGTTATCAACAACATGTGTGTAAAAATGCAGGAGGAAATAAAAAAAGACAAACCTTACAAATTAATGTGCATACTTACAAATCAATGTAACATGACTTTACAAAATCAATGTGAATACTTACAAATTAATCCAATGAACCATCCGGGTCTGCTCTACTCTTTATTGTGTCAAGTATTGCTTCATGGTCAGACTCATGCACCTTCCACAATATTTTGTTCAAAGGTCTACCCCGATACTTTATCAAATGAACATTGGATGCCACGACAAGGTTCGAGTAATGAAGAATCTTCCAATGTGTGTCAAAGTCCTGAAATAGCCAAATATTAACACTCTTATGTGGGTACCTTCTAAGCCATGTTCCAGTAATAACCACTGAGCCTGTAGGGTATTCGATGTTTTCTCCATATGTAACAGGGGCCTCCAATTTCTTTTTGGCCTCAACACAATGACATAAGTAATAATCTATTCCCTCTTCATTATCTTCATCTGCAATAACTGCATATATGTGCCCTACATTGATATGTGTAGCAAATTAGATGAAATTAGTCAACATTACAAAAATACTACAAAGTAAGATGACATTACCTGGTTGAACTAGATGAAATTAGATGCATATATGTGCCCTATATTACCTGGTTGAACTAAATCTAATATGTGGTCAAAGTCAACTGATGATTCCATCTGTGTTAGTTCCAGTGCCGTCGGGGGTCGATACATGTCAAGTGGGCTAAGATAACTTAACTGCCATTTGTCAACCCACTCCTTTGACTTGCACTCATCCCAGACTTGAATTGTACAGGAAGAACAAAAGCATGACATCTTTCGTGTATGGATACTCCATGAACCTGCAATTGAGCTTCTGAAAGAGTGCATCTCATTTGATCCTGTCAGTGTACAACAATCCTCATATGGTGCAATGTTAGTATCATCTATCAACCAAAAAAATCTACAAACTAAAGACTTACCTTCATTACCTGGACCCATGGAAGCATTACACCACTCGACAATCAATTTTGCATCTGTCAACTTTGCATTGTCTTTATACTTTAACTCTTCTCGTGCTATGGCTCTTTTGATACATGCTCCTGCACCATCATGCTCCCCCTTTCCATGCCTAGCCTCAAAAAAGTTCCACATATGTTGAATACCTGTAAAATTATGCCTCCTACTTAGCCAATAGAAATTCCGCGAGTTCTTGAATTGTGACGCACAGTTATCCGACCATATGATATGCTGATTGAATGATATGCTCCTTCTAGCCAAATCATTGTAGAATACCTGAAAGAAACCTTGTACGAACTCCATACAATGCGTGCGATCATCACTAATATAGAAATTATACTCCCTTATAATCTTTCTGTCATCCTCTGTACTATCATTCGCATGAATGAATGCGATGTGCACAAATATAGAAACCTGTGTGGAGTTGTAATATTGTGATTGCACCTCACGCTGTGGCTGTAGACTGTAGTTCTCTGCAAAGTCAATGACTGAAACAATGCTACCAACCGGAAATGTGTCCTTGCATAACTTGAATTGCAAATCCAACCATCAAGCTTTATGGGCATGTCTTGCATACTCATACACTATGCTGTCACGAAATATAGGCATAAACTGATACACTGGAATCTTTTCAATAACTAATTCACACCTCTTTGCTTCTTTACCATCTTTTGTATTTTATGCCACTGTTTTATACTTGCCAAACTCTACTAGTTCATTTCCAACCGCATGTGTTATTTCCATATGTTCACATATTGGCAAATGTTGCAAGCCACCGCAACGATGACATGTGCCATCTAAGCATAATTTCTTGTAGAATATTTGACCTTCCTCTCTTTCACATAAAATTCTTGATATGAAGTCTCTTGAAGATGTTGGTGGGGCACATATGGCACAACCCTGCAAATCATTGTTAGTATGCATATCTAAACATATAGACCTATAAGCATCAAAATGGTTAGAAAATTCAATATGTAATCTACAACAACGAGTAGTGCGTGTGTGATTTATCTTAACATAGAAAGGTTTTATCAATTCAAAATATCTTTAACAAATTTTAATTTGAGGATACTTCTCTAGAAATTTACCATAAAACTGTGTTTGAGTCTCATCCAAAAAATGCTTTGGATGTGGCTCACGGTTCTGACTACCGATTCTCCTTCTTACCACATCCCTTTGATTCGGAGATACCCTTGTATAATTCTTCCAAAAGTCTTCAATTAGTGATCTCAATGCTTCAACAATTGGTTTATCTTTTCGTGGTAGTCTCCCTGAGAACGCCCATAATTCATTGGCATTAGTGTCCTCAATTCTTTGGCGTCTTCCAACGGCTCTTGATAAAGTTTTCCTATTAATTCTCAATTCTTGACTTGTCTTTCTAATGAGACGAGCTTTCCTCATTTGACTACTTACTATAGTCGATGTAATCACACACCGTGTTGCATTACTATCTTTTGTACATGAGGTGTTACCCACACTCTCATACGCACTCATTAGATTCTTGACAATAGATTTTTTACTTGAAGCCTCTGATGTTCTCAACCCAAGAATCTTCATGATAGACCTATACTTTATACTTCGCATCATTTCAACGAATAGTTGACATCTTGTAGTCTCATTTAACTTTTCAAAGAACAATCTCCAAATCTTATTAGCATATCTTCTACAAGTGCATTTTGGAATCTTACCTTCCATTGGCTACAAAATATTCTCATCAATATCAATCAAATACTTTGGCTTTCTATGCAAAATTCTAGGTGGTGTCAAGTTAGGTAAATTCATCTCAACATTAGGAATTTCATCAATATTTAAATGAGATGGGTTAGATGGCATACCTTTGATCGGAGATGGAATAGATGACATACCTTGAGGTTGAGGTGGGAACGATGGCGTACCTCTTTCATCACATGTGAGTGATGATGTACTCTCAACTTGAGATGTGGTAGATGGTGTCCCTACATGTTGACTTGCAGTAGAGGACGTGTCTCCAACTATGGTATTCAAATCTCTCGTACCATGAAGTTTTTGCATTCGTTCTCTTTGTGCCACCCATACCATATCTCTTTGTGATGGTTGTGGTTCCTCTTCAATTGGTATGTCTTCATATATCGTGTCCAATTTCCTCTTCTCACAAAGTTCCCTCATAGCCACTGCTTTCTTTGCATTCTTAGCTTCTATCTCTTCCTGTGTTGGTTTAATTCTTGATCGTTTCCTCGGCATGACAGAGAATTTGTCTGTAGCATGATAAAGAGACCAATATTAGTTCCTAAGAAATGAATACAAGATAATAGTGGGATTGTATTTTTTTTATGTTGTAAGGATTTATTCTTGTATAGTTTGACATCATGGTATGTTAAGGTTTGTTTATTACACATAATTATTAAAGAGCCCAAGTGTAGAAAATATACATGGCATCATGTGAGATTGTAGGCTGCTTTCTTGATTGGGAATGTGTCTATTTTAAACATGTATGATAAAGCATGATAAAGTAATTCAATCGGAAATAAGGAAAATGTAAAGAACATGCATGTAAAGACTTGACATACCTAAAAAATGAAGATTTGAATGGAGAGAGTACCCAATTATGTAGTGTTTTTATCTTCTTGCATCAAACTCCTCAACAATTTGAGTTTTTCACCACTTGCTTCATTTTCAATGTTAAATTGAATAACACTCAAATATCATTACTAACAACAATACTATTAACCAATCTATAATGTTAAATTCCTCAAATTGAATCACAATTAACATTGCAACACTACAAAAATTGAAACTTGAATAGATATATATCAAACTTGGTGTGAAAACTATGTTATTTCCTCTTTCTCAAGTTGGCAAAGTAGAAAAGGTGGTGGAAAGATCATGCAAAGGTGGTACAATGTGTCAAATGTGCATGTGAACTTTCCAACAGCATGAAAGCACTTCTTTTTTGTCGAAGCACGCGCAGAATCAATAAGAAAATAGAGCATGTGGGCTTGGATCACGGGGGTAACCACTTTTTTACTGTTTCAATAGCAAGACAAAACGTGAGAGCGTTATAACGCGCTCGCGCTATAATGCACTCGCATTTTGTCCTACTATAGATTCATCACATCCTTTGCATTGATCACATCTCTTTCCTGCAAGAGCTTGCCAGATGCTCCGCCATATGATAGGCATAACAATGAAGGGGCAAGCCCTCATAATCAAGTTCTTGATAGAAAATGCCCTCAACCCTCAACCCTCAACGTCAAACCCTAATCCCTCAACCCTTAACTCTGATCCCTCGACCCTCAACCCTATCCCTAAACCCTCAACCCTCAACGTCAAATCCTAATCCCTCAACCCTTCACTCTAATCCCTCAACCCTCAACCCTATCCCTAAACCCTCAACCCTCAACGTCAAATCCTAATCCCTCAACCCTTCACTCTAATCCCTCAACCCTAAACCCTATCCCTAAACCCTCAACACTATACCTTAAACCCTAATCCCTCAACCCTAACCCTAAACTTGTCCCTAAACCCTAATCCCTCAACCCTCAACCCTAATCCATCATCCGTCATCCCTCAACTCTAATCTCTCATCCCTAAACCCTAAATGCTATCCCTATTCCTAGACCCTCAACAAGCTCGATACTATACCGTAAACCCTAAACCCTCAACCCTCAACGTCAAATCCTAATCCCTCAACCCTTCACTCTAATCCCTAAACCCTATCCCTAAACCCTCAACACTATACCTTAAACCCTAATCTCTTAGCCCTCAACCCTAAACCTTATCCCTAAACCCTAATCCCTCAACCCTCAACCCTAATCCGTCATCCCTCAACTCTAATCCCTCATCCCTAAACCCTAAATGCTATCCCTATTCCTGCACCCTCAACAGACTCGATACAATACCTTAAACCCTAATCCCTTATGCCTAAACCCTCCAACCCTATCCCTAATCCTTATACCCTCCACACTCTACTTTAACCCTAATTCCTCAACCCTCAACCCTATCCCTAAACCCTTGACCCTCGAACCTCAACCCTCAACCCTCAACATCAAACCCTAATCCCTCAACCCTTAACTCTGATCCCTCGACCCTCAACCCTATCCCTAAACCCTCAACCCTCAACGTCAAATCCTAATCCCTCAACCCTTCACTCTAATCCCTCAACCCTAAACCCTATCCCTAAACCCTCAACACTATACCTTAAACCCTAATCCCTCAGCCCTCAACCCTAAACCCTAATCCCTCAATCCTCAACCCTAATCCATCATCCCTCAACTCTAATCCCTCATCCCTAAACCCTAAATGCTATCCCTATTCCTACACCCTCAACAGACTCGATACTATACCTTAAACCCTAATCCCTTATCCCTAAACCCTCCAACCCTATCCCTAATCCTTATACCCTCCACACTCTACTTTAACCCTAATTCCTCGACCCTCAACCCTATCCCTAAACCCTTGACCCTCGAACCTCAACCCTCAACCCTCAACGTCAAACCCTAATCCCTCAATCGTTAACTCTAATCCCTCGACCCTCAACCCTATCCCTAAACCCTCAACCCTCAATGTCAAATTCTAATCCCTCAACCCTTCACTCTAATCCCTCAACCCTAAACCCTATCCCTAAACCCTCAACACTATACCTTAAACTCTAATCCCTCAACCCTAACCCTAAACCTTGTCCCTAAACCCTAATCCCTTAACCCTCAACCCTAATCCGTCATCCGTCATCCCTCAACTCTAATCCCTCATCCCTAAACCCTAAATGCTATCCCTATTCCTAGACCCTCAACAGGCTCGATACTATACCTTAAACCCTAATCCCTCTACCCTTGACACTCTTATTTAACCCTAATCCCTTGACCATTAACCCTATCCCTCAACCCTCAACCCTTAACCCTCAACCCTCAACATTAAACCCTAATTCATCAACCCTAAACCCTAATCCCTCAAATCTAAACCCTATCCCTAAACCATCAACCCTCAACACTATACCTTAAACCCTAATCCCTATCCCTCAACCCTTAACCCTTAAAACTTAAACCCTATCCCTACACCCTCAACACTTGACACTATATCTTAAGCCTTAAACCCTCATCCCTAAAGCCTCAACCTTCAATCCTTAAACCTTCAACCCTAAACCCTATCCCTAATCCCTCTACCCTCGACACTCTAACCCTAACCTTGACATTAAATGCTAATCCATCAACCCTAAACCCTAATCCTAAACCCTCAACCCTCAACACTATACCTTAATCCCTAATCCCTCAACCCTCAACCCTAAACCTTATCCCTAAACCCTAATCCCTCAACCCTCAACCCTAATCCATCATCCCTCAACTTTAATCCCTCATCCCTAAACCCTAAATGCTATCCCTATTCCTAAACCCTCAACAGACTCGATACTATACCTTAAACCCTAATCCCTTATCCCTAAACCCTCCAACCCTATCCCTAATCCTTACACCCTCCACACTCTACTTTAACCCTAATCCCTCGACCCTAAACCCTTGACCCTTGAACCTCAACCCTCAACCCTCAATGTCAAACCCTAATCCCTCAACCCTTAACTCTGATCCCTCAACCCTCAACCCTATCCCTAAAACCTAAACCCTCAACCCTAATCTGCCATCCCTCAACTCTAATCCCTCATCCCTAAACCCTAAATGCTATCCCTATTCCTAGACCCTCAACGGGCTCGATACTATACCTTAAATGCTAATCCCTTATCCCTAAACCCTCCAACCCTATCCCTTATCCCTTAACCCTCATGATTAATAGCCTTGAACATAAAAAAATTTAAGGGGAACATAACACGAGCGCGTTATAACGCACTCGCGTTATGTCAAACATGACAAACAATAGACTTGTGGGAAAGGAAAAATGCAAAGCAAAACATAATGTGAGCGCATTATAACGCGCTCGCGTTATGTCTTGCTTTGGGAATCCCAAGCCTTGGGCTTGGGATTTGCTTTGGATTTCCAACCCAAAGGCTTGGAGTGCCTTATGAACAGTCACAGACGTGTTTTTCCATATTCTTCAAAATTTCACATAATTTCGTTCGTGCTAACCCTCAGATTTGCATGTGTTTCAAGGTTGAACAAATTGAACACTTGGGTAATGTTAGGCTTTCTCTTAGCTATTTGACAATGTGATTTTTTTCACATTTTAACAATGTTAAGCCTTTCGTCTTTAATTTCTTTTGTTTGTGTGTCTATTTTTAGGCAAAAACCACTGTTTGGTCTTTTTTTCATTGTAAATTAACTATTCATTCAAATTTTAAAAAAATTACATATTTAGAAACTAGACTCCATTCTACAAATATTAAAAAAATAAAAAAATGATTTTCAATTAGTTTTCAAAATTTATAGGGGTAGCACGGCCAAAATTCTATTTTTTAGGATGTGTCCACTTTAAAAATTAGTAAAAAATCAAATATTCATCAAAAAATTATCAGAAAAATCAGGCATAAACTACATGCTATTAGCTAATTTTTCACTGAAGCGATTTTAAAAATACCAAAAAAAGTTGACCTTTTGAGGGAGCCACAAAACATGCTATGTTATGTTTTTTTGATAGAAACAACACCAATTTCTGTGGCTCCCTCTTTCGAACCCCTTAATCTATGTCATTTTCAAAACAAAATAGTAGTTTAGAAAGTAGACTGGGAGCACTACGAACATTGTTTTGGTTGCATCTCCAAATTTTGAGTGTAACTATGCTCAATTTCTCATCCAAGGCCAGTATTTCCTGATTTCAGAAAAAAAAAGTGGCCACTTAAGACCCCTTTTTGGCCCCCCATCTTCCTGCACTTACCTAGTGAACCATTCTTCCTTCTTCTTTCTATCTCTAGGTAGTGAACCTATTTTGGCAGTTAGCCTTTCTTGCAGTGAGCATTTCTCAAGGCAGTGAGCCCTAAGGCAGCGAGCCTTCTTGTAATCCGGTATTGTGCTATATTAATATATTGTGAGCTAACACTCACCATGGTTTTTCTCTTTATGGGTTTTCCATGTAAAATCCTAGTGTTCATGTATTATGTCTTTGTGTTTGTTGTTCGTATGCTTATTCTACTTTCATATTATTAATTTTGGAAATTGGATTAATAAACTTGTTAAGAAGTGGTTTTGTGGAATACTTATTCACCCCCCCCTCTCAGTATTCCTTACTATCAACAAGTGAACTATTTTTCGAAGAATAGGCACATTATCAAAGAATATGTTACAAGGGGATCTTTTGACAAGATTGTTAATTTTGTAAGTACTACTTTAAAGGATATTGCGAGATCTTCATCTCTTTCCTTAGAGATAAGAGAATGATTCCCTTAAGATGAACTTCTTTAAGCCATGTCTACTGTGTATCCTCAATATTGGATAAACTATAAACCAACTAATTTTCATAACAAGATAAAGACCTTGGCCAATCAATTTTTCAAACGTATAAAATTCAATGGAGAACATATAGAAGGAATTATAAGTAAATCTAAGCTTATAGAGCAATCAACCCATTTTGTAACATCAACGATGGAACAATTTAAACTCCTAGAGAGTCCCTTCCAAGATGGATTGATAACAAATCTTTGGGCAACCTTAAGTTAGACCAAAATATTATGTGATTCAATATCAAAATATTTCAAACTTGTTAATATATGTCAAACCATGATATTAGGGTCGGTGGAGGATGAAAGAGTTTTCAGTGCATTGGGGTACTTGAAATCAAAGATAAGAAACAAACTTCAATAATTTAGAAAATTTTGCTTGAGGATGTATACAACTAGATATAATATTCAAAGTTTTCCTTTTGAAAGGCCACTGGAAGTCTGACCATATGTGAAAGAAGAGGGTTGTGCAACACTTTAAACAATACTAGCACATACAGTGACACATTCAATAACACATGTAGTGGCAGTGATGAGATTTATTCAAGTGAATATATGTAAACAAAATTAAATGAAGACCAAGATCAGGATGGCCCTAAATTTCATGGTTAGAGTGAGATGATTTGACAATTGAAAGAGATTTAACACTTATTAGGCATTTATATTATATTTCATATTCAAAATTGGTGTTGATGATATTTTATTTGTCTATCACTGATACACATTTTCAATTTCTATTTAAAAATTAATAAATTAACATATTAATATTTTCTAATGTTGCATTTTACAATCTAAAGTTTAAAAATTGTTTTCAAATTTGATTTTATTTTGGAATTTAAATTTTGCACATTTTTCAATTTCTATTTAACAATTAACATATTATTAATAATTTCATATTATTATTGTGTGATATTGATAAGTTTTACAAGCATTCAACTAAATGCCTACTAATCAATAGTAGTAACATGTACAACAAATTGCATTAAAGAATAACATGGCACTGAGCAGGATAGGTTTGAACATTGAATGAGAACTTCTGAGTTTGAATAATGATGTAGAGCAGGTTCATTCTGGCACATCCTTGCTGGTGGAGGTCTGTCCGCTACCTTCTCCAGTGTCTAGGGAACTTTCTCAAGTTTTTGGGGAAGTTATTGTGCGTGCTTCCGCTCCTGGTGCATGGGAATCCTGTGGGGGGCCTTCTCCTTGGGTTGATGGGGTTCTTGCAGGTGCTAGTCCCTCTGCATCTGTAATTATTGTGAAGTCATCTTCTGTGCCATCTTCTGGAGGCAACACTGGCTTGTCTTTTGGTAAGGCTGGTCTTGGCATTGTTCAAGCCTCTTCAAGATGCCATTAGGAAACTTTCTCTGGTGCTATTGAAAATGCTTTTGCTCAGCCTGCACAAGCTAGGGCTAGGCTAATGCCTTATGCCCGTGCTTCCCCTGTTGTGGTCTGTGGTCTTGAGATTGTAGAAAATGAGGGTTTTTATTTTGCGACATGGTGTGGTCTACAGATTTAATGGCCTGTGGCCCTCCCTTCCCGAACTCCATGGCTGGGTTTTAGACTCCTGGAAACCTCTTGTCTCTGGGCAGATTGAACTCTTTCCCAACGCAAGGGGGTTCTTCATTGCGAACTTTTCTTCCTCTGAGGAGTGTGACCTAGTGCTAAACAAGGGGTGGTTGTGGAGTGATAATTCACTATCCATCAAGCCTTGGACCCGCTCATTCAATCCTCTTACGAAGCCACTGAATACCAGACCTGTTTGGGTCTGACTTCCAAATCTCCCTCTCCAATTTTGGGAGGATTCCTATTATGAGGGCATTGGCAACACCATTAGATGCTTTCTGAAGGTGGACTCTACAACCTAGGACCTTGGGCATACTACGGTGGCTCATATTTTAGTAGATTTGGACATCTCCAAGCCACTCTATGGAGATGTGGTCTTGATGGTAGAGGATAGATCATGGATGCAATTGTTCGACTATGAGGGCCTCCCTTTTCGATGCAGGAGATGTTTCTCCATTGGTCATTTGGCCTTAGGCTACCCTCAGGCTCGCCGCAAGGGCACGACAACCTGGTGGAAAAATGCTCTCACTAATCATTTGATGGTGGGCACTCCCTCTTTGGATGGTTCCTCCAGGGAGGACGATCCTTCCTTCACTGAATCATCCCAGAAGCCCATGTCTTCCCAGGATCCTCTACTAGTTGTCTCTTCAATGGAACCATTGGTGCCTCGAACTACTATCATTGTTCAGACCGAGCCTACCCGACCCTTGATGATCGCCTCTACTGGCCCTTCGACTACGCCTGACTCTTCTTCTATGCTACCGGTTCCCTCAGTGTGTGGTGGCTCATTGCCCCTGGTGGCTATCGAGGATCTACTCCTCTTGCCTCGCACGGTGGACTTCGACTTAGATTCTTCTTGGTTAGTTATGCAAAGAAAGAAGAAGGGACTCCCCAGATTTGTTGTTGCTTTGCGGCCTAGGGTTAAGGGAGTCAGATTTGTCCCCTCAGGTTATGGGATTGTCTAGTTCTCATTTGTTGTTTGACAACTGTCTGTCTGCTATTCCTATTTTGTTTCTATTTTGTATGTGGCTTGATTTGGCCTATTCTGTTAGGCCCTAGGGACTCTTGTTTGTAAAGGGTTCATCCCCTTGTTTGCTGACTTAACATTATAAAAAACATATACAACAAATGTTTAATGTGTATCTAGAAATTAGAGTTTTCCTGAAGTAAGCAATTAAATAATACAAATAAAATTTGAATGCAAATGAATTTGAGTCTTAAATTGATTTTCAAATAAAGAAATACATAAAAGTATTACAATATCTTGCTAAAAAATAACTATGCACAATGCACAATTGGAAACTCATATTATCAAATCATTTTACTAGTTTTTCTAGTAGGTGTTGTCACTTGGATTTGCATCTTGTGTTGAAGCACCTTTGCTGCGACAATGCAGTGAAGCATGGGAGTGATTTCTAAGTGTGGGACCCTACAAAGGAAATCACACCTCTAGAGAAGGTTGGTTCCTTTCTCTAAACATGAAATTTAGAGCAGACTAAGACTAAACCTAATCTAATCACTGATGGGAAAAGGGGAAGAAGGAGAAATTGAAAATGAAAAGGTGATACACCAGGTTTGAATGTTCGGCCCTCAGATCATCTATATATGCATAGAATAATAACAAACAACAGACAAGTATACACAATTCATAAACAACCTACAGAGGTAAAGAAACTAAAGGAAATCCAAAAGGAAAGAAACATTCACAAATGGAGATCAAACAAAAGTATTACACAGTGCAAAAGAAGTGCATGAAAAAGTAAAATCTTATTGTTTATTGTCAAAGAGGAACGGCTATAGGTGATACAAAATGTGGTTTTTTAGACCAACAACCAATAATAATACATTTGATTTTCATGTATATATAGCATTTTACAATGACCTAAGTCACCCACTATAATAAATTCACCCTATGGGCCTATCAAAAGATATTTCTGCAAAGGGAATGTCTGGATACATCTATTTTGTCTTTGACATAAATGTAGAAAATATCTTCTCTAAAGTAGCTGAGAAACAAATATCTGCATTGAAATTTTATATTTGATTCTCTACCTACAACAATAAATGCTTAACAACTAACTCCAACTGGAGTTGAAAGTCAAATCTTCAATCCAGGCTTGTATCCTGCCTTATCAGCAAAATTTCTTCTATGTGAATCATGGCCGACATTTGGTTTTCTCTCTTTCCTTCGCATTTGAAGATTGCAAAAGTCATCGGAGGTCAGGCCTCAGGCCTTCAACCTTACGCCTTCCTAGAGAAGGAAGAAGAAAGAAAGTCTAAGCTCTGCAAGTTTAAAGACTTAGTCATTTCTTGAAGGTTTTGATAGGAGTCCGGCCTTCCATCTTTCAACTTTCTTTTCTCCTTGTGCATGCACGAAGGCACCACGTGGTGGCTTCACATGATGACTTTTTTCAAAGTGATGGGCCATGTCTTTTCCTTTGCAATGCATCTCCATGAATGCCACGTGTTTGTAGGGAGCAATTCCTTCCAATGCTAGAGACAAAGCTTTTAAAATGTTGCGTTAGCTCGCCACGTGTCCCGCTTTACTTAGAAAAGTTACATTTAGTGGACATCAACCATGTGGCAGCATTTAGCATCAGCACACTCCACATTTGATTTCACTTTTCCATAGCCGCACACTCGCGCTTTACCTTGGAACATTTGCACGCAACAGAGATCGGGCCTCAGGCCTTCCATCTTCTGGCTTCCAAAAGAAAAGAAGAGGGAAGAAGAAACCTCCAAAGTCTGCCACCTAAAACACTTAGAACTATTTTACAAGGAATAAAGAGGAGTTCAGAGATGATTAGGATGGCATGACGAAGGGGAAAACTCTGAAACTCTAAAAATGTTAAAAACACAAGGAAAACTCAAGATTTTTTGGACTTAGTCAATTTTTTGGGGTTTTCCTTGCATTCCTAAAGGGGAAAAACACTTACAAATTTCATGGATTTTGAGCTATTTAGCTAGAGAGAAAAAATAGGATAACATTTTGGTGACCTCTCAGGGGTGTTTTCCTACTAAACAAAAGGAAACCAGTGGCCTTAAGCATTCATTAGGCATAGAGTCAAAAAAGACTGAAGTAGGCTAAAAACAAGTGAAACCTTGCCTCAAAACAACACCAAACGAAAAGAAACAAGGCTCGCATTCTCCTAATGAGAGTGTAACCTATGCAACAACACTTAGGCAAAAGGGAAACAAAAATAGAAACAACCTATCCTAAACCTAAACTAGCCAACCAAAAAACTGACATAAACAAAGCCATTAACTGGTTCCTAAAAGTAGCTACCTTTTCTTAACAATTTACAATGTTTCTCATTCCTATGGGCAGTTAAAAATAGGTGGGGAAGGGATGGACATACAACTAGGTAGTGAAATGTTTCCTTAAGGACAAAGAAAAACTCATCTATCCACCTGCATTGATTGGAAATATGGCTATCTAGAAGTGAATAAATGGGTTGATCTAGCCCTTTTTGATGCTTGACCTCATACTTTGAAGTATGACATGTAGGGACTCTTCATATATCTCTAGCTGGGCTAGATGCTTGATAAGGCATCCCCTTGAAATGGTATGTAAGCCATCACTACTGCATTCATGTTCATGTTCTAATTCTTTCTCTTCTTGTGGTCTGAATGCTCTGGCCATTGTGGCTTAACTGGAAATATGGTTGCCTCCACCTCTAACACATATTTCTCATGATGGCTCTTAGAAATAGACTCATAAAATGAACCCTAAACCAAATCAATGATGAAACCTCCTCCACCAAGGAGTTGATATCCCCGTTGGATAATCAAGAACAAATCTTCAATTGTTCTTGCCCATGCTCATTTTCTACATCATCACTATCAATAAAATATGGGAGTTCCTCATACAATTTTGTATCATTAGCCTTTGTACTTTTCAATATAGGGTTTCTTATTTACTCCTCTTCATTAGTTGGAACCTCATTGCCACATTTTTCTTCATCATCCTTATGCAGCTCCAGAACTACAACTAATGTTGGAATTTACATGTCAACTTCATCTTCAATGTAACTAGATAGTTCATGAAACAGGGTGGTGTCATCAACTTTTGGAGCCACTGTAGCAATCTCCTCCTCAATATCCTCAACCAAATGCAACTCCACTAGATTCTGCTCAAGTTGTCTCTGTAGTTAAAGGATGTCCCCATGCAATCTTTGCATTTCATCCTTGTTTGCTTGATCAAATTGTTGAATGCACAAGACAACTAAGAGGGGGGGTGAATCAATCATAACTTAAAATTCCAAAATGGTCAAACACATTTAGATCCACATTGATTCAATTAACCCTTAAAATGCTATGATGATTAAGCATGAAAACAAATAACAGAAACTAAATCAACTCAACAACAAACACAGGAGAATTGCCGATAAGGGCGTGGTTGAATGGTTAAGTCGCTTGGTTGTAGTTGCGGCCACCAAAGTTCAAACCCCCGCTGGGCCAACGAGCTCGCAGGCTTTATGCCTTCGCAGGGCCAACAAGCTCGCGGGTTTGAAGTGTTCTTGCTAGGGGATGAGGTCCCCCGTGTTGTGGCCTCACTGGTTCATTGCTCTGGGAAAAAGCATTCGCATGGAGCCGAAGGGCGTGTCTCACTAGCGTCGCCAGTCACGTTAAAAAGTTTACCAGGCACATTTAAAAAAAACAAACAAACACAAGAGAACACCAGATTTACATGGAAAACCCAAGAAGGGAAAAACCATGGTGAGGATTAGCTCACAATATAAAGTAGTATCAACACCGAAAAACAATAGGCTCACTATCAGAAGGCTAACTACGAAAGGGCTCACTACCTAAAAGAAATGCTCACTGCCATAATAGAGAAGAAGATAGAGAAGAATGTTACAAAGAGAAAACTATCTCAATGCAACAAAGAATTCCACCACAACACCATCAACACCTTCACAATCACACTAAAGAATTGTAGACACCTTCTGCTCACTGTATCTAGTAATCTAACACATGAAAGCTTGTGTTGCACCACACATTCATCCACACTATTATTCACATCATAGTCCTCGCACACACCCACACAATCACAATCCTTTGATACTCATTTATACTATCTTCAACCTTGAGAACATTCTCCAAGGTCGGAAAGTCACGTTAACCTAGAAAATTCAAATTAGATCTAGACCTAAACATTCCCACGGTGGAAAGGAATGAAGGCAAACCACAACACATCTTAGTTTGGACCTAAATTCATCCAAGCATGCCACTACATGCTTTCACAATAGCCAAAGCAACTCTGTAATTAGTGTAAACACCCAAGATCAGTCAAACCTATGTTAACACAATAAACTTTTAAGTACACACTTTCTCAAGGCAAAATACAACCTTGCAGACCACACACCAAACTTTACCATAATCTAGAGTAATCCACAAACATCTTGAAACATCCTAAAATCCAACAAATTTCTCCACAGCAACTTTCACCTGCCGCACAACCTTATCCTATTTATCTAGTATGCTTAACTATCTACGTCATGCATTGTGTCTCTAGAAATCAACTTTTGGAGCACCAAACCACAAACAACTTCAACAGAAGAAAGATATGAACCTTATAAGCACACATCTAGAACCACAAGACCTAAAATTGTTGCAAGTATGGGTTTAATTGGTGTTGTCATTGATGTCAACATACTCATGTTGCATTAATGAGAAGGACTGGATGAACTGTGTGCTGAGGATATTGAGAAAATTAGTCTCAATCAGGAACAATGAAGAACAGTGATGACAACAAGGTAAAAGTCCAAGATAGGTTGAGGATCAGAGGATGCGGTTTAAAGGGTTTGTAGATATAAGTCTTGAGATGCTCCAGTCAAGTTTTCAGAGGTCCACATGAAGATCTGAAGAAGTTATGGTCGTTTAAGTAGAACCGGCTCTAGCAGGTGTCCAGAGGTGACAGAGTGACACAGATAGGTCCGGTGAGGTCTGGTAATGCATTATCCCATTCTGTCGATTTGAGAAAGTGTTGAGGACGTCCTTGTGATGTGTCAAGTAGATTGGTTCATGGTTTGAAGGTTCGGAAGAACCTATTCCTTTGTGACAATGATGATAGACTGTGTTCTTGAGGTTCCGGATGAAGGGGAGAAGAATTCTAGCAAACAGATGAAGTGCGGATGTTCTTGATGATTCAGGAAAGGTTGTTGTGATCCTTAGATCGTGTCCAGTTCATGTTGGTGGTCCGCATTGAAGTTAGAGTGCGCATTTGAATAATAACCACTGGATGATGGTGTTCTTCCTGAGACTGGCCGACCAAATGTTTTACACGTCTTGTGAATGATCTTGTAGGTGTTTGCCGACTTAGATGATTGTTCCTAAGTTGATGCCTTGTATAAATAAGGGATTGTGAAGTCATTTTGAAGTGTGTCTTGTGGTGATGAGTGTGTGATAGCAAGGAGAAGTGCGAAAGGCAGAGCAGAAGTATTGGGCTTAAATGGAACTGACTCAAGCATGATGAAGATGCTATTCTCCAGCTCATGAAGGTGATACTTATTTCTTTGTAGACAATGTGTCTCTTGTAGGTAGTGAGCCTCTTGTGAGTAGTGTGATAGGGCAGTGAGCCCTAATTGGCATGTGCCATTTGTTCTTTCTATTCTTCTAACAGAGAATACATTCTTGGGTTAATCACCCCGTGGTTTTTCCCTTAACCAGGTTTTCCACATCAAAATCTTGGTGTCTTATGTGTTGATATGTTTTTGTTTTTGATTTGAATGCATTATGGTTCATGATTAATATTCTGCTAATCACTAAAGAAGATTCAAGTGTTTAATTTGTGAAAGTTTCACACAACTGATTCACCCCCCCTCTCAGTTGTGTGCCTTAAATCTAACAATTGGTATCAAAGCTAAGTTCCTCTAAAAAGAGCTTAACTGCTTGAGGAGATCCAGGATGTCGTCATATAAGAAGGATAGTCTGAAGTTTGATGGAGCCAACTTTGCTCTTTGGAAAGGTCGCATGAAATGTCACTTGCAGTGTATGGGAATGGCGTATTGGTCCATGGTCACAAAAGTGTATGTACCTCCATAGGGTGGTCCGACAACCCTAAATGAAATCACAAATGCTAAAAACAATCTGTGGACCAAAGAGGCTCTTCTAAGTGCATTAACTGACTCAGAGCTCTCAAATGTTATTGACCTGCCAACTGCCTATGAGATCTGGATTAAACTAGAACTTTTGCATGAAGGAGACTAATATGTTAAATGTGCAAGGTTACAGAGTCTAAAAGGGAAATTTGAAAAACTGAAGATGAGAGATGATGAAAATATTACCACTTTTATGCCAAGAGTGAATGAGTTGGTTTGTGGAATTAGAAATTCTGGTGGAGTCTTGGATGAAAATGAGATTGTTGGTAAAATTCTCAGTTCCCTTCCTGCCTCTTACAAAATCAAAGTTGTTGCCATTGATGAATTCAGAGCCCATACAACTGTCACAAGAGACCAATTGGCTGGCAAACTGGCTGCTTTTGAAATGACCAAGTTTGGAGATGATCCCCCCAAGACTAAATCTGCATTCAAAGCCAATGCCTCTGTGAAAGGTAAACAAGGATTTGATCTGGGAGAGAACTCATCAAGGAAACTGTCATGGTATGAAAAAGCAAGAAAAGACCTAGAAGAAGAAGTAGAAACTACTCAACTTGAAGCCCTCATTGCAAAGAGACTGCCAAGAGGATCCAGTAAGTATGAAGGAAAATTGCCTTTTAAGTGTTTTAACTACAATAAGATTGGTCATTTTGCCTCAAGATGTCTGGAAAGATTTTCAAAGCCAAATCCTAACAGATCAAGGTTCCAAAAGAATTGTTACTATGTTCATGAAGAAGATGATAATGAAGGAGTAACAGATGATGAATCAGAGACAGGAAACAAATCCGGAAGTGAATGGGTGTTTATTGCCATCAAGGAAGAAGAAACAATATCCTCTGTATCTATTAATCATAAAGTTGTAGAAAGAGCTCTGGCTGCCCAAGTTGAAGAAAAGAATGATTGGGTCATTGACAGTGGTTGCTCCCACCACATGACAGGTGACAAAAATAAGTTCATAGACTTGGAAAGGTATGAAGGAGGACTGGTGAAATTTGGTGATAATTCTGCTGGTAGAATCAGAGGAAGAGGAACTATTTCTTTTGATGGAAGAAACAAAACTGGTAATGTACTATATGTTGAAGGTTTGAAGTACAATCTTCTCAGTGTTGGACAGTTGGTGGACAAAGGTTATGATCTCTAATTCAAGGATGGAAAATGCAAAATCTTTGAAAGATCCAGAATAGAGATTGCATCCCGTGCTCAAACTAAAGGTAATATCTTCCACTTGGTTGGTACTGGTAAAAGCTATGTATTTGTTCAAGTTGATCAGAGTTGGTTATGACATAGGAGAATGTGTCATGTGAATTTTGATAATATCATCAAGATAAGCAATACTCAGGTTGTAAGAGATCATCCAAAATTGGTGAAACCTACTAACAGCTTGTGCAAGGAATGTCAGTTGGGTAAGCTAAGTAGAGTCACATTCAAAAGCAAGGAACTGTCTTCTACAGAATTATTGGACTTAGTTCACACTAATCTTTGTGGTCCGGCAAGAACCAGGAGTATTCAAGGTGATAGATACTTCATGCTGTTAATTGATAACTATTTCCGGATGATGTGGGTAGCCTTTCTAAAGGAGAAATCAGAAGCTCTTGAGAAATTCAAAATATTCAAGGCTATGGTAGAGAATGAAACAGGATTAAAGTTGAAGTGTCTGAGGTCTGATAGAGGTGGAGAATTCACATCCGGTGAGTTCATAGAGTTCTGTGAGAAACATGGAATCAAGAGATAGCTGTCTGCTCCTAGGATTCCACAGCAGAATGGAGTAGTGGAGAGAAAGAACCAGACCATCTAGGAAGCATCTAGGACCACGATGATGGAAGCAAATGTTCCTTAGATCTATTGGAGAGAAGCTATTAGCACTGCAGTCTATACTCTTAATCGAGTTCAAATTAGAAGCAATACCGGTAAGACCCCTTATGAACTCTGGTTTGGCATTACTCCTACTGTAAGATATTTCAGAGTCTTTGGTAGCAAATGTTACATCAAAAGAGATGAATATTTAAGCAAGTTTGATGCTAGAAGTGATGAAAGAATATTCTTGGGTTACTCTACTCAAAGCAAAGCATACTGGTGTTATAACAAGAGACTAGGAAAGATGATAGAAAGTACAAATGTGAAGGTTGATGAGGGAATAGAGAAACCCTCAAGATTTATGAATATGATGAAGATGATCAGAATGGTGTTCTAGTTCAAGGAGCTCAATCCTCTTCTGAAAGTTAGATTCAGACTGATCCGGTAAATCAGGAAGAAGAGATAGGTCTGAATGAGCCTGATCAAGAAGCAGAAGTGCAAGAAACTCCCAAAGTTCCAAGGTATGTAAGACTGAACCACTCTGAAGATCAGATCATAGGTGATAAAAGCAAAGGTGTGCAAACTAGAAGGAAAATTGCTCAAAATTTAGATGAATATTGTCTGATTTCAAAGATTGAACCTAAGATAATAAATGAAGCCTGCAATGATGAAAACTGGACCAAAGCAATGGAGGAAGAGTTGATGCAAATTGAGAAAAATCACACTTGGGATCTTGTTCCCAGACCTAGAAACAAGAATGTGATTGGAACCAAATGGGTCTTCCGGAACAAACTAAATCAAGTTGGTGAAGTAATCAGAAATAAAGCCAGATTGGTCTGCAAAGGCTACTCTCAAATAGAAGGGATTGATTTTGAAGAAACCTTTGCTCCTGTGGCAAGAATTGAAGTAGTCAGATTATTTCTTGCATTTGTTGCCTTCAAGGATTTCAAGGTGTATCAGATGGATGTCAAGTCTGCCTTCTTGAATGGTGACTTAGAAGAAGTGTACATTAAACAACTGGATGGCTTTCAATTATCTGAGCATGGTGATATGGTCTGCAAATTGAAGAAGGCACTGTATGGACTAAAGCAAGCCCTAAGAGCCTGGTATGAAAGATTGGACAAACATCTTTTGAAGATTGGTTTCAACAATGGTACTGCTGACAGTAACCTATATTTCAAAATTGATCATGAAAACATCTTGATTGTTAAAGTATTTGTTGATGATATCATCTTTGGAGGAAGAGACAGTATGTGTAAAACCTTTGCAAATCAAATGACAAGTGAGTTTGAGATGTCAATTCTTGGTGAAATAAATTTCTTCTTGGGTCTGCAAATTACTCAGACAAAGAAAGGAATCTTTATTTCTCGGACCAAATATGTGAAAGAATTGTTGAGGAAATTTGGAATGGAAGATTCAAAGCCAATTAATACTCCCATGGCAACTAGATGTAAGTTGAGCAAAGATGATGACTCCCCTAAGACAGATCAAACAAAGTACAGATCAATGATTGGAGGATTATTGTATCTCACTCAAACTAGACTAGATATAATGCAGGCTGTTGGTCTTGTGGCAAGATTCCAGGCTGATCCCAGAGAATCTCATGTCATGGCAAACAAAAGGATTTTTAGGTATCTAAAAGGAACAATTGAGTATGGTCTGTGTTATCCTAGAGATCATGATTTCTCTCTTCATGCATATACAGATGCAGATTGGGCAGGAGATGTGGATGACCGAAAAAGTACCAGTGGTGGAGCATTCTTTTTGGGAAAGAGATTAGTTTCTTGGCTAAGAAAGAAACAAGAGGCAATATCCCTGTCTACAACTAAAGTAGAATACATAGCAGTAGCAGGTTGTTGCACTCAAGTCTTGTGGATGAAGCAGATGCTAAGAGATATTAAAGTAGAGTATGAGGAGCCTATCACAATCCACTGTGATAATTCAAGTGCTATAAGTATATCTAAGAATCCAGTGTTGCATTCAAAGACAAAGCATATATCTATCAAGTTTCACTTTCTGAGAGAGCAAGTGAATAAGAGTGAAGTCAAATTGGAGTTTGTGACATCCAAGGATTAGATTGCAGATATCTTTACTAAACCTCTACCTAAGGACTCTTTTGAGTATCTGAGGGAGAAGTTAGGGGTTATTGCCCCTCCAGTGATGAACTAAGGTGCACTGATGTGCATCAGTCCGGTGGGTATCACAGTCACATCTTGTGATCCGGATTGATGTTGGGGAGCTGCTACTTAGGGGGGCAGTAGGTATGAGTCTGAGGTGGTGAAATTGCAAGTATGAGCCCTTTGCCATTGATGTAAAAGGGGGAGAGAAGACATGTGAAAAACAAGTGGTTGCTGATCAAAGGGGGAGCAGTAAAGGGAGAGAAGACATGTGAATGGTTGCTGTTAACAGGGGGAGTTGTGACAGTAAGGAGAAGTTCTTGTCTTGATGGTTTTTCACGTCATATGTTGCCATCAATGACAAAGGGGGAGATTGTTGCAAGTATGGATTTAACTGGTGTTGGCATTGATGTCAACATACTCATGTTGCATTAATGAGAAGGATTGGATGAACTGTGTGCTGAGGATATTGAGAAAATTAGTCTCAATCAGGAACAGTGAAGAACAATGATGACAACAAGGTAAAAGTCCAAGATAGGTTGAGGATCAAAGGATGCAATTTAAAGGGTTTGTAGATATAAGTCTTGAGATGCTCTAGTCAAGTTTTTAGAGGTCTGCATGAAGATCTGAAGAAGTTATGGTCATTCAAGTAGAACCAGCTCCGACAAGTGTCCAGAGGTGACAGAATAACACAGATAGGTCCGGTGAGGTCCGGTAATGCATTATCCCATTCTGCGGATTTGAGAAAGTGTTGAGGACATCCTTGTGATGTGTCAAGTAGATTGGTTCGTGGTTTGAAGGTTCAAAAGAACCTATTCCTTTGTGACAGTGACAGATTGTGTTCTTGAGGTTCCAGATGAAGGGGAGAAGAATTCTAGCAAACAGATGAAGTGCGGATGTTCTTGATGATTTGGGAAAGGTTGTTGTGATCCTTGGATCATGTCCAGTTCATGTTGGTGGTCCGCATTGAAGTTAGAGTGCGCATTTGAAGAATAACCACTGGATGATGGTGTTCTTCCTGAGATTGGCCGACCGAATATTTTACACGTCTTGTGAATGATCTTGTAGGTGTTTTCTGACTTAGATGATTGTTCCTAAGTCGATGCCTTGTATAAATAAGGGATTGTGAAGTCATTTTGAAGTGTGTCTTGTGGTGATGAGTGTGTGATAGCAAGGAGAAGTACGAAAGGCAAAGCAGAAGTATTGGGCTTAAATGGAACTCACTCAAGCATGATGAAGATGCTATTCTCCAGTTCATGAAGGTGATACTTATTTCTTTGTAGACAGTGTGTCTCTTGTAGGCAGTGAGCCTCTTGTGAGTAGTGTGCTTGGGCAGTGAGCCCTAATTGGCATGTGCCCTTTGTTCTTTCTATTCTTCTAACAGAGAATACATTCTTGGGTTAATCACCCCATGGTTTTTCCCTTAACCAGGTTTTCCATGTCAAAATCTTGGTGTATTATGTGTTGATATGTTTCTGCTTTTGATTTGAATGCATTATGGTTCATGATTAATATTCTGCTAATCACTAACGAAGATTCAAGTGTTTAATTTGTGAAAGTTTCACACAACTGATTCACCCCCCCTCTTAGTTGTGTGCCCTAAATCTAACAAAAACCACTTTGTAGATAAATGCGGAGCAAAGACATTTCTCCCAGACACCTTTGCAAACCTTCAGAAACACAGTCTTCATACTGGTGAACACAACTTCCTCTACAAAACGAACCAGAACACTAAATTCAGAATTTAACATCTCTAAACATCTAAGAACAACATATCCAAACCGCAAAGAAAGATCTTCAACATAGAGGAAATGTGTCCCGAGAAAACCAAAACACTACTATGTAAACAAAAATGCCACTTCAACACACTATTTCCTTTATTAATCAAATTTTCTCAAAAGCACTTGGAAACCAACCAACAAAAACATATTCTTAGCATCTTCAGCACCTCTTCAAAGAAACAAAACCATCTTCAGCAAAGCATCTCAACCAAACAGCTTATACCATTGCAACAACCTCATTTATGTTTAATCAACCTCATCATCAAAGATAGTATCCACTCAACACTAACTACTCATACTCTTGCACCAATTCTTTGTTGAATGCACAAGACAACTGAGAGGTGGGGTGAATTAGTTGTAGCTTAAAATTTCAAAACCCTCACACATATTTAGATATGCATAGATTCAATTAACCCTTAGACTGTTATGATGATTAAGTATAAAAAGTAAATAACAAAAATTAAATCAAACCAACATCAAACACAAGAGAACACCAGATTTACGTGGAAAACCCAAGAAGCGAAAAACCACGGTGAGGATTATCTCGCAATAGAAAGTAGTATCAACACTGAATTACAAAAGGCTCATTGCCCAGAAGAAAGGCTCATTGCCAAGATTTGAACTGTTATAATTGCATCTGACATATGCATGGAGTATAGTTCCAATGAAGCTCAAAATACAAAACCAATATTCACCACAATACCAACATCACCTTCGCAGTATCACTAAAAAATAGTAGACACCTTTTTATCATTGCATCCAATAATCTAACACATGAAGGCTTGTACTACACCACACATTCAACCACACTAATACTCACATCACATCCATCATGCACACACTCGATCACGATCCCTTGACACTTATTTATACTGTCATTAACCTTAAAAACATTCTCCAAGGTCAACAAAGCACCTTAGTTTCACAAATTCATATTAGGTTGGACCTAAAACATTCCTGCGGTGGAAAGGAATGAAGGTAGACCGCAACACACCTTATCTCAGATCTAAATTCATCCAAGAATGTCACTCCACACTACTATAATCACTGGATCAGCTCCGCAATTAGTGTAAACACCCAAGGCCTGCCAAACCTATGTTAACATAATAAAATTTTAAGTACACGCTTCCTCAAACCCAAAGATGACTTTCGGACCACATGCAAGGCTTCAACACAATCTAGAAATTCCACGAGCATCCTAAAATCCAACAAGTTCCTCTGTGAAAACTTTCACTTGCCATACAATCTTATCCTATTTGTCCAGTTTACTTAACTATCTCTGTCATGCACTGTATCTTTAGAAATCAACTTCTGGAGCACCAAACCACGAACAACTTCAATAGAAGAAAGATATAAACCTTATAAGCACAATTCCAAAACTGTAAGACCTAAAACTTCTTTGCGAAGAAATGCGAAGCAAAGACATTTCTTCCAACACCTCTGCAACACTCAGAAACATAGTCTTCATACTGGTGAACACAACTTTCTTTGCACAATGAACCGGTGCACCAAATTTGGAATATAACAACTTTTAACACCTCTGAACAACAAATCCAAACCGCAAAGACAGATCTTCAACATAGAGGAAATGCGGATCAAAACTAGAACACTACTACATGTTCATTTTTTATTGCATTGCATAGGAACTTCTCTTCATGGTTTTGGACACGAGAGCTTTTTTTAGTATGCAATGGTGTGATGGGAGCTTAATTTCTCATCGAAACATTACATAAGCTGAGCTAGATGCTTTGTGGGCACTTTAAAAAATATTTAAAAGAACTCACCCTCATCCATTTGAATTTTGCATGGGAAAATTATTTGCTTACCTCCTCAAACTAAATTTACCTTTTTACCATTAGTCCATCGCGAACTTTATACTCATCGTAATCTTTTACAATGTATGCACTTTCAAATATGCAATGTGCAATGTCTCTGTAAGCACTAAAAAGACGCATGGGTCTACATGGTAGTCTTATGATGAGTTGTGATCCTAAACACATACATGTAAGCATGTAAATATGACCTCTCACCATGCATTATTCTTGGTGACAAGTGGATTGGACTCTCTTTTCACTTTCCTCCTTTATTTTTCCCTTACTAACTTGTGCACAATTTTGTCCTTTCGTCTTTCGTCCTTTGTCAATTATTTGTTTTCTTCACTTTCTGGCCTTGTCGTAAGATCTAAGAGCATCGTTTCCTAAGAAACCTACGTCTTGTTTATCTTTTTCATCATTTATAGGACTTTAGAGACATCGAACTAACTTTCTAATTTCATCTCCAACCCCAATTTTCAGCAGCCTTCCTTCTGACATTGGTCAGCCCTTATTATTTTTGGGTCGCCCCTTGGGTGACCGCCTTGCTAATGTGCGACCACCCCCTTTTGGTGTCTTTTTGGCAAAACAAATTTGCCAAATGTGTTCTTCTTCCCTCTAGGATCACTCCCCAATCTTTAGTTTTCATCCAGACACCCATTTGACCCTAGTCACCCCATTTTTTACCATGGTCACCCCCCAGGCAACCACTCTGCAAATGTGGGTGAACTTGTCGTGTTTTCTTCCATGGTTCTACTTTGAGTTTGATCTCAAAAAAGCATTGTTTTTTCTCCAATTTGCATGAGATTTTTACCCTAATTGAAAGTCATCAATTTGAACCTTTCAATCAACTTTAATCATGCAAATTTAGCTCAGTTGAACTATAATTAACTCATCCCTTTCTCAAGAAAACTCCATTTTCTCTCATGTGATAAGATTTTAAGCTCACTTCACTGCCCAATCAAACCAGTTCACTGAGCAATCAATTGAGTTAACTATCCAATCAATTCCACCCCTCATTCCTCATTCCAACCTACAAATACCCCCCTCCTCCAAGAAACAGAGGAGGCAAATTCATTGTTGCAACCAGGTTTTTCTTAGTTCTTTTCTCTCCCTTAGCATTCTTATGCTCACTGCAGGACTCTCATGCCTTTTGTTTTTGTTGTTTATGTCCATGATTTTCAAAAAGCTTCATACACCATTGTCACACTAGCCAATTTTCAAAGCCCAAGTGCTTCATCCAAGCTTTCTCAAGATTTTATTTGATTTGTTTGTTGTTGAATCCTTGTTGCCAAGAGGAGTACTCCACTGTTGCAGAGGAAGGGAAGGCTACTACAAGGATCTCTGACGACACGCCAGGCTCATGCGCCTTTAATTTTAGGTTCATACTTTTTGTAGTAATTAGAAACTCAATCTTTCTCTTGGAATAGTAATCTTGTTATTGCATATTCCTTGAAGGTTAATTTAGATTGTTAGATTAGCTTGTTTTATTGCAATTTAGATTAGTTTCATTTCAAATCATTTTTCCAATTCTTAGAGTAGTCCAAAACTGATCTTGAAAAATTAAAAAAAAAATAGAGTAATTGCATTAGGTAATTTCATTCGAGTGTGCATTCATATATCAATTCCTAGTTTAACTTAGCTCATTTTATTTCAAAAATTGGTGAAAAAGAACAAAAGTTGTTTGCATACATTGTAGCTTGCATTTCAAACCAGAAACCCACAAAATACAAAAACATCAAAAAATACCCAACAAGAAATCAAAACAAGTTCACAAACCCTCGATTTCATCACGAGGGACCAATACAAATCAATCAACTCAAACAAAGCAAAGCAAACCTTAGGCCCTAAGTCAACATAAATCAACTTGTGGTTAACTCAAACCAACTCTCTCTGTTCAAGCTCACGAATGTGACTTGCACTTAGAGGTGAGTTGGTGAGGGCAATCCTAGAGGAGATCAAAGATTTACACCCTAGGCCTCAACACACACAATTGACCATTCAAGAATAAGAACTTAGGCTTAGGTTGATCAAACAAAGACATCAAATCCAACAACTCATTCAAGCAAGAGAGGAAAGATTCTAACGTAGAAGACTCATAAATGACTATAAAAGACAACCGAATCGGTGTTGGAATCAAGCTAACCCAAACAGGAGATCAATGACTAGTGACCCTTTAGGTCATATTATTATTTCAACATCCATGGTCATTGAACACAACTTAGCGAACACTCCTCATGAAAGGCCCTAGGACCGGTCGACCATTCTCTACAAAGTCTAGCTCTCAAGCGAGCAAGACCGCCCCTGTGTCTCGCATCCTCTCGACTGCCTTCTACCATGAGAGTGAGAGTGACGTGGAGGTTCACCCGTGGCAAGGAGAAGGGTATGGGTGCTCTATCAAAGCTGACTTGGCCACCCTGAGCTATTGAGTCACGTTTTTTATTGTACAGTCTCAATATTTATTTTTAATACATTAAAAAATCCCATGGAAATATCAATCATTTAAAACTCCCATGGAATACTAAAATGGAAATAAAAATATTGTTTTAAAACAATATTTTTAATTATAACTATCAAAATTAAAATAATTAAAACATTGTTTTAATTTTTACCCTTGACTTTAATTTTTTCCATTAAACAACTGTTGCAGAGATGACATGAATTGCACAATGAGTAGGAATGGCATCTGAAAGCCACAAAAATTGCAAGGAGTAACAATTTATATGCCAAGAATCATTGTGCAACCATTGGAATTGATTAATTGCAACATTTCTGGGAACTTCCTTTGTAACAGAGCTAATCGATAGGCTATTTAAAAGTTTTTTGGCCATGGCCACAAGCCTCACCCAACGAACTCAAAACTAGAATTGGAGCATCCTAATACAATGTCAAAACTTGTCAATCTTCCAGATTTGATTAATAACATCATTTGGCCCATGTTCCACACACCCACTCAAAAACATCAAAATATTAAAATCAAGCTCAAAACCTGTCCAATCAACACAAAATCAGGACCGAAGGTAGTTTATGCATATTCAAGATCCTCTGTCAAAGGATGTTTGAAGATGAGCTCCAGATTAAGAGATTTTATGGCCAGTAGTTTTCGGCTAGCCTATCGCTTTGGGGCTTAAAAATTAGGTTTCTCTACCAATGTAAAAGTCATTCTACTCTAGAAATAGGGCACAAAACCAAGTGCCAACAAACCCGAAGGGTCACTAGCTATCAATCTCCTATTCGGATTCCTTAAGTTCTAGTGCGTAGATGGATGTCAATTTTGTTTGTTGATGACTCTTAGGCATTCTATGTTGTTGTCGAACTTTCTAGTGTGACTTGGCGTATGATTTCTACATTTTGAATGATCTTGAGAGTATGTTCATGCTCTTCTACCATTTGAGGTGTTTGTTGTCTAAGATGTATGGACTCTATTTCTTCAAGGATTTCCCTAACCTACTCTCCTCTAACTCATGGGCACATTCATATGCTTTGTTGAGAGAGAGTTGATTATAGTTGACCAAGAGTTAACTTTTGTTTGACTTTGTGACATGATCAAAGGTTTTCTATGACTTCACTAGATTGTTGACCTTGTGATGGTATCAAGGAACTTTTTCAATTTCAAGTTGACCTCATGACGAAATCGAGGGATTTGTGTGCTCAGTGTATTTTGATTTTCTCTTTTCTAATGTTTTTGGGTTTTGATGTATGCAAACTAAATGTATGCAAAGCAATGTTTTTTTGTTCTTTTCACATTTGATGTGATGATATAATTATTATGAATTGAAATATGTGCAAACTTAAAATGACTTTCAATGCAAATCTAACTATGTTTTTGTTGTTTTTGAGATCAATTTTTGAGTCCTATTCTAATAAAAGAAAATAACAATTAATCTAGTGCAATAAAGGAATTTAATCTATGAAAGCAAATAATGAACTAATCTAATGTGACAAAAGGAAACTATACTAACAATGCATTATTTATCAAGAGTGAAGAAAAAAAGTATTACTTTCCTGAAGAGCAATTTGATTAGCTAATTACTATGAAAGCATTAAAGACCCTGTCATGAATCTAGTGCATGACCTTTGTACTATCCTTAGAAATCCTTGTATTTGGAAACCTTTTTCTCCTTTGCAGCAACGAGGTCTTCCTCTTGGTGGCAGGGATGAAGGGAGCAATTGATTCTAAATGGCTTGAGCTTTGAAATCTAAAAATGAAATTTAAGGAGCTTGGGGAGCTATGAATGTTATGAAAGCACTATGTGAGCACAATGGCTATGGCTTGAGAGAAAATTGAGAGCATAACAATACTCTTAGAGATTTTGAAAGCTTGGCAAACTATCCTAAGCATAAAACAAAAGGCACATAAGTCTTGTAATGAGCATCAAAATGCTAATGGAGAGCAAAAGCAAAGCTTCTTGAATGGCTGAAACAATGGATTTGTCTCCTCTGTTGCAAATAGGAGGGGGTATTTATAGGTTGGGAGAGCTCACAAGAGGTGGGATTGATTGAAAAGTTAACTCCTTTTGATTGAGGAGTTAGCATGCTTGATTGGACAAAGAACTCAATTGATTAGATAGTGAACTAAGCTTGATAGTGTTTCACTCATGGAGGAAGGAGAGTCAGCATGAGAAGAAGGTGAGATACAAATAAATCAATGGGAGATAATTATGGATGATGAGAGTGAAGAATGAGCTAAGAATTTAGGCTAGGCTTAGTTAAGGTCAAATTTACATGTAAACTAGAGTCAAAATGGAGCTAATTTGAGCCTGAACTGAAGAGGAATTCATGTTTAAAATATGATTGGGTCGCCCCTATGGATCGGGGATTTCCCCCACAGGGATCAGGAAATTACAAGGGGTGACCCACAAGGACAAGGTCTTGCAAGTGAGTTTGAGAGCTAGAAATGATTAGAAGGGGCTAAGGATGGCATCAGAACCTGAAAATTGATTGAAAGATAGAGAGAGTGGGTTGCACCTTATAGTAGGGTAGGTCACCCTTGGGGATCAGGGGTCATCCCCAAGGGGATCATGGGTTTCTCAGGGGGATCAGGAAATAAGAGGGGTTGACCCAGAAAGGAAGAAATGGGTGACAAAAATGATGATGGGGGATGATCTGGGAGGTCAATTGGAGGCCTTTGAAATGTTTCAAAATGGATGAAAGAAGATTAAGGAAAGTGTATTTCCCATCTTGCAACACTAGGGGGTTAAATCGACAAGGCTAGGAAGCGACAAAAATGAATTGTTGACAAGGGGTGAAGGATGAAGAGATAAGACCTAGGAGGGTTAGCTAGGGGATCAAGGAAACACAAATAGGATGAAGAACTTTGATCCACATTTCACTAAGAGAAATACTATTGAGAGGGCATAATTACATGCTTACATGTATGTGTTTAGGATTATAGCTCATCATCGGATCATCGTGTGAGCCCATGCGTGTTTTTAGTGCTTACAAAAATTGATACTCAAATTTTTTTAGATAGATGTATTTGATGTTTTTATTTATGTTTACATGTTCCCGATATGAGACTCCATAATTTGCCACTATAGAATACCTCTAGGTGTAATGAAAGACAATTCAAATATAGTAAATTCAATACATTTTATCCTACTTATTAATTATTATTTTTGGCTACTTTTAATTTGATTTTTTCTTATTTAATAAGGTATCACTAATATTATGTTTATTATTAAATGATATCATTAATATTATGATTATTATTAAATAATAATTATTTGACATGTTTAAATGGATGTCAAATTTAAGTTAAGGGGGTTTTATGTACATTCTAAACTCCTTACTAGCACTATAAAAGGCCTCTGAACATAATTAATTGCAATGAAACTTACTTTGTTTGTGTGCATGCATTCCAAGCTCTATAGAATGCATTCCAAACTCTTTGGATTGAATCTGCACATTTCATAGATAGAAATTTGCACAACTTTAAGGAGTGTTTAAAGGCATTCAAAACAAACAAATAATTTGGCATGACTTGCTAGGAATACCAACCCCCAAAATTAAAATGCCATGTAGGTAGATGGGAATACCATATCAATGCATAAAAAACATGAAAGTGACATAATGGATAACAATCTACTCTCCTTCACCTGTAGGATCCATGTAGAACACCTAGCTCCAAGCTTAGGTGGTGGGACTACTCTTCTTTGTCCCTAGGGGTCAACGTCCTTAACATTGACATACCATACAAAGTATACATCTAGAGCCACCCAAATGAGATACACCTACTATATTCTCCTCCACTTAAAAATAAGGGATGCTCTCAATGTTAGATCGTTCAGCTCAAGTATCATCCCAAGTTGCTTTCCATGAAGAATTACACAATAACCGAGGGATCCTTCCCAAGGATATTTATCCATGAAGTCCAACTTCACTTCCCAACTGATTGAAGCTCTACCTTCCATAGTTTTACTAGTGTGAGCCTTGACTCCACTTCACTAACCTACAAGAGTCCAACCCTTGACTACTCAGACTTTACACATCTGACTTATCAAACTTATACACTTCCAACTTGCAAGAGTCCAACCCTTGACTTATCCACTACTTCTCAGCCCATCCAGGCTAATGGATCTCTGAGATGAGTACATTCACTCCACATGAAGACTAACTGCATCATCACACTTTCTTTTGATCTTAAGACACCTCAGTGAAAGCCTTGTTGTTCAACCAAGACCTAACTCAACAACCAAAATAATGGGTTCGATCTCCAACTTCAACATCAAGTCATAGTTCCAACACCCACTCAGCCTCATAGAACTTAGATACCAATCCAATCTCTCTAGCTCAAATATTAACTATAGCTCTCCCAAAGATTTGCACCCCTATCATAGCTCCAACAAAGGCCCTCTAAAGCTCTTCAATACTAGTTGCTCCATGGTGTAGCTTTGATACCAAATCCTCCATGGTATAGCTCTAATATTGTAATGTCCCCTTTTGGGACAACACTAATTTTTCCTAAATTATCAATTTCCAAGCCAACAAAGGTTTAGAGAGTACCTTGGCTTGATTTAACTCATTACATTTCCATATAAATCCTACCACAAGTAGACTGCAGATCTCTATCTATATATTATTCCATTCTTTCCTTGTTATGCTCAAATATAAAAAATTAGAATTATGTATATCTATCTCTGCTTATTCTCAATCAGCTACATCTCCTTATATTCTTATCTCCCCATGTATGCATATGCAGATCTAAGTCTGCTCTCCTTATATTCTTATTTTTCCTTCTTGTAATCAGAGATATATACATGTTATTTTCCTTGATCCATGTGTATATTAGATTATCTCTATATTTCTTCTATTATGCTCAGATATATCAGAAATATGTATTTCCTTTTAGAGTATATACATATGTTCAGAAATTTAGTACTCTTTCTTTAATCTTCTCCATATCCTCATGATAATGTCTTCTTATGAATGATCGTTGCTACTGGTTCGTTGATGCTGATATATATATATATATATATATATATATATATATATATATATATATATATATATATATATATATATATATATATATATATATATATATATATATATATATATATATATATATATATATATAACTAATGGATGAGATTCCTTCCTGTTTTGATATTCGAATGCTTACCTTCCTTTTATATACTTCAAAAGATCTTTGCTATTTTTAAGGGATACATCCCTTTTCCAATAGATGCAGCTTTGTGTGATTCACTACTTATGTCAAAAGACTTTCTTTACATAAGAATCGCTATTCCTTGTTATATTAATCGTTGCCATATTGTAGTGAATATACGTTGCCTTTAGACTTTCTTCATCGCTTCTTTAAGGGAGTTTAGTTTATAAACTTTGTCTTAGTCATGCTTATTAATATCTTGGGCTTATTCATGATGACCGCTCACTAACCATAGTATGATATATGGTATTTGTCTTTATAATATATTTATTAATAATATTTATTTTATATACTATATCATATATATTTATATTTATATTGATATTTATATTTATAATTATATTAATATAATAATATTCATTATTAAAATATTCATATAATATTATTTAATAATAATATATATTAATAATATACATAATTATTTCCATCATCCGAATTGGTATTTTACGAAATCGACTTTCATCAAGATGTTTAAATCTTTAATTTAAACAAATGCTTTAATATCGGGACATGACAGCCCTCCCCACTCAAGATTGCTTGTCCTCAAGCAATCAATAACTTGCACTTTTAGTGTCTATGAAGTCATGGTTCTGATTCAAAATGAACATGCTTGAGTGAAGAGAAATTGATTGTGATTCCATGAAAGAGAATTTGTGATCAAAAGAGCATTTGTTTGATGTTTTGATGGGATGCAAGTATCATAGATTAAGAAGATTTGAGAGTATTGAGATTCCAAGATGCATCTTGATCTTTGGTTACGAGATTCGGTCTTATATGTTATTGACCTCAAAATGGAGAAGAGTTATGTTCTTTAAGGAGTAATTGATTATATGATGTCATGATCAAAGAAGATTTGATTTGATTTTGAATAGCAATATGAATGAGGAAATGTAGTTAATCAAATGAATGCAGGAAGGAAGAATTTTTCAATGTTAAAGAAAACTTTGGGAGTATTGATAATCCAAGATTGGAGATTTGGAATGAAATAATATTGATGAAAATCCCAAAAGATGAATCTAAAGATGTTGTAAGTAAGACTTTGATTGCTTAAGCAAGTTGATGATAAGATAATGTATAGCATGATCCTAGGGGTTGATGATGAGATAATGTCCCCCCTTTTTGGGATATTCTTGATCTATTAACCTACACACAAGAATAACTACTAGAAAGGAACATTAGCAATATTAAAGATCCATAAATTAACAATGAAATCAGTACGTCATAACATAATTAATGATATAACATAAGTAACATTTAATTTCAACATATAGTTATCCATACCTCAAGTTGATCCTTTGATAGAATCCATAGAAATACTTGTAAGTTAGAGCATGATGGAGGGCACACTTCCTACCTATCACATTTTGACAAGAGCATGATGGAAGGCATTCTTCCTAGGTCTCAGGGTGGCTATACCATCCCTCCCTAGTCCCCATGTGGTGCATGCCATTCATATGGAGTGTTGTTGTCCTTATGTGGCACATGCCATTCATATAAGGTACCCTCGATCTAATGTGGTGCATGTCATTCATAATAGATCACCTCTTTCTTGCTTGCTATTATGCTTCACTCAATATATCAGCAATATATATTTCCCTTTAGAGTACTCGGTCCTTGAATCAATTCTCTTTCCTTCTTTTACTTGAAGTTACTTCATTTTCCTCCTGTATGTCTTTGTTGGATATGACTTCTATAATCTGTACTTAAGCTCTTTTTCCACATTTCCTTTTAAGATCTTTCTCCCTATTTGTGGATTCCTAAAGAGCTGAGTTGTCTTTATTATGTCCTCTCAAAATTGTTGTTTTGGCTTTTAAGAGATTGACCGTCCTAGGTTGATATGATAGCTCAGTGGTCCTAAATCTCAATTGAATTATTTAATGATGTTTTGGATATCTTTATTAGATGAAATGCTCTTCCCTTTCTCACCTTAAGGTTGAATGTTGGTGAGTGATCTCCTCAGGATATGGAAGTGATTACACCAATTTGTAGGTTACATGCATTTCCATTTAGTTACATAATAAAATTGAAGTAGACAACCAAGTAGCTCAAGAATGCAAGCAACCAGCTCAAGCAAGTAGGCAAGTAGCTCAAGCATGCAAGCAACTAGCTCAAGCAAGTAGGCAAGTAGCTCAAGCATGCAAGCAACCAGCTCAAGCAAGTAGGCAAGTAGCTCAAGTAGACAAGCAAGTAGCTCAAGTAGACAAGGAAGTAGCTCAAGCAAGTAACCAAGTAGCTCAAGTAGTCAAGCAAGTAGCTCAAGCCACAAAACATACATGTAAGTCGTAAGGTATAGACTAAAATACATAAGTCGCACAAATACATGTATACACATAACCCACAAGGTAAACCTTTGAATACACATAAATCACAAAGTATACATAGGATGGCAGGATGACTGCTCTGATTCCACTTGTAATGTCCCCTTTTGGGACAACACTTATTTTTCCTAAATTATCAATTTCCAAGCCAACAAAGGTTTAGAGAGTACCTTGGCTTGATTTAACTCATTACATTTCCATATAAATCTTACCACAAGTAGACTGTAGATCTCTATCTATATATTAGTCCATTCTTTCCTTATTATGCTCAGATATAAAAATCAGAATCATGTATATCTATATTTGCTTATTCTCAATTAGCTACATCTCCTTATATTCTTATCTCCCCATGTATGCATATGTAGATCTAAGTCTGCTCTCCTTATATTCTTATTTTTCCTTCTTGTAATCAGAGATATATACATGTTATTTTCCTTGATCTATGTGTATATCAGATTATCTCTATATTTCTCCTATTATGCTCAAATATATCAGAAATATGTATTTCCTTTTAGAGTATATACATATATTCAAAAATTTATTACTCTTTCTTTAATCTTCTTCATATCCTCATGATAATGTCTTCTTATGAATGATCACTGCTACTGGTTCCTTGATGCTGATATATATCTATAAGAATAAAACTAATGGATGAGATTCCTTCCTGTTTTGATATTCAAATGCTTACCTTCCTTTTATATACTTCAAAAGATCTTTGCTATTTTAAAGGGATACGTCCCTTTTCCAATAGATGCAGCTTTGTGTGATACGCTGCTTATGTCAAAAGACTTTCTTTACATAAGAATCGCTATTCTTTGTTATATTAATCGTTGCCATATTGTAATGAATATACGTTGCCTTTAGACTTTCTTCATCGCTTCTTTATGGGAGTTTAGTTTATAAACTTTGTCTTAGTCACGTTTATTAATATCTTGGGCTTATTCATGGTGACCGCTCACTAACCATAGTATGATATATTGTATTTGTCTTTATAATATATTTATTAATAATATTTATTTTATATACTATATCATATATATGTATATTTATATTGATATTTATATTAATAAAATAATATTCATTATTAAAATATTCATATAATATTATTTAACAATAATATATATTAATAATATATGTAATTATTTCCATCATCCGAATTGGTATTTTATGAAATTAACTTTCATCAAGATGTTTAAATCTTTAATTTAAACAAATGCTTTAATATCAGGACATGACAGATACCAACTCCATTGATATAGCTCTAATACCAACTCTGTGGTATAGCTTTGATACCAACTGTCACGGGGCTGTCCCTGACACGGTCTCGTTCAACACTGGTGATCCCTACTTGCATCCCCTATTGTAGGCATGACCTTTCATAGGCGCTGGACTACGCCTCTCCTGTTCTCCTAGCAACTCAACCAACAACACACATGATAGAATCACATGTATTACACTAGTTCATATGGTTCATGCCCTTGGCACCTTAATTCCAGTTCCAATCTCCCTTGCACCTCGGCACCATGCCTATGCATCCTCCTGAGAAGCCACCCTAACACCAACCTAGTTTTGTAGCCCCCACCTTACTCTAAGAACCAAGAGTCCCATACCTCTTAGCTCTCCTTACTTTGCATTTTCCCAAGTTCACATCCTTTAGCTTCGACTTATCAACCTCTTTCCATTGCACAACTCTGATTGTATACCACCTTGTCAATGAGCACACCCTGAGTCTGGTCCAATGTGTGACAACTATTCTTAAACATCATCCACTTCAACAATCAAATGTCAATTTCCTAAAAGAGAGCGCGATGGAAGTAGAGAGCGGCGAGCAGGAAACCGTAAATTTGAAACACGATGGAAGTAGAGAGTTGAACGTCGAAAGGGGTTCGGTGGATTCATAGCTCTTTCCCAAGTCGGTGGGGGGTGGCCTAGAGGTGTGGATGCCTCTGATTTGGCTGCGGGTGGTGTTGAGGCTACTTCTTTTGGGTTGGGGCTTGGCCCCATGAATGCAGGTCTTGGGGGTTTTTCTCTCACGAGTCTAGCTCCTGATTCTAGCTTTGGTGCCGGTGGTTCTACTAAGGTTAATGCGGTTGGTGTGCCTGTGGTGGGGCTTCGAGATCCAGGAGGCTCTAGGAAAACTTTTTCTGCTGCTGTAGTAGGCTCTGGCGCTCGGACCTCTTCCCAACCCAGTTCTCAGTCGATCCCTTGCGCTCGTGAGTCGCCTGTTACGGTATGTGGTTCAGAGGTCACTGAGAACGAAGAATTCTATCGCAACATAGGTGTGATATGCAGGTTTAATGGTTTCTGGCCCTCCTTGCCCAATCTTCACAATTGGGTTTTGAAGTCTTGGAAGCCATTGGTTGAGGGTAAGATCAAATTGTTTCCCTGCGCAAGGGGGTTCTTCATAGTGACATTTGCTTCTTCTAAGCAGAGAGACTTAGTGCTCAATGGCAGGGTTTGGTTGTGGGGAGAGCAGTCCCTCTCCATCAAGCTCTGGACTCTCTCCTTCAATCCCCTTACGGAGCTGCTCAACATCAGACCTATTTGGGTCCGACTCCCTAATCTCCCTCTCTAGTTTTGGGAGGATTCTTGCTACTAGGGCATAGGCAATGCCATTGGTCATTTCCTCAAGGTTGATTCTACAACCTCCTTCATGGGGCACTCTACGGTGGCGCACATTCTTGTGGATATTGACATATCTAAATCTCTACGTGGGGATGTGGTCTTGATGGTAGGGAAAAGGCCCTGGAAACAACTATTGGATTATGAGAGTATTCCTTTTAGATGCAGAAGGTGTTTTGCCACAGGTCATCTGGCCTCTGGTTGTCCCCTCTCTTGTCGTAAAGGCGCTGCTTCTTGGTGGAAGGTTGCTCTCCCGGATCACCTAACTATTAGTGCTTTGAAGGATGACGGTTCATCTCAAGGGGATGGTTCCTCTGGGGATGCTGACCCTTTTGTGACTGCTACTGAGGATGTGGAGTCAATTGCTGCTGCGGCTCCCTCTCATTCTCTGGACTCTTCTGACCACTTAGCTACTCATCTGTCAGCTCCTCCTATTTCGAGTGGGCCTGCTTCTTCTATTCCTAATTCTTCTGCTTCGGTTTTGCCCTCTTCGGGCTCGACTTCCCTTCATGGGGCTTCATAGGTGTCTTTTGGGGTTCACTGTGAGCCCTCTTTGCTTGTGGCTTATGGGGAGACTCCACCCTCTCCTCATATTGTCAATCCTAGTTCTGAGTCCTCCTGGATAGTGGTTCAGCGTAGGAAGAAAGGTCCCTTGACCTCTACTGGCAAGGGTGTTAGGGTGTCTACACCAGGATCTGATGTTGGGTAGATCCTTGTTGTTCTCCGGCTAGGTTGCTGTGCATGTGCTGTTGGTCTACTGTTCCTAGTCTGCTATTTCTGGGATCAAGTTCTCTTGGCTTTTTCCCTTGTTCTTCTGCCCTTGTGGCCTCGTTTATTGCCCCTTGTTTTGTTTCTAGGCTTTCTGTAATAGGGTTCAGCTCCCTTGTTTAGCCACTTATCATAATAAAAAACAATCAAATGTCAATTTTGACTAATAAAAGTATGACAAATATTAACCACTTTTTGTTGTGGATGAGATGTAAAATTCCTATTGATTGCTTGCCCATTGAAATGGATGATATTTAAGTAGAGTGACATGTGACATCCCAACCTAGCTTGTGACAACTTCTCTCCGTCAACTCACCAACTATGTCTGATGTTTCCCCCAGTACTTTGCCAACTCACCATCCTTGGCCCAACCTACAAACTCCTCAAGTCTGCCATGCACTTCCGTGAAGGCATGCTTTCACTCTCCAAGTCCATGACTCGTCCACTCTCTGGTTCTGACCTCTCATGACACAGTCCTCTGCTAGGTCCCCTAGACTCACAAAACAACCTATCACCCTATCATCCCTTCGGCATGTTATCCCACAGGTTATCCCGACCAAAACTTCCCTTTTGCTTAATCATGCATACTTTATTTGACCCATCAGATTGCACTAACATCACCTCAAAAATTCATATGCCGATGTGACTGCCAACGATGCATCAACATTTATCATTGATTTCAGACTATTCTTAAACATCATCCACTTCAACAGTCAAAAGTCAGTTTTGGTCAATAAGTCTAGGACAAATATTTACCATTTTTTATTGTGAATGAGGTGTAAAATTGATATTGACTGCTTAACCATTAAAATAGATGATATTTAAGTAGAACTTTTTTCACTAGATTTCTGTCGGCTGATGTAAGAGCTTAAAAATTGTTTGACAACAGCCTAAAAATTGTTTTCTTTTAAATAGAAAATTGTTTTACAGCGTGAAACAAGGTTTACCAGCGTTTTTAGGCGGACTTACAGCTGTGAGGAAGTCAATTGAACGTGGGTTGACGTATTCATTCATACTTGAGCATTATTACTATTATTGCCGTTCTAGCACAAGGTTAAGGTGACATCACGGTGGCCTCTGTTTTAGTTTTAAAATCTTAGAGCAAGGAAGTCCATTGAACGTGGGTTTAGACGTTGATGTATTCATTCATACTTCAGTATTTTTATTAAAATATTAGAGCAAGGAAGTCCATTGTTTAGATGCGATGTATTCATTCATAGTTAAGCATTATTAACAGTATGACTGTTCTAGCACAAGGTTAAGGTGACATCATGATGGGATCTGTTTTCGTTTTTTAAGGAAGGAGATGGTGACATCATGGTGGGATCTGCTCTAGTTTTAAAATCTTAAAATTGAAGGTGGGTGTAGATGCTGATTTATTCAATCATATTTCAGTAATATTGCCATTATTGCTGTTTTAGCAGCCTACAAAAACAGCTGGTACTTTATGCTGACTGTTTTTTTTCATTTTTCGACCTGCAAATTCTGCGACTCTTTCTACTGATGTGTTCAATCGACAGTCCCTTCATGTTTTCAACAGCATCAGTTGGCTCAATTTCGACTAAAAATGATTAATCGGCAGAAGATGGAAAAAAAGCTGTTTAAGTTCTTCCTAAAGATAAGGTGACATCATGGGGACATCTTGTTTAGTTTTAAAATCTAAGAGCAAGGAAGTCAATTGAACGTGGGTGTGGAATCTGATCTAGTCATTCATATTTTATCATTATTGCCATCATTGATGTTCTAGCATAAGGACAAGGTGTCATCGTGGTGACATCTGCTTTAGTTTTAAAATATTAGAACAAGGAAGCCAATTGAATGTGGGTGTATGCACTCAAACTATATAATTAGTTTCTCACTGGGGTTTCTCTGTATTGCTAGTAGTTTACTGTCATGGCTAGCAGCAAAGGGGGTTCATTGCAGGAAGTTGAGAGTTCTAATGGTTATAGGCAAAAGAAAGTGGGTGTTATAGGAGCAGGAGTGAGTGGCATTCTTGCAACTAAATATTTACTCAGTATAGGTCTGAAACCCACTGTATTTGAAGCCAAACAAGGATTAGGAGGAGTGTGGAGAGAAACATTTGCATCAACAAAACTGCAGACCCCTCGTCCTGCCTACCAATTCACTGATTTTCCATGGCCAAGCCATGTTACTACCTTTTTACCCAATCACACCCAGGTTATGGATTATTTTAGCAGTTATGCAAATCATTTTGGGCTGCTGGATTACATCCTGTTCAATACCAAAGTGGTGGAGATTCGATATAGTGGCAGTGAAAGAGTTGCATCTGCTGGATTGTGGGGTAAGAATGGAGGCCCTTATGATGATGGTGAAGTCTGGGAAGTTGGTGTGCAGAAAAGTGATGGAGAATCCATCGAGGTAGTAACAATAAACTTCCTTTTTAATAGGGTTTATTTGCAGTAAAATTAATATATTTGTCTTAGCGTTTTTACATGTTTACTAAAATGGTTTTGTGTGAGGTTCCTACAGTGGCATCATTTTGATTTCCTAGTTTTATGCATGGGTAAATATGGGGGTCTGCCAAAAATCCCATTATTTCCTGTAAATGAAGGACCAGAAGTATTTCAAGGAAAAGTTTTGCATACCATGGATTACTCTGCCTTTGATGAAAAGGGGCTTCTGAACTTGTCAAAGGAAAAAGAGTTGTAATTATTGGATATCAAAAATCAGCATTGGATTTCGCTGTGGAATGTGCTGAGGCAAATCAAGGTATAATAAGTACTCTACATATTGTGTATGTTTTATTTAGTCAATAATAGGCTATAGTAAGCAAATTAGAAAATTGCAACTAATGTTTTGGTGTGGAGCTACATTTAAAAGACAATTGATCCATGTTTGTAGGAGAGAATGGTCCTCCTTGTACCATGGTCTTTAGAAGAACCCACTGGTTGATTCCTGAGGATTATTTGTTTTGGGGAGTGCACTTGCTATATCTGTATGGCACACGTTTTACACAATTTTTACTTGGGAAACCAGATCAGGGTTTTCTCTTGTTCCTAATATCATGCCTATTTGCTCCTTTGGTAAATTTCTCTAATTTATTATAGTCTCTTTTTGGTGTAGATTTACATAAATAATTCAAATTCAAATTTGTCCTCCCAATCATTAAAAAAGATTGATGTTTTTATGCAGAGATGGGCAATGTCCAAATTTATGGAGCTTTCTGTGCTTTGGAGATTTCCCCTGAAAAAGTATGGACTTGTTCCAGATATGAGCTTTCTAGAGGCCATAACTTCTTGTAACATTGGATCATTTCCTAACAAGTTATTTCCAAAGGCAGAGGAAGGCTTCATACGTTTTAAGAAATCATCTAGCTGGAGCTTTTATAATAAGGGGATTGTGCTACATGATGGAACAAAGATGGAAGCTGATGTTGTGGTTTTAGGCACTGGTTATGATGGGGACAAGAAATTGAAGAGTCTCCTTCCAACAAAATTTGGAGATGTTTTAGAGAAATCAGGTGGTGCACTCTCTTTATACAGGTATGGTAAAATTTATTTTTAATTTAATATGGTTGATAATAATTGTGAGATAAAATAAATATATTAAAAGGTTTCACACTAAGAAAGTGAGTTTAGATATAAGTTTAAAGGTTGAGTAGAAATATTTTCAATCAAATTGTGTTATAATTTTTAAATTTAATGTTTTCAGATTGAATTATATGTTTTATTATAAGATAATAGAGAGTGAAAATTATAGATGTTATTTTCAATATATAATCTTCACTGTAGAAGTTAACATCTCTAATCTTCACTCTTTATTATCTTGATAATGGACCATAAATTATGATTTAAAATATTGATACTAAAAATCTATAATAAAGTTTTTAATTTAAAAAAATTTCTATTCATCAAAATATTAAAATTAAATTTCATATTAGAAGTGTTAGGGTTAATAATTTGGAGTGTAAATATTATAGTTCACATATTGACCTCTTCTTTATCTTATGTACTCCCATTATTTAGAAAGGAAGAAATATTAGGTTTAGGTGAGATTTCACACTAGGTCATTTGGTTTTAAATTATGAGTTTTAATTAAATATAGTATTATTAATATCATTTTTTAAAACTTAAATTCAGTTTTAAAAAACTCCTTTCTCAAGGCCTACATAAGAGTGATTGTCATGACATTATGTTAGTGCAGGGGGCTCATCCATCCACACATTCCTCAAATGGCAATCCTTGGATATTCAGAGAGTTTGTCAAATTTGCACTCTTCAGAAATACGTTCCCAGTGGTTGGCTCATTTTCTATCTAACAAAATAGTGATGCCAAGTGTCAAGGAAATGGAGGAAGATGCAAAAGGGCTTGAGAAATACCTTGAGGGAATCACACCTTTTTTTTGGAAAACTTGTCATGCCACTTTTCAAATCACAGATAATGACAAACTTTGTAGAGACATGGGAAGAAACCCAATGCGAAAAGGGAATTGGTTTGATGAAGTTTTCTCTCCATATTCTAACATGGACTATGGATTAGATAATTAAAACCTTTTTCATAAAGACCATCACCACATCTTGATAATAATTGACTTCTAAGACACCTATAGTCCAATAGTAATTTGGACTAGGGTGGAAACTTATCAATTGTAATGTTTCATTTTGATTGTGTGTACATGTGCGAGTAAACAATTTTAAGATGTTGATTACTGACGAGTTTGGTTTATTTCACTTGTTAAATCAAACATGGATGAATGTGTTTAGGACTAACCTAGACTAATCTCTATTTGGTGAATTTTGAGTGAGGAACATTTGTCCATTCTACAAGTGCTAGGGTGTAAGGTAATGTAGATTTTATGGCTTTATCAAAGAGGAAGGGTCCTAATGCCAATTCCATGTTGAAACCATTTGAGTGTATGTCTTGTCTCAACTATAGGTTTGCACAAAATCTAAGTACCCTATATGTAAATGTGGCACTTAGCAATGGTCTTGTTCATCTCAATAGTTAAAGTTTAGAGGTCCTAGATCACTATGTATGTTTAATACCTCAAAGGTCCTCTTGAATTTATTATCCTCAATACACATCCATTGGTGATTATTATTATATAATTTATCATTACAATAGTAATCTAAATTTTAAATAATACTTCTTAGTGATTATGCAATTTATAATTCTATGGGTAATACACACATAATAATTTAACCAACCTACATTGTATGGGCTCCTTAAAAAAATAAATAAAATTAAAAAAAACTACATATCAAATTCGACAAAGAATGAACTACCTAAAGGGGCTCATTTAATTGTTAAACATCTAAGTGTATGGGTAGTGTATATGAGCTCCAAGCTTTATATAATGCACTCCAAAACTCTCTAGAATGAATTCGGACCCTACATGTTTGGAAATGGGAGCACTTTGGGAACATCATATATTATTCAAAGCACAATAGAGGGGAATAAATTTAAGATTAATGAGAAAAGATAGAAGTTCGGTGGCCATGGAGAGGGCAAGAGGTTGAATTCTATCTAGAAATAATTAATAAAGGGGAAGACTAGACATGAAAGAGGGGTGTTCATAAGATTTTAGAGGGATATTTTGTAATGGTAGTGAAAAATTGAAGGACAATCAAATCATCCTATGTGTTGGGTCATCGCTCTTGTTTGACACTACGCAATAAAGTTTGCCAGGGTCTTGAAGGAGCAATTTTGGGTATGTAAAATCAACCCATTATGATTTCTATCTTTGTATTGTTTGTGAAATTTTTTCAACATCTGTATTGGATTGGGTCTCCTGTTTGCAGTGATAGTCACTTATTAAATTGAAACCCTTCTATTGATTTGTGTTACTATTTCAAATTATTAGCAGTCTAAACAAAAGTTCTTTCTTGCTGCCATTTTGTATTCTCTATTTCATAGTTGTATTCCAGTAAACCCCAAATGTGTATCAACACCCATATGTTTGGATACTTTGATAAACTTGGGTTGTAATAAAGACACTTATATCTTTTATTTCAGCCATGTATTTAGAGAAACAACCATAAATTTTATAATATAAATGTTGGATTTGTGGAGATCATTATAAGAAAGAGTGTCCAAAGAATTATAATAAAACCACCAATCCACTTGCTAGAATATATACTAGTAGATCTAGGCATGAAGTAGATAATTGAGCTTCCCTAATAGAACTTCAAGGTATTTTCCATAGGAAACCTATTACCATTTTGGCCAATCTAGGAACAACAAATAGCTTTGTTTCACCAAATGTTTCAATTAGATGCAATGTTAATTTTGAAAGTTTAAGTTGAGTATTTGAGATAGAATAAAGTTTAGGTCTAGTAAGAATTAGAGGATACATTGTAGCTTAAGGGGAGTAGAAATAGATCTAGATGTGAAAAAAATCCAAGTAAACCTATTGATTACTAGGTTGGGGTCTTATGATATGATTCTAGGAATAGATTGGTTTATAAAACATCAAGCAAATTTTGGTTGTTATAACAAAAGGATTGAAAGCCTATATGATCAAGGGAGATTGGTGGTGCTCTTGGGAATATAAAAACCATTAGCAACTAGGATGGTAATAGCCATGCAAGCCAAGAGGGTTGTAAGGAAGGGAAGAAATCTCTTCATAGGAAAATCTAGTGGCCAATATTGAAGATCATCTAATTCTATAGGAATTTTGAGATGTCTTTCCTAAAGAATTGTTAGGCTTACCCCCTAAGTAGCAATTCAATCTCTCAATTAATCTTGTTCTGGGGGATGAGTCTATTTCAAAGGATCCATACTGAATGAATACTATTGAAGTGTACGAGATTAAAATATAGTTACAATACCTAGTGGAGAAAGGTCTTATTCAGCTTAGTGTCACCCTAAGGATCTTTAATGTTATTCATTAATAAAAAGGACATGACCCTACGACTATGCATTGATTATTAGATGTTTAATAAGGTGGCCATTAGAAATAGATACTCTCTTTCTAGAATTAACAATCTATTTGATCAAATGAAAGGGGTTATGGTTTCCTCCAAAATAGATCTAAGATATGGTTATTAGTAGTTAAAGATTAAGCATGAGGACATAAAAAAGACACCATTTCAAATGAGTTATGGCCACTATGATTTCTTAGTATTACCATTTAGTTTGACAAATTGACATTCTACCTTTATGAGTCTTATGAACCATATTTTCTATGACTATTTGGATACATTTATTTTCTTATTCCTAGATGATATTCTAATCTATTCCATGAATCCACAAGAACATGAAGAACATCTAAAATTTGTACTACAAAGATTGTGGGAGCATAAGCTTTATGCAAAGTTGACCAAGTGTTCCTTCTTCCAACCCAAGATACACTCTCTAGGACATCTCATAACCATTGGTGGATCCACCTAAGATCTAAGCAATTACCAACTACTCTATGTGCCTAAGAATATTTTATAAATAAGAAATTCTATGGGTTTAGTGGGGTAATACTGTAGATTTGTAGATATTTTTCTAGAATAGATAACTACATAACCTCCTTCCAATGAAAAGGAAAAAGGTTTGAATGGATAAAAATGTGCGGTTGCCTTCTAGATATTGAAGTAAGCCCTAAACAACACACCAATTTTATAAGTGCTTGATACAAAGAAGTAATGTTGTAGTATGGATAGATGCTTCATTGGATGGATTACGAAGAATTCTAATATAGAATGGTTGTGTGATCATGTTTGAGTCATGTAAATTGAAGGATCATGAACTCACTATCCTACCCATGATACAAAGCTCACAAAAATTGTGCATGCAATGAAGGTCTAGAGGCACTACCTTATGGGAAGACCACTCAAATTGAATAAGACCATAAGGGACTCCAATATACATTCAGGCAACCTAATTTGAATGCAAGGTAGAGAAGATGGTTATAATTCATGAGTAATTATGAGATTGACATTCCCTATGTTTAGGGAAAGGAGAACTAGGTTGCAAATGACTTAAGTCATAGAGCGAGTATAGTAGAAATCACACAAGTGAGGTTTAAGGTCTATGTCAAAACATCAAATGAATATAGGGAAAAGATCCTTTTTGTTTGAAAATGAAGTTAGAGTTGTAGTAAAGGATGGGTATTCTAGAGTATCATCTAAGGGATGATGGTATCCTATAACAATAATGAGATATATTTGTACCCAAAGAAGTGTTGGCATTATTGTCATTGATGTCAAGGGAGTGTCTCTATGAAAGTCATTCATGTCAAGGATTGATGTCTCTATGCAATTGAAGCATGATATTGAACTATTCATATTCCTAAAGCACAGGTTGAGCTCTGTAAGTTTATATTTTGATGTTGACCTATTATCCTTGGTGAGAAGTCACTTAAGTGACAACTTAATCCATCGTCATCATCATATTACCAGCTTCGGCAGTATTCCATTTTATGGTCTGCAAAGGAGGATAAAGTGCATACATCTTAATATTGATCCAATGGTGTGTGTTGATCCTACAAGATCAACGATTAGTGCATATGCGCAAAGGAAGATAATGAAGACTCTAGATGTCTACATAGGTGCGATATCATGCCATGTGTCAGGTTTTCACAAGCCCACAAGGAAGAAATAAAGTTTTCTCCACCACTCCGCGCACTTGTGCTATGCCAACAAGTGGCAAGCTCAAAATGCAAGTAGTTTGTTGACTGTGTTTGAGGTGGCATTATGGATAGCATGGTAACTTTTCATTGGCCAAAGACCTTTCAAAGGGCTAATGTGTAAAGGAGATCATAGCAGCACATAGCGATACATGTCTCTTAATCATCGACTATGGCGGTGTGAGATGATGACACATGTCCACCTTGATGGTGGGAAAGGTGAGCTCAATGGTTGATATTTAAAGTGAGAAAATGGCTATTTCTTGAAGCTAAAATTTGATGGGCAATTACCTGATTCGACTGCATTTTTGCAAAATGATTCAAGATCTTTCAAGTAACAATTTCAATGGAATATGAAGTAGTTAGGGTTAATTATAATTGTGGAAACAGTTACGATCTTGAATTTGTCAATTTACTTTGTTGTTGTTGAAGATAGAATTCTACAACGTGTATAGGGGATATATACACAATGAATTCAATTGTAGAATGTTACTCAACTAAACATTTTCTTTCACAGGTAGAGTGTGAAGATTTTGCACGAACATACAAATGTTCAAAGATGTGTGTATTGAGTAAAAAGGGAGATTGTAGATTGTAGGGTTGAGAGAGAGAAGAAGATTGTGTTCATGAGAACACCAAGTAGAGAAGGAGATCACATGAATTGAAAAGGTGTGTTTCAGGTTAGAAAAGAACAATTGTCTGCATATATGAATTTGTAAGAATTCATGGGTTGGTGCCTCAAAACATTATCTTGGGTGCTGGTGTACCTGTGGGTTGGTGCCTGCAAAACACATGTAATCTTTGTTTATTGTGAGGTTGGATTTGAGTGGTAGACTCAAGCAACATTCTCATCATGGTTTTTCCCTTTTAGGGTTTTCCACATACATTTGGTGTTATGTGATTTATGTGTGCTCTTGATTCTTGTCTCTTGGCTTAAAATTGTTAAAAATTAACATACATTGATTCACCTCCCCCTCTTAGTGTATTGGTGTTCTTTCAACAATTGGTATCAGAGACTAAGGTTCCTTGAAGAAAGTTTAACCACTTAAGGAAGATCTGGTCACAAGAACACTATGGTAGGAAATGAGGGTTCTTCTTCAAATAAAGCACCATTATGTGATGGATCTAATTATGCCTTCTAGAGCATAAGAATGGAGACTTACCTGACCTCTCATGGATTTGATGTATGGCAGTCTATTTTAGATGGATACACAGCACTAACAACTACTCCCACTACAACTAATAAGAAAGATTGTGAAAATAATGCCAAAGCAAATAATGCTATACTATGTGGTCTAACCAATACAGAATTTGTGAAAGTCATGCATTGTAAATCTACCAAAGAAGTATGGGATAAGCTGCACAACATCTATGAGGGTGATGATAAAGTCATGCAAGCAAAACTGCAAACTCATATAGGCAAATTTGAGGCTCTAAAGATGAAAGATGATGAAAATATTGCAGCATACATGCTCAGAGTAGATGAGGTAGTGAATGCAATCAGAGGTCTTAGAGATGATGTAAATGATAAAGTGGTTGTAAAGAATGTTCTAAGGTCTCTCTCACAGAGGTATGACTCCAAAGTATCTACAATTGAGTAAGAAAAAGATCTGGATAAGCTTTCTATGGATGAATTATTTGGGTCACTAATAGAATATGAGATGAGAAGCAAGAATTATAGATCAACAAAGAAAGAAGTAGCATTCAAGACTTCTAAAGTCAAGAAGATTGGAGAAGATTCAGAACCAAGTATTGGTTCAGGTGAAGAAGAAGCAAATTTTGTTAGGAAATGGAAGAAGGGTTCTAGAAAATACAAATGTAAGCTACCTTTCAAATGTTTTAATTATGGAAAAATTGGTCACTTGGCCTCTAAATGTCCCTTAGGTGAAACTGAAAAGGGGTATAGTGCTAGGAGTCAACATGTTTCCAAATATAAAAAGAGAAACTTTAATAAGAAGAAATAGAGTCTATATGTAGACAAAGAAATTAGTTCTTCAGATGATTGTTCTTCTGCAAGTGAAAATTGTGAAACTACATTTATGACTATTGAAATCAAAGAAAATGAAGATACTCCTATAGAAGATTGCTATGAAGATTCTGATGAGGAAGAAGAGGGTGAAATTGATTTGGAAGGTGAACTGGTCTCTTCCTTAAAAGACTTGAAAGATGTGAGAAAACAAAATAAAAAATACACATTAAGAATCGAAGATGAAAAACTTGTAGTAGGCTTGAAGTTGCAGCTAGCAAAATCTAAGAGAATAGAGGAAGTAACTAGATTGAGTTTGAAAACCAAACTAGAAGAATGTCAAAAACTAGAGGATGAAGTTATCTCTCTAAGGAAGGAGTTAGAAAAGGTAAATATACAATTAAATAGAAGCCTTAAGTTTGTGAAGAGCTCAAAAATTCTTAATGAAATAATTGCTTGTCAAAGGTCCTTCTCCAACATGCTTGGGTTAGGATATGTAGAAGACAAGAGTTTCAAGGATGTTGTCTCTAAGAAGAATTTTGAAGAGAAGACTATCAAAGCTGCTACTCTTTTTCAAAAAGCAGTTGAAGAAAAAGGTGAGTCAAGTTCTACTATGCCTAAGAAGACAAAAGAGCCTAAAAAGAGTGTTGTTGCTTTTAGGAATCCTGAAGGGTCCAGGAAGAATAAGAGAATTGAAGATCTCAGAAAGGAAGATGATGGATTCATCAAAGTTCACAATTCAAAGAGGAGATTCAAGGACCATCCTGCAAGATAAACTAGGTTTAATTATGCTTTTTATGGTTACTTCTTTTCATGTAATCAGTTTTGACATAAAGCAATAAATTGCAAAATTAGACCTAAGAGAATGGATAGGCATGATTTTGTAAGAAAAAATCATTTTGCCCCTTTAGTTTATATGAATGATGTTTTCTATAACTGTAACAACTATGGGCATATTGCCAAGTTTTGTAGAAGTGTGTTTATACAAACTCCTAGATAGGAGAAAAGAAGATGTACTCCTCTAAGGCAAGATAGACCTGCACATGCTCCTGCAAGAAAAATAGAAAAGAACTACACAATCCTCTGCAAGTCAAAAGAAATAATCTACACTCCTTTCTCAGGAGAAAGAACTTGCAAAGCCTTCTGAGGAAAAAAAGAAAAGTTCAAGAAGGAATTGGATAGAAAAGATGAATGAACAGTCCATGTTAGTCCAAACAATTTTTCATGCCAAAGGACAAGGTAATCTTTGGGTAATAGACAGTGGATGCTCTAGTCATATGACTAGAGATAAGAGAAAGTTCACCATATTGGAGAAATGGAATGGTGGTTCTGTCAAATTCGATGATAACACCACTGCTAAGATAGCTAGAAAAGGCACATTATGCATAGATGGTAAAACTAATTCTCAAGATGTGTTGTACATGGAGGGATTACAACATAACATGCTCAGTGTTAGCCAGATGTGTGACAAGGGGTATAACTTGTCATTTCATGCTAGTGGATGTGAGATAAGAAAAGCTAGCTCTGGTAGACTTGTTGTTGAGGCAAGCAAAACAAACAACAACCTGTACCATCTGAAAGAGGTGAAAAGTGGAAGATGCCTGTTAGGGCAAACTGATGAAAGTTGGTTATGGTATAGAAGGATGGGCCACATCAACTTTGACCATCTAGTGAAGGTTAGTAAGAAGAATGCAATCAAACATATGCCTAGTATTGGCAAGCCAAAAAGTGCCTTCTGTAAAGAATTCCAAGAAGGAAAGCAAACAAGGGTCAATTCAAGATAAAGGAATATTCAACTTCAAAATCCCTTGAGTTGATACATACAGAGTTGTGTGGACCAACCAGAACCAAGAGTCTAAATGGAGAAAGGTATTTCATGTTGCTTATAGATGATTATTCAAGAATGACATGGGTAACATTTCTTAAATAAAAATCTCAAGCTCTTGAAAGGTTTAAAATCTTTAGGGCTATGGTTGAGAATGAGATTGGTTCAAGGATAAAATGCTTAAGGTCTGGCAGAGGTGGAGAATTCACTTCTAATGAATTTGATCAGTATAGTGAAAAGTATGGGATTAAAAGACATTTCTCTGTAGCTAGAACACCTCAACAAAATGGAGTTTTTGAGAGAAAGAACATAACTATCTAGGACATAGCTAGAACAATGTTGAATGAAGCCAAATTGGCTGATAGATACTAGAAGGAAGCAATTCATACTATTTTTTACATTCTTAACAGAGGTCATTTGAGAGTAAATCATACCAAGACTCCATATAAATTATGGAAAGGAAGACCTGCATCTATGAAGTATTTTAGTATATTTGGAAGCAGATGTTTTATAAAAAGGGATGAAGATCCCTGGAGTAAATTTGAGACAAGGTATGATGAAGGAATATTTCTTGGTTATTCAACTACAAGCAAAGCCTATAAGTGCTACAATAAAAGATTGTAGAAGATAGTTGAAAGTGTGAATGCTAGAGTGGATGAAGACTGCTCTTAGTTGTCACATAAAAATGACATGTATTCAAAGGTCCTTGCTTATGAAGAAGAAGAAGTTGTAAAAGAAGAGTCACAAGAGGAGAATGATGCTGATGAAAAAGAACAACCAAAATCTACTCCAAAGGCTCCACCCAAGTATGTCAAAAGGGATCATTCTGAGAATCAAATTCTTGGAAACAAAACTAATGGTGTCATGACAAGTAGAAAGCTTCCACAACAAGAATAGGTAAACTATTCTTTACTGTCTGAAATAGAACCTAAATCTTATGAAGAAGCCGGTAAAGATGAGAGATGGATTGAGGCCATGAAGGAAGAACTTAGTCAAATAGAGAAAAATCAGACTTGAGAACTTGTTCCAAGGCCTGTTGATAAGAATGTCATAGGCACAAAATGGGTGTTTAGAAATAAACTGAATTAAGATGGGAAGATAACTAGAAACAAACCTCGATTAGTCTACAAGGGCTATGCTCAAGTTGAGGGCATAGATTTTGAAGAGAGATTTGCACTTGTGGCTAGGCTTGAAGACATTAGAATGTTTCTTGCATATTTAGTTTATAAAAAATTCAAGGTGTACCATATGGATGTAAATTTTGCATTTCTCAATGGCTATCTGGACAAGGAAGTTTATATAGAGAAACAGGTCAGTGCAAGAAGTTGGGTCCACTTTTTGGCCAAAAAGTGGAAGTGTTTTCCCTGATTTTCAGAATTTGTCACATTTGACCTAAACATTTGAAGCACTTAAAGATTGAATCTTAAAAAAGTTAGTAAAATTAAATTTAGTACTCGGAGTCTAGTTTCCAAATATGTAATTTATTTTAATACCCAGATGATACAAATTGATTTTTAATAGACATGTCTAAAAACCATTGTTTAAAAGTCACTTTTTTTACCATACCATGCATGTGTACGGCCAACATAATTTGACCTAAATAAAAGTATTTTTATAAATCCTTTTGGGAAAAGATGTGTAGTATAGTGAAGTTTGATGAGGATTTTTTTAATAATTTTTTTTCAAATATATTTTTTTTAATTAATTTTTTATTGGCCCTATTTTTTTTTTGAAAACCCCTCATGTATGGCCAACATAATTTGAGCGAAACTAATCATAAATTTATTTATTTTTCATTGTGTAAAGAATGGTGTGTAGATTGATGACAATTTTTTTTTAATTTAAAAATTAAAAGTTATTAAAAAAATGCAAACACCTGTCATTTCAAGTTTTTGGACCAGTTTGCTCATAAATTAATTAATAAATATAAAAACAAGGTGAATAAAAAATTTACATATTTGAAAACTACACATCATGATCTGTAATGGGTTTTAATTTCATAAAAAATTCAGAAAAAAACATCATCAACCATATTGGTAAAGTTGGTCTTTTCTCTTGCTCTGAACATGGACTTGTACTTGCAAGTCCAAGGCAAGAGGTTGGCTGACATGCCTTTCCTGAGCTTAAGATTTTAGGAACGGGTACTCGTTCTAAAATGGGTACCCTTTCTAAAATGGGTACCCGTTCTAAAATGGGTACCCTTTATAAATGGGTACCCATTTTAAAACGGGTACCCGTTCTAAAATGGGTACCCTTTATAAATGGGTACCCATTTTAAAACGGGTACCCGTTCTTTTTGTGTGGGAAAAAAAAGCGCGCAGGGCTTTTTTTAAAAATTTAAATACCTATTTAGAAAACCCATTCCTAAACAGGTACCCATTTAGGCTCGAGCACCCGTTTAGGCTCAGGCACCTATTTCTATCAGGATTTTTTCTTTACCCACGACTTCCCCTATATGTGGACCCAACTTCTTGTGGGAACCCAAACTTGAAGGATTCAAGGTGACTGAAAAATAAAGACTGTGTGCAGACTGAAAAAGGCACTGCATGGTCTAAAACAAGCCCCTAGGGCTTGGTACTCTAGGCTGGACAAATATCTTCAACAACAAGGCTATAAGAAAGGTATAGTTGCTAGCAATTTGTATTTTAAAACTAAAGGTAATCATATGCTGATTATTATTGTTTATGTTGATGATATAATATTTGGTGGAGATAGTGACAAAATGTGTAGAGAGTTTGTTGTTGCTATGTAGAAAGAGTTTGAGATGTTAATGCTAGGCGAATTAGCATTTTTTCTTGGTTTATAAGTGAATCAATTAGAAACAGGGATTTTCATTTGTCAGACTAAGTATGTGAAGGAAATTCTGAAGAAATTCAAGATGGAAGATTGCAGGCTAGTCAGTACACCTATGGTCACTAGGTGTAAACTCAACAAAGATGATGAATCTGCTTTAGCATATCAAAATTTGTACAGATCTATGATTGGAAGTCTCTTATATCTTACAACAACAAGGCCTGATATCATGCAAGTTGTCTACATGGTTTCTCATTTTCAAGTTGCTCCTAAGGAGACACATGTCAAAGTTGTGAAGAGGATATTCTGATACTTGAAGAGTACATTAGATTATGGTCTATGGTATCCTGTTGGTGATGACTTCACTTTGATGGCATACATAGATGCAGATTGGGCTAGTTGTGTGGATAATAGAAAGAGCACTACCGGCAGTGCATTCTTTCTAGGAGATATATTGGTAGCATGGTTGAGTAAGAAACAAGATTTAGTTTCTTTGTCAACAATTGAAGCTGAATATATTGCTGATGTATCTTGTTCTACTCAGGTGTTATGGATGAAGAAAACACTGCAAGATATTAAGGTGAATTTTGATGGGCCAATCAACATTCTTTGTGATAATACTAGTGCAATAAACATCGCAAATAATCTAGTTATGCATTCAAGGACCAAGCACATATCCATTAAGTATCATTTTCTCAGGGAGAAAGTTGCTGAACAAGAAGTAAAGTTGGAATATGTTGCTACAAAAGAACAACTAGCAGATATATTTAGAAAACCCCTTCCAAAGGAGACATTTGAATAGATCAGGCAAAAGTTAAGAGTTGTCCCTTCTCCTATCTCTCCATGAATACATAATGTTTTCATCCAAGGGGAGCATGTCGGAGTATTCCTCTATCCTTGGTCATACAGTTGTTCTATAGGATGCTATTCCTCAGGGGGGAATTTTTTTGAATCCCTTTGTAATTTATGTCAAAGGGGGAGAATAGTGTTGTTGGATAACAATGGTTGTTGGAGAATGATGGGGAGATGCTGGAGATAATGGTGCTAGAGAAAATGGAGTTTAGGATCACAAGACAAAGCTCATTCAAGTGTTGTCATGACATATTTAGGTGTTGCCATCAATGACAAAGGGGGAGATTGTTGGCATTATTGTCATTGATGTCAAGGGAGTGTCTCTATGAAAGTCATTGATGTCAAGGATTGATGTCTTTGTGCAATTGAAGCATTCATATTCCTAAAGCACAAGTTGAGCTCTACAAGTTTATATTTTGATGTTGATCTACTATCCTCAGTGAGAAGTCACTTAAGTGACAACTTAAGCCATCATCGTCGTCATATTACCGGCCCCATTTCCTAGTGCTTATTGGCTTGGGCAGTATTCCATTTTATGGTCTATGAAGGAGGATAAAGTGCATACATATTAATATTGATCCAATGGTGCGTGTTGATCCTAAAAGATCAACATCTAGCACATATGCACAAAGGAAGATAATAAAGACTTTGGATGTCTGCATGGGTGTGAAATCATGCCACGTGTCAAGCTTTTGCAAGCCCGCAAGGAAGAAAGAAAGTTTATTGCACCACTCTACGCACTTATGTTATGCCGACTATTGAACTACACTGGACAACTGAGAGGGGGGTGAATCATTTGTCCTAAAACATTTAAAAAATTATGAACATTAACATATCAATTACTTGTATTCCGATTTAACCATGAAAGCAAAAAATGAGAAGTTCACACAATAACATAATCAACATAGGAGACACCAGATTTTTATGTGGAAAACCCTAAAAGGGAAAAACCATGGTGGGTGTTAGCCCACATAAATATATAAGTTATATCAATACTGAAAAATAGAGGCTAATTGCCCAAATTGTTCACTGCAAAGAATGGCTCACTGCCTATGGATGACTCACTGCCAAAGGGTGACTCACTGCCTGAGGGTGGCTCACTGCCAAAGGGGTGAATTGATTTAATAGCATCTACTCCATGACAAGGTTCAGTTCCATTGAAGCACAATATACCTCCTCTGCTCTTATCTTTTACACCTTTGCACCTATCTCTTCATCTTCACTCCACACACAATTTTTCACAACTACATTACATGCTTTCATACAATTCATCAACCTTGGAATGTACATCAAGGTCAGCATTACATTCATCAACCATTGGAACAATCTCCAAGGTCGGCATCACAAACATACATAAAATAGCTCTAGACCTAATACAAAATAATGCTAAGGAAAAGATGTAAAGATGTATGTGGATCATGCCATGCCTTAGTTGGGACTCAAACACAATCCTCCACATCACAACACACTTCTACAATCTTTGATACATCTCTGCAAATAATGAATTCAACCAGGTCGTCTAAGGCTGATGATAGCACTGGGTCTGCAAGAACATTCTTCACTCACGATCCAATTTTCTCTTTGCAGACCAATCCAAACATAGGAACATGATCAGGAGACATCCGCAAGTACATTATAATCACTAGGAACAACCGCAAGATCTCTAACAACTATGTCAATAAGATTCTTCAAACCAGAGCAAAAGAACAACATTGTCAACTACTGTCATAAGTAAATGATAGCTTGCCGACCACGAAATCAGGAACCATTGCAGTTGAAGGCACTTAACATCATCACATACTTAATTCCAGAACCGTAGACCAAAATACTTCAATGCGAAGGAATGCAGAGCAAAATACTTTCTCCCTGTCACAACTGAATACACAAAAAAAGTAGGTTTTACTAGATAGTGAACACAACTCACTCAAATCTTCATTCTAGAGGCTCAATCTAGGAATATAACATCTTCTAACAGACTTCTAAATCATTTACAATCCACAGGCAAAGATATTCACTCTGTAGGAAATGCGGAGCTATCTTCTAGACTGTTCTTCAGAGTCTAATATACTGTTTCAACTGCAACACACTGTTTCCTCTGGAGGGGCTAATTTTCTCAATATCCTCAACATCAGAATCACTTACATAGGCAAATACAAAGTATCTCACTCATGACAAGCAAGCAACACAATAAGTGTACAATTGACACCAATGACAACACAGATATGTTGACATCAATGACAACACTGATTAGGCATATACTTGCAACAATCTCCCCCTTTGTCATTGATGGCAACATATGATGTGAAAAACTGAAAAGACCATCAAGAAAAGATTCTCCCCCTTTCTCTTTACACATATGCATTCTTTCTCCCCCTAAGTTTTTCACATGATTTCTCTCCCCCTTTGACATCAATGGCTAAGGGCACATACTTGCATGCTTCTACTCTGATCCTCTAAACTTTATCTGTTATAAACACTTACTTTGACATCTAGCTTCTCCCCCTGAGAAGTAGCCCTCAAATCATCAATCTAGATCAAAGAATGACACTTTGAGCCCCACTGTATTGATGCATTCCTATGCATCGTAGTTCAAGACAAGAGGGGTAATGACCCCTAACTTTTCTCTGAGATACTCAAAGGTATCTTTAGGTAGAGGCTTAGTGAAAATGTCTACAATATGATCCTTTGTGGACACATATTCCAATTTTACTTCATTCTCTGTCACCCTCTCTCTCTAAAAGTGATACCTTATTGATATGTGCTTTGTTCTTGGATGCATCACTAGATTTTTTGAAATGTTTATGGTACTTGTATTGTCACAAAAGATTGCAATAGGATCTTTATACACAACTCTTATATCTTTCAAAGTCTACTTCATCCATAATACTTGAGTGCAACAACATGTTGCTGCAATATACTCTACTTCTGCAATTGACAAGGAAATTGAATCTTGTTTCTTGCTTAGCCATGAAACCAATCTGTTACCCAAGAAGAAAGCACCTCCACTTGTACTTTTTCTGTCATCAACATCTTTGACCCAATTTGCATCTATATAAGCACTAAGAGTGAAATCATTATCTTTTGGATACCATAAGCCATGATTTGGAGTACCTTTCACATACCTCAGGATTCTCTTAACTGCCATCACATGTGATTCTCTTGGATCGGCTTGAAACCTTGCAACAAGACATACTACATCCATAATATCAGGTCTGGTTTGAGTTAGATAAAGCAATCCTCCAATCATGGATCTATATATTTTCTAATCAGACTTAGGTGATTCATCAAATTTTTCTCAACTTGTAGCCAGTCACCATGGGAGTACACAATGGTTTAGATTCTTCCATCCCAAACTTATTTAACAACTCTTTCACATACTTAGACTGAGATATGAATATTCCTTTATCTGATTGATTGATTTGCAGACCTAAAAAGAAATTCACCTCACCAAACATGGACATCTCAAACTCTTTTTGCATTTCACCAGCAAATTTCATACACATACCTTCATTGCCTCCAAAGATGATATCATCAACAAAGAGTTCAACAATCAAAATTTGATCATGATTAATCTTGAAGTAAAGATTACTGTCAATAGTACCTTTATTAAACTCTAACTGCAATAGGTACTTATCCAACCTTGCATACCAGGCTCTTAGAGCTTGCTTGAGTCCATACAAAGTTTTCTTCAACCTGCACACAACATCTCCTTGATCTAACATCTTAAATCCTTCTGGTTGCTCGATGTACACTTCTTCTTCCAACTCACCATTCAGGAATGCAGACTTCACATCCATCTGGTACACTTTGAAATCTTTGTGGGCTACAAATGCCAGAAATATTCTGATTGCCTCAATCTGGGCTATTGGAGAAAAAGTCTCTTCAAAATCTATTCCTTCAATATGTGAATATCCTTTGCACACAAGTCTTGCCTTATTCGTTACAACTTCTCTATTTTCATTCATCTTGTTCCTGAAGACCCATTTTGTTCCAATAACATTTTTTTCAGTAGGTCTAGGAACTTGTTCCCAAGTATCATTCTTTTCTATCTACATTAGCTCTTCCTCCATGGCTTTTATCCAGATTTCATCATTGCATGCTTCATTCACAGTATTTGGTTTAATTGTGGAGAGCAAACAGTAGTTTACTTGTTCTTCAACAACTTTTCTTCTTGTCAATACACCTTTGCTTTTATCTCCAATAATTTGATCTTCAGAATGATTGATTCTTACATACCTGGGGGTTTTAGCAACACTTTCTGGAGCCTTTTCTTCTTCATCTTGACTATCTTCTTGTTCACATTTATCTTCATGAGTTGTGGTAGCAGGTTCATCTAATTCACAGTCATTCTGATATGATGTTATTCCTCTATCTTCATCCACCTTCACATTTGCACTTTCAACAATCTTTTTCAGTCTTTTATTGTAACATCGGTAAGCCTTACTCTTGGTTGAGTATCCAAGGAAGATTCCTTCATCACACCTTGCATCAAACTTTCCTAGATCTTTATCTCTTCTGATATAGCATTTGCTTCCAAAGACTTTGAAATATCTTACTGTAGGAGTTCTTCCATACCATAGTTCATAGGGAGTTTTAGTACCATTACCTTTCACTTGAACCCTATTTTGAATGTAGATAGCAGTGTGTATAGCTTTTTTCCAAAAGACTTTCAGCAAACCCCCTTCCTTCATCATTGTCCTGGCAGCCTCCTGAATTGTCCCGTTCTTTCTTTCCACAACTCCATTCTGCCAGGAAGTTCTAAGTGTAGACAATTGCCTCTTAATCCCTTTCTCTTCAGAGAAAATGTTGAATTCATTTGATGTGAATTCACTCCCCTATCAGGCCTCAAGCATTTGATTTTCAACTCTATTTCATTTTCAACCATTGCCTTGAAAGATTTGAACTTCTCTAAGGCTTCTGATTTATCTCTTAGAAAAGAAACCCAAGTCATTCTAGAATAATCATCAATAAGCAACATGAAGTACCTGTCACCTTGTAGACTTCTCACCCTTGTAGGACCACAAAGATCTATATGCACTAGATCTAGCAAACCGGTAGAAAATTGCTCTTTGCTCTTGAAACTTTTCCTAGTCTGCCTCCCAAACTGACATTCGTTGCAAATGGTATTGATGGGTTTCACAAGCTTTGGTAGATCTCTCATAGTCTAATCTAAACTTATCTTTATCAGATTGTCAAAGTTTATATGACACATTCTTCTGTGCTACAACCAACTCTCATATGCTTGAGCCAATAAACAGTAGTCACTAGTTCCTCTTAATTGATAAATGTTACCTCTGGTCTTCTTAGCGGTAGCAATCATAGTTCTAGAGCTTTCCATGATCTTGCACCCATTGTCTTTGAGTCTCAGATCATATCGTTTGTCACACATCTAACCAACACTCAAAATATTATGCTTCAAACCCCTAACATATATAACATTATCAGTATTATGCTTACCATCAAATGAAATAGTTCCTTTTCCACAAATCTTACCAACTGCATTATCTCCAAACCTAACCAGTCCTCCATCATAGTTTTCCAAATTCACAAACTTACTTTGTCACTGGTCATATGATGTGAGCATCCACTATCAATAATCCATTCATCCTTATCTTTCTCAACCTGAACTACCAAAGCACTTTCTTCTACTGGTTCCTCTTCCTTCACATGGCTAGTAGGATTAGTAGACATAGGTTCTTCTTTGATGGAAATAAACAAACATTCATTTGCACTAGCACTAGCTTCATCAAATTCATCATCAGTCACTCCTTCATCATCAAAATCTCTAACATAGTAACATTTCTTTGGAACTCTAGGCTTGCTCTCATATCTTTTCTTATTTCTTTCAATTCTTTCAGGACATCTGGAAGCATAATGACCTACTTTACCACAAGAGAAACATTTGAAAGGTAATTTGCCTTTGAACTTACCAGAACCTCTTTGTAACCTGTCAACAAAGTTAGCTTCAATTTCATTAAAGTCCTCATCCAACTTGTATTTCTTAGCGCTAGAGATTTTTGCTGAAGTACTGGCTTTAAAAGCTTATTCAACTTTAGGCAGGGCATCACCAAATTATCTCATCTCAAAGGCTGTAAGATTTCCAAGTAACTGATCTCTGTCAATAGTTTTCATAGTTATGAATTCTTCAATTGTAGCTACCTTGTGACTATATGACTTTGGTAGTGAGCTGAGAATTTTCATCACAACTTCCTTATCACCGAGAGTACCTCCCATACCCTTTATTCCAGTGACAAGTTCATCAACTGTTTGCATAAAGGCTATTATGTTTTCATCTTCATTCATCTCCAAACCCTCATATTTTACTTTTAGGCTTTGTAGCTTGGCTTCTTTTACATAATCATCTCCTTCATACAGATTTTTCAACTTCTCCCATACTTCATTTGCAGATTCAAGATCCACAACTTTTGTCAACACTGAGTCACTTAAGGAACTTAGTAGAGCATCCTTTGCTTTGACATCTAGCTCATATTCTTTAATTTCATCTTCAGTCGTCAAACCATTTTGAGGCATGGTATATTTTGTTTCTGTAGCCTTCCATACTCTATAACCAAGACAAAGAAGATGGCTTTTCATTCGTACCTTCCAAAGAGCATAATTTGCCCCATCAAAATGTGGAGCTTCTTTCTTATAAGACATCCTAGATCTTCCTCAAGCTGTTAGGATTTCTTCAGAGGAACTTGGCTCTGATACCAATTGTTGAATTGCACCAGACAACTGAGAGGGGGGGATGAATCAGTTGTCCTAAAACTATTAACCAGTTATGCACATTAACATATCAATTACTTGTATTCTGATTTAACCATGAAAGCAAGAAATGAGAAGTTTAACATAATAACATAATCAACACAGGAGACACTAGATTTTTACGTGGAAAACCCTAAAATGGAAAAACCAGGGTGGGTGTTAGCCCATAGAAATATATAAGTTATATCAATACCAAAAAAAAGAGGTTCACTTCCCAAATTGCTCACTGCAAAGAATGGCTCACTGCCTATAGATGACTCACTGCCAAAGGGTGGCTCACTACCTAAGGGTGGTTTACTGCAAAAGGGGGGAACTGATTTAATAGCATCTACTCCATGCCAGGGTTCAATTCCATTGAAGCACAATATACCTCCTTCACTCTGTTCTTTCACACCTTCACACCTATCTCTTCATCTTCACTCCACACACACTTTTTCGCAACTACATTACATGCTTTTATACAATTCATCAACCTTGGAATGTACATCAAGGTTGGCATTACATTCATCAACCATTGGAACAATCTCCAAGGTTGGCATTACAAACATACATAAAATAGGTCTGGACCTAATAAAAAATAATGCTAAGGAAAAGATGTTAAGATGTATGCAGATCATGCCACACCTTAGCTAGGACTCAAATGCAATCCTCCATGTCACAACACACTTCTACAATCTTCGATGCATCTTCGTAAATAATGAATTCAACTAGGTCAGCCAAGAATGATGATAGCAGTGGGTATGTAAGAACATTCTTCACTCATGATCCAATTTTCTCTTTGTGGACCAATCCAAACATAGGAACATGATTAGGAGACATCCACAAGCACACTGTAATCACTAGGAACAACTACACGATCTCTAATCACTCTGTCAATAAGATTCTTCAAACCGAAGCACAAGAACAACACTGTCAACCACTATCATAAGTAAATGATAGCTTGCAGACCACCAAATCAAGAACCATTGCGGTTGAAGGCACTTAACATCATCACAGACTTAATTCCAGAACTGTAGACCAAAATTCTTCAATGTGGAGGAATACAAAGTAAAATACTTTCTCCCTGTCACAACTGAATACACAAAAAAAGTAGGTTTTACTCTGGTGAATACAACTCACTCAAATCTTCATTCTGGAGGCTCAAACTAGGAATATAACATCTTCTAACAGATTTCTAAATCACTTCCAATCCACAAGAAAAGATATTCACTCTGTAGGAAATGCAGAGCTATTTTCTAGACTGTTCTTCATAGTCTAATACACTGTTTCGACTGCAACACACTGTTTCCTCCGGAGGGGCTAATTTTCTCAATATCCTCAACATCAGAATCACTTACATAAGCAAATACAAAGTATCTCTCTCATGAAAAGCAAGCAACAAAATAAGAGCACAGTTGACACTAATAACAACATAGATATGTTGACATCAATGACAACACCGACAAGTGGCAAGCTCAGGATGCAAGTAGTTTGTTGACTATGTTCGAGGGGCATTATGGATAGCGTGGCAAATTTTTGTTGTCTAAAGACTTTTCAAAGGGTTGGTGTGTAAAGGAGATCACATGTTCAGCGCATAGCGATACATGTCTCTTAATCATCGACTGTGACGGTGTGAGATGATGACAAGTTTCCACTCTGATGGCAGGAAACGTGAGCTCAATGGTCGATATTTAAAGTGAGCAAATGGCTATTTCCTGAAACTAAAATTTGATGGGCAGTTGCCTGATTCAACTACATTTTTGCAAAATGATTCAAGATCTTTCAGGTAACAATTTTGATGGAATGCGAAGTAGTTAGGGTTTTAATTGTTGGAATAGTTATGATCTTGAATTTGTTGATTTAGTTGGTCATTGCTAAAGAGAATTCTGCAACATGTATAGGGGACATATACATGATAAATTCAATTACAGAATGTTACTCAACTAAACATTTTCTTTCACAGGCAGAGTGTGAAGAGTTTTCACAAACATACAAATTTTCAACTTAGACGTGTGTATTGAGTAAAAAGGGAGATTGTAGATTGCAGGGTTAGTTGATAGAGAGAAGAAGATTGTGTTCATGAGAACACCAGACAGAGAAGGACAACATAGTACATGAATTGAAAAGGTGCATTTCAGGTTAGAAAAGAACCATTGTCTGCATATAAGAATTTGTAAGAATTCAGGGGTTGTGCCTCATTGTATTGAGTTGGAGCTCAATTGAGGTGTGTGATGTACCTGTAGGTTGGTGCCTCAAAACATTATCTTGGGTGTTGGTCACTAGTGTAGAAACAACAATATATTACTAAAAAACTACTAAAAACTACTTATAAATGACCAAACATGGCCACGTGACCATTAATAGTTTATTGTCAGTCATTTATAACATGACCAAATTGATGACTAAACCATTTTTAGTAATTTATTGGTTATTTTGATTGATCAATTTGGTAGTATATTTAGTCATTGATTGCTGTAATCTGGTCACTTATTTAGTCATTTTTTTTCACTAATATATTTAGTTACATATTTAGTCATTTTTATTCACTGATTTCTATCCATTGGTAGTGTATTTAGTCATTAATTTTAATCATCATTTTGATCAATTTGGTAGTATATTTGGTCATTTTTATTCATTGATTTAACACTGGTCATATATTTAATCATATTTATTCATTGTTTACTAATTTCTGTCAAATGGTAGTATATTTAGTCAATTTAATTATTAATTGACATCAATTAGTAGTATATATAGTCATTTTGAAGCTTGCAATCTATGTAGATTTCCATCTAGCATTAATTGTTCGCTTCACACATGTCTCTGATTATATTCATTGAATGCTCTGTAAGAGGAGTGTTGGGAGCTGAGAAATATAATCCATATTTGGATCTCATCTGCCTTGGTTTTATTTCCCCGCCAGCTTGAATGATTTCAATTCATTATGTTGGCTCGTGAGATCTTCTTTTTTATGCAAGAGACCATGGTATCTATGTCATTATTTCATTCTTTCCTCTTCATTTTGCTCTTGTTATGTATCTGCAATGTCTATCTATCCACACAATTGTCGACTTCATTTTCCTATTCAATCATGGGAACAACCAATGCACGGAAGCATCAATTCATATTTCATGGCTAGGGCCTTCAAACTGCTCAATGAAGAGCCAGTGGAGGATGCTTTGATAGATGTATGTGATAGAGATTTTATGCTACAATCCAGGGTATGTTATGCTTCGCATATGGTGTCTAATTTTCTCTCAAATGTGATGGACTTATTTCATCAGGTTGATAAGGTTAAAAGGATAGCATCAATGTTTGTTCATGACTATCTAGTCCCAGATGTCAAGCTATTTGAAGCTTTCGCTTCTTATAATCTCCATGATGGCTCAGCCTTGGTAGGGGGACTCTTCCTCCATGAAGATATCATTAATAAACCTAGTTTTAACTATGTTTATCAAGCAATGATTTCAATTTTGCAATCAGGTAATAGAGAGCTCTTTGATAATTCACTGCAAGTTCACAATTCTGCATTTGGAAGATCCAAGAGGGAAAGGATAGAGGAAGTATTCAATGCATGGAGCTTCTTGTCAAATTTCCAACCACTAGTAGTTCCCTTCACCAATGATGACACAATCCTTTCTCAAGAGAATCCAACTGGGGGTTCATGGCTTTAGGGTTGCATATTTAAATATGGACATCATGTGAACCACTCTTTCTATTTTAAGTTTTTAGCTTCATTGTAACTTTGGTTTCCTTTTTGGCCAGAAAGGGCCTTTTAGATCTGTAGCTCTGTTCAGGGCTCTTAGTTAAAATGCTTTGTTATGTTATCTATTTGGCCAGGAAGGGCCCTTTTTGTAATCTATAAAAACATTTTTATTAATATTAATATATTATGATGCTCTAAGCATCCTTACCGATTCAAAAAAATGTCGACCCTGGTTCATGTGTTGTCTCAGTAAAGACCTGCACCATGAAAGAATCTATTAATTATACATAAATTCCAAATTAAGTTGATGAGAAAAGATCTTTGATATCTAACTCAGAAGCCTTAAAATCCAAAAATTACTAACCTAATGTTTCACAACAAGTTTCCCAACTATGACATCATCTTTACTTAAGAAACTGGATATTGATCCACTGCCATATTAGATCTCACATGATTCTCCTTCACAAACAACAAATGATATATATTAATTGTTTAGAAACTTCCTTAATATCCCCATGCAAGCATACTAAACTAAGTGAGGTTGAGGGTTTGAAGTAGAGTACCATCTTCTTGGTATGTGCTTGACTTTGATGACTTGTATCTTGAATGAAAATAGCAAGCTAGCTGCATTGTAAAATCATTGTTACAAAAATAACCACAAAATCCTCTTTAATTAAAATAGTCCTTCTAGATATTTCAAGACAAGATATTTCAGTTAATTTCTAAGAAAGCTAATAATTTCACTATCCAAACAACCATCAATCTATTTACTGTATATAATTTCCTAGAATTCAGAATTTGAATGTAGGCTGAGTATTCAAGCAACACTGCTTTTTAGTTGAATCCTAAAAATGCTGCAACTTATGTTCTTCTCTAAAACATATGTGCAGAAGCGGGCAGGTGTGGTGAGGTTCAAACAGTAAGGAGATTAATGAAATATAGAGGAATAAAAAAGATACCTACATGTAGTTGGATTGAAGAGCATAAAATGGTACATGCTTTTTTTGTGTAGGAGACAAATCACTGCATCCACAAACATGGGAGAGCTATGCAAAATTGGAGAAATTGGCTTGGCAAATGAAGGCAGTAGGGTATTTCTAGATTCAAGACTTTTACTTAATGTTGTGGAATAGAAGAAAAAAGAATCATTTATCTACCACCATAGTGAAAAGTTAGCAATTGCATTTGGTTTGTTAAACATGGCCCCTAGTACAACCATTAGAGTTGTTAAGAACCTTCGAGTATGTTTTAATTTTCACACTGCATCTAAATTCATCTCCAAGATTGTTGCAAGAGAAATTGTTCTGAGAGATGTGAACCATTTCCATCATTTTAAACAGGGACAATGTTCTTGTGGAGAATATTGGTGATGCTAAATGAAACAATCTAAAAAATAGGCTTGCACTTTAATAATGTGCGCTAAGTCATGAGCTATATGACTCCTTTGGTGCCTTGTAGGTGGTCCTGCATATGAAAGCTCTGGGTCCTAACAAAAAACCACAAAATCAAGGAGTTCAAACCAAGAATAAATAATATAGGGAAAATAACCTACAATAAAGATACCTTCATACATTTGATAAAAAAATATTTGATAAATCCATAAATCCATGCAAATTTCCTTCCATAAATCCATCTTAGGGATCCATATTTCATTTAAAATTATTCCAGGAATCATTCATAAGCATCCCATACCAAGTCCATGTGAAAGATATTTGTATTTTTGACCATTGATGTGTTTTTGTCTCTCACCGCAATCCTGCAGGTCACTCAAAAGGTCTTGGCAGGTTTGCAGGAACCAAGGATAACAAGGGAACAGTTATCGCTATCTCGTAGCATGAAGAGATTACACTTGCGGCATTGCGGTATGCAGAGATTGATTACTGCAGCCCCACAGTGGTCTCAAAATGAAGTGGCAGGCTGCAGTATAAATTTAAGTGGTATATGATACTTCACCGCGATCCTGCGACAGTCAAGAGAATAACCAGTGGTAATGCGGTAAGAAGGAGCAGAGGAAAAAAGCACACCGTACCCCCGCGTCGGCCTCAGTAAGGCTTGCGGTATGTCGGTAAGAAGGAGCAGAGGAAAAATAGTACACTGTGCCCCCGCAGCGGCCTCAAGTGAGGCTTGTGGTATGGTGGTAAGAAGGAGTAGAGGAAAAGCAGTACATTGTACCCCCGCGACGGCCTCAAGTGAGGCTTGCGGTATGGTGGTAAGAAGGAACAGAGGAAAATAGTACACTGCACCCCCACGGTGGCCTCAAGTGAGGCTTGAGGTATGGCAGTATAAGGAGTTTAAGTTATGTAAGTTTTGAATACCACAGCCCCATGATAGTTTCAAGGAAGGAGTGTGGTAGTGCAGTGAAAGGCTTCAAGTGATGTTTAGTATACCGCGATCCCACAATGGTCAAAGAAATAGTTTGCAGTACTGTGGCAGGGAACAAGTCATTGTGATATAGTTGAATTTTTGAGACAATATTTCTAAAATGGAGATAGAACAAACTATGAACTTTATTAGACACAGCCAAGCCATGACTTACACCCTCTACATGTTCCATAGAGTTGTCTTTATGGTAGAGATAAGTCAAGGGATAGTAGTTTGCAGTCATTACATTTCATGAAGGAGTGGGATTCTAAATAATTTTTGGTGTTGAGATACCCCTGCTACCAAGATAAGAATCATGTGAGGATCTACCTTAAGGCAATAAAGAGATACAAAGCTATGCCATGACTTACACCCCCTTAACAGCTAAACAAATATAATTAGAAGCAACAAAATAAAAGATCATTAACCATGCTTAGACATTCACTTTAATTTTGTATCTATGGCACATTAGCTCTAATAGTTGCCATCCTATCTTGTTTCTATTGTTGATTCTATGTATTTCTCGGAGTCATAAAAGCAAACACGACAGGCAACTCCATCACAGGCAATCGATAAAATCATGAGCCCCCAAAGCCAAAGCATTGGAAGGGCTCATTTGGTTCAAAATTGATAGTCATGACTTAGAAAATGACAGTCAATAGAATGGTAATAAAATCCTTGGTTGACACTTCACATTGGAAACTCATTTGTTAGAATAAGTCAAAACAATAGACAATCACTACTAATCTCATTTTTTCAATGACTATTGGTATCCTAGATGATATCACCATTAATAGAATTTTGTGGATTGTGTCTAGATGTATGATCTGTTTTAGCTTTTGGTATTATCCCATCTCTAGGGTCATATGCATGTCTTAGTAAGGTATATCATTTCTCTTTGTCAAGCTATCTTAGTGAAGCCTCAAATCAAAAATTATTTTTGCCCATAATGCTCTTCATTTGTGTAATAATGTTGGCCAAGGTATTGGTAATGAAGTTGCCAAAGACATGGTGATATAGTTGAATTTTTGAGACAATATTTCTCATTGGCCGGATCAAATCAAAGAACACTTTTTTTGCCTTTTCTCCACTATTCTTTTATGAGTTGAGTAATTTCAAATTTGATTGTTGTCATTTGCAATGCATTCCTATTGCATTTTAGACTGAAATGTTTGATCCATTGTTGGATTGTTGTCACCTTTACAGACATAAAAATGTACCTATTCTAATATTTTGAACTTATGACAAGTCAAAGTGGGTTGTGCTCATTTAGCAGCTGGTTGAAATTTAGTTTGAATGTACTGCTTCTTAATGTTCCCCTTGACTCATTATCATTTTTGTTTATCATCTTGCTTTTTGGCTAGCAACAAACATGTGATGCATCTGTTGTGATGTTCTATGGATGGTGGCTTTTTCCAAATTATTTTCAAACTATTTTGAGTTCTAGGTGTAAACCTTGTGGAGACTTATGGCATATTTCTATGCTTAATTTTTTTTCCACTATTACAGTGAGCTGATAAATGCAATTATTCCAAAGGTAGTGGAAATAATTTTGGAACAATTATCTAAGTTCTCTCTTAATATTAAGATTTGTGTAATTTTTGATTTTGCAGATTTTTAATAGCCTTGTTTGACGAGTCTTAGAAATTGGTTTCAATTTACAGTGTAAAGCTTCCATCTGGAGCTAAGAAGATTGTGCCAAGTAGTTGCAGAGCCATGATTGGTCAGGTTACTGGTGGTGGAAGGACAGAAAAGTCAATGCTCAAAGTTGGTAATGTATATCACAAATATAGGGTCAAAAGAAACTGTTGGCCCAAGGTTTGTGGTGTGGCAATGAATCCTGTTGAGCATCCTCATGGTGGTGGTAATCATCAACACATTGGGCATGGTAGTGATGTATGTCGTACAGAGAAGGCTTAGCATGGACACGTACTTAATCATAATTAAACAATTATAGAGCTCTAATTATTTAAAAATGTCATCTTTTAGTTTCTTTTTTCTTTAGGTTGCTTTGTGTCAACAATTTATGGGGACCAGGTTGTAAACCATGTTTCCTATTATTGTTTCTTATCATTAGTGGTTTACTCTTGATTCAAAATTTTGGGAAGGACTTTAAACTAGGTTGTAATCCTTGTTTCCTTGTATTGTTTGAGGCTTATTTTAGGCTTCCATATTAATTGACTTTGTTATTTTTGATTCTTTTTTGAGTGCTTGTTGATTGCTTTCAGATCATAGAAATGGCAAAAAGTTTGATGATTTCTTAGTATTATAAACTATGAACTTTCTATTTTAAAAAAAGTAATAATGTGGAGCAATTGTTTGATATATCAAAGAATTTGACATTTGAAAACATTTGGAATGTTCTCAACTATACAAAAAATGAGAAGATAATGTGCCAATTTGTCATCACTTTTGCTGAGTATGTTTCTTACTTTGTCAAGTTTTTTTTTTAACTATTTGGCTTTATACGAGATGCATTGAGGCTTCCATGGTATTGTGTTAGAGATCTTATGACATGATAATGCAAGTATGTGATGAAGTAGAAAGATAAAGACCTAAGAAGCCAATGACCATATGATTCTGAATTGGAAGTAGAAAGATAAAGACTTGAGAACCCAAAGAATTGCTATCTTGCACAGTAAATTGATAGATTTTAGAGTTGAAATTTGAGAGGTCATATTGCTGAATTGTTAGGCTTGATAATTTTGAGGGTAAATTAATTGGATAATAGAGCTGAAATCTAAGGGGTAATTTTGTTGAATTGTATGTTGGGTTTTGGAGTTAAATTTGGAGGGAAACCTTGCTATCAAGTACCCTTTATTTTCTATTTAGTTTTCTAGATGTACTGAATGCAAGTAAACACATGGCAATGAGTGCTTTCGAGTGCTAGGAAGCATGAGTATCATTTGCATGGTGCACAGAAGCATATAATTTTATAGTGTTGATATTGATGATTAAAATTGGTTGTGCCATCTAGCTACTAACAACTACATAGGGTGTAAGGCAATCATTATGATGCACTATGCAACTTGTGACTAGCATTGGTCTAGAGGTATAGATCTTTGTAAGCAATTGAACTGTCTTCATTGCTCTACAAACTAGAGAGAGGTTGTAGAAGTGGGATCCAAAAGGGAACCTTTGAAAAAGAGATGATCTAGGTCTGAAAATGGTTGCCAGAGGACATAAAAACAACCCAGATTTGCCAAAAATATCATAACCCTTGTTTGAGAAAACTCTCTATCCTTGGAAAACTTGAAGAAGAAAGAAATCCTTAAGAGGAAGAATTTAACTCTATATCGAGCATCGTAGATTCCATATCCATCCATAGAGTTTTACATCATCTAGTCTTCTTCCCATGAATTTGCCCATGAGAGGAAAATCATCATGCTAAAAGGACATTTTAGTTAGACGATCATCAGGGAGAGAAACATCTGAAAGGGTGATTTCCATATCATAGAAAAAAAAAACTAGAAACCCTAGATTGATTTGCAAGCTCGTCACTTGGGCATTTTAAGCCAAGCTGAACCACCTAAGATGAGTCCAATTAAGAAAAATCAAACCCCATTTTAACAATGGAGCATATTGAATACTCTTCAGAACACACCAACACTAGTATTAATAACCAATACTTAAACACATTAATGACTATTCAGGGCACTAAACTGCGATAAGGCTGGCAGAAACCAAAATGGGTATTAAGCAATATAAGATTATTTGTTGTTTTCTTTTTAAAAAGTTTGCAAGGTTGAGGTAGTTCTTCTACAATTAGGTGAAACCCTGATCCTTCACAACTAAGCTTTGAACTTTGTGCATCCCTAATAAGAATGGGGTATTGTTTGAGTATTAACAGTCAACATATTGAATTAGATTTCGGTGTCTATTTATAGCAACTGGGAAATTGGCATAACTAAAACAAAGTACCAAACACAACAAAAAATTATAGTTTAAAAAATGCATGAATACCAGACCTGCTAGTAAGGTTCCTCAATAATTGAATGCAATGCATCTAGCCATGCCCTTCTCCAGAAACTCTTCTATCACTTCTGAGAAATCCCCCTGAAATGGGTTTGCCCAATACAAAATTTAACAAAATACAATAAAATTAACATCTTCAAGCAATTCTGTTCCAATTCATCAATGCAAAAAGAGGGACATCAATGAGCCTTACCTATTTTTGAGCGCGAATTCAACCCCTGTACAACGTGTCCAATGCATGAACAATGTCTTGAGCATAGAGGCGGTCAAGTTTCTTTTGTTTGAATTATTTTTCATGGAAAAAATTTCCCTCTTTCCAATTCAAAATATTTTATTTAATTTCCATCTCTTTCTAATTTTGACTTGTGTGACTAATTATTTAGTCATTTATAGCTATGTTGCAAAACATGACTAGAATTTAATCATTTTTAGTTGTTGTGACTAAAAGTTTTAGTCACGTAGTCATTTATTTGCCAAAATTCTACTAGTGGGTGTACCTGTGGGTTGGTGCCTGTAAAATACATGTAATCTTTGTTTATTGTGAGGTTGAATTTGAGTAGTAGAATCAAGCAACATTCTCACTGTGGTTTTTCTTTTTTAGGGTTTTCCATGTACATCTGGTGTTATGTGATTTATGTGTGATCTTGTTTCTTGTCTCTTGGCTTAAAACTGTTAAAAATTAACATACATTGATTCACCCCCCCTTTTAGTGTATTGGTGTTCTTTTAATAAGAAGGTGGTTTAAGAATAATAATCCTTAAGGAAATCCATAATGTACACTATCAAGTGCATCATGCAAATTTAAATGCTTAGTATTTTTGGTGAAGAATGAAGAAGGAAGTAGCTAATTTTGTTGCAAAGTGCCTAGAGTGCTATTGAGTCAATGCTGAACATTAACATCTAATAGGAACATTGTACCCACAGTACTTGGGTGATCCCCCAATAGTGTGTCCCACTTTTTGACCAAAGTGGGACATTGAAATCAACATTTTAAACCAAAATTTCACTTTCTATCACCTATAGCAACTAAACAGTTAAGAATTTGAAGATGATGCGAACTAATGATTTTTGAAATTTTGCATGTAGATTCTAAATATATTTTTAAAATTTTAAAAAAATAATTTCTAAATTTTTTATGTAACTTTTAATAACTTGTTTTTTCTAGTAAAAATTGATGTTTATTCCATCGTGCATAACTTTTTTTACAGAAAGGATAAAATTATAAAGTTTTAAACATAGATTCATAACTCCAATATCTAGTGCACACATATTTTTTCATAATTTTTTGTTGCATATCTTATTTATTATTATTTTTTATGTGAGATTAATTATAATTTAGACATAGTTTTATTCCATCATTAATAACTTTTTCTATATATATCCAAAAAACAAATTGTTGAATCAAGGACATCTATATGTAGTGCACATATATTTTTTAGAATTTTTCCTCTATTTTTCTATTTTTCCATGTGTGTATAATAGAGACCTTGATGTTTGGTGAAAAACCTATGTTCATTAGAAAATAGAAAATAAATATAATAATTATATTAAATATATTCAAAATTATACTTTTTGGAAAGCTTACTTTGAGGGCTACAATCTTGCAAATTAACATGTTATGTTAAATCCATTTGTTGATCCAACCCAAGCTTTAAAACATGAAAATCTAAGGAAAATCAAGTATGCAGAGTATAAATGTCTAACTTTGGACCTTCATTCAAAGGACCTTCGTTCGAAAGTACCTTCTTCATTCTAAGGTAGTTACTCCAAAAAATATAGTCAAATATTGTTTAGAGGCCCCTTTGGCCGACTACAAAAATATTAAAATATTTTACATGTAACTACCTTAGTTCGAAGGTATTTTAGCCAAATTAAAAAAAATTAAAACATTCTTTTATAAATAGAACATTATAAATTATATTATAACAAAATAAAAAGAATTATACTCATAGATTTCACATTTTCTGGATTTATTGAAGAAAAATATTTTTAGCTCACATTTTGAGCATTTAAAAAAAAAAAATTCAAAAGAAAAGATTATTGTAACATTTTTTTATGGAGGATATGGGAAATAAAAGGACAAGGATAAATAAGAGTGTGCATTCACATTTGACGGAAAGGGAAAAGAAATTAAATGAAGAAAGGATGCAAAGATATTTCAAAGAGAAAGAAGGTATGTATTTTTAAAAAATTATTTTAATTTAAATATCAAATAGATTAATTAAGATATAATTTCAAGTGTTTATTGCATGAATATCATTCTATTTAGTTAGATTCCTTAAAAGAAGGTTCTAAGTTATTTATATATGTCATTATATATTCAAACTATAGATGCACATATGAAAACTATTCAAATTTCTTCAGCATAAAACAAAAGGCATTATGTTACAATCAAATCCAATCTAGCTTATATGTTGATTGATGAGAGATTGATGGGTAGTGGTCAAATAGGGGAATATAAAGTTGCACCCTATAGGAAAGTTATCCATTTCAACCTAATTGTGACATGTGTCTCCAAGGAAATGTAATAGTACACATTCAATTTAGACATAGAATAGAGTCAAGCAATATTAAAATAGGACTTAGAGCATGATTTTTAACATAGAGTACTTCATCTCTAACAAAAAACACAAAGCATTCAAGATTTACACAGGGCATTTGTAATACTAGAAGTGTAAATACAAACAAAGAGCTACTAAGGAAACATAAAATTAAACTAGGAGATAAACACAGATAATAAAAATTCACAAACCAAAATAAATATTCTTAGATTGGTTATCAATAGGGAAACAAACAATAACAAACTATATCAAGGGCACACATATATGTACAATTTTAAAATCAAAGCACTAAAATAGATATAATGAAGAATTAGGTAGAGGTAGTCTAAGAATCAAATCAATAGTGCATCTCATCACACACTATGCAGGCACACCCTAAATGGTGGCTGAAAGACATATTTTTATTCTTCTAACGTGTGGTTCAACTCTATAGTCTCTATATATGTTGTTGGAGGAACTTGTTATGGTATCTTTTTATGCTACAATTGGCATTCCTACATTTAGATCTCACCATTAAAAGCACAAATTTATTAATGGAACTATCTAACTTCCTACATTATTTAGTGACAAGATGAGTGACAACTTAGACTTACTACCTTTGGCATGTGATCTATCTTTTATCGCCAACATGTATGACAACATTGAACTTAGATTTTATTCATAGACTATAAGACAATGATAAACATATATTTCCCTAGGTAAATCATCATATACCTCTTTAATGGAGTGACAATATAAAGAATTGTGTCTTTACAATGCTTTATGTTGTGTACCAATTGACACTATTTAGTGACATGAAAGTTCTAAGATCCTATAGTAAACCATACATGAACTTTTGAGCACAACATTCTAATGTATTGGAATGAGTGCTAGAGTTATGAATTAAACATCACTTGCCAATCTTGTAATACTTAATTTGATCATTTTGTAATCGCTACTTCTTCTATGGATGGCGTTGAAAGCTATTTCCTAGTTTGGATTTCTATTTAGAGAACTTAGATTGGGGCTTGTTCTAGAAATTAGAATCTTCTATCTTTGTCTTGACTTTAGCCTTTGCTTCAAATTTCCAAGAAAATATATATAATTATCTAATTGAAGATATTTGTAGGGAATCCATATCTAATTGGATGCATGGTCTTAATCCTATCCTATACTTCAAAACAATGTTTTGATTTAAATCCTGAATACCTCTTTTGGACACCAAAGTATGACTTGAGTATTTGGGTATTATTGCAACGATTGATCTCATCCCTAACACACTTGAGTTCAAACTTGATTACAACCATATGCCTTGAGGTGTTTGAGTGATCTATACAATCATTAGTGCATCACCCATAAAAAACAACCAATACCACTCAATACATTTTAACTTTTTTGCCACTTTTTCCCAAAAGTTCATTATGGAATCTAAACATGATAGAGGAGGAAAATGATGTTAGAAAAATATATTTAATTTTATTGTTTTGTGATCGAGTAAATGGAGATATAATACACTAGATGTAATCTTATATGAAAGAGAATGAACTCTTTTTGTTAAAATTATTTTTTTGAAAATGCTTATTTATTTAAATAAAAAGTAGTTTTTGTTATATATATATATATATATATATATATATATATATATATATTCTCTCTTTTATATGACATGTGTAGCTTGGGATCAACATACAAAATTGGAGTGGAAGTCAAACCTAATTTAGATACTGGAGAAGAGGAGGCCCAACCACATGCAATTGATGTCAACAAGGAGGCCCAACCATCCATTTATGTTGGAGAGGAGGCTCATAGATAATTCGATATTGGAGAGACAAATACATATATGAATCTAATTAAAGAAGTTAAGGGAAAAAAATATAAGAGAAATATAGATCATTTGGTTGGAATTGATGTAGAGAAAATGAAATTTTATGTTGAACAACTTAGTCAAGTTACTAAGAGGTTGTTGAATAGAACTTCAAAAGATATACTTGAAAATAATTTTAAACATCATTATACAATTGGTAAAGCCAAAATATGATCAAGCATATTTACCCATGATGAGCTGAAAGATCCATTACGATTATTGGGCGTAGATTTCACAAAAAGAGGAAAAGATACCTAGAAAAAGATGTTTGAGATGTCACAGTTTGAGTTCCATTGGCAAAAAATCTTGATCATTTGATAAGAGAATTCAAAGAAGAGTGATTTTGAACTCTATTGTAAGTCCAAGAATGGCAAGAAAGCATCGAATTTCTTCATTTTCAAGTGAAATTGGCTTAAGTAGAAAGACACTAACAAGATATGTGAAAAGGAGAAAGGTTTTGGATGATAGTACTTCAAAAGGCAATTGGGCATTGATGTGTATGGATCTACAATTTGATAAGATTAAAGATGGTGTTAGGAATTTGATCTTAAATTTTTGGCACGATTATACTCATCCGTATCAAATAGTAGAGATGTTCTCAAACACAGGATTGGGCCAAATGATATTATAAACTGCATACAAAACATTGGATAGATATAACACAACATGAAATGTATGTTACATTTTGTGACGTGAATCCTCATATAAAGATTGTGATTTTTTTTAATGTTAAGGCCATGGTATGTGAAGCCAAACAAGTTTTTGAAACTTGTTGTTGTCATCACCATATTGAATTTGGTCTTTACTATCAATTGTTTTGAAACATCAGAGAAGAAAGTGATGGTGTTGAAAATGCACCTCCTAAATGGGTAAGTGAGTTCATATCATCCATCTTATGTGATAAATTTGATGATGATGTAGATGGTCCAATGAAATGCATAAAAGGACTTTGTGAAACATTTGGAAATTTGACAAAATTACCTTTGAGAAATGAAGATACTTACATGATGAAGATGGTAAATTGCAAGAGGTACAAGTACATAAAGTATCAAACAAAATTTAGGAAAGAAGCCACAAGGTTAGATTACGTAGAAGAGAAAGTACCTATTAGAACATTTATGGAAAAAATTTGTAAATTGATACAACCATACATACAACATGTGTCGCACCCTATTTGTTTAGTCTAGTTAATATTGATTATTGAGTATGGCAATTATCTTTGAACTTAATTGAAATGCTTATAGTATTGTTTTATCATTTATGAAATTATACTAATGTCGATTTGATGGTGCATAATTATATGTTCTATTTTGTAGAAATGACAGGAATTTTTTTTAAGACTCTCTCAGGCCTAGTTACCAGAAACGCGACGCAGAGGCCACATTTCCGTTTTAGACGGCCAAAACACCGTTGCCATCAGGAAACGTCGTTTCTATGTTGCTTCTTTGTTGTGAACCTTCAATTTTTTTTATTTGCAATCAAACTTTATGTAAAAATAATTTTTATTAAAAGATTAAAGACTTTTTATAATATTGTTTATTAGTTATTAGGGAATAAAACTAATTTTTATTAAAAGCTTTCTGTAATATTGTTTATTTATTATGGAGTAAAATTGATTTTTTTTAAAAGCATGTGGATTTTTATAATTTTAAATGCATGGTTTTATAACTTTAATTATTACTAAAAAATAAATGTGTTATAAAATTAATTTTATAGATTTAGTTTTTGATTTTTTTCAAAACAAAATTCATTAAAAAACATAAATGCCTGAAAAAAAGATAAATGTGTGAAGATTTTTTTATAAAATAAATTTCATAAAAATATATATTTATAAAGATGTAGTTTTTGTTTTTTCCTAGTTTTATTCTTAGTGTTTTACTTTATAATAAATCTAAATTTTTTAAAAAATATATGTATTTAAAATCCTTCCGTTTCTGGTAACATAGCTCTCAGGTTGGAGAGAGAGTACCATTGAGGGAGAAGGGTCTAACCTTTGGAAAGCATCCAATCATGAAGGAATCTGTCTCACTTTTGCCTAGGTCTACTAGCTCAGGTTGCATTCTGTATGCATATACATCTCTGTCTAGCTTGATGTCTCAACTTATCTTGCCGTAGTGGCATGTGATGGATTTCAATATGTATTCAAAATATATAAATAGCCTTTTAGTCACCTAAGTTCTGCATAAATATAATCTATTTTGCTAAGTGTATACTTCTAGTGAGGCTTATGTCAAGTAGGGTAATTCTGCAAATTCATTTCCTAGCGATGCTTGATTTTTCAATTTTAAGGACAAAAAGCATGATGTTGCTTACATTATTCTTAGTTATAATATTTAAGTATAGGATCTGTTTGGGATATTATTTTTGTCACGACTAAATTAATGTCCCTAAAACATTCAAAAAAAAAGTTGTATTTTCTGTCTTTAACTGAAACATCGATAAATTGTCAAGAGGGCACTGGCAAAGGTTGTGTGGTCTCTGTAAGGTAGAATAGCAATTAAGTAGAGTATTATAGATTGTTTTCATTGCATTCCGGGAGGCATTATCTCTTGAGGTGGTGTTCTAAACAGTCCATGTCTCTTCCTTTTTATATCCTCCTTTCCATTATGCTTTGTGGAAGGTCCATTTTCTCTTCAAAAGCGCCTAATTGGCACAAACAGGCGAAACATTAGTAAAGTTTGTGATTTATGGCTGCTAGATAGATTTGAATTGGCTTTATCTATGGCCACGCTGGTCTTGTTTCTATTCAACTATCTTTCAGCCAGTCCTACTAATGGAACTCTTGCATTCCTGTATGCTTGATGCAAATTTGTCTTTAACATTACCTCGTTATCAATAGATTTGCAGGCCGCCATCTAATTTTAAAATACTGGTTGCTTTGTTTATATTTCCCAACCAACTAGATATAGCGCATCTATTTTTGTTCACACCATTTGACTCCTTCAGTTTTTACATATTTAGGTATTATTTTTTTAAATACTACACCTCCCTTTTCAATATGCGAGTGCGCTATTTTCTTTTTCTTCCTTGCCGGAGTCACTACCTGTTAACTGGAATTTTTTGTTATGGAGATGGTGCGTTGGGTTGTATGCATATTAGCTACACTTGCTATGAAAATAGAAACATAGCGAATTTCACATAAAAACAAAAGTGAGTGGTTTACTGTGTTTCTATAGCACAGAAAACACATTTTCTAGGGATTAAAGTGTCCTTTTGATCTATTTTTTTTAATGGATACAGACTCTGTTATCTGAACACTGATGTTTATTTTGAGTGAAGGTAATTTACCACTGAGATGTACAAAATACTGCTTACACATCTTTCAGTAGTACTTGCAGGTCTATTTGGTAAATTTTAAGAGTCGAGCAATACAGTTACTCCCTACAGACGTAAATTACCTTCACTCAAAATAAACATCAGTGTTCAGATGACACAGTCTGTATTTAAATCAACTATATGTGGTGCACTTATTTTAATAAAGAATCCAATAGAGGTTTATAATACACATTGCGTGCATTATTGTTATTATTTTGGGGCTGTGAAATGTTAGATAGGGGCTTTGTCTTTGGAAATATTTTCCATCCTTTTAGATGTCGAGATATCATATAATATGATAGGACATTTTAAAGCAAACAAATAAAAGAACTTTAATATTACTATTGTTTGAATGTCAAAGATGTGATGAACTTCAATATTACTATTGTTTGAATGTCAAGATGTCATGGAAGATGACTAGGACATTTTTATTCTGGTTGTGTTAAGAATTAGTCCTTAGTAGACTGTTCTGAATACTCTATTGCCTTGAAAAGTATATAGCTAAGAGCTAAGAGCTAAAACTAGAGACTGTGAAATGACAGATAAGTCATTGCTTTTAGGGTATTAGATTTCCATCAAACTAATGACAATCTATCGATTGGTTATAGGAACAAATAATATGACTTCAATTTTCATTGTTTAATTAACAGAATCTTATGAAATCCATTGTAATGAGAAATAATGTACTTAGCTCAATTTTATTTACATGATATCTGAGCAATGAGAATGGACACATGGCATTATATATATGTTGCACGAACATATAGGTTTGCTAGATTATCGGTGACTCACATAGTGCACAGATTCCTTCATGTATGCCTCCACATATTGCTAGATCCTTCGTGGGGGGAAACACAGGGAAGCTTAGTGCTTCGTGGTAGGGTGGATATCACCACGTTGATTCTCTCTCTCTCTCTCTCTCTCTCTCTCTCTCTCTCTCTCTCTCTCTCTCTCTCTCTCTCTCTCTCTCTCTCTCTCTCTCCTTGTATAATTCTATGTATGGATTCAAGAAAAGTGATTATGTATATGTAATTATAAAACAATTGTATTTTATAGTCATGGCATAAATTATGTAAAAAAACTTCTATCCTAATTGTAAATGATAGTATGTTATTTATTTAATTAGTTATATTATCTTATTATTGTGTTTGGATCGGATCTTACAACATGCATTTTTTGCTAAGTGGCAAGCAAAAGAGTTTAAGTTGTTGAGAGATACTCTCCCACCTAGATAAATATTATTAGTAGTCGACTTTGCAAAGGATTACTCTTTTACCCATCAAAAGGAGATTCAAACACAATATTATTATTCAAAGTAGGCGACTATTGTGGTGCATGTGTGTTATCGACATGTATAATTGGATTTGATGTGTTGAGAGTACATATCTATAACAAGTCATTAAGAAAGAATATCACTTTTTTATTAGTGATGATAAATAGCATGACACACATTTTTCAACATTGTTGTAAGAAGGTTTTTGAATATTTGGCAAGGAGTGTGAAAATCAAGAAACATTTTGTATGGTAAGATGGGTGTGCGTCATAATTCAAATCATCAAAGCCATTTTTGCACTTTGTAGATATCATCAACATGACAATATATCTCACATTTGGATTTTTTTTTTGAGTGGCCATGGAAAGGGTGAACATGATGGTGCAAAAGCTTGCATCAAACATGTTCTAAGAAAACATCAAATGAATTTTGAGGCAAATCCAAGAGTAAGTCAAATCATTCGGGGGAGGATGTAGTGCCCACTCACATGTATTAACTCTTACCTTGTCCTAAATATTCTATGATTGGGTTAAAGGTTTTAATGAGATGATCTTGATATGGTGTAACTGTAAGATGGATGTTTACCTCACTAGATTACATATACATCAATCAATTTATGTTGGTTTGGCAATGATCTTTGTTGTTAGATTTGATGCCTTGCTTGAGTGTGCAGGATATTCATGCAAATGTGGATTGGTATATGCTTAGACTTATCCATTTCTAGGTATCATTATTTTATTATGATATGTGATCTTGCATGTGTTCATTGAGTTCAACACTAGGATTAACTATCACATATCATTGGTGGCTATATGTGTTTTATGCTTGAGTTATTATGTATTAGATAGATACACCTGATGGCTTCCTTGAAGGTGTAGGTGTAGGTTTTCCCCAATGGTAATTAATTGGACATAATCAATTGGTTAAATATTTTATGTTATAACTTATCCCATCTTATTCAAAGTTGAGCCACAAGATGTGCCTTGTGTGGTCCTATCAGCCTAAATTTGATTAGGTCGATTTCATATTTGTGAGTCATGTGTAGACTTGTAATTGTGTTTGCATGTATTCTATAATGTTCCAATTCCTATGATTTATGTTATTTAATCATTTTCTATAATTATCCTAATTTTGGTGATTTAAGTTATTCAATTATTTTTCCACAAAAAATGACTAATTCATGTGGTTTAATTTATTTAATGATTTTTTTGTAATTATGGCATGTTGGTAATTGATTTGGGATTATAGTTTTCATGTTTTTGCAATGCAATTTTAATGTTGAGAAATTTAATGAAACTTATTTCAAAAATTCATAGTATTTACTTTTGTAAAAGTGAATGTTTTCCCCCCATGTTCTAGTGCCAAATTATTTAATTGGTAGAATTGTGTATTATGAAAAGAGTTGTAAAAGTTAGTTTTAGTAAAATAATTATCATTATTATTTTGATATGGAAACAATATTTTGGGAATTGGCTTTGGATCAAAAAGGGGGGAAAGGCCTATTTGGGTGTTGGGAAAATAGGATGGTAGCCTCTTACTCCTTTTTCTCTCTCCTCTCTTTGGGGATTTCTTGTGCTCTTAGGCGTTGGATTTTGGGAGGGAAGCTCCTTTGATTTGGGTGTGGACCTTATGAAATATTGCTTGATTGTTATGGGTGGAAGGATCCTCTGCGTAGAAATTTCCCCCTTCATTGTTGTGGTTTTGGTGAAAGGTAAGGGTTTCATTCTCTATTCCTTGTGCTTATTTCTCATGTATGTTTTCCATGACCACCTTAAGTGGTTGCAATGGATTTCTCATATGTAAAAATGATTGTTTGTTTTTAGGGATTGTTCAATTGATGGAGAATCAATTCAACAATCCTCATTGTGTATATGTGGGAAAATTGCATTTTATGTCAAAACTGGAGAAATTTTCCCAAAATTTATATCTAATGGGAAAAGAATGATTTCCATACCCACGTATTCAAGAGGGTATGTTTTCTTTTCTTGAAATGGAGGTTGGATTTTTGGTTAAAAAAATACACTTGTGAAAACCCCCAAATTGGAAAATATTTGTTTGTGCATTGTTGAAAGTATAATTGTAAATGTGCATGTGGAATGTGGGGATAGGAGTGATCATGGAATAGGATGGGAAAATCCATGGTTATATGTATGCTTGGTTTTGGTTTTAGATATTGAATGTGTTCCTATGATATCATGCTTCTTTGATTGGTGCATGCCTCATCCACTTTGGTTATGGTTGCCTCATGAGTGATATGTTGATACTCCCTTGTGCATGTAATCAATGTGTTGTTAAATCCTTGTGTATGTTTACTTGCCAATCTTGGAGTATTTTTGGATCTAGCGGGTATATGCATGGATGGGTTGGTAGGGCCCCATGTGTGCACACTTGGTAATCCATGTATTTTTGTAATTATCATATGTATGCTTGGTTGGAGGTTGCTTCTCTCCCATGTATGTTGTATGGAAGTCCACATATGTGATGTGGACAACATAGGAGTCACGCTCATCTCCTTCTTTTCTGGTACCTCAAATTATTCTTCAAATGAGAGCTTGTGATCTCTTTGCGTATGTGTGATTGGTGTGCTTTTCCCAATCCTACATGTGTATAATGCATCTTGTGCTTGTATGAGTTTTGGTTGCTTTCTTGATGGTGTGAGGATGTTCTCCTAATGTGTGTTTACTTGGTGTAGTATTGTGTTAATGCATTTGGCATGTGCATGCATTGGATGGTGGTTGTAATCCCTCTTGCATGTTTTCTTGATGAACTCTTGCATGTGTGGTGGTGTGGTGTACTTGTCTAGCCTCATGTGTGTTGGACTACTTGGATTGGTTGTCTCTCAATTTAGGGGTGGGCCTAAGGGCCCCATATGGTTGGGTGGCATGAACCTCCATTAGGGAATCTTGTGGATTCATGGAGTAGCTTAGAGAGTGTGCATGAAATCCATCTTCCCTTTTCATTTGGTATCATGATCATTTTATGTTTTATTGTAAATGTATCAAGTTCAGGGCCTTTTTGCCCCTAGTTTTAAGATGTATAAGTTATTATTAAATAGAGGTATGTTGTACTAATTTCCACCCTTGGAGGTTTTGTAATTCAATAATTTATTATGGTTTAACTAGCCTTGAATTTTAAATCTTGCATGGTTGTTGTAGACACCTGAAATTTGCCAATGCATTATTTCTCATTAAATCACCTAATTTTTGTTATTTTGTACTAATTAATTTAATTCATTAAAAATCATCATATTCCTCAATGTTAATTAAATAACCCAAATTATTTAATTAAATTATTATTCTTCCACTTTAAACAAATAAAATCAAAATTATTTATTTTATTTAAATCAAATTTCCCTCCACTTTAAATAAATAAATTCAAATTATTTATTTAATTAATCTATTTCCTCCAAAATGAATTAAATTTAATATTTAATTTATTTATCACATGTGCTCATGAAATTAAATAATTATTTATTTAATTTCCCATTTATCCTCACCCACCATAATTCCTTTGGTCTAATCAGTTAACAAATCAATCAAATGAGTTGACTCATCAATCGATTCAGTCATCTAATCAATCAAATCAGTCCTCTGATCAATCAAATCAGTTAACAAATCAATCTAATTTGTTAACAGATCGATCAATTCAGTCCTCTGATCAATCTATCCAGTCAACTCTCCAATCAAGTATGTTAACTCCCATGACTCATGAGAGGGCAAGGACACTTGTCCCTCTCTCATTTGCACACATTCTCTCAATCATTGATCTTTTTGGTCTTCTTGCACCGTTGATCTACATTCTCACATGTTTATAAAAGGAACCCCATTCTCCATTTCTCAGCATCTCTCATTTTAGTTTAAACTTGTTGGCGTTTCAATTCGCAACTCTGGAATGTGATTTGGAAACGGACAGCTATGCACAGATAAACTGCTCTCCTATTGGAAGGGGGAGTTCCCTTTCTTGCTGATGTTTGCTAAAAAGATAACTTGAATGAAACTTCACCTATCTTCTTTTTTATTCCCAGCTGCGAGCACAAGGTTATAAAACTCTAAACGCTGCAGAAGAGGTTTTTTCCTTTTTTATAAAACTTCTACTACAACTAGCATAGACTAATGACGCTTTCAACCTCTTGAGTAAATTCAGAGCAAAGGAAGTTGAAAGTGAACAAGGAATGATTGTTAACACAAAAACTCAAGTAGTTTTCCTCTAGATTTACACCACAAGACTAAAAGTACTTTAATGATGAAAGCTGAAAATGAAAGCTACAGAAGCTACACATCTGATGATGATAACTTAATGAATCGATATAGAATATCAGAGAAAAGAAGGCATGAGACTTCTATTCAATATCACAAAGTTTAATACAACTCCAGGACAGCAATACTGCAGCAAAAGGTAGGCATACAGTAAGCGATCAAACACTAGAGAACAATGAACACAAAGTGAACAAACACCTGGAATAACAATGTTTGCAGGCTAGAATAGGCACAGCAAATTTGCTATCACAAAAGTCATTCTAAACAATGGGCAAGGATGCCCTTATTTATACTAAAATCAAAGGAGTAGGGAACCCTAAAATCTCCTTGATTAACCCTAACTTGCCAACTCGCAAGCTTTATTACTATTCTAAGACAAAATACAATAAACAAATGCTTTAAAGCAATCTGCTTTAAAGTAAAGAAGATTCCAACTATCATAAGGTGATTTCTTTCTAAATATAGAATGGATGAGATTAGGATGAAAGCACATGCTTTAAAACAAAAAGCATCTGATTTAAAGCTGCTTTATTTTGGAATGCATCCTCATCAACATTCTAGCTTTTTGGTGATGTCATCTGTTGATATTCTGGGAAACAATATCTTCTAAAAAGCGAGTGACCGCATCTCTGCCAGGAACACTGATACTCTCTAGAACGATATTCTGATTCCCTAACATTTCTTCACCATTGGCAACCATCTGAAGAAATTTGTGAACTTCACCCGCAGCCTTGTCAAATTTCACTGTCATTGCGGCAAGATGACTCATCTTGCTGACATTGATATCATCATTAAAGTTGTTGTGGACGAGAGTCTGGAACTCTGCTTGCACTTCCCTGAGATCATACAGGGTACCATCTTCTTTCTCATATGAACACGGGATCTGAGAGACAAAGGATCTGACGAACTTGAGGATGCCGACTACCTTTTCTTTCCATTCTGTCAACTCTAAACTCATACTGTCATAAGTTTTTACTGTGAAAAGATATTGCGCTTTCCAAGTAGAAACTGTCTTCTTATCTTCAGCTGAATCAATAGTATCAAGTGCAATCTTCAAGTTAGAGATAATGATCTCAAACACCGGCCTATTTTCTGCCATTATCTACTACGACCCCTGTATGCCTTGGCGTAAATCATGAGCATTGTATTTCAACTAATAAAGCTCTACAAGTACAACTCTCCCTTTGGTCACAAATTCTTCTACCCAACTGTCCATGTGCCTCCCATAGAGGACCAACTTACTGAAATGCCACTAATCAGCTGGTGATCCAAGACTTGGTGGAAGAAGCAAATCAACCTGTGAAGTGCCATGGAAAAGGTTGGAAATGTATTGCCGCAACTGTCAAACTTCAACTTTGAGAGCCGCCTTGTCTTCTCCATCTCTCAACACCCTTTCCTTCAAGCTATCCGATGTAACCTCGAAGAGATTGATGTCTATATGGCAAGTACTTCTACCAAGGTTAGCTTTGACAACTGTGAAGTCATCAACCTCAACATCATTAGCACTTCTATTTTCTGGAGGTGTTGCAGTCTCAAGAATTATTTCTCCATCCGCATTCTTCTCAATGCGAACCTGCTTCTTCAGCTACTTGTCTAGTGTGTCTTGATAGACGCTTTTTAGCTCTGTTAAATCTAGCTGATATGAGGGCTTTCTTCTCTTCCTTCCTAGAATGTTTTTAAGCCAGGATAAGCCATCCTCTCTTGGAAACTCGGTTCTCACCTCATCAGCTCCTGATAAATCAATGCTTGCATCAAAGTTGTGAACCGGTGAATCTAGCTCTGAATCTATGTGAATAGGAGAAGGGATTGGTGAAGAAGGTGGAGATACATGATCTGAAGGTAACACTTCAACATGCGGCATTGTTGCAACAGGAGCTTCTAGTTCAACTGGTGGATGTTCCTGTTGGACATGAGCTGGAGACTCGTCTTTTTTCCTCTTTAGCTTTGCCATTTTTGTTCCCTCTGGGAGAACACTCATTCCTTTTACTCTTTGTTTTGGCTTGGAAGTGGAAGGTTCTAATGGTTGCACAACTGGCAGCTCTGCTAATGGAATATCATCCTTCTACTTAGTCTTCAAGAATATCAAACTATTTTTAACCACTCGACTTGTTCTCTCCTTAATGGAAGTACTCTCTTTTACTGACCAATTAACTGGCGGCAATGGTTGTTGCTCAATTTGGTCTCTGAAATACGTGGGAAGTAGAACTTCACCACTCTCTGTCAAACCTTCTATGTCTTCTAATAGGATATCAGACATTTGCTGAAGAGTGAACCTACTGTAACTACATCCTCGCACTTCATACTCATCAGCACAATTAGCCCAGAAGTCTTCAACTGCAAACTTGTGCGTACAATTCTGACCAAGATGTGATGCATAAACACCACGGGGATCATATGAAGATCTCCTGTCGAAAGACTTAAGACCATATCTGGATGATTCATTACCGATTGCCTTGGCATCTGCTCCAGAGCTACATCTGTAAATACTCATCCCAAGTGGAAAATTGAAGGTAGTCTTGCATCTGCTACGCAAAAATGTATGCACTTCATAAGCTTGCCTCAAAAATTCCATAAATGTTATTTCGTCTGTAGGATATCGCGGCAACATGGCTGGCTCTCCTGAGAAGCCATATACTCTGATGTAGGAAAAAGTAGGAAATTGGATAAACCAATCAGCCCATTCTGCCATTGCTATTCTAGCCTCTATAGAAAACTGTATATGCAACTCCTTGTCCATGTCTTGCACTGCATGCATCAAGAATGCATCATTCACCCGCCTGTAATGTCGTTCAGCTTGAGAGATCTCTAACTGCGGGAAATGATGATACACATGCTAAGTACCCAGAGTTCCAACAACATTCAAACCTCTGAATTGAGCCTGAAAAGCCATCAAATACACAAGGTATGATATCATGTGGAATTCGTGAGCCCTTTGAAAATCAATTATTTGTTGGTGGAGACTATCACTGATTAGTGCCGACCAATCATAGAATTCGGTTCCGTCAATGATCTGGGACATCATGTAAAACATCCAAGGCTGAAATTTGTTTACATCTGCTTGGCCCGTGATACGACTTAGCAGAGTAATCATTATTGCATGCTCCTCCTTGAATTCTCCACGTCCAACATTCCTTGGCATAATATTCTGCTTTTCTTTCAACCATCTCTGACCAATCTTTTTTCTGTATTTTTCCTTATCATTGTTCCAAACCCTCTTGCATTCTTCAAGTGAAATAGTTAAGTTTTCTCTCCAAATAGGTATTGTAAAACACTTTTCAATGTCGTTTGACCTCAAGCTGCAGAGCACACGCCCATCACCTGATTGGATCTCTCTTGTGACCAAGTTGTAATGTGTCACGCAAGCAATCACAAACTCGATACTTTGCACGGTGATAGGAAAGGATGCCGCTGCAAGCAAACTGGAGTGTCCAAGATTCCTGATAGCATTATTTCCTGCATCCTCCAAGGAGTGTAAATTGATTACTGGAAGTACTTTATGCAAGTTTGTTTCACAAGTTTTCAAGTAATCATGAACCAATGTTGTTTTGTGCCTAATTTGTGTTGGAGAGTACTGCATATTGGAAGATTTGAAAATCGACTGTGAACACGCCTATGTTGGAAAAAGTATTGGATAGATTGCTAAAAATTATTTGCTGATTTTTAGAAAAAGCAGAGTGTGAGCTAAAAAAGCTGGCACATGGGTTTTGTAGATAATTCTGTTTCTAAGCAACCCAGATTGTTAGATATTGAAAAAGTGGAGATTTTCTCAAAAAAGCAAGAAAAAAGTAGTTTCCCAAAAAAAAGCACAACTCCCAATCTTCAAGAGGATGATAATCTGGATGGATCCATCTCGACGAAAACTAAAAAAGCTCTGGTCGAATTTCTGAAAAATGATCTCCTTGAAACAAGGACACTGAAAAAGCAAGCCTCTCTTCTTCCTCAACCCGAATCTATGAAGAACACTGAAAAAGCACCTGATTTGGGTCTTCGAATCTTCGTTGAAAGAAAAATAAAATTTTTCCTTTGAATGCAACCTGCAAAAGATAATGAAATAAAGAAGCCCAAAGCTTGTCTTTATAAATCTTTTGGTCGAAAAAGCAGCTTTATTTGTGTGAGAAGAAAACTTCACCCTCATCCATGAAGAAAGCATCTTTTAAAGCATAAGTCCAAGTGGATGTCTTTGAATAGGAAGAATCCCTATTTTGTAGGAGCCTATGGCTTCATGTGCAAGATAACAAAAAATATCTTCTTTGATGATGTCATCGAATGCGCGAGTTGAAAGAAGTGTTAACAAAATTTTCTTCATTTTCAACACTTCAACACTCGTTTTGACTCAAATATGGCCTGTCTCCGACTTTGACAAGGTGGAAAAATATCGTCATTGACTGAAAAAGCTAACTAATCCTGACATTTTGGAGATTGACCAACTAAGATTCCATCCCTTGCCTCCGTTCGACGATCTGACATCGTTTGACCAAATTTGACCTCCTGGAAACTGCCAACGGGCGAAGATTGGTAACAAGGCATGTCAGAAAACACTAAAAACATGAAAATATTCTAACACTACTCAATTTGGGCACCCCAAGCCTCCTGGGGTACCCAGTTTCCCAACACTCAGCCATTTTTTCAATTTTTTCAACTTTTTCAATTTCTTGGTTTGCGTGCGCATTCCGGAGGCACTGGACCCCTGTTTGGTTGTCAATTTCTATCAACTGGGATGAAAATGAGTTTGATGATCTGGAAAATATGCAAGCCTGATGAAAATTGAGCTGATTGTACCTTATGTTTGCCTCGAAAAACGTGCCAAACTGATCAACACTGAACCAGACCAGGCTGACGGAAGGAGATTCACCTTTTTCATGAAAAACATCAAAAATAATCTAACACTGGAGAGTTTGGGTGCCCCAAGCCTCCAGGGGCGCCCAATTTTTCAACACTTAGAAAATTTTTCAAAAATTTTCAAATTTGTACCTTTTCTCGATTTCCGTGCCCACGGCTCCTGTTCAATCTTCGATTTCGGTCGTTCTGACGACTGTCGAGGAAGGATGGAGGGTGATCTAAGTAGTCGGAACATATCTGTGATGAAATCCTGGCTTTGACTGACTTTTGACCAAGTTTGACCAAGTTTGACCAAGTTTGACCAACCGGAAAAGAGCCGACGGAAGCATTTTCGACGTTTCTCAAAAAACATGAAAAAAAACTAACACAGGAGAAGATGGGTGCCCCAAGCCTCCTGGGGTGCCCAATTTCACCAGACTTAGCCATTTTTATGATTTTCCAACTTTTCAATTCACCTTGGATCCATCTTGCATTGTTTTGCGTGCATCATCGAGTCGACGACCGTTTGTCGATTTTGCGTCGTTGAAACAGCGTTGGAAACTCGTCGAAGAATTCTAGCAGGTGAACTTTTCTGTGTTGATGACTTTCAAGTTCATGCTTCACCTTGTGAAAAAAGCAAAAATGACCCAGTAGAGAAAACTTGGTTGTTTGAAGATTTCGTCTGAACCGCGCCGATTTGGAGATTCTATGTTTAGAAACTTTCTATTTTTAGAAAATTTCTATTTTTAGAAATTTTTGCCAACATCCATAGCTCAAGAAACCCAGAAAACCTAACTCGACGCCTATTTTTAGAAATTTCTAAAAATAGAAATTTCTATTTTTAGAAATTTTCCTTTTTTTACTTTTTGACGAAAAATTTTCTAGACTTGTTTCAAAATGCCTTAGTGAAGCAAAAAATTTGGTTGGGTACAACAAAACTTATGCTAACATTATTCATCCTTGGGAGATCACATATTACTCTTGATGATAGAGCAATCCACATTAGCTAAGAGCAAAGAGCAATCAACTCGAGATTTCGGTGCTATCTCGGTATGCTCAATCCATTTGGTTTGCTTGCACGTGTGTGTGAATGGTAATTTGCTTTGTAATTTGTATTGCTTTCATATTATTTGCATACTCATATTTTAAACAATACAGTTGTCTTAATGGTTTTAATAATTCTTAGTTAGCTTAGAAGATATGATTTCTCAAGCATGTATTCATATCTGTTGGGTTTGATTCTATCATGATCTGATTGGGGATTCATACCCCATTCTATATGCTTGCATGTTTCTAAGTTGGTTTGTTATTTCTGTCATATTCCTTAGCTATTCTCTATGAAATTTGTCATTTTCTTGTATGACATGCTCTTGTGAAAGTGGGTTCTATCTTGCATGGGATTGGACTACCTTATGAGGTGTTTGGGAACTCTATGCTTGGCCAACATGGGCCCCACATGTACCCAAGTGCTTGAACAACACAAAAAAATAAGGGAGTTATGAATCATTTATCATGAATTTTAACTTGTTATCCCTATCTTGTGAGAAATTCTTGTGATAGTTCAAGTTACATTTTGCACATTGAACCTTGAGTTTTAAGTGTGTAGGGGATCAACCTTGTCCCAAAATTTTACATATGTGTAGGTTGTATTTCAGACTCTAAAGTTTGAAATGTATGAGGTTGTTCAACAAATGGATTGGAATTGCCTTGTTCCTCTTCAAGTGTGAATGTTGTATTTCAGACTCCAAAGTCCAAAATGAAAATTGTTGTCCAAAGCCTGAAGTCTTAATGGATGAACCGTCAAAGTTCAAACTTGATTTAGTTCTTTGCAGATGACAAATGTTGATCAAACTTTTAAGTTCAAGGTGCAGTATGTATGTTGGACTCTGAAGTCCAAGTGTATCATTCCATTCTCTATGTTTAGTGTTGCTCGACCCCAACGCCCAAGTTTCTCAAAGTAGGCAAGACTCCAAGGTCCAAAGAACCTAGGCAAAGTTTTGGTTAGGGGTTTCAACCCTAGAATACAAGTTGTCAATTGTAGCCTGAAGGTAGAGTGAGGCTAGGCTAGTGTGAATTCAAACTGCAAGGTTGAGGGTTAATCTTGAGCTTATGAAACTTTGGGACCAAAGTCTAAAATTTGTAGGAAAGGCTCCCAAGACCAAATAGGTGCAAATTGTCCTTGAAGTCTAAAATTAGTTGTGAAATGGTTTCTATCTCCTTGAACCTCAAGATGCCTAAGGACTAGCTCGTCGGTTGAGGTGTAGGGGTTTGTCTTTTGCATTATTCATGGTAGTTGTGGATATGAAGTAGTAAGTATTACACATGTGTTTCCATGTTTATTGTGTTGGTAAGCATTTTAAGTGTTTCATCATGCTACACCATGACACCTCGTGCACGTGAAAGTGCAATGTGGCATATTTGATGTTGCATTTGTAATGTGAAAAATTTTTTCATCTAGTTTTTGTGTGTTAATGTCTAAGGTCTAATCTTGGGGCATTACATATTAATGTTTGTGAAATAAGCACTGCTCAAACCCTTTAGCAAAAGTTGGAAGATTTGTACCAAGCTAAGTCCCTAGTTAATGAAAAATTTGTAGAAGTTGTACTCTTTGAAGATAAGTGATTGAAATTATGTGGTTGAGCACTTAAACATGTTCAATTTATGATCATGACCTAGTTCCACTCTATAGGAGTGAATATGGATGAGGGGGATCAATGCATGATCCTTCAATGTTCTTTTCCAAATTTGTGAGAGAACCTATAAATGGTCATTGGAGGCACTACAAATAAATTAGTGCTTGATGAGGTTGTCAGTACTTTAGTCTTAGAATAGATGAGGTGAAAAACTTGTGAATCCACTAAGGAGGCCTTGGTTGTTCATAAAAGATTGAAGGAGAAAGGAAAGAAGAAGGATAAGAAGGAAAAGGGTAGATCTAGATCTTATGGGAGATCTAAGTCTCCTTGAAATTGCAAGGCAAAATGATAGAACTATGGAAATACAAGACACTATAGAAGAGACTAAAAGGAGGAGAAAAAGAAGGATTCTAATGATGTCTAATAAATTTTCTTAGGATGATGCAATAGATGCCTTTGTTTCAACCTTGGTAATGCATACATCTAAGGGTGAGTGGTTGATAAACTCTATAGATTCCTTCCACATGACTCCCCATCAAGAGTGGTTTACAAAGTATGAAGAATATAATGGTGGGAAGTTGTACATTGGTGATGATTCTCATTTGAACATAGTTGGTCATGGTAGAGTCTTGATGAGATTCCTTGATGGAAGAGTGAAGAGGATCAATGGAGTTTTGCACATACCAGTTTTGGCATGGAACCGATTATTAGTTAGTAAACTTAATGATGTGGGTGTAGGTTATTTTCTCTAATGGAGGGTGTAAGATGGTGCAAAGAGCTATGGTGATTGCACTTTGTTTCAACTTGATGCAAGCACTATTTAGTGCAATAGTTTTTAATTATTTTAGTGAAGTGATCTATAAAATCTACACCTTCACCATTAGAGCTAGCAAAAAAGAGGGGTGTTATATCTACTTCTAATGTCATTTCTTTCTAAGTACTTAAGTGATCTCTTACTTTAGAGAGCAAGTTACCTGCATGAAGAAGACAATGCTATGACACTAGAGAATGTTCCATACAAGTGAGAAGCATATATAGACCTTGAAAAACAAAACTCTTCTTAAGGGATTGATAGATTATGCTCTTGAATTTGATTTTTGTGAACATTGCATATATGGAAAATAAAATTGTGTTTTATTTTATTCTAGTTCTCACAAATAAAACATGTTTAATTTTATTCTAGTTCTCATAAATCTTTAGGGTTGTTGGACTTGATTCGTTCTAATGTACTTGGTCCTATTAATGTTCCTTTAATTTCTAGATCTTTGTATTACATGTCATTCATCGATGATTATCCTAGATGAGCATGTGTATATTTCTTTAGAAGTAAATCTGAAGTGTTTAGTTGGTTTAAGAAGTATAACTATCTCATAGAAAATCAAGCTTGTAGAAATATTAAGGTGTTGAGGATTGATAATGGTTGTGAGTTTTGTTTTGTAGAGTTTGATAGATTATGCAAGGAGAATGAGATTGACAAACAAATCTATACACTCTATACACTCCTCAATAGAATGGATTTCCAAAGAGAATGAAAAGGATGTTAATGGAGAGGGCTAGGAGTATGCTTACTGGAGTCATCTTGAAACAAAAGTTTAAGAAAAAACAATTACTACTACATGTTACTTGATCAACATGTCACCTAATCAACACTTGTTGATAAGTTCCCTATGAATGTCTAGATAAAAAAATTCCCTCACTTTACCATAGATTTTTGTTTTAGGTTGCAAAGCACATGCTCATGTGCTTAGGGAGAAGTGGTTGATGTTGGGTAACAAGGTGGTGAAGTGTATCTTCATTGAATATGGTGTTAGTATAAAAGGGTACAAGCTTTGGAATATTGTGTCAAAGAGAGTTCTATATAGAAGAAGTGTTGTTTTAGATAAGTTAAGCCTTCTCCCACATTTGTGTAGCTAGAAAAGGATGAGAAGAAACTATAAATTGTTCAACTACCACTCAAGAATGAAAATTTTGAACTAAAAATTTGTGAAGGGCCTAAAGAGGAGGAGAGATCAAAGAGTTTGGAAGAGGAAGTAGAACCTCCACCTCAACTTTTTAGGAGTTCCACTCAATAGAGAAAGAAACTAGATAGGTATGGCTTGCTTAATTATAGATGCATATTTTCTTTTCTTATTAACACTAATGAGACTCGAAATATTAAGGAGGCAAAGGATACAGATGATTGTGAGTTAAATAGAGAATGGCTAGGGATGAGGAGATGGTTGTATTAGAAAATAATGATGCATGGGACTTGGTACAGTTTCCCAATGGATGGAAACACATTGGTTGCAAATGGATGTTCAAGAAAAAGATAGATTTAGATAGTAGCATTGAAAATTAAAAAGGCGAGGTTAGTTGTGAAGGGATATTCCCCAGTTGAGTGGATGAATTTTGGTGAGATTTTTCCCTAGTTTCTAAGCTAATAGATCTATCAAGTTCTTATTATTTGTAAAGAGAAAAAATCGATGTGAAAATAGCATTCCTACATGTGGTGACTTGGAGGAGGATATATGTATGACATAGCCAAAGCATTGCATTGAAAAAGATAAGGAGTCACTAATCTTTGTATGGTCTTAAATAGTCTCCTGGGATGTTGTACCAAAGATTTAACTATTTTGTGTTGAGGGTAGGATTTCTAAGGTCCAAATTAGATCATTATGTGTATTAAAAATAAGACACTAGTAATTTGTTTGTTATTCCTTTGTACATAGATGATATGTTATCTTTTGGTAATAATAAGGATGTGATTAGGGATTTCAAGTCTTAGCTTTCAACATAGTTTGATACGAAGGACTTGGGGGTTGCTAATATATCTTAGGAACAAAGATCATAAGAGCTAGAGTGAATAGAAAGCTTTGGTTGGGATAGAGTAAGTATATGAACTCTATTTTGTAGTGTTTTAGCATGTCAAATAACATATCATTGAGTGTTCCTAATTTTGTGGGATCTAAGATTTTAATTGAGAAGTGTCCTATGACACCCATAGAGATGGATGATATGGCTCATGTGCTTATTCTAGTACAACTAGTAGTTTGATGTATGATATGGTCTGCACCAAACCAAACATTACCTAAGCAATAGGAGTTTTGAGTTGTTTTAGGGCTAATCATGGACATGAACATTGGGTTGTAGTGAAGAGGGTCTTTAGGTATGTGAGGGGTACTATGTATTCCATGTGTTATCATGGTGATATATTTTTGAGGTTAAACACTTAGTGGATATTCATGGATTTGTGGATTCTGATTGGATGGGTAATTTCAATAGTAAATCTACTAATGGGAATGTTTTTAACTTGTTTGATGGTGTAATTAGTTGGATGAGCATGTAGTAGATTGTGGTCACTTTGTCCACTATAGAGGAAAAGTATATGGCAACTACTCATGCCTATAAGGAGGCCATTTGGCTTTTGAGGCTGTGTTTAGATGTGGGGATAAGTTAAAGATCTATTATAATTTAATGTGATAGTCAAAGTGCCATATGTTTGGAAAAGAACTTGAGCTTTCATGCAAAGATAAATCATATTAATGTCTAGTACCATTTTGTTCAAGACATGGTAGAGGATGGAACAATAATGCTAGATAAAATTGACCTTTGTAGAATGTTGTAGATGCATTGACTAAACCAATAAGAATAGAGAAGTTTGGGTGGTGCCGTGAGTCTATGGGCCTCTCAACCCCTAGCAGTTAGTTGCAAGTGCTGGTGTTCGTGCCTTTTTCTCTTGTAAGGAATACAATAAGTTGAATAATGTTGGGATAGGTGTGTCATACACCTTGAAATCCTAACATTTGATTTATTATTTATTATTTGTGAGCCCTCTTAGAAAAAGGTGTCCAACTTATGTCTTGGCCATTATGCCATGTGTATGTCTTATTATGATGTGTGTAAGCATGTGTAAGAGAATATCTTTTCATGAAGGACATGTAAGAGTTTCTATGATGAATATTGTGGTGTAAGAGAATCTCTGATGCATGTAAGAGGGGGTTACATTGTTGACTTGACCAAATTGACCAACATATGGCACATAATAAGACATCTTTGGATGGAGATAATGAAGCCAAAATGGAGCTACCAACTTGGGGAATTACAAATGATAGCTAATGACATTGTATGATAGGTGTAAAAGCATATTCTAGTTTTAGCTTGGAATACCAAGACCAAGGAGGGCATTGGAATTTAGACCCATGATTTGGATGCCATTTTTGGGTAATGGTTTTGGCCTAGGATTTGTGGTTTACCACCTGTAGGGTCTCCTATATATTGAATGGCAGAGATGGAGGTTATATAGTAAGTTTGTGGGTACCGTTATACTGCCAAAATTTCTTCAAATCTAATGTTAGTGATACTCATGTAAGGGCATGTCCCTAGATATTTATTGTAACCTTTGTTGCTAATAATACAATTGGTATGTACTTTGGAGTGTGGGGTTTTTCTCCCAAAAGGGTTTTCCCCACATGATCATTGTGTTATGGGTATATTGTCTACGTATTTCTTTCCTTGTAACTATAATTTTTAAATTTTGTTATACCCATCTCCTCTCATTGATTAGTGTAGGAAGTGCATTCTACACCTTTGCTTCCTTACATTGTTGTCTTCATCAATTGTGTGGAATGTAATTAATTCTCTAGTTACTAATAGCTTTGTTTGACTATGTGTCAACATCTTTTCTCATATAAAAAAGGAATGGAAAAGTTAGGATTTTCAATGGCAAGCATACGCAACTTTGATTGAGATATGATAAGTCATAAGTTTTATGTGAATCAACATGTATTATCAATAAAGACAAATAATTTCATAAGTTACATATACATGTCATTTCTTCAAAATGTGAGTATCACAAGTTGACTTGTATTTTAGTAGTCATATCAAAGGTAGTGTTATAGATGTTGCAAATGCACTAGTAGATCCATTGATTGACCTTCCTTTGATTAGAGAGGGATTGACCTAGAGAGAAGAGTATTGATTGAAGTGTTTAGATTGTTGAGTTGTTTTAAGATCTATTGTTGTGATTATTTGCCAAACTATTAGTTTGTTGTTTTCAATTGCACATTTGTTGCACCAATTTAGCATTGGAGTCTAGAGTTGCTTGGAGCAACTTATCAATAGAGATTTTCCATCTTTAAAAGCATGCTAATCAATATATTTTTGTAGTGCAATTTCAAATGGAAAATTTTCCTAATAATAACTAATTGTGAATTGATATTTACAAGTGTTCTTGATCAAAATTTGTCTAAAAGTTTGAGTGGAGTTAAAGATTGTGAAATTGAGAATTTTTGTAGTAGTTGAATTTATTGTCCAAACTACTATTGTTGTTATAATAAGCAAATTTGGGCTTCTTTACTCAATTGTTTAAATATTTGGGAAGCAAAAATTTCTTGATAATTACAATGGTTAGGCATGAGAGCAACACATATTTGAATAAATCAAATTGAATGTTCAATACACAATATAGAATAAAATTTCAACTGTATTTAATTGTTAGTGACTTGTTACATGTTTGTATAATTATTTTTTAATTGTTTTTATGAAGGCCCATGAGAACATTTATTTTATTAAATTGTTAAAATAAAATTAAGCTTTTTAAAGTTTGAACTAGGTTTTTTTTTTAATTACAAATAGTAGTCAAATACATGTATACATATATTATTTAGAAAACAATTTTTTCAATTTACGAAGGAAGCAATTTATAAAATTTGACATCTTATATATTGTTATAATTACAAGCAAAAGAAAATAGCAAAAGAAAATTATGATTTGTACACATAGGAATGTGATACCCACTTTAGTAGAGTTGATGAATGACTATGACTTGTAAAGTTGGGGTTGAGGTAAAAGGAGATGAAGTGACGGTGCTGGACCCTGGTGGGTAGTTAATTGATTCATTTACTTGGTTTCTAATGAGAATTGGAATTTGTAGAGTTGGGTTGGTCATGTTTGTTAATTGATACTTCCTAAAGACATTTGTCAAATATCTCTGCAACGATCCTGCCACGTATGTTCTGAGCAGGGTACTTGTTAAATTCTTAACAGCAGCCCTCTCCACTTGTTTTGCATGCTGCTCGTAGCAGTACACATTTGTTGCCAACATGCAGCGCATGGACATGAATTCGGGGCAGATGTCGGAGAAGATAGAACTTGATATATTTATTAACAAAAATGTCCGAACTTGATTCGCCAAAGCTCAGATTGCAAGCTGCAAAATGTCACTTTTGAATTTGGCTCTAAATTATTTGCAGGTTGAGATGCTATGATAGATTTCTGGAAGAATGATTAGCAGACTGTAAAGTAAAACAAATGGCTGCAGCAGGATCAGGGCCAGTCTCTAAGTCGCTTCACATTCCAGGTGAGCCCAGCAAAACCACTACTTCCATGCTGGAAACTGGAACTGGACTCGTCCAGGAATTTGCACCGATTAAAAAGGTCCATGAGCATCTCTGTGCGTAAGTTATTTTGATCTTTTAACCAAATAACTGCAGAAAATTTTTCAACCTTCAATGAGATAATAGTTTTCATGATATTACTGTTTTGTTGTATTTGTAGCTTCCATTTCTATGCCCATGACATGACAAGGCAAACAGAGACCCACCATTTTTGCAGCCACGTCAACGAGGATGTGAGGCAATGCCTGCTCTATGATTCTCCTGAGAAGAATGCTAGGCTTATAGGAGTTGAGTACATAGTATCTGAGAAATTGTTCGTAACTCTGCCTGATGAAGAGAAAAAACTGTGGCATTCTCATGAATATGAAGTAAAGAGTGGGGTGCTCTTCATGCCAGGAGTTCCAGGCCTAATACAGAGACAGGGCCTGGAGAAAGTCTGTAAGACTTATGGGAAGGTATTTCACTTTTGGCAGTTTGATAAGGGAGATACTCTGCCTCTGGGCCTGCCTCAGCTCATGATGGCTTTCACTGCAGATGATCAGCTGCATGAAAAACTTGCTGCAGGTAAATTTCACTATAAATCTGGTTAGTTAATGGGTATTTGTAATTTTTCTCAAATCTATAGTTAAAATCAAGATCTGATTTAGAAATCTGGCTAGTTAATGGGTATTTGTAATTTTGCTCAAATCCATAGTTAATGGGTATTAGTAGTTTTGCTCCAACTCTAATTTTTTGAGGGGGCATATTCATCAGATGTGCAAAAAAGATACAATTATTCATTCCAAGAGGAAAGGGAAAAGCGCCAGTATATGACTGGACCTGATCATGGCATACATCCATTGGCGAACTCCTGGACCAGTGGAAAGGGTCTCAAGACAGTGTTGACAGAGACAGACTGTCAGCCTACAGAATTATAAGATGTTCAAATGGAGGAGGTAGATTATCAAGTACCGTACGTTAATGGTTGACACTGTTCTATCATATGTTCATAACTCTGTAATTATCAAACTATGGCTCTTGACATAATGTCTCTTTGGTTTGGCCGGTAGAAATCCTTTAGAAAAAGGATCTACTCTTAACATATCTAATGTTAAAGTGTATCCTTCTGTTAATGTTAGAAATATTTGTATTTCAGTGTACCTATCAAGAAATAGTGTTATTATTTTTTGGTTAAGGATTCTGGGATGTTATTTCTGATACAGATTTGATGCCACTGGGTAAAGGTTATGGCTCATCACATAAGTAGCCTAATCATGCCACTGAAAATAATTGGGCCTGCCTTTAACTGTTTATGTACTAACAAACTAATGATTCAAATAAAAATTAGTTTAAGTGATCCAAGAAAAAGAGCTACCGGTAATGGAGGAAAAACAATCTGAAGGTAGATTTGATATAAAACAAGTTAAACAACAATCACTGTCGAGATAAAGAAGAGTTTTTGGTGTGACATCATCTTAGGCACCATCGTTGTTTGTTGTCTTTGATCTTTTATATCTTCTATAGGGGATTAAGGGTTTGACTGAGGATAATGCCAATCTTCACAATTAGCAGATTCTTAAAAGTGTTCCTAAACATTGCCAACCTTTATTCCTAAACATTGCCACCCTTTATTCCTAAACATTGCCACCCTAAATGAGCAAGAGGAACAAACATTATCAACCTTTACTCAAATGTCAAATGATCAATCTGAGCAAATCTCAACATTAAAGGTGTTCCTAAACATTGCCAAATCTCAACATTAAATGGTGTTCCTAAACATTGCCAAATCTCAACATTAAAGGTGTTCTTAAACATTGTCAGCCTTTATTCAAGTGTCAAGATGAGCAAAATCTAAGCAAATCTCAACATGCCTAAACACCCTCCAACCCTTATTACATTGCCAACCCTCCAACCCTTATTCAAATGAGATGAGCATTCAAATGAGATGAGCAAAATCTCCAACCCTTATTCAAATGAGATGCCCTTATTCAAATGAGATGAGCATTCAAATGAGATGAGCAAAATCTCCAACCCTTATTTAAATGAGCAAAATCTCCAACCCTTATTTAAATGAGATGAGCGCATTCAAATGAGATGAGCAAAATTTGAGCAAATCTCAACATTAAAGGTGTTCCTAAACATTGTCAACATTGCCAACCTTATTCAAATGTCAAACCTTATTCAAATGTCAAATGATACAACCCTTATTCAAATGTCAAGATTTTTTTCAACATTAAAGGTGTTCCTAAACATTGTCAACATTGCCAACCTTATTCAAATGTCAAATGATTCGACCCTTATTCAAATGTCAAATGATCCAACCCGAGCAAAATCTGAGCAAATCTCAACATTCAACATTAAAGGTGTTCTTAAACATTGTCAACATTGTCAACCTTATTCAAATGTCAAATGATCAAGATGAGCAAATCTCAACATTAAAGGTGTTCATAAATATTGCCAACCTTTATTCCTAAACATTGCCAACCCTTATTCAAATATCAAGATGAGTAAAATCTGAGCAAATCTCAACATTAAAAGTGTTTCTAAACATTGCCAACTTTTATTCAAATGTCAAATGATCAAGATGAGCAGATCTCAACATTAAAGGTGTTCTTAAACATTGCCAACCTTTATTTCTAAACATTGCCAACCCTTATTCAAAAGTCAAGATGAGCAAAATCTGAGCAAATTTCAATATTAAAAGTGTTCCTAAACATTGCCAATCTTTATTCAAATGTCAAATGATCAAGATGAGCAAATTTCAACATTAAAGGTGTTCTTAAGTATTGCCAACCCTTATTCAAATGTCAAAATGAGCAAAATCTGAGCAAATCTCAACATTAAAGGTGTTCCTAAATATTGCCAACCTTTATTCAAATGTCAAATGATCAAGATGAGCAAATCTAAGCAAATCTCAACATTAAAGGTGTTCCTAAACATTGCCAACATTTATTCCTAAACATTGTCAAACCCTTATTCATATGTTAAATGATCAAGATAAGTAAATCTCAACATTAAAGGTGTTCCTGAGTGAATTTCAACATTAAAGGTGTTCCTAAATATTGCCAACCTTTATTCCTAAACATTGCCAACCCTTATTCCTAAACATTGCCAACCCTTATTCAAATGTCAAATGATCAAGATGAGAAAATCTGAGCAAATCTCAACATTAAAGGTGTTCCTAAACATTTCTAACCTTTATTCTTAAACATTGCCAACCCTTATTCAAATGTCAAATGATCAAGATGAGCAAATCTGAGCAAACCTCAACATTAAAGGTGTTCCTAAACATTGCCAACCCTTATTCAAATGTCAAATGATCAAGATGAGCAAAATGATCAAGATGAGCAAATCTAAGCAAATCTCAACAAATGTTCATATATGTTCAAATGATATGAGAAAATCTCAACAATCTATTTTTTGTTAGTTTAATTTTATAACTTATAGTTTAAATATTTACATAATGTTTCAGTCTGCACTCACAAAGATTAGGTTTGCACATGCCTAAGAGTGCAGATTAGGTTTGTACATGCCTAGGTGAACTAAGGTGAAACATAGTCATATGAAAAAATTTAAAACTAAGAGTGCATATTAGGTTTGTACATACCTAGGTGAACTAAGGTGAAACATAGTCATCTAAAAAATCTTAAAATTTTAGGTAAACTAAGGTGAAACATAGTCATCCTAAAAAATCTTAAAACTTTAGTTAAAATTTTAGGTAAACTAAGGTGAAACATAGTCATCCTAAAAAATCCTAAAATTTTAGTGGTTGCAGAGATTAGGTTTGTACATGCCTAGGTGAACTAAGGTGAAACATAATCATCTGAAAAAGTCCTAAAACCTTAGGTGAACTAAGGTGAAACATATTCATCCGAAAAAATCCTAAAACCTTAGGTAAATTAAGGTGAAACATATTCATCCGAAAAAATCCTAAAATTTTAGTCGTTGCAGATATTAGGTTTGTACATGCCTAGATGAACTAAGGTGAAACATAGTCATTCGAAAAAAGTCCTAAAACCTTAGGTGAACTAAGGTGAAACATAGTCATCTGAAAAAATCCTAAAATTTTAGTGGTTACAGAGATTAGTTTTGTACATGCCTAGGTGAACTAAGGTGTAACATAGTCATCTGAAAAAGTCCTAAAACCTTAGGTGAACTAAGGTGAAACATAGTCATCGGAAAAAATTCTAAAATTTTAGTGGTTGCAGAGATTAGTTTTGCACACACCTAGGTGAATTAAGGTGAAACATAGTCATTTGAAAAAATCCTTAGATAGGTGAACTAAGGTGAAACATAGTCATCCCAAAAAATCCTAAAATTTTAGTGGTTGCAGATATTAGTTTTGCACACGCCTAGGTGAACTAAGGTGAAACATAGGCATTTGAAAAAGTCCTAAAATTTTAGTGGTGTGGGAAACTATTTCACTACATCTAATATTATTTCCCATCTCCAATATCTTTCTAAGTATCACATGTGAATTCATTTTAATTGTCATTTAATTTAGCATTTATTGAACTTTTAAGTCCCAACTCATTATTTTAGGTTAAATTTGTTTATAATTGTGATTGAATTATCTAAATTTGTCTATAATTGCAATTGAATTATTTGTCAAATGATATTTATGTAAAGGGTGTTTATTTCTTTGCATGATTGGTGAACCTAACTTTCGTACATGACCTAAGGTTTTGGCCACAATATTTTTTAAAACTTTTGAGCATCATTCATTAGTGTTATAGTCAAAGTCATTCAAAGGGGTTCATTGTGTTGGGAATTAAGGTGTCTCAACCTTGGTAATTCCTTACATTATTTATGATTGTATTTATTTATTCATTGCCTATGATGTAAATTAATTGTAAATTCCATATTGTCATTTTGTGGGATGTGGCATGGTGATGTGTCATCCTACATAGAAGATGACAACTTATAATTTTGTCCTCACATGAGGAGATAGCCGTCCCACTTTGTGGTAGGAGTATTTTTCCATGTGTCGGCATCTTGGATGTTGTGTAAGGGAATGTTTGACCGAAACAGTTATGACAGATTCCTATGACAAAGTTATGACATGTAAGAGTCAGAAATAGAAGCTTGTAAGACAGGTGAAGACATGTGTCGAAGAGCATCTTTGAAAAAGGCATCTTTGAGTGCCCCAAGGTGGACTATGACATGTTGTAAGAGAATATGCTATTTATAGCATGTGTATGACAAATTCTCTTACAACTGTAAGTTGTAACTACTATGACAGATTCTATGATGGTCGTAAGAGTCGTAAAAGCATCTGTCATAGCCCATTTTGAAAATAGGCAACCTCTTTGGGATGGGAGTTGTTGACAAGTGTTAGATACATTCTACAATGTTGACCAAGTGTCCATAGGCATGGGTTTTGGGCCATGAGGCCAAGTTGCACACCCATTCTAAGATAGAGCCAATTTTGCCTTATATATTCTATATAAATAGGTGCTTGGAGGAGGAGATGTTGTATGTGATTGATAGGTACTGTTATGCTGCCGGACTGACTCCAGACACAAGTGTCAAAGACTATTGAAGCTTGCATTGCAAGTGTATTATAAACCATATTTAGTTTTGATAATACATTGTGCAAGTTTCTGAGTGTGAGGTTTTTCACCCGATAAGGGTTTTCCCCACATTATATCTTGTCTCTCTTCTTCTGTCTTCTTTCTGGTTCTATGTGTATTGCTGCAATATCTCTGTTATATGTTTCATGTTGTTGTAATTGTAAAGATTAAATTTAATTTGTATAGTTCTCCCCTCATTAGATTAGTGTAGGAAGTGATTTCTGCACACCTAGCTTCCTTTCACATTGATCATAATCATTCAAAGGGTTTATTGATCCCAAGGGTATAGATTTATTGTACACACCAAATTACATTATAAGTTTTAATTGTAGATGTGGGACAATTTGGAAAATGAACTCGGTAGTGGTTTTTACCCCCAAAGAACTTGTTGGATTATCCCAACTACAAAAAATAAAATGATCATGCTATAGAGAAAACAATCAACCATTGAACCATTTTATTGGGAATAATAAGGGTGTGATAAGGGCATCTCTAAATAGTGAGTTTTTGTTTTGGGTCAAAAGCAATTTTCTAAGAAACTGTTGGGGTCCTAGCTAAATCTGCTTTTCAAGGTTGTATTGATTGTTTGAAGGTCTTGAGGGAAAATGTTATTCTTGGGGGATTATACCTATCAATACTAAACTCAACCATTTGGGAAATGGAACAAAATGGATCTAAGAGCGAAGAACAAAAACAAAAATATATTTGTCAATAAAGAAAGATTTTTTCTTTGATCATCAAAATAAAAGTCTTTCAAAAGAATAGTAAAAAGGTAAAAATGAAAACAAGTAGTAAGTTAAAGGTCCCTTGATCTCCTAGTGAAGTTGAAAAGTTTTGAATGAGTCCACCAAGGATCAAGTCTTGCTGGGTGCAAGGCCCCCAACACCATAAGGGATGAATGGATACCCTTTAGTCTTTAGCTCTTAGCCAAGAGGTTCATGGAACATTAATTTAAAAGAGATTGTAAACGTAGTTTATTTTGGTAAATCCAAAATGAGATTAGAAAGTGGAATCCTAAAATGGCACCTTACAACATAAAATTCAAATGATTGACTTTTATCTCATTTTCTATGAAAAGTTCATGATTTTGTCTTTGATGGAGCAAAGATAGGAAAACAATTTATGATATTTGGTGTAAGTCCTAGGTTTACGTTCAAGATATTAACAGATAAAAATCTGACTATTTTTTTCCTTCTACAAAAGTGGCATTAAGCAAGCTACACAACACTCTTATGTGTCCAAGGTCTCATAACAATGTAATGATACACTTGACGCGTACACCAATGCATGATGCAAGGTGTCATGAGTGGAAGGCTTAAAAACATCATGGAATAAAATGTCACACCACATTTTTGGTTATTTATTTAGAATATATTGATGTGTGGATTTAATATAATTTATTATTTTATTTTGTACCACACTATAATAAGACATGATACTTTGTTTATCTTGACAAAATATTCATGATATAGAAATTGATTATATGCAGTTGATACTTACTCAAATTGTGTTTATGATTTATTTTGCTAACAGATTAACTACTATCTAATTGGATACAATGTGGATGTAAGATAGCCTTTCCCCACCCATATGGCAAGGGAGAGTATCATTCGAGAGAGGATGATAGATCATGACTTGTTGACACTTGACCCAAATTAATCAAGAACCTCACATACCTTCACGAGTCAGTAATACGATTATATGTAATGCATGATAAATGCATAGGAACATATTAGGCATTGTTGAAAGAGAGTTGCAATAGTTTATTTTATCACTCAATTTAATATTTTAAGAGTTGATTTATTTATTGTGTGGACGCTCCTAAACGTAGTGTTGATATAGTTGATTTGATTATTTAATATTATTTCTTAGCATAATCTTATTTCAAATTCATTATTAGTAATGGTGTGCTTATAATATTAATATATTTTTCCTATTTTGTGGGAATGGGAGCATCGAGCCATTAAGGTGCACATCCAAGGGTGGAGGCTAAAAATAGTCGATGGTAGTGGGGACTAAGTAAAAAGGAGAAGATGGTGTTTCAAACAGCCCATTCCCTCCTCCTAGCTGCAGCTATGCCTGAAATTGAGATCCATTTTCTTGTGTCTAGTAACATCTTGACTAATTATTTTTGGTATCAGAAATGGAGGCATAGAACCCTTGGTAGCGTCATTAAGTTTGGAAGGGTAATCGGGATGGTGTGAAGACTAACAATCTTGTAGGGAGAGTCTATAGGTATGAGCACTCAATCAATTTGTCCATACAATGATATTGCTATTATATTTTGTTTGGTGAATAAACATTAGTTTCATAGCTAACTATATTTGTATTCTGGATACGTTGAATTGGGGCTGGGCTTAAACAGCACACACTAAGCTTTGACTTGCTTAGGTGGCTGGTGGGCCCCTTCTCTTATTAACACATTAACAAAACAAAGTAAGAGAAACGGCCCACCAGCCACCAAAGCAAGTCAAAGCTTAGCGTGTGCTGTTTAAGCACATGGTCGATTTGGTGCTATCTAGATTAAACCGTATCTCTGGTAATATCAATTTATCATTATCTTTACTTAGTATTATTTTGATAGTGGTTATTACGCCAAAAGCATTCCCTTTGTGAGAAGAGTGGGCTGACTTGTTAGATCAACGATGAGAATCTTCCAGAAGGGATGCAAGACGATCAAAACCATCTTGGCAGTTCGTCGTCAGTCTCCTTTGCAGGCTATTTTTAAATTCTATATTTTGAGAAATCGCTAGCTTCACTCGCACGCAAATGGAGAAGTTTTAATACCTTGGGTTTAATGGTACAGTGTACTTCAAGAATTTGCTACGATCACACGGTCACACAGTAGTTGTTTGCTGGATTCTGGTCATACCAGAAATTCTTGAGGTTGCCGAATCTGCAGAACAGTCCATTTTTTGAACTCCAGGCTTAGCGCGCGGTTTATGACAAGTCAACTGACTGTAGTTGCGGGCACTTTTTAATAAAATTTTAAAGTTTTTGTCTGCAGGCAAAGGGAAGTCGTGGATTTATTTCACTGTCTTCTTTTTAGCGTATTTTCTGACCGAAGTCTTTCACGTTCCTTTTATGCCCACACAATGAAGTCTTTTCTGTGCCTTTTTTTGTGCGTGTTTTCTTTGTATTACAAAGTTTTGCAAAAAATAGAATTCAGGTTCCAGTAAAGGTTTTGAAAGGCAAATGTGGCAGCATCAAAGTGCGGCTCACTTTTGGGGCAGTTTTCTTCTTCCCTTCTTTTTAAGTAGAGCATTTTTTCATGCATATTTTTTGTTATGGGTTTTTAAAACACTGGGGTTATAATCACCTCATTGTGAGATGGTTTCCTTTGTTTGGCACATATTGGAATGGTTGGGGGTTAAATCTTGGCTAAATCTTGTTAGCGTTTTTGTTGGTAATTGTAGGTTGAAATTGTTAAAATTTTGGGAACATGAATTTGGAAGACATAAATGAACAAGATTATGTTCAAAGAAAATTATATTATATTCAAATCTAGGTCTTGTTGTCTTGTTAGTATACAATGAAGGAGATTATTTCCTTAAATTGATGTGGCTAACTATTTCAAAATGTATTTGGACCCTATAATCCACATGCTATAACTATTTCAATGGAGGCTTTCTATTGTAGCTATGACAACTCTACAGTTGAAATATTGACTGCCTTCAACCACTAACTTTTAAATATCTAACACCCCCTTAATGTTAGGGGTTACATAAAATGATTCATAGCATAAAAACTAATAATATCTAGTGGCTCTCAGCGATTTGAATTTCAAAGCAGTCTACCATGAATCCATACTTTGGTTCTTACAACCACATATCCCTGCCACTTTAGGTTTTACAACAATCCATTCAAGATAACCATAAATGGTAGCCACTCCATCTCACCGAGTTGCATGGATAACCAGCCTTTACAATCACCAAGTGGACTAGTGAATGGTACTTGTTATTGAGTTCACTCTATTTTTTTACAAAAAAACTATGGGTCCCAACATAAAGCCTGGTTAGGCACCCATTTACAATCATTATGATGACCACCATTTTTGTAAGTCTTTTACCATCTTAATCTCCTCCTTCCTTAGTGATCACAAGGTATTCTTCTCTGCTTTCCTTTTGCTTGATATAGCTAAATTTAAAGGCTTGTAGTCTTCTAAACTGTATGACACCTTTCTTTGCACCTACTAGAACTTTGCTACACTATTCTAATTTGTTGCTCTTCTTTGAACACCACAAATCAACACATTCTTTTCATCAACATCATGATAATTGTCTTCGAACATTAGTCATGAGGACATCAGGGAAATTCTTATTTACCACATTTAGCGAACACCACATTTGACTCACCAAAAGAAACTTTATACCAGTATTTACTTCTGGATCATACCTTTCGCTAATAACATATAACAAGACAACCACTTATAATTTTTTTAATCACCGATCCTCTAAAACATTTTATGCCTTCTGTAAGGCTACATTAATAGACAACTTAAACTTAAAATGTTCATTTTCTAACAGCATTGAAAAATAGGAATGATATGACTATTTTCAAGCCAATCATCATTTGTGAAATAACATACCTTTCATGAGGTCTAAATGAACATTAGACGTTTCACCTTTAAAAAAGAAATCATACATGTGGCTTTACCACATCACTTCCAACTCTTTACATCTTTCTAGAAAAAACACATTGCATGCCTTCCATGCTTCAATAACTTTTTTACGTTTTTATGCCATACATGACTTGGCTTTAAACAAAAGGTTTACCTTCCACACATAATTAATTTCCATTGATGTCATTTTTTTATTAACTTAAAAAGTATGGGTCAATTCTGCTCACATATAGTTGGAAACAAAGCAAAAAGGCAACCGAGTTGAATTGCTCACATACTTCCCACCTTTTTCTAGGTTTGAGACATTAAAATTAATCTTCTCATATTTTAATGCCTCCTCTAGGAAGATAAACTTCTTCTAGAAGATTTGAAGTGAATATCATGCCTTTCCTAACTACAAAAGTACTTCCAACGTATTTTTCACCTTGGGCTTTGATCTTTTATCTCGTAGATTTGTTCTTCATGGCTTACAGTTGACACTACATAGCCTGCATCCTATGAACTTTTGATTTTTTAAAGTAAGTTGTCTTTGACAAATTGTGCCCTTCTATATAGGCATGCACCTCTAAATGGTATTCACTTGAGTCTCCTTTTTTGTGCCTTGAAATGATTTCAGTCCTTTGTTAAGTGCATGCCACAACTCTAGATACACACTTGACAATGGATACTTAAACTTTGGGCTTTTCCCTTTTTTGTTACACGTTTCTATTCTAGGTGTGCACTTGATCACCATACTTAGCTATTTTTTTGACTTGGATGCTTCCTTCCCAAAGGTGTTCCCCTTGATGAAATTTTGACCTTGATCTTGATTCTATCAAATGCATATGATATCAGGACATTTATTCCTTTGCCATGATGGATAACTTCAAAACCGTTGTTTCATGAACTTGTGAACTTTTAAGACAAAACAAACTCAACTTGATCAATGACTTATACTTGTGAAAACAATAGATGTTAGGTTTAAACTTGACACAATACGGAAATTTTGTATGGGTACAACACAATTTACATTTATAAATACATCTTGCAAGTATGTATCCTTGCTTGGCATTTCAATGTCTAACTTATAGTATTTAGGGACATTTCAATTTGTAGAAATACAACTAGTGTTTGTTTTCAATGTTTATAGGTATGTAATTGAACTGTAATATTTATAAGGTGTTTAATCTCTTGCAATGTTCAAATACACTCATGCTCTTTGTTGCAATATTTGAACTTCTAGCAATGCCTAAGGAAATTTTACAAGGTACATGTGAATGCTTAATTTTAATTGCCACATCTAATAAGACTTTAATTTTTTTTCACTTTAAAATGCACATAAGTCCATTATAAAATTTGTTTTTTTTTTGTTTTGGTTTAGATGCTCTTGAAGGTGTGAATAGTTAAGTACCTAGTAATGTCATTTGAGTTTTATGTTTGTTTATTTGTCCAACTTGTGAGATTGAGTCTTAACCAATTTGAGATCTACTGATTGAGGATTTTGTTCAAAGATAATTTTGTTATTGCTTACATTTGTTTTAGCCAATATTGTCTTTGAATGTCTTTTTTTGTATGGTAGAAATAACTTAACAGTCGTCATTAGGAGGCCACCCATGGAGAGCTTTTGAATTATTCAAATGTTCCAATCTTTATTTTTCCACAATAAAGTTAAGACATATTGCTTGTTTAAGGCTATATTTTTATTAGTAGGTTGCCTTCTTTATATGTATTGGGATATTACAATTGGTAGGGTTCTTGACATAGTTGGCAAACAAATTGTTGTTGCTTTTACAATAGGTAATCCTCTTGGCAACTATTTACAACTGATGTTATTGAAAAGTGTGTAAAAGCATGATCTAAGCAAAATGAAGGCCACTGTGAAACCTTACTTCTCTATATATGAATATTTGAGGTGTTTTGACATGTTAGGAGGGTAGTTGTTAATATGGAGATTGTGTCTAAAATTGCTAGGTGGTCTTGATATTAACAAACATGCATTCCAAGCATCTAAATTTGATTTAAAGAAAATTGTTTAAGGGTGGCTAAGCTAAGGAAATGTGTATGGTTACGAGGAAACACTTTATTAGAGAAACAGAGGATGTAAAACAATATAGAATTCTCCATACCAAATAAATAAAAAATATTTAAATATGATAAAAAATACACAGTAATTACGTTTTGTGCATTAAAAAAGCACATGATTGAGATTTATAGTTTTGAAATACATCATAGATAAGACCTAGAACAAATAAATAGGTGTATGTGTCTCTTATGAGAGTGTCTACATCATCCCTCAAATTCTTGGAATGAAATTAAGTGTGGCAGTGCCACTCCCTCGCCCTACACTCTCTAGTCCATGTGTAGTAGATCCTTGCTTTTTGTCATCAAGCAATGAAAGATTGCCAAATATAGCTTGCAAAGCACCCAAGTGAGATTGCTTTGGTAGAGTATCCCAAGGTGTGGTTGACCCTTGGTTAAATAGTTGTCACTGTTAAAACATAACTATTAACATTTTGCAATTATGTTGTAGTTTATACTTAACAAAGATAGAGAGATAAAGAGAAATAGAGAGATAGAGAGAGAGACAAAGATTTATATAGAGAGGTGGAGACCTATAGAGATATTTAGAGGGAGAGAGAGAGAGAGATAAAGAAAAATAGAGAGGTAGAGAGACAGAGAGAAAGAGAAGATGGAGAAACATAGGGGGAGAGAGAGATCTCAAAGAGAGGAAGTGTGTGAGTTCAATAGGTAAAATTTTGAGTTGTGGAAATTGAAGGTTGAAGATCTTTTAGTGGAGAGAGATCAATGGATTATAATAATTCTTGCACTCAATTTTCTATCATTAGTAATGGATCAAGATAAATGGGACACGTTGGATAGAAGAGATAGATCCACTATTAGGTTATATGGAGCAAATTTGTTTGCACAATCAACATGGGACTAATTGCAGACTTGGATGCTGCCAATTACAATCCTATGGTTAATCCTATGGTTATTAGCTTGATTATTCATACTAACCATGGTTTCCTTTGGCAAGGATTGAATGAAAAAGCCTAGAGGATGTGCAGAAAATCAAATTTCATAAAAGAAAGCACTTAATTTAGAAAAGGTTTATTATGAGACCCATCATAAGAAATCATTTCAGAAGATAAAGCCCAAAGAAAATATGTCTTTCAAAGGTTTGTCTGTAGAAAATAAAGGTAATTTTTTGTTTATCGCACCATGTTATTTAGGATTGGTTGGATTTGGAGTTCCAGATCACCTTATGCCCGTCAGTAGTGGAAGCTTAAAGTGTTTGGCTAAGGTCCACCATACTTTTACTTTGAATATGTGTATAGTATGCCAGAGGGTGCATGGACAAACCATATCCTTATTTATGTATGATGTTGAACTCAAATTTGTGGATTCAAAGTACTTTTCAATTTCAAGTAGAAAACATGGTTACAAGCATAACCTTCCTATGAATAATTATTTTTTGATTTAACCTTTACCACCCATGACAATTGAAGACATTTCTTAAAACACAAAATCATTGGCCATCATGGGATTACAAAACTAAGCTCAACTGCATAAACATAATGGCAAAAAGTGTTCCATTGTGTGATAGACTTGGGGCTATAATCAAGCATTCTAATGGAAAACCTTACATTAAATATTAGGCTATGGTACTTTTACAATGTACAAAGTGGAGCTTGGTATGGGTTGGTCCAAATCATATAGCTCCACTATAGCCTCATGAAATGGGGGTATGTGCAGGATCATTGCGGGCCAAATAGTGGCAATAGGAAAAAAATTGTGTTTTTACTTAGCCAAATTTGCGACTTGGCAAAGTTTGACTTTCATATGTTTTGAAACGGATATCTGTTTCAAAACAGATATCCATTTCTAGAAATCCAAAACAGATATCCGTTTTGAGAACAGATATCCATTTTGAGAATGGATATCCATTTTGAGGACGGATATCCGTTTTGAGAACGGATATTCATTTTGAAAACTGATATCTGTTTCCCTTCCCCCAATTCAATGTACGTATATATTACTTGCCCAATTCTACATGAGGTATACCAAATATAAACCACTTACACATGATTGAATGTTTGCTGATTACTAATTTATCCTTTAATTATTAATTTATTTATACTACCAAGCATGGTATTCATTCATGAAAAAATTTAAGAGTGTTTCAATTTGTGAAGGATTCTAATGATTGTTAATAACACCTCCCTATATAGAGAGGATATATATAACTATTTGAGTAGTAATATGAGATTTCATTATAACAATCTTCTTCTTCATACACTTCATATTAGCTAGGCCTAGAACTATGACATAAATTATATGAAAGGGAAGACCTAGGAAAACCATTAGGCCAAGTATCCAAGTTTTAAAAGATTCAAAACACATTGAAACTAAGAAAGTGCACTTCATACAAATGTGCATTCTTGTATGAAAGCAACTTTATCTCACCAAGAGAAGAAAGAACATGTATGTTCCTTAAACCTCATGCCCTAAATTGCTTTACCCAATCCTTCATATGATTTGATTCATGATACATGGTTTGAGAAGGATACACATGATATACCCTTACCCTCTAGTGATAAAATTATGAATGATACGTTATGTGGTGAAGCTACACCTTCATTAATCCTTCATGACATTGTTATTCCTTGTGATGATGATGATCCTTCATGTGATATGTTAGGACATAATGCAAAGTGAACGTGGCATGAACTCTCTTGGAAGGGTAAGCATGGACTATAAGAACATTGAACTAGTTGGATTTGTTAAGCTCGCTATTAATGAAAGAACCTTAAAGGTTAACCTTAATTAGGTAAGTTTATGTTTCAGTGTGGTTGTTTGCGCAACAATGTGTAAATTAATGTTACCTAAGGATAAATCTAACTATACTAACATTTTAATAACCATGAGAGCTGGGATTAACAATTAGACTAAAAACTTGACAAACAATACAACTTGGACACATGTAGGACTTGGAAAATGGAAAAGAATATAATTAAATGTGGAAAACAATGAAAAAGTGGTATTAGTTGCACCTATATAGAGAAGTGGTTTAGAGGTTGGTTAGGGGAATTATTTAGGGTTTAGAGGTTTAGGGGTTTGGGGTTTACAGTTTAAAGAGAGATAGAGAGAGGGAACTGATAGAGTTTGGGAGAGATAGAGGAGACAGAGGGGAGAGATAGGGAGGTAGAGAGTGAGAGACATGTCCAGAGACATAGAGAGAGAGAGAGAGAGATTGAGAGGTAGAGGGATGCTAGAGATAGGGAGATAGAGGTTTAGGGGCATTATTTAGGGTTTAGGGTTTATGGTTTTGGGGTTAGGGGTTAAGGTTTAGAGGTTTAAGGTTTAGGGTTTAGAGAGAGATAAAGGACCAATAGGGAGATATAAAGGAGTCCGAGGGGAGAGATAGGGAGATAAAGAGTGAGGGACATGGCCAGAGACATAGGGAGAGAGATTGAGAGGTAGAGGGACAAAGGTGATAGGGAGATAGGGAAGAGATAGGGAGATAGTGGTTTAGGGTTACTTGGGTTTAGGGTTTAGGGTTTAGGATTTAAATTGTTTAGGGGTTAGGGGTTAGGTTTAGGGTTTATAGAGAGAGGAATGATAGGGAGATAGAGAGAGGAGACTGAGGAGAGAGATAAGGAGATAGAAAGTGAGGCACATGGCCAGGGACATAGGGAGAGAGATCAAGAGAGGTAGAGGGATGATAGAGATAGGGAGATAGGGAGATAGAGGTTTAGAGTTGATTGGATTTAGGGTGTACCTATGTTTAGGGTTTCTTAGTTTTGGAGATAGCTAGATAGAAAGAGAGAGGAGACAAATAGGGAGAGATAGAGGAGACAAAGGGGAGAGATAGGGAGATAGAGAGTGAGCGAGATGTCTAGAGAAATAGGGAAAAGGATTGAGAGGTAGAGGGACGATAGAGATAGGGAGATAAGGGAGAGATAGGAGATAGGGTTTTGGGTTGCTCGCGTTTAGGGTTTAGGGTTTAGGGGTTAGGGGTTAAGGTTTAGGGGCATTATTTAGGGTTTAGGGTTTATGGTTTAGGGGTTAAGGTTTAGAGGTTTAGGGTTTAGTGTTTAGAGAGAGAGGAGCAATAGGGAGATATAGAGTGAGGGACACAACCAAAGCAAGGGAGAGAGATTGAGAGGTAGAGGAATGATAGTGACGGGGAGATAGTGAGATAGGGAGATAGAGAGATAGAGGTTTAGGGTTTCTTGGGTTTAGTGTTTAGGATTTAGGGTTTAGGATTTAGGGGTTTATGGTTTCTCAAGTTTAGGGTTTAGGGGATAGGAAATAGGGGTTAGGGGTTAGGGGTTAGGGTTTAGGGGTTAGGGGTTAGGTTTAATCATGCGTTAATACATGTTGTGGAGTGAGAAAGGGGTGGTATGGGTATGGTTGAATGGAGTAATGAGCTGATTTAATTAGTGATGACCTAGGTGAAGTGATGGGTAAGGTGTCTTATGTGAGATTGCTAGAAAGTGTGATTGGTAATGGTGGGGATAGCTAAATGTCATCTTCTAAGGGTTCAAAGGTGAGTAAAGTGTAAGATGGAGATATGGGATAATCCATAGTTTAATTATTATTCAAGGGAGTCTCCTTATATAATGATTATCAATGATGGTGTCAATAGGGGGAATGGAGTCTATGAATGTAGGTGTGGGAATGTGAGCTATGACATTGGGATTACAGTATTAGATGAATAATGGAAGTACCTGGGCACCTGTCTAGTGATGGAAGGAGTCACATGATCAAATGATGTTTCCAGGGGAAGGGCTTTTATTAGGAAAGTAAGGATTTGGGTGATGGTATAGGGTTTAGTGGAGAAGAATTTATGGAAAATTTAGAGGTCGTTAAAATTAACATCCCTCCACCTTTATCTCCCCATCTCTCCCTTATCTCCCTCTCTCTATCATCCCTCCACCTCTCAATCTTTCATCCCTCTCTGTTATCAGACATATTCCTCGCTGCCCTCTGATAAATTCCTTACAACACTTTTTCATTTCATGATTGTAATGAAAATTTGATGAAAATTGCATGATTTAAGGGTTTTTCACTAGCTTTTCATTGCTTATCTTCACAAGAATACTCTACAAGTGTGTTGTAACAGAATTTGTGACTATATCAGACTTATATCAGACCTATTTACTGCTTCTCTAAGTCACATCCTTTACAACACCTTTTGTTTGACACTTTTGCATTGAAATTTGATCGAAAATTGCATGTTTTTAGGCTTTTTCACTAGGTTTAACTAGTCAACTCTCTACAAACACTCTAAAGGCATGATGTGTCTAATTTTTTCTCACAAGGTGACTAATTACATGGTTATTATCTGATATCCATCATAAAATTTCACACAACACTCTTTCTATCAGTTGTTTGCATGCTTTTATTGTGAAAAAATTACATATTTTGCTTGATTTTTACTAGGGTTTGACTTGTAGTGGATTTTGTTATCAGACATATTCCTTTCTTCCATCTAATAAATTCCTTACAACACCTTTTAATTTCATGATTGCATTGAAAATTTGATGAAAATTGCATGATTTAAGGTTTTTCACTAGCTTTTCATTGCTTATCTTCACATGACTACTCTACAAGCGTGTTGTAACAGAATTTGTGACTTTATAAGACTTATATCAGACCTATTTACTATTTCATTCAGTCACATCCTTTGCAAAACCTTTTGTTTGACACTTTTGCATTGAAATTTGATCAAAAATTGCATGTTTTTAGGCTTTTTCACTAGGATTGATTAGTCAACTTCCTATGAACACTCTAAAGGCGTGTTGTGTCTGATTTTTTCTCACAAGATGACTGATTACATGGTTATTATCTGATATACATAATTAAATTTCAAACAATATCCTTTCTATCAGTTGTTTGCATGCTTTTATTGTGAAAAATTTGCATATTTTGCTTTATTTTTACTAGGGTTTGACTTGCAAACTTATTAAACTTGCATGGCATGCATGTTGTGAAGGATATTATTGATCTAATTGATTGATATCCCTGACATACTCTGATTCACATCTTACATTTCATTACAACACTCTTTATTTGGACATTTACATTTACATTTTGTTAAAAAATTGCATATTTTTGCATAATTTCACTAGTTTTTGGACTTACAATCATTTAGGATTGCATTCAAAAGTGTGTTGTGAAGAATATCTCTGATTGAAAGGACTAATATTTCTGTTATTTACTTCTGCACCTCATAAATTTGATCACAACACCTTTGCTTTACATAATTCACATTGAAAAAAAAAGCATAAAAATCTAGCATCTTTAGTTAATTTACATTCAAATTTCGAGCATTTGATTGCTTGCATATTTCATGGATTCCTCTTGTTATTCAATGGAAGCTTTAGTTACATACATTAGGGACCCTCAGACCTTCTGCAAATTCATCAACATGAATCCTCAGGTCCTGCAACAAATAGGGAGAGATAGGGAGATAGAGAGTGAGCGAGATGTCCAAAGATATAGGTAGATATAGAAATGATAGGGGAGAGAGAGAGAGAGACAAGAGATAGGGAGAGATAGATAGGTAGAGAGAGAGAGAGGAGATAAATTGGGAGAGATAGAGGAGACAGAGGGAGAGATAGGGAGATAAAGAGTGAGATGTCTAGAGAGATACGTCTGAGAGAGATTGAGAAGTAGAGGGATGATAGAGAGAGGGAGACAAGGGAGAGATAGGGAGATAGAGGTTTATGGTTTCTTAGGTTTAGAGTTTAGGGGTTATAGGTTAGGGGTTAGGGATTAGGGGCATTATTTAGGGTTGAGGGATTTAGAGAAAGAGAGAGTTCTTTTTACATGCAACCATAAACCCTAAATAATGCCCCTAAACCCTAAACTCGAGCAACCAGAAAACTCTAAACCTTAAATAATGCCCCTAAACCCTAACCCCTAACCTCTAAACACTAAACCCAAGAAACCCTAAACCTCTATCTCACTATCTCCCTATCTCTATCATTCCTCTACCTCTCAATCTCTCTCCCTATCTCCTGAGTAGCCCTAAACCCCTGAACCCTAAATAATTTCCCTAAACCCTGACCCCTAACCCCAAGAAACCCCCCCCTCTCTCTCTCTCTCCCCCAAAACCCTAAATAATTCCCCTAACCCCTAAACCTAAGCAACCCTAAACCTCTATCTCCCTATAGCTCCCTTATCTCCCTATCTCTATCATCCCTCTACCTCCTAATCCTTCTCCCTATCTCTCTGGACATCTCGCTCGCTCTCTATCTCCCTATCTCTCCCCTCTATCTCCTCTCTCTCTCTCTCTATCTAGCTATCTCTCTATCTCTTGCCTCTCTCTTCCCTATCATTCCTTTATCTCCCTATCTCTCCCCTCTATCTCTCCCTCTCCCTTATTGACAAATGAAATGAAAACATGAAAACTAGGACTCTCTTTCTATCTATCTATCTATCTCTCTCTCTCCTAAGCAAATTGGAAAGGAAAAGGAAAACTAGGAAAGCTAGGAATAGGATTTAATTAGGAGGTAGAGAGAGAGATCCGAAAAAGTAGAAGTGTAGAGTCAAGGTGCACTTTTGGCAACTTAATTTTATCTTAACATTCCCAAAGTCTTACATGATTAAAAGTAATATTAATCTATTTGGTGGAAAAGTGGAACCTTTGCAAAGTTGTAGATAGAAAACATGACTCCACTTCCCAAAATCTTGTAAGTATATAAATGAAGGTTTTTAAAATAATTGTGTATCATCAATGAATAATCCTAATGCACTCTTCCACAAACTTGTAAATTGCAGTGAAGTTCAACATCCCCATGCCTCATAAAGTTCCACAACGTTCATTTACCAAAAGACCAACTATTATGTGTAGACTTTTCTTATGTTTACATACATTTCAAAAAAGAACTTACAAAGTTTCAACATTACAATGCATAACATAATGAAATTGGTTGAAAAAGTTAAAAAAATCTTCAAACAAATGTAGTTGACTCGTATATAGCCAAACTCCATGGTCTTTTCTACTATCTTATTTACTTACACCAATGGAATGGTACATGGGCATCCATCAAAAGAATAATGATAGGGGGGTTCTTATCAAATATTATATTTGGTAACTTTCTAGTAAATATTTATAAAAACTATGGAAACATAGACAAGGCATTGCTAACTATTTGATAGAATGCCTCAAAAAAATGTGATTTCATAGATTACCATGATTATAGGAAATGTAGAAAATGAATCTAAAAATGGACATTACAATTTTGTTATCAATGCTCTTTACAAAACTTAGAAAATAGACAAGCCTTTTCGATCATAGATGAAATTAGATGTAATGGTCATAAGAATATGGTGGGATATCGATAGACCACCTTTTTAGCATTTTACACAAAGCTAAAGATGAATACTTATGACCATTGTGGGATATCGATAGACCACCTTGAGAGAGAGAGAGAGAGAGTAACATATATGGTAAAGCAAAACAGATATCCATTTTGGGAAACCAAAAACGGATATTTGTTTTGTAAAACATAAAAAAGGAAAAATGGTATTTGACCAAAGCAAAATGGATATCCGTTAATAATGGATATCCATTTTGCTTCGCTTTTGCCTTGTATGTAGGCTTGGGGTTGTCATAGTTGACTTTCCCTCAATTCTAACGTTTTTACAAGTTTCACTCTCTTCTTCGAACTTCACCCTTCGTGCTGACGATTTTTTTTAATGCAAAATTGATAAAAGGAAAAGGGTTTATACAAGAAGTTGTTATCTTTCTAAAAATATAAGATTTTCTTGATGATCATTTTGTTAAATAATTATTAATAATTTTCTATATAGTGTGTGTCTGAAATCCTGATGGATACACTGATTGAAAAACATCAATAACTTTCCACGTTTCACCTTTTTCAAATCTGAAAGATGCGTCACACTCTATGCTCCATTAGCTACAAGTTAAAAAAAAATTGAATTCTGATTTTTTTTCATCGAGTTAGGTTGGTTGGACAATTACTCTTTAGTTTTTAGAAAAAGTTATAGTAAAAAAATCATAACTAATTATTTTATTGGAAAAAAATTTCAAAAAAATATGTCACATCCAGGCATGAGTCCTCTACTTATTTTGAAAGTTTCAAATTTTTTTTTCTCATAGTTAGGTTGGCTGGACAAACACCCACTTTTTATTTTTTTTTGAAAAATTTAATAGCTGATCATTGAAATGTTCATTTTTCACTAAGTAAATTTAGTTTAAAAAAAAAAATTAGTAGCTCATAAGCTAGATTCAATTCTCTACAAATTTTGTTCTTACATCTTTTCCAAATTGTGTAGACATTCAAATTTTCACATGAACTTGATTAAGTTTGATTTTTTGTATTTTCATTGCCACTTAGAGGGATAGTTGGCCCATCATGATCTTGCACATACCCATGGTATTGTTGTCTCTTAGATTTGCACCCTTGCCGAGTTGTGAAACTGGGCAATCTGGAGAAACATGGGATCTTTCCTAGGTCTGTGGGTGGCAGAACCTATAGAACAGCCTGTATGTCTGCAAGAGACCAAGCTAATTCCTCAGTTTTCCTTGTCGGATCAGCCTTCCTATCCTACTATCCGTCCTTGTCCAGGTGGACCTATTGTCTATCAAGATAGTTGGTTTAGTGGACAAAAGAATGAGTTACCTAATATAAAAGAAGAACCTACTCTTCATGAACCTATATGTGTTCAAAAAGGGAAGAAATTAGACAACTTGCGAGAAGAAAAGGAACATGAACAGTCAGGGCAGCAAGTCGAGGAGCTTCAAAAAGGTACCAAAAGCAATGATTTCATGTTTTTACTTGATGCTTGAACTTCGTCACATTGTAGTCTATTTGTCTTCTTTTTTGTGTATTGCTGCTCTATTACACTTTGCTGTTGTTGTGCCTTGTTGTCATGTTCTGACTGTTGGCTGTCCTTTAGTACTTGGACTTTACTGATTCTTTGCTGTCCTACCCAGTATCTACCTTCTGAATGTGCTCCTAGAGTTGTGCTTTTTTGCAATTTGTTCCTTGCTTTTGAATTTCTGTAAAGGTTTATGAGCTGGGCTCAACCCTCGTGAGAGCCACATTTCCTCCACTCATAACGTAACTGATAAATCAAACGGAAACATAATTGCATCTGTATCTTTTTCTCTTTTCAAACTGGAAAGCTCTACCTGATTGAGCTAGTAGTGAAATATAGGTAACAGGTATTTTTACAAAAATGGAGAGAGAGAGAGAGAGAGGAATAGAGAAATAAATATAGAACAACACACATCCTTACGTGGTTTCAATGTTATTCACAACCAAGTTTATTTACCACCATGTATACATGTTTATTCTACTCCATGAGAGAGAAATATAAGAGACAGATATATAGAGAGGGAGATTGATAGAGAGGAATAGATATAGAGAGATAGAGCAAGAGAGAGATAGAAATATAAATGGAAAGAGAGACTAACTTTTGATCACCCATTTCATGCCAACAATCCAAACAATACAAGACAATAAAAATTATGGGTGCCACTAGATCTATTCCTTTCTTGTGTTTATCGATTGAAAACCTAAAGATAGACATAGAGAAAGAGAGAGAGAGAGAGAAAGAGAAAAATAGAGAAGGGAGAGAGAGAGAGAGAGAGAGGGATATATATATGTTTCTCATTTGTAAGCAGTGTATCGTGCATGGTAGTCCACTCCTTTCACCGCCTATTCACTCAGTTTAAAATATGACAAAATAAATTAGATTGTCTTGTGAATGTATCTATGCACAAAGGGAGCAACAATATTGAATAGAAAGACTTTTTAGGAGAAATGTGTCAATTTGCATGAAATTCGAAGTAACATACTTCATGATGTGCAATCTATGTCGTGTTTCTTTTACAAAAGTTTTTCCAGAGTGAGATTGAACACAATGGGCTCTCATGACATAGAATGCCCACCATTTTTTTAGATCTCGAGATCATTCCCATATCATCTGCAAATTCAAATAAATCAAAAAAATTCCCTTCAAATTTAATATTTTTAAACAATTAGGAATTCTCAATCTAAAATTATAGTATGTCTAAATTTAATTTTAATCCATTTGACCTCCAAATTATGCAAAGGTGTGAAATTATAAAACTAATTGAGGGTCACTAAGTTTTTTCGATCTTTGAATCGTGTGACGTCCCATGAGAGTATGGATGATGGTAGGCTAAGTGACAAATAAACATGATGTAGGTGGTGGCCATGCTTATATTTGCAAGACAATGCCTATTAAACATATGTGTGAAAATGTGAAATATGAGGCTTGTGATAAACAAACATACATGCTTCAAATAATATGCATAGGTCACGACCAATGGAATGCAAGTTAACTCAGGTGTAGTGCATGAACAAGAATCTAGAAAGGGTATGCGTAAAAATAGAGACTACACACCAAACATGAACAAGAATCTAGAAAGGGGATGAATGAAAAAGCTAGAGAAGAGAGAGTGATAGAGGAAGAGAGAATAATAGAGGGGGATTGATATAGAGAGGGGAAGAGAGGACATGCAAAAACTGACAAAAGAAAGACTTGATGAAATGATTAATTCAATAGAGGGTTTTGATCTGATAATAGGTGGAAGCCCCTATAACAATATAACAAGCAATAACAGGAACACAAGGGATGGGCTAGACTTCAATAAATTATAAATTCCTTATTTTGCATAGCCAAGTTCCTGCCCAAATTGAAGAGGCTACCAAAAACATTATATTATTTTGATTGTGTGTAGCAAATTTGTTTACACAATTAGTAGGCCAATTGTAGACCCTATGGTATTCTGGTAATAGATTCTTTATTTCATACTTGTCTACACTTAAATAGATTAGTAATTCATACATGGCACAACCATTACAATTGGGAGGAATGCTTCACACCAGCTATTGATCAAGTCTCCCATTGTTTCACTACCATCCCAGTAGTAGATGATCAACGTTTTCATGCATTCTATTAGAGTAAACTATTGCTATACTAGCAATACCCAATGAGAAAGAGTTTCAAATAGATACCATCAATGGAATTTGCACCGTACATCTCTAGATCCATTGATAAACACTAATGGTGAAACTCCTTCTAACTGGGGACATGCAATGCTGCAAGAAGATAGTCCTGATGAATGGCAAGTCTTGTCAAGTCTATACCTAGGCCTGTCATTTCAACTAGATGGGCTCAACATGCTTGGGAAATAAGAAGATGACTGGTAAAGGGAAATATCACTTGCAAATAATTGATCAACAAAAGAAAAAAAAACTTGAAAAAACTTTACTTGCATACCTACTTCTAACCACTACTTCTCATAAACAACTTTACTTGCATGCATGTCAACATATTTAAATTACTCCATTTCTTTTATAATGCAGGACAACACAACATTCTTTCAATGTTCAAATGATGGACGGCAACAACCATTCACCAACAACAAAACTATATGATCTCTTCTCAAGAAACCACTAATTACTTTTATCTACATGCTATCTCGGCGTACCCATTGCACACTAAAGTGCAATTGCTAGTATGTATATATGGTCAATGTGAGCTGTGGCATAGAGATTGCGAGAGGACTAAGTAGTTCTTGGCTTGCAGTCATACATATTGTTATCTTTGCCCATATGAAATCATTCAATCTGTGGAGTTATCACTATTATTTGTGGTCGATGTTTTGTCTACAACAAATGTTATTATTAACTATTGTTAAAGAGCTATCATTCCATTTGGATTGTCGTTGTGACCATTGCTTAGTCTTATTGATGTGTTATCAAATGGATATAAATCTAGTATGCCATCTATACTCTTTCCTCTCTATTGATAGAACTTGGACCCGTAGCTTGGGTCATGTACAAATCTATTAATAACTAGGATTCACTGTGTTGTTGTGAAATGACCTTGTTAATAAGTTGGGGTCCCAAGTCAAATCAAACACCTCTGTTAGACCTTGGTAAAAATGAATGTAACTTCCTTCTTGTGATTGTGTTTTATTCAAATGTCGTCCAAGCATATGAAGGGTCGTATGAGACCAAGTGTTAACCTAATTTGATTGAGCTAACTAGGCTTTGCGAAGGTCAATCTCTTTGTTGTGGTCTACGAGTAGACTCCTTAATAGCTCTTTTACCTATTACCTTTCTTAATGATGGTTAATCAACCTTGTGATATGGAGGATCACCTAATTTAATAGTTGTATAATTCTATCTTGTTGTGCTAGAATGAATAGTCTAGTGAATGTTCTAAGAGTCACGGGTAGGTTGCATGTGATTATTTATATGTCAATAATATTACATTGATCCTTAAGGGTCGTGAGGAACTCGATAATAGTATGCATTTTCATATAATTGCATATGTTAAGTTAGCATTTAATTGCGGGCATACGATGTATTATCATTAGTATTGATATGATTATGTGGATGTATTTCCACGGTTATAAACAATAATTATTCATGTACCTTGCATTATTGTATTCATCTCATGGGTAAGGATATACTAGGCGAATGGAAATCATAGTTATTCTTATGCTTGAATTTAGTGTATTTATTAAACCATCTCAAGGGTAAGGAATACCAGGAGATTGGAACTCGATAGTTATATATTGATCTAAGACCATCTTTTATAGAATAAGGCTAGTAGGACCATCTCAGGGTAGGATATTGGTGCAGGAGCACCAAGCCGATCATGAAGATCCATGATTGTTTTTGTTTGTTCCATGTTTGTTCATGTTGTGATAACGTCTTGGAAGACCAGTCTCATGTCGTAATAAGGACCATGTCCAAAAACATCTCTTGTTGATGTCATGTTATGATGGAGCAGTCATAAGGTGTAATAGGTAGTCATATTTGTAAGCCTTCTAAGGCATGTAAGAGGCAGTCATAGAATCATAGGGACAATCATACATTGTCATGCATTATAATCCTTTTGGCATGTGTCAAGGAGTGATAGGCCTTGTCAAAATCTTATTTACATTGTAGAGATGTTTGAAGGCATTGTCAAGTCTAAACTACAACCGATGCCTATGTTAAACTTTGTAATTAGTTGTTGTTTCTAAACAAACAGGGAAGTTCAGTGGTTGGGGATAGTTTACTAGTCCTCCCATCGACCCAAACTACCCTCCAACTGCTCCAAGACCCCAAGGCAAGCTTCATAAAACACTGTAGATGCCCATTGTGAAGAGAGAAGCATTTTGGTGAAGGAATAAACAAGATATAACAGTTTTACGCCTGTGTATTCTTTTTTTTTACTGTTGCTGCACGTACTCTGCCTTTGTACAGACGAGTGGTGACTGTTTGATATGATTGGATGGTAGAACTATGAGTAACCTTTCAAATGCATATAGATTGAATTCTTGAAACATCTTTAGAGCATTTAAATTCACATTTTTTTGTAAGGTGGTCTGAAAAACCCTCACCTAGGGTCCTGACAGAAAACTAGGATGTCCTTGCCATTCCACTGACTCCAAGTCTCTTTGATCAGTGGGATGGATTCCTTAATGTTTGTTTTGATGTCTTTCAAAAGAATTTTGGGTAGGAGTCTATTATTGGTGGAGTTCTCTTGATGAGACCTAGCAAGATCATGTGCTAGGCTAATGTGAAAAAGAACAGTCTAAGTCAAATCTGCTAAAGTTGGTGGTGGGGTCTCAAAACTTGAAGAAGTCTTGGTTTGGGCATGAGATTGAGATGTCCAAATGGTTGGTTGAGTTCTGTGAGTCTCTAAAAGGGTGGTTGCTTCACAAATTTGGCCTAATTGGGGCTCTAGGTCACTAGGAGGGGTTATAGGTTGGACCATACTGTCAAAAACAAGCCATACCCATTTTGAAATATGTCATGGGGAGTCCAAATGGGTATCTCTAGATTGTCTAAGATCTGAGTTTGTAGGTCTGTGTCAAAAGATATTGCTAACTGTCTCTGTTTCAAGGGCTAAAAGGGTTTTAGATGCCTAAAGAAGTACCAAAAGCAAGTTTGTTCTGCCTTTGCCAATGGTTTGGATGGGTCTGATGGCATGTCAAATCAACCTTTCCATGATGATTTCAGAGCCACTAACTTCTTTTCCCACTTTTGCAAGTTGACCTTTGAATTTGGGTTTTAGAGTGTAATGAAAACCTTGTCAATTTGTGCTATCCTCTATCTATCCTAGTGTCCCTACATCATAGTGGAATCAGAGCCATAAAAGGTTCTGTTGTTGGTTGGGTAAGGCCTGGTATATGTCAGCAGAGGAGAGTGAAGGAGAGGCTAGCAATATGTCTCCAAAGGGGATGACCATTGAGGTGGTTAAGAAGTTCAAGGAGATGGAATAAAAGATCAAAAGTGGAGTCAAGGAGGCACTCCAAGCAGAGTTGAAGGCGTTGAGGATAGGGAAGAGGGTAGATGAAGGTTCTGATGAAGAAGAAAAAGAGGAGGAAGAAGAAGATCAAGAAGGGGTAGAGGTACCTACAGATCAAAAACATTTCCTTGAAGACATAAAGGCAATTGGCAAAGATTCTTCAGAGGCTCGGATGGAGATTCTCATGTTTAGTGGCAAGATGAATGCTGATGAAGTTATGGAGTGGATTGAGGCCCTAAATAACTACTTTGAATACAAAGAAGTTCCTGAGAAAAAGAGGGTGAAGTTTGCAAAAACTAAACTCAAAGGTGCTGCCCTTACATGGTGGAATTACACCCAAGGTGAGAGGGTAAAGAATGGGAAGAGCATGATCTCTTCATGGAGCAGAATGTTGGAGAGGATCAAGTCCCAATTCCTTCCATCAGACTATGAGGTGCAGATTTACAAGAAGATACAAAATCTCAAGCAAAGAGATTTGGATGTGGCCACCTACACCGAGGAGTTTCACAAGTTCTCTCTTCATTATGGATACATGGAGGATGAAAAAGGTAAAGTGGCAAGGTATCTAAATGGTTTGAGGTTTAATATTCAAGATGAAATCAGTCTACTAACCCCTAAAACTGTGGATAAATGCTTTCAAGTGGCATTAAGGGCTGAAGAGAAGTTGAAGAGGAAATGTGAACAACAAAATAGAGGAAGAGGTGGCAGAAATTTCAGAGGTAGGGGCAGTTTTGGAGGCAGAAATCAGTCCCAAAGAAGTCAAGGGGAATCTAGTTCCCAAGAACAAAGTGGAGAATCAGGTTCGAGAGGAGGCTTTAGAGGAAGGAGACCTAATGGAAGGGGTAGATTTGGTGGACCAGGGAGAGGTCCTAATGTCTTCACAAGAAGGTGCTACAATTGCAACCAAGTGGGACGTCCAACCTTCAAATGTCCTGAAAAGCAAGCCTCAAGCTCTCATGGAGGAGATATAAGGAACCAGTTGGTCCAAGAGGAAGATTGCCAAAGTGTTAACTCACCAATTGGAAGTGCAGCCCTAGTCCATGAAGGATAAAGTTTGATGATGAGGAGAACCATGCTGAAGGTGCCTCAAACACAAGAACCCCCTCAAAGGAAGACATTGTTCAGGGCAACATGCAAGGCCTATGGTAAGATTTGCAAGGTAATTGTTGATTCAGGTTCAACTGAAAATTTGGTTTCCATTGAAATGGTAGACAAGTTGAAATTGAAAAGACTTCCTCATGTTAGTCCTTATAAAGTATCATGGTTGAATAAGGGGCAACAAGTTTTGGTAGATGAACAATCTTGGGTAGAATTTGAGATAGGGGAATATAAGGACAAGATTTTGTGTGATATAATTCCCATGGATGCTTGTCATTTGCTGTTAGGAAGTCCATGGCAATATGATGTTCAATCCCAACATGATGGTAAAACTAACTCTTTCATTATAACCAAGAATGGTAGGAAGTATAGAATGGACCCATTGCCGGATGAGAATGTAGAGAAGAGTGTTGGGTCAAGTGTCATGATTGTGAGTGGTAAAGAGTTTCTAGACACCCTTAAGGAGGAAGGAACCCAAGGGCATGCTCTGATTTTGAAGCCAAAAAACAATCCTAATTTGCATGATCCTAGTGAGGAAGAGGTTCCTAAGGAGGTGCAGCAATTGTTAGAGGAGTATAAGGAGATTATGGTAGAGGAAATGCCTAATGAGTTGCCACCTATTAGGGACATAAGCCATCAAATTGACTTCATACCAGGATCTACATTGCCAAATAAAGCAGCCTACAAGATGACACCTTCTCAAAATGAAGAGATTGCCAAGCAAGTGCAAGAATTGTTGAATAAGGGATTGGTAAGAAAGAGCCTTAGCCCATGTGCTGTCCCAACAGTCGTAGCCCCTAAAAAGGATGGTAAATGGATGTTGTGTACAGATTCTAAAGCCATTAACAAGATTACTATAAGATATAGGTTCCCTATGCCAAGGATTGAGGACCTAATGGACTATTTAGGAGGGGCTAGATACTTTTCTAAGATTGATCTTAAGAGTGGGTATCATCAAATTAGGATAAAACAAGGGGATGAATGGAAGACAACATTCAAAACAAATGAGGGTCTTTATGAGTGGTTGGTGATGCCATTTGGTCTATCTAATGCCCCAAGTACTTTTATGCATCTCATGAATGAAGTGTTGAAGGATTTCATTGGCAAATTTGTTGTGGTATACTTGGATGACATTCTTGTTTTCAACAGGACTGAGGAAGAGCATTTGCAACATTTGGATCAGGTTTTGAAGAAGTTACATGATGAACAATTGATGATCAACATGGAAAAGAGTGTCTTCATGAAGGAATAACTCACCTATCTTGGTTTTGTCATTTCCCAAGGTAGTTTGAAGATGGATCCAGCAAAGGTAGAGGCCATTTTGTCATGGCCAACTCCAAAAATAGCAGGTGATGTAAAAAGTTTTCATGGTTTGGCAACATTTTATAGGAAGTTCATAAGGGGTTTTAGTCATATTTGTGCACCAATTTTGGATACCATCAAAGGGGGGCAGAAATGAATTTTTTTTGGACAAAGGCAGCCAATGATTCTTTTGAAATTCTGAAACAAAAAGTAGCACAACAACCCATTCTTGTTTTGCCCAACTTTAACAAGTTGTTTGTGGTGGAATGTGATGCTAGTAACCTTGCTATAGGGGCTGTCCTAAGTCAAGAAGGCAGGCCAGTTGCTTTCTTTAGTGTAAAATTGAATGATGCTAAGAGAAAGTACTCTACTTATGACTTGGAATTGTATGCAATGGTGCAAGCTTTGAAAAAATGGAGGCACTATCTTTTGCCTAAAGAGTTTATTGTTTATACTGACAACCATGCACTTAGTTTTCTGAATTCACAGGAGAAACTCAACCATAGGCATATGAAATGGGTTGAACAACTCCAAGCATATACTTTTTCAATCAAACACAAGAAGGTGTAGGCCAACAAAGTGGTAGATGCATTGAGTAAAAGGGTGTGTATGGTTCAAGAAATTCAGTTGCAAAGTGTAGGGGTTGATGCTCTCAAACATATGTATCAGGATGATGAAGATTTCGAGGAGGTATATGAAGTTTGTTCACAGTTTTCAGACTCTTATCATTCTAATTTTTTTGAGTTTTTGTTGCAGCAGGGGTTGTTGTTCAAAGGCAGCCAATTATGTGTTCCTAGGTGTTCCATGAGGGAGAACATCATAAAGGAAAAACATTGTGGTGGACTAGGAGGCCACTTTGGGCTGGACAAAACATTGGATCAGGTGAAAAGGTTTTATTTTTGGCCTAAAATGCAATCAGATATCAGAAAATTTGTTGAATGTTGTAGTATTTGTCAAAGGGCAAAGGGTACCTCATCTAATGTTGGTCTATATCAGCCACTTCCTATTCCTCATAGGCCATGGGAAAGTATTAGCATGGATTTTGTCTTGGGTCTTCCTAGGACTCAAAGAGGCTTTGATAGCATATTTGTTGTGGTGGATAGATTCAGTAAGATGACTCATTTCTTGCCATGTAAATGCACTAATGATACTTCACACATTGTTGGTTTGTTCTTCAAAGAAATTGTTAGAATCCATGGTTTGCCTCTTCACATTGTGATTGATAGGGATCCAAAGTTTGTAGGCCACTTTTGGCGTACCTTGTGGAAGAAGTTGGGCACTTAGTTGTCATTCACTTCAGCCTATCACCCTCAGACTGATGGCCAAACTGAGGTGGTGAATAGGTCTTTGGGAAATCTACTTAGATGTCTTACAAAGCAGCATGGAGAGGCATGGGATATGATCATCCCTCAAGCTGAGTTTGCTTACAATGACCCCACCAATAGAAGCACATGAAGGAGTCCATTTGAGGTTGTCTATGGTGTTCACCCAAGAGGTATTCTTGAATTGAGAGATCTCCATGGATTGGAAAGGAAGAGTGCTCAAGGTGAAGACTTTGTATTGGCCATGAAGGACATCAATGATAATGTCAAAGAAACTCTTCAAAGGAACAATGAGAAGTACAAGGAGAAAGCCAATGAGAGAAGGAGAGATGTACAATACAAGGTTGGGGATTTGGTCATGGCACATTTGAAGGAGAGACTTCCAAAGGGGCAGCCAACCAAACTCCTCATGAAGAAGATAGGTCCATGCCGGATTGTGCATAAATTTGGGCCCAAAGCCTATGAGATTGAGCTTCCTCAAGGCTTGGCCATATCTCCTATCTTTAATGTTTCAGACTTGTTTCCTTTCAAAGGTGATCATAATGCATATTCAGAGGCAGGTATAACAGCAGCAGGAGATGAAGAATGGGTTAAGGGTCTTCCACCCAATCAACCATTGAAGTTGGAATGCATTTTTGATACCAAGGTCATCAAAAAGACTAGAAAGAAGACATACAGACAGTTCCTTGTCAAGTGGAGTGGCTTACCCATTGAAGATGCCACTTGGATGAGTGAAGAAGACATCTTGAAGCATGGTGTCACAGTTGTTGATCTGATTCCTCAAGAGACTTGAGTTTTTTCCACCCGGGGAGTATGGTGCAGGAGCACCAAGAGGATCATGAAGATCCATGATTGTTTTTGTTTGTTCCATGTTTGTTCATGTTGTAATAAGGTCTTGGAAGACCATTCTCATATTGTAATAACGACCATGTCCAAAAACATCTCTTGTTGATGTCATGTTATGATGGAGCAGTCATAAGGTGTAATAGGCAGTCATATTTGTAAGCCTTCTAAGGCATGTAAGAGGTAGTCATAGAATCATAGGGATAGTCATACATTGTCATGCATTACAAGCCTTTTGGCATGTGTCAAGGAGTGATAGGCCTTGTCAAAAGCTTATTTACATTGTAGAGGTGTTGGAAGGCATTGTCAAGTCTAAACTACAACCGATGCCTATGTTAAACTTTGTAATTAGTTGTTGTTCTTAACAAACAGGGCAATTCGGTGGTTGGGGATAGTTTACCAGTCCTCCCATCGACCCAAACTACCCTCCAACTACTCCAAGACCCCGAGGTAGGCTTCATAAAACACTACAAATGCCCATTGTGAAGAGAGAAGCATTTTGGTGAAGGAATAAACAAGTTCTAACAATTTTCTGCCTGTGTATTCTATTTTTTTATTGTTGCTGCACGTACTCTGCCTTTATATGGACGAGTGTTGATTGTTCGATATGATTGGATGGTAGCATTGTGAGTAACCTTTCAAATGCATATAGATTGAATTCTTGAAACATCTTTAGAGCATTTAAATTCACATTTTTCTGTAAGGTGGTCTGAAGAACCCTCACCTAGGGTTCTGACAGAAAACTAGGATGTCCTCGCCATTCCACTGACTCCAAGTCTCTTTGATCAGTGGGATGGATTCCTTAATGTTTGTTTTGATGTCTTTCAAAAGCATTTTGGGCAAGAGTTTGTTATTGGTGGAGTTCTCTTGATGAGACCTAGCAAGATCATGTGCTAGGCTAATGTGAAAAAGAACAGTCTAAGTCAAATCTGCTACAGTTGGTGGTGGGGTCTCAAAACTTGAAGAAGTCTTGATTTGGGCATGAGATTGAGATGTCCAAATGGTTGGTTGAGTTCTGTGAATCTCTGAAAGGGTGGTTGCTTCACAAATTTAGCCTAATTGGGGCTCTAGGTCACTAGGAGGGGTTATAGGTTGGACCATACTGTCCAAAACAACCCATACCCATTTTGAAATATGTCATGGGGAGTCCAAATGGGTATCTCTAGATTGTCTAAGAGCTGAGTTTGCAGGTCCGTGTCAAAATATATTGCTGATTGCCTCTGTTTCAAGGGCTACAAGGGTTTTAGATGCCTAAAGAAGGAAGTACCAAAACCAAGTTTGTTATGCCTTTACCAATGGTTTGGATGGGTCCGATGGCATGTCAAATCAACCTTTCCATGATGATTTCAGAGCCACTAACTTCTGTTCCCACTTTTGCAAGTTAACCTTTGAATTTGGGTTTTAGAGTGTAATGAAAACCTTGTCAATTTGTGCTATCCTCTATCTATCCTAGTGTTTCTACATCAGATATACAAGGATATTGGTATCTGAAGGGCAATTTACACCTCATCATATACTTGCACTTGACTAGTTATTAGTCATTAGAGAATCAAGCAAGAGATATTAGTGCATGAATGGATGACTCACATTTATGCAATTGAAAATTGAATGCTTTGGCCAAAGTGATGCAATAGAAATAAGCATCGTTAATTTACTACATTCGTAGACTCATGTTAGTCAAAAAATCATGGTTGCTAGAGGGGAACTAGGGACTACCTGATTGACTGCATGTGACAGGTATTCACATTTGCACTTAGTTCTCAAATTTGGTTATGTCGCAAGCATCCCTATCTATCACCCTTATCAAAGGGTCGGGCCTTTTTTGGTAAGATGTGTGGGGATTGCTAGGTTTGTGGTTGGAGATAAAGCACTCAAATGATGTTCTCTCTCTTACAGTTGAACAACCATGTTGCTTGTCCTCAAATGAGATGATTACGACTAATGTTCAATCAAATTTGTAATAAAATGTCAAAACATGTATAATTGATGTACTTAGGTGGTTTTGAAGGACAATAGTCCTTATCCAAAATTTGTATCTTATTATTCTTTTATTTATTTACTTGTATCATGGAAATATATGTAATGATGACATCTTTATTTGGAATGTGGAATCTATATATATTTTGAAAAAGGAAAATCCAAAAATGTGTTATTTGTGTGTTATTTAATTTCTAAATTTTCATTAATTTATTTTGTTTATTTAGGGGGCTCGTTACATGTGGTATCAAAGCTTAGGTTCAAACACTAGGACTTATGAGCCTGCTATGTCTGAACGACAAAACTTTTGAAACAAATAAACCTAGGGTAATTCAAAGTACTTTTCTTTCTCTGAGTATTAAGATGGAAGGATCGAGATTGAGGAAGTGATCTAGAAATAATACAATTCCATTTTAATATGACAGTTGAAAGAGAGAGAATCAGACACAGAACACTGTACCATTCCCCTGCATTGTGTCAAAGAGTTCAACCCCACGTGGGAGCATGGGAAAAAAGCCTACTTGCATGCCGCTATTAAGGGTAAGGCTAGACTTTTAATTGCACAGTTGAGGACCGGTTCTCATCATCTAAGGTGTGACACTGGTAGATGGACAATCCCCAAGGAAGTTTGGGAAGATAGGTTATGCACTTTCTGCAGCAAAAGAGTGGTTGAAACTGAGTGGCACTTCATCTTTGAGTGCGTTGCCTATGAAGATATCCACATTCAGTATGAGAATAGCTTGAAGGGAGGAAGTTTAAGCGAGCTATTTGAGGAAGTAAAGCTCCACTTAACGGTCGACTTCTTGGTCAAGATGCATAGTAGAAGAGTCACATTGAAAAGATGGCTCTTGGTCCCTTAACGCTGATTGGCATGGCCATGTCATTAAAATTCATTCATTCATTCAATGTGAAAGGCAAAACCAGGGAGTTGAAAGGCAAAACTAGGTAGTGGAAGAGCAATGAGGATTCAACGCGCGTTGCAGACGTGGATGGCCAGGATACATTCAATCGTCTTGCATCGTGAGGAACGAGTATCAGCCGTAGATCCCCACGCCAGGCCGCCCCGCTTCATTGAGGGAACGCCTTTAACCGCCATTGGAGGTCTGCGTTAAAGAAAAGAAGTGCAGCGTGGTTGTTTTAGCAAGGTGAATATGGCTGGTAGTGGTACTACAACAGTAGGAAACAGTGCAGAGGAGGTGGAATGCTGTGATGATCTGATTGCTGAAATACTTTGGAGGGTTTCAACAAGAGATGTGCTTAAGATGTCCACAGTGGTAAAGAGATGGCGCAACCTCATTTTTGATCCATTTTTTGCTCATATCCATAGCAAGAATTGTCATCGAGAATCAATGTTTTTTTTCCGTGAGAAATTTCCAGTTCGACAAGAGATTAAGGGAAGCTTTCAATTGCGCTATTCCAATCTCCACACGGGTAATCTTTCTATTGGTCCTGTTTCTTGGGAGGGCCTAGATATTTCTTTAAAAAATGACAGTAGAGATCTAGTTACTGCATCAAATGGGCTTCTGTGTTTTTGTACACATGTGGATCCGGATCCCCCAGAGTTTTTGCTGTACAACCCCGTGACAAAGTTTTTGAAAAAATTGCCACTGCCTTTTGACATGGGCAAGGAGGGAATGGACTTGCCAATGTTGATTGGATTTTGTTCTATGCAGAATACTGGAAAATTGGTGATGGGAGGCTTCTCTTTCGATCAGGAGGACACATATACCCTGGTATTTGATTCTCAATCAAATTCGTGGCATAAGGGTCCACCTCTATTTTGCCATATTCGCAGATCTTCACGGCGTTCACTTTTCTTTAATGGGGTAATTTATTTCCTTGTTGGAACCGAAAGCGTAGATGCTCAGGAAGGAAAAGGACCTAGAGATGTAGAGGCCTTGTTTAGAGATGAATATGGTTTGTTTTCCATGATTATAGGTTATGACGTGAATCAAGACCAATGGTGCTTTTCTATTTTCATTCCTATATCAGTAGGCTATCCATATTGCCTCATTGAATGGGAGGGAAATCTATTAGTTTTGGCATCTAATTCTACCCATGACGGCAATCGGAATGTGAACCTTGTCCGGGATGAGGGTGATCGGCATTTTGTCTTCTGGATATTGGATACAGAACTTAAGCTGTGGACACAAGAACGGGAATTAGATTTACCACAGGAGTTTTACATTTCTGGGAAGGTATCTGCAAGCGGTGGTGTAGTATGGTTGATAAATGGTCGTCACAATTCTGTCACAGTTTACCATATGAAGAACAGACATTGCTCAACTCATCGACTAGATGATGCTCTTGCTTGGTGGGAGCGAAAATATATATCCTGTGTATCTTTTGAGCCTACCCTTTTGTCATTCTGAAACATATTCCGAAACCCTTTTGTGAAAGTGGAAATTGGATTACAATTTTGGCTCTGTTTGTATTCAGGAAAGGTTTTATTTTCTTTGTGACAAATAACCTGTATTTAATTAGTATACTTGAAATTTTATTCTGGGTTTGGTTTATGATTGTCCGATTCAGTTGAGTGTAGTTGTAAGCACTGTGAAAGTGTAGCAGAGGCAGTACCGCTGGGATTGCTTGTTGTCTATCTTTGTACCATTCACACATCATGTTTTGCCTCAAGCAATTCGCTATTTCATGTTCTTATCCATTACAACCATTCTTTGGTTTATGAAATTCTTCTTAGCTCTGCAGCATGAATTTGGGCTTATGCAGACAAGACCAAAACTTATTTCCAAAATTTCCATATATTGCTTTAATTCATAAAATGCTATTGAACCATAAGTAGTGTGCTGATGTTTTAGGCATGGTATTTATGGATTGGTATCAGACGATTAGTCCTTATAAAGTTTGGATTACCAATATTATACCCATGTGTAATAAATCCAGTAGTACTAAGGATCTTACGGAGCAGTCTGGAAATATTGGGAAGCCTAAAGATTCTAATCTGACCATGCAGGTTCCTCTGAAAATGAAAAATCTGTGTTGTTGGTGCAACTCCTTGTTATTCAGCTTACTACCATAAAAGGCAAATTCTAGCACCCAATAACCTCAAGAGAAGGCTCTGTTTTCCAGATAGATCTAGGTCTCAGCTGAAACAGAAAGCACCTCACGAGAGTGAAAATTCTACTACCTTGTTGGCAAACTTAGTGGAAGTTTATTGTAGAATCTGTCAAGTTGATCGTGTTGGTTAATCATATTCACTCATTCAAAGAGAACAAGAGGTCATGAAATTACAGGGTGCATATGTGGCTTCAGAACACAAAACAGAAGAAGGAGCCCTTAATATAGCAGCTTGTTGATCTTCTCATTTTGAGAATTTGAAACAGTAGGAGGAAGTGGTAAAGGGAAGTGCTAGCCACCCAAAAGAAATTTTTCTTCCGATCAAGTATTGCAACAACTTAATGCTACTTTTTGGGGATATGGGCAAAGAAGGAAGAAACACCTCTCTTGCCTGTTCCAAGTATGAGTTACAATAGTCATTAAGTTTGCTAGAAGGCTAGCCAATATCAGCATGGGTGAAGTAATCACAAAACTCCAGTGGAAAGAAGTCCTGCTGTAGCCTCTTAATTGAGGAGAAACACTTTAGATTCTTAGTAAAATTGGTTTCTTTGATCATGGTATCCAACCTTTCTTTGCGACTTTGAAATTGTATCATGGCTTCTAGATCCTAAGTGTATGCTATTTCCCTTAGTCATGAAGCAACTTGGCCTAGCATGTTCAAGAACCGGCAGAAGCACCTATTCATGATTCAACTCCATTTGGCAAATTGGGAATGACTAAACACTTGACTTTCTGTTTGGCCAAAGAAAATCAGATAAATGTTTTGATGAGTATTTTGGTATCCGACTCACTAGATTTGTATGGAATGCTATTGAACCATAAGTGGTGTCTTGACATTTGAGGTATGGTATCGATGAATTGGTCTTATAAGATCATTCCCGTGAAGGATTTGTTCAACACTGAATAAGAAGCAAAATACAATAACTTTTATGTGGTGTGCTGACAATACACTTGATACTAGAGCAATGGAAATTGTGAATGCTATCTCATTGAAGAAGAAAAACAACACCAACTAAAGTATTGAAAAGCAATGAGCGTGGAAAACGGCAAGCTAAAAAGGGTCAATGATCTCTTTTGACTCTAAACAATGTAGTGGTATTTGACATGATTTTGTTTTCATGTTTTAAAATTTATAGGTGAGATTGGTAGATCCTTCAAAATCAGGAGAACAAAGCATGGTCATCATCTAACACATATTAGAAGCAACATATCAGCCTTAGTTGAATTTTTTTGACAAGACAAAGCACCACACCAATATCCAAGAAACAAAAATAATTGTAAGAGAGGACTATTGTATGAAAAGATAACTCACTAAAGTTGTAGAAACTGAAAAATTCATGACAATAGCTTGAATTGTGATGAAGGGGTACACCTTTGCCACAATTGGGGACTCCTTTCCATAGTCTTAAGAATTAGCAATTGGACCCATAGGTTCAATGGGCACGTCGATAGTTTTAATTATAATTTTTTTTTTTTAAGGATAGTTGATTTTCCCATGGTTAAATTCTTAGTTACATTGAAGATAATACAAAATTTGTACATTTTTTAAAATTGATTGTTTGTAGGATGGAAATCACTACAATAATTCTATATGTTTTGCAATAAAACTATAAAAAACCTGTATCTAATCTATATATGCACTAAAAGCTATGACGTGTACACACATGTTCACATGTGTTCTTTAACATATCCAAATTCCTCCTATCAAGGCAATGGAGGCCTTCTCCATGGTAAAGAACACCATCCTCTGACACAATGAATTGGACATTATGGGTTACATGCATGCATTCGACAAAGAAGAGCACCTTGTGCACTACAACATCTGTGGCATTTTTTAGGAACCAAGCAAAACAAATTTGTACTATGAAGGGTTCACTTTCTTGAAAAGAGCATTTGCTAGTTGAGCTTTAGCCCTAGTGAGATTACGACCATGGTGTAGATTACAGATTTCAAGAACTCACCCAAGCTCGGGAAGTGGAAGCTCTCCTAGGCCACCAAGCAAGTTGTTGTCTTCCTACAAGACAATTGCTCTGGATTCATTGCTAGAAAGGTTAGTAGTACTTTCATTAAATTCTTTTTATTTCAAATGGTTGATATAAGTGTTAGATAACAAAGATGAATACTTTGGTGTGAGATATTTATCAATGTGTCATGGTGATACTTGGAATTGAATACTATGATATCCTCTTTTTACGTAACAGACTAAAAGCAAGTTTGTGGTGATGAGGGCTACCAGGCTGTTCAAGACCTTGTTCAAGTATTTTTGTCTAGCCCTTAGTGATTTTACTATTGAAATGTCCTCTTTGTTACTATGCAAACCTTCCATCTATGTTCTATGGTTCCCATGCCAAGGTTTGTCTCTATTGTGACATGGTTTGTTCTTGACTTATTTGGAAAATAGTTTCTATAACAAAATCTTGTTTTGTAACTTTTACTTTGCATATCATGGGTTTTAAACTTGAGATCAATATCTAGGTGAATCATATGCTCTTATCTTAAAATAGATTTTATCTTTTTCTCTGTATTTTACTATTTTTCTTCAATGTGGTTAACATATCTATTTATATATGCTACAATGGAGAATTCAAAGTAGATATCATGTATGAGTGGTTTTGGTCTATGTATTCCAACTAGGGCATAAGGGCATGCTAGAAGCAATAATTGAATTGTTTAGGAAAGCAATCGACAAGGGAAATGAAACATGCAGTGACCTAAAAAATGTAGTTGACATCATTATGAAATAGAAATAGAAGAGGCTCATAAAATCCATTAAGGATCTCATGTTTCTAAGAAATCATTGCTAAGGCAAAGCCTAGGATTTTTAAGCTCACAATTTTTTGGACAATACCCTAGTGGAGTTACACCCTATAAAACAACTTGAAACCCCAAATACTTGGACAAATAGTAAAAATAATAGTATGTTTGGTTCCAGTGAGGTAGAAATTTTCCATACTTTCAACCAAAGTCTTTTCATACAATATTTTATTCTCATTCATTGACATTGCAGGTTGTTAGTATATTATTTTTGACAATCTTGATCTTGGAGAAATGCAGAAGGCTAGACAAGTAGATTGAACTATTGAAGAGATTTAGTTTGATTGTTGAGAAAAGAACCAAGAGATTTATGGATAAAATTTTGAATTTTCTAAAGAACAAGTGACTACACAATTACATTGAAAGTTGGGTTCAACTTAGTTACAAAAGTCCAAGTATAATGATGTAGAAGTTGAATGCAATTAAAGGGGTCAATATATTGTTAAGTACTCATTAACATTTTATACTTTTATATTATTTAATAGGGATGTGGATGTTACGGTGTATTTATATGGCCATACATTATTGGTAGTCATGTTGCAGTTCAATTGAGAAGTCTAAGATTTGCTATTTGTTTAGTGCTGAAAAGAAACTATACTATTTTTCAAAATTGGCCAAGGAATTTGTTGTACTAATGATATATCAGGGAGATGATGTGAAAAACAAACAGATTAAATTGAGCATGGTTTAATAAGAGAAATACCTAAAGGGCATTCTTAGATCCCTTCTTCAATTTTATTGCCTACCATGATACTTTATATATAGCTATGCCATGTATGTTGCTTGGATAACACATTCTTGCTTCACATTTAGCTACAATAGCTATACCACATACAATACACATCTTGTGATCCTACTTGGTTACTGCTAACAAAATGACCAATAAATGATAGTGTATGATTATATGCCAAATGGAAGTGTATTATTCACTTGTTGGTAAGAATATATTATGATATGGTATTTAGGTGTCCAACATCTAGATGTGAATTGTGGGTGGATGATATCAATTATTCTTTGTCACTAGTCACTAAGCTTTATGTGCATTGAAAGAAACAAAGAGGCATTATCTGAAGTCTAATTTTTCAAAAGAGTGCCCATTAGAAATTGTATTACCTTGCCTCAACATATAAAGTTATAGATCTAACATTTTTGTCTACATCGTTTGACGTAGAGGACTATATAGAAAATCATAATACTATACAAAAGATTGATTTACAACTCTCCTCAAGTAAACAATTTTTTATGCACTGGTGGATTTGTTGTGATAGTTATCTTATTCCTACCCGAACTAAAGCAAAACTTTTTACAAGATTAAAAATCAAGTTTGCACTCTAGAGGACCTTCAAAATACAATTTCAATTGGTTCATATTTAAAGGGCGGCATGAACTATTGTTTTAAAAAGATATTGTAGTTTTATGTTGTATTTCAAAATCCTATAGCATATTTGAAAAGCCTTAGCACAATTTTTAGAAGATAGAGATGTTTTATTCACTCGCATCCTCGTGTGTTCAAAACCTATCTAGTGAAATAATGATCACCCTCAAGCAACCAAAAGTTCTTGTAAAAAGCAATATTTAGTTGATAGCCTTTCTATGTGGGCTTATGCCCACTAACAATTCAATCTTAGGAATGTGTCACATCAAGAATTTATCTCATGATGGATATGTTTATGTAGTCATCAAAAACTAATTACCTTTTCAATTATCTCATAGTAGTAATGCTCAAAAGTTTATAAATATCATTTCAAATTTATATTCATCATCCAACACATCAAAAAGATCTAGGTAATTTTATTGTTAGCAATGAATGGCCCATTCCATGAATCGTTTGCAAGATTTTGAGCCTCCTTGTTGGTTTATGGTAAATATTTCAGAGCTTAGTGTACTATTCTAGACAACAATTTACCAAATTTCAATAGTTTGTGGTTTTATACAATAAATATTTTTGCTACCTTGTTTTATGAATTATTGTCAAGATATAGAGCATTTTCATATTTTTTACCTGCAGCTATTTAAAACCTAATGTTTTGCTTATGATTGCCACTCATATGTTTCTTCGACAATATTTTAAGAGACTTTATTTTGCTAATTTTATGTATTCTTTTCTAAATTAAGATGCATTAAATTTACAATATCATGTTCTTGGATAGATATACTTGTATATGCTTTTGGATATATATTTACATAGATGACTGGAATGTGGGAAATATTTAAATTCTACCATTATTATTTAGAGGTAATGGCTAATGATGATAAAACTTATTTTAGTAGATTTTTCTAAGATCATTCTTTTAATGATTGGAGATGAAATATTTGTGACACATGTTGTAGCCATATGGATGTATGTTTTACTTTAGATTGTAAGAAAAGATAATATGTTATTGCCAATGTACTAATTTCTTTCGTGCATTAAGTGTTGGTCGATTGAGTGAATTCAAATTGCGAGAATATGAAGTTCAGGTCTCTGTCAACTTTAGTGGGATATTTTTGTGTTAAGTTACAGTGGTGTGCAATGGGTCATTCATGAAGTATTTGTATTTTACATGGATTTTAATTTTAAATATATATTTTTTGCTTTGCCATAAGGATTACATTTATTTCTACATAGAATTTATAAAAACGAATAAGGGATTTGATTAATTTAGTGGATATATAGATTACATACAAGTTTCTCATATCTTTATTGCAAAACATATAGATTATTGTAGTGATTTCCATCCTACAAACAATCAATTTTAAAAAATGTGTAAATTTTGTATTATCTTCAATGTAACCAAGAATTTAACTATGATATCAATCATAGAATTAGGCTTTATAGATTAGGCAGATGCAATCATGTACCAATTAAACTAATATTTGGCTCACCTCGAGATGGTTCATTCTTGTTATCTAAAAAAAACATGATTCCTGGCAACATGTAATGAAAATACCAAACTAAGTAATTTTTGTTAGGTATACCCTTTATTTCTTGTTGGTAATATCGATCCTAAGCATCACATCACAAATCTTGATTTGCCTTTTGTTTAGCTATCAATAATATTTGCAAGTTTGGAAACATTGACTTCATTCGATGATAAACTTTAATTCTTATATGATGTTTGAGTTCTAATCAGGTATATGTTTGAACTCTAAACTGTATTTTCTCAATTGTTTCTAGCTAAATGTTTAATATTACATTTCTCATGATAATATTTTTGAGTTAATTAGATATAATTGAACATAATTTTAGTTTTCTAATCATCAGAAATGCTTTGCTAGTCACAAATTATCATTACCAAATTCTCTTGTAAAAGCTATGACAGTGTAAAACTTTGTAACATGTACACACATGTTCTTTAACATGTCCAAATTCCTCCTATCAAGGCAGTGGAGGCCTTCACCATGGTAAAGAACACCATCCTCTGATACAAATTTTTTGGCAAAGATTCCATTGTGGAAGAAGATTTTGATAATGAATTGGACACTATGGGTTACATGCATGGCTTCAACAAAGAATGGCATCTTGTGCGCTACAACATCTATGGCATTTTTAGGAACCAAGCACAAGTTTCTACTATGAAGTGTTCAATTTCTTGAAAAGAGCATTTGCTAACCGAGCTTTAATCATTGTCAAGATATAGAGCATTTTCACATGCCATCAATATTTTAATTTGATATAGAATTTTTCTATGTTTGTAATAAGCTCTTGACGGGTGTCTAGCAATTCATGAATTGGTTACCTTGACAAGTCCCTAAAATAAGAGGAACTATGTTCACTTGACTATGATGTACAAAAGACGCATCAACAATTCCTTTTAATGTAGAACAAGAGTCAAGCCTATCGAAAGAGCATGATACTAAACTTATTAACATTGCTAAAAATTTACTACCACAACCTCTTAATTAGCAGATAGGCTTTTATATGTGAACATTATAGTGCTTAGAATTGTCTCACGCGGTAAAAAAAATTAGGTCGGAGAATTTTCTGAACTCGTGGGTTGTTCTATCAACATATTCCTTGAACCTCCTATTGGTGCAAGTGCTAGTCATAATTCCATACATATGCATAACACAAAGTTGGCCAATCAGAGAGGGCAGACCGTCTTGCTGGATATGCAGCGGTGATACAGCATTGGGCTTCTACAAGTGATTGTTATCCATGGGTCACGAGGATTGCCTGGCCTTCAGCAACCTGTGGTGGAGAAAATTTCCAAAGCCTAGCTTTAAGAGCATTGTTTTTATAATTTTGGGTAGCATTTCAGCTGCTCACCAGATCAAAATAAAAAAACTACGAACAATGGCATGTGAAAAGAGGCTGTGAAACATGACCTCTAACCATAACTAAGAAATTGAACCCTAATTCAACACTAACAGATTAGCAAAGCATTTCTGATGATTAGAAAACTAAAATTCCTTGTATCTGCCCAATCCAGAAAAGCCTAATTCGGTGATTGGTGGCATGTGAAAAGGGGCTGTGAAACATGACCTCTAATCATAACTTTGAAATATCTTGAGCTCTTCATTAGTGTATAAAACCTGATTATATTCATGGATTATTATTAATCAATCCTTGCGTTTTGTGATGGTTAGTGGTCGCCCCAATTTTGAGAGGGGAATATTGGTTTCTCCTATACCAATTGCCAGACTGGAAAATTTTCAATAATTGAGCTGTCTGAAAGAAGGTTATCACTGGATCAGATCAGATCTAGTTGGGCAGTGTGGGAGGAATAGAAAATTAAATATTACTGGGTGTTCCCAGTTTAACGGATTGAGCTGAAAGGTGGGAGCTAAATAAAAATCGCGGATGGGAGAGGATCGGCGAATAGTTCCATTTGAGCAAAATTAAAACAAATTTAAGGAGTTATTTATTGTCAAGTTGGTGGTGGAAATCCAAGTGCACTGGATCAATTTGTCTTGGAGTGATTAATTTTTTTTGTTTTTTACCATTTATTATTTGTTTGAAAAAATCAATCGCTGAGATCTCTTTCATAGTAGTCTTTTTAATCTAGACCATTCGTCTATGTATTTGAGGTAGTGCTGCTCACTAAGGGAACGCGCGTAATAAATATCTTTGATACTGAAAATTGGCCATATTAGTTTTTCATAGTTTAATAATCAATTTGATATTTTTTCTTAGGTAATAACCAAAGAGGTTATAGATGTTAAATTGAATTTGATGGGCGTGAGTAATTCATGATTTACTGTTGTAATTGGTTGAACTCAATTTGTGATATAATAGATTTTTGTTTTTAAATTTTGTCCCTGACAATATAACAATATTTCAAAATATTCAATGGAATATAAATATTTGTATAAAATTAATTAGAGAAGATTAAATAATTATTAAATGGGATGATGTTAAGCACTTAAGGCTTCTAGAATGCACTTCAAGTTATTCAAATGAATCTACATCTTACACTATTTAATTAATTGAACTCTTTTAGTGAATGTCGTTAAAATTGTAATATTATAAATAATACAAATATTATAAATTATAAATGCATATGATTATAATATAGTTAACTAAATATTAATCTCTACTATATTTTATTAACTAATTTTTATATTATATTATTAGCCAATAGGCTTTATATGTGTGCATTCATGCTTAGAATTATGTAATTCTCACATCGGAATTTCTCTTATGTAAGCAAAAATAATGTCAAGAGTTGTAGGGAAGTAATTCAGGGTTTTTGTTAGGAAGTAATCTCCAAGGTGCCAATTTCAGGGAGACTCGTTAGCGATTTTGTTTATCTTGATCCTGCTTTCTTGCAACCCTGGGCATTGGGAGTTGTACCATTAACGGTACTTGATGGTTGGTGGGATTGATCCAAATAAGCCGCATGTCGAGAACAAGTGCTAGGCATGGAAATAGTTACATGACCTTTCTCTACTATAGTTCTGCTCAAGCCGTCTTAACTTGTGCTCATCCACTCCTCTAATGCCACCCATGTATTATTCCTAGCTATCAAGGGGAAGAGTATTTTGAGAATGAGTTGATGAATGCCGCCTGGCTCTGTGTTGTTTAAAATGTGACTCAAACAATTTGCAGGCGAGTCAAATGTGACACATGAATTGTCTTCCTTGCTAAGGGCGACCTCCTAGTCACTCCCACACATGGCAAGAGCCAATCGAGCAAGGTAGGACTGAGGGGTTGCTATGCTCTCTTTCTTGGGTTGGTTGCTTGATGTGTGTTTCGGCGATTGTTTCTATGGAGACGTTCAATTTCAGTTGTTGTGGTGATAATTTTATGACCTGAAGGGTCACTAGTCTCCTGAGCCTAGCATGAAGGCTATTCTGTTCGTTGATAATTTAGAGATGCTGTTGTCTCATTTCTTCATCTTGAATGATTTTTTGTATCAAGTCTTGTTGGTCTATGATGCGTTGTTGATGTTCTTGTTCTTCTCTTGTTGTTGGATGTTTTGTTGATGATGAATTAGATGGGGCAAGTTCTCCCCAATCTCCTCAAGGACAAATTGTATCTAATCTTTCTTGATGCCTGGGCACACTGAATGCTTGACAAGAGGGGGAAATGTTGTGTTTCACTGATGTTGTTGTTGAGTGCGTTGAGTTGATTTTGACCTCGTGATGAAATCGAGGGTTTGTTCACTTGTTTTGTTCTAAGTTTTCCTAATGTCTTCTTTTTGAGTTTTTATGAATGGAAGCTATATGAAATGTAGAAAAATTTTGGTTCATTTTTCCCAATTTAAAATGTGATTTGATTATCTAGAGATTGAAAAATGGAATGCAATCTTTATGAGTTTTTCAAATGCAAACTAATCTATGTTTTTGGTGTTTTCGTAGATTAATTTTTGAAATAGTAATATAAGAAATGAAATTGCAAATAATTATGAAAGTAAATCTAATCTAGTGAATGAAAACAAAGCTAATCAAATCAAATGCTACTCTAGGAAAGAAAATAAATAACCTATCAAGAAAAAGCAAAGAAATGGTTTACTTTTCCAAGAGTGAGATATGATCTAATTACTAATTTAAAGCATAAAGAAACTAGTATGAAGAAGATGTCAATGCTTGGCTTGAGCCCTTAGAAGTCCTTGTGGCAATCTTCTTTTCCTTTGCAATAGCAAGGTCCTCCTCTTGGCAACAAGAACGAAGATGGGAGAAAATGAAATCAAATGAAGCTTTGATGAAAACAATGGAGCATAAGAATGCTAATGTAGCACTATGGCTTGAGCTATTGAAGCTATGGTGAAAGAAATTGAGCATAAGAATGCTAATGTGTCACATCACGTTGTCTAGCCTAGTTAAATATTGATTAATTGAATGATTAGAAAGGTAATTGAGTATGTTAGTTATCTTTTGAATTTAATGGAAATGATTTTTAATAATGTTTAACCATTAGCAAAAGTAAACTAACACTAAATAGTCATGTTTTGTATTAACACTTGCAAATTCTTTTTGCTTGAACTAAAAGTAAGTGTGATTTTTTTTAAAATGATGGAGTCACCACACTGCAGGAAGGGTAAATACTCCCTTTCCTATTAAATTGTTTTAGTAATGACTTATTTTTGTTTTAGTCCTGTCACATTTTCTTAATCCAATTTGTGTTTGGCCATTGAAATCTAAATTCAGTGATTTTTTGACAATGTAGGAATGTTTTGCTAAAATACTTAGCTCAAATCCATTTTGTGCATATCCTGCAATCATTCTAGTCCATGAGATGGCATTTCTTTTAGGCATTTGTGAAACAATTGACATGCCTGCATAATGACCAGGCCACTTGAAACTCTAACCTCTAACAAAAATTTCCCTTTCTGTTATGTTGTGATGGGTTTTTCCCTTCATAATTACTGGAGAACTAACACTGCACATTATTATAGCTGAATACTACTTTCAGATTGCTTCATTTTAGCATCCAATAATCTCCACAAGACATTTGTTCTTGTTTAAAATGATGGAAATGGTTCGCATCTCTCACAACAATTTCTCTTGCAACAATTTGGAAGTTAAAATTCTATTGCAGTATGACAATCAACACATACTCAAAGGTTCTTAACAAATCTAATAGTTGTTCTATGGGGTATGTTTAAAAAACTAAATGCAATTGCTAACTTTCTCTATGATGGCAGAGAAATAATTACTTTTCCCTCCTCTTCCTTAACATTAAGTTGATTTAGTACAAAAATTAAGGTAATTTAATATGCCCTGGTGATTGATGTCCCGACCACATGGTTTTGGGCTATTGTATATCTTCTCTTTTTTTAAGCGCCTGGTAAACTTTTTAACGTGACCGATGATGTTGGTGCGACACACCCTCTGGCTCCACGCGGACGGGGGGAGACTGGGGCTATGGTATATCCTCGGACCTCTTGTAGGATTGGGGTTTATTTGGGCTTTTGTGAGTGGATGTCACAAGTCCACTAGATTCAAAGTATTGATCTATTTGCAAATCCATAAGGCAAAACTATCTTTGTTTGATTTAGGATTTGATTGTTAATTCTTATGAATTGCATATTAAACAAGTGCAATTGGAGATTTTAATGATTATAGATGAAAGAGACATGTTGGGCGTTTATAATATAGTTTAGAAGCACATTTGGGACACTTCCTATGATAATGAAATTCAAAAGACCTTTAGGAGTTTTATGTTGAAAATTGCAAATAATAGCTTGGTTGGGGCATGCTAGCCAATTTTAAACCCTCAGAAGAAAGAATAAGAGTAGAATATTCCCAATTAGAGTTTGGGATGAGTTTTAAGTGTTTTAAGCTCAAAGATGTCTTTGATTCAGCATATAAAAAATCTAGACATGGTCATTGTTATTGGCAATGTTATATGATTGAGCAGGAGAATGTTGGATGTTCAATCTATCCGTTGTAGTTCAATTTAATTGAAATCAATTTTTTTTTAATTTATATCTCTTAAACTTATACATATTATTAAGCATATCCAAATACAATTCTAAGCCACTTTTGATTAAAATTAGATGTTGATTCTTAAGCTGTCCAAATTGTAGTCTCAAGGAAAATATGGTAGATGGTCTTGCCAATTATAGTGAAGATGGCAATTTGTAGATTTGATAGTGTTGTTATTTTGATGTTTTGAAAGAATGTCTAAATTATTCATAATTGATGATTAGGTCACTATTTGAATAGCATCTATAGAAGTTAGATAGCAATGTTAAAGGCATTGAATGATAATTTGTCCTATATGGACTTAGTATTTTTGACCTTAAGGGTTTATGTTCTTCCTTTAAGCCAACTATATGTTGAATGTTTATTTTTGTATAGTATCCAATATCAAATTGTGATACAAAACATGTGTGATACTACTGTTATTATTGAAATATTCAATTAAGGATGTCTAAATGTTTGTATGTGTTGATAGGACAATATTGCTTGGCTTTGTGAGTCATTGACTAATTTGTTAAGGCAATTGTTGTTGGGTCTCTTGATGTGAACTTTGACAATCTAATACATATTTGTTATGGTTGTAGAAGATGGTTTTTAGTATTATATTATTTCTTACCTATAGATTAAGGGCATGCTTCTATGTAAAACTTGGTGACAATCTAGTCCCAATTATGTCATGTTGAAGTAGAAGACCTCTTGTCCATTATATCTTGGTAATATGTGGATTCAGGAAATGTGTTCATAAAGTGGAATAACATCCTTGATGGAATATTCAACAAACAATATTACCCTAGAAATATATTATTAAAATTAAGTTTAAATGACCGAATGTCAGATACAGACTTTGTCTTCTGGACATATATATATCTTGTTGAATGTCAAGATATCATGGTGAGATGATTGTACTAGGACATTCTTAGGCTATGGGGTTGATGACCATTGATATATGCAACATGATTTATAGATCTAATAAAATTAAATGTATTGAAAACTAGTTTGTTTAGAAACATTGTGATACTTGATGAAAGGTTGAGGATGAACTAAAGAGCCTCTTATCTTGATACGTAGGCAAGACCATTTTGAATGAGCCCCCGAGGCATAGGTCTGGCCCCTAGGATGGGTCCATCTTTGTGTTTGTAATTTTTTATGATCCTTGGTGAGATAAAGCACCAATTTTACTACTCGGGTAGAGTATGATGTGGGTTAGTTTGTCTAGCCTTATTATATTATTGAATATGAGTCATTCTTACATTATTGGATTACTAGTGTAATCATTGATGAACTAAGAAATTATGACATTACTATTTCATGGATGCATTATGTAATTATTGATTTCATAGTGTATCAATTGTATGGAGTCAGTGAAATAAGAAATACTTTCTTTATCCTTATGATTGATTGATCTAATGAGTACATTATTGTAATTCATATTATTATTTATTATGATATTTGTGTATTTATGGGGTGATGTTACATAATGAAGCACTATGGATTGAGCTATTGAATCTATGATGAAAGCAGTTGAGCATAAGAATGTTAATGAAACACTATGGCTTGAGCCATTGAAGATATGATGAAAGCAATTGAGCATAAGTATGCTAATGAAGCACTATGCATTGAGCTATTGAAACTATGAAAAAATCAAAAGGCACGCGAGGTCTTGCACGAGCATGAAAATTCCATGGAGACAACTATATGAAAAGCAAAGCAAGAGCAGAGATGCAATACTGAATTTGCCTCCTAATGCATAGAGGAGGGGGGTATTTATAGGTAGAAAATCAACATGAAAGGTGGTGGTGATTGGGGAGTTAACAGAAATAGATTGGGGAGTGATCTAACTTTGATTAAGAGTGAACATTGGCTATAGAGGAGATCACATAAGAAGAAATGGAGATAACACATGATTGATTGGAAGATAAAAAAGATTGATTGGGAGATGAGATTGAGGTGATTGATAGTGTTGAAACAGTTAGGGGGAGTTGGAAATCAATTAGACAAGAAGAACTACGCAATCAGAAGTCAATTTGGAGCAAATTTGGGTCAGAATTGGAAGAAAACACACATGTCAAAAGATGACAGGGTCGCTCCTTTCAAGAAATGGGTCGCCCCTTTTAGTAGGGAAAGTCGCCCTTGGATATCCTACTTAACACGTTGGGTCACCCAGGGAGATCTTGAAGGCACAAGGGGCGACCCACAGAGGAGGTTTTGCACATGTGGTTTTTGGGATGGAGAATGACCTAGAAGGGCTAAAGATGGTTTCAATGCCCTAAAACTAACCATATGACCTTTGCAAGGTGGGTTGCCCCTTTTACTAGGGCAAGTTTCCCTTGGAGATCCTATTTCAGTTGTAAGGTTGCCCAAGGAGATCCTAAAGTGACAAGGAAAGAAGAGGTTGGACATGTAATTTAAGGTTGCGGAAGGGATGGGGAGGTCAATTGGATGATTCTAAAAGGATGAGATGATGAAAATGCCCCTAGGGAACATGAATTTTCCCTCTTGTGAAGTGGATAAGTGAGGTTATCGAGGCTAGAAAGCGACATGAAAGATCCATCGAACTTTGGTCAAGGGGCTAGCAAGAAGATGTGTAGGACCTTAGAAGGTTAGCTTGAAGGTTAGAAAAGAACAAACAAAGTGAAAAACAAATAAATACACATCACCAAGAGGAATACTGCTAAAAGATATGTATATATTTCATGCTTACATGTATATGATTATGACTATAACTCATCCTCGGGCTGCCATGTAGGCATGTGCATCTTTTTCATACTTACATATTTGCCCCCTTAGTGATGGCGTGAAAGGTAGGTACCATTCCTAAACTAGGCTTTACTTGTTGTCATTGTCTCATGTTTGTACCTAAAATAACAAGAATTAATTCAACTTCATGATATATTTGAGATAAATCATTGAAATAGATACAAGAAGACATACCATTGATGCGTGAGTTTTGAATGTACCTGAGTCACCTTGCTTCATCACAAAGATCTATAAGAATGAAATGCACACAAAACAAGGACATGGAAAGCACTATAAAAGTTTTAAAAAACAAATTCTTAAATGCAAATTAAGCTAAGAGAAGAAGGAAGAGGTGAATCTAGAGGTAGAGAGATAAAACAGTGACGAAATCATGCAAGTGGACAAGTGACAAAGAGAGTTCGGCAATGAGATCAATATTATGGATGCTAATCTCCCCTACTAGTCATTAGGTAAAAAAACAAGAAAACCCTCTTTTGAAACCCTATATTTTCTCTTGTTGATTTATGGCCATGAACCCATTATTTTTCAAGTTTCTTCATTGCAGTTGTGTAGATTTTGGCTTGTTGTCATTTGGTGAGTTTTTGTTTGTTGATTTTTTGTAATTTTCATCATTTTTTGAGCATTTTTTTAGCATGCTAGGGCATGGGGTAGAATTGCCCCTTTTGGCAAGGCAAGTCACTCCTGGAGATCCATCTTGTCATTCTCAGTCGCCCTTAGAGATCAGCCTTGGTAAAAGGGGTGACCCAACTAGAAATTTTCTAGATGAAATTTCAAGTGGTTTGATACTTTTGTCACTCAATTTTCTCTGTTCTTTGATACTAGATTCTTCATTTATTGTAATTTTCTAGTTGATATATGATTTTTTTGTTGAAGGTTTTGAAATTTTTATGATTTTTTTTGTATTCTTTTGAATTGTCAACTATCTAACATGTTGCTTTCTGTGATTTGCAGGAGATATGTATTAGGTGGATTTTAATTGGTGAGCAATTTTGGTTCACAGAGGCCCTTGAGTCTTTATCCATTGAAGATCATGCCATCTTGAAGAAGACAGGGTTGGAAAAAATAGATCGTGTTCTTGTTGTACATCCCTATTCTCTCATATGTTGTGGCATCTTGACATATTGGGATGTCGATCGAAACACATTTTGATTTCCTCATATATCTAGAGAGTGGAAAATCACTTTGTATGATGTTTACTGTATCTTGGGAGTTCTTGTTAGAGGTGACCGAATTGTGCTCCACAAGAGTGAATCAGAGAGAGAGAGATTGTCTTGGACTGCCCTCATGGGAATTAACTATCCTGAAGATTGTCTTGGTGTTTAGATTACCTCAATTCCTAGCCTCACTATTCTTCCCTTGTAAATGGTTTTCATTGAATTGATCGCTTCTTGTTTGTCAGGACATAAGGGGTTTGCTATACTCAAGTGGTGTTGGGCACCAATCATTTAGAGACTTGTGCAAGGTTCAATTTTTGCTTTGGGGATCGACATTCTCGCTATGGTATATTAAGACTTGTATCATATTTCATGATGAGGTGCTCTTGCTTTCAACCATCCTTCACTTGTCATGACCTGGATTCTTAAGCACATTATTCCATTTAGAGGGATGTGCCTCTTTCAGATCCTAGATTATCTCGTGCCATGCGATGGGGATGCCTTGGTCCTTATGATGCTACTATTTGAGTTATGGCTACACTCATGTATGTCGATTTCATTCTTGACCCTTATGTTGATATGGAGGGGTTGTGGCTAGGTGAAGAAGTGGTGCATGATTATTGTTGAGAGGTGAGCCATTTGACTAAAAGGAATGGATTAGTTGAGGCTTATCATGTCACTCAAGTTCTTCAACAGTTTGGAGAGGACTTTTCGAAGGACTTGCCCCTGGTACCTACTTGTTACAGATCTATGCAGGAGATGGTCGATGTTTAGCATAAGACACTTCTTTGGGTTCCACTAGTCCTTGGGGTCCCAATCATTAGATCGGTTCATGAGGTTGTTCATAGATGGAAGAATGTATCTTGATCTCGAAGACTTGTCACTATTGAGGAAGTAATTCATGATTCCACAAATGAATATTATGATCCTGATGAAGAGGAACACGGTGGAGGAGACACAAAGATTCTTGTAGATGAGGAGGAGGTAGTTTTAGAGGCAACTCCACCTAGACATCTGCATGCTCAACATTTAGATTTATCAGAGGAGGATATGAAACATAATGATCCCTCTTGGCAACCAAGAAACCCTCATGAGTACTTTACTAACCCGCTCCTTTCTTTGTTATTCTTGATCATGGCATGAAATTAATCCTAGGATTATCGTCTCTTCATTGTTTTCTCATAGGCACGACAAATGGATGGAGGGAGCCCTTTTACAATTCTTCTTTATATGTGTTGGTCCCTTTCACTGGTCGATCAAGGGAGGCTCTTCTTATTGATGCTCACCTGCCTTCCTTGGTGAGTTGTCATACAGATATCCTGGCTCCCACTTATCATACATGTCAGAAATTTGGTTCTTAGAGAGCCAGAATTAGTGTACTTGAGGCTGAGAGTGCTTTACTTCGAGAGATGGCCAACCTTGGGGTTCATAGGCAACCTTCATGGGCTCAAATAGTAGGCCCCTCATTCACGAATTCCTAGTTGGATGCCTTCCTATTCTCATAGGACTCATAGAGCTTCTAAGGTGGTGGATAATCAAAGTCGACCTCAAAGAAGGACCCTTGAGGGTTCTATTGGTAAGAGTCATCCTTGAGGTCCTAGCCTTGAGTTGAGTTTTGTTTTTTCCCCCTTGCATGCTAGAGTGCACTATGTTTATCCCTTTGAACTCTTAATAGTGGAGTGTTATGTGCTTAAACTTTTGGTATGCACTGTGATGACTTCAATTAAGTTCCATTTATGAATGTAGTTGACATCTCACACTTTTTATCTTTTGTGCATATGGATAGTTTAGGAATTTTATTTGTTTTAATTCTAAAATTCACATATGGATGAAAACACAATGATTATGCAATGTTTTTGGTTTTTTATAAAATGTAACATGAAGTGTATGGATGCAAAACATATGTGGACATAAACGTAACAATTTTCCATTTCCTATTTCTATGCATGCCATGAGATATGACATGAGTTATTGCTTAGATTTTTCATGATAGAATGTATGCAAGTGAAACAAACAATGCGACTTCTCTTAAGTAGGATTTTTGACCTAGGGGATTGCAAGCTGACTTGATATAGGGAGACCTACTAAACTTTGGGATGGAATTTTATTAAGGACTCAAGTGGGGATGGGAGGGAGATGAGACCAATTTTTTAATTCAGCTTTGCAAAAGGCTAAATATTGATCCTTATCTAGACAAAACACTTTGACAAGCCTCCAACTTAGACAAGCAACAAATTTTATTGGTACCTTCTAGACTTGGATCAAGGATGGCCAACAAGATAGACCTAATGTAAAGGAAAGACTCTAGAGCAAAAGATGGTCCTAAATACAATTAGGATCTTGGCTTTACCCAGCTAGTGTGTGTGTGTTCTTTGTACCTCTTTTTTGTAATTTTCTCCAATAGATGCCTCCCTTGTAGCTTCGAGATTAGACTTATCTCCACCCAAGAGTATGGAAATGAGCAATCGTCTCTTTTTATTTTTTTGTTTTCTTTTTTATTTCTTCTTATTTTTCTTTCTTTTTTTAGTCTTTTTTTGTTTTTTGCAACATCTTTTCTTGATTCTCTCATTTTTGTATTTTCTCTCTTTTTTTACTTTTTTTTTCTTTTGATTTTTTATGATCTCTTTTTTTTGTTACACTCTTTTTTTTATTGCTTTCCATAGAGTTATGATCCCCTTGGCATTTTTGGCTAGGAAAGATAAGGGGCTATGAGCCACCAAGAGCTTTCATTATCCCATCAGACTTCCCTTTTGCTAAGGAGGAATGAGGAAGGTCTACTTACAAGCTTCTATTGGGTACTGTAAGTTTGAATACTGACTTTGCTTAGACTTGACATCATGGTTCATTAAGACTAGGATCAGTATAAAACTAAGAGATTGGATTTATTTTAATTTTGTTGGGAGATCTAAAGGGCGAATGACTGATGGTAAAGATGATTTTAGGGAATCTCAAAGACTCATAGGGTCAACCTATACCTAGGTAATCTTAAACTCCTTACTAAGACAAAAATTGAACAAGAGCACATCACTCACAAAGGCATGGCTATAATAGAATGAAGAATGCAAACTTTACTTTTCTATTTTTTTGGAAATTTTATACTTTTTATGAATTTTTGAGTTTATTTGAATTTTTTTAGATTTTTATGATTTTAAAAATTTTTAGGCATTTTTAGACATAATACCTTTTCAGGTGAAAGGCATTAACTGTTTCATTGAATTCCTCACCCTCCATTATGCACAAAAGATAGGCATTGTTTCCAACATCTTCTTTAACCATGTAGGGACCTTTACAATCCTCTCAAAATTTTATTTTTCTTCTATGCTTCTTATTCTTGGTGCTACAATTCCTTAGGACTACCTCTCCTACTTTGTAAGGTCTTGTGGGGTTCTCTTGTTCTCGTGGATTCAATTATGTGATTTGTCTAAGTAAAGTAAGATGGGCTAAGGACTTGTAAGCTTGTTGATGAGAAGGGGTCCAATATAGGACTTCATCACAGTTCAATAACTCTATGAGCAAGTCAAATTCATCTTGCATATAAACTTTAGCTTAAATACATTCCTAGATACTCTACAAGAAATTTAATATCTCGAAGGGAGATTGAATCTCCCTTTGCTCCTATGGGGGAACAAAACTTATACTCATCTTGTCATTTGGCTCTAGTTGTAAGTCCATGGAGTATCCTATGTATTTCTCTGGTAGCTCAAGAATAGCAGGGTCTTCTACTCCTATGGTTATTTGCAATTTGTGTTCTTTGCAAAACTCTCCTTCATTAACTTCATCTTCATCAGGAAACTTCTCAATTATTTTAATTTGAACCCATGGTGCTTCCCATGTATCATTAGATTGTATTGAGGTTGAGGCATAATGAATTTCATGGGCATTAGGAGCTATAAAGCTCTGTATGAGGCTCTTCGACCATTTGTGGATTCATTGTCAACTGAATGATCTTGTTCATGATCAGTAGTTCCTACTTGTGTCGGGGGTGTCCAAGGCATGTAAGTTTCTTTAAGAAGTGAACATGGTACATAAGAATTACTCACTTCTTGAGTTAGAGGTGTGTACAATTTGCTTGATGACATCTCTCTTGGTGGTGTTAAAGGAGTGTAGCTTTTCAAAATTTCTTCTTTAGGATTAGAAAAGGCACCTGGATCCACCTCTCTTGGATCTATTGTTGCAATTTGAAATTGTTCTTCAAACCTAGGCCACTTTGTTATAGGAGGAACCTTGCCTATACTTTGTTTTATCAAGGTAGGTTGACTAGTCTTTTCTTGCTCGACATCAAAAAACACATTGATAGAACATGTTGATATTGCACACATCTAAGGGAAACTATATGGGGCAATCTTTTTCCAATAACTCCATAATCTTTGTTGTTGTTTTCCTTTGAAACCACTTATCTTTTCTTTAATGATTCACCCTTCTCAAATATTCTCACTTTTGTGTTGTTTACCATCTCACTCTAGGTTATTCTATCTTTTTCATGCATATTGACTAAGGCATTGGATCTGGCATGTTAATTTTGTTTATTGATAACTCATAGTCAATAGTGATGCCTATCTTCTTCTTGGTTGCATCTATCTTGACAATGCTGAATGGTTTAGGATCTCCCTTTGTGACATAAATATTTTCAAATGTAAGGACCAAACTTATTGAAACAATGTGGAAGGCACTCCTTCATCCTATGAATCCATGGTCTCCCTAACAATAAGTTGTAGCTAGTATCCTTATCGATGACATAGAATACTATGGGAACTATTTTGGATCCCAAGGAGACTAGAAGTGTAGTTTGTCCAATTGTTTCCACCTTCAAGTTGTCATAGCCTCTTAATGTGTCTAAACATGCCATGATGTTGGTGTGCTCATATCCCATCCTTTCTAAAAGGGAAAATGAGACTATGTTCATAGTAGCTCCATCATTGATTAGTGTCCTCTTGATACAAGTGTCATAAATCCACACTTGTAAGTATAATACTGGATCCCCATTTTTAAATAACTCAGCCTCTGAAGGCATTTTCATCAAGTTGTAAAAGAACCTACAATCTTGAAGTTCAATGTTTGGTGGGTTCATATCAAGGTCAACTTAGTTGATTTGTTCATAAGGAGTAGGAGTGATCTGATCCAAATACTTCGACCCTATCACTTGTAAAAGGGTGGATTGATACGATGGTGAATTTTTGAGAAGATTTATGAAGGAAATTTTAGCATAGGTCTTCTTTAGATCTTCTGTTAAGTCATAAGGTCCAATTGGGGAAGGTGTAGGTTCTACTGCCAAGATCATTTTTCCATGAAATTCAACTTCTTGTTTGACACTTTATTTGATGTTTTCCTCATCATGCATTATTTATACTAATCCTAGCATTCTTGTCTCTCCTCTTGGTCCTAGTTGAGCAGGGATGTTTAACTCAGAGGTTTTCAGGAGGTTGGTTGATCCCAAACCTATTGTGTCTTAGTTTCTCATTTCTTCACTCCAGTGGCTTGGGAAGTGATCCTAGAATATCCTCATGTCTATGTTCTATGGCGCAACAAGTACTTTCTTACATTGTTATTGTTGTTGTTCTCCATTATCTCTTGTAGATTAAGAAACATTTCAATGAATAATTGTTGTTGATCTTCTAGTAGCCTCTCTATGAATCTCTTGTATTCTCCACATGACTCGATGTTGTGCCCCATTGTCTTATGGAAAGAACAAAAATAGTTATACTCATAGGGTGGGCAGTATGAGTCATATTGATTGTCATTCCAATTTCAGTTCCATGATTGTTCATTGTCTCTCTGATAGTAATTGTTGTTTTAGGGATGATCTACAAAGTTAACATTCTAAGGGAAATAATCTCTCCCATTGTAGTCATCCCTTACTTTGTTCCTTATCGGGGGTTGATCTATCACCCCATCTATGGTCAGGTTCTAATTGTTCTTCAAAATTTTAACCGTGGAAGGACTACTTCAATTTTTACCATTGTTGTCACCTACTTGAGTTATTACTTGACCATTCACACCATAAGTCTTTCACCCACTATTGATCACAACTTGGTCAATTCTCAATGCACTTTCCAAATCTTCCTTGTTGGACCTATGCGTTAATTTTTGTACTTCTTCTCTCGTATCCTTGTTAAGGGCATGTAAGAAAAGGTCACATTGTTCTTTATGGTCCATGTTCAAGGTGCTTGTTGAAGAGTACAACACTTGTCTCCATAGAGTGACAAAATGTGCCACTAATTTGTTCGTATCTTGCTTCATGGTCAGGGATTCTCACATTCCTATCTAGATTAGCTTGTTCATGTCTAAAGCTATGAAAAACTCCCTTATGAGTTGGAGAAAGGAGTGAATTGAGGCTACAAGCAAGCAAGAATACCAATCCAAAGCAATCCCTTCAAGCATTTTCAGAAAAATTATCTCTACGACTCCATCCCAAGGAAGGAGTTCTCTTATAGTAGTAGTGTAAGCTTTTATGTGAGAATTTGGGTCTCCCTCCCCTTTGAATTTGGGTAGGTCTGGGAGAGGACACAGTAGTAGCACATTACATATGTTATGGTCTAGGGGCTCTTTCAAGTATGTGAGGTAGGTCTCTGAAAAAGACCTCTAAGATATTGGTGTCGAGAGCATGATCCCTGCAGATGGGACTTGTTGAGATGGCCCATGATATCTAGACACATTCGCGTATGTCTATTGATCTTGTGGAAAACTCTGAGGGGCTTTAAAGTTGTGAGTTGGATAGGCTCTTCCTATTTGTCTTATTGTGTCATTACTTCTATTGCACGAATAAAAGTTCAAGGGGGGTTTTGAGTTGCCCCTTGGTCTTGTTTGACCCTAATGTTGTGTTATTTTAATTGCATTCTATTTCTTTGGTCATTTTTTTCTTGGGGAGGATGTTCTATTCCTATAGCTTCTAATGTCCTGATCTATTTGACCAGAGTGGCAATGAGGTCAGTAAGGGTTGCAACTCTCATTCTTTGCACTTCTCTAGTTTTTTGTGAACTTTCATGGTTTCCTCCATTCATGTGTTCTCTCGAGGCATTTAATAATTTCTCAAGACAATATGCTATATGTAAGGCCTCTTAGGCCTCTCTATCTTCTTGCATGTGTTTTTCTAGACATTCACTTTACTATCTAATTGTGTTGTTGTTCCTGCATAGCTAGTTGATGGTTGATCTACCTGATGGATTTTTTATTGAACAAGCACCCAATGCGCTCTGACTTGGTTAGAGTGCATTGGTTGTGCTATCGATTCTTGTTCCCAAGTAGTATTGTCAATGTAAGAGAATGATGAGTTTCTTGCATATAATTCTCATAATCTGAATCTTCATAGTTAGAGCAATTGGTGATTGGTGCCATTGGATCAGGTGGCACAAACCTATCAAACATTTGAATGTATTCAATCTAATCTTGAGTCAATTATAGTTAATAAATGTGAAGATAGATGAAGAGGATAAATGTATTTTACTACTATGTTCATTGCTTGATTCTTGGGATAATTTGATTCTAGCACTATGGTTCTATGATAGATCATAAGATGGATGCTCTAATTGTTGCCTTTCTCATAGATGAAATGAGGAAAAATTATGTGGTAGATGGACCTAAGGATGCATTACATGTGTGGGGTAGATAGAAAGAGAAGGGTAAGGACAAGTAGAAAGGTGGTAAGGATAAGTCTAAAAATAGATCCAAGGGTAGATCCAAGACACCTAGTAAGAGTAGATTAAGATGTTAGAACATGTAAAATGTGGGATTCTAAAAAAAGAATGCCAAAATAAGAAAAACAAAGAGGAAGATTCCTCCACTAATAAATCCTTTAATAATGAATCTATTGATACTTTTATTATTATTACTAAAATGACTTCTGATGACTCTTGGTTGATAGATTCAGGTGCATCCTACCACATGACTCATCACAAGGAGTGGTTTTCAACATATACAACTTATGATGGTGGCGAAGTCTTCCTCGACGATAACAACACTCAAAAAATTATGGGTTAAGGGGATGTAAAATAGATTTTTAGTGATGGAAGGGTGAAAACCCTCATAGATGCATTGCATATCCCTAGTTTAGCTAGAAAGTTGATTTTTGTATCTAAAATGAATAATTTAGGGGTGCATATGACTTTTGAGAAGAGTGGTTGCAATTTGAGTAGGGGGAATTTGATGTTGGTTGGGGGCACTTAGTGTGGAACCTTATTTAGGATGGAAGTGTCCACTTTCTATAACTCTATGAATGTAACTAATAAATTTGTTTCTTGTAAACTGTAACACCATAGATTATACTGTTGAGAAGGGTCTTAAAACACTCATTAATAAAAATATGGTCAATAGTTTATTTGGTTAATCTATTGACTTCAATTTTTGTGAACATTATGTGTATGGAAAATAACATAGAGTTTCTTTTAAATCTGGAAGTACTAGAGCTAAACATGTTTTGGACGTGATTCATGGTGATTTATTTGACCTTTTGGATGTTCCTTCCATTAGTAAGTCTTGCTACTATGTTACATTTATTAATGACTTATTTAGATATACATGGATTTACTTTCTAAAGCACAAATTTGTTGTATTTTCTATGTTTAAATAGTTTAAAGCACTTGTTGAGAAATAAATAGATAGAAAAGTAAAAGTTTTGAGGTTAGATAATGGTGGTGAGTATTGCTTTAGAGATTTTGATGATTATATAGGTATGCAATGATTATTAGATAGAAAATAAATCCATATACTTCACAACAAAATGGAGTAGGAGAATGGATGAATAGGATTTTGATGGATAGAGATAGAAACATGTTAAGTAGTTGTAAGCTTAAACATCATTTTGGGTTGGAGTTATACAAACCGCTTATTATCTAGTTAACAAATCTCACTCTTGATCTAGTTGAAAAAAAAACCCTACAAGATATGGATAGGTAAAAGACCATTGACTTCTCATTTTAGATTTTTTGGCAGTGAGGCATATGCTCATATTCCTAAGAGAAACATTCTAAGCTTGATTTTAGGGCTAACAAATGTGTTTTTGTGGGATATGGTGAGTAAGGTCTATAAGATTTGGGATCATGTAGCATTGAAAATGTTATATTCTAAGGATGGTATTTTTAGAGAGCCTAGGGTATTTACAGATGTTAAATTACCTCATGAAAAGCATAACAAAATAGTGCATTTTGATATTAAGCATAATTGCAAGAAGATGGATGTATAGAACAACAACATGATGGATAGGATGAGGGAGGATAAGGTTCTAATTTGAGTTTCAATGAGGAACAACATGAGCCTCTTGTTACACCTCTTAAAAGGTACACTTGATAATGGAATCTATTTGAAATTTATAGCCCTTATAATTATATTTGTGTATTTTATTTATTGTGTATTGACAATGAACCTAGATCTATGAAGGAAGCTTTGTCTTCAAATGAACATGAGTCCTAGTTAGAATCCATTAAAGATGAAATAAAAGCTTTGGATAGATGTAACACATGGGATCTAGTTGGTCTGCATGAGGGGAGGAAACCCATTGCATGTAAATGGGTATCTAAATGGAAATTTAGAGAAAATGATAAGTTGGAGTGATACAAGGCCCATTTGGTGACTAAGGTGTACTCCTAGGTTGAGGGAGTAAATTTTGGTGAGATATTTTCTCTTGTGGTTAAGATAACCTCTATTAGATTCTTTTTATCTATTGTTGCTACTTTTAATTTAAAGGTAGATAGAATGGATGTTAAAACTACATTTCTACATGGGGATATTGATGAGGAGATATTTAGGAAACAACTTGACAAATTTGTGGTGAAGGGAAAAGAGCATTTGGTTTATAGGTTAGAGAAATCTTTGTATTGTTTGAATCAATAATTGAGAATGTAGTATCAGAAGTTCAACGCTTTTGCATTGGATCATGACTATTAGAACTAAGGAAAATCACTATGTTTATTTTAAAATAATTGATTATAAGGAAATGATTAGGGAACTTACGAGTCAATTATATGGTACTTTTGATATGAAAAATTTAGGAGTTGCAAAACATATTTTGGGTATGGAAATATGTAGGGATCAAATTAATAGAAAACTTTGGTTAAATAAAAAAAGTACATTAACACTATTGTGTAGCATTTTGCCGTGCATGATTATTAAACTAGTTAACATTCCCTTACCAAGTGGCACTAGGCTCTCTCTAGAATAATTTCATAAAATACATGATGATATTGAAGAGATGTATAAGGTTCCATATGATAGTGTTGTGGGAAGCCTCATGTGTGCCATGGTCTATACATGACACGATATTACCTAAGCAGTGAGAGTTTTGAGTAGGTTTATGTTGAACCTTGGTAAAGAACACTAGACTTATGTTAAAAGGGTTTTTAGATATTTATGTGGAACTTCTAACCATTGCATTTGTTATCATGGATTGACGATGTGGGTAGGATAGTTGATTTACATGGCTTTGTTGATTTTGATTGGGCTAGTGATCTAGATTATAGGAGGTCTACGAGTGGCTATCTTTACTTTGTTTGGAGGTGCAGTTAGTTGGATAAGTAAATGACAACCTATAGTCATGCTTTCCACTATAGAAGTAGAGTACATGGTTGTTGCATGTGCTTATAAGGAGGTAGTATGGTTACAGAGGTTGTGTTCATGTATTGGCTTTTAGTGTAGAGAATTGGATGTGACAGTGAGAGTGCCATTTATTTGGCTAAAAATCTAATGTATGATTCCCACACAAATCACATTGATGCACAATATCACTTTGTTTAGGAAATGGTTGAGAGCAACAGAGTCATGCTACAAAATGTGGACACCTTAGAGAATGTTGCAGATTCACTCACTAAAATTTGATGAACACAAAGAAGTTTAGTTGGTACAGGGAGGCCATGGGTCTCTCTTCCTTGAGAGCTTGATTTACTATGTTCTTAATTATGTCATTACAATGTGAATGTAAAGTGGGAGAATGTTGGGATTATGTACCATTCACCTTGCAAATCCAGACATGTTTTAATTGTATTTAATTATTGTTGTCAATAAATAATGTTATGTCTCCAAGGATCATGGAGAAGGTAGACTTGGATTTCCCTCTTAGGTGGTAGGAAAAATTATTTATTATTATTTATCCTCTCACATGGATTTGTAATGTCATTTAAATTAGGAATTACTTTTGGGAATATATTGGATATTGATCAAAGATTAGGAAGTTTAAGAGTATGTAAGAATATCTTCTACAAATAAATCTTATGATAGATTTGGACCTTATGATAGTTTTGGACAATCTTCTAATGGAGCACCTAGGATTGGCATCTTGGTTAACTTGATTGTTATAGTATAATCTGTGACATCTATGATGCGTAATGTGGGTGTAAGGTGCATAAGAGGAGTTGCATCCTATTCAAGGAGTTTGATCATGTGGAGTGAGATTCCCCATAATGGAGGTGGATGCCTAGATTTGGGTGAATGGTATTTGCCACTATTTTTAGAATAACCTTCATGGTACCTTGTATCCATATATACTATATATTGGTGCCTTGAGATGGTAGTATTATGAGATTTTTTGTAGGTCATTTAAGCATTGTTATGCGGCTACAATTTAGAGAGATTAGTAAATTGTATTGATGTAACTATTTTTAGGATTAATACAATCTTGAGTCTCTTTGGGTGTGGAGTTTTTTTCCCACAAGGGTTTATCCACATAAACATTTTCCTCTAATGATCTATTAATGTTTAAGGAATTTGGATGCACTAAAGATCAATATTTCTTGTTTTAGTGTTTCACTGTGTTTTCATTATTTGGTACTAGGTAAATTCATTTGGTATCATCCACTATGTGATGAGAATAAAAAGAAGGGATGTGTTGTCACATGGTCTATTTTCTAAGAGGAGTTGTTGACCTATTTTCCTTTGCCTAGAGTCAAATAGCCCAACTAAAAAATCTTGTTGAAATCTCTTGAAATCTAGCTTTGCAAGCCTTAAAACCTTCAAATTCCAGTGTTTTACCTTGTAAAAATCCCTGAACATTCATTTGGGGAATCCTTACAAAAAACCTAGAAAAACTGAGAAAATTTGAAGCTTTTGCATTAATTTTTGCCCCCTTTTTGTCCTTTATCAACAAACTTTCAGTTTCCTGAACTAACCAAAAATTACTAAGGCATGAAGCCTTGCTTCCCCTTTGTTGGAAAAACTTCAAGTTCTTGAACCATCCAGTTCGTCGACTGGCCAATTCGCTGACAAAGGTGGAAAGTTCCCAAAAGTGGCCAAAAAGGATGTTTTTTCCCTTTATCGACGAAGTCTATCAAACGCGAACTTTCCAAAGGTTCACTTTTCCACTGGTTCGCTGACAAAAGGCAAGGGGAATGCATTCTTCAAATAGTCTAAGGCAAAAGAAAAGTAAAGGATATTCTTTATTGGCAAAGTAAGAAAATCGCGAACCTTTCAAAGGTTCAAAAATCTTCAAGTTCGTCGACATGGCTTTTCATTGATATGGCAAGGAGGCTAAGTGAAAGGTTCAATAAAAGGGAAATGTGCTGATAACGCAATAATGGCTAAGGTATTGATCAATCCAAAGTTGCTATAGTTCACCGATTTGACATTTTGTCGATAAAGCGACACAAGGTGGGCCTCTTCATAAAAGGCGTTTGGCGAGTGCAGATTTCCTTTGGTTCATCGATAGAACATTTTGCTGATAGGACAAAAGGAAGTGCAAAGAAGCAGTGAGAGAGGAGACCAAAGTTCACAAAAGTTAGTTTTGTCGATAAGGCAAAAATGGTTTGGCAAAAGGCGATTTTGCTGACAAAGGCAAAATAAAGATGAAAAGGAAAAGAAAAGAAAAGTTTAGAGTCAATTGAACATTTTGTTGACAAAGGTAGAATATATCAAAGATAGTTTAAAAAGGATGATTTTTGCTGACAAAGGTAAAATATGGTAGAAAATGAGCCGGGAGAGCAAGCAAGAAGAGTTCAGAGAAATATATTTTTGCTGATAAAGGCAAAAAATGAAGAAATAAACCAAAGTTTAAAAATGGACAAAGTTGCTGACTGAAGATAGAAAGATGTAGAGAGCGGATCTGAATGATTTGTAATAAGAAGATTTCACCAATAGGGCAAAATATAGGCTAGAAACATGCAAAATCAGTAAGACAGAGAATTGTGAAGTATTGTAAACTTTAAATATCTAGATGTGGATATTTGAAGTGTTGTAAAAGCTCTATGCAAAGGGATTTTTGGAGGGAAAATCCATTTGAATTTCCTCATCAGCCATTAATGAAGAATCTGATCTGCTCAACGACCCCATCTGTAGATATTTTGCATTGATTGTTGCAGGTGATGAATTAGCTGGTTGCATTGAAGAGGAAAAATATCTCCTAGCTACTTTAAGATCCAGGGAATTTTTGCATTAAATTATTACAGACAGGCATTCCTTTTGCAGGGATATTTTCTGATAGGCCCATGAGGTGAATTTATTGATGAAATGACTAAGGTTAATGTAATCTAAATGTTATATATACATGTAAAAAGATGTAAAAAAGGTTGGAAAATAGTCAAATTTTTAATCTTCTGTATTCCAAGCAGAGCCCTCCTATGTTGTAACTATGCCTTTTGTTGAAATACACACTGTGTTTTTACCTTTTCTATTGTTTTAGCTCTGTGTAATTCAAAATTGATTGTTTGTGAATGTTTATTTCCTCTCAATCTTCATTTTTTTACCTCTGCTAAGAATTTGTTAGATTTGTGTAAATGATCAACTATATTTATTTATTTTGTGCATTTTCTCAGTTCTATGAGAGCTTTTACATTCAAACCTGGTGTATCACCTGTTATAATTTTTAGTTTTATCCCTCTTCCTCTTTTCCTCAATGGTGGATAGATTAGGTTTAGTCTTAGGAATAGCTGAATCTCTTGTTCAACGAAGGAACCAACCTCTCTCTAGAGATTTGGCTTCCTTGCAGGGTCCCACACCTGGAGGTCATCTCAATGTTTTCACTGGATTGTTTAAGACCATTAAACCTCTCCAACATGGGGTGCAAATCCAAGTGACAATAGTTTCTGGCATGCTTGGTGGGACCGTGAGCAATCTAAATCAAAGAATCAAGATGAGAATCTAGTGCTCCTCTCAGTACTCTACACTTTGGCAAACTTTTCATGCACTGGTGATTCTACAACCTCCTAGTTTCTGATTAGTGCAATATTTTATGCTTGTGCAAACAAGGGCTTCTTCAGGAGGTAACTACTAATTTATTGAATTGCTTGTTGTTGCTTCAAGGATAAGGTCTAGGTTATCTAGGTCTCTTGTGAGAAGGAATAACAGTCCTATTTTACCCAATCCAAGAGCTCAATCCACACCCCCTCCTATTAGGTTTCAATACACTAGAAGAATCTTGCACATCCCTAGATTAAAGTTGAATATCCCTATGATGGCAAGAAATTTGCCTTTTGTGACCTTCAATGGAGGGAGTCCTTTAGCCTTGGCTGCATATAATGACATACCAATTGTAGCCCTTAAAAATATTTCATCCTTTATGGGTGATGGTTCTACAACCCCTGTTGAGCACATCAAATACATATCCAACGTGTGCTTAGTCCATCATATCCAGCATGAAGATGTTGTAGTCAGGATCATGGTCTCATCTTTTAAAGGGAGAGCTCTTCAGTGGTTCAGGAGCTTAGCCCCTGCTTCAATGCATGATTGGGACGAGCTGGGAGAAGCCCTCTACAAGCAGTTTGGAGAGAGGGCAAATAATGTTTCATTGTTGGAACAACTGATAACAATCAAGAGAGCTCTAAGTGAGATGCTAGCAGACTTCAATTTCAAATCCCAGAGGACCTAGGAGAGAATTCCAACTACCCTCATGCCATATCCACAAGGTGCTTTTCTATATTTTTAAGAGATTTAAATTCTGATATTGCAGTAATGATGCAATCTATGGGCACTGAAACCCTACCCATCGCTTATGAGACAACTTTGAAAGCTGAAAATTATTTAATACGGGCTGGGAAAATTGCTCCCAGACCTCTTGTACCTCTTTTTCTAGAGCTGCCTTCACCATCCCAACAACCCATTATTGCTCCCATCCCAGAGCCTAAAGCTTCAACTTCTTCTCTTTCTCAAGAAGAGAATGATCTTAAAACCCTAATGGCTAATTTAACCAACAAAGTGAATAGTATTTCTATTCAAACTACCCCAAAACCCTATTAGAATTACAATCAAGGGTAGTCACCCAATCAAAATTGGAATCAGGGCTACAATCCCAACAAAAACCAAATCTAGAATCAGGGTTATCAATAGAATAGATATCAAAACCCTAACCCAGTTCAACCTTTACAAACAGTCTGGCCTATCCAATAGATTTTGGCTATGAATCTAGTTAGGCCCCTAGTCCCTACTCAAAATAATTTGGCCCAAGAGGTAGATTGGTGCTACCCCTGCAACTAGCCCCATAATCAGTCCACTTGTAGTTTTGGAGCACAAGAAAGGGCTTTAATGGTGCAGAATTTTTATACTCAACAGGCATCATTATCAAAGGAAGCCAATAGTAATATTGAGGTATCAAATGAGGCTACCTCTAATGCCAATATAATGCTATGGACTTCAGAGGATTTGTGTGTTGTCAATCAGCTCATCAACAATGTTGTTATGCCCATTGTAAACAATATTAGGTCAAAAAAGAGGCAGTTAGAGGCTAGCCCTATGCTTACTATTCTACAAAAGGAGCCTGTTCCAAAGGCAAAAGTGGTCAGTGCCACAATTCCAATTCAAAGCAGTAGATCTACTGCTGTGAAAGAAACTCCACTAGGCTTAAAAGTGCCTAAACAAGCTACAAATCACTCAAAGGGAGCATGGATTCCCTTAATGCATAAGGAAGTAGTTGTTTCCCTAAATATCATGGAAGAAATGAAAAAAATGAATATAAATGTATCAATGTGGGAAGTAATGTCAATCCCTTCTCAAAGGGATCTGTTACAAGAAGCCTTAAGGCATTTCCCATCAGCTAAATTAGTAACAACTGACTCATCAGTAAAGAAGAAAGAAAAGAGCCTTGTCAGTCTTGTACAACCAAGTGAGGGACAAGTAAGTTCAACAAAGAAGCCACCCCCTTTCTACTTGTCTTTAATTATTTGCAAGCTTTTAGTACATAATTGTATGATCGACTCAGGGGCTAGTGTTTTAGTCATGCCCAAGACGATAGCAAATGCATTAGGCATCAAATATACCCTTGTTTCATCAGGAGTATTACAATTGGATGGCACTTCTGTAAACACTATAGGAGTGATTAAAGGACTAGACTTGACTCTTCATGCCTATCCAAACTTGACTTTCAGTCAAAACATTTCAGTCATTGATCTTCCTCCTTTCTTTGCCATTTGCTTGTTAAAAGACTTCATAGCCAAGGTAGGTGGATACCTTTCTTCTTACTGGTCTCATATGTTTTTGAGAACTAGATATGGCACAATGTTCACCATCAAGGATAAACCAATTTCAAACTACCATGTGGAGAACTATGACCACAACTTGGTGAATACTCATGTTATGATTCAGGGCGAGGAGATGCATGATTCAGAGTCCCTATAGGCAACATCTTCACCTCTTCCTATCCATGATCTTTTTATTGATGAATGGGCAAGGGATCATTGTGATTTTGATCCTTATGACAACACTGAGGCAACTGACATGGGCACCTACATGATTCATGAGGGGATTCGTCAGTCCCTTCTCTACTTAAACCGGATGATGACTCCAATGGCCCATGGAAAATGTTCTTTAATGGTACAAAGAGTAGAAATGGAGCTGGTGCAAATGTTTTACTAGTCTCTCTGATTGGTAAGAAGTTGCATTTTGCTCACAGATTACATTTTTCTTGCACAAATAATGTAGCAGAGTATGAGGCATTAGTTCATGGTTTGCTACTTGCTGAGAAGAAGAACATCAAGCATTTAGAGATTTTTGGGGACACTAAGTTGGTAGTCAACCAAGTTAGAGAAAGATGTACTACAAAAAACTAGCTTCTAAGAGATTATAGACATAGAGTTTGGGACCTGTTTTAGATTTTTGAGGCTCTCAACCTACGAGTAATCCCAAGGAAGATGAATACTAAGGCTGATCAATTGGCAATAGTTGGGGCCCAATTTTCTCCACCTATAGATTTGTTTTAGGGTCCTAATCAACATGTGAAAATAGTAGTCAGACCCTATGTTCCTGACAACGACATTCATTGGCAAGTCTTTGACAACAATGAGCAGATTGCAAGCTTCATTTATAATGAAGCTAAGTTTTCTTCCATGGCTCAACCTAGGCTGCAGGAAAGTTACAAGGACCGGATCATCTAGCTCAAATCAAACAAGCTACCCAAGGGTTTAGTCACCCTTGAGACCACTTTCATTCTAGATGATGAGTTCAGGGGCGAAAGAAAGAATATGACATTCAAAAAGGAAGATTATCAAAAGATTGTTGTTGCCCAAGATAAAGAATTATTGCTGGGAAAGGTATGTGGTCACATTGAGCAACAAGAGTTTATATGCCTTTCCCAAAAGTAAGGTGACGTTTTGGCATGGAGTTATGGAGATCTAAACGGTTTTAATCTAGATGTGGCTCAGCATGCCATTGATCTGGATCCAAATGCCAATCCTATCTGTCAGAAGCAGCGACCCATAAACCCTAAGATCAAGTCGCTTATGAGACAAGAGCTTGCTAAGCTCATCTAGGCAAGGATCATCTTCCCCATCAAGTATTCCACTTGGTTTACCAATCTAGTTCTTGTGAGGAAGAAAAATGGTGAAATAAGGCTGTGTAGATTTCAAAGACCTAAATCAATCTTCTTTGAAGGATCATTACCCTCTACCCTCTATGGATCAAATTTTGCAAACTGTTGCAGAGGTAGAGAGGTTTTCTTTGCTTGATGGCTTTTTTGGCTATAATCAAATCTTTGTCAAAGAGGAAGATAGATTTAAAACAACATTCACAACCAAGTGGGGAACCATGGCATATGCAAAAATGTCATTTGGTCTTTCTAATGCTAGTGCCACATTTCAGAGAGCAATGGACATTGCCTTCAATGGTTTTATAAACAAGTTCATCCTAATTTATTTGGATGACAGTATAGTCTTCTACAAGAAAGGAGAAAATCATATGGAGCATCTGGAGAAAGTCTTCCAAAGATGCAGAGAGTTTGGGGTGTCTCTGAACCCTAAGAAATGTATTTTTGTTGTTGCTCAGGGTAAGCTGCTAGGCCACTAGTATCTAAGGATGGGATCTCCATAGATCTTGAAAGGACATTTACTCTTATTTCTCTTCCCCTGTCTACTCACAAAAAGGATTTACAATCATTTATGGGGCAAATTAACTTTGTTAGGAAGTTCATCCCTAACTGTGTTGGCCTGGTAAAGCCTCTAACCCTTATGCTCAAGAAAGATGTTGTCTTTAGATGGACAAAGGAAGGGAAGGATGGTTTTGAGAAGATCAAAGAAAAGACTACCCAGCCCCCTACTCTCATGAACCCAAATTATGAGAAAGACTTCGTCATTTATACACATGGAGGAGAGAACATCATTGCTACTATTCTGACGCAACATAATAAATAGGGTATGGAATATCTCCTAGCCTTCTTCAGTCAGACCTTGAAGGATTATGAGGTCAGATACAGCCCCATGGACAAACATGTATTTTCCATTGTTAGAGCTTTGAAAAAATTCAAATATATGCTAGCAAATAATCATATCAAAGTTTTAGTTTCTCATCCTAGTGTGAGAGATTATATCATGGGTATTGAGATTAGTGAGAAGAGAGCCAGCTAGGTCACTAAGATCCTAGAGTATGATGTGATCATCAAAACCACTAAGATGATTAGAGGCAGAGGATTGTGTGAACAACTAGCTCAGACTACTGTAGATGAAGAGAGTTCATCCTACCATTTGAATGAGGAAGAACATACATCTGAACTAGTAGTTATGAGTTCTTGGACAACAGATATGGCCAAGTTCCTATCCACTGGTGATTATCCCCATGGATTGGACAGAACCAAGAGAAGACACTTTAGGCTACAGTCTATTCCTTACGCTTTGGTGGATGGTGTTCTTTTCAAGAGAAATTTAGATGGAGTCTTACTGAGGTGCATAGAAAAAGATCAAATTGATAGAATACTCAGTGAGTTTCATGCTGGCCCAGCTGGAGGTCATTTCTCTGCTAGAGCTATGACAATGAAAATAATGGGGGCATGTTACTTTTGGCCCACATTATTTAATGATGCCCATGAATGGGTAAGGAAGTGCAAAGAGTATGCTCTCTTTGTAGGAAAGAAAAGAATGGCAACACTCCCACTCCACCTATTTGGGCGGATCAGCCCTTTTTCACAATGGGGGTTGGACTTCATTGGCATGATAAACCCCACTTCCAGTGATGTTCACAAGTGGGTTTTGATTGCAATAGACTACTTCACCAGGTGGGTTGAAGCAACCCCACTCAAAGAGGCCACTAAGTCAATAATCATGGATTTCTTGGAAGAGATCATGACAAGGTTTAGAGTCCCTCACACCATTATTTCTGTTAATGCAAAAGCATTCAATGGTTTTAGAATTATTGATTGGGCTCTAAAATACAATGTGTTCTTGAAAACTTCATCCAACTATTACCCCCAAGGTAATGTGTTGGCTGAATCCACCAACAAGAACCTGATCAGAATTCTAAAGAAGATCATGGAGACAAACCATAGGCAATGGCACAATAAGATTAAATTAGCTCTTTGGGTTGATAGGATCACTTACAAGAGAGCCATTGGAAACTCCTCTTTTGTCCTTGTGTATGGAAGAGAGGCTAGGTTGCCTATATCTTTGGAGTTTCCTGCATTAGAATTGGCTTAGGAATTAGTATTGGAAGGAGAAGATGCTAGATCTGTCAGAATGGCTGAATTGACTAAACTAGAAGAACAAAGACAGTCAGCCATGAATACATTGGAAGAACATCAAAGGGAGACCAAGAGGTATTTTGACAAGAAGGCCAAGGTTCAGACCTTCAAAGAGGGTGATCTAGTTCTGAAGTGGGATGCTAACTGAGCCAAACCTGGAGGCCACACTAAGTTTGATGCACTTTGGAGTGGGCCATTGATCATCATCAGCTGCAAGCAAGCAAATGCTTTCATTCTTTCAAAGATGGATGGTGAAGTTCTATCGATCTCAGTCAGTGGGATCCATCTCAAACCTTACCATTAAGGTTGGTCTGAGATTTTGTACATATTGTTTTTAGTTTTGTTTCTACTTTAGTTTTCCCTTCAATAAGTGCTTTTACATAAGCTACATTGTCATTAGGAGAACGCATGCCTGGTTTCCCTTTTGGTGTTATTTCAAAACACAGGGTTTCATTTATTTTGACCTACTACAGTCCAATTTTAGGCTCCATGCCCAATGGATACTTAAGTCCACTGATCCATTTGTTTAGCAGGCAAACATCCCTGAGAGGTCTCCAAAATGTTGACCTATTTTCCTCTGCCCAGAGTCAAATAGCCCAAGCCAAAAATCTTATTGAAAACCCATGAAATCTAACTTTGCAAGCCTTGAAACCTTCAAATTCCAATGTTCTACCTTGTAAAAAATCCTTGAAAATTCATCTAGGGAATCCTTGCAAAAAACCCAGAAAATTTTAAGCTTTTGCCTTAATTTTTGCCCCCCTTTTGGCCTTTATCGACAAACTTTTAGTTTCTTGAACTAACGAAAAAATGACTAAGGCACGAATCCTTTCTTCCCCTTTGTCAGAAAAACTTCAAGTTCTCGAACCGACCAGTTTGTCAACTAGCCAATTCACCGACAAAGGCGGGAAGTTCCCAAAAGTGGCCAAAAAGGATGTTTTTTCTCTTTATCGATGAAGTCTATCAAACATGAACTTTCCAAAGGTTCACTTTTCTTCCAGTTTGTTAACTTGATGATTTACCGACAGAAGGCAAGGGGAACACATTCTTCAAATAGTCTAAGGAAAAAGAAAAGCAAAGGATTGTCATTATCGGCAAAGTAAGAAAATCACAAACCTTTCAAAGGTTCAAAAATCTTCAAGTTCACCAACATGGGTTTCTACTGATATAGCAGGGAGGCTAAGTGAAAGGTTGAATAAAAGGGAAATGTGCCGATAACGCAATAATGGCTAAGGCATTGATCAGTTCAAAGTTTCTATAGCTCACTGATTCAACATTTTGCTAATAAAGTGGCACAAGGTGGGCCTCTTCATAAAAGGTGTTTGGCAAGTGTAGGTTTCCTTTGGTTCATCGATAGAACATTTTGTCAATAGGACAAAAGGAAGTACAAAGAAGAAGCGAGAGAAAATTTGGCAAAAGGAACTTTTTAAAGAGACCAAAGTTCACAAAAGTTGTTTTTTGCCAATAAGGCAAAAAGCAAAGCAAAAATAGTTCGGTAAAAGGCGATTTTGCTGACAAAGGCAAAATAGAGATGAAAAGGAAAAGAAATGCAAAGTTTAGAGTTTGAACATTTTGCCAACAAAGGCAGAATATATCAAAGATAGTTCAAAAAGGATCATTTTTGCTGACAAAGGAAAAATATGGTGGAAAATGAGTCGGGAGAGCAAGCAAGAAGAGTTCAGAGAAATAATTTTTTCCGATAAAGGCAAAAAATGAAGAAATAAGCCAAAGTTTAGAAATGGACAAAGTTGTCGACCGAAGATAGAAAGATGCAGAGAGAAGATCTAAATGATTTGTAATATGCAGATTTTGCTAATAGGGCAAAATATAGGCTAGAAATATGCAAAATTAGTAAAACAGAGAATTGTGAAGTATTGTAAACTTTAAATATCTGGATGTGGATATTTGAAGTGTTGTAAAAGTTCTATGAAAAGGGATTTTTGGAGGGAAAATCCATTTGAATTTCCTCATCGGCCATTAATGCAAATTATGATCTTCTCAACTACCCCATCTATAGATATTTTGCATTGATTATTGCAGGTGATGAATTAGCTGGTTGCATTGAAGAGGAAAAATATCTCCCAGCTACTCCATGATCCAGGGAATTTTTGCATTGACTTATTGCAAAAAGACATTCCTTTTGCAAAGATATTTTCTGACAGGCCCATGGGGTGAATTTATTGATGAAATGATTGAGGTCAATGTAATTCAAATGCTATATATACATGTAAAAAAGATGTAAAAAAGATTAGAAAATAGTTGGATTTTCATGCTTTTGTATTCCAAACAGATCCCTCCTATGTTGTAACCGTGTCTTTTGTTGAAATACACACTATGTTTTCACCTTTTTTGTTGTTTCAACTCTATGTAATTCAGAACTAATTGAGTGTGAATGTTTATTTCCTCTCAATCTTGTTCATTTATTTACCTCTGCTAAGAATTTGTTAGATTGGTGTAAATGATCAGCTATATTTCTTTATTTTGTGCATTTTCTCAGTTTTGTGAGAGCCTTTACATTCAAACCTAGTGTATCACCCCTTATAATTTTCAATTTTATCCCTCTTCCTATTTTCCTCAACGGTGGATAGATTAGGTTTAGTCTTAGGAATAGCTGAATCTCTTGTTCAGTGAAGGAACCAACCTCTCTGGAGATTCAGCCTCCTTGTAGGGTCCCACACCTGGAGGTGATATCAATGTTTAACTGGATTGTTGAAGACTGTTAAACCTCTCCAATGCAGGGTGCAAATCCAAGTGACAATAGAAAATCACAACACATTATTACAAAAGTATTATGGACAACTACTTTAGCCAAATCACGAAATTAAGGAAAATAGATATAATCAAGGAATATATCAACAAATTTAAAATCTATATTTAAGAGTGAAGCATGTTATAAGAGAAATTTTGAATGAACAATATCTATGGGGTCTAAAGGACCACATCAAATATGAGGTACATATGTTCAATCCAACTTCTATCTCCTAGTCAGTGATTGTGGTAAGGTAGGTAGAGGAAATAGTTTTGTCCAATAGAAGGTAGGTGTTCATAACAATAAAAGAGAGGAGCTCCCAAACAAAATCATTCCCTCAACTTACTAGATTGACTCCTTATCAAATTGAAGAAAAAAGGGCTAAAGAGTTATGCTTAATTATGATAACAAGTACATTTGAGGACATAAGTGTGTTGAGAAGTTGTTCTACATCAAAGGGCATAGTGAGGACGAAAAAGAGGGAGACAAAGTGTTAGAGGTCATCAATGAGCTAGATGAGGAATTAGAAGATATCCAAACAACTATCTATCATCATGTAATTTACAAAATTAGTACCCCACAAACTCTTGAAAATGAAATTTGCAACCATAATAAACTATTTCCACATAACCCCAAGAGAGAAAATATGCAAACAAGTATTCAAAATCCACAATGCAAAAGAATAGACAAACATACCATCAAGATGAAACTAGATGCACCTTGGGAAAACCATCAAAGGAAAAAACCTAGCCTCCAAAAGAAATCGCACACTCATTGTATTAACTCATGAACAAAGATTACAATAAACTTTCAGAGTCTCAATACAAGGCCTCTGAATCATTAAGCACTCTAGTTGAATTCCTCCATGTGAACAAGCAAATGAAAACCATGTAACCACACATACCAATCGATGCTTCCTCTCCTCACATACGCAACCTAAAAGAGATGCTGAATCCAACCTTAGACAACAGGCCAAAGGTTATGCAATCCAATCTCAATAACTACTCATGTGCTTGGTATTATAGAAACAAGCTTGCACAAAACCACCAAGTGGTACTACATAAACCATGTGCCTCTAAACCATGAGCTTACAAAACCTTGTCCCCCTCATTTACTTTTTGATACTAAGTTTTCCCTTTTGGTACTAAGTTTTCCCAATATTAAATATTTCTAAATGTGACACCCACATTAAATATTTATCCCAATGTCTTGTACAACATACAAGTGGCCCCAATAATTCATAACCCATGTGGTATCATATCTCTAAGATGCACCAATATTAAATATTATTTTTACATTATAAGTATTATGCAAGGTGTACAACACACCTTTCCCAACAACTCTCAAGGTAGTGGAGTTTTGAAAAAAGAGAGACTAACCATGTTGATAGACTTAGGCAACACTCACAATTTTACCAACAAAAGTTAGCTTCTTATTTGAATTGTTTTATTTATCTATCTCTAGAATTTTAGGTCATGGTTATAGAAGGGGGTATAGTTATTTGTTCAAGGAAATGCCATAGCATTAAAATTTACATAGGAGATTACCATCTAGATTTCCCTATGTTTTCTATTTCTATGGTTGCAGTAGACATTATTTTGGGAGTCTAGTGGCTTACTACATTGGGAGCAATTGAGATGAACTTCTAGGAGCTATTCAAGTGTTTTCACTTAGAGGGCAGGATAGTCAAACTAAGAGATTTGTGTGCAAAGTCTCCAAATATGGTAAGCTCCCATAAATTGCAAAAGATTATTAACAAGGAAGAAAATGGGTTTATGGCCCAATTATTTTCATTTGAAGAACATCAATCAAAGGCTCTTATATCACTAGACCTACAAGTAGTTACAGATATGCACTCAATAGTTTTTGGAGATATTCCAAAAGTATTTCCTCTCAAAAGAGATCATGATCATGCCATTCAACTAGTATGAGGGAGCCAACCACCCAACATTACACCCTACAAGTACCCATATGTAGAGAAAAGTGAGATTGAGAAGATGGTATAAGAGATATTAGAGGTAGGTATTACTAGGAATAGTTAGAGTGATTGCTCCTCTCTAGAGGTAATGGTGTGCAAGAAAGATGATACCTAGTAAATATGTATTAATTATTGAGAGCTCAACAAGTACACAATAAAAGATAAGTTTCCAATTCTAGTAATTGATGATTTGTTAGATGAGCTAAGTGGTGATATTTATTTTACCAAACTTGATCTTTATTTTAGTTATCATTAACTAAAAATTAGAGATGAGGATGTACATAAGACAACTTTTCAAACCCATGAGGGCAACTATGAATTTTTGGTGATGTATTTTGGCCTCACAAATGAACTATCTACATTTCAAATTTTGATGAAATTTATTTTTATACCATTTATATAGAAAATCGTTTTGGTATTTTTGATGACATCTCAACATATAACAAAACTTGGGAGGAACACTTGTAACATGTGAATCAAGTTATAGATATTCTTGAATATAATTTGCTTTATGCTAAGCCATCAAAGTGTTTTTTAGAGTCACAAATGTGGAGTACCAAGGTCATATTATTTCACATGAGGAGTCAAGATGGATCTGTTGAACTGCACCAGACAACTAAGAGGGGGGGTGAATCAGTTGTCCTAAAACTTTTAACCAAATATGATCATCAACTTATCAATTACCTATATTTAGATATAACCATGAAAGCATCAAATGAGAAGCTCAACACAAAAACATAAACAACACAAGAGACACCATATTTTTACGTGGAAAATCCTAAAAGGGAAAAACCACAGTGGGTGTTAGCCCATAGAAATATATGTTATATCAATACCGAAAAATAGAGGCTCACTACCCAAATTGCTCACTGCAAAGAAAGGCTCATTGCCTATGGATGGCTCACTGCCAAAGGGTGGCTCACTGCCAAAAGGGTTGAATTGAGATAACAACATCTACTTCATGACAAGGTTCAGTTCCATTGAAGCACAAAACACCTCTTCTCTACTTTGCTACCTTACTTCACTCTATGTTTGCATCTTTGCACTTGGATACATTTTCACGACTCAATTACAAGTATTTATACACTACCTCAACCTTGGAATGATCATCAAGGTCAGCATTACAATCATCAATCGTTGGAACAATCTCCAAGGTCGACATTACAAACATGCATAAAATAAGTCTGGTCCTAATACAAATTTATCTAAGGAAAATATGTAAGAATGTATGCATATCACACCATGCCTTAGCTGGGACTCAAACACAATCTTCCATGCTACAACACACTATCACAATCTTTGATGCATCTTTATAGATGATGAATTCAACCAGGTCGACCAAGACTAATGTTAACACAAGTATTCTCAAGAACACGCTTCATGCACAATCTAAATTCCACCTTGTGGACCAATCTGAATGTAGGAACATGATCAAGAGACATCCACAAGCACATTGTAATAACTAGGAACAACCACACTATCTCTAACAACTTATTCAATAAGATTCTTCAAATCGGAGCACAAGAACAACACTGTCAGCCACTGTCATGAGTAAAAGATATCTTGTGGACCACCAAATCATGAACCATTACACTTGAAGGCATTTAATATCATCACAGACTTACTTCCAGAACCACAGACCAAAATACCTCAATGCGGAGGAATGCGGAGCAAAACACTTTCTCCCTATCACCACCAAACACACAGAAAAAGTTGTTTTCACTCTGGTGAACATAACTCACTCAATTCTTCATACCAGAGGCTCAAACTTAGAATATACATCTTTAGACATGCTTCTAAATAACTTCCAATCCACAGGTAAAGATATTTATTCTACAGGAAATGCGGAGCATTCTCCTAGACTATTCTTCTGCATGTAATGCACTGTTTCTACTGCAACACATTGTTATCACTGGAGGGGCTAATTTTCTCAATATCCTCAACAATGTAAGAGCACAGTTGACACCAATGACAACATAGATATGTTGACATCAATGACAACATCGATTAGGCATGCATACTTGCAACATGATCCTCACAAGATCAAAGTTATAGTAGAATTAAAAATACCTAGAACCCTCAAGAACCTATGGGGTTTCTTAGGTATTACTGGTTACTATCAATTTATTAAAAAAATTATGGTACCATTGCAACACCACTTACAAATTTATTAAAGGAATCTTTTTAGTGGATTGAGGTAGCCACTAAGATATTTGAGAAGCTCAAAGAAGCCATGTACATTAAACAAAAATAATCTGAGTTTGGAAACTATGATTTCTTCCTTGATTGATGAAGAAAGTAGAGTTAATAAAATCATTCAATTATTGAGGAAACTAATTTTCTTTTCAAGATGTCTAACATTTCAACAAGGAAGAATAAAGAATTCAAATGCTACTACTGTTATAAAAATGGACATGTCCAAATAAATTAATCTCATTGATGGGAAGTTGAAGACAAATAAAGCTCTCACTACAACTAAAAGTGAGATATAAGGTTGTGGTTTTGCAATACATAAGGAAGACTCTCCCCACCATGATAGTGAGGAGGAATATATTTTTTAAGGACCAAGCATAGGATCTTATTGTAGGCTGGAGGCACCAGAGGCTAGAGGTATATCTCGAGCTATCTTCTCACTCAAAGATGATACTTTGCATGAGAAGCACTACTTTCATTTTGAGTCCCTTCATGTAGCAAGGGGGCTTGGTAATTCTTGGTAACACCTGTGGATAGTGTAATCTATGAAATAGGGTGGAGTTAATGTATTTACTTTGGTTTAGTTTCTCTTGTACACCAGAGGATAGATTTGGTTCTCATAGAATTAGAGAAAGGATATTGACACTTTCAGAGGAAAATGGACTCTCAAAGGAGAGTTGTTCTCTCATATGCAAGCACTAGAGGAGGGATTTTGACACACTCAAAGGAGTTATGGACTCTTGAAGGAGAGTTATTCTCTCATTATACATGAAGAATGAGATAATGTTCTCTCATGTGGTATAGAGGATTTGTAAATTTTTATAGTTAGGACATCTTTTGATGGGACTAGTTTGGTGTGCCTTGGGTGAGCCAAAAGATTTGGTGGAGGTGCTTCATCAAGTTTCTAGATGGGCTATTGTGTTTAGTCCATGCAGTGTTATGTCCTTTGTTCAGATTGATGTAATAAGGGGGGAATGTTGGAAATATATTACATCTATAGTATATAGGTTAATATAAATAAATAAATATTGTTAGATTAATAAATAATGCTATTATTGGGTGTGTTAGTTAATAATTAGTTTGAAAGTTAGTTGTCGGGAATAGTTTCCCATAAGACAATTAAGCTTTTGTATGGAAAAATGAAAGGCTTTATAAGCCATTGCAAATCAGTGTAAAATCAATACATTGAAATATATATACAATCATATATTTACCTTTATGTGTGCAACAATGTAATTTATAGTTTTAATTTTGTTTGCTCTATATTTCTCAATTCTATTATATGTATTTTCCATTTTGTAGGTAGATTGGGTGGATGATGCATGCAAATAATTAGAGAAGCACATGGACACTCAAATTCTCATTCAAAAAATCCAACAAGATTCAAGTGTGTTAGAAAAAATTACATGGAGAGGAGATGCTCTATGGTGTAATGATAGGTTGTACCTATGTAAGAACTCAACATTTAAGCTTAAGGTTTCAACAAAGTTACATGCTTCTCCAATAGGTGGGCATCTAGGATTCTTGAAGATTTATCATAGAATCAAGTAGAATTTCTTTTGGGATTGGATCAAAGGGGACATCCAAAAATTTATGGCAAAATGCATGGTATGCCAAGACAAGACAAGGGAAACAATTAAGACTCTAGGTCTTATGCAACTTTTATCTATTCCAAGCTAGAGGTGGGAGGAGGTATCCATGGATTTCAGCACTACGTTGCCAAAGTTTGAAGGAAAAATGTCATCATGGTTGTGGACTGACTCACAAAATATGCACATTTTTTTCTTTATCACACCCATTTGTAGTAAGTACTATAGCAACAACCTTTATGGACACCATTTAGAAGTTGCATGAGACTCCACAAATCATACTAAGTGATCATAATCCTATATTCACAAGTAATTTTTGGACTAATTTATTCTCCTATTGGGGCACTCAGCTTGCTTGTAGCTCATCATATCATCCCCAATCATATGGATAGACTGAGGTGGTCAACAAGTACTTGTTGGGATATCTTTGATGTTTTTATTTAGATAAACAAGAGAAATGGGTGTAATTCTTACCACTAGTAGAATGGTGGTATAACACTTCTTTCCACATTTCATCCAAATGTATCCATTTTTGGCACTATATAGGTACCATCCATCATCCATTACCTCTTCATTAAGAGCACACTTAAAAGTTAAGAGTAGTTAAAGAACACATTCAACACTAGCAAGAGCCACTCTTTAGTCTTAGGGAGAACTTGGCAATGGAACATAATAGAATGAAGCAACAAGCTGATCAACATTGTAGCAATGAAAGAAATTTTGAAGTGGGAGATTAGGTCTTTATCAAATTACATCCATATAAGTAGATGTCATTGGAACAACAAAAGAAGGATAACACACTTGCAATTAATTATTATAGGCCTTATAAGGTTTTGTAGAAGATTGGCAGTGTATCATACAAATTGGAGTTACCTAAATCAATAAAAATACATCATGTGTTCCATGTTTCCTACTTGAATAAGGTTATTGGACAAAGAGTTTCAAACTAGAAAAAGTTACCATAGCTTGATGATGAGGAAAAAATGATTTTGGAACTTGAGGGAATCCTTCAAACATGCACTATGCAGTTGCGGTCAAGGATGCTTATAAAGTATTTGATCAAATGGAAGAATTCTCCCATCGAAGATGCTATGTGGAAAAATGAATACTTCATACAAAAGCATCCACAGTTGATTTGCATTGAGGACAATGCTTCTCTAAAGAGGGGGCATGCTACTCCCTTAACCCATTAATTTTACTGGGATATGTGTAGCCAACTTGTGGCTAGCATAATCATTAATTGAGTCATTTATGAGTCCATAAGTATAATTTAGTATACTAAGTCAACCTCATTGGCATGATCAAGATATTATAATATTCCAATGATGCCTATATAGGAGGTAGTGAGTAGTCATTAATCATCATATTGTGAATTCGATTCTTGTTGAAGACTTGTGGAGGTTTGCCCCCTCAAAGTGGCTTATTATTATCAATTATTTGAAGCATATTCCCTATTATATTATTTTCTTATGCAAGTTAGTTTATTGCAAAACATTTACAACTTTTAAATTGTTTATCCATTTTCAAATCTAAAAGATGTATCACACTCTAGGCTTCATTAACTATAAGTTCAAAAAAATGAAATTCATATTTTTTTTTACCAAGTTAGGTTGGCTGAAAATTAGTTTTTAATATTTTTAAAAGTCGCAATAAAATTCATAAATATTTATTTATTTACAAAAAATTCAAAAAAATGTGTATCACATCCAATCATGTGTTCTTTACTTATATCCAGAGTTTGAAGTCTTTTTTGCTACATAGACTAGCCAAAATGGCACCTACTTTCTTTCAAAAGATTTAGTCACGCCTCATTGAAATATCCAATTTTCACCAAATTAATTTAAAAGTTAAAAAAAAGTAGTCAATAAACACCATTCAATTTCTTACAAATTTTATTACTATCTTTTTTTAGATTGTGTGGATAACTCATTATTTTTTCATTTGAAGTTACTTAAGTCTATGTTTTAGCATTTTCATTGTCAATAAGGGTATTGTTTGGCCCACCATGATCTCACACTCACCTAGATTAAATCTACTTATGTGGCACCCTCATGGCATCGACTTCCCCTCATATCCACATGTACAATTTTAGAGGACAAAATAAGTGACTTCATGTCATGCATGTTGGGTCAAATGAAGTCACTTGGAGACTAGATTTTTTGAGTACACAACCCTTGAAATTAGATTTTTGAAAAATATAATATATAATTTTTTTTAATATTATAAGCAACATAAGTCCATTACAAAAAATAAAGACTTCTATTTTAGATATTGGAAAAATAGCAAACTATGCAAAAATCATTTTTAAAAAGTGCACTACATTCTACTTGATGTGCTTGTTCCAATGAAAAAATAATAATTTTAAAATTTATATGCAAAGAGAAACATGTTGTAGTAACATGTAGGTCTAAATTTTAGTTATTACTAGTTAAAAATTAATAATAAATAAAATATTTAATAGAAATTTATAAAAAAATATCCATCACTAGATATTGGAGTTAAGGACCTATTTCTAAGAAATTGTAGAAAGATTTTTAGTAGAAGTTATGTGTTATGGTAAAATGCCACGAACTATAAATAGTAGAAATATAATAAAAAAAATTAAAAACTAATTAAAATGATAGAAATGATTTTTTTAAAATTTAGAAAAATTATAAATTGAATCTACAAAGAAAATTCCACAAATCATTAGTTTACATCGTTCTTAAATTATTGACAGTTTGTTTAGTATAATTGACATATTATGTTGAATGCTGAAAAATGTTGATTTTTGTGACACAATAATGCTAAGAAGTAGGGCACACTATTGTGCTTTCACCCAAGTATAAAAGAGCTAGATTTGAGTAGTGTTATATTTTTATCTGTGTGTGTTCACACTAGGGTAGGTATTCATGCTATTTCACTAGGCTAGTATAATTACTACTTGTATTTATTTATTTACTCTATTTACTTAAGCACACTAGGTAGTTGTGTCATTCAATTGTGTTTCCATGTCTTATGCACGTAATTGACACTTAGGTATTTTAAGTTCAATTAGTTGCATTCATCATGCGTTAGCTTTAGTTAGCTCCCACCTATCATGCTAGATCACCTTTAGTTAGCTACCATTTTCATGTTAGTTCATCTTAGTTAGCTACCACCTATCATGCATCACCTTGCTCTATATAAGCACATGTCTATTCATACTTTGTTATCTCTTAATCAATTATATTCATTCAATACAATTAATATGTTTGCTATCTTATTTCTTTAAACTTTCTTCATTGGCTTTGCATAGATCTGCTTGTGCAAGGTTTATTGGTTTAATGGTTTCTAGGTGTTTGAAATATTTTCTTATTCCTACATAATTAACAAAATATGTTGAATTTTGAAAAATGCTAATTTTGGTGGCCAAATAATGCTAAAAGGTGGGACACACGATTGCGCTTTCACCCAAATACATATGAGCTAAACAATAGAGGATAGATCTAGGGGAAGAAAATGTCATAGGATTGATTTGCGGGTGTGGCCCCAACCTCATCCAAGTACAATGCAAGGTTACAATGCAAGTCTATCATAGCCTCTGCAATATGTATTTGATTGTGGAATCTAGAACCCAATTGTCAAACATAATTTACATTAGAATGTCCATCATCAATCACATCAAATTAATAAATAGAGCTAAGTCATCCCTCTCATTTATATTTATTTTTATCAATCTCATCTCACAATTAATTTAGATTTGATTTGTATCTAATATATCAAATGTTAAATTCCCTTTAATTTAAACTACTTTAAAAGGTGTGCTTAATTTCCTACAATAACACTTTAACGAAAAATCACACTTTTCCTAAAGTTAATCTTGGCTAATTAAATACCAAGTCTACCCACAATGGCTAGTGGAATAGGTGGGAGTCAACAAATTTTAAATTTGGAATTTTTGGGGTCAATCCCACTTGGCGTGGGATCATTACGACAAGCCCCACAATCGTTACTCAAGCAATGGGATTGACCCAAGACATGAAAGTGTAGATATTGAGGTGATAAGTGAATGCACATGAATAGGTGCAAGGATAAGTGAAATAAATGAGAATTGCATAGTTCAAATATGTGCAAATGTAGATAAGATAGGGTCAACTATGTGGAAATATATGTAAGTGAGTATGGATGAGGGATAGGGGAATGAACCAAACTTTACATGAATGAACATACAACTACATTAAACCATTCTATTAAAATAAACCCAAAACTAAATAAGAATGGGCATGGACATACAAATTTCACATTGCAACAAAAATGCTAATAATCAACTTAAAACTGTAAAATAGTTTAATTTTAGCACAGATGTGAAGTTCCCCAAATTGCCGAAACCTATCAATTCTTTGCATGAGCAAATGAAACACATGCAATTAACCTACTCACAATCCAATGAACACTTCAAGCCTTGACAAAAGTGTCAAAGAAATTCAAGTAGAATTTTTTGAACCTCCAAATTCAATACATAACTTTGAGAGGGGGAGAGGGCAAGGGAACGAGTGTTTCGCATTGTTAACGAATACTAACCCTTTTCATGAATCAATGCAATCCATAAAGAAAAATGTAATATGAAACACAGAGGACACAAAAGTTCAATAAGAAAAAAAAATTTAATTAACATTCTGAGTTCTATATATTTCGCTGTAGGTATATAGTTGCATATTAATGGATTTAAAATTTTCACTAAGTGCTTGATTTTTAAGTCCACATATTCTAAGAATTTTGTCACCCCACAATCTAATTTTTTTGGAGAAAGTATTATATTTTGTAGCCATAATAATCATGGTAATGCTTCGATTGCAATTACTGGTATTGTGTCTATATTTGAATAGATAGAGAATACCATTGATATTTAAATTAACACAAACTGCACCTTGAATGGTGCTGTTATATTAAATGGAGAGTTCAGAGTTTAAAGCTCTGGACAACTTCATACAATCATCTCACATGGAATTGCAGTTTGCAGGTGCAAATGCCAGACTCATTTTGGAAATATCATACAATATATGAAAGTTATGTTGTTGTATAGAACCGATGATGGAAAAACTCAGATGGCTTGGAACCATAGTCAAGCACAACATATTGTTTACTTGGATCAAATAGTTTTCCTTGGGCACATTGTAATCTGCTCCTCCCTGAAAGTGAAATGTTATATCAGGAGCATCCACGTTGCTATATAACTGGTAGCACAAATCCAGGCCAAGCTTAGAGCCATCAGCAAGAGGAAGATTGATTGCAGATTGCAAGGTATTTCTCAAAGGATTGTATGCTTTGCTATCTAAATATGTAAGTTGTGACCCTGAGTCAATAACCAACCCTCCTCTTCCATTAGGCCTGAAGTCAAAAACCCCTCTTGGCAAACCCAACAATTTGCTTCCCACACTGATACCATCTAATCCTACATAATAATAGGAAGCTGTTTTCATGACAGGGTTTTGTATCAGCGGGGTAGATTTCATGTTAGAGACAACTGAACTATGCAAATCTCCAAATATTAGATGAGATGTTCCAGCTCTGTTGGAGACCAAACAATAGGAGAATTTGTGGTTGATCCTGGAACCTAATTGGGACACTAATGACAAGGGACCCCTGCCAAGACCTATAAAGCCCACTCCCTGAGGAATTCCTTGGATTTCATAGCTGCAACCCAGTGTTATATGTGGAATGCTTCCTGAAGAAAATGTTAATGTCTCATACAATAAAATACCACTACTAGAACTGTTTCCATACCCATATGAATAGTGGTAATTGCAACCAGTAGAAACACACGATGAGGGGACGGATTTACAAAGTGGGTTCTTGCAGGAAACCTTGGCAGGGCACCCATTGTTATCATTCCTGCATTGATAAGAATTACAGGGAACCCATATTAGGTCGCTACCTGTATCAATAATGGCAGGGAATTTTACTGGGGGTGTGCCTACCCCAACCTCCACCATATATTGATTGGATTCAACATGCACAGATGTTTCAATCTCATTCAACTCCCTCACATTTTTTGACAGATTATGTTCATATGCAGTTGTAACAAACTGATTTGAGTCTCTGTTCATCAAGCTTACATTGAAACTGAAATAGGTACTGCTACATACCTGACTGATACAACATACAGCAAAGGCCAACATCAACTCTATAAGCAGACTCATTATAAAACTCAGGTCCAGGAATGAGTTAATGCTCTATAAATGTTGGGGGTTATTAATAAAGCTTATCATATATGCATTGATATAGGGCTAAACTACATGATTTATGCAAGGAGTATGGATTTGATGTTGCTGGTAACTTGTATGTTGATTAAAGTGTTTATGGTTGGCAGAATGTTTGACTAGATGAATCTATCAAAGGAGAATTTGTGCCAACGTGAATAGATTTAAAACAATCAATTATGCGGCTCATCCACCATGTAAATAAATTTGTTCTTGTTCACATTTTCTTTCTCGTCATCCCAAAATAAGGCTTGCTCAAGTAAACTTTTAAGGGGAAAGCTAGGCATGCAATTTTTGGTGCAACCATAAATTTCACAGCACCGAAGAAACAACCGAAGAAACAACCGAAGAGTGAGTTAAAGTGACAATTATTTGCTTCAATTATATCGATCCTTGCTTGAATTAGATATATGTCACCAAAAAACAAAAAAATTAGCTATAGTAGTTGTTTGAATTCCAAGTTTGAACTAAGGTAACTTGTCAAAGGAATGCAACAATTTAAAACTCTGCACTTCTACTTTTTGTTTTAAACCATAATATGGTGATTTGATTATACAGTTTTAGCATATATTTTGATTGTTTTGGGATTTCTATTAATTTTAATTTTCAATTGGGCTTTCAAAAATAGAGCTTAATGTCTATTGAAATAATTTTCAATTTGCAGATTATCAATTTTTATGTTTAGGTTGAATTCCTAAGTATGGATATGACTTAATTTAGTTCCATGTTATGGATTTGATACTGTTAGAAAATGAGCCACATCTTAATTTATGATGGACTGGTCACAAAGGGGACTTGTAGCTCAGTGGTAGAGCACCCCAGCAACAAACGGGAGGTCCTAGGTTTGACTCCTCGCCGGTCCATGGAAAAGTTTAATATGGTATTAGAGTCAAGGTCTATAGATCCAGGCCAAGCTAGGATCCTTGATCGCCTTCAATGTGGCTCAAGGGGGGTGTTGGAAAATGAGCCACACTTGAACCAAAGATGGACCGGTTACAAAGGGGGTTGGTACCATAGTGATAGAGCACCCTAACAATAAATGGCAGGGCATAGGTTCAACTCCTAGCTAGTCCGGAAAAAGTTTAAGAGAGATTCATATTCAAAATTTAAATTTCACCCTAATTCATTTGAATTGGGAACACGTAGAGGAATCACCTAACAAGAGAAAACATACATTGCATTAGTGCATAATATCATCATAGCATCAACATAGGCATATTGTATGGCTAGTTGGCATGTCTTCAAGTTTTGTTTCAAAACCATCAAATTGGATCCAAGTTTTGACTAAAGAGAAAATCCTCACATATCAAACTCTCAAATGTGTTTGTTAACAACATCAGTGTTCAAATTGGATCCAAGTTTTGACTAAGAGAAAATCCTCACATATCAAACTCTCAAATGTGTTTGTTAACAAATCGGATCCAAGTTTTGACTAAAAAGAAAATCCTCACATCAAACTCTCAAATGTGTTTGTTAACAACATCAGTGTTCAAACATAGGTTTTAGACACAAGGACAAACATATTTCGTATATCAAAAAGGCAAATAGGTCATTTTGTAGTACAAGGTCAATGTTGTAGATAAAAATTAATTTCATGAGTATAAAAATAACTCAAAGTGATAGATAATGAATTTAGTAGTCTAACATCATTCGATAAATTAATTACTAAGTACAAGTTACAAAAATAAATTATCAAGTGCCATTTATCACAATTTATTTGACATCGAACCTAGAGCTAAGTACCTTTATTTATTTTTATGTACATTTATAAATATGTGTTTGTAGTGTAATTTATCCCAATTCTAATATCTAGGTCATTTATTGATTATTGTTTAAATGCATTATAATCTAGATATCTTATGTGGGTTGTTTTATTCCCTTACAAAATGAAAAAGTTATATAGATTATTTAAAAAATAATATGTAGACAATATTAATGTGTAAATGTTGTATTTCATTAGAAAAGTTTATATAGGTGTTGTATTTTATATATTAGTATAGTATTGAAAAGATAAAAAGGTCTCTTCAAAATATATAGTGTGTTAATGAATAAAATACTATTTTCTCTAAATTATGTTATTTACATGAGCAATAAATGCATAGACTAATTTAGAGAATAGATTTGTGGGCATAGATATCAAAATATTAAAATATTAAGTGTTAACTATGGATAGTAAATAGGGAGGTTATGACACTTAGCTTTAGGTAAGATGAATGTTGTATGAGTCTACTAATACATTGACTTTTGGATGTCTCGAGATTGAAAATTGATCCTTAGTATCCATGTTCTACCTTAGATTTTGTGCAAGATCTATGCTTTATCCTAGGTTTTTAAGCATGAAAAAGGTGCACAAGCTAACATGGCAGTCCGAGGATGATATAGAAGTCCAAACCATGCCCACAAAGGTGTGAATTATACTTCTCTTAGTAGTTACTTTCTTGGCGACATGTTTCCCAATGTTTTCCCTCATGATCATTCCTTCCCAACCATCAAACTGACTTTCCCAAGTCCTATGTACCTTCTAGCCACTTGTTTGATCCACTTTGAGTGGTTCACCCATATGACCTATAGGGTCACCTAGGCAACCCTGCAACTTAAGTGTGGGTCGGTTAGGCAACTTGCCCTGCTAAAAGGGGCAACTCACTTCTCATAAGGGGAGATCTTGTCATCTTTTTCCATGCAAGATTTCTTCTAGTTTAGCCCAGTTTACCTTCATTTTTGGGTTGTGATTGAAATTCACTCCATGCATAACTGATTCTTGACTTCCACTAACTGATTCTAAACTCTCAATCACTTTTTTCTTCACTCCTAATCAAACTTTTATCATCTCTCAATTAGTCTTTTGTGATCTCCCTTCTAGCCTCTATTCTCTTCCACTCAGAACTAGTTCACTCCCTAATCGATCCCAGTTATCTACCCAATCACCACCACCATTAGTGTTGATTCTAGACCTATAAATACCCCTCTCCTCTTCATTGTTCAGGAAAGACATCAAGAAGTTTCATAAACTTTTTCATGGGCCTTTGAGCCTCTTAGTTTATTTATTTAGTTTTAGTTTTTGCAAAAGCTTCAAATCTTTCCCTTAGGAGGCAAATTCATTATTGCATTCTTCTATTGTTCAAGCTTATGCAAAGTTTCCCCCTCTAGCATTCTTATGCTCTACATTGGACTTTGTGTGCCTTTTGATTTTTACAATAGCTTCAAAGCTCAAGCCATTTCATTTTGGCAATATCTTCTAAGTTCAAGAATTTTCTTTTATTGTTGCAATAGCTTCAAAGTTCAATCTATTTCCTTTAAGTCCCCATTTTTATCCTTGTTTCAAAGATGAGGACCCCATTTCTACAAGGAGATAGTTGCCACAAGACTTCTAAGGACAAAAGCTTGGTACTGGTGTCCTATTCATATAGGTTTTTTTATCGCTTTATTAGTAATTAGCTCACATTTTGCTCTTGAGGAAGTAAAATGTTTTTTTTTGTCTTTCTCTTGATAGAATTTAGAGTTAACATAGAGTTATTTACTTTTCTTAGAATAGATTCCTTTTTTTCTTAGAGTAGTTACGAATTTAGATTAGAAACTTCAAAACTTGGAAAACAAACAAAACATAATTACATTGCATTAGGAAAAGCCATATAGTTTGCAAATACATATTTCCCTTTCATAGTAATTAAATTGTCTCTAAAAGGTGGTAAAAGTAAAGCTTTCATTCATCTAATATTGATTACACTAGAGATCCATTCAAACACTTCAAAAATTCAAGCCCTTGATTTCATCATGAGGCATAAAACATTCAACTTTCACTCAAAATCAAGCATCAAAGAAGCCCTCACTTTCATCACGAGGCATATAAATCCAACAATGCTTTTAACGTCAAATAATTAAACATAGGAAAATATTAAGGAAACCCTCGGTCTCATCATGAGGTACACAAACTCAACAATCCAACACTCAAACACACAATAGCTCCACTTGCACCTGTGACGCTCTTCTTTCGTGCAACAAGAGTAATCATCCCTTCAAAGGAAAGTCCTTCCATCTGAATATTATTCTTCAGTTCTGTAAGACTGATTATCAGATGGAAGATATACTATGTCAAGAAGATTTGGGCTGGGCTCCCATGTAATCTTAAAAAAAAAAAATATGCAATATAGCATCAACCTCTGTGCAGTACCAAATTCTCCAAATGTAAATCAATATTTGGCCATCAAGGGGGAGAGTGCATGCCAATAGCACCTCTAGATGTAAGAACTAAGGCAAAAAAATAAAACCTGAAAGGTATTTTAATGCCTCGAGATGTAAGGAGTTTCCATTAAGGGAGAAAGAGTATATCTAACAATGACAGCTCTATGTAAGACCTAAAAGGTAAAAAGTAAGACCTCTAGGCATTATATATGGTTAACTCCTTGCACTTTATGTAAGCCCTATGGGCATATTAAAAGTTATTCTCTATGTAAATCTTTCACTTGTAAAAGCATTGTATTATGTAAGACCTACATGTAATATGTAATGAGCCTGGAGGGGGGTTAGTTTGAGGAGTTCTGAGCTCCAACAAAAACATTGTAAGACCTCGCATCATTTTTTAAAACATAGGATTATAAATTATGACAAGATGACTTTCATGTAGTCTGGAATACATGCTCTTCATTTTGTCATATATTTGTGTCCTTGTTTATCACTGTCAAATAAGACCTATGTTATTGGGATACTTGATTTTTTCTTTTATAGAAATTGACATGTGATGCCCCCTATTAACATTAAGGGGAGTGTTAGAACATAATGTTATTAGGGGTCATACCCTTATAACATTTATATAATGTTCTAATATAAGGTTATAAAACCTTATGTTATAAAGCATATACCACTTAATAATTAATAATCTAATAACTATTAGATTATTAACTATTTGCAAATGGTTGCTTTGAATGGGTGTGACTAATGTTGATACAGAGCATCCACTCAAAATGTATGTCTATGCATTTCTAAATATGCATACAAACTTCATTGTATATGATTTCCCTTCTCTTGCCTATCGCAGCACCTAATGCCACCGACTTACCAAAGTACCTAATTTCGACCTTCAGAATGCTTGTATCTATCGCGAGATACATTCTCCCCTCTATATACAAACCTTTACCTGCTACGCCCGCTACTATTTGCCATCTGCCGCTTCTTCTACACTGAACATACAACACATGACCTACGATCGCCGGTTACTTCCACCCACACTGCCGGTCATCTTTGCATCTAATATTTGTATCTGCGGAATTTATATTTTAATATACATTCAAACATATACAACTCGAAACATGCATTCACCGAATATGCCCTCGATGAAAGTTGACCACTGACTTCCCTTATATCAACCTGCTGTATATTTGAAATATACATTTTCAACATACAACCTTTAACATCCAAATGTAGGATACACATGAAATGTCTCTGCATACATATGTAGTATATACTCAGACTATCTTCAACATACAAAAGACATATACTCATACATTGTATAACTTGATATACTTTTGCAACATTCAGACCTGACATACAATAGCAGTATACCTCTACACTGTCTGTGATATGCAATTGATGGATACACAGGAAATGTATTTCCTCAGACAATTTTGACATACACAGGAAATGGACCTTCATACAATTGCGATGTATATACAGGAAATGTATATCCTACCATCAACACTAACTTAACTCAAAAGGACTTTTATACATACCTTTCTTCACAAAATTTACACAGGATGGTACTCGCATACAAATGCGATATACTTCACAAACTATTCCTGATATGAAATTGACATATATACATAATTGTGTATCTGAATCACACGCCGATAACCTCCTCTGTAGCAAATCTCACAATTTCTAATCTGCCATAACCACGAACAAAAGGAAAACAAAACAAAAAACTATCTTACAAGTCCATTCCACTGATTTCACAGAAATCCACCAGTGGAATGGCTTTAATCATACATCTCGACAACAGAAAGACTAAATTAAATTCAAAATGATTCTATACAGATAATATACACAAGACGATTCAATACACAGGGAATTTACAAAGAATCCAGAATTTGTAAAACACAACTGACAGAAGTTCTATTTCTTCATTCTTACAGGGATTCATACATTTGATAATTTTAGAGCATGAAAAAAAAAACCAACAACCCTCTCTAACACTCTCCCCCTCGTTTTGCTTAAAACAAGATTATAAACAAAAACCCTAACTAGTCTCACGACACCTGTTTGGCTTTAGACAACAAAACTCCAAACAGTTCGACACATTGATTTAATCATCCACATATCCCAATATCTAATAATGTCCAAATTGGCTTATTGGAATGCCCAATTTGAAACCTCTATTCATATGGTGGATGGTGGGGTCGGTTCTTACAAACATGAAATGTTAACACAAAATGCTACATGATAACATGAAATGTATCAAACATATTAAAACCTTATTCTTCTCCCTCTTATGCATATTTTATCTTGTTGAAGGGGTGCTCCTGCACCATACTTGCCACCTTGAAAAGAACTCATGTCCCATGAGTTAAGTCTTTGACTGAATCCACCGTTATCTCCTGCTGTCTCATTTCTGCCCCATGATCTCTGGACTGCAACCTGCTGCCATGGAACCAAATACTCATGCCTAGTACTGTAGGCTCTTATCACACTTTGCTGGTCATCCTTTCTTACTATCATCTCTGTCTGAATATCTGCATTGGAAACCCCCTGTATTGCTATGGTAGAATGTGTTTGTCTTTCAACTCTTAGAGGACAAACAATATTCCCTACTATGATGGCATCCTTGTCTTTCCAATCAGCCTGTGGCTGTGTACAAACCTACTTCATAACCTTCTGCTGATCCACCTGATCCCTGTCAGTCAGAACTGAAATTGTCTTCAAACTGTGATCTCCTCTCCTTGAGATATCCTCAACTTCCTTTGACTCTGTTGTAGGCATCTCCACAAACTCTTTCTTTCCCACTAAAATGATTTTAGCTGCCTTCTGTGTTGCAGCATCCTCCTGCAATGGTATCAACACAATAGTTCTCCCATCATTCTTGATGGTGTATGTGTTAGCATATCCATCATACAATGCTCTCCTATCAAATTGCCATGGCCTACCCAAAAGTAGGTGACAACATTCTATGGGCAATATGTCACATAAAACTCTATCCTGATAATCTCCAATCTGAAAATCAACATATGCCTGTTCATATACCAAAAGTGATTGACTGTCACTTGCCCAAGATGCCTTGTAATGTGTTAAATCTATGCTTGTATAATGTTCATTCTATTTATTTTATATTTTGTTTATAATTATTAGTATCTTAAGATCTTAATTTCTAACAAGCATACCTATTACCATCATAGTGTGGGAAAGGGAAACCCAAAAGTCTACAGAAGACAAAGGTTCAAGAAGGCAAGGGTGTACGGAATGAAGGAAAGACATGCCAATATGAGAAACTTTGAAATCCCACCCAAAATAGGAAAGTGACCCAAACATTCCCAAACTTAATAAATTAGAAAGGGAACATTACAAGTCAAATCTAGGTGGGAAAGGAATGGACAAAGTTGATAAAAAGTTGAACTTGAATTTTAAAATTTTAGGGGCCAAATCCATAGGTGGAGGGTTGACTCCATGTGCATGGAATTGCCCATCAAATTTTGAGAGCAACCTACTTTAGATTTCGTAGTTCTTCCAATTGATGTATATACAAAACAATTCTAAGTTATAGAACTTTAAAAGTTATGATCAAAGTAGTGGATAAGTATCATTTGTCCATTTGGACAAAAAGGTGGCAAAATCAAGGTAGGAATGAAATTTCTATGGAAAAGTGCATGGATAGGTGTAATAAATGAATAATACATGGCAATGTGGAAAAATGTGGATAAGCTTTGGATAAAGGATGTGGGAATGTTTGTAAATGGAAGAGTAACAATGTGGGGGAAAGAGTCCAACTTCACACAAGATTGTTGTATTTGTTGATATGTAAATGTATTAATCCACTATCTTAAAATGGGCACAAAACTAAATAGGAAATGACATGGGTATGAAAATTTCACCATTACAATAGTATTGAAAAGATAAAAAGGATCTCTTGAAAATAATTAAAGTGTGTTGATGAATAGAATCAATTAAATGTAAGTGACACTTTAAATATAGGAGTTGAGTTGATAAATTGAATAATGTATTCTAACTAAGATAGTAATTAAACATGTTTTAAACTAAAATGATATGATTAGGGATTTGTGCACCTTATAATATTAATTGTAGCTAATGACATGCTATGATAGAATACTAATACATGATATTTGAGTTTAGATCATAGATTAAGGAGTAGAGATGTCTAAATCCTGAGAATTTAAATATTTTCTGATGACATTTTGGTAGCAATCTCATCCACCTAGTGGTGTGATCCTATTTGATTTCTATGATTTCCTCCTATGTAGAGTCACACCTTGGGTACCTACATAAAGTGTTTGCCTAGTAGTATTTGATACAAGGAAAATTGAGGTTGTGCTAAAGAGAACCATTGGGATTGTTGTGAGAGGGTTGAAGTTTATGACTTTCATGCTCTTAGTCAATCCCTATGATTGATATACAAATTAAAAAGATAGACAATCCATGAAAGTGGATGTTGAATGCTCTTGAAGATGGAGGAGTTCTCTATAGTAGACCTACAAAATGTTAGAGAAATATGTGCAAATGTGTTCTTGTAATTATTGAATAATGCTTTAAAATGTGTAAATTAACATTTTATTTCAATATGGAGGAAGCCACAGTCAAGGAGGCTAAAGTCCTAAAATCTATTTTATGGAAGTATGAAAGAGCTTTGAGACAAAGAATAAGCATGCCTAAGAGTACCATTCTCTTCTTAAACACCCTGGAGAAGAGGCAGATCAAGATTGCGTGCATACTCCAATGTAGTGTGGCAGTCTTCCCGTCTAAATGCCTTGGGATGCCCCTATTTGCTAATAAGGTTCTTGCATCTTTTTGGATGGACCTAATGGACAAAGTTCAGTCCAAACTTGTTGGTTGGAAAGGGGCAATGTAAGATTCAATTAATCAATGATTCCCTTCAAAATCTACCAGTGTATGCAATGAGTCTCTTCAAAATACCTTATAAATTTGCTAAGAATTTGGAACTGATCCAGAATAAATTCTTATGGGTAGGTATGGAGGAAAGAAAAAGAATTTCTCTTGTGGCTTGGGAGAAATTGTGTAGACCTAAGAATCAGGGAGGTCTTGGGATAAGGAAAATAAAGGAGTTTAATATGGCCTTGATGACTAAGGTCGTGTGGAGACACATAAAAGACAAAAATGAATGGACGGAAATTCTCAAAAATAAGTATCTTCATAGTAGGGATTTCCAAGAGAATTAGGATAGCTTAGACCTTCCAGTGGGATCTTGCATATGGAAAAGTACATTGGACAGCAAAGCTTTGATCAAGAAGGATATTAGATGGAAACTTGGTAATGGGGAAGATATTAAGTTTTGGGAAGACTCTTGGATCCTTAACGAACCCCTTGATTTTGTGGATTGGGCTAAACCTATGGTTGAAAAGAGCATTCATAGGTGTGGGAAAAAGGTGGCTGACTACATTTTTGGCAGAGCTTGGAAAGACTTGACTTTTCTTGACTTCCCTCCCAATGTTATTTCTGGACTGTAGTCTCTCCTTTCCAAGAAACATATCCCTTTGTTCCCTACTAGGGATGAGTTAGTGTGGAAGGAAAATAATGATGATACTTACTCTATTTCTTCTAGGTTTAACTCTTTGTGTAGTCAAGAGTTTGAACCTCCCTTTTGGGCTAAGCTCTGGTGGCTGAATCTAACTTCCAAGGTCAATATTTTCTTTTGGATTTTGGCTCAGAACAAAATTCTTACTATTGAAAATTTATGTAAAAGGGGATTAGCTCTTCCGAACAGGTGTGTTTTATGTGAGAGAGAGGCAAAAATTGTTGTGCATATGCTAATGGAGTGTTCCTATGCTAGGGAAGTTTGGAGTAATCTTTTGTCTCTTTGGAATGTGGGATGGGTTTTCCCTAACTCCCTGAAATATTTGATGGAACAATGGTTATCCCATTCATCTAACCCTTCTGGTGTAGGAGCAGCTCAAAACCTAAGAATCTGGAAGATTCCTTGCATTTTCTGTTGTGTCCAAAGAGTCATATTGTAAGGCCTTCACACCATATTGAAAGATTGTATACGTGTCATAAAAGAATTATAACCGAATTGATGAATGTAACTGAACGACAGAGATGGTTGTAGGGCGGTTCGCCTTCCATCGTATGTAACTGCCAAGTGAGTCTTTAAATAGTCGGTCTATGTTTGTTAAACAGACAGAGAGGAAAACAAAGAGAGAGAACCAATTTGTATGTAGAGAAGGAGGAATAAAAGAAGTTTGTTTTGGTGTAATCGTAGGAATGTAAATCAGAAGCATTCCACTGGTGGAGATTTCTTCAAAATCAATGGAATGACTTCCTTAGGAGTAGATTCATTTATGTTCTATTGAGTTTTTGGAGTTTCTATGTGATTTTGTTCGGTTACAAGGTTGCAAAGGTTTTCATTGGCGTAAGATTCGTGTTGTTTCCCTGAATATACATTTCATGTGTATATCGCAAATGCATGTCAAATATACATTTCGTGTGTATATCGCAAAAGCATGTTGAGTGTGTATGTCGCAAAAAGTATATTGAGAATGCATCTTTTGAATGTATATGAGAATATACATTGAGTCAGATACAAAGGATGACCATCCGTATTGGTGAAATCAGGAAAAGATACATTAGTTGATTGGTTATAACAAGTCATGTTATGTATATGCTAAGTTGAAGACATTGGAGTGACAAGAGCTATCGAGTAGACAAAGCTGTATTGAGCTGACAAAAGTAATCTTGTCGATAGAAAAGACGCCTACGAATCCACCCATCGGGAAGATTCATGAGATCGGGGAGACAAATAACAAGGTGGCCGATGATGATGTCTCACCGACAAAGAAGAATGTAGGTGTGGTTCGATGTTATATGGACATTGAGAAGGATTTTCAAAGCCGATTAACCATTAATCTATCATGAACTGTGGGATTGGAGCCATTGTTGTGAAGTATGGTATCAATTGTTTGAGCTTCCATTGTGTGCTCTGCATCAAATTGGTATCAGAGCTGGCGAAAGATTTGGTGAAAGAGCTAGTGAAAGGTCTAGGTGTTGTGAATTCTAAGAAGGCAGATGAAGAGTGAGACAAAATGTTTGGTGACCATTTTGAAGAAAGAGATCATGAAAAGTTTTTTGCAGACCGACAGTAGTTGTTCGACTGTTACAGATGCTCATGCCATCTAGTTGCAAGAAGGAATAGGATTCATGTGTGTGGGAAGATGATGATGAGGTCTGTCAAGACCATTCACCAATAAATATTTGGCTGGAAGAGGATAGAGAGTGAGGCCACTAAGGAGAGAGTGGTAGTGCATCTCCAAGATCTGCTATTGGACGAGAGGAATGGGTATGTAGCAGCGTGTAGGATGGACATCTGAATGAGCATTGTGTGGTAGTCTTTGAAGTTTTGATTAGTCTGAAGAGTACTCCATTGCTAGGAGTAGAAGGAGCCTGAAGATGCTCTGACATGAGATGGTAGTTTGATTTTGTTGGTTGGTTGGTCACTATTCCATTGATGTGCAGATTGGAAGCCTGAAGCTGAAGAGATAGAAGATGAAGCCAGACAGAGATGCAGGAAAAGGTAATTTTGTTTTGCAGATACATTTCCAAGGGACCTGGACATCTTTATTGGTTGGTTGTATGGTGCAGGAGCACCTCAAAACCTAAGAATCTGGAAGATTCCTTGCATTTTTTGTTGTGTCCAAAGAGTCATATTGTAAGGCCTTCATGCCATATTGAAAGATTGTATACGTGTCATAAAAGAATTGTAACCGAACTGATGAATGTAACTGAATGGTAGAGATGGTTGTAGGGCGGTTCGCCTTACATCGTATGTAACTGCCAAGTGAGTCTTTAAATAGTCGGTCTATGTTTGTTAAACAGACAATGAGGAAAATAAAGAGAGAGAACCGATTTGTATGTAGAGAAGGAGGAATAAAAGAAGTTTGTTTTGGTGTAATCGCAGGAATGTAAATCAGAAGCATTCCACTGGTGGAGATTTCTTTGAAATTAGTGGAATGACTTCCTTAGGAGTAGATTCATTTCTGTTCTGTTGAGTTTTTGTAGTTTCTGTGTGATTTTGTTCAGTTACAAGGTTGCAGAGGTTTTCATCGGCGTAAGATTCGTGTTGTTTCCCTGAATATACATTTTGTGTGTGTATCGCAAATGCATGTCAAATATACATTTCATGTGTATATCGCAAAAGCACGTTGAGTGTGTATGTCGCAAAAAGTATATTGAGAATGCATCTTTTGAATGTACATTGAGAATATACATTGAGTCAGATACAAAGGATGACCAGCCGTATTGGTGAAATCAGGAAAAGATACATTAGTTGATTGGTTATAACAAATCATGTTATGTATATGCTAAGTCGAAGACATCGGAGTGACAAGAGCTATCGGGTAGACAAAGCTGCATTGAGCCGACAACAGTAATCTTGCCGATAGAAAAGACGCCCGGGAATCCACCCATCGGGAAGATTCATGAGATCGGGGAGACAAATAACAAGGTGGCCGATGATGATGTCTCACTGACAAAGAAGAATGTATGTGTGGTTCGATGTTATATGGACATTGAGAAGGATTTTCAAAGCCGGTTAACCATTAATCTATCATGAACTGTGGGATTGGAGCCATTGTTGTGAAGTATGGTATCAATTGTTTGAGCTTCCATTGTGTGCTCTGCATCACCTTCCCTAAGATTCCTATAGACTCTTTTACTCCCTTATACAGCTTGGGGAATCTGGAAAGAAAGAAACAATAGGATCTTTAGAGAGAAGAAATGCATTTCCAAATTGGTGGCTAACATAATTATAACCAATACTAAGGAGAACTTCATGCTAAGGATCTATGAAAAGACCTCTAAAGACCCCAGTTTAGATGTCACTTGTTATGACCTTCAAATTCAAAAGGAGTGGAACCTCCAAGTTGATATTGCTACACCTTTCAATAACATGAAGAAAAGAAGAGATGCCATTTTTTGGACGCCTCCACCTATTGGATGGGTGAAACTCAACTTTGATGGGGTTGCTAAAGGAAATCTAGGTCTGACTGGATGCGGGGGTGTTCTAGGATACAATAGAGGCAGGTTCCTATTTGTGGTGGCTACTCCTTTGGGTTCTCAGATGAACCATTATGCTAAAGTTGTTTTTGTATACAATGGCATTAATATGGCTTATAGTATGGGTTATAAAAGAATTAAGGTGGAGGTAGATTACCTAAATGTTATTAACTGTCTTAAGGGTAATCAAAGTCCTAGTTGGACTATTGATTCTTTAATCAAAGATTCTATGAATTTAGCTAAATCCTTTGAATAATTTAACTACGCCCATGTGTATCGGGAGGGCAATAAGATTGCTGACGCATTCACCAACATGGGAGTGAATCAACAAAATAGCAAAAATTGGGAGGTCTATGAAAATATCCCCGAGCACATCAAAAACTTGATTAATGATGATTATAAGTTTGATGAGGCCTTGTCTTCGTAAAATGGTAATGATGAAGAGTAAGATGGCCACACAAATTATTGGTGGTGCTGTCATGCCCACCCTTTATGAACCATAAAAGTATGGACATGAACACACAAATGGAATCATTTTTGTTTTTTTCTAAACACTAATTTCAACAATTTGAGGAAATAGTTTACCTAATATGCACAAATCTCCTACTGATGTTGAGATGTTAACCAGAATATGCAACTTGTTTGCAACTAGACAAGGAAATGATTAAGATAATTAGTTAGACCAAAACTACTGTAGGTAATAAACAAGAAGTCAAGTAAACTAATCAATTGAATTGAATGACAATATGACTGAAATTCATGAGGAATCATTCTATATAATCTTACAGGTAAATAACTAATCTACTAGATCATAACTAGGAAGAAAAACACATACTCATTATTTAAGTAACTAATTTGATATAATAATCCTCCAGAAATCATTTCATTAAAGTAACCACAACATATACAAATACATCTAACTATCTATATTCACATGCTATGAAACATTAAATGTATGAACATATTCTTTTCTAAGAGTCCATAACAGAAAATCAATTTACAATTATAACAAAACAGAGAAAGAAAGTATGTATGTATGTATATGTATATATATAACAACTTATAAAAATGTCTTATTTGATAACTAACAAGTTGCATATATGTACTCGTACAAATTTGTTTCTCTGAGACATATTCATCAATATAGATATGTCAATATATATATATATTCATACATAGTATGATATGTTAGCATTTTATTTTGCACCTTTCGGTGGGAAAGCAAAATAGATAGATGTGCAGTAGAACTACTCTTCGAATTTGGAGGGGAAGCACCCTGTAAAATAAAACTTAACTAAAAACTTTACAATCTTTTTGGGTTTGCAACATATGAGAGGCAGAAACGCACATTCGACTACGAATCAATGATTTTTTCTTTTTGACTGGAATAAAAAACCTATTGCTAAACACTTACGTTATTCAGCTAAATACAAAGGCTGAATAAAGCAAGTACACAATTTGGATTGATTGAACAAATTAACACCACACAATTATGAATACCAAGACCAGGTCAACTATAAGGCGATGTAAAGATACAACTTATTCCTTCAATTTCACCTGCAACACAAAGTTTGCAGATTTATTGAATCAACCTAACCTTCAACACAAATAATACATTTTAATGGATATTTGGAAGCAAAACAGGCATACTAGAATACATTAAATGAATAAACAAGAACACGATCAGGTGAATATACGAGAATGACAATCTAAGAAAATGAAGCATGAGAATTGTCCTTGCTTTTTATTCATTGATTGACTACAACACAAAATTCTGAACATTGAACACTGAATAATGAAAAAGCTAATTGCTAAAAGCTTCAAAAAATGCTAAATAACAATGAAGTTGAATTCTAAAATCTATCTTGCCGATAAGGACATGGTTCGGTGGTTAAGTCGCTTGGTTTAGGGGCGGCCACCAGAGTTCAAACCCCTGCTGAGCCAACGAGCTCGTAGGCTTTATGCCTTCGCTGGGCCAATGAGCTCGTGGGTTTGAAGTGTTCTTGCTAGGGTATGAGGTTCCTCGTGTTGTGGCCTCACCAGTTCATTGCTCTGGGCAAAAGCATTCTCATGGAGCCGGAGGGCGTGTCGCACCAGCATCGCCGGTCACATTAAAAAGTTTACCAAGCACATTATCTTAAAAAAAAATCTAAAATCTCTCTCCTAAACTCTCCTCTCCATCAATCCTTTACATGTACACAAAGCACTTATTTATACCCTTCTACAAAATGTGCATGAAATAGAAAACAAGAGTTAAACTAATACTCTTCAATCTAACCCTAATGTTGCACACAAGCATGCAAGCTTATTATCATTTAAAAATATAAAATAAGTCTCATGCAATTCAGTTTACTGAACTTGCATGTTATTACAAATTGAGTTCCACAAAAAGATATTTTGCATGACTTCCAAAACAAATCTAAAAATACATTTATCTTTGAAAAGCAAAGTCAGTTCTCAAAATAGAAACTACTTTGGAAATCCCTCCATCTACCCAAAATAGATTTTCCTGCAAACACTAAAAAAAATGGCTAAGTCTGAGAATTGAGATTTTTCTCCAATTCATCAACTTTAGCCTCATATGGTATAATGATGGAATCAAGGTGAACAGTCTTCATCTACAGAATGACACTTGCATCTTCTATCATCTTAGACAAATCCATATACTCCTTTTTAGCCTTATCAAATTTTACTATGATTTCAGCCAAAAGGTCCATCTTTGCTACATGAGGATCTCCACAAAACCTCTCACAGATCAGCTGCATAAACTCATTCTGTAATCCTTAACCTTTGAATATCCATGAATGAGTGTCGATTTGGCCTCAATAGTGATGGAAGAATATTGCATGGTGACTTTGAGGCTTGGAGAAGTGTTCCTCTTCATTGTCCCACACTAGAAAATGTAAAATTAGATCTCTTTTAGTTCGTTGTCCTGAAAAAATAGACTTTTTTTCCCTATCCAACTCAGAATTTCTTGAAAAAGTATATAATTTGCCTTTGGAAAGTGAAATTTCTGAGTTTTCTCTTCAATTTGGCCCCTAGAAACAGATGCAAATGTCGATTTGAAGTGTTTTTAGGTGCTAAGAAAGCACAAAAACACTAAAAATGACACTTTTAGGTCAAAATCTTACCCCAGAAGGTGGTTGGATCTGCACAAAAATGGAAGCTCTTCCCTGAAATATCTTCAAAATCCACCTCTATAAGGCTGGGAATGGACAAAAATGTCTTCTTCTTCATTGTAGCAAAGCAAAACTAGCTCCAATCTTCAAAAATATAAGCCTCTATGGCAATGATACCTTCACAAATGAAGCATTGCTCTTATAAACTCTCAAATCTGCTTTTATTCTAAAAATAATAGTGCTTTTTATTTGCCCTAGACATGCAAAATTAAAGAGTGAAGTGAGACTTGGAGTTGAAATGCTTTTTATATCTTTTTGGTGAGTCATCATGAAGAGGTGCGCTCAACTCCAAGTGGGTCGGCTAAAAATATGAGGTTTTCCTTTTGTTTTGGCACCACTTCCTTGAGTTGGCGCCTTTGGGAGGTGCGTTTCTCCCTTAGTACGCATGCTACCTAGGTGTGCACACCTTGGGAGGAGTGCACCACTTCCTTAGGTGCTTCACCTTTAATTTGTCTTTTTTGACACCTTTCATGATCTCAAAACGCTTCAACTTTCATTTCAAATGCTTTTGATCTTTCTAATCATTAGAGCACTTTGACCTTGGAGCACGCGCCTAGGTGAAAAGGCTTCAAATGCAACTTGGGACTTTCATGCCTTAGAAATTTCTCTTTTGACCTTGGAGCACTTTGGTGTTGGAGCACGCGCCTTGGAGAAAGTGCGCTTTCAACTTGCACTTGTGAAATTTTTTGAAACAATCCTTCATAGTTTGGCACACTGATCTTCTTAGAAGTGCGCTTTTGACCCCTTCTCCCAGGCACACCTAAGCCTAGGCGTGCCAAAATGCCTTAGAAAGTTTATTGAAATGTTTGATTTTTTGAAATTTTCACATTTGATCTTTGAATTGTTGGGTCTTTCCTCTACGCCTTTCGTCATTCATTAGCAGTGTTTTGGTCTTTAATTCGATGCTTCTGACCTCCACTTCTAGATGATCTTCCATAGCTTGTATCCATTATGGATTTTTGAAACTTCTCTTCGGTCTAGCCTTCCTTCGATCTCTTTTGATATATCTTGTACTTGTAGGGTTAGAAAATAATGACAAGGCGACATGGTGCTTGAAAGGGGATTTGATATCACTTTTGGGTTGTTTGTATGCATAGACAAATTTTTTTTGTATGGGTACAACATGATATATATGTATATGTGTGTGTGTGTGTACAATATATTTATTTATTTATCAATGTGTATACAATAATAATGTGTTAGACTTAGGGCACACAACTGAGAGGGGGGGGTGAATTAGTTGTACAAATCTTTCTTCCAATTAAACACTTAACTCCACTATGCAATTCAGCAGTATAATAATAAATCAATCAAGGAAACACAATGCAACAAATTAAGAGCAGAAACACATCAACACATGAGACACCAAGATTTTGAAGTGGAAAACCTAGTTAAGGGAAAAACCACGGGGTGATTAACCCAAGATTGTATTCTCTGTTAGAAGAATAGAAAGAACAAAATGGCATATGCCAATTAGGGCTCAATGCCTGAGCACACTGCTCACAAGAGGCTCACTGCCTACAAGAGACACATTGTCTACAAAGAAATAAGTATCACATACATGAACTGGAGAATAGCATCTTCATCATGCTTGAATCAGTTCCATTTAAGCCCAATACTTCTACTCTGCCTTTCGCTCTCCTCCTTGCTACCACACACTCATCTCAACAAGGACAACTTTGAAATGACTTCGCAATCCCTTATTTATACAAGACATCAACTTAGGAATGATCATCTAAGTCGGCAAACATCAACAAGAACATCCGCAGGATGTGTAACTCATTCGGTTAGCCAATCTCAGAAAGAACACCATCATCCGGAAGATTTCTCAGTTGTGAACTCCAACTTCAATGTGGACCACCAACACTAATTGGACACGATCAAAAGACCTCCACAAGATTACCTAAATCACCAAGAACATCCACACTTCATCTTCTTACAAAAATCCTTCTCCCCTTCATCCGGAACCTCAAGAACACAGTCTATCATTACTGTCACAAAGGAATAGACTCTTGTGGACCTTCAAACCACAAACAAATCGAGTTGATACTTCACAAAGACTTCCTCAACACTCCCTCAAATTTGCAGAACATGATAATGCATTTCTGGATCTCACCGGACCTGTCTGTATCACTCTGTCATCTCTTAACACCTACCGGAACTGGTTTTACTTGAGCGGCCACACCTTCTTTAGATCTTCATGCGGACCTCTGGAATCTCTACTGGATCACCTTAAGACACATATCTATAAACCCTTTAATCCGCATCCTCTGATCCTCATCCTATCTTGGACTTTTGCCTTACTGTCATCACTGTTCTTTACTGTTCCTGATTGAGACTAATTTTCTCAATATCCTCAGCTCACAGCTCATCCAATCCTTATCATTAATGCAATAGGAGTATGTTAACATCAATGACAACACCAGTTAGGCCCATACTTGCAACAATCTCCCCCTTTGTCATTGATGGCAACATATGATTTGAAAAACTGTTTTAACCATCAAGACAAGAACTTCTTCTCACTGTCACAACTCCCCCTATCAGCAACAACCATTCACATGTCTTCTCTCCCTTTACTGCTCCCCCTTTGATCAGAAACCACTTATTTTTCACATGTCTTCTCTCCCCCTTTGACATCAATGGCAAAGGACAAATACTTGCAATTCCAACACTTCAGAATCTCAGAAAGAACACCATCATCTGGAAGATTTCTCAGTTGCGAGCTCCAACTTCAATACAAACCACCAACATGAATTGGACATGATCCAAAGACCTCCACAAGATTACCTAAATCACCAAGAACATCCACACTTCATCTTCTTACAAAAATCCTTCTCCCCTTCATCCGGAACCTCAAGAACATAGTCTATCATTACTGTCACAAAGGAATAGATGCTTGCGGACCTTCAAACCATGAACCAATCAATTTGATACTTCACAAAGACTTCCTCAACACTCCCTCAAATCCACAGAACAGGATAATGCATTTTCGGATCTCGCCGGACCTGTCTGTATCACTCTGTCATCTCTTAACACCTACAGGAACTGGTTTTACTTGAGCGGCCACACCTTCTTCAGATCTTCATGCGAACCTCTAAAATCTCTACTAGATCACCTTAAGACACATATCTATAAACCCTTTAATCCGCATCCTCTGATCCTCATCCTATCTTGGACTTTTGCCTTGCTGTCATCACTGTTCTTCACTGTTCCTGATTGAGACTAATTTTCTCAATATCCTCAGCTCACAGCTCATCCAATCCTTATCATTAATGTAACAGGAGTATGTTGACATCAATGACAACACCAGTTAGGCCCATACTTGCAACAATCTCCCCCTTTGTCATTGATGGCAACATATGATGTGAAAAACTGTTTTAACCATCAAGACAAGAACTTCTTCTCACTGTCACAACTCCCCCTATCAGCAACAACCATTCACGTGTCTTCTCTCCCTTTACTGCTCCCCCTTTGATCAGAAAACACTTGTTTTTCACATGTCTTCTCTCCCCCTTTGACATCAATGGCAAAGGACAAATACTTGCAATTCCAACACTTCAGAATCATACCTGCTGCTCCCCCTGAGTAGCAGCTCCCCATCATCAATCTGGATCATAAGATATGACTGTGATATCCACCGGATTGATGCACCTTAGTTCATCACCGGAGGGGCAATAACCCCTAACTTCTCCCTGAGATACTCAAAAGAATCCTTAGGTAGAGGTTTAGTAAAGATGTCTGCAATCTGATCCTTGGAAGGTACAAACTCCAATTTGACTTCATTCTTGTTCACTTTCTCTCTCAAAAAGTGAAACTTGATGGATATGTGTTTAGTCTTTGAATGCAACACTAGATTCTTAGATATATTTATTGCACTTGAGTTGTCACAGAAGATTGTGATAGGTTCCTCATGCTCCACTTTGATATCTCTGAGCATCTGCTTCATCCACAAAACTTGAGTGCAACTACCTACTGCTGCAATATATTATGCTTCAGTTGTAGACAGAGATATTGCCTCTTGTTTCTTGCTTAGCCAAGAAACCAATCTCTTCCCCAAAAAGAATGCTCCACCACTGGTACTCTTCCGGTCATCCACATCTCCTGCCCAATCCGCATCTGTATATGCATGAAGAGAGAAATCATGATCTCTAGGATACCACAAACCATACTCAACTGTCCCTTTTAGATATCTAAAAATCCTCTTGATTGCCATGACATGAGATTCTCTAGGATCAGCCTGGAATCTAGCAACAAGACCAACAACCTGCATAATGTTTGGTCTAGTTTGAGTGAGATACAACAGTCCTCCAATCATTGACCTATACTTTGTCTGATCAGCCTTAGGAGAATCATCAGCTTTGCTCAAATTACATCTGGTTGCCATGGGAGTATTCATTGGTTTTGAATCTTCCATCCCAAATTTCTTCAACAATTCTTTCACATATTTGGTCTGAGAAATGAAGATTCCTTTCTTTGTTTGAGTGATTTGTAGACCCAAGAAGAAATTCATTTCACCAAGCATGGACATCTCAAACTCACTTTTCATTTGATTTGCAAAAGTTTTACACATACTATCTCTTCCTCCAAAAATGATATCATCAACAAACACTTCAACAATCAAAATGTTTTCATGATCAATTTTGAAATACAAATTACTATCAGCAGTACCTTTGTTGAAACCAATCTTCAAAAGATGTTTGTCCAATCTTTCATACCAAGCTCTTGGGGCTTGCTTCAGTCCATACAGTGCCTTCTTCAACTTGCAGACCATATCACCATGATCAGACAATTGAAATCCATCTGGTTGCTCAATGTACACTTCTTCTTCCAAGTCACCATTCAGGAAGGCAGACTTGACATCCATCTGATACACCTTGAATTCCTTGAAGGAAGCAAATGCAAGAAATAATCTGACTGCTTCAATTCTTTCCATCAGAGCAAAAGTTTCATCAAAATCAACTCCTCCTATTTGAGAGTAACCCTTGCAGACCAATCTGGCTTTATTTCTGATTACTTCACCAACTTCATTCAATTTATTCTAGAAGACCCATTTGGTTCCAATCACATTCTTGTTTCTAGGTCTGGGAACAAGATCCCAAGTGTGATTTTTCTCAATTTGCATGAGCTCTTCCTCCATTGCTTTAGTCCAGTTTTCATCATTGCAAGCTTCATTCACTATCTTAGGTTCAATCTTTGAAATCAGACAATACTCTTTTGAATCTTGAGCAATTCTCCTTGTTTGTACTCCTTTGTTTTTATCACCTATGATCTGATCTTCAGAGTGGTTCAATCTTACATACCTGGGAACTTTGGGAATTTCTTGCACCTCTGATTCTTGATCAAGCTCATTGAAACTCATTTCTTCTTCCTGATTTACCAGATTAGTTTGAATCTGACTTGCAGAGGAGGCTTGGGCTCCTTGAATCAGAACATCATTCTGATCATCTTCATCATACTCATAAAACCTTGAGGGTTTCTCAATTCCCTCATCAACCTTCACATTTGTACTTTCTATCATCTTTCTCAATCTCTTGTTATAACATTGGTATGCTTTGCTTTGAGTGGAGTAACCCAAGAATATTCCTTCATCACATCTAGCATCAAACTTTCCTAGATCTTCATCTCTTTTAATGTAAAATTTTCTACCAAAAACTCTGAAATACCTCACAGTAGGAGTGATGTCAAACCAAAGTTCATAAGGAGTCTTACTGGTATTGCTTCTTATTTGAACTCGATTGAGAGTATAGACTGCAGTGCTGACAACTTCTCTCCAATAGATCTGAGGAACATTTGCTTCCATCATCATGGTCCTAGATGCTTCCTGGATGGTCCAGTTCTTTCTCTCCACTACTCCATTCTACTGTGGATTCCTAGGAGCAGACAACTATCTCTTTATTCCATGTTTCTCATAGAACTCTATGAACTCACCAGATGTGAATTCTCCACCTCTATCAGACCTCAGACATTTCAATTTTAATCCGGTTTCATTTTCTACCATAGCCTTGAATATTTTGAATTTCTCAATAGCCTTTGATTTCTCTTTTAGAAAGGTTACCCACATCATCCAGGAATAGTCATCAATTAGCAACATAAAGTATCTATCACCTTGTACACTTCTGATTCTTGCCGGACCACAAAGATCAGTATGAACTAAGTCCAATAATCTGGTAGAAGATAGTTCCTTACTTTTGAATGTGACTCTGCTCAGCTTACCCAACTGACATTCTTTGCACAAGCTATTAGTAGGTTTCACCAATTTTGGAAGATCTCTTACAGCCTGAGTATTGCTTATCTTGATGATATTATCAAAATTCACATGACACATCCTTCTATGCCATAACCAACTCTAATCAACTTGAACAAATAAGCAACTTTTACCAGTACCAACCAAGTGGAAGATATTACCTTTAGTTTGAGTACTGGATGCAATCTCTGTTCTAGAACTTTCAAAGATCTTGCATTTTCCATTCTTGAATCGGAGATCATAGCCTTTGTCCACCAACTGTCCAACACTGAGAAGATTGTGCTTCAAACCTTCAACATATAGTACATTGCTAGTTTTGTTCCTTCCATCAAAAGAAATAGTTCCTCTTCCTCTAATTCTACCAGCAGAATTATCACCAAACTCTACCACTCCTCCTTCATACCTTTCCAAATCTATGAATTTGTTTTTGTCCCCTGTCATATGGTGAGAGCATCCACTATTAATGACCCAGTCATCCTTTTCTTCAACTTGGGCAGCCAGAGCTCTTTCTACAACTTTATGATTGACAGATACAGAGGATATTGGTTCTTCTTCCTTGATGGCAATAAACACCCATTCACTTCTGGATTTGCTTCCTGTCTCTGATTCATCATATGTTACTCCTTCATTATCATCTTCTTCATGAACATAGTAACAATTCTTTTGGAACCTTGATCTATTAGGATTTGGCCTTGAAAATCTTTCTGGACACCTTGAGGCAAAATGACCAATCTTATTGCAGTTAAAATACTTAAAAGGTAATTTTCCTTCATACTTACTAGATCCTCTTGGCAACCTCTTTGTAATAAGGGCTTCAAGTTGAGCAGTTTCTACTTCTTCTTCTTCCAGGTCTTTTCTTGTTTTTTCATACCATGACAGTTTCCTTGAAGAGTTCTCTCCTGGATCAAACCTTTGTTTACCTTTAACAGAGGCACTGGCTTTGAATGCAGATTCAGTCTTGGGGGGGTCATCTCCAAACTCTATCATTTCAAATGCAGCCAATTTGCCAGCCAATTGATCTCTTGTGACAGTTGTATGGGCTCTGAATTTTTCAATGGCAGCAGCCTTGATTTTATAAGAAGCGGGTAGAGATCTAAGAATTTTTCCAACAATCTCATTTTCATCCAGGACTCCACCAGCATTTCTAATTCCACAAACAATCTCATTTACTCTTGGCATAAAAGTAGTAATATTTTCATCATCTCTCATCTCCAGATTTTCAAATTTCCCTTTCAGACTCTGTAACCTTGCACTTTTAACATACTTGTCTCCTTCATGCAAAAGTTCCAGTTTTTGCCAGATCTCAAAAGCAATTGGTAGGTCAATAACATTTGAGAGCTCTGAATCAGATAATGCACTTAGAAGAGCCTCTATAGTCCACAGATTGTTTTCAGCATCTGTGATTTCATTTTGGGTTTTCGGACCACCCTGTGGAGGTGTATACTGTGTTGTAGCCATGGTCCAGTACACCATTCCCATACATTGCAAGTGACATTTCATGTAACCTTTCCAAAGATTAAAATTGGTTTCATCAAACTTCGGACTATCCTTTTTGTAAGATGACATCCTGGATCTCCTCAAGCGGTTAAGCTCTTTTTAGAGGAACTTGGCTCTGATACCAATTGTTAGACTTAGGGCACACAACTGAGAGGGGGGGTGAATCAGTTGTACAAAACTTTCTTCCAATTAAACACTTAACTCCACTTTGCAATTCAGCAATATAATAATAAATCAATCAAGGAAACACAATGCAACAAATTAAGAGCAGAAACACATCAACACATGAGACACCAAGATTTTGACGTGGAAAACCTGGTTAAGGGAAAAACCACTGGGTGATTAACCCAAGATTGTATTCTCTGTTAGAAGAATAGAAAGAACAAAATGGCACATGCCAATTAGGGCTCACTACCCGAGCACACTACTCACAAGAGGTGCATTGCCTATAAGAGACACACTGTCTACAAAGAAATAAGTATCACATACATGAACTGGAGAATAGCATCTTCACCATGCTTGAATCAGTTCCATTTAAGCCCCATACTTCTGCTCTGCCTTTCGCTCTCCTCCTTGCTACCACACACTCATCTCAACAAGGCAACTTTGAAATGACTTTGCAATCCCTTATTTATATAAGACATCAACTTAGGAATGATCATCTAAGTCAGCAAACATCAACAAGAACATCCGCAGGATGTGTAACTCATCTGGTCGGCCAATCTCAGAAAGAACACCATCATTCGGAAGATTTCTCAATTGCGAACTCCAACTTCAATGCGGACCACCAACACAAACTGGACACGATCCAAAGACCTCCACAAGCTTGCTTGAATCACCAAGAACATCCACACTTCATCTTCTTACAGAAATCCTTCTTCCCTTCATCCGGAACCTCAAGAACACAGTCTATAATTACTGTCACAAAGGAATAGATGCTTGCGGACCTTCAAACCATGAACCAATCGAGTTGATATTTCACAAAGACTTCCTCAACACTCCCTCAAATCTGCAGAATAGGATAATGCATTTCTGGATCTCACCGGACCTGTCTGTATCACTCTGTCATCTCTGAACACCTACAGGAACCGGTTTTACTTGAGTGGCCACACCTTCTTCAGATCTTCATGCGGATTTCTGAAATCTCTACTGGATCACCTTAAGACACATATCTACAAACCCTTTAATCCACATCCTCTGATCCTCATCTTATCTTGGATTTTTGCCTTACTGTCATCACTGTTCTTCACTGTTCCTGATTGAGACTAATTTTCTCAATATCCTCAGCTCATAGCTCATCCAATCCTTATCATTAATGCAACAGGAGTATGTTGACATCAATGACAACACCAGTTAGGCCCATACTTGTAACATAATGTACATCAGAGATATAACAAATGGAACTGTATTTAGTTATGTATTATATATACATATATATGTGTGTGTATCACATTATATATATATTATATAAAGAAAATAATGAAGGGTTCACTGTAATAAATAAGGCAACAATGATAACATATAATACACAATCCATATTATGGGTCATGGCATGTGGCAGGCCTAGCCATGCCACGACCTTGCCATGACCGGCCATTACATATGGGTGGGAGCCATGGTTTCACATGGCTCTCACAACCTTGAGACTATGGTGGCCATGGATGCCACGGCGTCCACTAGCCTATGGCCACAACAATAACATATGTTAACAAAAAACGTCAAATGTTTTATAACATTTCACACAGTTTGCCAGTGAAATATATATCAATAAACTCATGTATAATACATGGTTTGAATTTAAATAATTACATGGATTTTTTAACCAAAATAAGAACATATTCATAACAGAAATAATTAATACAATATCACTATGATAATGGTGTTCGAAAACTATCTTTTCCAGCCACATAGGCTTAAATGTAAACAAGGTATTTTCATAACAATAACCAGAGCCTTATATACAAAATCTCTCTATCCTTTTTAGCCAAATCAAATGGAAATTACAAGGCCACTAATGCTTACAACTAAATAATAATAAAATCATTACATTGATACCAATCCACAAGAGGGATTTTGCTCATCCAATAAAACATACCTCAATATTCAGCTAGCTATAAACTTGCACACATAATGAGCAGCCCAGTCCTTCTCTCTTCCCAACCATAGGGCTTGGATTTTCAAGCCCACCCCCGAGTGGGAGATAAACTTCAAATGCCCATAATGAAATTTCACAAATAAAACATAAATAAAAAACCATATTTAACAAAGGTTGACTCACACACAAAGAATCCTTCCTAGATTCTTGCAAAGGGGGAGAAAGGGGATTCCCTTCCCTCTTGGGGATTTAACCACAACAATAACAATTTCTTCATTTTTTTAACAAATAATGCCATCACAACAGCAACTCCACAACCCTTCAAATCCTCTCTCCATAACAACCCACAACACAACTACACCCATCAAATCACAACCATCTCCACAACAACACAACCCTTCCATCCATACCACAACACACACCTCCACATCACAACCCTTCAAAACACCAAAACCCCCACATCCTCCATAATGCAAAAATACCACAACTTCCCCAAGAGAGGCTCCACGCCTTCCTCAACCCCACACGAGGGAGGCTCTCAACCCTTAGGTGAGATCCGCTCCCTATTTACACCTAAACCCCAATCACATGCATGACCAACAATTTTGCAACCAATTGCAACAAGAAATTCATTCAAATAGCTCATACAAAACTCCATTATCATGTAGAAATAAAATCATAGCCAAATTCATAATTTGCATTCATCAATCAAGAAATTAAAGAAAATACCAAACCCTACCTTGGTTGTTCAAGTTGGGAGCAACCCAAGAATGTGTACCAAACTAAAATATAATTCTCTTAATCAACAATTTCCAGCCATCTTCCAACAATCCTTTCCATCATCCATCATTTGTAATCAAATAATCCACCAAAAACTTCTTTCCAACACAAGCAAAGAGGAGCCAAAGCCAAGAGCATGCACGCACAACATGGGAGGAATTGAATCAAATCCCTCCATTAAAATAATTTTTATACAAATCCCCTTCAACTTCCAAAGTGAAAACCAAAAAGACAATGTAATAATAAAAATACCAATTAACACAAGCTTTTTTTAGAAATATCCATCCTCAACAATGAAACAAAATAATAATAACATTCATACCTTCATACCAAGAATCCACAAAAATAATTAATAAACATTTAACCAAGATAATTAACCCAGATATCCCCGACACAATCCAACTAGTGACAAAATTGAAAAAAATCAAATAAACCTCGGCATTTGAGTTTATCTCCAAACTAAAAAGGATATGGACTGCCCACCTACAAAACTTGATTTTGAACATCAGTATATCATGGAAAATATAGTCGAAGCAACAAATAATTAAATATTAAATATCTAAAATATCTAAAATCAAATAATTTATTAAATTTCACAATTAAATTAAAATATTCATTTTGCACAAATTAAATGCATAATCATAAACACCACGTAACCAAAAATATTTTATTAATTTAAAACATTTAATACCATCTATAATCCAAAATGATGTCCATACACATGTAGGTATATAAAAATATGCATATCAAAACACATAAATACATGAACCAAAAATAGCAGTATCAACCATGTCCAATCACAATCATCAAAATGGTCAACTATAAATAGTATCACATCATAGTCTCAAGGACGGTGCTAGCTAGGCCTCACATCCTCCCCCTCTAAAATTAGGCTTCCTCCTGGAAGCCCTCAAAGAGATAAGGGAACGGAGACCTCATCTGATCTGTATCCTCCCATGTCGCAGAAGAGCCTCTAAATCCTTTATTCAGTTTTCTTGTTGTTTTGTTGGATCCCGAATGACCTGTATGCAAGTTCTATTGGCCTCCTCTTTGCTGCAATTGGTTCTAGTCATAGCCCCTTGGCTTTTCGTTGTTCTAGCGGTATCTAAACCGCCTTTCCTCATTGAAGATCGACCTACAATATAAATGACAACCTTTGTTTATTTAAGATCGTGTTTTATACTTCTATCAACTTTTCTCTTTTTATATCTAATCGGTGGTCTCTAGAAAATTCAAACAACCCTTTGATATGTAAATTCGGCCTTGTTTCCATTTCTTCAGATTTTTTTTTTATCATCTATATACCTTAGCACCCTTTTAAATGACATCAGCCTTAGTAATTTGAATTAGCCAATGTTTTAATGACTCGACCTTATCATCTTTGAAACCTCTAAAAACTGTTCTTACTTGCATTCCTTCTTGAATCTATCTCCCTCAAGGTTTTACTAATCCTTCCCTTGTTATTAAATGTTTGACCCTCCTATCAAACTGAATCACCCTGTTGAATGGGTCTCATCTCTTACATTTTAAATCGATAATGATCAACCTTTCTGATATCTGTCAACAAACCTAATAAGTGAACAACTTGCATCTATATGGCATCAACACATTGAGTCAACCTCTCTGTTAATAATGTGTTTTTCTTTTTATATCAACTTTTGCATTGGCAAATCTGCATTACTTACTTCTATTTTCCTTCAGCCTCCATTCAAGATAAGGTGATTAGTGTTAAAATGCTGAAATGCTGGTCCTTTATTAACTTTTAATTCCATCGGCCAATAGATGCAAAGTCGTACATGCCCCTATGTATGAGTCACCTCCTATCAAAAAGGTGTCAGCCTTCGTCAATAAAACTGCCATTATCTCCAGTTGGTTTCTATATTCCAATTACGTCTGAAATCATTGTTTTTGCCATGTTTTGTCGCACATTTCAAATAGAGCCACTGGGATTCATTTTTATTCCACCATTTTTCCTTCCTAGCTTGAGATTGTTTTTGCCTTAGTTGTTAATTAGTCTATTGTTAAAACATATTGACCCCTCATTTTGCACCTTCAACAGTCACATGGACATATATTCCATTATAGGAAAGAATCTAGTTAAGCTAAGAAAATGTATAGTAATGCTCAATGTGAATAATGATGGAGTATAATCTGCAATTTTATGGTATTAGAACTTGTTTAAGAGGGAGTAAAAAGGAGATGAATTAAATTACTTACACATAATGAAACAACCAAACCTTTTCATAATCCTTCTACACATATAATTAGATATTTATACTTTCTTGTTTTAAACATTTCATGTGGCATTATTAGGTAATATATGTGAATTAGCATATTTGGATAAACATTTAAAAATATATATATACGTATACATAGAAGCGTGATGCAATCCCATTAAGTCAAATTATCTTATTGTTACGTTATTTGTTGAATAAAATGTGGTTGGATTGTGAGGAAATTGCCTTTCAAAAGACAGTTATAATAGCAATTATATAAAGACTATATGTACATTTTGTTTAATCAACATTAACCTCTCCATTGTTGACTAGAATTAAAGAAACATTTTGTCAAGAAGAAGTATTAGATATATGTATATGCTTCCAAATTGTGTTTACTTTTGCAAATGCAACTAGAAACAATCTTAGATAAATACATGTGCAATTATGTTTATGTTTGCAATATAGATAGTTTATTTTTCTTTATGGAATCTGAGCTTACTTCTAGGACAAGATGTTGAATGTGGGCAAACAGGGAAGGTAGAATTCTTTTTCAAGTTTACCAATTTGTGTTTATGCTTTGGGCAAAGCTATGTTGTACCATTGAAATAGATGGATAATTAATGCCTAGTGATTAATATTGTTCTCTGCCACATCATGTTTGCAAGAAATATGATCATTCTAGATTAGAGTGCATATAGGCATCAAGCATGCATGGAGAGTTTCCCTCCTACCCATTTGTTCCGAGTTGCTAGGCGCCTCGTGCAGAGTTGGGTATTCTTCGAGATAGGAAGAATTTTGGGGAAGTGTAGTGCTTCGTGGTTGGGTGGAAAAGCACCTTAACCATGCTCTTGACCTTGGGCTTGCGAAAGACCAATGGGTTATGGTGGTTGAAGATGGATTTGTATATTTGATCATCATTATGTAATTCAAAAATTGATATTCATTGTATGAAATAAATGTATGGCCTTGTTTAGCCAAGAGATGTAACTATATTTTTCCTTGTAGTGCTAATTTGATTGCACTTGAAAATTGTAATATATTATACATTTATGATTATCTTTGTTTTAGAAAGTTTCATCTTTCCATTTATAGATTGAGATTTGCTTTTCTTTAGTAATTTTAGTAAGTGGTTTTATCAGACTTTACATTTGGTATCAGAGCATCTAGGTTAAATACTAGGACGTTCACCTATTTACGCCAAAGATACGAATTTGATGCAGATTGCTCACGATGGATACGAGGCACACTAACTAAAGTGGAGGATCCCACGGTGACCAAAATGAGAGATTGAACCAAATCCCCACCCTACTGACCCAACAAGGGGCTAGGATGGACAATCTAGAGCAAGAAATCAAGACAAACCAAGCAGGACAAAATCAAAATGGAAATGAGAACCACATAAATAAAGTGTGGAACCCTGAAAATGAAGGAAATTCAAACAATCAGGGTAGAGTTGCTGAGGAGTTAGGCAAGGACCTTAAGAAGGTCACCCCACCTAAGTTTGATGGAAAAACCATCAGAGATGGGGCGGAGGCGTGGATCATAGAAATGGAGAAATATTTGACCTTCGCAACTTGTCCAATGAAACCAAAGCAATTTGGGGGTCATACTAGCTCACCGGTGAAGCAACCACTTGGTGGGACAATGAAAAAGTAGAGAAGCCACTGTTACCTGGAGAAATAACTTGGGAATACTTCCTTCAACTCTTTAAGAAGAGATGGTTACCCCAGTTATGCTTTGACAAAAAGATGACTAAGTTTTAGAATCTTACTCAAGGAGGGATGACAGTGACATAGTATTGGGAACGATTCTCCCATCTGCTCAAATATGTACCATAGTACCAGTTAGATGAGAGATTCATAATCCAAAAATTCATCATGGGGTTAAGGCCCTAGATTGGGGCAGATGTGGACATTCACAATCCCTCAACTATGGATAAGTCTTCGAGAAAGCAATCAAACAAGAGCAAAAGTTGCAACAGGTTTCCAACTACCGCAAGAGCAGGGATGCAAAATATGGAAACAAGAGATTCTAGGGTAATAACAATACTCAGAACAACAATCAAGGCAACAATAACAATCGGCAGATCAAGAATTTGAAAAGAGGAAATAACTCTTAGGACTGAACTGGTGGGAATCAGAATGGTAACAATAAAAGAGCCAACTACAATAATAACAACAACAATAACAAGAAAGACATGTCAGATAAACCCAAAGCACCCCGCAAAGGATGTTATACTTGTGGTGGAGAGCACTATGCCAGCATGTGTCCTTGGCAAGCAAATAATCAAAGGGATAGGAACCAGCCTAGAGCGTCACAACAACAGATCCATGTGGTAGTTGATAATTGCCAAGCATATTTCCAAGCAACACCAATCCAATGTACCAGTAAGCTCTGCGGTTGTCTTGTTTCTATATTAATTGACACTAGAGCAACTGAATGTTTCGTAGATCCTAAAATAATTTCTAAGTTATCTTTTAAACTCGGTGATATGGCTAATTCATGGAAGGTTCAGCATGGAAATCAGGTAGAGAAGAAGGTAGAGTTGCGTCTTGCTTGCAGCGAATTAGACCTTCCCAACTTCCAAACTCAAGTCAACCTGTACGTAGCACCCTTAGGGTCTTACGATGTAATTTTGGGGATTAATTGGCTCACTGAACATAGGTCAATAGTAGATTGTGAGGAGAAAAGTGTGAGATGTTTGTATGATTAGGGAAACCGTGTGGAAATTCATGGCTCAAGGAGACCCCTTGAACTCAGGGAAATCTCAACCATACAATTGAAGAAAGCTAACAGGAAAGGGTGTGTCATCTATGCAATTAAGGTTAGGGACCATGATAACTCAGAACCATCATTCAATGACTATCCTATTCTTAGAGAACTCCAAGATGTGCTCCCAGATGAGTTAACTGAGCTACCACCAAAAAGGGAATTCAACTTTTCAATAGATTTGCTACTTAGAACTGAACCTCAGTCAAAAGTGCCTTATAGGATGACTACCACTGTTATATAAATTGAAGGCACAGTTACAGGAGTTATTAAACTAGGGGTTCATAAGACCCAGTGTGTCTCCATGGGGAGCACCAGTTATTTTTGTGAAAAAGAAGGATGGGACCTTACGGTTGTGTGTTGACTATAGGATGCTCAACAAGGCTACCATAAAGAATAAGTACCCACTCCCAAGGATAGATGAAACTTTTTTATAAATGAAGGGAGCCAAGGTGTTCTCAAAGATAGATCTAAGGTCTAGATATCATCAATTGAGAATTAAGTATGAGGACATCTCAAAGACAACATTCAGGACTCGATATGGGCACTACGAATTTACCGTGGTACCATTCAGGTTGACCAATGCTTTCGCAACATTCATGAACCTGATGAATAGTGTGTTTCAAGATTTTTTGGATGATTTTGTGTTAGTATTCTTGAATGACATTCTGATCTATTTCAAGTCAATAGAAGAGCATGATAAGCACTTGAGGATAGTCTTACAACGCTTGAGAGAGTGTAAGCTTTTTGGTAAGCTATCCAAGTGCACATTTTATCAAAGTAAGGTGCACTATTTAGGTCATGTCATTTTAGTGGAATGGATAGCAATGGATCCAGAGATGATCAAAGAAATTATGGAGTGGCCTGCACCACAGAATGTAATGGAAGTCTGGAGTTTCATGGGACTTGTAGGATATTATAGGAAGTTTGTAAAGGTGTTCTCTACGATAGCAGCACCCATCACTTCGCTTCAGAAGAAAGGAAAGCAATTTTAGTGGAATCATAGGTGTGAGCAAGCATTCCATCCTTTGAAGGAGAAGCTCACCAAAACACCTATGTTGACTGTGCTAGATCCAAATGGGCACTTCACTATGATAATTGATGCTTTAGGAGAGGGTGTAGGAGGAGTACTTATGCAGGATGGACAAGTGGTGGCATATGAATCTAGGAAGTTGAAACAACATGAGATGAACTATGCACCGCATGATTTGGAGTTGGCTACCATAGTGCATGCCCTTCAAATGTGGAGAAATTACCTTCTAGAAAAGACTTTCAAGTTGAAAACAGACCATTTGGGGCTTAAGTACATCTTCACTCAACCTAATCTAAATTCTCGACAAAGAAGATGGTTGGAGTTTATGAGTGAGTATGATTTTGGAATCGAATATATTAATGGAAAAGAAAAGAAAGTGGCAGATGCCCTTAGCAAGAGGAGGTAGCTTGCAGCTTTTCTCACTATAAGATCAAATTTTAGGCAACAAGTAATTTAGGATCTACCAGAAGATGAACATTATGCTAGAGTGAAAGAAGCCTTAGAGCATGATCCCTCTGATCACAAGTTTGATGGATATATGATTAAGACATATGGACTTTTGATATATCAAGGAAGGATGTATGTTTCTGACTCAGGGAAGTTGAGGAAGCTAGTTCTAGAGGAATTCCACAATGCACCATACTCGGGGCACCCCAGAGTAACCAAAATGATAGAAGGATTGAGACCCTTGTACTTCTATCCAAGACTTAAGAAGGATGTTAGAGAATTTGTGGCTCGATGCTTGGAGTGCTAGCGAACCAAGGCTGAGCATGTACATCTGGCAAGGCTTCTATACCCACACAGTGTGCCAACGTATAAGTGGCAAGTAATCATTATGGACTTTATTCAGGGGCTGCCAATGACCAAGAACTGACATGATGTCATTTTGGTTATTGTAGATAAATTGACAAAAGGCACACTTTATTCTAGGGAATCTCAAGGATGGATCTTTGATCCTAGCCAAAAAGTTTGTTCAGGAAATCTTCTGTTTGCATGGACTGCCAAAGACTATCATTTATGATTGAGACACTCACATGACTTCCAGGTTTTGGACGACATTGAATGTAGCCTTGGTAACTAAATTGAACTTCAGTTCAGCCTATCATCCTCATACTGATGGTCAGACAGAGAGGGTGAATCAAGTGGTGGAGGATCTCTTCAAGATGTATTGTATGGATCAGCAGTATAAGTGGGAAGAGTATCTACCATTAGTGGAGTTCATGTATAATAATTCATATCATGCATCCTTAGGAATTGCACCGTTTGAGGCTCTATATGGGCATAAATGGCGTACACCTGTCAGTTGGGATAAGGTGGAAGACATGATAGTAATTGGACCTGATATGCTTAAGGAAATGGAGGATCAGATGAAGTTGATTAAATAAAAATTGAAGCAAGCTTCAAATCGCTAGAAGAGTTATGTGGATAAGAATAGAACATTCAAACAATTCTTAGTAGGGGACAAGGTCTTCTTGAGAGTCAGACCCTAGAGGAGTTCCATTTTGTTTGGAAAAGCATCCAAACTTGCTCCCAGATATCTAGGACCATTTGATGTACTGGAAGTAATTAATCATGTTGCATATAGACTTTCTCTGCCGCCTACTCTTGCCCATATTCATAATGTATTTCATGTATCTTTACTTAATCCATATCATCCAAATGCTTCACACATACTTGATTAGTGTGCTATGCAGGTTCAGGATCCAAGGGTGGTGCTGGTGGAGCCCACTCAAATTTTGGAGAGGCGCAATGTTAAGTTACGTAATAGGGATGTTGTGCAGTATAAGGTCCAGTGGAACCAATATTCCATGGATAATGCCACCTAGGAGAATGCTAATGATATAGATAGAGCTTATCCTCATTTGAAAATTTAGCAAACTCTTTACTTTGCATAATTATGACATTGTTGATACATTGATATTAGTTGTGTGAGACATTAATATTTAATATTGTGTAATAAGACATTGGGACGATGTCTCTTCCAAGTGGGGAAGGATGTCACATCTCAAACTTTCTAGACTTCCTGAACTCAACTATATTTAGAATTGTTAGATGTTTATTTCTGATTATGTTATAAATAGATAATTGTTTATGAATAAAAAGTGAATGTTACTTTTCATTTTCAAGTATACAATTAGGAAATGATGAATATAGATATTATGTGATGCTTCAGCTATGGATTTTTGGTTACTAACTTATTAATCAGAAAATTGAGTTGAATCAATGTGGGTATGTGTCGAAGGCAAGGGTTTGGTTAAGGCAAAGGCGACCTAGTCACCTAGCAAGAAATGGGATGGAGAAAATCTTGATGCTTGCACACACAAGCACGTAGCTCATGTTGGATTTGCATTTTGACGTGTTGCATTTCGTTTCAATAGAGTAATCTTATTTGAGCTTTAACGTGAAATAGTTGCATGATTGTAGAGAAAGGATTAATAGTTATGTGATTGTCTTTTTGTTAGAACATTCTTCTCAAATTGTAAGATAGTTATGTTTTATGTTAAAGTACAATTTATAATTAAATGAATTAATGTTAATTGATTTATATTAAATTGATGTATTTATTTTAAATCATGATTAATGGATATATATATATATATATATATATATATATATATATATATATATATATATATATATATGTATGTATGTATGTAAAGATGTTCTTTTGGATAAAAAGGAAAGATTAGGACGAAGAGTTTTAAAATGGAAAAAGAAAACAAAAAGCCTATGCATGCAAAAATCAAAAAGAAGAAACAAAAAACTCTAAAAATAAAAGAAAAGAAAAATCTCTTAAAGGAGGGTACGCATGCATTGAAGAGGAGAAAAAGATTTCGGAGGTCAAAATTGGAAAAGGAAAAAGAGGAACCGAATCCAGAAGAAAAGGGGAAGTGATCAACCGGGTATTTTTTTTCTTGACTCTTAAAAGCTTGATTGTATTATGTTTTCAAAATTCTTGATTTAATTTGCTTCCTATTGTTTTGAGTGGCCTTTATTGTTCAATCGGCCTTTGTTCTGAGTAACGACATTTATGCTCATTCAACCACTTTATAACTGTTACCTCAACTTTTAAAACTTGTTATATTTCACCAGCTTGATAGTAGTGAATGGGTATGTTCTTATGTTTGACAGCCTCTGAATCCTTAATTCAATTTCTTGTTGTTTTGTTGGATCCTGAATGACTTGTATGCAAGTTCTATTGGCCTCCTCTTTGCTACAATCAGTTTTGGTAATAGCCCCTTGGCTTTTCATTGTTCCAGCGGTATCTAAACTGCCTTTCCTCATTGAAGATTGACCTACAATATAAATGACAACCTTTGTTTATTTAAGATCTTGTCTTATAGTTTTATTAGTTTTTCTCTTTTTATATCTAATTAGTCTCTAGAAAATTCAAATGGCCCTTTGATATGTAAAGTTGGCCTTGTTGTCATTTCTTCAAACCTTTTTTTTATCATCTATATACCTTAGCACTCTTTTAAATGGCATCGGCCTTAGTAATCTGAATCAGCCAGCGTTTTAATGACTCGGCCTTATCATATTTGAAACCTCTAAAAACCATTCTTACCTACATTCCTTCTTAAAGCTATCTCCCTCAAGGTTTTACTAATCTTTCCCTTGTTATTAAACGTTTGCTCATCTATTAAACTGAATCACCCTACTGAATGGGTCTCATCTCTTGCATTTTAAATCCATAATGATCGGCCTTTATGATATCTGTGAGAAAACCTAATAAGTGAATGGCCTGCATCTGTATGGCATCAACACATTGAGTCAGCCTCTCTGTTAATGGTGTGTTTTTCTTTCTATATCAACTTTTGCATTGGCAAATTTGCAATACTTATATTTTCCTTTAGCCTTCATTCAAGATAAGGTGATCAATGTTAAAATGCTGAAACATTGGTCCTTTATTAACTTTTAATTCCATCGACCAGTAGATGTGAAGTCAGCCATGCCCCTGTGTATGAGTCGCCTCCTATCAAAAAGGTGTCAGCCTTCGTCAATAAAACTGCCATTATCTCCAGTTGGTTTCTATATTCCAATTACGCCTGAAATCATTGTTTTTGCCATGTTTTTGTCGTGCATTTCGAATAGAGCCACTGGGATTCATTTTTATTCCACTGTTTTTCCTTCATGGCTTGAGATTGTTTTTGCCTTAGTTGTTAATTAGTCTATTTTTAAAATAGATCGACCCTTCATTTTTCACCTTTAGCAGCCACGTGGACATATATTCTATTATATGAAAGAATCTAGTTAAGCTAAGAAAATGTATAGTAATGCTCATTGTGAATAATGATGGAGTATAATACGTAGTTTTATGGTATTAGAACTTGTTTAAGAGGGAGTAAAAAGGTGATGAATTAAATTACTTACGCATAATGAAACAACCAAACCTTTTCATAATCCTTCTACACATATAATTAGATATTTATACTTTCCTCTTTTAAACTTTTCATGGCATTATTAGGTAATATATGTGAATTAGCAGATTTAGATAAACATTTACAAATATATATGCATATACATAGAAGCATGATACAATCCCATTAAGTTAAATTATCTTATTGTTACGTTATTTGTTGAATGAAATGTGGTTGGATTGCAAGGAAATTTGCATTTCAAAAGACAATTATAATAGAAATTATATAAAGACTATATGTACATTTTGTTTAATCAACATTAACCTCTCCATTGTTGACTAGAATTAAAGAAAAATTTTATCAGAAAGAAGTATTAGATATATTTATATGCTTCCAAATTTTGTTTACTTTTGCAAATGCAACTAGCAGCAATCTTAGATAAATACATGTGTAATTATGTTTATGTTTGCAATATAGATAGTTTATTTTGCTTTATGGAATCTGAGCTTACTTCCAGGACAAGATGTCAAATGTGGGTAAACAGGGAAGGTAGACTTCTTTTTCAAGTTTACCAATTTGTGTTTATGCTTTGTCTAAAGATATGTTGTACCATTGAAATAGATGGATAATTAATGCCTAGTGATTAATATTGTTCTCTGCCACATCCTGTTTACAAGAAATATCATCATTCTAGATTAGAGTGCATATAGGCATCAGGCATGCATCGAGAGTTTCCCTCCTGCCCATTTGTTCCGAGTTGCTAGGTGCCTCGTGCAGGGTTGGGTGTTCTTCGAGATAGGAAGAATTCTGGGGAAGTGTAGTGCTTCATGGTTGGGTGGAAAAGCACCTTAACCATGCTCTTGACCTTTGACTTGCGGAAGACCAGTGGATTATGGCGGCTGAAGATGGATTTGTATATTTGATCATCATTATGTAATTCAAAAATTGATATATCATTATATAAAATAAATGTATGGCTTGTTTATCCAAGAGATGTAACTCTACTTTTCCTTGTACAGTGCTAATTTAATTGCACTTGAAAATTGTAAGATATTATACATTTATGATTATCTTTGTTTTAGAAAGTTTCATCTTTCCATTTATAGATTGAGATTTGCTTTTCTTTGGTGATTTTAGTAAGTAGTTTTATCAAACTTTACACTCATCGTAGAGATCCCACTGGACCCTAACCTGTGTTGGTGTGAACAGGGTTATCACCTAACCGGTTGACCCTTGTGTGGATAATTCACATTATTTAACTATTTACTAGTTAAATAATATTCACACATCACACATAATTCACACATGTTAAGTTGACTTAGTGAATATTCTAGATGTCTAGTTGTGTGTTGAGTTGTTGATAGTTGGAGTGAGTTATCTCATCCTCCACATGTGCAATTAGTTATCATCCTCTAATTGTCACATGTTGTAGGAATATCTCGACTTTTCACTCCACCTTTCTAGCTCTCACCTTGCCTTCATAAGAAAGGTTTACTTCATATATTATAATCTCTTGTAATCTAATAACAATCTCTTGTAATCTTATAATATTTTGCATTCAATGATAGAATAGAATTATTCTCTCATTTGATCTCTCTTGTACTTTCATGAAGTCCTAGATCCTGGGTGGCTCCAATCATAGTCAACTCTAACATGGTATCAGAGCTCTAGGAAGAATCACTGTGTTAGTCATTTTTTGAGAGATCTTGAGTGAAAATTTATGGTGGATCTTGATGGTTGAGTATGCTCTTCTCTTGCATCGAATGATGACCTCGAGAATCAGAAAGACTTGATAGAAATACCACATTTGTGAGGGTTTTCCCTTTTGTAGCCTTGTATTGCAATATCAATCTCTTGTAATCTTTTGCATTCAAATGGCATTTTTACTTTTCCAAGGGGGGCTTTTTTTCCTAGCAGAAAGGAATATTCCAAGAATATTCCACTGACATCAGCGCTAGGGGTCATTTTTGCCCCTCAAAGCCCTAAACAAGGGTTATTTTTTCTTTTTTGCATAACTTTTGCCCACGGAGGCGAAATCAGGAAAACGAGATATTGTTGGAAAGCTGATAGAGAATACTTCGCAATGGTGTTAGTAGTTTTCTAAAAATTTTCTACAGGTGACTGATACATCAGTTTGAAGATAGATCTTTGTTTTTGGCTTCTGAGCTCACAACTTTCTGCCACGATCTCTGATTTTCACAATTCTTATGGCATCAAAAAGGTCTTCAGGAGCTCTTCAAATCCATCTATGCACTTTTCTCATTTTTAGCACCAGGTTCATTTTATTCAATTTGTCAGGTTTTTGGCTTTTGAGTGATAACTTGGACGTTTTGACACTTGAGGAAGTGAAACTTGTTTTGAAGGGTTTTGTTTGCTGTGGTAAATCATTGTGAGTGACTATAATCTCTTTAGATCTCAGTTTTAAAAGATTTTGATGCTTTCCCAAATTTGGTCCCTTGAGGACAATTGTAAATCACACTAAGTATAAAGTGCCACAATCATTCTTTTTTGGGGGATGATCTCTTTGATTGAGTAATAGGGGTGTACTTGTGTTCTTTTTTGTACTCTTGCATCATGGATCCAAACAAACTTCATCTACTCACACCATATAACTATCATGAGTGGAAAACTAAAATGGAGATTCATTTAAGAAGTTTGAAAATTCATAGAGTAACAATGGGTATAGAAATTGAACCCACATCAGCTGCAGAAAAGAGAAAGTGGTACAATAGATGTGATCAAGCCTATGGAACACTATGCTTGACTATTTCTCCTGATCTTCTTTTTCATATTGAATCTTGTAAAACACCTAATGAAGTGTGGACTACTGTAGAGAATCTCTTTGGTAAACAAAATACTATGAAAGGTTTCAAATTGGAAAATGAACTAATTGGTTTGAATCCAACCGATTTTGCAAGCATCCAAGACTTCTTCACAAAACTAAAATCACTTAAATTGCAGCTCAAACAATGTGGAATTGAGAAAGAGGACACTCAATTGTTTAGTTTTTGTTTCTACCTTCTATGCTACTATGGATGCACTTGGGAAAGCTTTCACAATGCCTTCACTTGATGAGTTTGTTGCATCACTCACAAGGGAGCAAGCTAAGTTAGTACACATGGGCACATTGAAGTCTCCTACACCTCAAGCACTTCTTGCTAGTCAAGGTACAAAGTATCAAAAAGCTTCAACTAGCAAAGGCAAGAAACAGAAAAATAAGGATCTCAAGAACAATGAGCAAGCAAAGGAGTCAACCAAATCACCTAAGTCCTCATCCTCTCCCAAGGAGGAATCATCTAAGAAGGAGAGACCAAAGTGTGCATATTGCAAGAAACTAGGACCTGATGAGCATAAGTGTTATGAGAAGAAAATTGATGAGTTGACTCACATTATTCAAAAGCACAATATCCAAATGCCATCATCATCACCTACTACATCCTCTTCTTCGACGCCATCATCATCTACACAGACAGGGACAACAAGATTTACAAATGGGATAGACAAAGGAAAATGACAGGCACGCTTTGCTTCTACAAGTCTTCAGTTAGAGAGATGGCTTCTTGATTCTAGAGCATCTCATCTTATGACATCTTCACAAGGGACGTTCTCTTCATTTGAGTCATGTACTTCACCACCTATTTTGATGGGTAACAATACATACATACATGTAATTGGTAAAGGAACTATTGATGTTGGCGAGGGCACTTTCAACAATGTGTTGTGTATACCTTCCTTGTCAACCAATCTCCTTTCCATCTATCAGATTACTCATTGTGGTGCAGGGAAGACAATTGAGTTCACTCCTGATTCAATGATCATTCGGGACTTGGAGAGCAGAGATATCATTGTTGTTGGGATGGTTGATCATGCATCTCCCTTGTATACATTCTCCCAATTTTCTTCTTTTGATAATGTAGATCCATTGCTTGATATTCACACTCATGCATCAAGTATGAATCATGTTTCTGAGGAGAAGTTTGATCACTTGAACCTTTGTGTTCTTTCACCCACTTTGGTTAATGAGACTAGTGCTGAGCTTCCATCACCTCAACCTCCTGCTTCTTCAAAGATCAACATCGACATGGTTTCATCTACTTCAATTGAGCAGGATCATACAGGTCTTTCAGACACAGCTTTGTGGGATACTTTCTTGGCAGGTATATCAGACTTATTTTGTGAGTCTCATATTACAGATTTGGAGGACACACTTGAGGGGATATCTCTCCTCTTTGTTGATAGTTACAACACAACTGTTATCCCTTCTACTTCGTCTTTGGATGTTGTTCTTCATGCGTCTACCCAGGATTTTGGATTGGTCACACCTCATTGCATTGTGCCATTCTCTGATTCTGACATGTGGATACTTGAGCAGTCTTTAGAGCCATCCATCGTGAGACTTCTTCCCTCATCTTTCTTCTTGGAGATGGAGTTTTTTTGACATCATCCTTTGGATTGGTTTCTTCCTAAGGGGAGAAATGTTGTTTGCAGGTACAGGACACTTTCCAGCTTTCATCTTCAGGCATTCACCATCAGTACAAGAGCTACTTCATTGTGGGGGGACCTATAGTCTCACTCTTTCTCTCCTATGGGGGGGTATTTGATTGTACATATGTGATAGAAGTTGTCCTTGGGAGTTCATGTTGAGTCCTCCTACTATCACTTCTTCTTTCACTTTCATTATTTCATGCATTCTCACTTTTGGAAAGGAGTTTTTTCCCATGAGGTTTTCTCCTTTTCTCCACTTGAGATTTGTTTGTACATGGGTACCTAACATGGCCTAGTAGCTAGGACCCATCATCATCACCATCCATCATTGCATCTTGCTTTAGTCAACTACTCCCTAAGTTACACTTAAGGGGGGGTGTTGGTGTGAACAAGGTTATCACCTAACCGGTTTACCCTTGTGTGGATAATTCACATTATTAACTATTTACTAGTTAAATAATATTCACACATCACACATAATTCACACATGTTAAGTTGACTTAGTGAGTCTTCTAGATGTCTAGTTGAGTCTAGTTGTGTGTTGAGTTGTTGATAGTTGGAGTGAGTTGTCTTATCCTCCACATGTGCAATTAGTTATTATCCTCTAATTGCCACATGTTGTAGGAATATCTCCACCTTTCTAGCTCTCACCTTGCCTTCATAAGCAAGGCTTACTTCATGTATTGTACTCTCTTGTAATCTAATAACAATCTCTTGTAATCTTGTAATCTTTTGCATTCAATGTTAGAATAGCATTATTCTCTCATTTGATCTCTCTTGTGCTTTCATAAGTCCTAGATCATGGGTGGCTCCAATCATAGCCAACTCTAACAACCTAGTCCAACTATCATCCTTGCAGGGCCAACGTTTGACGATCTAATATGCGAATGAGCTCTAGGGTTAGCTATCTATCCTACACCACCTGTAGAGCATCCCACTCCAAAATGTGAGATAAATCAGGTACATACTTCTTAAGCATAGAAACATGGAATACATTGTGGATATGGGATAGGCTGGGTGGCAATGCTAAGTGGTATGCAATAGGACCAATCCTCTCCAGGATCTCAAAAGGACCAACATATCTTGGTGCCAACTTAGAGCCCTTTCCATAGTAGATAGAACTCTTATGTGGTCGAACACACAAGACAACTCTATCCCCAACCTGGAACTCTCAATCCACCGTCCCGGTGTCTGCATACTTCTTCTATCGATCTTGTACTATCTGCAGCTGCTCACGAATCCAGGTCACCTACCTCTCCATCTCATGAACTAGCTCAGGACCTACTGCAACATGATCCTAAAGTCAATCCCATCTCAATTGTGTCATGCAAGGTCTACCATACAAAGCCTCATACAGTGCCATGCCAAGCAAACTGTGGTGCCCATTATTATATACAAACTCTACCAGGTACAAATACTCCTCCCATAGAGACTGTTGATCCATGATATACATCCTGAGAATATCCTCCAATACCTGGTTCACCCTCTTCATTTGCCCATTTGTCTTTGAATGATAAGCAGTGTTGAAATTAAGCTGAGTGCCCAAAGCCTGCTATAGAGCTATCCAAAAGGATGAAGTAAAAACAAGATCTCTGTCCAAAATGATCCTCCTTGGAACACCATGAAGTCTAACAATATTGTACAAGAAAACCATGGCTACTAAAGTAGCATTGTAAGAAGAACTCATCAGAGAGAAATGTGCCTCCTTAATTAGCTTATCCATGGTCAAAAAAATCACATCGTGTCACCGTGCAATCATAGGAAGACCTACAATGAAATCCATTGATATCACATCCCACTTCCACTCCAGAATAGCATGTGGATACAACAAACTGGCTGGGTGTTGATGTTCTGCTTTCACTCTCTGACACTTGAGGCAATGGGCAAAGAACTCTGCTATATCCTTTCGCATCCCTGCCCAGAAGTATAGTTTCGGAAGGTCTGCATGCATTTTCTTAACTCCTAGGTGTGCTGCATATGGTGCTCTGTGAGCCTCTGCAAGAACCACCTCTCCGAGGTTCCCCAAAGGAGGAACATAGATACATCCACAGTGTCAAAGCAAGCCATCTTCATCAAAGGAATACCCCTCAAACGTGTCCCTCAAGGGACCCAGAAACTAGACTATCTTGCTATACAAAGCATCCTGTAGTAAAAGCTCCAAAATATTCCCCCTGAGGTCCGTCTTCACTGACAATGAAAGCAAATCATGTCTTTGCTTGCTGAGAGCATCGACCAAAACATTCTCTTTCCCCTTAATTTACTGGATCTCAAAGTCATACTCGCAAAGAAACTCCATCCATATACATTTTTTTGCATTCAAATTAGGCTAGGAAAAGATATATTGTAGGCTTTAGTGATCTGAATGCAACTCAAATCGGTGTCCAAGAAGAAAATGGTGCCGCTTAGTCAAAGCATGTACCACAACTACAAGCTTCAAGTCGTGAGTCAAGTAATTAATCTTGTGAATCCTCAACTTGTGAGACTTGAAGGCAATCACACGTCCCTCTGGCTACATGAGAACTGCTCCAAGACCCTCGATCAAAGCATCTATGTAAACAACAAAATCACTTGTAGGATCTGAAATCGCCAAGATAGGTGCACTTGTGAGTTTCTCCTTCAAAATTTGAAAAGCTCTCTCACATTGCTAGGTCCAAATAATTTTTTTCCCTGCTTCTGGAGAGAAGTAATCAGATGCACAATCCTGGAGAATCCTTCCACGAACCTCCTATAGTAACCGGATAGAGCCATAAAACTCCTAACCTCTACAAAATTAGTTGGAGTGAACCATTCCAAAATAGCCTGAATCTTAGAAGGATCCACGGAAATCCCATCTCCTGAAATGATATTCCCTAAATACTATGTTAGGGTTAGCCATCAGAAGATATCAATTAAATGCAAATAAAGATTAAACAAAGGAATGAAAATACATAGAAATAATAACAACGAGAGACAAGTTTTAACGTGGTTCACCCAAACTTGGACTACATCCATCGACGGAGAGTCCAATATTATTATCTAGTAAATCAAACCGATTACAACCAGCAATCCTTGCAACTCAATACCGCTGCAAAATGCTACAATGTATCAATGGAAACCTTAACCCTTAGCAGCTTTTATCAAGCCTTATGTCAGTTACAAAAATGGGGTTTTTTTATGTCAACCAATAGAAAAATAACTCCCGATGCCTTAATAAAATAATAAAAAATCATTGGAGGTTTCAGGGGCACTGCCCCTCGACCCTAGCCTGTATCCTGATAGGGAGTGTGCCAGGGGTGCTGCCCCTTGACCCCGTCTTGGGGGCACTGCCCCAAACCCCTGTAAGGGGCACTGCCCCTTGACCTCGTTAAATGATTTGGGGGGAACCGTGTCGATAAAAGTGGGGTAAATTTAACCTTCGAGTCTGATTAGGCTCCATATAACAATATACTGGATCTCTGTCTAAAAGAATTAACATTTGGAAAGATTAGCGTACAACTGGTTCTCTCTTAGGCACTACAATACCGATCGCAAATGCTCCTTATGCTCCTCTACTGTGCAATCATAAATGAAAATGTTGTCCATAAAGATGACCACAAATAGATCCAAGAAAGTGTGGAAAAAACCATTCATCAAGCTTATAAAGACTGATGGGCATTGGTCAAGACGAAAGGGACTATAATGAACTCATAATGACCATAGCGTGTGCAGAAAGCTATCTTGTGGATGTCAACTTCTGCTATCCTCAACTAATGATACCCTGACTTCAAGTCAATCTTAGAGAAAATCTCCTCTCCCTGAATCTGGTCAAACAAATCATTAATCCTTGGCAATGGGTAGCGATTATTCACTATGAGCTTGTTCAACTGCCTGTAGTCAATGCAAAGGTGAAGAGACCCGCCCTTCTTCTTCATGAAGATAATAGGTGCACCCCATGGGGATATGCTAGGACGAATATGACCTTTCTCCAAAAGCTCCTCCAATTGCAACTTAAGCTCCTGAAGCTCCTGTGTCGTCATTCTATAGGGAGCCTTGGAAATAGGTTGTGCTCCTGGCACCAAGTCGATGTGAAAGTCATTCTCTCGTTATGGTGGCATCCTAGAAAGATGAGAAGGAAATCCATTGGCAAACTCTCAAAGAATAGGATGATCATCCAATGAAGTCTTTGGCTTGTCCTTTGATTTGTTACTGATAGAAATAGAAAAGAATTGGCATCCCTTCTGCATACAACGTTTAACCTGCATAGCTGAAAAAATCCTGAGTGACACTGGTCTCTGAATACCTAAAATCTTCACCCTGTTACAAACATCATCCAAGCACTCAATAGATTTTTTATGATAATCGAGCTTAGCCTCATGGGCATTCAACCAATCTATACCCAAAATCACATCATAGGATCTTAATGGAATAACCCAGAGATCTACGAAAATGGAAAAAGCTCCAACTCCTATTTGACAATCCTTGACCAAAGAACTAACAGACATCCTGGCTCACAAAGCTAACTCTACATCCCAACTAGCATCTTGCTTAATAGCCACAAGCTTGCACTTCACCACTACTGACGAGGATACAAATGAATCCCTAGCCCCAGAATCAAAAAGTATGGAAACATCAACATTACCAGATTTACCCAGAGTCTCAATGACTGAAGCCTAATTATCCACTTGTTGATTATCTACGGCTGCAAAGACTCAATGGGATTTACCCACATCACCAACTGTAATCTCAAAAGCCATTGTTTGCTACCCTCCCGAGCAATATGTCCCATACCTCCACATGTATAACAAGGAACCTTAGGTGGTGTTGGAGTCTGAAAAATAGGTCTACTAGAGCTAGCCTGACTGCCTCAAAAGTTCTATTGAGTATGATTTGGTCCCACAAACTGTGTCTGTGGTTTTTGGTCTCTCCTCTGAGGTGGGGCCTACCAAGACCTAGATGGTCCTCCCTAAAAAGACTTGGCCTTCTGACCCTGTTGTTGTTGTTGTTGTTGCGGTGCTGACCTAGCAGGAAAGGAATTAACTCTAAATCCACTCCTAGAAGGTATAAATGAGTGAGAGAAATTACAGTTCTGTTGTGGTTGGTTCTAGTAGTGCTCTCTATTATCATGATGCTTGGGCTGGATCTCTTCGGCAACTAGGGATTTCTCTACTGCTTGTCTAAAGGTCGAGGACTTAGAAAAATGCATAGGTCCTGTAATACCATGGTTAAGACCTTAGACAAAGCGATTGACCATCAACTTCTCATCCTGAATATAATCAACATACTATAGCAACTCCAAAAATATGTTCTTGTATTGAGCTACTATGAGTCCTCTTTGCTAGAGATCATGAAACTCATCAATTTTCTGCTGCCGGAAGTGTTCAGAGATGTATCTTTTCTTGAATAATTCCAAGAAAGTCTCCCAAGTAATATTATCTGGTGTCAAGTGTCCTTTTCTCTCCTCCTGATGCCACCAAGTAGCAACATTATCTTTGAGCAAATGAATTGCCAACCTAGCCTTAAGGTTGCTCTCATAGGTTTTGAGTGCAAAACATTTCTCAAGGCTTAGCAACCATGATTTTGCCTCTATAGCATTAGTGGAACTAGAAAAGTACTAAGGTTGGAGGCAGAGGAATTATCTGATTTATTTGTCGACGTCAACAAGAGCATCCTGGTCTACCCATGTAAAATGAGGAGGGTGTTGATAATGTCCCGAATCACCCATCCCTTCATCTGCATGCTCTGCTCTACCTCTATCATGGCTTCTGCTATGCTCTCGAGGAATAGAGTGATGCTCATCTAAATGGGGTTACTCCTGATTATGGGTTGGATCAGTAGCAGGTGGAGGAAGTCTATCATGTATGACATCTACTAGATGCTGTAGAGTTTGAAGTATCTAAGGCCCATGACTAACATGTTCATCGGAATGATTTGATTCTGACGGAACAGAATGAGTGTACCTTTGTCAGGGAGGCATACTACAAAATCAAGAAAGCAAGGTTATACAATTATAATATTTCCCTGGAGTTCCCAAAGTGTGGCAACTTGGGCTTTGATACCTAATGTCATGCCTACCCTTTATGAACCATAAAAGTATGGACATGAACACAAAAATGGAATAATTTTCATTTTTTTCTAAACACTAATTTGAACAATTTAAGGAAATAGTTTACCTAATATGCACAAATCTCCTACTAATGTTGAGATGTTAACCAGAATATGCTACTTGTAAATGATTGAGATAATTAGTTAGACCAAAACTATTATAGGTAATAAACAAGAAGTAAAGTAAACTAATCAATTGAATTGAATAACAAGATGATTGAAATTCATGAGGAATAATTCTATATAATCTAATAGGTAAATAACCAATCTACTAGATCATAACTAGGAAGAAAAACACATATTCATTATTTAAGTAATTGATTTGATATTAGAATCCTTCAGAAATCGTTTCATTAAAGTAACCACAACATATATAAATACATCTAAATATCTATATTCACATGTTATGAAAAATCTGAAACATTAGATGTATGAACATATTCTTTTCTAAGAGTCCATAACAGAAAATCAATTTTCAATTATAACAAAACAGAGAAAGAAAGTGTGTGTGTGTGTGTGTGTGTGTGTGTATATATATGTATGTATGTATATATATATATATATATATATATATATATATATATATATATATATATATATATGTATGTATGTATGTATGTATGTATGTATGTATGTATGTATGTATGTATGTATGTATGTATGTATGTATGTATGTATGTATGTATGTATGTATGTATGTATATTTATATTCATACATAGTATGATATATATATATATATACAGAATATATATTTATTTATCAATGTGTATACAGTAATACTACACAACAGAGATATAACAAATGAAATTGTATTTAGTTATGTATTATATATATGTGTGTGTGTGTATCACATTATATATATATAAAGCAAATACCAAAGGGTTCGTTGTGATAAACAAGGCAACAATGATAACATATAATACACAATCCATATTATGGGCCGCAACCTGTGGTAGGCCTGGCCATGCCACGACCGACCATTACATACAGGTGGGAGTCATGGCTCCCCAAGGCTCCCATAGCCTTGAGACTATGGTGGTCGTGGATGCCATGGCATCCACTGGCCTATGGCCACAACAATAACATATGTTAACAAAAAACATCAAATGTTTTATAACATTTCACACAATTTTCCAGTGAAATATATATCAATAAACTCATGTATAATACAGGGTTTGAATTTAAACAATTACATGGATTTTTTAACCAAAATAAGAACATATTCATAACAGAAATAATGAATACAATATCACTATGATAATGTTTTTTGAAAACCATATTTTCTAGCCACATAGGCTTAAATGTAAACATGGTATTTTCATAACAGTGACCAAAGCCATATATACAAAATCTCTCTATCTTTTTTAGCCAAATCAAATGGAAATTACAAGGCCACCAATGCTTACACACTGAATAAAATTTCTTCTTTCAAAATAATAAAATCATTACATTGATACTAATCCACAAGAGGGATTTTGCTCATCTAATAAAACAGAGCTCAATATTCATCTAGCTGTAAACCTGCACACACAATGAGCAGCCCAGTCCCGCTCTCTTCCCAACCATAGGGCTTGGATTTTCAAGCCCACCCCGAGTGGGAGATAAGCTTCAAATGCCCATAATGAAATTTCACAAATGAAACACAAATAAAAACCATATTTAACACATGTTGACTCACACACAAAGAATCCTTTCCGGATTCTTGCAAAGGGGGGAAAGAGGATTCCCTTCCATCTTGGTGATTTAACCACAACAATAATAATTTCTTTATTTTTTTAACAAATAATGCCATCACAACAACTCCACAACCCTTCAAACCCTCTCTCCATAACAACCCACAACACAACTACACCCATCAAATCACAACCATCTCCACAACAACACAACCCTTCCATCCATGCCACAACACACACCTCCACATCACAACCCTTCAAAACACCAAAACCCCCACACCCTCCATAATGCAAAAATGCCACAACTTCCCTAAGAGAAGCTCCACACCTTCCTCAACCCCACATGAGGGAGGCTCTCAACCCTCAGGTGAGATCCACTCCCTATTTACACCCAAACCCCAATCATATGCATGACCAACAATTTTGCAACCAATTGCAACAAGAAAATCATTCAAATAACTCATACAAAACTCCATTATCATACAGATATAAAATCACAGCCAAATTCATAATTTGCATTCATCAACCAAGGAATTAAATAAAATACCAAACCCTAGCTTGGCTGTCCAAGTTAGGAGCAGCCCAAGAATGGGTACCAAACTGAAATAAAATTCTTAATCAACAATTTCTAGCCATCTTCTAGCAATCATTTCCATCATACATCATCTCTAATCAAATAATCCACCAAAAACTTATTTCTAGCACAAGCAAAGAGGAGCCAAAGCCAAGAGCACACACACACAACATGGGAGGAATTAAATCAAATTCCTCCATTAAAATAATTTTTATACAAATCCCCTTCAACTTCCAAAGTGAAAACCAAAAAGACAATGTAATAATAAAAATACCAATTAACACAAGCTTTTTTATAAATATCCATCCTCAACAATGAAATAAAATAAAATAAACAAAATAATAATAACATTCATACCTTCATACCAAGAATCCACAAATATAATTAATAAACATTTAACCAAGATAATTAACCCAAATATCCCCGACACAGCCCAACTGGTGACAAAATCCAAAAAATCAAATAAACCTCGACATTTGAGTTTATCTCCAAACTAAAAAGGATCTGGACTGCCCACCTACAAAACTCAATTTCGAACATCAGTATATCACGAAAAATATAGCTGAAGCAACAAATAATTAAATATTAAATATCTAAAATATCTAAAATCAAATAATTTATTAAATTTCACAATTAAATTAAAACATTCATTTTTGCTGAAATTAAATGCATAATCATAAACACCACGTAACCAAAAATGTTTTATTAATTTAAAACATCTAATACCATCTATAATCCAAAATGATGTGCATACACACGTAGGTATCTAAAAATATGCATATCCAAACACATAAATACATGAACCAGAAATAGAAGTATCAACCATGTCCAATCACAATCATCAAAATAGTCAACTATAAATAGTATCACATCATAGTCTCAAGGACAGTGCTAGCTAGGCCTCACAGGCACTTCGAGTAACTTCCTTGGAAATCTTGAATTTATCTCAAGGAAATACAAAAGTGTTAATATGCGTAAGTCTTATGTCTGGAGGGAAATTAATAGTGATCTGAAGAGTAAAAACAGGAGAAGTGACCTGATTACAACTAGAGATAAGGTTATGTTGAACACGATGGGTGGCGACAGGAATAGGGTGGAGTTAAGGGATTGTTTGGGGGTCTGTAACCTTCCTCAAGTCTAGAACATGCTGAAAGAAGGGGGTTTAGTACCCTACATGGAAAGACTTCACGATCATGACACTAAGGCTACTAAGTCTTACACTAGAAGTTGGCGGAAGCATAGAGTTAGTCTGTATGGTAGAGAAACTCATATAAATGAAGAGCTCATATTGCAAGTGACTGGAACGCCAATGGATGGAAGGAAAGTGTCCAAAGATCGAAAGGTGGGTGATGAGGCAATGAAGGTGTTCTTCAAAGACAATGAATGCAACAAATTGGTGAAACTGAAGTCTTGTTATGAACGGGTGTCTCTCAAGCTGATATGGGCTATTGTGGCAGAATGGGTGATGCGCTACATTATCCTTGAAGGTAGATTTTGTGCCATCTGTAGGTACCACTTTATCCTTCTTAATCACTTTAGATATAAGATGAGAGTTTCCTTCATGTTTTACTTGTTTATTTCTTTGGAACAGTCCATTAATGATAATAGGAAATCCCCCAACTGATTATCCATGAGGGATTAATTCTGTTAACTGTGGAACATATAAAAACCCTCACCCCGAGAAAACCTATTTAGATGAAGAAAGGGAAGAAAAGGCCTAGGGTGGTGGAATATTCTAACTCTAAAGAGTTGGGTCCTATGGATGAAGAGGATTCTAAGAATGATAGTGAGGAGGGTGAGGGTTCATACCAGTTGGTAGAGGTCTCTTCCGATCCGGAGTATGTTGAAGATGAGGAAAATAAAACCCCCGTGAGGAGGACTAGGAGGAAGCTCCAGGTAGAAACCCTCAAAACCAATGCTAAGAAAACCATAACCAAAGAGTCTTGGGCAGAGGGTTTTCAAATGGATGGAGAGAAGACTGAAGAGGAACAAATTGAAATTACCTCCTAGAACAAGGGTAAGAAGGCTAAGATTGATAAAAAAAGGTAAGGGTAAAATTAGTTAGAATAAGGAGTCTGAATGGGAAGACGTTGCTCGTGGGTAAAAGGAGGGAGAAGATGCCCCTGCTGATACAAATATGGGAAAAGGTAAAACCATGGCAAAACCTGAGGTTGGAGTCCCTTTCCCACCTATTGTGGATGTTAATTTACCTATCCCTGAGAACTTCCTTGACTATGTTACTCGGAGTGAAACTACATAGGATGTGGCTAGTACTTTAATAGTTGTCGAAGAGGCCTTAGCTACACATAATATTATGTCAAAATGGTATTATTTGGAGATTAACAAGATTAACTTGAAGTTGGTGGTTTTACACAAGATTTATGGGAAAGAACACCAAATCACTACTGATGAAGACTAGGGCATCCTCAAGAAATGGGATATGATTCCCAATGTGGAGAACTTGGAGAAGGATGTGATGAATCTGAGAAATGAGCTAGGGTATTGGGATGAGTGGAAGAAATAAATGGAGAGACTAGAGACCCAAGAAAAGGATTGCAAGTTCATCAAGGAAAATCTACAAAAAATACTGAAGGTTAGTCATGCCACCATCAAGAATAGTGCAGCTAGGATCAATAAACTCATAGAAAAACTGAAGGAGCTACGAGAGGAGGATATTCAGGAAAAAGGTGGAGATGCTGAGAAGGCTGGACCCAACACTTGTACCAGAGCAAAGAAGAAGCCATGAAATGGAAAAGGAGGAGTTGATCGGTTTTATTAATCTGCATGTTGATTTTAAGAAACAAGAGCTCAAAGTTGTAGAGATCCTTAAGCAGCTCTGATGGGATGTGTCTTTATTTGTTTTTAGTTAACAGTTTATGTATGTTTTGGTACTGCTTTAATGCTTTATTATGCAGGGAGGTTGTTTCTTATATGTAATGTCCTCTTCCTAGTCAGTTCAGTTTGGTGGGCAATTAGCCTATCTAGTGGGTTCCCATAGGCCAATATGTTAGGGTTAGGGAACTTTGAGGGGACGGTTTATCTAGCAGGATGGTAGTATCAAATGTGTTTTTGAGCTCCAATGGTTATGATGCACACAATGTCTTTTTCTGAGGTGTTTTCGGTTGAGTTCTCCAATACTTACTATTTTTAGTAAGTCAGTTTTTGGCACTGATTGACTCAGTTGGCAGGGTTACTATTTTTTGATATGTCGGTGGGATCGATAAATATTAATATTTCGATATTTGATATAGTCAAATTGTTTTAAATTAAATAAAAATGAGTTAATATTTTATAAAGTTAAATTAAATATTTAACTTTATCTTTATTTAATACATTATTCATAAAGTGGCTATATGGGTGCCTAAGGCATAAATTAAAGTGGAAAATGAAATATGAATATTTGGAGAAAAGCACCACTTTATGGGAGACATAAGGAGTTAAAATAAAATAAAATATTTTATTTCTCCAAAATTGGGCGTGGGGTTTTGGAGGACAAACAAAAGGAGTTTGAATACTCATTTTTGCATATGCTTGGAAACTATTTTCTACATAGGTTCTGTTGGTTGAACGAAGTTCTTCCTTTTCTTTGTGAGGATGGAAACCCTCATAGAGATCATCATCTGTGGGAGTGAAAAACCTCTCTAGGATGATTGTTGATAGTCTTATTTAGAGGCTATGTTGGGATTATCAATGCAGATTTTCAATGTTCGAATGCAAGGGTTTTAGAGTACACAATAATGGTGATTCTATTAATATTATTTTAAGGAGAAGTTTACAGTTTGTGGAGTGTTTAGAGTGTTGCAAATTTTCCAAAGTTGGTCATACCATCTAGGGTTAGCCATACCATTTCATGCAATTGTTTTGGGGGTTTGTTTGTGAATATCTTCTATCTCCTTGTGCGTGAGGTTTATGCCATATATCTGCAGGTTATTGGAGGTTATTTTGAGTAGATTTAGAGTGTTTTTGGTTGGCATTTCTACTGTGACTCCTTCCACACATGGCCATACAACCCCAGGTTAGGGCGTGAGCCTTCCTAGACCTAAATGCCTTAGTTTAGGGTCCCATTTCTCTTGCATTGGAGGTGCCTTGGACTTCTTTATTGTTGTCCATCATTTGCAAGAAGGAGAAATGAAAGATTGCTGACTTTGGAGGTGGTTTTGTAGCATCAAATTGTTGTATTCCTCATTTTCATACTTACAAAGCTATAAACAACAAATGGGTATGTTTGTAATTGCATTGAAATTAGGTTTCCTCAACTAAGTATCTTTTCTTTAGATGAGATAATGTACTTTCAGATTGTAGTTGAATATGGGTGTTGAAAATATGTGTTTGTGAGTTATTTTAGTTCTATTTTATATTGCTATTATATCCATTGTGAAAAGAAACTTCTGCATATTCGTCTTATTCTATAAACAAACACAAAACTGAAATACAAACACAGAAAATTAGAAAAAAATTAGGGTGGGACAGTACAGTGGTATCAGAGCTTAACTCTTCTTGCCATCCTGTGTGGTTGTGACAATGAACCATGTAGTGTTTCCATCAAGTGATGCAACCCAACACACATCAATATTATTTGAGGAGAAACGGGTCAAACCCAAACCTTGAAGTACCAACACATATAGATCCCTTTGCAGGTGTTGACAGGGTTGAGGTAGACATGGGCGATAAAGAGGATGGTGAACCAATTACTAGAGAGATTTTAAATGATCTCACTAGGGAACAACAAGAAATGTAGTAGAATATGAATCAGATTTGTGCTCTATTGGCTAGACAAATTGAAGGGAATAAAAATAATAATAATAATAGAAATGGAAATGGCAATGGGGGGCATGGACATGGTAATGGCAACAGAAGAAATGGTGATAACGGGGATGGTTCAGTAAATAACAGAGCAAAAAATTGATGTTCTATGGCTAGGACAACGAACACTCGATCTCATATGCCTATTTTCCCCCCATGAGATAACCCTCCATAGGTTAATGAACCCACATAGCATGAGTTACAGGATCAGATTATGAGAGATTGGAGGGATTCAAGAGCAAAATTTTAGGCTGAAATGTCCTTTTGAGAATACATGGATCTTAGACTGAGGCATAGACCCCATAGAGGTAGGGGTGGCAGACATCATAACCAAGAATTACAGAAGAAAGTTAGTAAATTATCCATTCCTTACTTTGATGGTTCGAAGAAGACTACAGCTAGGGCATGGGTACAAAGATTGGATAGTTGCCTTCAGCTTAGTCCTGTGCTGAAGGATGAGGCTATTACTTATGTTGATTTGCATCTAGATGGTAGTGCCCATGAGTGGTAGCACCATGGTATGGTAACTTTGGGCCATGACTAGATTACCTCTTACACAGAGTTCACTGAGAGGTTGATGGACAGGTTCAAAAAGAAGGATCCTGACTTGTAGTTTAAGGAGTTGGCTTAGTTGAAACAGTGGGGTTCAGTGGACACTTACATTTCTAAATTCTAGAATTTGTTTGTGATGGTGACCGACATTTCTGAGAGAAGGTTGACTATACTCTTTATTGATGGTCTTTTAGATCCATTAAGAGGTTGGATTTGTTGATAACTGAGAGGGGGGGTGAATCAGTTATCTTAATTATTTCAGCTTTCTAAACTTTCTTAATAATTAGTGCGGCATCAATTCAAACAAGAAAACATAACCATGAAATGGAAATACACATGACACAATATTTTTGACGTGGAAACCCTATTAAGGGAGAAAACCACGGGCTGATTAACCCAAGATTGTATTCTCTGTTAGAAGAATAGAATTACAAAATGGCACTTGCCAATTAGGGCTCACTGCCCAAGCACACTGCTCACAAGAGGCTCACTGCCTACAAAAGACTTCCTGTGTACACAAGGAAAACTTGAACTGATGAGAAGCATCCACACATGCTAAAGTTCAGTTTCGGTTAAGCTCAATAGACTGATCTGCTGCACTTCATTCTTACTCTCCTTAAGTGCTGCTGTCCTTTTACATTCTGAACTTATTTTTCTGCCTTTAGTACTGTTCTACTTTTTCTCGCACTTCAACTCTTTCACAACACACACCTTCACATCTAAATCCATCTTGTATATATATCCGCACAAGTGATTTCAACACTTTTCTAGTTGGCATCCGGAATAGTCAATATTATCTCAAACTTTAGTCTGTCGGCTAAATCCTTGCTTCCCAAGTGAAGTGGATCAAAAAGAAACTTATAGAAGCCATCTAATAAGTCAGCCAATCATGAAAGATACCTTAGGAATCTTTATCACCATCAACATCTCATCCGGAATAACTTCTGACGCTCTGCCTATCAATTCTTCCTCTGTCTGTTCTATCAAACCGAACCCTAATACTTGAATGCTTATATCTCTTTACTCTTTCATCACCGGAGGCTCAATTCCTAGAATCTATCAGTCAAGGTACTCCTCTTCACTTCCCCAAGTCTGCACTTTCCAAAGATACTTCCTTTGAGAGATCCGGACCTGACTGTCAAACCTTTCCACATACTCTGTTCTTGCTTACCGGACCACAACATTCTTCAATCTGGCTTCTGGTATAGACACACCATGTCCTGCGGATGTGTGGGATGAACTTTGTTGCCATCAATGACAACAATCATGAAGCTCCAATGTGTCTCTTGCCAACAATCTCCCCCTTTGGCATTGATGGCAACACTTAGTAAAAAATGACTAAGTGTTATACTATACTCCCCCTTAGCTGATGCTCTGTCTCTATGTACATTTTTCAGAGCTCCCCCTTAGCTGAATTCCTCATTTTTCACTACTCTTCACTCCCCCTTTGACATCAATGGCAAAGGGTAGGATCCGCATACCAAAATTTTCAAAAAGTTAACTTAGTCACATAAGTATATCATCTGGTTGCACTCTACATATACTTTAGTATGTCTGTAAAAGTGTTTTTCAATTGTACAACTCCGGTTGCCCAACTTAGCTTCATTCTATCCAAAATTGATATATGATCGCTTAACAGGAATGCAAACACATCTGCCCTTTTTAGATCTGTCGGATCACTAGTCTGGGTTGTGATCTGGGCTTCTTTTATGGCCTCGTGCATGGCCTCTAACTTAGGGATAATTATCCCTCTGAGTGCACCCAACCTGCTTATTCTATTTTTCTTTTCCTTCTCCAGCTTCTTGATTTCATTCAAGACTGCAATAGTCTGACATTCTTGATTTATTATGGAAGATGAGAGAGGATCAAAATTCTTTGATAGATTTGTCAGTTTGTCCTCCTGTTCTTTTACTTTCTTCTCAATATCCATTGTTACTATGGCCCAGGATATACAAAATTTGTATACATCTCCTCTATCCTTAAGAGCATTTTCCAAGCTCTTTATCCCAATATTCATATTTCTCCTATCATTAGCTATTAATGGTGCAGGAGCACCTAGATGTTTAAGTTTTGATTAAATGTTCAAGTTGTCTTGTTTTATTTAATAAGGTCTTGGAGACCATCTTCATAAGGCTTGAAAGCCATATTTGTAATAGGACCTTGTCCAAATGTCGAAAAGAAGCTACTATCTTGTTGCAAGTCCTAGTTAGGACAGTCATATTGCATAGGCAGTCTTAGGGAGTCATTAAGTTTTAATATTTGTTTAGGATAGTCATTAAGTTTCTATAGTTGTAAGCCTTTTAAAGGCATGTCAAAGGTGTGTAGATGTGTTAACACCTTGTCAAAGGTTAGGAGGTGGTTAATCAAAGGTTAAACCACATATTTAAAAGCTTGTTAAACTCAAAAAGCCACCGCTGCAGTCCAAGAAAGACAGTTTCCATATTAATCTCTTGAACAACAGTTAAAAAGCAAGAAAGAATTTGATGGTTTTTGGATAGTTATCTTGATTCACAAATGACTTCATGCATGTATGAGGTTTATTTGAAGCTGCCAAGCATTATTGTAAGGGATGATGAAAAGAGATTTCAAAGAAATAACAGAAAAAATCACTATTTTCTGCTTTTTCCTGCCTTTTCTGTGTTTTTTTGTTGTTTTCTGCCGTACTGTACTTCTGTACGGATTCATCATGGACCACTTGCATATGGGATGGAAAGTATGAAGTGTTAGCTTGGCTTTGAGCAAGGTTTGAGATCTTGGTGATAAACTAGGTGAAAGATATCAGTAGTTTTCCATAAACTATTTTTTGAAATTGTTGTCTCCTTTTGAAAATCGTTGTTTTCTGTAGTTTTCCATACTTGTACGGCCTGGGAGTGGTTGGTATTGGTGATGGCTGTTTAGAGCATTGAGTTACCTGTTGTTTGCAATTAGTTTGGGTTCTTAACACCCTTGTTTAGCTCTGTAATCATCCTTGATCTGAAAACAGGTTGGAACCCTGAATTAGGGTAATCCTGAGCAAACCGATGGATTTTTGTCCATTCCATTGACCATTTTCTGCCTTTGCTCAATGGAATGGATTATATTTTAATTGTTTCAGAGCCTTGTGAGGATTGGGAAGGCAGGAGAATGGTCTAGTGTGAGGATTCCATGTAAAGGACTCTGCAGAAGTCTTGTGTTTGAGATTTGTTGAAGGACAGCAGCAGTTGAGTGACTATCCTTGTCTGTATTTAGTGATCCATCAGCAAATGCCATGCCTTGTGATCAATACAAGGAGTTCTTGATCTAGCAATGATCTTGTAGTAAGGAGTAGAGGGAGATTTCTTGGAGATAACAGTCTATGCTGCCTTGTACTGTCTCTGACAGTCCTATGTCAAGGAGGTAAGAGATTGGCTATTCATGTTATTGTTTTGTCAATGAATGCATGTATGCATGTGAGAGATTGGTAAGTTGCATGAGTTTGAGTGTGTCTCAATAGAGATCTTCACAAAGAGGATGTGGTAACTGTCCTCATGCAACAGTGAGGTTGTGACTATTTTTGGAAAGTGTGGTAGGATGTTGCTGTCCTGGAGGTCTGTGTAGAGGAATTGAAGGATTGTTAGATGGAGTTGGGCACCTTGGAAGGTGTAGAATGAAGTTATTGGGTCAAAGACCCTATGTTGGTCATGTTGTGTTATGTAAAATGCTAGTATGAAGTCAAACTGATACCTTTTCCTCTGCATCATTTTGGTATCAGAGCTAGCAAGTAGATCCTTGAGGGTGTTGTGGATCTTGTGAAGAAGATAAAGGTCTGTGAGAGTTTGTGAAGATGCCTCCTAAAAACTAGATGGCAAGAGAGAATTCTGAGTTGAGAGAAGCCTTAGAGGCAAGAGAGAAAGAGCTAAGGGACAGAAGAGAACAGGATGCTGCCAGAGACAGAGAGCTGAGGCAAGTAAGAAGGGAGAATGCAACAATCTTGGCAAGATTGGAAGCATTAGAGAAGAATCCAAGAAAGGATGAACAAAATGAGTTAGAAGGAGATGAGGATGCAGATGACAATCCTCCTGAGGATGAGTTAGATGCTGAAGAAAAGAAGTTTGTAAGATTGCTGAAGGCAGTCCAAGGAAGTGGAACTAAGGCAAATATAGAGTTACCTATCTATCAGGGGAAGATGGATAGTGAAGAAGTATTAGGGTGGATAGATGCCCTGGAAAAAAATTTTGAGTATGAAGAGATGAGTGATGAGAAGAAGATCAAGTTTGCAAAAACAAAACTGAGAGGTACAACACTTACCTGGTGGAGTAGTGTGCAGACAGAGAGACTAGCTAGAGGGGCAGCAAAAATCACTTCTTGGAGTAGGATGAAGGATATGATGAAGGATCAATTCCTTCCATTTGATTACTCTATTCAGACAAAGAGGATGAGGCAGAATTTGAAACAGAAGGACATGGATGTTATGTCCTATACTGAGCAATTTCATAAGCTTAGTATTAGAGGTGGATTGGAAGATGAAGAAGAGAAAGTGGCAAGATACCTTAATGGGCTTAGGTATAACTTGCAGGATGAGATTGGGTTGGCAGTACCAAAATCACTTGGAGAGTGTTTTCAGTTAGCCATCAGAGCTGAAGAGAGAGTGAAGAGGAAGCAAGAAAGGCAAGGAGGTTATGGAAGAGGAAACATAGGTAGAGGCAGACCTACTAATGAAGTTTAGAACCGCAATGAGAAGGGTAAGGAGTTGTCTACAGAATAGAGAGGTGGATATAGAGGTGGAGGTAGATTTGGATCATGTAGAGGAGTGTTCACAGGTAGATGTTATCACTGCAATGAGGTGGGACACACATCTTTCAACTGTCCTAAGAAGGATGGTGTTGATAAGAGAAAGGATACAAGAGTTCACTTGGCACAAGAGGAGGAGAAGCCAGAAGAACCAGAAATGTCGTCAGCCTCTCCAATGATGGATGGAGAGATGCTCATGGTGGAGAGAGGTAAGATGCAGCAACCACCATAGGTATCTATTTTCAGAACTAATTGTTTAAGCCATGGAAAGATATGCAAGTTGATTGTAGATTCAGGTTCTCATGATAACTTAGTTTCTTGGGAAATGGTGAATAAGTTGGGGTTGAAGACTTTTGATCATCCCAGTCCTTACCATGTCACTTGGGTGAGTCAAGAGTAGCAGGTAATGGTCACTAAGAAGGCTTATGTTGATTTTACAATTGGTCCATATCAGGACTATGTTTTGTGTGATGTTATTCCTATGACATGTGGGCATGTAATCTTGGGTAGACCATGGCAGTATTTGAGAAGGACTATTCATGATGGGTATACTAATACCTATGTAGTGCACAAAGATGGTAAGAAGTTCAAACTGATTCCTTTACCTTGTGAGGAGAAGAAGGAACATGTTACTATTTGTTTTGGATAGAAACTACAGTTGAGTATGCAGGTTAAGGATGATGGGAAGCAGCAGGAACAGTTGCAACAGAAGAAGGTGGATGACAGTACTAGACAGCAGCAGGCTTGGGACTTGAGTTATGTCAAAGTTGGAGACATTGAGTGCCCTCTAAAGAGGCAGAAGAAGGAAGGCCAACAGCAGATAGTATAAGGAGGGATGAATCAGAACCTCCAGTTGAGAAGAACATCAACATTGCAGCAGCAGGGTCCTAGACAAGGACACCAAAACAAGTTTTCTGGTACTAACACTGTTTACAGGAGTTATGCAGGTTGGAGAAGGAGAAAGATAACTCTGGGAGAGTTCATGTTTCCTAGTTTGAGGAACATTCCAACAAGATGGAAGACTGGTTAGAGCAGATCCCCTAACTCTTGGGACAAGAGTTTTCATCATGCCGGGGAGTATGGTGCAAGAGCACCTAGATATTTAAGTTTTGATTAAATGTTCAAGTTGTCTTGTTTTATTTAATAAGGTCTTGGAGACCATCTTCATAAGGCTTGAAAGCCATATTTGTAATAGGACCTTGTCCAAATGTCAAAAAGAAGCTATTATCTTGTTGCAAGTCCTAGTTAGGATAGTCATATTGCATAGGCAGTCTTAGGGAGTCATTAAGTTTTAATATTTGTTTAGGATAGTCATTAAGTTTCTATAGTTGTAAGCCTTTTAAAGGCATGTCAAAGGTGTGTAGATGTGTTAACACCTTGTCAAAGGTTAGGAGGTGGTTAATCAAAGTTTAAACCACATATTTAAAAGCTTGTTAAACTCAAAAAGCCACCGGTGCAGTCCAAGAAAGACAGTTTCCATATTAATCTCTTGAACAACAATTAAAAAGCAAGAAAGAATTCGATGGTTTTTGGACAGTTATCTTGATTCCCAAATGACTTCATGCATGTATGAGGTTTATTTGAAGCTGCCAAGCATTATTGTAAGGGATGATGAAAAGAGATTTGAAAGAAATAACAGAAAAAACCATTGTTTTCTGCTTTTTCCTGGCTTTTCTGTGTTTTATTGTTGTTTTCTGCCGTACTGTACTTCTGTACAGATTCATCATGGACCACTTGCATATGGGATGGAAAGTATGAAGTGTTATCTTGGCTTTGAGCAAGGTTTGAGATCTTGGTGATAAACTAGGTGAAAGATATCAGTAGTTTTCCATAAACTATTTTTTTGAAATTACTGTCTCCTTTTGAAAATCACTGTTTTCTGCAGTTTTCTGTACTTGTATGGCCTGGGAGTGCTTGGTATTGGTGATGGCTGTTTAGAGCATTGAGTTACCTGTTGTTTACAATTAGTTTGGGTTCTTAACACCCTTGTTTAGCTCTGTAATCATCCTTGATCTGAAAACAGGTTGGAACCCTGAATTAGGGTAATCCTGAGCAAACCGATGGATTTTTGTCCATTCCATTGACCATTTTCTGCCTTTGCTCAATGGAATGGATTGTATTTTAATTGTTTCAGAGCCTTGTGAGGATTGGGAAGGTAGGAGAATGGTCTAGTGTGAGGATTCCATGTAAAGGACTCTGCAGAAGTCTTGTGTTTGAGATTTGTTGAAGGACAGCAACAGTTGAGTGACTATCCTTGTCTGTATTTAGTGATCCATCAGCAAATGCCATGCCTTGTGATCAATACAAGGAGTTCTTGATCTAGCAATGATCCTGTAGTAAGGAGTAGAGGGAGATTTCTTGGAGATAACAGTCTATTCTGCCTTGTACTGTCTCTGACAGTCCTCTATCAAGGAGGTAAGAGATTGGCTATTCATGTTATTGTTTTGTCAATGAATGCATGTATGCATGTGAGAGGTTGGTAAGTTGCATGAGTTTGAGTGTGTCTCAATAGAGATCTTCACAAAGAGGATGTGGTGACTATCCTCCTCATGCAATAGTGAGGTTGTGACTGTTTTTGGAAAGTGTGGTAGGATGTTGCTGTCCTGGAGGTCTATGTAGAGGAATTAAAGGATTGTTAGATGGAGTTGAGCACTTTGGAAGGTGTAGAATGAAGTTATTGGGTCAGAGACCCTATGTTGGTCATGTTGTGTTATGCAAAATACTAGTATGAAGTCAAACTGATACCTTTTCCTCTACATCAATTAACCCTTGTACCTCTGATAATCTTTTTGCCAAGAATTCCTTCCGGACCTTATCTTCTGCTGACTTCTCTAGGGAATCAAAATGTGTGCTAACACTATTGACTAGAGATTTGAGATTACCGGATGAGGAGGCTAAGGAATCCTTCTAAAAAGATGGCATGATCTTTTCTAAAACACCGGATGCAGCTTCTATAGCTCACAGTCTTCCATGTGAGACTTCAAGAGTTTTTCTTTTGCCTTCGCATTGGCAAATGAAGCTATCTTCATTGTTTGAACCGGGGAGAGAGAGTCAAAGTTAAATGGACCTTGAAGTAACTCCGGTTCATCAATCTCCAACATTTCTTTTGTCAATAATTCCTTGACAGTTTCTGCAGTGTCTCTTGCCGGAGACAGAGATTTCTTCTCTTCTGCACTGTCACTTATGTTCTTCTCAGCTTGACTTTCTTCTCTTCCTTTCGCTTCTTCTTCTTTCTCCTCTATTCTTTCTTCTCCTTTAGATCCAGAGATTGTAGGGGAAACTAGAGGAGAGATATTTGTTTGTTCATGGGCCACCTCTTCCAGAGCAGAGGATTCCAAGTCCTTGCCTTTATCTTCCCTTGTCTCCTTAACCTCTTTTGCTACTGTCTCAGTAGCCTCTTCTTCGATATCTGTAGCCGAGGGATCATCACCTAAGTCCTCTATAATAGGAATGTTGAATCTTTTGTATGCATTCCGGAGGATCTCTTTTGTCTCTTTTGCTACTTCGTCAGTATTTCTGAGCATAAGCTGATTCATTCTAGCTTTGCTCCAGAATTCATCCTTACAATCTTTGAAGATCATACTCTTTTGCTTAAGAGTGATGGAGGGATAACATTGAATAGCTAACTGTTCCCGGATCTCCATATCCTTCTCTTTGGCATTATTCTTCCTCAATTCAAGTTCCTTCTCAAGGCTTTTAGGAATTAAAAATACCATCTCAATGAAAGCCTTGTTGTAAATGTTCAGATACTTAACTGTGGCATCCTGCAGAATCTTTTGATCAGCTTCACTGTATTCATCATAAAATTCTATTAATGGCTTCAGATTTCCATCCACAGTGATTGCCTTAACTATATCATCTAAGGACAGGGTGGTCCTTTCAACAAACTCTTCTGCTTCTGCCTCCTTGGTTTCACTGGATATCTTCTTCTTTTTCCTCATTTTCTTCACCTCCTCGTCTGATTCAGTTTCTTCATCATCCTTCAGGCTAACATAGGATCTTGTTGCCTTTTTCTTTGTTCTCTTTTCTCCTTTTCTGGATGTCTGGACTTCCGGTTTTGATGTCTTTGAGCTTTTATCAGAGATAGTTGTAGCCCTTTTAGAGGATCTGGTCCGGGAGGGGGCTTCTACCGGATCACTTTCCTTTTCTACTTCTTCCTTCTCTTTCTCTACCCTTTCCACCTTTTCTCTATTGGCATCAAGAGCTTCTTTTGATATGCCATATCTTTTGGCAATATTCTCTACTTCTTTTCTCACTTTTCTCTTTACCTCCGGTTGTCTAAGTTCTACATGAATTTTTATACTCAATTCTTCAAAGGTTCCAAATCTTTCCGCTTTGGGATTCTTGGGTTGACTAAGCATGTGTTGGACATGCAGCTCCACAAGTTTATCATCCACCTCATACCCCATCGGCATGATCCAGACTGTCCTTGGTTCCACAGCTTCCATTTGGTACTGATCAGTTTCAACCATAAAACAAACTGTATCCTTATACTTTTCAACTAGAGATTTGGGAATTCTCTCTCTTGCTTGCATCAAATTTTGGAAGTTCTTGAAATAACCCCACAGAGCTGTATTTCTTGTCTTGGCATCTCCAAGCCCATGCAAATAGTCTCTGATTTGGATTGCAATAGGTCTGTCATTCTGCCAAACCCAACCACTTGATCCGAGCAGCTCACTCATGAAGTAGAAAAACAGACACAATATCATCCCACCATACTTGAAGGAATTTTTCTTATCCTTCTTGATCTTCTGTAGATTCTCCAATAGTTGGTTTAGAAGAAGTTCACACATATCATAGTCAGCATTTTATTTTAGCATTTGATAAGCTATATAAACTGCAGTTCCCAGTACTGAATTTTCCCTACTGGAGTGATAAATTTTGTAACCAATTATCATGGATGCAAATTTAATATCTGGATCAGTGATATCTTCAATTGTCATAGCTCTCTTGTCAAATTTTGATCTGGTTGCATCACTCACTGTCTGATTCTTGACAGATTTAAGAACAGGTATCCCACCGGATGAATGCAGACCGGTTACTACCCTAATTGCATCTTTGGTGATCTTAAATGGTCTATTCAACCATAGGAAGTTATCATGTACTCTGCTCAACACATACCGAACCCATTCATCTTCTTCAAAATAGGGGAAATGAATGCACTGTGCAAAATGCTTATCCTGGATGGCCTTGAACTGAGGTTTGAGCTCAAAAGAATCATCTATTAACTGATTGTGATAGATATCAGCCAGCTTAGATTCCCCAAATTCTTCAATATTCGCATGAATATATGCCCTAACATCTTCTACATGCAGAACCCCATGCGGAATGCTTGAAAAAGCACCGAGGGGATCAACTTCTAGGGATTTATATGGATGCTTCTTAAATTTAGGTCATGGCCTATCAAAAATCTTCACTATATTCGGAGTAGTCATCTTTCAAAGATTTGTAGAGAGATATTGAGAACGGAAAATACCTTTTGCGCTTCTAGGTTACACGAAGTGAACCAGATCAATTGCTAGATGAATCAGATTCTGCAGATGATCTTTGATGGGCTTGAGGAATTTCTGTTGTAGAGCTTCTTTTCATTTCTTCTTGAATGCAAAATGAACAAATGCTTAATGAGAAAACCCTTATATTGCTCCGCAAACCCTAATATCAAATTGCAATAAATGCTTGACCTAAGTCATTCCGGTTTGCCTTATTCAGATGACTTGAAGAACTGGATCAATTTTGATCTTAAACATCTTGCGGATCTTCCAAATCTAAACCATAGTTTATTTAGATGTTTCTCTTATGAACCCTTTAATCCGCAACTCTCCTTGTGCCAGTTTCGGCACCAATTGACTGGCTGGGGGAACAAGGTTTTCTTTGTGTCTCCCCCTGAGCCAAAGCTCATTATTTAATTTCCAGAAGGAATATCAGCACCAAAGTCTGGTGTGGATCCATCCCCTACATTCTCTGTACTTTTCTTCACCCAAATCTTGTTCATCTCACTTTGAACTTCATCCGCATTCACTTTTTGTTTTCCCTTATCTTGATTCTGATTATGATATACCGGACCTCTTTTGTCCTGATTCTTGCTTCTACAGAATTTTGTAATATGACCGGATCTATTGCAAATTTGGCAAACAACATTTCTTTGCATATTTGATTGATATCCTCTTGATCTGCATTGATTAGCCATATGACCCATTCTATTGCATGTAAAGCATCTACCATTGAATGAATTGTTTATTTGCATATTTCTGCATTCATGAGATTTGTGACCATACCTTTTGCAGTTGAAACACTGTCCGGAGAAGGATGTATTAGTCTGATTCATTCTCTTTCTGCACTGATTAGCTTTATGACCAAAGTTATTGTAGTTGTGGTAGTATCCATTGAAGGATGGATATCTTTGAGCATTAGGCTACCTTACCAGAGGTCTTCTAGGCCTGTTCCTTGGATTTTCTAATCCAAAATTCTTCTGACCGGATCTGGAGCTTTCACCTTTTTCATACCCCAGGCCACACTTGTCATCTACTCTCTTTTGGCTTTCAAGAAGAACTTCAAGTTGAGCAGAGCTTATCTTGAATTTCTCTTTATATTCATTTGTTGTTTGAAGACCCCTTTTAAGAGAGACAATTTGATCCTCAAGTTTTTCTTCATTATCTTTAGCATCTTCAAGATCAGATTCACGATGTCTAATAATTCTATCCATCTTGTGGCAATTTTCTGATTTCTCCTTGAGAGATTGTATTAGATCATCTTCAGTTTTTCTTTTCTCTTCAACCTCTTGGGTAAACTTCATAACTCCTGATTCCATTTCATGTCTTACCATAATGATTTCTTTTGATAACTTTTCACATAACTTGGTTTTCTCCTTCAGATCTCCATTTGTATCATTGGCTTCACCTTGACTTGCTAGTTGCTGAAGTAGCTCCTTTCTCTTTTTCATAGAGAGAATCAATTTGTCTTTTAGTTCTTTTATGAAATCATCAGCCTATTTGAGTCTTTCTTTTAATTCATTGACTTCAGAGTTTGACTGCTCAAGATCATCAAGGGCAGTCTTGAGTTGCTCCCTTATACCATATACATCCATTTGAATTCCCAGATCTTCCTCAAGCTGTTAGGCTCTGTTAGGAGGTACTTGGCTCTGATATCAATTGTTGATAACTGAGAGGGGGGTGAATCAGTTATCTTAATTATTTCATCTTTCTGAACTTTCTTAATAATTAGTGCAGCATCAATTCAAACAAGCAAACATAACCATGAAATGGAAATACACATGACACAATATTTTTGACGTGGAAACCCTGTTAAGGGAGAAAACCATGGGGTGATTAACCCAATATTTTATTCTCTATTAGAAGAATAGAATTACAAAATGGCACTTGCCAATTAGGGCTCACTGCCTGAGCACACTGCTCACAAGAGGCTCACTGCCTACAAAAGACTTCCTGTATACACAAGGAAAATTTGAACTGATGAGAAGCATCCACACATGATGAAGTTCAGTTCCAGTTAAGCTCAATAGACTGATCTGCTGCACTTCATTCTTACTCTCCTTAAGTGCTGCTGTCCTTTTACATTCTGAACCTATTTTTCTGCCTTTAGTATTGTTCTACTTTTTCTTGCACTTCAACTCTTTCACAACACACACCTTCACATCTAAATCCATCTTGTATATATATCCGCACAAGTGATTTCAACACTTTTCTAGTCGGTATCTGGAATAGTCAATATTATCTCAAACTTTAGTCTGTCGGTTGAATCCTTGCTTCCCAAGTGAAGCGGATCAAAAAGAAACTTATAGAAGTCATCTAATAAGTTGGCCAATCATGAAAGATACCTTAGGAATCTTTATCACCATCAACATCTCATTCGGAATAACTTCTGATGCTCTGCCTATCAGTTCTTCCTCTGTCTGTTCTATCAAACTGGACCCTAATACTTGAATGCTTATATCTCTTTACTCTTTCATCACCGAAGGCTCAATTCCTAGAATCTATCAGTCAAGGTACTCCTCTTGACTTCCCCAAGTCCGCACTTTCCAAAGATACTTCCTTTGAGAGATCCGGACCTGACTGTCGAACCTTTCCACATACTCTGTTCTTGCTTACCGGACCACAACATTCTTCAATCTAGCTTCCGGTATAGACACACCATGTCCTGCGGATGTGTGGGATGAACTTTGCTGCCATCAATGACAACAATCATGAAGCTCCAATGTGTCTCTTGCCAACATGATTAATGCCCTTAATCCACTTTCCTTACATGATGCCTTAAAGAAGGCGAGAGATATGGAGCCATCCACTTCAAGGAGTAAATTTTAGGCCAAAGGGTTTTTTCATAAGAAAGACAAGGACAAGAAACCCTTTCAGTGAGACTCAAATCCACCTAAGAAAGGACCTTCAAGATTAGACAGTGATCAACTCAATGAGTTCAGGCAGAAGAAACTATGTTTTCATTGTAGGGAGCCTTGAGGTCCATCACACAAGTGTGCTACCCAAGCCAAGGACAAGCAGATAGAATACTTTTCAGTAGATGATGAGGTAGATTAGCATGCTGATTCAGGGAATTCAGAGAGGGAGAACTCTTCAGATGAGTCTGAGAAGGAATAGGAAGACGATAGGCCCATAGACCAACACTCTAGCATCTGGAAAGAGGGTTCATGTAGGATTTGGGGAGTTCTTGGAGGACAGAGGGTAGTTACTCTTCTTGACACAGGAGCTACTCACAACTTCATCGATGAGGGGCTAGTAACTAAGAGGGGACTTAAGACAAAAGAATTTAAAGGGTTCAAGGTGAGAGTAGCAGATGGTTTTGTCATCACATGTAAGAGGAAAATCTCTAACTTGATCATTCAGCTAAGTGACTATGAATTCCAAGCTAATTATTATGTTATGAGGATGGGAGAGATAGATGTGGTTCTTGGCATGAAATGACTACATGCCATTGGATAATTTTACCTCAACTTGCATACCATGGAGATGAATTTTGAGGTGATGAAAATAAGCATGTGCTTAGGGGAATGTCAGATGGTGGTTTACGTGTGGTGTCTCTTAGGAGGATGGAGAGACTTCTTAGACATGATCAGGTAGAGTGGGAAGTAGAGTGCTTGATTATGCTCACAGTGACTGAGCAGCAGAAGTAGAGTTACCACCCAAATATGCAGGTTTTGTTGTCTAAGCACAACAAAGTATTTAGTAGCATTCCACCTGGGAGACCTCCTGAGAGGGGTATTGAGCATGTGATAGAGTTGGAGGAGGGAGCCAAGCTAGTCATTATTATTCCCTATAGGCATCCGAAGAGGTTGAAGGATGAGATTGAGAAAGCTATCAAAGAGCTTCTTGAGATAGGGAACATCAGGCCAAGTAAGAGTCCCTTTACTTCAGTAGTGGTGTTGGTGAAGAAGAAAGATGGGATGTTGAGGATGTGCATTGACTAAAGGGCATTAAATAAGAAGATAATTAAGAATCATTATCCCATCCCACGTATTGATGAGTTCATACATGAGATACATGGTGCTTGCTACTTCTCTAAGATAGATTTGAGATCAGGGTACCACCAAATTTGAGTTAGGGGGGAGGATGTGGAGAAGACAACATTGTGATGCCACTATGGTCACTTTGAGTTTCTAGTTATGCCTTTTGGCTTAACCAATGCCCCAACTACATTTCAGTCCTACATGAACAGGGTGTTTTAGGATCAGCTAAGGAAATTTGTCTTCATCTTCTTTGATGATATATTGACCTTCAACAAGACATGGGAGGAACATCTACATCATATTGATGAGGTGTTGAGCATTTTGGAGAGGGAATGATTATATGCTAAAGAGTCTAAGTGCAAGTTTGTCATGACTAAGCTCTTGTATCTTGGTCACATTATCAGTTATGAGGATGTTAGAGTGGATCCTAAGAAGATTAGAGCAATTCTTGATTGGCCTCCACCCACAAATCTCTTACAGATCAAGGTATTGTTCGATCTTTGCGATTTCTATAGGAGGTTCGTCAAAGGGTTCTCATAAGTAGCTACTCCACTTACTAACTCAACAAAGAAGGGGGCATTTGTTTGGTCTAATGATGCACAACAGTGTTTTGATTGTTTCAAGCAAATAATGAGCACTTGCCCAGTGTTGGTTATTTCTGATTTCTCTAAGCCATTCGAATTCGATTGTGATGCTTCTAGAGAGGGAGTAGGTGTAGTGTTGATGCAGGATAAGCATCTGATCGCATTTGAGAGTAGGAAACTGTGGGGTGCCAAGAGAGGTTACAATATTTATGATTAGGAGATGTTGGCTATTATGCATGTTTTAGCCAAATTCAGATAGTACTTGGTGGAAGGCAAGTTTATTGTTAAGACTGATCACAACAACCTCAAGCATTTCCTAAATCAAAGAGACCTCAATGACAGGCAGCTAAAATGATTGAGTAAGCTACACGCTTATGACTTTGACATAGTTTATGTAAAGATGAAGAAAAATATTGTTGTTGATGCATTGTCCTTAAGATCACACTTGTGTTCCTTAGTGGAGATTTCAGCTGCTTGGAAAGAGTTAATTTCAGCAGAATATGCTAATTATAGTGGGTACCATCTAGGATGACAGGAACACCTTTGTAAATGATCTCATCATTTACAAAGACAGGATATTGTTGGTACAAAAATCTGAGGTTAAGAATAAGATTTTGAGGGCTTTTCATGATGTTCCTATGGCTGGTCACCCTAGATATTTCAAGACTTATAGGCAAATCTGGGAAAGATTTACATGGAAAGGACTCAAAATAGAGATACTTAAGTATGCTCGTGAGTGCCCTACTTGTCAGCAAAATAAGCATGATCATTCTTATCTTGTTGGTTTATTGCAGCCACTACCAATTCCCAATCAGAAGTGGAAATGCATCTCCATGGATTTTATCACAAGGCTGCTCAAGGCCCAAGGTAAGAACTATATTTTCATTGTGGTGGATAGATTGACAAAATTCACCCATTTCTTCGCTATTTCAGCCACATACATAGTAGCACAGGGTGTTGATTTGTTCTTTAGGGAGGTATTCAGACTTCATGGGTTGCCTAGGAGTATAGTGAGTGGTAGGGACAATAAGTTCCTAAGTCATTTTTGGTATGACCTATTTAGGTTGAGTGGGACTAAACTTGCTCCTAGTACCAGTTATCACCCACATACGGATGGGAAAATTGAAATTGTTGACAAGTGGGTGGAAGGATACCTTAGGAACTACATTGTAGGGCAGCAGAAGGCATGGCTAAAGTGGCTCCACCTTGGTGAGTATTGCTACAATACCACTTACCATATGTCCATACAGATGTCACCATTCATGGCATTATATAACTATGAGGCACCCAACTTCTTAGATTTATTATTTGGGGATAGTAGAGTGCCCAAGGCAAAGGACTTGTTATAGGAAAGCCAAGACATCATGAAATCCTTGAAGGAGAACCTCCAGAAAGCTCAAAATTAGCATAAGCAATATGCAGACCAACATCAGGTTAAGCATTCTTTTGAGGTTGGTGACATGGTCTATTTGATGCTGGAACCTTATAGACAGTCCACTCTCAAGAGGAGTGGTGTAGAGAAGTTGAAGCCATGGTATTATGGCCCATTCAGAGTTTCTCGATGGGTTGGGGAAGTGGCTTATGAGTTAGAGTTGTCGGCAAAGAGTAGAGTCCATAATGTCTTCCACATGTCTCGCCTCAAGAAGGCATTGGGGCACAATGTGGGCGGGTGCAAAACGATGGGGGGCCAAAAAGTGGCCAAAATTCTTAAAACTTTTTAAAAAGCCATAACGCAAGCGCCTTATAATGCGCTCACGTTATGGCTTGGTGTTGCTGAGCCTTTGGCTTGGCAACACAAAACCATAACGCACTCACGCTATAACGTGAGTGCGTTATTGTTTTCTTTGCATTTTTTTCTTTTTTGTAAAAGTTTGCCCAATGTTTGTCAAGTTTGAGGTTGTTTATTGAATGTTTTATGTTCAAGTTTGTTAAGTATGTTTGATGTATGTATGTTTGTATATATATTTGTATTTATGTATGTATGTATGCTTGTATGTATGTATGTATGCCTATATGTATGAATGTATGTATGCATGCTTGTATGTATGTATGTATTTATGTATGCTTGTATGTATGTATGTATGGTTGTATGTATGTATGCATGCTTGTATGTATGTATATATGTATGCATGTTTGTATGTATGGTTGTATGTATGTATGTATGCTTGTATGTATGAATGCTTGTATGTATGTATGTATGCTTGTATGTATGTATGTATGTATGTATGTATGTAAGGGTTTTGGGTTTAGGGTATATAAGGACCTGAGCCCGTATAGTTTTTAGGGTTGACGGTTGAGGTTTCTAGGTTTAGGGTTTAAGGTTGAGGGTTGAGGGTTGAGGGTTGAGGGTTGAGGGTTACAGTTGAGGGATAATATTTAGCTTGTTGAGTGTATAAGATTAAGTGTGTAAGGTATGGGGATTAGGGTTTAGGATATTGGGAACTTAGGGTTTATGATATGGATTGAGGGTATAAGGGTGAGGTTATAGGGTATAGGGATGAGGGTTTGTGGGTGTAGGTTTCAGGGTTTAAAGTATAGAGTTGAGGATTGATGGATTAGGGCTTAAGTATATGGTTGAGGGTATAGGGTAGAGGGTTGAGAGTTTACAATTGAGGGATAATGTTCAAGGTTGAGTGTCTAAGATATAGGGTATAGGGTTTAGGGGTGAGGGTATAAGGCATATGGATGAGGGTTGAGGGTTTAGGGCATAACTATAGGGTTGAGGGTGTATGGTATAGGGTAGAGGTTTGAAGGTTGAGGGATAATGTTCAAGGTTGAGTGTCCAAGGTTAAGTGTATAGGATATAGGGTTTAAGGGTTTAAGGTTTAAGGGTATCTAGGGGTTGAGAGTTTATGGTTTAAGGGTTTAAGGTTTGAGGGATTAAGGGTTTAAGGGTCGAGGGTTTAAGGGTTGAAGGATTAGGGTTTAAGGCATAGTGTCGAGGGTAGAGGGTTTAGGGTTGAAGGTTTAAGGGATGAGAGTTGAGGCTTTAGGGATGAGGGTTAAGGGATTAGGGTTTAAGGTATAGTGTCGAGGGTTGAACCCTAATCCCTCAACCCTCAACACTATACCTTAAACCCTAAACCCTAACCCCTCAACCCTAAACCCTAAACCCTATCACTTAACCCTAAACCCTAAACCCTTTCCCTAAAGCCTCAACCCTCAACCCTTAAACCTTAAATCCTAAACCCTATCCCTAAACCCTCAACCCTTAAACCTTAAACCCTAAACCCTATCCATAAACCCTCTACCCTCGATACTATACCTTAAACCCTAATCCCTTAACCCTAAACCCTAAACGCTAAACCCTATCCCTAAAGCCTCAACCCTCAACCCTTAAACCTTAAACCCTAAACCCTATCCCTAAATCCTCTACCCTTGACACTATACCTTAAACCCTAATCCCTTAACCCTCAGCCCTAAATCCTCAACCCTTAACCCTTAAACCTTAAACCCTAAATCCTATCCCTAAACCCTCTACCCTCGACACTGCCTTAAACCCTAATCCCTCAACCCTTAAACCCCTAATCCCTCAAACCTTAAACCCTTAAACCTTAAACCCTAATCCCTCAACCCTTAACCCTAATTTTGATTTTCTTCCATTGCTTCAACATCATTGTTGTTTTCCCCATCAGAAACCAATTCATTCAGCAACTTATTGCCCATTGGTTAACTTGAACTGCACAGTATGTTAGAAGAAGGGCATCTTTTATTTGTATCAATGTTGGTATTCATAAACTAGAGCTCCCATTAATATTTTTCACACACCCTATTCTTTGAAATATCTTAACCTTAAAATATGACTTGGATATATACTTGAACACAACAAAATCTCCAATCTCCAACCCATGATGATTCACAAAATTTTCCCAACCTTGCCTAAATTCTAGTTTATTTATTGTATACCCTCAACCCTAATCCCTCATCCCTACACCCTAAACGCTATCCCTATTCCTAAACCCTCAACTCTCAACATTAAACCCTAATCCCTCAACCCTAAACCTTATCCCTAAACCCAACAAAACTACTTTGCCTTATGTTAGGTTGTTAAACCCATAATTTTTGACACTCTTCTCTTAAAGATGTCTGAGTTGCAAGAATATGTCAGAAAAATGGATATGAACTTTTTTGGTAATTTTAGAATTCAGTTTTAAAGTATTTTTCTTCATTCCCTTTTTAATTATGCATGTCTACAATAAATCCTAATTTAAGTTTTATGTAATGTCTTGGTAATGTCTCAGTAATGTTATATATGGCATGTTTTTCTAGCCCATCCAGGGTTCATTATGCCAATAGGTGTACACACTATGAGAAAAGCTTTGCGTATGGTACATCCATAGTGAGTAATTAACAGTTGAAATCAGAAGGATGATCATTATGAGAAAAGATTTGCATTGGGGTACATCCACAGTGAGCAATGAATGGTTGAAATCAGAACCCCTGGTCAACATTAAGTGAACATTTTTTTATTAAGATTTTTTTTAAAGATCAACATACTCTCTCCACCTATTTTCTTGAATTTAAATCAGGGCCATAAAAATGTGCACACATCTTCTCCCAATGTATAACCTGGGTGTAATTAAAACTAGGTATATTGTTATGAAATAGGCAAATAATCTCCCATTGTTTACTGGCTCTATCCACAAGAACTACTAAACGTTTTTCTCTTGGTAATTGTAGAGGACATTCACCTATTTTTGGCAACTCTTGCATTCCCAAACCATTACAAAAACTAAGTTATTTTAACCCAATAAATAGTTGATTGCATTGATTTAAAACTCTACTATTAAAGCTTAGCATTCACACAAATGCAGATGTTCATAGTATAGAAGACTGCATTATATTAGACTATTAGAGATCCCTCAGAAAAATGTAATAACAAAATTGCTTTGCCTTATGTTAGCTTACAATTATTTACCCATTCTTTTTGACACTCTTCTCTTAATAAAGTAAGAGTAATTAGAATAGAAGGTAGAGAATTTGATCTTACTATTATGCATGGTCGTTTACATTCCGCGACTTCATTTTCATTGAATAAAAAGGTAAATATCTGATTTGAAAGGTGGGGCAGAGTTCACTGTCATGTGCTTTTCTAGATGATAGGGTCCATAATGTCCAGGGTTCTTCAAAGAAAGGCCTGTAACATAATTAAGTTTTTTTTATACCAATCCTCCAGGTAAAGCTACAATTCAAATGCCTACTTTGAAAGTTGAAATAAATTAAATTAGAGTTACAATTTTGATTTTCTTCCATTGCTTCAACAACATCATTGTTTTCTTCATCATAAACCAATTCAATCAGCAACTTGCTGCCCATTGGTTGACTTGAACTACATCCTCTTCTAGAAGAAGGGCATTTTTTATTTGTATCAATGTTGGTATTCATAAGCTGAAGAGCATTGATATTTTTCACACACCCTGGTCTTTGAAATATCTTAACCTTAAAATATGACTTGGATATGTACTTGAACACAACGAAATCTCCAATCTCTAGCCTTGATTCACAAAATTTTCCCAACCCTGCCTAAATTCTTTTTTATTTATGGTACCCCAAGTAATTGTACATCCCACTCCTGCCCACCTGGGCCTTGCAACACTGTATGTTCGTCTGTGTTGTCTATAAACTGTGAAACAAATGCAGGAGGAATGTGCTGCTATAAACACATTACACAATTAGATTTTACAAGTTCTTAATAGTGTAAAGGAAATAAAAGAATGAAAAATAATGTATAGAGTTACCAATTTTTGTGTAAAGTCTCCAAGCATAACTTTAAAGGAGGTACGCCCATTAAACCAATTCAATCAACAACTTGCTGCCCATTGGTTGACTTGAACTGCATCCTCTGTTAGAAGAAGGGCATCTTTTATCTGTATCAATGTTGGTATTCATAAGCTGAAGAGCATTGATGTTTTTCACACACCTTGTTCTTTGAAATATCTTAACCTTAAAATATGACTTGGATATGTACTTGAACATGTAACAAAATCTCCAATCTCCAGCCCATGATGATTCACAAAAATTTCCCAACCCTGCCTAAATTCTAGTTTATTTATGGTACCCCCTAATTGCACATCCCACTCTTGCCCACCTGGGCCTTGCAAAACCATATGTTCATCTGTGTTGTCTATAAATTGTGAAACAAATGCAGGAGGAATGTGCTTCCATAAACACATTACACAATTAGATTTTACAAATTCTTAACAATGTAAAGGAAATAAAAGAATGAAAAATAATGTATAGAGTTACCAGTTTTTGTGTAAAGTCTCCAAGAATAACTTTGAAGAAGGAGGCACGCCCATTAAACCAATTCATTCAACAACTTGATGCCCATCGATTGACTTGAACTGCATACTTTGTTAGAAGAAGGGCATCTTTTATCTGTATCAATGTTGGTATTCATAAGCCGAAGAGCATTGATGTCTTTCACACACCCTATTCTTTGAAATATCTTAACCTTAAATTATGACTTGGATATGTACTTGAACATAACAAAATCTCCAATCTCCAGCCCATGATGATTCACAAAATTTTTCCAACCCTGCCTAAATTCTAGTTTATTTATGGTACCCCTTAATTGTACATCCCTAATCCCTTAACCCTAAACCCTAAACCCTAATCCCTAATTATAATTTATGGTACCCTAATCCCTAAACCCTAAACCCTAATCCCTTATCCCTAAACCATAAACCCTATCCCTAAATCCTCAACCCTCAACACTTAAACCTTAAATCCTAAACCCTATCCCTAAACCCTCAACCCTCAACACTATACCTTAAACCCTAATCCCTCAACCCTAAACTTTCAACCCTAAACCCTATCCCTAATCCCTGTACCCTCAACAATCTACCTTAACTCTAATCCCTCGACCCTCAACCCTAAACGCTATCCCTAAAGCCTCAACCCTGAACCCTAATCCCTCAAGGTCCTAAACTCTAATCCCTTATCCCTAAACTCTAAATCCTATCCCTAAACCCTCAACCCTCAACCTTAAACCTTAATCCCTCAACCCTAAACCCTAATTCCTCTTGACCTTAAACCCTCAACCCTTATCCACCCCTCTCCTCCCCTATCTGCCTCACCCCCATCTCTACCCTCCTCTACCCTCGACACTATACATACATACATACATACATATAGGCATACATACATACATACATACATGATTAATAACCTTGAACATAAAAAAATCCAAGGGGGTCATAACGCAATCCCGTTATGTCAAACATGACAAACATTGAGCAAACTTTTGCGAAAAAGGAAAAAATGCAAAACAGAACATAGCGCGAGCGCATTATAACATAATGCGCTCGCGTTATGTTTTGGTTTGGGAATCCCAAGCCTTAGGCTTGGGATTTGCTTTGGATTTCCAACCCAAACGCTTGGAGTGCCTTCCCAATGTTCAGAGACGTGTTTTTGCATATTCTACAAGATTTCACATAATTTCGTTTGTGCTAATCCTCAGATTTGTATGTGTTTCAAGGTCAAACAAATCGAACACCTGGGTAATGTTAGGCTTTCTCTTAGCTATTTAAGGATGTAATTTTTTTCACATTTTGACAATGTTAAGCATTTCATCTTTATTTTCTTTTGTTTGTGTGTCCGTTTTTGGGCAAAAACCACTGTTTGGTCTTTTTTTCATTGTAAATTAACCATTCATTAAAATTTCAAAAAAATTGCATATTTAGAAACTAGACTCCATTCTACACATATTAAAAAAAATGATTTTCAATTAGTTTTCAAAATTTATAGGGGTAGCACGGCCAAAATTCTATTTTTTAGGATGTGTCCACTTTGAAAATTAGTAAAAAAACAAATATTCATCAAAAAATTATCAGAAAAATTGGGCATAAACTACATGTTGTTAGCTAATTTCTCACTGAAGTGATTTTAAAAATACCAAAAAAAAGTTGACCTTTTGAGGGAGCCACAAAACATGCTATGTTATGTTTTTTTGATAGAAACAACACCAATTTCTGTGGCTCCCTCTTTTGAACCCCTTAATCTATACCATTTTCAAAAAAACATAGTAGTTTAGAAAGTAAACTCGGAGCACTATGAACATTGTTTTGGTTGCATATCCAAATTTTGAGTGTAACTATGCTCAATTTCTCATCCAAGGCCAGCATTTCCTGATTTCAAAAAAAAAGTGGCCACTTAAGACCCCTTTTTGGCCCCCCATCTTTTTGCATTTGCCCATGTGTTTCCTTCTAATGAGTTGCTGCATCTTGATGAAGAGGGAAAGCTAATCCTTATTCCAGAGGCAATCATCGGCACCAAGGAGCGTACTTTACGAAAGAGGGTTATCAGCGAGTATCTGGTGAAGTGGAAGAACTTGTTGGTAGAGGATGCTACTTGGGAGAATGAGTAGATTTTACAACATCCAAAGTTGAGATTTCTTGAGGACAAGCAATTTTGGGGAGGGTGGACTGTAATGTCCCCTTCCTAGTCAGTTCAGTTTGGTGGACAGTTAGCCTATCTAGTGGGTTCCCGTAGGCTAATATGTTAGGGTTAGGGAACTTTGAGGGGACGATTTATATAGTAGGATGGCAGTATCGGATGTGTTTTTGAGCTCCAATGGTTATGATGCACACAACACCTTTTTTTGAGGTGTTTTCAGTTGAGTTCTCCAATACTTACTATTTTTAGTGAGTTAGTTTTTTGGCACCGACTGACCCAGCTGGCAGGGTTACTATTTTTAGATATGTTGGTGGGATCGGGAAATATTGACATTTCAATATTTGATATAGTCAAATGGTTTTAAATTAACTAACGATGAGTTATTATTTTATAAAGTTAAATTAAATATTGAACTTTATCGTTATTTAATACATTATTCATAAAGTGACTATATGGGCGCCTAAGGCATAAATTAAAGTGGCAAATGATATATGAATATTTTGGGAAAAGTGCCACTTTATGGGAGACATAAAGAGTTAAAATAAAATAAAATATTTTATTTCCCCAAACTTGGGTGTGGGGTTTTGGAGGACAAACAAAAGGAGTTTGAACGCTCATTTTTGCATATGCTTGGAAAATATTTTCTACATAGGTTATGCTAGTTGAACGAAGTTCTTCCTTTGCCTTGTGAGGAAGGAAACCCCCATAGAGATCATCATCTGCGGGAGTGAAAGACCTCTCTAGGGTGATTGCTGATAGTCTTATTCAAAGGCTATGCTGGGATTATCAATGTAGATTTTTAGTGTTCGATTGCAAGGGTTTTAGAGTACATAATAATGGTTATTTTATGAGTATTATTTTGAGGAGAAGTTTGTAGTTTGTGGGGTGTTTAGAGTGTTGCAAATTTGCCAAAGCTGGTCATACCATCTAGGGCTAGCCGTACCATTTTGTGCATCTATTTTGGGGGTTGGTTTGTGAATATCTTCTATCTCCTTGTGCGTGAGGTTTATGCCATATATCTGCAGGTTATTGGAGATTATTTTGAGCATATTTAGAGTGTTTTTGGTTGGCATTTCTATTGTGACTCCTTCGACACATGGTCGTACAAACCTAGGTTAGGGCATGAGCCTTCCTAGACCTAAATGCCTAAGTTTAGGGTCCCATTTCTCTTGCATTGGAGGTGCCTTGGACTCCTTTACTATTGTCCATCATTTGCAAGAAGGAGAAATGAAAGATTGTTGACTTTGGAGGTGATTTTGTGGCATCAGATTATTGTATTCCTCATTTTTAGACTTACAAAGTTATAAACAGCAAATGGGTATGTTTGTAATTGCATTGAAATGAGGTTTCCTCAACTGGGTATCTTTTCTTTAGATGAGATAATGTACTTTCAGATTGTAGTTGAATATGGGTGTGGAAAATATGTGTTTGTAAGTTATTTTTAGATCTATTTTAAATTTCTATTATATCCATTGTGAAAACAAACTTCTACATATCCGTCTTATTCTATAAACAAACACAAAACTGAAACACATAAAATCAGAAAAAAAATAAAAATAAAAAAATTAGGGTCCAGGACATTACATTATATCTATACTTCGAACAACTTTAAACATTAGGTTGCATGATCCTTGTCAAACCTACTTTTTGTTTTGTTGTTGATTTGCTAGTGCTAATGGTTTCGCTGTCAGTTTTGAAGCTTATGTTTTGACAGCATTTTGTACAGGGTTTCAGGGACCCTTTAAAAAACATATTTTATCGTTAATAAAAAACATTTCATTTCAATATCTATGCCCTAGACTGATAATAGGTGTTACGAATGGACTTGTAAAGGCATAGTTGATTGACTACAAATAGTTGGTGTAAGAGCATCATGTAAGAGCAATTAATGGACTTAAATTTGGAGAGCTTGGTTTAACCAAGTGGGCTCTTTGTTTGTATGATTCAAGGAATTCTATGTGGAATGTTGGTTTTGCATGCATATGTTTGGGTGCCCAAATTAGGGTCATGGCGTGGTAACTCAACCTTGGTTTTCTAGTTTGGAAATGCTACGAATCAAGTGCATGAGATTGACATTACATAAGTATTATGATAGATTACTAAAGTAAGGCTATGTTAAATTAGATTGATCACAAGTTGAGGAGCAACCCACAAGTGCATTGAGGATAGGTTCTTTGAGAGTGCATACAACATTGAGAAGAGGTGCTTTGAGGATGCATGCTATTGGGTTTGACAAAGGGTGAAGATCTCTTTTAGCACAAGTTAATACTCTATACATTGTAATCTTGTTATTATATAATATATCAAATGGTGTCATTGTTGCTAGATTTTCTCCCAAAAGGGTTTCCTAGGGTAAATATGGTGTTATCTATGTGCGAATGCTTTGATTTGTCATTGTATCACTTAATTGGATGTATTTCTATTCAACAATTATAGTCCTTTCTATTTGATTATTAGCACTATTATTTCCTTTTAGAAATGAGGTAGTGCATAGTTATTGGAGATGAATCTGATTATCTAACAATATTCAAGTTTTGATGTGACTGAAGTACTATTTTTGCCCCTACAACACACCTACATTTATGAGGCAAATAATAGCCAAGACCAAGAATGGAATCACATTCTTTTATATGAAAGTATGAATTAAGATGTCCCATATCATCCCAAACATTTTCTAGCATTTGTCACCTCTGATTACATACTTGAAGACTTTTAAGTATCAACTTAGACGGTTTTGAGATCACCCATTATCATTTTATGATGGTTTCAACCCAATTTGGACAAAGTTTGGAAGTTCAAAGGTTTTGACCTTTTAGTTCATGTTTCTAACTTTTGGACTCCATTATGGTGCCAAGGATGGACATGGAAAAGGAATAAGAACCCTTCTAACAAATTGTGTAGGGTTTGGCTCTCAAATCTATTACATTCATACTTTTCAAGTGTTGACTGTTAGAAGAGAAAGAAAAGGGTTTCCATGGTGTAGTGACCATGTGTAGGGGTTTGGAGCTTGCCAAACTTTTTGCAAGGGTTATATTTGATCCTTGTGATATTGTAAGCACTTGTAATTGACTGGATATTAGTAGCATGAGGAGCACAAGTTCACTTGTTTGGAATTTTCTTTCCTTGTGGCGATTTCTCCAAGAGTATATGTGTGTGTGAGGTTTGTTTGCACTTATGTGAACATGATTTCTCATTTTCCAAGTTTCCTTACATTGTTGAACGTATTAAACTAAATTTAGAAGCATTTTAAGCAAGTTTTTCAATTGTAAAAATACGTCATGTGGATTTGACAAGCATATATTTATTATTGGTGATTACTAGGAGTGTGTCTCCAATATTTTATAGATCAATGGGCATGACCCAATCACAGATAGGGCAAACACACAACATAATTGTAGGAAGGAAAATACAAATGACAAAACTTAAAGAAGTATGAAGTTATAATTCATTAATGTGAATTAAAATAAAAATCTTTAATACATCAAATAAATTAAATTAAATATTATAACTATATTTACAACATCTATAAAAAATAAATATACTTTTATCTCTTACAATATCAAATAAAATCTTAAAAAATCTAACTTTAAGGACATGATATTTCCAAGAATCCATGTAATAAATATGTAAAAAAACAGAGAAAAATTTTATATGACTTTTTTTCATCAAGGTTTCGGATGGCAGTTGCAAAAAAACATACACAATTTTTCTCCAGAATTTTTACAGATTCAAATCTAACTTTAATTAACAATAATTAATTTTAAATCTTCGTTTAAAAAGTTGGTCCCTAATGAATTTGCAACGTAATCAATTGGTCTAGAAGATTAAACCCTTTTGAACGCTACCCTGCACAAAACATTGGGTTACTCAACCACCATTAGAGGAGGTCTGCGTTGAAAAGAAGAAAAGGAGTGCATTGTGGTTGTTTGAGCGAGGTGAATATGGCTAGTAGTGGTAATACAACAGTAAGAAGCAGTGCAGAGGAGGTGGAATGCCGTGATGAGCTGATTACAGACATACTTTCAAGGGTTTCCACAAGAGATCTGTTTAAGATGTCCACAGTGCTAAAGAGATGGCGCACCCTCATTTTTGACCCATCTTTTGCTCATACCCATTACAAGAATCGTCAGCGAGAATCAATGTGCTTTTTCTGTCATAGAAACCCAGTTGGAGTAGATGCGGAAGAAAACTATCAAGTCCGCTCTTCCAATCCCCAAACGGGTAATCTTTCCCTTTTTTCTGTTTCTTGGGAGGGCCTAGACATTGATTTAAAAGATGAGTTAATAGAGCTAGTTACTGCATCAAATGGGCTGCTGTGTTGTGTGGCTCCGGATCTTGAAGAGTTTTTGGTGTACAACCCCGTGACAAAGTTTTTCAAAAAATTTCCAATGCATTTTGACCTGTTTAAGGAGGGAATGCGATGGCCATCGTTGATTGGCTTTTGTTCTATGCAGAATACCAGAAAATTGGTGATGGCAGGCTTCTCTGTCGATTGGAAGGACACATATACACGGGTATTTGATTCTCAATCAAATTCTTGGTATAAGGGTTCACCTCTATTTCGCCATATTTACAGCCTTGAAGCTAGTCAATCAAATTCTTGGTATAAGGATCCACCTGTATTTCACCATATTTCTGCAAATTCAGGGCGTCCACTTTTTTTTAATGGTGTCATTTATTTCCTTGTTGGAACCCGAAGCGTAGATGCTCTGGAAGGAAAAGAACCTAGAGATGTAGAGGTCTTGTTTAGAGATACAGATGGTTTTTTTTACATGATTATAGGTTATGACGTGAATCAAGACCAATGGTGCTTTTCTATTTTCATTCCTACCTCAGTAGGTTATCCATACTGCCTCATTGAATGGGAGGGAAATCTATTAGTTTTGGCATCTAACTCCACCCACGAGGAAAAGCTATTTGTATTGGCAGCAAATTACCCCCGTGAAATTAGATATGCCAAAGATGAGGGTGATGGGCATTTTGTCTTCTGGATATTGGATACAGAACATAAGCTGTGGACACGAGAATGGGAATTAGATTTATCACATGAGTTTCACTCTAACTGGACGGTATCTGCAAGCGGTGGTGTAGTATGGTTTGCAAGTGGTCGCAATTCTGTCACAGTTTACCATATGAAGGACAGACATTACTCAACTCATCGACTAGATGATGCTCTTCCTCGGTGGAAGCGAAAATGTATATCATGTGTATCTTTTGAGCCTACCCTTTTGTCATTCTGAAATATATTCTGAAACCCTTTTGTGAAAGTGGGAATTGGATTACGATTTTGGTGCTGTTTGCATTCAGGAAAGATTTTTTTCCTCTGTTACAAATAACCTGGTTTTTATTGGTATACTTGAAAAATACTCTTGTGTTTAGTTGATGATGGTCTGATTCAGTTGAACGTAGTTGTAAGCACTGTCATAGTGTAGCAGAAGCAGCACCTCTGGGATTGCTTGTTGTCTATCTTTGTACCATTCAAACATGTCATGTTTTGCCTCAAGAACTTGCTATTTCATATTCCTGTCCATTACAACCATTCTTTGATTTATGAAATTCTTCTTAGCTCTGCAGCATGAATTTGGACTTATGCAGCAAAGATCAAAATTTGTTTTCCAAATTTCCATATATTGATGATAAAGCTTAAATTAATAAATGCTATTGAGCCATTAGTAGAGTGTTGATATTTTAGGCATGGTATCTATGGATTGGTCTCAGACGATTAGTCCTGTGAGAGATAAGATCAACACTGAATGAGAACTGAAATACAGTAATTTTTATGTGTATGCCGACAAAATTTTAGGAGTTTGGATTACAGATCTTATACCCATGTGTAATAGATCCGGTAGTACTGAGGATCATACAGAGTAGTCTGGAAATAATGGGAAGCCTGAAGATTGTAATCTGACCATGCAGGTTCCTCTGAAAATGAAAAATCTGTGACGATGGTGCAGCTCCTCATTATTCAGCTTATTACTATAAAAAGGCAAAATCTAGCACCCCAATATCCTCAAGAGAAGGCTCTTTTTCCCAAATAGATCTAGGTATCATCCAAAAGCGAGAGCACCTCACAAGAGTGAAAACTCTACTCCCTTGTTGGCAAACAACTCATTGGAAGTTTTGTGTAGTATCTGTCAAGTTGATCATGGTGGCTAATTGTATTTATTCATTCAAAGAGAACAAGAAGTCCTGAAATTACAGGACACATATCTGGCTTCAGAACACAAAACAGAAGAAGGAGCCCTTAATATAGGAGCTGTTTGATCTTCTCATTTTGAGAATTTAAAAGAGGAGGAAGGAGAAAGGGAAGTGTTAGCCACCCAAAAGAAAATTTCTCCTCCAATCAAGTATTGCAACAGCTTAATTCTATTTTTTGGGATATGGGCAAAGAAGGGAAAAACACAACCTCTCTTGCCTGCTTCAAGAATGAGTTATAATAGTCATTAAGTTAGCAAGAAGGCTGGCCAATATCAACATGGGTGAAGTAATCACAAAACTCCAGAGGAAAGAAGTCCTGTTGAATGCATCTTAGTTGAGGAGAAAACCCCTGGATTCTTGATAAAACTGGCTTTCTTGATCACGGTATCCCACCTTTCTATGTGATTTTGAAAGTGATCATGACTTCTAGATCCTTAGATCGTATGTTATTTCCCTTTGTTATGAAGCAACTTGGACTAGAATGTTAAAGAACCAGCAGGAGCACCTATTCATGATTCAACTTCAGTTCGCAAAGTTGGAATGACTAAACACTTGACTTTCTGTTTGGCCAAAGAAAATTAGATACATGTTTTGACAAGTATTTTGGCATCTAACTTACTAGATTTAATGGAATGCTATTGAGCCACATGTGGTGTATTGACATTTGAGGCATGGTATCTATGAATTGGTCTAGTAAGTTCATTTCCATGAAAGATTTGTTCAACATTGAGTAACAAGCAAAATACAATAACTTTTATGTGGTGTGCTCTGACAATACACTTTATACTAGAGCAATAGCTATTGTGGATGCTATCACATTGAAGAATTAAAGGAATGCCTACTAAAGTATTGAAAAGTGATGAGCATAGAAAATGGCAAATAAAAAGGGATATTTTGGAAGGACAAAAATGAACCTAGTCAACATCCAATTATATTAAAAATCAGCATGAAATCAACAGGAAGCCTTTCTTCTTGTATAAAAGGTGCTCCTAATAAGATATCTAAAATCCTTAAGAAAAGAAACATTAAGATGATCTTTCTTCCTTCTAGTGGCTGGGAGAACAGGTTAAAAAGTGTGAAAAGACGTATCAACTCTATACAATGTAGTGGTTTTGACATGATTTTGTGCTTATGTTGTAAAGTTTATAGGTTAGATTGGTATATCATTCAAAATTAGGATAACAAAGCATAGTTGTCATATAACACATATTAACATATCAACCTGAATGAAACTTTTTGATGAGACAAAGCGCCACATCGATATCCAAGAAACAAAAATAATTGCAAGAGAAAAATATAGCATGAAAAGATGATTGAGGGAAGTTGTAGAGACTAAAATTTTCATGATAAAAGCTTGAACCCTGATGAAGAGTTACATCTTTGCCACCTTTGGGGAACCCCTTTTCCATAGCCTTAAGAAATGACTTTGATACTTAAGATTGGCCATATTATTTAGAGTTTTCATAGTTCGCTAATCAATTTGATATTTTTCGAAAGAACGACCAAAGAGGGTATAGAATGTAACGAACCCACTAAAATTTTTCCTAATCTTAAATTCACCTAGTACTTATACATACTTTGCTTTTATTTATTCTTTTTAAAATAATTTTAAAATTGGAAACCATAGACATACATTATAATGCATCCATATAAAGATTTATAACATTGGCAAACACAACTTTTTCTATAAAATATACATTATTGATTTCCAAGAATTATACATTTTCATAAATGAATAAAAGCATCTATTTCACAGATCGCAAATTCATAATACTTCATATTACAAATGAATAATATTGTTTTTCTATCATATATCTATCTGATTACAATACATTACTAATATAAATTAATCTAACTCTGTCGGCTCAAGATTTCAGCAAACTAATCTGTAGAGAGGGAGAGCATCACCAGAGGGATATACTGCCCAACTACGAAGCTTTCATTTCCCTGGTATTCCTCAAACTAGAAGAATTTGACCCGTCGCGAGAAAAGAAGATAAGGATGTTCCTTTTGGAACCATGTCATATGAGAACTAGTGATGTGCTTTTATATGCAATTAGTTATACAACTATAGAATACTTCTAAGTAAGTATAACATTCTGATTGAAATGTAATCCAAGACACAATGATTCGACAATGCACGCAGTCAATGCATTATTTTGGCCAAAGATTCATATATAAAACATAATCCATATTAGATATATGTGTCGATCTATCACAAACATCTCTATCTCAATCTTGCCTATGGAGTTTCTTATGTTCTCTGCATTGACTTTCTAAGTCTTCTTTCATTCAATGTAATGACTTTACTAAAAACAAGTAAAAGTACATATATTTAATGCAGAACTAGATGATCATATATCTGAAGGTTCTAGAATGCAATTCATTTCAATATGCTTCTAATCACAAAGAACTCTTGTCTGAATTCTAATTATTCCAAACCATCACTACAGTTTACACATTCATTTTCCAACTGAGACATGAATGAGTTATAAATATCTGTATTATTCCAAGAGATAAAAGTAGTCTCTTTTTAAAATCAAAAACCTCTATCAAGATAATACAAATTATACATCTAACTGTAAATGTATATGCTCATCTATACATTTACAAGTTTATGTATACTTGTATAAGCAACCAGCTCATACTAATGCAATAATGGATATAGAAACTTTTAACCATATAAACAACCATACATAGATCTTTCACATTATACAACTATACATTAACAAACTATATTTAGTGTTGCAGTCACTTGAAAACAAAGTCTTCGCTCATAGTTTAATTAATGAAAAACGAGTCTTATAAAGTAGTTTTAGAGATCCCCAAATAAACTGTTTATCTCCCATTTGGGTCGGCTAAGAAAGATGGGCCGATCCCACTTGGGTATCGACCTCATCGTAGACCTATCATGGTTTTTCAAAAAACAACAACAGGATATTCACCTATGAATATTAACCAAATAGACCCAATGTCGTCTTTGAAAATAACTTTCAATGGTGTGCAAGGTTATCGAGCCCTTGAGGCTCTCATATTCATTTATATATGTAATGAAATAACTTGCACAATAGCTTAATATAATAGTAAATAAGCTACAAATACTTGATAATAATATGCCACTTCGAGGGGGCAACTTCCTAATCCACTTCGAGGGGGATACGTCCAATAGTCTTCAATGAGAACACAATACTCAATATGATCCTAATAACTAACCTTTACCTCGTATATATACCATACTTATGCCATGGATGTTACCCAGGTCAACCTAACTACCTATATAAGACTATATCAATGATTATATAACTTAAATAAGTGCTAAGGTAGCCACAAGCCGACTACTCATAATTATATAAACCTATAGTATTAAGGGCATAACAATATAGTTGTGTATGCATGAGTATACGATTATAAATACAATTACTAAAACAATAAGGGAAAACAACTAAGATCATCTAGTATATCAAACCTATATTTCTCCCTTTTTAATGACATTTCCTTCTATTTACTCTATTTAGACTTGGTTTCATGATTCAATTTAGTAATGTTCAAACTAAGGAGGATATTCGACCAAAGGATTTCTAGTTTACTAATCTACTAAAAAACTTGTTAACAAAATAAACCCTATGATTGGGATGATAATGTACACTGTCTGCATACTACAATTGACTATGATACTTATGAGCACTCTTACATGGAGTAAAACCATACATTCTTCCAAATCACATTCTACATTTACCTTAATTGCAAAAAAAGCATTTCATTATAACTAAGGGAGTCATTGTCCTAGCATAGAAAGCTCGCTAACCCTTTAACACAATAAAACTTGTAAAAACCATTTTAATGTCTAATATCATAATACTCCACATAAAAACATACCATTATTGGTATTAACCCAAACTACAGAGCTCAGAAATTCTTCAACGTTGAGAAAAGCCTCATCCAATTCCTCTCTATTCTTCAAAGACTCTTATCACCTGCTCTTCACCACTAGTTCCAAGATCCACAAAAACCAAAACATTCTTCCCATATAACCACCCCAAAATTTCCCCCAAATCAAGTGTTCAAAACTAAAAATTGCATGTCAATCAAAATAGTTTTTGAGAGACTTCTGCCCCTACTCCAGTTGGAGTTATGAGGGCAATTAATTCATTGTACTTAAGTGGTGGTTGGGAGCCACCACTCTCTTCCTACTTTAAATGCAACTCCACTACATGGACTTTGCTCTACAAATTGCCATGTGACTATTGATTTAAACAAGAATCACCATAATACTCATAAGAGTTGATTATAATATTTTTATTATTAATATTAATAGTGATAATATTAATAACTTATGTTATCAATATTATCATTATTAATATTATTAATAACATTCTCAATTAACAGTAATCCAATAGATCATAATTGATATTATCGACTATTATTATCATTATTCGATAATAGTAATAATCATTAATATTGAACATATATTGATTATTAATAATACCATCCCTATTAACATCTTCTATGTTAATAGCGATGGTATTATTAATGTCGACAGTGAAAGAAAGAAAAGCATCATTCATCAAAGATAACTTATTAAACTAACATTTGCTAACACGATCACATTTCACTCACAAGAAAAACAGAGATGAACATATCGATCCTAAATAGGTAATTACGACCATTTTAGAATAACTATAAATTGTATTCTATGTGAGTGTGTGTAGTTATCATGACATTATGGTTCCATTAAAATCCTTTTCCGATCTACGAATCTCTCCCTGGTGATATTATCCCTCAACTTTGGGAGGGTACCATGTACTGTGCATTCACCTCACAACAAATAAATGTAGTTAGTCTAAATCTTGTTTATCCAAATGAGATTATAACATAAATATCAAATTAGAATATAATTCCATGGACAAATCATTATTCAAATATCTCTATGACATTTATAATACAAATGCATTCTCATGTTAACAAAACATGAAATCATAAACTATAATCAAATTCTAATCATGAAAACATACTTAATCCATTTCCTTTTTGCACTCTTGCCTCATTAAACAGTAGAATAATTTAAACAATAACACGTTTTAATTGTTCACAAAAATGGGATGTGACGCAGAACAAGGTTTTTCTAAAGTTATTGATTTACTATAAACCTTATCTAAGACCTCAAGTTCATTCAAAGCCTAATGATGAGTCATGTATGAGACTCAAAATGGTCATAAAATTTGTGATGTTTTATCCAATATATTCCTTACAAATATCGTGTTCTTGACCTTTATAGTTATAATAACAAAATCTACTGTGAAGGTACTTATTAAATTACTTATATGTTGATGACTCACTCTATGGAAAGGCTAAATTAGAAGAAAAAGACATTAAAGACTAACATTTGAGTGATTTAAAGCAATTGTATGCATATGGAAATAGATTTCAAACTAGAGACAAAGTTGGAATCATTTTGCTATCTGAAATGTGCAATATGATTCCATATTCTTTTCATCTACAATTTTGTTGCATACAATATGAATGAATATAAGGCATTGCTTTTAGGTTTATAAATTGATCCAAAAGTAGAGTTTAAACAATATACATTTATGGAGATGCAGAAGTAGTCAAGTGTATGATATATGTATAACAAAGAGTGATATATTGAAAAGAAATAGAGATTGTGGGGATCAATTATATTTATTTGATTTCCAACGTAGAGAAGATACTAAGAGGGTTGAGTCAGAAAGTAGATATTGTAAGCACTAAAAGGATGCATGGGCCTACATGGTAATCCTAGGATGAGATATGATCCTAAACACATATAGGTAAGCATGTATATATGACCTCTTAGCATGTGTTCTTTTTGGCAAAACATGAATTGGACTCTCTTTTCACTTTCCTCCCTTGTTTTCCCCTTGCTAACTTGTGAAATCTTGACCCTTCTTCATTCCTCCTTTGTCGATTCTTTGTTTTCTTTGCTTTCTAGCCCTGTCACAAGACCTATGAGTGTCAAATGTTTACTAGAGAACTTTTGTCTTGTTGACCTTTTTCATCATTTTTTATCTCTAGAGGCCTCAAATTGACATACTAATTTCATCCCCAACCCTAGTTTTAGTGCACCTTTCATCTTGACCTGGTCACCCCTTTTGACCCTAATCCCCCTGGGCGACCACGTTGGTAAAAGGGGGGATCACGTCATTTTTTAGCGCAAGTTCCTCTTTAGTTTGGAGCTTAAAATTAACTTTGTTTTGACCCAAATTTGCTCCAAATTGAGCCCCGATTGTGTGAATCACCTTCCCTAATTGATCATCAACTTTTCCTAACTAATTCAAGACTCCCAATCACTCCTTTCTAACTCACAAATCAATTCTTCTCTTCTCTCAATCAATCTCATGCTAACTCCATTTCTTCTTCTGTGAAAGTTTATCAAGGCTTGTTCATTGTCCAATTAACCCAGTCCTTTGATCAATCAAGGGAGTTAACTCCTCAATCAATTTTTGTTAACTCTTCAATCAAAGGAGTTAATTCTTCAATCAATTTCCCTCTCTTGTGTTCCATCTAAACTATAAATACCCCTCACCTCTTCATTATTTCTCAAGTTCGAGAATGCTCTTCTCATCTTCACAAGCTTTTTCAATCTTCTTCACAGGCCTTTGAGCCTCTTTCTTCATTTCTTTCTTTAGTTTTTCAAAGCTTCAAAGATTTCATTTCATTAGTTTTCATTGTTTCCAAGCTTCTTGAAGCTTTCCCATAGGAGGAAAATTCATTGTTGCAATCCCATTTTGCTTAGTTTTTGTTCTCCCTTAGCATTTTCATACTCACACAGGACTTATGAGCCCTTTTTTTTGCTATTTTTCCTAGTCTTTCCAAAAAGATTCATATAGTGTTGCTATGCTAGCCATTTTTCAAGCTTGAGTGCTTCTATCCAAGCTTTCATAGCTTCCATCCAATATTATTCAAGCTCTTGTTCAAATTCTTTGTTGTTCAATCCCTATTGCCAAGAGGAGTATCCCACTATTGCGGAGGAAGGAAAGGTTGCTATAAGGATCTCTGAGGATACACTAGGCTCATGTGCCTTCAAATTCAGGTTCCTTCATGCTTTTAGTAGTAATTAGATAACCAAATCTTGCTCTTGGGAATAGTACTTTAATTATTGCAATTTCCTCGATAGGCTAGTTAGTTTGTTTTAATTAGTTTATTTTCAAGCAAAATTGCATTGTTAGATTAGCTTTTCAATTTTGTACTTTCATTTCATAGCATAGTTGCAAAATAACCTTCGAAAAATATAAAAACACAGATCGATTGCATTAGGTAAAATCATGGTTAATTGCATTCATATTTGATTTCCTAGATTAATTAAGTCATTTTCATTCCAAAAAAATAGAAAAGAACAAAAATATTTCTTGTATACACTTAGTTGCAAATTCATTAAAAAACATCAAAAAGACCAAAAAACAATAGAAAACCAAATCAAAACAAGTGCAAAATTTCTCAATCCCATCACAAGGTCAATCAATTCAAACAAAGTGAAAACCAAAGCAAACCTTAGGTCATCACACTAAGTCAACGTAAATCAACTCATGGTAAACTCAAGCCAACTCTCTCCGTCCAAGCCTACATATGTGCCCTGGACTTAGAGGTGAGTGGGTGAGGGCAATCCTAAAGGAGATTGAAGAGATACACCCTAGGCCTCAACACGTGCAATTGACAATTCAAGAAAAAGAACATAGGCTTAGGCTGATTGAACAAAGACATCAAATCCAACAACTCCTTCAAGTAGGAGAGGAAAGGTTCTGACATATTAGACTCATAAATGATTACAATAGACAACCAAATAGACATTGGAATCTTAGAAACCCAATCAGGAGATCGATGACTATTGACCCTTCGAGTCATATCATTATCTCCACAACTACGGTCATTGAACATAACTTAGCAAACAATCTACAAGGAAGGCCCTAGGATTGGCCGCCCATTCTCCACAAAGTCTAGCTCTCAAGTGAGCAAGACCACCCCTGTGTCTCACCTCCTCTGGATTGGCTTCTACCAAGAGAGCGAGAGTGATGTGGAGGTTCGCCCGTAGCAAGGAGAAGGGTCTATGTGCTTCATCAAGGCTGACTCGACTGCCTCGAGCTACCAAATCACATTTTGAAGTGTACATATTTTGGTGAACATGATGTGAACTACAAATCCTTCTAGGATGAGTCATTTACGTTTCAACTTCAAATTTTCATTCATCATCACTGTCGCACCTAACGCTAGATTCACCACACATTTTGGTGAACCCAGCGTGAAAAACAAAAACCTCTTGATTGAAGTTTTTAGCATTTTCATTACTTTGATCCCATTTCATCATCACTTTCACATCTGACATCGAATTCACCACATATTTTGGTGAACCCAACGTGAAGAACAAATCCTTTTGGGATGTATTCTTTTACATTTTTACACATTTCATGATGTTTCATGCAAAAATTCCAAGGGAATGTCCCCTCGAGTAAAATTACAAATCCAAAAGGGATCCAACAAAATCCCCACAACTTTGACCAAATCAAAACATGACATTTGAAGATTCAATCTGAGATCCATCAAGATGATCAACCCATAACAAGCCATAGAAGAATGGCCATTGAAATGTGTTGTCAAGAGAAGAACTTACACAAAGCTGAGGAGGTACAAAAATCACTCCACATAGTACATCAAGATAAAAAGTCCACAACATGTGAAGTGTCATCAGAAAGAACAAACAGGGTCACTCAAACCTCAAAGAAAAACAATCCACCTCAAGGTTGCAAAACTTAGAGAATAGACGAAGCCTCACCCATAGACCTTGTAGCAACCTTGGTCCAATGAATCAGGACACTTGAGGCTAGGAGTGTTGAACGATATTGCCAAACCAATATTGAGGGCACAGGGAAATCATTTCATTGACAAAATCAAATCAAACTAGGGGGCAACACTAAATCCTTCTCATCTAAACTTCCATTCTCACGACACGCATAATGAAGCATTCATGCATCTCTTACCCCCATCATCCAACATTACAAGTCTCAATCAAATAGGTGGGATTCCTATAATGCAAAATCAACCAAAAATAATCCCACCCAATCTTCAAAACATAAACACATGACACCATCTAGTTATCCAACTTTTCCAGGATATCAACAAACTAGCATACCCTTTCAACAAGCGCAACAAGCTCCACCTAAAGAGATGATGTTCAGAGGAATAAGACCCTCTACACATAACCCCCTCTTAGGAAAATATCTCGAGTATTTAAAGGAGTCTCTTGACTAGACAACATTCATCAAATCATACTACCACATCCTCTCCCTGAGCTTCCAAAATTTAAAGAAGAGGGTGATCCCAACTCTCATATCAGGGCTTCATGGTAGTGCAAGAAATCCTTCCTTGGGATGGGGTGGTAGCAAATATTTTTCCAAAGACTTTGGAGGGTATCGCTTTGGATTGCTACTATCGACTTCCAAAAGCATCGATCCACTCTTTTAGGTAACTCATCGATCAATTTTTGGCTGCCTTCGACATAAACAAACTGGTCAAGATAGGAATACAAAAATTTCTAACACTCAAACAAGAATCCAATCAATCACTTGCACACTTTATCACACAATGGAGGAAGTTCTCTATTCTAAAACAATCACACCAAACATGGATCATAGAGAACATTATGATCTCTTCTTACATGCTCTTAACAATGACATACAAGAACAAGTCTAAAAAGTCCCTTACAAATCACACGAAGAAGCACTCAAAAGTGCTCTTAGAATTGACCAAGCTGCTATTGATAGCAAAAGAAGGGAGTATGATGCCAATGGAAGGTTGAACCATGATATAAATAACAAATCCTCGACAAAAGATCAAGACATAGATGGGTGAAAAATACTTCACCATCCAAAAACAACAAAAATTGTGACTACAATAGTCATACAAATTTGGGGAACCAAAATGTCAAAAACTATCCCTTGAGAATCAACAAGCAGTCATACAACAATCATCATAAGCCTTGAGATTACAATCGCGATAAATACTGCCCATTTCATAAAAGACGGGGGCATGATATCAAATCATGTTGGGAATACCATCACTTCATATCAAACCTCCCAAAACGTCAACAAAAAGAATTCATGGACACATACTCACAAGAAGAAGAACTTAGTCCTAATACATTTGATCAAAATATCTTAGGAATTGTGAAATTAGATAAATATTGAGAAATTTGTGTCACCCAAGGACCAAAATGACCAGATGACACCTCCAACAATTCATTTTTTCTCACATGATAGAACTTATCAAAAGTTCTAAACACAAGAATGCTCTCCTCAAAGCCTTAGATCTAGGGCATCTAGTTCGAAACACTCCAAGTGAAAAGTGTTCTTAAACATTTGATTTTGAAAAGTTACCCTCAAACAATGACATGTAACTAAATAGGGTGATCTCTCCCTCCATATAATAGTCCAAGTTCAGGACTATTCCATTAAACATGTAATGATCAATGATGGGTTTGCAATCAACATAATCTCTTTCTCTCTTCTTCAAAGAATGGGTCATGATGAAACCCAAATCACAAAAGAAACTTCCATCCTTAGAACTTGTGATAACCCAAACATTCAAACCATGGGTAAGGTCAATCTTCAAATCACATTGGGTCCCAAAACCCTCCCAACTGAATTTCATGTCATCAATGAAGAAAACACTTACAACATGATGCTAGGAAGGCCTTGGATCGATAGGATGAGGGCCATTCCCTCCACACTATTTCAAGAAATACACTTCTCGCACATGGGACAAACCCACATCATCAAAAGAGATCTTGATCCTTTCAGCCTTTATAGAGATGAACAAGTCAAAAAGAAGGGAAAGTCCATGGAAACCACCATAGACCCAAAAATCAACACTTTTGAAAAAGGAGAGACACCTAAACAAATTGCAAGCATAGCCAAGACCTCAAAATGTATAGGAAAGAGGGCAACAAGAGAATTCTCCTTCAATTCCCACTCAACAAAGCATTATGCTCCATTCAACTTAGTGGCCATTCCAATCAATCCAAACATAAACATTCATATGATTGAAATCATGACTAAAGAAGAAGAACCAAAACCCACACAAAAACTAGGAGAGTCAACACTAACTCTAATTGCCCCTCAAAATTTCAAAACAAACCTAGGAACTCAACGAGAACAGAAAATGATAAAGCTAGGAGGCAAATCATCAAACAATGAAACATTTGAGTACACAAAACTCATCAATAAATACAAAGACATTTTTACACCAAGCCTTTGAGTGTCCTTGCAAAGACTTTCAAGTGAAGTTTAGACCAAATTGAATAGGTCCAGATATAGTTAAGGAAGACGTCAAAAACAACACTACCTCTTGTGCATTATGGAAGGAGAAGAGTTTAACACCTCAAAACATTTTAAAAACCTATAAAATCCAAAAATGTCAAATAATTCAAAAATCCATAAAAATATAAAATCATGAAAGATCAAAATTTTGCATTCTTCATTATGTTCCATCATGCATTTTTGTGAGTGTCATGCTCTTGTTCGATTTTTGTCCTAGTAAGGAATCTAAGGTTTCTTAGGTATAGGTTGACCCTTTGAGCCTTTAAGATCCCATAACAATTAATGTTTACTACATGTCATTATTCCCCTATTTACATTACCCAATGATTCTAATCAAATCCTAGCTCTTAGCTCTACACTGATCCTAGTCTTAATGATTCATGTTGTTAAGTCTAAGCGAAGTCAATATTAAAACCCACAGTGTTCAAAGGAAGCTTGAAAGTATACCTTCCCCATTCTTCCCTAGTAGAAAGGAAGTCTGACTGGACTGTGAAAACTTTTGGTGGCGCTTGGCCCCTTATCTTTCCTGGCCAAAAACACTAGGAGGATCATAATTCTACAAGAAGCAATCTAAAATACAGGTGAATAAAAAATGAGTGATAAAAAAATTGATGAGACAAGTGATAATAGAGAGACCAAAGTTGTTGAATATCCTAAATACTCAGAAAGTTCAAAAGCATTCATTTTCATAAAAGTCAAAAGTTTAAAAAAATGAGAAAAACAAGTGAGGCATTGCAAAAATACAAAAAAGAAAGAAAAACATAAAATACAAAGAGATATGAAAAGATAGTGATAGAGAGAATGTTGTTGAATGTTTGTACCCTTGGGTGGAGATAAATCTAAACTTGAAGCTTCAAGGGTGACATTCTATCAGAGAAAATAAAAGAGAAACGTACAAAACATAATGACACACACACTAGCTGAGAAAAAACCAACAGTCTAATAGTCTTTAGGACCATATTGTATTTAGGGACCCTTATTTTCCATATTTCCTTTACCCCAAGTCTATCTTGTTTTCCATCTATGATCTAAGTCTAGCGAACAGGTAATAAAATTTGTTACTTGTCAAGTTGAAAGCTTGTTAAATTGTCTTATCTAGAAAAAGATCAATGTTCAGGCTCTAGCAAAGATCAAAATTATAAGCGTTCCATCTCCTCCCTGCTCCCACTTGAGTCCCTAATCCCATCCCAAAGATCAATAAGTCTCTTTACACCAAGTTAACTCATAATCCCCTTGGTCAAAAATCCTACTTAAGAGCAGTCACATTGTTTGTTCCACCTACATACATGCTATCATAGAAAATCAAAAGAAATAAAACATGTCATAACACCATGGCATTCATAGCACTTATAACATAGTACTTTGCATCTCATATTTGTGAATCACATCCAAACACATTGACAGGGATAACTTTAAGAACCCCCCCCCTCAGAGAAGGTGTATAAACTTGGCGAATCGTGTATACTTCCCAAGAAAAATATTAATTTTAATGGCAATTTTTTTCATTTTTTCTGGGAAAAAAATAATCTTATTTGGCGAATCTTTTGTAATCGCTAGAGGTCTATGGAAAATCCTGGCGAATTGTAATTTTTTTAAAACCAATAAAATATTTTCATTGGCAATTAAAACCTATTTTCAAACCAATTAAATATTTTCATTGGCGAATTAAAACCTATTTTCAAACCAGTAAAATATTTGTGGGCGAATTAAACCTGTTTTCTAGATAAAAAAATATTTTTGTTGGTGATTAAAATCTAATTTCAAACCAAAAAATATATTTTCATTGGCGAATTAAACCAAATTTCAAACCAATTAAAAATCATTGGTGAATTAAATATAGTTTCAAACCAATAAAAAATTAATTGGCAAAATAAACTGTTATGCCAATAAAAAATCATACAGTGTGGTGAAAATATCAAATGTTACATATTGTTCTATTCCGGGACAAATTTTCCACACATCCAAATTCCTTCATAAAGTGTCCGGAATGGGGACAAGTGTCATCATATTTATTATGTCTAAAGCAAGATGTCAGTGCAAATTAATATAACAGATGACCATTTGATGAATTTTTTATGGACGACTGTAGTTGCATTCTGAAAGAAAATGTCTAAAACACTAGACCTTCGAATTCAAACCTCTAGAATAACACTTGAACTGTTAGATTTCCAAATATCAATGGTTGACATCTCATATGAGAAACCCTCTGCGTAATCTTATGTTGACTTGCTATCTCCGATTGTCGATTGTCTAAGTTGAAACCTGAGCCATCAAAACCATGTTGTTTACCTAGACTTGTCGGTCATTGCTTGGTGGGGAACGGGTTAACCTGGAAGGGTCCACTTTTTAAATGCTTTAGCAAATATTTTGAAGTATCCCTAAGAGACTTAAGTCAAATCAAATATTAAGTATTATTTATATACTTAAGTCAAATCAAGTATAAATATTTGCATGCAGATTAAATTCACTTGAACAGATACATCATATCACTTAAATATTGGCACGCTTGGAAAGATATCCCAAAGATTTGAAGCCAAGCACCAATAATGAAGTCTGGCTCTATTTAATGGAGCCCAACAACACTTTCTCATACCAAAGATTGAAGCTAGCTGACGGCATCACCTTTTGTCCGATCTAGACACATGGCATCATTTTGCAGCATCGCAACTGGAAATGGCCCACCACTTACCTACCCTGCGCGGGTGCACTAAAGCCTCCACACATCTCCTTTTCATTTGCTTTTCATTTCTTTATTAAGATGAGGCCACGTGTCGCTATCTCACGACCGCACGACAAAGATTCCTTTCTAGCAAGATTCCCTTGCGAGCTTGCGCAATCGTTAGATTTAAGCTCCCTGCAGATGACTTCTTAGGTTGACACCTGGCAGCATATGGTTCATCGATCTAGGAACTTTGATTAAGGGGCTGTAAGCCCTTGACAAGTGTCGCCTTGTTGCAACTGTGCAGAGAGATGATGATGTCATCTATGATGTGTTGCGACACTGCAAAATACTTTACATAACACTTTATACCCTTACGAAGAATTAGGACATAGATTTAATATTTCACGGGCTATAAAGGGTAAACTTAGGACATGGGGCCAGTCATCTAACAAACATAAAGGCCTCAAGTTATACCTTGAGTAACCGAGGACTTACTACAGGTAGTCAACAGGGATTTAAAAGATAAAGTGCATGAGACCATATCTCGCCATCAATAAAGACCAAAATACAAAGGATTTCGATAAGAATAAGGATGTTGTAACATCATTAATGGATACATGGATCCCTAGAGCCCAGGCATTAAGAGACATGGCAATTGCAACCAAGCATGTCAAGGATGGACCTCCTAACATTGTCCCAACTCTCAGGCTTGTAATTTCAATTAAGGATTTTTAGGAGGTGGTAGGTCCTTTGGAAATAAATATCAAGGAGCTTGTTAAAAAGTTTGATGAATGGAATTTTAGTCTGCTTCCTATTATTTTGAGTGAAAATGGTGGGGTTAAACCTCTACAATTGTGGAAGGACCAGGCAAAACAAATAATATCTACTCAAGTTAAGCTCATATGTGACAACGTTGATTTAGATATGTTGAGAAACAACATGGATAAACTTATTCACACTGGCATTTTCTTAGGGGAATTTGACAAGGAAGCTAATCGAGTGGTTATCAAGTACACACCCTACAAGACCAAAGAAGACAAACTTGTCAATTTCATTTGGCCAACAGAGGAGTATTAGCTATGGAGGTCCAACTATGTTGACACTTTAGATTTCTAAAGTGCTGAAGTATATGTAAATGTTAATGTTTTGGTGATTATTGTATTATTCATTTATTGAATATATTTGATCTGAGATGATTTTGTTGAAATTAGAAAAAAAAAGAATTACTCCCTCTTTTTATAGTATTTATTATTAGTTTATTGTAATGTTATCACTGGGAATTGCACCCGTATGCAAGGCTGGTTAAAGCACTAGAATTTCGTGTAACATGGGACTAATCTCAGGTTGTGGGTGCACTATGATGAGATTAGACCTCTAGATTATGGGCTGGTTCCCTTCAAATGTTCTATTGAGACATATGTTCTTTACTTTTTGGGAAAAGGGAAGAAAGAAACTAAGTGAATGCTAAAGGTAAAATGGTGATGCACCTAATATGGATAAAAATAATGCAATCTTATCCACAATGTTTACCTAGAAATCTAACTTTTACACAATCCAAACTTGGCATAAATATCACAAAAGTGATTCTAAGGAAGGTTTGAAAATAGGTTTTTATGAAGGAAATAGTTTTTTCACATCATAAAAAGACTATTTCTGGTTAACACAACCTAAGGCCTATGATGAATATATGCTTTAATGCTGCAAACAAGGAGGCGAGACAATAATTTTGAAGGTTTAATAATAAAACACAACAAAATTTCATCAAATCGCTTCAACATTAAGGTAATTCAACTGATCTGAAATAAATAAAGGAAAGTTTTGCAAATAAGACCAAAAAATAACATGTAACCTGTCGATCTCTAAATAAAACTATAAAAGTGAGCTAGGACATAGATTTAATATTTCACGGGCTATAAAGGGTAAACTTAGGACATGGGGCCAGTCATCTAACAAACATAAAGGCCTCAAGTTATACCTTAAGTAACCGAGGACTTACTACAGGTAGTCAACAGGGATTTAAAAGATAAAGTGCATGAGACCATATCTCGCCATCAATAAAGACCAAAATACAAAGGATTTCGATAAGAATAAGGATGTTGTAACATCATTAATGGATACATGGATCCCTAGAGCCCAGGCATTAAGAGACATGGCAATTGCAACCAAGCATGTCAAGGATGGACCTCCTAACATTGTCCCAACTCTCAGGCTTGTAATTTCAATTAAGGATTTTTAGGGGGTGGTAGGTCCTTTGGAAATAAATATCAAGGAGCTTGTTAAAAAGTTTGATGAATGGAATTTTAGTCTGCTTCCTATTATTTTGAGTGAAAATGGTGGGGTTAAACCTCTACAATTGTGGAAGGACCAGGCAAAACAAATAATATCTACTCAAGTTAAGCTCATATGTGACAACGTTGATTTAGATATGTTGAGAAACAACATGGATAAACTTATTCACACTGGCATTTTCTTAGGGGAATTTGACAAGGAAGCTAATCGAGTGGTTATCAAGTACACACCCTACAAGACCAAAGAAGACAAACTTGTCAATTTCATTTGGCCAACAGAGGAGTATTAGCTATGGAGGTCCAACTATGTTGACACTTTAGATTTCTAAAGTGCTGAAGTATATGTAAATGTTAATGTTTTGGTGATTATTGTATTATTCATTTATTGAATATATTTGATCTGAGATGATTTTGTTGAAATTAGAAAAAAAAAGAATTACTCCCTCTTTTTATAGTATTTATTATTAGTTTATTGTAATGTTATCACTGGGAATTGCACCCGTATGCAAGGCTGGTTAAAGCACTAGAATTTCGTGTAACATGGGACTAATCTCAGGTTGTGGGTGCACTATGATGAGATTAGACCTCTAGATTATGGGCTGGTTCCCTTCAAATGTTCTATTGAGACGTATGTTCTTTACTTTTTGGGAAAAGGGAAGAAAGAAACTAAGTGAATGCTAAAGGTAAAATGGTGATGCACCTAATATGGATAAAAATAATGCAATCTTATCCACAATGTTTACCTAGAAATCTAACTTTTACACAATCCAAACTTGGCATAAATATCACAAAAGTGATTCTAAGGAAGGTTTGAAAATAGGTTTTTATGAAGGAAATAGTTTTTTCACATCATAAAAAGACTATTTTTGGTTAACACAACCTAAGGCCTATGATGAATATATGCTTTAATGCTGCAAACAAGGAGGCGAGACAATAATTTTGAAGGTTTAATAATAAAACACAACAAAATTTCATCAAATCGCTTCAACATTAAGGTAATTCAACTGATCTGAAATAAATAAAGGAAAGTTTTGCAAATAAGACCAAAAAATAACATGTAACCTGTCGATCTCTAAATAAAACTATAAAAGTGAGCTACAAGAATTCTCTAATCTGTTTGAATCAGAATGAGAATCAAGAACTAGCAAAAACAAACTTTTGCTTTACAATAAATAGGTTTTCTCTCTCCAAGAGGCATGCAAAAAAAAGGGACTTGCAGATAACTGCCTCTAAAAATACTCATTCCCGAGCAACCTCAAAAATCCTCAAAATTAGGGCCTAAAATTGCCACAAATTGAGCAAAAATAGCTCCAATTTGGGCCTCTCCATATGTTTGACCAAAAAAAATTGACCAAGGACCCTAAAAATACTCCTAAAGGTCATGCAAAACCTCCTAGGTGACCTAGTTAACTCCACTAATCAATTTGCATGATTTTGCATGAGCAAAATTGATTGTGAGTAAATAATAAAGTAATAGAATATTACTTTATTATTGGTTACAATTTGTTCTAATTTCAATTTTATAATTTGTGAAAAATAATAAAGTAATTTATAGAATATTACTTTATTATTTATTTACAACTAATAATTTTGTAAAATCGTGCATGATTAGAAGAAAAATATCAATCCTTGTCACTTCAATTAAACTTGCCTATTTTGCATGAAATGAGCACAAATAGGACTTAGAAGGAAAAGAAAACTCCTTATATCTCCATGTGAGAAAACATCCCCATTTCGCATGAATACTACACATTAAGGCAAAAAAAAAATTATCCTTATCACTCCAAGATCAATGAGAAAAATATCTCTCTCTGCAAGATAAAAAAAATCTGAGTCACTCCATGCATCATGACATTCTATGCACAAAACAATATGCATAAGCATCCTTATGACTCCCCTTTGTTTCCTTAGTGCACATACACTACATGTTCTAAACCACCTTATATCCCCATATGCAACTTGAGATCAAGAAAGAAGAACAACTCCATGACCCATCACTGCACCATCATACTGCCATCATGCATAAATGCCTACCTTTGAAAACTCCATACATAGTCTTGAACATATGCCATGTCTAAAATCACACCTTCTTGGCTTTGTTAGCCATCATGCATAATCAGGAAGTATTCAAGCTTTTGATGTTTTGAATAAGACAAGGAACATTGGCATGTGAAACTTTGTCTATGCATAACCCGACCACCAAGGAATCTTTAAGAAGTTTATAAGGCATAAAGCCTTTCCCTCACATCACATCAGCCCTCTTGACTTAATAAAAATCAAGTCTAAAGCACTGTTGTCGCCCACTCCATGCTATGATGGCTAGGATATTCAAGAAAAAAAGTCTTGACCACGACACTCCTTTGGATAATGTAATTATTTGTTTTTTACAAGTCAAAAACACACTTGGTAAAAGAACCTTCAAAGAAAAGTGAGGAAACAACCCTAATTTTGTTCATTCTTCATTTTGACTTCCTTTTTCAAAGCTCTACAACTTTGCTCCGCTGACCTAGGGTTTGAATGCTTTCATCATGGCTCTGGTCTTTCTCCCTTCAAAGGCATCAGTGGTTGCATCTTGGAACTTTGCATTGTTCATAAAGAAGGTAACACTGCCTGAGTTTCATATAAGGCATTTATATTTGATCTGTGACTTTTTCTTTTATAGTTGTGGCCTCCTTCTTCATTCATGGCTCTCCATATGCAATGCATTCCTTAATACCTTCTTTCTTGTTTCTGTATCTTCTTTCTTGCAACCTTCACCTGTTCTTGAAAGCTTTAAGGCCACTGTGAGGCTGTGGGTAGACCCTTCTTCCTGTCGACGAAATGAGGTAAGCTCTTGTCATTCTTCAAAGTGTAAAAACCAAAGATAAAAGAAGCTACAGATTGGAGAATTCTTGTAGCTCACTTTTACATTTTTATTGAGAGATTGACAGGTTACAGGTTATCTTTTGGTCTTATTTGCAAAACTTTCCTTTGTTTATTTTAGATTAGTTGAATTACCTTTCCTTTTTGTGCTAAATGTTGAAGTGATTTGATGAAATTTTGCTGTGTTTTATTATTAAACCTTCAAAATTATTGTCTCATCTCCTTGTTTGCAGCATTAAAGCATATATTCATCACAAGTCTTAGGTTGTGTTAACCAGAAATAGTCTTTTTATGCTGTGAAAAAACTATTTTCTTCATAAAAACCTATTTTCAAACCTTCCTTAGAATCACTTTTGTGATATGTATGCCAAGTCTGGATTGTGTAAAAGTCTGATTTCTAGGTAAACATTATGGATCAGACTGCATTATTTTTATCCAGATCAGGTGCATCACCATTTTACCTTTAGCATTCACTTAGTTTCTTTCTTCCCTTTTCCCAAAAAGTAAAGAACATACGTCTCAATAGAACATTTGAAGGGAACTAGCCCATAATATGGAGGTCTAATCTTGTCATAGGGTACCCACAACTTGAGATTAGTGCCATGTTACACGAAATTGCAGTGCTTTAACCAGCCTTGCATACGAGTACAATTCCCAGTGATAACATGTATATAAAATTGGTCAGATCTTACATATCAATTTACAAATATTGTGCTCCTTTTAATTCAAAATTGGTGACATGTGTCATGGATTGCATACGACGTACGTGGAACATAGTTTTGAAACACTATTAAGTATTATCTATATACTAATGTCAAATCAAGTATAAATATTTGCATGCAAATTAAATTCACTTAGATTCACTTGAAAAGATATATCATATCACTTAAATATTGGCACACTTGGAAAGATATCCCAAAGCTTTGAAGCTAAGCGCCATTAATGAAGCCTAGCTCTATTTAATGGAGCCCAACAAAGCTTTCTCATACCAAAGATTGAAGCTAGCCTAACAAAGAAAATGGATATGCCAATTTTCCTTATAGCACTACGAAAACAAATTGCTTTCTTGGGATTCATCTCAAACTCGAGGCTTAAAGAGATAACAAAGCCTCACATAATTGCCTGTTTGCACTTCATGGAGTTGGAAGCCGTGAAAATGGTGCTTGGGAGGGATTTCCTAATAGATAGGAATAGATACATAGTGAATTCCAACATAGATTCTTGGTTCTTGGCGTCATTGTTGGACCTTGGAGGTGTGAAGGTGGATATTCTTGTTCTATTGCGAGAAATTCTCAAGCCACATTTTATGGGTAATGATTTGTAGGTGGTTCTTGGGGCAGAGATGGGTGTGGGGATTTCGTGGTCTTCTAACCTATCATTGGTGGTTTTTGGGGCAAAGATAGGTGTGGTGGTTCTACGGTTTCCTTTTCTTCTCAACATGAAAGATGGGGCTCTCGCCCACCACCGTCACTGGGCCACCATTGGTCAAAATTTTCTAAGGCGCACTCGAGCTCTTGACATGGAGCCAAATATGGAATGGGTGCTGAGCTTCGCAGAGCTGGTTGAAACAAGCGATTTCTATGGTTTCCCTTAGCCAACGTTTAGATTTTTGCAATGTAATTTTGATGTAATATTATTGTATATAATACAATTATACATGGGAATTTTTTGTAAGAATATGCCAAGGGCATAGCTATCCCCCAATTGTAAGAATTTTTTAAATTAATATCAATTGAATACCCGCTTTCAAGGCTTAAATTTAATAGTTGTATAGCTATATTTAGGCATTTTTGCTGTAAAATACAATCAAAATTTTAAAGATTGTATCATATGAAAGGAGAGATATAGGATTATGCTTATATATATATTTGGTTTGAGGTTTCTATAATATAATCTACTTATACTAATGTATGCCGTAGTATTTTAAAGGCAACATTGAATAGATTACTGTCATAAGAAAATTGCTTGACAAGCAAGGTCGACTGTCAAATTTAAGCCCTACGGGCCGCTTTGCAGATTTAAAACATAAAAAATGTTTGCATGCAGATTTAAAACATAAATCAATACAGATGAAAAAAGAAAGTTGAAAGGAAAATTACAAATTATATTATAAATTGTTTATATCATAAATTACTTGACCGTTCGATGAACATTTGATGGATGGTTGTAGTTGCATTCCAGAATGAAATGCACAGAGTGCTAAGCTTGTGAAATTAAATCTCTAGAACCACCCTATAACCGTTAGATTTACAAAGATCAACGATTTAGAAATTGCTGTGAGTTGTCAATGCAGGACAACTGTTAGCCATGTACTAATTGTGTAGTCTGAAAGCAACACATTGACTTGATGTTTCATTCACTTTAATGTTTTTTTACTTTATAAAAAAAGTAAACTTTCTACTACTAAGTGATTTTATTTTTAAGTGAGAGGGTCAGCTCATGGGGAGATTTCAAATTGCTAATTGCAGTGCACCAGGGAGATTTCAGATTGCTCATTGCAGTGCCACTTCCAACAAAGCCGGTAAGACAAAAGACAAAATTCCTAGGCTACATTTCATCGTTTCTTAAAATCTTATTTTGTCAAACTTTTTTCTTAAAATTTTATTTTGTCAAACTTTGGGTTTAGGGTTGAGAGAGTTAAGAAAAATTAAGGACTTAAGAGGGAATTCACAATTTCACATTGTATAAGCATGTCTACCACCACTAGCAGACTAGACAAAGTTTTTGGGAAAGGCAGAGCAAGTTCTAATAGAAAAATAGATTATTTTGGAGTGCTTAAAACCTCAGGTTTGACTGATGAATACCATGATATTTATGATCCTAACATGTATGGTAAACTTACCTCAGAACTTAGATTTTCATGTGAGAATAAGGCTACCAAGAAAAAGCAAGTTAATAGTATCAATGCTCCGTGGGTAACTGGATTAGGGTGCATGATGTTACATGAGGTTTTCCCTTGCCCATAATTTATCATAGTCTGTGCCCACAATTATGATGATAACAAAAGAGCAATTGTAAATAAGGATACCAAAGAAGAAATTTTATCCACTAATGCAGAAGAATTTGAAAAAGTGTTGGGGTTTACAACCGAAGAATTTGGAGACATCCACATTGACCTAGAAAAGCTTTCTAGTGATTATGAAGCAGCAGATAAAAGGGACAAAAATGTTTTCCTAAATAAAATAGTTCAAGAAAAAACAAGTTGAAAAGTAACCATAAGCCTCCTTATCCTTTGAAATTTTTTAAATCATGGGCTCAGGATACTATTTCTATGCTAGCATTTTGCCTCGAACTGGATAGTAATTGGGAAGTGGATGCAAGCCTCCTTGAAATGGTATATAATATCTATTATGGTATTGTTGTACATGTCAAATATAAATTTATTGAGCACATTGTAGAAGCCATGCATAAACAATTTTTAATGATTAAAGGAGGTTCCACCAAGACATTTAGGTTCACAACCTACTTGTGCTATTTTTTTCTATTCAAATTTAGTGGAATGTTTCAGACCAACAAGCTTCAGATTCAGCCCTATAGTAATGCTGAGGAAAATAAAATGGCTCCATTATATGATTGGACCACTAAGATAAGGATGCATGATTCTTGAAGGAATTACAATCATTTTGTAGACTACTTTTTGGCTCCATTGCATCAAGTAATTACAAATAGTCCAATGCCTAGATTGCCTATATCATGTAGAGATTTCATTCAACTAGGAAAAGAAATACAATTGGCTGATTGGTACTTATTGGAAGAATATATTGTGCTAAGATTTTATGGATCAGAAGTAGAGCCATACAAAATTCCAATACATGTGACAGAAAGGGTTTTTGCATTGGAATATGTAAGGCAGATGTAGAGTACTGATGAACTACACTTTGCCAGTCAACAAAAGAAGACCTTATTTCCTTCTTTACCCGTTTCATGTGGAGGGTTCACATTGGAGAGAAAAGAATTTAAGGTGGCACATGATCTTTTGAAATTTTTTAATTTTGATACTATATGTCACTGGCAGTATGATACATGTGACACCATTAAAATAATGATTGTGGCCAATAAGAATGCTGCAAGTAGAATTCAACATCAAAGTCAACCCTTTCTTGAAAACTTGAGAAACAAGGATTCCTGGGATGAGGTCAAAATACCAATGGAGAAAACTACTGTTGAGAAAGGTATTTATTTTAAATAATTGTCAGCAGAAATTATGGCATTGCACCAAAATATAGGAGCACTAGCTGTTGGAATTAGTCCGGACAACTGAGCGGGGGGGTGAATTAGTTGTCCCATAATTTTAACCTTTTCTGCTTTTAATCTTCTCTATCAATTTACAATCAGATTAATGATGTAAACATTAAAGCATGAATCAACAACTCATGAGAAAAAATAAATTGACACACATAACACCAGAATTTTTACGTGGAAACCCAGTTAAGGGAAAACCACGGTGGGAGTTAACCCACAAGATTTGTACCTTGTTAAAAGTACTTAAAAATAAATGAAAAGGCACTTGCCTTAGGGCGCACTGCCCAGAGCTCACTGCTCAAAGAGGCTCACTGCCTACAAGATTTTATGTTTAATACAGAAAGAATGAAGTGAGAAATAACATCTTCTTTATGCCGAGTTTAGTCCCATTGAGAGCTCACAAAACTTCTGCTCTGCCCCAAACACTTCTTCACCATCTCTTCATACCTTACTACTCTTGTTCCTCTGCTCCTCCTCTTCTCTGCTCTATCTCTGTACCTTTCTTAAGATTTTATCATTTTTGCACAAGGACAACTTTCCACAACTCATCCATAAGTATTTATACACTTCATCAACCTTGGAATGAACATCAAGGTCGGCACTACAAACATCTGACTTAATGCGAATCATTATACTATCAACCAAACATAATTAGGATCCAAATCTTCCTCGAGCAATGTGCCGCGCTTCATATAACTCATCTTAGATCATCCGCAACATGCTTGAATCATCCGGTTGGTCAAGACTGGGAAGAACAACAACACCAAGGAAGAAATCTTCAACAACGAGCTCAAACTTTAATGCAAACCTCCAACACAGCAAGCACATGATCCAAAGACCACCACAAGCACATTGAATTCAACAATAACATCCACACTACTCCAAATCATCAAAATCACTTGCATCAGTACCTCAAGAACATTGTTTGCCATGATTGTCACACTAGAAAGATTGCTTGCGAACCTCCAAACCATGAACCATTTGAATTGAGGATACACACTGACTTCCCAAACATGCCTCTAGATCCACAATTCATAATATTCCAATGCGGATCAATCCGGACCAAATCTCTGTCACTCTATCACTTCTGAACAATTGCCAAAACCTAGTTCTACTCAAATGGCCATAGCTTCTTCAAATCTTCATCTGGACCTCTCAAATCTTTACTGGAGCTACTTTAGACAATCCTCTACACAGCCATATGGTCCGCGGACACTAATCTTTATCCTATTGGAAATGCAGAGTAATCTTCTTCTCTGAACTGCACTGTCTTTGCTATCTTTTGCAAAGAGATGTGTAACTAACTCGTCTCTTCCAGAGAGGCTAATTTTCTCAATATCCTCAACATATAGGTCTTCTAAATAGGTACAGTTGACATCAATGACAACAAGAATATGTTGACATCAATGACACCACTGATTAGGCACATATTTGCAACAATCTCCCCCTTTGTCATTGATGGCAACATATGATGTGAAAAACTAATTTCACCATCAAGACACAAAATTCTTCCCCTTTTTCTTATCACTTCTTTAACCACTTTCTTCATTGGCCCCCCTTTCATCAATAACTAGTTTTTCACATGACTTCTCTCCCCCTTTGACATCAATGGCAAAGGGTACATATTTGGAATCTCTTCTCCCCCTTTTTTTTTTCAGACTGATCTCCAAAATTTGCATACTGACTACTCCCCCTGAGTAGTATCTTCATAACATTAATCCAGATCATAAGATATGACTGTGAATTCCACTGAACTGATGCACACTAGTGCATCTTAGTTCTGAATAGGAGGGGTAATAACCCCTAGCTTCCCTTTGAGATACTCAAAAGTATCCTTAGGCATAGGCTTGGTGAATATATCCACAATCTAATCCTTTGAAGAAACAAACTCTATTTTGACTTCATTCTCACTTACTTTCTCTCTCAAGAAATGAAACTTGATGGATATGTGCTTAGTCTTTGAATGCAACACCAAATTCTTTGAGATGTTTATTGCACTTGAATTATCACAGAAAATTGTAACATGTTCTTCAAACACAATTCTGATATCCTTCAACATTTGCTTCATCGACAAGACTTGAGTACAATTGCTTGTTGTTGTTATATACTCTGCCTCCATAGTAGACAGAGATATTGCCTCCTGCTTTTTGCTCAACCAAGAAACCAATCTCCTTCCCAAGAAGAATGCACCACCACTAGTACTTTTTCCTGTCATCCACATCTCCTACCCAATCAGCATCTGTATATGCATGGAGAGTGAAGTCATTATCCTTTGGATACCATAAGCCATAATCAAATGTTCCCTTTAGATATCTAAAAATTCTTTTGACTGCTACAACATAGGATTCCCTAGGATCAGCTTGAAATCTAGCAACAAGTCCAACTACATTCATAATGTCAAATAAAGTAGTCCCCCAATCATTGATCTATACCTTTTCTGATTTGCCTTAGGTGAATCATCATCTTTACTCAACTTGCATTTGGTTACCATAGGAGTACTTACTGGTTTTGAGTCCTCCATCCTAAATTTTTTCAACAATTCTCTCACATACTTAGACTGAGATATGAAGATACCTTTATCTAATTGAGTGATTTTCAGACGTAAGAAGAAATTCATCTCACCAAACATGGACATTTCAAATTCACTTTGCATTTGATCAGCAAATTTCTTACACATGCTTCCATTTCTACCAAAAATGATATCATCAACAAATACCTCAACAATTAATATGTGCTCATGATCAATCTTGAAATAAAGATTACTGTTAGTTGTGCCTTTGCTAAATCCTAGCTTTAGCAGATACTTATCCCATCTTGCATACCAGGTTCTTGGGGCATGTTTAAGTCCATACAAAGCTTTTCTTAATCTATAGACCATATCTTCTTGATCAGACAACTGGAATCCTTCCGGTTGCTCAATGTAGACTTCTTCTTCTAGCTCTCCATTCAAGAATGTTGACTTGACGTCCATCTGGTAAACTTTGAAATCTTTGAAAGCATAAAATGCAAGAAATAATCTGACTGCTTCTATTCTTGCCACTGGAGCAAAAGTTTCTTCAAAATCAATTCCTTCCACTTGAGAATATCCTTTGCATACCAACCTTGTTTTGTTTCTTATAACTTCACCATCTTCATTTAGTTTATTCCAGAAGACCCATTTAGTTCCAATCATATTTTTATCCTCGGGTCTAGAAACAAGATCCCAAGTGTGATTCTTTTCAATTTGCATTAATTTTTCTTCCATTACTTTTACCCAGTTTTCATCATTACAGGCTTCACTTACTGATTTTGGTTCAATCTTTGAAATCAAACAAATCTCTTCTTGATCTTCAGCAATTCTTCTCCTAGTTCAAACACCTTTATTTCTATCTCCTATGATCTGATCTTTAGGATGATTCATCCTTACATACCTGGGAGTTTTGGGATTTGCTTAAACTTCTGTTTCTTGACCTGTTCCTCAACTTCTGCACTATCCTCTTGAGTCATTGGATTTTTCAGATCAATCTGGATCTAAGTCTGGGTTTGAACTTGCCTTCCTTGACTTTGACTTTCATCTTGTTCATCTGAGTCATATCTGCAAGACTTGGAATGTCCTTTGTTCTCATCAACTATGACATTAGCAGTTTCAATAATATTTTTCAATCTCTTGTTAAAGCACCGGTATGCCTTGCTTTGAGTAGAGTAACCCAAAAATATTCCTTCATCACTTCTTGCATCAAACTTGCCTAAATCCTCATCTCTTTTGATATAGCATTTACAACCAAAAACTCTAAAATATCTCACAGTAGGAGGATGACCAAACCATAGTTCATAAGGTGTCTTACCAGAATTACCTTTGATCTGCACTCAGTTAAGAGTGTAGACAGCAGTACTCACAACTTCTCTCCAATAGACTTGTGGAACATTTGCTTCCATCATCATGGTCCTAGTAGCTTCTTGAATGGTCTAGTTCTTTCTTTCCACAACTCCATTCTGCTGAGGAGTCCTAGGAGCAGATAACTACCTTTTTATTCCATGCTTTTCACAGAATGTATCTAACTCACCAGAGGTAAACTCTCCACCTCTATCAGATCTTAGACACTTTATCTTGACAATGTTATCAAATTTACATGACACATTTTTCTATGCCATAACCAACTCGATCAATCTAAGCAATTAAGCAACTCTTACTAGAACTACTTAAATGAAAGATGTTACCTCTAGTCTGAGTACCAGATGTAATTTCAATTCCAAAGCTTTCCAAGATTCTACATTTTCCATCCTTGAATCGGAGATCATAACCCTTGTCAACCAACTATTCAACACTGAGAAGATTATGCTTTAGTCCTTCCACATACAGAACATCATTAGTCTTTTTCTTACCATCAAAAGAGATGGATCCTCTGCCACATATTCTACCAGCTGAGTTGTCTCCAAATTTCACAATTCCACCTTCATATTTTCAAAGATTACAAACTTACTTTTATCACCAGTCATATGATGAGAACATCCACTATTAATCACCCATTCATCTTTTTCAACAACCTAAGAAGCCAAGGCCTTTTCCACATTTGCATAGCTAGCAAATTCAGTAGACACCGGATCTTCTTCTTTGAGAGCAATGAACACCCAATCACCTTCAGTGGAACCTCCATGATCAGATTCATCATCTGTGACTCCTTCTTCTCCAACTTCTTGGACATAGTAACATTTCTTCTGACCTTTATATCTATTAGGGTTTGGCTTTGAAACTCTCTTTGGACATCTTGAGACAAAATGACCAATCTTATTACAAGCAAAACATTTGAATGACAACTTTCCTTCATACTTACCGGATCCTCTTGGCATTCTTTTGGAAATAAGAGCTTCAAGTTTTGCAGTTTCAATTTCATCATCTTCAAGATCCTTCCTTGCCTTCATAAATCTTTTTGATCTTCCTGAAGAACTTTCACCCGGATCATATCTTTGTTTTCCATATACACTAGCCTTAAATGCAGATTCAGACTTAGGAAGAGAATCACCAAACTCACTCATTTCAAATGTTGAAAGCTTACCAACTAACTGATCCCTCCTAACAGTTGTCACAGTCCTGATCTCTTCAATGGCAACAACTTTATGCTTGTATGCTACAGGTAAGGATTTGAGCACTTTGGCAACAATCTCCGATTCTTCCAATACTCCTCCAGTATTCCTAATACCAGTCACAAGTTCATTCATTTCTGCATGTAGGAAGTAATGTTTTCATCTTCACTCATCATCAACTTTTCATATTTACCCTTCAGGCTCTGTAGCTTGGCACATTTGACATATTTGTCACCTTCATACAGATTTTCCAACTTTTTCTAGATTTCATGGGTAGTTTTCAATTCCAGGACAATTGCCAATTTTGTATCAATCAGGGCACTCAATAATGCTTCTTTAGCTCGAATATTGCATTCAGCTTCCTTGAGTTCGTCTAGAGTTGTAGGGCCATTCTTCAGAATCTTATACTCATTCTTAGTTATCAATAAAAAGGCATCACCCATACATTCCAAATGACACTGCATGTGTACCTTCCAAAGGGAGTAATTTGTTCCATCAAATCTCAGACTTTCCTTCTTGTAAGTCGACATCTTGGATCTCCTCAAGTGGTCAAGCTTCTTTTAGAGGAACTGGCTCTGATACCAATTGTTAGAATTAGTTCGGACAACTGAGAGGGGGGTGAATCAATTGTCCCACAATTATAACCTTTTCTGCTTTTAAACTTCTTTATTAATTTACAATCAGATTAATGATATAAACATTAAAGCATGAATCAACAACTCATGAGCATAAACAAATTGAACACACATAACACCATAATTTTTACGTGGAAACCCGGTTAAGGGAAAACCACTATGGGGGTTAACCCACAAGATTCGTACCCTGTTAAAAGTACTTAAAAAGAAAGGAAAAGGCACTTGCCTTAGGGTACACTGCCCAGAGCTCACTACTCAAAGAGGCTCTCTACCTACAAGATTTTATGTTTAATATAAAAAGAATGAACTAAGAAAGAACATCTTCTTTATGCCTGGTTCAGTCCCATTGAAAGCTCACAAAACTTCTACTCTGCCCCAAATACTTCTTCACCATATCTTTATACCTTACTACTCTTGTTCCTCTGCTCCTCCTCTTCTTTGCTCTGCCTCTATACCTTTCTTAGGATTTTATCATTTTTGCACAAGGACAACTTTCCACAACTCATCCATAAGTATTTATACACTTCATCAATCTTGGAATAAACATCAAGGTCAGCACTACAAACATTTGACTTAATGCAAATCATTATACTGTCGGCCAAACATTATTAGAATCCAAATCTTCCTTGAGCAACACACCATGCTTCATATAACTCATCTGTTGGCAAGAGACACTGTGTGGCTTCATGAGTGTTGTCATTGATGGCAACAAAGTCTATCCCACACATCTGTAGCACATAGTATGCCTATATCGGAAGTCAGATTGAAGACTATTTTGGTCTGGTGAACAAGAACAGAGCATACAGCAAGGTCCGACAATCAGGTTTGGATCTCTCAGATGATGTAACTCAGCAAGTTGCAGACTTGGACAAGTCAAGAGGAGTATCATGACTACTATATTCCAAAGATTGAGCCTCCGATGATAAAACATGGAAAAGATATGAGCATCTAAGTGTTGGGTTGTAGACAGGCAGAGAAGACTGAGGAAGAACCGACCGACAGAGTATCAGACTTCAATCCGGATGAGTAATTGATGTTGATCAAGATAATTGAGGGATCATACATTGTTGGCTGACATGATTGATGACTTCAATGCCTATGATTTTGATACGCATCACATTCCAAGCATGGATTCAGCCAACAGATCAGTAATTTGTAAATATCTTGAGTATTCTGGTTGCCGACTAGAAAGTTGTTGAAATCCTTGGTGTGGATATATATACCAGATGAATTCTAACATGAACAGGTGTGTGTGTACAGATATGATAAAATAAAGTGTGAAGAAAGGTAGAGATAAGTGAGGAAGCAGCAATACAAATCCGGTATGTGATAGAGTGGCAACACTAGAGTAGAGGAAGAATGAAGTGCATTAGAACAGTATATTGTGCCTAACCAGAACTGAACTCTAGCATTTGTAGATGCCTCTCATCAGTTCAAACACCTGGTTACCTTTTGTAAGTTTTGTAGATAGTGAGTCTCTTGTAGGCAGTGTACCTCTTGTGAGCAGTGTGCTCGGGTAGTGAGCCCTAATTGGCAAGTGCCATTTTGTACTTCCTATTCTTTTAATAGAGAATACAATCTTGGGTTAGTCACCCCATGGTTTTTCCCTTAATAGGGTTTGCCATGTAAAAATCTTTGTGTTATGTGTGTTGATTTTATTTCTGCTCTCATGATTATATTTGCTTATATGTTTTGATGCTGCACAAATTATAAAGAGAAAATAAAGTAAAGATAATAGAGATAACTGATTCACCCCCCCTCTCAGTTATCTACCTTGTTTCCAACAATTGGTATCAGATCTAAGTTTCTCTAAAAAGAGCCTAACAGCTTGAGGAAGATCTGGAAATCTTAATGGATATGTATGGTATGAAGGAACAACTTCAGTCTACCCTAGATGATCTTGAACAATCTCACTCTGAAGTCAATAACTTGAGAGAAAGACTCAAACAAGCTGATGATTTCATAAATGAGCTAAAAGAAAAATTGAGTATCTCTGTGAAAAAAGAGAAAGGAACTACTTCAAAAATTAGCAAGTTAGAGTGAAGCCAATAATAGTAATGAAGATCTAGATGAGAAAAATAAGCTATGTGAGAAGCTATCAAAAGAAGTCATTATGGTAAGACATGAGATGGAATCAGGGGTTATGAGATTCACCCAAGAAATTAAAGAGAAAAGGAAAATTGAAGATAATCTAAAACAATCCCTCAAGGAGAAGACAGAGGATTGCCACAAAATGGATAGAATAATCAGGCATCTTGAATTTGATCTTGAAGAAGCTAGAGATAATGAAGAACAACTTGAGAATCAGATAGACACTCTTAAACAAAATCTTCAAACAACAAATGAATACAAAGATAAATTCAAGATAAGCTTAGCCCAACTTGAAGTTCTTCTTGAAAGCCAAAAGAGGGTAGATGATACACATGGTTTGGGATATGAGAAAGGTGAGAGCTCTGGATCCGGTCAGAAGAATTTTAGATCAGGAAATCAAAGAAATAGGCCTAGAAGACCTCCAATAAGGCAACCAAATGCTCAAAGATATCCATCCTTCAATGGATACTGCTTCAATTGCAACAACTTCGGTCATAAAGCAACTCAGTGCATAAGGATAATAAATCAGACTAATCCATCCTTCTCCAGACAATGTTTCAACTGCAAAAGGTATGGTAACAAATCTCATGAATGCAAAAATATGCAAATAAACAATTCATTCAATGGTAGATGCTTTACATGAAATAGAATGGGACATATGGCTAATCAATGCAGATCAAGAGGATATCAGTCAAATATGCAAAGAAATGTTGTTTGTTACAATTGCAATAGATCTACTCATATTGCCAAATTCTGCAGAAGTAAAAATCAGGATAAAAAGGGTCCGGTGCATCATAATCAAAATCAAGATAAGGGAAAATGCAAAGTGAATGCGAATGAAGTTAAAAGGGAGATGAGAAAGATTTGGGTGAAGAAGAGTACATAAAACGTTGGGGATGGATCCACACCAGAATCTGGTGCTGATATTCCTTCTGGAAACTAAATAGATGAGCTCTAGCTCAGGGGGAGTCACAAAGAAAAATAAATTCCCCCAGCCAGTCAATTGGTGCCTAAATTTGGCACATGGAATGTTGCGGATTAAAGAGTTTTCAAAAAATTATCTAAATAACCCTCGGTAAAATATGAAAGATTCGCATGGAGTTTTGCAAGAGTTTAATCATCCAATATTGATCTGGTTTGATAGCCATCCGGTAAAGCAGGATTTTCACAGACAAATCCAGTATGATTCAAAATCGATATACTTTGATCTGCGGATCCATGACATGATTGGAGAAAATAAGATACATTGTCAATCCTCACTAAAAATGATTCTAAGTGCAACACAGTGATTCAAAAAGATCTCTCTCAGAATAGGGAAACCGGATAACTTAAGTTGTGCATTTATTGCAAAAGGAAATTAGGGTTTGTAAAAGATTAAAAGGGTTCTTTCACTCATCATTTGCACATTTGCATTCGAGAAGAAGAAAAGAAGAGCTCTGCATCAAGTTTCTACAACTCTCTCAAAGATCAACTACAAAATCCAATTCAACCAGTGATTTGTTCTGGCTCTTATTTCAAACCCTAAAGTGTAAAAAGGTACTTCCATTATGAATATCTCTCTTTGAATCTTTTGCAAAAATGGCTACTCCAATGGTTGTTAAGATCACTAATAGGCCGCACCCAAAATTCAAGAAACACCCCTACAAATCCCTAGAAGTTGATCCTTTAGGCATTTTTTCTGGCATTCTGCATGGGGTATTGCATGTAGAAGATGTTAGGGTCTACATCCATGCCAACATTGAGGAATTTGGTGAATCTAAGTTGATGGACATCTATCATAAATAGTTAATAGATGAAAGTTTTGAACTCAAACCTTAATACAAGGCCCTCTGGGATAAGCACTTTAGACATTGCATTCACTTTCCCTATTTTGCAGAAGATGATTGGGTTCGGTATGTTCTTAGTAGAATACATGACAATTTCATGTGGTTAATGAAGCCCTTCAATATAACAAAAAATGCTATTAGGGCAGTAACTAGACTACATTCATCCGATGGGCTACCTGCATTGAAATCTGTCAAGAACCAGATAGTAACTGAAGCCACCAGATCTAAGTTTGACAAAAGAGCAATGACAATTGATGACATTGCGGATCCGAATGTCAAGTTTGCTTCAATGATAATTAGATATAAGATCTATCATTCTAGCAGGGAGAACTCTGTGTCTGGGACTGTAATATATACAACATATCAGATGTTAAGGGAAAATGTAGATTATGATCTGTGCGACCTTCTCCTGAATTAACTATTAGAAAACTTGCAAAATATCAAAAAGGATAAGAAGAATTCCTTCAAATACGGCTGTCTAATACTATGTCTGTTCTTTTACTATATGAATGAGCTACCCAGATCAAGTGGTTGGGTATGGAAAAATTATAGACCGGTTGCCATACAAATCAGAGACTATATGTATGGACTTGGTGATGCTAAGGCTCAAAGCATAGCACTCTGGGGATACTTTAAGTACTTCCAAAGTATGATGCAAGCCAGAGAAAGGATACCTCAATCCATAGCAGAAAAATACAAGGATACAATATGTTTTATGGTAGATACTGATTAATGCCTAATGGAGGCAGCTGAGCCCAGAACAGTTTGGATAATGCCAATGGGATATGAGGTCGATGAGAAAATCTTGGAACTGCATATTCAACACCTGTTGAGCCAGCCTAAGGACCTAAGGAAGAAAGGTTTGGAACCTTTCAAGAACTAAGTGTAAAGATACATGTTGAGCTAAGACAAATGGAGATAAAGAGGAAAGTCAGAAGGGAAGTAGAGGAAATTGCCAATAGATATGGCATATCAAAAGAGGAAGTAGATGCCAACAGAGAGAAAATAGAAAGAGTTGAGAAAGAGAAACAAGAAGTAGAAAAAGGAAGTGTTTTGGTTCAAGCCTCCTCCCGGACTAGATCCTCCAAGAGCTCTGCACCTGCCACTCCTAAGAGCTCAAGAGCCACCAAACCGGAAGTCAAGACATCCAGAAAGGGAGAAAAGAGTACGAAAACAAAAGCCACAAGGTCTTACACAAGTCAAAAGGATGATGAAGAAACAGAGTCTGATGAGGAAGTTAAGAAAATGAAGAAGAAGAAGAAAACATTTGGGGAATCCTCTGCCAGTAAAAACAAAGAAGAAGAGGTAGAAGAATTTGTTGAAAAGTCCACTCTTTCCATTGATGATATCATCAAGGCAGTCACTGTTGATGGGAACCTGCAACTAGTCACTGAATTCTACGATGAATATAGTGATACTGACAAGAGGATCTTGGAAGAAGCTACAGTCAAGTATGTGAATATTTATAATAAAGCATTCATTGAAATTATTTCATTAATTCCCAAAAGTCTAGAGAATGTACTTGAACTTAGAAAAGAGAATGCAAAGGCAAAAGATTTGGAGATCTGAGAATAGATTGCAATTTAGCTCTATCCTTCTATTACTCCAAAGCAAATGAACATGATCTTTAAGGACTGCAAGGATAAATTCTGGAGCAAAGCAAGAATGAATAAACTTATGCTTAGAGAAACTGATCAAGTAGCAAGAGAGACAAAAGACATCCTCCGGAGTGCCTTCAAAAGATTCAATCTTCCAATTGTAGAGGAAACAAATGAAGAACCTTCCACCATGGATGTTGAAGGATTAAATGCTGCCAATGAAGAATCTTCTGATAAAAATGTAGAAAGGTCAAAAGAGATAGGTGAAGAGAAGAGTAAGGATGTGGATTCCTCTATTCCAAAAGAGGAAGTTCATGAAGCAGTAAATACAAGTAACATCTCTCCTTCGGATCCCACTGCAGACATTCCAGATTTTGAAATTGAAGGAGAAGGAAGAAAAGAGGAAAAATTGAGTCAAGAAGAGGAGGTAAAGGGAAAAGAAAAAGAACAAACAGAGAAGACCTTTGATGATAGTTCTAAGATTCCAAAAGAAAAGAAGACTCAGTCTCCAGCAAGAGACACTGCAGAGGCAGTGAAGAATTTCTTGAACAAAGAGATGATGGAGATAGATAAACCTGAGCTATTTCAAGGACCACTAAATTTTGATTCCCTCTCTCTGGTCGAGACAATGAAAATAGCATCTTTTTCTCAAGCCAAGGCAAAAGAAAAACTTTTGAGGTCTCACATGGAAGACTATGAGTTGTTAGAGATTGCATCCGGTATGCTGGAGAAGATCATGCCATCTTTTCAAAAGGATCCTCCGGCCTCTCCATCTGGTAATTTGAAATCTATGGTAAACTCTGTTAGCACTCATTTTGATTCTTTAGAGAAATCGGTAGAAGAAAAGGTCCGAAAAGAGTTTTTGGGAAAAAGGTTCACTGAAGTATAGGGACTCATTACTAATGATAGGAGGACCCTAGATATTAGGATAAAGAGCCTTGAAAATCTTCTTAAAGATGGTGGGGACATGTACAAATTTTGTCTATCTTGGCCTAAAGTGACAGAGGATATTAAAAAGAAGGTGAAAGAGCAAGAAGGTAAACTGTCAAGTTTATCTCAAAACTTTGATCCCCTCACTACATCCTTAATGAACCAAAAATGCTAGGCCATTGTCATTATAAATGAAATAAAGAGGTTGGATAAAGAAAAGAAGAATATAATAAACAGGATGAGTGAACTCAGAGGGATAATTATCCCTAAGTTAGAGGCAATGCATGAGGCCTTAATATATGCTCAGACCACAGCCCAGACTAGTGATTCGGTAGATCTAAGAAGGGCAAAAGCATATGCATTTTTGTTGAGTGGTCACATCTCCATTTTGGATAGGATGAAGCAGAGCTGGGCCACAGAGTTTGTACAGTTGAAGGCCACTTTTGCAAATATACTTAAGTACATGTAAGTATAACATGTATATATACTTATGCGGCTATGTGTAGGTTAGTTTTTGCAAATTTTGGTGTGTGGATTCCGCCCTTTGCCATTGATGTCAAAGGGGGAGTGAGGAGTAGTGAAAAATGTGGAATCCAGCTAAGGGGGAGCTTTGGTAAAATAATGCATAAAACAAAGCATCAGCCAAGGGGGAGTTTGCTGTGACACTTACTCATTTTTCACTAAGTGTTGCCATCAATGCCAAAGGGGGAGATTGTTGGCAAGAGACACTGTGTGGCTTCATGAGTGTTGTCATTGATGGAAACAAAGTCTATCCCACACATCCGTAGCACATAGTATGCCTATACTGGAAGTCAGATTGAAGATTGTTTTGGTCCGGTGAACAAGAACAGAGCATGCAGCAAGGTTTGACAATCAAGTTTGAATCTCTCAGATGATGTAACTCAGCAAGTTACGGACTTGGACAAGTCAAGAGGAGTATCATGACTACTATATTCCAGAGAATGAGTCTCTGTTGATAAAACATGGAAAAGATATGAGCATCTGAGTGTTGGGTTGCAGACAGGCAGAGCAGACTGAGGAAGAACTGACCGACAGAGTATCAGACTTCAATCCAGATGAGTAATTGATGTTGATCAAGCTAATTGAGGGATCATACATTGTTGGCCGACATGATTGATGACTTCAATGCCTATGATTTTGATACGCATCACATTCCAAGCATGGATTCAACCAACAGATCAGTAATTTGTAAATATCTTAAGTATTCTAGTTGTCGACTAGAAAGTTGTTGAAATCCTTGGTGCGGATATATATACCAGATGAATTCTAGCATGAAGAGGTGTGTGTGTATAGATACGATAAAATAAAGTGTGAAGAAAGGCAGAGATAAGTGAGGAAGCAGCAATACAAATCCAGTATGTGACAGAGTAGCAACACTAGAGCAGAGGAAGAATGAAGTGCATCAGATCACTATATTGTGCCTAACCAGAACTGAACTCTAGCATTTGTAGATGCCTCTCATCAATTCAAACACCTGGTTACCTTCTGTAAGTTCTGTAGACAGTGAGTCTCTTGTAGGCAGTGTGCCTCTTGTGAGCAGTGTGCTCAGGTAGTGAGCCCTAATTGGAAAGTGCCATTTTGTACTTCATATTCTTTTAACAGAAAATACAATCTTGGGTTAGTCACCCCATGGTTTTTCCCTTAATAGGGTTTTTTACGTAAAAATCCTTGTGTTATGTGTGTTGATTTTATTTCTGCTCTCGTGATTATATTTGCTTATATGTTTTGATGCTGCACAAATTATAAAGAGAAAAGAAAGTAAAGATAATAGAGGTAACTAATTCATCACCCCCTCTCAGTTATCTACCTTGTTTCCAACATCATCTTAGATCATCCGCAACATGCTTGAATCATCTGGTCGGCCAAGACTGGGAAGAACATCAACACCAAGAAACAAATCTTCAACAATGAGCTCAAACTTCAATGCGGACCTCCAACATAATAGGCACACGATCCAAAGACCACCACAAGCACATTGAATTCAATAGTACCATCCACACTACTCCAAATCATCAGAATCACTTGCATCGGTACCTCAAGAACACTATATGCCATGACTGTCACACTAGAAAGATTGCTTGCGGACCTCTAAACCATGAACCATTTGAATTAAGGATACACACTAACTTCCCAAACATGTCTCTAGATTCGTAGATCATAATATTCCAATGCAGATCAATCCAGACCAAATCTCTGTCACTCTGTCACTTTTGAACAACTGGCAAAACCCGGTTCTACTCAAATGGCCATAGCTTCTTCAAATCTTCATGCGGAGCTCTCAAATCTTTACTGGAGCTACTTCAGATAATCCTCTACACATTCATATGGTCCACGGACTCTGATCTTCATCCTACTGGAAATGCGGAGTAATGTTCTTCTCTGAACTGCACTGTCTTTTGCAAAGAGATGTGTAACTGATTTGTCTCTTCCAGAGAGGCTAATTTTCTCAATATCCTCAACATATAGGTCTTCTAAATAGGTATAGTTGACATCAATGACAACACCGATTAGGCACATATTTACAACACTAGCACTAGCAGAGAATTATATCAGGAGGTACAACAATTTTTATGGAAAAAGTGATAAACCATCTATTAGAACAAAAATGCCAAATTTTGTAGATCAGTCTATTACAAATAAATATTGGTCATGATAAAAAATTACTACATTTTGGTCTATGAAGAAGGAGCTAGGTGAACCAAGAATTGTTGCAGAGTATGGAGAAATCAATGAAGATGAAGAGTTTAGCAAATTATAGAATATAGAGCATCCCAATGAACATGAAGACGAAGAAATTGATAGTGATGATGAACCTAATGATAATAGGGATGAACAAAGTAATTTCAAACCTGGTTTAAGTCAGGCCACAAAGAAGCATATACTTCAGGAGCAACCATAGCTGAAAATATGGGTTATCATGGTGGTGGTTTGGGGTCCCAAGGACAAGGCATTTGGAACCCAATAGATTTAGTCACTAGAAAACTAGCTGATAAATGAGGCCTTGGAGCTGAATCAGCTAATAAAATAGACCAAAGGCATACAAGTACAGCTGAGAGAATTCATTTTGTTACAGTTTCAAATCCTAATCCTCATGGTTAGATGCAATCACAACTTGGACATGCCCATGGTGGAGAGCCTAGTGCCACTGGAACTACCACTGGTGGAGAACTTAATCAACATGTGCTACAACAACAGGTCCAACAAAAATTACACACAAGAGGACACCAATACAAGATACGACACAAACACTCAATGATCAAGGGATACAGAAGAGACAAAGGATTAATATGACAGGTCCAGGTCCAACTACCACTTCCACCACAAAGGATTTATTTCTAGGCACTCCCCTAGTTAGTGTGGCTGCAACATAAATTGCAAGTACTCCTATTCCTTCACCATTCAAGCATTCCCTTATTCCCACGTCCCCAGGTTTTGAATACATTCAAGAGTTTAAAAAGAAATCAGAATTGTATAAAAAAGAAAAGAAGCAACTGATGGAGAGTGTGTGTGTTGTAACTTTAGAGTCTGCAACAACCATGATATTACCCACATTTGACACAAATGTAGAAATCATAGATTACACAATTGTTGTTCCCATATTTTAAAATAAACCAGAAAATCAAATGGATCAATCTGAATTTTAGGTGAGCAGTTTGCAATTTGATTTTTCTGGATTAAAAAATACTGACAAAATTAATATATCAAAGAAGAACAATGAATTGGTGTACACATCATTGCTAAAGCATGATAGAGAGAAAAAAAAGTTACAGAATCAAATAGAAAAATTATAGGAAGACTTAGCAAATGAGAAAGAAAAGAGGAAAACAACAAATAACAAGAGCAATGAATTAGAAAATATAATAAAAAATCTGCCTCTACATCAACAAGCAAAGAGGATAAACAAACAGAGGTGGAATTGAATGGACTGAAGCAAAGGTTGGATGAGAGCAAAAAGAAATATGATGAGGAAAAATCCACTTCATAAAAATTATGACAAAGCATTAGGAAAGCAAATGAGCACTGGGAACAAAAATGAGAGAAAGAGAGAAAAAAAATGAAACATTGGCCACAAAGCTTATGGAAGCAAAAAATGAAGTAAAATCTTGTCAAAATAAGTTAACTGAATTTTGTAGACAAATAATGAGGCACATGAAATAAAAGATCTAGAAGGAAATAATGCAGAGGATTGATCATTTGTGTGAATTGTTTCAATTGATTGATGCCATGAGACTACATCATAATAAGCTGAGCAAATATTTAATGGACAACAAAAATGTGCAACTGTAGGCAGAAGAGAAATCTGCAAATCAAGTTCTAGAAATAGTCTATAAAGCCAATGACAATGAATTGATTTCAAAAGGCCTTACTAATAGGAGTGAAGCCTCAGTGAAGGTGACATCTATCATTCAAAAGTGTTCAAAAATGCGTGAAACAACACAATTTGTGATTGAGGCTGCAACAAAGATTAAGAAAGAGGATGGAAAGCTAGGGAACTTGACAAAGCTTGGTTTGCCATAGGATTTTGACACAAATGAATGATTCATTGGAAATGATAATTTCAGAAAGAAGATGGAGGATGCAAGGAAGATTGATTTGGACCAGTTTCCTCAGAACCCAGATGAGGCAAACTTTTTGGATTGCATCAAACCACTGATAATCTTGAATGTATCTTTGGCTGAAACATTCAAGTCAGGATCCAAATTGAAATTTGATCATACATTGTTAACAAAAATTCAATTCAGACAACATCAGCTAGAAGAAATGACTATTCCACTACCTGAACAGTGGAATTTGCTAAAAAAAGTTGTTACAATGATTTGATATTGATAATATGAGTTTCCAAGTTCCAACTCAGCTCTGTGTAGAGTTGTCTTTGAGCAAGATTTTACATTGCCTCTATGTATTCCTTCATTTGAAAATCAATGGAAAAATCAAATTCAGTAATGTGTTGATGTTCAATTATTTGTATTATTTATTTTATCAATTGAAAAAAAAAATTGGTTTCAACTACCAGATACACATTCAATGATTGTTGATGTTCATTATTATATATGCTACTATTGTTAATATGTTATTAAGCATTTCCATTGAGTTGATAGATGAATCACTGTGGTGGCACTTGCTTAAGTTAAGGTTTTTAAGCCTTTTCTTCATGTATTTTTTCCCATTTTCCCTTAAATACATGACGAGTTTGATGGCTTAAGTGTGAACTTGGATGACAACGGTAACAAGTCAACTTAAAATTATAACACAAAAGGATAAAAGGTTAGGTTTGGTGGTCCCCTTAGGGTTTAAGGTTTTAGGTTTGAAAAATTATAAGTCTTTGCCCTTTGAAGAAATCTATTGAACCTAGGTCGCTAAGCTCATGCACTTTATTTTTGATTCTCTGTTGACCGCTTGTGGTAGGTTTCTGGTCCCTTTAGTTACGACTTTAAGCCTTTATACCTGTTAGGTGACCGGCCCCGTGTTCTAGGTTTTACCTTCTGTGACCCATGAAAAATTAAATCTATATCCTAAGTTTCTCGTAAGTTATAAAGTTTAATAAAGTGAAAATCGCAGCATTGCAGCACTCATCAATGACGTCACCACCTCGCTACGCGACCGTGACATGGTGAGACCTATCATAAGAATCTATGCTTACATCCCATTACATTAGGAATCCTGTGATGTGTTGTGTGGTTACAGAACATGCCCCATTTTACCTTAGCAAAACAGGGACCCAACCTTTTGCTTCTACTTGTTTTTTCTTTCTTACTTTGGGTGGTTTGGCAAAAGTAAGTTAAGTGCATCACCCTTGCTTATGCATGTGCTCTAAAGAATAGGTCAATGGTCAAAGTTAGAATTTGTCATCACCAACCTCGTAATCTAGAAGAATACAAAATTCTAAGCAGGTTTGCCTTTTGGATCACCCTGATATTGTTTAAGGATAGAAAGTTATGCTAAGTCAAAGTTTGGTCAACCCAGATATTTCCCATAGGGTCACATTTCTAAATATTAGTCATGTTAGTTTAGATGACCTAGACATAAGAAGATCACCTAATATCCATATGTTCCCCGATATGCGAACGTCAAACTTAAGTGCGATAGAGCATATGCTTGTCAAAACCCGCATGCATATTTTCGGAGGGTCACATTTCTAAAGATCAGTCATGTTACAAAATATCACCCTTTGCAAAATATGACGGTGACGTCATCCAAATTCGATACATAAAAGAACTCATCCTAATGATGACGTCACCAATTTGCTCAACCCACAGAGAGTCACATTTCCAAACATCCATCATATTCTTCAATATGACGATGACGTCATCCTAACCCAGTAACAAAGAGGACATGATAAGGTGATGAAATCATCACGGTCCAAACCCAAGAGGGTCACACTTTGAAATATCCTTGATCATAACCAATATGACCATGATGTCATTTTCTAAAACAATTTCAAAGGCTTATAAAGTGCTGACATCACCCTCACATTCTTGAGCAGGGTGATATTTCCTAAATGTTAAATGACGTAGATATTCTTATATATCCCTCATATTGACCTTGATGACCTGATATGCCTGGTTTCATAGTGACCAATCCAATCATGCCACGTGGCAAACCCCCTAGATCATATGAACATGGTATGTTATCATGATTTATTAACAAATGTAATATGATTCGATCTCGATTATTGGTTAAAGGTTGACCATATTCATGGTCATGTCACCCTCATATGTCTGATAGAGGGTCATATTTTCAAATATCCCTAATCTTCTAAGAGATCACCCTCTGCATTAAATGCTAACCCAACGGTAGGTCACGCTCTCAAATTTCAAATGTAAGCCCACCACTTCTCAAACATCCACAGAATGTTATGTGTTGATCAATGGGCTTGAACAAAAGACATTAAACGCGCCCTTATTTGTTGTATTGATCAGTTAAAAGGTAAATTTTGGGGTTTATTCACATTTACCCTACGTTTAAGCAAAATTATAGAGCTCTAAAGATCAAAGCATCACAGTCACCTGCAAACGGAATGGTACCCGCATCTAGATGGAATGGAACGGTAAATACAGCGCAATCACATTCATACCGTTATCACTCATATAGTAAAAGAGGAAAGAGATTATCAGGTAAGTAAATTTGAAACCCTCTCTTTTGTCGTTTATGGTAAATCATGAGGTAAAAATGGTTTTTACTAAGTTAATTAGCATGGTGATGCGTGAAATGAGTTAGAATAATAGAATTGCTGCTATAGAATGTATGTGATCCCTGAACCCTGTTGCATACAAACCTGTTAGGGTAAGAAATGCATGATTTTATTACACGATTTAATGGAAATCAGAAGGAATAGGTCCAATATAGAGTTCTTGAAGCCCATGTTCTTACAACCCAAAGGGGTAGGATTCAGATATGGTATGATAAATGACACACACCAGGGAAGTACAGACATGGACGCATGGATGAGAAGATTAGATAACAGAATTGGAAACCCTATACTTCAAAGAATATACTCCTCAGGGATGTGGCACGCTGGAGGATTCCCATACGCCATGGAGGCTACTAAGTTAGTAGTTGAGTGTGCGTGGAATTATAATCCAGAAACTAGAAAAGTGGAGAAACATGGTAGGGTGTATGTAGATTTCTTAATTAAAGCATCACCTCTGCATTTAATTTGCCTATAGGATCTAATGTGGTCAGATTGAGCTTGAGCAGGTTGGAAAAAGAATATCATAGTAATCAGAAAGAGGCCAGAAGGGTCATGTACCAGTGGAGATCTAAAAGCAGTACATACAAGGCCTCTACTAAATTGCCAGTATACTTGTTTAAATTTGATTTTGCTGAAGAATATCAATACATGATGGTCATGCTTAGCAGAATGACAGGAAGACAACATGCTAGAAACTTAAAAAATTAGATGTATGGAATTATCTGGATGGTAGAATATTCAGATGACAAGCCTCTCTGGGCTAAAATCATAAGTGATAGTCTAGATGAGGGAATGAGACGGCTAGGTGGCAAGATATGCATGTTTCATATGACTTCTTGTGTTGTATATGTCTGTGCTTTTAGAGGAACTTTCAATGGGTTACAAATAGTAGGCAGGGTTGGGAATAACCCTGGTGATGTAGACATATGAGAACAGTACCCACAATTGAGTAGGAGGGAGTCTCTCCAAAACTATAAAATAGTGAATGATTCCTTTTCCATGCATCTGGTCAGGACCATGGAGGAGGATAGAACAAAAAGATTAAGTATGGAAGCCCATGTTGTTATCTACAAATACAGGGCTTGGTTTATCCAGTTCCCTACATTTTCATACATGAGAATAGAAGGCTTTGAGGGGAAGCCTCTCATGCTACCTAGATACCCCAATGACAGGGTTATTTTAATGGAATTTGCTAGACAAGTATTGACCTCAGTAGATGCTCACATTGAGAAGGGAAAGATTCGACCTGTGTTGTTTCCAGTCTTCATTGGCTGGTATATATGCCCAGATAGATAGAGTATCAAGGATGCCATTAGAGGATTGAAGTTAATGCACTTGCAGCCATTTTCAATAGCTAGGTCATATGACCCATATGGAAGAATGCAGGAATTACTGGGAAAGCAAATACATCAAAGGAACCTTGAAGATTATTGGACTGATTGTGATGATGAGGCAGAGGTCAGGAGAATGACTTACCATAGGCTCACTCTCAATCAAATTTGCACCTTTGATTGCATGTCAGTGCTTGTCTAGTTGCACAAGGATGATGGAAAGATCATGTCTAGTGAGTATGAAGACAAGAAAGTGTACAATGACACTATATCAGCTCCTAATTTGACTCAGCCTGATGTGACTTCATTCGATCACATAATGTAGAAAGTTATTCAACTGACCCAGAGTTGGGTAAATGCTGAAATCACTAAGTTAAAGAAGAAGGGTGTAGCCCTTACTGTGGATAACAAGAAGAAAAGACAAGAATTATCTGAAGTAGAATATGATGACTTCCTCATTGAAAAGAGGAAATCCAATGGAGAAAGGCAACCAGCTAAAGAGCAAAAGCAGTAGGGTAAGAACAAGAAGGCAGCTCATGTACAAGGGGGAGTAATTGTTAGGAGACTTCAACCAAAGGGGGATGTGGCATCTACATCTGTAGCTACATCACCTCATACCCCTACCAAACAAAAGAAGAAGGTGACAAACCCTGCCCCTATGATTATAGAGGAGGAACCGTTGGAGGAGGAACTGTTGGATGAGGAACCTTTAGATGATGATTTGTTGATAACGAAGCAGAGGATGTGAACAAAGAAGAAGATGAAAATGAAGAAGATGAAGAGGAAGAGGATGAAGAGTAAGTGGAGATGCATGATGATAGAGTCATATGCATAATCAGATAACAAAAATGATTGAGTTCTACTAGATAGTTGCCAGCTGGCAACTTGTGTCATGTCTGCAGGTGTTGACCCAGTCAAAGAAGGGATATTGATCGTTGATCTAGATAAGCAAATCTTGAACGTTGATCACTTGTAACCACCTCCTCTCCTTATTCTATAAAAGGAGATGGAGTGAACATTGTAGGATTATTAGAAACTTAATTGAAGTTAGATTGCTGAAATTCTTAGGACTAATTTCAAGGCTCATTGTGAATGTACATGTCTTTTGCATACCTAATGAAAGAGAAACTATTTTGATTACAAATAATTGTAAATCTTGAGTAAGCAGTGGATGAATTCTAGATATACATATTGATTAGCTGCATACCTTGGAGTTCTTATCAGTTTGCATGTGTTGTTTTCATTCTTTGTTCCTTTGAAGTTAGCATCAACCATACCTAACTATGGAACATCCTGGTGAAATTATGGTTTGGTTTCTTCTCTTCATGAACATATCTAGAATGTATGTGAATCAATAGCTAAAGGTTCATTAAATTTAGAAAGTATTCTTTAAAATTTCTTTGATTTTATCACAAGTGACCTTCACAATTGCAAATAATAGACAATCTAAAACAAATAACATGAAATATGCCTATACTCCGTAAATAATTGAACATATAGAGCATATTTTGAGTGAAAGCATGTCAGAATGATAAATATCATGCAAATACAAATGAATATCAAGGCTAAACATGCAAATATCTGCTTATAGGCACATTATTTAGTTAAATACATAGTGTAGAAGTAAAAATAAGTTCATGATAGTTGATGTTTAGAAGAATTGATCAAACTTATAATTAAGATTATCATCTGCTGAATACAGTGCAAATAACCTTGTTTGTGAAGTAAAATTTATAGGAAGCAGGTGCAGAATCAGGTTAATGAACATCAATTCACAGTGCAAAACAGTGTAAGGCTCCTTGAAATGGAAAACAACATGTCACATCAACCTCTAGGTAACATCAAAAGATCATGACCTGATCAACAAAAACTTGGAGTCATCAGTTTGTTCCAAATTGATCATACTTTTCAAGATAGTAAAGGTTTGTTGTGCAAATTTTTATGCATGTTGCTATGACTAATAATCATCATCAACATAAAATGGCACTAGAAGGAGGGCCTTCTCTCTTGTCTGGTGAGTGAATCGGTTGCATACACATAATCCTTCATCTGTACAAGGTAATCTTCTCAAAACTTACTGTAATTGCTTATGCTTTGAGTGTTGGTGCGAAGATTTTCTTATTGTGTGTTGTTCAAATCTATTCATGATAAATATTTCATAATTGAGTATAAATACTTTAGGCTTTGTGGTCAGTTCCTTGAAATCCTTGAAGATTGAGTCGTTGTTCAAGTTTTCCTATCGGATCCTTGTTGTGACTTGCTTGTATTGCTGGATATCTTGAATATCTATGTCCAAAAGTTTGATCTTTGCTCATATTATGCAAATATTGCATAAATATCCAACCATTTTTGAGTCTTGACTAGTGATATCACCTTTGTTCGGTTAGTTCTTTTGATCTTTATAGAAATCAGGTCAAATTTTTATATTTTGTCATAAGTTGTTAGAATCCTGGCTCTCAGGCCTAATACCAAGTCCAGATCCGTTGGACTCTTTGAGGAATTGCCCATTCGTGGACTGAGACCACGTACCATAGACATTCATCTTACTACTAACTCAGGTGCTTCAGTATCTTCATCAAGACATATTGTAACACCTCCAGTGTCCCCAACTATACTTTAGACACCTCCAAGGTCACTAGTTACACCTCCAGTCCAGCAAGCGCCAATCACAATGCCATTCTTTACTGCTAACTCACCCTTAACTTTCACTGCATATGATCCTTTACCTAAGAACCCTAATAAGATTTGCTCTAAATATCATCCATATCAGGATGCAGAAGATCATATCAAAACATTTAAAGAAGCTTGTTGCAAAGCAAGGATTGAGTATCAGGATGTGGTATGTAGATTATTTCCATACTTCTTGGGAGAGGAAGCATACAATTGGTACATAAGTCTTGCTCAAGCCTTAATTGGTTCATGGGCTAACTTAGAGAAAGCCTTCAAGGATAGATTTAAGATACCTATAGATCCTTCAATGAATTATTATCTTTTTGCCACAATCAAAAGGTTTGAAGGAGAACCTATTTCAAATTTCAATGCTAGATTCCAGAAAATGTATTCCAAGATGGTAGCTTCATATAATGTAGCAGATGAGGTAGCTAAAAGTATATATTACTCAGCCTTAGATCCCTTGACTTCTATGTTCATAAGAAGAACACATATTGGTGTCATAACTTTAATAGGAGCTTTTGAAGAAGTAATAAAAGTTAATTAGCAACTGGTTCCTACTCCAACACCAAACATAGCATTCCCTTCCTATCCTGCATATCCTACATATCCTTCTCAACATCAGACCAATAGAGCTATGATACATCCTGCTACAATGCTCGGTCCATTACAGGTACCTTTGCTTAGCATCATGCCCCCTCCAAATGGAAATAATCAGATAGTGCAATATCTAGGACATGCTCAAACATCTCAAGATGTAGGACAAAATAATAGTAATGGTTCTTCTTTCTTTAAGCCTCAACAAGAAAACGTAGTAGCTAAAGTTCAAGAAGAGAAAGAAGATATGAAACAGATATCTACCTAACTGAGGAAATTAACAATAGAGATTACACATCTAAGAGGTCAAAACTTTTATTCTCAGTCAAACCAAAACAGAGGATATAACAATGATAGATCAGGATATCTCGACAGATGATACAATAATGACAGGAACCATAACTTCAACAATGGTAATAACAATAATGCACCTAGACAGCCTAGAGTGTGGAATACTAGGCCAAACAATGGTTCTTTGCCATCACCCTTAGTCAACCTCCCAGTGAACTAAAATAGACCACTAGAGTGAACTTAGCAAAGGCAGCCCTTACAAATTGGTGTAGGATACATAACACCAATGCACAAGCTGAGCTAGACTGTCCTTAGTTCAAAATAGCAGCTACCATTTTTCAGGCTGAAGTGTCCAATACTATAGGTAACCCTCCTTTCGTTGAAGGAAATGAGATCGTCCCTTGTGGATATGATTCTGCCCTTGTGTTAGAAAGTTATGTAAATCACCCTCATCACCAAGCAATTTCAGATCATGAGAATTACACATTAGCATTGAGGAATCCACCTTGGCATTTGAAACAAATTATGTGTTCCCATTCGAAGATGAAAATGAACCAGTAGCAGAACATGAAGAAATTCATACCTGCCAACAGCAGTACCAAGGTAGACACAATTATAACCTCAGGAGTAATCCTAATAGAACTTCTGGTCCGTTGATGACATCATTACCTCCTAACAACTTCAACACTCTAGATACAAAAGCTAGCAACAATCCTAGTATTCCTAGGGTTAATGCCCAATACTTTACGCCTCAGAACACCATGCTGAAAGCTAATAATCAATCTCCTGAGTTTGACAAATTAGTTACATATTTAGCAGAGGAGATGAAAAGAGTTAAGATTAGCCTGTCATTGTCTGAACTGCTCAAAACTCCAACCATCAAGAAGGCTTTCATGAGATTCTTAGATGAGCCCATTCCGAAAGAGGATAGTCATGCTCATAATCCTAGCCATATTGTGAACAAACATCCTGTTGCTAAAGACAATAATATCAAGCATAAAGCCCCAGCTACTATCCAGGCTGCTGAAACTTCTCATATGACCCTGTATAGAGATAAAACAGAGTCACCTCCTTTCCTACTCACATTGAGAATGTTTGGTAAGAACTTACATAATTGCTTGGTAGATTCAGGTGCATCAACTAATGTGATACCACTGTCAATCTGCAATGCCTTAGGGTTACATCCAGCTAAATCACTCAAGAAGGTGACACAATTAGACAAATCTGAGGTGAGTGTAGTAGGAGAGTTAACACATATCCACATGTACTTAGCATCAGATCCAAGGATTCAATATTATATTGACATCCAAGTGGTGGATATCCCTGACACTTATGGAATGCTACTTAGTAGAGATTGGTCAAAGACACTCAATGGCTATATGTCCATAGATTTCAGTCATATGTGGTTACCATGTAAGGGGATTCCTAATCAAATCAGGATAGAGGCTGAACCTCGAATGAAACACATGATCACTGAGTATAACAACACAAATGAGGTATTGTATGTAGATGTTGAACCAGGGGTTTATTCCATCAGGCCCCGAACAATTAGGATAGAGGAGATCCTCATGTATGATGCTCTTATCCTTGAGCATGTTCATTAAGACAATAGGGTGATCATTGAGTCTGATTATAGTTCAGATGATGGTGATGAAGGTGATCATTTCAAGATCTTTGGATTGTATTTGTCTAGAGAAATGCAACATTGTCAAACATTGAATATATCCAATGAGGACATTTTGATTGAAGGTTGGTGCAGGTTGCATGATGAAGCACATTCAGAGAAAACCTATGATGCCTGCTTAGACATGATAAAGTTAGAATGAACATGTAGTGAGAAGGGATTTTCATCAGTTGAGATAAGTAAGGCAGATAATTATAGTGATGCTAATTCTTATTTGTCGTCTGCAGGTACAGAAGAAAATACATATCAGGATGAAAGCCACACTTATAACTCAGAGGAGATCTTGATGTACGCTGAGAAGATTTCTAGGGATGAAAATAACATCACCCCATGAACTGATTGTTTGATTGAATCAGATTATGAAGTATCTGATGAAGATAAAGGGGTTAATTTGACCAAATTTGAGGAATTTTTGTCGCAACAAATTCAAAGGCTTATGTTGTAGAAGCTTCCTCCACATCAGGTTTTAATTGAAAGATGGTGTAGGCTACATGAAGCACCACATTCAGAAACTACATGCTCATTATGCTTACATATATTGAATAAATAGAAGATACTTTATTCAAAGGATCAGTCATTTGATAGTAAGGACATGCTTAAGGATAAAGAGAAAGAGATGGGAGTACAATCAAGTAAAGATAATGATGATACTACAGATATTAATAGAGGAAAGGTATCGGATACAAGTTGTTCATCAAAGGTAACAAAGATTGAGTCATAGAAACTAAAGTGGATATCAGGCGGTGCAGATGCCAGAGCTAAAAAGAAAAGAGGTCCTGACAAGCCTCTAATAGAAGATAAACCATGGATCCTTAGGTTTGATGGATCCAAGTCAAAACAAGGGGCTGGAGTAGGGATAGACCTTATTGATCCAGGAGGAAAATCCTACTTAGCAGCATATAGACTACAATTCCCATGCACTAACAATGTGACAGAAAAGCTTTAATTCATGGGTTATTGTTTTCTCTCAAGAAAAGAGTGAAGATTATGCATGTCTATGAAGATTCAGAATTGGTGGTAAGACAAGTAAGAGGTATATACTCTTGCAATTACAAGAAGTTGTCTAATTATAGACATAGGGTGTGGGATTTAATAGAAGAATTTGATGCATTCAAAATCACCCATGTGCCTAGAGAACAAAATCACAGAGCAGATGCCTTGGCTCAGGCTGCAAGTACTCTGGAGCCATTGTCCATTTCTGGTTTGAAGAGATTTTTAGTTGAATTAGTATCAGTGCCCTCCATACCAGATGATGTCATTAATCTCCAAGTATTTGATGATGACCAACATATTTTAGACTTTATATCAAATAGAGATGTATTGAATGCTCAGATCATAGATGAAACGAATGTAGAAGATCATACTTGGGAAGAAGAGGAGATCATGGATCTACCTAGTAACAAGATCCCCAAAGGTATGATAGAATTAGAAAAGGCTTTTAATCTGCATAATATGCTGAAACAGAAAGATCTCCCAAAGACTGATGGAGGAGAATACTCACCAATCAATATAGGAAAAAATGAAGAAGTAAAGAATGTCCTAATTGGCAAAGTTTGTATAGAAGAAGAAATGGCAAGGATAACACAAGCACTTAAGGATTACATCCATGTTATCACTTGGACCTATGATGAGTTGAAGACTTATGATACCTCAATCATCACCCATACTATACCATTGAAGCCAAATGTTAAACCTTTTAGACAAAAGCAGAGAACTAGTAATGCCTAATTAGAACCCATCATCTTTGAAGAAGTTAAGAAGTTCCTCAATGCCAAAATCATATTTCCTGTGAGGCATTCAACTTGGGTGGCAAATTTGGTCCCTGTAAGAAATAAAAATGGTGATATTCGGTTATGCGTAGACTTCAGAAATCTGAACAGAGCTTCTGAAAAAGACAATTATCCTTTATCTTCACTGGATGAGGTCTTGCAAATAGTAAATGGTTCTCAGATGATGTCATTCCTAGATGGATTCTCAGGGTATAACTAGGTGATGGTAGATAAAATAGATAGGTTGAAAATTGCATTCACCACAAAGTGGGGAATATTTTCTTATAGGTGCATGCCTTTTGGATTGATAAATGTCAGCACCACCTTTCAACGTGCAATGGATATAGCTTTCAGAGGATCAATTGGCAAATGCATAGTCATTTACATGGATGACTTGACCATTTTTTCAAAGAAAAGGGGGGTCATATAGAAGACCACAAGAAGGTGTTTAAGAAGTGTGAACAATATGACATCTCACTAAATCTAAAGAAGTGCATATTTGGAGTGACAACTGGTAAACTGCTAGGCCATCTGATAATAGAAAATGGGATCATCATTGACCCTACTCAAGTAGAATGTATCATGAAGTTGCAATTTCTTGGAAGCAAGAAAGAGCTTAAATCCTACTTTGGTAAGATAAATTTTGTTAGCAAGTTCATTACTGGGTTTGCAGAGATTGTTAGACCACTTAATACAATGCTCAAGAAAGATGCTAAAATTGAATGGACTCCTGAAGCAAGAACAACATTCGAGGACATCAAGAAAGCCATATCTGATGCCCCTGTTCTGATCAGTCTAGATTATACAAGAGATTTCTACATTTATTCATTTGCTTCAGAGCATACATTTACTGACACAAAGAAATGAATCCAAGGAAGAAAAGCCTATAGCTTTTATGAGCTGCCCATTTAAGGATGTAGAACTTAGATACATGGATGTTGAGAGACAAGATCTTGCTCTAGTTCGAGCAGTTAAGAAATTTAGACATTACATCTTAAGAAGTAAGATCATTGTTGTAGTACCAGATGCATCAGTAAAGATGCTCTTGATGTAGAGCAAGCCAGGAGAGAAAAGAGCCAAATGGATAACAGTTCTTCAAGAATATGATATGGATATAACAACCATGAAGTTGGTAAGAGGACAAGCCTTGAGTAAAATGATTTTTGAGACTGATCCCAATTTGGTGAGTCAGTAATACGTAGTAAATTCCAAAGAAGATAAAGAATGGTACTCAGACATCAGGCACATATTGATCACTGGGAGATGTCCCTCAAAGATGCAAGCCTGACAGAGGAGAGCCTTGAAAATAAGATCACAGAAATATATGATAAAAGGAGCCTTTTCAAAATAAATTATGAAGGAATATATCTTAGATGCTTGGATAGACAAGAAGCTAACAAAGTTTTAGCTGAGTTGCATGATAAGTTTGGGACTGCACATGGATCTCACTTAGCTACCACTCATGCTATCTTGAGAGCAGGATACTACTAGCCTACTATCTTTAAGGATACTACTGAACATATTAAATGTTGTCATACTTGTCAGGTTGCGGCTAACTGAGAAAGATATGTTGCCCAACCTTTACAACTAGTGATGGAGATGCACCCATTTGCTCAATGGGGCATGGATTTCATAGGACCCATCAATCCTCCATCATCTTCAGGCCATAGGTATGTCTTAATAATCATTGATTATTGTACTAGATGGACAGAAGTTGTCAGTAGTAAGATGTGCAATGTAGAGGATGTGATCAAATTCTTAGAAAGCAACATAGTGACCAGGTACAGAGTTCCATATGCTCTAGTATGTGACAATGGACCTACCTTTACATCATTAAAACTATCTAGTTGGGCTTTTGATCATGAAATTATCTTGAAATTTTCTTCAAATTATTATCCCCAAGGGAATGGCTTAGCAAAGTCAACAAATAAGAACTTACTGAATATCATAAAGAAACTGATAGAGAAGAACCTAGAGAGTGGAATACCCTATTGAAGTATGCCTTGTGGGTAGACAAAACTAGGATGAAGGCTGCATTAGGAAATTCTCCTTACCAACTAGTGTATGGTGTGGATCCTATCCTCCCTGTCAACCTGAAGATCCCCACATTGCAGTTTGCACAAGAATATCTAGGTATAGATAACATATAGGAGGTTAGACTACTTCAGCTCATGCACCTAGAAGAAAAAAGATATAGAGCAATTGATCAGTTTGCTAAACATCAAGCCACTGTTAAACATTGGTTTGATAAGAGAGCTAGAATAAAAGCTTTTAGGATTGATGAGTGCCAAGTTGCACCCATGAAATACACCTTTTTTACCTCTCTTTTTCTCCTTCCTGATCCCATCTTTCTTAATGTCTGCACCCAAATAAGCTAGCAAGATCGTTCTAGTTAATTATTAATTAAGATAGATTACTTAAGGTCATAATTTTTGATTGAGAGACTAATGTGCATGGAATTGATGGAAAAATGCAGAAACTTCTCTCTTTTTGAATCAACAGGTGTAGATGCCAGGAACAACAATTTTGTGCATCTCCAGAGATAGTCTTCAATGATCTCTAGAGACAATACCCGAGTACCATGACACCAGAAGTTTTGAAGTAATGAGGAAAGCCTCTCTAGAGTTGGACAGGAGTTTGGAGCATCTCTGGAGTTGAACAAAGAAAGCTACAGATATCTCTGGAGTTACAAACATATCTCTGGAGCTACAGACATATCTCTGGAGCTACAGACATATCTCCAGAGCTGTAGACAGGGACATATATCTCTGGCACCTCCTGAGAGTAGGGCATATTTCTAGCATAATCTACTGATCAGGCACTCTCAGTAGTGATCATACTACCCCTCATTTCACTCAAATCATCACCTGAGTTGTGAAGGGTCATCTCTAGTTAACTGTTGGAGTTTTTATCTTTTTAAAGTTTTTGCATGAGTTACGAATAGAACTAATTCAATATGCAGATTTTCAGGGCCTCACTGCCCAAATGTATTAAGACTCAAACTTAGAATTCTGAGTGGACTTCTGTTCCACTTAGTCTACTTTTATTGCATGATTACTTTCCATAGTTAGACAACTAGTGTAATAAAGAGATGGATGTCATCTCATAGAAGAACTAGTAGATAAGATAAGTGATATGTCATCATTCATTTTTGATATATACTGATAGAAACAGCAGAAGAAATATACAATGATTTGATTATTTTGATTCTTAGTAATCTCAGTTCTGTGATATCAATATTTTTCATGAATGCAAAGCGAATGGAATTGGATTGAGTTTAGTTGAGATCTTCTTTTGTGCTGATTCTCCACTATAGCCTTCAGTCCCAAGGGTGTGGAGTAAGGGCCCACTCTCACCATCAAGGCGGAAGGCTAGTACCATTGCTTTATTACTTCAGATTTTGCTGTGAAAAGTATTTACTGATTTTGATAGATAGATGCATGTTACTATTTTTAAGATTGCTTTAAGTAAATTCATGTTTAATTCTGTTTCAGTATTCCTTAAATTCATTCAGTAAGTAGATAGATTAATCTTTTCAAATTGGTAGAAGTTATTAAGATTAAGCTAGGAAAACTGGTAACTGTAGAATCCCTAGTTGCAAACAGTCGAGGACACAGCCCCTGGATTATTGACATCTGAAAATAGATTAAATGATGAGGTACAATGACACCTTGTCATTTTTGGTGCCATTGCCGGGGACTATTTTGTGTTAATTAGGGAAACTTAGTTAAAATAGTTTTTGGGATAGATTTGTATGGTTAGAGCTAGAGATTCAAAAGGAAGATATATAAAACAGACACCCCAACAAAAAGCCATGGGGGAAAGCAGTGGGGTGGCACAAGATCTTGTTGAAGAAAGAAACCTAGAACCTACTTTGGAAATTGTACCTCAAATCAATAATCCCTTAGATCCTCCAAATCTTCCACTTGCTGATTATATCTAGGAATTACAACAAAAGTTTCAGGCAGATCCTTTGATAGAACCTACTTTCCTACAACCTCAGGGAGAAGAACCAGTACTAAACATGGACAATGATAATCATGAAGAAGAGGAAAATTAGGCTCCAAGAACCTTCTCATATCCTATTGTTTTGGCTGCTGGAGACAATGCTCCTATGAAGAATATCTCACCAGCACACTTGCCAAATTTTAGAGGACTTTCTTCTGAGGATCCATATCAGTTCTTGTTTGAATTCAAAGTAGTCTGCCAAACTTATGATTATGGATCTGATAACCAAAAACTCAAACTATTTCCTTTAACTCTGAAAGATTTTGCAATGAGATGGTTTATGGGTTTACCCCAGAATTCTATCCATTCTTGGGATCAGATGGAAACAGAGTTTTTGGAAAAATACCAAGATTACTATAGATCCAGTAATAAAAATGAAGAATTGTTTAAAATTAGGCAAGGAGAGGAAGAAACCTTAGAGGACTATGTGGATAGGTTTAATTTTTCCTTGAGAAGGTATGGTAACCCAGTAGATCACTCCTTGGCTAGAACCCTATTTGTAAAAGGATTGGGAAAAGGAAATATCAACAAAATGGATAAACCTGCTATAGAAGAACTCTGTAGGAACTATTCTAGAACCCAAAATAGAGTGAGGTCATCCAAAACTTTTAAAGGGAAGAATGAAATAGGACAGTTAATGGAAGAGATTACAAATGTAAAAACAGACATTTTGGTCCAATTAAATACCACATTGGATGGGATTCAAGCAAAAACTAGAATAGCTGATCAAAATAAAATAACTGAACCACTCTCCATCTATTGTCCTAGGTGTAGAAACAAGCATCTGTTGAGAGAATGCCCTTTGGACAAATCAAAGATTTGTCAGATCTGTGATAGGAAACATCCTACCAATCAATGAAGTTAACTTCCAGCCTTGAATAGATTGAGTAAGAAGAATGCTATAATGGAAGAAGAATTGAACTATGTGGGACAAAAACAAGCTGGAAATTTCCCTTATAATCAGTATCCAAACCAGCCTTCTTACAGGGGTCCTTCTAATTTGGGATTTAATCAATGGAATCCAACTTGGCATGGGCCTCAAAATAATCTTCCTTGGGGACAACAAGATTGGCCAAGTCAATATTGGCAAAACCAAAATTGGTAATACCAAAATTGGCAAAATTAGCCTTGGGGAAATCAACAGTGGCCACCACAGTTTGGATCACAAAACATGCAACCTCAATGGGGTTCTCAACAGGGGTATAATCAACAATACCAAGGGCAACCTAGACATTTCCAACCTCAACAACAAGCTTTACTAACTGGACCCTCCAACACACAAGGTCAATCGCAAAATGAACCAGTTAGCCAACCACATTTACCAGCTCAGCCTATACCAAACCCACGTAATAAACAGGGAGCAGTTGTTTACATGATAGAACAAGAAAATCTGGCTAGAATTAATGCTATATATTCAAATAATCTCTAGCTGCGTTCTAGGAAAGCATTCCCAAGACCATCTCCTCCAACTATAGTTGAAGTAACCAATGATGAGGAACCTGAAAATTCATCCACTCAACCCCCAGATGAGATTACTAATGAAAATGTGCTAGAAGAATCATCCTTGGACAACTCTAGAGTTGCTCCTCAAAGACAGACTCCGGAGAACATTCCTAAACACAATTCTGACAAGAGCTTCGGAGATGCTCCAGAGATCAAAAAACTAGCACCATACCTAGAATGACTTAAACAGTATGTTCCCCAGAAAAAGATCTTACAAAAATAGGTCCAAACCAACATGGAATCAAAACTTTTGCAAGAAATCCATCAACTAAGCATCAAAATTCCTCGTCTCCAAGCAATTAGAGATGTACCAGAACTAAATCAGTTCATTAAACAATATCGTATCAAAACGCAGGGCAGGAAGAAAAACTTTCCCTCCACAATACAAGTGCAAGGAAAGGTAGTAGATCTACTGATGGGAGAAATTCTCCTCCCAAAATATGGAGACCCTAGAAATCTTGTCATAACTATTTTCATCTCAGGGGTAGAAATTTCAAATGTTCTGGTTGACTTAGGAGCAACAATTAATGTGATGACAGTTCACACAATGAACAAATTAGCTCTATCAGGTATCCAATCCACAACTACAATTCTTCAACTTGTTGACTAGTCAGTAGCTATTCCAAAAGGGGTAATCATTGATGTACCAGTTGTAATATATTCATGGGAATTTCTAGTGGACTTCTTGATATCAGAACCTAGAAACCAGAGAAATGCTTATCTACTAATTTTAGGAAGACCATGGCTGGCTATAGCAGCAGCATCTATTGATTGTCAAACTGGGGATATGGTCATTTCTAATGGGATAGATTTGAAGAAAATATCATTGTATCCTCCAGCTAAACCATCAATGCATTATACAGGAAGAGTATGGGTCGATGAACTAGAGAACAATGACAACAGTGCCTCAGTAGCTATGGTAACCATCAAGGAACATCTAGGAGAGTTAGAAGAAGAAATATACTATGATACAATAGAAGACATTACTCACATCCTAATCAATAAGGATGTGATGGAACTCACCAAAGATTCTAGGAGAGAACTTCTTACTTCTTCTCATTGTACCCTTGCCAACATCATTCCTTGTGGGGAAACCTTCTACAGAGACTTAGCCACTTTCCACATGTTTCTACCACATTCTTGTCCTCTCAATACCATGACTCCAATGTATGGATTAACTACATCTATGGATCAAATCACAAAATAGGGCATGATTTTACCAGGGAAAACACTTAATATCAATACTCAGTTAACAGCAAATCAGGAAGAAAAACTCATCCAACTTCTAATTTCCCATTCAACAGCTTTTGCTTGGGAATACCAAGATATGAAAGGCATACCTCCTAAGATCTGTACCCATCATATATACACTGAGGATATTAAACCTGTTAGATAGCCCTAGAGAAGATTGAATCCTGCTTTAAAGGACATTGTCAAAACTGAAATAGAAAAATTACTTCAAACAGGGTTTATATATCCAATCTTAGACAGTCAATGGGTCTCACCCCTTGTCATAGTGCCTAAAAAGAATGGGAAATGGAGGGTGTGTATTGATTATAGAGAACTCAACAAAGCCACAAAAAAGCACTACTTTTCCTTACCATTCATTGACCAAGTATTGGACAACCTTGCTAGGAGAAAGTATTTTTCCTTTCTAGATGGATTCAGTGGGTATAATCAAATTCAGGTAACACCTGAAGACCAGGACAAAACCACCTTCACATGCTCTTGGGGAACTTTTTCTTACAAAGTTCTTCCCTTTGGACTATGCAATGCCCCAGCAACATTTCAAAGACTTGTTTTAGCCATTTTTGTTGAACTAGCTAATGAATGCATGGAGGAATATATGGATGACTTTACTGTGTATGGGGATAATTTTGAAGAAGCTCTCACAAACCTTGAGAAAGTACTGAAATGCTGTGAGAAAAATAATTATCCCTTAGCCATGAAAAGTGCTTTATGATGGTGGAGGAAGGAATTGTCTTAGGACACCACATTTCAGCAAAAAGGATCAAAGTGGATCAAAACAAGATAGAAGTAAGCACACAGTTGCCTTCACCCAAAAATCAGACAGATGTTAGAAGTTTTCTGGGTCATGCAGGCTACTATAGGAGATTCATAGAAAATTTCAGCAGAATAACTGCCCCCCTGTTTACCCTGCTTAACAAAGACATAGAATTTCTATGGACAGAAAAATGTCAATCGGCATTTGAAACCTTGAAAGAGAAACTTACTGTCACACCAATTTTGAGAGGACCTAATTGGACTTTGCCATTTCACATATAGACTGATGCTTCAAATGAGTACATTGGGGTAGTTTTAGGACAAAGGGAGGAAGGAGAGAGTATGCATGCCATTTATTACATCAGTAAAAACTTTACCTCTGTAGAAAGGAATTACACAACAATTGAAAAAGAATTCTTGGTAGTCATCTATGCTATAAACAAATTCAGGCATTACATCACTGGATATAAAATATTTGTACACACTGATCATGCAGCTATCAAGTACCTAATGAATAAACCAGTAGTGGGTGCAAGGATCATCAGGTGGTTATTACTATTGTAGGAATTTGATATTACCAGAGTTGATAATCCAGCAAAATTTAATTTGGTTGCTAATTTTTTGTCAAGATTGCATACAGGAGGAGAAAACCTACCAGTGGACACGTTCTCAGATGAACATCTTTTTGCTATCTCCTCTATTGCACCTTGGTTTGCTGACATAGCTAATCTTTTAGCTACAGGCTTGTATCCATCCCATTTTACCTCAAAACAAAAAAAAATGTTTAGTCAAAGAAAGTTTATCTTACAAATGGTTGAATGGTTTACTATTTAAGTGTGGTCTTGATTTCATTCTACGCAGGTGTTTAAAAGCTTATGAGATTTTTGATGTGTTGAGAGCATGTCATGATGAAACATCTGGTGGCCATTACTCCTTCCACAGGATAGTCCACAAGATCCTCAGAGCTGGTTACTACTGGTCCTCTGTTCATAAAGATACAAAGAAGTATGTGCAGCACTGTGACCAGTGCCAAAGGATGGGACAACCAACCTTTACCCAGGGGATGTTACTGCATCCATAGGTCATGATGGAACGATTTGAGTAGTGGGGTTTAGACTTTGTGGGACCAATTTCCCCACTATCAGTAGGCAAGGAGTACATTCTAGTATGCACAGACTATGTTACTAAGTGGGCTAAGGTTCAAGCATTACAATTTGCAAGAGAAGAAAAAGTTGCTGATTTCTTTTATAATAAGATTTTCTTAAGGTTTGGAGCCCCAAGATCAATAGTTACAGATAGAGGACCTCAGTTTACTTCACAGGTAATCAAAGCATTCACAGATTTATACCAAGTCAAGCACAAAAAATCTTCACCTTACCATCCTCAAGCGAATGGGCAGGTAGAGGTAACTAATAGGGAACTTGAAAATATTCTAACAAGGACAGTAGCAATGAACAGAAAAGATTGGGCTAACAGATTACTTGAGGCAGTTTGGGCTTACAATACCACTTGGAAGTCCACAACAAAGTTCTCACCATATGAATTGGTTGATGGGAAAAAGCCTATTTTGTCTATAGAATTTGAACTCCAAACACTTAGAACTGTATTGGATATTGGTCTACCATTGTCTATAGCTCAACAGAACAAAATTCTTCAACTCAATGAGTTGGATGAAATTCGTACAGAGGCCATTCAACAAATAGAAATGGTTCAGTATCAGAGGAAGTAATGGCATGAACAACACATCAAAAGGAGGACATTTCAACAAGGTTATTGGGTTCTTCTTTATGATTCTAAATTCAAAGAGTTTAAAGGGAAATTACAAACTCATTGGATGGGTCCTTATCAAATAAAGGAAGTTTTTGAAAATGGAACAATATTATTGGAACGTATTGATGGAAGCACAGACACATTCTTGGTAAATGGTCACCGAATCAGACTCTATAAGAGACCATCTACCAAAGAAGAATTTCTAAATGATTTGTGTTTTGATACAGGGGATACTTCCTCTGTCACAATATTGAACTGATACAAAAAAAAAGGAAAATTTGAAAACTAGCAAATGGAGGCCTTCTAAAAAAAAGAAGAAAAAAAAAGAGAGAAAGGTGGAAAACTAGTAAATGGCTGTCTTTCTCGACCAAGGGAGTTGAAAACCAGCAAATGGTGGTTCCCTTCTGCAGGATAGTTGAAAACAATCAAACTATGGAGGTGATCAGGTGCCTAGAGTTAGTCAAACACACCTCCAATGCTTCACAAACCAGGAGCACCTCCAGCGCTTCCCAAACCAGGGCCACCTCTGGCGCTTCCCAAACTAGGAGCACCTTAGGCGCTTCCCAAATTAGGAGCCCCTCCAGCACTCCATCAATAAGGAGTCATTTACAATAATGGGGAGGGACCCACCTCTCCAGGCCATAAGGTGGAAACACCAAAATGATGAGGTCATCACAACTCATCCTCTGCCTTATGGAAGGAATAAAGTAAATCAACACGTATTTAATTTGTAGGGGTCTTCATAAAGACGACGCTGATGTCACCAAAGGAACATGGATTTTTGAACCACTCAACGAAATGATTGCAGGTTGCGTACCAACATAGTAGTGGACGTCATCTCCAGCCACCAAAAGCTGCTCATGTGCCACGACACGTGCAATCTCATAAAATGATGCAACATCTTTGCCATGTACATCGCTCCTAATCATTAAAAATGATCCAGGTAATTCTATCTTTAATTAAGCATTAATAGCAACTGTCTTGTCTTTCTGTTTTGGGTTTCATCATGATGCCACATCCACCTTTCCTAAATTCACACATGTCGCCATCTGTGCTGTACTGCCATCTTGCCTCCAAAGTGTCCTATCATTCTGTCGCATTTATGACTACCTAGGTACTCTACCAAATTTGCAAATCTTCCATAAGCCTAAGCTGAGAAACATAACAATCCTCATTCGAACCTCTAAAGTACCTTAAAGAATAGAGCAAATTGAACAGTCCTCCAGAGCCTACAAATTTAAGAGGAAAGGATAAACTGCAGATTGAGGAAAGTGAGCAATTAAGCATAGAAGGTGGAACCAATTTAGCAATGGGGGTAAAGAAGAAGTCTAAGCTAGAAAGTGTTGTGGGTCTTCTATAGGATGAAACTGCAGCAAACATTCTAAGAGCTGTAGGATGGTTGGACTTCCTAGAAAAATTTGAAGGGTTTTAGGAAGATATCGTAGATGAATTCCTCAGAAATCTAAGGGATAATCAAACAGTTGTCAGAGGGGTTTGAATAAATCTCTCCTCAGCTACTATCAGTCACATTTCTGGGCTGCCTAAACAAGGTGAGAGGTTTTATCACTTGAAAACCTTATACACTGATTTAATTTAGAATTTCTCTATTCAAGGTGAACATGCCATACAACTGCATTCAAATAAAAATGAAGTAAAAGGAATTCTTAGGTCCACACTCCCAAACCCTTGGCAACCTGTTGCCACCTGGCTGATGAAATATTTTACTTGTGATGGTCAATTCTCTCTAGTTTTAGGGCCAATCATGAAAATGCTAATTTTTCTAAGGCATGGAAATAGACACCCAGAGTTTAGCATAAACATTCCCAATTTCCTGTATTCTGCCATCAAGGCAACTGCAGAAAAATATCAACAAATAAGGGTCCCATGAAACATCATGGCCTCATTTGTCTAGTAGTCAAACACCACTTCCTGTCTCAGGCCAATGGGGAGGAATTATGGCAAAACTTTCTTGAACAAAATTCCCAGGACAGAGAACTAGAGATGGCACAGCCAGGAGGTGAGAGTTCCCCTACTCACCAAGAAGAATAAACTAAGCCTTTAGCCTCCTCCATAGCTGTTCAAAGAGGAAAGAAGTCCTCACAGGAGGCAACTTCATCTGCAGCCCCTGTTCTTGATAAAAAGAAGAAAGGCAAAGAAATTACAGACCCTGCTCCTAAACAAACCCCATACATGACTCGATCAGTTAGGAGAAAGATGACTCTAACTGAAGAATTTTTCCCTAAGGAATTAACAAGGGAGAGGTCAGAATAGAGAATACAGAGAACCTGGTGGGCTAAAGAACCATCGCATGATTCAAATGAGATCCCTTTAGTCAAGAAAAGAAAATAAAGAGAAGTTTCCCCAGCACCATCTATTCATCTAGGGTCAAGTCCAATTTCAGTACCATCATGTGCTTCGAAGACAGAAAATAGACAAACTCTTACTATTTCCTCATATTCAGAGGATGAGAGACCTACTCTGGAGGCACCTACCCCACCTCTGCTACGGAGAAGCGAAAGGAAAAGACAGCTCTCGCAGGTTGAGGAAGATACTGCCCTCCTAGTTGAGGTACTCCTGGGTTTTAGAACATATGAGGATAAGGCTGGCCTTCATTTGTGCCAGCAGAAGCAGAGGAACCCCAAGAAGATCCTCAGGACAGGCAGTCTGTAGAAAAAGATGAAACAAGGCAAATGGGTACAATTGACAGTGCAAGGCAGATGGCCATGGAAAACCTTGATGATCAGCAAGAAGCAACAGAAGCAGAAGTAGAAACCTTCTCTCATCCCTCTAATCAAGAGGACGTTAAAATTTCAAAAGAACAACAAATGATAGAAGAAATTGAAAACCTAAAGAGACTACTCTGGGGGAAGAATCTGATTATTACTGACCTCAAGAAGGTCAGAATAGAGGTAGAAATGGAACAAAAACAAGTCATTGAAAATCTACAAACAGAACTCCAAAGCAAAAACAAGATCATCCAGGAGAAAGAAGTAGAATTAGAGGCCCAGAAAATTGAGAAAGAAGCAGAATTAGAGGCCTAGAGAATTGAGAAAGAAGCAAAATTGGAGGCCCAGAAAATTGAGGTAGTCAAACTATTGGAAGAGAAAGAGAAAGAGGTAGCACAGAGTGTTTCTAAGCTCACCATGGCTAGAGACAATAGCATCACAATAATGGAAGGATTGATTGAGAAAATACAAAGCCAGGATAGATAGTTAACTTGGGCCAACAACAGACTAGATGACCAAGAGGAATATATTCAAGAGTTGGTTGGCCCAAGGGCAACCAATGAGAAGGAAATACAAATAGATGCATATGTGGGCCCAATCCCCATTGACATTCCTAAGGCCCTATTCCATTGGGAGAGGAAATGTAGAGAATATGAGGCTTCCAAGCCTATGCTATAGTTACAAAGGGCAGTCATTGCCAAAACAAAAAGAATAGAAACTCTGGAAGGAAAAATCATTGAAATGGCCTCCCTTTCTTCAGAAATTCTATCCTGCAGACCTCCAAGTGCCAGCTATTCTATGTTCTTACAAGAAAGAGTCCTGCAGAGGAAATTCTCTTTAGTCCTATTTGACCTGGTTGAGGATACAGAGACAGTAGAAGGATTCATGATAGCATATACAAGGAGTAATGATGAGGACAAGAATTTTCTATGTGAATCATACTTACATGGTTTCTGTGTTAATGATACAACCTTCATTCTTAATCATTTTGTGGGAGAATGTCAAATTAAAGCATTTATGTCCCTAATGAGGAATCATCAGATTTGGAATGAACGATTGGAAGATCATCTCAAGAAAGATACAGAAACACATCTCTTCATTAGGAAAGAATGTCCCAATCCCAATGCTTTTAAAACCCAATTCAGGTCCTATATCTATCACCCTAAGAGTAAGGACAAAATTTTGCCATTATACCTAAAAAGTTTGCAAGAGTGCTCCATCGATTTTGGTCTTTTCATGATCAGTTCAACAGATCTAGTACTTGCCATAGAAAAGAAAAGATGGAATGTTTTGACCTCGGAGCAGAAAATGAGAGAGGTGGTCACCCCTGCAAACTTAAGATTATTTATGAGAAAAGAAAAGTTAATATCCAAAATGATGGATAAGTATAAACAGGAATGGATAAGTGGACGGTTCAGGCCCCCTCTAATAATTAAACCACTCCTTGTCTGGGCTGAACAGATAGAAGATGAGAAATTGCAGGACTGGTTGAAGCAGGTTGATCAATACAGAGGCAATGGTAATACCAACCACACAACTTGGTCTACCTATGCACAGGATTATAGCTTGACTGACAAGCTACTTCACCAGAATAAATCTAGATTGTGAGAAGCAAGAGGACCTACCAAACTTTAGGTATGGGGGGATGATGAGTGCCAAGTTGCACCCATAAAATACACCTTTTTTACCTCTCTTTTTCTCCTTCTTGATCCCATTTTTCTTAATGTCTGCACCCAAATAAGCTAGCAAGATCATTCTAGTTAATGATTAATTAAGATAGATTACTTAAGATCATAATTTCTGATTGAGAGACTAATGTGCATGGAATTGATGGAAAAATGTAGAAACTTCTCTCTTTTTGAATCAACAGGTGTAGATGTCAGGAACAACAATTTTGTGCATCTCCGGAGATAGTCTTCAATGATCTCCAGAAACACTACAAGAGTACCATGACACCAGAAGTTTTGAAGTAATGAGGAAAGCCTCTCCAGAGTTGGATGGGAGTCTGGAGCATCTCCAGAGCTAAACAAAGAAAGCTACATATATCTCCGGAGCTACAGACATCTCTGGAACTATAGAGAGGGACAAATATCTTTGGCATCTCCTGAGAGTAGGGCATATTTCTAGCATAAGCTGCCGATCAGGCACTCTCGGCAGTGATCGTACTACCCCTCATTTCACTCAAATCATCACCTGAGTGGTGAAGGGTCATCTCTAGTTAACTGTTGGAGTTTTTATCTTTTTAATGTTTTTGCATGAGTTATGGATAGAACTGATTCAATATGTATATTTTTAGGGCCTCACTGCCCAAATGTATTAAGACTCAAACTTAGAATTTTGAGTGGACTTCTATTCCACTCAGTCTACTTTTATTGCATGATTACTTTCCATAGTTAGATAGCTAGTGTAATAAAGAGATGGATGTCATCTCATTGAAGAACTAGTAGATAAGATAAGTGATATGTCATCACTCATTTTTGATATATACTAATAGAAACAACAGAAGAAATATACAATGATTTGATTATTCTGATTCTCAGTAACCTCAGTTTTGTGATATCAATATTTTTCATGAATGCAAAGTGAATGGAATTGGATTGAGTTTAGTTAAGATCTTCTTCTTTTGTGTTGATTCTCCACTGTAGCCTTCAACCCTAAAGGTGTGGAGTAAGGGCCCACTCTCACCACCAAGGCGGAAGGCTAGTACCATTGCTTTATTACTTCAGATTTTGATGTGAAAAGTATTTACTGATTTTGATAGATAGATGCATGTTACTATTTTTAAGATTGTTTTAAGTAATTCCTGTTTAATTCTGTTTCAGCATTCCTTAAATTCATTCAGTAAGTAGATAGATTAATCTTTTCAAATTGGTAGAAGTTATTAAGATTAAGCTAGGAAAACTGGTAACTGTAGAATCCCTAGTTGTAGACAACTGAGGACACAGCCCCTGGATTATTAACATCTAAAAATAGATTAAATGATGAGGTACAACGACACCTTGTCAAGGATTTCAGATTTAGTCCTCACATGGGATAAAGCACATGAAAGGAAAGGTGACCACGGGAAATTTGACAAACTTTGGATAGGTCATTTTCAAGTTTCAGAGATCCTAGGAGATAGTACTTATAGACTTAAGACTCTAACCGGTGAGGATGTCCCATTACCAGTCAATGGACGACTCCTCAAACACTACTTCCGAGCTTAAGTACGGTCATGTAAGTCATTTGTATTATAGTGTATATATGTTGTATAGTTGTTTGTATAGTTTTTTTTTGTGTGTTCGCTAGTTTGCTTGTTGTTTTTGAGTTGTGTTTTGGATAGTCAAGATGATGCACCTTATCACCCTAAGAAATCAACAAAATTGTTAGGATTCAAGTGATGAAGACAAATTTCTACATAGGTTGTGACTCATTTTGGGAAGTATCCCTGGTCAGGGCTGTGATATCCTTTTCATCAGTGATGCCTTTTCTTGATCAAAGAGATTTTTCACCATGACTCACCTAACAGCCTTGAGTTTGTTGAATGCATCAATATAGGTGTTAAGTAAAAAATCTAAAGGGGTCGCCCTTGCTACCATTGCAATCCCCAACCTAATTCAACAAGTGATCACACCTTACATATTAAGCTTACATGATGATATCATATGAATAAAAAAAAAGATAAATATTGAAAATCCAAAAGGATAAAATTAGGCCATCTAATTAACTCTACCGGGGCTATAGACACCCACTGGCAGTGGGGCTCTACTTAGGGGGATTGTAAAGATAACCTTGTCGGGGCTATGGACGCCTGCTGGCAACAAGGCTCTATCCTGGTTGGATATGAGGGATGAACCCAAAATATGTAGCTTAACACTAGTTACTTGTGTCTTCAACTTACTTTCAAGATGAGGATTATTAATCATATGCACACACTTTATCCCTTATCAACATTGTTGCACTTATGAACATGATATCATTCAGAAAGGTCATGATACTTATGCTTAGAGAAAGTCAAAATGCTATGTTCTAATGTGAACTCATCACTTGAATCATTTGAATTTGGTTGATTTCTTTGGTGGCAACTTGTTGTGTGGTTACACAACACGCCCCCTTTTGCCTTAGCAAAACAGGGACCCAACCTTTTGCTTCAGCTTGTTTTTGCTTTCTTGCTTTGGGAGGTTTGGCAAAAGTCAGTTAAGTGAATCACCCTTTCTTATGCATGTGCTCTAAAGAATAGGTCAATTATCAAAGTTAGAATTTGTCATCACCAACCTCATAATCTAGAAGAATACAAAATTCTAAGCAGATTTGCCTTTTGGATCACCCTGATATTGTTTAAGGATAGAAAGTTATGCTAAGTCAAAGGTCGATCAACCCAAATATTTCCCATAGGGTCACATTTCTAAATATCAGTCATGTTCATTTAGATGACCCAAACATAAGAAGATCACTTGATATCCATATGTTCCTCGAGATGCGAACATCAAACTTAAGTGCGATAGAGCATATGACCGTCAAAACCCGCATGCATATTTTCGGAGGGTCACATTTCTAAAGATCAGTCATGTTACAAAATATCACCCTTCACAAAATATGACGGTAATGTCATTCGGATTTGATACATAAAAGAACTCATCTTGATGATGATGTCACCAATTTTCATGTCACCAATTTTCTCGACCCACGGAGGGTCACATTTACAAATATCCGTCATATTCTTCAATATGACGATGACGTCATCCTAACCCGATAACAAAGAGGACATGATAAGGTGATGACATCATCACGATCCAAACCTGAGAGGGTCACATTTTGAAATATCCCTGATCATAACCAATATGACCATGATGTCATTTTCTAAAACAATTTCAAAGGCTTATAAAGTGTTGACATCACCCTTGCATTCTCAAGCAAGGTGATATTTCCTAAACATTAAATGACCCAAATATTCTTATATATCCCTCATATTGACCTTGATGACCTGATATGCCTAGTTTCATAGCGACCAATCTAATCATGCCACGTGGCAAACCCCCCAAGTCATATCAACATGATATGTTATCATGATTTATTAACAAATGTAATATGACCTGATCTCGATTATTGGTTAAAGGTTGACCATATTCATGGTCATGTCACCCTCATATGTCCGATAGAGGGCCATATTTTCAAATATCCCTGATCTTCTAAGAGATCACCCTCTACATTAAATTCGAACCCAATGGTAGGTCGCGCTCTCAAATTTCAAATGTAAGCCCGCCACTTGTCAAACATCCACGGAATGTTATGTGTTGATCAATGGGCTTGAACAAAAGACATTAACCACACCCTTATTTGTCATATTGATCAGTTAAAAGGTAAATTTTGGGGTTTATTCACATTTACCCTGCGTTTAATAAAAATTACAGATCCCTGAAGATCAAAGCATCATAGTCACCTACAAATAGAACGGGAGCTGCATCTAGACAGAATGGAACAGTAAATATAGTGCAGTCACATTCATACCATTATCACTCATATAGTAAAAGAGGAAAGCGATAAAAGTTTGTTGTAACCTGGGTATCCCTTGGAACATCTTCTACGGTATTTCCATCCTCATTTGGCTCAATGGCAATCCCACCTTCTGGTGGGGGTGAGGTACTGCGAATGGCTTCTTCATTAATATTTGGTGCAAGAGTTGATGATGTAGCTCCATCTTGATTTGTTGGATTAGAAAAATTGCTAGTTCCAAAGTAAGACTGTATACTAACTCCACATTTTCAACATTTTGATGGCCTCCCATTCCCTTCACCACCTTGATGAGTCTTACCCTTCTCGCACTTGAGGCTTGACATCTTGATCTATTACTTCAAATAAAAGCTGGAAAAAAATGTCTTCTTGTTTAAGGACATACTCATAGAATATAGATCACATTCCCTACTAAATATCTTCTTTAAGTTTGAATCAAGAATAGACAAGAGATAAAGAAATCTTATAACACTAATACTATGAAGAAATGATTACTCACCTTTAAGTTTAGGTTTTTACTGACTTGCTATTCATTAATGCAGGAATGCATGTGTTGTAATTTTGTAATTTTGCCTATGATCAACTTCAAGGCTCCAAATCCAACTTTTGAAATCTGAATTGAGAGCTCACAAGTTTAGAACTGAACAAAATGTGTAAGAATAAATTAGAGTTTCGATTGTATTTATATTAATCCATATTTGGCAAATTATGCGGGAATTCTATATGGTATATTAAAAAATTTGGCAAATCCCATGTGATTATATAAGGAATACGTTTAAGTGTCGGCAAATCAAACCTCAACGGACTACATACATTGTAATTTCCAAGGCAAATATGGCCCTACAATTAGCACGGAGATGTCATGAAAATTGGCGAAATGGCCCCTCATAATCAACTACTTGTAAGTTTTAATTGGCGAAATGGGTCCTCATGCGTAGTGACCATTAAATGGAGTTGGCGAAATGGGTCTTCATGCGCAGTGACCATTTAATGGAGTTGGCAAAACGTGTCCCGATACACAATGTTGTTTTTAATAGTATTGGCAAATATATAGGTGATTTAGTACTTGCTTCTAAGATTCCAGACAAAAATATTAGCCAGCCCATTTGAAATGCGTAGTTTGTTATGGCAAAAATCTTACTTCATTGATTCTCATAAAATAAATTAATGGCGAATGGATATGGATTTGACAAATAATACATAAAATCTAGGGGCGATTTGACCACCTTGTTGGATGTGATTTATTCACCAATTCTGACTTGGCCGATCTGTGATATTCGCCAATTGGCGAATATTTGCCACTAAAAAATCTCTGCACATTGCATCTCATTCATATCATGAAAAAACAAAAACAAAATTACATCATCCATATGTAATCATTATAGGTATGCATTCTCATAAGAAAAATAAAATTTCTAGCCAACTATTTTCACAAAAGGGAAGTGAAGTACAAGATGTCAACTAAATCTACATTTAGATCTCAATCAATTAGGTCTTGCAATGATAAGTGAAAACAATGTCTGAGCATAAGTCACTCCTCCAAATGGAGTCAAATGAGAAACATTGTGCACTCAAGTGTGCAAGTCTCCCCATGCAAGGGTGAAAGGGTATAAATCTTTTTAATAAATATAGGTCTCTCAAAGACCTTAAGGAGTGTCAAATCAAACCTCTGCAAAATCTCTAGAAAAACCATAGAAATTAGGAAATTTGAAAAAACCTAAAAAATTGTAAAACCTTAAAAATCCCTTAAAATCAAGTATGTTCTTCAAAATTTGCAATAAAAGGAGAATCTATTCTTCTCCTCTCTAGCTTAGCATGTCTTTTATTTCCATAGTTATCTTGCACCCTTGTTTTGCATTCTTACATCTTTATAGGTCCCCTACTGAAGTGAAGCGACTCAAGTATACTTACGATGCCATCAAGGTACGTTTATCTTTTCAAATTTAGTGTTTATTATAAAAATATTTTAAATATTAAACTGATGTTTCTCATTGTAAGTAAAATTATAGGAAATCAACAACAGGTAAAGCCCTGGTTCGAGAATGGTACCTATCTTTCATATAGACTACCATCCCCGAGGGGGCAAATATGTAAGTACTAAAAAGATAGATGGGCTTACATGGTAATCCTATGATGAACTATGATCCTAAACATGTACATGTAAGCATGTATATATGACCTCTCAGCATGTTTTCTTCTTCGTGACACATGGATTGGACTCTCCTTTCACTTTCCTCCCTTGTTTTCCCCTTGCTAACTTGTGAAATGTTGTCCCTTCTTCATTTCTCCTTTGTCAATTCTTTGTTTTCTTTGTTTTCTATCCTTGTCGCAAGACCTATGAGTGTTGTTTCTTATGGAACCTTCATCTTGTTGACCTTTTCCATCATTTTATAACTTCTAGAGACCTCAAATTGACATACTGATTTCATCCCCAACCCCAGTTTCAGTGCACCTTTCATCCTGACCTAGTCAGCCCCCTTTTGACCTTGACCCTCATCGAGTGAGCACCCTAGTAAAAGGAGGATCACATCATTTTTGAGCACGAGTTTCTATTCAATTTGGAGTTTGAAATTAGCTCTGTTTTAACCCAAATTTGTTCCAAATTGAGCCCTAATTCTGTGAGTCACCTTCCCTAACTAATCATCAACTTTTCTTGACTAATTCAAGACACCCAATCACTCCTTTCTAACTCGCAAATCAATTCTTATCTTCTCTTAATAAATCCCATGCTAATTCCATTTCTTCTTCTATGAAAAATTATCAAGGCTTGTTCACTATCCAATCAACCCAGTCCTCTGATCAATCAAGGGAGTTAACTCCCCTCACCTCTCCATTATTTCTCAAGTTGGAGAATACTCTTCTCATCTTCACAAGATTTTTCAAGCTTCTACACAGGCCTGTGAGCCTCTTTCTTCATTTCTTTCTTTAGTTTTTCAAAGCTTCAAAGCTTTCATTTCAGTAGTTTTCATTGTTGCCAAGCTTCAAAGCTTTCCCATAGGAGGCAAATTCATTGTTGCAATCCCATTTTGCGTAGTTTTCTCTCTCCCTTCTAAAGAATTCTCATCCTCGCACAAGACTTATCAACCTTTTTATTTTTTCTATTTCTCCCAAGCTTTCCAAAATTTTCATAAAACATTGTTACTCTATCTGTTTTGCAAGCCCAAGTGCTTCTATCCAAGCTTTCATAGCTTCCATACAAGAATTTTGAAGCTCTTGTTTGAATTTTTTATTGTCCAATTCTTGTCTCCGAGAGGATTACCCCACTACCATAGAGGAAGGGAATGCTACTATAAGGATCTCTGAGGATATACTAGGCTCATGCGCCTTCAATTTTAGGTTCCTTCATTCTTTTTGTAGTAATTAGATAACCAAATCTTACTCTTGGGAATAGTAATTTAATTATTGTAATTTCCTTGATAGGCTAGTTAGTTTGTTTTAATTAGGTTATTTTCAAGCAATTGCATTGTTAGATTAGCTTTTCAATTTTGTACTTTCATTTCATTGCATAGTTATAAAAAACCTTCAAAAAACACAAAAACATAGATCGATTGCATTAGGTAAAATCATGGTTAATTGCATTCATATTTGATTTCCTAGATTAATTAAGTCATTTTCATTCCAAAAAATAAAAAAGAACAAAAATATTGCTTGCATGTACACTTAGTTGCATTCATTCAAAAAAAAATAGAAAACCAAATTGAAACAAGTACAAAATCCCTCGATCCCATCACGAGGTCAATCAATTCAAACAAAGTGAAAACCAAAGCAAACCTTAGGTTATCACCCTAAGTCAATGTAAATAAATTCATGGTAAACTCAAGCAAACTCTCTTTATTTAGGCTTATGAATGTGCCCTAGACTTAGAGGTGAGTGGGTGAGGGCGATCCTAGAGGAGATCGAAGAGATACACCCTAGGCCTCAACATGCTCGCAATTGACAATTTAATAACAAGAACATAGGCATATGATGATTAAACAAAGACATCAAATCCAACAACTCCTTGAAGTGGGAGAGGAAAGGTTCTAACTTATTAGACTCATAAATGAATAAAATAGACAACCAAATAGACGTTGGAATCTCAAAAACCCAAACAGGAAATTAGTGACTTGTGACCCTTCAGGTCATATCATTATCTCCACAACTAGGGTCATTGAACACAACTTAGCAAACAATCTACAGGAAAGGTCCCAAGACCGACTGACCATTCTCTGTGAAGTCTAGCTCTCAAGCAAGCCATATGTCTTGCCTCCTCTCGACTGGCTTCTACCATGAGAGAGAGAGTGACATGGAGGTTCACCCATGGCAAGGAGAAGGGTCTATGTGCTCCATTAAGGATGACTTGACTGCCTTGAGCTATCGAGTCATGTTTTGAAGTGTACAGATACATTATTTTTTCCTCATGCTGATTTAGGTGCTAAGAATGTCAAGATTTGGATGGTTTTGAGGCCTTCAGTTACTAACAATATAAATAATTATAAGGTGTTTAAAGGTGATTAAAACATCTTAGGATTCTTGCAAGGAAGAGAAGTTGAAGGGAACTATTTATCTATTCACAATCAAAGAATACAACATTCACGAAAGAATCCATGTAGTAGAATAAGATAAAAAGGACATAGAATTACATAAGTTGAAAACAAATTATACTGTCTCAAAGGCCCTAGTCTCATTAGAAAGGATGTTTTAATTTGAATATCATGTAAAAAAACCTACATGAAGCTATTCAAATTAATATTGGCTCATGAGAAGAGCCTAAAATGCTAAATTTGGGAATTATCTTCACTAAACAAGAAATGGAAAATCTTGTGGAGATATTTCATTAATTCAATGGTGTTTTTGTGTGGTTTTATAGTAGCTCAAAACAAAGAACAAAAACATAAATTATATTAATGTCCACGAATGTTCAAAATAGGTTGGTGGCACTTCAAAAATTCAAATTTGATGCATTAAACATTCAATTCCCTAAAGTTAATGATGCAAGAGCATCCAAAGGTGTAGATCAATCTTGCATCACCAAAAAACTGATTTTCTTTTCTATTTATTTCAAGTTTGGTTTTTGTGGATACCCATTTGCTTGAATATTGATTCAGAACCTTCAAAGTTTCTGAAAAGGCTAAGAATACCAAGACTTACTATTTTTAGCAACCCTATATCGAAGAAGCGATTGGGTCCAAAATTTTCCCCAAAGATCCAAATAGTCAAATAAACATTCTTGGTAAATTTCAGCCCAAGATCATGTCTAGATTTCAAGATATTAAAGTTTCCATTTTTGAGATTCCCAAAAAAGTTTTAGAATCAAATTTGAAGAAATTAGACATCCCTAAAAAGACTAAAAGTTGTTGTAACTAGTGAAGTGGGTTATATATTGATAGATATCTTCACGATCTTTCCAACACATCAAATGGTTCATCAATCTGAAACCCAGTTCAAAAGTTATGGCTTCTAGAAGTTGTGCTACCTAGTTTCTCAATTTTAAAATTTAAAATTCTTTTTTGGGCGGGAAAAAGGACAATTGGGTTCATTTTGGTGCCCAAATGGGAGTTACACATTTCAAAGAAAGATGACATTGGGGTGAATTACACTAAGTGGTGTTGATGATTATTTATAGCCTATTTCTAATAGTTCCACTACAGTGGGATATTGGGAGTTATTGGCAAGTCATGTTCATGCAAATAAGGAGGTTAGGTAGATATCAAAAGATAGCTCCAGAAGGCTCTATAAGTCAAATATTTCTATTGTAAGACAACACATTGTTGTAATAAGAGGCCATATGACCCCGATGATTGTATTTCATATTTGTAGCCTTTTATAGGCAAGTTTAATGAAGAAAATATGAAACAATTTGCAGTTTGCTTAACTAATTTTTCTTGAGATTTTGTTCTTGTCTATTTGAAATCTATAAATTGTTGGTGTATTTCTTTTGGGTGGAGTCCAACCTCATCAATCAAAATTGTTAATTTTTATAGGCAAAAATATAGTCCAATAAACCTTACATTAGAAGTTGCAATTAGAAAAGCAATTAATAAATTATTTGCTATCAAGATCATTGACACATATTTCATAAGTAGTGGTTCACATAAACCCATCTCTCATGAGCATGAATGGACCACTTAGCACTCATCACATCTAGGTGATGCTCATAGGGGTGAAGCACTGGGACTTCCTAAAAGGTAACCCATCCTTGTACTACTCCAACTCAAGCACGCTTAATCATGGATTTTTCCCCCAAGATCAAACCCACTTAGTTTTCTACCCCATTTGCAAAACCTTCCACAATTGTTGTGCCTTATGAACCATTCATTATAGAGTATCTTTAGCTCATCCAATGACAAATAGGAGATATTTTTATAGTGTATTAGATTATGACCTTTTATTATGATTTAACTATGTAGTTTTTTAATCAAACTTGTAGACACCTAAAATTGACCATGCCTTGTCGATATATCACTTGAGACACTTTGTAGGGTGTAGAAACCCTTTCATCACCTAATTAGTTAAATAAAACATATTTATTTAACTAATTCCCATCAAAATCCCATTTCAATCCCATTAGACAATTAATCTGCCAACTATTGTCGACCTCTATTTTTTCCTATTGCTACCCTTATAACTCCTTGTCGACTCCACAAAGCTCCCCTGTCACTTCCCTGTTCTTCACAATCGTCACCCACTTCTACTATTGCCACCCATTTCTACCATCACAACAATACTCCATCTACTGCTTCACTTCTATCGACTCCTCGTCGACACCTCAAATCTCCCTTTTATCCACTGCTCCGCCTAACTTCTCTCAACCGCTTCCTGTTTCCCCACTCCCCGTTCCTCCCATCAACACTATGAAAAATCTCTGTCACCACCTTCTCACAAAGCCCTGCCTCCTAATCACCTATCCTTCACTTCTGTTGACTATCATTGGCTTCATTGACTTCCCTACTTCCCTATAACTCCCCTCTATAACCTTGTCGAAACCCCCCAAACCTCCTTCGCTCCTTGATCTACCTTCCTACCACCCCATCGCCGCTCCCTCTAACCTCCCTCCCCAATGGCCTCCCACTAGCCTCCCCATTCCTCCACTCCACTCTACACTCAACCATCGCAATCCTTAAAATCTGGTCAACACCCTCAAAACACCTTAGGCTGACATGTGGGTTGGGCTTTTAAGCCCCTTTGTTTTTTTTTTCTTTTTTCTTTTTTTTAAGGCCCTCTACGCCTGGTCACATGGGTGACCAAGGGTGTCACTCCATCATAACCACCAAACAAACCACCAATAGAGTTAACCACACGTGTGATTATAAAATTCCTTGACAACTAGTGATTATTCTAATTGCCAAATCTTACCTTTTTCTTCCTAGAGCCCTAAAAGGGTAATTTTTTTCTTTTTTTCATAACTTTCTCATAACAAGTCAGATTTTCATGAAACTTGTAGCGTTGGAGAGTTGGCTTGCCCAAATTCATTGTGGAGAAGGAATTTTCAAGTAATTTTATCAAGTTTGTCAGCTACACTCAGCCAAAGTCAACCCTTCCTTATGAACTTAAAATGATCATAACTTGTGCAAATTTTATCCAATTTCAGCAAATTTTTTGAAACAACATAAAATTTCTTGTAGATTTTGATCCTATCATTTATTTTTCTATCAGTGATAATCTTCATCAAAATTTCATCAGATTGCTCCTTTTTCACCAAACACATTGGCTTGCAAGTTTCTTTGTTCTTTTTTCGTTTTGGTGGAATCTAGGAGGACATAAGACATTGCACAACATCAGCATCAATATTAGATCTAAAGATAAACATTCTAGGTGTACACAATCCATCTTTTCTCTTTTCATTTGATCATATCTTTTTTGCAATCACACTTCAATTTGGGCTTAAAATAGACAATTATTTGCATCATCATATCTTCATTTGGGATTAAAATGAACATGTGTCTTCATCATCACATTTGGACTTGGGTATAAAATGAACTTGTGCTTGAATTTCTTGGTGAATTTGAGTGCAAGTTAGGGTGTGTATGCTCTTCTCATGCACTTCATGTGATCTTGAGAATCAAAAAAATCCTCTAATCCATTCATCTTCACACACACATTTCCATTTCTAAGGGTAAATTAACATTGTGAGTGTGACTCAAGTGTGTGTGTGTATGCTCTTTCCTTGCACCACAAGGTGATCTTAAAGATAAAAAGCACCACTTGATTTTATTTTTTCACCTTTTTAGGAGGCCTTCTTGGAGACACGCCACTCCAAGGGATGACCTCAACTCTTGTGTTCCAGCGAAATCTACAAAGTGAGGAGTGAATCGAAAGACACACCTCTTAGAAGTTGGAATCTTGTCATTTGGGCTAAGCCCCCAAGAAATTTATACCTTTGGGAAGTGAAGGTGAAGGGTAGGTTACCCATTTCTCCCAGCTATGTGGCATTATTTCATTTTCATTTCACAGAATTGAGCCCCTAGTACCTTGTGTATATTGGGGACATCCTTAGACAACTTGTTCATCCTAGAATAAGACCTATTGGCCATACCCACTTGACTCATATTAGGCTTTTTGATGTGTCTTCATAATCACAACATTTGATTTTCAAAGTCAAACTCACTATTGTGTCTTGTGTGTGTGATTTATGCGTGTACATGTGAAATCTCTTGTTTGTAAATTGCCCGTCAATCTATCAACAAACACATTCCACATCATCCTAATTATCCTTATCATCACATCCATCTTAAGCCAAGTCATCTTAACCATATTTCAAATCCTAATCATCCTAATTATCTACCTTAGTTATCCCTTGACTAATCACATTCATTTCGAGAGTCTACCTGTGTCTTTCTCCCCCGCCTATCCTCTCAAGGGGGCATCATTCCAAATCATCCAATCTAATAATCCCCATTATCCTAGTCATCCACCTAATCATCCAATCCCATAATTTATAATTATCCAAGTCATCCTCCTTATCCATCCTCATCATCCTAAGTATCCAATCATTCCATCATAGTCATCCTAATCACCCCTCTCACCTCATATCCTAATCATATCCTTATCATATCCTAATCACTCCACATCATCATCCTAGTCTTATCCATAATCCAATCAATTTCATCCATCCCATATCCTAATCACTCCACATCATCATCCTAGTCTTATCCATAATCCAATCTATTTCACCCATTTCATCATCCTAATCATAATCTCATTCTTGAGCCCCACCTAATCCATCACTTGTCAAAATGGTTATGATAATTAACAAGCCTAGGACAAATCCAAAACCCAAAATCACAATGATGCTGAGAACCTTGTAGGTCATGATGCATACTTTTAGGAACAAGCTGAAATACAAAGACTTAAACATATGCTTAGATCCCTCTCAACACTAAAAAAAAGAACTATGAGGATGATCGTTATGGTGTTCAAAAAATGTTTGATGAACTTAGGGTGCTATATGGAAAAGAACAAGTCCATACCCAAGCTAATGCTTTGATGCATCTAGATCCACATGTCCAAACTCAAGCCTCGTCATCCCATGTTCAAAACTCAAATACTATCAACTCCCAACAAATCATGCAACAAAACTAACAATTCCAACAACAACAAGTCCTAGACCAACAAATCATATAACAACACGAATTCCAAATGCAACAAATGCTAGCCCAACAAAAAATCCTTTTTCCAACAATTCCTAGCCACCTACCAATCCCAAACTCAAAAAACACAACCACATACACAACCTCTATCCATTCAACAACCATCTCAACCACAAAACAAACAATTTCAACAACTACAAACCCTAGATCAACAAATCATCCAACAACGACAAATCCTCATACAACAACTCATAGTCACCCACCAATCCCAAATCCAACAAACACAACCCCTATCCATTCAACAACCACAACCACAACCTTCATTTAACACATCATACAAACCTAATCCATTCACATATCAAGTCAATCCTACATCAACCTACCCCACTTCTTCCAACATCAACCCATATTCATACCAATCCATACCCCAAGAACATCCAACTACTTATCCCACCATTTCACCTCATCAACAAATCCATTCACAAGACTATCAAGCTCCTTCACAACAAGAACATGCAAGTCCAAGTTACCCTTTGTACAAAGATCAAGTGTCCTTAAGTCCTCATGCTACCTTTGACAAGGGGAACTCCACTCTAGTTTATGTACCCTATGGGTATCCTTCATTACCATCCAATTATATGCTAATTCAAGAGCGTCCTAGTCCTATCCCAACATGTTCCTCCAATCCTTCACCAAAAGATCCCTTGGAGATACTTTTAGAACAATTGGTCCAAGCAAAATTGATTGAGCGACCACTGATAAAACCATATGATCCATATGTAGTTCACCCCATGGGTATAATGAAAATCATTATTGTGCATACCATAGGGGTAAGGGCCATATGACATCCCATTGTCCCACACTTGAGAGAGTGATCCAAAACCTCATAAATTGTGGTAAGCTTGTGCTAGGCAATCCCAATTCTAAGCCTTATCCATCCAATCCCATTATCCCTCCATCTAGTCTAAATCCTAATCCATCTAATCTCATTATCCCTCCAACTAATCCTAATCCTGATCCATCTGATCCCATTATCTTTCAATCCAATCCAAATACCAATCCTAAACCTACAACACCATCCACCCTTATTATCCATCCATTATATTGTCCATCCACCCATACACTTATGAAAGATGTGATCCAGTGGCTATTAGCGAGGAATAAACTATCACCATGTCATCAAATGCCTATCCTTGAGCCTCTCCAAGAGCATTCAAACAACATGTCTAGTCCTCAACTTCCATCATGTAGTCCACAACCTATCAATCCTATTGAAGAGTCTCCCACCATGAGTCCAAGTCACAATCCATTGTATTTTCATGTTGTTGACCATCAAGAGCTCATCAAGCTATTGAAGAGTCTCCCACTATGAGTCTAGGTCAAGCCATTATACCCTCATGTTGTTGACCATCAAGAGCCTATCAATCCTATCCAAGAGTCTCCCACTTCCACTTCAACCCTTATGTCTAAAGTCAAGAGCTATGTCAAGAGTATCATCTAAAGCATGTGGAAACATCAACCTCTTTTCTAAATCAATATCAAAGCACCTCCTTTCAACCCATCCATAATCTATATATTTTCTATGACCAAGATATTATCCATGAGCAAGATATCCAAATTACTCCTATCCATCCTCCATCTAGCCCTATCCATGATCTACAAACATCAACTTCCCTTGATGAGACACTTAGCTCCCAAGTAAACATAGATCAAATAAATATCTTGGATCTTAATGAGAATAATGATAATCAAGATCCTAATGATCCTTTTTCATCCACTATCGACCCCCTTTCAAATCCATCATATCCTATTGGTCTTACTACCTGTTAGGGATTGCATGCAGAAAATATCAATTAAATGCAAATAAAGATTAAATAGAGGAATGAAAATACATAGAAATAATAACCGCGAGAGACAAGTTTTAACATGGTTCACCCAAACTCGCGCTACATCCACCAACAGAGAGTCCAATATTATTATCCAGTAAATCAAACCGATTACAACCAGCAATGCTTGCAACTCAATACCACTACAAAATGCTACAATACATCAATGGAAACCCTAACTCTTAACCGCTTTTATCAATCCTTATGTCAGTTACAAAATAGGGTTTTTTATGTCAACCAATAGAAAAATAACTCCTGACGCCTTTATAAAATAATAAAAATCATATGAGGTTTCGAGGGTGCTACCCCTTGACCCCGCCCTATATCGCGACAGGGAGCGCACCGGGGGTGCTGCCCCTTAATCACGTTAAATAATTTTGGGGGAAACCATGTTGATAAAAGTGGGGTAAATTTAACCTCTGAGTCTGATTAGGCTCCATATAACAACACTACCTTCATCCATGAATGTTCTTCCTTAGGAGAGAAACAACCATTATTCACTTTCTCTTCCCAATCAAATAATCATCTTGCATCTAGTGTCCAAAACAACCATAGTCCCACTGTCCAACGCATACTCCAAAAAATGAATTATCAAGGTAAAGGATTAGGCCTTGATGAACAAGGTATTTTGGAGCCCATCCATGTCACAGTCCTCTCCACGATCATATGGCCTTGGATATATACCCCAAGGAAAACACTCTCAAGATGTTGATACTACCTCCATGCCTTCTAAACATACTCCTTTCCATCATAAACCTTGGTGGAACCCCTGTGTGATTTCCTTGTTCCCTTGTGTAGTGTTTTGAAATTGACTAAGTCTGGACACAATTGGCTTAAACCCTAAACCCTTGGTCTTTTTCATTTAAGCTTGCATCCTATTTTAAAGTTGACCTGTGTAGGTAGTCACCCCCAGTTTAAGTTATGTTTTCCTGTCTTGTCTCATGTCTAAAAATTGGCCCTTTGAACCTAGTAACCGGGTGGTCCAAAATGTTTAAATCTTCCTAAGTCAGAGCCAAAGGTTTTTGAGATTGAATAAATGGTCATTGCAGCATCGTGGGCTCCAAATCTATTAGATTTGATAAAGCTACATTGATGCATTGACCATGGATTTAGAAATAGGTGGGCCCAAAAGCCACGTCAACCTAAATCTTATGCCATGCGCGCTCCTTAATGGATCATGTGAGTGAGTAGATGGGAGATACCAAGGAATGTGCTTTGTGATGTTGTGCCAAGATGACACTTGTCATGTGGGTCATGTCCAGTCTAGGTACACTGAAGCTAGTGCTCAACACACTAGCACAAGCTCGGTAATGTGGGTCCCTCCTAGGCCTACGCTGTTGTGATAAGGCTGCTATATAGATTCAAAATAGAAAGTTTCTGACGAGATGGCAAATTCTGATGGGTTTGCACCATTCTAAGCGTGTGAAGTAACATTGAATTATAGAAGTTTCAAATCAAGACCTTCAATTCTAGCGCGATCTGGTTGAGATCAATGGTGCACATTCAAACATAGAGAACGGCTAACTAGTCTTAGCCTGCACCCTGGCGCATGATCACATTTATGGAGATTTGATATAAAACCAGCCAGAATCATTTCCAGTTTGTGAAGTTAATATATAAAATCAATTGATGCCATCAAGTACATCTATTGGTAACTGAAATTCCTATAGAGTGTCGAGTAGCTTGAGGAACCATTGAAGAGGTGGGGTTTTCATTTATGACCAACAAGTAAGTGTGAATTCACTGGCATATCAATCCATTTGCTTGCAAATTTTTATCAATTTCTTTCTAAAATTGGTTGCAAAGATTGAAATTGTAAGAAGAGTAGTGTGAATTATTGGGTTGGTTACACTTCAAACAAGCCCTAGTTTTAGAAAAATCTTGTGTGAAGAAGAATGGTTGGTCCATCAGAAAAGAGAAGTTTTGAGCAAGATTTGTTCACTCAGTGCCCAGGGTCATCAAAAAGAGCCCTAAATCTTCTAGGAACTAATAGAGATGATAAATTTGTAGATGATTTTGTGGAAGTCAGGGATGCATTTACCTCAGTATTAGGATGGTCCCTATTCCAACACAGGCATAGAAAGAGAAGTGCTAGGTCTCCATTGAGCAATGCATGGAATTTGGATTTGGGCAAGGTTGTAGTCCCAAAAATATTTGAGATGTGGAATTCATCAAACTTGTTGCAAGCAGATACGATGTTGGTAAAAGAAGAGTATTAGCAATTGATGGAAACACTATGGTCTCTTTCACAAATCCTTATATTGCTAAAGTCTTTGGTCTTAACACAGCCACAAATAAAGTCATTGACTTTGATAAATTTAGAAGATCATATGAATTGCATAGGGCTTTGTATAGGTCTGTCAAGATTCTCAAACACAGACTTAGGAATTCTAGTGGAAAAGAATTGGAATTTTTTGAAAAGGAGCCTCTTAGTATAAAGTATTTTGAGGATTACTTCATAAAGACATACTACTCACTGTGTCAAGTTTTGGGAGAGGACGCAGGAGAAAATATCCATGTACACTTAATATTTATAGATTTTGACATATAGGAAAGTGTTGTGAATGTAGAATTTGATTGACTCTTACATGGAAAACCAAATGCACAAATAGATGCTAGATTGAAAGAATGGTGAGAAAAGAGAATTCAAGTGGTATTCTCATTTGTGCCACATGCTCTTTTATTATGGTAGGAGAGAGTGGAGTCAAACTCTGAGAGTCCAACAATTTGATGAACATGAGAGACCTTTGCCAGTTTAGTGTTGGACCTATCTTTGGGATAGAGATTGTTCAAGTTCATATTTCATTATCTTTGAGGAATTATTTGTGAGAAAGTTGATGACATGCATGGGTGAACATGTAGACAGGGTATCATCAGAAATAAGGGAATTTCTTAGACCTAAAGAGGAAACTTCTAGGGTTGAGATAAAACATAATTGGGGAGATTGTTTCCTTAACCAATATTCAACATACATCAGAGTGTATGGCTTTACAATAAAACCACACTTATTACCTGTCTATGTTCCCAAGAGGCTTGGTTACTTGAAAATTATTTGGTAATTGAATAGGGAGGAAAAAATGCATATTAGGGGTCAGAAGAAGGGTTCTTCGTTCCCTAGTGCCCTAAAATGGTCAGACTTTTAGGTGATGAACAAGGAGGGTCTAGATCAAATTTATCTAGTTTTCAATAGTTATAGGTTGAGATGCACCACTGCTAGAGAGAAATTTGATCCAGAAGGGTTCATCAATTCAATCAAGTTGAGTGTAACGAAATCTTCCTTCCCACATAGAGTAGATTTTGTTGAAGAGGTTCTAGGAAATTCTTTGACATTTGCAGAAGTTAAGGAGAAAATTGAGAAATGGAAAAGAATCATATCTACAGAGAAAAAGAAGAAGAGGAGGGACCCTCACTTCCCTAGTTTTTGTTTTGAAGAAAAGAATTTGGTTGTTAGAATTGCAAAGGTGTGAAAGATGCAGAGAGGTACATGACTCCTGAGGAGGAAAGGCCTCTTAATGTGGGAAGGGCTCCACATGCAAGGATACCACCATATGTTCTATTAAGGAGTGAGGATACACAAGAGGAGGATTTGCCAGACAATGAAGAGATAGATAGCCAATATGATCAAAAGGCAAAAAATTGTTGAGGATAGGGTAGCTCCTCAAAATAAAAGAAAGGCTCCAAAGAAGATTGTAGATCTTGAAGAAACTTCAGAGAATAGGGGAGCTACTGAGACATTGGTAAGAATGGTTGTTCCTCCTATGCATGCCTTTGAAAGGAGTCTTGATTATTTGAAGGTAGCCAATAATAAAATAGGATATGTGAGATCACTAGCTTGCAAGCAATTTTATCTGATGACCAAATCATCAAGACACAAGAGTCTAGAGATTTGGTTTTGAGAAGAAAAAAGCCGCATTTCACAAAAGGCTTGAAGAAGAGAGAAATAAAATGGGTCTTATAGATGATAAGGATTTTTCTAAGAGAATCTTGTCTGAATTTCATTTGAAGCTTGAAAACATTACCCCTGAAATGGGAAGACAAATGGTGATGGAGAGTGGTATGTTGTTGTTGCCCAATTGGAGTATCGTAGATGTTCTGGCATTTGAAACCATCAGAAGACAATATGATGTTTTTTCCATTGAAGACCAAGTAGGAAAGGATTTTGGTTCTAGTTTTAGCTTATCTCATGAAATGTTGGCCATATGGACTTTGGTACCAGGAACAAACAAAGAAGATGTGGTGTAGAGCCTTGATTAGCTGACAGAGAATTTAATTGTGAAAAGAGTAGTTAATACTCTAGCACTTGATGCAACAACTTTAGAAGTGGATACAACAATGTTTAGCCAAGCCACAGTTGTGAAACTACAGAAGGACTATAATGAACTCTAGCAAAGGTATATAGATGATTTAGCTAAGTTGGGAGCTTTGGAGGATAAGGAATTGGCATCTTCTAGTGCTCTTGTGCCAATTATTTCAATCCCATTAGGAGAATCATTTTCATCAGACAGGGAAACTTTACTTATAGAGATTTCAGAGTTGAAAGGTGTTGTTGATTCATTGAAAGGAGATAGACTAAAAGTCCACAGTGAAATTATCTCTGAGATAGTTAACTATCAGTTAACTAAAATCAATGGGAAGGTGGATGATGCTCATAAGGGGATTGTAGATTTAAATCAAGATTTAATGAAGCATGAACAGAGTTCTTCCAGTCTACAAGAGATTATGAATAAATGGATGCCAAGAAATGTTACTATCAAGTAGATGATCAAAACAATAAGGTTTGACCCAGACAAACCTATGGGACTGCAAGGAACATCGAAGACCATGAATATCTTGCATGATGTGGCCTCTTATATGATAAATATTGATAAGAAGTTAAAGAAGAAGATGGCATCCATTGATCAGGTAAAAATGAAGGCACTTCCCCATTTCAAGGATACACATGATCAACCCAAAGCATTAGACCAATAGAAGGTTGAATTTAGTACTATGGGGTCCAAGGTTGTTTCTTTGGTGTGCATTCAAGGTGAGCTAAAAAAATCTTTCAAATTTGGTGCTGGATGAATTCTTGTTACTAGATAAATTGTTCGATCACATTGGTAAGGAATCAAAGACAATATTGGATGCCCAGTACATGGCTCACAATGAAAAAGTGGTCAAAGTGTTAGATTTCCAATCCACCCAGATGATAAGGAGTTTAGAGCTTGGGTGGAGAAGTACGAAGCTTAATGATCCTTGAGCTAGTTTTCAATTGGTCATCGGTTCCCCAAGGATGACTCATTTTGACAACTTCTAAGTGATACTACATTTTGGGCTCATATAGAGTGAATCAAATGCCTCCATTGGAGAATTTTATTGGCATGTATCTGATTGTAGTTGAATTGTTGTAATGAGCACAAGCTCCAAAGTTGTTTTGTATTGTAATAGTCAATTTTTTCTAAAAATAGTTAGTTTTAGGAGCTTAGTCGATATATTCTATATTTTCTCCAATATAAGGAGAAAATTTTCATAGTATCTAGTATGTCAAAGAAGAGGAAGATATAGAAAATATCTCTGAGCATATTGTGTAAGCTTGAGATTTTGACTAGTTCCAATAATAAAGGAGTACTTCTAGGTTGCAGGTTATATATTATGTGTGTAAGATTATTTGTTCTTTTTATGACATATTTTATTCAGATTGAGTTAAATAAGAAACACTGAATGTGTGTGTTGTTTATGGTTGTCTCCTTGGATATGAATGCTTTTCTTTTGAATGAAGTTGCTAAGGGTTTCTAAGTTCATCAATATACATTTTCTATATTGTGTGTTTGGTTCACTACATCTATTCAAGGAATAGATTAAATTGCTTTGAATTAGACATAGAGGGAGGTACATTGTGTCAAAGGATTATTGAAGAAGAGCCATAGATAATACTCTTCCTTGGGTTCATTACTGTAAGGCAGCAGTGAAGTTGATACCCTCTGAGTATGAATTGTCACTATCATGGGAAAATACTTGCATATAGGATTGTGACTCTGTTACCCTGAATAGGTACTGATATGAGGAAATCTTTCAAGTCTAAGCACATAAACCATCAAATCAAGAAGATGAAACTTCTCCTTTGTTTTGTATTGTATAGTAGTTGTTCCATGTTTCCCGAGTTTTGAAATTGATATGTATTGAGGACTTGGCTAATCTGAAGTAGTATCATTCAAACCTCATTCATTAGGTGGAAATATTTCTTCTTAATCAATATCTCATTATACCTAAGAAAACCTTTTAGATATTGTTGAAAGGGAATACCCCTAGGTCTATCAAAGCCTGAAGTGCAGAGGAGAACAAGTAATTATCTCTTGTTCATTGGCCATTGACCTAAGATTCCTGAGCATTAAGGATAGCTACCTTATAGGGGTACTCAAACAATCAATTGGGAATACCAACAAATTGGTGACTCTATTGAGGAGTTGTCAACAAAAGAATCCAGACTTTATCCCAGAGTTTAACAAATTGAATCCCATATTGTTGAGTGGTGACTCTGAAATTTATCTCCTTACTGGTGAATCTATATTTTATGCATGGAAGAAGGTCTCAGCAAAATCTATTAGTCCTAGAGTTACAAATGTGGCCAAGAAGGAAAACTCCTAACCCCCGAGTTGCCCAAGATGACCCTCCATCCTGCCAACATAATGCTGACAATCGAGATATAAATCATGAGACTAGATTTCTTGAGGAGCATTTCATAGATGCTGAAGCTCAAATTCATGAGACTTATTAGAAAAAGGAAGTTGACAGACACAAATGAGGGTTGATATGTCTTATAGGATCCCAGGTGTTAATCTATTCTGTGACCCTAGAGTTGGAGAGTCCCCAGAAAGTGCAAATAATCAGAATCCAAATAACCCGACCTCATTATGCCTAATGAGAATGAAGTTTTGGAAGAAGTAAGACACCTTAGGAATGAAATTTAATTCCTAGAAGCCATCAAGATAAGGAATGAAATGAGGGAAAGGGTAAGAGCACTAAGGGCTGCTTATCATAATGCTCTCCCTATGAATCAAAATGTTAACCATCAAAATAATTTGAATAATCAAGGTGTGGGTAATGTCCTATTTTGCTCCCCAACCAAATAGCCCAAACCCATAAAATCTCTAAGTGTTTTCCCCTTTACAAATGCAAGGAAAAACATCCAAAATTGACTAAGTCCCAAAAAACCCTTGAGTTTTCCTTGTGTTTCTACCTTTTTAGAGTTTTAGAGTTCAAAGTTCTACCCTTCATCCTTCCATCCTACACTATCTCTGAACTCTGCCCTTTCCTTTGTAACATATTTTGAGTATAGAGCACCTTTCGGACCTCAAAATTCAGACCTTCTTTCTTCCTCCTTCCTCTCCTTTTGGAAGGAGAAAGGTGGAAATTCAGAAGCCGGAGCTCCGATCCTTCCCCTTTGAAAAAATGACTAAGTGTTTTAAACCTTTCAGACTTTGAACTTCAGACCTTTCCTCTTCCCTCTTCCCTTTTGGAAGGCAGAAGATGCAAGGCCCGACACCCAATCCTCAACGAGTGTTAAATTTTCTAAGGCATTCCTTCCAGGAACCTTTTGGGTGGACTCCACGGTTGGTTGCGGAATTGTAGAATGCTGCCATGTGGACAAAGGGAAAGCATAAAGCAAAATGAGTGAGGCTCAAGCTCTAACTCTTTCTTTGAGAAATAATGGTAAGTGTTTCAGACTTCATAGATTAGACCTTCCTTCTTCTTTCTTCTCACTAACAACTGAAAATGGAAGGCCTGAGATCTGAACTCCATCGAAACCATAAAAAATTGACTAGGTCCTTGGACTTTCAGGATTCAAACTTTCCTTCTTCCTCCTTCTCTGTGAAGGTGAAAAATGGAAGGCCTGATGATGCAGAGGCATCCACACTAAAACCTTGACATACAACATGTATGTCTACAACCCATCATCATCATCATATTTTCTATTAACATTGTCAGCATCATCATATTTTCTCTTGCTGACCGATATCCTCCTGCAGATAAACCTTCGACCTTTCGCCTGTCAGCAGCATCATCATATCCGGCTATCGGCAGCATCATCATATTCGACAAGCGCAATCATCCTCCTGACGATCACTGTTCATCTTACCGCCAACCTCTATCTGCAGCATCATGATGTTTGACATCATCTTCATCAGCAGGATATAAAATATCAGGTTCCTCCCATATATCCTGATGTCGACAACTTCATGCACCTTTCCTTCAGACACTTACGTCACCCTGATATCTGACCCACTTAAACAAGCAGCATCAGCATATGACTTATCAGGTCATATCGAAACATCCTGATGATGATACCCAACTTTATGCAGACGACGAATATTCTGCCGAATATTCCTTCCGCGATCCACTTATCTCCCCGATGCCTTACGCCTATGCCAAAACACTTGTTGTTGGCAGGATAAACCTTTATCGGGTGATATTTTGGAATGTCCTGATGACGATTATCCTGATGACGATGACGTCATATGCAGTTCCTTCAATATCCTGCTGTCAGCCAAACTTAACATTATCGGCCCGCGATGATTTTATCAACCTGATCGACTAACTTATGCCGATATACTCTTCCTCGGTAACACCTTGTGATGATCACCCCAAAACGCATTCACCTTATGCAAACAACTGTATCATGCTCACCTCCATCTACTCAGATGACACCTGAAGCAACTGCAAGATATACACAGAAATATCCTGATGATGCCGTTGTGACGAATTTCCCACCTTAGCGAATTTCGATCCGCCGAACCTCCTGAGGTGACCCGATCCGTCTCTTGGACGACCTTCCAGACTCTAACAACCAGCACGACCTAGCACATACTCATGCTAGGGTTCTCAACACCTCTTGACTGTGATCCTGCAAACATACATGTGAACAAACAGAAAATGCAAACTAAATCCTAAACTATGGTACATAGCCATTCCACCGATTCGACGAATCAACCGGTGGAATGGATCAGCGAATCCATGTAACCACCAAAACAACAAATAGATTACACAGTGGAATCCAACCAAAGAATGAACACAAATAGGATCTCTTTATTGATTTCAACAGATGCAAGTACAATACTCAGTCTCCCTCTCTGTCTCACTCTCTGCAATGTTTGATCGATCCTATACAATCTCAACCAAACCACATGCATAAATAGGATCTCCTGCGAGTACTACCGACCCGACTCCAAGAGGCTGGGAGCTTCCAAGCGGCTGGGAGATCCAACTGAACATACAGCATAATAGCTGTCCTAACAACCTACCTAAAAATAGTAAAGTATGGTCAACATGACCTTATTACATGCATTGGTCTTATAAGACCTTCTTGGAAACATTAACCAGACCTATAACAAACTAACTGCCTCATGGAGGCCAGCTGTCAGGTAGGTGCTCCTGCACCATACTCCCCAACAGAAAAGAACTCATGTCCCATGAGTTAGGTTGTGGAAAAATTCCACCTTTACACTTTGCCATCTCAGTGTTCTGCCCTGTTCCAGCTTTATCCTCTACTGTCTCTTGGCTGCTCCAAGATTTCTGAACTGTAACTTGCTGTCTTGCAAGTAAATCCTCATGCCTGTCAATGTAGGCCCTTCTCTCACATACCTTGTGTTTGTTAGGTTGTCTGACCAGAACCTCTGTCTGAACTGCCTCTTGAACTTCTGTAATGTTCAACTCTGTCTTCCTTTCAACTTTTATAGGACAAACAATAGTCCCAACTATGACAACATCCTTGTCATTCCTCTCAACTGGTTGCTGTTTGCAAACCTGTTTCTGAACCTGCTGCTGACCTCTGTCAGTCAAAACTGAAACTGTCTTCAAACTGTTGTCCTTAACAACTCCTTTCCCTGCAATGTCCTCAACTGCCTTTATGCCTGCTGCTATAGGCATATGCACAAACTCCTTCTTTCCCACTAAAATGATTTTTGCTGCCTTCTGTGCTGCAGCATCTTCCTGCAATGGCATCAACATAATAGTTTTCCCATCTTTCTTGATGGTGTAGGTATTAGCATACCCATCATACAGTACCCTCCTATCAAATTGCCATGGCCTACCCAACAGTAGGTGACAACATTCCATGGGCAAAATGTCACACAAAACTCTATCATGATATGCTCCAATCTGAAAATCAACATATGCCTGTTCATATACCCAAAGTGATTGACTATCACTCACCCAAGATGCCTTGTAAGGGTGTTGGTGTGGAATCCTTTCCAAATTCATTTTATCCACCATTTCTTGAGAGACCATGTTGTCTGTTGAACCAGTATCAATGACAACCTTACATACTTTACCTTTGCTCTTGCATGTGGTCTTGAAAAGAGCTCTTCTTTGCATCATATCCTTTGATGTCTGCAAACTAATTCTCCTAAGCATCAATGTTTCTCCCTCCTCAGGATACCCATAACCGTCAGGAGCTCTATCTCCTTGATAAGTGTTTGAACTTTGCACACTTTGCTCTACTTTCTCTTCTTGTACAAGTTGTACTCTCTTGTCATTCGTTCTATCATTTCTGGATGATGAACCTTTGCTTTCTAGACATTTGAAAAATGGATGACCAAACTCACCACAGTTGTAACACTTTCCTGAAAATGTAGTAGAACCTCTACCACCTCCAAATCTGCCTCTATTACCTTTCCATCCACTTCTGAAATCAGACTGTCCCTGTCCTTTCCCAGTGTCTTCTTGACCCTCATTGGTTTGCCTTGTTGTAGGGGCTGATCCTCTTCCCCTCATATTGTTTCCTCTTCCTCTCATGGACTTATCTTGTCTTCTATTCATCTTTTCTTCAATCCTGATTGCCATTTGGTAACAATCTTCCACACTCTTAGGGTTAGCTAAAACTAACTCATCCTGTATGTTCAATCTCAAACCAGCCAAGTACCTAGCTACCTTTTCTATCTCATTCTCATGATGACCAGATCTCATACTCAATTTATAAAACTCCTCAGTATATGCCTTCACATCCATTTCCTTCTGCCTTAAAAATTGCAGCTTCTTAAACATCTGAATCTCATAATCCTTGGGCAAGAATTTACCTTTGATCCTTGCTACCATCTTATCCCATGAAGTGATCTTTGACTTTCCTTGTTTCCTTCTCTCGGATTGTACATAATCCCACCATACCAAAGCATGACCTCCTAACTTGGTCTTTGCAATCTTTACCTTCTGATCCTCAGCAACATCTTCACATTCAAAGTGATTATCAAGTGCAGCAATCCAATCCAGTAACTCATCTTCATTCAAACTTCCATTATACTTGGAAACATCAACCTTTACTTTAGGTTTATCACTCTGTACTGCCTTTAACAGTTTTGCAAATTTCTGGTCTTCAGCATCCAGTTCTTCAGCTACCTCTTCATACTCTTCAACAACATCTTCATCTTCTTCTGATTCACTATCTTCCACTTCCCTCTTTTTGTTCTTTTCCAGGGCTACAAGCCTGGCTTGAAGTGCTTCAGCAAGCTCCTTCATCTTCCTCATCTCTCTGGCATGTTTTTCCTTCATCTCCTGCAACTCCCTTGCAGTACCATTACCTTTCGGAGGCATTTTGTCAACCTCTCACTCCTCTACCTCTGTCCTTTCAGTGACAGAATCAACACACAACAGCCCAGACCTTTTACTGAGCTCTGATACCACTATGATGCAGAGGCATCCACACTAAAACCTTGACATACAACATGTATGTCTACAACCCATCATCATCATCATATTTTCTGTTAACATTGTCAGCATCATCATATTTTCTCTTGCTGACCGATATCCTCCTGCAGACAAACCTTCGACCTTTCGCCTGTCAGCAGCATCATCATATCCGGCTATCGGCAGCATCATCATATTCGGCAAGCGCAATCATCCTCCTGACGATCACTGTTCATCTTACCGCCAACCTCTATCTGCAGCATCATGATGTTTGACATCATCTTCATCAGCAGGATATAAAATATCAGGTTCCTCCCATATATCCTGATGTCGACAACTTCATGCACCTTTCCTTCAGACACTTACGTCACCCTGATATCCGACCCACTTAAACAAGCAGCATCAGCATATGACTTATCAGGTCATATCGAAACATCCTGATGATGATACCCAACTTTATGCAGACGATGAATATTCTGCCGAATATTCCTTCCGCGATCCACTTATCTCCCCGATGCCTTACGCCTATGCCAAAACACTTGTTGTCGGCAGGATAAACCTTTATCGGGTGATATTTTGGAATGTCCTGATGACGATTATCCTGATGACGATGACGTCATATGCAGTTCCTTCAATATCCTTCTGTCGGCCAAACTTAACATTATCGGCCCGCGATGATTTTATCAACCCGATCGACTAACTTATGCCGATATACTCTTCCTCGGCAACACCTTGTGATGATCACCCCGAAACGCATTCACCTTATGCAAACAACTGTATCATGCTCACCTCCATCTACTCAGATGACACCTGAAGCAACTGCAGGATATACACAGAAATATCCTGATGATGCCGTTGTGACAAATTTCCAACCTTAGCGAATTTCGATCCGCTGAACCTCCTGAGGTGACCCGATCCGTCTCCTGGACGACCTTCCAGACTCTAACAACTAGCACGACCTAGCACATACCCATGCTAGGGTTCTCAACACCTCTCGACTGCGATCCTGCAAACATACATGTGAACAAACAGAAAATGCAAACTAAATCCTAAACTATGGTACATAGCCATTCCACCGATTCGACGAATCAACCGGTGGAATGGATCAGCGAATCCATGTAACCACCAAAACAACAAATAGATTACACAGTGGAATCCAACTAGAGAATGAACACAAATAGGATCTCTTTATTGATTTCAACAGATGCAAGTACAATACTCAGTCTCCCTCTCTGTCTCACTCTCTGCAATATCTGATCGATCCTATACAATCTCAACCAAACCGCATGCATAAATAGGATCTCCTGCGAGTACTACCGACCTGACTCCAAGTGGCTGGGAGCTTCCAAGCGGCTAGGAGATCCAACTGAACATACAGCATAATAGCTGTCCTAACAACCTACCTAAAAATAGTAAAGTATGGTCAACATGACCTTATTACATGCATTGGTCTTATAAGACCTTCTTGGAAACATTAACCAGACCTATAACAAACTAACTGCCTCATGGAGGCCAGCTGTCAGGTAGGTGCTCCTGCACCACCTGAGGCTTGAAGTTCATTGATAATGTAATCTTCTTTTGTAAAGTGGAGTTTTGAATTGTAGACTTTTCTACTTTCTTCTTCCCTACTAGAAGGCAGAATGCTGAAGGCCTAAGGCCTCATCTCCAATGACTTCCAGGATCTTCAGAAACAAAGGCAAAGAAGTAGAATCTAAAGTCCGCCATGACCAATCTTGTTAAAAGCTTGCTTCCAAGGCAAGAATCTAGTCCATATGAAAGTCGAATGTCTAACTCCAACTGGAAAATTGTGGAGTATTTATGGTTACAAAATGTGGTTCAAAGCGTAGATTTCCATCGAATATATTTGCTCAACCACTTCTTGGAGATATTTTTCTGCATTTATGTCAATAATATCAGATTTTCCTTTTGTAAAATATCCCTGACAGGCCCATGAGTGCATTCATTGCAGTAGGTAATGGTGCTTCATTATAAATGCTATATAAGGAATGAAATGTAATGTATTTAGGTTGGTTGTTGATTGTAAAAAATAACATATCTTTTCAGCTATAACTGTGCCTATTTGAGAATAAGCAATAAGACTTTACCTTTTCATGAATCCTAGTTGCTTTGTGTAATATTTTTGCTTGATTTCTATTTGTGAATGTTTCTTTCCTTTTGGATTTCATCTAGTTTACTTTACCTCCATAGTTTCCTCATGGTTTGTGTATGCTGGTATGTGGTTTATTGATATTTTGTGCATACATGGTTGTTTTGAGGGCCTACCTATATTCAAACTTGGTGTATCACCCCCTTTTCATTTTCAATTTATCCTCCTTCCCCTTTTCCTCAATGGTGCATAGATTAGGTTTAGTCTTAGCAATAGCTGAATCTCACATTCAACGAAGGAACCAGCCTCTCTCTGGAGATTTGATCTCCCTACAGGGTCCCACACCTGGAGATCATCTCAATGTTTCGCTGGATTATTGGAGCCCTAAAAGCCTTCAACACAGGGTGCAAATCCAAGTGACAACAGTTTCTAGCATGCCTGGTGGGACTGTGAGAAATCTAAATCAAAGAATCAGGCTGAGAATCTAGTGTTCTTCTCAGTACTCTAAATTTTGGTAGACTTTTCATGCACCTGGTGACTCTACAAGCTTCTAGTTTTGATCAATGCCATATTTTATTCGTGTACAAACAAGGGCATCTTCAAGAGGTAACTTTTAGTTTACTAAATTATATGTTGCTACTTCAAAGAGAAGGTCTAGGTTATCTAGGTCTCTTGTGAGAAGGAATAATAACCCTATTTTACCTCATCCAAGAGCTCAATCTACACCCCGTCCTAGTAGGTTTCAATGCACTAGAAGAAGCTTGCACATTCCTAAATTGAATTTGAATATCCCTAGGATGGCAAGAAATTTGCCTTTTGTGGCTTTTAATGGAGGCAAGCCTTTAGATTTGGCTGCATATAATGATATACCAACTACAGGCCTAAAGAGTGTTTCACCCTTTACGGGTGATAATTCTATAACCCCTGCTAAGCACATCAAAGACATATCCAATGTGTGCTCAGTCCACCATATACAACATGAAGATGTTACAATCCAGCTTATGGTCTCATCTTTTAAAGGGAGAGCTCTTCAATGGTTTAGGAGCTTGACCCCTACTTCAATACATACTTGGTATGAGCTGGGAGAATCCCTCTACAAGTAGTTTGGAGAGAGGGTAGATAATGTCTCACTACTGGAACAATTGACAACAATCAAAAGAGCCCCAAGTGAGATGCTGGTAAATTTCAACTTTAGATTCCAAAGGACGTGGGAGATAATTTCAGCTACCCTCATGCCATCTCCACAAGGGGCCTTTTGTACTTTTTAAGAGCTTTAAATTTTGATATTGTAGTGATAATGCAATCCATGGGTGCTGAAACCCTACTCGTTGGTTATGAGACAACTTTGAAAGTTAAAAATTGTTTAATACAAGCTAGGAAAATTGCTTCCAGACCTCTTGTACCCCTTTTTCTAGAGCTTCCCTCATTATCCTAGCAGCCTATTATTGCTCTCATCCTAGAGCCTAAAGCTTCAATGTCCTCTCTTTCTCAAGAAGAGAGTGATCTTAAAACCTGAATGGCCAATTTGACCAAAAAGGTAAATAACATTGCTATTCAAACTGCCCCCAAACCCCATCAAAATTCTTCTAACCAAAATTGGAATCAGGGTTATAATTCCAATAGAAATCAGAACTGGAATCATAGTTACCAACAAAATAAATATCAAAACCCAAACCCTACTCATCCCTGACAAATAGTTTGACCTATCCAACAGATTCTAGCTGTGAATCCAGTTAGGTCCCTAGTCCCTACTCAAAATAATCTGGCCCAAGAAGCCAATTGGTTCTACCCCTGCAACCAACCTCATAATAAGTGCACTTGTGCTTTAGGAGCACAAGAAAGAGATTTAATGGTGTAGAATTTTTATACCCAACAGTCATCATCATCAAAGGCAACCAATAACAACCCTGAAGTATCAAATGAGGCTACCTCTAATTCTTTGGAATTCAGAAGACTTTTGCACTGACAATCAGTCCATGGATAGTGTTTTTATGCCCATTGCAGACAATACTATATCCAAAAAGAGGCAGTTGGAGGCTAGCCCCATGCCTACTGTGTTACAAAAAGAATTTGTTTCAAAGGCAAAGGTGGCCAGTGCCACAATTCCAATTCAGTGCAGCAAATTTGTTGCTACAAAAGAAATTCCATCAAGCTCAAAAGTACCTGAACAAGCTGCAGAGCAATCAAAGAAGGGAACATGGATTCCCTCAATGTATAAGGCAGCCAATGTTCCACTAAATATTGTGGAACAAATGAAGAAAACAAATATCAACGACTCAATGTGGGAAGTAATGTCAATCCCTTCTCAAAGAGATCTATTACAAGAAGCATTAAGGCAATTCCCATCAGCTAAATTAGCAACAATAGACCCATCAACAAAATAGAAAGAAAAGAGCTATGTCAGTCTTGTGCAACTAAGGGAAGAACAAGTAAGTGCAGCTAAGAAGCCATCCCGTTTCTACTTGTCCTTAATCATTGTCAAATTTTTAGTGCACAACTGTATGATTGACTCAAGGTCTAGTGTTTCAGTCATCACCCATGTTTCATCAGGAGTATTACAATTGGATGGCACTTTTGTAAACACTATAGGAGTGATCAAGGGACTGGACTTGACTCTACATGCATGTCCAAACTTGATTTTCAATCAAGACATTTCATTCATTGATCTTCCTCCCTTCTTTGCTATTTGTCTGTCAAGAGACTTCGTAGCCAAAATAGGTGGTTATCTTTCTCCAACTGGTCTCATATGGTTTTAAGGACAAGATATGGCACAAGGTTCACCATCAAGGTTAAACCAGTTTCAAATTATAATGTAGAGAACTAGGACCATAGCCTGGTGAACCCTCATGTTATGATTCAAGGTGAGGAAGTGCATGACTCAGAGTCTCTAGAGGTAGCATCTTCACCTCTTCTAATCCCTAACCTTTTTCTTGATGAGTGGGTAGGATATCACTGTGATTTTGATCCTTATGACATCACTAAGGGGACTAACTTAGGAAACTACATGATCCATGAAGGGAATTCTTCAGTCCCTTCTATGCTTAATCCAGGTGATGACTCTAATGGCCCATGGAAAATGTTCTTTGATGGTGCAAACAATAGAAATGGAGCTGGTGTAAGGGTTTTACTAGTCTCTTTGACTGGTAAGAAATTGCATTTTGCTCATAGATTACATTTTTCTTGTACCAATAATGTAGCAGAGTATGAGGCATTGGTTCATGGTTTGTTGATTACTAATAAGAAGAATATCAAGCATTTGGAGATCTTTGGGGACACTGAGTTGGTAGTCCACAAAGTCAGAGAAAAAATTGCCACAAGAAACCATGTTCTTAGAGCTTACAGACATAGCGTTTGGGGCCTGTTTGAGAGTTTTGATGCTCTCAACTTACAGGTAATCCCAAGAAAATTGAATGTTGAGGCAAACCAGTTGGTGATAATTGGTGCTCAGTTCTCTCCACCTATAGACCTCTTCTAGGGTCCTGATCAACATGTGAAGATAGTTGTCAGGCCCTCTATTCTTGATAATGATATTCATTGGCAAATCTTTGATAACAATGAGTAGATTGTAAGCTTCATTCAGAATGAAGCAGAGTTTTCTTCCATGGCACAACCTAGGCTACAAGAAAGTTATGCTAACCAGATCATCTAGCTCAAAACAAACAAGTTGCCCAAGGGTTTAGTTATCCTTGAGGCCATTTTCAGCCCAGATGATGAGTTCAGGGGTGAGAGAATTAACATAACATTCAAAAAGGAAGATTATCAGAAGGTTTCTATAGCCCTAGATAAAGAGTTACTATTGGGTAGGGTTTGTGATGATACAGAGCAACAAGAATTCATACAACTTACCCAAAAATACAACGATGTCTAGGCATGGATGTATGAAGATTTAAAAGTTTCAATCTAGACGTTACTCAGCATACCATCAATATGGATCCCAATTGCAAGCCAGTCTGTCAAAAGTAGTGGCCCATAAATCCTATGATGGAGCCACTTATGAGAAAAGAGATGGCAAAGCTCATATAGGCAATGATCATCTTCCCCATTAAATATTCTACTTGGGTTGCTAATCTAGTGCCTCTAAGGAAGAAAAAAGGTGAGATAAGGCTCTGTGTGGACTTTAGGGACCTAAATTGTGCTTCCCTAAAGGATCACTACCCTCTGTCCTATATGGATTAAATTTTGCAAACTTTTGTAGGGGCAGAGAGGTTTTCACTGCTTGATGACTTTTCTGGATATAACCAAATTTTTGTTAAAGAAGAAGATAGATTTAAAATAGCATTCACAACCAAATGGGGAACAATGGCATATGCAAAAATGCCATTTGGTATGTCTAATGTTGGTGCCACATTTCAAAGGGCAATGGATATTGCCTTCAAAGGATTTATAAACAAGTTCATATTGATTTATCTAGATGACATTTCAGTCTTCTCCAAGAAGGGAGAAAATCATATGGAGCATTAGGAGAAAGTTTTCCAAAGGTGCAGAGAGTTTGGGGTGTCTCTAAACCCCAAGAAATGTATTTTTGTTGTTGTTCAAGGTAAGCTTCTAGGCCATCTAGTGTCTAAGGATGGGATCTCCATAGATCCTGAAAGAACAACTGCTCTGCATTCTTTTCCCCTACCTACTCACAAAAAGGCCTTATAGTCCTTTCTAGGGTAGATCAATTTGTTAGGAAATTCATTCCTAGTTGTGCTGGTTTGGTAAAGCCTCTAACCCTTATGCTCAAGAAAGATGTTGTGTTTAGATGGACAAAGGAAGGGAAAGATGGTTTTGAAAAAATCAAACAAGAAATTTCCCAGGCTCCTACTCTCATTAACCCAAATTATGAGAAAGACTTCGTACTTTGTGCACATGGAGGAGAGAACAACATTGTTGTTGTTCTGATGTAGTAGAATGAGTAAGGAATGGAATATCCCCTAGCCTTCTTCAATCAGACCTTGAAGGACTATGAGGTCAGATATAGCCCCATGGATAAATAGGTATTTGCCATTATTAGAGCTTTGAAAAGATTCAGATATATGCTAGCAATCATCATATCAAAGTTCTAGTTTCTCATCCTAGTGTGAGAGATTATATAATTGGCATTGAGATTAGTGAAAAGAGAGTCAATTGGGTCACTAAGATCCTAGAGTATGATGTGATCATCAAGGCCACTAAGTTTATTAGAGGTAGAGAATTGTGTGAACAGCTAGCTCATACTTCTGTAGATGAAGTGGGTTCATCTTACCACTTGAATGAGGAACAACCTACAACTAAGCCTTCAACTGTGAGCTCTTGGACAACAAATATGGACAAATTCCTATCCACTGGTGCATATCCCTATGGATTGGATAGAACTAAAAGAAGACACTTTAGGTTGTGGTCTATCCCTTATGTTTTGGTAGATGGTGTTCTCTTGAAGCAAAATTTAGATGGAGTCTTACTAAGGTGTATAGAAGAAGATCAAATTGATAGGCTTCTTAGTGAGTTTCATGCTAGCCCAGCTGGTGGCCATTTCTCTGCTAGAGTTACAACAATGAAGATAATGAGGGTAGGTTATTTTTGGCCCACTCCATCCTATTTAGGCCAATCAGCCCTTCTCACAATGGGGATTATATTTTATTGGCATGATAAATCCCACTTCCAGTGTTGGTCACAAGTGGGTTTTAACTGCAATAGACTACTTCACTAGGTGGGTTGAAGCAGTCCCACTTAAAGAAACCACTAAATCAACAATCATCGATTTCTTGGAAGAAATCATGACAAGGTTTGGAGTTCCTCATACCATCATTTTTTATAACGCAAAAGATTTCACTATTTTTAGAATTGCTAATTGGGCCTTGAAATATAATGTGTTCTTGAAGACTTCATCCAACTATTACCCTCAAGGTAAAGGGCTAGCTAAATCTACAAACAAGAACCTAATCAAAATTCTGAAGAGGACTATGGAAACAAACCAGAGGAAATGGCACAATAAAATAAAATTAGCTCTTTGGGCTGATAGGATCACATACAAGAGAGCCATTGGAAACCCTCCTTTTGTTCTAATGAATGGGAGAGAGGATAGATTTCCTATATCTTTGGAGCTTCCTTAATTTAATTAGATCAACAATTAGAACTAGAAAGAGAAGATGTCAGGTCTGTCAGTATGGCTAAATTGACTGAATTGGAAGAACAAAGATAATCAGCCATGGCTACATTAGAAGAGCATCAAAATCAGACCAAGAGGTATTTTGACAAAAGGGCTAAGGTTCTGAATTACAAGGAGGGTGATCTTGTTCTAAAGTGGGATGCTGATAGAGCCAAACCTAGAGGCCATGCTAAATTTGATGCACTTTGGAGTGGGCCTTATATCATCATCAACTATAAGCAAGTTAATGGGATCCATCTCAAACCTTACTTCTAAGGTTGGTCTGAGATTTGGACATATTGTTTTAGTTTGTTTCTACTTTAGTTTTCCCTTCAATAAGTGTTGTTGCACAGGTTGCACTCTCACTAGGAGAATGTAGGCCTTGTTTCCTTTTATGGTGTTGTTTTGAGGTAGATTTTAGTTGTTCTAGAATATTTTAGACCTTGACTCTATGCCCAATGAATGCTTAAGGCCACTAGTTCCCCTTTGTTTAGCAGGCAAACACCCATGAGAAGTCGCCAAAATGTTGTCCTATTTTGCTCGCCAGCCAAATAGCCCAAACCCATAAAATCTCTATGTTTTCCTCTTTAGAGATGCAAGGAAAAACATCCAAAATTGAATAAGTCCAAAAAAAACTTTGAGTTTTCCTTGTGTTTTCTACCTTTTCAAAGTTTCAGAGTTCATAGTTCTACCCTTCATCCTTCCATCCTACACTGTCTCCAAACTTTGCCTTTTCCTTTGTAAAATATTTTGAGTATAGAACATCTTTCGAACCTTGAAAGTCAGACATCTTTCTTCCTTCTTCCTCCCCTTTTAGAAGGAGAAAGGTGGAAAGTTTGAAGCCCAAGCTCTGATCCTTCTCCTTTAAAAAAATGACTAAGTGTTTTAAACTTTTCAGACTTCGAACTTCGGACCTTTCCTCTTCTCTCTTCCCTTTTGGAAGGCAGAAGATGAAAGGCCCGACATCCAATCCCTGATGAGTGTTAAATTTTCTAAGGAATTCTACCATTCCGTAGAACCTTTTGGGTGGACCCCACGGTGGGTTGTGGAACCGTAGAATGCTGCCATGTGGACAAAGGGAAAGTGTAAAGAAAAATGAGCGGGGCCCGAGCTCTGACTCTTTCTTTGAGAAATAATGCTAAGTGTTTTAGACTTTAGAGATTGGACCTTCCTTCTTCTTCCTTCTTACTGAAGGTTGAAAACGGAAGGCTTGAGCTCCAAACTCTATCGAAACCTTCAAAAATTAGCTAGGTCCTTGGGCTTTCGAGGCTCGAACTTTCCTTCTTCCTCCTTCTCTACGAAGGCAAAAAATGGAAGGCTTGAGGCCCGAAGTCTGCCGATAATATAATCTTCTTTTGTAAAGTGGAGTTTCAAGCTGCGAACTTTTCTTCTCTCTTCTTCCCTACTGGAATGCAGAACCCCGAAGGCCTGAGGTCCGATCTCTAATGACTTCTGCGATCTTCATAAACAAAGGCAAAGAAGCAGAACCTAAAGTCCACCATGACCAATCTTGTTAAAATCTTACTTCTAAGGTAGGAATCCAGTCCAGATGAAAGTCAAATGTCTAACTCCAATAGGAAAATTGTAATTGAGCATTTATGGTTGCAAAAGGCGGTTCAAAGCGTAGATTTCCACTGAAGATATTTGTTCAACCACTTCTTGGAGATATTTTCTGCATTTATGTCAAGAATATCATATTTTCCTTCTGATATTCCTTTGTAAAATATCCTTGATAGGCCCATGAGCGCATTCATTGCAGTAGGTAATGGCGCTTCATTGTAAATGCTATATAATGCATGAAATGTAATGTATTCAGGTTATTTGTTGATTGTTAAAAATCACCTCTTTTTAACTGTAACAGTGCCTCTTTGAGAATAAGCAATAAGACTTTACCTTTTCATGAATCCTGGTTGCTCTGTGTAATCTTTTTGCTTGATTTCCTTCTGTGAATGTTTCTTTCCTTTTGGATTTCATCTAGTTTACTTTACCTCCACAATTTGCTCATGATTTGTGTATGTTGGTCTATGGTTTATTGATATTTTGTTCATACATGGTTGTTTTGAGGGCCTACCTATATTCAAACCTGGTGTATCACCCCCTTTTCATTTTTAATTTATCCTTCTTCCCCTTTTCCTCAATGGTGCATAGATTAGGTTTAGTCTTAGCAATAGCCGAATCTCACACTCAGCGAAGGAACCAGCCTCTCTCTGGAGATTTGATCTCCCTGCAGGGTCCCACATCTTGAGATCATCTCAATGTTTTGCTGGATTATTGGAGCCCTAAAAGCCTTCAACATATGGTACAAATCCAAGTGACAATAGGTAATATTAATAATCATAATGCAATAGGCAACCCATATGTGGGGATTAATCAAAATGCAAATCAGAACGTGCATGTAAATTAGAACCAGAATCAGAATGCCCTAGTTAATCAACAATAAAACTTGCATCAGCATGGTGCTAATCAAACCCCTCTAGGCAATGAGAATGCTAATGTACAGAAAAATATGAACCAAAACTTCTTTGGTAAGAGGCCAATGCAGGTAGATAGATATAGACAGTTGGATTTCACTAGAATCCCTGGTTATCCTAACCTGATTGATAATGATGTTAGGAAGGTGTTGGTGAAGTTCTCAGATAATAATGTAATTTCTGGTGAGGAATATTTAAGGATTTTTTTAAATTTAATGATGACTTTGAAATTGAGCATGAAGATGTAGTTATGAAATTGTTCATGCAGTCTCTAGCTGATGAAGCCAAGGAATGGTATAGGAATTTGCCTAAACAGAGTATAGCATCATGGAATGAATTCAAGAGGGTTTTCAAAGAACAATATGGACACAAAACTGATCCTAGATTTATAATAAATGAGTTTACCAGCATAACCAAAGGGTCAAATGAATCTGTGATAGATTCTAATGCAGGGTTCACCAAAATCTTGAACAAAGTTCTACCTCATATGAGACCAAATGAGCCTATGTGTATGGTTTTGTACACAAATGCTTTTGATGTGAAAATGGGATATGAATTGAGAGACAAAATCCCAACTAGTTTATATGATGCTTTTAGAATTGCAACAAACATTGAGAAGAATAAAAAGGCATCTAGAAATTGGGGTAGAAGAGACGAGGTCAAAGTTTTATAGAACCCCAATAATAAAATCCAACAGAACATACCCCCACATCTGAAGATAAGTTGGATTAGATGATGAATCCTCTGAAATATCTTAGCTACAAAGCAACTAGGGAAGAAAAGGGATTGGGAATTGATAGGCAAAATTATCAAAAGTAGGAAAAGAGACCACAATTGCATGATATGCCATATAAAACAAACTGGCGCAATCGAAAGCTCGTCCTGAATAATAATAATAAGAGAAATCAACATAATAGAGACACGCTGGATCCACTGAGAAAGAACATCAATATGGTAGAGGATACTCTTTGGTGTATGGTTTGCCAGATGCCTCATTCACCATTGCAGTGTATGATTGCTAAATCTTTCCAAGGTGATGGTAATAATTGTGATGAATGCAATGAACCTCATCATAATGAGGATGATAGCATCAATATGTTGTTTACTAGTGGAGACTACTCCTCTTTAGATGAACAGGATTCTAAATTGGATGTGAATGAAAGAAGGTACCAAAAGGAACAAGTTTGCTAGAAGGTATTTTTAGATGATGAAAATGAGGATCATTATGTGTATGGACTCGATTCTAGAATTCCTAATATTCATTTGAGGAGGCCCCCTAAAGAAGAAATTAGAGCTCTCATAGCTATTGCAGTTGCCCAAGTAAAAAGTAATTACAATCTTAGGAGTAAGGTTCAAATTAATGACTCTGGGAAACCAGGGAGTTTGTTCATGAAATAGTTCTAGAATGATGCCAAAGTTTCAACTTCAGAAACTCTTAAAAGGCAATAGAGTAATGATAGCAGGGAATCCAAGATTAGACAAGCTAATAACATTAAATGATCAGGAGGTGCTAAGGTGGTTCTGATTGATGACAAAGGTAAGGGTTACAACAAATTGAAGGTATGAATCAAAATATAACTCATACATAGAATCTCATTTCATTTGATATGACTCAGTCATTGTCTCAGATGAAGGTCTCTATTCTATTGCTTGAAATGATGAAGATTGAAGAATATAGAAATAAGGCATTTGCTTTAATATCTGGTGTTAATAAACATACATGTTTGATTGATAAACATCAGGAAACAAGTTAGGTGAATGATGTGATAGAAGAAGAGAATCCATAAGTATATTTGGGGGCTACTCTCACAAAGTGTCCTCAGATAGAACCCTTTTATGTTTCTCTGATCATAAATGGAAAAAATATTAAAAACCGCATGCTTGATTCGGGTGCATCTACTAACATTATGCCTTTGGCCATTATGAAAGATATAGGATTGTTCAGATAGACAAGGCATGTGGTAAGTGTTTTTCTATGGACAACAAGGAGGTACATGTTATTGGAATCATCAAGAATGTTGATTTCAAGCTTGCAGCTTACCCGAAGAAGTGGTATATAATGAATGTCACAGTAGTAGACATTGAAACTCAGTATGGCATGATGTTGTCCAAAAGATGGGTGGCACTAATTAGAGGTAGCATGCAATTAGATATATCTTAAGCCATGATTCTCATGAGTGATAGAGAGGTCAAGTTGGATAGGGAAAAGAGGGCCCCACACTTAGTTGAAGAGGATGAGTCAACTGATTAGGTATGCTTTGTTGACATTGATTATGAAAATTTTCAAGTGGCATCATCTAATCCTAAGTTTGATATTAAAGGGCCCATTGATTATGAAATAGGGAGGTCAAAAGGTGAGAATGAAATATGGTCTATGTATTTTGATGGTTCTTGTTCAAAAGAAGTCTCAGGTGCAGGAGTAGTTCTTGTTGCTCCTAGTAGTAAGATTTTTAAATTCTCATTCTTTTTGAAGTTTGAGTGCACCAATAATATTGCAGAATATGAAGCACTCTTGCTTTGGCTAAACATAGTAGTGAAACATGGGATCAAAACACTCAAGGTTTTAGGTGACTCAGAGCTCATTGTTTCACAAGTAAGAAATAAATATGCATAAAAAATAGAATACTAAAGCAGTATAAGCATGTTGTGTGGGATATTATAGAGTTATTTGATGCATTTTCTATTAACTAGGTTGAAAGATCAAGGAATGGCGTGGCATATTTTTTGGAAAATGTGGCAATTAGACCAGATGACATTACCTTGGCTGATGTTGCACAAGTTGAAATAAAGGTAAGACCTATTGTTTTTTATAACATTTCCAGTTGGTAGGTATTCAATGATGATAAAGATTTGATCAAGTTTCTGCATTGCATAGATGAGCATGAAATCAAGAAATAGATTTCTAAAATTTTGTGGAAACCATTGATGGAAAGGAAATGTTGTTTGGTAATGAGGTTATACAACCCAAGACAAATTAAATCCAAGAGGATTGGTTGCTTTGGAGAGAGCCTTTGATAATAGTGACTGATTTGTTGCCAAGACTACTCCAACTAATAAGCAAGATTTAGAAGAAGTAAATTTGGGGACTGAGACTACTCCTAAAAAGGTATATATTGGTAAGCAGTTGTCTCCTCACATTAGAACAATGTTGATCACCTTGTTGAAAGTCACACCACAACTGAAGGGGGGTGAATCAATTGTATCAAAAATTTTAAATTCTTCAATCAAAAACACATTCACATTTACTTTTCTTAACTCCTTAAACCGTATTGTAGATTAAACATGAAAAGCAGATGAACACATAAACACCATACACACATGAACACCAAATTTTTACGTGGAAAACCCTAAACAGGGAAAAAGCACGGTGAGTGTTAGCTCACAATATAATATGTAGTAACAATACCAAAAATCAGAGACTCACCGCCTTAGGGCTCATTGCCCAAGGCTCATTGCCTAGGGCTCACTGCCAAATAAGTGCTCACTACAAGGGGTGGGTCACTGCTGGGGGTGGCTCATTGCCATGGTTTGGCTCACTACTGAGTTGGTGAACTAAGATAGTAGCATCTACACCATGCCAGGGTTCAGTTCCATTGAAGCACACTAATTCTTCTCCTTCGCTACCTTCTTCACACACACACACACACACACACACACACTTATCTTCGCATATTTGTTCACATTCACACCACTCATGACTTCATTACGTATATTTATACAATTCATCAACCTTGGAATGTACATCAAAGTTGGTATTACAATCATCAACCATTGGAACAACCTCTAAGGTCAGCATACATACATACATCAAAATAGGTCTGGACCTAAATAGACTTGCAGAGGAAAAGAATGAAGGATAAAAAATCATAGCTTAGATTGAGCCCAAATACATCTTTACATGCTTGGACATGCTTCTATAATTCTTGAAACACCTCTGCATCAAGTGTGACTAGCCACGTCGGCCAGAACTAGTGCACAACATCAAGAACGCTAAGTCATACTATTCCAAGAGCTTCATTTCATTATGCAGATTGGGCACACACCTTCAATACATTTAGGGAACATCCATGAACATCATAGAATCATTTGGAAACTAGAAAATCCAACCGCAACAGATCTCAACTTACTTTTCTTGAAAATGGATCATAGACTGCTCTCAATCAAACACTGTCAAACTCTGCTAAACAAAAAATCACTTTTCGGAGCACCAAATCACAAATACTTTGGAATGAAGATAGCTAAGGACCTTGTAAGTTTAATTCTAGGACCACAAGGCCAAAGAACAATCTGCAGAGGAATGTGAAGCAAAATACTTTCTCCCTGTCAAATTGCAAACTCTGTCAGGCACAGTCTTCACACTGGTGAATAGAACTTTTGTTGTACAACGATCTGGACCACCAAAATTTGAATTTAGCATCTTCAAACACTTTTGTAAACAATACCCAAATCTCATTCTCCGGTCTTCAATATAGAGGAAATGCGGAGCAAAATCTCAGACAATGCTCTTAATAGAAAGACTCAAACTCTTAACAATCAGTAATAACAAAAGGCACAGTTGGCACCAATGACAACATAAACATGTTGGCATCAATGACAACATCGGTTAGCACATACTTACAACACACCTTGCTAAGAAAATACAAACATGTTTTTGCATGGTCATATGATGATCTAAAAGCTTATAGAGAGGACTTGTTTTAGCATGAGATTCCACTAAAACTTGACGCTAAACCATTCAGGAAGAAACATAGGCCTATTAATCCAACCTTAGCTCCAAAAATGCAAGAAGAACTAATCAAGTTGAGGGATGGAGGAATTATCAAACCTATTAGGCATTCTACTTGGGTTTCAAATTTGGTTCCTATCAGGAAAAATAATGGAGACATTAGGCTCTGTGTTGATTTTAGGAACCTAAATGTATCATCCTTGAAGAATAATTACCATTTGCCTAATATGGAGGCTATGTTGCAAAAGGCCATAGGGTGTGAGCTTCTATCCATGATGGATGGATTTTTAGGGTACAATCAAGTGAAAGTGAAAGAGTCTGAACAATACAAGATTTCTTTTACCACACCTTGGGGAACATATGTATATGTGAGAATGCCATTTGGATTGACAAATGTAGGGGCAACATTCCAGAGAACAATGGATGTTGCATTTACAAGTCTCGTAGATTCCATATTAGTGGTGTATCAGGATGACTTGACATTACACTCCAATAAAGCAGAGAATCATTGTATGCACTTAGAGAAGATTTTCATCATAGCATTGGAATATGGTATTTCATTGAATCCCAAAAAATGTGCTTTCGAAGTCATTGAAGGTAAACTGTTAGGGCACATTGTATCCAAGGATGGAGTGAAAATTGATCCAGAGAGAGTGGCAGCAATTGACAGAATCCCATTGCCCAAGACAGTTAAGGTTTTTCAATCATTCTTTGGATAGATCAACTTTGTAAGGAGATTTGTCACCAATTTTGTAGAGATAACTAAGGCTATATCAAAGATGATGAAGAAAGGTACAAAAATAACTTGGGGAGATGAAGTGGTCCTAGTATTTTAAAACATAAAAGAAATAATTTTAAATCTACCCCTGTGTTGAAATCTCTTGAATTTTCAAAGCCTTTTCAATTATTCTCTTTTGCATCCTTTCACACAATTGTTGTAGTCCTATTGCAAAAGAATGATGAGGAGTATGAACAACCCATAGCATTTTTTAGTAAGTCATTGCAAGCTGTAGAACTTAAATATGATATAATGGAGAAATAGGCTTATGCCCTAGTTAGAGCAGTTAACAACTTCAGACCCTATTTGGTGGGTGCAAAGATCATAACAGGTAGATGTTGCATATGGATAAATAAAATATAGGAATTCAATATTGATATTCAATTTTTATGAGATAAGTTTCCATTAACTTGCAATCACAACCTATTCATGTGTCTCCAAAGTTCTTGGAATGTGTTCCCCAACACATAAGGACTTTTAGAGATTAATTATTTATTAATTATATCACTTTGACTTATTGCATTCAATTCCTAATTGATAGGGTCAAACTTGGATGCCCACTTTTGGGGTGGGGACCATGAAGACTTTGTTGACTTCTCTTAAGTCTATTTTGAGAGTTTGATAACTCCTAGTGAGTGGGAGTTAAACTTGGGCATCCCCTTTTGATGGGGACTTATATTTAGACTTGGAGTTGTGCTTTTTTATGTATATGAGTGGATATTGTTGAGACACTTTGCATGGATATAATGTTCGAGTTAACTAAAGCGTTAGAGATGCATGAATTGGATATTGCTTGCATGAGTTCATAAAATCTTGCATGGACTTGCATGTTGTTGCATGTTACTTGCACGTACTTTCATGTTGTTGCATGTTACTTGCATGTGATTGCATGTTGTTTCATGTCACTTGCATGTGCTTGCATGTTGTTGCATGTCAGTTATATGATCTTGCATGTTGTTGCATGTCAATTTTGAGAGATTACTTGTAGAACACTCCAAATCTAGAAACTTGTAGGATTGTACATCTTAGTGTTTTAGATAATGGGTATCAGTTGCATGTTGAATCAGGTGTTTGCATGTCACTTACATTTACAGAACAAGGTAATTCAAAATAACTTCAGGGACATCAATCTTGCATGTTGTTTGCATGAGATTGGTGTGTATTGATCACTTCAGTTAATAGAAATAGATTGGGCAAACTTGGACACCCAATTTGAAGACTTTATGTTGTTGCTTTTATTTGGAAATGTATTTGATGTTGGCAAAGTTTACTTGGGCAAACTTGGGTGCCCACATCTAGGACAAATATTTAATAGGAGGCTTGACTTTGTTTGACTTCAATCTTCTCTATTTGGAGCTCTTGGTTTTTGCATGAGGACTTGTTCCTATTTTATCAATTACAATTGATTGTAATTTGAGCTTCAAGCTTTTGAATTAAGAAGCTTTTGTATTAATTAAAAAGCCCCATACATTTTCCAGAGAGTTGAATTGTGAAAAAGACTTAGAAGAAAAAAGCAAGAAGCTTTTGCTTTTGAAGTGCATCAAGGACTTAGAGGAATTTCAGTATTAAATGTAATCTTTTCCAAAGAGATTTAATACAAGCAGGAAAAATCTTTGAGTGTGGAGTTTTTTCCCTTAGGGGTTTCTCCACGTAAATACTTGTCTTCTTCTTGCAAGCTATTCTCTTCTACATTGGATTGAAAGTGCAAAATCACTTACATATTAATTGTTATGGATTAATCTTATTTTCAGCTTTGTAAACACATAATTTTAAAGTTTATAGCAGCAGTTCTACCTTCATTTTCAAAAAAATTACCAAGTTGGTGAGAGGACAAGGTTTGATGAAATTGATGACCGAATCTAACCTTAAAGCCTGTCAAGTTAATATGATTCATGATGACAAGGTAAGCAATGAAAGGGATATGCAAAGCTTAGATTGGTATATGGATATTGTTTAATATTTGCAAGTTATGACATGTCTGACTCATTTGACTAATAATTAGAAGAGAACATTGAAGTTACAAGCAATAAAATATGTCATTCTACAGGAAGAGTTATATTGGAAAAATTCTGAAGGGATCTTACTTAAATGGGTGAATCAAGATCAAGCTGCTAAGATTTTGGTAGAAATGCACAATGGAGTATGTGGAGGATAATATATGGCCAAGACCACTACACATAAAATCTTAAGGTCAGGCTATTGGTGGCCCACACTATTCTCTGATGTTCACAGAATGGTAAGGACATGTGAGGCTTGTCAATGATTTTTAGGAAAGATGAAGTATGTAGGTGCTTTGTCGTTTAGGACTATTACAGTTGAATCACCTTTCCAACAATGGGGTATTGACTTCTTTGGTGAGAATTCAAAGAAATCAAGTGGTGGACACAGTTGGATACTAGTTGCCATTGATTATTTCACAAAGTGGATTGAGGCAATCCCAACTAAGAAATCTACAAGAAAGGTGGTTGCAGACTTTGCTTTGGAATGCATAATAATTAGATTTGGAATTCTTGTGAAATTAATCATAGATAATGCAATGTGTTTCAAGTCAGATGAGTTTGTGATTTTTTGCAATAGTTATGGCATTACTCTGTCATATTCATCAGCATATCATCCACAAGGTAATGGACAGGTTGAATCTAGCAACAAGAGCCTGATGAAAATAATTAAACAAATAATTGGGAAGAACAAGAAAGCATGGGATTCCAAGCTTAAATTGGCAGTGTGGGCTGATAGGGTAACAATAAAAAAAGGCAATAGGCAAGTCTCCTTTTGAATTGGTGTATGGAATAGAAGCAAGGATGCCTATAAATAACCTTTTACCAGTTTACAAGTTTATTCAAGAGAATGATGATGAATTACAGGATGCAATGTCAGAAAGAGTCAACCAGTTGATTGCATTGGATGAGACTAGGAGAAAGGCACAAAAAGCTAACTTGAGGAAGCAACAACAGGTGAAATATTTTTTTTACAAAAGGGCCTTAGGAAGAAATTTTCATGTTAATGACATGGTCCTTATGTGGAATTCTAGATATCAAGATAAAGGAAAACATGGCAAGTTTGATCCTCTTTGGATAGGCCTATATCTGGTCAGCAATACTTATGGAGAGGATTCATATTTTTGGTAGAATCTTGATGGTGAATTTAAGGAATTGCCAATGCATGGACAATTTATGAAACCCCTCTTTTCTTAAAAGGAGGATTTACTCCATGCACACTATACATAGTTAGTTAGGTTGCTTGTTCTTTGTTTCCTGTCTTTGTTGTTTTACTTTAGTTTTAGGGTTTTGTGATTTGTCTGGTCTGTGCCTGAAGTTTTGTGATTCTTGATGAGAGAAAATTATGTTCCATTTTATGCCATATTTTAGTGTATTTCATATGCCTTCATATTCACTCCCACATTCCATTTCTATTCCATATCATACTATTTCACCATTTTATGTCATATATGATTAAATATATATAAGTGGTATTTAATATAGTTTTTGGATAAAATATGGAAATTAATTATTTATTGTCTTTACTAATAAGTATTATGATTTCAAGCCTTCAAAAATAAAGCTTGCAGCATGCAGATCACAGGAACTTCCTTTCACCTTTTATGCAGAAAATCTTCCTGTCACTTTCTAGCCAGTAATTTATTTCTGTCATCTTTTCACAAGATGATGTTATCTTCCAAGGTGGCAATGGTTAGAACTTCTTATGATGGTTGTGCGGCTCGTTATCTTCTTTTTGTGGAAATTTTACTAGGCTGTTGTTCACATTTTCTACTAGATTATTATTGGCCACGTAGACTCTTGATTCTACCAATCTGTAGATGGACTCTATTCACTTTATTTTCATTGTACCAGTTTGAGTTGTCAGATCTTTAGTTATTGCATATCTCTGTATGACCACTTTTGATGCTTGCTTCTCTTTGCCAACTCAGCTAAATCATGGAGGGAAGCTTTACCGTGTGATGGAGAAACCTGCCAATCTACCCATTTCCTATATTTGTTTACAGTTATAACAATGTTGTTTTTTTAACTCGTGGTTGTAGTCAAGGCTTCATGTGAGCCTCCAAATTATAGTTCATTAGCCATGGGCCAAAACAAACTTATTCTATTTCACATCACTTTATTATTATTTGTTATAAGCATGACCTCTATATATATGGTCTTTTGTAAAATAGTGGGGAGAGATTGTATGTAGATTATATCATTTCTGATAATAACAAAAACATTTCTTTGATCACAACAACGTAGAAAGACTCTCGTCTTGTCCACTGTGCGAACCAAGAGCAAGGGCCCACTCTTTGGGGAAGCTCGGTGATATTTTATTTTCTGCATTGTGTTTTCTTTTGATTTGGTTTGGATAAGATATATTTTGTTTTCCTTTTGATCTTAATAACTGTGTGATTTCAATTTCAGCACCTTCATTAAAGTTTGGATAAAAGATTATATGATCTGGGTTGTTTTCCTTTCTGTTGTAAACTGTTGTTATTTTTGTAGATTGTTGTAGTTCATGTTGTAGTTCATGTCGTAGTTATGTGTAGACTATTACATTTTCTATCACAATTTATGTCACAGCTCCTATCACTTCCTGTCACATAATAGAGTAGAATAGAAATATAAGTTTGAACCATATTTTCATCATCATAGGTGCTCTTGTGCGTGTATTAGCTGCATTTCATCCCCACTTAATTCACTGCTTTTAGCCCTTAGGTATACTGCTGCAACACCTTTCATAAGCTTACAATCCCCGGATTGACACTTAGACCAAGCTGAAATCTTTCTTAATTTTTACCCCAGCTTTGGCCTATAAATTCTTGTCATGCCTACAAGAGTCATGTGTCCCCAACCAGAGCCATTGGTGGAACCCCTGTGTGATTTCCTTGTTCCCTTGTGTAGTATTTTCAAATTGACTAAGTCCGGATACAATTGGCTTAAACCATAAACCCTTGGTCTTTTTCATTTAAGCATGCATCCTATTTTAAAGTTGACCTGTGTAGGCAGTCACCCCCAGTTTAAGTTATGATTTCATTTCTCATCTCCCATCCAAAAACTGACCCTTTCAACCTAGTAATCAAGTGGTCCAAAATGTTTAAATCATCCTAAGTAAGAGTCAAAGATTTTTAAGATTGAATAAATGGTCATCGCGGCGTCGCACGCTCTGGATCTATTAGATCTATCAAAGTCGTACTGATGCGCTAACTATGGATTTACAAATAGGTCGGCCTAAAAGCCACATCATCCTAAAGCCTATGTCATGCTCGCTCCTTAATGGATTGCGTGAACGTGCAGATGGGAGATACCAAGGAATATGTTTTGCAATGTTGCGACATGATGTCACTTGTCATGTGGGTCCCATCTAGTCTAGGTACACTGAAGCTAGTGCTCAGTGCACTAGCATGAGCTCAATAATGTGGGTCCCTCTTGGGCCTACGGTGCTACGATAAGGTTGCTATATGGATCCAAAATAGAAAGTTTCTGATGAGATAGAAAATTCTAATGGGTTTGTGCCATTCTAAGTGTGTGAAGTGACATTCAATGATGGAAGTTTCAAATCAAGATCGTTGATTCTCCCGCAGACTAATTGAGACCAATGGTGCACATTCAAACACGGAAAATAATTAGTCTTAGCTTGCATGCCAACACACAATAGCATTTATGGTGATTTGATGTAAAATTAGCCAGAATCATGTCTAGTTTGTGAAGTTAATGTATAAATTCAATTCATGCCATCAAGTACATCTATTGGTAACTAAAATTCCTGTAGAGAGTCGAGCAGCTCAAGGAACCATTGAAGAGGTGGGGCCTTTGTTTGTGACCAACAAGTAAGTGTGAATTCACTGGCATATATCAATCCACTTGCTTGCAAATTTTTATCAATTTCTTTCTGAAATTGGTTGCAAAGATTAAAATTGTAAGAACAATAGGGTGAATTCTTGGGTTGGTTACACTTCAAACAAGGCCTAGTTTTAGAAAAACCTTTTGTGAATAAGAATGGTTGGTCCATCAAAAAAGAGAAGTTTTGAGCAAGATTTGTTCACTCAATGCCCAGGGTCATCAAAACGAGCCCTGAATCTTCCAGGAAGGGATAGAGATGATAAATTTGTAGATGATTTTATGGAAGTCAGCGATGCATTTAATCTAGTATCAAGATGGTCCCTATTCTAGCACTGGCATAGTAAGAGAAGTGTTAGGTCTCCATTGAGCAATGCATGGAATTTGGATTTGGGCAAGGTTGTAGTCCCAAATATATTTGTAGATGTGGAATTCATCAAACTTGTTGCAAGCAAATACAATGTTGGTACAAGAAGAGTATTGGAAATTAATGGAAACACTATGGTCTCTTTCACAAAGCCTTATATTGTTGAAGTCTTTGGTCTTAACATAGCCACAAATAAAGCCATTGACTTTGATAAATTTAGAAGATTATATGAATTGCATAGGGCTTTGTATAGGTCTATTAAGATTCCTAGACACAGACTCAGGACTTCTAGTGGTAGAGGATTTGAAGTTTTGAAAAGGAGCCTCTTAGTATAAAGTCTTTTGAGGATTACTTCATAAAGACATACTGCTCACTGTGTCAATTTTTGGGAGAGGAAGCAGGAGAAAATATCCTTGTGCTCTTAATGTTTATGGCTCTTGACATCCAAGGTAGTGTTGTGAATGTAGAATTTTATTTTGCCACTTACATGGCAGACCAAATTCACAAACAAATGCTAGATTTAAAGAATGGTGAGAAAAGGGAATTCAAATGGTATTCTCATTTGTGCCACATGCTCTTGTATTATGGTAGGAGACAATGGAGTCAAACTCTAAGAATCCAACAGTTTGATGAACACAAGTGACCTTTATCAATTCAGTGTTGGACCTACCTTTGGGATAGGGGTTGTGCAAATTCAAATTTCATTATCTTTGAGGAATTCTTTGTGAGAAAGTTGATGACATGCATGGGTGAACATGTGTTGGAAAGACAATTGTCGTTGCACCAAAAGATCAACCTGTTAATGGCTAATACAACTGTCATAGTTAATGAATCCATGGGAGGCAGTTAATCCTTGTCACAAACCCAAACACTATGTAGCATAGTAGAAGGAGACCAAGGGTGCACACCTTGCAACAATCCCCCCAAGTTCAAGCAAGGGGTTCGAACTCGTGACCTAGGCTAAAATACCAATTGTTGGAAAGATGGTTGCCATTGCACCAAAAGATCAACCTATTAATGCCTGATACAACTGCTAGAGTTAATGAATCTACGAGAGGTAGTTAAGCCTTTTCATGAACCCAAGCATGGCACTGCACAACACAAGGAGACCAAGGGCACATACCTTGCAACAACATGTAGATAGGGTACCATCGAAAATAAAGGAATTTCTCAGACATGAGGAGGAAACTCCTGGGGTTGGGATAAAAGATAATTGGGGAGATTGGTTCCTTAACCAATATTCAACATAAATCAGAGTGTATGGATTTACAATGAAGCCACACTTATTACCTATCTATGTTCCCAAGAGGCTTGTTTACTTGAAAATTATTTCACAATTGAACGAGGTGGACAAAATGCATCTCAGGGGTTAGAAGAAGGGTTCTTTATTCCCTACTACCCTAAAATGGTCAAACTTTTAGGGAGGAAAAAGGAGGGTCTGGATCAAATGTATCTAGTTTTAAACAATTACAGGTTGAGATGTACCATTGCTAGAGAGCAATTTGATCTAGAAGGGTTCATCAATTCAATCAGGTTGAGGGTAAAGAAATCTACCTTCCCACATAGAGTAGATTTTGCTGAAGAGGTAAAAAATTATCTGACATTTGTAGAAGTTAAGGGGAAATTTGAGAAATGGAAAAGAATCATATCTATAAAGAAAGAGAAGAAGAGGAGGGACCCTCACTTCCCAGGTTTTTGTTTTGAAGAAAAGAATTTGGTTGTTAGAATTGCAAAGGTGTTGAAAGATGCAGAGAAGTACATGACACCTAAGGAGGAAAGGCCTCCTAATGTGGAAAGTGCTCCAAATGCAAGGATACCACCATATGTTCTACAAAGGAGTGAGGATTCACAAGAGGAGGATCTACCAGACATTGAAGAGATAGATAGCCAATAGGCTAAAAGGCATAAAATTGTTGAGGATATGATAACTCCTCAAAATAAATGAAAGGCTCCAATGAAGATTGTAGATCTTGAAGAAACTTCAGAGGATAGGGGAGTTGCTGAGACATTGGTAGGAATGATTGTTCCTCCTATGCATTTTGACAAGAGTCTTGATTATTTGAAGGTAGCCAATGATGAAATAGGAGATGTGAGAGCACTGGCTTGCAAGAAGTTTTTGTCTGATGACCAATTCATCAAGACACGAGAGTTTAGAGATTTGGTTTTGAGAAGAAAACAAGCTGCATTTCACAAAAGGCTTGAAGAAGAGAAAAATAAAATGGGTCCTATAGATGATAAGGATTTGGCTAAGAGAATCTTGTCTAAATTTGATTTGAAGCTTGACAACACCACCCCTAAAATGGGAAGACAAATGGTGATGGAGAGTGGTATGTTGTTGTTGCCCAATTAGAGTATGGCAGATGCTTTGGCATTTGAAACCATCAGAAGACAAGATGATGTTGTGTTTTCCACTGAAGACCAAGTAGGAAAGGCTTTTGGTTCTGGTTTTAGTTTATCTCATGAAATGTTGGCCATATGGACTTTGGCACCAGGAATAGAAAAACCAAATGTGGTGTAGAGCCTTGATCAGCTAATAGGGAATTTGATTATGAAAAGAGTAGATGACACTCCAGCACCTGATGCAACAACTTTAGCAGTGGATACAACAATGTTTAGCCAAGCCACAATTATGAAATTGTAAAAGGACTACAATGAACTCCAACAAAGGGATATATGTGATTTAACTAAGCTGAGAGCTTTGGAGGATAAGGAATTGGCATCTTCCAATGCTCTTGTGACAATTATTTCAAGCCCATTAGGAGAATCCTTTTCATTAGACAGGGAAACTTTACTTGCAGAGATTGCAGAGTTGAAAGGTGTTGATTCATTGAAAGTAGATAGACAGCAGGTGCACAGTGAAATTGTCTTTGAGATAGTTAACTATCAGTTAACTAAAATCAGTAGGAAGGTGGATGATTCTTATAAGGGGATTGTAGTTTTAAATCAATATTTAATGAAGCATGAACAAAGTTCTTCCAGTCTACAAGAGATTATGAATAAATGGATGCCAAGAAATGTTACTATCAAGTAGATGATCAAAACAACAAGGTTTGACCTAGAAAAACCTATGGGGCTACAAGGAACATCGGAGACCATGAATATCTTGCACGATGTGGCCTCTTATATGATAAAGCTTGATAAGTAGTTAAAGGAGAATATGGCATCCATTGATCAGGTAAAAATGAAGGTACTTCCCCATTTCAAGGATACACATGATCAACCCAAAGTATTGGACCAATGGAAGGCTGAATTTAGTATTGTGGGGTCTAAGGTTGTTGCTTTGGTGTGCATGCAAGGTGAACTAAAAATAGATCTTTTGAATTTGGTGTTGGATGAATTCTTGTTATTGGAGAAATTGTGCGACCACATTGGTAAGGAATCAAAGGCAATATTGGATGCCCAGTACATGACTCACAATGACAAAGTGGTCAAAGTGTTAGATTTCCAATGGCCAGATGATAAGGAGTTTAGAGCTTGGGTGGAGAAGTATGAAGCTGAATGAGCCTTGAGCTAGTTTTCAATTGATCATTGGTTCACCAAGGATGACTCATTTTGACAGCTTCTAAGTGATACTACATTTTGGGCTCACATAGAGTAAATCAAATGCCTCCATTGAAGAATTTTTTTGGCATGTATGTGATTGTAGTTGAATTATTGTAATGAGCACAAGTTCCAAAGTTGTTTTGTATTGCAATAGTCAAAATTTTCTAAAAATAGTTAGTTTTAGGAGCTTAGCTGACATATTTTGTATTTTATCCAATATAAGGATAAAAAATTTATAGTATCTAGTATTTAGAAGAAGAGGAAAATACTAAAAATATCTTTGAACATATTCTATAATCTTGAGATTTTGACTAGTTCTAATAATAAAGGAGTACTTTTAGGTTGCATGTTATATATTATGTGTGTAAGATTATCTATTCTTTTCATGAAATGTTTTATTCAGATAGAGTTAAATGAGAAACACTGAATGTGTGTGTTGTTTATGGTTGTCTCCTTAGATACGAATGCTTTTCTTTTGAACAAAGTTGCTAAGGGTTTCTAAGTTCATCAATATACATTTGCTATATTGTGTGTTTGGTTTACTGCATCTTTTCAATGAATAGATTAAATTGCTTTGAATCAGACATAGAGGGAGGTACATTGTGTCAAAGAATTATTGAAGAAGAGCCATAGATAATACTCTTCCTTTGTTTCATTACTGTAAGGCAAAAGTGAAGTTGATACCCTCTAAGTATGAATTGTCACTATCATGGGAAAACACTTGCACATAGGATTGTGACTATATTATCCTGAATAGACACCGATCTGAGGAAATATTTCAAGTCTAAGCACATAAACTATCAAATCAAGAAGATGAAACTTTTCCTTTGTTTTGTATTGTATAGTAGTTGTTCCATGTTTCCTGAGTTCTAAAATTGATATGTATTGAGGACTTAGCTAATCTGAAGTAGTATCTTTCAGACCTCATTCATTAGGTGGAAACATTTTTTCTTAATCAATATCTCATTATACCTAAGAAAAACTTTTAGATATTGTTGAAATGGAATGCCCCCTAGGTCCATCGAAGCCTTAAGTGTACATGAGAACAAGTAATTATATACTATTCATTGGCCACTGACATGAGAATCCTAAGCATTAAGGATAGCTACCTTATAGGGGTACTCAAACAATTAGTTGTGAACACCAACAAACCTTATCATAACCCCTAAAACATATGTTTCCATTCCTCCTCCATTATCCTACAAATCCCAAAAGCATGTGACCATACACCTTCCACCATCCACTTTACCTCCACTACTTCCAATTCCTAATATCTCTCCATCCACTTTACCTCTACTACTTCCAACTCCTAATATCCCTCCATTCACTCTACCTTTACTTCTCCCAACACCTAATATCCCCATCCCTAAATCCCTCATCCATTTGTCCATAAATCCACTTTTAATCCATCCATCCATAAATCCCCTAAAATTCCCAATCATGACCAATCAATGCACACATCGACCAAACATGAAGCTTCCACAAAGTCCATGGGATTCAAAAAACAAATTGGATGCCTCCTTTCATAAAGCAAAAAATCCTAAAAATCCTCATGCCTTAGGGCACCAATGCAAAGAGTCAAAGCAAAATCCATCCAAAAAGCTATATACGCCCATACCTCCAAAATAAAAGTCCAAAATTAAAATGGTTTGGGTTCCTAAGAAAAAGGAACTCAAGTCAAATGAATCATCCACATCCCAAAAATCCCACTCCATTCAAAAATCTCATAAATCCTACTCCATCCAAAAATCTCAATGCAAAAATTATAAAAATCTTAAGTCCATGTGGGTCCCTAAATTCATAAATTGACCATTCCCTAAGCCCACATGGCCATTACTTCCTACACCTCCTCCAGATAAAAAGCTTCAATGTTTATCACGGTGTGTACAATCATTGGTCTTGGTTCCTTTCAATTCCACAACATTCCCACATACCTCCATCTCGCCATCTTTCATACATTATCCTACATATTTCACCCATCCTATCCCTATGGTCCATGCGTTTGCATAAATCCTACATAATCCACATCAAAATCCACTATTCTTCCATACCTAATCCACTATCCTTCCACCCATAATCCACATCATAATCCACTATTCTTCCATCCATAATCCACATCAAAATCCACTATTGAATCCATCCATCCTTGCATAAACCTTCAATAATCTATTCTTTCCACATCAAAATTGACTATCTAACTAATCCATCTCCCTCTCATGCAATCCCCTACAAACATCTATGAGCATAATGAGACTTGACATGGTCCATGTGTGACATCTATCTCTAATGGGACTAACACCTTTCATGGAACCAAATGCTTGAGTCCCTACCCTCTTCCAAATCCTTCTTATCCATATCCACCTATCCCATCCAAATATTCCAAAAAAAAAGACAAAAAGAAAAAAGAAAAATCAAAATAGTAGAGAGAAATCATTTCGTCCAATGGTGAAAACCACCTAGGTGGCACCTCAGATAAGTACCATGATGAAAATCTAGCAAACAGGTGTCATGTGTAGGTTGATTATCTATGTGACTTACACTTGGGGGCAAGTTGTTTCATCCAACCTATCATTTTCACACTATCATTTCCCATCCTACCATTTCCATCAATCTTACCATCCTTATCCATTATACCCACAAACCTATCCTATTGAATCCATCCATCCTCCCTTCCTCCTTTTGATATTGATAAAGATATGGGGACAAAATTTTGACAAATGCTTTCAATATCTCTTGATATACCTCATCCTTTCCAAACCAATCTTATCATCACCCTATTGTCATAAGATTTGTCATGTAAAATCCTAAGCATTCCACTTAGAATGGGGCATGTTATTCCTATACGACGTAGTCTTTAGAGATCACATCCTAGATCCCTTATTATACATACATCCATTCCATACACTATTTCTTGTCCTTTTATCCATCCATCTATAATGAGTCTTCCATCCCATTTACTATTGCCCATCTTTTTATCCATCTATCCAATCCCACCTTCATATTTGAATCTAGACTTGGTTTTCCCTTTTCATTGGTATCTAGCGCAAAGGCTATCTACATTGTAATCCAATGCCATCCCAAAACATTTCAAAAATACAAAAAAAAATCAAATATCCAACAAAAAGCCAAGCAATAATCCAAATGCAAGTCATCCTTAATCCATAGCAATCTAGCCAATCAACCTAGCCAAATCATCCAATCGCACCCATGATCTTGATCCTAAGCCTTGTAAACCACATCAAATCAAATCAATCAATCAAATTAAATCAAATCAAATCAATCAAATCAATTCAACCTCGTCAATTCAATCTAATCAACTCTTGCTTAAGGACTATCTAACTTAAGTATAGAGATCCACCATTATCAATCAAATCCTGGTGTTGATTCGCAAGGACAACAACACTAGCATCATCATCAATGGGATATATCATTCCCACATCCTTGTGTTGATCTAGGGATATATCATTCCCCACAATGAAAACACTATCTTAATCAATCAATCAATCATCATCAATCATCAATGGGATATATCATTCCCACATCCTTGTGTTGATCTAGGGATATATCAATCCCCACAATGTCAACACTATCATTATCAATCAAATCCTGGTGTTGATTCGCATGGCCAAAAACACTAGTATTATCATCATCAAATCAATTAATCAATCGATCGATCATTGGTTTATATCTTGACAGAGGCAATAATACCTTATTTGTTTTTGTATCATTTGTGCATGCTTGTGTGTGTGTTACATTTTATCTTGGATTTGTATCACATCTATATCATTCCAGTTAATACTCATATCTTGTGTATGTTGGAATAACTTTTTGCATTATCCTTTGCATCTAAGGTTATATCTGTAGACACTTAAAATTGTACATCACCTAGTGAGATATCTTACAACGTTTTGTCCTAGTTCCCATCTTAATCCCACTCATAATTTTGTCTCAATCACCTAGCAAATTAATTAAATAATCACATTTTTTTAATTAATTCCCCCTCACTTGTCTCTGTTGCAAGTATGGGCCTAACCGATGTTTTCATTGATGTCAACATACTCCTGTTGCATTGATGATAAGGATTGGATGAGCTGTATGCTAAGGATATTGAGAAAATTAGTCCTATCAGGAATAGAGAAGATCAATGAAGACAATGAGGCAAAGATCCCAGCTAAGATGAAGATCAAAGGATGCGCATCAAAGGGTTTGTAGATATGTGTCTTAAGATGATCCAGTAAAGATTTCAGAGGTCCACATGAAGATCTGAAGAAGTTATGGCCACTTAAGTAAAACCATCTCTGGTAGATGTTCAAAGGTGACAAAGTGACACAGATAGGTCCGGTGAGATCTAGAAATGCAATATATTGTTCTACAGATTTGGAGGAGTGTTTAGGAAGCCAATGTGAACTGACAACTCAATTGGTTCATGGTCTGGAGGTTCGCAAGAATCTATTCCAATATGATAGTAATGACAAACTGTGTTCTTGAGGTTTCGGATGAAAGAGAGGATGATTTCAGAAAGCAGAAGTAGTTTGGATGTTCTTGATGATTCAGGCAAGCTTGTGGAGGTCTCTGGATTGTGTCCAGGTCATGTTGGTGGTCCGCATTGAAGATTAAGATCGTAATTGAAGAATTACTTCTGGATGATGATGTTCTTCCTAAGTCTGGCCGACCAGATGAGTTACACATCCTGTGGATGATCTTGAAGATGTTCTGTGAAGAATGGCATGTCCCTAAAGGAAGATTGAAGTCTTAGATCTGTGTGGCCGATAGTGTGTTGATCCACATGAATTCTTTTTGTAATTAGTCATGTTGTATTTATGTATTTTCTCTGTAATGTATGCTGACTTGGATGATTATCCCTAAGTCGATGTCTTGTATAAATAAGGAATTGTGAAGTCATTTCAAGGGTATCTTGTGGAGATGAGTGTGTGGTAGAGAAGAGCAGAGTGAAAGGCAGAGCAGAAATATTGGGCTTAAATGGAACTAACTCAAGCATGGTGAAGATGCTATTCTTCAGTTCAAGTATGTAATACTTATCATTTTGTAGACAGCGTGTCTCCTGTAGGCAGTGGGCCTCTTGTGAGCAGCGTGCTCAGGTAGTGAGCCCTAATTGGCATGTGCTATTTTTTCTTCTTATTCTTTTAATAGAGAATACAATCTTGGGTTAGTCACCCCGTGGTTTTTCCCTTAATCGGGTTTTCCACGTTAAAAATCTTGGTGTCATATGTGTTAATGTGTTTCTGCTCTTGAATTGTTGCATTATGTTTCCATGATTGATTTATTATTATGCTACTGAATTAAAGGAAGGATTTAAGTGATTAATTGGAAGAAAGTTTTGGACAACTGATTCACCCCCCCTCTCAGTTGTTTGTCCTAAATCTAACAATTGGTATTAGAGCCAAGTTCCTCTAAAAGGAGCTTAACCACTTGAGGAGATCTGGGATGTCGTCCTACAAGAAGGATAGTCCAAGGTTTGGGAACCAAGTTTACTCTTTAGAAAAGTCACATGGAGTGTCACTTGCAATGTATGAGAATGTAGTATTGGATCATGGCTTCAAAGAAGTATGTTCCTCCACAGAATGATCCAAGTACCATAGATGAAATTAGAGATGCTGAAAATAATCTCCAAACTAAAGAAGCTCTACTAAGTGCCTTATCTGATTCAGAGCTGACAAATGTTATTGATCTAAAAACTACATATGAGATTTGGCAAAAACTGGAACTTCTGCATGAAGGAGACAAGTATGTTAAATGTGCCAATCTACAGAGTCTGAAAGGAAAATTTGAAAACCTGAAGATGAAAATATCACTACATTTATGCCAAGAGTAAATGAGCTTGTTTGTGGCATTATATGTGCTGGTGGAATCTTGGATGAAGATGAGATTGTTGCCAACGTTCTTAGATCCCTTCCTGATTCTTACAAGTACAAGGTTGTTGCTATTGAAGAATTCAGATCTTTCTCAAATATCACAAGAGATCAATTGGTTGGTAAATTAGCTGCATTTGAATTGTTTGAGTTTGGAGATGCACCCCCCAAGACTGAATCTACTTTCAAAGCTAGTGCCTCTGTAAAAGGAAAACAAAAGTTTGATCTGGGAGATAATTTTGCAAAGAAGCTATCATGGTATGAAAAAGCAAGAAAAGATCTGGAAGAAGATGAAGCAAACGCTGCTCAACTAGAAGCCCTTATTGCAAAAAGACTACCAAGAGGATCCGGTAAGTATGAAGGGAAATTGTCTTTTAAATGTTTTAATTGCAATAAGATTGGTCATTTTGCCTCAAGGTGTCCGAAAAGATTTTCAAGACCAAATCCCAGCAGATCAAGATTCCAAAAGAAATGTTACTATGTTCATGAAGATGATGATGATGAAGGAGTAACAGATGATGAATTAGAGACATGAAACAAATTCGGAAGTGATTGGGTGTTTATTGCCATGAAGAAGATCCAATGCCTTCTGAATCTGTCAATCATAAAATGGTAGAAAGAGCTCTGGCTGCCCAAGTTGAAGAAAAGGATGATTGGGTCATTGACAAAGGATGCTCCCACCATATGACAGGTGACAAAAATAAGTTCATAGATTTGGAAAGATATGAAGGAGTGGTAAAATTTGGTGATAATTTTGCTGGCAGAATCAGAGGTAGAGGAACTATTTCTTTTGATGGAAAGAACAAAACTAGTAATGTACTGTATGTTGAAGGTCTGAAGCATAATCTTCTTAGTGTTGGACAGTTGGTGGGCAAAGGCTATGATCTCCAATTCAAAAATAGAAAATGTAAGATCTTTGAAAGTTCTAGAATAGAGATTGCATTCGGTACTCAAACAAAAGGTAATATATTCCACTTGGTTGGTATTGGTAAAAGTTGTTTTATTTGTTCAAATTGATCAAAACTGGTTGTGGCATAGGAGAATGTGTCATGTGAATTTTGATAATATCATCAAGATAAGCAACACTCAGGTTGTAAGAGATCTTCCTAGACTGGTGAAACCTACTAACAGTCTGTGCAAAGAATGTCAGTTGGGTAAGCAAAGCAGAGTCACATTCAAAAGTAAGGAATAGTCTTCTACCAGATTATTGGACTTTGTTCATTTTGATCTATGTGGTCCCTCAAGAATCAGGAGTTTGCAAGGTGATAGATACTTCATGTTATTAATTGATGATCACTCTCGGATGATGTGGGTGACTTTTTTGAAAGAGAAATTTGAGGCTCTTGAGAAGTTCAAAATATTCAAGGCTATGGTAGAGAATGAAACCGGACTGAACATAAAATGTCTGAGGTCTGATAGAGGTGGAGAATTCACATCCACTGAGTTCATAGAATTCTATGAGAAACATGGGATAAAAAGATAGTTGTCTACTCCAAGGACCCCACAGCAGAATGGAGTAGTGGAGAGAAAGAACCAAACCATCCAGGAAGCATCTAGAAGCATGATGATGGAAGCAAATGTTCCTCAGATCTACTGGAGAGAAGTTGTAAGCACTATAGTTTATACTCTTAATCAAGTACAAATCAGAAGCAATACTGGTAAGACTCCTTATGAACTCTAGTTTGGCATCACTCCCACTATCAAGTATTTTAGAGTCTTTGGTAGCAAATGTTACATTAAAAGAGATGAAGATCTAGGCAAATTTGATGCTAGAATTGATGAAGGAATATTCTTGGGTTATTCTACTCAAAGCAAAGCATACCGGTGTTATAACAAGAGATTGAGAAATATTATAGAAAGCACAAATGTGAAGGTTGATGAAGATGTTGAAAAGTCCTCAAGGTTTTATGAATATGATGAAAATGATCAGAATGATGTTTTGATCCAAGGAGTCCAAGCCCGTTCTGAAATTTAGATTCAGACTAATCTAGTGAATCAGGAAGAAGAGATAAGTTTGAATGAACCTGTGCAAGAAATAGAAGTGCAAGAAAGTCCCAAAATTCCTAGGTATGTAAAACTGAATCACTCTGAAGACCAGATCATAGGTGATAAAAACAAAGGTGTTCAAACAAGAATAAAGATTGCTCAAGACTCAGAAGAGTATTGTCTGATTTCAAAGATAGAACCAAAGACAGTGAGTGAAGCATGTAATGATGAAAGTTGGACTAAAGAAATGGAGGAAGAGCTGATGCAAATTGAGAAAAACCACACTTGGGATCTTATTCCTAGACCTAGAAACAAGAATGTTATTGGAACCAAATGGGTCTTCTGAAAGAAACTGAATGAAGTTGGTGAAGTAGTCAGAAACAAAGCCAGATTGGTCTACAAGGGTTACTCTAAAGTAGAAGGAGTTGATTTTGAATAAACTTTTGCTCCAGTGGCAAGAATTGAAGTAGTCAGGTTATTTCTTGCCTTTGTTGCCTTCAAGGACTTCAAAGTATATCAGATGGATGTCGAGTCTGTTTTCCTGAATGGTGACTTGGAAGAAGAAGTATACATTGAGCAACCGGATGGATTTCAATTGTCTGATCATGATAATATGGTTTGCAAGCTGAAGAAAGCACTGTATGGACTTAAACAAGCCCCAAGATCCTAGTATGAAAGACTGGATAAGCATCTTTTGAAGATTGGTTTCAACAAAGGTACTGCTGACAGTAACTCGTACTTCAAAATTGATCATAAAAATATCTTGATTGTTGAAGTCTTTGTTGATGATATCATTTTTGGAGGAAGAGATAGTATGTGCAAAACTTTTGCAAATCAAATGAAAAGTGAATTTGAGATGTCCATGTTTGGGGAAATGAATTTCTTCTTGGGTCTACAAATCATTCAAACAAAAAAAGGAATCTTCATTTCTTAGACCAAATATGTGAATGAATTGTTGAAGAAATTTGGGATGGAAGACTCAAAACCAATGAGTACTCTCATGGCAACCGGATGTAAATTGAGCAAAGATGATGACTCTCCTAAGGCTGATCAGAAAAAGTACAGGTCAATGATTGGAGGATTATTGTATCTCACTCAAACTAGACCTGACATTATGAATGTTGTTGGTCTTGTTGCCAGATTCCAAGCTGATTCTAGAGAATCTCATGTCATGGCAATTAAGAGGATTTTTAAATATCTAAAAGGGATAGTTGAGTATGGTTTGTGGTATCCTAGAGATTATGATCTCTCTTCATGCATATACAGATGAAGATTGGGCAGGAGATGTGGATGACCGAAAGAGTACTAGTGATGGAGCATTCTTTTTGGGGAAAAGATTGGTTTCTTGGCTGAGCAAGAAACACGAGGCAATATCTCTGTCCACTACAGAAGCAGAATATATTGCAGCAGCAGGTAGTTGCACTCAAGTTTTGTGGATGAAACAAATGCTAAGAGACATCAGAGTGGAATATGAGGAACTTATCACAATCTTCTATGATAATTCAAGTGCAATAAAAATATCAAAAAATCTGATGTTGCATTTAAAGACAAAACATATATCCATCAAGTTTCATTTTATGAGAGAGCAGGTGAATAAAAATGAAGTCAAATTGGAGTTTGTGCCCTCCAAGGATCAGATTGTAGATATTTTTACTAAACCTCTACCTAAGGACTCTTTTGAGTATCTTAGGGAGAAGTTAGGGGTTATTACCCTCTGGTTCTGAATTAAGGTGCACTGAGGTGCATCAGTCTGGTGGATCTCATAGTCATAACTTGTAGTCCAAATTGATGGTGGGAAGCTACTACTCAGGGGGAGCAGCTAGTATGATTCTAAAGTGATGCAAGCATGTGCCCTTTGCCATTGATGTCAAAGGGGAGAGAAGACATGTGAAAAACAAGTAGTTATTGATCAAAGGCAGAACAGTAAAGGAAGAGAAGACATGTGAATGGTTGTTGTTGATAAGGGAAGTTATGTCAGTGAGGAGAAGTTCTTGTCTTGATGGTTAAAATAATTTTTCACATCATATGTTGCCATCAATGACAAAGGGGGAGATTGTTGCAAGTATGGGCCTAACTGGTGTTGTCATTGATGTCAACATACTCCTATTGCATTGATGATAAGGATTGGATGAGCTGTATGCTGAGGATATTGAGAAAATTAGTCCTATCAGGAATAGAGAAGATCAGTGAAGACAATGAGGCAAAGATCCCAGCTAAGATGAAGATCAAAGGATACGCATCAAAGGGTTTGTAGATATGTGTCTTAAGATGATCCAGTAAATATTTCAGAGGTCCGCATGAAGATCTGAAGAAGTTATGGCCACTTAAGTAAAACCATCTCTGGTAGATGTTTAGAGGTGACATAGTGACACAGATAGGTCAGGTGAGATCTAGAAATGCAATATCTTGTTCTACAAATTTGGAGGATTGTTTAGGAAGCCAATGTGAACTAACAACTCAATTGGTTCATGGTCTAGAGGTCCACAAGAATCTATTCCAATATGACAGTAATGATAGACTATGTTCTTGAGGTTCTGGATGAAAGAGAGGATGATTCCAGAAAGTGGAAGTAGTTTGGATGTTCTTGATGATTCAGGCAAGCTTGTGGAGGTCCTTGGATTGTGTCTAGGTTGTGTTGGTGGTCCGCATTGAAGATTAAGCTCGTAATTGAAGAATTACTTCCGAATGATGATGTTCTTCCTAAGTCTAGCCGACCGGATGAGTTACACATCCTACGGATGATCTTGAAGTTGTTCTGTGAAGAATGGCATGTTCCTAAAGGAAGATTGAAGTCTCATATCTGTGTGGCCGATAGTGTGTTGATCCACGTGAAGTCTTTTTATAATTATTCATGTTCTATTTATGTATTTGCTCTGTAATGTATGCCAACTTGGATGATTATCCCTAAGTCGATGTCTTGTATAAATAAGGAATTGTGAAGTCATTTCAAGGGTATCTTGTGGAGATGAGTGTGTGGTAGAGAAGAGCAAAGCGAAAGGCAGAGCAGAAATATTGGGCTTAAATCAAACTGACTCAAGCATGGTGAAGATGCTATTCTTCAGTTCAAGTATGTAATACTTATCATTTTATGGACAGTGTGTCTCCTGTAGGTAGTGGGCCTCTTGTGAGCAGTGTGCTCAGGCAGTGAGCCCTAATTGGCATGTGCCATTTGTTCTTCTTATTCTTTTAACAGAGAATACAATCTTGGGTTAGTCACCCTGTGGTTTTTCCCTTAACTGGGTTTCCACGTTAAAAATCTTGGTGTCATATGTGTTAATGTGTTTTTGCTCTTGAATTGTTGCATTATGTTTCCATGATTGATTTATTATTATGTTGCTAAATTAAAGGAAGGATTTAAGTGATTAATTGGAAGAAAGTTTTGGACAACTGATTCACCCCCCCTCTCAATTGTCTGTCCTAAATCTAACAGTCTCAAATAATTCAAATAAAATATTTGAATTAAATCCCTCACCTTTTACCACATGCAAACAAGTGTCACATGACTACAACCCTTCACATGCACAACTAATTTAAATAAAACATTATTTAAATTAGACTTGTCCTACACATGTCACATGACTACAACCCCTCTTGAAGTGGGAAAACCTAATCAATCTTGACCAATCATATCATTCAAAATAACTTTCAATCCCACCCGTTCATTCAAATTATCCTTTTCTATAAAGCAAACATTTCACAAGCCATTTGCATATGGAGCATTTGAGTACTGTTATGCTGCTATAACGGTGAGTAACCAACATTCCTCCATCAACAATCCTTCAAAATCTTGCATTCTCATGCAAGGTTGCGAAGAGAAATGGAGATAAATCAAGTTTAGCATGGATTTGGGTTTGCATTCGTTTGTTATTTTGATTTTCATACTTGCTCGTGCTCTATTATGCTAGTTAGGGTTTGATATCTTGTTGTTTTAGTTTCAAACCTGATTTTTTCCCTAACGACAAATGGTGAACTTGACGTAAATGCATGCAAATCTAATGTTTTTTGTTGATTTCTAAAAATTAGCATTTGCAGGTGACCTCCGGAGCTCAAACGGACCTCGTCGTTGAGTTTGGGAGGCCTCGCAGATGAAAAACAACATAAAATTCATCAGATTTGGCCTCCAAAAAATTTTTGGCATTTTTTTTTAAAACTTGAGGGGTAGCAGGCTCGTATGGTACGGATCCATACCGTACAAATCCACCACCCCCCTTGGCGCTGACTGTGTCTCTAGTTTGGTGTTGCAGGTGTTTGTTTTGGTTGAATTCACAAGTGTTTCTTTTGTTTGTGTGTTGCAAGTGTTATTTATAGAGGATGGTGAATATGTGCCCTATTGACTAGTGTTTTCTACCCAAACCCTAACTCTTCCCCTGCTAAAATTCTTGTCGTTGCCCTTTTGTAACCCTTCCACCTCTCTAGAACCATCATTGCCACCACTGGTGGCGACCGGCTCCTTCCGTCACCACCCCTCTAACATTTGTTGCTACCACATTCCCTATAGTCGTCACTGGATCCCTAATCTATCACTACCACATTTCCTACAGTCGTCGCTTGATCCTTAATCCGTCGCCACCACTCAAGGTTTGCTCGCTTCCACTGTAGTGCCCAAACCTCACCATTGTCTCCACCAAGAATATAGTCAACACCCCTTAGACACTTCTACCCTCAACTTTGAAAGCTCAGTTGCCACCCCTTCAGTGCTCCTCCACCACCGACTATCCATAAACCCTGCCGCCATTTCCTACGCTGCCACCGCCACCATGTCACAAATTCTAGGTCTGCCTGGTCACCACCGTTTGAAGACTCAGTCGCTGCTTCATATTCTTCTGCAACCCCAGTCAGCCACCTCTTAAGACTATCGTAAGTTGTAACCCTAACACTGGCGTTTATGACTTTATTGGCTTGGTTATAGGCTTTGGTTATGGTTTGTGACTGTCGGGGCGGGGGGGGTCTGCCCTTCCCTTTTATTATTTTTTCTATTACCTTTGCCCTCGGTCATATGAATGACCGAGGGCCCTGCTAGTAACCTAACCGCTGAACCCTCAAATAGACTGCCAGTTTCTCTTTTAACTGCGCATGTGAACAAAAAATTGGTTAATCGTGAGTGGTTTTGTAAACTGTCAGAGCTTGCCCTCATCTTCTTACATGCCCTAATAGGGCATTTTCTTTCTTTTGCTCATAACTTCGCTATGTGATATCAAAATTTCACAAACAAGGGCTCATCAGAAAGCTGACTCAGCGAACTTCACAATGGTACAGGTTTTGTTAGGTAATGGTCTTGTTTCATCAGGTATTTTTGTAGTCAAAGTCAACATTACATTTGAACTTTAAATGCATATATCTTTGGTGTTTTTCATCAGATTTCAGTGATTTTTTTCAAATTGCTCAAAATTTCATCCACTTTCTGATGTTGCTGTTAGTTTTTCTATGACTGATCAATTTTTTTAAATATTTTCCAGATTCAATTTCTTGGCTCTTTTGTCTTGGTGGCTTGCAAAGAGGATATTTCGCTTGATGTTTTCTCTTGTGCACACTTTGATATGTGATTTTATGCTACTGATTTCTGATTTGTAGCTTTGTGGTGTTCACTAGGAAAAGAGATCAAGTTGAAACTACTAACGAATTTGGTGCAGGGTTTCATCCTTTCATGTGTGTGTTATTTGCTATCATAGGAACATTTCAATTTTGTGCACTAAAAAGAACAATAGCTTGCTATTTTCACATTCATTTTTGGGATAAAAAAGAATCATTGTCTTCTTTGATTGGTGATTTTGTTTATGTTGTGAAAAAGTGTATGCTCTTCCCTTGCGCTCTAAACGATCTTGGGAATCAAAATCTCTTCCCAACATTTGCATAAATCACACCACACATTTAAATTCTAAAGGTCAATAACCTTTGTCTAGTGTGGCCAAATCAAATGCATATGCTCTCTCCTCGCATCATCGTATGAACTTGGAGATCAAAAGTATTTGCACTTGTGTCACTTTTGTAACCCTTTAGAGAGGCTTGCCTTGGTGGGAAAAGAGGTACTCACCCCAAGGGAATGACCTCAAGTGGTACTTTCATTCGGTCTGCTATAAACAAAAGGATAAGGCAAAAGCCAAGTCTAACCGGTATTAGCACTTACCATACAGTGATAGTTTGAATGGAGGCATACCTTGTGTATGTGAGACTCCTAGTAGAACTGGTTAAAGCTTTAAGTGGCTTATTGGATGCTCATAATGTGCTGGTCCCCTAAATCATTACTAGACACCTTTAGATTATAAGTCCACCCATTTTGACCTTGTGGCGGTTTGTTCAAGGCAAGAGGACACATAATCCCTCTAGATTCTCACCATTAGACTCCCTTGAGATGAGATGGGAAACCTCAGCATAGCATAAGCTATACGTAGCTTTTTAGGGAAAGGGTGATTGGGTCATCCTTCCATTCCAGGAGGCCCCTATCCATTGTCTCTCGCAAAGACAAAAGAATGTACACACGCACTCTAGGTGTGATGACATTTGAGTCGATGGAGATTCCAAGTTGTGGGCTTGAACAAGCTGCCATCAACCGTCATGACCTTAGGGGTAGAAATTATCTTATGTGTGTGAACAATTTTTTATTTGTACTAGACCTATGGAAATTGGGGTGGACCACCCTTGGGCATACACGTACATTCAATTGATTTCCAAGTGTCTTCTATGCTTGCCAAACACCCTAGTCAACACATTCATTCCAAGTCATCATATCCTAATCACATTCTAGTCATATCCTAATCACTCTTCCTAACCACATCCTCCTGGTCATTCCATCATCCTTATCATTCACATAACCCATATCTTAATCATCCTACTTGTCCTATCCTAATCACATACTAATTGCATTATCATCATTCCAAATCATCCTCTTTCTATTCCAATCAACACCATTCCAAGTCAAACTAACACTTAACCATCATCCTTGTAATTCCACATATCCTAATCCATTTTCATCCTAATCAATCCAAATCATCTAAACTTGTCATTCCTCAACATCCTAATCATCCCCTTTCTCATCCAATCAATTTAATCCTAATCATTCCTAATCATTCTACATAGTCATCCTCTTTCTAATCCAATCAACATCATTCTTATCATTGTCCTACCCATTATCCTAATCCATCCGAGTCACCATATCCTGATCATTACATATCACCATATTAGTCCAACCAATTTCATCCTAATCATTATTCTTGTCATTCTACATCATATCATAATCACATCCTACTCATATCTTCATCATTCAACCTTCACATCCTAATTACCCTTTCTAATCAGATCGTTCAATCAAATTCATCCTAATCACCTCACCCCTAATCATATCCTAATCATTTCCAAGTCATCCTAATCACAACCCTAACCATACCCTAATTATCCCTAATCACCCATCTAATCATCCAATCAATCTCATACTCTATCACATTCCTAGTCATTCCACCTTTTCATTACCCTAGTCCTAGTCAAGCACTTGTCAACATGGTCCTAATCGTTAGCGATCCTATGTCCAAACCAAAGCCCAAGCTTGTACTTCAAGGAGCCCCTCCTCCTAATCCCAATCATGAATACAAACCAGAGCCCAGGACTATACTTAGAGGAGGCCCTCCCTCTAGTCTTAATCATTAAGACAAACCAAAGCCCAAGCTCATACTTCGAGGAGTCCCTTCTCTTAGTACTAATGTTGAGAACAAACCAAGACCTAAACTTGTCCTCTGATGGGTCCCTCCTCCAACTTCCAATGATGACAAGACACATATTGCATGCCTTGAGACACAAGATGACATACAATGATATGAAGACATGTGTCATTCCATGACAATCCTAGAGAACAAGGTTCCAACATCCCAAGCCTCTTCACAAGCCTATTCAAGTCCACCTTGGAAACAAGACAAAGTTCCTTCAAATTCCAATGCTACCTTTGACAAGGGGAACACTAGTCTACCTTATGCATCCTACAACTAATTTCTACCCCCTAATCATACATCAACTCCATGTCCCAGGATCAAACATTACAAAAGAAAACCTTTAAAGTTTCCCAAATCCACCAATCCATTCAACCCATTTCACTTTCCATCTAATCAAAATTTAAACCCTTTAAATCATACAACACCTTCCATCCCTCTTATCCCTCCACCATGGGAACTTTCAAACCCTAATCCTAATCACAAGTCCACATCATCTACCCTCATTATCCATCCACTGTATTGTCCATTCACCCATACCTTTACAAAGGATGTGATCCATTGGCTACTAGCAAGGAACAACCTATCTCCATGTCAAACACCCATTCATGATCCCATCAAAGAGTCATTAAACACCAGGTCCAATTCTTCAACCCCACCATGTGGTCCACCAACCATCGAGCCTACTGAAGAGTCTTCTCCTATGTGTTCAAGTCAAGACCCATCACATCCTTATGTCATCAACCATCTAGAACATACCAAGCCTCTTCTAGAGCCTTACATTTCCACTTAAAGTCAAGATCTATGTCAAGAACACAATCCTAAGCATGAGGAAACATCTAACCCTCATCTAAGACAAGATCAAAACCCCTCTAATTATCCCATCCATAACACACTTGATCCCATCTATGATCAAGATCCCCTCTATGATCAAGAAGACCATGATGATCCTCTTATCCAACTCTATGCATTCCATGGTCAAGAAATTATCAATACACCTATCCATCTTCCACCTAGTCCTATACAAGATCCACCAGCATCCACTTGTCATGATAAGATAATTAGCTCCCAAGCAAACATAGAAGATCAAACCAATACCTTGGATCTTAACGTGCATAATGATAATCAAGATCCTAATGATTCTTCCTCATCCACTATCAACCATGTTGCAAATCCACCATCATATCCTATTGGTCTTACCACCTTCATCCATGAATGTTCCTCTTTAGGACAACAACAACCTCTATCCACTTCACCTTATCCATCCAATAATGAACTTGAGTCTAGTGTCCAAACCACACATAGTCCCATTGTCCACCACATACTCCAAAAAATGAACTATCAAGGTAAAGGCCTAGGCCTTCATGAACAAGGTATTTTGGATCCCATCCTTGTCAAAGTCCCTCCACGCTCATATGGCCTTAGATATACACCCCAAGGACAACAATCTAAAGATGTTGGTAATTCCTCTATGTATCCTAAATCCAACACTTCCCATCACAAACCTTATCATACACCCAAAACATATGTTGCCATTCCACCTCCGTTATCCTACAAATGTCAAAAGCATGTGACCATACACCTTCCACCATCCACTTTACCTCCACTACTTCCAACTCCTAACATTCCTCCATCCACTTTACCTCCTCTTCTCCTAACACCTAATATCCCTATCATCCAACCCTCTTATCCAATTATCCAAAAATTCTCTCAAAATTCTAATCATGACCAATCAATGTGCACATCGTCTAAACATAAAGCTTCCACCATGTCCATGGGATTCAAAAATAAACATTTGGATGCAGCTACCCATAAAGTGAAAAATCCTAAGCATTCTAATGCCTTAGGGTACAAATGCAAAAAGTCAAAGAAAGATACATTCAAAAAGCTACCTAAGCCCATACCTTCACAAGAAAAGGCCAAAAATAAAATGGTTTGGGTCCCTAAGCAAAAAGAAAGGTCAAATGAAGCATCCATATCTCAAAAATCCCAATCCATTCAAAAATCCCATTCCATGCAAAAATCTCAAATTCCTTCATCCCACAAGTCAAGCAAAAATCATTAAAATACTAAGTCTATGTGGGTCCCTAAATCACTCCATCATCCATCCCCTAAGAAAACACCCCCATTGCTTCCTACCCCTCCTCCAAGTCAAAAGTTGCAATGTTTATCACGGTGTGTGCAACCATTGGTCATGATTCCACATACCTCCATCTCCCCATCCTTCATCCATTATCCTCCATATTTCACCCATCCTATCCCTATGTTCCATGGTTTTGGATAAACCTTTCATCCATCCTTTTGCATAAGTCCTACATAATCCACCTCATAATCCATTATCATCCCCTCCATAATACACATCATAGTCCATTGTCTACCTTATCCATCTCCCTCTCAAGCAATCTCCTACCAACATCTACGGGCATAATGACATTTGACATGGTCCATGCGACACCCATCTCTAATGGGACTATCATCTTTCATGGAACTAGACACTTGAGTCCCTCCTATCCATATTCCCCTTCTCCTATTCAAAAAAGTCAACAAAAAAAATCAAAAAATCAAAAAAGTAAAGAGAAATCCCTTTGTCCAATGGTGAAAAACACCCTTGGTGGCGCCTTGGATAAGTACCATGATGAAAACCTAGCAAACAAGCATCATGTGTAGGTTGATCTTCTATGTCACTTACACTTGGGAGAATGTTGTCTCATCCAAACTATCATTTCCAACCTATCATTTTCCTTCCTATCATATTATTTCCTATCCCATCTTACTATCCTTATCCATTACACCCACATACACATACCTGTCCTATTGAATCCATTCATCCTCCTTTCCTCTTTTGATCTTGATAAAGAAATGGGGCAAAATGTTGAAATATTCTTTGGATATCTCTTAATGTACCTCATCCTTTCCACACAATCCTATCATTATCCTATTGTCATAAGCCTTGTCATATCAAATCCTAAGCATTGTACCTAGAATGGGGCATGTTATTCCTATGCGACATAGCCTTTAGAGATCACATCCTAGCTCCCTTATGATGCATTCTTCCATTCCACTATACATTATCCTTTTATCCATTCATCCAATCCCACCATTATCCTTGCACCTAGACTTGGTTTTCCCTTGTCATTGGTATCTAGCACAAAGGCTATTCAAATTGTCATCCATTGACACCCCAAAACAACCAAAAATATAAAAAAAATCAAAACATTTCAAAAAAACACAAAAAAAAAAATCAAAACATGTCAAAATCCAAAAAATCAAACATTCTCAAAATCCAAAAAAATCAAATATCCTCAAAATCCAAAAAAATCAAATAGTCTCAAAATAAAAAAAAATCAAATATTCTCAAAATACAAAAAAATCAAACATTCTCAAAATCTAAAAAAATCAAATATCCTCAAAATCCAAAAAATCAAATATTCTCAAAATCCAAAAAAAAATCAAACATTCTCAAAATCCAAAAAAATCAAATATTCTCAAAATTAAAAAAAAATCAAATATTCTCAAAATAAAAATAAAAAATCAAATATCCTCAAAATCCAAAAAAAATCAAATCAAATATTCTTAAAATCCAAAAAAAAATCAAATATTCCACAAAATAAAAAAAATAAAAAATAAATATTCTCAAAATCCAACAAAAAATCAAATATTCTCAAAAAACCCAAAAACATCAAATATGGTTAAAAAACCAAAAACAACATAAAACATAAAAAACTCACCAAAAAAAAAATCAAATAGCCAACCAAAAATCCAAGCAATAAAACAACCCAATCATCAAATCAATTCATCAATTCTTCCAATCAATCAAATCAATTAATCACTCCTTCAAATCAAATCAATTCTTCCAAACAATTCATCAAATCATCCATTCATTCCAATCAATTTTTCCAATCAATTCAATTCTTCCAATCATCATTCAATTCTCTTCATCCAATCCAATTCCTCAATTCATCATATTCAATCATCAATTCTTCAAATCAATCAAATCAATTCGAAGCAACAATCCAAATGCAAGTCAATCCTTTATCCATACCAATCAAGTCAAATTATCCAATTACATCAATGGTCTTGATTCTAGCCTTATAAACCAAATCAATCAATCAAATCCAATCAATCATCAATCAAACCCTAGTGTTGCTCGCATGGCTAACAATACTAGTGTCAATCAATCATATCCATTGTCTTATATAGGATGTTACATTGTCGAAACCAGACCAGGCGTCTTATACGACATGTTTCATTTCCTGACACCAAACATCATTATCATCAATCAATCAATCAATCACTTAATCATTGGTTTATAGCTTGACAAGGGCAATACCTTGTTTTTGTATCATTTGTGCATGCTTGCTTACTTGCTTGTGTATGTTTTCATTTTATCTTGCATTTGTATCAAATCCGAATCATTCCCAGCGAATATTCATTTCTTGTATCTAGACAAGGTTGTATTACGCTGGGGCATGAGACACATCGTCACCTTGGTCCTTATACCTTGGTGCATAACGTATAGTGCTATATCAAACATCATGGTTGCTCACCTTCATTGCAGCATAATGCATCCTTCCATTTTTCTATCCATTCCCTTATCTTTCGCCTTTGACCAATCCATTTCATTTCGAGAGCATACCCGTGTTTGTCCAACCCGCTTATCCTCTCGAGGGGGCATCATCATCCTATTCTTTCATCATCATCTCATTTCCTTAGCTTCTTTGAAATGATGTTACTTGGTCACAACATCATCTCAAAGAGGGGCAAAATGTAGACACTTAAAATTATACATCACCTAGTGAGATATCTTACAATGTTTTGTCCTAGGTCCCATTTTAATCCCACTCATAATTATGTCTCAATCACCTAGCAAATTAGTTAAATAAATCACATTTTATTTAATTAATTCCCCCTCACTTGTCTCAAATAATTCAAATAAAATATTTGAATTAAATCCCTCACCTTTTACCACATGCAAACAAGTGTCAATGACTACAACCCTTCACATGCACAAATAATTTAAATAAAACATTATTTAAATTAGACTTATCCTACACATCTCACATGACTACAGCCCCTCTTGAAGTGGGAAAGCCTAATCAATCTTGACCGTTCATATCATTCAAAATAACTTTCAATCCCCCCCGTTCATTCAAATTAGCCTTTTCTATAAAGCAAGCCTTTCACAAGCCATTTGCATATTGAGCATTTGAGTACTATTATAATTCTGCAATGGCAAGCAACCGACATTCCTCCATCAACAATCCTTCAAAATCTTGCATTCTCATGCAAGGTTGAGAAGAGCAATGGAGATAACTTGAGTTTAGTGTGGATTTGAGTTTGCATTAGTTTGTTATTTTGATTTTCATGCTTGCTCATGCTCTATTGTGCTAGTTAGGGTTTGATATCTTGTTGTTTTAGTTTTAGACTTGATTTTTGCCCTGACAACAATATCATACCTTTTGTGCATTAGGAATTTAATGCTCTACGTTTTCTTCCTCATACATTTAGACAAGGTTGTATTACATTGGGTGCACAAGCCACATCATCACCCTGGTCTTTATACCTTGGTTCATAATGTCTAGTGCTATATCAAACTATATGGTTGTTCACTTCATTGCAGCATAATGTATCATTCATCTCTTTCATCCTCCATTCCTTGATCAATCTGTTTCATTCCATTTCGAGAGCATATCGTGTTCTTCCAACCCACCTATCCTCTCGAGGGGGCATCATCATCATATCCCTTCATCCATTCCTCCTTGTCACTCCTTCAGGTGGCTAGGGGATCTTTTTGCCTTTCATCCATACCTTATCTTCTTTGAAATGATGTTACTTCTCTTAGTTGCAACACCATCTCAAAGAGGGGCAAAATATAGACACCTAAAATTGACCATGCCTTATCGATACATCACTTGAGAAACTTTGTAACATGTTTTGTCCTAGAAACCCTATCATCACCTAATTAGTTAAATAAATCATATTTATTTAACTAATTCCCATCATAATCCCATTTCAATCCCATTAGACAATTGATTAAATAAATTATACTTATTTAATTAATTCCCACTTTTTCTCCAAATTAATTAAATAAATTAAAGATTTATTTAATTAATTACACATTTGTCTCTATCTTCACATGGCTAGAAGCTTCTAGATAGCCTTATTATGTGGAAGCCATTTGACTTTATTCATCTCATTCAACCCTCATGAGACACTTGTCACATGACTACAACACCTTGTGTCACTTAATCCTAGCCATCCATTCCTATCACTCATCTCCTATAAATGAAGCCTCAACCAAGTCATTTGAGAGCTCTTGAAAGATCCACATTTCAAGTATCATTATGTTGTCCATATCACTCTAAGATCCTCTCATCTATCATCCTCATATTGGTGTTATGTTGCAAATTTGAGCAATCAACATCCCATGCTATCTATCATCCATTAAAGATAACAAAGCTAGTATATTTGGGTGCATCTACTCTGTTCTATCGAGTGTGGGTGACTTGGTTTAAAGGTGAAGGTATTGGGTATCTTGCATTATCTTCTTATTACATTTGTACCAATTTTCTATCTACAAAACTCATTGACACATATTTCATGAGTAGTGGTTCACATGGGCCCATCTCTCATGAGAATTAATGGTCCACTTAGCACTCATTGCATCTAGGTGATGCTCATAATGGTGAAGCATTAGGACCTCCCAAGAGGTAACCCATCCTAGTACTACTTCAAATCAAGCACATTTAATCATGCTTTTCCCCCCAAGATCAAGCCCACTTGGTGGAAGGTTTTTTAAATGAGATAGCAAGTTAATTAGGCTTGATCTTGAGGGAAAACTTTATGATTAAGCATGCTTAAGTTGGAGTAGTACTAGGATGGGTTACCTCCCAAGAAGCCTCAATGCTTTACTCTTATGAGCATTAGCTAGATGCAATGAGTGCTAAGTGGACCATTCATGCTCATGAGAGATGGGTTCATGTGAGCCACTACTCATGAAATATGGGTTAATGAGTTTGACTAAAAAACTATTCAACTGAATCTTGATAAAATATCATAATTTAATACACTACAAAAAAAACCTCCTACTTGTCATTGGATGAGCTAAAGGGGATATACAATGAATGGTTCATAAGGCACAACACTTGTGGAAGGTTTTTCAAATGGGGTAACAAGTTAAGTGGGATTGATCTTAGGGGGAAACTCCATGATTAAGCGTACTTGAGTTAGAGTTGCACTAGCATGGCTTACCTCTTGGGAAGTCATGATGTTTCACCCGTATGAGCTTTACCTAGATGCAATGAGTTCTAGGTGTACCACTCATACTCATGAGAGATAAGTTCATGTGAACCACTACTCATGAAATATGGGTTAAGGAGTCTAACTCAGAGACTATGCATTTGAATCTTGATAGAAGGTCAAAATTTGATAAATAGCAAAAAATACATCATGTTTGTCATTGGATGAGCTAAATGGGGTCTATAATGAATGGTTCATAAGGAACACCACTTTTAGAAGGTTTCTCAATATCAAGCTAAGTAGGCTTGATCTTGGGGGGAACTACATGATTAAGTGTGCTTGAGTTAGAGTAGTACTAGGATGGGTTACCTCTTGATAACTCTTGATGCTTCACCACTGTGAGCATCACCTAGATAAATGGATGCTAAGTGGACTATTCAACTCATGAGAGATGGGTTCATGTGAACTACTACTCATAAAATATGGGTCAATGAGTTTTACTTAAAAACTATGTAGTTGGATCTTAATAAAAGGTCATATTTTGATACATTGCTAAAATACATCCTACTTTTCATTAGATGAGGTAAAGGGACTCTACAATGAATGGTTTATAAGGCACAACACTTGTGGAAGGATTTACAAAAGGGGTAGCAAGCTAAGTGGGCTTGATCTTGGGAATTCGTACTAGGATGAGTTACCTCTTGGGAAGTCTTGATGCTTCACACTATTTAGCATCTACAAAATGCAATGAGTGATACGCGGACCATTCATTCTAATGAGAGATGGGTTCATGTGAACCACTACTCATGAAATATGGGTCAATGAGTTTGAATCAAAAACTATGTAGTTGAATCTTAATAAAAGGTCATAATTTGATACATTTTGAAAAATACCTGCTACTTGTCAAGTGCATCTAATCTCAAAATAGTTTTAATTCCTCATACATTTCATTATAAGACCTACAATTTTGTAAGTCCTTGGGAACCTATCCACATAGAACCCATGACTCAGAAAATTGAGCAAATAGGTTATATGTTTCTAAAGTAGAAGATCCTCAATATTTGTTTTCACAAATTGTTAGAGCTAAGGAGAAATATTCTTGATGTAAAATTGAGGCATCTTAAATGCATATTAATTGTATTTCTATTTACAATTGTGGTTCCCTATGTTTTCTTGTTTGTCATTAATGAGTAAAAATTGTGAAAGAATTGGGAAAAGCATATTCTCTTATTAAACTTCAAGACCATGGGTGTAAATGAATGTCTAATACCAACATTTGTTAGCATAAATTGGAGTTACAATTCTCACCCATCATGCTTTGGAATTCAAGATGAATAATTTGACATTTACACAAAAAGAAAATGTAGACACTATTTAGAATTCAGGCTTGACTCAAGTAGCTATCATTCAAGAAAATGCACATCTAAAAAGAGTAATAGATTGTGATATAACTTTGTATGAAAGAAACAAACTTATTTTTCACCATGTAGGTTGGTATTGCATGCCTTGGATCCCTTGGACTTCACCAGTATATTTAAATTACATGTAATTGAGACCATCTTGTCAAATTCAATGATTTTCTCATGCTTTTCATGATTTAGTTGATGCACATAATCATGGAAATAACTACCCAAAAAACCCACAAAAGTCCCTAGTTAGGATGTGTTTGTTATTTTTTTCAATCTTCACTAGTAGCAATTATGAAATTTTCTCCTCTATAAATATTTTAAGGGAGAAAATGATCACAAATTCATATCTTTCTTGTATAAAGCATTGTATTATGCTTTCTAATTTTAATAGAAATTTGATTATAATCAAATAATTAGGGATCTCATTGTGATTCAATTAACTACAAATATACAAATTTAATTTTTTCATATGACTTGTATTTTGTCTATGATTTGACAACATAAATAATACTAGTGTTTGCAACATTTAGAGAAATAATATAAGTGAAACAATCCAATTTTGGTACCTACTAAAGTTTTCCATAAAGAAAACTTTTCCAAGATTAATAGTCTTTTTTGTTTTCTAATTTGAGGACCCTTTCAAGATTTTAGATGTTGATGTTCAAGCCTTGGAGAATGTAGGATGATGCTTCTTTAAGGATGACTATACCTACATAATAAATTGCCATGTGATAAGTTGCTCTTTATGGTGTTGGCTTAGTGGTGCATTATCATTCACATTTTCTTGATTCGTTAAAAAAAATGGTTTATTCGTTATCCAATCATTTTTGGAAATTAGGCTAGTGGATATTGTGAGATTGGTAATTATTCTCTATAAGAAGACAAAGAATTATTTATTCAATGGATGTGCTACTAGAATGTACTACATGATCCTATACAAATAGTCAAAAAAACTAGTTTTCATTATTGGTAGGAAATGGAAAAATGTGAATATAGTCCAAAGTTTTAAAGATCACAAACAAGTGAGGTAAAGAATAAATGGATTATATAGTTTCTTGCAAATATCACCATCCAATCTAGCATTCTCTGGACAATCTTAAGAAAAATTTAATTATAGGAATTAAATAAAGGTGAAATGAGGATAAGTTAAGCAATGACATGAAGATTGATAGTGATGATGCCTCTATTTGAGTTGTATTTTGGTGGGTTGGCATTGTAGTAAAAGTACATTTATACAATATTAACATGACAAATTGAAAGTGTCAAAATGCAATTCAATTACAAAAGTTTAAAATGGGAAAAACAAAAGAAATTGAACCCTTAACCTTAAACCTTGTAAAGGTAGTTTTTTTGAAAATATGTGAAAATGGGTTATATTCAATAACTTGCATTTTTAAATAACCCACATTTTTCAAAAAACTTGGGTTTGACTAGGTCAAATATGCATTAGTTTGACCTGACATGACCTTGGCATTGGTTGCCAATTGAATGTAATTAAGTGCATTTTATTTATGTTTAATGCTCTTACAATTGACATGATTTGGTATACTTTTGAGGTTGGTCATGGGGTCTTAAACCTAGGGTATAATTATAAAGGATATATAAGGTAAATGAAAAGAAATTTCCTAGTGGGATTTCACAATGAGAATTCTCATGCTAAATTGGTGTTTGCTTTGGTAGCAACCTAAATGATAATTTTTTCATCCTAGAACCAAACTTGCATAGCACCATGGAATCTTCGCTTGCATTTATTGATAAAACTTTGGATCAAGAGGATGAAGCTCCAATAGTACCAATGATGATTGGAGCTTTAAAAAGTACAAAGTGGAGAAGAGACCCCAAGTAAGACTAACACTCCACATTGTGGAAAGGTATCATCAACCCCTTAGGGGATTGTCTCTTTAAATAAAGGCCAATGCATTGAGTCAAGAGTTAACTATGATGATGAGGAGATAGATGAAGAAATAAACTTGCCTCATTATACTAGTGTAATGAAGGACCACCACAAGATTGGAGTGCAGAAAAGAATAATAAAGAAGAAAATGTGGGAGATGAAAGATTAGAAGATGAACTATTGTAGGGGAAGATGATCATTCCTATATATTCTAATGAAACAATTGATAATTATAATGAGAACAATTCAAGTTTAATTCTAATACAAGGAAAGTAGTAGAGTGAAATAAAGGAAAATAATTACAAATATCAAATTTGGTTTTTGAGCAATATTAGTTGAAGAATTTACTACCAAAGACTTTAGACAATTATCCAAAATAGATGCTTGGTGCGTTTTTAAAGTCATTGAATAGAAAAGTCATGGAACTTGATAAGGATAATAAGTAATGGAAAAGAGGATTATCAACGTCTCAAAGATCAATTGGATAGGGTGGTAATACCTTCCCATTCACAACCATAAATAGAGAACTCATTTATACATGAGAGAGAAAAATTCATGGTTTCAAGATATTCATAATGTTTTCTAGTTGAACAAGGTATTACAAGGTCTCTCAAATTTAAAATTCACAAGAATCAAAATGTTTTTTTTATAACATGGAATTTTTTCTTTTAACTTTATGTAAGGAGAGGTTCAATTGAGGTACTAAAGTTTTTTCAGACAAAGATTTATCCACATTAAATTGCCTTTATAAAACCATAGGTTTCTCTTCCCAACTTGTTCATGTTAGAGTGTTACACTAGGCTAGGCATTCTTGTCATTTCACTAGGCCAATATTATTCATGTTTATATTTATTTATTAACTTTGTTTTCTTAAGTACACTTAGGTAGTTTGTGTTATTCAATCATGTGCCCATGTCTTATATGCTTGATTGACACTTAGCTAATTTAGGTTGAGTTATCTCCCATCTATCATACTAATTCAACTTTAGTTAGCTTCCAACTTTTATGCTAAATTACTTTTAGTTAATTTCCATTTGTTATGCTAGTTTAACTTTAGTTAGATTTCACCTATTATACATTTATTAGCTTCACTCTTTCTCTATATAATCAATTGATCAATTATGTTGGTTATCTAATATAATTTTAATAGTATTGTGTTGTTATTTCTATACATTCTTATTTTCCTTTTATAGATATGAGTGGAAGGTTTTTCTAATTTAACAATTGCTAGGAAATTGGAATATTTTTTTATTCCTACATGGTATATGTGCTTATCAATTCAAATCCCCTCCTTTTGTGACCTCATCTTTTCTAGTGTCATGTTTTTCATGTATCTTATGTGGAGGTGGCTCAATTACAAATATCACAACTTGCCAATGGGAATAACTATTTGCTTTGGTTTGTACAAGGATTTTTTGGGAGCATCCTAGGAAATTTTTAACATTATCATTGTACCCAAGAGGTCCAAGAATAAGTTTTGAGTAAATTCATGTTTTTTGTCATAGAAAAATTTGTCTCATTTAGTTATTTGCAAGTACTACTTACATGCAAATTGATGCATTGTTGTACACAATATTCAAAGGTCTATTGCACAAGTTTGGGTAAGAAAAGGGTGATGTGAAATTTTTATTTAAAAAGTTGATGAAGTCATGTGAAGAGGTGAAGGGGCATTTTCAAGCATAATGGGAGAGACCCCATTAATGGAGCACTCCCTATAGGGGTCCTCCCAAAGCACTTCCATAAGAAGTAAGGTTGTCCCTTCTTATTAGTCCATGCCTAATAGGGTAACTATAGTGATGGATAATCTTTAACTAGTTATTATTATTGGTACTTTCCATCCAATTATTTTTTAAAAATTTATTTTGCTTTCTTATTGTTAACAAAGTAAAGCATGCATATTTTTAATGAGAAATGACCAAAATATCATTTATGTCAAAGACTATGGGGATCAGAAAGTTGATTTCTTATTACAATCTACACATAAACAAAAAAAATTAATAATATGTTTTAGAATTTTAATACAAAAATGACAAGTGTCTCAAGTATCTCAAACATTTATTATCATTGTCATGTTGATGTGCCTCTTGAGAAGCCACATCACCATCTACACATTATACTACTTGCTATTATCTTTTATTTGTTATGATTGACAAGTGCCTAAAACATGTGTTTTTGATATTGGTTACAATGGGATGAGGTCCCAAACCCTTTACAAAAAATAGCCACAAAGGCAGATGAAGAGAGTCTCACAAGAAGTGAGACTGAGAACAACTAACACAACTTAAAATAACAAGACCAACAAAACTTGCTAAAGAAATAACAATGAAACAACATAGAAATAGAAATAGTACATAGAGAGGCTAGTGGTCTACAAGCTTCTAAGAACCACTAGCAGCCTACCATTTCCCATTTTAATAAAGTCCAATTATTAATAAAAGAGACCTCATCTAGTTTCTTCTCAATGTCTTTGGCTTTATCCTTTTGCTCCTGTTGTCACTAAAGTATGCACCCTTGCTTGAGAGAGGAGCTCTCAAGCTACGTAGTGAAACATTGAAATGTCTCTTAGTGTGGGACCTGCAAAAGTGACAAATATCCAGAGAGTGTCAGTTCCCTTGGTTTTCTCACCTAAACTACTCTAATCTACTAATGTTCTCAGAGGAAAAGGGCATGAAATGACATAAAGAAGCCTAAATCCTAATGGAAGGTGATGCACCAAATGTTTGTGACATGTACTATTGCTTAACATACACAATATGTTCAATAAACTAGCTAGTTTCAAGACACAACTCACATTTGTCTCATGTTCATGTATCAATATTTCATAGGAGGGTTTTGATGTTTGCAATATTAAAAGGAAAATGGAGAGTTCCTCACAACTAATGATTGTTTGACATCATGACACAACCTACAACCTACACAAATCATGCATTTTTTGTATATAGGTGTTAAAAATGAGACATACATTCAAGGATTTGCATGTAAATCACATAAATATGCATAAATCATTCAACTACACACAATAGACCAAGATTGAGAAGGCCAATATACTTTATTTATTGATCAAAAGGTACTACAAAACTGTTGTACAAGTCTAATTTCATGATGATGATGAGTTCCATGCAGAAGAAAAGATTAGCAAAGAACCTTGTTTTTCAGGTTACAATCCATGTCTCCAAACAACAAGAACTCTGCCAAACAACTGCTCTAGGCGTCCTATATCTCTTCCTTAGCATAGGAGAGAATATACAACTTCACAAATAAGAAATGAATGCTATCCTTACCTCTTGTGCTTGTTCAACCTTTCTTGGGCTCTTGGCTCTTTGAAAAAACTACCCCAACAAGGCGTTGAGGAAGAGATTTTTAACTTTTCTTCACGTTTCCAATGTTGATTGGGTCTTTTCAACTGCCCACTCCCCTAAATGGACTCAAACTGCCCCTATATTCCTTCTAACTGCTCCAAAAGTACCTACCTATTCATAGGACTTTTTTTATGGGTTTCAAATTGACTAGGAATCTTTGAAGGCATAGAGTGAGAGTTTGAAATCACCAAGACTCCAAAATGCATCAATGATGGCTACTTTAGTAATTCTAAGTTAGCCTATCAACCTCTTTTATCTTTCTAGTGGCCTAGAACCGCCAATGAAGATCATGTAAGATTGAAACACTGTAGACAGGTTTTATTTCCCTGTTGTCACAAACTTCTAACAAACCATATTGTTGTTTAGAGTTTTTGACAGTCCTTTATCACCTATCTACACCCTTGCACTCTACAGAAACTTCAAGAACATGATATTCTTTGAGATGTGCTTGGCTTGGTACAAGCCTTTCAACCTTCACGTTGTCCCTAACCCAATAATTCATTTCTTTGCTCTCCCTGCACTAGGCAGATATTCTAACTATACCCTTGAAGATTACAACTCCTGGTGTGGATAATCATTGGTGACTCTGAAACAAGATTTATATAGTCATAAAGATTCTCCAAAACTTTGTTTGTTGTTTCAGAGTTACAATCCTCTAATCATCATCTACCTCTTAACTATAGACCTTTGCCCCCTTGAAACTTTGTCTCCTTGAACTGTTCTCTGATGGATCTCTCTAGGAGTACTATGATTGTTTTTAAAGAACCTTAAACTATTCCACAAAACTTTTGATTGTTTCACCAAAACCTCTGATTGTTTTGAATGTTCCTGCCACTATTCCAAAGAAGTTGACTACTTCACAAGGCCTGTTGTTTGTTTATTGTGCTTTGTTGCTCCTTGACTGACTAAATTGTTGTCTCTAAAACTGTCTTTATGACCTATTATGCTTTGATTGTTACACATGTTCCTACCTTACTTATATTGCTGCTCTTTGTTACTGTGACTATTATGCCTTAACTGTTACATGCATGTTCTTGCCTTATATTGCCTCTCAAGCCCTCTTTGACAGTCCCATACAAACTTTTACCATTATCTATGTTGTCGATAAAGTTCGTATGGCCTTCTTCACAATACTACTACTTGCTTCTCTAACCTTTAGACCTCCATTAGACCACTATCCATGTGTATCTTTGTATGCATGTATTATATGTCTTTGGAATGTCAAAGATCATTACTTATTCTCTCACTACCCCTTGCATACCTTGCTTGATAGTCCCTTGCTCCTCATTGTATGACTATGTATAACTACTTAAAACCCTTGTTCAATGTCTATTCCCTTGAGATCTCTTTCATATTATCACTGTCATGATGGTCTTGTGGGGCAATCAAATAGGTGGATCTTCTCTTCATAGTTGGACTGGACCTTCTTTGACTTGAAGACTAAAATAACCCACCCTATTCTGTAGTTTATATTTTCTGATCTGGGTCTAATTTTTTCTCACTGATTGGGTTTTTTTATGGTTTAGTTATAACCTACTTGCATTTGGTGTTTTGCATTTTGACAAGAAAACACATGCATGCATATATTTTGAAAACACAATAAAATGAAAGTACCTAGATGATTTAATTTATTGCAAATACATTACAAGTACTTATAAACAATACCCATGAGATAGAAAGACAAAAATATGGATTTTCTTACATACCCATATCCCTATCCATGAAAGATAATGCTGGAAATGAAGGTACAATAGTAATGTCATATTAATCCCCTCCAAATACAATCAATACTCAAATTTATTACTCAGTTTAGCAAGGTACAATGCAAAAACAACAAGAATAGCCCTTATGGAGGCCATTCAACAATACCCAACTCGTTGTAGATGATATACAAACTGCCCCAAAACCCTTTATTGTTGGTACAACCCTAATGTGTACCAAAAACAATGATGGAAGCCTCAAAACTGATTCAAACTTCTATACCAAAACCTGCAATCAATTCCTTGATATCCTTTTCAAATTATCATGCCAAGAAACTATGAAAACCTACAAGATAAACTCTCTGCGACTGGTCTCCAAACTCCCAAACTGAATGAAAATGAAGCACAAATACAACCACTCAGTATGACTGCTCATAAGCACCCTTGGGTGGTCTCTCACACTTGCAGAATGTTGTCACCAATGGAGAATTTCATCTCCAAAAGCCATGGATGGTTTTCTCAAACCCTTGTTCTCTTTGCAAAGCAAATATCATAAAATGTAATAGTCAAGAATGAATAAAATGAACTTCAAATGCCCTTTTATAATTCTCAATTTGCATTTAACTTTCATTTCACTTAATTTACTTTTATTTCCCACCTTTCATTCTTTTAATTTTGGTGCACAACTTTATAATATAAAGTATACTTTAAAAATCACTTATATATCTCCTTTTAAAATGGTACTTTAACTTATATTATAAAGTATACTTTAAAATCACTTATATCCCCTTTATAATAAAGTCTTTTTTAAAATATTTTAATAATGCATAAAGTTAAATTATTTAATATAACTTTATTATTTGAGGTTATTAATATGAATGCATAGGGCCAATATTAACCAATATAACTCCAGGATATAATTATGCCACCATGCCAGATATAGAAACTCTGTCAGCTAACCATACCAGTGACTTACTATAAATAGTATGGGTCAAAGTGTCCAGAATGGCCCAAAAGTCTAAAATCGCCTGGAAAGACATTACTGCAAACCATCTAATATCGCTGAGCTTGATGCAGCATTTGAGATAGCCAATGGTTGTCTGCCAAGTCACCAAAATAGTGCCAGATTGACACTTGTTATAAATAGCAGTGTTCTCCAAGGACCAAAGAGAACAAACCCAGAAAAACCTAGAAAGATTATCGCCATGCAAGCACTTACTATAAATAGTAAGTACGGACAAGTTGTCTGAAATCTCTTTGGAAAGTGTCATACAACTCTACTAGATCACCTGAACACATTGGTGACATCGAAATACTCCTCTGATCAGGCTGTCACCAACCCAAAAAGTCAGCTTCGATTGTGTTGCAAGAGAACCTGAAAATGAGGACATTACAATCTGCCCTTCCCAAAGATTGCTTGTCCTTAATCAATGCTAATACAACCTCTGATCAATAGATTGATCCAAACTAGAATCAAGAATGATCCTAGGGTCCCAAGTCAACCTAGGAGATCTGTAGTACCATCCCCTCAAGGCATTGACCTGTAAGGTACCAACACAAAAGGCCTCTTGAAAACCACCGATAAGAAGAGCAATCAGATACTGCAAGAACTCAGTTAACCCCTCAGAAATTTTCTCTTCAAGGAAACCAAACCAAGGCACCATAGGAACAAGCTCAAGAAAGTCAACATGGGCTCTCTCATTCCCAACAGCTTCTAGTCTACAACCTAAAGTGATCCCATGGTTCCAAATTAATCTCTGAAAGGAATCACCACACTGAAACTACACCAGTCTGATCATAATTGTCTGACCATCATGCCCATGTTGTATTCTCCTCTCTTGGACCCCTAAAAAGTATTCACCATTAAATCCCATACTGAAACACCTGAAAGGATTGAAATCCTCACCAAATGACATATCCCGCCAAGGCATCTCAGTGAAGCCCAAAGCTGCAATCTCCCTGCCAGACTCTATCCTGAGCAACACGAAGTATAATCTGCTCAACCCCAAAGGGAAAACCTTAGCATTTCTCTTCACATTATCCCAGATGTGATACCAACCAGTCCCTAACTAGAATCTAATAACAATAGTGTCATCCCCGAAATCATACATCCTGACAATACCATACCGATCATAGACTGATAACCTCTCACTGACACCTAATCCCCAGGTGTCATGATGCTTAAATCAAGCACACCAACTCATCCAATCAACTGCAATCATCACAATAACACCAGAGGGTATATGTCTCAACAACTCAAACTAATTACAGTCACTATCACTCATACAGGAGAGAGCTAGAAATAACTGTTCTAATTCTATAAGTCCTCCCACAACCAGCTACCACAAAGCCTATAAGACCTCGAAGTTCATCTACTCATAAGCCAAAGTTGCCATAACCAATGCTGAAATACTAGGTGAGCAGCTACCATAAAAGATTCCCCTTGAAAACATAGGGAATGTGAATGTGGGATTGACCCAAGGAACTCCACTAACCACGTTACCTCCTCTCATCAACACCAATTGAGAATTACTCCTCTACTGAGCTGGGGGAGTTGGCCAATCCATCTGCTTGACATCATGCATTATCCTCTATAGGCTGATTGGAAAGTGGACAGTACTACCAATTCTCAAGTTGTGTTGACCATTCCAATTTAGAATCAACATCTCACAACTGCACCTGGATCCCAAATCCTGTGGTTATCACAAATCTCCACACTAGAATCAGAAAGAGCTCCATCAACCAACTCAAAGAGTGGATTATCATAAGTCACATCAACATCGACCTCAAACAAAGGATTATCAATAAACTGAAGATTATCCTCTTGCTGATCTAGACTCCCTTTTGTTTGATTCCTTGGGGCAATGGACAAGATCATACTCTTCCTGAATGCAATCAAGCTCCTCCATTACCTGTTTGACCTCCTTTGCCCTTTCTCTGTTCTCCTTCTCCATAAACTGATGAGCCTCATAGAGCTGATCATTTGCTTCAAGAATTACCTCTTGGACCCTTTCCAAAGCAAGCTTTGTGGAATTAAGATCAATGGTGACCTCACTAACCTCTTCCCTTAACTGCTTAGTCAAGGGCAAAGTTTCATCTGCAAACTTGGAAGCAACATCTCTATCATGCATCATGTGTAAGAAAATTGTTTTTATTCCCTCCATAGAACTTTTAATCATGTAAAAATCAGCAATGGGAACATTTTGCTCATGTTGGTTTCTTGGTGTCATGAAAATGAATTTTTCAACAAGGCTCCTAATGTCATCCAACCTAGATAAAGTGTGCACTTGTTTTTCCATAGACACCAAAAACTAATTTTTCCAATCTTGTTCTAGTAAGGATAGTACACTACTATTATGTTGCATGCTACAATCAGAACTTTCATACCTATCATCAAAGTCTTAAAGGCTGTCCCAAGTCACCTATGCCTCTCCTTGACCATCCTCAATAGTGGATTGTGAATCCAAATCAACAAGGCTGCTAGGTCTTTGCTCAAGATCAACTACATGCAATGTGAAATCAAATTTGTTCTCAAGATCAAGAACAACATTGTCAATGACATCCATGTCATCATCCTTGCATAACTGTGGAGATGAAGTGAGAACAACATTATATTCAAAAGGAGATTTATCCCAAACAGGATCCTTGTCATACCTAGGTACCATCACACCTAGATCCCAAGTGCTAAAAGGTTGATTGCTCTGTTCAAAAAAATTGTCCTCACTATACTCCTCTTGGGGTGTTGTCTCTCTGAATAAGTCACTTCCCAACTCACCAATACTGATGTCAACATAAGTATCTCTCTCCACAAGCTGGGTCTGGAAGTCCAAACCAAAACCACCTATATTTTCATAACTGTAATCTTCACAATTTGTTGCTTCAAAAGCTTCACCTATTTTAGCTACTTTAAAAACTTCATCCTTTTTACCTACCACGAGCCCATCATCTGAAGGTATATTATTGATCTTAACTCTATCAACATTGCTACTAGTGTCAACAACTTCATTAGATAGCTCAAGAGATGCAATCAAGGTTGTTGTTATGTCCTTTTCCTCATCAATGGTAGCCACATGCATGCCTAAAAGGCCATCTTGGGTTCCTGACATACATTCCTCGTGTGATAGCTCTGCTATATTGCACACGTCCTCAACATGAATAGATGCATGCACAATCATAGAATCATATTGAGGCTTTGTAACGTATTCCTCATCAAATTTAGGATTTGCAAAGTCCATTTTCTCAGCTTCCAATTCTTCTTTAAATTCTTTAGGTAAACTCAGGTACTTTTCCTCTACAATTGCCTTTGAAAAGCCAGCTTCCCCATCATTGGTTTTTGGTTCTAACATCTTCTTTTCTAACTCTACCTTTGTGACCTCCAATTGTTCTTCTTCTTTATTTTTGTTGTCATATCTCTTCCTTAGATACCTTCATAAATCTTGCTTGAATTCAGGATCATTCCACTCATTGACCAGTTCTTTAAACATGTCACTTAAAGACCATTCCATTGTAGACATCTTCTTGTTTCTTGGGTTATGTATTACTGCAACTTTTCTTGGAGGTAAAAATCTGGTTAGCCATCATCCATCCATATTCATAGTTCTAAAAAACTTTTAAGGACAAATCAAGCCAAGTGATGTAACTCATACCAATGCTGATTACTAACATGCAACTATATCTTCGGTCTCAACTCTGACATGCAAGTGCAGATCACTCACATGCAACTACTACTAAGCCCTTGAAACTGACATGCAAGCATCTGGGTAGTCTCACAGCTAACATGAAAGTAATGGGTACTAACATGCAACTACAAAAAATGACATGCAACTGTGCTCAAAGTAGTAATCCAATAGGCTGGTAGGAAAACCAACTTTGATACCACTGAAATAACCCACCCTATTCTGTAGTTTATAGATTTGGGTCTGATTTTTTCATTGTTTGGGTTTTTTTATGGTTTAGTTGTAACCTGCTTGCGTTTGGTGTTTTACATTTTGACAAGAAAACACATGCATGCATATATTTTGAAAACACAATAAAATGATAGTACCTAGATGATTTAATTTATTGCAAATACATTACAAAGTACTTATAAGCAATACCCATGAGATAGAAAGCCAAAAATATGGATTTTCTTACATACCCATATCGTTGTCCATGAAAGATAATGCTGGAAATGAAGGTACAACAGTCATGTCATATGAATCCCCTCCAAATACAATCAATACTCAGATTTATTACTCAATTCAGTGAGGTACAATGCAAAAACAACAAGAATAGTCCTTATGGAGGCCACACAATACCCAACTCGTTGTAGATGATATACAAACTACCCCAAAACCCTTTATTGCTGGTACAACCCTGCTGTGTACCAAAAACAATGATGGTAGCCTTAAAACTAATTCAAACTTCTATGCCAAAACCTGCAATCAATTCCTTGATATCCTTTTCAACTTATCATGCCAAGAAACTATGAATTTACCTACATGATAAACTCTTTGTGACTAATCTCCAAACTCCTAAACTGAATGAAAATGAAGCACAAATACAACCACTAAGTATGACTACTCATAAGCACCCTTGGGTGGTCTCTCACACTTGCGGAATGTTGTCACCAATGGAGGATTTCGTCTCCAAAATCTATGGATGGTTTTCTCAAACCCTTGTTCTCTTTGCATCTAGCAAATATCATAAAATGTAATAGTCAAGAATGAATAAAATGAACTTGAAATGCCCTTTTATAATTCTCAATTTGCATTTGACTTGCATTTCATTTAATTTACTTTCATTTACCACCTTTCATTCTTTTAATTTTGGTGCACAACTTTATAATATAAAGTATACTTTAAAAGTCATTTATATCTCCCCTCTTAAAGTGACACTTTAACTTATATTATAAAGTATACTTTAAATTCACTTATATCCCCTTTATAATAAAGTCCATTTTAAAAATATTTTAATAACGCATAAAGTTAAATTATTTAATTTAACTTTATTATTTGACGTTAATGCATAGGACCAATATTAACCAATATAACTCCAGGATATAATTATGCCACCATGCCAGATATAGAAACTCTACCAGCTGACCATATCAGTGACTAAGTATGGGTCAAAGTGTCTAGAATGGCCCAAAAGTCCAAAATCACCTAGAAAGACATCACCGCAAACCATCTGATATCACTAAGCTTGATGCAACATTTGAGATAGCCAATGGTTGTTTGCCAAGTCACCAAAATAGCGCCAGATTGACACTTGCTATAAATAGCAATGTTCTTTGAGGGCCAAAGAGAACAAACCCAGAAAGATTATCGCCATGCAAGCACTTACTATAAATAGTAAGTACGAACAAGTTGTCTGAAATCTCTCTAGAAAGTGTCATACAGCTCCACTGGATCACTTAAACACATTGGTGACATCGAAATACTCCTTTGATTAGGCTGTCACCAACCCAAAAAGTCAGCTCCGACTGTGCTACAAGAGAACCCGAAAATGGGGACATTACACAGACCTACATACCTCTTCTACAAGTCCCATGGAAACTCCTCCTATTCAATAACCTCTTTATGTTGTATAAGAAACCTAAGATGGCTAAGATGCTCTTGACAAACCTGGTAATACTTAGTGGGCCTTCACTGTTACACATGGCCATGACAAACCTCAAAATCACTATCAAGCATTACTATCTCATTCTAATGCCCTTTGTCAAGGTTTACATGCTTTATTTCCTATGACAAAGACTTAACAATGACTACGAGTATTCAAAGTATGAAGGACTCTTGAATCACTTATTGGAGCTCTAACCTCTAATAATGTCATCAGACCACTGTTTAGCCCTTAGAGACATCTATCTCTTATGCTTATAGTAGATCTCTGCATTTCTAAGATCCTTGTTAGGTCTATTCTTTTGTGTTACTAAACCCTAATAAGGTCTCAAAGACCCAAAACCATGTATGTCATGTATTTTATTACATTTGCAATGATATCTCTATCCTTGAAGATCACTACCTCCTTGACCGACTTTACAGTTTGCTACTGCTCCTGGCAATTCTTTAACATACTTATCCATCTACACATTGTATCTATGCGGGCATAAGGCTTGTAGAGAACCCAACACATGGAAAGTGTTGTTATGCATCCATTGCTACTTTAATCATTAAAAGACAAACACAAATATTTGATTAAGAAAGATGTTATGCGTCCAGATCTTGCATCATATACCGTTTCTCGTGGATTTCTCTTGTTTTTGTGGCACCAAGGGTTTCATACACCTGCAATACATTCTTCAACATTGAGACATTCGTATGTTAGTTGAAAACCCTAAAACATGACATAGGCTCCCAAGAAAACTCACCCAAACCTAAAACCTTCGACCAATTTTTTTGAATGAATGACTCCCTCCATGGAGGGTATAGAATTTTGGAAGGATTCTAAAAAACCTTTTGACTCATATATATCTTTAACAATGTTTAAAACACATTTTTAAGCTTCTATGCACTACAAAAACTCTTAAAAGGCTTTTAAACTCTATTTTTAAAACCTTAGAAGACTTAAAGCCCCTTTAAACATTCCAAAACTCTCCTAGTGACTATTTGAGCCTTTTAGAGATAAAACTATGTCAACAAATCTATAACCCGAGCTCTTGTCCTCCTAGCTGGACCATCCTAGTTCTCCCCAATGGTTTCAACCCAAGTTGGACAAAGTTTGGAAGTTCAAAGGTTTTGACCTTTCAGTTCACATTTCTAACATTTAGACTTCATTATGGTGCCAAGGATGGACATGGAAAATGAATAAGAACCCTTCTAACAAACTGTGCAGGGTTTGGTTCTCAATTATATTACATTCATACTTTTCAAGTGTTGACTATTGGAAGAGAAAGAAAAGGGTTTCCATGGTGTAGTGACCATTTGCAGGGGTTTGGAGCTTGCTGAACTTTTTGCAAGGGTTATATTTGATCCTTGTGATATTGTAAGAAATTGTAATTGATTGAATATTAGTAGCATGAGGAGCACAAGTTCACTTGTTTGGAGTTTTCTTTCCTTGTGGGGATTTCTCATTTTCAAGGTTTCTTTACATGCTTGAACATATTAAACTAAATTTATAATCATTCTAAGCAAGTTTTTCAATTGTAAAAAGGTGTTGTATGGATTTGACAAGCATCTATCTATTATTAGTGATTACTAGGAGTGTGTCTCCAACATTTTATAGTTCAATGGGCATGGCCCAATCCCAAGATACGGCAAACACACAACATAGTTCTAGGAAGGAAAATACTAAAAATTACAAATGACAAGAATTAAGGAAATATGAAGTTATAATTCATTAATGTAAATTAAACCATTTCTTTATCGACTTACCGCACTTTCCTACCCTTTTGAACACTATCCTGCACAAAACACTGGGTTACTAAACCACCATTGGAGGAGGTCTGCGTTGAAAAGAAAGAAAAGGAGTGCAGCGTGGTTCTTTGAGCGAGGTGAATATGGCTGATGGTGGTGCTACAACAGTAGGAAGCAGTGCAGAGGAGGTGGAATGCCGTGATGAGCTGATTACGGACATACTTTCGAGGGTTTCAACAAGAGATCTGGTTAAGATGTCCACAGTGCTAAAGAGATGGCGCACCCTCATTTTTAACCCATCTTTCGCTCATACCCATTACAAGAATTGTCAGCGAGAATCAATGTTTTTTTTCTGTGATAGAAGCCCAGAAGGAGTAGAGATGGAAGAAAGCTATCAATTCCGCTCTTCCAATACCCAAACGGGTAATCTTTCCCTTTTCCCTGTTTCTTGGGAGGGCCTAGACATTGCTTTAAAAGATGAGGACGTAGACCTAATTACTGCATCAAATGGGTTGCTGTGTTTTTTGGCTGGGGATCTTGGAGACTTTTTGATGTACAACCCCGTGACAAAGTTTTTCAAGAAATTTCCAATGCATTTTGACATGTTTAAGGAGGGAATGGGATGGCCATCATTCATTGGCTTTTGTTCTATGCAGAATACCAGAAAAATGGTGATGGGAGGCCTCTGTTACAAAACGATGGACACATATACCCTGGTATTTGATTCTCAATCAAATTCTTGGTATAAGGGTTCACCTGTATTTCGCCATACTGACGCTAGAAATTCAGGGCGTCCACTTTTTTTTAATGGTGTCATTTATTTCCTTGTTAGAACCCGAAGCTCAGATGCTCAGGAAGGAAAAGAACCTATAGATGTAGAGGTCTTGTTTACAGATGCAGATGGCTATTTTTACATGATTATAGGTTATGACGTGAATCAAGACCAATGGTGCTTTTCTATTTTCATTCCTACCTCAGTAGGTTATCCATACTGCCTCATTGAATGGGAGGGAAATCTATTAGTTTTGGCATCTAACTCCACCCACGAGGAAAACCTATTTGTATTGGCAGCAAATTACCCCCGTGAAATTAGATATGACGGAGATGAGGGTGATGGGCATTTTGTCTTCTGGATATTGGATACAGAACATAAGCTGTGGACACGAGAACGGGAATTAGATTTATCACATGAGTTTCATTCTAACTGGACGGTATCTGCAAGCGGTGGTGTAGTATGGTTGGCAAGTGGTTGCAATTCTGTCACAGTTTACCATATGAAGGACAGACATTACTCAACTCATCGACTAGATGATGCTCTTGCTCGGTGGGAGCAAAAATATATATCATGTGTATCTTTTGAGCCTACCCTTTTGTCATTCTGAAATATATTCTGAACCCTTTTGTGGAAAGTGGGAATTGGATTACAATTTTGGTGCTGTTTGCATTCAGGAAATATTTTTTTTCTCTGTTACAAATAACCTGGTTATAATTGGTATACTTGAAAAATACTATTGTGTTTAGTTGATGATGGTCTGATTCAGTTGAATGTAGTTGTAAGCACTGTCAAAGTGTAGCAGAAGCAGCACCTCCGGGATTGCTTGTTGTCTTTGTACCATTCAAACGTGTCCTGTTTTGCCTCAAGCACTTGCTATTTCATATTCTTGTCCATTACAACCATTCTTTGTTTTATGAAATTCTTCTTAGCTATGCAGCATGAATTTGGACTTATGCAGTAAAGATCAAAACTTGTTTTCCAAATTTCCATATATTGATGATAAACCTTAATTTATAAAATGCTATTGAGCCATAAGTAGAGTGCTGATATTTTAGGCATGGCATGTATGGATTGGTCTCAGGCGATTAGTCCTGTGAGAGATAAGATCAACACTGAATGAGAACTGAAATACGGTAATTTCTATGTGTATGCGGACAAAATTTTAGGAGTTTGGATTACAGATCTTATACCCATGTGTAATAGATCCAGTAGTACTGAGGATCATACAGAGTAATCTGGAAATAATGTGAAGCCTGAAGATTGTAATCTGACCATGCAGGTTCCTCTGAAAATGAAAAATCTGTGACAATGGTGCAGCTCCTCATTATTCAGCTTATTACCATAAAAAGGCAAAATCTAGCACCCCAATATCCTCAGGAGAAGGCTCTTTTTCCCAAATAGATCCTAGGTCTCATCCAAAACAGAGAGCACCTCACAAGAGTGAAAACTCTACTCCCTTCATGGCAAACAACTCAGTGGAAGTTCTGTGTAGAATCTGTCAAGTTGATCATGGTGGCTAATTGTATTTATTCATTCAAAGAGAACAAGAAGTTGTGAAATTACAGGACACATATCTGGCTTCAGAACAAAAAACAGAAGAATTTCTCCTCCAATCAAGTATTGCAACAGCTTAATTCTATTTTTTGGGATATGGGCAAAGAAGGAAAAAACACAACCTCTCTTGCCTGCTTCAAGAATGAGTTACAATAGTCATTATGTTAGCTAGAAGTCTAGCCAATATCAACATGGGTGAAGTAATCACAACACTCCAGAGGAAAGAAGTCCTGTTGAAGCATCTTAGTTGAGGAGAAAACCCCTGGATTCTTGGTAAAACTGGCTTCCTTGCTCACGGTATCCCACCTTTCTATGTGACTTTGAAAGTGTATCATGACTTCTAGATCCTTAGATCGTATGTTATTTCCCTTAGTTATGAAGCAACTTGGACTAGAATGTTCAAGAATCAGCAGGAGCAGCTATTCATGATTCAACTCCAGTTCGCAAAGTTGGAATGACTAAGCACTTGACTTTCTGTTTGGCCAAAGAAAATCAGATACATGTTTTGACAAATATTCTGGCATCTGAATTACTAGATTTTATGGAATGCTATTGAGCCATATGTGGTGTCTTGACATTTGAGGCATGGTATCTATGAATTGGTCTAGTAAGTTTATTCACATGAAAGATTTGTTCAACATTGAGTAACAAGCAAAATGTAATAACTTTTATGTGGTGTGCTATGACAATACAGTTTATGCTAGAGCAATGGCGATTGTGGATGCTAGAGCAATGAAGAAGAAAAGGAATGCCTACTAAAGTATTGAAAAGTGATGAGCACAGAAAATGGCAAAAAAAAAGGGACATTTTGGAAGGACAAAAATGAACCTAGTCAACATCCAATTATATTAAAAGTAAGCATGAAATCAACGGGAAGCCTTTCTTCTTGTATAAAAGGTGCTCCTAATAAGATATCTACAATCCGTAAGAAAAGATACATTAAGATGATCTTTCTTCCTTATAATGGCTGGGAGAACAGGCTAAAAAGTGTGAAATTGTAGTGGTTTTGACATGATTTTTTGTGCTGATGTTTTAAAATATATAGGTTAGATTGGTAAATCATTCAAAATCGGGATAACAAAGCATAGTTGTCATTTAACACGTATTAGAAGCAACATATCAACCTTAATTGAACTTTTTGGTGAGACAAAGCACCACATCTATATCCAAGAAACAAAAACAATTGCGAGAGAGGAATATTGCATGAAAAGATGATTTGAGGGAATGTTACATCTTTGCCAACTTTAGGGACCCCTTTTCCATAGCCTTAAGAAATGACTTTGATACTTAAGATTGTCCATATTATTTAGAGTTTTCATAGTTCACTAATCAATTTGATACTTTTTCAAAAAAACAACCAAAGAGGATATGGAACAAGGTTTTTCCAATGTTATTGATTTACTATAAACCTTGGCCAAGTCCTCAAGTTCATTCAAAGCCTCATGATTTGTCATGTATGAGACTCAAAATATAGGTGGTAAAATTGGTGATGTTGTTTTATCCAAGATATTCCTTACAAGTATCGTGTTCTTGACCTTTCTGGTTATTGTTCTAATCCCTAAAAAGCCTGGTGCTAACTCTTTTGTTGATTTTAGACCGATTAGTCTTTGTAATTTGATTTACAAAATCTTTTCTAAGGTTGTGGCTACTAGATTGCAGTTGGTACTTCCCAAATTGATCTCTGATCAGAAGAGTGGCTTTGTGCAAGGTAGACAGATTTTGGACTCCATTATTTCCATCCATGAGGTCCTTCACTCGTTGTCTATCAATAAAAAGGAAGGTTTTCTTCTCAAACTAGACCTTATAAGAGCTTATGACAGGGTTTTGTGGGAGTTTTTGATGAATGTTATGGCTAGATTTGGTTTTGGGACCAAGTTCTTGGACCTGATCCTGGAAATGATCTCCACTCCAAAATCTTTAGTCTTGATTAATGGCTCTCCTTTAGGCTTCTAAAAGAGTTCTAGGGGAATCAGAAAGGGGGACTCCATTTCTCCATTCTTATTTGTAATCATGGCTGAAGCCTTGGAAAGAAATATTATTAAGGTTGTCAAGGAAGGTAGCTTGAAGAGTGTTCTTCCTGCCTCTGTTGGTCCTCCATGCTCTCACCAACAATTTGTGAATGATACAATCATCAATGGTGAAGCTTCAATTAGAGAAGCCAGAGAACTCAAAGCTATTTTGCTGAACTATGAACTAGCTTCAAGCCAAAAGATTAGTCTTCCTAAAAGTTCAAAATGATAATGCTTGAAGTTCAATTCTTGAAATTATGGAAATAATTATTATGAGTGGCAAAAACTTTCGAGTTTGTAATTTAAATAATGTTAGCAACTATGTTTACATTTCATTGGCCAATGACCACACCTCATTTTGGAAATTTGGGAAGAATTTAACAAATCGCCATAAGATTGGGAAAATTAGGGTGTACCTGAAACTCTGATTACACCAGTGAGACAACATGTCTTTGGTAACTTGTAGCCCAAAGAGACCATCCTATGCAAGGTTTTCAGAAAAAATAATTTATACTAAACCTGGTATCAACTATATAAAGCATTTTAATCCTCTTTTATTTCTCTAAACCCAAAAAGCTATTTTCTAATCGGTGATGTTGCTACTTATTAAAATAAAACCAGACGAATTATCCAAAGAAAGACACTTGAAAATAAGAAGGAATATATTACAACACTCCTATAGACAGAAAGCCCAGTGAGATAAAGTCAGCAAATATAGGGAAACTAAACCACTGGAATACCAAAATACCTGACATTTTTTCTACATCCTTTATCAAAACACCAAAGATATAAGTTTCTCTAGTGGAATTGGAGGAATTCTAACATTATTATCTTGAAATGCATGCAAAGAAATAACTGATAATGTTAACAATTAAGAATCAGGGAAAGATAAGAGAAATGCATAATATCTAGAAATGGCATCATCGAACATTCTCACATTTAATGGACATCCATTACCTGTCAAAGCCCGTAGCCTCATGCACCATAGAAATCTACCTTAAGCTTATGCTTTTGCCAAATAAAATACAGTTGACGCCAAGCAGAGAAGATATTCACGTATGTACCCTAAGAAATGGTGTATCTTCCACACTACATGTCTGATGTTTCTAAATATGCCTAATATTAGAGGAATGATATCAAGTGTTTTCTGGGTGATGATGACAAAGATTGTGAAATTTGGCTTTACACCTGCTAATCGCATTTGCTTGAAAGTTTTGAAAGCCTTTTCAACACATTTTGTGCATATCCTGCAATCGTTGTAGTCCAAGAGGACACATCTCTTTGAGGCATTATGTCAAATAGTTCACATGCCTTTGCCTATGCTTCCACATTTTGCATACATGTCTTCTAGGGCAGTTGCAGCTATAACATATGTCAAAAATCCCTCTTCTTTTATTATTAGATGGATGTCCATACCATGTTCCAAAGCTTCCATTCTAGTACAAGTAGGTAGGGTGTTTGCGACACTTGTGGAATTTGGCTACCACAATGGTAAGTAAAGGAACATTTTCATGAATCACGAATGGAGGAGGGAACTCAAATTTTGGAAAAATGATGCCAATGTGGAACAAGAGATGCAAAGATGGATGTGATTTTCTTTGGTGGACTATTAGGATGAACATGTATAAATTGAAGAGCATTGTTAAGGGCTTCATTAATCAAAGGAGGGTGATATCCAAAAGGGATGTTGGTAGAGGTTCATAAGGAGGAGGATAACTATATGGAAGAGTATGGAAGCCTTAGACCATCGTAGGTATATAGGTGATAGGTTGTGTATCAATCTATGGTGTAGCATTATGGGTACAAGCAATGATAGTACTAGGAGAAATATCTAATGAAGTATCATGTGTGAGAAGATGAAGAATAATGGTGGTCTATAAGTGGAGAAAAGGTAGAAGACATATGTGAGTGGAGTATAACCTCATGGGATGGTTGTGGTATGGGGCAATCAATAGGAGCAAGATTATGAAGTGTGATGTATAGGATCTATAGGTTTAGAAGTGGGTGGGATGGAAGTAGCAAGATAATTAGAATGTAAAGTGGGTTGATGGTGGTAAAAGAAGAAAGAATGAGGGTATGGGTGACTTGATCTAGAGGATCATGGTTAAAGCAAGGAGAAGTTAAAGAGAAAGATAGATATGGAAGAGGTATGTTTTTGGAAGGAGTAAATGGAGAATTAGAGTGAAGTGAAGGCAAAATGCAAGGTATAGAAGTAGGTGGTGTTGGAGGAATAGAGGAAGTTATGGAGAAAGTAGTGTAGAGGTATGTATTAGCATCATAATAGACGATGTCCTAGTTATCTTTAGAAGAGAAAATAGGATTATGTGGAAGAGTAATATCATCATAAATGGAGAAAGGAAAGTAATGTGTTGTATCATAGGAGACATCATCAGATAGTAAAGGGGATCACGTGGAATAGAAATATCATTATCAATGGAGAAAGGAAAGTCATGTGTTGTCTCATATGAGGCATCATTAGATGGTAAAGAGGGATCATGATTAATGGATGCTGAAAAAGAAATGGGTGTAGCATGATTTGAATCATTAGATGAGGAAGAAGATGTAGGAGAACAAGGGTTAAGTTGGCTTAATGTGATATAGGGAAAGCATTCATTGATGTTGTTATGACCAACAATGTCCTCAAGGAAGTTGTTTAGAGAATGACAATGAAATGGAGTGGGAGAATAATCAGAAACAAAAGTAAGAGAATCCTCAAGATCAAAAGAAAGGTCATATGTAAGATTATAGAAAGAAGTGAAAGAAGACAAGGAAACTAAGATATGAGAAATAGAATGGATGGATAGGCTCATGTATGAATAAAAGTAAAAAATGCCACTAAGAGAAATAAGGTAGGTGTGGACGACATAAAAAAGAATAGGAGAATCAATCATATGGTGGTGTAGGGAAGTCCAAGATAGATCATCATAGAATCAAATGGGAAAAGATGCAGGAGGAGGAACTTCATCTACGAGACGTGTTTAAAACAAGTGGAGTAGGAGGAAGAGAAGTGTGGCTAGGTGGATCACTATCATGCTCAATAGAAGATTGTCCTTGTAGCGGAAGAGAAGAGAGAGGTTTGAGAGAGCAACTATCAGTAGTTTGTGTTTTTCTTTTCCAACTCCTTTTGACTAATCAAAGCATTCACCCCAACAATGAGGGAGTCATTCATGACCAACTGAGAGAGATGGGTCTGATATTCCACCTCACATTTTTGTTGTGATGTGTTTTCTTAATATTTTTGTTGTTAACAAGCATGTCTTTGCAATTGGATATCATTGTTTTGGCCTCTTAATTCTCCTTTAACCTATCGAAGTCAAGGAGCCAAATGCAAGGGCCAAATTTGGTTATTAGAGAAAAGATCCTCTATCATTGACAACATTTCCTATGAATTCCCTTGCTCTGACATTGTATGCTTTGAAATGTGACTCAAACACAATGTAGATGAGTCATCCTTGATATCACACACGAACCCTCTCCTTGCTTCAAGTGACCTCCAAGTCACTCTCGCTCTCATGGCAGAATCCAGTTGAGCGAGGGTGAGACCCGAGAGTAGTTCTATTCACATGGAAGCAGAATGTCGTGAAGAGAAATTGGCCAGTCTGTGGGCTTGGTATGGATTTCTATATGACAAGCTCTTTCTAGGATTGTTGTGGTGGAGATAATAATATGACCCGAAGGCTCATTAGTCCTATGTCTCCTATTACGATTTCTCAAGTTCCAATGCCTAGTGGGTAGACTATTCTATATTAGTGTAAAAAGGGATATTACCTAGTTAGTAATTTCCTAGGTCCTCTTCACACTAGTCCACTTAAGCTTACTTAGGAGTTATTAAAGGAGCATTTAATAATTGGCACTAGGAGCATTTATTTTTTCTCCTTAGGACAATTAATATTTGCATGCATTTATTAGTGGTGTGTAAGTGCATTCAATAATGCTCATCTAGGTTCTCTTGATGCATTTAATATTTGTGTCATCTAGTTGATTTTTATCCACTAGTCGGCCTTTGGCCTATCTCTACTTCATGCCTATAAAAGAGGCTCATTTGTAATCATTTTTTCATATCAAATATCAAAAATCTATATCAATATCAAATTGCACTAGAATCAAGTAATTTATCCTCTTGCTTTTTCTCTCTTGTGGAAGGTTATTTTTGTGTTGCAGATAACCCTGAAGATCTTGGAATCCATCAATGACTCTAACATGGTATCAAACAAACTTGCTAATGCCTTCTCATTAATCAAGGAGTGATTTCAAGGCTTGAGCTTTTGCTGGGTGCACTTTGGTGTAAATCTGACTATGCCATTACATCCAGAAGGCCTCAAAACCCTAGGAACGCTTGTCTAAATGCCAAAATTTGGCACTAGAAAATTTTTGGGCAATTTTTTTGGAGGGTTTTTTTGTCTACAAAATCCATACATAGTACAAATATGTGCAAATCTATAATGTATGGCTATTGTTGTACGACCATACCGGTTCACAGGTGCGGTCGGTACTGCCTCTAGCATCATCGGTCCTTTTTTACACAAGTGGGTGGTCTTTTGTTGTACGGACAACTATGTTTCTGGTCAGTTTATTTGTTAAGCCTATGGATATTTCTTGGGTTTGTGGGTATTACCCAGTGGTCATTTCATTTGGGGGGAGTTTGTTTAAACAAGATGGAGCCCCTGGTCACCGGTGCCCTCGGTCCCTAGTCTTTTCCTGCCCCAAAGGGCTTTGCTGGAGCGAGCGGCACTTACAAGCATCATCGCCCACTTTCTTCACCAGAGTTCGGCCACTGCCCAAGTCACAACTCAGTTTAGATTCGTTGCCACAAGCGGAGGCATTCCCGATCTCCGCCACTTTCACTGCCACTGCTCGGCCTAGACTCAGCCACCCAAAATCGCCACCAAACCCTAGATCTCTGCCCGCCTGCCACCAGGCACCGCCCACTGACCACTTGCTAGGGCTCTTGCCCTCCTCTACATGCCATAAAGTAGGGGGGATTTTCTTTTTTACAAACTTGGTCATACAGTGTTGAAATTTTGCAAACTAGATATCACTGGAAAGCTGGTTTTGTGTACTTCATAGTGGTACACATGATATTTCTATATTTTTCTATTTGACATCATTTATTGTAGCTTGAATTGATATCTTCCATTTTTGCCTCTGAGCTCATAACGTTTTTCCTAGATCTTTGATTTTCACGATTATTGCAGCATTTGAAAGATATTGAGGAGCTCTTCTAATCCATCCATGTACTTTTTCTAGTTTCAGCCTTAGGTTAATTTTATTCAGTTTTTCACATAATCACATTCTGGTTAATAACTTGGTCATCCTAACACTTGGAGAAGTGAAATTTGTTGTATTAAATTCATTTGGGAAATTGTAATCTCAGTTGTACATCTTTTTTGAGAGAAATTTGTAACTTTCCTTATCTTGGTCCTTTGTGGACACTGTAAACACGCTGAGTATAGAGTGCCAAAACATAAATTGGGGGGTTCTCTTGCATAGTAATGGATGTGTTGCTGTGTTATTGTTCTATTTTCATCATGGATGTGTCTCAAATTTCTCCTTTAACTCCATATAAATACTATGAATGGAAATCACAAATGGAGTTGCTATTGTTAAAACTAAAGCTACAATGGATAACTTTAGGCACTAATCCTGATCCCACAAGTGTTGTAGAAAAGAGAAAATGGCTTGATAGAAAATATGAGGCCTATGGTACTCTATGTCTTGCAATTTCTCCCAATCTTCGTTTCCATGTTGCATATTGCACGTCACCAAATGAGATTTGGACTACATTGGAGGGTCTCTTTGGCAAACAAGATAAAATTAGAGAATTTAAACTAGAGAATGAACAAAGTGCTCTATGTCCTACAAATTTTCATAAGATTCAATACTTCTTCACCAAGTTCAAATCACTCAGGTTACAGCTTAAGCAATGTGGTATCGAAAAAGAAGACACACAATTGATTCTTTCTATCCTTGCCAAACTTGGTCTTGATTATTCAGTGTTTGTTTCTACATTCTATTCTAATATGGATGCTCTTGGTACTAGACACACTATGTCTTCTCTTGATGAATTTGCTTCATCACTCACTAGGGAATAGGCAAAGTTGTTACACATGGGTACATTGAAGTCTACTAAATCACAAGCTCTATTTGCAAATCAAAGTACAAAGGATCCTAAGGCTTCAAACAATAAATACAAGCATAATGAGAAAAATAAAGAATCACAGAAAACCCCCCAACTCTTTTTCCAAAGAGGAGTCATCTAAGAAGGAGAGGCCAAAATGTGCATATTGTAAAAAATTGGGTCATGATGAGCATAAGTGGTATGATAAAAAGATTGATGAATGTACACACCTTATTTAGAAACATAACATTCAATTTCCTTCATCAGTATCATCCAATACATCCTCTTCTTATGAACCCTCATCTTCTATACAATCAGGGAAGAGCACATTTGCAAGTGGGAAAGACATCAATAAGGACAAAGGTAAAGGTCAAGCACTTGTTACTTTTGTAGTCTATTCAGAGCCTAAGAGGTGGTTTCTTGATTCAAGAGCATCCCATCACATGGCTAACACTCCTATGCATTAGTTGTCCAAGCATCCTTTCAATACATCAAAAAATTCTGATGGGCAATGGGACTTATATGGATGTCGGTGGGAAAGGCAATGTTGAGATAGGTGATGGATATTTTAGAGATGTTCTTTATGTTCCTGAATTATCTATAAATCTTCTTTCTATATATCAGATTACACATAGTGGGACACCTAAGACTATAGAGTTCATAGCTGATTCAATGTTCATTCGAGAAGTAGAGTGGAAATGTCATGGGAGTTGGCAAAGTTGATCATATCTCTTGTCTTTACACTTTCTCTCACTTTGGTCCTAATGGTTATTTTTATGAGACTCCCACTCCTACATCGAGTGTGGATAGTTCATTGGGGGAGTATGGACACTTGAACTTTGGAGTTCTTGAGACTAGTGCTAAGATTCCATCTCCTGCTACTTCAGAGATCCTTTCTTCAGATCAATGAAGTATTCATGGTCTTACCAATACAACTTTGTGGGATGATTGCTTGACATGCATTTCAGACTTGTTTATAGAGTCTCATATTGTAGATTTGGGAGACACACTTGAGGGGTTCTCTCTCCTCTTTGATGACAATTTTAGCATTAATGTTATCACATCTTCATCATCCTTAGAGATTGTTCTTTATCAATTTCCACAGGGTCTTAGTTATGCATCTTCTTTGATTGGGGTTGCACATTCTAGCTTGGAGATACTTTAGCAGTTTTCAGAGGCACATCTTTTGAGATGTCCTTTCTCACTTCTTATTTTGGAGTTAGAATTTCTCTTGCATCACCCAGGGGACATGTTTCTTCCCAAAGGAAGACATGTTGTTTGTCGATCTTGGATACTTTTCAGTATCCTTATTCTTGTATTTACCATTCACATATGAGGTTCTTCATTCAGGGGGATCCATTTTCTCTCATGCATTATCTCTTCAGGGAAGTTATTTGATTGTATATTTTTGTTGGATGCAGTCCTAGGGGGGTCTTGAGTCATCCTTCCATCACTTTCTTCTTGCATTCTCACTTTTGGGAAGGAGTTTTTCCCATGTGGTTTTCTCATTTACTCCACTTGAGATCTTTTGTTTAGGGGTACACCTAACATGGCCTAGTAGCTGAGACCCATTCGTACATTCATGTATCTTTGCATCATCATGCTTAGTTTTGCTTCTCCCTAAGTTGCACTTAAGGGGGGGTGTTAGTGTAAAAAGTGATATTACCTAGTTAGTCATTTCCTAGGTCTTCTTCGCTCTAGTCCACTTAAGCTTACTTAGGAGTCATTAGGAGCATTTAATAATTTGCACTAGGATCATTTACTTTTTCTCCTTAGGACATTTAATACTTGCATGCATTTATTAGTGGTGTCTAAGTGCATTCAATAATGCTCATCTAGGTTCTCTAGATGCTTTTAATATTTGTGTCATCTAGTTGGTTTTCATCCACTAGTCGGTCTTTGGCCTATCTCTACTTCATGCCTATATAAGAGGTTCATTTGTAATCTTCTTTTCATATCAAATATCATATAGATAAAATATCAAATATTTATATCAATATCAATATCAAATTGCACCAGAATCAAGCAAGTTATCCTCTTTCTTTTTCTATCTTGTGGAAGGTTATTTTTGTGTTGCAAATGATCCTGGAGATCTTGGAGTCCATCAATGACTATAACATTCTACTTGTTGACGAGTCTAGTGCATTGTAACCTATCCTTGACTAGCTTGAATGTGTTATTGGATGTTGTCCTTTTGTTGAATTATCCTAAGAGCATGTTTTTGCTCTTCTATCATTTGTTTTCCTTTTTGTGGTCTTGGGTGGATCTCCTTTATCTCTTTGAGAATAGCCTCAATCCAACTTCCTCTAATCCCTGGGAACATCAAGTGCTTGTTAGCATTAAGGTGCCATTAACCTTGTAAATTCTATGTAATTAATTACTCCTAATGTTGTTTTTAAATTTTTATAAGGGAAGATGCATTCACCAAGCAACGGTCTTGTTTCAGCTGCATTTGGATCCTAGTACTTGACAAAGGGTCCAATGTTTCCCCCCCGGCGGGGGTTTGGGGGAAATAGCCCCAAAGAAATTTTTTCTGAACGAAAAATTACCTTGTAAAATATTGTAATTTCGTAGTCAATCTAGACCATTTATCATTAGGTTGCAGATTTGGCGGTAAAAGTTATGTTAGGATTTTTTCCCTAGATGGAAACACTCTTTTAATAAGGGCATTGTATTATGGTTGTGGAGTTGTAGAGAGTTGACATTGGAAAAATAGGTGTTGCTAGATTGAAGATTGAAGAGGAGGTCATTAGTGATGTATTGTAAACTCTATTGAAGTTAATACATACTAGTGCATCTCTTCTTGTGTGGAGTTTTTCCTGAAAGAGATTCTCCACATAAACATTGTGTTATGTGTTTAGTTCTTATGTTCCTTTATTTCTTTGTATTGCTAATTTGATTTTCTATGAACTCCATTTGGTTCTGCACTGGATTATTATAACAGTTGAAATTAGATTTCCATTATGTAGTTGTTCACCTTCATTTTTAACATTTGATATCAAAGTATGTCTAGTTCTATGCTTTGGGTGGAAGTGTGAAGGTTTTTTGAGTTGTAGTGGGAGTTTTGGTTGAATTTGTTTTACAATTTTTTTGTGGAAGACATGGCTGCATCCTCATCCTGATTGGACATCGACAAATTCAATGGAATGGGTTGTGAGCTCTGGAAGATAAAAATGGAGGATCTACTTGAAGAAATAGATCAATGATTGGCTGCAACAAAATAAAAGAAACTTGATGCAATCAGTCAATATGAGTGGAACAAGATGGAAAAAAGGGGATGGGGTACAATCCGATTGTGTCTTGTAGATTCTGTCCTATTGAATGTCTCTGAAGAAAATATTGTATTTGCATTATGGAAATGGTTGGGTGAGATCTACTAAGCCAAAAGTTTGGTAAAAAAAATTATCTGAAAGAAAGTTATTTTCACTTAAAATGAAGGAGGGTGATTTGATAGCAAAGAAATTGAATACATTTAATTTGAGTTTGAGTCACTTGGCTTTTGTTGATGTTAAGATAGATGAAGAAGATAAATGTATCATGTTACTTTGTTCTTTGCCTGAGTCATGGGAAAAGTTTATCCTTGCTATTAGTGCTATTCTTGAAGATCCGAAACTAGATGCTCTTGTTGCAACTCTATTGGCATAGGTAATGAGAAAGAAGGCTATGGATAGTTCAAAGGATGGACTCCATGTCAGGGAAAGGTCTAGGGAAAGACAAAAAAAGGGAGATCAGAAGGGACCCAAGGACAGTTCTAAGGGCATATCTAAGACTCCCAAGAAAAAGAACAGAGTGAAGTGTTAGAACTACAGAATGAGGGGACAAAAGAAGAAGGAATACTTGAATAAAAAGAAGCAATTTGATTCCTCCACAGAAAAGTCCTCAAATTCAAGTGATGATGTTTTGATTTCTTCTTGCAGTGTTATGTCTATCGAACATTGGTTGGTTGACTCAAGTTGCTCCTATCATATGACTCCTCATAGAGGATAGTTTTCCACATATGAGAAGTATGATGGAGGTGAAGTATACCTTGGTGACAACACTTCATATCCTATCATTGGTTAGGGCAAGGTACAATTGTGTTTTAGTGATGGAAGAATGAAAACCCTTCCTGGTGTTTTGCATATTCCAAGTTTACCTAGGAATTTGATATCAGTTTCTAAGTTGAATGATGTTGGAATGCATGTAACATTTGATAAGGATGGTTGCACATTGGTAAGAGGGAGTTTGGTGCTAACGAGAGGGACAAGGAAGGGGACTCTATTTAAGCTAGAAGCCACTACTATTTATAACTCTACTAATGTAACTAAATTTTTTGAAAATACTTGTATGTTGTGGCACATCATATTGGGCCACATAAGTGAAACCAGTTTAAAAACTATTTTGAATAAAAAATTGTTAGACGGTTTATCTTATTTTGATGAGATTTTTTATTTTTGTAAACATTGTGTGTTTGGTAAATAGAATAGAAATCCATTTCCTTCAGGTAGTTATAAATCTAAGAATAAATTGGAACTTATTCATTCGGATGTATTTGGTCCTGTGGATGTTGAATCAATTGGAAAATCTAGATATTTTGTTTCCTTCATTGATGATGTCTCAAGATTTACCTCAATTTATTTTATGTGACATAAATATAAAGTTTTCACTAATTTAAGGGATTTAAAGCCTTAGTTGAAAAGCAATTAGATTATAAAATAATGGTTTTGAGATCTGACAATGGAGAGGAAGACAATTTTGGGACTTTGATGAATTTTGCAAGCATGCAAGAATTGTTAGATAGATGACTACTTTATATACAACACAGCATAATGGAGTGGTAGAAAGGATGAATCAAACAATCATGGAAAGAGCCAAAAGTATGCTAAGTGGTTCAAGTTGAATAGATGCTTTTGGGCAGAAGTTGTGAGTATTTCTTATTACGTTTTAACAGATCTCCTTGCAAGGCTCTTGAACACAACTCCTTATGAAGTATGGACATGTAAGAAACCTTATGTTTCACATTTAAGGGTATTTGGTTGTGAGGCTTATGTTCATGTGCCTAAAGAACAATGATCTAAGTTGGACCCAAAAGCTGAAAAGTGCATTTTCATTGGATATGGTGATAGTGTTAAAGGTTATAAGCTTTGGAATCTATTAAATCATAAGATTATCTATTCTAGAGATGTCATTTTTAGGGAACTTAGTGTTATTTCAGATTTTGAACAACCAAGAGAAAAATATAATGAAAGGAGAGTGCACTTTGAGATTAAGTAGAAAGATGCACCTCTAGAAGAACAAAGAGATAGATTTGAGGATGAGGAGGATGAAGATGAAGAAGAAGAGGGTTCAGGTGAGGTTACTGAGCAAACTGAAGAGGTTGGGGAAGATAATCGAGAAGAAGTTGAGCAAGCTCAAGAACAAGAGCCCCTTACTCCTATTCCCAGAAGATCCACAAGATAACATAATCTAGTTGATAGGTATAGCCCACTAGATTTCTGTTGTATATTTGTTTTGTTAAGTATTGACGATGAACCTAGATCATACAGGGAGGCTATAGATTCAATTGATAGCAATTCTTGGAAATAGGCCGTGTTGAAGGACATGATGGCATTAGACTCATGTGACACCTAGGATCTTGTGTGTTTTCCCAAAGGTAGAAAGGCCATTGGATGTAAGTGGGTCTTCAAAAAGAAGTTGGGAGAAGACATTTCATTGGAGAAGTACAAGGCCAAACTAGTGGCCAAGGGATACTCCTAGGGAGAGGGAGTTGATTTTGGTGAAATATTCTCTCCTATTGCTAGATTATCCTTGATTAGATTTATTTTATCTATTGCACCTACTAGTGACTTTGAGATTGAGCAAATGGATGTTGATACAACTTTTTTGCACGGAGAGTTGGAAGAGGAAATTTACATGCAACAACCTACAAGGTTCAAGGTAAAATGGAAAGAACACTGGGTATGTATATTATGTTAGCAACATAAGCATGATGATGAAAAGACTGATGAGAAAGATAGTGAGTAGTGTTGTCATTGATGGCAACAAAGTATAAAGATACAAATGTGTTGGTCTGGAGAAGTTGCTAAGTGTGATGTGGAGGAGAATACACCTAAGCATGATATATCCAAGTGTATTGTGGAATCCCTATATGACTACATTGATATCCTTTTGCTTTGGCGTTCTGCACTCAAACACAAATTGTTCAAGTTTTTCCTAAGGCATTTGCAGTATAGAACCTAAGACATGATCACAGTATTTTAGTCTGCATTGCTCCGCTATGAAGAATCTTTCTATGTGGTTGTAAGGTATTTTTGGTGCATACTAAAGGAGTCTAAATCCAGAGTTTTAGGTCTTAAAGCTATCTGCAGTGAAAGATAGAGTTGACAAAGTATCAGACTCTGTAATCACAGTGTAATGACAATATCAATGGTATATTGGAATGCTCCGCATTCCACCGCAGATGAATATTTTGCTATGCGGCTTTGATGATAAGTTTATAGATGTCAGAAATGTGTAGTCTCCAAGTGGTAAGCATTTTTGTGGTCTGTATGTTGAGTTGTAAGAAAAATATTAGTTCATGCTATTGTTACTTCACCAATAGAGCTGACCTAAAGGTGTTGAGGTTGTGTGGAGTTAAGTCATGTATGGAACAAACTTATGGGAGTAAATATAGGTTATGCCGACCTATCTGAATGTGCTACATGCTTTGGTTCTCTTTGTAAAGCATATAGGGTTGAGTTTTTGGCCGACAGGTCAAGGAGTCACACAATACATCTATCATACCGACTTGGTTGATGTTTTTCTTGAATGTAGTATATAAAAAAGATTGATTTCTTGTGTGAGGTGTGTGGATGCAAAATGACTATGTGTGTGTGTGAGAGAGGGAAAAATCTGATGCAAAGAAGGATAAGATAAGATTGTGGTGAAGATGAAGTGTGTTAAGTCACTATTCTGAGCTTCAATGGAACCGTATCTTTAGCATAACTCAGATGCATTACTAGCAGTTCATATTTGGCAGTGAGCCACCCTTTCTTCTATCTCTTTCTTTTTAAGATAGTGAGTCCTTTGGCAATGAGCCACCTACAGTGAGCACTTCTCTTTTGGATACTGAGTCCACATTTTGTAACCAGATGTATTATAATATATTGTGAGCTAATCCTCACCATGGTTTTTCCCTTTTTGGGTTTTCCACGTTAAAAGTCTGGTGTTCATGTGTTATATGTTTTGATGGTTGCTTTCATGCTTTCCTTGCTTACTGCAAATTAAATATGCTATGTAAAATGAATGCTTAAGTGGTTTCAGAGAATACTCACTCACCCCCTCTTAGTATTCTGGGTGTTCAACAATTGGTATCAGAGCTTGGTTCCTTGGAAAAAGCTTAACCACTTGAGGAAGATCTTGATGTACGAACACATGGTGACTAGGAAATATCCTATCTCTCCAGAAGAAAACCCTACTATTGGATTTACTGAAGAAGACTGCATAGTTGACATGAATGGAGAACTCAAATCATCCCTTGAAGATCTGGAAAAAGCTCAATGTGAAAACAAAGATCTGGAAGAAAATATTAAGGAAGCAAATGAATACATTAAGAAATTGAGAGAGCAAAATGAGAAGTTCAAAGAAAGATACAAGGAAGTAAATGAACAAATTAATCAATTAAATGAGACAATCAACAATCTAAAAATACAAATTGAGGAAGGAAAAAGAATTGAAGAATGCCTAAATGAAAAATTGAAAAGCAAATCTAAAGAATGCTCAAGGCTTGAACAAGAAATGGTTGTCTTAAAGACGGAGCTGGAAAAAGCAAAAAATAAAGAAGAGCTCTATACTACTTGATTAAATGATTGCAAATCAAAAGCCTCCTAAGGATAAAGAAGGATTAGGATTTGAAAAGGGTGAAAGTTCAAAGGCAAATCAAACTTAAAACAATGTTCAGAAGAAGAACAATAACCAAAAGAAGACTAAAGAAAAGAAGGTTAATAACATATAGGTCTGTAACTAGAAGAAAAACTTCAAGTGGCCACCTATTAGACAACCAGCTACACAAAGGTACTCTGGCTATTGTTACTCTTGAAATAAATTTGGACATAAGGCTATGGAATGTATAAGCAGGATAAATCAGAATGTTCAATCATTCTCTGGTCAATGTTTTACATGTCAAAGAATTGGTCATAGAGCTAGTGAATGCAGAAATCAGATGATGAATGACTATAATAAGAGTATGATGTTTTCATCTTTTAATGGTTACTGTTATACATGCAATGGATTTGGGCATAAGGCTAATCAATGTAGATCCAAAATGAATGGAAGTAAGCTTGTTCAAAATGCCAGGTGTTACGAATCCAACAAATTAAGTCACATTGCTAAATTTTGCAGAAGTAAGAGTGTGAAGGTTGATTTGGTAAATAAGAGTGATCCAATGAAGAATGTGGATCTAGTAGAGATGAAGAAAGAAATGGACAAGTTATGGAAAAAGAATGAAGAAAATAAAGTGAAGGATGAGGCTGTGCCAATCTCTAGTGCACATGTTTCCTCCAGAAACTAAGTAGAAAGCTTTGGCTTAGGGGGAGTTTTAATAGACAAAATTTAAAGCCCCCACCAAAGATATGGTGTTGATACCTTCAACAAGTGGATATGATGTGTAATTTAACACACTTGATCCATTGGAGAAAACACGGGTGAAAAATATCATGTTGCAGAAGTTTGCAAAGCAATTGAAGGTGATTGTGTACTCCAGTTAGAGTTTTACTCTAGTTAGAGTTTTGACAGCTTTATCAATTTGAGCATTGAATGTGATTAGGTTTTAAAAAGGGGGTTATAATCAATCTCACATAAACAAAAACCATTTGCAAACAAACATTCAAAGAAGAGAAGAACAATGAAAGAACGAGGCGAAGCAATTTTGAATTCTTGCACACAAAACCCTAACTGGAACTAATCGAAAGGTATTTACATCTTGCCCTAAGTTTTCAGTAGTATTTTGAAGATGTTTACCCCACAAGTTGTAGAGGTAGTGAACTGACCTCGCCCTAAGTTCAAATGACATCCTTTCAAATCTATGGAGATAGATCTGGATGGTGCTTTTTTGAGTGTTCCATATGGTGTAATGCACATAGAGGATGTGAGGATCTATATCCACACAAAGATGGAAGAATATAATCATGCAAAATTGGGAGAAGTATGGGTGAATGAGCTAACCAATGACGATTTTGAGCTGAAACATGAACACAGGGCTTTGACGAAGAAGAAACTGGATGTGTGGAACGACTTCCCTATTTTTTGTTATGAAGATGCTTGGGTCAAGTATGTGTTGAGTCGCATCCATGACAAGTTTATATGGTTGGATTTTCTACATATGATAAGAAAAGAGGCTATTAGGGTTGTAACAGGGTTATGCTCCACCGGAATAGTTCCGGCATTGGAATCTATGAAAAATGATGTGGTGATGAAGCTCACCAGAGTGAAGTTTGACAAGCGAGCCCTAATTGTGAATGATATTGAGGATCCTACAGTAAAATATGCTTCAATGATGATTGGATACAAGATTTTCTTCACAAACAGAGAGAACTTTGTTTCTGCCACAACAATACATACATCATATCAAATGGTGAAAGAAAACAAAGACATAGACTTGTGTGAGCTCCCGAGACAACAGTTAATGGAGAACCTTTAGAAAACCAAAGAATCTCGGTACCCCTTCCAGTATGGTACCCTAGAGAGATTACCAGAACAAAGAACATAGTGTGGTTGAGAGATATTCCAGTTGCAGTACAAATCAAAGATTATTTAAGAAGGACGGGCAACTTAGAAACCCAAAATACTGCATTATGGGGTTTCTTTAAGAATTTTCACGAGAAAATGCATGCAAGGGAAAGAATTCCTAAAAAGGTTGTAGAGAAATATACGAATGACATCATTTTTATGGTCAGTAAAGATGAGTGTATCATGGAAGTAGTGGAACCTAGAACAATCTAGATTCCATAAATGGGCTATGAAGTTGCAGAAGACATAACTATAGGTCTTGCAAACTTAATGTTAAGAAAACCAAGAGACCCTTCTGAAGATAGATTTGGAACCTATGAAGAGAAATCCACCAAAGTGCATTTGAAGCACAAGGAGAAAGAAATAAAGAAAAATGTTGAGAAAATGAGGACTGAATTAGAGGAGATGGTATCACCAAATAACTCTGCAAAGAAATCAAAAGACATACCCACTTCACCAGAAGAGTCTCCTATCATAAGAAGGTCAATTAGGACCTCTACCTCCTCTCCTGCTGCTCCAAAATCCTCCAGAGTCATGCTTGCAACAAGTTTAGAGAAGAAAGCAACATCTAGTGCTTCTATACATCAACAACCTCCCAAGAGGAGAAGAGTAAAAGAAAAAGCTACAAGGAAAAGATATATTAGTCATGATGATGAGGAAGAAGAGGAAGAAGAAGAAGGACCTCACTTGGTCTGGAGCAAGAAAAGAGCATCTCAAGCCTCTAGAGAAGATCCTTGTACCAAGAAAGAAAAAATTGATACTGTTGATACCGGAAGTGAAGAAGAAAGTGAGAAAGAAAAGGAAGGCTTCATCTTCAAAAGAAAAGAAAAGAAATCTGGTAAAGGAGTCAAGTCTCCTAAGGGAAAAGGAAAGGAAAAAAAGAAAAGAGAAAATGAAGATGCTAAAAAAGGAGAAGTCTCAAAGGAAAAAGGCAAAGAAAAGACAAAGAAGTTAAGAAAATCAAGTCTTACACCCCTACAACTTGAAGCTACTGTTAGTGCTATAATAGAATATGGAAATCTAAAATAAGTAGTAGAACTTTATGGTGAAAGATCCTTAAATGACAAATCAACCATTTAAAAAGCAATAATCAGGTACATGGGTGCTTTCAAAGTTACTTTAATAGTAATTATTGATCAATTCCCTGAAAATCTTGCTAGTGTGTTAACAAAGAAAAGAGATGAAGCTATGAACAATGATACTGAAATGAGAAATAAGGCAATTGAGAAAATTTGTCCTTCAATTTCTACTCAAGAAAAGACTAAGGCTATTCAAAGGTTAGCCAAAGAATTTAGAACAAAAAGGAGAATGAACACCTTAATGTCTAATGACAAATAGGAAATAAAGAGGCTAGAAAAGGAGACCTTGAAGATAACAACAAATATCATTAAGGAAATGAAAATTGATCTAGCTATCATTGAAGAATTGTCTTCTTCTAAGGAAAGAGAAAAGGGTGATGACAATTCTGAGAAAAATGAAGAGACTGGAGCAACAAGTACAGAACAAGATATTTGACAGAGAAAAATGTGTCATCTCCTTCGGTAAACACTAAAACAACCAATGCAAAGGATTAGAATGTTGGAAACTTATCTCCTCCAAAAGGCATAAATATAGAACATGTTAATCCTCCTTCGGAGAATGTAGAGAGTGTTAAAAAAAAGAAGAAGAATCTAGAGGAAAAGAAAGATAAAGATCAAAAAGGAGAACAAAGTGAGATGGTTTTGAAGGAACATGAACAAGTAGAAAGCATTGTGGACAATGCCTCTATTCCTCTGGAAACCTTTGGGTATCAGGTTGAGAACAAAGAAGGTGAAGGGATACATGAAGAAAATTGTCCTCCAGAGATCTCAAGTTCACACATGGTCACTGTTTCTGAAGAGGATAAGAAAAATACAGAGGGTGAGAGTTCTGGAGTCTCTCCAATTGACTCCATCAGACACTTCTTAGCTCAACAGAGACAGATTCAGTCTAATGCATCCCCACAACTATTTCAATTTCCATCTATGGATGGACAAATCAATTTGTCCAATATCTCTCCACTGAAGAAATTGCAACTAGGAACCATTTTTTAGGCTACTGCCTAAGAAGAAATATTACAATCACAAATAGAAGGAAATGAGCTTCTAGAGGAAGCAATAAAGGTTTTTGAAAAGGTGTTACCAGACACTAAGAGGGATGCCTCTCTGACTCCTATACAACAAATGAAGCAACTATTGGAGTCCTTTAACAGTCATTCAACATCTTTAGAGAAGGAAGCTGAGAAGAAAGTAATGGAATAGATTAGCAATAAGAGACTAATAGATCTATCAGAAAAGTGTTCCAAGGCACACAATCTGTTGGGTATTAATGTAAAGAGTATTCAAAATACCCTGGGTGAAGCTAAGGTAATGTATCAATTTTGCTTATCATGGCCTATAACTACAAAAGATATAGAAGACAAGATTGATGGCCTTGAAATGCAGATATCTAATATCTTTAGAACAAATGAACCTTTAAAGGATAACAATGGAGATCTGAGAGCTGAAGTTGAAAGGACTCATGTAATCATCAAGAAACTTCAGAATCAAAGAGAACTAATTAAGGATCAAATGAGTCAGTTGAGGGAGATTGTCAATTTCAAGATAGCAACGCTGACAGAGATGTTGAAAGAAGCTGATAAGGTTGTTTAGAGGACAACTGCACCTTCATCAGTTAAAGAAGCAGAAGAATTGTTTTTGTAGATTACTAGGCGAATACAAATACTCAACTCTGCCAAGAAGCATTGGGACTCTGCAGTGTTACATCTAAAGAATATATACAAGGAGATTCTTCCTATCAAATAATAAGGTTCATATCCTAATTTCTTGTGCATATGCAGAAAGATAGAAGAAAACATTTTTTGTATAGGAGTAAAATAGTAAGGGGGAGTATGTACATAGAAAAATAAGGTCAGTTTTGAGATAGGAGGAGAAGTTTTGATCTGTAGATATACAAGTGGTCCCTTTTCCATTGATGACAAAGGGGGAGAAGTTTTAGCATATGTTGTCATCAATGACAAAGGGGGAGATTGTTGGCAACATAAGCATGATGATGAAGAGACTGATGTGCATGATAGTGAGTAGTGTTGTCATTGATGGCAACAAAGTATAAAGATATAGTTGTGTTGGTCTAGAGAAGTTGCTAAGTGTAATGTGGAGGAGAATACACCTAAGCATGATATATCTAAGTGTATTGTGGAATCCATGTATGACTACATTGATATCCTTCCATTTTGGCGTTCCGCACTTAGACACAAATTGTTGAAGTTTTTCCTAAGGCTTTTATAGTATAGAACCTAAGACAAGATCACAGTATTTTAGTCTGCATTGCTCCACAATGAAGAATCTTACTATGCAATTGTAAGGTATTTTTGGTGCATACTAAAGGAGTCTAAATCCAAAGTTTTAGGTCTTTGAAGCCCTTCGCAGTGAAAGATAGAGTTGATAGAGTATCAAACTCTATAATGACAATGTAATGACAGTATCAATGGTATATTGGAATGCTCTGCATTCCACCGTAGATGAATATTTTGCAATGTGGTTTTGAGGATAAGTTTATAGATGTTAGAAATGTGTAGTCTCCAAGTGGTAAGCATTTTTGTGGTCCGCATGTTGAGTTGTGAGCAAACTATTAGTTCATGCTATTGTTACTTCACCAGTAGAGCCGACCTAAAGGTGTTGAGGTTGTGCGGAGTTAAGTCATGTATGGAACAAAATTATGGGAGTAAATATAGGTTATGCCGACCTATCTGAATGTGCTACATGCTTTGGTTCTCTCTGCAAAGCGTATAGGGTTGAGTTTTTGACCAACAGGTCAAGGAGTCACACAGTACATCTATCATGCCAACCTGGTTGATGTTTTTCTTGAATGCAGTATATAAACAAGATTTATTTCTTGTATGAGGTGTGTGGATGCGAAAGAACTAAGTGTGTGTGTGTGTGAGAGAGAGAGAGAGAGTGAAATCTAATGTAGAGAAGGATAAGATAAGATTGTGGTGAAGATGAAGTGTGTTAAGTTAGTATTCTGAGCTTCAGAGGAACTATATCTTCAGCATAAGTCAGATGTATTACTAGAAGTTCATATTTGGTAGTGAGCCACCCCTTCTTCTATCTCTTTCTATTCAGAACAGTGAGTCCTTTGGCAGTGACCCACTTGCAGTGAGCACTTATCTTTTGGATAGTGAGTCCACCTTTTGTAACCAATTGCATTATAATATATTGTGAGCTAATCCTCACCTTGGTTTTTCCCTTTTTGGGTTGTCCACATAAAAATCTGGTGTTAATGTGTTATATGTTTTGGTGGTTGCTTCCATTCTTTCCTTGCTTACCACAAATTAAATATGCTATGTAAAATGAATGTTTAAATGCTTAAGTGGTTTTAGAGAATACTGATTCACCCCCCCTCTCAATATTCTGGGTGTTCAACAAATTAAAATGGTGTCTTTATGGTTTAAAACAATCTCCCCAAATGTGGTATCAAAAAATTGACTCTTTTGTTTTGAAATTGGGTTTTGTTAGAAGCGAAGAGGAACATTGTATTTAAATTCAATGTATTGATGATCATATACTAATTATTGCCTTGTATGTGGATGATATTTTATTTTTCAGTAACATTAAGGGTATGATCAATCAGATGAAAGCCCAAATTTTAGGTGCATTTGAGATGAAGGATCTGAGAGCAGCCAAGTATATTCTCTGAATGGAGATCAAAAGATCAGGTAAATAGGAAGCTTTAGATATCACAGAATAAGTATGTTGATACTATTCTAAATAGATTTAGTACGCAAGATTACAATCCAATTAGAATTCATTTGTTGGTTGGTACTAAGATTTCATTAGATATATGTTTTAAGAATGAAGATGATCTAGAGGATATGTCTAAGGTGCCATATGCTAGTGCTATAGGAAGTTTGATGTATGCAATGGTTTGTACTAGACTAGATATTGCCCAAGTAGTGGGAGTTTTGAGCAAGTTTGTCTAACCCTGGTAGACAACATTGAGATTATGCAAAGAGGATGTTTAGATGGAAAAGACATTGGGCATGCATGGTTATATTGATGCAAAATGGGAAGATGACTTGGACAATTAAAGGTCCACGAGTAAGTATGTATTTACTCCATTTGGAGGAGCAGTGAGTTGTATAAGAGGCATCATACAATTGCATTGTCAACCACTGAAGAAGAGTACATGGTAGCTACCCGTGTCTCTAAGGAGGTAGTTTGGTTATAGAGATTGTGTTTAGGTATTGGTTTTGATTGTAGAATTATTTAGATTGGTTGTGATAGCCAAAGTGCGATATGTTTGGCCAAGAATCCTATGTATCATGCACAAATGAAGCATGGGAATGTTTAGTACCACTTTGTTCATGAATTGATTGTTAATGGACAAATTGAGTTGAAGAATATTGACACTCAGGAGAATGTTGCAAATTCACTTACTAAACCTGTGAGCACAGAGAAGTTTACATGGTGCAGGGAGGCCATGGGCCTTGTTCCTAGTGCTTAATTTTTTTATGTTTTCCTATGGATGAATTTACAATGGATGATGTCAAGTGGGAGAATGTTAGGATTAAGGTGCCATCAACCTTGTAAATCCTATGTAAGTAATTATTCCTAATAATATTTGTAAATTTCCATAAGGGAAGATGTATTCACAAGCAACGGTCCTATTTTAGTCACATTTGGATCCTAGTACCTGATGGGGGGTCCAATGTTGCCCCCCTTGGTGGGGGTTTGGGAGTAGTGCCCTTGAAGAAAAAATTTCTTTAGAAAATTGTCTTGTAAATTATTGTAATTTCGTAGTCAATCTGAACCATTCATCATTAGGTCATAGATCTGACAATAGAAGTTATGTTAGGGTTTTTTACCCTAGATGGCGACACTCTTTTAATGAGGGTATTGTATTATGACTGTGAAGTTGTACAAAGTTGAGACTAGAAAAATAGGTGTTGTTGGATTGAAGACTGAAGATGAGGTTATTAGTGATGTATTGTAAACTCTATTGATGTTAATACAGACTGGTGCATCTCTTCTTATGTGGAGTTTTTTTCTCGAAGGGTTTCTCCACATAAACATTGTGTTATGTGTTCAGTTCTTCTATTCTTTTATTTCTTTGTATTGCTAATTTGATTTCCTATAAACTCTAGTTGGTTCTGCACTGGATTATTATAATAGTTGAAACCAGATTTCTATTCTATAGTTGTTCACCTTCATTTCTAACAGTGCTTGGGAGAGAGAGAGAGTTTGCATTTGACTAAGCATTGACCTAGATTTTACTTGGGTTGACTTTGACTTTGTTTTGAATATATTGAATTTTAATTCTACCTCATGGTGGAATTGAGGGTTTGACCTGGAATTGTAATTTTGAATTGTATCTCATGATGTCATCAAGGATTTAGTTTTCCTAAGTTTCCTAATACTTTTATATGTTTGTATGAATGCAAGACGATTTTGGTTCCTTTTCCAAAGCTAAATAATAAAATGAACTAATTAACTAAGAATTGAAATATTAATGCAATTAAAATGAATATAGAACACTCACAGAGATAAGATACACAAATAAATGAATACAGCTGATAAACTTACACAAATCAGGAAGATTTTAACATAGGTAAAGAATGGATTGCAAGGAATTAGGCATTCACAAACAATAGCCAATTCTAAGACTACATAGAATTAAAATAAAGCATGAAAATGTAAAACATAGTATGTATTAATCAAAAGGCATAGTTGCAGCAGAGGAGAGTTCTATTTGGAATACAGAAGCATGAAGACTATCCAATTATTTTTCAACCCTCATTACATCTTTTTCTATGCATATATAGCACTTTATTACATTGACCTCAGTCATTTCATCAATAAATTTTCCCCCATGGGCTCTATCAGAAGATATTTTACAAATGGGGATGCCATAAATGCAAAAAAATATCTTCACAGTTCATAGTTGAACAAATATCTTCAAATATTTGCGTTAAAAACTGTCACATCTTAGACTTCGATGAGCCAAAGAAGAGAGGAGATCTGAGAAGGAGCCAGCTACAGGAAAGTGTTATCAAGGTTTTTATACAAATCTTTTCACCCAATTTGTGTGATCAAAGATTGAATGGATGATTTTCTGTTGTTATTATACTTTTAATACTGTTGTTGATTGAAATACTATGTAAATATTGACAAATTCATATGAATACATATATTTTTTCATTGTAAATATTATTATAAAAGATAAATCTCTCTGTGCTGAATCTATTCTGTATATATAAATATTTATAACAAATAAAATGTTGTTAAAGTTTTTGTATATTTATTTCTGTTACTACACAATCTCTCTCTCTCTCTCTCTCTCTCTCTCTCTCTCTATATATATATATATATATATATATATATATATATATATATATATATATATATATTTCTATATATACATATATTTCTATATATAATGAATATATATATTTACAGTGGTAATATATACATACTTTATGTTATATATCATAAAATAATGTGTTGTATAAATCGCAGGATTGTTAATGTTTTTCGGCGAACAAGATGTATGGCTAAAATTTCATTTAATTTTAACAGTTTTGAAGTGAAAATTACGACCTAAATTTCGCAGAAAGGAATTTGAGGTTGGGGCCAACCCACCCCACAGGCCTTACGACCTATGGGGAGAGTCATTCCCAAACCCCCCCATTATGTATGGTGACTTCCATATGGAGGTCGTAGCCTCCATTGGAGACTGTGGTGCTCCATATGGGGCCGTCGGCTTTATATATATGCTTTTAAACTCTTAAAACATTGTTGTATTTAATTCGTTGATATTCTAAATCTATACTTTGATATTAAATATGGCATATTCATTATTGCCAGTACTGCTCATAATTCTGTATATATATCTATGTGTGTGTGTGTTTGCTGCATATAATTTTCTTACTGTGTATGACCTCTGTAGTTTATAAAATATCTTATATATATAATGAAACTTCGAATGTGTAAATTGTTGTTGTATGTGGAATTTATCTCTGTAATGTAAATTATATATATAAAAACTCATACATATTATACTGTTGTAAGTTCAATGTATAAATTATGTTATTAGCATAGTTAGCTTACACATTTTTAAAAGTTTTTGTTATAGTTTTATGGGCAACTAAAACCAGGAAAATAGGAGTCTATATGATTATGAATTCCCTTTATCAAAACAAAACAATCATCTAGAAACATGGAAATGAAATAAAACCAGTAAATTCTTTTTGTGATTCAATTAGATACTCCATAATGAAATTAGAGAAACAACTCATTCTTCTTAAAATCATTACAACAACTAGAATTGTAAACTTAAATAACATGCAAACCAAAGTATAGAATTGGTTGATGTAAATTGTATTTGTTTTCTAGAATAAACATTATGTTGATGAATATTTAAATCTTAGATAAACTATTATTTGCATTTATTTGGTAAAGTAATGTACTTTTGGGACAGGATCTGCCGAATGTGGGCTCCAAGAGACAGTAGTTTTACTTTTTCTAAAACTACCACTTTTGTTATTGCTTGGCCAAGCTACTATACCATTGAAATAGATGGATTTTAAAAAAGCCTAGATTTATATGTCTCTGCCACATCCTGCTTGCAAGATTTATGACATTCTAGGTTAGGAATGTATACAAGCAATAGGCACGCATCGAGAGATTCCCTCCTGCTTATACTGTTCCAGGTTGCTAGGCTCCTCGTGTAGGGTCGGTGTTTTCTTCGAGTTAGGAAGAAACTCGGGTAAGTCTAGTACTTTGTGCTTGGGTGGAAAAAGTGCCTGAACCACACTCTTGGCCTCAGCTTTTGGAAGACCAGTGGGGTCACGGCAGTCGAGATCAGAGATTCTTATGTTATATGATTCATTATGGATATTTATTTCATTGTATTACTCTTGTATGTCTTGCTTAGCCAATTTGTAAAATGTAATATTACTTTCATTGATATATTGATGCAATATCTTACTTGTAACATTGAAATAGATGTATTGTAACACCCTGATTAGTGTATGTAATTGGAAATATAACACTTTTTAGTGTATGGAAACTGTACTTCATTTTTGGAAATTTGTTATTTTATACAAATATGGATACTTGAATATTATAAATGATTTAATTTCCTCAGTTTGGAATGAGCATTATTTTTTTTGTAATATTATTTTTAGTATGTAAGTTTTCTATACTTTACAAAACCTAGCGATTGAAACTTCACCCACAATAATAAATGCTCAACTACAATTTTTCGGCTGGACCTAGACATTTAACTTTCATCTGGACTGGATACTACCTTGGAAGTAAGATTTGAACATGATTGATCATGGCGAGCCCTTGGTTTAGCTTTCTTGCCTTTGTTTCTAAAGATCGTAGAAGTCGTCAGAGATCAAGCCTTAAGCCTTCGACATTTTGCCTTACAAAAGAGAAGAAGAAAGGAGGAAAGTCCACCCCTAAACTCCGCTTTATGAAGGACAATTACATTCTCAGCAAACTTCAGGCCTCAAGCCTTCCATCTTCTGCCTTCCCAGAGAAAGAGGAAGAAGGAAAGTCCAAGCCCCGAAAGTCAAAGACTTAGCTGGTCTTTTGAAAGTTTTGGTCAAGTTCAAAGCTCGAGCCTTCCATCTTTTGCCTTCAGTGAGAAGTAAGAATAAGGAAAGTCTGATCTCTAAAGTTCAAAACACTTAGCATTATTTTCAAACTTTTGGGCGGAAGTCAGCCTTTGGGCCTTCCGTCCTTCACTTTCCTTGATGACATCATGGCCACGTGTCAGCTTTCTACAGTTCCACCATCTCACTGTGGGGTCCACCCAAAAGGTTCCGTGAAATGGCAGAATGCCTTAGTATATATAACATCCATCAGAGATCAGTCCTCAGGCCTTTCATCTTTTGCCTTCCAAAAAGGAAGAGGGAAGAGAAAAAGTCTAAAGTTTGAAACTCTGAAAAGGTTAAAACACTTAGCTATTTTGCAAAGGAAAGGGTAGAGTTCGGAGATAGTTAGGATGGAAGGACGAAGGATAGAACTCCAAACTCTGAAACTCCAAAAAGCTCAGAAAACACAAGGAAAACTCAAGGTTTTTGGGACTTAGTCAATTTTGGATGTTTTCCCTTGCATCTCTAAAGGGGAAAACACTTAGAGATTTTTTGGATTTGGACTGTTTGGCTAGGAAGCAAAATAGGACAACATTTACCATTTCATTTTGCTTAACTATTTTAGACATAAAGTTTTAGTTTCATTCCCTTGCTTTCTTCTGGCATCATTGGAAAACTCAATAAAGGAAATTCAGAAGGCATAGAACATGATTCCTATTCATCAGGGACTTATTTTCCTGATTGTGAATTATATAAAAGTGTAGACACCTAGTTAGAAAACCCTAAGAGGTAGTGCTACTTCTATGTAAGGTCGTTGACTGTATTGATATCTCTTCTTTTGATTCTTTGAGACCAAAGCATAATTCACAAGATGATTGTAAGGAAGGGGTGGAGTCTGGAGATGCTTCAAGGGAGTCTGATCATATGGATTTGGGGTCATCCTTAGACCTAGATTATAAAGACTTTGAGGAGGTTGTGACTTCAAAGACAAAGAAGAGAAAGATTAAGGTTGATACACCAAAGCTGATTTTTCTTGGAAAGAAGGGGAAGAGGAAGAAAAGTATTATTTGGTCAGAGGACTCTAAGACTGGGGATGAGAGATATAATAAAGAGGGTTTAGAGAAAGATTTGGAAGAAGACAATGTTAAAGAGAAAAGAGAGACTAGAAAGGGGAAATCAATTTTAGTGGAACATGTGGTTGGGGTCCCCTTCCTAGGGATTCTGGAACCCACTCCAGATATCCCTAGGGACTTTCCTATCCTTGTTTCTAATGTCTCTTCTAAAGATGAGCTCTTTGAGATTTTAGGTACAATTAAGGAAGTTATTTCTTCCCAGCATACCATGACCAAATGGCTCTATGTAGAAATTATTAGAATTAACATCAAACTGACTACGTTGTAGAAGAGATTGGGGGGACAAACTAAGCTTTTGGGGAGGATGATATGAATATTTTGTAAGGCTACACTACAACAAATCCCTATGATTAGCTCCTTTTTTTGCTTCCACCCACTATTTTAATGTATTTTTCTCCAATTTTTTGAAAAATTCAGTGTTATTTATCGGGATGGTGCTATTTTTGGCATTTTTTGCGCCAATCAGAACAAGTAAGTGCTAAATTAGGCACAAATTAGCACCTAATTTAGCACCTAATTTGGCACCTCATTTAGCACCTGATTTATCAACTAGTTTAGCGCCTGACTTAGTGCTTGATTTAGTGCCTAATTTAGCACCTAATTTATGGTTACTTAGGTTTAGGAGTATTATTTAGGGTTTAGGGTTTATGGTTTTGGGGTTAGGGGTTAAGGTTTAGAGAGAGATAGAGGACCAATAGGAAGATATAGAGGAGGCTGAGGGGAGAGATAGGGAGATAGAGAGTGAGGGACATGGCCAGAGACATAGGGAGAGAGATTGAGAGGTAGAGGGACAAAGGCGATAGGGAGAGAGGGGAGAGATAGCGAGATAGAGGTTTAGGGTTACTTGGGTTTAGGGGTTTGGGGTTTAGGGTTTAGGGGTTTAGGGTTTATCAAGTTTAGGGGTTAGGGGTTAGGGTTTAGGGGCATTATTTAGGGTTTAGGGTTTAGGGGTTTAGGGTTTATCAAGTTTAGGGGTTAGGGGTTAGGGTTTAGGGGCATTATTTAGGGTTTAGGGTTTAGGGGTTCAGGTTTAGAGGTTTAGGGTTTAGGGTTTATAGAGAGAGAGGAATGATAGGGAGATATAGAGGAGACTGTGGAGAGAGATAGGGAGATAGAGAGTGAGGCACATGGCCAGGGACATAGGGAGAGAGATTGAGAGCTAGAGGGATGATAGAGATAAGGAGATAGGGGAGAGATAGGGAGATAGAGGTTTAGAGTTGCTTGGATTTAGGGTTTATGGATTTAGGGTTTAGGGTTGCTCAAGTTTGGAGATAACTAGATAGAGATAGGAGACATATAGGGAGAGGTAGAGGAGACATAGGGGAGAGATAGGGAGATAGAGAGTGAGCGAGATATCTAGAGAGATAGGGAGAAGGATTGAGAGGTAGAGGGATGATAGAGATAGGGAGATAGGGGTTTAGGGTTGTTGGCAAGAGACACTATATGGATTCATGGTTGTTGTCATTGATGGGAACAAAGGTCATCCCACATATCCGCAAGACATGATATGTCTCTACCGGAAGTCAGAATAAAGAATGTTGTGGTCCGGTGAAGAAGAACAGAGCATGTGGCAAGGTCCGACAGATTGGTCCGGACCTCTCAGAGGAAGTGTCTTGGTGCAGTGCGGATTTGGGGAAGTCAAGAGGACTACCTTGAGTGGTATATTCCAAGGATTTAGCCTCCGGTGATGGACAAGGAAAAAGATATGAATGGTTGAGTACCGGATTCCTGAGAGACAGTGAAAACAGAGGAAGAACTGACTGGCAGAGTATCAGACTGCTTTCCGGATGAGTTACTATTGATGACAGAGGTTGTGAAGGCATGAATCATGTTTGGCCGACATGATTAATGATATCTACAAGTATATGCTTGATCCGCATTGCTTGGTGAGGAAGGATTCAGCCGACAGAATGAAAGTTTATAAGAAACTAGACTGTTCCGGATGCCGACTAGAAAGGTGATGAAATTACTTGTGCGGATATATATAGAGGATGGATTTAGTTGTGAAGTGTGTAGTGTGTGTAGAGAGATATGCGAATAAGTCCAGAGAAAGAGCAGAGGTAGCAAAAAGGATCCGGTATGTGAAAGATAGCAGAATAAAGAACAGAGGAAAGATGAAGTGCAGCAGATCAGTGTACTGAGCCTAACCGGAACTGAACTCCAGCATATGCAGATGCTTCCAATCAGTTCAAGACTGTGATTCTCATCACTTTGTAGACAGTGTGTCTTTTTGTAGGCAGTGGGCCTCTTGTGAGCAGTGTGCTCGGGCAGTGAGCCCTAATTGGCAAGTGCCATTTTTGTAATTTCCTATTCTTCTAACAGAGAATAATTCTTGGGTTAATCACCCCGTGGTTTTCTCCCTTAACAGGGTTTCCACGTCAAAAATACTGTGTCATGTGTTTCTTACTTCATGGTTAATGTTTTTGTGTTTGATTTTATGCTACATCAATTAAAAGAAAAGTTCAATAAGGGAAATAATTAGGATAACTGATTCACCCCCCCCCCTCTCAGTTATCAACAAGGGTTTCTCAGGTTTAGGGTTTAGGGGTTAGGGGTTAAGGTTTAGGAGCATTATTTAGGGTTTAGAGGTTTAGGGTTTAGTGTTTAGAGAGAGAGGACCAATAGGGAGATATAGAGAGCGAGGTACATGGCCAAAGACACAGGAAGAGATAGGGATATAGAGAGTGAGGGACATGCCAGAGACATAGGGAGAGAGATTGAGAGGTAGAGGAATGATAGAGATAGGGAGATAGAGGTTTAGGGTTGCTTGGGTTTAGTGTTTAGGGTTTAGGGGTTGAGGTTTAGGATTTAGGGGTTTAGGGTTTCTTAGGTTTAGGGGTTAGGGCTTAGGGCTTAGGGGCATTATTTAGGGTTTATATATGTTTTAAGGGTTAGGGTTAGGGTTTAGGGTTTAGGGGCATTATTTAAGGTTTAGAGGTTTAGGTTTAGGGGTATTATTCAGGGTTTACAGTTGCATGTCAAAAGAAATCTCTCTCTCTCTCTCTGAATCCCTCAACCCTAAATAATGCCCTTAATCCCTAACCCCTAACCCCTAAACCCTAAACTTGAGCAACCCTAAACCTCTATCTCCCTTATCTCCCTCTCTCTATCATCCCTCTACCTCTTAATCTCTCTCCCTATCTCTCTAAACATCTCACTCACTCTCTATCTCCCTATCTCTCTCTCTATCTCCTCTATCTCTCCCAATCTATCTCCTCTCTCTCTACGTATCTATCTCTCCCTATCTCTTGCCTCTCTCCCCTATCATTCCTCTATCTCCCTATCTCTCTAGACATCTCTCCAGTCACTCTTTATCTCCCTATCTCTCCCCATCTGTCTCCTCTATCTCTCCCTATTTGTCTCCTCTTTATCTCTTGGCCTCTCTCCTATATCTTCCTATCTCTCCCTTATCGATGAAGGAAATGAATAAGAAAACTAGGACTCTCTCTCTCTCTCTCTCTCTCTTCTCTCTCTCTCTCTCTCTCTCTCTCTCTCTCTCTCTCTCTCTCTCTCTCTCTCTCTCTCTCTCTCTCTCTCTCTCTCCTCTCTCTCTCTCTCTCTCTCTCCTCTCTCTCTCTCTCTCTCTCTCTCTCTCTCTCTCTCTCTCTCTCTCTCTCTCTCTCTCTCTCTCTCTCTCTCTCTCTCTCTCTCTCTCTCTCTCTCTCTCTCTCTCTCTCTCTCTCTCTCTCTCTCTCTCTCTCTCCCCTTATCAACAAAGCAAATGGAAACAAGAAAACTAGGACATGAAAAGAGGGATGAGGATATAAATTGGCAAGATGAAATGGAAACAAGATAAAACTAAAGTTCATTGGATTGGAAGAATGATGAGAGGAGAGGTGAAAAAATAGTAAAATAGGGGAAAATTGGAGGATCTAATGGGAAATCAGAAAGGAAAAGGAAAACTAGGAAAGCTAGGAAAAGGATTTAACTAGGAGGTAGATAGGTCACAGAGAGAGAGAGAGAGAGAGTTTCTTGGGGTTAGGAGTCACAATTTAGGGGCATTATTTAACATTTAAGAGTTTAGCATTGCTCAAGTTTATGGTTTAGCACATGGCCAGGGACATAGGGAGAGAGATTGAGAGGTAGAGGGATGGTAGAGATAGGGAGATAGGGGAGAGATATGGAGATAGAGGTTTAGATTTTGATTGGATTTAGAGTTTAGGGGTTTAGGGTTGCTCAGGTTCAGAGATAGCTAGATAGAGAGAAAGAGAGAGGAGATAGATCGGGAGAGATAGAGGAGATAGAGGGGAGAGATAGGGAATAGAGAGTGAGCGAGATGTCCAAAGAAATAGGGAGAAGGATTGAGAGGTAGAGGGATGATAGAGATAGGGAGATAGGGGAGAGATATGGAGATAGAGGTTTAGATTTGATTGGATTTAGAGTTTAGGGGTTTGGGGTTTAGGGTTGCTCAAGTTTGGAGATATCTAGATAGATAGAGAGAGGAGACAGATCAGGAGAGATAGAGGAGATAGAGGGGAGGGATAGGGAGATAGAGAGTGAACGAGATGTCGAGACAATAGGGAGAAGGGTTGAGAGGTAGAGGATGATGGAGATAGGGAGATAAGGAGATATAGGGAGATAAGGGTTTAGGTTTGCTCGGGTTAAGGGTTTAGGGGTATTATTTAGGGTTTAGGGTTTATGGTTTAGGGTTAAGGTTTAGAGGTTTAGGGTTTAGTGCTTAGAGAGAGAGGACCAATAGGGAGATATAGAGAGTGAGGGACATGGCCAGAGACATAGGATAGATATTGAGAGGTAGAGGAATGATAAAGATAGGGAGATAAAGGTTTAGGGTTGCTTGGGTTAGTGTTTAGGGTTTAGGGGTTTGTGGTTTAGGATTCAGGGGTTTAGGGTTTCTCAAGTTTAGGGTTTATGGGTTAGGGGTTAGGGCTTAGGGGCATTATTTAGGGTTTAGGGTTTAGGGGCATTATTCGGGGTTTAAAAATCTTTGAGGATCTAGATAGTGTGTCTATACACATTGCTACACATATTGGTGTCTAGTTAAACACATGGAACATTAACAACCACATGTTATGATTCCATACACATGTGCCACCTAATGACATTTGTACTGAAAAACATGATCATATAATTGGCACTGTATGCGTATAACACATGGTGATGTCCATGTATGCCACATGCCACAATGATCTAGTTGGCACCATACAAGTTTGAGTACATTTGTTCTCATCCCATCCATATAAGAAATGGGCCATACAGGTTGGATACTTGTCAACATCTACATGGAGCATAACTGATGGTATTCTTGAACAAATGCCTACTTTGTACATTTTGTAGAGTAAAAGAGGTACAGCAAATTTTCATCTTACCTCTGTATAATTCCTTTGTTTATTTTGAATAGAAGTGACATATATGTTAGAACCCTTCTATATTTGAATGTATTTTGGTTTACATATCTATTTTCCTTTATGTATTCTATGATCTTATTACATTAATAGATAATATAGGATTGTCCCTCAATTCACCTTGGGAATTAGATTAAATAACATCTGAAGTTGACTGTAAATTAACATGGTGAGCATTTTGTTGATTTTCTTGCTTATTTTCACCCTTTTCAAAACTAAATTTTCCTATTGAAAATTTGAAGGATGAGATCAATATTTAAGTGCATTAGACTTAAGAAGTCTCAATTCAATGTTTCTTACATTTGCACACAAATCCATGGAAGAATAATAGTTGTTTAGGTACATTGTCTCAGCTTGGATAGTAGGTAATAAGCGCTTAACAAATATTCTTTGCAATTCATCATTAGGAATTTGATACTATATCTTTGTTGACAAAGTTTGAAATCCAATAACATAATCATGATTGCACTCATTTGATCCTTGTTTACGTCCTACTAAATCTAAAATTGTAACCTTTAAACTTGTTAGGACCTCCCTAAATTTGCTTGATCGTATTTGGTTTGATGCTCTCCTTTTCCTTCAATCTATCTTGGAACCTATACTTTTGCCAAAATGCTCTAACATCCAGTCTCTGGAATATATATCATGTCCATCGTGAAACAATCTTGACTATTTTTTACTATATGAGTGTTTTTGTTTATTACCACTATCCCGCAGGTTAATTGAATATCTTTTGCAGTTATGCGCGAACAAGAGGAATGAAATATGGCACATACCGCATTCCTACAAAGCATAAAAGAATAGGTTGCAGCTTGGCAGTAGGAAGCGATTGATATGAAGAAGCTACCGCTACCCCGTGGATAGTTCATCTCACGCTTGCGGCTTGGCACTGTTCGGGTGCAGATAGTCTCTTCCTGTGGTCCCGCAGAAGTTTGAAAAGTAACCAGCGGCATTGTGGTAATAACATCAGGAAGTATCACTTACCACGTCCTTGCAAGGGTTTCAACCGAGGCCTGCGGTAGAGTGGCAAGAGGAGAATGTAATGGGTTTTGGCCCTGTCGTCCCGTAACGGTCATTCATAACATTTGTGGGTGGGCGGTAAATAGAAGGACATCAAGTAATAATTTCCCGCAGTCCCACAGGGGTCAATCTAAGCATTTGCGATCTGGCAGTAAAGGATGAAATAGAAGTGTAGTGGCTATAAGCCCCCACTATCTTGCGACCAGTCTAGGCGAGCCTTGCGGCAATGCGGTAAAAGAAATAAATGGAAAGCACATTCAATGTGGGGTCACAGTTATCAAGAATTGCTGTCAAATCTTGATATGCATACCCAATCGTGAAATCAAATCAAATCAATGGCCAATATTTGAAAGGAATTGAATGTTGAGATTTCATGATCTTGTGGCACGAACCAGAGTAATGATGATATGATGAACTCCTTGGTTGAATAAGATTCAAAGATTTCTTAGCATTTGCTCATTTTAGAGAATTCAGACGTAACTTGGAGAAGGTGCAACTCAGCTCAATGTGTTTCCTGCAAACTGTAATTGACCGAGTAAGTTCATTCCTGCACTCTTTGATTAGAAGTTGGCGTATATTTCACTTTGTTTTTCAGTTGCTGGTATAGTAAGTTAAATTTTAAAAAGCCCTAGCCTGTTCAAGTCATTAAACATGGCACCCAAGAGGTTTGAGTTTGCCAGTAAAGGTAATGAGCTTGTAGTTCCCAAGAAAAGACCACTTCAACAATCTCTGCTAGAAGTATTGCCTCAGTCCATAGACAAGGGTCCAAAGAAGATGTTCAAAGATGCAGTAGAAGGGTGTCGAGATGCAACAATCCCTATCTCCAGGTGGGATTTGTTTTGTTATTTTTATGCAAAAAAGGATGGTGAGGGACAAGTGGGAAATCCATGGAAATTGGATTTGGCAAAGTTGGTGGTGCCCACTGTATTTGTGGATGTGGAATTGATTAGGGCACTAGCACAATATTACCATCCTTCCATTAAAATAGTCAAAATGCCAAATGGATTGCCATTGGTGACAGTAGACAAGAATGCAATTGTTGACTATTTTATGTTGAACAAGCAAGCTCTCACTCAAGTGGATTTGCAGAGAAGTGAATGAGATTACACAAGCTTGAGGAAAACACTTAGGAGAGATGAATTGCCAATATATATGAGAAGGGGGGCCAACAACAGAAAAATTGAGATTCCATCAAATGTTATTGAGCTTTTCCCTGTGGAAGAATTTGTTGTATATTTCAAGAGAACCTATTTTTCACTATGCCAGGTCTTGGGAATTGATGCACAAGGAAGAAAGCCAACTAGCTTAATGATGATGGCTATGAAAATACAACATCCAGAGGTGAACATTGAATACGACTTTGCATCTCATATTGAGAAATAATTGCATGAAGGATTCTTGTGTGTGAAGGAGAACAAGCAACCCTTAGATTTCAAATTATAATCTTTATTGTGTCACTTGATTCTGTATCAGAACAAAGGGAGATGTTCAAGCAAAATGGATCTGAGTATGGTTGATGAGAAAGGACAAAGATTTCTGACTCAATTTTGGTGTTATAAGTGGGATTCATGTTGCTAGAATAGTAACTACATTGTGTTTCATGATTTGTTTGTTGTCAAGATGTTAAATTCTCTTGGTATCTGGTTTCCTAGGTTGACTAAGGAAGTCATGGTAATGTTGAGGCCGCTTGCACACAAACCAAAGTAAGGCCACAAACATAATTTTGCTAATTGGTTTTTTATGCTGAATCATACTATAATTAGAGTGTATGGTTGCCCCCAGCCACCTCACATATTGCCAAAATTTGTATAAGACAGAATTGTATTCATGGAGTTTACGTGGCAAATGATGTGGATGGAAAAGGAGGTAATGAAAAGACAAAACAAATGTACATTTCTACCTGATGCTACAATTTTTGGTGATTGGTCTATTGGCTCTGACACTCTTGAAAATTTGCAAGCCTTTTTAAAGGTGAAATATTCTTTGAAATTGGGCATTGAGAGGAATTGTGACCTTGAGGGTCATATGAATCTTGTGAGACAATCAATTCTGACTAAAATGGGAGTGTCCCATCAGGTCCTATTTGATGAGGATGTGATAATAAATCTTGTCACTTTTGATGAGGTATACAATAGGAAGAGAAAATGGGATATCTTGAAAAATATTGAAGATGAAAAGAAAAAGCAGATTCCCCTATTTCTTGGATTCTTTGTTGAAGAAAAAGACCCTCTGAAGAGAATTGATGTAATCATTGATAATTTTGAAAGTATTTACGGTAAATCTAAGAAGCAACCTCCTAAGGATACTAAACTTCCAGTGAAAAGGTCTGCAAGGATTGAGATTCATGAGTTTGCTCCTGATGTTTTGTCAGTGCAAGATCCACAGGTCCCAGAATCACCACCAACAAAGAAGTAGAGAATAAAAGAGGTATCTCCACTTGTCCCCTATGAAATGAATGAAGAAGTGGGGATACTAATGAGGTGGCTAACATCTTGAGGCACATGGGAGATGAGCAAGAGGTTGATCAGCCATTGGTTGGTCAACCCACTGATGCGCATAAGCCTGAGGCTAGGAAGGGTGAGCAAACCCAAGATGAACTAGAGTTGGAGGAGGATGAAAGGATTATAGCATCCATGAGGTTTGTTGACGTTTCTTCTGAATCAGCATTAGGGTTTGCCACTTCTAATGCACAGGCAGATTCAGGCCAACTGAATACAGGAGGTTGCGTGAGCTCCTCCCCTTCACTTCTGGTTCTGCCGCACCAAGGGGGGTATCCCTATAACTTAAGATGTAACCTTGACTGGCTCAAAGATAGAAAGATCTGACTTGACAACAGCAGGCAGAATGCTCTCATGTATGGACCAAGATCTGTATGATAGATCACAAGGCTGGCAACATTCTTGGACATGATGTCTGGTTGGGTATGAGAGCATGCAGGGGGTTCCTAATCCTACTCCTACAACTAACAGGTGGAGGTATGAAGTGTTTTGATATGAATTTGGATGCAAAGTTGGACATGATGTATAACACAAGAACACAGCATGATTGGTGCCTATCCAGGGCTTGGAGTCGGTAGACATACACCTGTGAATGATCAGCATGAACAGCTAAAACTGGATTTCAGGGGGACAAACATGATATCTGCCTTACAGACATCTCCCAATATAGAGTGTTGAGCTATCTCTACTTATGGTATCCCTACTGCAGTATACCCTTCCCAATGTTCAACCTGAAAACAGTTTAATCTGCCCCTTGAGCAGAGGTTAAAAGATCAGACATTCAACATAGGAATTCTATGCTCTAGAATCTAAACATAAGCAAACATCCAGATCCAAAAGAAGGATACATGCAATACTGGAGACAGAATTAACACAACACATGCTAAACAGCATTACTCATATAAGATCAACCACGAAACCAGTGGATTCATGCCAAGTCCTACAACAGGAGATACATAAACTCATAAGAAAAACTGTACAGAGCAACCAGATCAGCTGGTTTTGGATTACAGAGCCAAAAATCTACAACTTTCAACAACCTTGAATGATCAACACCATCTGCATCATATAGCAGGAGGGCGTATTCAGCATTGACTACCAGGTTGACCAAAACTCCCGCCAGATATACCGTACCATAGAAATGGCGCTCAAACTTGAATGCAGCAGGTAGGGGAGGAGACAGGAAGATTTTTCGAGCCTTGCGCCGCCGCCTAGGGATTCAGATCTTCAATCAAGTACAACATTCATCCACGCCATCGCCCATACCTCTGCAACAATCGCCATTGATGGCGCACCAACCCGCGGCCTCGGGAAGAACATCAAACAGACAGTCGCAACCGCTTCCCGCCGAGATTCATCATCATGATGTTTCGAAAATGTAGGATACAATTATCCCACATGCACCCCGCAGCAACCTCATTAACACTTTATATACTAGGTCATGATCATATATCATGTCGGCGCTTTTGCTCCTGACGACACTAGTATAGGACTTCATCATCATCATCGTCCAGCAGGATGATATCCTGTTGCCTGAAATATCACCTTGACGTCATCATCATATTCGAAATACAAACTGCATGATATTCGCCTTCATCGGCACAACCGGATCCATCGGAGGAACATCCTCCTGCTGAGCTTATACCAAAAGTCTGGCCGATGAACATCCTGATGACGTCATCATCATATCCTGCTGACGTCATCATCATATCTGCCTACTGCGCACCTCCTCATATCCGGATGACGTCATCATCATGTTTGCAAATATCAGGAGGTCTCTTCAAGATGATCAATGTTAGAAATACGACCCCCCTGGACCTTGATGATGTCATCATCATATTAACATCATCATGATATTCGGAAGACAACCGGATATTTGGAAATATCCTCCTGATGTGAAAATATCAGGTTGCACTGTAGCTCCTCTGTAAGATCGGGGCGAAAACTGAATATGATGATGCTGCTTGAAAAGATCACCCCCAGTAGATAATGCGCGAAGCCAGCAGGCGGATATCTCCCTGATATCAGCATCATCATGATGCTCGAGCAAACATATATCCGGGTGATATGAAAATATCACCCCTTCCTTCGGAATATCATGATGCAGTTAGGCAGAAAGAAAAATATCACCCTGATATACGGATGACGTCAGCATCATCAGGATGAGAAACAAAGAACAAGAAGTGATACAACATCATCAGGATGATATTGACTAAGATCATCCTGACGTTCAAAATATGATGACCCTAGTGAATATCGGGTCGCACTTAAAACTCTTCAACATCATCATCAGGATGATCATAACCAAGATCACCCGATGATAGAAATATCACCCCGGCGAAATATCATGAAGGCAGAAAATATGATGACCACCGCAAGCAGCAGGATGACAACTGAAAAATGATGATGATGACGACCCTTAGGATAAAACAAGTTAGGTCGAGCAACTCAAAGAATAAGCAACATCATCATCATGCCTGCGCAAGGTGATAAATGGAAGATCACCGGAGACTTTGAAGAATCACCCTCGCAAGCAGATAAGGGCGCACTGTAGCTCGGCAGCATCATCATGATAAAAACCAAACATCACCCGACAGTTGAAATATGATGATGACGTTGAAAAACAAGTCGACGAGGAACATGATGATGCAGATCATCATCGAAGACAAGATGATGATGATGACCTCCTCCTCAGGAAAATATGATGCTGCAGTTGAAAAATGCTGAGGAGGCAACACTTAGAAAAAATGGGCAAGAAGATAAAGGCTTCAAATGAAGAAACCTCCTGATCATGACAAATCAACCCCTGGTCAAAATGAGTGTCAACAGTGGCTCTGTCTGGGGACGTGCAGGTGAAAACCTGCAGCGAGAACCCCAGATCTCTGGGATGCAGACCAGTCCCTTATCCATTGGGCACAGAGTCAAATACTGCACTGACCTGCATCACCAAACACACTTGATGGCCTAAGGCCACCAAGAAAAGAAAAACATGTATCTCCCTTTGTCAAATATCTTGTTTTCATCTGCATGCACTGGGTCAAGCTTGGAGATACTACAAAGATCCACCCACAAACAAATCTTGTCATCTGCATATTCAATCCTCTGATTTGGCTTGTCATTATCACCCCTGTGCAGATAACCTTCAGCATCATGTGACATGTGGGTGCAGAATATGTCAAACAATGCATGTTCATATGGCATATAACACTTATCACCTATATCATCATCATGCATTGCAACATGATCTCCTAGCTGGACTGCAAATAGGAAACACTCAGAGTCCACCACAAAACTAGGAAGATCAAGGCTCATTGTATTATATGCTGGCTCATCAAAAGAAAAGCTTTCAAAATCACAATTGTGTACATCATGTACACAACCATCTGGTACACCAGGCTGGAAAAGATCAGGCTCTGGCATCTCTTTCAAATCAGGCACATCTTCACAGTCACTTACCTGATGTATGTTATTTCCTCTTTCATCATGATGAGAAACAGAATCCAAGCCAAAAATAGTGTCTAGATCCCCACCATACTCAGACAGATCCTCATCACCATATGTGTCATAAATGGGTGACCCAGGTGCATCAGTTTCATCAGAGTATGCCATTTGTTCATGGGCAGCAGAGCACATCTCTTCATCATCAATGGATTCATTCTGTAGAGGAGTATCAGCCTGTGTGTCATAAGCAAAACAGCCAACAAATGAAAAACAATCATGCTCTGAACTAGCACTTATTTCAATTTCTGACTGCTCTTCATGATCTCCATGTGTTTGAAAGATAGGCAATGGGTCACACATAGGACTGCTTCTCTGTTTGCTTATATCTTCTCTGTCTTGAGTACAATACTCACAATTTTCTCCACAGGTCCATTCTAAAAATTGCTCATTGCTGTCCACAACCTCATTATTGTTTTCATGGTCAGCTGCCTCATCATTGCAATGGGAATCCTCATTAGTCCTTTCACTGGCATCCTCAACTGGTAAACAATCCAGTTGAGCAGTATTGTTAGCATTATGTTCATATACAGCAATCTCAATCTCTATGCTTTTATTTTCATTTTTATCTGCACATGATGCCATAGTCATTTGGTCATTTGCAGCTTCACAACAATTATTCACACCAAGGCCTGGGGACAGTGGTTTCAGCAGGTGCACATTTCTCATTTCCTCTACATTTTCTAAAAATTTGTATGCCATCTGCATACTTGTCACCTTGAAATCCCTCAGTAATGCACTAGAGCCCTCCTCAAAAGCTTCAAAGAATATGCCAACACAGGCTGAAATATCAGGTCTGAAACTTTCAGGGACATGTGAAAGGGCTACTGCAAACCTATGACTGAAATCAACACATGGCTCTCCATCTTGTTTTCTGATTCTCATCAATTCTGCAACAAGATCAGCCGGTTCTTTTGCAAATTCTTCTTTGAAACAGTCAGCAAGTTCATCCCAACAGGCAAAGGATCTCTTTGGAAAGCTCAAATACCAGTCTTTTGCTTTTGCATCAAAGGACCTAACAAGAAACCTCATCCACATATCCTCATCTCTGAATGAATATTTTCCCATAAAACTTTGAAAATTTTGGATATGTGCATTCCCATCACATACATTGTGACCACTAAATCTAGGCATCTGACAGTATATCCTAGCAGGCATAGTTTCTACTTTATAATCCACCCATGACAAATCCAGTTGGTCATACAAAGGATCAAAAGGGCTGACAGGAGGTTTAGCTTTCTGACAGGCAGACACAACAGGGTTACTGCTTCTTAACTGGGCCTGCTCAGCCTCTAAGAGTATCAACCTATTTCTTATCTCTTCAATCCCTTTATCCAACATTTTACCACTGAGTGTGGGATAACTCATACTTGGATTCATATAAATCTTACTCTTAGACATCATTTGTCTGTCTAAGACCTAATAAGGCTTCCCCTGGCATCTAACCTATGCAATAAAATAGCAAATAAAGGGGAAAGAACAAGGTACCTTTTCTCATACAGATGCAGAAATATGTACATCTTTTTTGTCACATCACATACATCCATCTTTCATGTGCATTTAGATCTTTTTTGCAGAGTCACCACCTCTCCAGAGAGGACAAAATTTACAGCAGCTGAAAGCTACTTTTCCAGGTTCATTCCACCAGCAGAGCATCATTTTGTTAGTGACTCGGATGGGTCACAAGTATTATTCTTTATTTTATCAATCCTTCCCCAGCAGAGTCGCCATTTTGTTGACGTTTCTTCTGAATCAGCATTAGGGTTTGCCACTTCTAATGCACAGGCAGATTCAGGCCAACTGAATACAGGAGGTTGCGTGAGCTCCTCCCCTTCACTTCTGGTTCTGCCGCACCAAGGGGGGTATCCCTATAACTTAAGATGTAACCTTGACTGGCTCAAAGATAGAAAGATCTGACTTGACAACAGCAGGCAGAATGCTCTCATGTATGGACCAAGATCTGTATGATAGATCACAAGGCTGGCAACATTCTTGGACATGATGTCTGGTTGGGTATGAGAGCATGCAGGGGGTTCCTAATCCTACTCCTACAACTAACAGGTGGAGGTATGAAGTGTTTTGATATGAATTTGGATGCAAAGTTGGACATGGTGTATAACACAAGAACACAGCATGATTGGTGCCTATCCAGGGCTTGGAGTCGGTAGACATACACCTGTGAATGATCAGCATGAACAGCTAAAACTGGATTTCAGGGGGACAAACATGATATCTGCCTTACAGACATCTCCCAATATAGAGTGTTGAGCTATCTCTACTTATGGTATCCCTACTGCAGTATACCCTTCCCAATGTTCAACCTGAAAACAGTTTAATCTGCCCCTTGAGCAGAGGTTAAAAGATCAGACATTCAACATAGGAATTCTATGCTCTAGAATCTAAACATAAGCAAACATCCAGATCCAGAAGAAGGATACATGCAATACTGGAGACAGAATTAACACAACACATGCTAAACAGCATTACTCATATAAGATCAACCACGAAACCAGTGGATTCATGCCAAGTCCTACAACAGGAGATACATAAACTCATAAGAAAAACTGTACAGAGCAACCAGATCAGCTGGTTTTGGATTACAGAGCCAAAAATCTACAACTTTCAACAACCTTGAATGATCAACACCATCTGCATCATATAGCAGGAGGGCGTATTCAGCATTGACTACCAGGTTGACCAAAACTCCCGCCAGATATACCGTACCATAGAAATGGCGCTCAAACTTGAATGCAGCAGGTAGGGGAGGAGACAGGAAGATTTTTCGAGCCTTGCGCCGCCACCTAGGGATTCAGATCTTCAATCAGGTACAACATTCGTCCACGCCATCGCCCATACATCTGCAACAATCGCCATTGATGGCGCACCAACCCGCGGCCTCGGGAAGAACATCAAACAGACAGTCGCAACCGCTTCCCGCCGAGATTCATCATCATGATGTTTCGAAAATGCAGGATACAATTATCCCACATGCACCCCGCAGCAACCTCATTAACACTTTATATACTAGGTCATGAGCATATATCATGTCGGCGCTTTTGCTCCTGACGACACTAGTATAGGACTTCATCATCATCATCGTCTAGCAGCATGATATCCTGTTGCCCGAAATATCACCCTGACGTCATCATCATATTCGAAATACAAACTGCATGATATTCGCCTTCATCGGCACAACCGGATCCATCGGAGGAACATCCTCCTGCTGAGCTTATACCAAAAGTCTGGCCGATGAACATCCTGATGACATCATCATCATATCCTGCTGACGTCATCATCATATCTGCTTACTGCGCACCTCCTCATATCCGGATGACGTCATCATCATGTTTGCAAATATCAGGAGGTCTCTTCAAGATGATCAATGTTAGAAATACGACCCCCCCGGACCTTGATGACGTCATCATCATATTAACATCATCATGATATTCGGAAGACAACCGGATATTTGGAAATATCCTCCTGATGTGAAAATATCAGGTTGCACTGTAGCTCCTCTGTAAGATCGGGGCGAAAACTGAATATGATGATGCTGCTTGAAAAGATCACCCCCAGTAGATAATGCGCGAAGCCAGCAGGCGGATATCTCCCTGATATCAGCATCATCATGATGCTCGAGCAAACATATATCCGGGTGATATGAAAATATCACCCCTTCCTTCGGAATATCATGATGCAGTTAGGCAGAAAGAAAAATATCACCCTGATATACGGATGACGTCAGCATCATCAGGATGAGAAACAAAGAACAAGAAGTGATACAACATCATCAGGATGATATTGACTAAGATCATCCTGACGTTCAAAATATGATGACCCTAGTGAATATCGGGTCGCACTTAAAACTCTTCAACATCATCATCAGGATGATCATAACCAAGATCACCCGATGATAGAAATATCACCCCGGCGAAATATCATGAAGGCAGAAAATATGATGACCACCGCAAGCAGCAGGATGACAACTGAAAAATGATGATGATGACGACCCTTAGGATAAAACAAGTTAGGTCGAGCAACTCAAAGAATAAGCAACATCATCATCATGCCTGTCAAAGGTGATAAATGGAAGATCACCGGAGACTTTGAAGAATCACCCTCGCAAGCAGATAAGGGCGCACTGTAGCTCGGCAGCATCATCATGATAAAAACCAAACATCACCCGACAGTTGAAATATGATGATGACGTTGAAAAACAAGTCGACGAGGAACATGATGATGCAGATCATCATCGAAGACAAGATGATGATGATGACCTCCTCCTCAGGAAAATATGATGCTGCAGTTGAAAAATGCTGAGGAGGTCCAACACTTAGAAAAAATGGGCAAGAAGATAAAGGCTTCAAATGAAGAAACCTCCTGATCATGACAAATCAACCCCTGGTCAAAATGAGTGTCAACAAGGTTCATAGAAGATGATGACTTCATCAAAACTCCAAAGTTTAAGGATTTTTGGCTGAAAATGAAAATGAAAGAATATAATGAAAAAGTGGCAATAAATAAAATGGGTGCTGATGAAGCACAACATGATCAAATCATTACAAAAACTTTCAAAGATTTGAAAGTAGATGAAATTGATGTGAGTCTAGAGGAGGCAAGACAAATGGTCTTGAAAAGTAATATGCTCATCATCCCTGGCCTTGAATTGAAAAAGGTATTTTTGCTTGACCAAGTTAGAAGTTAGGATGATCCATAACTTGTTTCAGAATTTGATTATGAAGATGGCATAAGTGGATGTGGTTTTAATCCAAAGACAGACCCTTGCAATTTGGACTACTCAGAAGAATACAAGCAAACCAAGATTGCTTGATATTGTTCAAGAAATGAGGGGTACAACTATGGTAGACTTTTCAAGATACATCAGCAACATAAGTAGATACTCTCAATGTTCATACTACTATGTTTACTCATGTTGTTGTGAAGAAGTTAGAACAAATGCTGCAAGATTATGAGCAAACTCAGAATGTAATGAATGATGAAGTAAACAAATTGTATTTTGAAAATGTGAAATTAAAGAAACAATTGCAAGCTGTGAATTCTTCTCAAGGTCAAGCCATTATACCCTATCAGCCCCCTGTGCCACAAATAGCCAGTGATGTCACAGTGTCTACTGAAGAATTTAATGCATTAAGATTGAAAGTTGAAAAGGAAATTGAAAGTTTGAATAAACAAAATGAAATGACAAAGAATGAGGCAAAGATGAAAGTTTTTAAAAATTTTGAGAAAATTTTAGAGCATAGAGTAAAATTGGTTGTGGATAAGCTTGGGAGTGTGCATGATTGCTACTCTTCTTTATCTTAGGCCATTGAGCAATTAAAGATACACTTTTCTATTTTGGATTTGTTGTATAAAAAATGGTAACCCTATCATCACACTTTGGTTACGATGTGCTTAGTAGTGCAAAGGAATCCTGATGCCCCTACAACTTTGAAGCCCACTGAGCAAATGGTCAAAATGATCATTGATGAATACCAGTATGTGAATGGTGAAAGCCAGAAGATGTAAGCAAAGGTTGAATTTTTTACTATGTTCAAGCATAAATTTACTCCTTTCATACTGACAGAAGAAGAGAAAATCAAGTCTTGACACATGGAAGATGGAATTCGGCCAAACAGTATTCCAAGTTATGGATTTTTTGAAGAAGGATGGAGATGTCAGCATTCTTAGTTTCAACATGATATTGGACTGAGTAATTGCCTTGGATGCTGGGTATGGAAAATTTGTGATGGATGTTAGAGCTTTGCTTGATAAAAGATGGAAAGATCACCAAGAGAACTTGCTTCAGATTCAGGCTTACCAATGGCCTGGTGATTTTACAATATATAAATGGAAGGAGAAATATCTTAGAGATGAATCATTAGCAACACAGGTTCAGGTGCAGAGAAACAATGAGCCATATGATGGCGTTAAATAGCACCACCACATCTTGAACTCTCTCCTTTTGTCTCTTTGTGTTTTCTTCATGTTTTCAAAATGTATTCAAATATATTTGAAAATCTAAATTGGACTTTGTATTCCTTATGTCTCAGAATCTATCTAGGATTTTGATTTTTTGAAAGAGACATTACATTGCCTGTACTTTGAAACAAATCAATATAAAAGCTACTATTCTCTGGTGCTCAACTTTTGGTTCTCATTTGTTTGTTGAATTGGATTGCTAATAATTTATCTGGTTGTCTCCAATTTACTTTTTCTTTGTTATTCAAATCAATCTATCAAGTATATTGTTGATTTGTCAGAACACATTTGATGTTTCTTGTGTGGTTTGTTTATTGGGCTCCTTCAAGCAAGGATTAAAATCCTATAGGTGAATCACAGTAACTTTGGAAAGTTAAATTAGATTGTTAAAGAAGAACCTGATAACTTACATATTTGCATGTCTATGCAAGTCATAGACCTATAATTGCCAAGCAAATCAAGTTGTGGCTAAAAGGGAAGCACATATTCTTCTTAGAGTGCAATCTTCATAACCCAAAGGCAGGCATCGATCATTCTCTTTTAGAAATTATTCCCTTGTATATATTTTCAAAATCCAATTTTGTTTTTCTTTTTTAGGAGTAGGGTTTAAAGGTTTATAGAAAAAATTAATACAAATCATATGCCAGATTGGGTTAAGTGAAGTGGATGATTTAATTGACAAAATTACATAAGCTCCTTAATCTGTTCTGAAGTCACCAGCAAACTTGAAGGTAAATTGTCATTGGTGAAACAAGGTAACACCCACCTAGGCTTGAACAGAGCCTAAAGTGTAGAGAATTTTGATTAATTTGATCAATTATGTTAGTTGGCCAAATTCACATATAAAACCTAATCATAAGATTTTGCATATCTTTAATGTTTTATAATTTGCAAATTTGAGTACCAACAAAACCAATATTGATGCAGGAGCATCCCAGGTTTAAGAGAAATCTTGCATCAACCAAAAACATTTACATTTCAATTTTTTTGCAGTTCAATTTGTTTCTTTTCAGTTTAGTTTAGGTAGTTCAATCAGAAGCAGTTTTTGTATTTTGGACTGGTTGCATTTCAGACCTTGCAGAGCTGGACTTAGCATCTATATTCATTCATCTACATCATATCCAGAATTCAAAGATCCACACATCTTTGCCAGAAAGATATCGCTATCAGAAGATCGAATGTTTTCTCAGAATAGAGCATCCTGATAATCATAGACAACCAGCTGAAGGAGAAACCTACAGAAGCATTTCCCAATCGTTGGAGCCTAATGACACATCATTCGATGATCTTTGGTTCATGGCTAACCTTCCTCGAAAATCCGCACATCATTTCATTCATTTTCTAGAGCGGTTCTATGCATTTAGGTCTGACCTATCTGTGTTCACACGTTACATCTCTTCATTGGAGTTTGTGACCTTGTTTGGCCGACGTGGAGGAATCTATTGGTTTGAAAAGGATATATATTGATGTGATAGATCCCTAGGAAAGTAGTTCATAACATAGTGATAACTGATAGTTTAGATTTTGTGCAAAGGAGCTTCAAAGCTTTATCTTGCACATGTATGTGATCAGGCTTGTGAGCCCTAATTGTAAGCCTGCATGTTGCCAACAAGATTGTATTTGAATTCTATGATATACTAAATGACTGAATCTGCATTTGCTTCATTTCTTTGAGTTGTTTCCATTGTGTTTACTCTTTCTGCACGGTCTGGATAGTTCATTCTGTGAACCCTCCTGTCTTGACTGCACTAAGTGGTATCAAAGTGAGTTCAAATCTTTGGGAGCGAATTGAGTGAAGTTGGCAAAGGAATTCCGTAAGATCTTTTTGTGGACAGATCGTCAAATTGAGGCAGGTTACTTGTGTTGCAACCGATCACTGATTGAGAGGCAATTGTCACCTTATAGGCCGATCGCCGAACTTGAGGCAGTTTACACTTGATCCTAAGAAGAATGCCGCCATGAAGAGTTGCTACTGTGGAACAATGGCTGGTAGAATGGACGAGATGATGGAAATGATGAAAATAATGTGAATTCATTTGGATGTTGTTGAAGAAGATAGGCGAAGAGGATTGACATCGAGACCTAATGTTGAAAGCGATGATGAAGAAGAATTTTAATCTGCTGAACAAACTGGTGAAACCCTAGGAGGTGATGAAGAAGAAGAATCAGATCAAGTAAAGATGCTACGAGCTATTTCAAAGACTAGAAAGAGACCTAGAGTTGATGTGTCGAACTATATTGGTAATTTGAATCCTGAAGAGTTGATTGACTGGATAAATGACATGGAAGAATACTTTAAATATGAGGAAATTGAAGATCCAGAGAAGGTGAAGTTTGCAAAGACAAAGTTGAAAGGACATGCTGCTATATGGTGAAAGGAAGTTCAGTTGGAAAGAAATAGAAAAGGGAAAGAAAAGATTACAAAATGGGACCGGATGGTGACAAAGTTGAAGAATCAATTTATACCTGCTGACTGAGTTAGAACTGTTGAAAAGATTGCAAAACCTAAGATAAAAGGAGAAATTTGTGAAGGAGTACACTAAAGAATTTCATAAAATGATCATAAGAATAGGAAATAGTGAAGCAAGCAAGGAGAAAGTGGCTAGATACATCAATGGACTAAGATTGAACATTCAAGAACTAAGCCTAGTAAGGATGACATCTTTGGAGGAAGCATATCAATTTGCACCGAAAGTTGAAGAGAAATTGAATAAGAAGCATGAACAGAGACAAAGAGGCATAGGAGGTAAATTTCAGAGAAGTAGAACATTTTTCAGAGGAGATAGATCATTTCTGGAGTAGAACAAGTTTGACAACCCGTTGAAGAAGGATGATAGAGGTAACAATGTTTACCAGAGAGATGACATAATTTTTTACCGGAGAGGAAACCCTAGTGCATACCAGAATGAAGGATATAGAGGAGGAGGAAGAGGATTAGATAAGAGAACATTTAGAGGTACTTGTTTCAAGTGTGGAGGTGAAGGACATAGAGCATTTGAGTGTAATGAGGGTAGTACAAGCAAGAGGACAGAAAATAGTGGAAGAGTAGCCTATGTTGAAGAACCTGTTGAACTGAGTGATCCTTGTTCAATTGGCAATCCAAAGAAACAAGAATCATTGTTGATGAGGAGAGCACTATTTCAAATAGAGACAAATGAGGAACCATCATAGAGGAAAAGTTTGTTCAGAACCATATGCAAATCAGAAGGTAAGTGTTCTAAAGTTGTGATTGATAGTGGCAATTCAAATAATCTAGTTTCAGAGGAGATGGTGACTAAGCTAAAGTTGGAAAGATTGAAACACCCTAAGCCCTATCAAATAGCATGGATTCAGGATGATCATAAGGTATTGGTGAGTGAATAATGTTTGGCAAAATTTCATATTGGATCATATCATGATGAAGTCTTGTGTGATATTATGCCTATGGATGTTTGTCATATCTTATTGGGTAGACCTTGGCAATATGATAGAAAAGCTTTACATGATGGGAGAAAGAATACATATACTATAACAGCAAATGGAAAGAGAATTACTTTGATTCCTTTAGAAGATGATCCTAAGAGTGAAGTATGTGGGAATGCTAGAATATATTTGGTAGATGGAAGGAAATTTCTGGATGGTTTGAGACATGAGAATATGTGTTATGCCTTGATTCCTAAGAAGCCTGAAGCATTGAAGAAAGAGACTAAAGAATCACAACTAGAGGAGATAAGATAATTGCTGACAGAGTATGAAGACATCATATCAGATAATGTACCTGAAGGATTACCACCTATAAGGAGTATTAGTCATCACATGGACCTTATACCGGGAGCAAGTTTGCCTAACAAAGCAGCGCATAGAATGACACTGGCAGAGAATGAAGAACTAAATAGACAAATACAAGAGTTGTTGAGGAAGGGTTTGATCAGAGAAAGTTTGAGTCCTTGTGTAGTACCTACAGTGTTAGCACCTAAGAAAGATAGAGAATGGAGAATGTGTACTGACTCTAGAGCAATAAACAAGATCACAGTTAAGTATAGATTTCCTCTACCTAGGATGGATGATATCATGGATTGTTTGAGTGGAGCAAGATATTTCACAAAGATAGATTTGAAGAGTGAATACCATCATATTAGAATCAGAGAAGGAGATGAATGGAAGAGTGCTTTTAAGACAAATGAAGGATTGTATGAGTGGTTAGTGATGCCCTTTGGATTGACAAATGCACCGAGTACTTTCATGAGATTGATGAATGAAGTTCTAAAGAAATTCTTGGGTAAGTTTGTGATTCTATGCTTGGATGATATTCTTATTTTCAGTAGGACAAAGGAGGAACATTTGTGGCATATTAGACAAGTTTTGCAGAGACTGAGAGAAGAGAAATTGTTGATAAACATCAAGTAGTGTAGTTTCATGAAAGAAGAATTGGTATACTTGGGATTTGTGATTTTTGCAGAAGGATTGAAGATGGACCCTGAGAAAGTGAAAGCAATTGTTGAATGGCCTACACCGAAGAGCATTGGAGAGGTTATATCATTTCATGGATTGGCTAGTTTCTACCAGAAGTTCATCAAAAATTTCAGTTCAGTTTGTAACCCTATGACAGAGACAATGAGAGGTGACAGAAAGGATTTCAAGTGGACATCAAGAGTAGATAAAAGTTTTGAGTTGTTGAAGAAGAAAGTGACAGAGCAACCTGTGTTGGCTTTATCATATTTCAATAAGGTATTTGAAGTTGATTGTGATGCAAGTGGAATTGCAATTGGAGTAGTATTAAGTCAAGAAGGTAGACCAGTAGCATATTTCAGTGAGAAGTTGAATGATGCAAGGAGAAGATATTTAGTTTATGATCAAGAGTTCTATGTCATAATTCAATCCTTGAAGAAGTGGAGACATTATTTGCTGCCTAAGGAGTTTGTGTTGTATACAGATCGTCAAGATTTGCAATATTTGAACAGTCAAGGTAAGTTGAATCAGAGACATATGAGATGGGTAGAGTTCATGCAGAGTTACACTTTTGTGTTGAAGCATAGGAGTGGAAAATCAAATAAAGTTGCTGATGCATTGAGTAGAAGATGAAACTTGTTGATAGAAACAAGAGTTGAAGTGTTGGGTTTTGATGAATTGAAGAATATGTATGAGGGAGACACTAATTTTGCAAAACCTTGGAAAGCATGTAAAGAACCTGTTGCGACAGATAGGAGTAAGTGGTTGGACTATTTCATTCAGGAAGATATGTTGTTCAAAGGAAATCAGTTGTGCATACCTCAAAGTTCAATGAGAGATAATTTGATTAAGGAGAAGCATAGTGGTGGATTGCCATGACATTTTGGCATTGACAAGATAGTGGCTTTGGTGAGTGAAACTACTTTTGGCCTCAGATACATAAGGATGTTCAAAGATTTGTGCAAAGTTTTAGAGTTTGTCAAGTTGCAAAAGGGAGTAGTCAAAATAATGGATTGTATAAACCTTTGACAGTACTGGAGAGGCCTTGGGAAGACATAAGCATGGATTTTGTAATGGGATTACCTAAAACACAGAGATGACATGATTCAATATTTGTAGTGGTTGACAAATTTTCAAAGATGGCTCATTTCATACCTTGTCAGAAGACAACTAATGCAGTGCATGTGGCTGACCTATTTTTCAAGGAGATTGTGAGATTGCATGGATTACCTAAGAGTATAGTTTCAGACAGAGATACAAAGTTTGTTGGATACTTTTGGAAGACACTTTAGAAGAAGATGAAGATAGATTTGAAGTTTAGTTCAGCTTTTCATCCATAGACTGATGGACAAATAGAGGTAGTGAATAGGAATTTGGGAAACTTGTTGAGATGTTTGGTTGGAGAGAAATCCAGAAGTTGGGATTTGATTATTTCACAAGCAGAGTTCACATACAATAACTCAGTAAATAGGAGTACTAAAAGAACACCTTTTGAGATTGTTATCAAAGTGAACCCTAGAGGAGTAGCAAAATTAAGAGATATTAGCATGGAAGAAAAGAGAAGTCTAGAAGCAGAGGAATTTGCAGATCATATGAAGACAGTGCATAATCAGGTGAAGAAGCATTTGGAGGATATGAACAATAAGTATAAGGAAAAGGTAGATGAGAAGAGAAGACATAAAGAATTTGAAGTTGGAGATGAAGTCATGGTGTACTTGAGAAAAGAAAGATTTCCAATTGGGACATATAACAAGTTGAAGATGAAGAAGTTTGGACCTTGTAAGATACTCAGGAAATTTGATTCAGGAAATGCATATGAAGTGGAGTTACTGGAGACATTGGGTATTTCACCTATTTTCAACATTGCAGATCTTTGTCAGTATCATGAAGCAGAGTTCAGTGACAACATGGAAGAAGATTTGAAGAAGTAGTTACCACAAGAAGCATTGGAGCAGATTGAAGAGATTTTGGATAGCAGAGTTGGATGCAGCACTAGAGGAAGACAATACAAAGAATATCTTGTGAAGTGGAAAGGTAGACCAGAAAAGATTCATCATGGATTTCTCCAGCTGAGGTGGACTGTCTTGGTTCTCCCCTAGCCCTTGCAAAGTGAGGGACTCACTTTTTCAATAACCCCAGATGTCTGATGCAGGAGTATCCCTGGTTCAAGAGAAATCTTGCATCAACCAAAAACATTTGCATTTTAATTTGTTTGTAGTTCAGTTTGTTTCTTTTCAGTTCAGTTCAGGTAGTTTAGTCAGAAGCAGTTTCTGTATTTTGGACTAGTTGCATTTCAGACCTTGTGGAGCTGGAGTTACCATCTATATTCATTCATCTACATCATATCTAGAATTTAGAGATCCACACATCTTTACCGGAAAGATATCGCTATCATAAGATCGACTGTTTTCTCACAACAAAGCATCCTGATAATCACAGACAACCAACTGAAGGAGAAACCTATGGAAGCATTTCCCAATCGTTGGAGCCTAATGACACATCATTCAATGATCTTTGGTTCATGGCTGACCTTCCCCGAAGATTTGCACATCATTTCATTCATTTTTCGGAGGGGTTCTATGCATTTAGGTCTTACCTATCTGTGTTCACATGTTACATCTCTTCATTGGAGTTTGTGACCTTCTTTGGCCAATGTGGAGGAATCTATTGGTCTAGAAAGGATATATATTGATGTAATAGATCCCTATGAAAGTAGTTCATAACATAGTGATAAATAATAGTTTAGATTTTGTGTGAAGGAGCTTCAAAGCTTTATCTTGCGCATGTGTGTAATCAGGCCTGTGAGCCCTAATTGTAAGCCCACATGTTGCCGACCAAATTGTATTTGAATTCTATGATATACTGAATGATTGAATCTGCATTTGCTTCATTTATTTGAGTTGTTTCCATTGTGTTTACTCTTGATGCACGGTCTAGACAGTTCATTTTGTGAACCCTCCTACCGTGACTCCGCCAAATATTGACATTAAAGTGATGTACAAAATTATTGGCCAAATCATTGAAGGGATGAATAGAATTATGAGGAAGAGAATAAAGCCATTCAATTACATAATCCTTTCTAGGGAAGAGCTTTGTAAAAAGTTTATCATCATAAACATAATCAAAACAAACTCCCAATTATGTCATAAGGTCCCCTTTACCACTATACATTACAAATGGATAAGAATTAACTCAAATGAAAGTGGATTATGCTTTATTTCTCCTATGATATCCTTTGATTACTAGGGGTAATGTATCAACTTTACTTTGCATCTCATCAATTCTTTTAACGATGACATCTATGTTGGAAGGATGAACATTAAGAGTTATGATTAAAATGGGAGTGGAAGTGGCAACATGAGATAATACATGGAGTGTAGGTTGATTGGGGAACAAAGAATGAAGTTGGAATGACATCACTAGACGTGGGAATATGAGTAGTGGGTGAGAAGTAAACACAATCAAGGGATTAGTGGAAGGTACAATATGAGAAGTAGGTACAATGATAGGATCAATGATAGGAGCTATGAAAAATTGATAAGCAATACAAAGAAGAGAAGAAATATGTGGCATGGCTAATGTAGGAGAAGATGTGGAAGGAGGCACACTAGACAAAGATGCTTGTGAAGGAAGGGGAGGAGACACAATATTTAAGGAACTTGATGAGCTTATCCTTTGACCTATATCACTTAATACTTCCATCACATAAGGATTATCCATTAACAAGTTATGAAGAACATCAATCAAATTTGAATAACTACATTATTGCTCAAATTTGTAAAGATCTGATATAAGTATTTGTGTAGTAAGATTCATGTCTTGCCTATCCATATGTGCAACATGTGCATCGTGATGAACAACATCTTCCCCATTAAAATATGTAGTAGTCATCAAATCCTCAATCATAACTTCCTCGCAATGAATTGAGGCCATTGTAGAGTTAAGCCTAAGTTTTCTTCTTAGTACAAAATGAGGATTCAGTTGAGCCCTTGACATTCAAGCAAAATATAAATCAATGAAAAGGAAATTGCATCCAATTAATCCTATTTTTTTCTGCCAACAATTCATACCAAAGATTGAACAATTTAAGGATATTGCAATAGGTAATTTGTATTGACACAAATAATATTACTGAAGCATTTCAAAGTTTAGGCCATAAGAATCATCCTTTTTTAAACATTGATTGCAAATAATTCTAAAAATTTAGAAGTCTTGGTCATTAACATTATTGTCTTCTACAATGTCATCCAGTGTATCATTGTCAATGTTCATATGTTCTTTCAAGTATTTAATATTATCGTCATCCTCATCTTGACCTACATCATCTTCATCATCATTGAAATTTGACTGTAGACCATCTATATTATTACCAGATGTATTTGGATCATCATTTTCTATACCATCCATATTGTTGTCTTCCATAACATCATCTAACTCTGGATTGTTGTCTTCTTGTGCCTAAACATAACCATCTTCAACATCATCATGGATGTCAATTTCTTCGATGTTCTCTAATCCCTCTCTCATTTTGTTGACCATCATTGTTTTGCTCAGTATCCACTAATGCATCGTCAAATACATGCCTTAATCTTGGATCATAATGTATGACAAATATCCATTTTGGGTCCAAAATATCTTCATAGAAAAATACCTACACATGAACGACATACATATATTAGACATATGGTATAATAATTTTATTTATTAATAAACACATGTATATATTCGCAATAAACTACAAATTAATAGATTAATGATCACTACCGCTTCTTGTTTGAGTTAAAGAAATACCTGCTCACAATGAATTGGTAGAACATAAGGGTCCTTATCCTCTAGTAGAAAACATGAGGAATCGATAGAAAACAATCCACTATGGGTATCATGTCTTCGTGTCCTCTCAAATGCTTCATACCATCTACACTTAAAAATACAACATTTAAAAGAGCAGTAATCCAACTCAATAATTTCTTGTATTTTCCCAACATATTGTAGATTCCCTTCAATTATATTCTTATCTTTTGAGCTTGATCGACTGGATTGCTTGAAGTCAACCATGATGCCACAATCGAAGGATCGTCTCTTTACATCTACACTTTCTACACGATAATGTCAACCATATGCCCACATTACTAGATTTTTCCTCGCCTATGAAAGACCATTTATTTAAGTGAAAACAAATATAATGACGAATATTAAAATAGTTAATAGTGTCAAAACTGTAAGGAAACAACATTTTGTAAAATTCCTACTGTACCTTTCTTTCACATCCTCTAGACATGTTGATTTCAACTTCTGTTATGTTTGAATCTATACCTGATCTTCTATTTGATTTTGAATTTGTTCAATAACCCATTCTAATGTGTAATCTTTGCCCCATTCCCCAAGTAGATCAATGGGAAGTGGAGTATTCCTTGGGTTCAATCTCTTAAAATGTCTCCTTTCTTCTAACACTTCTTCTCTCTTTTTATCATATAGATCAATCCATTTGTTCACAAAGTCCATGTGGTACAGAATGAACTTGTCAAGTATAGTACTTTCATCTACACCTATTACATGTCAACATGTTTATTTCAAACTCCAAATGTCATGCTATTAATTTGACAAATAAATTACAGAGTAAATTAATGATTGCAAGAAAAACAACCACACTGATCATGAATTTACTTACTAATTTCTACTTGAACATCATTAGATTGTGGTTTTTCTCCATCAATAATATACGATGCTCATTCTTCATCCTAGAAGTTGATGGTGACTGATTGTCATTGATGTCAAAAAGGTGTTGTGTAGTGTGTCATTGATTGTTTATGATGCAAGGTTGGTTGACAAAGTGTGTTGCTTCTTGCTTTCATGATGTTCATAGGTTGATTCAAGCATTGTTGATGATTATGGTTTCATGATCATGCATTTCACAGTTGATCACTTATGGCAGGAATCAATCAGGAGTTGATCATGTATCAGGATGTTGTCTTCACAAGATGCTTATTCAAGCAAGGATATTATCTTCATAATTGATATTACTTCAGTGGAGGTTATGTTGTTCATGAGAGTTCATGAGAGTTCATTCTCATCACATGTTGGTCATGACAAGACATAGTATTGATCTTCAATATGGTTGGCAAGTGCATATCATGTTTGGTTATGCAGTGTAGAGGTACATATCATGTTTGGTTATGCAGTGTAGAAGGATCAGTGTTGTGGAGTTAACTTTTAATGAATTTGGTTTATGATAATAAGTTGCATCTTATTGATCAATTACAGAGATTTCATCTTGTTGGACCAAATGTTTTGATTAGAAGTGTTGCTTAAAATGCATAAGGATTTCAAGAACCTACATGTAAGTTGATGACCATATGACATATCAGAAGGGTGCTTCAAGGAGTCTAGATCACAGTTCAAGTCATGCTTTCTATGTTAATTTAGATTAGTGCAATTTATATGTCTTGATCAGAAATCTTGTATCTGGGTCATTCTATACTTTATGTCAGTATTTAAGGTCTTATTGGTTAAGTCAACAACCTTAAGTAAATCCTCTAAAAGGCACTTTGTGTATGCACTTTATGATATATTTTTGCAGTGACTTGTGATCACAAGTTATTCACTTAAGAATGACCTATTAAAGGGTCTTTTATGCATATGTAGATCGGCCCCCTTGATCTTGTTTACCACATGTCCCAGTTGAATCTACATAGAGGTGGCGGCAACTTTTCATCAACAGCAATATTTGAATGTGTTGGAGCTCGAGCAGGAAATACAAGTCATGAGTTTCTTTTTAAACTATGTGGAGCACGATTTATATGGGTGGTCAAAGTCATTCAAATGTCTTGTGGTCAACATAAGAGTGAATAGTTTGCTTTAAAGTTTATTTCAAAGGTTAAGGGATTTATGTGTTGAAAATGCTTTATTTTTATAAAGCATAAGATGCATATAAGTGGGCACGATATGTGCCTTGTTTCTAGTGCATTTTTTTAGGAAAGAAAATTAAACCATTGAATTCGAAGGGTGGTCTTTTTAAAAAAAGAGTAAATGGATTTCTTTTAAAAGTTTAGAAACTTTTTATTTTCTATTTTTCAAACTCCTTTGTGGCAGTTGAGATAATAAAGGAGGAAGGTATTTCTGCAGACTATTTTTAGAAGATTTTTTTTATCTCAGATATAGGAGCTTTATAAAATCAATTTTTAAAGAGAAAAAAATCTTTATTTGAAGAAGTTATTATGCATGGGAAGATGAACAGGGCAGTTTGGATTTTTTTTTTTTTTTGTGGATTTATATGAACAAAGTTTGAGGAACAATCATTTGTTTTGTGAGCAAGGATTTTTTTTATGTGAAAAGGGCATTGGATGAAGATATTAGTTTTGAAGATAATATTCACAGAGAAGAGAATATGAAAAGATTTATTTGAATACATTGAAGAAATGAAGGGAAAATATGAAGAGGATACAAGTAAAAGAGATTTTATTTTCTCCTACAGGGCACTGATTGTTTTTATTGATGATTTTTTTATGACCTTACTATTGTTTTTAGATGATTGTTTATGCAGATGTCAAAGGTCAGAAGGTGAAAGTGAAACAAAAATAAAGAAGAAGCTATTTAGTTTGGAATATGAAAGGTCATATGAAAATGATTTTGCAGAACGTTGAGAGGTATCTCATATTTATTTGGCTTCACATTGACAAAGAGTGTGGGTGTGGAATTGAAAATAGAAATGAAGACATTTTCTATGACATCCTCTTGAAGAGAAAAGAAAGATGATAATATGATACTGGGTATGTGATGCAAAGATAATCAGATGAATTGTTGTGTAGGTGTGAAGAAATTGAGATCTTGAATGGAAATAGAGTATCCCTCTGATCTGGTTTATAACTTCTATTGGTGATTTGGTTTGCCAGTGAGGCCTTGTATTAGCTAGTGAGGCTTGTAGGTCAGTAAGACCTATTTGTTTGCCAGTGAGGTATATCGGTGTAGGAAGTGGGTGCTTCTGTTTGGTATTGGAGTTGGTGCTCCATAAGGAGTTGGTGCTCCTAGATACATTTTGTATTGCCAGTGAGGCATGCTTCTTTTCAGTTAAGCCAGTGAGGTAGTTTTGAGTGGTTTTTCTACCCCGAGAGGGTTTTCCACTCTAGTAATTCTTGTGTTAATGATATGCTTCTATGTGTGTATTTGCTTCTATGTTAAGATTTATCTCTATGTGATCCTGCTCGTAATGTTCATTATCAAACTTGTACATATATGTGTAATAGCTTATTGATGACTTGCTCTTTCAGAGTCTTGTATATTAAAAGTTATAATAAATTCCAAAAATTTACACAACACTGATTCATCCACCCTCTCAGTGTTGTCCTAGACTCGTACAATTGGTATCAAAGCCTGGGTTCCCTTTTTGAAGCCTAATAGGCTCGGGTAAGTCCTGGTAGTGGAGTTCAATGGGTAAGTGCAGAAGAAATAAGAACTTGAGAAATGTCAAGCTTCAAAAGACACAAAAGACATGATCCATATCAAATTTAGGTATTAATGTTCAATCTGTTGATAAAGATGCTTCACATGCTGAATCAGTGAAAGAGTCTTCTGAAGTGCCTCTATTTAATGGTTCAGATTTTTTAGTTTGGTGTATGAGAATGCAAGTCTATTTATCCTCTTTAGGATATGATGTATGGATGTCTGTTGAGAATGGATATTCTAACTCTGTAAATAACAAAGAGGTTCTTGAATGCAGTCATATAGCCAAGAAGGTTATTTTATCTGGTTTATCTAATGATGTTTCTTGTAAAGTTGTGCAGTGTGAAACAACTTAGGATGTCTGGAAAGAATTGATAAGAATTTATCAAGGTTATGATAAAGAAGAGAACAATTTGGTGTCTAATGAAAATCACCATGAAAGGAAACTTTCAAATGAAGGCGTTGAAGTTCAAACCCAATCAAATTTAGAAGAAGCTAGCATCACAAGTAATAATGATCAAGGATATGATGAAGAAGATTGTGAGATTGATATGGAAGGAGAGCTTATATATGCTCTGAGTGAGCTCAAGAAGTATAAGAGAGAGAATCAGAAACTAAATTTGCAGCTGCAACAAGAAAGAGAATCAAAAATCAATACACTTTTAGAACTTGAAATTGTATCTATAGATCTTGAAGAGGCTGGATGTCAGATCATTAGTTTAAAGATATATATTGATGATTCAGACCAACTAATTGCTAGATTGAAGACAAAAATCGAAGAAGCTAAGAGGATAGCAGATGTCTCAATATCTGATCTTGAAGTTACAAGGATTGAGAATCTAAAACTAGAAGGTGAAATTATCAATCTGAGAAAAGAGTATGATGGTCTCAAGGCTTTATCTAAGAAATATCAAGTGTTTGAAGATAGCTCAAACAAGTTGCATGAGATGTTGAGCAAACAGAAGAATCATCAGGATACTACTAGTTTAGGATTTGAAGGAGAATGTTCAAAAGTTAGAGAGACTCCCAGAAAGAAGATTAATTTGAATGCTACCACTGAAAACAAAATGCATAATCAAAGAAGAAGAAATGCTCCTGTAAGACAAGCATACATGTACAGGTATAACTATTCTTTTAATGGTTATTGTTATACTTGTAATCAATTTGGACACAAATCAGTTGTTTGTAGAAGGAATATTGATATTGTTTGTTACAAGTGCAATACTGTTGGACACATACAAAGAAATTGCAAAATGAATAGAATGTATGATCCTACATGGAAGCATAACATAATTTCTCAGGAGATGTCAAAAAGGTACTATCAGTCATTTGATTATGATTTTGACATAGTTTGTTATAATTGCAATATTCTTGGACACAAAGCATAGAGTTGCAGAATGTATGCTTCACCTGATTTGAAAAAGTTGAAATGGAAAGAGGAAGAAAAAGTTTGGAGGAAGAAAGAACCTGTAAAAGTGTGGAAGCAAAAACAGAGTCATGAGAAGGCAAATCCCAAACTTGTGCATCCTGCACAAGTTACATCATCAGTTGACTAATAGATAGCATGATGTGAGGGGGAGTTGTTCTTGTTCTATCTTTTATCCCCAAGAAGTTACAAGAGGAGATCAGTTGGTGTTTATCAATATGATGATCTTGTTTTGTTTGTCATGCTTGCTTGATAATGTTTGAAATGAAGTTTCTGATGTTTTTGAGTTTGATGTTTATCAATATGCCAATCTTGTTTTGTTTATCATGCTTGCCTGATAATGTTTGAAATGAAGTTTCTAATGTTTTTGAGTTTGAGTGTATGTCAACAATACAGGTGTTCATGATCAGTGACATGTTTAGTGGTTCATAATGTATATAAGGTGTTCAAAAGCTCTCTGCACAAAGAGTTTGATGATGTTGTGACTTGATCCTATTTGTATATTGTTCATATCATGTTGATACTTACATGGTTGAGTTGTCATGATGCTTCAGTTAAGGTGTTCTCAAGGAACTCTCATCAGATGTTTGCATATGTTGGCTGAGGAGGTTGAAATTGGAAGAATAACAATTGTCTCTGCATTTGTTTTTGCAAAGTGTTGTTGCAGGAAGAACTTGGTGTTTAGTCTTGATGGGCTGATTTGAGTGATAAAGTCAAGAGGCAGGAGTTCTTGTTGATTGCAGTATGTTTTAGATGTGGTTATATATATATATATATATATATATATATATATATATATATATATATATATATATATATATATATATATATATATATATATATATATCAGATTTGACAGTGTGTTGTAAAAAGATGTGTAGGAATAGCAGGATGGTCTTCATTCTTTTTCATGTCAAAAAGGGTGTGCAAGAGTAGATTGGTTACAGGATGATAACTCGTGTCAGAAGCCTGTGGCAAGGACATATCTTTGTGATATATATTCTTCATGCTGATTTTTATTTGTGAAAAGTGCAGTCTTTACATGAAATTCAAGTTCATATAATTCATATCGAAGAAGTCAATTTGATGATCATTTCTATTACTTTGTTGAGTTATGGAGATTTATGGTGGTTTAGAGATAATGTCAAAAGTATGTGATAATCTGACATGTTTCTTTGATGGCTTTTCATCATCAATATGTTTCAGGGAGTTAATCAGAGGATTGAGTTGTCACTATCATGGAAGATTTGAAAAGGTCTTATCAAAAATGATCATCATATCATCTTGAGTTGGGAACTGTGTGTTGAGGAATCTTCATGATTTTTGCTTGCAATATGGTTCATCAAGTGTATTGATTTGGTTGCAGAGATATGTTTTCTTCATCCTTGTATTGGTATTGTGTTAAGAAGTGATGGTTATTCTTGTTAGGATAGTTGTCAATGACATTTATGAGCAATGATTTGTTTGTGTACTTCAACACAGGGGGAGCAAATTGATTTGAGTCTTTGTCATTCGATGTCAAAAAGGGGGAGAAAGAGAAATTGAATCATGAAGTTTTGCCATCAATGACAAAGGGGGAGATTGATGGTGACTGATTGTCATTGATGTTAAAAATGTGTTGTGTAGTGTGTCATTGATTGTTTATGATGCAAGGTTGGTTGACAAAGTGTGTAGCTTCTTGCTTTCATGATGTTCATAGGTTGATTCAAGCATTGTTGATGCTTATGGTTTCATAATCATGCATTTCATAATTGATCACTTATGGCAGGAATCAATCAGGAGTTGATCATGTATCAGGATGTTGTCTTCACAAGATGCTTGTTCAAGCAAGGATATCATCTTCATAATTGATATTACTTCAGTGGAGGTTATGTTGTTCATGAGAGTTCATTCTCATCATATGTTGGTCATGACAAGACATAGTATTGATCTTCAATATGGTTGGCAAGTGCATATCATGTTTGGTTATGCAGTGTAGAAGGATCAGTGTTGTGGAGTTAACTTTTAACGAATTTGGTTTATGATAATAAGTTGCATCTTATTGATCAGTTACAGAGATTTCATCTTGTTGGATCAAATGTTTTGATTAGAAGTGTTGCTTAAAATGCATAAGGATTTCAAGAACCCACATGCAAGTTGATGACCATATGACATATCAGAAGGGTGCTTCAAGGAGTCTAGATCACAGTTCAAGTCATGCTTTCTATGTTAATTTAGATTAGTGCAATTTGTATGTCTTGATCAGAAATCTTGTATCTGGTTCATTCTATGCTTTATGTGAGTATTTAAGGTCTTATTGGTTAAGTCAACAACCTTAAGTAAATCCTCTAAAAGGCACTTTGTGTATGCACTTTATGATATATTTTTGCAGTGACTTGTGACCATAAGTTATTCACTTAAGAATGACCTATTAAAGGGTCTTTTATGCATACACAGATCGGCCACCTTGATCTTGTTTACCACATGTCCCGGTTGAATCTACATAGAGGTGGTGACAACTTTTCATCAACAACAATATTTGAATGTGTTGGAGCTCGAGCGGGAAATACAAGTCATGAGTTTCTTTTTAAACTATGTGGAGCACGATTTATATGGGTGGTCAAAGTCATTCAAATGTCTTGTGGTCGACATAAGAGTGAGTAGTTTGCTCTTAAAGTTTATTTCAAAGGTTAAGGGATTTATGTGTTGAAAATACTTTATTTTTATAAAGCATAAGATGAATATAAGTGGGCACAATTTGTGCCTTGTTTCTAGTGCATTTTTTTAGGAAAGAAAATTAAACCATTGAATTCGAAGGGTGGTCTTTTTAAAAAAGGAGTAAATGGATTTCTTTTAAAAGTTTAGAAAATTTTTATTTTCTATTTTTCGAACTCCTTTTTGGTAGTTGAGATAATAGAGGAAGGTATTTCTGCAGACTATTTTTAGAAGATTTTTTTATCTTAGATATAGAAGCTTTATAAAAGCAATTTTTAAAGAGAAAAAATCTTTATTTGAAGAAGTTATTATGCATGGGAAGATGAACAAGGCAGTTTGGATTTTTTTTTTTGTGGATTTATATGAACAAAGTTTGAGGAACAATCATTTGTTTTGTGAGCAAGGATTTTTTTTATGTGAAAAGGGCATTGGATGAAGATATTAATTTTGAAGATAATATTTACAGAGAAAGAATATGAAAAGATTTATTTGAAGACATTGAAGAAATGAAGGGAAAATATGAAGAGGATACAAGTAAAAGAGATTTTATTTTCTCCTATAGGGCACTGATTGTTTTTATTGATGATTTTTTTATGACTTTCCTATTGTTTTTAGATGATTGTTTATGTAGATGTCAAAGGTCAGAAGGTGAAAGTGAAACAAAAATAAAGAAGAAGCTATTTAGTTTGGAATATGAAAGGTCATATGAAAATGATTTTGCAGAACATTAAGAGGTATCTCATATTTATTTGGCTTCACATTGATAGAGAGTGTGGGTGTGGAATTGAAAACAGAAATGAAAACATTTTCTATGGCATCCTCTTGAAGAGAAAAGAAAGATGATAATATGATACTGGGTATGTGATGTAGAGATAATCAGATGAATTGTTATGTAGGTGTGAAGAAATTGAGAATTGAATGGAAATAGAGTATCCCTCTGATCTAGTTTATAACTTCTATTGGTGATTTGGTTTGCCAGTGAGGCCTTGTATTAGCCAGTGAGGCTTGTAGGTCAGTAAGACCTATTTGTTTGCCAGTGAGGTATATATGTGTAGGAAGTGGGTGCTTCTGTTTGGTATTGGAGTTGGTGCTTCTAGATACATTTTGTATTGCCAGTGAGGCATGCTTCTTTTCAGTTAAGCTAGTGAGGCAGTTTTGAGTGGTTTTTCTACCCCGAGAGGGTTTTCCACTCTAGTAATTCTTGTGTTAATGATATGCTTCTATGTGTGTATTTGCTTCTATGTTAAGATTTATCTCTATGTGATCCTGCTTGTAATGTTCATTATCAAACTTGTACATATATGTGTAATAGCTTATTGATGACGTGCTCTTTCAGAGTCTTGTATATTAAAAGTTATAATAAATTGCAAAAATTGACACAACACTGATTCACCCCCCCTCTCAGTGTTGTCCTGGACTCCGACAGAAGTGTGGCCCATCTTCAAAATCCTTACCAAGGAATTTACACAGGAAGAAAATGCTTCATTCAATACATACCCTTCATCCATGCAACCCTCTAGATGTGCCTTTTGTTGAACATATCTTTTTAGAGTTTTCATATACCTCTCAAAGAAAAACATCCACCTCGTTGATACGACACCCGCCAATTTGGTGTATAAGTAAATGGACTTGTAGGTCCATGAAACTTGTAGGGAGCTCCTTCTCAATTACACATACAATTTCTACAATTTCCTTCTTCTATTTTGGCACTTCACATTCGTGGATCTCCTTGGAGGTCACCCACCTAATATAAGAAGAGTAAATTCGTATGAACCTTTAGTAAAAAATTAAAATGCAATATAATATCCCTATGTCTCTCACACATGAACATTTCATATAACCACATACCTTGTAAATGTTGGCAATCAACTTATGGCATTCCTTAAGTCAACTGTAAGACAGGAATCCCCCCTAATTGCCAATGGCATGATATGCTATCAAACACATTTATGAAAAGGTCATTAGTAATTTTTTCTCACACAAAAAAATATCAAAATATATTAAGTACTTAATCAATGTTACCAATAAATGTTAAATGATGATATGTAAGACCTTCATAAAATTATGAAAATCATGTGTTTTAAATCCTATGATATGTCTATTAACTGTAAAAGCTTTAGCCAATGATGAACCATAGCCAGTAGGTGTCCTTATTGAACGGATGACATTTTTTAGTTGGTATAGCTCTTTTTTTTTTCAAAATCCATGGAGGTTCTGCATATGTTTCATTTTCCTTGTTTGGCCACAAATGTTTCTATCAATTTTGGTACGCAAAAGAGTAATATCTCTCCTTGAAGACAAGGTGTCCTTTTCCTTGCCTGATATATGTCGAAATATAGAATCTGGGACATTTTTGAAGACGTGCATAGGATCTAATAGGTGAGATATTAATAGATCCTTCCAGTAAGGGAGCTCATAAAATATGGACTTCCTTTTCATTCCTTCTGGCCTATTAACTACAACTTGTTCTGGTTCTTCAATTGAATCACCCTAATAAAAAAAATCCTCCCAAGCTTTCAATTCAGAATCTTCATACTTCTTAAGCCAATCACTTGGACCCATAATCATGGGAGGGCCTCTATTTTCAACTTTTCCATCAAATTGATTCTTCAAGCGATTTCTAAACTTATGATCTAGTGGTAGAAAAACTCTGTTGTTTGCGTAAATAAATTTATGTAGATCTTTAGAATACCGCCCTTGAAATTGTTCTACACATCTTGGACATGCAAATATCCCCTTTGTTTGAAGCTCTGCAATTCAATAAGTAATGTTAATAATATCAAAACAATAGTATAAAACTAAGTATGAAAGTTGGGATGAAAATAAATTATGAGTGTAAATACATAAATATTTTATCTTACCAGAACAAACACCAAGTCCTGGGAAATCATGAATAGTCCAACATAGCACACCATACAACATGAAGGACCTAATTGAAGGGGGGTGTGATATGTCATACATTCTTATGCCTTTCCATAACAGTTGCATCTCATCAATAAAAGGCGCAAGATAAACATCCATGTTTTTAACTTTATGTTTTCCTAGAACAATGAGAGTCAGCATAAGGTGCTCCTTTCTAACACTCATCCATGGGGGAATATTGTATACTATCAATCCGATGGGCCAAATACTATAATTTGAGCTCAGGAAAGAGAATGAGCACACTCCATCAATTGCAACCAAACCTAATACTACGGGGTTCATCTTTGAATTTTCTTGGCCATTTTTCCTCTATGTGTTTCATTGCTTTGGAGTCAGCCAGAATTTGCATGAATCCATCTTTACTCCTGTTCTTTGCATGCCAGTCCATCAATTGTGCAAGTGAATTGTAACGAAACATTCGTTGAAGTCTAGGTATAATTGGCATGTGACGTAAAACCTTCTTTGGAACTGTAGGACCTTGTACATGTGTACGATATCTCTTCTCTTTGCATACAGGGCATTCTACCTTGTTTTAATATTCATCTCTGTATACAAAAGAAATCATTTTTACATGAATGAATTTGCTTATATTCAATCCCAAACTCAACCAACAACAGACGTGCCTCTCTTCAAGTTGATTGCAACACATTCTCTTCAAGGAATATTTTAGTTTTTAGTGCCCTGTAAGATTGCCAGAGATTAAATCAATTGAATGTTTGACTTATGATGAACATGTTTGATATGTAAATCTATACTAGGACTATTTATATACAATATATGGTTTTAAAATTCCCTTAAAGAAATATAAACGAAGTTCATGAATGTTTACGAATTATGTACACCAATTGACAATACAAAGTAAGAAATAGATTTCAATTCACTTTAGTAGGATAGTGAATCCTTTGTCGGGCCAACCAAATAGTGACTTGATTTCTAATAATATTAATGTGCATGCCAGTTTTGAGGTTCTACTTGCACCCGATTTGAACACGGGTGTCTTTGTTGCTTGCTTGATGGAGTCTTTCAAGTTGTTATCATCAACATTATGTTGGTGGTAATTACCCCTGCTATCATTGTTATTGTCAACCATATGATCATTGTTGTCATCATTGTTTCCATCCCCAAAGAAACATGTAAGCATTTCATTCAATCCTTCCTCATGCACTGCATTTTCACTATCATGATCATCATCATTAAGGCTAGGTGGCATGTCATCAGTGGTGCAGGAGCACCTACCTGACAGCTGGCCTTCATGAGGCAGTTAGTTGTTTTAGGTCTTGTTTATGTTTCCAAGAAGGTCTGATAAGACCAAATGCATGTAATAAGGTCATGCTGATCATGATAAGATCATGCTGACCATGCTTTTACTATTTTTAGGTAGTTTGTTAGGACAGTTGTCATGATGTATGTTCGGTTGGATCTCCCAGCCGCCTGGAGAGATTTCCCAGCCGCTTGGAGTCGGGTCAGTAGTACTCGTAGGAAAATCTATTTAAGCAGGAGGATCGGTTGATATTGCATATATCAACGATCAGACTTTGCGAGAGTGAGACAGAGAGAGAGATTGATCATTGTATTTGCATCTTTTAAAATCAAATAAAGTGATCCTGTTTGTGTTCATCCTCTGTTGAATTCCGTTATTTGATCGATTTGCTGGTTTGGTGGCTGTATGGATTCGATGATCCATTCCACTGGTTGATTCGTCTGATCGGTGGAATGGTTATGTACAGTAGGGTAGGAGTTAGTTTGTTTGTTTGCATGCAGGTGTGCAGGATTGCCGTCGAGAGATGTTGAAGACCCTAGCATGGGTATGTGCTAGGTCGAGCTGATAAAGTGTGGAAGATCACCCTGGAAGTGGATCGAGTCATCCCAGGAGGTTCGGCGGATCAGAACAGTGAAAATCCGCTAAGGTTGAAAAGTCGTCAAAACGGCATCATCAGGATATTTCTGCGTATATCCTGCAGTCGCTTCGGGCATCATCATCCGAGTAAGAGGAGATCGGCATGATGCGGTTGAGTGCATGAAGTGAATGTGCGTCGGGGTGATCATCATCAGGAGGTGCCGAGGAGGAGTGTATCGGCATAAGGAAGAAGATCGGGTTGATCGCGGGCCGAAAAAAAAACTAAGTTTGGCCAACAGCAGGATATGACGTCATCATCATCAGGATATACATCATCAGGATATTTCGGAGCAGCAGGATATTGAGGAGCTGCGGGTGACGTCATCGTCATCAGGATATACGTCATCAGGATATCAGGTGACGTCCGCATCAAAGGGACGGTGCGAGAAGTGAAGGTTGGTCATCATCAGGATAAATGGGAGGAACCGGATGTTCTTTATCCTGTTGATTATCATGATGTTGAATATCATGATGCTGAAGATAGTGAAGGCGGAAGTTGTCGCTAAAGTGAATAGTGGACGTCAGGAGGATGTTCGCGCTGGTCGAACATGATGATGCTGTCGATAATCGAATAAGGTGATGCTGTTGACATGCGAACGGGCGAGGGCTTGTCATCAGGAGGATATCGGTCGGCAGGTGAAATATGATGATGATGCTGACAGTGTTAAGTCAAATATGATGATGATGATGATGATGATGATGATGATGGGTTGCAGACATCCATGCTGTATGTTAAGGTTATAGTGCAGGTGCCTCTACATCATAGTGGTATCTGAGCTCAGCAAAAGGTCTGGGCTGTTGTGTGTTGATTCTGTCACCGAAAGGGCAGAGGTAGAGTTGATTGTGTTGTGTGTTGATTGAGAGGTTGACAAAATGCCTCCAAAAGGTAGTGGTACTGCAAGGGAATTGCAGGAGATGAAGGAGAAACATGCTAGAGAGATGAGGAAGATGAAGGAGCTTGCTGAAGCACTTCAAGCCACGCTTACAGCCCTGGAAAAGAACAAAAAGAGGGAAGTGGCAGACAGTGAGTCTGAAGAAGATGAAGATACTGTTGAAGAGTATGAAGAGGTAGCTGAAGATCTGGATGCTGAAGACCAGAGACTTGCAAAACTGTTAAAGGCAGTGCAGAGTGATAAACCTAAGGTAAAGGTTGATGTTTCCAAGTATACTGGAAGTTTGAATGAAGATGAGTTACTGGATTGGATTGCTGCACTTGATAATCACTTTGAATGTGAAGATGTTGCTGAGGATCAGAAGGTAAAGATTGCAAAGACCAAGTTAGGAGGTCATGCTTTGGTATGGTGGGATTATGTCCAATCTGAGAGAAAGAAACAAGGGAAGTCAAAGATCACTTCATGGGATAAGATGGTAGCAAGGATCAAAGGTAAATTCTTGCCAAGGGATTATGAAATTCAGATGTTTAAGAAGCTGCAATTTTTAAAGCAGAAGGAAAAGGATGTGAAGGCATATACTGAGGAGTTTTACAAATTAAGTATGAGATCTGGTCATCATGAGAATGAGGTAGAGAAGGTGGCTAGGTACTTGGCTGGTTTGAGATTTAACATACAGGATGAGTTAGTTTTAGCTAACCCTAAGAATGTGGAGGATTGTTACCAAATGGCAATCAGGATTGAAGAAAAGATGAATAGAGGACATGATAAGTCCATGAGAGGAAGAGGAAACAATATGAGGGGAAGAGGAGCAGCCCCTACACAAAAGCAAACCAATGAGGGTCAAGAAGACACTGGTAAAGGACAGGGACAGTCTGAGTTCAGAGGTGGATGGAAAGGTAATAGAGGTAGATTTGGAGGTGGTAGAGGTTCTACTCCATTTTCAGGAAAATGTTACACCTGTGGAGAGTTTGGTCATCCATCTTTCAAATGTCCAGAAAACAAAGGTTCATCATCCAGAAATGATAGAACTAGTGACAAGAGGGTACAACTTGTACAAGAAGAGATAGTAGAGCAAAGTGTGCAGAGTTCAAACACTTATCAAAAGGATAAGGAGCCTGATAATTATGCATACCCAGAGAGTGGAGAGTCTCTGATGATGAGAAGAACAATGACTACCATGAAGGTACCTGACAAAGAATCCCCACAAAGAAGAGCTCTTTTCAAGACCATATGCAAGAGTAAAGGTAAAGTATGTAAGGTTGTCATTGATACTGGTTCAACAGACAACATGGTATCTCAGGAAATGGTGGATAAACTGAATTTGGAAAGGATTCCACATCCACACCCTTACAAGGCATCTTGGGTGAGTGATAGTCAATCACTTTTTGTCTCTGAACAGGCATATGTGGATTTTCAGATTGGAGCATATCATGATAGAATTTTGTGTGATATTTTGCCTATGGAATGTTGTCACCTACTGTTGGGTAGACCATGGCAATTTGACAGAAGGGTACTGTATGATGGGTACGCTAATACCTACACCATCAAGAAAGATGGGAAGACTATGAAGTTGATGCCATTACAGGCAGATGCTGCAGCACAGGGGGCAGCCAAAATCATTCTAATAGGAAAGAAAGAGTATGTGCAGATGCCTACAGGAGCAGGCATAAAGGCAGATGAAAACACTGCAGGAAAAGGAGTTGTTCAGGACAACAGGTTAAAGAAAGTTTTAGTTTTGACTGACAGAGGTCAGCAGCAGGTGTAGAAACAGGTTTGCACACAGCAATCAGTTGAGAGGAATGACAAGGATGTTGTCATAGTTGGGACTATTGCTTGTCCTATAAAGATTGAAAGGAAGATAGGGTTGAACATTTCAGAAGTTCCAGAGGCAGTTCAGACAAAGGTTCTGGTCAGACATTCTGACAAACACAAAGACAACCTGAGAAAGGCCTACATTGACAGGCATGAGGATTTACTTGCCAGAAAGCAAGGTACAGTACAGAAGTCTTAGAGCAGCCAAGAGCCAGCAGAGGACAAAGCTGGAACAGGTCAGAATATTGCAAAGGCAAGGTGTAAAGGTGGAGGACTTCCACATACTAAACTCATGGGACATGAGTTCTTTTCTGTTGGGGAGTATGGTGCAGGAGCACCTACCTGACAGCTGGCCTTCATGAGGCAGTTAGTTGTTTTAGGTCTTGTTTATGTTTCCAAGAAGGTCTGATAAGACCAAATGCATGTAATAAGGTCATGCTGATCATGATAAGATCATGCTGACCATGCTTTTACTATTTTTAGGTAGTTTGTTAGGACAGTTGTCATGATGTATGTTCGGTTGGATCTCCCAGCCGCCTGGAGAGATTTCCCAGCCGCTTGGAGTCGGGTCAGTAGTGCTCGTAGGAAAATCTATTTAAGCAGGAGGATTGGTTGATATTGCATATATCAACGATCAGACTTTGCGAGAGTGAGACAGAGAGAGAGATTGATCATTGTATTTGCATCTTTTGAAATCAAATAAAGTGATCCTGTTTGTGTTCATCCTCTGTTGAATTCCGTTATTTGATCGATTTGCTAGTTTGGTGGCTGTATGGATTCGCTGATCCATTCCACCGGTTGATTCGTCTGATCGGTGGAATGGTTATGTACAGTAGGGTAGGAGTTAGTTTGTTTGTTTGCATGCAGGTGTGCAGGATCGCCGTCGAGAGATGTTGAAGACCCTAGCATGGGTATGTGCTAGGTCGAGCTGATAAAGTGTGGAAGATCACCCTGGAAGTGGATCGAGTCATCCCAGGAGGTTCGGCGGATCAGAACAGTGAAAATCTGCTAAGGTTGAAAAGTCGTCAAAACGGCATCATCAGGATATTTCTGCGTATATCCTGCAGTCGCTTCGGGCATCATCATCCGAGTAAGAGGAGATCGGCATGATGCGGTTGAGTGCATGAAGTGAATGTGCGTCGAGGTGATCATCATCAGGAGGTGCCGAGGAGGAGCGTATCGGCATAAGGAAGAAGATCAGGTTGATCGCGGGCCGAAAAAAAAACTAAGTTTGGCCAACAGCAGGATATGACGTCATCATCATCAGGATATACGTCATCAGGATATTTCGGAGCAGCAGGATATTGAGGAGCTGCGGGTGACGTCATCGTCATCAGGATATACGTCATCAGGATATCGGGTGACGTCCGCATCAAAGGGACGGTGCGAGAAGTGAAGGTTGGTCATCATCAGGATAAATGGGAGGAACCGAATGTTCTTTATCCTGTTGATTATCATGATGTTGAATATCATGATGCTGAAGATAGTGAAGGCGAAAGTTGTCGCTGAAGTGAACAGTGGACGTCAGGAGGATGTTCGCGCTGGTCGAACATGATGATGCTGTCGATAATCGAATAAGGTGATTCTGTTGACATGCGAACGGGCGAGGGCTTGTCATCAGGAGGATATCGGTCGGCAGGTGAAATATGATGATGATGCTGACAGTGTTAAGTCAAATATGATGATGATGATGATGATGATGATGGGTTGCAGACATCCATGCTGTATGTTAAGGTTATAGTGTGGGTGCCTCTGCATCAATCAGTGTACGTGGATCTCATCAGCTCTTCAAATTTCTTAACTAGTAGTATTCTTTTCAATCTTGCTCTTTTCACCCTGGTATTGTTTAAAGGATGGTTTGGATCATCCCGTCCAAATCTTAATAACCCAGTTGGATCTTGGGTATTACTATGTGTTTCATCAACATATTCTAGCTATCAATAAATGCAAGTATTATTTAATGTTTGGAAACAATGGGATAAATCATAAATGTATCAATTTTAAAGAAATATAATCAAATATGGCTTAAAAATTAAAAATATAAACTGTATGAACATATATACATCAATTGAATAATGGAACATTATTTTATAGACTACCTTTTTATACAATAATTTAAATAAAACACAATTTTGACAACATAGTTTATAAAACATCAGTCCACACTCATTTATTATTCTTTGGTTTTCTGCCCTTAAGAACATCCTTAGAAAGACCTTGTTCTTCCCTCTTCTTTCGCGCATGAGTGCGTTTTAAGAAGGGGTAATCAATCAATAACTCATCCCCAATGGTAAGGTCCATAATAGCCTCAACCATTATCAATCTATCAACCTCTCTTTCCATATCTCCATCTTTATCACTTATAACCTCAACAAATTGACAATTCGGTCTTACAGTAGGGTCACTTCCCTTACTACTATTTATAAATCCTACAATATTTTTGTGTTTGTATGCACGTCCATCTATATACATAAGATGACCTCTATTCATTTCTTTTCCACTTTCCAATTGGAGACGATGTGTATACATATTCAAATTTAGACCATATGATAACATGTTAGGCTTATATTCTGCTAGCCTTCTCCATTCACCACTGTAATATGATGGACCATAATATGGCATTAATCTCCTAGTGGTTTGTTCTGAATTGTTTCTATGTTTAGATCCCATATGTACATTTTGGATAATAAAGAGGCCTAGATTCGCTCCATGAATATTGGAGGGTCATATCATGTAGTTGTATCCCCAAAATTGAAACACCTCGTACACTCTAGGTAAATGTTGATCACTAGGCCAAGTGCAATATAGTCGACGATCAAATGTCTCTTTGTAAATTGATCTCAAACTCAGGGCCAAGTCATCATCTCCATCACATTCATTCTCATAGGGTATGTAGTCCACCTTCCCCTTGTCTTTAAGCAAATTATGCATCTTTAAACCAGTTCTTGTTTTGTTGCTTGTTTTCATCAATTCCTCATCTTCCGAGCTGGTATATTGGCACATATTTTTGTTAGATATGTCATCTGATAAATGATCATTGCCCTCTAGGCTGGAAGTTGATGATCCAGGAAACTTTGAACCAAGAACTTTATCCTGCAAGTATCCATTAAGAAAAAAATTAGTTATTTAAATAATATAAAACAATGTTTAAATGAAGTATACATGTTATTTATATCAAATTAGAAAATTCCTTACCACAATTCATATTGGATTTGAATCAATTATAGGAGGCATACTACTAACTGGAAGCTCATCATATATGTAATGTCTTTGTACAATTGCTCATTTGAATTGTTTCTTTCCACGACATACAGAACATCCACAAACAACAATTTTCTCAAAGTATTCATCCCATGTACTATAGTCCTAACCCACCTCTTGTTTAGTGCAATCATTTGTTGTGTCTGTAGGATCCATTGTCATATCCTCTTCCACCCACTATCCTCTACATGATTTAACAGTTTTAGGTCCACGTCATGTACATATCTTTTTCTTTTGCTAGTTGAACGCTCAAGCTCTGCGTTTGCTCTAATTTCCATCTAAAATAATCAACAACATGCATTAATTTATGTCAAGATTGGATAATACATTAAAAATTTCAATAGTACTATGAAAAAAGATGGACGTATCACAAAATTCCATCAGATCATTTTTTCCTAAGTTAAGTCAAAATTTGAGTACCTGATGTCCCGCTTCATCCGTTGTGTCCTCATTTGATATGACACGATCTATTGCCATGGCCTCGTCTGGCCCCTATAATACACAACATAGTAAATAATATTTAGTACGCCAATTATATCATTTCAACGAATATGCTATCCAACACAAAACCTCACTTTAGTCATATATTTGACATATTGATATCATGTTTTGGCCATCCTAATTTTCAAACTTTTCCCTTGATCATAGAATCACATTTAATCACCATTCCTATGCATTTTCAACCAATAAGTTTGACCTCAGAGGCCTCATGGATAGAAAAATGACTTTATCTCCTTTATGTTGTAGCATTTGTGAATTCATAAACACCTTCCTCCTTTGGTTGAGGTTGCTTTCTATTCTTACCTCTATTGTATCTACAGATTCTATTGTCATATCTATTTCCACCCACTTTCCTCTTTGTGATTTAGTAGTTCTATGTTGTCCACATCCTCTCTCTGTGGCCTCCTTTAGATCCTATAATACACAACAACGACAATAGTCACATAACAATTGTGCACCAAGAGAATATTGTTGAAATTATCTTGTTAATACACTCACTTTTCATTAAGACGCACTATGAAAAACAAACTAGGACATTGCAACATTTTGCTCTTCACAAAAAGTTTACACATGGAATCTTGACAACTAGAGCTCAAAATCTTATAGTTAGGTATGCATCCATAGAGTTATTACTATAAAATCGTCTCATTAATCTTGTGACCAGGTTAAGTCACTATCATAGTAACAATGTAGTTAGTCATCAATCAATATGTTGTCTTTGCATTTCAATGAGATCAATTCTTGAAAAATGACAATCCAGAGGTTAAAGAGACAAGTTGATACCTTACCCAAGTTGTCATGTTCTTGAAACCTTGTCACTATAAAGAGGAAATATCTAGAGAGTAATGTCACAAGGACATAACCAAGGCATGCACTATCATGAGCCATAGGGACAACTTACTACACCATCCAAAACTCCATTTGAACTAGCTACTATCAATAATTCATATTATTGGGGGCTGTCATGAAGAAAACACCATGCATAGGACTGTCATAGTCAAGGTGGAGAGGATTGTCTAGTCATTTTATGACCGTCATAATAGCTAGTGGGTTAGTTACCATGCTTCTACCTAAAATAGGTTAATGGGAACATAGAAATGAAAATCACAATACCATAAGCATTGCCATAAGCTGCCAATATAGTCCCAATATCATGTCATGATAGTAAGAGAAGAGTTGTTTGGTTTTTCCAAAGCCATATCACTTGCATAAGGATTGTCACCAACCATCTGTGTAAGGTCATGAAAGAGTGAGTCATTATTGAGCTAATCATAAGAGAAGCATGAAGTTAAAATGCTATCATGGAAACAAGATATAGTTACTTATTATAAGGACAATCCAAATTTGGTGAGGTTGCTACAAGCAACCAAATTTGCATTCCATTAGATAGTGATATCAACTTCCAAGCAAAATACATCATTTTGCACTAATAGGTGCTAAATTATTCATACTTTGCGTCACCTTTTGCACCCCAAAAAGATTACATTTAGGCCTAAAAGTCGGCGCTAAAGTCGACGATAACTGCGCCGACTATAGCACTAACCAATGAATCAAAAAAAAATTCCTGCCTGCACATATCACAAAACAAAACTTTGTTGATTTTTGGTGTTCATTTTGTGTTTGGAGATCAAGTATTTGGCATAAAGAGATCAAGCATTTGGGTTTTTGTGTTCACCCTTATTTTGGGCAAATCCTTGGCAATGGCGGGACCTGTATTCCAACCCCAATTTCCTTTCCATTCGTAAACTGCATACTCACTTTCTTACATCTCAAAAGTCTTGGGTTCGAGCCACAATAGCCTTTGCTTCCAGATATCTCAACCTTTCAATTTGTGTTGCTCTTCTTCTATTTGTGCCAGGTAAGGGCATCACCTCTCTTTCATCTACTCTTTTTTTCCTGTCAGATGTCAGATTCGTTTGGACAAATGTGGGTCTTGTAATATTCATAAGGCATCTGTTGAAGATAATTCCGAGCAAGGCTTTTCATAATAGATGACAAATTTCCACATTCCATAATACTATAAATGTGTGCTTCAGGATTAAACTGTGTGAATCAGATATCTCAACCTTTGCTTAAAGGAAATTGTTGTCTATCTTGATATGGATGAAATCAAATTTTGCCACTAGTTGATAAAATTTCTCTCTAGCTTTATTTCAATTGATGTATCAGCTTACTTTCTTGTAGCAAACTTACAGAGGAAAACAACTTCATGATTTGCTTTACAAAGTAAAGGTCAAAAACCTTGAGGAATACAGAAAAACTGGACAAAAACTTTCATACCTAGCAGTGTGTACTTCATTTGCCTCCACAGACTGGATGAAAATAATTTGCCCTAGGTCACCTCAAAATGTCAACCAATAGAGGGAAGAAGGAAAAGGGAGCAAACTTTGGCTACAATGAGGTAATTCATTGTCAATTTATAGATTTGTAAATGTTTCCATTGTTTCTTTGATTTTTAGTTTTTAGTTTTTTATTTCTAAATTTAAAAGAAGAAATTTATTATATATATATAGGGACATGAGACTGACAAAGATAAAGAGGCATTGGCTTCCATATTGGGGGTAGAGGTAGTGAACAAATTGGATGGTGTGGACTTGACAATGCTTGCTAGATACATAGAAAAATGATCTAGTAAAGCCCCTGAAGCATTGCAACCAAATCAACAGTGTCAAAGGGAATCAATTGATTCCCCAACTAGTCCTGGATTGAGCAAAAGATCTAGGAGGAAATCAATAACAATAACCTCTAAGAATGTGGAACAAGGATCAGTGGCTTCCAATGTCCTAGCCACTCTTGGGACACAAACTTCTTCGACCACCACGCCATGTTTTGCATCTTGCATTGGTACCTACGATACCAAGATAGAATACGATGTGGTTTCAGGGGAAGTCCAAATGACAGATGCTGGAAAAATGTTTGTGAATAGGTTGAAGGAATCATGCCTTCAACGGTTCAAAGACCATCTACATTTGCCATTCTCAAAGATACCCATGCACCTGCAAAAAGCAGTTATCCATGACATAGAGACTAAATTTGGCACGGGTTGGTCTATAAAGAAGATAAATCTATGAATGTCTCAAAACTACAAGAGATTTCGGTGCAACCAAACAAAGAAGATAAAAAAACTCCCTCCCAAGCTAAGGATCAAAAAAAGGTCAATTGATGTAAGTGTGAAAGTATGGAAAGAACTTGTAAAAGCATATGAGAAGTTTGACGCACAGAGAAAGTCAGGTGAGGAGAGTATGCAGGTATTTGAATTTGCTCATAAGATTATATCAAATTTATTAAACAATTTTTAAATTTTATTTGTGTATAGTTAAATTGAATTAGTATATGTTTTAGGACAAGGCGTCCAAGGCTAGGCTTGACAAACTTCGTGCCATGCATCACAGTGGTTAAAAAGGTTTATAGGCCTTGATATATACATTTGTAAGTATATTTAATATGTTAAATGATATTTTTTTATTTCCTAGGAAAAAGTAAATGATTGCATATTAATTAGTTTAACTAGTCCATGTGCCATGTTTTGACAGGAGGAGAAATATGGCCGGCATCCAACGCAATTTAAAAAGGATATGTTACAAAGCAAAAAGTGGACCAATTTTGTAATCTGGATGGAGAATGAGTGGTGCAGGAGCACCTACCTGACAGCTGGCCTCCATGAGGCAGTTAGTTTGTTTTAGGTCTGGTTAATGTTTCCAAGAAGGTCTTATAAGACCAATGCATGTAATAAGGTCATGTTGACCATGCTTTGCTATTTTTAGATAGTTTGTTAGGACAGCTGTTATGCTGTAGGTCCGGTTGGATCTCCCAGCCGCCTGGAGAGATTTCCTAGCTGCTTGGAGTCGGGTCAGTAGTACTCGTAGGAGATCCTATTTATACATGAGGATCGGTTGGTTTTAGATCATCGAGCTAGGTTGCAGAGAGTGAGGCAGAGGGAGAGTCTGAGCATTGTAATTGCATCTTTTTGAAATCAATAAAGAGATCCTGTTGTGTCAATTCTCTGTTTGGATTCCTTGGTGTGATCGATTTGCTGTTTTGGTGGTTTCATGGATTTGCTGATCCATTCCACCGGTTGATTCGTCGAATCGGTGGAATGGCCATGTACAGTAGGTTAGGATTTAGTTTGCATTTCGTGTTTGTTTGCATGCAGGTGTGCAGGATCGTCGTCAAGAGGTGTTGAGGACCCTAGCATGGGTATGTGCTAGGTCGTGCTAGTTGTTAGAGTTTAGAAGATCACCCTGAAAGTAGATCGGGTCATCCCAGGAGGTTCGGCAGATCGAAATTCGCTAAGGTTGGAAAATCCTTCGCAACGGCATCATCAGGATATTTCGGTGTATATCCTGCAGTTGCTTCGGGTGACATCCGAGTAGAGGGAGGCGAGCATGATGCAGTCGATTGCATGAAGTGAATGTGCGTCGGGGTGGTCATCATCAGGTGTTGCCGAGGAGGAGCGTATCGGCATAAGGTAGAAGATCAGGTTGATAAAACCGTCACGGGCTGATAATGTTAAGTTTGGTCAACAGCAGGATATTGAGGGAGCTGCATGTGACGTCATCGTCATCAGGATAATCGTCATCAGGATATCAAGGTGACGTAAGCATCGAAGGAAGGGTGCATAAGGTTGTCATCATCAGGATATATGGGAGGAACCGGATGTTCTTTATCCTGCTGATGAACGTGATGTTGAACATCATGATGCTGAAGGTAGAGGTTGGCGGTAAGGTGAACAGTGAACGTCAGGAGGATGTTCGCGCTTGCCGAATATGACGATGCTGCCGATAGTCGGATATGATGATGCTGCTGACATGCGAGTGGTCGAAGGTTTGTCTGCAGGAGGATATCGGTCGGCAGAGTAAATATGATGATGCTGACAGCGTTAAGGGAAATATGATGATGATGATGGAGGGTTGCGGACATCCATGCTGTATGTCAAGGTTATAGTGTGGATGCCTCTGCATCATAGTGGTATCAGAGCTCAGAAAAAGGTCTGGGTTGTTGTGTGTTGATTCTGTCACCAAAAGGGCAGAGGTAGAGTTGATTCTGTCACTGAAAGGACAGAGGTAGAGAAGTGAGAGGTTGACAAAATGCCTCCGAAAGGTAGTGGTACTGCAAGGGAATTGCAGGAGATGAAGGAAAAACATGCCAGAGAGATGAGGAAGATGAAGGAGCTTGCTGAAGCACTTCAAGCCAGGCTTGTAGCCCTGGAAAAGAACAAAAAGAGGGAAGTGGAAGACAGTGAATCTGAAGAAGATGAAGATGCTGTTGAAGAGTATGAAGAGGTAGCTGAAGATCTGGATGCTGAAGACCAGAGATTGGCAAAACTGTTAAAAGCAGTGCAGAGTGATAAACCTAAGGTAAAGGTTGATGTTTCCAAGTATAATGGAAGTTTGAATGAAGATGAGTTACTGGATTGGATTGCTGCACTTGATAACCACTTTGAATGTGAAGATGTTGCTGAGGATCAGAAGGTAAAGATTGCAAAGACCAAGTTAGGAGGTCATGCTTTGGTATGGTGGGATTATGTACAATCTGAGAGAAGGAAACAAGGGAAGTCAAAGATCACTTCATGGGATAAGATGGTAGCAAGGATCAAAGGTAAATTCTTGCCTAGGGATTATGAAATTCAGATGTTTAAGAAGCTGCAATTTTTAAGGCAGAAAGAAATGGATGTGAAGGCATATACTGAGGAGTTTTATAAATTGAGTATGAGATCTGGTCATCATGAGAATGAGGTAGAAAAGGTGGCTAGGTACTTGGCTGGTTTGAGATTGAACATACAGGATGAGTTAGTTTTAGCTAACCCTAAGAGTGTTGAGGATTGTTATCAAATGGCAATCAGGATTGAAGAAAAGATGAATAGGGGACAAGATAAGTCCATGAGAGGAAGAGGCAGCAATATGAGGGGAAGAGGAGCAGCCCCTACAACAAGGCAAACCAATGAGGGTCAAGAAGACACTGGTAAAGGACAGGGATAGTCTGATTTCAGAGGTGGATGGAAAGGTAATAGAGGTAGATTTGGAGGTGGTAGAGGTTCTACTACACATTCAGGCAAGTGTTGGTGAGTTTGGTCATCCATCTTTCAAATGTCCAGAAAGCAAGGGTTCATCATCCAGAAATGATAGAACTAATGACAAGAGAGTACAACTTGTGCAAGAAGAGAAAGTAGAGCAAAGTGTGCAGAGTTCAAACACTTATCAAAGAGATAGGGAGCCTGACAATTATGCATATCCTGAGGATGGAGAAGCATTGATGCTAAGGAGAATTAGTTTGCAGGCATCAAAGGATCTGATGCAAAGAAGAGCTCTTTTCAAGACCACATGTAAGAGCAAAGGTAAAGTGTGTAAGGTTGTCATTGATACTGGTTCAACAGACAACATGGTATCTCAGGAAATGGTGGATAAACTGAATTTAGAAAGGATTCCACACCAACACCCTTACAAGGCATCTTGGGTGAGTGATAGTCAATCACTTTTTGTCTATGAACAGGCATATGTGGATTTTCAGATTGGAGCATATCATGATAGAGTTTTGTGTGACATTTTGCCCATGGAATGTTGTCACCTACTGTTGGGTAGACCATGGCAATTTGACAGAAGGGTACTGTATGATGGGTATGCTAATACCTACACCATCAAGAAAGATGGGAAAACTATTAGGTTGATGCCATTGCAGGCAAATGCTGCAGCACAGGGGGCAGCCAAAATCATTTTAGTGGGAAAGAAGGAATATGTGCAGATGCCTATAGGAGCAGGCATAAAGGCAGTTGAGGATACTATAGGGAAAGAAGTTGTTAAGGACAACAGGTTGAAGAAAGTTTTAGTTTTGACTGACAGAGGTCAGCAGCAGGTGCAGAAACAGGTTTGCAAACAGCAACCAGTTGAGAGGAATGACAAGGATGTTGTCATAGTTGGGACTATTGTTTGTCCTATAAAAGTTGAAAGGAAGACAGAGTTGAACATTGCAGAAGTTCAAGAGGCAGTTCAGACAGAGGTTCTGGTCAGACAACCTGACAAACACAAGGTATGTGTGAGAAAGGCCTACATTAACAGGCATGAGGATTTACTTGCAAGAAGGCAAGTTACAGTTCAGAAGTCTTGGAGCAGCCAAGAGCCAGCAGAGGACAAAGCTGGAACAGGTCAGAACACTGACATGACAAAGTGTAAAGGTGGAGGACTTCCACATACTAAACTCATGGGACATGAGTTCTTTTTTGTTGGGGAGTATGGTGCAGGAGCACCTACCTGACAGCTGGCCTCCATGAGGCAGTTAGTTTGTTTTAGGTCTGGTTAATGTTTCCAAGAAGGTCTTATAAGACCAATGCATGTAATAAGGTCATGTTGACCATGCTTTGCTATTTTTAGATAGTTTGTTAGGACAGCTATTATGCTGTAGGTCCAGTTGGATCTCCCAGCCGCCTGGAGAGATTTCCCAGCCGCTTGGAGTCGGGTCAGTAGTACTCGCAGGAGATCCTATTTATACATGAGGATCGGTTGGTTTTAGATCATCGAGCTAGGTTGCAGAGAGTGAGGCAGAGGGAGAGTCTGAGCATTGTAATTGCATCTTTTTGAAATCAATAAAGAGATCCTGTTGTGTCAATTCTCTGTTTGGATTCCTTGGTGTGATCAATTTGCTGTTTTGGTGGTTTCATGGATTTGCTGATCCATTCCACTGGTTGATTCGTCGAATCGGTGGAATGGCCATGTACAGTAGGTTAGGATTTAGTTTGCATTTCATGTTTGTTTGCATGTAGGTGTGCAGGATCGTCGTCAAGAGGTTTTGAGGACCCTAGCATGGGTATGTGCTAGGTCGTGCTGGTTGTTAGAGTTTAGAAGATCACCCTGAAAGTAGATCGGGTCATCCCAGGAGGTTCGGCGGATCAAAATTCGCTAAGGTTGGAAAATCCTTCGCAACGGCATCATCAGGATATTTCGGTGTATATCCTGCAGTTGCTTCGGGTGACATCCGAGTAGAGGGAGGTGAGCATGATGCAGTCGATTGCATGAAGTGAATGTGCGTTGGGGTGGTCATCATCAGGTGTTGCCGAGGAGGAGCGTATCGGCATAAGGTAGAAGATCGGGTTGATAAAACCGTCGCGGGCCGATAATGTTAAGTTTGGTCAACAGCAAGATATTGAGGGAGCTGCATGTGACATCATCGTCATCAGGATATTGGGGTGACGTAAGCATCGAAGGAAGGGTGCATAAGGTTGTCATCATCAGGATATATGGGAGGAACCAGATGTTCTTTATCCTGCTGATGAACGTGATGTTGAACATCATGATGCTGAAGGTAGAGGTTGGCGGTAAGGTGAACAGTGAACGTCAGGAGGATGTTCGCGCTTGCCGAATATGACGATGCTGCCGATAGTCGGATATGATGATGCTGCTGACATGCGAGTGGTCGAAGGTTTGTCTGCAGGAGGATATCGGTCGGCAGAGTAAATATGATGATGCTGACAGCGTTAAGGGAAATATGATGATGATGATGGAGGGTTGCGGACATCCATGCTGTATGTCAAGGTTATAGTGTGGATGCCTCTGCATCAATGAGGTATCAATAGTTGACTTTCAATAACTTAGTTGGATATTGTTGTGTTAATATGTCAATTTGCATTTCTTGTGTTGAGTTGTTTATCGATGCGTAGGATGAGTTCTAAAGTGCTTCTCTATTGGCCCTAGATCCCACTCAATTGTCCCATTATTTGCAGTCCTGACATGTACACATGTCCTCCTAGTTACCTTATTACAGTGTTGAGATTTGAACTTCAGTCATTCTCATTATGAATGCACCTTTTTACCTTTACAGAACAATCCTTGGACATTTTCAATAATTTTAATCCACAAAGCTCAACAACTGTAAGGGCAATCACTTATATACAAACGTGAGTTATGTGAACAAGCCACTGAATCATCCACACATTTGTTTATATTGAATTAATGTATAGACAACAGATCCTTTATTGAATCATTAGGTGGTGATAGAACTTATGAAAATGATGAGTCCCTTATCAAAGGCACATCATTTATATCTTTATCAAAGGCACATCATTGAATATTCCAATAGTTGCAACAATGTAGGGTAATCCTCTATCTTGTGATCAACATCATAATAAGTATACATTGGAAACTTTGTGAAACTATGCGAGGTATGCCCAAGTTCTCCACACTAGTAGCAATAGATTCCTCTATTGCATACTCTACCATGGCCTCCTTAATTTCCTCCATGCTCCATATATTATGGCTCCTAATAGCACAACACCATCTATTGTGGTTGTGACTGGGGTTGCGTGGTTGTGTTTTTTTTTTTCCTCTTGCCTTGTGGAGGACTTGTACTACTTTGTAGGTGGTAGTGTCATGGGTGGATGTGTGACAAACCTTGCACTACTAATTGATAGGAACGTCCTTTCACTTTTACAATAGTGGACAATTTCATGGGTCTCATGACATATGGTGCAATTAGGTATGTGTTGAGCAAGAGGGAACTATGTGGCATTAATAGCTTGAGCTCCCACCACTAGATAGTTTGTAGCTGTATGCCCATTAGTGTGGCACTTTGTTCATCATAAACCACATTGATTAAGAGTTTCACTTGCAAGTTGTGCTATTTGCGTGGCCATTTTTCCATTTGTTCTTTTAGGCATGTAGTAGAATCATACGTTAGGGCTCCCCTAATTCTTATAATCTCAACACAACTTTTAAGGTAACTTTTTAATTAGGGAGAGTGAGCTAAACAAGTTCATGTTGGATATGTGTAATTAGTCTACCAATAAATCATTCCTTCTAAATTTCAACATTTTATAGTTGGGTCAATATTTAACACCAATTCCTTAGAGCGTTGATCATAACTACACACAATCTCTCCCGATTGTTGCCTTATTTACTTTAATGCCACAATATTACGATGCACCATCTTAGGGCAATTGAAATTGGGAAGGAAATCTCTTAGCAATTTACCAAGATCATTCTTGGTGCCGTTAGGATCATAATGAGTATACTAGTCTTATGCTTGCTTACAAAAAGTGGTTGCAATTAACCTAATCTTGTGGTCATTACCCACAACATTTTGTGTGTGCCATGCTATCTCATATGCTTAAGTTTGACAGGCTAACAATGAACAACAAACCCTTGTTTGCCTGCCTCCCTATGACTGATCCCATTTTGGATTCCTTATGAAGTCAGGGTGATTTGAAGGAAGATCAAAGTTACACTCCAAGTAGATGTGTGGATAAAGAAGGGCTTAGCAGAATATGGAAATAGGATTGTTGTCATTACAAAAAATCTAGGGCAGTCATTGTATCCTCTCATTGCCATCAGAGAATTAATGCAACTATAGTTTTCAATACCAAAGAGATGGAATTGATGGTAACCATAAGGTCTGTGTTGACTAATCTCAATCATTCATCCCTTGATGGTAAAAAATAATGTCCCAAAGGAGACAATAATGATGATACAAATGCAGACACAAAATAAGACCACTTTATATTCTTCTATTTTAGAGGATTGTCTCTACATTGCTGGTCCAGATTAAGGAAGACATGATTTAAGAGTTCATTGGACTTGATGGCTACAAGCCATTCATCAAATCCACACAAGGTGGCATGGTCAAGTTTTTGAATGCTTAAGTCCTCCTTTGTCAGATGTTGTAGTTGCAATTGCCCTGTTAGACATGTATGCAAAATGTGGAAGCATAGACAAGGCATGTGAACTATTTGACAAAATGCCTCAAAGAAATATGGTCTCATGGACTACAATGATTGCAGGATATGCACAAAATGGATTTGTTGAAAAGGCTTTAGAAATTTTAAAGCAAATGCAATTGGCTAGTGGAAAGCCAAATTCCACAACCTTTGCCAGCATCTTCCCTGCTTGTGTCAAAATGGGAGCTTTAGAATAGGGTATGGACATCCATCAATACATAAAGGATAGAGGAATTTTGTTAGATGTTGTAGTTGCAACTTCCCTGTTAGACATGTATGCAAAATGTGGAAGCATAGACAAGGCATGTGAATTGTTTGATAGAATGCCTCAAAGAAATGTGGTCTCATGGACTGCAATGATTGCAGGATATGTAAAAAATATGGAATCATAGACAAAAAAATGTGAATTGTTTGACAAAATTCCTCAAAGAGATATCATCTCATGGAATGCAATGATTGCAGGATATGCACAAAATGGATTTTGCAAGGATGTTCTCAAAATCTTTGAATTAATTAAGCACTCTAGAACATATCCTAACATTGTAAGCTTTGCTTGTATTCTAGGTGCATGCAGCCATGCAGGTTTAGTGGATGAGAGTTGTACATACTTCAATCACATTTGTAACCCTTATTGCATTACACCTATAGTTGATCATTATGTGTGCATGGTTGACCTCCTTGCCCGTGCTGGCTATCTTAAAGACACCCTAAACTTTATCTTTCTTTCTAAATCCCCAAATTTGCCCTATTCCCGCTCACATTGAAGACCTGTGAGCAGGAATAGGGCTAACATTTTTTATTTCTAAAATGTCGGATAACATATTGCTAACTTCATTTTTTTTTCAAACAAAATGGACCTTTATCTTAAGGTTACTCATGAACCTTAAGATAAATAATTGTTGAAAAAAACTGTGCATTCCTTAATGACATGTAAGAGAATTTAATCAACTGCTACTTAAAAACTCTTTAATGTTTCTGTCTAATGCAGGTTATTAGATTAATAGTGAAAAAGAACATACATGGACAAAGCAATTTGTGGCACTTAAGGTTATGTAATAGAATTTACAGTTGATAGTTAAATTGTATAACAATTTTTTTTATGATCTTTACTAACGTTTATTAGAATTGTTGCATGTTTTTCATCATTGGAATGACATATTAGTTGTAACTTTTTTGAAATTTTATTATGGTATGTGCACTTTGATATTATGTAATATGATTATGGTTTCATTTCATATGTTGTAATATTAGTTATATAACAGAAAAATAAATTATTGGATGAAATAAATAATAACTTTTCCTTTTAAATGTTTTTTTTGCAGAACATGGGTCTTCCAGAAGATAAAGATGATCCTCATGATGTAGATCCAGATTATGTTGGTTCTGGTACAAATCACATGGCAGAGGATGATGATGACACAGATATAGAAGACACCGAGGCCGATGACAATGATGATGATCATGATGATGATGATGATCACGATGGTGATGATCACGATGGTGATGATCACGATGGTGGTGATGATGATGATGATGATGATGATGAGGCAATTGTTGGTAATAGCCAGTGACATTCATGATCATATAGACTGCATAATGGATCATTGTTGATATATCGTTATGATGCCTCTTTTCATGGTTACTATCATATGTATCATTTTCACGGCCTACGGTACCATATTATTGAGTTGTATCATTTTGACATGTATCATTTTGACTTATATCATTTGGATATGTATCATCTTGACTTGTATCATTTTGAGTTACATAATTTATCATTTTTATATATATCATTTACAGTACATGTATCATTTTGACTTATGTCGACTATTGGACATGTATCATTTTGACATGTTATTGATCTACTGGCATATTTGACTTTCACTTGTTTTAGTTATATATGATGATGATCTTATCAGTATTGACTTGTCAATTTATATATATTGAAAGTGGTCAATAATTTTTGGATGGATATTTATTACGTATGATGATTTTAATTTACTGCTCAGGATGGATGTTGTCAAATTCAATTAAATTATAGATATTCGACTCACTTGTTTTAATTATAGATGATGAACATGTTATAATAATTATCTTGTTATTTAATCATATGAGTTAAATAATTAAATTACTTACTCTATAATCATATGATTTATTTAAGAGGCATGATATATTTAACAAATTAAATTGAAATAAAACATATTATTTAATTTACTTACTCTATAATCATATGAGTTATTTAAGAGGCATGATATATTTAACTAAGTAAATTGAAATAAAACATATTAAATTAATAAATGTAAGCAAAACAAGAAGCATTTTTAGAAGCAAAAAAGGAAGCAACAATGGAAGCCAAACTAGAAGCAAACCAGAAGCAATCTTGGAAGCAAAACTTGGCGTTATCTAGGAAGCAAAAACAAAAGCAATTCAGGTAGAAAACAAAGAAGTAATAATGGAAGCATTTTTAGAAGCAACAAAAGATGCAATAATAGAAGCCATATTAGAAGCAACAAATGATATAAAAATAGAAGCAAAATTGGAAGAAACAAGCGACGTTATATCAGAAGCAAAATTGGAACCAAAACTGGACGTAAAACTAAAAGCAAAACTGGAAGCAAAATTGGAAGTAAAACTAGAAGCAAAATTGGAAGCAAAACCAAAAGCAAAATTGGATGCAACAAGTGACATTATATCGGAAGCAAAATTGGAAGCAAAACTGGAAGCAAAATCGGAAGCAAAACAGGAAGCAAAATTGGAAGCAAAATTGGAAGCAAAATTGAAAGCAAAACCAGAAGCAAAATTGGATGCAACAAGCGACATTATATCGGAAGCAAAATTGGAAGTAAAATTGAAAGCAAAATCGGAAGCAAAATCAAAAGCAAAATTGGAAGCAAAACCAGAAGCAAACTTGGAAGCAAGACTAGAAGCAAACTTGGAAGCAAACCTGGAAGCATCACAAGAAGCAAAACCAGAAGCAAAATCAGAAGCCAAACTGGAAGCAACAAAATCTGGCGCTAAAGTGAGATGTAGTTTGGCGCTGAGTTTTGCACCGATAGAAGTGTCCAATTCATGAACTCAAATACACTAAATTTTGGTGCTATTTTAGGCACTAATTGCCTCTTTTGTTGTAGTGCTAGGAAGTCATTCCTAAGATGGAGAGGATTGAAAAAGATTTGTCTAATATAAACAATGATTAAATTAAGGCTAAACTGGTAGCTGTGGAAAAGTGGAAAAGTGGAAACATGATCTTAATGAGAGGGTCATCTTTCTAGAGAAAGAGTTGATGGCCATAAAACATAACCTTAATCATGTTGTACAAGTTAGTAAATGCACGATAGATAAGCTTAAGGATCTTCATGAGATTCAATTTATTCAAGTTACTGATAAAGCTGCTCTGGGTAAAAAAGTGGAAATGTTGGTCCACGTTTTAGAACTAGGGAAAGAAAAAAGAAAACCTTCGAAGAGGGGAAGAAAGATCTATTGGGGTTCATCAAATTGCATGAGGATTTCTACCAAAAAGAATTGGAAGTGATAGAAACTTTGAAACATATATAATTGGGGTTTTGGGCTATCTCTCTTACATGCTTTTGTTTTCTATTGTTTTGTTGCTTCTTGGGTTTCTTTTTATGGTTGGGTTTGTTGATGCAAACATGTTGTTGTGCTTTGGCTGATCTTTTGTTGCTCCTCAACCTATTGTAAAGGGTTTCAGGGCCCCTTCAAAACCTATTTTACCTCGAATAAAAAAATCTACTATGAAGGTACTTATTAAAGTACTTATATGTTGATGACTCATTCTATAGAAAGGCTAAATTAGAAGAAAAATACATTACAGACTAACATTTGAGTGATTTGAAGCAATTATATTCATATGGGCTAGATTTCAAATTAGGAGACTAAGTTGGAATCATTTTGTTGTTTGAAATGTGAATTCTAATTCCATGTTCTTTTCAATTGTGATTTTGTTGCATAAAATATGGAAGAATATAAAACATTGTTTTTAGGTTTATAAATTGATCCAAAAAGTAGAGTTAAAATACTATGCATTTATGGAGATGCAGAAGTATTCAAGTCAAGTGTATGATATATGTGCAACAAAGAGTGATATATTGAAAAGCAATAGAAATTTTGGGGATCAATTATATTTATTTGATTTTCAACATAGAGAAGATACTAAGAGGGTTGAATCGGAAAGAAGACACATTATTTTTTCCTCATGTTGATTTAGATGCTAAGAATGTCAAGATCTAGATGGTTTTGAGGCATTCAATTCCTAATAATATCAAGAATTCTAAGGTGTTTAAAGGTGATTAAAACATCCTAGGATTCTTGCAAGGAAAAAGAAGTTGAAGGGAACTATTTATCTATACATGATCAAAGAATATGACTGACATGAGAGAATCCATGTAGTAGAATAAGATAAAAAGGACACAGAATTACATGAGTTAAAAACAAATACTATTTCAAAGGCCATGGTCTCATTAGAAAGGATTTTTTGATTTTGAATATCATGTAAAAAAAACCTACATGAAGCTATTCAAATGAATATTGGCTCATGATACAAGCCTAAAATGCTAAAATTGGGAATTATCTTCACTAAACAAGAAATAGAAAATCTTGTCAAAACATTTCATTAATTCAATGATGTTTTTGTGTGGTTGTATAGAGGCTCAAAAACAAAGAACAAAGACATAAATTATATTAATGTCCACAAATGACCAAAATAGGTTGATGGCACTTGAAAAGTTCAAATCTGATGCATTCAACATTCAATTCCCCGAAGTCAAAATTGCAAATCCTTATAGGCAAAAATATAGTCTCGCAAACTTTACATTAGAAGCAACAATTTAGAAAGCAATTGATAAACTATTTTCTATCAAGATCATATTTTGTTTTATAAAACAAGAGTTGATATGGAGGATATTAGGATAGGTTTGCCACAGGATGTTTTCAACAAAGTGTAGATGTCAAGACATCCCTGAGCATCTCTCCAATATAGTGAATGTCTCCAAGAGGTCATTTTTTTTTTACAAATGTCTTTAGGATGTGAAAAACAAAATGCAAAAGAATGGGAACATTCCCTCTATCCTTAGAACACTTAGGACTACCTAGATGGTAGTGGATGCATCCTTGTGAAACAAAATTTATCTTTGCCTCAAAACATCAAATTTTGTGGAGATTTTTCTTCAATTTTATTGAAATAAAGATGTCATGTTTTTCAATATTGAAAGTGATATGTGCACTAATGCACAATGTAATGTGCTACCATGCAAGCTTGCATGCTCACCTTGAGCTCCATGGTCACCAATGTAGCATTGCACAACCTCATGTGCAACTCCTTGCACCATGCATCATGCACACAATGTCAGGAACCATGTTGTACAACCTAGAAGATATGATATAGCTCTTGCACAACCCTGTGCATCTTGTGTCAATCATGCAATGCCAAGGATCATGTTGCACAATGCCAAAGACAACTTTGTCTTATTTTTGTACTACATTTGCACCTATGTACATCATTGCACATTGGACAAATCATTCTAGAACATCACACAAAATCTTGTGCAATAGCATAGTACACCACACAATGCTTAAGTTTGTACAACTCACAGTTCTACATAGCTTCTAGAGCTGCTTCATGATGAAACATTTGCCATCACATTTAACATCTAGAATTCCAATTGTTGGAAGATGAAGAATCACACATGGGATTTCAAATGTCTCAATCATTCAACTTCCATAATGAACCTTTCACCTTCTTTGCCTTCTAATTTATAAATACATCTATAACATTAGTTAGGAAAATATAGAGGAATAGGAGAAGATGCACAACTATATGTCTCCCTCAATAATATGCTATGTATAGATTGCACAAATTAATAGAAATTTTTATTTCAACTCCAATATTTTGTCCATTTTCTTCTACATGCTTACACCACATCTAAATCTTTATTTAGAACATTGTCCTTCATACCTCATGCAATCTAGATCATTGGTATCAAAATAATTTGTCTTGCATGTCACATTGAATGAGATTGGTGTGTTTGAAGCTTGACATCAAACCACGAGACCCTCAAATTATCTCTTGAACCCTTTTAAGTGAGTTTATATGGAAGAAGCACAATATGCAATTCACCTAATGATCAAATATGAGATTTCAAATGCTATTTGAGAACAATGAATATTTATGTTCAACTAGTTTGCTAAAGTTCTCGAATGGGTGGTTCCATCAACTCAACATTCAGGGAAATCTTTTTGTGGTTGAGTTCCCTCCAAGTGAATTTAGAAATTCCTATGTTTTAGGGTAAAATAGGTATAGATGTAGTAGCCAACTAGTTAGATCATTTAGAATCATGTTTATTTATGAATGAATTTTATGACCAAAAAAGGATCAAGATCGTACTTCTAAAAATTTCTTCACCTATCAAGAAGTGGTGGCAATCCCATGCTTTGTGGGAAGAGAACCAAACATAAATATCTAAGCCAACTTGCGAAGCATTCCTAGAAACCTTTAAGGATGGATATTATCTTGAAGATGTTTATGGTGATCATTATATTTAGTGGTGTTGGCCTTGCTTCGACACCACTAAATTTAAACTTTTTGTACTGAATTGACAAGCGTCATCATGTGTCAAGCATCTTTGCCAAGTTGCATTTAGTCATAAAACAATAGCATCGCATGTTTTTTGCGCCAGTCATTGTAGTTGTCCATCTTTGAAATGTCGCATTTGACCTAGTTCATGTCAATTCATTGCATGAATCTTATGAGTGGTATGTCAGTTTGGAGGAGAATCATCCATTGTTTCAGTTGAAGTTTTGGAAGTAGTTGCATAGTGCGGTGATTTAAATAAAAATATATAAAAATCTATAAGAGATGGAGTGAAATACTTTTACACGGATATTATTGAGTCTGTTTAACACATTGTGGTAAGTTTTCAAGTCAAAATTCCTTTCTGTTTGAGAGATATTAAACTTTTGACATTCTTCCAGCAATTTACAGAAATAATTAAATCGAGAGTTTCATAGGAGTTGGAATGGAATGATCTAACATGAAGTTTCATGAGGTTATAATCGATGATGTGGCAAGTTTTCAAGAGAAAATATTATCACAATCAAAAGTTATGATATTATTCTCCTTCATCGTGTTTGCAAATTTATAGGGCAAAACTTCATTATGAATTCAAAGAGGGAGTTCAAGAAATTTTGATAAAGATTGCTGATGCAGATCCCAAAAATGTTCAAGAATACAAGAGTATTCTGCTAGAAAATAGGAGTGATGGGGACATTGATAATGTCTTGGATTAATTAAGGTTTATTAGAAGAATTGGTTTTGGGAGCTCCAAGGAGAAGGGGTATTCAAAACTACATGTCTATAATAGAGAGGCCAGTTGGCCTAAATGGTGCTTAACACACCTAGAATTCTAATAGTTTTTAGAAGGTTATGAACATACAACCATGCCCATAACTTATGCAAACAACACCAATATAGTTTTTGAAAAATGTGAAACTAAAACTCTATAACAAGTTCAGTGAGGCTAATTGACTCAAATGGTGCTCTAATATACTCAAGATCCTTAAAATTCTTTATGCCCAATTCATTGGTGTAATGTAAAACAAAACTTAGCAACATTGTTGATCCCCTGGCCTATGCTTGAAGACAATCCTATGACAAGAACCACATCTCCCTTGACATTAATTGGGCTCCTAAGAAATATTAGATTAATGAAGTGTAGGAATTTGTAGAAAGATATGGTAAAAGGAAGCATGAGCAATAAGGGGACTGAGAATGCAACATCCCATCCCCATCTCCACGCTACCATTTTCTAAGTGAGAAGAACACAACACGGTTGCCATTTGTTGGTGTTTCCAATAATGTGATGTATGTTGTAGGTATTGAACAAAATAAAGCTTAAATCAATGTCTACATAAGTTTGTTGCAAGATGGCATTTAACAACAATAGTATCTAGAACTAAGGCTATTGTTAACTTGGGAAAAATCACCCATTTAAATGTTTTTATTGTGATTTTTTAATAATAGTATTGAGGATTTCCATAAGGGTCACACCCAGACACTTGGGGGCTGACTTTGGGGGCTTAGAGCAAGCCACAAAGTCATTTGCAAATGTAGTTAATTAGGAGAAAATGACATCATAAATTAATTTTGCCTTATGAGTAGACCGAACCAAACTGTCATCTAGAGAGGGAATGATATACATGCTAGCAGTTGCATAGTATTTATGTGTATGGAATTTGCCCATAGGTTATTTGTAGCCAAAGTGGCAATTAGATTTGTTTTGAATATAAAACATTAAACTAATAATATGTAATTTCATTATAAATTGATTTAACACAATCCAAAGTTAGTTCATTATGAGGTTAATTGGAATTGATATAACATTTCAAGGCAGTTTCTATTTGTGAAAAGAGATAGAATGACTAAGATGAAACATTATAAAAGATTGAAGATTTGCAGTGTTTCGTATAAGTTACAAAAGCAACTTCCCCTAAGTTCAAAATGATAATTAATACTTGAAGTTCAATTCTTGAAATTATGGAAATAATTATTATGAGTGGCATAAACTTTCAAGTTTGTAATTTAAATAATGTTAGCAACTATGTTTACATTGTATTGGCCAATTACCACACCTCATTTTGGAAATTTCAGAAGAAATTAACAAATTGGGAAAATAAGAGTGTACCTAAAACTCTGATTACACTAGTGAGACAACATGTCTTTGGTAACTTGTGGCCCAAAGAGACCATCCTATGCAAGGTTTTCAAAAAAAAATAATTTATACTAAACCTGTTATCAACTATATAAAGCATTTTGATCCTCTTTTATTTCTCTAAACCCAAAAAGCTATTTTCTAATCGGTGATGTTGCTACTTATTAAAATAAAACCAGACGAATTATCTAGAGAAAGACACTTGAAAATAAGAAGGTATATATTACAACACTTCTGTAGATTGGAAAAGCCCAGTGAGGTAAAGTCAGCAAATATATGGAAATTAAACCACTGGAATACCAAAATACCTAACATTTTTTCTACATCCTTTATCAAAACACCAAAGATATAAGTTTCTCTAGTGGAATTGGAAGAATTCTAACATTATTATTTTGAAATGTATCAAAGAAATAATTGATAATGTTAACAATTAAGAATCAAGAAAAGATAAGAGAAATGCATAATATCTAGAAATGGCATCATCAAACATTCTCACATTTAATGGACATCCATTACCTGTCAAAGCTCGTAGCCTCATGCACCATAGAAATCTACCTTAAGCTTATGCTTTTGCCAAATAAAATACAGTTGACGCCAAACAGAGAAGATATACACATCTATATGTATCCTAAGAAATGGTGTATCTTCCACACTAAATCTCTGATGTTTCTAAATATGCCTAATATTAGAGGAATGATATCAAGTGTTTTCTGGGTGATGATGACAAAGATTGTGAAATTTGGCTTTACACCTGCCAATCGCATTTGCTTGAAAGTTTCGAAAGCCTTTTCAACAAATTCATTTTGTGCATATCCTGCAATCGTTGTAGTCCAAGAGGACACATCTCTTTGAGGCATTCGGTCAAATAGTTCACATGCCTTATCTATGCTTCCACATTTTGGAAGCATGTCTTCTAGGGCAGTTGCAACTATAACATATGTTAAAAATCCCTCTTCCTTTATTTTTAGATGGATGTCCATACCATGTTCCAAAGCTCCCATTCTAGCATAAGTAGGTAGGGTGTTGGCGACACTTATGGAATTTGGCTACCACAATGGTAAGTAAAGGAATATTTTCATGAATCACGAATGGAGGAGGCAACTTAAATGTCGGAAAAATGATGCCAATGTCACTAGGAACAAGAGATGCAAAGATGGATGTGATTTGCTTTGGTGGACTATTAAGATGAACATGTATAAATTGAAGAGCATTGTTAAGGGCTTCATTAATCAAAGGAGGGTGATATCCAAAAGGGATGTTGGTAGAGGTTCATAAGGAGGAGGATAACAATATGGAAGAGTATAGAAGCCTTAGATCATCATAGGTATATAGGTGATAGGTTGTGTATCAATCGATGTTGTAGCATTATGGGTAAAAGCAATGATAGTACTAGGAGAAATATCTAATGAAGTATCATATGTGAGAAAATGAAGAATAATGGTGGTCTATAAGTGGAGAAAAGGTAGAAGACATATGTGAGTGGAGGATAACCTCATGGGATGGTTGTGGTATGGGGCAATCAATAGGAGCAAGATTATGAAGTGTGATGTATAGGATCTATAGGTTTAGAAGTGGGTGGAATGGAAGTAGCAAGATAATTAGAATGTGAAGTGGGTTGATAGTGGTAAAAGAAGAAAGAATGAGGGTATGGGTGACTTGATCTAGAGGATCATGGTTAAAGCAAGGAGAAGTTAAAGAGAAAGATAGATATGGAAGAGGTATGTCTATGGAAGGAGTAAATGGAGAATTAGAGTGAAGTGAAGGAAAAGTGCAAGGTATAGAAGTAGGTGGCATTGGAGGAATAGAGGAAGTTATGGAGAAAGTAGTGTAGAGATATGTATTAGTATCATAATAGACGATGTCATAGGTATCTTTAGAAGAGAAAATAGGATTATGTGGAAGAGTAATATCATCATAAATGGATAAAGGAAAGTAATGTGTTGTATCATAGGAGGCATCATCAGATGGTAAAGTGGGATCACGTGGAAGAGTAATATCATCATCAATGGAGAAAGGAAAGTCATGTGTTGTCTCATATGAGACATCATTAGATGGTAAAGTGGGATCATGATTAATGGATGGTGAAGAAGAAATGGGTGTAGCGTGATTTGAATCATCAGATGAGGAAGAAGATGTAGGAGAACAAGGGTTAAGTTTGCTCAATGTGATATAGGGAAAGTATTCATTGATGTTGTTATGACCAACAATCTCCTCAAGGAAGTTGTTTAGAGAATCACAATGAAATGGAGTGGGAGAAAAATCAGAAACAAAAGTAAGAGAATCCTCAACAACAAAAGGAAGGTCATACGTAAGATTATAGAAAGAAGTGAAAGAAGACAAGGAAACTAAGATCTAAGAAATGGAATGGATGGATGGGACCATGTATGAATAAAAGTAAAAAATGTCACTAAGAGAAATAGGATAGGTGTGGAGGAAATAAAAAAGAATAGTAGAATCAATCATATGGTGATGTAGGAAATTCCAAGAGAGATCATCATAGAATCAAATGGGAAAAGATGCAAGAGGAGGAACATCATCTATGGGACATGTGTCTAAAACAAGTGGAGTAGGAGGAAGAGAAGTGTGGCTAGGTGGATCACTATCATGCTCTATAGAAGATTGTCCTTGTAGCGGAAGAGAAGCAGAGAGGTGTTTGAGAGAGCAACTGTCAATAGTTTGTATTTTTATTTTCCAGCTCCTTTAGACTAATCAAAGCATTCACCCCAACAACGAGGGGGTCATTCATGACCAACTGAGAGAGATGGGCCTGACATTCCACCTCACCTTTTTTCTTGTGATGTGTTCTCTTAATATTTTTATTGTTGACAAACATGTCTTTGCAATTGGATATCATTGTTTTGGCCTTTTAATTCTCCTTTAACCTATCGAAGTCAAGGAGGCAAATGCAAGGGCCAAATTTGGTCATTGGAGAAAAACTCCTCTATCATTGACAACACTTCCTATGAATTCCCTTGCTCTAACATTGTATGCTTTTAAATGTGACTCAAACACAATGCAGATGAGTCAAAGTTGATATCACACATGAACCCTCTCCTTGCTTCTATTGACCTCCAAGTCACTCTCACTCTCGTGGTAGAAGCGAGTTGAGTGATCGTGAGACCCAAGAGCAATTCTATTCATGTGGAAGTAGAACGTCGAGAAGAGAAATTGGCCAGTCTATGGGCTTGGTATGGATTTCTATATGATGAGCTCTTTCTAGGATTGTTGTGGTGGAGATAATAATATGACCTGAAGGGTCACTAGTCCTATATCTCCTATTAGGATTTCTCAAGTTCCAATGCCTAGTGGGTAGAATGTTCTATGTTAGTGTAAAAATGGATATTACCTAGTTAGTCATTTCCTAGGTCCTCTTCACACTAGTCCACTTAAGCTTACTTAGGAGTCATTAGGAGCATTTAATAATTTGCACTAGGAGCATTTTTTTTCTCCTTGGAAAATTTAATATTTGCATGCATTTATTAGTGGTGTCTAAGTGCATTCAATAATGCTCATCTAGATTAGCTAGATATATTTAATATTTGTGTCATCTAGTTGCTTTTTATCCACTAGTTGGCCTTTGGCCTATCTCTACTTCATGCCTATATAAGAGGCTCATTTCTAATCTTTTTTTCACATCAAATATCAAATATCATATAGATAAAATATCAAATATCTATATCGATATCAATATCAAATTGCACCAGAATCAAGCATTTAATCCTCTTGATTTTTCTCTCTTATGGAAGGTTATTTTTGTGTTGTAGATGATCCTGGAGATCTTGGAATCCATCAATGAATCTAACATGGTATCAAAGCAGACCTGCTAATGCCTTCTCATCAATCAAGGAGTGATTTCAAGGCTTGAGCTTTTGCTGGGTGCAATTTGGTGTAAATCTAAGTATGGCATTGCATCCAGAAGGCCTCAAAACCATAGGAACGCATGTCTAAATGCCAAAATTTGGCACTAAAAAATTTTGGGCAATTTTTTGAAGGGTTTTTTTGTCTGCAAAATCCGTACATCATACAGATCTATATGGATTTGTACTATACAGTTATCATTGCATAACCATACCAGTTTATAGGTGCAGTCGTTGTTGTCTCTAGCATCATCAGCCATTTTCTTTGCAGGTGGGTGATCTTTTGTTCTATGGACAAATATTTTTCTCGACAGTCATTTCATTTAGCGGGAGTTTGTTTAAATAGGCTGGAACCCTTAGTCTTTGCCTACTACAAAGGGCTTTGCTAGAGTGAGCGACACTTACATGCATTGCCACCCACTTTCTTCACCAAAGTCTGGCCACTACCCAAGCCATAGCTCAGTTTAGATTTGCTACCACAAGTGGAGGCATTCCCTACCTCTACCAGATCTATCACTGCTAGGAGTGGTTATCGCTGGGCCACCACCCTTTTTCTACCACCACCACTTTGCCCAGACTCAACCACTCAAAATCATCACCAACCACCAGATCTCCACCCACCTGCCACTAAGTGTCGCTCACTGCCCACCTACTATGGGCCCTGCCCTCCTCTACATGCCATAAAGCTAGGGAGATTCTCTTTTTGCCATAACTTGGTCATACAGTGTTGAAATTTTGCAAACGAGATATCATCAAAAAGCTGGTTCTATGTAATTCATAGTGGTACAGGTGATTTTTATAGATTTTTCTATTTGACATCATTTATTGCAGCTTGAAGTCACATCTTCCATTTTTGTCTCTAAGCTCATAACTTTTTTCCTAGATCTCTGATTCTCACAATTCTTTCAGCATTGGAAAGATATTGAGGAGCTCTTCTAATCCATCATGCAATTTTTCTAGTTTCAACCTCAGGTTAATTTTATTTAGTTTTTCAAATAATCACATTCTAGTTAATAACTTGGTCAACCTGACACTTGGAGAAGTGAAATTTGTTGTATTAAATTCATTTGGGAAATTGTAATCTCAATTATACATCTTTTTTGAGAGAATTTTGTAACTTTCCCTATCTTGGTCCTTTGTGGACACTGTAAACGCACTAAGTATAAAGTGCCAAAACATAAGCTGGGAGGTCTCTTGTATAGTAAAGGGTGTGTTGTTGTGTTGTTCTTTTTTCATCATGGATGTGTCTCAAACTTTTCCTTTAACTCCATATAAATATTATGAATGGAAATCACAAATGGAGTTGCTATTGTTAAAACTAAAGATACAAAGGATAACTTTAGGCACTGATCTTGAACACGCGGGTGCTGTACAAAAGAGAAAATGGCTTGATAGAAAAGATGAGGCCTATGGTACTCTATGTCTTGCAATTTCTCCCGATCTTCATTTTCATGTTGCATCTTGCACATCACCAAATGAGATTTGGACTACATTGGAGGGTCCCTTTGGAAAACAAGATAAAATGAGAGGATTTAAACTAGAGAATGAACTTATTTCTCTACATCCTACAAATTTTGAAAAGATTCAAGACTTCTTCACCAATTTCAAATCACTCGGATTACAACTTAAGCAATGTGGTATTGAAAAAGAAGACACACAATTGATTCTTTCTATCCTTGCCAAACTTGGTCTTGATTATTCAGCATTTGTTTCTACATTCTATTCTACTATGGATGCTCTTAGTACTAGACACACTATGCCTTCTCTTGATGATTTTTATTCATCACTCACTAGGGAACATGCAAAGTTGTTACACATGGGTACATTGAAGTCTACTAAATCACAGGCTTTAATTGTAAATCAAAGCACAAAGGATCCTAAGGCTTCAAACAATAAAGGAAAGAAACAAAAGAACTCAAAGCATAATGAGCAAAACAAAGAATCACATAAAACCCCCAACTCTTTTTCCAAAGAGGAGTCATCTAAGAAGGAGAGGCCAAAATGTGCATATTGTAAAAAATTGGGTCATGATGAGCATAGATGTTATGAGAAAAAGACCGATGAATGTACACACCTTCTTTAGAAACATAACATTTAGTTTCCTTCATCAGTATCATCCAATACATCCTCTTCTTCTGAACCCTCATCTTCTATATAATCAAGGAAGAACACATTTGCAAGTGGGAAAGACATCAATAAGGACAAAGGTAAAGGTCAAGCACTTGTTACTTATTGATGAAGGGGGTAAATCATAAAACACACAACAACAAAAATTGCACACAGAAAATAGAACTTTCTTTATTGATTTGGACAATTTAATACATTACAGAAACTCAAATACAATCAGAGGAATCAACCCTCCACAGGCTGCAACACATTACAACTTCCTCTCACAAAACTCTGGAATCATCTGCCATTTGTAACCCCAAATCTGCTAGGGTTTCTATTTTCTTGACTATTCTTGACTCTACACTTTCCCCCTTAACTCTACCACCGCCCAGGGTTCCCAAAATAGTCATAAATAGCACTTTTTGGTAGCCTCCAGCTAAATTTCAAAATTTGCAACTCCCTCCAAAAGTAGGTCAACTTCCGGGAAGCATGACTTTTGATCCGGGTGTCCGATTGACGAACCGTTTTAAGTGTCAGAAAGCTCGTGATGTAAACTATCACACTGGAAATCCATAAACAGATTTTTGACAACTTTTTGGGATATTATGGGATGTTTTAGTGCCTCATATCTCATTTCAAAAATTTCAGGGGCTTTTTAGAAAACAAAAACCTTAATATCTTTCAGCTCACAAATGATCTTTGCCTGATTCCTTCGCCAAAGGTCTTATATTTCTATTATGAATCTTTCTACAATTTTTTGCTTCAATCCGTGCCCAAATGCAAACTTTCCTAAAATGGCAGGTAAACTTTCCAAAACTGACAGTTTGCTATTTTTAGTAGTTTTTAGAAAAACTAAAAGTCCTACATCATTATTCAAGAGATTATGGAACTAAAAATACTAATTATGGAATGAAATGAAAACAACTGTAATGATTTTGAATCAACTTCTTTTTGGGTGATGCAAGATTGCCCTTACACCACTGGATGCTCCTGCATCAGACACCCAGGGTAATTTGAGAAGTGACCCTATCACGTCTCAGGTGTTTGTTTGAGGAAAACCCAAACGGTCAACCTCTACTTTAGACAACCAAGAAGAATCTTCAACAAGCCTTCCTTTCCATTTCACCAGATATTCTTCATATTGCCTATTTCGAGTACTTCTTCCCACACGGCTATCCAAGATCTCTTATATCTCCTCTGTTGAAGTAGATGCCGGAATACTCCACTCTGCTTCTGTTGGTCCATCCTCTATTCTACCTTCATGATATTCTGATAAATCAGCAATGTTGAATACAGGGAAAATATTGATCCCACTCGGCAGATCTACCTCATATGCATTTCCTGAATCATGCTTCTTCAGGATTCTGCACAGTCCAAATTTCTTCATTTTCAACTTATTGTATGTTCCAATTGGGAACCGTTCTTTCCTCAAGTGAACCATGAGATCATCTCCTACCTGGAACTCCTTAGATCTCCTCTTCTGATCTGCCTTAGCCTTGTACTAAATATTCATCTTATTAATGTTCTTTCTCACTTCTTCATGCAAATTCTTTAGATGTTCTGCAAAGTCTTCAGCTTCAGCACTTGTCTTTTCTCCTTTGTCCAGATTCCTTAACTCTAAAACATTTCTTGGACTATTCCCATATACAATCTGGAATGGTGATTTACCAGTACTCATATTGATAGAATTTTTGTAAGCAAATTATGCCTGTGGTAAAATCAAATCCCATCCCTTGGGCTTATCTCCTACTAAGCATCATAGTAGGTTACCCAAACTCCTATTCACCACTTCGGTTTGTCCATCAGTTTGTAGATGGTGTGCAAAACTGAACTTTAAATCTGTCTTCAACTTCTTCCACAATGTCTTCTAGAAATAACCAACAAACTTGGTATCTTGATCTGAAAATATGCTCTTTGGTAGACCATGTAATCTCACCACCTCCCTAAAAAATAATTCAACAATATGGACAACATAATTAGTCTTCTTGCAAGAAATGAAATGTGCCATCTTCAAGAATCTATCCACCACCACAAAAATGGAATCATGTCCTCTCTGTGTCCTTGGTAAGCCAAGAAAAAAATCCATACTAATATCATCCCATGGCTTCTCTAGTACATGTAGTGGCTGATATAGACCTATATTCTAACTTGTTCCTTTCACCATCTGACACACTCTGCAACTCTGCACAAATTTCCTCACATCCTGCTGCAACTATGGCCAATAATAATTTTCACCAACAATAACAATGGTCTTATCTCGACCAAAATCCTATAGCACTGCCACTAGCATCACAATCTACCTAAAATACCTTATTGAAATCTGGAAGTGCCAAAATAGGTTGCTCTGTGACTTTCTGCTTCAATGTATCAAAGCTTTTTTCTTCTCCTTTAGTCCATCTAAACTCTTTTCTATCCCCTCTCATTGTCTTAGTCAGGGGTGCACAAATGCTACTAAAATTCTTGATAAACTTTCTGTAAAAACTTGCCAAACCATGAAAAGATCTTACCTTTGTGGCACTCCTCAGTGTAGGCCATTCAATGATAGCCCTTACTTTTTCTGGGTCCATCTTAAGACCTTCCTCTGAGACAACAAATCTTAGGTATACCAACTCCTTCTTTGTAAAACTACATTTCTTCAAATTAATCAACAACTTCTCCCCCCTCAGCTTCTCCAAAACTCTTCTGATATGCATCATATGCTCATCCCAAGTCTTACTAAAAATTAGAATATCATCCAAATAAACAATAAAAAACTTTCCAAAAATTCTTTCAGTACCTCGTTCATGAGCCGCATGAATGTGCTTAGTGCATTGGTTAGCCCAAATAGCATGACTAACCACTCATACAAACCCTTCTTTGTCTTGAAGGCTATCTTCCATTCATCTCCTTCTCTGATTCAGATCTGGTGATACCCACTCTTCAGATCAATCTTCATGAAGTACATGGCTCCACTCAAACAATCCATTATGTCATCCATTCTGGGTAATGGAAATCTGTACTTGATCATGATTTTGTTGATTGCTCGAGAATCTGTACACATTCTCCACTCTCCATCTTTCTTTGGTGCTAGTACTGCAGGTACTGCACATGGACTTAGGCTCTCTCTTATCAACCCCTTCCTTAACAGCTCTTGAACTTGTCTATTCAGCTCTTCACTCTCTGCAGGGGTCATTCTATGAGCTGCCTTATTCAGCAAACTAGCTCCTGGTATCAAATCCATTTGATGACTTATCTTCCTCACTGGTGGTAAACCTTCTGGTACATTATCAAAGATAATGTCCTGAAATTCCTCCAACATATCTAAAACTTTTGCTGGTACATCTTCACATTTCTCTTAACTAATCTTAAGAATCAATGCAAAGCAATGACACTCATGCTTCATACCCTCCAAAAATTTCCTACCATCTACCAAGCAAATTCTAGCAGTACTACATACCTTTTCTTCCACCTCCTTCAAGGGCCTCGACTAATGACGAACTCCATCCTCTGTTAGGGAATATGTGTTTGCACGGCCATCATGGACAGTGCTCCTATCATACTGCCACGGCCTCCCCAACAGCATATGACATGCATCCATCAGTATGATATCACACAGTACCTCATCATGGTAGTCCCCAATCTTGAACTTCACTAAACACTGCTCATTGACCAAAGCTCTATGGTCCTTTTGCAACCATGCAATCTGATATAGATGCAGATATTTTCTTCTTGTCAACCATCTCCTCTGAAACAAGACTATTAGTGCTTCCACTGTCAATAATAATATCACAACACTTACCTTCACATTTGCACCTTGTGTGGAATAAACTCTTCCTCTAATTGGGTTCTTTCTCCTCATTCACCAAAGTTCTTCTGACAACTAGGCTTTCTCCCCTTTCAGCATCTTTAGAACACTCAGACTGCGCATCTTCATCTACATGTGCAACTCGTGCATTACCTTCAAGTCTTCTATTTGTCCTTCCTTGATATTGCGGACACTCGTATGCTCGATGCCCTTCTTCTCCACATTGGAAACAGGTTCCTCTGAAACCTCCTCTTCAAGGTCCTTGCCCAGGTCTACCTCTTCCTCTTTCTCTTTGCTCACTATTGTTCTGGTCACGAGGGCAGTAGGCATTATCCCCTCTCTGATTTCGATTGGTGCCAACTTCTTCACTTTTCTTTTGATCTTCATTACGGCCTCCATAGGGTCTTCCACGAGTCCTTCTGCCTTGACCTCTTCCCCTTTACTTGTTGTCAAATCTTTTATTCAAATTCTCTTCCACCTTTAGGGAAAACTAGTACGCATCTTCTATGGTGGTCATTCTGACCAGGCTCAACTCCTCTTGAATACTTGGCCTTAACCAATTGATGTAACGGACTACCTTCTCCTTGTTGGCCTCTACATGGCCTATTCTAATAGTAATCTTATAAAACTCTTCCATATACTCCTTAACAGACTTGTTACCTTGTTTCAGTCCTTGCAACTTCTTCAATAACTCCATCCATAGTCCACAGGAATGAACTGCTTCTTCAGTTTCTCCACCATCCGATCCCATCTGGTGATCTTTCATTTTCCTCTTCTGTTCCTCTCTAATTGGACCTCCTTCCACCAAATACTAGCGTGGCCCTTCAACTTTGTTTTTACAAACTTGACCCAATCTGGGTCCTCCACATCTTCATACTCAAAATACTCCTCCATGTCATTGATCCAATCAATAAGCTGTTCTGGATTCAAATCTCTAGAATATGTAGGAACTTTGATCCTAGGCCTCTTGTTGATCTTAGAAATGGCCCTCAACAACCTAACTTTGGCAGGATCTCTTGCAACTTCTTGTTCTTCCTCATATAGCTCCTCTTCCACTTCATCCTCACTTTCTTCTCTTGTTCTTGGCTCAAACCCTCTTCATAGCTCCTCTTGCAATGCATCGATTTGTCTTTGCAGGGCTCTAAAACCCTCTTCCGTCAAAGCATTCCTCCCAATACGATTTCTTCATGGAGGTATCTTGATCTCCGAAGCAAACCCACAACCTCAGGTCCTGGTGCAAACTGTCTCACAATTGGTGATCTGTCTACACACTCAGGAACCCTTGCTCTGATACCACTTGATGAAGGGGGTAAAACATAAAACACACAACAACAAAAATTGCACACAGAAAATAGAACTTTCTTTATTGATTTGGATAACTTAATACATTACAGAAACTCAAATACAATCAGAGGAATCAACCCTCCACAGGTTGCAACACATTATAGCTTCCTCTCACAAGACTCTGGAATCATCTGCCATATGTAACCCCAAATCTGCTAGGGTTTATGTTTTCTCGACTATTCTTGACTCTACACTTTCCCCCTTAACTCTACCACCACCCAGGGTTCCCAAAATAGTCATAAATAGCACTTTTTGGTGACCTCCAGCTAAATTTCGAAATTTGCAACTCCCTCCAAAAGTAGGTCAACTTTCGGGAAGCATAACTTTTGATCCGGGTGTCCGATTGACAAACCGTTTTAAGTGCCAGAAAGCTCGTGATGTGAACTGTCACATTGAAAATCCATAAACATATTTCCATCAACTTTTTGGGATGTAATGGGATGTTTTAGTGCCTCATATCTCGTTTCAAAAATTTTTAGGGGCTTTTCAGAAAACAAAAACTTTAATATGTTTCAGATCACAAATGATCTTTGCCTGATTCCTTCGCCAAAGGTCTTATATTTCTGTTATGAAGATTTTTGCAAGTTTTCACTTCAATCCGTGCCCAAATGCAAACTTTCCTAAAATGGTAGGTAAACTTTCTAATACTGGCAATTTCCTATTTTTAGCAGTTTTTAGAAAAACTGAAAGTCCTACATCATTATTCAAGAGATTATGGAACCAAAAATACTAATTATGGAAAGAAATGAAAACAACTGTAATGACTTTGAATCAACTTCTTTTTGGGTGATGTAAGATTGCCCTTACACCACTGGATGCTCTTGCATCACTTATTGGTGCGGAGCACCTGCAATATCATGTTTTTGTTTGTAATAAGGTCTATTTGACCAATGCATTTGCATTTCTGTTTGTAGCTAGGTCTATCTTGTAAGTCCCAAGTGACTTAGGGGACATTTTGACAAGTTGTAATCACATAATGCTAAAAATAGCAATAATGCCAAAATAAGGTAGTAGGGTAGTTTGGTCAGTTGTCTCCCAACTGCTTAAAGCTAGTGTGGTACTACTCAGGGCGAGTTGTTAAATGCCCAGAAGTATGAACTGAATGGTAGTTGTAACCAAATCGAATCTAATTAGTTTGAAGAAGTGATCGAATGTGATTGCATTGTGTTCAAGAGAAATAAAGCATTTTCTGTTCTGTCCATTTGACTTCCATTTCTATAAATCGCACAACTATAGATTTTCGTTCGTTTTACATTTTCCCTTTGTTGCCGTATGTCACCGTGAAGCATTCCACTAGTGAGATATCTGTCAAAATCAGTGGAATGGCTTCAATGTATCAGTATTTGTTCTGTTCTTTGTTTTGTTTTTCCTATTCGATAGTGCAGATGATCCAGATCGAGGGTTTCGTGTAGTGGAAGATCCTAGCATCTTCATGTGCTAGGGTTTGCAGGAGGAAGAACCACGCGATGACATTTTTTTTGGTGAATCGGCCAAGGTTACCAGCGACCAATGACGAAACGCGTCCCTGCAGAGGCGAATGCCATTGGGGCATTGGAGAGTGCCGAAAGATTTGGTCGATGGAGATGTTCGACAGCCCACAAGTAATGTTCTGCTAATCGCGAGAAATTAGGGCACCAATTTATGGTTATCTGCTGTGCATTCTCCATCATATTGGTATCAGAGCTCAAAAAGATTTGGGCAACAAGTCGAGGACTTGCAAGATTGTTGGCGTTTGGGTGTTGTCTGTGAATATTTATGTCAGACAGAGACAACGGAATAGAGTTAGAGAGGATGCCTCCCAAAAGCATGTCGCAAGATGTTGTTAAGAAGTTAATTGAGCAAATGCTTGAATCCAAGTTGGGAGCGTTCAAGTAGACCAAAAGCAAAGATAGGGAAAACAAAAGTGACTGCAAGGAGGAAAATACAGAAATTGATGAAACCAGTAAAAAGGCAGAGGAGATACCAGCAGACCAGAGGGCATTTTTAAATGCATTGAAGTTAGTCAATAGGGACACCATAGATGGGTTACCTATGTACAATGGAAGCATGGAAGTTGAAGAGGTGATTGACTGGATTGAGGCATTGAACAATCACTTCGAGTACAAGGAAATTCTTGACGATAAGAGGGTTAAGTTGGCAAAGGCAAGATTGCAAGGATCTGCTCTTGCATGGTGGAATTATGTGCAAGGAGAAAGAGTCAAGGAGGGGAAGAATATGATAACCTCCTAGGAAAGGATGAAGACCAAACTCAAGGCACAGTTCTTACCCCTGGACTATGATGTGCAGATGTATAAGAAGTTGCAGAACCTCAGACAGAGAGACCTTGATGTGAATGCATACACACAAGAGTTTCATAAACTCAGTCTTAGATCAAAGAGACAAGAAGAAGAGTCAGAGAAGGTGGCCAGGTATCTGAATGGCCTAAGGATGAACATCCAAGATGAGATCAACATTTTAGCACCTGACATAGTGAACAAGTGTTTCCAAATGGCCTTAAGGGCTAAAGAAAATATAAAGAGAAAGAGTGAGCAGAACCAAAGAGGTAGAGGTGGAAGGAATTTCAAAGGCAAAGGCAGTTTTGGAGGAAGAAGTCCTAACCAGAGGCCTAGTGGTGAGTCTATCCAAGAAGGGCAAGTTGGGGACTCAAGTAGCAGAGGAGGCTACCAAGGAAGAAGGCCTAATGGAAGAGGTGGGAAAAGTGGATTAGGTAGAGGATCCAAATTCTCCACTATGAGATGTTATAACTGCAATCAGTAGGGCACCTAGCATACAAGTGTCCAGAGAAGGCCTCAACTTCTCATGGTGGTGACAAGAGAACCACTTTACTTCAAGAAGATGCAAGGAGTGTGACATCTCCTGAAGTGAATTTAGCATCAGAAGTAGGAGAAAATCTGATGATCAAGAGGACGCTACTCAAGGAACCAGTGCAGACAGAACCATCACAAAGAAGGGCTTTATTTAGAATCAACTACAAGATCCAAGGTAAGGTTTACAAAGTTATTATTGACTCTGGTTCAACAGATAATATCATATCTTTGGAAGCAGTAAATAAGTTGAAACTAGAAAAAATACCCCATAGCAGTCCATATAAAGTTGGTTGAATAAGGGGCAGCACATACTCATCAATGAACAGGCGTGGGTAGAATTCAGTATTGGGGGGTATAGAGACAAGATTCTGTGTGACATCCTCCCTATGGATGCTTGCCATATTTTATTAGGCAGACCATGGCAATTCGACAGAAAGGCTCAGCACGACAGAGAAAAGAATGCTTACTTATTTCAAAAAGATGGTATGACTTATAGGATACAGTCATTGGTAGAAGAGGATCCATAGCATGTAGGGTCTAGTGTAATGCTGGTAGGTGAAAAAGAATTCATGGATACACTAAAGGAAGGTGATGGTGTAGGTTTTGCTTTGGTTGTGAAGCCCAAGGGGGAAAAGAAAACAAGTTTGAGGGAAGTCGGACCTAAGGAGGTCAGAGATCTGCTTGAGAGTTATAAAGGAGTGATTGCAAAAGATATACCTAATTCCCTACCACCAATCAGAGATATTAGCCATCAGATAGATGTCATACCAGGATCAGTACTTCTGAATAAGGCAGCATATAAAATGACCCCTCAGCAGAATGAGGAGATAGCCAAGCAGGTTCAAGAACTTTTAGACAAGGGTTTAATAAGAAAGAGTTTGAGTCCATGTGCAGTCCCCACAGTTTTAGCACCAAAGAAGGATGGGAAATGGAGATTGTGTAGTGATTCCTGGGCAATAAATAGGATAACCATCAGATACAAGTTTCCTATTCCTAGAATTGAAGATCTTATGGATTGTTTGGGAGGTGCTACCTATTTCGCTAAAATAGATTTGAAGAGTGGGTACCATCAGATAAGGATAAGAGAAGGGGATGAATGGAAGACAGCTTTCAAAACTAATGAAGGGTTGTATGAGTGGCTTGTGATGCCGTTTGGTCTTTCAAATGCTCCTAGTACCTTTATGAGGCTGATGAATGAAGTGCTACAGGAATTCATCAGAAAATTTGTGGTAGTCTACCTTGATGATATTTTGGTGTTTAGTAAGAGCAAGGAAGAGCACTTGAAACATTTGGAGATAGTCTTGAAGAAGCTATAGGATCAAAAATTACTGATAAACTTGGAAAAATGTGACTTAATGAAACAAGAATTGGTATACCTAGGTTTTGTTATCTCTAAAGGTGATTTAAAAATGGACCCTTCCAAGGTCGAGGCTATTTTGAATTGGCCTACACCAAGGACAATAGGAGAAGTTAGAAGTTTCCATGGGCTAGCCACATTTTACAGGAAATTCATTAAGAATTACAGTGACATTTGTTAACCTATGTTGGAGACCATCAAGGGTGGAGGTAAGATGAAGTTTGTGTAGACAAAAGAGGCAGATAGAAGCTTTGAGAATCTAAAGCAGAAAGTTGTAAATTCCCTGTTTTAGTGTTACCTGATTTCAATAAGGTTTTCACAATTGAATGTGATGCGAGTGGGTTGGCCATAGGAGCAGTGTTGAGCCAAGAAGGCGGACCAGTAGCCTTTTTCAGTGAAAAGTTAAATGAAACCAAGATGAAATACTCCTCTTATGACTTAGAGTTGTATGCTATGGTATAAGCTCTGAAAAAGTGGAGGCACTACTTGCTTCCTAAAGAATTTGTTGTGTATACAAATAACCATGCTCTCAATTTTCTGAATGGACAAGAAAAGCTTAGTCATAGACACATGAAATGGGTGGAGAGTCTTCAAGCATACACCTTCAACATCAAACATAAGAAGGGAATAACCAATAAGGTTGTTGATGCTCTTAGCAGAAGGGTGTTGATAGTACAAGAAGTATAGCTACAAGGCATGGGTGTTGAGTCACTCAAAGGACTGTATGAAGAGGACCAAGATTTCAAGGAAATTTACAAGGTATGCAGTGAGTTTGCCAATACTTTCCACAGTGAATTTTCAGATTATACATTGCAGAATGGACTTTTGTTTAAAGGTAGTCAACAATGTATTCCAAAGTGTTCAACGAGGGACAATATAATGAAGGAAAAACATAGTGGTGGTTTAGGCAGACATTTCGGGCTCAATAAGACCTTAGATCTTGTCAGAAGATTTTACTTTTGGCCAAGGATACAATCTGATATTAGAAAGTTTGTTGAGAGTTGTATGATTTGCCAGAGAGCAAAAGGAGTCTCAACCAATGCAGGACTGTACCAACCTTTGCCCATACCAAACAGACCTTGGGATAGTTTGAGTATGGATTTTGTAATGGGATTGCCCAAGACAAGGACATGCTATGATAGTGTGTTTGTTGTGGTAGATAGGTTCAAGAAAATGGCGCACTTTATTCCTTGTAAGACCATCAATGATGCTAGTTACATTGCAGGTTTGTTCTTTAAAGAAATTGTCAAGATTCATGGATTACCTTTGATTATTGTATCTGACAGAGACAGCAAGTTTGTGGGATATTTCTGGAGAACCTTGTGGAAAAGGTTGGGCACGAATTTGTCTTTCAGTTCAGCCTATCATCCTTAGATTGATGGACAAACTGAGGTTGTGAATAGGTCATTAGGCAATCTACTGAGATGTTTGACAAGAGAACATTGCAGTAGTTGGGATGTGGTACTCCCACAAGTAGAATATGCCTATAATGATTCTACAAATAGAAGTATAGGTTTAAGTCCTTTTGAAGTTGTTTATGGTAGTCATCCTAGAGGAATTTTTGAATTGCCAGATGTTCAAGGATTGGACAAAAGGAGTGGACATGCTGATACATTTGTAGAGGCTATGCAAGAGCTCCATCAACAAGTCTGAGATACTCTACACCAGAACAGTCAGAAGATCAAGGCTCGAGTGGACCAAAGAAAAAGAGATGTGCGGTACCAAGTAGGAGATATGGTCATGGTTCATCTCAATAAGAATAGACTGCCCAAAGGACAATATAGCAAGTTAATGATGCAGAAAATTGGACCTTGTCAGATTTTAGAAAAATATGGTTCTAATTCTTACAAAATTGAACTGCCTGATGATATTGCTATTTCACCTATATTCAATGTTGCTAATCTGACATTGTATAGGAGTCCTGATATAGGCAAAGCTCCAGCAGATTCTATTCACGACAATGCAGAGTGGGTGCAACAATTACCATCTAAGGAACCATTTACAATGGAATGCATTTTGGATAGCAAGATAGCCAAAAAGACCTGAAATCAGACATATTTTGAGCACTTAGTCAAATGGCAAGGACTTCCTGACTCAGAAGCCACATGGATGCTGGAAGAAGACATCAAAAAATAAGGTGGTGATTTGCAGCAGTTAGACTCTAAGAGGACTTGAGACACTTTTTACCCAAGGAGTATGTTGCGGAGCACCTGCAATATCATGTTTTTGTTTGTAATAAGGTCTATTTGACCAATGCATTTGTATTTCTATTTGTAGCTAGGTCTATCTTGTAAGTCCCAAGTGACTTAGGGGACATTTGTCAAGTTGTAATCGCATAATGCTAAAAATAGCAATAATGCCAAAATAAGGTAGTAGGGTAGTTTGGTCGGTTGTCTCCCAGCTGCTTGGATTGTTCTGCCAGCCGCTTGGAGCTAGTGTGGTACTACTCAGGGTGAGTTGTTAAATGCCCAGAAGTATGAACTGAATGGTAGTTGTAACCAGATCAAATGTAATCAGTTTGAAGAAGTGATCGAATGTGATTGCATTATGTTCAGGAGAAATAAAGCATTTTCTGTTCTATCCATTTGACTTCCATTTCTGTAAATCACACAACTATAGATTTCCGTTCGTTTTGCATTTTCCCTTTGTTGTCGTATGTCGCTGTGAAGCATTCCACTAGTGAGATATCTATCAAAATCAGTGGAATGGCTTCAATGTATCAATATTCATGCTATTCTTTGTTTTTTTTCCTGTTCAATAGTGCAGATGATCCAGATCGAGGGTTTCGTGCAGTAGAAGATCCTAGCATCTTCATGTGCTAGGGTTCGCAGGAGGAAGAACCACGCGACGGTGCTTTTTTTGGTGAATCGTCCAAGGTTACCAGTGACCAACGACAGAATGCATCCCTATAGAGGTGAATGCCATCAGGGCATTGGAGAGTGCCGAAAGACTTGGTCGATGGAGATGTTCTGCAACCCATTAGTAACATTCTACTAATCATGAGAAATTAGGGCACCAATTTCTGGTTATCTGTTGTGTGCTCCCCATCACTTATGTAGTCTATTATGAGCCTAAGAGGTGGTTTCTTGATTCAAGAGCATCCCATCACATGGTTAATACTCCTATGCATTAGTGTCCTTGCATCCTTTCGATACATCAAAAATTTGATGGGCAATGGGACTTATATGGATGTTGGTGGGAAAGGTAATTTTGAGATAGGTGATGGATGTTTTAGAGATGTTCTTTATGTTCCTAAATTATCTACAAATCTCCTTTATATATATCAGATTACACATAGTGGGACACCTAAGATTGTAGAGTTCACAACTGATTTAGTGTTCATTCGAGAAGTAGAGTGAAAATGTCATGGCAGTTGGCAAAGTTGATCATATCTATCGTCTTTACACTTTCTCTCACTTTGTTCCTGATGGTTATTTTTTTGAGACTCCCACTCCTACATTGAGTGTGGGTAGTTCACCAAGGGAGTATGGTCACTTGAACTTTGGAGTTCTTGAGACTAGTGCTAAGCTTCCATCTCCTACTACTTCAAAGGTCCTTTCTTCAGATCAGTAGAGTATTCATGGTCTTACCAATACAACTTTGTGGGATGATTGCTTGACAGACATTTTAAACTTGTTTATAGAGTCTCATATTGCAAATTTGGGAGACACACTTGAGGGGTTCTCTCTCCTCTTTGATGACAATTTTTGCACTATTATTGTCACATATTCATCATCCTCAGAGATTGTTCTTTATTAGTTTCCACAAGGTCTTGGTTATGCATCTTCTTTTATTGGGGTTGCACATTCTAGCTTGGAGACACTTGAGCAGTTTTCATAGGCATATCGTTTGAGACTTCCTTCCTCACTTCTTGTTTTTGAGTTAGAATTTCTCTTGCATCACCCAATGGACCTGTTTCTTCCCAAAGGAAGAAATGTTGTTTTCCAATCTTGGACACTTTTAAGCATTCTTGTTCCTGCATTCACTATTGGCACAGGAGGTTCTTCATTTAGGAGGGGATCCATTGCCTCTCATACATTTTCTCTTCAAGGAAGTTCTCATTCTCACTTTTGGGGAGGAGTTTTTCCCATGTGGTTTTCTCATTTACTCCACTTGAGATATTTTGTTCAGGGCTACCTAACATGGCCTAGTAGCCAAGACCCATTGATACATTCATGTATCTTTGCATCATCATGCTTAGTTTTCCTTCTCCATAGGTTACACTTAAGGGGGTCTTAGTGTAAATAGGGATATTACCTAGTTAGTCATTTCCTAGGTCCTCTTCACACTAGTCCACTTAATCTTACTTAGGAGTCATTAGGAGCATTTAATAATTTGAACTAGGATCATTTATTTTTTCTCCTTAGGACATTTAATATTTTCATGAATTTATTAGTGGTGTCTAAGTGCATTCAATTATGCTCATCTAGGTTCTCTAGATGCATTTAATATTTGTTTCATCTCGTTGGTTTTATCCACTAGTTGACATTTGCCTATCTCTACTTCATGCCTATATGAGGGGTTCATTTGTAATCTTCTTTTCATATCAAATATCATATAGATAAAATATCAAATATTTATATCAATATCAATATCAAATTGCACCAAAATCAAACAATTTATCCTCTTGTTTTTCTCTTGTGGAAGGTTATTTTTGTGTTGCAGATGATCCTTGAGATCTTGGAGTCCATCAGTGATGCTAACATTCTACTCGTTGATGAGTCTAGTGCATTATAACATGTCCTCAATAGCTTGAATGTGTTGTTGGATGTTGTCCCTTTGTTGAATTATCCTAAGAGTGTGTTCTTTCTCTTCTATCATTTATTGTGCTTGTTGTGGTCTTGGGTGGATCTCATTTATATCTTTGAGAATAGCCTCAATCCAACTTCATCTAATCCTTGGGGACATCAAGTGCTTTTTAGGATTAAGGTGCCATCAACCTTGTAAGTCCTATGTAATTAATTACTCCTAATGTTGTTTGTAAATTTTCATAAGGGAAGATGTATTCACCAAGAAACGGTCTTGTTTCAACCACATTTGGATGCTAGTACTTGACAGGGGGTCCAATGTTGCCCCCCTTGGCGAGGGTTCGGGGGCAACACCCTCAAACAAAATTTTTCTGGATGAAAATTTGCCTTGTAAAATATTGTAATTTCCTAGTCAATCTGGACCATTCATCATTAGGTCGCAGATCTGACAGTAAAAGTTATGTTAGAGTTTTTTTTACCCTAGATGGCAACACTCTTTTAATGAGGGCATTGTATTACGATTGTGGAGTTGTAGAGAGTTGAGATTGGAAAAATAAGTGTAGATGGATTGAAGATTGAAGAGGAGGTTGTTAGTGATGTATTGACAACTCTATTGAAGTTAATACAAATAGGTGCATCTCTTCTTGTGTGGAGTTTTTCTCGAAAGGTTTTCTCCACATAAACATTGTATTATGTGTTCATCTCTTTTGTTCCTTTATTTCTTTGTACTATTGATTTGAGTTCATATAAACTCCATTTGGTTTTGCACTAGGTTATTATAACAATTGAAATTATATTTCCATTCTATAGTTGTTCAACTTCATTTCTAACATTTGATATCAAAGCCTGGCCAGTTATGTGTCTTGGGTGGAAGTGTGAAGGTTTTTTGAGTTCTAGTGGGAGTTTTGGTTGAATTTGTTTTATAGATTTTGTGTAGAAGCCATGGCTACATCCTTATCTCGATTGGACATCAAGAAATTCAATGGAACAGGTTATGAGCTATAGAAGTTGAAAATGGAGGATCTACTTAAAGAAAGAAATCAATAGTTGGCTGCGACAAAAGAAAAGAAACTTGATGCAACCAGTCAACATGAGTGGGACAAGATGGACAAAAAGGCATGAGGTAAAATTCAATTGTGTCTTGCAGATTATGTCCTACTGAATGTCTCTAAAGAAAAGACTGCATTTGCATTATGGAAATGGTTAGGTGAGATCTATCAAGCCAAAAGTATGGTAAAAAAACTTTATCTGAAAAGAAAGTTATTTTCACTTAAAATGAAGGAGGGTAATTTGATAGAAAAGCATTGAATACATTAATTTGAGTTTGAGTCAGTTGGCTTCTATTGATGCTAAGATAGATGAAGAAGATAAATGTATCATGTTACTTTGTTCTTTGCCTGAGTCATGGGAAAATTTATCCTTGCTATTAGTGTTAATCTCGAAGATATGAAACTGGATGCTCTTGTTGCAACTGTGTGAGCATAGGTAATGAGAAAGAAGGCTATGGATAGTTCAAAGGATGCACTCCATGTCAAGCGAAGGTTCGGGAAAAAGAAGAATAAAGGGAGATCAAAAGGTACCCAAGGACAGTTCTAAGGGTAGATCTAAGACTCCTGGGAAAAAGAACAGAGTGAAGTGTTAGAACTACGGAATGAGGAGATGTGTGAAGAAGGAATGCCAGATTAAAAAGAAGTAGTTTGATTCCTCCATAGAAAAGTCCTTAGATTCAGGCAATGATGTTTTGATTTCTCTTTGTAGTTTTATGTCTAACGAACAATGGTTGATTGACTCAAGTTGCTCGTATCATATGACTCCTCATAGAGAATGGTTTTCCACATATGAGAAGTATGATGGAGGTAAAGTATACCTTGGTGACAATAGTTCATATCCTATCATTGATCAGGGCAAGGTACAATTGTGTTTTAGTGTTGGGAGAATGAAAACCCTCCCTGGTGTTTTGCATTTTCCAAGTTTAGCTAGGAATTTGATTTCGGTTTCTAAGTTGAATGATGTCGGAATGCATGTAATATTTGATAAGCATGGTTGCAGATTGGTAAGAGGGAGTTTGATGATAGCAAGAGGGACAAGGAAGGGGACTCTATTTAAGCTAGAAGCCACTACTATTTATAACTCTGCTAATGTAACTAAAAAAATTGAAAATACTTGTATGTTGTGGCACCATATATTGGGCCACATAAGAGAAATTTGTTTAAAAACATTTTTGAATAAAAAATTGTTAGACGGTTTATCTTATTCTAATGAGAGTTTTGATTTTTGTAAACATTGTGTGTTTGGTAAACAAAATAGAAATTCATTTCTGTTACATCCCTCTTTTTGGAATCAATAACGCTATTACTTTTCTTGCAAATTTCAGCTATATAATATGTTGTTGACGTCATGGAAATTGGTGATGTAGATAGACAAAGTTAGTTCTATGAAATTTTGGAATCTATTGATTATGATCAATGTGATATTATAAACTAAAATGTCCTTTTGTTAGGAGAAAATGATGTTTGGATATATTATGCTTTGATTTGGAATATAGGTGCTTTGACCACAAAAATTGTATGTGAGACTGTCGTTGCAGGAATAGGTGGACCATGTTCGACAGGAAGAGAAAGTATCTTTGAGAAAGAGAATAGACTCTGGAAATTAACCATGGGTGTTTGTTACTGAAAATGCCAAGCAGGTAGATAAACCATGAAGCCTTAAATTTAGTCATGTTTACGACTGAGATAATTTAAGACTAGATGTCGACGTCTGAAGTTAAGGTTTATCACTTTTTGTAAGTCGTCATATAGAATGTGGGAAATCGACGTTGTTGTCGCAAGTCCGCTAAATCAAGTCATCTTATAGAGATGACTAATATTCTGATTATAGGTAAATAAATAAACTTATTTGTGGCAGATTTGTGAGTCGCCTCTCGTAGTCGAATGACACGAGAAGTCGTTATTGTGTGTTAAACAATCTAGGAAACTTGTTTTTGCGTTATGCCCAATCCGTCATGATTGCCGTAAAAACACTTTGAACATGTGTTGTGAATTTATTCCTTTTTGAAAATCGACGGAAGTCGAATTTGAAGCCGAGATGAGCTATAACCTGTTTTGGTCGTCATTTGGAAGAATATGTCAAAATCGCCTTAGTTGTATTTTGGTAAATAGGAGGTATTTCCTTTAGTTTTGTTTGACGTCAGTTTTCTCGTCAAAGTCGAGTAGGTTTACACCCAAGTTCTGTTGTTTTGGACGTCTTCCATTTTGAATGTGTCTTTTTCCCTTCAAGCTTAAGACTTTGAGTTATCATTAATCTAACCTATATTTTCTTCAATTAAGTCGGCCTTTATTCGTTCTCTTATTCGACCTTAGAGACACAATATGCATTTATTATTCACCACCTTGTAAGAACTTAACTCCACTAATCGGTGTTAGTTGCATATTTAGAGATTTAGAAGCCTTCTTGTGCGAGTAAGTGGATGGGGTTGTTATGCCCACTAGCAGCCACGTTGCCACTAAGGAACCTCCTTTATGTTTAGTGGTCACTGTAGGATAGGGAGTCGGGTGGCATGCAGTAACTGATCTCCTTTTGTTTAGGCATGGAAGGAGAGATAAATGCCATTATTCTTCTTCACCGTGGGAGTGAGAGGGAGTACTTTCCTTTTGAGGAGGACATGGATAGGAGAGAGGCGGTGGGTTTTGAGTCGGAGGAAGGAACATGAGGACGTCGCTGAGAGCTCAGCAAGGATGAGCTAGCAACAACGAAACTCTGAGTACAACGATAGGTTTCCATTCTTCCCCCCTGTGCAGTCTATGATCATTGTTTGTGTCTTGTTTCGGCAGTGATAGTGTAGGATTTTACAACGTAAAGGATAATGCAAACAATGTCATCTTACTATAAGCTCTGAGTGAGTTGCTACCATTGTTGTCTTCTCAGAAAATGTTATCATTATACAACATGAACGATACAATAATAATAGTAGAACACAGTCTTCAAATATATATACACCAATGCAGATAAATGTATGATGCAAGTTGTGAACGATAACCTACTAGGTGTCGGCAATGATGTATGCATTGAGTTGTTCTTACATGACTGTAATACTAGCTCAAACTGTCTTTTGTACACTCAAAATGTTAGTTTTTTAGTGAAGAGCCACACTGCACCACAAACTTACTGTGGAAGGAGTCTAAACCACAGTATTATATCATGTTTTTGACGTAGTTTTTGATTGTTAAGATAGCCTATGGTGTTATAATAACTGGTTGTGGTGTCAGAGGATAAAACTAGTGTAGGAGAAGGTCACAACACATCTCTCTGTCCAAGCAGATTAGACTCTCGAAAACATGAGATTGAATGCCGACAAATGTATTTAACTAGTCTCTTATTCGGTTTTAGATCTTCAATTAGAGGTCGATATATGAGTATGATCGTCTCTAGATTCTTAAGATAGATTCCATGTCTTTTGATATCTTCATTTTATAACTCTTACCTCATTGAACCATTTAAAACTATTTGTTTTGGAAGGAGGGTGTAGAGTTGAAGTATAAGTAATTATCCTTGGTCAAAAATCGTCATGCTTTTGAAATGAAAAGATAGGAAACCCGCATATTGTGTTTTAGTTAATTAAATTGCATGCGATGATCCTTGTGTCACTATTAATATGAAGACCTTTATGAGTCTAAAACTTAAAAACTCTGGGCTTTCAGATAATCGTATTTGATAGTTGGGTATTTTTGTACAAACTTATGAAAACCGTATAGCCAAGTTAGAGACCACTTAGGAGTGGATATTTTCAAACAATGGTTTAAACTGTTAAGAGATTACTATTGCATTACAAATGTTATCCGTATAAACAATGTACTAGAAAACCCTTTAGACATCGTGAAAACGGAGATGATCCCATAAGATCAGAAATAGAGTAAAACTATGTGCCATGCGCTATTGAATGAGGAAATTCAAATACCTTGAGGTCATCGAGGTCAACATATATATAAACCTTACAAATAGGAAAACTATAGGATTGCGATTAATTCAAGTCGAGTAGGGTGGGTGAACTTAATTCATGCATTCATACAATGCTATTTAAATTCAAATCCTTTGGCCAAGGTGATGCATCATCCTCAAATGCATTGAATGTTCACTGTGACTAGATGGTGTTTCTTGTGCAAGGGTCCTGCATGACTAGAGGGTATCTAGGGATCTGCATGATAACAAGACACGTAAGTTACAACACCAGAGCTCAGATGGCAAACACTGATGGTTATCCTAAGTCTATCCTTTTGAGTAGGGTAGGGCCACTTCCGGTTAGGAAGGAGTGCGGGAGACCGACGGTCTGTGGTTGGAGGTTAAGCTCCTTGAAGATACTTTCTCTTCCAAATATTGAGGATTGCCGAGTCTTGAATGTGATTGGTTGACAATCGAGATGCGGTGATAATGGTATGTTTCTAATATTGTATTTGTTTTAAGAATTTTCAAATTAGTAAGAAAACTAAAAGTTTATGGATTATCATTTCTTTCAGTTTGTGAAAAATGAAATCATGTTTATTGAAAAATTGAAGAATGTTATACTTGATAGTAGTGAATTATTTTATATTTGATTACAAGGAAAATATATATATATATATATATATATACCTATGTTTAAACCTAGTTTTCAAGTAAAATCAAATATGGATGTTACATATGGTATCAGAGCTAGCCAAGTTCAGCACTAGGGCTGATGAGTCCACTAACCTGATTAGGAAATCAACATTACGCAAGTAGCTAATGATTTGATTTACTGTGCTAGGATGGTACGCATCAAGAAAACTACAAGAAAATCCTTCGCGGGTAAGGAACGTTATCTACAAGCTAAGCAGAAACGGCTTGCGATGATCAAAACCATTGAGAAAACTAATGATGAAAATGACATTTGGCTTGATGATGTAGAAACCTTTGCCAATGCCTTGTCACGACTTAAACGAATGAGAAGAGAACTCCTAGAGGTAGCGACGACGACAGCTTGAATCATGGTCAATTGTTGCCCGATTATTGTACCTAATAGTGTACCTATTAGTATACCAATGAGTGTACCTATTAGTATACCAATGATCACTAGGGATCCCCGTATAGCGCCTAGAGCTGAGATCATTGAACTATCATCTGATAGTGAGTCTGAGGGGTATACACCTCATGATTATGTGTCAGACAATGAATCCAAAGGTTACACCCCACTTGATAATACTGAGTAAAAACATGAGATATGTCTATCTCTATTGAATGTAGGAACAATTTTGCAAATTGAATAAAGACAAATTTTTGGTTTGAGAACAATTATGATTATGATCAATTATTGTTTCTTTTGGTGATATATAAAATGATAAGCATAAAACTAATTAGTATATGTTTAATCAGGTGAGAAACTAAACTACCATGGATCAATCAGAGTTTAATGAGGGGGAAGATTGGGAAGGTCATAACTCTCGGGAAAAATCCACTGACAAATTGGATAGGATTCTTAATATGCTTACTGAAACCAAGGAAAGGTTGAACAAACTGGAAAAGAAGATGGATGAAACTGGGAACACAGAGGGTGAAAATGAGAATTCTCATTATACAAGCAAAAGTAAACATTGGGATAATGGCATGTCAAGTGAAAACCCTGATGACAGTGAAGTTCCAAGAAAAACCAAAGATAAACTTGCATTAGAATTATCTAAGGATATGAAAAAGGTTAACCCCCCTAAGTTCAATGGAACAAAAACCAGAGATGCAGCAGAAGCATAGTTAACAGAGATGGAGAAATACTTTGAGATCAGAAATTACTCTGAGGTTACTAAAGCAGTGTGGGGAGAATATTAACTATCTGGGGAAGCATCCACTTGGTGGATGAATAAGAAAATGGAGCTGGAATTAAGTCCCTTGAAGGTGACATGGAATGAGTTCATGGAACTATTCCGAAAAAGGTGGTTACCTCAGTTATATTTTGATCAAAAGTTAACAGATTTCCAAAACCTCAGGCAAGGTGAACTATCTGTGGTTGAGTATGCAGAAAAATTTACTAGACTACTGAAGTATGTTCCTCAATACCAAAAGGATGAAAGATTTAGGATTAGAAAATTTATCATGGGACTAAATCCTCAGATTGGCGGTGAGGTGGAGGTGCATGGTCCAAGCACAATGGAACAAGTTTATGAGAAAGCAATTAAGCAGGAGCAGAAGATCAAATCTATCTCTACTTACCATGAAAAGAAATGTAAGAAGTTTGATAAGAACTACAACGATCAGTCATATAAAAGGAAGAATGAGAAGGGATATGGAAACAAGAGGTTTGATAAAGGAAATCGAAAGAACCAAGGGGGATTTGGTAATGAGCGAAGATGTAAAGATTATAAGAAAAATGACAATTTTAAGAAGAATGATGATTCTACGAGAAGGTGATCTGAGAAGCGAGGACCTATAGGAGGATGTTTTTCTTGTGGAGGAGATCATTATGCCAACCGTTGCCCTAATAAGAAGCAGAATGGGAAGCCTAGGAATATGGAACTTCCTTCGCAGTAGGAAGCTTTTCAACAAAGGATTCATGCCGCTCTTGACAATCGACAAGCGGAGTATCAAATCACCCCTATTGAGATGACAGGTACCTTATTTGGAGTTCCTGTTTCTATTTTATTTGATATTGGTGCAATAGAAAATTTTGTGTCACCTAGAGTCTTAAGTAAATTTTCTAGAAAAGCTGGTTTTATGTCAAAACCATGGACAGTTGAGTATACAAATAACTCAAGGGCTCAGGTAGAGCAATGTTTGTTCGAAACAAAGATTGATATTTCTAACTTCACCACTGAGGCAAATTTATACGTAGCACCTTTAGGGTCCTACGATGTCATCTTAGGAATGAATTGGTTGTGGAAACATCGAGCCAAGGTAGATTGTTTTTATAAAACAATTGAGTGTCTGGATGAGAAGGGCAATTCAGTAAATATTCAAGGAATTCAAAGGGAAATAAGGATTAGATCCATTTCTTCAAAACAATTAAAACAGGCTAGGTGAAAGGGATGTCAACTTTTTGCAGTCAAAATGGACCTAGTAGAGGAACCCTTGGAGAAACAAACACTTGAGGAAAAATATCTATATCTTTGCAATTTCAGGGATGTATTTCCTGAGGAGCTACCAGGCTTGCCTCCAAAAAGAACATTTGATTTTGGCATAGATATTAAACCAAGATTGGAGCCAGTATCTAAAGCTCCATATTGTATGACCACCACAGAACTTATGGAATTAAAGGCTCAATTGCAAGAGCTATTGTCTAAGAATCTAATTAGGCCGAGTGTATCACCATGGGGAGCCCTAGTTATATTTGTCAAGAAGAAAGATGGAACTCTTAGGCTGTGTATAGATTATAGGATGCTTAATAAGGTGACAATAAAGAATAAGTATCCATTGCCACGTATTGATGATCTATTTGACCAAATGCGGGGTGCATCAGTCTTTTCTAAGATAGATCTGAGATCTGGATACCATCAGTTAAGATTGAAAGATGAAGATATTCCCAAGATGGCATTTAGAATGAGATATGGTCATTATGAGTTTACGGTGTTGCCATTTGGATTGACCAATGCACCTGCTGCTTTCACGAATCTCATGAATAATGTTTTCAGAGATTGTCTTGATAAATTTGTGCTAGTTTTCATTGATGATATTCTGATTTATTCCAAAAATGAAGAGGAGCATAGACAGCATCTTCAAATAGTCTTGCAATGATTAAGAGAACACAAATTGTATGCGAAACTCTCAAAGTGCACCTTCTTTCAGAAAGAAGTGCAGTATTTGGGCCATATAATATCAGCTGATGGGATATCAGTTAATCCAGCTAAAATAAAGGCTATTATGGAATGGCCTGAACCTTCCAATGTTTCATAGGTATGAAGTTTCATGGGACTGGTCGGATATTACAGGAAATTTGTTTTAAATTTCTCAAGCCTTGCTAGCCCAATTACCTCCTTGCAAAGAAAAGGAAAAAGGTTTGTTTGGACGGAAGAATGTCAAAAGGCCTTTGATTTGTTAAAAGAAAAGTTAACAACTACTCCAATCTTGAAGGTTCCTGATCCTGAAGGACACTTTGAGGTTATTACTGATGCCTCGGGGGAAGGGTAAGGGGGTGTGCTCATGCAAGATGGTCGGGTAGTAGCCTATGAATCAAGAAAGTTGAAAAACTATAAGCAGAATTATGCTCCTCATGACGTAGAAATGGAAGCAGTTATTCACGCCCTTCAGATGTGGCGACATTACTTGTTGGGAAAGACTTTTATACTAAAATCAAATCATCAAAGTCTGCGTTACATATTCACACAACCTAATCTCAATGCAAGGCAGAGGAGATGGCTGGAATTAATATCAGATTATGACTTTGAGATTTCTTATATCAAAGGCAAGGAAAACTGAGTAGTTGATGCCTTAAGCAGAAGAAGACACATAGCTTCTATAATCTCCATACATGCTAACTTTAAAGATTTAGTAATGCAAAGCTTGTCTGGAGATGAGTATTATGAGCAAGTGAAATAGGCTCTACACTTAAACCCTAAGGACCCAAGATATGACAGATTCAGTTTTGAATCAAATGGATTGATGAGATTCAAGGGAAGAATCTATGTTCCTGGTTCAGTAGAACTTAGAAACTTTGTTTGGAAGGAAGTTCATTGTGCTCCTTACTCTAGACACCCTGGTGTAACAAAACTGTTAGCTGATGTCAAGCCGCTATATTTCTGGAAGGGAATGAAAAGCGATGCTGCAAGGTTTGTAGCTAGTTGTTTGGAGTGTCAGAGAGTTAAGGCGGAACACCAACATCCTACTGGATTGTTATACTTGCATGATATTCCAAAATGGAAATGGCAGGTTGTTAGTATGGATTTTGTCCAGGGGTTACCAATGTCTAAGAATAGGCATGATGCAATATTGGTTGTTGTTGATAAACTAACCAAGGTCGCACATTTTATACTGGGAAATTTGACGGATGGAGCTCATCTTTTGGCTCAGAAATTTGTGCAGGAAATTTTCAGATTGCATGGTGTACCTAAAAAGATAATATCTGATAGAGATGCTCGGATAACTTCTCAATTTTGGCAAACCTTATTTTCAACATTAGGCACTAAACTTAATGTGAGTACTGCTTATCACCCTGAAACTGATGGACAAACAGAAAGAGTGAATCAAGTATTAGAAGACCTTTTAAGAATGTATTGGATGGATCAACAATACAGATGGGAGGAATATTTACCTCTTGTCGAATTTGCCTATAACAACTCCTATCATTCTGCCATTAAGATGGCGCCATTTGAAGCATTATATGGAAGGAAATGTAGAACTCCTATAAGCTGGGATAAGCTGGATGATAGGATAAGCATTGGACCTGAAATGCTTGCTGATATGGAAGAAAAAGTGAAAATGATTAGGAAGAGGTTGGCAGAAGCCAATGACAGGCAAAAACATTATGCAGATCGCAAACGAGTGCCTAGACATTTCTCTATTGGTGAGAAAGTCCTTTTGCAAGTGAAACCCCATAAGAGTTCAATAAAATTTGGTAAATCTTCAAATTGGCTCCTCGTTATGTCGAACCTTTTGAAGTTCTTGGGATTATCAATCCAGTTGCCTACAAAGTTGCTCTACCTCCAGCCTTGTCCAAGATGCATAATATTTTTCATGTTTCATATTTAAAGAAATATTTTGTAGGTAATAACCACATCCTTAACTGGAATTCTTTACAGATGCAAGAACCCAGGGTGGTTGTGATCGAGCCACTCAAGGTGCTTGAAATGCATAAACTTCGTTTACGTAATCGAGAAGTTTTGCAATGCAAAATTTAGTGGGACCAATATGTCGAGGATAGCGCCACTCGAGAAGACTATAAAGACATTTACCAAAGATTTCCTAAACTTTTCAAAGACATTAATGTTGAACTATAAAAAGTTTGTTTTAAGTTTAATTTTTGCTTGATAAACTCAATCATCGAGGACGATGATTTTTAAAGGGGAAGGATATGTTACATCCCTCTTTTTGGAATCAATAATGCTATTACTTTTCTTGCAAATTTTAGTTATATAATATGTTGTTGACGTCATGGAAATTGGTGATGTAGATAGACCAAGTTAGTTCTATGAAATTTTGGAATCTATTGATTATGATCAATGTGATATTATAAACTAAAATGTCTTTTTGTTAGAAGAAAATGATGTTCGGATATATTATGCTTTGATTTGGAATATAGGTGCTTTGACCACAAAAATTGTATGTGAGACTGTCATTGTAGGAACAGGTGGACCATGTTCGACAGGAAGAGAAAGTATCTTTGAGAAAGAGAATAGACTCTGGAAATTAACCATGGGTGTATGTTACTGAAAACGCCAAGCAGGTAGATAAACTATGAAGCCTTAAATTTAGTCATGTTTATGACTGAGATAATTTAAGACTAGATGTCGACGTCCGAAGTTAAGGTTTATCACTTTTTGTAAGTCGTCATATAGAATGTGGGAAATCAACGTTGTTGTCGCAAGTCCGCTAAATCAAGTCGTCTTATAGAGATGACTAATATTCTGATTATAGGTAAATAAATAAACTTATTTGTGGCAGATTTGTGAGTCGCGTCTTGTAGTCGAATGACGTGAGAAGTCGTTATTGTGTGTTAAACAATCTAGGAAACTTGTTTTTGTGTTATGCCCAATCTGTCATGATTGCCGTAAAAACGCTTTGAACATGTGTTGTGAATTTATTCCTTTTTGAAAATCGACGGAAGTCAAATTTGAAGCCGAGATGAGCTATAACCTGTTTTGGTCGTCATTTGGAAGAATATGTCAAAATCGCCTTAGTTGTATTTTGGTAAACAGGAGGTATTTCCTTTAGTTTTGTTTGACGTTGGTTTTCTCATCAAAGTCGAGCAGGTTTACACCCAAGTTCGGTTGTTTTGGACGTCTTCCATTTCGAATGTGTCTTTTTCCCTTCAAGCTTAAGACTTTGAGTTATCATTAATCTAACCTATATTTTCTTCAATTAAGTCGGCCTTTATTCATTCTCTTATTCGACCTTAGAGACACAATATGCATTTATTATTCACCACCTTGTAAGAACTTAACTCCACTAATCGGTGTTAGTTGCATATTCAGAGATTTAGAAGCCTTCTTGTGCGAGTAAGTAGACGGGGTTGTTATGCCCACTAGCAGCCACGTTGCCACTAAGGAACCTCCTTTATGTTTAGTGGTCACTGTAGGATAGGGAGTCGGGTGGCATGCAGCAACTGATCTCCTTTTGTTTAGGCATGGACGGAGAGGTAAATGCCATTATTCTTCTTCACCGTGGGAGTGAGAGGGAGTACTTTCCTTTTGAGGAGGACATGGATAGGAGAGAGGCGGTGGGTTTTGAGTCAGAGGAAGGAACTTGAGGACGTCGCTGAGAGCTCAGCAAGGATGAGCTAGCAACAACGAAACTCTGAGTACAACAACAGGTTTCCATTCTTCCCCCCTGTGCAGTCTATGATCATTGTTTGTGTCTTGTTTTGGCAGTGATAGTGTAGGATTTTACAACGTAAAGGATAATGCAAACAATGTCATCTTACTATAAGCTCTGAGTGAGTTTTGTTTACAATGAATACGTTACCATTGTTGTCTTCTCAGAAAATGTTATCATTATACAACATGAATGATACAATAATAATAGTAGAACACAGTCTTCAAATATATATACACCAATGCAGATAAATGTATGATGCAAATTGTGAACGATAACCTACTAGGTGTCAGCAATGATGTATGCATTGAGTTGTTCTTACATGACTGTAATACTAGCTCAAACTGTCTTTTGTACACTCAAAATGTTAGTTTTTTAGTGAAGAGCCACACTGCACCACAAACTTACTGTGGAAGGAGTCTAAACCACAGTATTATATCATGTTTTTGACGTAGTTTTTGATTGTTAAGATAGCCTATGGTGTTATAATAACTGGTTGTGGTGTCAGAGGATAAAACCAGTGTAGGAGAAGGTCACAACACATCTCTCTGTCCAAGCAGATTAGACTCTCGAAAACATGAGATTGAATGCCGACAAATGTATTTAACTAGTTTCTTATTCGGTTTTAGATCTTCAATTAGAGGTCGATATATGAGTATGATTGTCTCTAGATTCTTAAGATAGATTCCATGTCTTTTAATATCTTCATTTTATAACTCTTACCTCATTGAACCATTTAAAACTATTTGTTTTGGAAGGAGGGTGTAGAGTTGAAGTATAAGTAATTATCCTTGGTCAAAAATCGTCATGCTTTTGAAATGAAAAGATAGGAAACCCGCATATTGTGTTTTAGTTAATTAAATTGCATGCGATGATCCTTGTGTCACTATTACCATGAAGACCTTTATGAGTCTAAAACTTAAAAACTCTGGGCTTTCGGATAATCGTATTTGATAGTTGGGTATTTTTGTACAAACTTATGAAAACCGTATAGCCAAGTTAGAGACCACTTAGGAGTGGATATTTTCAAACAATGGTTTAAACTGTTAAGAGATTACTATTGCATTACAAATGTTATCCGTATAAACAATGTACTAGAAAACCCTTTAGACATCGTGAAAACAGAGATGATCCCATAAGATCAGAAATAGAGTAAAACTATGTGCCATGCACTATTGAATGAGGAAATTCAAATACCTTGAGGTCATCAAGGTCAACATATATATAAACCTTACAAATAGGAAAACTATAGGATTGTGATTAATTCAAGTCGAGTAGGGTGGGTGAACTTAATTCATGCATTCATACAACGCTATTTAAATTCAAATCCTTTGGCCAAGGTGATGCATGATCCTCAAATGCATTGAATGTTCACTGTGACTGGATGGCGTTTCTTGTGCAAGGGTCATGCATGACTAGAGGGTATCTAGGGATCTGCATGATAACAAGACACGTAAGTTACAACACCAGAGCTCAGATGGCAAACACCGATGGTTATCCTAAGTCTATCCTTTTGAGTAGGGTAGGGCCACTTCTGGTTAGGAAGGAGTGCGGGAGACCGATGGTCTGTGGTTGGAGGTTAAGCTCCTTGAAGATACTTTCTCTTCCAAATATTGAGGATTGTCGAGTCTTGAATGTGATTAGTCGACAATCGAGATGTAGTGATAATGGTATGTTTCTAATATTGTATTTGTTTTAAGAATTTTCAAATTAGTAAGAAAACTAAAAGTTTATGGATTATCATTTCTTTTAGTTTGTGAAAAATGAAATCATGTTTATTGATAAATCGAAGAATGTTATACTTGATAGTAGTGAATTCTTTTATATTTGATTACAAGGAAAAAATATATATATATACCTATGTTTAAACCTAGTTTTCAAGTAAAATCAGATATGGATGTTACAATTTCCTTCAGGTAGTTATAAATCTAAGAATAAATTGGAACTTATTCATTCGAATGTATCTGGTCCTGTGGATGTTGAATCAATTAGAAAATCTAGATATTTTGTTTCCTTCATTGATGTTGTCTCAAGATTTACCTGAATTTATTTAATGCAATATAAATCTGAAGTATTCACTAAGTTTAAAGGATTTACAACCTTAGTTGAAAAGCAATTAGAATGTAAAATAAAGGTTTTCAAATCTGATAATGAAGGGGAATATTGTTCTAGGGACTTTGATGAATTCTACAAGCATGCAAGAATTGTTAGATAGAAGACTACTCCATATACTCCATAGCATAATGGAGTGGTAGAAAGGATGAATCGAACAATCATGGAAAGAGCCAAAATTATGCTAAGTGGTTCACAGTTGAATAGGTGCTTTTGGGCAAAAGTTGTGAGTATTTTTTTGGATTGAGAATCGTGTACCAATTATATTCAAAATAAAGCAAGAGTTACAACCTTGTGATCAAGCAGACCACATCAAAATACTTGCAGCTTACAGCAATCCAAAAAACTTATAGATTCACTAATATATATGGACAGTTTTAAAACTTAAAACATAAGTATATATTAGAGAGAAACAAGATTCATCAAAAAGTCCCTAAACTCTATGATGATGACACTATAACTATGATGTTCAATAAACTTTTAATTCAAAACACTGTTGTTTTCTTTCCTCTACTGGAAATTTGCCCTAGTTACCATTGGCTGCATCTATTTCTATGTCATCCGCAGCACCTCTTTGCCACCGGACCATGGAATCTTGTTCTTGATCCTCATACTGATTATAGAAACCTTGGTTGTCATCCAATTCTGAGTCTTCTACTCTTGGTCTTTTCATTTCATTCCAAAGGTCTTCTCCCCTTTCTTTAAACTTTGCCCAGTCTTGAATCATCTTATTTCTTAAGTTGGCATACTCCTTATTAGGTGAGTTGCCCCCATGATAAGTGTTAGCACTGAAGTTTCGAGACACAATCTCCCACTGCTTATCTAGTTCACTTTTGGCACAGTCCTTTTGTAACTTCTTGTAGTAAAGCTCCTGAAAATTAGTGTACAGGTTATAAAATCTCGGATCAAATCTTTTCATTTTCCCTACACAGAAATCTGATTCTTTGATATCTTCTTTGTGAAACACAACTCCAGTCTCCATTAGTTCTTTGAATTTGTCAATTGACATTTCCATTGTTACAGCCACTTCCTCAAAAAAGTTATAATTTTTGAGATTAAAGAAAATCCCAGTGAGTTGCCTTTCCTTGCCCTGGAAACGTTCCTTGTTCCTTTTTTTCCAAATAAATCATAAGATCTCAGTAGACAGAATAAGCCAAAAAGAGTTATGATTTTTGTTCAAGGCATCTGCATAACCACATAAAATTTCCTTCTTATTTGCATGTATAGATGGATTCCATTGAGAAATATTACCCATAAAAAAAAGCTAGACTCTTTTAGCAAACAAATAGTCAAAAAAATGTGGTCTGTAGACTCCTTGACATTACACATTGAGCACCAAATATCACCAACACCAAGATAGAGTTTATTGAGGACTAATAGCCATTTAAAACAAGCTTTTTTTTGGTTCAAGGATATTAGACCAGTTCCAGTTGAGGTTATTTGATAAGGAATCTAGGCTTAGAGTGTTACCCCAAGTCGCAGCAATGTGCTGAAGAATTTCCTGTGAGTTAGAGAGCATATTATAAAGTAACCTGGGCTTTGTTGACACTAGTTTGTTTCCATATGTCCAAAGCAACTTGTCTACATCTTCTTCCTCTTCGATGACCACCCCTGATTGAAACTTACAAAGCATGGTTTTGAACAGAGTCAAGAAAGTTCTGAATTGTTTATCACTTATTTGAAACTCCTCTTTAATTTGGCCCCACTTTTTTGGATATCCATCTTTGAATAGATCAGAGAGTTTTGAAATGCCAATTGAGTTGAATTTCTGGGCAGAGCAACTGCAGTAAGGCTAGAGGTTTATTTTTGTGCTTGATGTTCCACGAAATTGATCTTTGACCCCATAAGCAATGGTTATCAAAATAAATAACTGCCCTATCTGGGATATACCACTTGACTTGCTCCCATGCTTTCCAAATGCTCTTGAAGATGGCAGATCCCCCAATTTTAACATTAAAGTCCCCAAACAAAGCATTGTGGAGATGTAATTTACCCCAAGATTTCTTTTTCACTGGGACAACATTCAAAATATTTGATCTTATTAGCACCTTCCAAGGTTCTTCACCTACCATAGAATTGATAATCCATTTAGCTGTTAGGGCAAGACTATGGAGCCTCAAATCTTTAATCCCCAGACCCCCCCAAATATTTGTTCATGTAGCACCAATTCCACTTAACTAAGTTTTTTTTTTGTTTTACATTTCCATCTGACCACAAAAAACTTCTTATTAACTTATGAATTGCATCAAACTGATAATTGGCAAAAAGCCACATGGAAGAATAGTAGATTGAATAAGCTGACAGGATTTTCTGACACACCTGCATTCTGCCAACTAATGATAGATGCAATTTGTTCCAATTTTTGAGTTTCTTTTCAATTTTTGTAAACATCCAGTCCCACATGAGTTTCAATGAAGGGTTAATAGAAAATGGGATTCCAAGGAATCTAACTATCACATCAGGACCCCCACATTGCCATTTCTCAAGATCAAGCCATTCAAGTGCAGCAGGGTCCCAAGTTAAGAGAATAGATTTCAAGGGAGAGATCTTTACCCCAGAGGCCAAATAGAAAATATCAAGTCTATGTTCCAACCTTTCAAAATCTAGTTTATTTAACTTGGGAAAAAGGGTAGTATCATCTGCAAACTAAACATTGAGCAGTTTCTCACCATTGGGTAAGAAGATACCTTGTATCCTTCCTTGAATGCAATATGTTATCAAAAGAAAATGCAAAGCTTCTGATGTAATTACAAATAATGAGGGAGCAAGAGGACATCCCTAACAGATTGATCTCTCCATACCAAAAGGAGCAGACAATTCCCCATTAACTTCCACTTAAGCTGAGGCATTTCTAAACAGCATCATGACCATACTGCAAAATTTACTAGGAAATCCTACAGCCTTAAGAATTTTAAATATAAAGGACCATTCAACTCGATCATAAGCTTTTTCAAAATCCAGAAATAGAATTCTACCATTTTGATTAGAATCCTTAGCCCAATGTAGTGCTTCCCAACTTGTAATCAAGTTCTCAAGAATGTATCTACTTTTAATAAAACCTGTTTAAGTGGAGCTTATTATTTTTGGCAGAATATCTCTAATTCTTAAAGCAAGTACCTTAGCAATAATTTTGTAAGAGACATTCAATAATGTTATGGGCCTCCAATTTTTTATAAGTGTCTCATCTCCTTCCTTGGGAAGGAGTTTAATGATGCCTTTATTAATATCTCCCCCCAAGGAGCCTCTGTCAATAGATTCATTATACAGCTCAAATAGATCATCTACTATCCATTCCAAGTTAGCCTTATAGAATTCCACCGGGAGGTCATCTGCACCAGGGGATTTCCCATTCTTCATAGATTTAATTGTTGTCTCAATTTCATCTTTTGAGATTTCTTTGTCAAGTTGTTTTTCATCTCCTCATTTACCTTTTCCTTGCAAATTATTTCACACAGCTCCTGCACCTCTTTGCAACCAACTTTGGAATCCTATGCTTTAAATAAATTGACATAGAAATTTTTAAAGGCATTTAGAATATCTTTTTGGTTGTTCAAGGTGACTCCATTCTTAACAATTACTCCTATGTTCTCTTTAATGTTCTTAGATTTAAGGAGATTAAAAAAGAATTTTGAGCCTTTGTCCCCATCTTCTAACCAGTTTAGTTTGACCCTGACCTTTACACTTTGAGCCTTCTTAATATGCACCTTTCTTAGTTTGTGTTTGACTTCCCCTAATCTTTCAACTACATTTTCCTTTTTGGGATCAGCTTGGACTAGTTCTTCAAATCTAAGGTATTCTTCTTGCAAGAAAAGCTCCTCTTTTTTCCTATCTAGCGCATACTTCTTCCCAACAATTTGAAAGAAAGCTTTGCAGGCATCAACCAACCTATTCCAATAAAAAGAGGCTTCTTTATTCTTAAACTGAGTTTTATAGATGCTTCTAAGTGTTTTGATACCATTCAGACAATGCTGATCATTAAGAAGTTCACAATTTAGCTTGAAGGAGGTATTCTTCTTATTTTTTATATTTTCTTCTTGGTTCTTGATTTGTAACACAATTTTGATAGGACAGTGATCTAAGAGAGGGTTTGGAATGACTTGCACTTTATTTGCATCTTTTATGGGTTGACTCAAGAAGGTATTTTTGTCTAAGTAAAATCCATCTAGTCTATAGTGAATCTTCTTGCTTTCTTTTTGACAATTGGACCAAGAGAACTAGATACCACTATTATTCCTCTTTTCACCTTCTAGTGGATCAAACAAGTTCATGGATTTCTTAAGTCTCTACCAGAAACATTTCTCATTACCTTTCCACCCAATGGGGTTACCTCCCTACTTATCTTCTGGATGTTCATTCATATTAAAATCCCCCCCAAACACCCAGGGGACCCTTGGTAACTCTGAGGTCAACCATTTCCATAATTATGCTCTATTATAATATTCATTAGGGGCATAGATTGAACAAAAACCAATACTCATCCCATTCAAATCTAAAGTGATCCAGATACATCTATTGCATGGAGAGTGCCCTGAGCTTTGGATAAGCTTTTCCCATTTCTTATTGAGCAAAATAGCAATACCACCCTTGCCCCTTGCATGATTAGTGCTGAAAGAAACAACATATCTCCAGATGAAACGCAAGGTATTTTCCATCATAAATCCTACTGCTTTGATTTCTTGGAGGAACAGGATGTCCATATTTTTGTTTTTACTACAGAAGTCTCTCACTACATATTTCCTTTTAGAAGATTCCAATCCTCTGAGATTCTAGCTAAAACATTGTAAAAATTTCATAGAAGATTAGAAACAGAGGTTGCCTTGATCCTTGATCAGAAAAGCCACAGATTAAGGCTTTTCATCTTTGCCTTTCTTACTCGGTTTAACTGAGCTATTTGTTCTACTCATATTCTTTCTTTTTTTTTTTTCCTCTTCTGAGGATTCAATATCAAGGGTGACTTTTTTCCCTTCAACCAAAGCTTTATTATGGATTGCATCTCTCACAAACAAAGCAACCCTACTGCCCTATTTTTGGAGGTCAAAAGCTAACCCTAGGGGATCTGCCTCTTTAGTCTTAATGAATTCCTTCTTAAGCAAGTCCAATTTCTTTCTTTGGTCAGCCACTTCCCTAATTTTGTCTAGGGCTAGCTGTTGAACATTTTTCTTTTTTCTAATTGAGATGAATCCATCTTCAGAAGGGATGTCTGGTTCATTAACCATTAAGGGATTATCTTGATCAATCCCAGGCATTTCAAGTTCATCATATTTTTCTAAATTAATAGAGTCTGCTGATGGAAAGTCTCCTCAATTTGGGAGATAAGAGCAGGATCTTCATCCATCGAGTCCATCTCCCCTAACTCGTCCTCAGAGAAGAGGCTTAGATTTTCATCATGGGTGCTATCATATTCACCAACTACTTGGTGCTCACTGTCAAAAACTATGGAAGGCAACCCTCTGTCATTATTCAACTTGGATTCATCAATTTTTACACTTGATTTCTCTCCAGCTTGTATGGGGCTAGGGTCAGCAACTATGTGCACCTTAGAATTCTCCATGGGTTGTTTCCTAAAGTCTGAGGCCACATTTTCTAAAAGGTTATTAGAGTTTTTTTCTTTGGTGTCAAATGATAATTGTCTTTTTTGAATCTCTTGTTTATAGTAGGACAATCCTTCCTTTGATGGCCATCCATCTTACATAAGAAACAATAATTAAGCCCACCTAGCCCAACAAAGTCGCATTGCACTTATTTATCATCCCAATTTATCTCCAGAACTTCCATGATTTGAGTTTCAGTATTAAATGCAACAAGTAATCTTGCATCCAGATGTGGTAACGTAGACCTAGTTTCATCTACTTTTATAATTTTCCCAAAAGGTTTTATAATTTGTGGTATGAAACTCCAAAATTGAATAAGGAGATTTTTGATAAGCACCCATCTGGGTATAGAACAAAACTAAATCTCATTGTGTGTGGTGTCTAGTGCCCAAGGAAATGCTTTGAAAAGTGTCTGCCTAATATTCCAATAATCTTTTTCTACCACTCTCTTTTGCATATTGTGGCTCTTAAAGAAAATAACAAATATTCCGGTTTGAACCATTCTACAGAATGAAAAATGGATGCCTAATTTCTTTCCCCAAATAGATATTAACCAATTGTCAAAGAATCTTCTTGAAGGCATTTTTCAATGTTAATGCATGTAAAAAAAAAATGCTATATTCTTTAATCTAGATTCTTCATTTTTAACTGCATTGAGCATATCACCATTAGGACATAATGAAATTTTCCTGGGTCAGGCACGGAACTCACCTTGAAGCTGCTCGTCAGCCTTGCCTCTTTCACTCCTCTCCATGGTGAGTCCATTGATTCCTCTGAGTTCATAGTTGATCTCAAAGCCCGCATTTTTGGGTGGAGTTTCAGTATTTTCTGCTCTCAGAACTTCTCTGTAGGACTTCAAATGATCAGGTTGAAAACTCTCATCTGACCCAACTTTATTTTCTATTGTGCCTTCAATGCTGACATTAACTCTGAAGCACTTCCAAGTACAACCTTCGTCAAGAAAAGCACATCAAAGTACCCGGGTGACACTAGGGTGACGAGAGCACCAGGAGGGCAAGGAAAGGGGGGTCGCTAATTATGAAAAATAAACCAAGACAAGAAAGAAGAAAAAAAACCTACAACTTGTGAAACACAGGAAAGCAATCAAACCAAATGCACCACCTTTACTCCTAAGCCAAGGCAAATAACAGTCACAAGATACATACAATTTATCTAAGAAAGCAAAGAACACAGAATGTTTCCAATGCAGGGAAGGAACCACAAATAGGATGCACACAGAGGATTTCAAAGAAACCCTCGTGCACCCTCTAGTATTCCTTCTTCGTCTCCCTTTGTCATCCAAAAGGATAGGTCTAAATTTTTTCTTTTTTGTTCATCGAAGTTGTGAGTATTGTTTATTACTTGTTGAACATATATCCTTGCAAAGCTCTTGAAACAACTCCTTATGAAGTATGGACAGGTAAGAAACCTTTTGTTTTGCATTTAAGGGTATTTACTTGTGAGGCTTATGTTCATGTGCCTAAATAAAAATGATCTAAGTTGGACCTAAAAGCTGAAAAGTGCATTTTCATTGGATATGGTGATAATGTTAAAGGTTATAAGCTTTGGAATCCACTAAACCATAAGATTATCTATTCTAGAGATGTCATTTTTAGGGAACTTAGTGTTATTTTAGATTCTGAACAACCAAGAGAAAAATATAAGGAAAGGACAGTGCACTTTGAGATTAAGTAGGAAGATGCACCTCCGGAAGAACAGAGAGATGGATTTGAGGATGAGGAGGATGAAGATGAAGAAGATCAAGAGGGTTCTGGTGAGGTTACTAAGCAAACTGAAGAGGTTGGGGAAGATAACCATGAAGAAGTTTAGAAAGCTCAAGAATAAGAAGAGCCCCTTACTCCTATTCCAATAATATCCACAAGATAACGAAATCCAGTTGACAAGTATAGCCCACTAGATTTCAATTGTATATTTTCTTTGTTAAGTATTGATGATGAACCTAGATCTTACAGGGAGGCTATAGATTCAATTGATAGTGAGTCTTGGAAATAGGGCATGTTGGAGGACATGATGACATTAGACTCATGTGACACATGTGGTCTTGTGCCTTTGCCCAAAGGTATAAAGGTCATCGGATGTAAGTGGGTCTTCAATAAGAAGTTGGGAGCAGACAGTTCATTGGAGAAGTACAAGGCCAGACTGGTGGCCAAGGGATACTCCTAGAGAGAGAGTTGATTTTGGTGAAATATTCTATCTTGTTGCTAAATTATCCTCGATTAGATTTATTTTATCTATTGCTACTACTAATGACTTTGAGATTGAGCAAATGGATGTTAAAACAACTTTTTTGCATGGAGACTTCGAAGAGGAAATTTACATGGATAAACCTACAAGGTTTGAGGTAAAAGGGAAAGAACACTAGGTATGTAGATTAAAATGGTCTCTTTATGGTTTAAAACAATCTCCCCAAATGTGGTATTCAAAATTTGACTCTTTTGTTTTGAAATTGAGTTTTTTAGAAGCGAAGAGGATCATTGTATTTGCATTCAATGTATTGATGATCATATACTAATTATTTCCTTGTATGCAGATGATATGTTATTTTTTAGTGACACTAAGGGTATGATCAGTGAGTTGAAAGCCCAAATTTTAGGTGCATTTGAGATGAAGGATCTAAGAGCAACCAGGTATATTCTGGGGGTGGAGATCAAAAGATCAGGTAAACAGAAATCTTTAGTTATCACAGAATAAGTATGTTGATACTATTCTAAACAGATCTAGTATGTGGGATTGCAATCAAATTATAATCCATTTGCAAGTTGGTACTAAGATTTCATTAGATATATGTCCTAAGAATGAAGATGATTTAGAGGATATGTTTAAGGTGCCATATGCTAGTGTTATAGGAAGTTTGATATATGCAATGGTTTGCACTAGACTAGATATTGCCCAAGTCGTGGAAGTTTTGAGCAAGTTTGTCTAATCCTAATAGACAGCATTGGGATTATGCAAAGAAGGTGTTTAGATATTTGTCTAGTACTTCATATTACTATTTGGTTTATTCCAATATTAATAGTGTAGAAAAGACATTGGACATACATGGTTATGTTGATGCGGATTGAGTAGATGACTTAGACAATTGAAGGTCCACAGCTGGGTATGTATTTACTCTATTTGGAGGAGCAGTGAGTTGGATGACTAAGAGGTAGCATATAATTCCATTATCGGCCACTGAAGCATAGTACATGGTAGATACCCATGTCTCTAAGGAGGTAGTTTGGTTACAGAGATTGTGTGTAGGTATTGGTTTTGATTGCAAGACTATTCAGATTGGTTGTGATAGTTAGAGTGTGATATGTTTGGCCAGGAATCCTATGTATCATGCATGGATAAAGCATGTGGATGTTCAGTACCACTTTGTTCATGAATTGTTTGTTAATGGATAGATTGAGCTGAAGAAGATTGACACTCAAGAGAATGTTGTAGATTTAATTACTAAACCTGTGAGCACAATGAATTTTACGTGGTGCAGGGATGCCATGGCCTTGTTCCTAATGCTTAATTATTTTATGTTTTCCTATAGATGAATTTACAATGTATGATGTCATTTGGGAGAATGTTAGGATTAAGGTGCCGTCAACCTTGTAAATCTTATGTAAGTAATTACTACTCATATTGTTTGTAAATTTCCATAAGGGAAGATGTATTCACCAAGCAGCAGTCATGTTTCAGCTGCATTTGTATCCTAGTACTTGACGGGGGTCCAATGTCATCCCCTTGGTGGGGATTTAGGGGTAATGCCCTCAAAGAGAATTTTTCTTCAGAAAATTGTCTTGTAAAATAATATAATTTTGTTGTCAATCTGAACCGCTCATCATTAGGTTGTAGATCTGAAGGTAAAAGTTATGTTAGTGTTTTTTACCCTAGATGGAAACACTGTTTTAATGAGGGCATTGTATTACGACTATGGAGTTATAGAGAGTTGAGACTGGAAAAATAGGTGTTGTTGGATTGAAGATTAAAAAGGAGGTCATTAGTGATGTATTGTAAACTCTATTGACGTTAATACAAACTAGTGCATCTCTTCTTGTGAGACCAAGTGCCCTCCATATTCACATAAGGGTCAAAAATCATGTCTGTGTCAGTGAGAGTAGACACAATGAATAATAAAGTATCAAAGTGGTCAACACGAGCCCATCTAGTAGCTCTCAGAAGTCTAGGTTCATGAAGTGGAAGCTCCTTCTGATATGGCTTGATGTGCTCATAAATCCAAGTCATGATCAGAGTGGAGTGGCTAAATGCAAGAGCCCCATGGCGAGCAATGCGATAGAAGTCATGATAAACCATAGCAAGAATGTTGACATCCCATGTGAAAATGGTACCCTACTCAATACACTAAATGATGGGTGCCCAGCACCATCTGAGATGAGCCAAGGCCTTGTCTCCTAACAACCTCGATGCAATCAACCCAATAAGGAACTTCCTTAAGAGAGAAAGGCAAAGCTGAGGCACTAAAGTGAGCCGAACTCTTGTCTGCTCCTCAGGATGACTCACCCCATGATCAAATCCCAAGATGCCTTGTCCTCGATTGACTCGCTAGTAGGAAGAACAAGTGGGTGTCCTCTCACAGGGACTCCTAGGATGTAGTAAACATCCTATAATGTAATGGTCCACTCCCCTGAAACCTGGAGGAACCTAAAGGTGTTCCTATTCCCAATAGGTCAAGCTATCACAACAGATGCGAGAGGTAGATGTACAATAGGAACCTGACAAATCCTCTCCAAGCTTGCCCTCTCCAGGACAAGGAGATCACCAAGAGATAAGGAATCATACATCTTAGGTAACCATAACTACTAAGGTTTGCATTCCAATGAATGCACATATCCTGTCATCAAAAAAGAACTTTTGTTAGATCCCGTCAAAGTCAGAAAATCCAAAACAATCATATAACTTGCAAAAATTTCACAAAAAAACATATAAAACCTACAAAATTACAATAAATTAATAAATCTAGTGTTCAAATTAGACCAAAATGGAGTGTTGTAAATGTCAAAAAACTTCAAATTTCAGTCATAATTGAACTAGCTAGATCGCCCCTTTCATCAGGTCAAATCTCCCTCGGGCAACCCAGACGTACAATAGGACATCCCCCCCAGATCTCCACCGGGTGACCCTATTGCTTAGCCAAATCTCCCCAGGGTGTTTTGGACTGGCAAAAGGGGTGACCCTGTTTCATCTCCCCTCATGCTAAAAACATTCTAAAAACTACAAATTTCAACTGATTTCGACAAACGAAAGATCGATTCTACTCTAAACGATAAGACAAACACAATGCAACAAGGAAAATTGACAAAAACAAACACATTCACAAGATTTTTCACAAAAGGAAAACTAGGGTTTAGAGAAGGGTTTTTTACTAATTATGCACCTAATTCTCAGTGGTAGATGAAGTAGTAGCCACCTTTGCAAGATCACCTCGATGATATCTTTCCAACGACTACTTGCACGACCAATTTTGTTAGACTTTCACTCTATTCACTCTAATCTCTCCACTCTTTTCTTCTCTTACCTTAGTTTGTTTTATGTATTTTTAGACTAGTTGTTTCTTTTATGCATCTCTTCTGTTCTCATTTTGTGTGCTTTCATCCCTACAAGTCTCCTTGACAAAGGCAAACAACTAGGCGAATTCACGGATCTATGGTATGTTTGTCATTTTAGTTTTCATTACTTGTTTTGATATATCTAAATACCAAACCAATGCTATTTATTGGAGGTGCTATTGTGGAAAATCAACAATAGGTAAGGCCTATTTCAGGAACAGTACCTACCCTTCATGTAGACTACCGTCCTCAAGGGGAAAAATATGTAAGCACCAAAATTGCACACATCCTCCACGAGGACCCCGTGATGACTCATAATCCTTGTCACGTACATGTAAGCGTGAAATAACGTCCTCTTGCAGCGATTCTCTTGGTAGCATTTGGGTTTTCCCTCCTCTTATTGTTTCCCCTTTATCGTACTAACCTTTTCCCTGCTTTCGATGCTTTTCGACACTTGTCAATTCTTGTTTCCTGTGCTTGTGACTTCGTTCCTAGGCATTGTATTCGTCTATTTGTTGTGATTTGACCTTTCCTTAGTGTTTTTCATCCAATCCCACCCCTAGGAGCCCTCTAGAGGACCTCCCAAGCCATCTCCAACTTCCAGTTTTCATTTTTGGTCAACCAGTACAAATCTCCCCCTATTATTTCAGGATCTCCCCTTGGAGATTTGACTTCTGCAAATAGGAGATTTGGATTTTGACCATCTTCCGACTAGTTTGTGGAGGCAGTTTACCTCCTTTTCACCTGACTAACAATCTCCAACCTAGGAGCTCCCCTCTAAGGGTCACCCATGGGTTGCCCCCGGGTGACCTAGACTAGTAAAAGGGGCGACCCTGTCATCTTTTTCAACCGCAGAAAACTTGAGTTTTAGACATGAAAAAGGTCTGTTTTGACTCATTTTTCTTCCTATTTGCATGAGTTTTTAGTCTAAACATAGAGTTAAATATTCCAAACCTCCAAGCATGCATAATTAGCTCCTTTTTATCTCTACTTGTCAACTCATGCATTCATGCTAACTCCATTTTTACTTTAGTGATAAGTTATATTGGCTTGTTCACTCCTTAATTAGCCTAGATCACTCCTTGGTCTTCTGAGTTAACTCTCTGATCAAGAAATTTAACTCTCCATCCTCTCCCACCTCTCATAGCCTATTTCAACCTATAAATACCCCCTCCCTCAAGCACAAAGGGAGGCAATTTTATTTGTGCATCCAGTCTTTGCAGGTTTTTGCTCTCCAACTAGCATCCATATGCTCATACATTACATTCAAGCCTTTTATTTCTTTGTTGTTTCATCCAAGATTTGCTAAAAAATTTATATCGTGTCGATGCATTGCCCATTTACAAGCCATAGTGCTCATTAGTTTACATTGAACTCATGTTTCAAGCTTTCTAAAGCTCTTTTGCATCCCTTCCGTGTTGTTGCCAAGAGGATATCACCGCTGCTGCAAGAGGACAAAGAGGTTGCTGACACAAGGATTTCTAAGGGTAGTGGAGGCTCACGCGTCTCATATTCTAGGTTCTTTAGTGCTTTTTTTTATAGTAATTAGCTAAATCTTGAAATTTGCTCTTGGGAATAGTAATTAAATGTTGCAATTTCCTTGATAGGATAAATAGGATTTGCATTGTTAGATTAGTTTTCTTTCAAAGTTCTTTAGCTTAGTTTATTCCAAAGCAATTTCATTTCTTAGAGTAATTGATCCAAATATCCAAAAAACCAAACAAAAACATAGATTAGATTGCATTAGTTAAATACATTCTATATTGCTTACATATTTCAATTCCTAGATGAAAAAGCACTTTGTTTTCATAAACTCCAAAAAAGCACAAAAAATATTGTTTTGGATTCATATAGGCTTGCATGCATTTAAAAACCAAAAAATCACAAAAACATTAGTATCATGAGAAGATTGCAAAACCCTTGATTCCAACACAAGGTCAACATTGGTCAACCCAACATAAAGTAAATGTAACTTAAAACTTAGGCCTTAAACCCTAAGTCAAATCAAGGTTAACTCCAACCAACTCTCTCTCATTTTGGGCTCATGAATGTGCCCTGGGCTTAGAGGCAAGTGGGTGAGGGCAATCCTCGAAGAGATTGAGGGAATTCACTTGGTGCAGGAGCACCTAAAGAAACACTTTGGAACAAGAAGACACCAATGACCATGAGAGGATCCTATGGAGTAAATCAAGTCAATTGGAGCATCTTAAAACCAGTTATGGCATATGGTAATGTAAGGGTCAAATGTCCTGAGGGTCCTGGCAAGGACCCTAGGACCAAAAATGATGTAATTTGGGCCAATAGTACCTTTGGTGTAGGGGCCACATAGATAATTTAGTTAATTGCTTGTTTATGTAGTTCATCTTAATATTTCGGTTTTGCATAAGGTCCAAGTGACTAGTTGTAAGGCCTTAGTGCCCTGTAGTCATGTTTGGTAGTCGAAGAGGGGTGTAACTGGAAAGAAATTGTGTAACCATGTGGTGGACAGTTGCAGAGCGGTTGGTGTAGTGCCCCCCTCATCGTTGGCTTGTGATAGCGGTGGTTCTGCATTGCTCTCTGTCAATCGGATCGTCCATTGCATTGATTCAGTTCTGAGATAGTTGATTAGTAGGTTATGATTTATGTTTATTTTAATGAATTATGTTTGACTGATAAAATTAGATAGGTGTTATGAGACTATGATGGCATTGCTATTATTTCAGTTATGATGCGAATTAATATCATCATGTGTCATTTGAATTGTGGTGGTTGAATTCAGATAAAAATTGTTATGATATTGTTTCAAGAGCAGAAACGGTGTAGTACTACTCGCTTCGAGTACCCTACTACGCCGCGATTCTCTGACTCTCTATGTGTGTTGACATATATGTGTTTGATTTTATACAACCAATTGCTCAGATACAGGCTGCAGGTACCGAACCTCGACTCCACCTGATATAGCAGGTCCGAGCGGGTTCTTACACTAATGGGTATCAGTGATGGGAGATAATGCGAGGTCAATTCCACTAGGTCAGTCCTTGTCTTCTGTTGTGGTCTCGAGTTGTGTTGTGATGCTTGGTCCTTGTCTATTAGGTTTGGTAATCTTGTGTTGAGGAGTATCGTCGAGTTGTGTTTAATAATGCTTAATGTTCATGTGTGGTTGGAAAATACTTTAATGATTTATTATTAACTAATAATGCTTCTTTTATGTTTATAGGATATTATTTGTTTTGGGCTTAGAACTTTGTATGACACCTTGGTTAAATTTTATAATAGTCTAGAATTAAATTATCTGCTTCCAAGAATATTTTTGTCATAAATTGGAGTTACGGGTAATTATTAGTATATATTTTGTACAAAATAATTTTGATATGTTAAGTAAATGCCTTGGGTTGTCGAATATGAATTCTCTGATTTGTGGAATCCCTATTATTAGTAAAATTTTAAATTTCCAGAGGAGTGGGTTATTGGATACCAGACTGCATCTATTTCAGGAGGGGAATCATTTTTGAAAGGGGAGAGGAAAAATCTTGTTGGGGGAAGGAGTTGGAAAGAGAAGAACAGGAAGTTGGTTGCAGGTATTGGAAAAATTTCAAGGAAGGACTGGAATCTGGGTATGTGTCTCTGTGAAAATTGCAATCATTGTAGCTTGTAAGTTAAATTTTTATTACAGCATTTTCTATGTGTGATCTAGCTTGTCCTATTTGTGAAACTTGCATGTAACTTGGAATTTATTTGTCCATGTGTGCCCTATGTGGTTGAATGCTGCTCCAACCCCTGTGGATCCCTCCAAGATGGATTCTTCCGGTTGAACCCTTGTTTTAATCCCTCTGGAATCTTGTGGCCATCATCTGTAGGTCTGCATTGTGATCTTAATCCTGTGTAATAGATGGTTTTGTGGTAAGCTTTCATCTTATCCCTTTGGTTCTTGCAATTTATCTCTCATGTGTATCTCCCTGGTAAAAGTAAATTGCTCGATGAGAAGTGATGTGGCCTGTACATATACCTTCCTTGCAACATGTTAGTTCTTGCAACACTTTTGTTGGTCCTCCTAGTATTCATATTCCTATTTATCTTGGATTCCTCGCCTTTCCTTTTGTAACCCTGATGAAATCTAGTATCTCCAACACTACCCTGCAAACAAGAATGTACCCAGCAATCATGTCTGGGTTTTCAATCTAATCTTGTGAAGTTTTCTTCATAAGCTCCTTCATATCTGCATTAAAAGAAGAATTCTTTGTTGGCTTTGAGACAACTGTTCAATTCATTATATGTATATGAAATTAAACTTAGCTTGTAGCAAATAAGAGGTTATTTTTGGTTTGATCACATAGGATTCTCTTGAGTTAAGTTTAGGAAATTGGAACTCCTTGTAGAAATTCCCATCTCTATCTTTAGACCACTCGTAGTTCTCTTTTCATTCCGCTGTCCCTTTTAGAAAGTTCTGTGTAAACTTAGTTTGATCAGGAAACTGGGGGTGGAGTCAACGTACGGCAGAGGTGGCTCTTGGCGGCCTGCAGACCTTGAATGTTTTTTTTTGGCAGCGAACATTGTTATTCTCTTTTGTGCTAAGTTCGCAAGCTATGTAAACGTCGAGTTTCTTTTGTGTAGAAAAAGGTTTACTTTATAACTTTAGTCATTTGATGTCAACCACCACAGCAATTTCCTAGCCACTGTTTATATTCCTTAAATCTCGGGTTACTCTTCTTAGTCGTTGTTGTTGACCTTTCTATCGATGTTGTTTAGGGTCTAGTCAATGTTTTTGCTTTTTTTTAAATGGAAGCCATAGTGGCTTGTATAGAATCATTGTTAGCGGGTCGTTGGGTGTGTCATTCGAACAAGAATAGATGTGTTCACTTTCCTTACGTACGCTCTTTGGTAATTCTTTATGGTACCATTATTATTAGAAATTCGATGTTTTTGAATTGTATTGGATAGTGATGAATTTTGTGGCATTAATGTTTTCTTATAGGTATGGTTGTTGGGAAATTTAATGTAGCTCGGCACCCATGCTCTTAGGGAATCTTAAGTTTTGTTTTGTAATGGAATGTGGTATTAAGATAGAAAGTTTGTAGGTTACAATAGTTTGTTTGGATTTGAAAATACTATTAGCAATTTTGGTATAGATCAAATCCTTGGTGCCTATAGCAATTTTATTTGAAATTGTGGTTAGAATTGTATAAGTTTACTCTTACCCAGGGATATAGGCATATATTTAATGGATAATGACTAGATTATAGAACTGGGTTTTCTCATAAATTGTACACTAGATCAAATGTATGTAACTTTTTAGAAGATCTTTTTATGAATGAGGTTGTAGCTTGTCATTAGGAGGTACTTATGCTTTTGGAATGGGATGTTTATGAATCAATGTAGAACTTGTAGTCTAAGCTTGTAAGGGTTTATAAAGGTGGGTTTAGGGGATTGTGGTAAATAGTCTATTTCAATAGTAACTAGTACATTTAAAGATATTTATCATATTTCATGAATGTGTTCGTAGAGTTATCAGATTGGAGGGTGTTTATTGGAAAACTATTTATGTTATAGTTGTTTGATTATGATTGTAATTGGTCTAACGTCGAAGAAAAACTTTGCTCTTGTAAATAAGTACTTATTGATGTTTTTATTAGAAATGGTAAGTGGCAAATCTTGAATGGTAAGTTACACTTTTTAGGTATTTGGATATGGAAATGTGTTAGTATTCTAGACTTTGGCGATATATATGAAAGTATATAGCGTGGTCGTGATAGATAGTGTATGTTGAAAGAAACTATGTTAGTTAAGCACATATTATGCCATTATTGTTTAGAATGTATCGATTGGTAAGGGGCTAGAGAATAAACCTGCTTAGAGGAAATTATTAGCATGTTTTATGTGATTTGTATTGAAAGGATTGTTGGGTAAGATGTTAGTAGGGAACTTTGGCTTATAAGATTAAGATAGGCTTATTTGATTTTGTATACTTATGGGAATTGTGTGTAAATATAGTTGTGGTTTTAGAAATTGGTATTTATTAGAAAATTGAAATAGGGAAAGATAGTTCCTTATAGTTGTGATTAATAGAAATTAGGAAATGGTAAGATGTTAGGAAGACATTTATATAAGCTTGTAGTGATTTTCTTTGGAAATTGTAATGAGTAGACGTTAAATGGCATTTTATGCTTGTATGTAATTACCTATAGCGTTTTGTTTTGAAATGGTAATTGTATTTAAGTTTTCTTCTATTGTATAGATTCGTAATCTTGTAGAATTAACATTGTGTTGGAAATTGTAGAGGGAATTGAATTATTATTTCTAGTTCATGGGATATTAGTAGTGTATTGATTTCCTTGTTGAATTTTAATTTGCTAGTAATGCTTGCAATATTCCATTTCGTGCTTCGTAAATGGTGGAAATCATTGTTTATGTTTTCTTTATCTTCATACTTTTATTTTGGTAAACAAAGAATTATGTTTTGATCATATTATGGGAAATTAAAGTGTCTTAAACTTGGGATTGATTTATTAATGGAATTATTTTGTGAGCTTTCCTTGACCTTTGTTTAACTAAGGATGTTCAGTTTATGGTTCACCTTTCTTGCCTTATTAATTCCTAAAGTTTGAAGTCGTGCTATTTGTGATAACTTGATGTAAGTTGACTTCTTGATTGAACCTGGAGTCCTTGAACCTCTTTGCTCGATCCCCTCCTTGGTCATATCTTATGTTTGTATTGGAGTATTATGTTACCTTGGGGTGGGGCTTGGTCTATGTTGGTTTGTTGTGAAGTAGGAATCTTGTGTGAGGACATGGCCTATTGTTGTCTATGTGGAAGTGTTAACCTTCTCTGATTATGGTTTCTTTATCTTTGGTTGTACCTAACTCCAGAGGTGAGGCATCTTGATCTTTGGTCCAGATAGTGGCATGTCAATGTAATGGGATATCTAGATTTTCGTATCTTGTAATGAATGGGGATGGTCTCTTGGAAACAGTACTTGGTTCTTGATGGTATTGCTCCAATTTTGAAGAGATTTTAAGGACTTTTTGTTGCAACCTAGTGAATGGCGTAAGTTATGGCTGGGATCTAATTTGTGACCTTTTCCCTGCATGTTGTGGTATGTATGTTGACCAGAGAACGCTAAGGGAGTGGCTTTCATGGTGGGGCTGGTGCCTAGTGAGAGGCCGCTTGGGTAACCCCATGGAAGTTGTAAGCATGTGGAAAACTTAATAACTTAATCAAGAGGGTTGGGGTATTAAAACACTTAACAAGATAAGTAAGACACCTCACCCATGCCTTGAGTGCTCTCACAGGCTAAGGATGGGATGAGAAGGCCTGGTTGGCAAGGCCGACCTCCTTGTCTCCATGAGAGGACCTGTCGGCTCCGCATGTGTCACCCTATGGGGTCGGTGCCTAGAGAGAGGCTGCCAGGGTAACCATAGATGGGGGCGGCTTCTGGTGATTGATAGCCTGGGTAACCCATGCTAGGACCATGCGATGACACTCTCCTTATGTAGTTTAGTTGTTTCTTCTCGGTTGTGCCTCTGGAGTGATGTCTTGTCTTGTGCAACTTTGTTGGTATGGTCGGTTGTGTCAAGTCAGTTGTCATTCTTTTATTTTTGGATGTTATTTCTTGGCTTAGTGGAATCCTCGTCATTATCTCCTAGCTCGGAGGGGTGGACCTCAGGGTTCCACATGGTTGGATGGCAGAGCTATCCATTGGCCTTTTTGGAGTTTCAGTTCAAGTCCTGAGCAGAGGTGTTCCAATTCCAAATTGCTTCCCACCTTCGGTGGTGTTGTATACCTTCTTATGCATTCTTTTGTAAACTAATGTGATTGGTCTTGTAATCTTGTATTGTAACATTGTATTTTATCTATCTTGCTAATGTAAAAGTGGACCTTACCTGTAATAGCAGTTTTATGTATATCACTTGTGTGGTTTTAACTTTATTTTCACTGATGCAGTTATGTTCCCCTAGAGGTGTTAGCTGTTCATTTTATTTAATGTTGTTAATAGTATTATTATATTTTATGATTAATACATTTTCTTGCTTCAAAAGAAAAAAATATTTCTAGAATTTTTGCTCTTGTTAGTCTAACTCTCTAGGGTTGCATGACAGAGCATTACAGTTGGCATTCCCACCGGTGCAACTACCACCCACACAGTGAAGTATTTAAAAGTGTCCTGTGAGATCAAGGGATATAGAGATATAGAGTGGAGTAATTGGAGGTCTGGGTTGTATGAATTGACTACAATAAATAGAGAAGTTCTTTTAATTCTTGTATTTTCTTTCAATTTGATAGTTTCACTTCTATTCTACTAACTAGCACAAAGGGTTGTGAACTGTTTTTGTTTTGTTCTGAGAGTGACAATGTCGGGTTGGACCTTTCCGTGAATGTAAGATCCTGATTCTCATGGAATAGGTCCTGGACAAGTTGTATAATATGACGCTAACCCTAATAGTGCAGGAGGAGTGTAGATTGGGATGGTGATCACCATTAGAATGCGGGTTGGAGACCACGGGAAGGATGATACAAGCGTGAAGTAGAGGAGGGAGTCTGTAGGAGAAGATACATCGGGTGTTTATGTTGAATACATTCTGTGTGTATATCGCAATTATATGCAAGTATCATTTCATGTATATACTGCTATTGTTTATCATGGCTCGTATGTGGTGAATGTACATTGTGAATGTACATACAAGCATTGGATAGAAAGACTGATCGGTAGAAAGGGTGAGGTGAACCGACAATAGCAAGTCAAGTCTTGTTTATGCAATTTGGTTGTATCAGCGTATCGGTTGGACATGTAAAAGATTCACCGAAGAGTTGAGTCATACCGAAGATAGGTGGTCCCCACCTAATGTATATCGAAATGCATATGGAGAATGTATGTTGAAATATACATTGTACAAGAAGGTGATCAGGTGTATTGGTAAACTGGTGCATATGGACTGTAGTTCACCGGCAATGACAAGTTAAGTATTGTATGTTCAAATTAGGTGCATATTGGCATATTGGTGAGTTGGATTTGAGGACTGCCGATAGATACGAGTGTTGCCGATGGAGATTTCGGGGAGACGATAAGCATCAGGGTGATATTTCTAGAGGAGGCCGATGATATAACATTTGGCCGATGAACATAAGGCTTTCGGTGTGAAGGAAACCATCGGAAAGACAAAAGATAGTGAAGCCGATAAGGTATGTTAGGCCGACAAGGAAAGAGGGAATTAATTTCGGTAAGACAGTTGTAATCTCTTGTCGATTTTGGCAGAAATAGCTATTTTGAGGGTTTTTTGCTACCCACTCTGCATCATAGTGGTATCAGAGCAGCAAGTAGGTCCTTGAGGATGTAGTAGGATCTGGTGAAGATGCCACCTAAAAATCAAATGGCTAGGAAGAATAATGAATTAAGAGAAGCCTTAAAGGCAAGAGAAAAAGAGTTGAGGGAGAGAAAAGAACAAGATGCTGCAAGAGAAAGAGAGTTGAGACAAGTGAGAAGAGAGAATACATCAATCTTGGCAAGGTTGGAAGCCTTGGAGAAGAATCCTAGAAGGGATGAACAAGATGATCAAGAAGGAGATGATGAGGCAAATGAGAACCCTCCTGAGGATGAGTTCGATGCTGAAGAAAGGAGATTTGTGAGATTGCTTAAGGTAGTTCAAGGTAGTGGAACAAAGGCAAACATAGAGTTACCTATTTATTAGGGGAAGATGGATAGTGAAGAGGTATTGGGGTGCATAGATGCCCTTGAAAATTTCTTTGAGTATGAGGAAATAAGTGATGATAAGAAGGTTAAATTTGCAAAGACAAAGTTGAGAGGGACAGCACTTACATGATGAAGTAGTGTACAAATAGAAAGAGTGGCTAGAGGTGGAACAAGAATCACTTCTTGGGGTAGGATGAAGGATATGATGAAGAATCAGTTTCTTCCATCTGATTATTCTATTCAAACAAAGAGGATGAGGCAGAATTTGAAGCAAAAGGACATGGATGTTATGTCCTATACTGAGCAATTTCATAAGCTTAGTATTAGAGGAGGATTGGAAGATGAAGAAGAGAAAGTGGCAAGATACCTTAATGGCCTTAGGTACAACTTGCAAGATGAAATTGGTTTGACCATACTAAAATCACTTGGAGAATGTTTTCAGTTGGCCATAAGGGCTGAAGAGAGGGTGAAGAGGAAGCAAGAAAGACAAGGAGGTAGTGGTAGAGGATCTAGAGGTAGGGGCAGACCTACTAATGAAGGATAGAGCAGCAATGAGAAAGGCAAAGAGTTTTCTGCAGATCAGAGAGGTGGATATAGAGGTGGAGGTAGGTTTGGCTCAGGTAGAGGAGTATTCACAGGCAAATGTTATCATTGCAATGAAGTGGGACACACATCTTTCAAATGTCCTAAGAGGGATGATGTTGATAAGAGCAAGGAGAGAAGAGTTCACTTGGCCCAAGAAGAGGAAAAGAGAGAAGACCAAGAACCAGTAGTAGCCTAGCCAGAAACAGATGAAGAATTTCTCATGGTGGAAAAAGGCAAAGTACAGCAAGCACCACAGGTATCCATTTTTAAAACTAATTATTTAAGCCATGGAAAAATGTGTAAGTTGATTATAAATTCAGGTTCACATGATAATTTAGTTTCCTGGGATATGGTACACAAATTGGGATTGAAGACATTTGATCATCCTAGTCCTTACAATGCCACTTGGGTAAGTCAAGAGCAGCAAGTAAGGGTTAGTCAGAGGGCATATGTTAATTTTTCAATTGGTCCATATCATGATTCTATTTTGTGTGATGTTATTTCAATGACATGTGGGCATATAATTTTGGGTAGACCATGGCAACATTTAAGAAGGACAATTCATGATGGCTATACTAATAGTTATGTGGTGCACAAAGATGATAAAAAGTTTAAACTAATACCTTTACCTTGTGAAGACAAGAAGGAGCATGCTATTGTCTATTTTGTAGAGAAAGTACAGTGGAATGTGCAGGTAAATACTGGTTGGAAGCAACCTGAACAGTTACAGCAGAGGAAAGTGGAAGACAGTCCTAAAGAATAGCAAGTTTGGGACTTAAATTGCATCAAGATTGGGGACATTGATTGCCCTACAAGGAGGCAAGAAAAGGAAGACAAACAATAGACATTACAGAGAGGAACAAATCAGAACCTTAAGATGGAGAGAGCAGAAGCATTACAGCAGCAAGGTCCTAGGCAAGGACATCAAAATATGTTTTATGATACTAACACTTGTGGTAAAAGTCATGCTGGTTGGAGAAGGAGAAGGATAACCCTTGGAGAGTTCATGTTTCCTGTCACAACTCAGAGGGACCCTTCAAAAAGACTACAGGATGTTTGGAGCAGATCACATAACTCTTGGGACAAGAGTTTTCTTCATGCTGGGGAGTATGGTGCAGAAGCACCTAAAGAAACACTTTGGAACAAGAAGACACCAATGACCATGAGAGGATCCTATGGAGTAAATCAAGTCAATTGGAGCATCTTAAAACTAGTTATGGCATATGGTAATGTAAAGGTCAAATGTCCTGAGGGTCCTGGCAAGGACCCTAGGACCAAAAATGATGTAATTTGGGCCAATAGTGCCTTTGGTGTAGGGGGCACATAGATAATTTAGTTAATTGCTTGTTTATGTAGTTCATTTTAATATTTCAATTTTGAATAAGGTCCAAGTGACCAGTTGTAAGGCCTTAGTGCCCTATAGTCATGTTTGGTAGTCGAAGAGGGGTGTAACTGGAAAGAAATTGTGTAACTGTGTGGTGGATAGTTGTAGAGCGGTTGGCATTCCCACCGGTGCAACTACCACCCACACAGTGAAGTATTTAAAACAGTCCTGTGAGATCGGGGGATATAGAGATATAGAGTGGAGTAATTGGAGGTCTGGGTTGTACAAATTGACTACAATAAACAGAGAAGTTCTTTTAATTCTTGTATTTTCTTTCAGTTTGATAGTTTCACTTCTATTCTACTGACTGGCACAAAGGGTTGTGAACTATTTTTGTTTTGTCCTAAGAGTGACAATGTCGGGTTGGACCTTTCCGTGAATGTAAGATCCTGATTCTCATGGAATAGGTCCTGGACAAGTTGTATAATATGACGCTAACCCTAATAGTGCAGGAGGAGTGTAGATTGGGATGGTGATCACCATTAGAATGCGAGTTGGATACCACGAGAAGGATGATACAAGCATGAAGTAGAGGAGGGAGTCTGTAGGAGAAGATACATCGGGTGTGTATGTTGAAGACATTCTGTGTGTATATCACAATTGTATGCGAGTATCATTTCGTGTATATACTGCTATTATTTATCGTGGATTGTATGTGGTGAATGTACATTGTGAATGTACATACAAGCATTGGATAGAAAGACTGACCGGTAGAAAGGGTGAGGTGAACCGGCAATAGCAAGTCAAGTATTGTTTATGCAATTTGGTTGTATCAACGTATCGGTTGGACATGTAAAAGATTCACCGAAGAGTTGAGTCATACCGAAGATAGGTGGTCCCCACCTAATGTATATCGGAATGCATATGGAGAATGTATGTTGAAACATACATTATACAAGAAGGTGACCGGGTGTAGTGGTAAACCGATGCATATGGACTGTAGTTCACCGGTGATGACAAGTTAAGCATTGTATGTTCAAATTAGGTGCATATCGGCATATCGGTTAGTTGGATTTGAGGACTGCCGATAGATACAAATGTTGCCGATGGAGATTTCGGGGAGATGATAAGCGTCAAGGTGATATTTCTAGAGGAGGCCGATGATATAATGTTTGGCCGATGAACATAAGGGTTTCAGTGTGAAGGAAACTGTCGGGAAGACAAAAGATAGTGAAGCTGATAAGGTATGTTAGGCCGACAAGGAAAGAGGGAATTAATTTCGGTAAGACAGTTGTAATCTCTTGCTGATTTTGGCAGAAATAGCTATTTTGAGGGTTTTCTGCTGCCCACTCTCCATCATCACCCTAGATCACAACAGGATCAACTAACAGTTCAGGAACAACAACACAAGTTGAGGTTACTCCAAACACAAGTCATCATCCAACAATTTGAAGAACAACTCCAACTTAACAGAAGTATAAACGAGAGCAATTATCAACCCACGCAATGTTGGAATCTTCGAAATCCAAATAGGAGAATAGTGACTAGTGATCCTTCAGTCATATAGTTATTTCAACCACAACCACAGAACATCAAATCAGAATCAATACACACAAAAGGCCCCAGGACCGTCTGACCACTCTTTACGAAGTCTAGCTCTCAAGCGAGTAAGACGACCCCTGTGTCTCGCCTCCTCTTGACTGGATACTTTCACAAGAGTGAGACTGACGTGGAGGTTCACCCCATGGCAAGGAGAGGGGTCATTTGCTTTCCAAAGATGACTTGACCGCCCCAGGTTATCGAGTCATGTTTTTGAGTGTACAATACCTAACAGGGAGTCCAATGTCACCCCCTTGGTGGTGGTTAAGGGGTAGTGGCTCTGAAGAAAATTTTTCTTCATAAAATAATCTTGTAAAATATTGTAATGTCGTAGTCAATCTGAACTGCTCATCGTTAGGTCACAGATCTGATGGTAAAAGTTATGTTAGGGTTTTTTGCCCTAGATGGTAACACTCTTTTAATGAGGGCATTATATTATGACTGTGGAGTTGTAGAGACTTAAGACTAGAAAAATAGGTGCTACTAGATTGAAGACTGAAGAGGAGGTCGTTCATGATGTATTGTAAACTATATTGAAGTTAATACATACTGGTGCATCTCTTCTTGTGTGGAGTTTTTTCTGAAAGGGTTTCTCTACGTAAACATTGTGTTATGTGCTTAGTTCTTCTATTCCTTTATTTCTTTGTATTATTGATTTGATTTCCTATAAACTCCATTTGGTTCTGCACTGGATTATTATAACAATTGAAATCAAATTTCCATTCTATAGTTGTTCACCTTCATTTCTAATAGTGCTTGGGAAAGGGAGAGAGAGAGCTTGCATTTGACTAAGCATTGACCTAGATTTGACTTGAGTTGACTTTGACTTTGTTTCAAATGTTGAATTTGAATTGTACCTCATGATGGAATCAAGGATTTGACCTTGAATTGTAATTTTGGATCTCATGATGTGATCGAGGGTTTAGTTTTCCTAAGTTTCCTAATATTTTTGTATGAATGCAAGACAATATTTGGTTATTTTTCCAAAGTTGAATAATAAAGTGAACTAATTAACTAAGAATTAAAATATGAATGCAATTAAAATGAATTTGCCCAAATGCAATCTAGACTATGTTTTTGTATTTTTCAAAATGATTTTGAATCTAATCTAAGAATGAAAATAGTTGAATGAAATCTAATCTATGAATTGCAATGAAACTAATCTAAGCAATGCTAAAACTAATCAAATCGAATTAAAACCTATCAATGAAATAGCAATGCAAAGATTACTTCTCCAAGAGAAAATGTGTGATTTAATTAACTACTCAAAAACATAAAGAACCTAGATTTCTCTTTGGCACATGAGCCTGGCGTATCCTCAAAAGTCTTTGTGTGGCAACCTCCTCTCCTGTGTAGTAGTGGGGAACTCCTCTTGGTGACAGGAATGAAGTAGCAATTGATTGGAAATGGTAATGAGCTTTGAAAGCAATGGTGAATTAAGCTATGGAAGCTAATGAAGCACTTGGACTTGGATTTTTTAATGCAATTTGTGAGCGTAACGATGCTATTGAATCTTTTGAAAGCTTTGCAACTATATTAAGAAAGCAAAAGGCTCATAAGTTTTGCGAAGAGCATAAGCATTCTATGGAGAACAAAAAGCAAAGCTGGGCAAGAGTTTGCAACAATAAATTTGCCTCCCATATTACATATAGGAGGGGGTATTTATAGGCTGGAAGAGCTCACAAAGGGTGGGATTGATTGATGAGGTAACCCAATTGATTGATGAGTTAACAAGATTGATTTGGGAGTGAACGTGCCTAATTAAGGAGTGAACTGGGCTTGAAAACTTATAACTCATGGAGAAATAAGACTTAGCATGAGAAGAAAGGGAGATAAGAATAGCTTTGTGGGAGCTAAGAATAGAGTGATTGGCAATGGAGAGGTAGTTAGAAATAGACAAGGCTCAATTAGGGTCGAAGAGCCATGCAAACTAGAGGAAAAACATAGCTAAATTGGGCCTAAATTGAAGAGAAACTCACGTTTTAAAACATGATAAGGTCACCCCTTTTAGCAGGGCAAGTCACCCCTGGGGATCTTGGGTCGCCCCTAGGGGAGATCTAGGGTCGCTTGGGGGGATCTAGAAATAATAGGGGGCGACCCATAAAGGAAGAAAATAGAGACAAAATTGATGAAGGAGAATGATTTGGGAAGTCAATTGGAGGCCTCTGAAAGGTTGAAATAGATGAATGGGGCTTAGGGAAATTGTATTTCCCATCTTGCAACACTAGTGAGTCAAATCGACAAAGCTAGAAAGTGACAAAAATGAATTGTCAACAAGGGGTGAAAGATAAAGAAACATGACCTAGGAGGGTTAGGAGACTAAGGAGATAAATATAAGAGGAAGAACTTTGATCCATGTGTCACTAAGAAGAAAATTTGTTGAGAATTCATAATTACATGCTTACATGTCCGTTATTAGGACTATAGCTCATCATCGGATTACCATGTAGGCCCATGCGCATTTGTGGTGCTTATAAACACAACTCCTCCTAAGCTAAATCATTTATTACACACTTCTAAATCAATATAGCTTTGGGGTTTTATATATGCACATTAAAAACCATAAGTTTTCATTTTCCATCTCGAATACTTTATTTATATTTAGGAATAAGTTTAGATTTCTACATATTATTCTATATGATGTCCATGATTACTATGATGAGCCATGTCAAAAGTCACCACTATCAAGACCTGTAAGTGATCTACCACCAACAAATTTTCAAATATATTTAGTTAATTTTGAGACTATATCTTAAACTAGTATATTTATATTTTAAAAAATATATCTATAGTATGCCAAGAAATATCTTCTGGACTTTTATCCGTGCTTTTTATGTTTTCTATGGCTTTTGTGATTTTCTCCACTTTTTTTCTTTCAACCGTTTCCACTTTCTTTTTTTTATTTTTATTCTTATTTTCCGTGTTTTTTAGAGGTTTCATAGTTTTTGTGATTTCTCCACCATAGTTTTTGTGATTTTCTTCACCTTTTTTTCCTTCCAATTTTTTTTTTTGCCAGTCAATAATCTTTTTTTAAATACTGATGTAATCAAATTTTTATAGATTACTCATTACTACAATTTAAAACATCTTATAAAATGCTACGTATCTCTGTTGTATTGCTGAATTACGCTAGGGTTATTTGAACACGCTTTTCTCCCCTCGGCAACACTATTCTGCTCAAACCATTGGTTTCCTCCAACCGCCATTGGAGAAGGTCTGCGTTGAAAACAAAATAAGTGCAGCGTGGTTGTTTGAGCGAGGTGAATATGGCTACCATTCCCAGAATTAGAGTTGGAAGCAGTGCAGAGGAGGTGGAATGCCGTGATGAGCTGATTACGGACATACTTTCGAGGGTTTCAACAAGAGATCTGTTTAAGATGTCCACAGTGCTAAAGAGATGGCGCACCCTCATTTTTGACCCATCTTTCGCTCATACCCATCACAAGAATTGTCATCGAGAATCAATGTTTTTTTTCTGTGATAGAAACCCAGTTGGAGGAGGTATGGAAGAAGGCTATCAATTCCGCTCTTCCAATACCCAAACGGGTAATCTTTCCCTTTTTTCTGTTTCTTGGGAGGGCCTAGACATTTCTTTAAAAGATGAGTTAATAGATCTAGTTACTGCATCAAATGGGCTGCTGTGTTTTCTGGCTATGAATCTCGAAGAGTTTTTGGTGTACAACCCCGTGACAAAGTTTTTCAAACAATTCCCAATGCCTTTGGACATGTATAAGAAGCGATTGGGCTGGCCATCGTTGATTGGCTTTTGTTCTACGCAGAAGACTAGAAAATTGGTGATGGGAGGCTTCTCTTTCGATCAGAAGGACACATATACCCTGGTATTTGATTCTCAATCAAATTCTTGGTATAAGGGTCCACCTTTATTTCACCATATTCACAGCCGCCTCAATAGACCTTCAGGGCGTCCACTTTTTTTTAATGGTGTCATTTATTTCCTTGTTAGAACCCCAGTCATGGATGCCCAGGGAGGAAAAGAGCCTAGAGATGCAGAGCTCTTGTTTAGAGATGCAGATGGTCTTTTTCACATGATTATAGGTTATGATGTGAATCAAGACCAATGGTGCTTTTTAATTTTCATTCCTACCTCAGTAGGCTATCCATATTGCCTCATTGAATGGGAGGGAAATCTATTAGTTTTGGCATCTAATTCTACGTACGAGGAAAACCTATTTGTATTGGCAGCAAGTTCCACCCATGACCGCAATCGGCAAATTAGCTATGCCCGGGATGTGGGTGATGGACATTTTGTCTTCTGGATGTTGGATACAGAACATAAGCTGTTTACACGAGAAAGGGAATTAGATTTATCTCATGAGTTTCACATTTCCTGGACGGTATCTGCAAGCGGTGGTGTAGTATGGTTGGCAAGTGGTTGCAATTCTGTCACAGTTTACCATATGAAGGACAGACATTACTCAACTCATCGACTGCATGATACTCTTGCTGGGGGGAAGCGACAATATATGTCATGTGTATCTTTTGAGCCTACCCTTTTATCATTCTGAAACCCTTTTGTGAAAGTGGGAATTGGATTACAATTTTGGTGTTGTTTGTATTCAGGAAAGATTATTTTTTTTCTTTGTGACAAATAACCTGTTTTTAATTAGTATACTTGAAAAATACTTTTGGGTTTAGTTGATGATGGTCTGATTCAGTTGAGGGTAGTTGTAAGCGCTGTCAATGTACAGCAGAGGCAGCACCTCCCGGATTCCTTGTTGTCTATCTTTGTACCATTCACACGTGTCATGTTTTTGCCTCAAGCACCTGCTACTTCATGTTCTTGTCCGTTACAACCATTCTTTGGTTTATGAAGTTCTTCTTCGCTCTGCAGCATGAATTTGGACTTCTGTAGAAAAGACCAAAACTTGTTTCCAAAAATTCCAGATAGTGCTGATAAAGCTTAATTCATAAAATGCTATTGAGCCATAAGTAGAGTGCTGATATTTAGGTATGGTATCTATGGATTGGTCTCAGACGATTGGTCCTGTGATAGATAAGATCAACACTGAATGAGAACTGGAATACAGTAAATTTTATGTCTATGCTGACAAAATTTTAGGAGTCTGGATTACAGATATTATACCCATGTGTAATAGAACCAGTACTACTGAGGATCAAACAGAGCAGTCTGGAAATATTGGGAAGCCTGAATATTCTAATCTGACCATGCAAGTTCCTCTGAAAATGAAAAATTTGTGATGTTGGTGCAGCTCCTCGTTATTCTGCTTGCTACCATAAAAAGGCAAAATCTAGCACTCCAATATCCTCAAGAGAAGGCTCGTTTTCCCAAATAGATCTAGGTCTCATCCAAAACGGAAAGCACCTCACAATAGTGAAAACTCTACTCTCTTGTTGGCAAACAACTTAGTGGAAGTTTTCTGTAGAATCTGTCAAAATGATCATGATTGCCAATTGTATTTATTCATTCCAAGAGAACAAGAAGTCATGAAATTACAGGGAGTATATGTGGCTTCAGAACACAAAACAGAAGGAGGAGCCCTTAATATAGGAGCTTGTTGATCTTCTCATCTTGAGAATTTAAGAGAGTAAGAGGAAGTGGAAAGGGAAGTGTTAGCCACCCAAAAGAAAATTTCTACTTTTAGGATGAGTACGAAGGTAAAAACACAACTTCTCTTACCTGCTCCAAGAATGAGTTACAATAGTCATTAAATTAGCTAGAAGGTTAGCCAATATCAACATGGGTGAAGCAATCACAAAACTCCAGAGGAAGAAGTGCTGCAGAAGCATCTTAGTTGAGGAGAACCCCCCGGATTCTTAGTAAAGCTGGTTTCCTTGATCATGGTATCCCACCTCTGTATGTGTAATATCCCGTTTAGGATATTCTCTAAAATTCTGAATCTTGCTCAAACTTTGATTTTTTATTGTGTTGACATTTCGTCATACACTTGGCATGTTTGCTGGTGCATATCTGATTTTTCAAGTTTCTAGTGTTTAAATGGTTGTTTGAATGATGGTTTATGATATAACTCTTATGCAAATTCAGTCTATCAACACATGAGCATTTCTACAAGCATTTTGCATGGATAGACCAAGAAAGGAACAACCATAAATTGATATAAATTTAACGAATAGTGGGCAGCCTTCTATGTATGAAAGGAACAACCATAAATTGATATAAATTTAACGAATAGTGCAGCCTTCTATGTATAAGTTGCAGTAAGAGAAATGAACAATATAACTGCTGTAACAATACTATGCACCCATCTGATGTAGAAATATATCATAGAATAGTGTGCACCTTTAAATATCAATATTCAAATTGAAGATTTCAATATCTTTCCTCCTGTTTGTATTTAGAGTACATAGAAAATCATATCATAACAAAATGACATACCAACTGAATAATATAATGCTTGCTGTAGCCCGTAGTGAGCTCAAACTTCCTTAAGATTTATCTGTGGCAGATTACTGTAGCAAATCCCTATTCACGCCACTGGAGCAACCATAACAATTTCAGATCTGCAACAAATATTCTTGAAACCTTTGAATAATTTCTGTATTTCTTCCTCCAGTTAAGCACAATTTGACTCAATTGATCTTTCACAGCCTCAAGATTGCACGAACAATGAAGAGTTTTCGTTCTCCAATGCTGATATGAAGACAATCTGTTGAAACCCTTGGTCTTATGCACAGACTTCAAGAAATTCTCCAAAGCAAAGTCAAATGATCATCAATAATGAATCTATTTGTCTTTTGATGCCCTTTTATAACTTCTCCAAATGAAGTGTATTTAATTTGCTTTTGAAACCCACTTTTTAATTAAATCATTATGTCTCCGTTTCAACATATAAATTAATAAAGTATTATATCACTTTATTAATTACCATTTAACCCTTATATCACCTTTCCTAATAAAGTCCCCTTTAAATAATGACCTTATGTTATAAAATAAACTATATATTATAAGGTCGTATAACTCATTAATTGTTTTTAAAGTCAAAATGGCCCCATTTACATAAGGCTAAGTTATAACCTTATAATATACCTTTTATAATTAAATATCATTTAGACCACTTTAAAAATTAATAACTTTTTAAATACTTATGATTTTCCAATTCCGTCTGAACAAGGAGGTTCACCATGATACCCTTTGAGTATCCAACTGCCTTACCAAAAATAGTAGGGGTCCATCTCTACAACCACAGATTCACTATAAATAGTAAATCCTTCATTATTTGATCAAACCAATGGTGTAAGGGATTGACACTGCAAATGAAACCTGTTCAGGTGCCCTACTATAGATAGTAACCCTGACCGTCCTAAAATAGTCACTTACTATAAATAGTAAGTGTGTGAATTTGAATCAAACAAAGGCTAAACTTGAACTCTGGATGGAAATAAGCCTCCCGCTCTGCCACCTGGAACCCTCGAACCATCTGCCTTAGCCTACGAGGGCCAATAATAGGCTAATTCCGTCACAAACCATGGTGAGCTAAAATGGGGACATTACAGTATGCGACTTTAAAATTATTTAATTTGGGTGTGAGATTGGAAATACAATTAAATAATAAAATTATTTAGTTTGGGTGAGATAAACTAGGTTAATTAAATAATATAATTGATTAATTAATTAATAATGAAAATGTTGGTATGGAATGAGTTTAATAAGATAAAATTTAGGTATCTACACTTGGTAAAACTGGTTTCCTTGATCATGGTATTCCACCTTTGTACGCAACTTTGAAAAGTTCTTTAGGTTGTATGTTATTTCCCTTGGTTATGAAGCAACTTGAACTAGCATGTTCAAGAACCAGCAAGAGCACTTATTCATGATTCAACTCTAATTCGCAAAGTTGGAATGACTAAACAATTGAGTTTCTTTTTGGCCAAAGAAAATCAGAGACATGTTTCTCAGAAGTAATTTAGGATCTAAATTATTGGATTTGTATGGAATGCTATTTAGCATTAAGTAATGTCTTGACATTTTAGGCATGGTATCTATTAATTGGTCTTGTAAGTTCATTCTCGTGAAGGATTTGTTCAACACTATGTAAGAAGCAAAATACAATAACTTTTATGTGGTGTGCTGACAGTACACTTTATACTAGAGCAGTGGGGATTGCAGATGCTATCACATTGAAGAAGAAAAGGAACACCTACTAAAGTATTCAAAACAAAGAGCATAAAGAATGGCAAATAAAAAGGATATTTTGGAAAAATAAAAATGAACCTAGTCAAGCATCCAATTATAATAAAAATCAGCATAAAATTATCAAGAAGTCTTTCTTCATGATAAGATATCTAAAATATTTAAGAAAAGAGCCATTAAGACCATCTTTCTTCCTTCTAATGCCTTGGAGAGCAAACTATAAAGTGTTAAAAGACCCTATCAACTCTATGCAATGTAGTGGTGTTGACATGATTTTGTGCTCATGTTTTAAAATTTATAGGTTGGATCTAGATAACAAAGCATAGTCATTATCTAATATATATTAGAAGCAATGTATCAACCTTAGCTGAACTTTTTAACAAGACAAAGCACCACATCTATATCCAAGAAACAAAACTAATTGTAAGAGAAATATTGCATAAAAAGATGATTGAGGGAAACAGTAGAGATTGTAAATTTTTGTGATAAAAACTTGAACTATGATGAAGAGTCACACCTTTGCCACATTTGGGGATCCCCTTTTCCATAGACTTAAGGAATAACTTTGATACTTAAGATTGGCCATATTATTTAGAGTCTTGATAGTTTGATAATCAATTTGATATTTTTTCTTAAGAACGACCAAAAAAGGTATGAATTAGGTTTTTCCAAAGTTATTTATTTACTATAAACCTTGGCCAATTCCTTAAGTAAATTTAAAGCTTGATGATGAGTCATGTATGAGACTCAAAATGTAGGTCATAAAATTGATGATGTTGCTTTATCTAAGATGTTTTTTACAAATATCATGTTCTTGACCTTTATGATTATAATAGTAAAATCTACTATGAAGGTACTTATCAAAGTACTTATATGTTGATGGCTCGCTCTATGGAAAAGGCTAAATCAAAAGAAAAACACATTGAAGACTAACTTTTGAGTGATTCGAAGCAAATGCAATCATATAGAGCTAGATGTCAAACTAGAGGCATAGTTGGAATTATTTTGTTGTTTGAATGTGCAATCTAATTCCATATTCTTTTCAATTGCAAAGACTATGAAACATTACTCTTAAATTTATAAACTAATCCAAAAAGTAAAGTTTCAACATTGTGCATTTCTAGAGATGTAGAAGTATTTAAGTCTAAGTGTATAATAGATGTGCAACAAAGAGTGAAATTTTGAAAAATAATAGAAATTGAGGGTATCAAAAAGATTTATTTGATTTTTAACATAGAGAAGATACCAAAAGTGTTGAGTTGGAAAGTAGATATATTATGTTTTTCTCATGCTTATTTAGATGCTAAGAATGTAAGATACCAATAGTTTTGAGGCCCTCAATTCCTAACAATATCAAGAATTCTAGGGTGTTTTTATCACCAATCCCTAACATATCAAGAATTCCAAGGTGCTTAAAGGTGACTAAAACATCTTAGGATTCTTGCAAGGAAGAGAAGTTAAAGGGAACTATTTATCTATTGATGATCAAAGAATATATTATTCATGAAAGAATCCATGTAGTAGAAGAAGATAAAAAGGACATAGAATTACATGAGTTGAAAACAAATACTATCTCAAAGGCCCTAATGTCATTAGAAAGGATGTTTGATTTTGAATATTATGTAAAGAAAAAACCTACATGAAGAAGCTATACAAATGAATATTGGCTTATGATGAGAGCCTAAAATGCTAAAATTGGGAATGATCTTCATTGAACAAGAAATAGAAAATCTTGTCAAGACATTCATTAATTCAATGATGTTTGTGTCCAGTTGTATAGTGGCTCAAAAATAAAGAACAAAGATAAATTATATCAATGTCCACAAATGACCAAAACAGGTTGATGGCACTTGGAAAATTCAAATCCAATGCATTCAACATTCAATTCCTCGAAGTTAAAATTGCAAATTGTTATAGAAAAAACATAGTGTTGCAAATTTTACATTGGAAGCAATAATTTAGAAAACAATTGATAAATTGTTTTCTATCAAGATCATACTTTGTTTTATAAAACACCAATTGATATGGAGGATATTAGAGCATCTTTAGGAATTTTCTAGCAAATTGGGGATGGAAAGATTGATGGAGATTGATTGTCATTGATGTCAAAAAGGTGTTGAGTAGATTGTGTGATATACAAGGGTCTTCATGGTGCTCAGATGTCACAAGAGTTGTGTGCATACTCATGTTACTCATGGTGTTGTTACTCATCAGTTATTTAGTTGATATATTGAATTGATTGGATCATGTGTTAGGTTTGTCAAGGATGTGTTTGATCAACATGCCTTGATATTGTTTGTAGGATGATTAGTTCACAAGATGATCCTTATGATATGCCCTCATGCTATATTAGGCTTGGTATGACAAAGTTCTCATATGCAAGAGAAATAGATAGATCATCTTCATAGAGCAATGCAGATCAGGTATTTATATTGATGTGTTGCATGCAAGTACTTTTGATTTGAGTTAAGAAGTATATCATCAAGTTGGTTAAGGTATTTGTAGAGTATAGTGAAGTCAGGAGTTAACAAGATTAGTTATGCTTTAATTAGGTTCATCATGCTTCTTGTGTTGGTGAAAGTTTGGTTGTCATTAAATGGTTGAATGCTCATGGTTAAGGAGTTTTGTTGGCTCTTCTTTCTGAAAAGATTGATGCAAGGTGAATTGTGTTGACTCCATGATAATGACAAGGTCTAAATTTATATCAAGAAGAGTTGTTGAATAATGACCATGGGTTTGATAGTGGTAAGGGATCAAAATCCTAAGTTAAAATGTTTTAAAGCATATCTTATAAACCCCTCTTCCCATTATATACATATATGCACTTTTTGTTATAAAATAAAATTGACCTGTTATCACAGGTCAGTCACTTAAAAGTGACTTGTTGAAGGGTATAAATACCATGGAGAAAGTGGCCCTCATTTAAAATATGAATTCTCCTCTTAGTGCATAAAGATTAATGTGCTATAAATTGTCTTTTCAAATAAGACTAAGGATGAGTTTTTATAGGCTATTTTTAGCCTTCCAAAAAGAGGAGATTTTTAATGTTTTTAAATGCTCATATTTTTATAAGATGCTAAGGCAGATTTTTTGGTGGAGAATGTGAAAAAGCCGTCAAAGGCTATATTTAAATATGTGTGGGGCACAAATTTGTTAAAAAGCCATAAAAAAAATTTTAAGCTCATTTTTAGTCTTTTTAAAAGCCTACTTTTAAGGAGGTTCTTATGGTGAGGCTTTTAAGGGATTTTTATGAAGTTTTTTTTTCTAATTTTAAAACATTAGTGGGCCTCCCTCTCATGCGCAGTTTGAAGGCTTTAAAAAGGAAGCTATTTTGAAGGAGAAATATATTTTTTTTGGCTTTCTAAATACTTGTGGAGTTTAAGAGATTTTTTTTGGAATATAAAGAGTTTCTTTGAAAGAAAACATTAATCAGAGAGATATTATTCTCTTCATGGCATATTGGTTCAAAATGTTGTTGAAGATTTTTTATGATTGAAGATTTTTACAGTGAAAAACAAAACGCAGAGAGAAGAAGAATTTTTTTAAGAGGATGAAGAAATGTTTTATTTTTCAAAGGCAAATTGAGAGATATTTTTATGCAGGGAAGATGAAGCATTGAAGCCATGAAAAAGTTTTTTTATTTTCTCTCACAGAGAGAGTTTAATAAAAAATATATTATTGAAGGTTTTTTTATGAAGAGGAATGGATCTATATATGAAGGGTCATTTTTGTTTAATAATATTGCGGATGCAATATGAAAATTTTATTGAGAACAAGAATGATTTTTTTTTGTTTGTTATGAAGATATTATTTTTGCCAGATGATATTGCAAAGACAAGGAAAATGAAAAGATTGAAGTATGTTGAAGTTCTTTGCAGATTGATGATATTCTTGCAGATTGAAAATATTTTTTTCAGATTGGAGAAGATGAAAAGATTGAAGAGAAAAGTTTTGCAAGTGCTTTGTGTTTTTTTAATTGAAAACAAAATGTTTAGATTGAAACGAATATGAAAGGACAATGAATTTTTGAAGATGATTTTTATAAAGGAATAGAATGTGAAAGGACATTCAGATTTTTCATAAATGGTATTGCAGATGGAGTGTGTGAGTGGACAATCATGCAGTGTTGAAGATATTTTTATGAAAATTATGTTGAAGAGAAAATACAGATAAAATGTTATGTTTTGTATGTGATGAGGAAAACACAGGTTGAAGATATTATGCAATGAATTTACAGATTTAACCATGCCAAGTATGAAAAGATAGGTGCTTTGATTGTGCAGAGAAGACATGTTTTGTAATGGTGCAAATCAGATTGAGTTGCAATCATTGCACATCTTGCAGTATGTTTTGATGGTGATTAAATTTGACAGTGAGTTATTATGTGCCAGTGAGGCTTTGTTGGTCAGTGAGACCTTTAATTTGTCAGTGAGACACATATATCAGCTAGTGAGGCTTGTAAAGATTTTTTTAAAAGTTAAGTCAGTGAGGTAGTTTTGGAGTGGTTTTTCTACCCCGAGAGGGTTTTCCACTCATGAAAAGCATGTGTCTTGATTCAAGTTGTCTTCATCTTTATGTGTGCATATTTGTGCTTTGCTTATAAGTTTTTGATTTACATATTTCATTATCAGTCATGTGTATATGAGCTCAACAAATCATTAATGTCTTCCTCTCTATTTGTCTTGTAAGATAAAGTTTGCAAAAAGTTAAGAATTTATACCACACTGATTCACCGCCCACTCTCAGTGTTGTCTTGGACTCCAACAAGTGGTATCAGAGCCAGGTTCCTTTTTTGAAGTCTAATAGGCTCGGGTAGGTCCTGGTAGTAGAGTAAAATGGGTAAGAAGAATAGAATTAAGGTCTCAAATAGAGAAAAGAAAGATGATGATCAAAAGATGGTAATACAAGCCTCAGTTAAGCCTAGCAATGATTTGATGCATATGTCACCCATGATGATTGATACAAAGAATGGTCCTGTAGTTGAGAATTTTGATAAAAAGGAAGACTTCAATATGAATGTAAGAAGACAAGAACTTGATGAAACTAAAGATAACTTTGCTGCTGAGATTGATGGTAAAGAAGAAGAATGTTTTATGAATGAATATGAACAGGAGTTTGATGAAGATGATTATGAAGTTGATTTAGAAGGTGAATTACTATGTGCCCTAGATACAATCAAGCAGCTCATAAAAGACAATAAGAAACTAGAAAATTAGCTTCAACACGAAAAAGTCTCTAAGGACAAAGTTGTTTCAGACCTTGAAGAGGCTTGAAATCTAATTATGGATTTAAGAAGTCAAGTAAATGCTTCAAACAAATTGATTATTACTATGAAGAGAGAAGTAGAAGAAGCAAAAAGGGTTGTTAATTTTATGAAATCTGTTCTTGAAGCTAAAACAAGTGAGTGTCTAAAACTAGAATCAAAAATAGTCTCTTTGAGAAAGGAGTTAGAAAAGGCTTCCTCTAAGTTGCACAAGAATCTGCTGTTTGAAAAGAGTACTGAAGAAGGAGAGTGTTCCAAAGTCATAAATGCTCCTTGGCAGAAGAGAGACTTGAATTATTATTCTGTTGCTCCTAAGGAAGACAAGAAGAAAGATGTTGGAAGAGAAAGAACAAACAAACCTCCACGTGTCAAACAATACCATTCAATAAGGTATAATTATTCTTAGTGTCATGGTTATTGCTATTCTTGTCATATCTATGGTCATAGAGCTAGAGATTGTAGGACTTATGCCAGAAATGATGTTGAGTGGCATAAGAACAAAAGTCTTTCTAGAATGACAAATAAGAGTTCTAATGCAATATTTACCATTGTAACCAGAGAAAGAGACTGTTGGATTCATAGAAGATATGGTTATGGAAGTTCTTTTGGCATGTCAAAAAGATATGATTCCTTTAGTCCTCTAATTGGTTATAATGTCACATGCTTTAAGTGTCATAATCTTGGGCATAAGGCATAGTTTTGCAGGAATAAATTGAAGACATCTAGAGCAGACGCCTTAAGCAAAGAAAAGAAAAAGCCTATACAGGTTTGGAGAAGAAAACAAAGTCAGGACAAGAAAGATCCTAAACTTGTGCATCTTGCACAAGTTACATCACTAGTTGCATAATTGAGAGCATGAAGTAAGGGGGAGTTGTTCATGTCCTATCAATTATCCCCAAAAAATTTTAGGAAGGAGATTATTTAAGGTTTGTCAATATGTGTATGTAAGTGCTACAAGTGATTAGTTCAAGGGCTCCATTCACAAAGAGTTTGGTTTATAAATGATTTTATCTTTGTCATATCATGTTGGTACTTACAAAATATTGAGTTGTCATGGTGTTGCAGTTCAAAGTGAACTTGAGATTGTGAAGTATTGGTTGTCATGGCAAAGAGACTAAGATGTTTTAAAAACTTTTATCAGATATTAGCATGTGTTGGTTAAGGTGGCTGAAAATGAAAAATTCAATTCATAGTACTTATCTCTGTATTTAATTTTGTAAAGTGTTGTTGTAGGAAGAGCTTGATGGTGAAGGTTGTGCAATCTTGATAGGCTGGTTTGTATAATGGATCTGGGGTATTCTCAAGAAATTTCTCTTCAGATGTTAGTATGTGTTGTTGAGGAAGTTGCAAATGAAATAAGTCACTTGATTTGTTTTTGCAAAGGTATTGATAATGGTTATGTTTTTATCAGATTTGACATGGTGTGCAGGATGGTCTTCATAGCCTTCATTCATTTCAAATGGTCTTCATTCTTTTTCATGTCAAAAAGGGTGTGCAAGAATAAGATTGGTTGCAGGTTGAAAGTTTATATTGTCTTTATCATGGAAGTTTTTGGCAAGAACATCTCTTGGTTCGTCATCTTTTCATCATGGATTGTGATTTATGCTGATTGGTGTTGTTACAAGTTGAAAAGTTGTGCAGTATGCAGATATACAAGGACAAAATTTTCAAGATAAGTTTAGGATAGAAAATTGCATATGTATTCAGTGCCTTCAATCTTTTGAAAGTCAAGTGGTATCAAAGTTTTTGGTAAGTGGTATCTCAATTTTTTGGCTGATATGGAGTTAACAAGATAACAGAAGTTTTTGTCTTCAAAGTTCTCATATTGCAATGTTATGATCATGCTATAACATCTTTCAGTGGAGTTATTCTCAGGGGGAGTTAGTTCATTCTTTGTCATCAGATGTCAAAAAGGGGGAGAAAGAAAGAATGATTTATGTAGTTTTGCCATCAATGACAAAGGGGGAGTTTGATGGAGATTGATTGTCATTGATGTCAAAAAGGTGTTGAGTACAGTGTGTGATATACAAGGGTCTTCATGGTGTTCAGATGTCACAAGAGGTGTGTGCATACTCATGTTACTCATGGTGTTGTTACTCATCAGTTATTTAGTTGATATATTGAATTGATTGGATCATGTGTTAGGTTTATCAAGGATGTGTTTGATCAAGATGCCTTGATATTATTTGCAGGATGATTAGTTCACAAGATGATCCTTATGATATGTCCTCATGTTATATTAGGCTTGGTATGACAAAGTTCTCATATGCAAGAGAAATAGATAGATCATCTTCATAGAGTAATGCAAGAGCAATGCAAATTAGGTGTTTATATTGATGTGTTGCATGCAAGTACTTTTGATTTGAGTTAAGAAGTATATCATCAGGTTGGTTAAGGTATTTGTAGAATTGAGTGAAGTCAGGAGTTAACAAGATTAGTTATGCTTTAATTAGGTTCATCATGCTTGTTGTGTTGGTGAAAGTTTGGTTGTCATTAAATGGTTGAATTCTCATGGTTAAGGAGTTTTGTTAGCTCTTCTTTCTGAAAAGATTGATGCAAGGTGAATTGTGTTGACTCCATGATAATGACAAGGTCTAAATTTATATCAAGAAGGGTTGTTGAATAATGACCATGGGTTTGATAGTGGTAAGGGATCAAAATCCTAAGTTAAAATGTTTTAAGCATATCTTATAAACCCCTCTCTTCCCATTATATAGATATATGCACTTTTTGTTATAAAATAAAATTAACCTGTTATCTTAGGTCAGTCACTTAAAAGTGACTTGTTGAAGGGTATAAATACCATGGAGAAAGTGGCCCTTATTTAAAATATGAATTCTCCTCTTAGTGCATAAAGATTAATGTGTTATAAATTGTCTTTTCAAATAAGACTAAGGATGAGTTTTTATAGGCTTTTTTTAGCTTTCCAAAAAGAGGAGATTTTTAATGTTTTTTTTTAATATATTGAATGATGCAAAAATACAAGAATAAACAATGCTCAAAAGAGCAGCTGAAGAGAAAGTAATACAGAGAATACCAATATACAAAACTGCCCAACAAACTTCTCTGTCAATACATAAACAGTCTTTAGCCAAGAGACAACTACAAACTAATCAAAAGTTTACAACAGCAGTAATGACTAACAGAAGCAGCAGCAGACAACACTAAAACTCAGACCTGCTACAAACCACCAAAAAGGATCCAAATAACCCTTCCAATGAACACCAGGGAAGACTGAAGATATGCCTTGAATAGAACCAACTGAAGAGTAACATGGACTTGCTGCCATTAGCCAGAAAAGCAGCCAAACAACACATAGATCATATAGTTGTTCGATATAACACCACTGTAAGTAACCATAGCAAGCTACTAAAAGGAGGACTGCCACTGTACCCAGACTGCCATACCACCAAATACAAGTAACATGGCAGTGAAAATGAACAAACAGGCAAGTTTCATGGGACCTGCAACTATTTGCTGCTGACAAGAGACACAAAAATTGCATTAAAAAACATTAATCTCTACTGTTCATACTGCCGCAACCAGCCTCAGACTTCATCTCAGCCAAATACTAAGCCTTGCCATTTTGAAGATTGGATATTTGAAGCTTAATCTGTTGTAGTTGTCGATCAAGAAGCACATCTTTTTTTGCCATCTGTTGAAGCTGCACAGACAAGTAATCTATTCTCAGAAAAACATCTAAGTAAATCCTTACAGTGCCTCTTTCCAGAGGATATTTAGAGATAGAAAAAATTGTTGTACACCTGCTTTTCCAAATGTGCATGAGAATAATCTGTCTAATAGAGTTCGCAATCACATTATGAACACCCAGGGCCAACAGAGCCACTTTCCAGTTTAAATGATGTTCAAAAATAGCTGGTAAACCATTGAAAATAGCTTTCCATTGGTTCTGAGCAAAAAAACAATCCCAAAATATATGTTTCATACTTTCCTGGGTCTGACAAAAAGGACATTTAGGCACTAGGATCTTGAAGTAGCTTAATTTGTTATCGATAGGCAACTTGCAATGTAAGATTTTCCAAGACAAAACCTGTGCATCTACATCCAACTTAGATTTCCAAATTTGAGTGCTCAAGATATACCAAAATTTTTCACGGAATTTACATTTCCATTTAAAAATTCTAACAAAGGTTGTTAGGATTTTAAATATTTTTAAATACTCATATTTTTATAAGATGCTAAGGTAGATTTTTTGGTGGAGAATGTGAAAAAGCCATCAAAGGCTATATTTAAATATGTGTGGGGCACAAATTTGTTAAAAAGCCATAAAAAAAATTTAAGATCATTTTTAGTCTTTTTAAAAGCCTACTTTTAAGGAGGTTCTTATGGTGAGTTTTTTAAGGGATTTTTATGAAGTTTTTTTTTTTCTAATTTTAAAACATTAGTGGGCCTCCCTCTCATGCGCAGTTTGAAGGCTTTAAAAAGGAAGCTATTTTTAAGGAGAAATATATTTTTTTGGATTTCTAAATACTTGTGGAGTTTAAGAGATTTTTTTTGGAATATAAAGAGTTTCTTTTAAAGAAAACATTAATAAGAGAGATATTATTCTCTTCATGGCATATTGGTTAAAAATGTTGTTGAAAATTTTTAATGATTGAAGATTTTTACAGTGAAAAAAAAAAAGCAGAGAGAAGAAGAATTTTTTTTTAAGAGGATGAAGAAATGTTTTATTTTTCAAAGGCAAATTGAAAGATTTTTTTATGCAGGGAAGATGAAGCATTGAAGCCATGAAAAAGTTTTTTTATTTTCTCTCACAGAGAGAGTTTAATAAAAAAATATATTATTGAAGTTTTTTTTATGAAGAGGAATGGATCTGTATATGAAGGGTCATTTTTGTTTAATAATATTGCAGATGCAATATGAAAATTTTATTGAGAACAAGAATGATTTTTTTTTGTTTGTTATGAAGATATTATTTTTGCCAGATGATATTGCAAAGACAAGGAAAATGAAAAGATTGAAGTATGTTGAAGTTATTTGCAGATTGATGATATTCTTGCAGATTGAAAATATTTTTTTCAGATTGGAGAAGATGAAAAGATTGAAGAGAAAAGTTTTGCAAGTGCTTTGTATTTTTTTTATTGAAAACAAAATGTTCAGATTGAAATGAATACGAAAAGACAATGAATTTTTGAAGATGATTTTTACAGAGGAATAGAATGTGAAAGGACATTCAGATTTTTCATAAATGGTATTGCAGATGGAGTGTGTGAGTGGACAATCATGCAGTGTTGAAGATATTTTTATGAAAATTATGTTGAAGAGAAAATATAGATAAAATGTTATGTTTTGTATGTGATGAGGAAAACACAGGTTGAAGATATTATGCAATGAATTTACAGATTGAACCATGCCAAGTATGAAGAGACAGGTGATTTGATTATGCAGAGAAGACATGTTTTGTAATGGTGCAAATCAGATTGAGTTGCAATCATTTCTTGCACATCTTGCAGTATGTTTTGATGGTGATTAAATTTGCCAGTGAGGTTTTATGTGCCAGTGAGGCTTTGTCGGTCAGTGAGACCTTTAATTTGTCAGTGAGACACATATATCAGCTAGTGAGGCTTGTAAAGATTTTTTTTAAGTTAAGCTAGTTTTGGAGTGGTTTTTCTACCCCAGGAGGGTTTTCCACTCATGAAAAGCATGTGTCTTGATTCAAGTTGTCTTCATCTTTATGTGTGCATATTTGTGCTTTGCTTATAAGTTTTTGATTTACATCTTTCATTATCAGTCATGTGCATATGAGCTCAACAAATCATTAATGTCTTCCTCTCTATTTGTCTTGTCAGATAAAGTTTGCAAAAAGTTAAGAATTTATACAACACTGATTCACCCCCCTCTCAGTGTTGTCTTGGACTCTGATGGGGAGCGCACAGCAGATAACCACAGACCGATGCCCTAATTCCTCGCAGTCAAATGAGCCAGTCAAATGAGCCATCGATTTAGCTCCATCGGCCAAGTTCCTCATCCTTCTTCCAATGTACCAAAGGCATTTGCCTTTGGTGAGACTCGTTCTATCGGTAAACACTCGAAACCCTTGGCCGATGCACTAACGCGCCATCGCACAGTCTACTTCCTGCGAACCCTAGCACATGGGGATGCTAGGTCATCCTTACTATGTGAAATGCCCTACCAAGATACTCTGCACTGCCGAACAGGAAAAACAAAACAAAAAGAAAAACAAATATTCATACAACGAAGCCATTCCACTGATTTTGACAGAAATCTCACCAATGGAATGCTTCAGACGACATACGGCGATAATGGAAAATACAAAATGAATGGAAAACTACTGTTACACAATTTACAGTTGTAAGGAACAGAAATCAAATGGACATAACAAAATTTTTGTATTTCTCCTGAGCACAGTACAGTCACATTCAATCTGGTTACAATGATCATTCAGTTCATACTTCTAGGCATTTATCAATTTGCCCTGAGTAGTACCATACTAACTCCAAGCAGCTAGGAGAACAATCCAAGCAGCTGGGAGACAATTGACCAAAACATCCTCTAACTACCCTACTGCATTATTTTGGCATCATTGCTATTTTTAGCATTATGCGATTACAACTTGACAAATGTCCCCTAAGTCACTTGGGATTTACAAAATAGACCTAGCTACAAACTAAAATGAAAATGCTGGTCAAATAGACCTTATTACAAACAAAAACATGATTTTCGAGGTGCTCCTGCACCATACTCCTCGGGTGAAAGTTGTATCAAGTCCTCTTAGAGACTAACTGCTGCAAATCACCACCCCGCTTTTTGATGTCGTCTTCCAGCATCCATGTGGCTTCTAAGTCTAGGAGTCCTTGCCATTTGACCAAGTGCTCAAAATATGTCTGATTTCTGGTCTTCTTGGCTATCCTGCTATCCAAGATGCATTCCATTGTGAATGGTTCCTTAGATAGTAATTGCTGCATCCACTCGGCATTATCTTGAACAGAATCTGTTGTACCTTCGCCTGTATAAGGACTCCTATATAATGTCAAATCAGGAATATTGAAGATAGGTGAAATAGTAATATCTTCCGGGAGTTCAATTTTGTGAGCATTAGGACCATATTTTTCTAGAATCTGACAAGGTCCAATTTTTTGCATCATCAACTTATATTTTCCTGTGGGTAGTTTGTTCTTATTGAGATGAACCATGACCATATATCCAATTTGCTACTGCACATCCCTTCTTCTTTGATCCACAGTAGCCTTGATCTTCTGACTATTCCTGTGTAGAGTATCTCTGACTTGTTAATTAATCTCCTTCATAGCCTCTGCAAATGTATCAGCATGTCCACTCCTTTTGTCCAACCCTTGAACATCTCTTAATTCAAAAATTCCTCTGGGATGACTACCATAAACAACTTCAAAAGGACTTAGACCTGTACTTCTATTTGTAGAATCATTATAGGCATACTCTGCTTGTGGGAGTACCACATCCCAACTACTGCCATGTTCTCTTGTCAAACATCTCAGCAGATTGCCTAATGACCTATTGACAACCTCAGTTTGACCATCAGTGTGAGGATGATAGGCTAAACTAAAAGACAAATTTGTACCCAATCATTTCCATAGGGTTCTCTAGAAATGTCCCACAAATTTGTTGTCTCGGTCAGACACAATACTCAAAGGTAACCCATGAATCCTGATAATTTCTTTAAAGAACAAACCGGTAATGTAACTAGCATCATTGGTGGTCTTACAAGGAATAAAGTGCGCCATTTTGCTGAACCTATCTACCACAACAAACACACTGTCATAGCCTGTCCTTGTCTTGGGCAATCCCATAACAAAATCCATACTCAAACTATCCCAAGGTCTGTTTGGTATGGGCAAAGGTTGGTACAGTCCTGCATTGGTTGAGACTCCTTTCGCTCTCTGGCAAATCATACAACTCTCAACAAACCTTCTGATATCAGATTGCATCCTTGGCCAAAAGTAAAACCTTCTTACAAGATCTAAGGTCTTATTGAGCCCAAAATGTCCTCCTAAACCACCACTATGTTTTTCCTTCACTATATTATCCCTCATTGAACACTTAGGGATACATAGTTGACTTCCTTTAAACAAAAGGCCATCCTGCAATGTGTAATATGAGAATTCACTCTGGAAAGAACTGGCAAACTCACTGCATACCCTATAAATTTCCTTAAAATCTTGGTCCTCTCCGTACAATCCTTTTAGTGACTCAACACCCATACTTTGTAGCTGTACTTCTTGCACTGTCAACACCCTTCTGCTTAGAGCATCAGCAACCTTATTGGTTATCCCCTTCTTATGTTTGATGATGAAGGTGTATGCTTGAAGACTTTCTACCCATTTCAAGTGTCGATGACTGAGCTTTTCTTGTCCATTCAAAAAACTGAGAGCATGATTGTCAATGTATACAATAAATTCTTTAGGAAGCAAGTAGTGCCTCCACTTTTTCAGAGCTTGTACCATAGCATACATCTCTAAATCATAAGAGGAGTATTTCCTCTTAGCTTCATTTAACTTTTCACTGAAGAAGGCTACTGGTCTACCTTCTTGGCTCAACACTGCTCCTATGGCCAGTCCACTTGCATCACATTCAATGGTGAAAACCTTATTAAAATCAAGTAACACTAAAATAGGGAATTTAGCAACTTTCTATTTCAGACTCTCAAAACTCTGATCTACCTCTTTTGTCCACACAAATTTCATCTTACCTCCACCCTTGATGGTCTCCAACATAGGTGCACAGATGTCACTGTAGTTCTTAATGAATTTCCTATAAAATGTGGCCAACCCATGGAAACTTCTAACCTCCCCTACTGTCCTGGGTGTAGGCCAATTCAAAATAGCTTCTACCTTTGAAGGATCCATTTTCAAATCACCCTTAGAGATGACAAAACCTAGATACACCAATTTTTGCTTCATGAAGTCACACTTTTCCAAGTTTATTAGTAACTTCTGATCTTGTAGCCTCTTCAAGACCATCTCCAAATGTTTCAAGTGTTCTTCTCGGCTCTTACTAAACACCAAAATATCATCTAGGTAGACTACCACAAATTTTCCTATGAATTCCTACAACACCTCATTCATCAGCCTCATAAAGGTGCTAGGGGCGATTGAAAGACCAAATGGCATCACAAGCCACTCATACACCCCTTCATTGGTTTTGAAAGTTGTCTTCCACTCATCCCCTTCTCTTATCCTTATCTGATGATACCCACTCTTCAAGTCTATTTTAGAGAAATAAGTAGCACCTCCCAAACAATCCATTAGATCTTCTATTCTAGGAATAGGAAACCTATACCTGATGGTTATCCTATTTATGGCCCTAGAATCAATACACAATCTCTATTTTCCATCTTTCTTTGGTTCTAAAATGGTGGGGACTCCACATGGACTCAAACTCTATCTTATTAACTCCTTGTCTAAAAGTTCTTGAACCTACCTAGCTATCTCCTCATTCTGTTGAGGGGTCATTTTATATGCTGCCTTATTAGGAAGTACTGCTCCAAGTATGAGATCTATCTAATGGCTAATGTCTCTGATTGGTGGTAGGGAATTAGGTATATCCTTTGCAATCACTCCTTTGTAACTCTCAAGCAAATCTCTGACCTCTTTAGGCCCTACTTCTCCCACACTTTGCTTCTTTTCCCCCTTAGGCTTCACAATCAAAGCAAAACCTACTCCATCACCTTCCTGTAATGTGTCCATGAATTCTTTTTCTCCTACCAGCATTACACTAGACCCTACATGATGTGGATCCTCTCCTACCAATGACTGTATCCTATAAGTCATACCATCCTTTTCAAATGAGTAAGCATTCTTTTCTCCATCATGTTGAGCCTTTCTGTCAAATTGCCATGGTCTGCTTAATAAAAGATGGCAAACATCCATAGGAAGGATGTCACACAAAATCTTGTCTCTATACCCCCCAATACTGAATTCTACCCATGCTTGTTCATTGATGAGTATGTGTTGCCCCTTATTCAACCAACTTTATATGGACTGTTATGGGGTATCTTTTCCAAATTCAACTTATTTACTGCTTCCAAAGATATGATATTATCTGTCAAACCAGAGTCAATAATACCTTTGCAAACCTTACCTTGGATCTTGCAGTTGATTCTAAATAAAGCCCTTCTTTGTGATGGTTTTGTCTGCACTGGTTCCTTGAGCAGCGTCCTCTTGATCATCAGATTTTCTCCCACTTCTTATGCTAAATTCACTTCAGGAGATGTCACACTCCTTGCATCTTCTTGAATCAAAGTGGTTCTCTTCTCACCACCATGAGAAGTTGAGGCCTTCTCTGGACACTTGTATGTTGGGTGCCCTATCTGATTGCAGTTATAACATCTCATATTAGAGAATTTGGATCCTCTACCTGATCCATTTGTCCCACCTCTTCCATTAGGCCTTCTTCCTCGGTAGCCTCCCCTGCTACTTGAGTCCCCAATTTGCTCTTCTTGGCCAGACTCACCACTAGGCCTCTGGTTAGGACTTCTTCCTCCAAAACTGCCTCGGCCTCTAAAATTCCTTCCACCTCTACCTCTATTGTTCTGCTCACTTTTCCTCTTTATCTTCTCTTCAGCCCTTAAGGCCATCTGGAAACACTTGTTCACTATGTCTGGTGCTAAGATGCTGATCTCATCTTGAATGTTCATCCTTAGGCCATTCAAATACCTGACCACCTTCTCTGACTCTTCTTGTCTCTTTGATCTGAGACTAAGTTTATGAAACTCTTGTGTAGGCATTCACATCAAGGTCTCTCTGCCTAAGGTTCTGCAGCTTCTTATACATCTGCACATCATAGTCCAGGGGTAAGAACTGTGCCTTAAGTTTGGTCTTCATCCTTTCCCAGGAGGTTATCATGTTCTTCCCCTCCTTGACTCTCTCTCCTTGTACATAATTCCACCATGCAAGAGCAGATCCATGCAACCTTGCCTTTGCCAACTTAACCCTCTTATCATCAGGGACTTCTTTGTATTCGAATTGATTGTTCAATGGCTCAATCCAGTCAATCACCTCTTCAGCTTCCATACTTCCACTATACATAGGTAACCCATCTATGGTGTCCCTATTGACTGACTTGAATGCATTTAAAATGCCCTCTGGTCTACTAGTATCTCCTCTATCTTTTTACCAGTTTCCCCAATTTATGTGTCACCTTCATCGTTGTCACTTTCATCTTCCCTATCTTTGGCTTTGGACTGCTTGAACTCTCCCAACTTGGATTCAAGCATCTTCTCGATCAACTTCTTAATGGCGTCCTGCGACATACTTTTGGGAGGCATCCTCTTCGCCTCTATCTCACTTTCTTTGTCTGACATAAACATTCACAGTCAGCACCCAAATGCCAACAATTTTGCAAGTCCTCAATTTGACTTGCCGCCAAAAAAAATTTCCTCGCTCTGATACCAATATGATGGGGAGCGCACAGCAGATAACCACAAACTGATGCCCTAATTCCTTGTAGTCAAATGAGCCACCGATTCAACTCCATCAACCAAGTTCCTCATCCTTCTTCCAATGTACTAAAGGCATTTACCTTTGGTGAGACTCATTCTGTCGGTGAACACTCGAAACCCTTGGTCGATACACCAACGCGTCGTCACACAGTCTACTTCCTGTGAACCCTAGCACATGGGGATGCTAGGTCGTCCTTACTGCGTGAAATGCCCTACCAGGATCCTCTGCATCGTCGAATAGGAAAAACAAAACAAAAAGAAAAACAAATATTCATACAATGAATCCATTCCACTGATTTCGACAGAAATCTCACCAGTGGAATGCTTCACGACTAGATACGGCGATAATGGAAAATACAAAATGAATGGAAAACTACTGTTACACGATTTACAGTTGTAAGGAACAGAAATCAAATGGACAGAACATAATTACTTTATTTCTCCTGAGCACAGTACAGTCACATTCAATCTGGTTACAATGATCATTCAGTTCATACTTCTGGGCATTTATCAATTCGCCCTAAGTAGTACCATACTAACTCCAAGCGGCTGGGAGACAACCGACCAAAACATCCTCTAACTACCCTACTACCTTATTTTGGCATCATTGCTATTTTTAGCATTATGCGATTACAACTTGACAAATGTCCCCTAAGTCACTTGGGATTTACAAAATAGACCTAGCTATAAACTGAAATGAAAATGCTGGTCAAATAGACCTTATTACAAATAAAAACATGATTTTTGAGGTGCTCCTGCACCATACTCCAACAAAGACATCCTTGAGCATCTCCCTAATATAGGAAACGTAACTAGGAGGTTAATTTTTTTTTAAAATGTCGTAGGGATGTGAAAAACAAAATGCAAAAGAATAGGAACATTCCCTTTGTCCTTGAAACATTTATGACTTTCTAGATGGTAATGGACAAATCCTTGTGGAACACTATTTATCTTTGCCTTAGAACATAAATTTTTGTATTTCTCTTCAATTTTGTTCAAAGGAAGAGGTCAAATTTTTCAATACTAAAAGTGATCTATGTGTTACTATTGACTGTCTTTTATGCTCAAGGGCTTGAACCTCGCATATACATTACTCAGGACTATCAACAATGGGAAGAAGAGGCCAGGGTGACAGATATAGCCAGGCCTTTTTGATCTCTGGATGAAGGTCGACTCCCTATTCCTTAAGCTTATGACAGGATTTTGGGAAAATGGAAAAGAAACATAAATAGGGAATGAACTAGACGCTAAATCAGTAAAGGGCCATAAGCCAGAGGGAAATTTTCCTGCAATCAGATCGTAAGGGTATAACTCATGATAACATAGTCAATAAGGATCCACGTAAATGATAGAAGACAAGCAATATTACACAGACAAAGCATAATGAATCAAGATTGCAAAATCACAGCTCCATTAACCATGCTTATGATATTACTTATGAATAATAATGTGGGCTACATGTATAATCTAGAGACACAGTTATAAAGGTCACTTATATCTAACTGCAAGAGAAAAGGAGAAAAACCTTTCTTTCTTCACATTAGGCCTATAGCTAGCTCAACTATGAAAATTAAAAAGAAGTCCTTCCTTAACATTTTACCACAAAATTATTTTTATAGAAAGAAAGAGAAAATATCACCCCCCTCTGAGAGTAGTTGGCAATAATTAAATAAAATTAAAGAAAGGGGCACACAATCTTTAGCAAAATCCTTTTTCATTAACTCTCTCATGCACTTGATGAAGATTTGACACACTTTGATTATTGCCTCTTCGTAGAGAGTAATGGCCATTACTCTAGTGACAAAGGGAAGTCTTTCTTTTCGCTACCTGTCTTGTTTGCAAGAAACCTTTCTTTTATTTGATGGCAATTCTTATTTTCTTTTATTTCCATCATGGGTTGTCAGATGAGGAAGATGATCTAGAAGATCATGGGGCTAGCAAAGATTTAAAGCTTGTTGAACAGACCAAGATACTGAGAGGGAGGGTGAATCAGTATCTAAATAATTTTCAATTTTAACAACTTCAACTTATCCAGAGTAGATTAAAACTTAATCATCATAGCATAAACATGAAAAATTAATGCAATGCACAGCAACACATGACACCAGATATACGTGGAAAACCCTATAAGGGAAAAACCATGGTGAGGATTAACTCACAATATATGAAGCTCAAATAACAACTTTATTTTAGGGCTACAACTCAAGGAAGCTACTACTCCATGAAGAACTTTGATTTAGGATCACTCCCAAGGAAGCTACTACTCCCTGAAGATTTTGTTTTAAGGTCACTACCAAGGAAGCTACTACTCCCTGAATTGAGAACATACTTACAAAAAATTACAGTATGATAGTCTTTCTACTGTCTGAAAACTGACATTGAAACTCACACTTTTGATGATTGTGCGCCTGCCTCTTCACTCTTTCTTCTGATGATTTGATCAACTAGGCACACTCTACACTTGATCACTATCACAAATATGTCTTCAAGATGAATCAGGATAGCATCAACAACTTATGATATTTCTCCTTCAGTCGCACATCAATAATGCATTCATTCTACTTTTTATTTGCTTGCGAGATTTTCAATCAACTTGCAATCACATCTCTCCTCACTCAATTTGATTCACTATTTATACATGATATTACATTGATTATATTTCTTGTCATCCAAATACAAGATGAAAAATACATTTACAAGTCAGCCAGACATCACACAATATGAAACATGTAGAAGATAAGTCCTAAGTGAAACCACACTAGTAGAAGATCCATGCCTTGCGGGCCCCAACACTTGCTTAACCAGGACAAAAACATCCTTCAAAACTTCAAACACCAAGGAATTACATCTGCACGCTCCACTCATTTGGAAATAGGACAGCTTTAAGCAAAACACATGAAGACTTGAAGTATAATGGCCACATTAACTTGGAAACCTTGTGCGGTACTGGAAACAAGAAAGATCTTCGTGAGACTTTTCTAGATGAGTCCATATGACTCATACAACATCCCCAAACACTCCTTTTCCACCGCACATCAAAGAATTATGTCGCACATCTTCAATCATTAACTCTGGGAACAATCTGTCATCTAGAACACACTGCAACATGTTATTTAAAAAATTGAGCTGCGGACCACCAAGAATCTTGAAACTGCAAGGAAGCATGTAATACACATCCATAACACATGTCCTCAAAACCACAAGAACAATCATTCATTTCCAGAGGAATGCAGAGCATTCCAACAGGCCTTCAACACTAACTTATTCTGTCAGAACTCATGCCGGTAGTCTATCACGCATAACTTTCATAGCAGAAGGACAAATGATCTAAAATATTAGATTTATCACCTTCACTACATTCTGAACACATTTCTAAAACCGCATGGCCATTTCTGCAAATGTGGAGGAATGTAGAGCATTCCATTGTCCTACATAGAACACCTTCACAGAGACAACACTGTCTTCAAACAATCAGCAACAAAACACTCTTTCGGTAATGCAATCATCATGGAACTTGGAACATACATACTTCAAGCTAGCAGTAGCATCAACAATACATCTGATCATCTTCATGCTTCTAATTCCCATATTAATATGAACTATATCTTCTCCCTTCTCTTGTTGGATGGGACATGACATCCAACCATGAACACCACCACACCATCATGATAGTGTCGACATCAATGACAACCTAGTGGCAGTGTTGACATCAATGACAACCCTAGGAACCATATGTGTAACAATCTCCCCCTTTGGCATTGATGGCAACACATCTCTACTTCTCTCCCCCTTTGACATTAAGGTCAAAGGGCAACCACTACCTCAATCAGAGACCACATGACTTCTTCCTGTAGCAAACAAACTCCCCCTAACATCAGCAACCACTACATGCTCCCCTTGAGAGGTAGCCACCATCAGTCCAAGAACAAGATATAACATGAAATCCCCCTGGACAGATGCACTACTATGTATCTAGCGAGGAGGGGTAATTACCCCTAACCTCTGTCGGAGATCTAGAAAAGTATCCTTTGCTAGAGCCTTTATGAAAATATCTGCTATTTGATCCTTTGTTAAAACATATTCCAACTTCATTTCCTTATCTACAACCTTCTCTCTCAAAAAGTGATACCTAATTGCTATATACTTAGTTCTAGAATACATCACTAGATTCTTAGAAATATTGATAGCACTTGTATTGTCACACAAGATAGGAATAGGCTCATCATACAATACCTTGATATCCTTCAGGGTTTGCTTCATCCATAACACTTGTGTACAACAAGATGCTACTACAATGTATTCTGCCTCTGTAGTGGATAGGGACACTGAATCTTACTTCTTGCTCTGCCATGAAACCAATCTGCTTCCTAGAAAGGAAGCACCACCACTTGTACTTCTATCATCAACACAAGCAGCCCAATCAACATCAATGTAAGCACATAAATCAAATTCATTACCTCTTGAATACCATAGGCCATAGTCTGGAGTTCCTTTCAAGTATCTGAATATTCTTTTCACTGTCTTCTTATGTGTTTGCTTTGGATTGGCTTGATATCTAGCAACCACACATACTGCATGCATAATATCATGTCTAGAAGCAATCAAGTATAGCAGTGCTCCAATCATAGATATATAGGCAGTCGGATCCACTTCCGGAGACTCGTCATCTTTGCTCAAGTGACATCCCATGACCATGGGAGTACTTACTAGTTTTGAATCCTCGATACCAAATTTCTTCAGTAATTCTTTGACATACTTAGCTTGAGAAATAAAGATACTACCATCTAGGTGAGTAATTTGAAGTCTAAGGAAGAAATACATTTCACCAATCATAGACATCTCAAATTCTTTTTGCATCTCCTTTGCAAACCTATTACACATATTATCATCTCCACCAAAGATGATGTCATCAACATAAACTGCAACTATCAATATCATGTCTCCTTCTTCCTTGATGTAAAGATTGATATATGTAGTGCCTTTATTGAAGCCCTACTGAAGTAAGTACTTGTCCAACCTAGCATACCAAGCTCTAGGTGCTTTCTTAAGACCATACAGAGCCTTCTTGAGTCTACACACCATGTCCGGATCTTCTAATATCTGCAAACCATCTGGTTGTTTAATATAAACCTCTTCCTCTAGGTCATCATTCAGAAATGTTGACTTAACATCCAACTAATATACCTTGAAGTTCTTATGAGCAGCAATAGTAAGGAACATTCTGTTTGCCTCCATCCTTGCTACCAGAGCAAAAGTCTCCTCAAAATCAATACCCTCAACTTGTGTGTATCCTTTCCATACCAGTCTTGCCTTGCTCCTTACAAGTTCACCTTTTTCATTCAGTTTGTTTTAGGACACCTATTTTGTTCCTATAACATTCTTATTTGCTGGTCTAGGAACCAATTCCCATGTCTGATTCTTCTCAATCTGATCTAATTCTTCTTGCATGGCTTTTATCCATCCTTCATCTTTACTAGCATCCGCAAAGTTTTTGGGTTCCACCTTTGATAACAAACACAAGTTTACTTTCTCATGTGACTTAGCAAGTCTTCTCCTTATCTGCACCCCTTCATCCTTATCTCCAATGATCTAATCTACTAAGTGGTTCTTCTGAACATACTTTATTGGAGTCGTAGGCATCTGCTCTGGTTCTTGTTTCTTTTCTTAGTTCACTTCTTCTTACTCTTCTACAATGCATGGAAAGATATCATATTCAAAGTCCTCTGATTCATGTGAGATTTGATGTAGATCTGAACATACTTTACTGGAGTCTTAGGCATCTGCTCTAGTTCTTGTTCCTTTTCTTAGTTCACTTCTTCCTCATCTACAATGCATGGAAAGATATCATATTCAGAGTCCTCTGATTCATGTGAGATCTGATATAGGTCTTCATCTACCTTGACATTTGTGCTTTCAATCATCTTTCCCAACCTCTTGTTGTAGCATCTATAATCCTTACTTTTGGTTGAGTAGCCAAGAAAGATTCCTTCATCACTTCTTGAATCAAACTTTCCTAGGTCTTCTTCATCTCTTCTGATATAGAATTTGTTGCCAAAGATCCTGAAGTGTATAACTGTGGGAGGTCTTCCATACCATAGCTCATAAGTGGTCTTAGTGTTGATCCTCAGTTGCACTCTATTAATTAGATAGACAGTAGTATGAACTACATCCTTCCAATACATATTAGGTAGATCTACATCTTTCAACATTGCCCTAGAAATCTCTTGCGTAGTCCTATTCTTTCTTTCCACTGCCCCATTTTGTTGAGGGGTCCTAGGAGCTGACGAATGTCTCTTAATACCATTATATTCACAAAAAATTTCAAATTCATTTGAAGTAAACTCACCTCCTCTATCATACCTCAAACATTTAATCTTGGCATCAACTTCATTCTCAACCGTAGCTTTGAACACTTTAAATTTATCAAGGGCATCTGATTTTTCTCTTAATAAAGTAACCCAAGTCATTCTAGAATAATCAATAAGCAAAATGAAATACCTCTCACCTTGTTGACTCTTTACTTTGGTAGGGCCACATAGATCAGTGTGAATCAAATCCAATGGTTTTGAAGAAGAATACTCCTTTCTTTTGAAGTTTGACTTTGTTTGCTTTCTCATTTGACATTCCCTGCATACTGTATTTTTAGACTTGATTATCTTAGGCACATCTCTCACCTCATGAGTGGAACTGATCTTTACCATATTGTCAAAATTGTATTGTCCCATTCTCTTGTGCCACAGCCAACACTCACTGGATTGAGCCAATAAACATGTTTTTCCATTTACCTCCTTCAGATGATAGATGTCACCATATGTCTTCATACCTTCTGTAACTAGTTTTTTGGATCATGCCTTCCTGATTTCATAGCCATTGGCATGAAAGGTGATATTATACCCCTTGCTGCACATCTAATTGACACTGAGAAGATTGTGTTTTAGTCCTTTGACATAGAGGACATCCTCAGTCCTGTTCTTTCCATCAATAGTTATAATACCTTTTCCATAGATTTGTGCTAACTCATCACCACCAAACTTAACAACACCACCATTGCACTTTTCAAGGTTGATAAACTTCTCCTTGTCACCAATCATATGATTTGAGCATCCACTGTCAATTACCCAAGCCTTGGCTTCTTCTCTTGCATGAAAGGCAGTCCATACAACCATTGATCTTTCATTGTTCTATTCTACTTGCAAGGCATCAGTCTTCTCACATTTTCCAATATCATCCTTTTTGTCACCAACACTCAAGGCCATGAAAAGTGTTTCATCATTTGAATCATCATGATCCTCATCTTCTGAAGAATAATTGTTTTCTATTGAATATAGACTTCTCTTGAACCTGTCTTTTCTATTATTACCCCTTGATTCTCTGAAAGTACATTTAGAAGCAAAATGACCAACCTTTCAACAATTGAAACATTTGAAGGGTAACTTACCTTTGTATTTTCTAATGCCTTTCTTCAGTCTTCTCACAAAATTTGCTTCAACTTCATCAAAGCTTTCATCTTCAATAGCAACTTCTTCCTTTGTCTTCACATTGGCTTTCTTTCTTTAGAGCATCACTACCAAACTCTCTCATTTCAAAGGCAGTAGGGGAACCAAATAATTTGTCTATAGTGTATGTATCCAAGTTTGCTTTCTCCTCAATGATAGATACCTTATGACTGTAAGATTTGGGAAGAGATCTCAAGACCTTTTTCACAACCTCGTCTTCTTTCACTTCTCCACCAAGACCTTTAATTCCATTGACCACTTTATTCACTTGGATCATATATCCAATAATGTCTTCATCCTCTGACATTTTTAGGTTCTCAAATTTGCTCTTGAAGATCTGCATCTTAGCTTACTTTACTTTCTTATCTCCTTCATAGATGGTTTTAAGTTTATCCTAAACTTCTTGAGCAGAACTGCAACTCATTACCTTTGAAAGCTTTGAATCATCTAACCCACTCATGATAGCAAACTTTGCCTAGGCATTATTATCATACTTCTTAACTTCATCTGCATCTGTAGGAATAGTAGCAAGAACTGTGTAACTAGTCTTGACAGAGTCCCAACACCGCACCCTAGAGAATTGATATAAGATTCCATCCTTAGCTTCCAAAAAGTATAATTTGTCCTATCAAACCTAGGTATCTTGCTAGATCCATTTGGTTCCATCCTAGACCTTCCTCAAGTGATTAAGCTTCCCTTAGAAGAACTTAGCTCTGATACCAATTGTTGAACACACCAAGATACTGAGAGGGTGGGTGAATCAATATCTAAATAATTTTCAATTTTAACAACTTCAACTTATCTGGAGCAGAATAAAACTTAATCATCATAGCATGAACATGAAAGATTAACACAATGCACATTAACACATGACACTAGATATACATGGAAAACCCTAGAAGGGAAAAACCACGGTGAGGATTAACTCACAACATATGAAGCTCAAATAACAACTTTGTATTAGGGCTACAACCCAAGGAAGCTACTACTCCCTGAAGAACTTTGATTTAGGGTCACTCCCAAGGAAGCTACTACTCCCTAAAGATTTTGTTTTAGGGTCACTCCCAAGGAAGCTACTACTCCCTAAATTGAGAACACACTTACAAATGTTTGAAAACTAACATTGAAACTCACACTTTTGATTATTGCACTTCTGCCTGTTCACTCTTTCTTCTGATGATCTGATCATGTAGGCACACTCTACACTTGATCACTATCACAAATATGTCTTCAATATGAATTAGGATAACATCAACAACTTCTTCTCTTTCTCCTTCAGTAGCATATCAATAATGCATTCATTCTATTTTTTATCTACTTGCAAGCTTTCCAATCAACTTGCAATCACACCTCTCCTCATTCAATTTGATTCACTATTTATACATGATATTACATTGATTACATTGCTTTTCATCCAGATACAACATGAAAAATATATTTACAAGTCAGTCAGACAACACACAATATGAAACGTGTAGATGATAGGTCCTAAGTGAAACCACACGTTAGACCAACAGAAGATCCATGCCTTGTAGACCCTAACACTTGCTTAACCAGGTCCAAAACATCCTTCATAGCTTCAAACACCAAGGAATTACATCCGCACACTCTGCTCATTTAGAAATAGGACAGCTTTAAGCAAAACACATGAAGACTTGAAGTATAACTGCCACATTAACTTGAAAACCTTGTGTGGTACTGGAAACAAGAAAGATCTTTGTGAAATTTTCCAGATGAGTCCATATGACTCATACAACATCCCCAAACACTCCTTCGCCACCACACATCAAAGAATTGTGTTGCACAGCCTCAATCATTAACTCTGAGAACAATCTATCATCTGAAACACACTGCAACATGTTGTCATTTGAAAAACAAAGCTGCGGACCACCAACAACCTTGAAACTGTAAGGAAGCATGTAATACACACCCATAAACATTTCCTCAAAACTGCAAGGGTAATCATTCATTTCCAGAGGAATGCAGAGCATTCCAACAGGCCTTCAACACTAGCTTATTCTGCCAGAACACATGCCGATACTCTATCATGCATAACTATCACAATGGAAGGACAAATTATCAAAAATCTTGGATTTATCACCTTCACTACATTCTAAACACGATTCTAGAACTATATGGCCATATCTGCAAATGCGGAGGAATGTGGAGCATTCTATTGCCCTACACAAAACACCTTCATAGAGACAACACTGTCTTCAAACAATCAGAAGCAAAACACTCTTCCGATAATGCAATCGTCATGGAACTTGGAACCTCCATACTTTAAGCCATCAATATCATCAACAATACATCTGATCATCTTTGTGTTTCTATTTCCCATATTAATATGAACTATATCTTCTCCCTTCTATTGTTGGATGCGACATGACATCTAACCACGAACACCATCACACCATCATGATAGTATTAACATCAATGACAACCCTAGGAGGGTGAACCCACATAACTGGGTTACAATTGCATTGAGGAAGGAAAATTGTCCGTGCCTCAAAAAAAAATGACCAGGTTTGATCGAACACTATGTCAGCCCAAGGCATTGAGGGGGTTTGATCGAACCCCCTGGTATGATTTTTTTATTGATAAAAATAGGGGGTTCGATTGAACCCCCCCCACCACTATGATTTTTTTATTTTAAATAGGTGGGTTTGATCGAATGGGGGTTCGATTGAACCCCAGTTTGATCGAACAGGTCATGGGGGGTTCCTTCGAACACCCATTCGATAGAACCCCCTTATTTTACCCTTACCACTCTCCAGTTGCAATTTTATGCAAATTTTTGGGTTTCAAAGCTCAGGTTGAGGATCAAAATGGAAGCAACTTGACAAACCCATTTGGAGGATTATAGTCCTTGAAACGAGCTTTCTATCAAGTATAATTTTAATATATTGTGGTTTTATTATAATTGTTTTTTTTAGTCTAATTAAACATAGGTTTTTCACCGAAAATCAAGCTCTTTGTTCTGCACATGTGGAAAAATAGTATATTACCAAAAAAAATTATGAAAAATATCTATCCTCTTGGTATTCACGTCCTTGATCTAACAAAAAAAAAAAAAATCCAATACATACAAAAAAAGTTATGCTTTACACAGTACACCTATGTCTAAATTGTAATTGGTTTGACTTCAAAAGTTAATTAAAAGAAAAATATTCAATAAAACATTATGAAACCAAATGCATCCTCTATATATCATAGTTAAAAATCTAAATTCAAAAAAATTAAAATTTTATCCTTCATAGAAAAAAAGTTATGTTTTACACAGTACACATCACTCTTTAAAAATGGTGTTTACTGTTAAAAACTAGTTATGGAAAAGAAATGCAATTTGATTCCAAAAAAATTTAAAAAAATATACTTAGAATCTATAGACAAAATGTGACAAATCACTAATTTACATCATCTTCAAATTCCTCATGGTTTAGCAACTATAGGTGTCTGAAAGTGAAGGATTTTTTCAAAATGTTCATTTCAATGTCAACTTTGGCCAAAAAGTGTAAGCCACTATTGTGGGATCACCCAGGAATCATAAGTGTAACAAAGCTTAGCTCTCAAATCTTTCAATCTAAACACCCGCAATAATGCCATGTAGCTGTTACTTTTGTTGCTGCTACCACTCGGGCCCCACCTTATAGAAAACCTTTTCTTTGTTGATGATGTCAGTCACCCCAGCGTTGAGTTGGGCCAATGGCGCTCTTTCAAATCTTTCTTTGCTTTTGGCAAGATGTGATCTCTGCCAGTCGTGTGATGAACTTTATCCAAGATGATCCAATGGCTATGATAAAATGAGTCTTTGCCCAATCACGTGAGTGTTAGTCACTTGCATGATAATCCTGCTAGTAAAGAAAAGACCAATGGAAGAGAAAGGGGGAATGCAAGCAAATGGAAAATCTGAACCATCATAAGCCTGCAACAAAGCGTGAGGAAAAGAAAGAAAGACTAAAATATTATTTTGATCGCCTATAGTGGAAAATCCACTATAGTTTTGGCGACTTGCAGGGGGCTCATTTTAACAAAAAGAGGAACAATCCCAGAATATCAATATATTCATTGGGCATCAAAGTCACGTTCAAAAATTTTAATATTTTAAAAGTTTATCGATAAAATATTAAAACATCCATAGGGCTAATGAAAAGTTGTTTTCTGAAAGAAAATTGTAGCTTTGCTAAACAAGAAAAAAGAAGCTAGGGGTCCTCTACTGATGGTAGCTCAATCCGCATCAACAATCTGAAATGCCTCTCTACTTCCAAGATTGGTTGGTATGAAATATTTTGTAGCTAATCCATATTCAGTCTGGTCTAGGTGTCTAGATTTGCCCATGCCTTCACTAATCTGATCCCTTCCTCTAGTGACAGTGCTTCAGGAATTTCAATGTTATCCTTTGTTGCATTCTGCAATTGCTCCTTGTAAGTGTTAATATCGATGAGTTCTTGATCTTCTTTCCACGGAGAATGGATTTCTTTTTCTACCAACACAATAACCTTTTGTTTGATTTCCTGAGACCTCTTGACTACAACCTTGAATTGTTCCTTGCACAAGTTGACAATTTGTTTAATCTCCAAAATGTCATTCAACTTTCTAGTTGCTTCATTTCCATTTTGGATTCCTGTTGTGGCCAGTTTGGAAGAGGGGGCCTCGTATAGAATGTTGAGATATGCAAATGCCTTTCCCTCAACAAGATCAACAATTGCTTTGGTCGCTTCTATTTTGGAGCTTACTTCATTACCTAGTATTGCAATTGATTCTATATGTTGAAGGGCAGAAAACAATGATTTCATACTCAGTTGAATAGACTGCCAGAACATTTGTCTCAAAGCTCTTATCATTTCTCAGCCTTGGGGTTGGTTTTCTAGTTGTTTAACATGGCCTATATGAGTTAGGATTTCTCGCCTTGCTTCCTATAGTTGAAGCTCTAGGTCTACTTCTACATATGTTAATCTTTTTTTCTTTGCTCACTTTTGTAGACCATACTCTTGTTCTACTACCTTCTCTTTTAGTAAATTCAATTCAACTACATATGCATTGTTTTTAGATACCTCCTCTATAAACTCAGCTTCTCTTTTCTCTAATCTCTTAATCATTTGTTTATTTTTTTCCTCCTACTTCTCAACTTTCAATCTTAGACCAGCCACTTTGGTTTCAATTGTTGCCAAGGCACTTTCCTTCTGGGCTATCTTCTCTTTAACATTATTCAGTTCCAGCTTATTGGCTCCACTAACCACCTTCGCCACAGAGATTGTTTGACCCTCCAACGCTTTTATCATTGTCTCGGCCTCTTTCAAATTATGCTTCACCTACCCCAATTCTTTAAGGCTCCTTTTTAATTTTCTTTCTATAGCTATAAAAGAATTGTTGACTATCTTTTGTACTATGATGTAGTAACTTTGTTCCTTCTTCATCCTAAGCATCTTTAATACTTATGCCCATCATTACTACACTATAATCTATAGGAGCCATTTGTCTTTGTGGCTTGTCAACCAAGGGAATCAGACGAGCAAAATTACTTGAATCTTCCACCTAATTGTATCTTGTCCTTAATCTTTTTCCAACAGGGACTGTATCTTTCTCATTTTTCCACTTTTGTTCCTCCCTTCTCATTGTTGCCTTCATTATTTGCATGTGCTCCTTATAGGTTGTAGGGTTAGTTATCATAGAAACTCCATACTCAAGGTTGGGCCTCTCTAGTGAGAATAGAGGATAAGTGGCTAAAGTTAATGGCCCAGTTGAAGAGACAAGTTTTGCTAAGGATTGCTTTCCTTCATCAGGACTATGTGTTTCTTCACGTGCAGACTGAGTTATTTCCTAAGCAGGATGACGTTGTATGGGAGTTATTGGGATTGACATGGGCTGATAACTACCCATATTTTAGAAATACTAGGTTTGTTGCATAGTAATAGAAGGATATTGCAATGGGTATCTCTGAGGTTGGTATATGAAAGGTTAGGGAGGGTTGAATTATCCTTGTTGGGGGGAAATCTAGGCCATGGAAGGTGCTTGTCCTTCTAAGTACTAGGGAATTTGATGGAATAGGGCCTGAGTCTGCTATATTGGCTAAAAGTAAGGAAAACCAAAACCATAATGAGAAGAAAACAAACTTATAGTGGGATTTAGTTTTGTTGTCATATATTGTGGTATTTGTAGATCTTGGAATGATTGTTCCTGTGATGACTCCTTTTTCCATTCTTTCTTTTTTCTTGTTTTATTTTTTGACTTGACATCCACCTTTTGTATTCCTTTTCCTTTATCTTCTTTAGGGGGATCTCCACCGCTTGGAGTTATTTGAGATGTCCTTGCTCCTTCTTGTGTTTTCTCCTAGTGAGTGATGTTATCCTTTGCTTGAGTGACTAGACACTTCAGATTGAGAATCTCTTTCCCTTACAACCATGCTAACAGGAGCCTGTGGTACATTATCCTGAACTTGTTCCTGTTGCTCAGTAGTTTAAGGTTGCTCTTGGATTTGAATTCTTTGGAATTGAGTCACATCTTCTTACTCCTCTCCTTTTGGTGATTCTTCTATGGTAAATGATGCAGAAGGGCTTTCTTGATGCACCTTGTCATACAAAATTTCCCTTTCTTCATCTAAAGGATAATTTTCATATTCAAACCTTGTATTCCCAATTTCTTGGTGGAATGTCCACCATGCTCGCATTTTGTTTTCATTCCAACCCATACTTTCTAATCTCTCTCTTAATCCAATAGATGACTTGGGATTAACTTCATGCTTTTTTGAGTAGAAAGTCTGATATGGATATAGTTGTTGCTATGGCCAAGGCAATTCAGATGGAGACTGAAAATAGGACCAATCATCTAAATATTTTGCATATTCATCCTCCTCATGGCTCATCTTTTCCTCAACAAGAGGGCGAGAGTCATGTATAAATTTTCTATACTCCACACTTTTAATTCTTTGAAGGAAACTCATAAATGCATACACTGGGTCAAAAAACCATTAGTCTTCTAACAAGTCTAACTACAATTCTCTTAGCTTTTGATACAAAATACTTGCTACTTTTGTTTTCTTCAAAATGATACATTCCCAAGTTTGGGGAAGGGAATAGTAGGTTGCCTTACCCCTTCCATTTCCATACGCCATATCAATTACATCAAGTTGCCTCAAATATTCAAGTGCAAAAATTCTGGGGGTGACATATTTTGGAAGTTTGTATATTTTTCTTGTGTATCCATACAGCCTGATAGTTGTTATATCATGGGTAAAGAATCAATCTCCCTTTAGTGTTTTCTTGAAAATAATTCGAGACTCTAGGAGTCTCGGAAGGGAAAACCCAGTTATTAACTTGATTTTGGGTTGCAAGAATTTCTCAATGAATAAATAGAAGCAAGAGGTTTTGTGTAGGAAAGGGACCCTTATAGTTGCTGGGTCATAGCCATCTAACGCATGACACATTCTAGGCTTCAAATGTGGATATAAATGGTAACATTGATGCAATATCATATACATTAGAAGAGAAGGTTACCTAAAGATCCTCATTGTTGATAAATTCATCAGGTGGTTATCCATGAGTTCCTCAAGGAGGGGTGAAATCAAAACTTATAGGATCCTTTTTTGATGTATTCTTTAGAGCTTGTAGCATTTCCAGATGTTCAGGCTTCACTTGTTTATCATCCCTCTAGCCCAAGAGCTATGATATTGTATTGCACACCTCCTTCTCAGCTTCTTTGGTAAGCTGAGCTAACTGCATTTGGCCTCCTGGGTTTGCTTACTAACTGGTGTTAGACTCGATTCTCCTATGAATTTCTCATAATTTTTCAAGCACTCCTAATATTTTTTTAAGTTTTCTGCTTTACCATGCCAATTTCCTGGTAGAATCCCTAACATTTTCCTTATGTTGATAGAAAAAATTATAGATGCAAACACACCATCTTTCCCTCTTATTGTCTTTGAGCAACTTCATAATGCTCAACACATGCCACGATGATTTCTAAGGATGCACTATAAGGACTAAGTGCCTAGGAAGAGAGGAGGTCCATATTCTATCTATAAATTTATCTATTTTTTGGGCACTTGCATCTTTCATCCTTCTTTGCCTCCTATGGAATGTTGCTTCCTTCAGTTGGCTAGGGTTCTTATATAGCTCTAGGTCACAAACCAAATCTACATCGTCTTGCACCTTTTCATCAACTGTATGTGAAAAAGGAGGAGAGGCTTTTGTCACTAGTAGTCAGAGTGTGTAGCAGTAAATGAAGAATACGACAAATCTAGTGCTGGTATATCTAGTTTCCCATTGGTTGATGGAGGCTCTATTAGAGTTGTTGGCTGCAATGCTTTTTTTCCCAGCTCTCCTAATGAAGATGCCATTTTTCTATGTCTACAAAATATCTCAACTTCAATTGTTTTGTGTTTTCATTTTCTTGTTCCTATTTTGTGAATTTTTTCCATATTTCTCCTTCTAACAGTTGCCATTAATGATTTTACATGCTATACAATCTTTTCGGATCTCTTCACAACCACAATTGCTTTTATTATGATATTACGGGGAGTGATTCATGGCAACTTCAAAGATTGAGTTGTCCTTTCTTGTCAGTTCTTGTTGAAGACTTGCATCGTAGATGAATGCATGAAATTAATAACTATTTTTTCCAAGGACTCACACATGCAGCTAGAAAGGTGCAAAACCTCTTTATGCATCTTTATGCTCCCACATGTGATTCCTCATTTTTGTATCTAGTGTTCTCATTTGGAAATTTAAATTTCTTGTCCTTTCTTACTATGAAAATTTATCAAAAAATGCACCCCCTTATTTACACAATATACAAAAATATACAGATATTGCAACCTCTGCTAACTCACATACTTGATTTTAGATGGATTCCATTTACTAGAATTGCCAGCATGGTTCCATCCATTGTAGCAAGCTCAAATGAATTTTCTTGCTTGCAAGTGATGATGCGATATGGTCTGCTCCACAAGGGGTCAAATTTCCCATGTTGTCCTGGTTTTTCTCTGTTCTCATCCCACTTAAGAACGTAATCACCTACTTTAAAATTTTGGATTGTAGCACCTTTTTCGAACCATTTTTTAACCCTTTCTTGATGCTTCTCCATTTGATCATACACCATTGTCCTTTTTTCTTCTAACTACATTAACTTAGCAAGTCTATTTGTCAAAGGTCCATTTTCATCAACTTCCATTTGTTGCAAAATTTCAAGAGCCAATAGTTCTATAGCAAATGGCATTCTTGTATCTCTTCCATACACAAAAGCATATGGATATATTCCAATAGCTTGTTTAGGTGTAAATATATCGGCCCATAGAGCCCTTTTCAAATGATTATGCCATTGTCTTTTCCGCTCTGACCCAATTCTTTTGATAATTCTTAACAAATTCTTGTTTGTTGATTCAGTAAGCCCATTCCCCTGTGGATAATAATTTGATGATTCTTTCAAATATATTTCATATCTTAATACAAATTGGGTTACACCCATTCCAATAAATGCCTTAGCATTATCTGTGATGATAGTGTATGGAATGTTGAATCTGGTTATGAGATTTTCCAAAAAAAAATATGACTATAGATTTAGATGGTTCTTTTGTTGGGATAGCTTTTGACCATCTAGTGAAGTAATATGTAGCAATTAATATGTATTTGTGTCCATCACTTGATAATGGATATATGACTCCTATAAATTCCAATTCCCATTGTGCAAAGGGATGTTTAATTAGAATGGGTTTTAAAGGCATTGGTGCTTTTCTTTTTCTTCCCACATAGATTTGACAATTCTAACAATTTCTTGATCATTTATATGTGTCTATGAACAGTTGTGGCCAATAATAGCCTACTCTTATTATTTTGATAACTGACGTATGTGCTAAATAATGTCCTCCATAAAAGCTTTCATGAAACTCTTTTAGTATTGCATGAATCTCGTTCTCATTCACACATCTTAATAAGATTCCATTAAAATTTCTTTTCAAAAGAATACCTTCAAATATTTGATATGAGGTTGCTTCTAGTCTGAATGTCCTTATTTTTGCCAGATTCATTTTTTTTGGGAAATGTTTTGGTTTGTAGAAAATCAATCTTATCATGTAGCCAATTGATACTTGAATCTTCCTCAATGCTTAAACATATTTGCTCTAGTTGTTCTAAAAAAAAATTAGTTTGAGAATTGAAGTTGTTTGATATTTCTATATCCTCTACAAGAAGCTAACACAAACCTCTACCTTTTACTAATCTTGTTGGTTTTATCTCAACATCATATTCTAGGATTTTTGTTATCCATCCAGCTCTTTTTTCACTAATTTCTCCATCAAAGATGAACTCTCTCACCCCTGGATGTACCATCATGGTTCTAATCTTAGTGTATGAAATCATTGCTCTAAAAAAATTTAATCCTTTTAAAAATGCATATACTTTCTTTTTTATAAAAGTGTACCTGGTTTCTACCTCTTTCAATGTTTGGCTGAAGAAGGCAATGGGATGCCCTTCTTCTTGATCACTCTCCTTTTGTGTTAGTACTATAGCGATGCTTACTTGACTCCCGTATGCATAAATCATGAACTCTTTAGAAAATTTTGGGTTAACTAGTACTAGAGCATTTGAAATTGTTGTCTTGATTTGATGGAATGCTTTCTTTCCTTCCTCTATCCATTTAAATTGTTGATCCTTTTTGAACATATGAGTGATTAACTTCACTATTCATGCAAAGTTGGATATGAATTTTCTTACAAATTTTCTTTTTCCCAAGAAGGATTGAAGTGCCTTCTTATGTTGTGGTAAAGATAATTCCATGATTGCCTTAACTCTTTTTGGGTCAATTTCTATTCCTCCTTTTGAAACTACACGTCCCAATAGTTTTCCCTATGATATAGCAAATATACATTTCTTTGGATTAAGGGATGTCCCAAATTCTAAACATCTTTGAAATACCTCTTCCAAATGATCGAAATGATCATCTGAGTTCTTTGAGAAGACAGTAAGGTCATCAAGATATACTAGTATGGTGTTATTTATAAGATCTTTAAAATAGATATCCATAGCTCTTTGAAAAGTGGCCCCTACATTTGATAGTCCAAAAGGTATTTTTTATAAGCAAAAGTTCCCCATTTTGTAGTAAATGTTGTCTTATATCGATCTTCTCATTTTACTAATATTTGGTTGAAACCTGAGAAACCATCCAATGTTGAAAACCTATCATCTGCTGCCACTATTTGAAGGATTTGATCCATAGAGGATAATGGAGAATGATTTTTGAATGAGACCTTATTGAGGTCTCTAAAATCTACACACAGGTGAATCTCCCCAGTTTTCTTTCTTATTGGGACTAGATTTGAAACCCATGTTAAATGTTTGATTGGGTATATCAAACCTGCTTTTACCAATTTATTGGGTTCATATTTCATCATTGGCTCTATTCTTGGGTTTATTGGCCTTTGCTTTTGTCTGATTAGCTTGATTTCTGGTCTAATTTCAATAGTATACTGCATTACTTTTTCATCAAAGCCTTTCAATTCTTCATAATTCCATGCCATTATTTTATCATATTTTGTACAAAGCTAAATAAAATTTTCTTCTTCCTTTTTAGTTGATATAGTTGCCAGCCTTAGTGTCTTACCTGGAGCTATCTGAATTTCTTTGTAATCTTTCTCATTTGTCTCAATACTTCTTTTGTATTTTTTAGCATCATTTGGGCTAAACAATCCTTCTAATGAAATCATCCCTCTTGGCAACTTATTTCCTTTTAGTTGCCAAACTTGTTCATCATAGGCTTCTTGAATTTTTGGGGATAGTTCCTCTGTGAATTCTCTAGATTGTTGAATGAATTGCACTATCTATTTGTCACTTTCAAACATCATCCAATGTTCTTCATTATCAGGAACAACTAGCCTGATAATGATTTTAACTACATCTTCATTTTGTAAAATCTTTCTTATTGGATCAAACTGAGAGCCTATCAATGCCATTCTGTCTGCTCTTGAATTTTCTTTCCTAGGGATTGTTGTTATATTTATTGCATCAAAATATTCCAACAGGTCCCACACTCGGTGTTTATAGGCCTTCATTAATGAGTTTTTTGCAGCACATAAGGATCTTACCTGTTTTATGATTAATTTCGAATATCCATATACCTATCGCATCTTAATTCCTTTGTCTTGAGCATATTGTAGACCATGAATAAGGGCCTCATATTCTACTATGTTGTTGGTACAATTAAATTGCAACCTATAGGCCTGGAGATATTCATATTTTTCAAGGGATATTAAAAAGTTTCTTGCACCAGCTCCAATTCTACTATTGGCACCATCAAAATATAACTCCCATATCCCATTTAGATTCTCAGTTTGCATAGTTATCTCTAGGATGAGTATGCTTCTTCATTAATCATATATATTCCTGGCTCAATTTCCTCGAATAATTAGTAGTCTTTCAAAACTTGATCTTGGCCAACCCATAGGCTATCATGATCTTCATCATTCGTTCTTTCGGAAGAGTGAATTTCTTTCTCATTTTCAAGAAATTTGGTTCACTATCAATTACATGAGATTGATTATTTGGATATGAGTTTGGTAATCTATTTTCTAGATGATACATTCTCAAAGGTTCAAAAGCAATTTTCATTCTTGTTCCATACCTGGTTTTTAGAAACAAACAGTTATAATCTAATGAAAAATATCCTCGTATTTTAGTAGTGAAATCTCTAGAGAGGCAGATTCCAAAAGCAATTGGAAATTCTATAATGTATAATTCCTACAGGATTTCTACATTTGGGAAAGCATACAAGGATAATGGGATTTTAATCAGTCTTGCATTGATGGCAGAACCATCCAACTGAACAACCTTTCTATCTATAGGTTGATATTCAAATCCCAATGCATCAACAATCTTTTTAGGCATCACAGATGTGCTAGAACCTGAATCAATCATATAATTGTGAATCAATTTATCCTTGAACATTAATGTTAGATAAAAGGGTTTTGGTTTGATAGTGCTAACCTATTCTCCTGTAATTTTTAATACAAGAAGTTTTTTTGGAGGAGTTTCATCTTGATCTTCAATTTAACACTTGAATTTGTTGGACTACTTTTTCTTTTTAAAAGCTTCTTCTAATGATCTCATCTACTCAGGTATTGAGAGAATCTCCCATAGAGGCATATTGACTATAGAGTTATTGAGTTTCTCCACAATGTTAAAAGAATATGCTAGATTCAAAGGTACTTTAACATTGGGTGGCCATCTAACATGTCTCTCACCTCCTGCTTGTTATGTCTCCCACATGTTGCATCTCCCGCCTGATGTGTCTCCCGTGTACCCTAGCGGCTGAAGGTTACATTATGTATTTGCTATCACATCTATTGCATGCCCTAATAGTTGAAGGCTTCTGGATGGCCTCTCTCGCATCTCTTGGGCATGCCCCTATGTCTCTTTTAGACGTTTTGACTGGTTTTAGGTTTGTTGTGGGAATTCCTATTCTCTACATGCCTTCTGTGCCTGGTCCGAGGGGCTTCTCACCACTCAACATTCCTTTTGGGACCACTCCTTTAGCTCACATTCCTTATGGCACCACTCCTTCAGCTCACAAGGGTTTGGTTGTGGCTGGCGCTGAGAAGAATATTGGTGCTTCCTCTATTCTGGGTGCTTTCAAATCTTATGTGGCCATGGCTGAGTCAATTGGTGCTCCTTTGAAGGATACTGTTCATGCCCCCTATGGAACAAACTTAAGCCTCTCTCCTGTGCTCCTTCCTCCCTTGTCATCATCTGTGTATCTAGGAAGTGGATGATAATGAAGATCATTTCAAATGGTTAGCCCTCATTTGTAAGTTTAACCATTTCTGGCCTTCCCTACGAGATCTAAATAAGTGGGCCTTGGAGGCTCGGAGGCCTCTCACTCAAGGTAGGATTGAACTTTACCCCTGTGCAAGGGCGTTTTTCATTTCTTCTTTCCAATCAGAAGTGGATAAGAAGCAAATTTTGGATGGTGAGGTATGGTTGTGGGGACAACATTCCCTCTCACTCAAACCTTGGTATCCTTCCTTCAACCTTATGACAGAATCCTTGAACATCATGTCGATATGGGTCAAACTACCTAACCTCCCTCTTTAGTTTTGGGATGGTTTCTATTTTGAATCTATTGGCAATGCACTTGGTCATTTCTTACATGAGGATGATGCATCTTTGAACTTCGGCCATACTACATTTGTCTGCATTCTCGTTGACATCGACACATCTAAGGAGTTGCCTTATGATGTTGTCTTACTTGTTGGGGATAGACCATGGACTCATACTATCAATTATGAGGGTCTTCCTTTTCACTACAGAAGATCTTACATCATTGGACATCTCACTTCAGAGTGCCCTCGTCCGTGTCATAAGAAGGGTGAGGCAACTTGGTGGAGGAGTTCCCTCCATAACAATTTGGCAGTCAGCATATTAATTGAGGATGGTGTCTCCTTAATGGATCTTGTTGAGTCCATTCCATCTTGGGTTGATGTGACTTCTAAATCACCTACCAGGTCTTCTCTTACATCAAGTGTTCCTGCTTCTGTAGCGGCTTCAATTTTGCACTCTATTCCTCTCCTAGCCCCCACTAGGGCTCAGGTTTATGTGGAGGATAGTTCTCCTCTCTCTCCTCGTACTGATTCCATGGAAGACGATATTTCATGGAAGATTGTTCAAAGAAGGAAGAAAGGTCTTCCAAAACATGCTTCTACTTCCCACACTCATGTCGTGGGTGGTCAGAAAGAAAGATCGAGGCCTAGGGTTGTGTAGTTGGTTTCCCTTGGTCTTTTTTGGTTGGCATCTTGGCTATTGTTGTGGAGTTCGTTGTTGCAAATGGTTTGTTGTGTTTTGGTTTTCCTTTTGGCCTATTGTAAAGGGTTTTGGGGCCCCTTCAAAACTTGCTTTGCCTCTAATCAAAAGCATTGGGTGGCCATTCCATCCTAAGTTTCTCTATCAATGGTTGATAGATATTATCTTTCCTTAGATTACCAAGTAGTTTCGTCTCTCCTTTTTCCTTAATCTTTTCAGGTCACACAGAAGTGACTACTGGGGATGAAACCATCGATATTCCAATGATGGGTATTGTTTGGTTCTTCTATTGGTCAAACTCTAGTGGCTTTGGTTGCTTCTCTTTACTTTGTTCCTCTATTGCTTTACTTTTTGACCTGGTCAAATAACCTAATTGAACTCGGTTCTTATTTGTACCTGGCACTAGTTGATTGACCATACAAGTGTTAGGTTGTTCCTAGGAGACTAATTTTTGTTCCTTTAGCATTATGATTGGATCAACTGGACCTTTTGATTGCTTTTGATTAACATTATACTCTTAATAATAAGAAAAATTTTGACCCCGCAACTTATTAGCAGAGACAAGGGTATAAACCTCTGGTTGTGGAGTGTACCATTGAACCAGTTCCTCTGTATAATTATTTTTTACTACCATCATGTCCCAAGTAGAATTTGGGGGAATCTATTAAATTTCAACTGGTATAATCTAGTTTTGTAGAGAAGAATGTGGATAGATTTTAGTTTGGTAAGGTATTCTTTGAACAAGCATTGATTATTTTGAAAATTTCTAGAGGTTTGATTTGGTTAATAGTAGTCATTCCTCTAATGCACCTGAGTTTGTTGATTGTTATCATATGCTAATCTTGGATAATTTTACTATCTTTTAAGATTTATTACATCATTAGACATATTCTTGAGCAATCCCTTCATTTCATCCATCTCTGAGGTAGGTGGTGGATCAACAAAATCATATTATGGTATAAATTTTTGAGTTGGTATTGCGGCTAAAGTGGGTGGCGGAGTTTACAGGTGTTTTTCCATAAGAAAGGGGCATCACATTTTGCATATTTCCAATTACAAGCATAGGAAATATAGGTGCCAATCACTCTATTTGTACGAGATCATTTTCTTTTGTAAAAGCAATTACATAGGCTCCTGGGAGAGTATTTCCACCCCTATTTTAATCATTATTGCAATTTCTGAGTCTATAGCTTTTCGATAGAAAATATAGGCCACACCTGGGGGAGAGCGGATCTTAGCCAGAATACTTTGCCAACTTTTCTCAAATCTGTTGTTGAAGTTGTCCAATGTTTCATTCGGGGCTCTTTTTATAATCCTTAGTTTTTACAGAAGTGTCATAGCATCACCCTTTTCTTTAAACTTGTTGATCAGTGCATGACCAAGCTAGTCTCAGTCCACTATTGAATGTGCGACTATAGAATGATACCAATCGAGAGCCTTTCCTTTGAACGAAACAGCCAACAATCTAAAAGCAATTTTTTCTTCAGTGATATTGTGAACTATACAATGATTTACTATATCATGAATATGCTCAGTTGGATTGGAAAAAAATTTCTCTAGTGTATTAAGGTGTTGTCCTCAAACTCAGTTGTGCTTATTTTGTAGGACGACCCCTACAAAACTTGTCTGTTTCATAGCCTACAACTCTAAGCATGTTTTTCGAGGCAATTTTTTTCCCTCATACGTGATCTTCTAACTCTTGAGAATCATTTTGAGCATCTTCTCATCTTGGTTCTTCAAGGTTTGTAAAATTTGCATAAATGAGCAAACTCATTAAACTAGTAAGTTTAATTGTTAAGGAGTTAGAAAATTTTAAGTTTGATATGCAGGAGCGACATTTTTTGCCACTCATGCATGTTTATGTTGTTTTGAAGTCTTAGATGCAGGGGTGGCAAAAATTGTCGACCGTGCATATTTTTTTGACCATATGTAATGGCAAGAGAAATCACCGCAGATACACATTTGTGCAAGTTATGTGCAGGGGTGGTGAAAAACACCGCCCTTGCCTTTAATTTTTTGCATTTGTAGTACCTGATGTAAGGGCGGCATTTTTTGCCACCCCTACATAAAACTCATTTAATTATATTAGATGTAAAAGTAGTAAAAATTACCACTTGTACCTTTCTTTTGTGTGATCAACCCTAAGTGTAAGGGCGGAAAAAATCATCGCCCCTACACGAGTTTGTAACAAGTTTGAAGTTTTATGTAAAGGTGGTAGAAATCATCGCTCGGACATTTGTGAATTAAAAATCTCTCTCATGCAAAAGCAACGGAATTTTCTGTTCCAACAAAAAAATTTCGCTTAACCTCCCAATGTGAAAGCAGTAAAATTTGTCGCTTTGACACAAGTTTAACCTTCCCCTGCAAAGGCGGTAAAATTCACCGCTTTTGCACCTTGTATTGTTCTGCACCCTACATGCAGGAGTGGCAATATTTTCCGCCCTAACATCAACATTTCCACTAACATGGAACGTCGGCAAAAATCGCTGCCTGTGCATCACTCTTTAGAATTTTTCTAACTCTGGAGAATTTTTCAAAAAGCTATCCTGAGCCCGCTTTCATCCATTTTTTTGACCTACTTGCACTTTAGCCCTTTCAAGCTTGTTGCTCTAGTCATGATCGACAATATGTAGTTTCCCAAATTACCATTTTTCCCCTAACTACAAGATCATGAATTTTTGTTACAGTTTCTCCTGCAAGCTGCCGAGGTCATCACGTCATCCGAAGGAATCTATGTTTCAAATGACTGACCCATCTCCTAAGAAGGCCAAAGTAATGAAGCACAAGATAGCAGGGGTCTGATAATAGGAGCATGCACATGATAGTAAAGAAGAATGTTGAAAGCCATTACTCATGGAGACAGGTGATTCAATTCATAGCCATGACAATGAGAATGATGTGTTGGAGCCACTTGTAGTCAAGGAGGAGCAGTTGTGCTTAGAGATGAGCATGATGGAGTGGACAGTTGAAGGTGCAATCATGTATGGACAGTACAATAGACATTAGAGAGCAAATAGTCGTGACAATGGAAGTGGCACACAAAGATGCTGAGTCATCAAACCTGATAAGTTACTCTTGAATTGGGTTCATGGACCAATCATCATGAAGATGTGTGTAGATTACAGGGAATGGGAGTTAATGAAAATCATCATGCCTTAGCATATTTTTCAATTAGTTTTCATAGGTATTTTGTACTTAGTTTTGTACATGTCCACATGTACTTTTTCAATATGTAATTACATGTGAGACAAAGGAAGTCCTAAGTCAAATAGAACTCTTTTGTTGAATAAGCCAAGGTAGTTATAGATTTCCTATTTTTGCTCTAGGCTCCTCCCTATAAATAAAGAGGGCCTCTTTTGTAATTTTTATCTTTTAATCTTATCCAACAAAGTGCTACCCAAATTGAGACTCAACTTTGAGACTTTGTGTTCAAATTGTATGATCAATTCCAATAAATAAAGAAGGCGAATTTTGATATCAAACTTTGTGTTGAATTGAATTTGTATGAGTGAGGATGTACATATGGCATTTTTTCTTATTTCTCTTGTTGATTGATTAGAGAAAGTGGTGTTTGGTTATCATGATTAGAGAACGTTCAAGATAAGTTATATAAACTTTGTGTTATATTATTTACTTGAATCTATGTGTGTTGAAAGCGTTTGTCAGTGGAGGATTATAAAGACGTTGAGCTTGTAGTTGTTCGCTTTTTATATGAATTCTGTTGAGAACTTGTAGACTTTATGCTATGATTTTCAATTACATTTGCATGGATCAGTGGTATTGTTAGTTGACAGACTTTGTGCTCCAACCGGTGATAAGGTTACTTTTAAAATCTTTTTGGGGATAATTTGAAGACTTTGTGCTTGAGATTATTCACTTGGTTTGTGAATCTTTTAGTGAAGTAAGTTGAAAGACTTTGTGCTTCAACTTACAAGAATATTTGTGATTATTGTTTAGGTTAATATTCGAAGTGTAGAAGCATTATTGAATATTGCCGTGAAACATTGTAAACATCTTTTCTGAAAGAAGAGAAAAGGATGAATGTAACACCCCCCCCCTACATGGTTAGAGCTAGTGTGAATAAGGAGTTTTGTTTTGTTTCAATAAACAGTAAGAAGGGAACCTCCCCTTGTTGAGAGGAGAGATTTATCTCATCACACTGTGGTTGATATAACCATTTTGTCGTCAGTGAGTTGATGAAAAAATATTCACCCAACAGTTTTTGGAGACTCTGCTTGGGATCTAACGCGCAATCAAGAGCCTCTCGCCTTTGGTTGAAGCATATTAGCCTCAGCTTTTGTAATATATATATATGTTGGATTTAGGGCACACAACTGAGAGGGGGGGTGAATCAGTTGTGCAAAACTTTCTTCCACTTAGACACTTTACTTTTCAATTCAGCAGCATAATAATAAATCAATCATGAAAACATAATGCAACAAATCAAGAGCATAAACACATCAACACATGAGACACCAAGATTTTGACGTGGAAAACCCAGTTAAGGGAAAAACCATGGGGTGATTAATCCAAAATGCATTCTCTGATAGAAGAATAGAAAGAACAAATGGCACATGCCAATTAGGGCTCACTGCCTGAGCACACTACTCACAAGAGGCTCACTGCCTACAAGAGACACACTGTCTACAAAGAAATAAGTATCACATACATGAACTGGAGAATAGCATCTTCACCATGCTTGAATCAGTTCTATTTAAGTCCAATACTTCTGCTCTGCCTTTCACTCTCTTCTTCACTACCACACACTCATCTCCACAAGGACAACTTTGAAATGACTTCGCAATCCCTTCTTTATACAAGACATCAACTTAGGAATGATCATCTAAGTCAGAAAACATCAACAAGAACATCCATAGGATGTGTAACTCATCTGGTCAGCCAGTCTCAAGAAGAACACCATCATCCAAAAGTTGTTCTTCAATTGCAAGCTCCAACTTCAATGCGGACCACCAACATGAACTGGACACGTTTCAAAGACTTCCACAAGCTTGCATGAATCACCACAAACATTCACACTTCACCTGCTTACTGAAATCCATCTCTCCTACATCTGGAACCTCAAGAACACAGACTGTCATAACTGTCACAAAGGAATAGATGCTTACAGACCTTCAAACCATGAACAAATCAAGTTGACAAACCAAAATGACTTCCCCAACACTTCCTCAAATCCGTAGAACATGAAAATGCATTTCCAAATCTCACCGGATCTTTCTGTAACACACTGTCACCTCTAAACACTTACCGGAACCAGTTTTACTTGAGCAGCCACAACTTCTTCAGATCTTCATGAGGACCTCTGAAATCTATACTAGATAACCTCAAGACACATATCTACAAACCCTTTAATCTGCATCCTTTGATCCTCTTCATATCTTGGACTATTGCCTTATTGTCATCACTGTTCTTCATTGTTCCTAATTGAGGCTAATTTTCTCAATATCCTCAGCACACAGCTCATCCAATTCTTATCATTAATGCAACAGGAGTATGTTGACATCAATGACAACACTGGTTAGGCCCATACTTGCCCATTGTTCCTTTGTATTTTACTCAACCTCTACATGAACTACCTTGGGGTTCACATAATAACTTTCCCAAGTTCTACGGGGATAGAAATCAACATCTGGATGAGCACATTGTAGATTTCTACATTGCATGTGGTGTTCTCAGAGTTGAGTATGAAGATGTTTCTGTGAGACTGTTTGTAGAAACACTCCAAGGTGTTGCAGCTGATTGGTTCTTTCATCTTGCACCTGGAGCTGTCACTGGATGGAATACACTTCAAACTTAGTTTGAAGCTAGATTCAAGCCAGCAGAAGATGCTTATGCCTTGTTGGCCCAACTTACTCAAATGAAAAAGGAACTGCATGAGCCCATGTGTGAGTTCGTGGCAAAGTTTAATAAGCTAATAAATAGGATCCCAATTGTTGCTCAACCTACAACTAAGAACCTAAAATGCTTCTTCATCAATTCAAAGTTGCCAAAAGTAAGTTTTCTTTTATGAGGAGCAGCACCAACTGATCTTGTAATTGCTCAAAGTTTGGCAGTTGAAGTGGAAGACGGTTTGATCTTGGTAGGAAAGTTGAAGAAGGATTCTATTAGACCTAGCAGGCAACCCCTTTTGGCTTTATCTTCTACCAGCACTACAGATCCTATGGTGCAAAAGTTGGCTGATGAGCTATTAGCTCTAAAAAAGCAGATGTCACAAAGTTTGTCCTACAAGGATATTCCAAGAAGTACATTCCCAAATGCTCTGAATTACCAAGGCAATGCTTCAAGGGATTAGAATCTAAACAAGTTTTCTCCGCAATGAGGAATACTTGCTTTGGAAGCACCACCTGTGAATGCAGCAATCTTCTATTATGAATCGAAGCAAGATAATGTTCTTCAGTCAGAATATGATCAAGGAGAAGATGATGCTAATCTTTTCATAGAAGCTGAAGAGAAATTAGCTGGCAACTCTACCATTGGGTTCCTAAACTTGGAAGATGAGATGAGGCAAGAAGAAGTTACTTTTAGTGAATCCTATGTTGTTCTCACACGGTCACATAATCAATTTCAAATCATAAAGAAGTGGCTGGTGACAAACAAGTAAGCACATCAGATACTCTTACTTCATCCTCTGTTCCTAAGACTAGTACCCCCAATGTAAAATCTCAAGATGAGAGTTTTCCATCTTCTGTAGCAAGTCCATATTAGTTTGTTGATATCATAGATCATGCTAAGGAGACAAAGATTCAAATGTCTTAGGCAAGAATACCTATTAAGGGTATTATGTAGAAGGTTCATTCTAAAAGGGAGGCCAAGTACACAGTGACCAATTTTGAGGATCTGAAGACTCAGATTCTCTTTGAGTTTTCTAATGTGGGTACTTATTTCTTAATCTCTAATGAAGATCCTAAGTTAATGGATAATGCTTCAAATGGAGGTCTAGAAACAGATGGATCATTCTCTTCAGACAAAGGGATTTTGCAGCTAAAAGGAAATAAAATTTCCAAAGGATTGGTTTTTTTGGAGAAACTTTTTGATAAGCATGATTGCTTTGTCATACGGCGATGACAGTTGGGACCGAATTCATCAGCAAGAGTGGGACAATCCAATCTAGATGCAGAAGAAGATCCTAGAATGACAAACACTATGAAGTGTTACTCTTTCAATAGTAAAAGAAAAAGAAGTGGAAAATATTTTCCATTGCCTCACAATAGACAAAATCTGAAGCTTTTCTCAAAGTGAAGTGACAAATAAGTTCGTGAATTTTTGTATAGTTTTTGTGTCTTTTTCGTTTTAGTCTTTTTTGTGTCTTTTGTTTTGGTAGCTTGGCTCTATGGCCCAATGGCATGGATGAAGGCACTTAGAGACTGGATTCTTCTCCCTTTGATCGTTTCAAAGAATGATCAAAGAAAGTTCCCCAGTTAGAGCCAGCTATTGTCCTCAAAATCAGTTGTGCTTATTTTGTAGGACGACCCCTACAAAACTTGTCTGTTTCATAGCCTACAACTCTGAGCACATTTTTTGAGGTGAAATTTTGCCCTCATACATGATCTTCTAACTCCTGAGAATCATTTTGAGCATCTTCTCATCTTGGTTCTTCAAGGTTTGCAAAATTCTAATAAATGAGCAAACTCGTTAAACCAGTAAGTTTAATTGTTAAGGAATTAGAAAATTTTAAGTTTGGCATGCAAGAGCAGCATTTTTTGCCGCTCATGCATGTTTATGTTGTTTTGAAGTCTTATATGCAGGGGTGGTGAAAATCACCGCTCGTGCATATTTTTCTAACCATATGTAATGGCGGGAGAAATCGCTGTCGATACACATTTGTGCAAGTTATGTGCAGGGGCGGTGAAAAACACAGCCCTTGCCTTTAATTTTTTGCATTTGTAGTACCAGATGTAAGGGTGGCATTTTTCGCTACCCCTACATAAAAATCATTTAATTATATTAAATGTAAAAGCGGCAAAAATTGCCGCTCGTACCTTTCTTTTGTGTGATCTACCCTAAGTGTAACGACAAAGAAAATTGCCACCCCTACACAAGTTTGTAACAAGTTTGAAGTTTTATGTAAAGGAGGTAGAAATCATCGCTTGGACATTTGTGAATTCAAAAACTCTCTCATGCAAAAGCACCAGAATTTTCCGTTCTAATAGAAAACTTTCGCTTAACCTCCCAATGTGAAAGCAGTAAAATTCGTTGCTTTGACACAAGTTTAGCCTTCCCCTGCAAAGGCAGTAAAATTTGCTACTTTTGCACCTTGTATTGTTCTACACCCTACATGCAGGAGTAGCAATATTTGCTACCCTGACATCAGCATTTACCCTAACATGCAATGGCGGCAAAAATCGCCGCCCGTGTATCACTCTTCAGAATTTTTCTAACTCTAGAGAATTTTTCAAAAACCTATCTTGAGCCTACTTTCATTTGTTTTTTCAACCTGCTTGCACTTTAGCCCTTTCAAGCTTATTCCTCTGGTCATGATCGACAATATGCCGTTTCCCAAATTGCCATTTTTCCCCTAACTGTAAGATCATGACTTTTTGTTACAGTTTCCCCTGCAAGCTGCCGAGGTCATCACGTCATCCGAAGGAATCTATGTTTCAAATGACTGACCCATCTCCTAAGAAGGCCAAAGTAATGAAGCACAAGTTAGCAGGGGTCTGATAATAGGATCATGCACATGACAATAAAGAAGAATGTTGAAATCCATTACTCATGGAGACAGGTGATTCAATTCATAGCCATGACAATGAGAATGATGTGTTAGAGCCACTTGTAGTCAAGGAGGAGCAGTTGTGTTTAGAGATGAGTAAGATGGAGTGGATAGTTGAAGGTGCAATCATGTATGGATAGTGCAATAGACATTGGAGAGCAAATAGTCGTGACAATGGAAGTGGCACACAAAGATGCTGAGTCATCAAACCTGACAAGTTACTCTTGAATTGGGTTCGTGGACCGATCATCATGAAGATGTGTGTAGATTATAGGGAATGGGAGTTGATGAAAACCATCATGCCTTAGCATATTTTTCAATTAGTTTTCATATGCATTTTGTACTTAGTTTTATACATGTCCACATGTACTTTTTCAATATGTAATTACATGTGAGACAAAGGAAGTCCTAAGTCAAATAGAACTCTTTTGTTGAATAAGTCAAGGTAGTTATAGATTTCCTATTTTTGCTCTAGGCTCCTCCCTATAAATAAAGAGGGCCTCTTTTGTAATTTTTATCTTTTAATCTTATGCAACAAAGTGCTGCCCAAATTGAGACTCAACTTTGAGACTTTGTGTTCAAATTGTATGATCAATTCCAATCAATAAAGAAGGCAAATTTTGATATCAAACTTTGTGTTGAATTGAATTTGTATGAGTGAGGATGTACATATGGCATTTTTTCTCATTTCTCTTGTTGATTGATTAGAGAAAGTGGTGTTTGGTTATCATGATTGGAGAACGTTCAAGATAAGTTATATAAACTTTGTGTTATATTATTTACTTGAATCTATGTGTTTTGAAAGCGTTTGTCAATGGAGGATTATAAAGACTTTGAGCTTGTAGTTGTTCGCTTTGTATATGAATCGTGTTGAGAACTTGTAGACTTTGTGCTATGATTTTCAATTACATTCATGTGGATCGGTGGTATTGTTAGTTGACAGACTTTGTGCTCTAACTAGTGATACAGTTACTTTTAAAATCTTTCTGAGGATAATTTGAAGACTTTGTGCTTGAGATTATTCACTTGGTTTGTGAATCTTTTAGTGAAGTAAGTTGAAAGACTTTGTGCTTCAACTTATAAGAATATTGGTGATTATTGTTTAGGTTAATATTAGAAGTGTAGAAGCATTATTGAATATTACCGTGAAACATTGTAAACATCTTTTCTAAAAGAAGAGAAAAGGATGAATGTAACACATCCTCTACATGGTTAGAGCTAGTGTGAATAAGTAGTTTTGTTTTGTTTCAATAAATAGTAAGAAGGGAACCTCCCCTTGCTAAGAGGAGAGATTTATCTCATCACACTGTGGTTAATATAACCATTTTGTCATCAGTGAGTTGATGACAAAATATTCACCCAACAGTTTTTGGCGACTCTATTGGGGATCAAACACGGAATCAAGAGCCTCTCACCTTTGGTTGAAGCATATCGGCCTCATCATTTATAATATATATATTTGTTATATTGTTAGTTAAGAGTATGGTTGTCCCAGGTCCATGGGGAAATGCATTTGGTCCTTTAAATTTTACTCAACCTCTACGTGAACTACCTCGGGGTTCACATAAGGACTTTCCCAAGTTCTACGGGGACGGCAAACAACATCCAGATGAGCACATTGCAGCTTTCTACATTGCATGTGGTGTTTTCAAAGTTGAGTATGAAGATGTTTCTGTGAGACTATTTGTAGAAACACTCCAAGGTGTTGCAACTGATTGGTTCTCTCACCTTGCACCTGGAACTATCACTGGATGGAATACACTTCAAACTTAGTTTGAAGCCAGATTTAAGCCAGCAAAAGATGCTTACGCCTTGTTGGCCCAACTTACTCAAATGAAAAAGGAACCTCATGAGCCCATGTGTGAGTTCGTGGCAAAGTTCAATAAGATAAAGAACAGATCCCAACTGTTGTTCAACCTATAGTTGAGAACCTAAAATGCTTCTTCATCAATTCACAGTTCCCAGAAGTAAGTTTTCTTTTACAAAGAGCAGCACCAGCTGATCTTGCAATTTCTCAAAGTTTGGCAGTTGAAGTGGAGTTCAATTTGATCGTGGCAGGAAAGTTGAAGAAGGATTCTATCAGACCCAACGGGCAACCCCTTTTGGCTTTATCTTCTACCAACACTACGGATCCTATGGTGCAAAAGTTGGCTGATGAGCTATTAGCTCTGAAAAAGAAGATGTTGTAGAGTTTGTCCAACAAGGACATTCCAAGAAGTACATTCCCAAATGCTCTGAATTACCAAGGCAATGCTTCAAGGGATCAGAATCAAAACAAGTTTCCTCTGCAACAAGGAATACTTGCTTTGGAAGCACCACTTGTGAATGCAGTAATCTTCTATTATGAATCAGAGCAAGATAATGTTCTTACATCAGAATATGATCAAGGAGAAGATGATGCTAATCTTTTCACAGAAGATGAAGAGCAATTAGCTGGCGACTCTACCATCGAGTTCCTGAACTTGGAAGATGAGATGAGGCCAGAAGAAGTTACTTTTGGTGAATCCTATGTTGTTCTCACACGGTCACAGAATCAATTAAATGATAAAGAAGTGGCTAGTGACAAACAAGTAAGTACATTAGATACTCTTACTTCATCCTCTGTTCCAAAGACTAGTACCCCCAATGTAAAATCTCAAGATGAGAGTTTTCCATCTTCTGTAGCAAGTCCATATCAGTTTGTTGATATCATAAATCATGTTGAGGAGACAAAGATTCAAATATCTTAGGTAAGAATACCTATTAAGGGTATCATGCAGAAGGTTCATCCTGAAGGGAGGCCAAGTACACAATGACCAATTCTGAGGATCTGAAGACACATATTCTCTTTGAATTTTTCAATGTGGGTACTTATTTCTTAATCTCTAATGAAGATCCTAAGTTAATGGACAATGCTTCAAATGGAGGTCTAGAAATAGCTGGATCATTCTCTTCAAGCGAAGAGATTTTACAGCTAAAAGGAAATAAAATTTCCAAAGGATTGGTTTTTTTGGAGAAACTTTTTGATAAGCATGATTGCTTTGTCAAACGATGATGACAGTTGGGACCAAATTCATCAGCAAGAGTGGGACAATCCAATCTGGATGCAAAAGAAGATCCCAAAATGGCAAACACTGGGAGGTTTTACTCTTTCAATAGTAAAAGAAAAAGAAGTGGAACATCTTTTCCGCTGCCTCACAGTAGACAACATCTGAAGCTTTTCTCAAAGTGAAGTGACAAATAAGTTTGTGAATTTTTGTATAGTTTTTGTGTCTTTTTCGGTTTAGTCTTTTTTGTGTCTTTTGTTTTGGTAGCTTGACTCTATGGCCCAATGGCATGGATGAAGGCACTTAGAGACTAGATTCTTCTCCCTTTGATTGTTTCAAAGAACGATCAAAGGAAGTTCCCCAGTTAGAGCTAGCTATTGTCCTCAAAATCAGTTGTGCTCATTTTGTAGGATGACTCCTACGAAACTTGTCTGTTTCATAGACTACAACTCTAAGCACATTTTTCGAGGCAAATTTTTGCCCTCATACGTGATCTTCTAACTCCTAAGAATTGTTTTGAGCATCTTCTCATCTTGGTTCTTCAAGGTTTGTGAAATTCGAATAAATGAGCAAACTCATTAAACCAGTAATTTTAATTGTTAAGGAGTTAGAAAATTTTAAGTTTGACATGCGAGAGCAGCATTTTTCTCCGCTTATGCATGTTTATGTTGTTTTGAAGTCTTAGATGTAGGGGTAGTGAAAATCGCTGCCCGTGCATATTTTTCTAACCATATGTAATGGCGGGAGAAATCACCGCTGATACACGTTATGCAAGTTATGTGCAAGGGCAGCGAAAAACATCGCCCTTGCCTTTAATTTTTTGCATTTGTAGTACCTGATGTAAGGGCGGTGTTTTTCACCACCCCTACATAAAACTCGTTTAATTATATTAGATGTAAAAGCGACAAAAATTGTCGTTCGTACCTTTCTTTTGTGTGATCTACCCTAAGTGTAAGGGCGACAAAAATCACCACCCCTACACTAGTTTGTAACAAGATTGAATTTTTATGTAAAGGCGGTAGAAATCATCGCTCAGACATTTGTGAATTCAAAATCTCTCTCATGCAAAAGCGGCAGAATTTGTCATTCCAACAAAAAACTTTCGCTTAACCTCCTAATGTGAAAGTGGTAAAATTTGCTCCTTTGACACAAGTTTAACCTTCCCCTGCAAAGGCAGTAAAATTCACTACTTTTGCACCTTGTATTGTTCTGCACCCTACATCTAGGAGCGGAAATATTTGCCGCCCTGACATCAACATTTCCCCTAACATGCAATGGCGGCAAAAATTGCCGCCCGTGCATCACTCTTCAGAATTTTTCTAACTAGAGAATTTTTCAAAAGGCTATCCTGAGCCCACTTTCATCCATTTGTTTTGACCTGCTTGCACTTTAGCCCTTTCAAGCTTATTCCTCTAGTCATGATCGACAATATGTAATTTCCCAAATTCCCATTTTTCCCCTAACTGCAAGATCATGACTTTTTGTTACAGTTTCTCCTGCAAGCTGCCGAGGTCATCACGTCATCTGAAGGAATTTATGTTTCAAATGACTGACCCATCTCCTAAGAAGGCCAAAGTAATGAAGCACAAGATAGAAGGGGTCTAATAATAGGAGCATGCACATGATAGTAAAGAAGAATGTTGAAAGCCATTACTCATGGAGACAGGTGATTCAATTCATAGCCATGACAATGAGAATGATGTGTTGGAGCCACTTATATTCAAGGAGGATCAGTTGTGTTTAGAGATGAGCAAGATGGAGTGGAAAGATGAAGGTGCAATCATGTATGGATAGTGCAATAGACATTGGAGAGCAAATAGTCGTGACAATGGAAGTGGCACACAAGGATGCTAAGTCATCAAATTTGACAAGTTACTCTTGAATTAGGTTCGTGGACTGATCATCATGAAGATGTGTGTAGATTACAGGGAATGGGAGTTGATGAAAACCATCATGCCTTGGCATATTTTTCAATTAGTTTTCATATGCATTTTGTACTTAGTTTTATACATGTCCACATGTACTTTTTCAATATGTAATTACATGTGAGACAAAGGAAGTCCTAAGTCAAATAGAACTCTTTTGTTGAATAAGTCAAGGTAGTTATAGATTTCCTATTTTTTCTCTAGGCTCCTCCCTATAAATAAAGAGGGCCTCTTTTGTAATTTTTATCTTTTAATCTTATCCAACAAAGTGCTGCCCAAATTGAAACTCAACTTTGAGACTTTGTGTTCAAATTGTATGATCAATTCCAATCAATAAAGAAGGCAAATTTTGATATCAAACTTTGTGTTGAATCGAATTTGTATGAGTGAGGATGTACATATGGAAAATTTTCTCATTTCTCTTGTTGATTGATTAGAGAAAGTGGTGTTTGGTTTTCATGATTGGAGAATGTTCAAGATAAGTTATATAAAATTTGTGTTATATTATTTACTTGAATCTATGTGTGTTGAAAGCGTTTCTCAGTGGAGGATTATAAAGACTTTAAGCTTGTAGTTGTTTGCTTTGTATATGAATCATGTTGAGAACTTGTAGACGTTGTGCTATGATTTTCAATTACATTCACATGGATTAGTGGTATTGTTAGTTGACAAACTTTGTACTCCAACTGGTGATATGATTACTTTTAAAATCTTTCTGGGGATAATTTGAAGACTTTGTGCTTGAGATTATTCACTTAGTTTGTGAATCTTTTAGTGAAGTAAGTTAAAAGACTTTGTACTTCAACTTACAAGAATATTGGAGATTATTGTTTAGGTTAATATTAGAAGTGTAGAAGCATTATTGAATATTACCATGAAACATTATAAACATCTTTTCTGAAAGAAGAGAAAAGGATGAATGTAACACTCCCCCTACATGGTTAGAGCTAGTGTGAATAAGTAGTTTTGTTTTGTTTCAATAAACAGTAAGAAGGGAACCTCCCCTTGCTAAGAGGAAAGATTTATCTCATCACACTGTGGTTGATATAACCATTTTGTCATCAGTGAGTTGACGATAAAATATTCACCCAACATAAGGTAGTGAACATAATGTAGCATTAGGAAGAGCTCCCCATACATTAGGTGCAATAGGTGGAGCTAATGGTCCTCTTGTATTTTACAAGGGGAATATTCTGGGTTGTGGGAGGGCCATAGGAATATTTTGTTGACTAGCTTGTGATAGAAATTTAGTCACCAAGATACTTTTCTTTGAAATAAATGCAAGAGGAAGAACTAGACTATTTGGATTACCTTTGGTTTTTGATCTAGTATGAACTCCAGAGGACATATATTTGGAAATTTTGAGTTTAAGAAGAGTTGCCAAGTAATTTGTAATTCTCAGTCTTATGTTAAGGAATTATTGGCCTTAGCTAGGTAAATCTTCTGAAAGCTTCTAACTTCTAATTAGGGGATTGTGGGTTTGAGTTCCACCAGGCGTGCCAAAAACTATTGATGGTCTTTATATGGTCGAGGGCTTGAACCTTGCATGTACATTACTCGAGAGTATCAATAATGGAAAGAAGAGGCCAGGGTGACAGATATAGCCAGGCCTTTTTGATCTCTGGATGAGGGGTCGGCTCCAATTCCTCAGGCTTATGGCAGGATTTTGGGAAAATGGAAAAGAAACATAAATAATTAATTGGACAATAAATCAATAAAAGGGCCATAATTTGTAGGGAAATTTTCCTACAATCAGATCGTAAGGGTATAACTCATGATAACATAGTCAATAAGGATCCACATAGATGCTAGAAGACAAGCAATATTACACAGACAAAGCATAATGAATCAGGATTGCAAAATCACAGCTACATTAACCATGATTATGATATTACTTATGAAAAATAATGTGGGCTACATGTATGATTTAGAGACAGTTATAAACGTCTCTTATATCTAATTGCAAGAGAAAAGGAGAAAAACCTTTTTGTCTTCACATCAAGCCTACAGTTAGCTCAACTGTGAAAATTAAAAAGAAGTCCTCCCTTAACATTTTACCACATAATTCTTTTTATAGCAAGAAAGAGAAAATATCACCCCCTTCGAGAGTAGCTAGCAATAATTAAAGAAAATTAAAGAAAGGGGGCACACAATCTTTATAAAATCCTTTTTCACTGACTCTCTCACACACTTGACCAATATTCAACACACTTTGATTATTGCCTCTTTGTAGAGAGTAATGGCTACTACTCTAGTGACAAAGGGAGGTCTTTCCTTTCGCTACCTTTCTTGTCTGCAAGAAACCTTTCTTTTATTTGATGGAAATTCTTATTTTCTTTTATTTCCATTGCGAGTCATTGGATTAGGAAGATGATCTAGAGGATCATGGGGCTAGTGGGGCTTTAAATCTTAGCTCTCAAAGCTTTCAATCTAAACACTCGTGATAATGCCATAGCTATTACTTTTTTCGTTGTTACTGCTTGTGCCTTACCTCATAGCAAACCTTTTATTTGTTGATGATGTCAGTCATCCTAGCATTGAGTTGGGCCAATGGCACTCTTTGAAAGCTTTCTTTTCTTTCGACAAGATGTGATCCCCGCTAGTCATGTGATGAACTTTATCGAAGATGATCTGATGGCTATGATAAAATGAGTGTTTGCCCAATCGTGTGAGTATTGGTCACTTGTTCAATCATCCTTCCAAGAAATAAAAGACCGGTGGAAGAAAAAGGGGGAATACAAGTTAATGGAAAATATGAACCATCATAAACCTGCAACAATGCATGAGGAAAAGAAAGGTTGAAATATTACTTCAGTTTCCTATAGTGGAAAATCCACTACAATTACATGTTCACCTTGAACTCCTTGGTGACCCATGTTGTTGTGGTTTTTCCTACTATACACCTCTACTCTTCTCTACTCTACTCTAAAAGTCCTACAAACAAAGTCTCTAGGGAATGTCAGCCTTCATAAATGCAAATAGAGTATTCATGATCAAGTAGAGTAAGAGAAGGACCAACACATGAGACAGGGCTTATCTCTACTTCTTCTTTGAGCTCTGCTAGGCTCGGGGGGATATTCCCTTGTGAATCCTTCAAATGTTGAAACAAATGCTAAATTTTGGCAATAATCTTCATTGACCAAGAAATAGAAAATCTTATCAAGACATTTCATTAATTCAATGATTTTTGTGTTTGGTTGTATAGTGGTTCAATAAGAAAGAAGAAAGACAAATTATATTAATGTCCATGAATGACCAAAATAGGTTTATGGCACTTTGAAAATTCAAATCTAATGCATTCAACATTCAATTCCTTGAAGTCAAATTGTAAATGGTTATAGAAAAGAACATAATCTTGCAAAATTTACAGTGGAAGCAATAATTCATAAAGCAACTAATAAATTGTTTTCTATCAATATCATACTTTGATTTATAAAACGCCAACTGATATGGAGGATATTAGGGCATCTTTGGGAAGTTTTCAACAAATTGGGGATGGTAAGACATCCTTGAGCATCTCCCCAATATAGGAAACATAACTAAGAGGTCAAATTTTTCAGAAATATCCTAGGGACGTGAAAAACATAATGGCAAAGAATGGGGGCATTCCCTTTGTCCTCGAAACACTTAGGACTGCCTAGATGGTAGTGGACACATCCTTGTAGAACACTATTTATCTTTGCTTTAGAACATCATTTTTTGTGGAGATTTCTCTTCAATTTTGTAAAAATAAAGAGGTCAAAAATGTTAATCCTAAAAATGATCTATGTGTTATCATGCAAGATCACATGCTACTATGCAATCTTGCATACTCACCTTTAACTCCTTGGTCGCCCATGTTCTTGTGGTTTTTTCCTACTTTACACCTCTACTCTACTCTAGAAGGCCTTCTACAATCAAAGTCCCTAGGGAATGTTAGGATTCATAAATGCAAATAGACTATTCATGAACAAATAGAGTAAGAGGGAGACCAACCATGAGAGAGGGATTATATCTTCTTCTTCTTTGAGCTTTTCTAGGCTTAGAGGGATATTTCCTTGTGAATCCTTCCAAGGTTAAAACAAAATTAAGCTCTCTTCAAAAGACTATAGAGTTCAAATCATCTAAATTGACCAGTTATAAGTTTGAAACTATCTACTAGCTAAGCCAAACCCTTATGACACAATTTTAGACCCAATTTATCTATCACTAACTTGAATTATGTTGGCCCTTAGCAAATAATGGAAGCACTACTATATGCAAAAATGTAAATCCACATGCTCATAAGCAAAAAATAAGAAACAAACAATAAATTATAATGTTCTTCTATCTTATTATACTTGTCGAATATTACGTTAAATAAATTATTCCCATCATAATATTTATTCTAAATTTGAATTGAGTGATTAGAAAAGAGCCTAGATCAATGCCTTGTACCAAGTGCATAAAGTCAAGTGTCAAATCTAAAGATAGAAGGATAATTCATGCTTCTTGTTTATTTTGTGCAACCTAATTTACTCGGTCTTGTCTTGCCAGACTTAAGTTACCAATTTCCTTTTAACCTAAAACAATCAAACTCTACTTAGTAATCCATTGTGAGAACCATTTACTCCATATGTTAGGTGTGAAAACCTCCATATTTAAAGAAATATTTAACAAGGATTTTTACAACATTCTTTGAACATCAACTAACACAATCCCAACAAGAGCATAGCCAATGTACACATAAATTAATATTCCTAAAGTAATTGATGACACAATGGGGACAATTTGATATTTCAGAGTAAACATGTCTTACACTGAATTTAAAAAAAAACATGAACATATTACAAAGAATGTTTATGACACAAGCATAGAGTTGTTTTTCTACTTAACAATTGGACTCTCTTACACTTCTCAAAGATTTTCTAACCCCCCTTTTACAAAGTATTCCCACCCTTTTTATAAGGAATGACAATGCTCACCTCATGGATTATTGACATTTGTCACTTCCTTTTACAATCTTGAGATTGCTAAATGGTTAGCACTTTTTGACACAAAGACAACTTAAAGCCCAGGCTTCCAATGGTCAAAAGTAAAATGTTTTAAAAATAACCTGATGCTCATCTAAGTGTAGTGAAAGAAAAAGCTCACCTTCAATTCCGTCTACACCTAATTGCACTTTGATTTTTCATAGTAGCATACCACCCACTCTATTTCAACAAAACATGTTAGAAGTCTCTAGAATTTTTTCCAAAGACTTTTGTTGATGTGGAAGGGTGGGAAGTGGCTTTGGCCAACTATCCTTCAATCTCAGAGGATAATACAACTCAAAAGGAGGATACAGAGCTTTTGATTATAATTGCAAGGCTCAAATTCAAAGTTTGGTGGGTATGAGATAGTATTTTTTAATTCTATGGGGCAAGGTTTGAAGATCTCATAGCCTTGGTCTATAACTATGACATTTCACCCCTAGAGATGAAGCTAGAGATGTTGGAAGAAATTAAAAAAAATCATACCACCACATGAAATAATGTGGCATCTTTGGATTTTTCCTAAAATATACTTGGCAACACTCACTACAGTTTATAGACAAACACTCCCATCTTGTACCAACAACAATCACTTAGAGACTTCCTATTTAGAGAAATTCTTGATGTTAAATGAATAAGTCTCTATTATTTATATAGCTCAACCCATACACCTTGGAGAGTGTACACTTTAGGAAAGACCTCTGAATATAGTCATGTGTCCTTGTCCAATCACCTTCAAAGTGAGCCCTACATCAGAAAAGTAGGCTCTTTATCCAAGAGTAAATCTTTTCCAATTCATAATAAACTATTTTTGACCTTTTTCTATTTGGTTGCAATGTGACAACTTGTAATTATACTTTTTCTTTTATTCATACTTGGCATCTAGAGAAATCCTCACTTCCTTCACAAAATTATCCACTCTTGTCTCTAGTGTCAAAGCCTTATCTATTTGGAAGCTAACCAAAATAGGATCAACCTTATCTCCTCACAATATAAGATTAATCTTCATAGATACTAGATTCCCAAAATCATTTTTTTAGACCCCTAAATCTTTTATTTTCCCATTGGGATATATGACACTACAAATGCCATAATTAACCAATACTTGACATTCATCCTACTTATCTCTCAAAAGTGTTTGTAGATTATTCAAAAAGGTAGAGATATATTCAACAACTTGTTCACCTCAATGATAGTTGCAATTTTGTTTCGACTTCTTGGATCACACTTGGCATTTTTATAAATAATCTTCAAGATCATCATCCTTGGTATCTATTTGACATTTATTCTTGATAACTTGGGACCTACATCTTGCATATATTTTATAGCTTTTCTCAAGTTATCATAGCATCCCCAAAAATCATATGTTTGCCTTTCCAAGTTAGATATTCTAGCCTTGAGGATCCCCTTAACAAGATTTTCAATCTCTTGCTTTTATTGGGTATTCCATTGCTTCTTTTATTCTTGCAAAGCCTTAATTTGTTCCATTAATACATTGATGTCTCCTTGGGATGAAGGACCTTCATGGGGAACACTCAAAAGAGGTATAATTATTCTTTCACTTGATGATAATTTTATGCAAGTAATTTTTAGATTTGGTCTTCTTCTATCCAAGTTCCTTATTCAACCTTATGACATCACATAGTAATGTATCATAGTCCTTTTGCAACTTTCTTGGCATAGCCTCATTGAGCTGAGCAGTATGAACTACAAGAGATGTAGCTTTAGGGGCACACGTGTTAGACAATATCTTAACAAAAACTATCCAAAACTATCCAATTAGTCCTTGAGGGTCATAAAAAATTGAGGCTTATCATGCCCAAGGACAATATCCCATGTAATGCCAAAGTTTCTTGATGAGGGCAACACTTTGAATCTAAATAAAACTTTTTGGCTTGTTCTATATCTTGAAAGACATCCCCACCTATATTATTCCTTCTCAAAGTATCAAATTAAAAGGTTGAGGATATGTCCTTGTTATCACTTCGAATTGCACCCTACTTGGAGATAGTTCAAGCATTCTAATGACACAATGGGAATGATATCGAGGTGTGGGACCTTGCAATATTGAGATCAGACCTCCAAAGAAGGTTGGTTCCTCTTTCTAAGATTAAGGCTTAGAAAAATAGACTAAACCTACACTAATGATCACTAGGGAAAAGGGAGAGAGGGAAACAAAAAGGGAAAAGGTGATGCACCAAGATTTAGTGTGTTGGATTGCACTAACATAACACAGTAATGATCTCAAATGCTGAAGGGGAATCACACAAACTTGAAGGAATTCAAGCATATGTTAGGGAAGAAAGACAAAACTATGGAAGGGACCATTTAATCCACAAAACACAATTTAGATCTATCAAATGAACATAGTACAAGAACAATGAGAGGCAATATTTAGTTTATATTGATCATAGAGGTCAAATAACCATTACAAAGTAGAACAATTTACAGTAGAAATAGATACAAAGTAATCGATTACATTCATTGGTGAACCAAACTAGAATACATCAAAGGCCTAGCTATAGGCACAATACATTAGATTCTATTGGCTCTTGCAATCATATTACAAGACCTGTGACAAAAAAAATTGGCAGCATAACAACCCAGAACAACAACCGACAACCCCCTTTTTTTTACATCTTTCAAACATGCATATATGGCATTTCATCTTCACTATAGCAATAATGGATGAAGGAAGAGTGGTCAACAAGCAAGAACCGTCACCCATGTTGCAATAACTCAAACTGGCGTCCCTGGAAGCACGCCCACATGGCTCTACCTAGGAAATTCATGAAATCAAGAGATTCACCCATGCCTTAGTACACGAAATTCAATGCAAATGAGGAATAGTGGCATGGGGAGGCAAGAAAACAAGCTACCACACGAAAACGGGCTCTAAAAATGCATTAATGGCGACTAGGAGGGTCACTAAGCCATCAAATTGTGTCTTGCATAATGAAAAACTGAAGCTGTCAAAGTTTTGGAGTTCAGGACTCCGGCCTTTTGCCTTATCGCTTGCAGAAGGAAGAAGGTGGAAGGTGAAAACTTCGATCTCTAACATTTTACCCTTGGAAGTTTTACCCTGGTGGAGATCGGGCCTTGAGCCTTTGACGTTCAGCCTTCTAGGAGGAAGGAAGAGGGAAGAAAGTCGGGCCCCTAAGCTCCGCTTTGTACTTAGAAGATTTTCCTATCGGCAGACTTCGGGCCTCAGGCCTTCCGTCTTCCACCTTCCAGGAGGGAAGAAGGAAGAGGGAAAGTCCAATCCCTGAAAATCTGAAACACTTAGCACTATTTTCATGAATCTTCAATAAAATTCGACCCTTGGGCCTTCCACCTTCGAAAGTAGAAGGACGAAGAAGAAAAGACCAACCTTTGACAACTTCTTCACACTTAGTTGATTACAAAAGAAGAGTTAGAGCTCGGACCCTGGCCTCTCTGCCTTCTAAGGAAGAAGGGAGAAGACGAGAACTTTGAACTTTGATGCAAAAATATTTAGAACATTTTTGCAAGGAAAAAAGAGGGCAAAGTTTGGGACTTTGGCTTTTGGCATGGTGAAGAGGTGAAGCCCGAACTCTGACATCCTGACAAGGCAGAAAAACACAAGGAAAACTTTGAATTTTCTAGGACTTAACCATTTTTTGATGTTTTTCCTTGCATCCTCAGAAGCCAAAACACTGGGATCTCATGGATCTTAGACTATTTGGCCAAGGGGCCAAAATAGGATAACAGTACCATCCTAGAAACAACAAGCATCCACTCTCTCTTATTAGCCTCCTAGCTTGTTCTACTGTAATGTTGTTGATGTCTACCTCAAAAATTGATGCACTCTCTACCAAATTTGGGTCATGGATTAGGGCTTTGGAAAATTCTTGCCTAGTAGTTAAATCATTTTGAGCATGTGTTTTCGATTTTAGAATGAAGTTCTTAAATTATTTTGTTCTAATGAACTAGTCATTAAATAAAAATTTCACATGCTTTGCTCATCACATCATTAAAAAAATTGTCACCTTCAATATTTCCCAGCACTATGACAACATAAGATGTGGTAACCTAAATTTTCCATGTATGCTTAGGGGACTTAATGTCTCTTATGATCTTACCTCCCACAGGGTCAAATTCATCAAACCCCTCTATGTCACTATAGGGCACCAAAGTCTGTTGATGATCTACAACTTGCCCCATTCCTTGTGGCACATTGGAAGGTCCTTCTATTAATAATTCCCTACACTTTGATTTTGTTCAATCTTGATTCTAAGATGCCACTTTGCGGCTCAACTAGCCCTAGTAATATGTGTGCTAAAAATATTAGGGGAAACCATAGACTGTATAGGAACTTCAATTGGTTTTACCTTTGGAGGCACTATGCCCATAGTGCAAACATAATTTAGCATGACCATCATTCTCTTTAGTGGGGTTTTGGATCTCTGCATAGGATCCCTTAAAGTTATGATCATTCTCCATCCTCCTAGACTCAAACACCTTTATCCTATACCACATTGTTGTCCTCAAATCCTTTTCTACATTATCTTTGCAATTCCTAATAAGGTCTTCATGCTCATCATATTGATGTTAATACCCTACCATTCCAACTTTCTTTCTCATCATATCAATGAAGCCCTCAGGATCATATGCTCTTAGTTCTACAAACTCCATATTGTATTTGCATATGATGTTTGAAACTTTGTCATAACCTTATTTTCCTAATAGAGTGAAATCTAAAAACTTGGCTTGAGGGGGAATAATTCCTTTCCTCTTATGTCTCCTGAATTAATCATAGTTTTCACAATTCATCTGCCAAACTAAGTTTCTAAAAATGCAATCCTTGATCAAACCTAGATTGGTATTTGTGGGGCATGAAACTAGAGCCAAATGCTCTGATAATGGTGTACCCTTTGTGTAGGAACCAATCTTCCTAATTGTGTCCTTCAGTTGGGGCTTGCTTATTATCTAGAGGCCAAAAAACTTCAAATAAATCCTATGAGACTCTGTCTATCGAAACCCAATATCCTCAATATTGGTGTGATGAATATATATTAGTGAGCATTAGAATTATTTCTATCCAATTGGAGAGTCCACAATTGCATGGGCTTGAGAATCTCCCTAGAAAAATTTGGATAAGTTACTTGCACATCTAGCTTGTTGTCCCAATCTCCTGCTAACACATGCAAATATATGTGGCATAATAGAAAATAACATCTAAATGATTTTCCTCTCCCTCTCCAAGCCTTCATGTAAGTGTTTACAAAGGAAACATGCATAATCATATAGAGTATTCACATGCATGCTTTGAATGTGGGAGGCAAAGACTAATGCACCCTTAGACATCATGGGATGCATGCTTTGAATGTGGGAGGCAAAGACTAATATTTATTTAAATTAGGCCTCTCCCATTTTCCAACTAATTTTAATAAAATATTTGTTAATTAGTCCTCACCTTTCACCTAAATCCAACACATGTCCCATACTACATTTTTCATTTAATGCTCTTCACATGTCCAACTAATTTAAATAATTTTTATTTAAATTAGGCCAGCCCTATTCCTATCCACACACTTGTCACATGACTACAACTCCTTGTGGAGTGGGAAACCCTATTCAATCTCAACCGTCCACATCGTTCAAATCAACTTTCAATCTTAGCCATTCATTCAAATCACTCCTTTCCTATAAATCAACCCTCACCCAAGCCATTTGGGGGATCCATTTTCAAGTAACATCATGTTGTTGAAATGATTCTTGATCTCCATTCTTATCATCTTCCATCTATTGTTATGCTGCTGAAATGAGCAACCAACATTCATCCAACAATCACAATCTTCGATATTTTGCATTCCTATACAAGATTAAGAAGGGCAATGGAGGAGAGTCAAACTTAGCATAGGGATTTGATTTAGTTTGCTTTTATGCTTTGATTTCTATGTTATCTTGTACTTCATTGTTTAGTTAGGGGTTTGTGATTGATCTTAATGATTTATGCCTTGATTTTTCCCTAGCTTACATTTGTGAACCCGATGTGAATCTAACATTTTTTTATCAATTTCTAAAAATCAAGTTTTGTAGGTTGCTCCCTAGCCTGAAACAGACCTCACCATTGAGTCCGAGAGGCCTCGCAAGTGAAAAATGACATATAACACTTAGCATTTCACTATCTAAATTTTTTTGATTTTTTTTTGGTTTTAGCCCCTACCGCAGGGCTGTACCATACAGGCTCGTACAGCCTGTGCAGGGGTCTCTCTGTGCATTCGAAGGCTTTCTAATGGTTTCGGTGACAAACATTTTTGGTCATAGGTTTCAAGTTTTGTCTGATTTTATCTGTTGCAGGTTAAATTTTGGTTGCAAGTCGGAATTTGAAAAGCCCTAACTATCACTGAATTTCTCCGTCGCCACCGATCATTTCTAACTTCACCTCCCATTTCTTCCCATCGCCACCTCTACAAATGTCCTCCCCCTGCCTCAAATGCTCTGTCAACACCATCAAACACTCCACTCAACCTGTAAGCTTCACCTAACTACACCCTGTTGCCACTACCTCCAAAGGTTGACACCCTAAACTCTATTATGCTGACAACCTAAACCCTGGCACCACTCTGCCCTTCACTGTTACCTCTTGTCACCTCCTTCCTGCCTATTGGTCGCCACCCAATAGAGGCCTAACCATCACTCAGGCTCCTTTCTGCCATCATAAACCCTATCTCCACCTGCCTTATCCTCTCTGTCTTTGCTCCACCTTAGACCATTATCGCAGCCTCTGTAACACTAGTCGCCTCCCCTCCACTCATCGTCGATCTTAAACCCTAAGTTGTCGACCATAAACTTTAAACCATCGACCTTCCCACTCATGTTGACCACTCCACATCTCTGGTCACCTCCTGCATAATCGCCCTCATCACCACCCGGATCTTCAATTAACTTCGGCCCTAAAACCCCAGTCAATGTTTAAGCCCTGGTCAACTCTAAAATCCCATGTCGCAATCTTTAAACCCTTGCATCCACTTTAGGTCACATTTGTGACCAGAGGAAAGGGGGGGTAGTCGGTCCCCTTAGTTTCTTTTTTTATTTTTTCTTTGGTTCAACCCTTGGTCATATCAGCGACCAAGGGCCTACCTTAACTCCTTAGCTGCCAGGGTTAACTGTGACAGTTACCACCTGCATGTGACTGAGTTCCTTTGACCGCTAGTGGTCTGTACCCTAACTGCTAGGTGTCTTGCCTTCTTCCTCAAGCCCTAACTGAGCCTTTTTTTCTTTTCATTATAACTTCTGCATACAGAGTCAAATTTTCATGAAACGGGTGACGGCGAGAAGCTGATTCATCCAACTACGTTGTGGCAAAGTTGTTATCAAGTGACTGTCATTTTCATCATATTTTTTCTAGTCAAAGTCAGCCTTTCTTATGAACTTCAAACGCACATAACTATTGCAATTTTTATCAGATTTTCATGAATTTGTTTTTCAAGCAACATAGAATTTCATGAAATTTCTGATGATGTCATTCATTGTGCTATAATTGATCATCTTAATCAAATTTATTTTTTTCACATAGCACACTTGTTTGCGAGTTCTCTTGTCTCTTTCTTGTTTTGGTGGCTTTCAAGTGATCCAAAGGAGCTGTAAAGCATTAGCATTAGCTACAATAGCAAATTGGAAAGCAAATTTTCCAGGTGCATTCATTCTATTCTCTCATCCTTCATTTGATCAAATCAATCTTGCTTGTCTCACACTTCAATTTGGGCATCAAAACGAATCATCTTGTTTGCCTTCACATTTGGATTTGGGGTCTTAAAATGAACTCTTGTTTGCAATCACATATTGATATTGGGATTAAAATGAAATAGTGTCTTCATTCACACATTTGACTTTAGGGTTTTAAACGAACAAGTGCTTTCATTGCTTGGTGAATTTGAGTGTGACTGAGGGTGTGTATGCTCTTCTCATGCACTTTCTATGATCTTGAGAATCAAAAACACCTTTCATTCATTCACTTTCATACCACGCATTTCATTTTCTAAGAGAAATTTATATTGCGAGTGTGAATCTAGTGTGCATGTGTATGCTTTCTCCTTGCACCACAAGGTGATCTTGGAGATCAAAAGCACCCACTAGATTTTCTTTTGTCACCCTTCCTAGGAGGCCTGCTTGGAGACACACCACTCCAAGGGACAACCTCAACTCTAGCATTCCAGCGGAGTCTAAATAGCAAGGTGTGAATCAAAAGACACCCTCTTGGAAGTTAAAATATTGTCATTCAGGCTAAGCCCCCAAGAACTTTATACCTTGGGGAAGTGAAGGTGAAGGGCGGGTTTGTTGCAAGTATGGGCCTAACTGGTGTTGTCATTGATGTCAACATACTCCTATTGCATTGATGATAAGGATTGGATGAGTTGTATGCTAAGGATATTGAGAAAATTAGTCCTATTAGGAACAAAGAAGAACAGTGAAGATAGTAAGGTAAAATCCCAATTAAGATGAAGATCAGAGGATACGGATCAAAGGTTTTGTAGATATGTGTCTTAAGTTGATCCAGTAAATATTTGAGAGGTCCACATGAAGATTTGAAGAAGTTATTGCCACTTGAGTAAAATCGGTTCTGGCAGATGTTCACAGGTGACAGAGTGACACAGATAGGTCTGGTGAGATCCGGAAATGCAATATCTTGTTATGCGGATTTGGTGGAGTGTTTAGGGAGTCAATGTGAATTGACAACTCAATTAGTTCGTGGTCTGAAGGTTCGCAAGCATCTATTCCAATATAATAGTGATGACAGACTGTGTTCTTGAGGTTCTGGATGAAGGAGAGGATGATTTCAGGAAGAAGTAGTGTGGATGTTCTTGGTGATTCAGGAAAGCTTGTGGAGGTCTTTGGATTGTGTCCAATTCATGTTGGTGGTCCACATTGAAGATTGAGCTTGTAATTGAATAATTACTTCTGGATGATGATGTTCTTCCTAAGTCTGGCCAACCGGATGAGTTACACATCCTACGGATGATCTTAAAGATGTTCTGTGAAGAATGGCATGTTCCTAAAAGAAGATTGATGTCTTAGATCTGTGTGGCCGACAATGTGTTGATCCACGTGAAGTCTTTTTGTAATTAGTCATGTTGTATTTATGTATTTGCTCTGTAATGTATGCTGACTTGGATGATTATTCTCAAGTCGATGTCTTGTATAAATAAGGGGTTGTGAAGTCATTTCAAATGCATCTTGTGGAGATGAGAGTGTGGTAGAGAGTAGAGAAGCAAAGGTAGAGTAGAAGTATTGGGCTTAAATGGAACTAACTCAAGCATGGTGAAGATGCTATTCTTCAGTTCAATTATGTAATACTTATCATTCTGTAGACAGTGTGTCTCCTGCAGGTAGTGGGCCTCTTGTGAGCAGTGTGCTTGGGCAGTGAGCCCTAATTGGCATGTGCCATTCGTTCTTCTTATTCTTTTAATAGAGAATACAATCTTAGGTTAGTCACCCCGTGGTTTTTCCCTTAACGGGGTTTTCCACGTTAAAAATCTTGGTGTCATATGTGTTAATGTGTTTCTGTTCTTGAATTGTTACATTATGTTTCCATGGTTGATTTATTATTATGCTATTGAATTAAAGGAAGGATTTAAGTGATTAATTTGAAGAAATTTTGGACAACTAATTCACCCCCCCTCTCAGTTGTTTGTCCTAAATCTAACAATTGGTATCAGAGCTAAGTTCCTCTAAAAGAGCTTAACCACTTGAGGAGATCCAAGATGTCATCCTACAAGAAGGATAGTCTGAGGTTTGATGGAACTAATTTTACTCTTTGGAAAAGTCACATGGAATGTCACTTGCAGTGTATGGGAATGTAGTATTAGATCAAGGCTTCAAAGAAGTATGTTCCTCCACAGAATGGTCCGAGTACCATAGATGAAATCAAAGATGCTGAAAACAATCTCCGAACTAAAGAAGCCCTACTAAGTGCCTTATCTGATTTAGAGCTGACAAATGTTATTGATCTAAAAATTGCATATGAGATTTGGCAAAAACTGGAACTTCTGCATGAAGGAGACAAGTATGTTAAATGTGCCAAGCTATAGAGTCTGAAAGGAAAATTCGAAAACCTGAAGATTAGAGAAGATGAAAATATCACTACATTTATGCCAAGAGTAAATGAGCTTGTTTGTGGCATTAGATGTGCTGGTGGAATCTTGGATGAAGATGAGATTATTGCCAAAGTTGTCAGATCCCTTCCTGATTCTTACAAGGTCAAGGTTACTACTATTGAAGAATTCAAATCTTTCTCAAATATCACAAGAGATCAATTGGTTGGTAAATTAGTTGCATTTGAATTGTCCGAGTTTGGAGATGCACCCCCCAAGACTGAATCTGCTTTCAAAGCTAGTGCATCTGTAAAAGGACAACAAAAGTTTGATCCGGGAGAGAACTCTTCAAAGAAGCTATCATGATATGAAAAAGCAAGAAAAGATCTAGAAGAAGATGATGCAGAAGCTGCTCAACTGGAAGCCCTTATTGCAAAAAGACTGCCAAGAGGATCTAGTAAGTATGAAGGGAAATTGCCTTTTAAATCTTTTAACTGCAATAAGATTGGTCATTTTGCCTCAAGGTGTCCGGAAAGATTTTCAAGGCCAAATCCTAACAGATCAAGATTCCAAAAGAAGTGTTACTATGTTCATGAAAATGATGATGATGGAGTAACAGATGATGAATCAGAGACAGGAAATAAATCTGGAAGTGACTGGGTGTTTATTGCTATCAAGGAAGAAGATCTAATGCCTTCTGAATCTGTCAATCATAAAATGGTAGAAAGAGCTCCAACTTACCAAGTTGAAGAAAAGGATGATTGGGTCATTGATAGTGGATGCTCCCACCATATGACAGGTGAAAAAAATAAGTTCATATATTTGGAAAGATATGAAGGAGGAGTGGTAAAATTTGGTGATAATTCTGCTAGTAGAATCAGAGCTAGAGGAACTATTTCTTTTGATGGAAAGAACAAAACTAGTAATGTACTATATGTTGAAGGTCTGAAGCACAATCTTCTCAATGTTGGACAATTGGTGGACAAAGGCTATGATCTCTAATTCAAAAATGGAAAATGCAAGATCTTTGAAAGCTCCGGAATAGAGATTGCATCCGGTACTCAAACTAAAGGTAATATCTTCCACTTGGTTGGTACTAGTAAAAGTTGTTTATTTGTTCTAATTGATCAGAGCTGGTTATGGCATAGGAGAATGTGTCATGTGAATTTTGATAATATCATCAAGATAAGCAACACTCAGGCTGTAAGAGATCTCCCTAGACTGGTGAAACCTACTAATAGTTTGTGCAAAGAATGTCAGTTGGGTAAGCAAAGCAGAGTCTCATTCAAAAGTAAGGAACAGTCTTCTACCAGATTATTGGACTTAGTTCATACTGATCTATGTGGTCTAGCAAGAATCAGGAGTGTGCAAGGTGATAGATACTTCATGTTATTAATTCATGATCACTCCCGGATGATGTGGGTGACTTTTCTAAAAGAAAAATTAGAGGCTCTTGAGAAATTCAAAATATTCAAGGCTATGGTAGAGAATGAAACTGGATTGAACATAAAATGTCTGAGGTCTGATAGAGGTGGAGAATTCACATCCGGTGAGTTCATAGAATTCTGTGAGAAACATGGGAGAAAAAGACAGTTGTCTGCTCCAAGGACTCCACAGCAGAATGGAGTAGTGGAGAGAAAGAACCAAACCATCCAGGAAGCATCTAGAACCATGATGATGGAAGCAAATGTTCCTCAGATCTACTGGAGAGAAGTTGTAAGCACTACAATCTATACTCTTAATCGAGTACAAATCAAAAGCAATACTGGTAAGACTCCTTATGAACTCTGGTTTGGCATCACTCCCACTATGAAATATTTTAGAGTCTTTGGTAGCAAATGTTACATTAAAAGAGATGAAGATCTAGGAAAATTTGATGCTAGAAGTGATGAAGGAATATTCTTGGGTTATTCTACTCAAAGCAAAGCACACCGGAGTTATAACAAGAGATTGAGAAAGATTATAGAAAGTACAAATGTGAAGGTTGATGAATGTGTTGGTACTCATTTATGTTTAGGGTTTTAAGCTTGAGTGTTTGCAGGTTTTCTCACCCAAACCCTAGATTTTTTGAGTCATAGGGCCTTGCATTGTATTTTCTATTTTGATGTTGACCTCCTGTAGTGGTTTTCCTGGTTGATCAAGTTTCATCCTCGTGCTTTAGTGTTCATAGGTTGACCGACCCCCATGAAATGTTTCACCGCTTTTTTCCCATCGCGCTCAAGAAAAATGCTAAATTTCTGTATGTGCAAGTGCATTTGTATGTTGGCGGCCCAAAAATACATTTCGGCTTCCAAAAAATCATGAAAAGATAAGTTGTATGCATTTTTCAATGCATAACGAGTGCATATACAATGGGGGAATCTTTTGCAGATTCCCAAGAATATTCTGCAATTGTATGCATTTCCAAATGCATATCAGGCTTAAAAGGATACATATACATTGGTAGAATCTGTTGCAGATTCCAGGAAGATTCTTTGGATGTATATCGGGTTTTCTTGTATGTGTTTTGTTGTATGTCCGAATATACAATGGCTATGTACAAGACAGACATATAATGAAAAACATATAAAGGTGGAATATTCTAGAGAGGATTCCTTGTTTGTATGCAGGGGTGAATTGTATGAGGAAAAATATACAAGGGTTGACACGCATTTGCTACAGTGCGGTTGAGATGCATTCGGTGGGACCCGCAGGTATATACAAGTGAGTTTGTATATGATCGATATACAAGGAGATGTGCAAAGGAGAAAGACAAAGGGTCGGGCCCACCAGTTGCATACAAGTGCATTTGTATGTTGGCGTAGACAATCAAGTATGCAAGGCCCGGACCCGAGGTGTTTTACATTTTGTTTGATGCAGGTTTGAAATCTGCCTTGTATGTATGTTTTCACTTGTATGTTGGCGTTGTATATGCCAATATACATTCAAAAGATGCAAGAGTAATATGCAAGCCAGATTTGAAAAGTTTCTCAATTTGATTGATAAGATGGTCGACGTCCGTGACATGCATGTATATGGCATTGTATATGCCGATATACAAACAAAAGAAGGTACAAGGCCTGGATTTGAGAATTTATCAAATCCGATGGATAAATGGCTGGGGTTCGTTGTATGTACATTGCGTTTGTATGATGCGATATGCAAGGAAATTTCACAAGTAAAGAAATGCAAACCAGACCCAATTTGAATTCCAATTTGCTCTATAACAGTTTGGGGTCCACCTTGTATGATGAATAGTTGTATATGCATTTGCTCTTGCATATACAAAAGGGTTTTTGAAGGGTAGAGGTAAGCAATTGTATATGCATTTGAGCATGCATATACAAGGGAAAAAAAGGGAAAATCGAAGGGAGAAAAGACAGTGATAGAAACATGAGGTGCCTACATGGCACAATTTCACTGGCTGGTGACTTTTCAACATTTTTTGGCTCCGATGATCTCAGCGATGGAATCAAAATCAACGGCCAGGTTTTAAAGTTGCAGGGTTGGTCTTCTCTACTTCCTCAAACATGTTTTGAGCGGAAAAAATCCAAGGACATGCTGCTGCAAATTCCAAGAGAAGTTGCGGGTGGTTGTGCCATTAATGGCGACATACAGAGGCATGGGCCAATGGTTGATGGCCAACTACCAGTTTTATGACAGAAGGTCTGTGAGCGGCGACGTATCTCCCAGGCTCACCTATTTTTCCTTCATGTCTGCCTGCTGCATTTAATATTTTGGGTGCCATTTTTGGTGCAATGTATCCAACTCGATTTTGACTTTTGCCTTGAAATTTTTGCTGAGTACACAGTCTTGTTAAAAAAGCAAAATTGTGTCACTCTTGTTGTTGTTGAAAACTAGACAAATTTTTGGTGTTGTAATCGGATACAGTCTCATTGGTGGCTCTGTTCTGGGTACCTTGTGAGTTTATGAATTGTATGTTGAATGTCTTATATACATAATTCATCAGTTTCATGTTGATTTAAATGAGTAATGCTTTAAAGCATGTATTTTGTTATTTGTCTCCAAATTGAATGTTTTCTTCTTCTGAATCTAAACAACTAAGGGTTGTGAGAGATTCTAGGATATGGGTTTCCTATGTTGAATGCTTAGTCTTTTACTTCTGCTCAAGGGGTAGATTAAATGTTTTGGGTTAAGTATTAAGAAGAATACATTGTAGTAAGGATGTTTGTAAGCAGAAATAACTAAATACTTTGTCTTGGGTATTGTCTGTAAGGCAGACATTGCAAAGTCCCCTTGAATCTGATTATTGTTTTAAGTCTGTGATAAACACTCACATATATATGTCTATTGACTCTGAGCCCTGGATAGGCACCAATCTAGTCTTGTATCTAGGTTGTAACCCAAAGTCTCAGTTTTGCATCCAAACATAAAATCCAACTCAAACATTAAATACAAACCTTTAGGATATTAGAAGTAGTTTTAGGACCCAAAATCCTCTATCTACAACTGAGTATAGGCCCAAAGCTAGCCCCTTTGTACTTATTTCACAGTTTTGGTATGCATATGAGAGGATTTATCTTCTTTGTATCAACATCCCAGCTAATACATAGATGCATTTTTATAGATGTTGAATAGGGAATACCCCCCTTGGTTCTGTAGAGCCTAAAGAAGAAGAGGAGATATTTATAGAGTCTATCTCCTGTACTGTTGGCCCCTGGCCTGAGAATCCTATTGATCAACGATGGCTACCTTGTAGGGATTACTAGGAATAAGCATCCAGTCTGGGAAAAACACTAACAGATTTGGTGACTCTACTGGGGAGGTTAAGTGAAAGTGTTATCTTTGCATCCCTAGTAAATTCTTGCCCCTCTGAGTCGCAACAAATTTGGCGACTCTGCTGGAGATACTTTGTTGTAATAACCCTAATAAAAAAGAAATCAATTCCTAGTTATAGGTGGCGACTTGGAACCAATCTCCCAACCGGTAAAGTAAAAATTTGTCTACAAAGGAGAAGATCCCTAAGTAATTCTCTATCTAAAGAATTACCCAGAAAAATGATGTACAGGAAAAAAGGGATTGCTCAAGCCAGTCAAGAGGGTTCTCACAAAAGTAATAATAATACTCAGGACAATCCAGGATCTTCAGAGCAGACAATATCTTATTTTTCAAACACTGAGGCTGAAATCCAGAACGTATATCAAAGACAGCAGGGTGATGGACTGAGAATGAGATCAGAGGTGTTTCAAGAACGCCCTTTCCATGATTCCCCTGATAGATTTGAAGAACCTGAATCCCCAAGAGATGATAATGATGATCAGAATATAATGAAACCATCTTTTTCTATGCCTAGGGAGGAGGAATTAGCTGAAGAAATAAAAAACTTAAGGTCAGAATTAGAATATCTGCAGGCAATGAAAATTAGAGATGACATGAGACAGAAAGTGCAGGCTCTGCGAGTTGCTCAAAATGATTCAATTCCTACCCTTGAAAATGCAAATATGCAAGGAAATCAACGCAAAAATGAAGTTCAGAATTAGCATAATGATCAAAGACAGGATGCAAATAATGCTAGAATACCATTAAACAGTGTTAGAAATCAGAATGTAAACAGAAATGCTAATGTTAATCAGTTTGGTAGATAGCCGATGCAACTGGACAGATTCAGACAACTAGTTTTTGATGGCATTCCTGGTTATCCAAATCCCATTGACAAACATGTGAGGCTGCAAGTGCCTAAATTTTTAGGAAATAATACTGTGTTAGGGGAAGACCATTTAAAAGATTTTCAGAATATCATGGACAATTTTGAGGTTGAGCATGAGGATGTTTTCATGAAATTATTTATGCAATCCTTAGTTGATGAGGCCAGAGAATGGTACAAAGGTCTGCCTGACAGAAGTGTTTCATCATGGGATGACTTCAGGAGAATATTCAAAGAACAGTATGGTGACAAAACTGATCCAAGTTTCTTTATTAATGAATTCACTGGCATTACCAAAGGATCAAATGAACAGGTTGTTGATTTCAATGCTAGATTCACAAAGGTATTGAACAAATTGCCACATCACCTGAGGCGTAATGAACCTATGTGCATAGTGTTATACATAAATGCTTTTGATGCCAAAACTGCTTATGGATTAAGAGATAAGGGTCCTCACAGCCTCAGAGATGCTTTCAAAATAGCAACAAATATTGAAAATAACAGAAAAGTGTCTCGTAAGACAAACAGAAGAGATGATGTAAAAATCCTGCAAAATCCAAACAATAAATCTCAAAGTGTTCAGGGCAATGCATTTATTTCTGAGGATAAATTAGATAAGTTGACAACTATTGTCAAGGACCTGAGCTATAGAATGGCTAAAAATGCAAAAGGGATAGGTCCTGACAGGTAGGTTTACCAAAGGCAAGAAAAGAGACCATCATTATATGATATGCCATATAACACTAATTGGCGTGATGGTAAACCTATTCTCCCAAACAGCAACCCAAATCAGAGGACTCAAAATGTTAGAGAAACACCTGACCCTTTGAAGAAAGCTGTAAATATGGTCAATGACGCCCCATGGTGCATCATATGTCAAATGCCTCACTCACAGTCACAGTGCATGATTTCTCAGTCCTTGTATGATAATGTTGTTGCCTGTGATGAATGCAATGAGCCGCATTGCATGGACAATGATAATGTCAACATGTTGTCTACAAACTAGGAATATCATTTTCATGGTGCTGATGCAAGCATAAATAACGAGGTTCAGGTCTGTTAGTAGCCTTCCTATGATGAAGATGATGAGGATAGTTATGCTTATGCTCAGGATTCACATAACTTTCTGGACAACCTGAGGAGACCTTCTGATGAAGAAATTAGAGCCTTTACAGCCGCAGCAGTTGCCCAAGTCAAAAGCAATTACAATCTAAGAGGTAGAGCTCAAGTAAGTAACCCGCACCAACTAGAGAATACTTTTGTGAGCCAGCCAGTGCATAGTCATAAATGGGCTGAAACATAGAAGAAGCAATGGAGAAATAATAAGCAAAATTCTAAGCAAAAAATAGGTCATGATCCTCAAGGACCAGAAAATAGAATTCCCCAGGTTGAGGATCAAAATAAAAAATTTCAAATCAAGGATGACAGTCAGGGAGCCATAAAGGTTAAAGCTGGATCATCTCAGGATAAGAACAAAGTTGTGGTTCAGGCCACAATTGTTATTCAAAATTATGCTCCATTTGATATAACTCAAGTCTTGTCCCAGGTAAAAGTCTTTGTTCCATTGATGGAACTGATGAAATTTGAAGAATTCAAAGATAAAGCATTGTCCCTGATTTCAGGAGTGCCTTGTCGAACCAACTCAAATGATGAACCCCAAGGTAAGAAACAAGCCCTATGTGTTGAAGAGGATGAAGTTCCTGAAGTATACCTGGGGATGACCATGACAAAGTGCCCTTCATAGGTTGAGCCATTTTATGTCTCCCTGGTTATCAATGGAAAGGTGATTAAAAATTGTATGCTTGATTCTGGAGCATCAACAAACATCATGCCTCTAGCTATTATGTAGCAAGTTGGGTTAAAGATAGATAAGGCATGTGGGAAGTGCTATGCCATGGATGCTAGAGAAGTACCAGTCATTGGAATTATGAAAGATGTGGATTTCAGACTGGCAGCATATCTTGAAAAGACCTACAAAATGAATATAATAGTTGTTGATATCAAGCCACAATATGGCATGTTGTTGTCAGGAAGATGGGCAGTATTGATTGGTGGGAGCATGCAATTAGACCTGTCATATGCTATGATTCAAATGAATGGCAAGGATGTCAAATTGATTAGAGAAGACAGATCACTAGACATGGTTGAAAATCAAGAGTCAGAGGAGCATATATGCTTTGTGGACACTGACTGTGATAATTTCAAAGTTGTCTCAGATGATAAAGAAAGTGAAGGGAGAGACATGTGCATTCAGGAGCTTGACCAACAGGGTCTCTGGACCATGTACTTTGATGGAGCTTGTTCAAAAGATGGCTCTGGTGCCGGAGTTGTGTTCTTGTCTCCAACTGGTAAGCTTCTGAAATTCTCTTTCTTGCTGAAGTTTGCCTATACAAACAATATTACAGAGTATGAAGCTCTGTTGTTAGGATTGAATGTAGCCTTGAAGCATGGAATCGGGATGCTCAAAGTATTTGAGGATTTAGAGTTAGTTGTTTCCCAAGTCAGAGATAAGTATGCATCAAAAAATAAAAGGTTAAAACAGTATAAACATGTTGTTTGGGATACAATTGAATTGTTTGATGCTTTTTCCATAAACTGGATTGAGAGATCAAAAAATGTTAGGGTAGATTTTCTAGCTAATGTAGCCATAAGGCCGGATGATATAACTCTGTCAGATGTTACAAATGTTGAGGTCAAACTTAGACCTGCAGTGCCAGATAATGTATGCAGTTGGCAAGTGTTTGATGATGATAAAGATTTATTGAGATTTCTACATTGTATTGATGAATATGAGAACCAAGAAATAGATTTTCAGAACTTTGTAGAAGTTGTAGATGGGAAAGAGACTCTCTAAGGGAAAGAAATAATTCAACTCAAGACAAATAAAATCCCTAGAGGGCTGGTTGCGTTAGAGAGAGCTTTTGACAATAGGGACCAATTTGTTATAAAAACATCTCCAACAAATAAGGATGATTTGGAGGAGATAAACTTGGGAACATCTCATGCTCCCAAAAGGGTGTACATTGGTAAACAACTCAAACCACACATCAAATCTATGCTGATTACATTACTGAGAAAATATAAGCATGTTTTTGCCTGGTCATATGAGGACCTAAAGGCCTATAGAGAGGATTTATTCCAACATGAAATCCCATTGAAGCCTGGAGCTAAGCCATTCAAACAAAAACAAAGACCTATTAATCCTACTTTAGCTCCAAAAATGCAGGAAGAACTCAAGAAGCTTAGGGAGGCTGGAATAATCATGCCTATTAGACACTCAACTTGGGTGTCCAACCTTGTCCCAGTTAGAAAAAAGAATGGTGACATAAGACTTTGTGTTGATTTTAGAAATCTAAATGTATCTTCTTTGAAGGACAATTATCCATTGCCAAACATGGAAGCCATATTACAGAAGGTGACTGGCTGTGAACTTTTATCCATGATGGATGGGTTTTCAGGGTACAATCAAGTGAAAGTAAAAGAATCAGAACAATTCAAGACTGCTTTCACCACTCCATGGGGAACCTATGCACATGTGAGAATGCCATTTGGGCTAACAAATGCAGGTGCCACTTTTCAAAGGGCTATGGATGTTGCTTTCGTAGGATTAATTGACTCAATCTTGGCTGTGTATTAAGATGATTTGACAGCCTATTCAAAAAGGGAAGAGCAACATTGCATGCACTTAGAACAAATTTTTATTAGAGCATTGGAATATGGCATCTCACTCAACCCAAAGAAATGTGCTTTTGGGGTAGTGGAAGGAAAATTGCTTGGGCACATTGTCTCCAAGGATGGAGTCAGGATTGATCTTGAAAGAGTGGCTGCAATTGACAAAATTCAAATCACTAGAACAGTGAAAGGTATTCAGTCCTTCTTTGGATAAATTAATTTTGTTAGGAGATTTGTTCCTAATTTTGCAGAGACCACAAAAGATATCTCCAAAATTTTGAAGAAAGGTGCTACTGTCAAATGGGAAGATGAAGCAACTAAATCATTCCATAACATAAAAGAGGCTATAAAGATGGCTCTTGTGCTAAAATCTCCTAATTTTTCTAAGCCATTCCAGTTGTTCTCATTTGCTTCTTTCCATACTATTGCTGCATGTCTACTACAGAAGAATGATGAGGGTTTTGAACAACCTATAGCTTTCTTTATCATGCCATTGCAGGCTGTTGAATTAAAATATGACATCATGGAGAAGCAGGCATATGCACTAGTTAGAGCAGTCAAGAGCTTCAGACCATATTTAGTGGGCTCTCAGATAGTTGCATATGTGCCTCATGCAGCAGTCAAAGATATCTTTACTCAACAGGAGGTAACTGGAAGAAGATGCAGATGGATAAACAAATTGCAAGAGTTCAACATTGAAATACAAATCACAAAATTGGTAAGAGGACAACGTTTCACAAAATTGATGACACGGTCAAATTTAGAGGCATGCCAAGTGAATGCAGTGCATAATGAAGTTATAAATGTGTCAGAATCTGAATGGTATAAGGACATAGTATATTATTTGTAGAATTTGAATTGTCCTTACCACCTCAGTGATAATCAGAAGAGGACCTTGAAGCTACAGGCTATTAAATACATCATTGTCCAAGGAGAGTTGTACTGGAAAAATCCTGATGGTGTGCTACTCAAATGTATAGATGAAAATCAGGCTAATGATATTTTAAGTGACATGCACAATGGAGTGTGTGGTGGACACTATGTAGCCCAAACTACAGCCCATAAAATTCTTAGAGCAAGCTACTGGTGGCCAACTCTCTTCTCAGACGCACACAGAATGGTAAGAAAATGTGAGTCTTGCCAAAGGTTCTCAAGAAAGCTAAAATATAAAGGTGCATTTCCCCATAGGACTGTAACTGTAGAAGCTCCATTTCAGCAATGGGGGATTGATTTTATAGGGGAAATGTCAGAAAAGTATAGTGGAGGACATAGTTGGATTCTTGTTGCCACTGACTACTTCACTAAGTGGATTGAGGCCATTCCAACTAAAAAAGCTACCAGAAAAGTGGTGATGAATTTTATTTTAGAACATATTGTTGTCAGATTTGGAGTACCAGCCAAAGTGGTCACAGATAATGCTATGTGCTTCAGGTCTGGCGAATATATTTTTGCAACAGCTATGGAATTGATTTGTCTCATACATCACCATACCATCCACAAGGGAATGGTCAAGCAGAGTCAAGCAACAAAAGTCTCATGAAAATCATTAAGAGGCTAATAGATAAAAATAGGAGGGCTTGGGATTCCAAGTTGAAGTTGGCATTATGGGCTGACAGGGCGACAGTGAAAAGAGCAATTGGAAGGTTGCCTTTTGAATTAGTAGATGGTGCAGCAGCTAGATTGCCTGTGAACAATCTCTTGCCAGTGTACATATTCATACAAGAGAACGATGAGGATATCAGAGACCCAATGACTAAAAGAATAAATCAGCTAGTTGCATTAGATGAAATCAGAAGGGAGGCACAAAAAACAAACATCGAGAAACAACAGAAAGTAAAATATTTATTTGATAAAAGGGCTATAGAAAGAAAGTTTCAGATAGGTGATTTGGTCCTTATATGGAATGCAAGGAACCAGGATAAGGGTAAGCACAGAAAATTTGAGCCCCTATGGACTGGCCCATACCAAATTGGCAATATTCGTGAAGATGATTCTTATTTTCTCCAAGCTCTCAATGATGAACTGCTAGAATTGCCTGTGCACGGTAAATTCCTTAAAGCTTTTTTCTCATAAATGATTACCTTGTGTGCACATTGTAAATTAGATGTAAATGTTTTGTACATGCCTTGTATAGTCGGTCATGTTTTGAGTTTTGTGTTTTGTCTGGTCTACCCCAGAGTATTCTGGTCCTCGCTGCAGTCTTGTGCCTGCACATCCCCAATTGGAGCCTGTGTTGGTACTCATTTATGTTTAGGGTTTTAAGCTTGAGCGTTTGCAGGTTTTCTCATCCAAACCCTGGATTTTCTGAGTCATAGGGCCTTGCATTGTATTTTCTATTTTGATGTTGACCTCCTGTAGTGGTTTTCCTGGTTGATCAAGTTTCATCCTCATGCTTTAGTGTTCATAGGTTGACCGACCCCCATGAAATGTTTCACCGCCTTTTTCCCATCGCGCTCAAGAAAAATGCTAAGTTTCTATATGTGCAAGTGCATTTGTATGTTGGCGGCCCAAAAATACATTTTGGCTTCCAAAAAATCATGAAAAGATAAGTTGTATGCATTTTTCAATGCATAACGAGTGCATATACAATGGGGGAATCTTTTACATATTCCCAGGAATATTCTGCAATTGTATGCATTTCTAAATGCATATCAGGCTCAAAAGGATACATATACATTGGTAGAATCTATTTCAGATTCTAGGAAGATTCTCTGGATGTATATCAGATTTTCTTCTATGTGTTTTGTTGTATGTCTAAATATACAACGGCTATGTACAAGACAGACATACAATGAAAAACATACAAAGGTGGAATATTCTAGAGAGGATTCCTTGTTTGTATGCAGGGGTGAATTGTATGAGGAAAAATATACAAGGGTTGACATGCATTTGCTACAATGCGGTCGAGATGCATTCAGTGGGACCCGCAGGTATATACAAGTGAGTTTGTATATGATCGATATACAAGAAGATGTGCAAAGGAGAAAGACAAAGGGTCAGTCCCACCAGTTGCATACAAGTGCATTTGTATGTTGGCGCAGACAATCAAGTATGCAAGGCCCGGACCTGAGGTGTTTTATATTTTGTTTGATGCAGGTTTGAAATCTGCCTTATATGTATGTTTTCACTTGTATGTTGGCGTTGTATATGCCGACATACATTCAAAAGATGCAAGAGTAATATGCAAGCTAGATTTGAAAGGTTTCTCAATTTGATTGATAAGATGGCTAGCGTCCATGACATGCATGTATATGGCATTGTATATGCCGATATACAAACAAAAGAAGATATAAGGCCTAGATTTGAGAATTTATCAAATCTGATGGATAAATGGTTGGGGTCCGTTGTATGTACATCGCATTTGTATGATGCAATATGCAAGGAAATATACAAGTAAAGAAATACAAACCGGACCAGATTTGAATTCCAATTTGCTCTATAACAGTTTGGGGTCCGCCTTGTATGATGAACAGTTGTATATGCATTTGCTCTTGCATATACAAAAGGGTTTTTGAAGGGTAAAGGTAAGCGATTGTATATGCATTTGAGCATGCATATACAAGGGCGAAAAAGGCAAAGTCGAAGGGAGAAAAGCCAGCGATAGAAACATGAGGTGCCTACCATGGCATGATTTCACTGGCCGATGACTTTTTAGCATTTTTTGGCGCCGATGATCTCAGTGATGGAATCAAAATCAACGGCCAGGTTTTAAAGTTGCAGGGTTGGTCTTCTCTGCTTCCTCAGACATGTTTTGAGCAGGAAAAATCCAAGGACGCACTGCTACAAGTTCCAAGAGAAGCTGCGGGTGGTTGTGCCATTAATGGCGACATACAAAGGCATGGGCTGATGGTTGATGGCCAACTACCAGTTTTATGACAGAAGGTCTGTGGGCGGTGGCGTATCTCCCAAGCTCACCTGTTTTTCCTTCCTGTCTGCCTGCTGCATTTAATATTTTGGGCGCCATTTTTGGTGCAATGTATCCAGCTGGATTTTGACTTTTGCCTTGAAAATTTTGCTGAGTACATAGTCTTGTTAAAAAAACAAAACTGTGTCACTCTTGTTATTGTTGAAAATTGGACAAAATTTTGGTGCTGTAATCGGATACAGTCTCATTGGTGGCTCTGTTTTGGGTACTTTGTGAGTTTATGAATTGTATGTTGAATGTCTTATATACAGAATTCATCGGTTTCATGTTTATTTAAATGAGTAATGCTTTAAAGCATGTATTTTGTTATTTGTCTCCAAATTGAATGTTTTCTTCTTCTGAATCTAAACAGCTAAGGGTTGTGAGAGATTCTAGGCTATGGGTTTCCTATGTTGAATGCTTAGTCTTTTACTTCTGCTCAAGGGGAAGATTAAATGTTTTGGGTTAAGTATTAGGAAGAATACATTGCAGTAAGGATGTGTAAGGCAGACATTGCAAAGTCCCCTTGAATCTGATTATTGTTTTAAGTCTGTGATAAACACTCACATATATATGTCTATTGACTCCGAGCCCTGGATAGGCACCAATCTAGTCTTGTATCTAGGTTGTAACCCAAAGTCTCAGTTTTGCATCCAAACATAAAATCTAACTCAAACTTTAAATACAAACCTTTAGGATATTAGAAGTAGTTTTAGGACCCAAAATCCTATGTCTACAACTAAGTATAGGCCCAAAGCTAGCCCCTTTGCACTTATTCCACAGTTTTGGTCTGCATATGAGAGGATTTATCTGCTTTGTATCAACATCCCAGCTAATACATAGATGCATTTTTATAGATGTTGAATAGGGAATACCCCCCTTGGTTCTATAGAGCCTAAAGAAGAAGAGGAGATATTTATAGAGTCTATCTCCTGTACTGTTGGCCCCTGGCCCGAGAATCTTGTTGATCAACGATGGCTACCATGTAGGAACTACTGGAAATAAGCATCCAGTCTGGGAAAAACACTAACAGAAGGTATTGAAAAACCCTCAAGGTTTTATGAATATGATGGAGATGATCATAATGATGTTTTGGTCCAAGAAGTCCAAGCCCCTTCTATAAATCAGATACAGACTGATCCAGAGAATCAAGAAGAAGAGATAAGTTTGAATAAACCTATACAAGAAATAGAAGTGCAAGGAAGTCCCAAAATCCCTAAGTATATAAGACTAAATCACTCTGAAGATTAGATCATACGTGATAAAAGCAAAGGTGTTCAAACAAGAAGAAAGATTGCTCAAGACTCAGAAAAGTATTGTTTGATTTCAAAGATTGAACCAAAGTCAGTAAATGAAGCATGCAATGATGAAAACTGGACTAAAGCAATGGAGGAAGAGCTGATGCAAATTGAGAAAAATTACACTTGGGATCTTGTTCCCAGACCTAGAAACAAGAATGTGATTGGAACCAAATGGGTCTACCAGAATAAACTGAATGAAGTTGGTGAAGTAGTCAGAAACAAAGCCAGATTGGTCTGCAAGGGTTACTCTCATGTAGAAGGAGTTGATTTTGAAGAAACTTTTGCTCCAGTGGCAAGAATTGAAGCAGTTAAGTTATTTCTTGCCTCTGCTGCCTTCAAGGACTTCAAAGTATATTAGATGGATGTCAAGTCTGCCTTCCTAAATGGTGACTTGGAAGAAGAAGTATACATTGAGCAACCGGATCGATTTCAACTGTCTGATCAGGATGATATGATCTGCAAGTTGAAGAAAGCACTATATGGACTTAAGCAAGCCCCAAGAACCTGGTATGAAAGATTGGATAAGCATCTTTTAAAGATTGGTTACAACAAAGGTACTGCTGACAATAACTTGTACTTCAAAATTGATCATGAAAATATCGTGATTGTTGAAGTGTTTGTTGATGATATCATTTTTGGAGGAAGAGATAGTGTGTGCGAAACTTTTGCAAACCAAATGAAAAGTGAATTTGAGATGTCCATGTTTGGGGAAATAAATTTCTTCTTGGGTCTGCAAAGCATTCAAACAAAGAAAGGAATCTTCATTTCTCATACCAAATATGTGAAAGAATTGTTGAAGAAATTTGGGATGGAAGACTAAAAGCCAATGAGTACTCCCATGGCAACCAGATGTAAATTAAGCAAAGATGATGACTCTCCTAAGGCTGATTAGAAAAAGTATAGGTCAATGATTGGAGGATTATTGTATCTCACTCAAACTAGACCTGACGTTATGAATGTTGTAGGTCTTGTTGCTAGATTCCAAGTTGATCCTAGAGAATCTCATGTCATGGCAATCAAGAGGATTTTTAGATATCTAAAAGGGACAGTTGAGTATGGTTTGTGGTATCCTAGAGATCATGATTTCTCTCTTCATGCATATACAGATGCGGATTGGGCAGGAGATGTGGATGACTGGAAGAGTACCAGAGGTGGAGCATTCCTTTTGGGGAAGAGATTGGTTTCTCGGCTGAGCAAGAAATAGGAGGCAATAACTCTGTCCATTGCAAAAGTAGAATATATTGCAGCAGCAGGTAGTTGCACTCACATTTTTTGGATGAAACAAATGCTAAGAGACATCAGAGTGGAATATGAGGAACCTATCACAATCTTCTATGATAATTCAAGTGCAATAAATATATCAAAAAATCCAGTGTTGCATTCAAAGAAAAAACATATATCCATCAAGTTTCACTTTTTGAGAGAGCAAGTGAACAAGAATGAAGTCAAATAGAGTTTGTGCCTTCCAAGGATTAGATTGCAAATATTTTTACTAAACCTCTACCTAAGGACTCTTTTGAGTATCTCAGAGAGAAGTTAGGGGTTATTACCCCTTTGGTTATGAATTAAGGTGCACTGATGTGCATCAGTCCGGTGGATCTCACAGTCATATCTTGTGGTCTGGATTGATGATGGGAAGCTGCTACTCAGGGGGAGCAGTTGGTATGGTTCTGAAGTGATGCAAGTATGTGCCCTTTACCGTTGATGTCAAAGGGGGAGAGAAGACATGTGAAAAATAAAAGTGGTTTCTGATCAACGGGGGAGCAATAAAGGAAGAGAAGACATGTGGATGGTTGTTGTTGATAGGGGGAGTTATGTTAGTGAGGAGAAGTTCTTGTCTTGATGGTTAAAACAGTTTTTCACATCTTATGTTGCCATCAATGACAAAGGGGGAGATTGTTGCAAGTATGGGCCTAACCGGTGTTGTCATTGATGTCAACATACTCCTTTTGCATTGACGATAAGGATTGGATGAGTTGTATGCTGAGGATTTTGAGAAAATTAGTCTTATCAGGAACAAAGAAGAATAGTGAAGACAATAAGGTAAAGATCCCAACTAAGATGAAGATCAGAGGATGCAGATCAAAGGGTTTGTAGATATGTGTCTTAAGTTGATCCAGTAAAGATTTGAGAGGTTCACATGAAGATTTGTAGAAGTTATGGCCACTTGACTAAAATCAGTTCTGGCAGATGTTTAGAGGTGATAGAGTGACACAGATACGTCCAGTGAGATCCAAAAATGCAATATCTTTTTCTAAAAATTTGGTGGAGTGTTTAGGGAGTCAATGTGAATTGACAACTCAATTGGTTCATGGTCTGGAGGTCTACAAGCATCTATTCCAATATAACAGTGATGACAGACTGTGTTCTTGATGTTCTAGATGAAGGAGAGGATGATTTTAGTATGCAGAAGTAGTGTGGATGTTCTTGGTGATTCAAGAAAGCTTATGGAGGTCTTTGGATTGTGTCCAGTTCATGTTGGTGCTCCGCATTGAAGATTGAGCTTGTAATTAAAGAATTACTTCCAGATGATGATGTCCTTCCTAAGTCTGGCCAACCAGATGAGTTACACATCATACGGATGACCTTGAAGATGTTCTGTGAAGAATGGTGTGTTCCTAAAAGAAGATTGAAGTCTTCAATCTGTGTGGCTGACAATGTGTTGATCTGCATGAAGTCTTTTTGTAATTAGTCATGTTGTATTTATGTATTTGCTCTGTAATGTATGCCAACTTGGATGATTATTCCTAAGTCAATGTCTTCTATAAATAAGGGGTTGTGAAGTCATTTCAAATGCATCTTGTGGAGATGAGAGTGTGGTAGAGAGAAGAGAAGCGAAAGGCAGAGCAAAAGTATTGGGCTTAAATGGAACTGACTCAAGCATGGTGAAGATGCTATTCTTCAGTTCAAGTATGTAATACTTATCATTCTAAAGACAGTTTGTCTCCTGTAGGTAGTGGGCCTCTTGTGAGCAGTGTGCTTAGGTAGTGAGCCCTAATTGGCATGTACCATTCATTCTTCTTATTCTTTTAACAGAGAATACAATCTTGGGTTAGTCACCCCATGGTTTTTCCCTTAATCGGGTATTCCACGTTAAAAATCTTGGTGTCATATGTGTTAATGTGTTTCTGTTCTTGAATTGTTACATTATGTTTCCAAGGTTGATTTATTATTATGCTGTTGAATTAAAGGAAGGATTTAAGTGATTAATTTGAAGAAAGTTTGGACAACTGATTAACCCCCCCTCTCAGTTGTCTGTCTTAAATCTAACAGGGTTACCTCTTTCTCCCAACTATGTGGCATTATTTCACTTTCATTTCATAGAATTGGGCCCCTTGACGTACCTTGAGTATATTGGAGACATCCTTAGTCAAACTTGTTCATCCTAGAGTAAGACCTATTTGGCCACACCCACTTGACTAATCTTAGGATTGTTGATGTGTCTTCAAGTGTTTGCATAATCATAACATTCTAATTTCAAAGTCAAACTTGCTATTGTGTCTTGTGTGTGTGATTCGTGCATGTACATGTGAAATCATTTGTTTGAAATTGCCTAAGTCAAGACATCAACATAAAAACATAAACACATCATCCTAAACATTCTTGTCATTCCGCATCTTTCAATCAATTTCATCCTAGTCAAAACCCTAATCATCCTTGTCATCCCATTCATTCCAAGCCAATCAATTTCATCCTAATCTTTCCACATCATCATTCTAATTCTATTTAATCACTTGTCAAAATGGTCCCAATCCTTAACAAGCCTAGTTCAAATCCTAAGCCCAAACTCATACTTTGAGGTGGCCCTCCTAGTTCTAATGATGAGACAAATCCAAGACCCAAACTCATACTCTGATGGGGCCCTCCTCCTAGCTTCAATGATGATCCAAGTCTTATGAACAAATCCTGTGTCATATTCATCATCATACCAACCTAATCCATCTACATATCATGTAAATTCCACATCAACTTATCCCACTTCTCTCAATGTTAACCAGCAATCATATCAATTCACTTCACAACAAGAACATGAGAGCCTAAACTACTCTTAGCAACAAGATAAAGTGCCTTTAAGTCCTTATGCTACCTTTGACAAGGGAGACACCAACCTAGCTTATGCAAGCCCTTCATTATCCTTCCCACCATCTAATCCTCCATCAACTTCACATCCTAAGTTAAAAACATACAAAAGCAAATCCAAATCCACCAATCCATCCAATCCCTTTAATCCTCCATTCAATCAAAATCCTAATCATAAGCCTACAACATCTTCCATCCCTTTTATCCCTCCACCATGGGATCTACCCACTCCTAGTCCTAATCCATCCAACACCCCTATTATCCATCCACCTAATACTAATCCTAAGCCTACACCATCCACCATTATTATCCATCCATTATATTGTCCATCCACCCATACGCTTATGAACGATGTGATCCATTGGCTACTAGCAAGGAATCAACTATGTCATCCAACACCCATCCTTGAGCATACCAGAGAGTCTTACAATACCATGCCTAGTCTTCCAAATCCATCATGTACTCCACAATCCATAAAGCCTATTGAAGAATCTCCCCTCATGAGTCCAAGTCAAGATTCATTATACCCTCATGTTGGTGATCATCTAGAACATATCAAGCCTCTTCGAGGGTCTTCCATTTCCATTCAAGAAAATCAAGAACTATGTCAAGAGTCTAGTCCTAAGCATTTGGACACAGTAACCTCTCATCCAAATAAAGATCAAATCACCTCCATCCAACCCATCCATAGCACACTTAATCCTATCTATGACCAAGCTCCCATCTATGATCAAGATCCCCTCTATTATCAAGAAAACCATGATGATCCTCTTAGTCAAGTTTATGCATTCCATGGCCAAGAGCTTATCACTCCATCTATCCATAATCCCACAACTATCCATGAGCAAGATATCCGAATTGCTCCTATCCATGATATACAAACATCCACCTCTCTTGATGAGACATTTGGCTTCCAAGCAAACATAGATGATCAAACAAATAGCTTGGCTCTTAATGAGCATAATCAAGATCCTAATGATTATTTGTCATCCACTATCGACCCCATTTCAAATCCAACATATACCCTTGGTCTTACCACCTTAATTCATGAATGTTCCTCCTTGGGAAAGCAACAACCATTATCCATCACTTCACCTTCTTCATCAAATAATGAGCTCAAGCCTAATGTTCAAAACACCCCTAGTCCCATTGTCCATCACATAGTCCAAAAAATGAACTACCAAGGTAAAGGCTTAGGCCTTCATGAACAAGTTATTTTGGAGCCCATCCATGTCAAGGTCCCTCCATGCTCATAAGGCCTTGGATATACACCCCAAGGTAAATAATCTAAAGATGTTGGTACTACCTCCATGCATCCTAAGTCCACCACTTTCCACCATAAATCCTATCATATTCCCAAAACATATGTTGTCATTCCACCTCAATTATCCTACAAGTGTCAAAAGCATCTAACCATACACCTTCCACCATCCACTTTACCTCTGCTACTTCCAACTCCTAATATCCCACCATCCACTTTACCACCATTTCTCTCAATGCCTAACATCCCTATCATCCAATCCCCTTATGTATTTATCCATAAATGCTCCATCCATAAATCCTATAAAATTCCTAATCATGACCAACAAATGCACACATAGTCTAAACATGAAGCTTCCACCAAACCCATGGGATTCAAAAATAAAAATTTGGATGCCTCCTTCCATAAAGCAAAAAATCCTAAAGATCTTCATGCCTTGGAGCACAAATGCAAAAAGTCAAAGAAAAATCCATCCAAAATGCCACCTAAGCCCATACCTCCACAAGAAAAGGCCAAAACTAAAATGGTTTGGGTACCTAAGCAAAAAGAAAGCAAGTCAAATGAAGCATCCACGTCTCAAAAGTCCCAACAATCCTCTTCCATCTAAAAATCCCAAAAATCCCATTCCATTCAAAAATTTCAAATTCCTTCATCCCACAAGCAAAACAAAAATCATAAAAATCCTAAGTCTATGTGGGTACCTAAATCGCTAAATCACCTATCCCCTAAGTAAACATGTTCATTGCTTCAAAAGCTTCAATATTTATCATGATGTGTGCAACCATTGGTCTTGGTTCTCTTCCATTCCACAACAATTCCACATACCTCCATCTCCCCATCTTTCATCCATTATCCTACATACTTTCCCCATCACCTCCCTATGGTCCATGCTTTTGCATAAATCCTACATAATCCACTATCTTTCACTACATAATCCGCATCATAATCCACTATCTTTCCTTACATAATCCACATCACAATCCACTATTTTCCTTACATAATCCACTATCTACCTAATTCATCTCCCTTTCATGCAATTCCCTACCAACATCTATGAGCGTAATGACATTTGACATGGTCCATGTGCGACATCCATCTCTAATGGGACTATCACCTTTCATGGAACTAGACACTTGAGTCCCTCCTATCCATATCTCTCTATCCCATCCAAATATTCCAAAAAAAAAGACAAAAAGAAAAAAGAAAAAAATCAAAGAGTAAAGAGAAATCCCTTCGTCCAATGGCACCTTGGATATGTTGATAACTGAGAGGGGGGGGAGGTGAATCAGTTATCTTAATTACTTCAACTTTCTGTCCTTCTTTAACAATTAGTGTAGCATCAAGTCATATAAGCAAACATAACCATGAAAGCAGAAATAACATCAATACACATAACACAATGATTTTGACGTGGAAAACCCTGTTAAGGGAAAAACCATGGGGTGACTAACCCAAGATTGTATTCTTTGTTAAAAGAATAAGATAGTACAAAATGGCACTTGCCAATTAGGGCTCACTACCCAAGCACACTGCTCACAAGAGGATCACTACCTACAAGAGACTTACTATCTACAAGGTACAAAAAAGTAACAAGATACTTGAACTAATGAGAAGCATCCACATATGCTGAGGTTCAGTTCCGGTTAGGCTCAATATACTGATCTACTGCACTTCATTCTTCCTCTTCTTTGGTACAACTGTCTTGTCACATACCGGACCTGTATTACTGCTTCCACACTGCTCTCTGCTTTTGTTCGCACTCCACTACACACCACACACACCTTCACCTCTAAATCCATCTGGTATATATATCCGCACCAATGATTTCAACACCTTTCTAGTCAGCATCCGGAATACTCAATATTTTCCCAAACTCTGATCTGTCAGCTGAATCCTTGCATACTAAGTGATGCGTATCAAAGAGATACTTATAGAAGTCATCAATCATGTTGGTTGACCATGAATGATCCCTCAAGAAACTTGATCGCCATCAATTTCTCATCCGGATTAAGGTCTGATGCTCTATCGGTCAGTTCTTCCTCAGTCTACTCTATCAAAAAGGAACCCAACACTTAGGTGCTCATATCTCTTTATTCTTTCATCACCAGAGGCTCAATCTCTGGAATGTATCAGTCATGGTACTCCTCTTGACTTCCCCAAGTCTACACTTTGTTGAGATACTTCTTCTGAGAGATCCAGACCTAATTGTTGAACCTTGCTGCATACTCTATTCTTGGTCGCTGGACCAAAATATTCTTCAATCTAACTTCTGGTATAGACATACCATGTCCTGCGGATGTGTGGGATGGACTTTGTTGCCATCAATGACAACATTAACGAAGCCACACAGTGTCTCTTGCCAACAATCTCCCCCTTTGGCATTGATGGCAACACTTAGTGAAAAATGACTAAGTGTCACACTACACTCCCCCTTGGCTGATGCTTTGTTCTAATGTACACTTTTCCAGAGCTCCCCCTTAGTTAAATTCCACATTTTTCACTACTCCTCACTCCCACTTTGACATCAATGGCAAAGGGTAGAATCTGCACACCAAAATTCCCAAAAACTCAACTATACTTAGCCGCATAAGTATATATACATATTATACTTACATATACTAGAGTATATCTGCAAAAGTTGTCTTCAACTGGACAAATTCTGTTGCCCAACTCTGCTTCATCCTGTCCAAAATTGAGATGTGACCACTCAATAGGAATGCAAAAGCTTCTGCCCTCTTTAGATCTGTTGAATCACTAGTCCAGGTTGTGGTCTAAGCATCAGTTAGGGCCTCATGCATGGCCTCTAATTTAGGGATAATTATCCCTCTAAGTTCACCCATCCTACTTATTATATTCTTCCTTTCCTTTTCAAGTTTCTTTAGTTCATTTAGAATGTCAATAGTCTGACATTCCTGGTTTATTATGGATGTGGTGAGAGGATCAAAATTTTGAGATACACTTGAGAGTTTATCCTCTTCCTCTTTCACTTTCTTCTCAATATCCTTTGTCACTTTAGACCAGGATAAACAAAATTTATATATTTCTCCGCCATCTTTAAGAGCATTTTCTAAGTTCTTTATCCCAATATCCACAGTTCTCCTATCATTTGTTATTAGCCCTTGTACTTCAGAGAATCTCTTACCCAAAAATTCTTTCTAGACCTTCTCTTCTGTTGCTTTCTTTAAAGAATCAAAATGTGTATGAACAAAATTAACAAGAGACTTTAGATTACCAAATGTGGAGACCGAAGGATCCTTTTGGAAGGATGGTATGATTTTCTCTAGCACACCGAATGCAATCTCTATTAGCTCACAGTCTTCCATGTGAGACTTCAGAAGCTTTTCTTTTGCTTTGGATTGAGCAAAAGATGCGACCTTCATTGTCTAGACCAGTGAGAGGGAATCAAAATTGAATGGTCCTTGAAGTAGCTTCGGTTCATCTAATTCCATCATTTCTTTTGTCAGGAAGTCTTTGACTGCTTCTATAGTGTCTCTTGCCAGAGACAGAGTTTTCTTCCCTTCTGCAGCCTCAGAACTATCTCCTAGAGTCTTCTCTGATAGATTTTCTTCTCTTCCCTTTACCTCTTCTTCTTGACTGATTTTCTCCTCTATTCTTTCTTCTCTTTTTGATCCGGAGTCTGTTGGGGAATCTAGAAGAGAGATGTTTACTTCTTCATGGACTTCCTCTTCCGAAGCAAAGGAATCTAGATCCTTAGTTTTCTCCTCACCTATCTCCTTTGATTCTTCTATAGATTTCTCTATGGGATTTTCTTTTGAAGTACTTAGTCCTTCATCATCCATGACAGAAGGTTCATCACCTAAGTCCTCTATAACAGGAATATTGAATCTTTTGTATGCATTTCTAAGGATGTCTTCAGTTTCTTTTGCCACCTGATCAGTTTCTCCGAGCATAAGTTTGTCGATTCTGGCTTTGCTCTGAAATTCATCCTTGCAATCTTTAAAGATCATGTTCATTTGCTTTGGAGTGATAGAAGGATAGAGCTGAATAGCTATCTATTCCTGGATCTCAAGGTCCTTTGCCTTAGCATTATTTTTTCTTATTTCAAGTTCCTTCTCCAAGCTTTTGGGAATTAGAGATATGATCTCAATGAATACTTTATTATAGATGTTAAGATACCTGACTGTAGCATCTTGCAAAATCTTCTGGTCAGCTTCATTATATTCATCATAAAATTTAGTCATTGGTTTCAGGTTCCCATCCATGGTGACTGATTTGATGATATCATCAATGCAGAGAGTAGGCTTTTCAACAAATTCTTCTGCCTTTTCTTCCTTGCCTTGACCGGTAGAGGATTCACTAGATACTTTCTTCTTCTTCTTCATTTTCTTGACCTCCTCATCTGACTCAATCTCTTCATCATCCTTTCGACTTGTATAGGACCTTGTGGCCTTGGTTTTTGTTCTCTTTTCTCCCTTACCAGATGTCTTGGCTTCCGGTTTTGAGGCTTTTTGGCTCTTAGAGGTGGCAGATGCAGAGCTTTTGGAGGATATGGTCTGGCTATTGGCATCAACTTCCTCCTTTGAAATTCCATGCCTCTTGGCGAATTCTTCTACTTCTCTTCTTACTTTTCTCTTGATCTCAGGTTGTCTTAGTTCAACATGAACTTTTACACTCAATTCTTGGAAGGTTCCAAACCTTTCTGCCTTAGGGTCCTTGGGCTGACTCAGCAGGTGTTGGATGTGAAGCTCTAGGATTTTCTCATCAACCTCATACCCCATTGGCATGATCTACACTATTCTCAGTTCCACTACCTCCATCAGGCATTGATCAGTGTCTACCATAAAGCATACTGTATCCTTGTACTTCTCAACCAATGATTGGGGGATTCTTCCTCTGGCTTGCATCATACTCTAAAAGTTCTTGAAGTAGCCGCAGAGTGCTATATTTTGTGCCTTGGCATCACCAATTCCATGCAAATAATCTCTGATTTGTATGGCTACTGGTCTGTCATTTTACATATCCAGCCACTGGTTCCAGGTAGCTCATTCATATAGTAGAAGAATAGGCAAAGTATCAGGCCACCGTACTTAAATGAATTCTTTTTATCCTTCTTTATTTTCTACAAATTCTCTAACAGTTGGTTCAGGAGAAGCTCACAAAGGTCATAGTTAGCATTTTCTCTTAGCATCTGATAAGCAGTGTAAATTGCAGTTCCAGGTACTGAATTTTCCCTGCTGGAGTGATATATCTTGTAACTAATTATCATGGAGGCAAACTTGATATCCAGATCAGTGATATCTTCTATTTTCATTGCTCTCTTGTCAAATTTTGATCCGGTAGCCTCACTCACAGTTTGGTTTTTGATCGATTTGAGAATAGGTAACCCTCCGGATGAGTGCAAACTTGTTATCGCCCTAATAGCATCTTTTGTGATCTTAAATGGTCTATTTAACTACATGAAGTTGTCATGCACTCTGCTCAAAACATATCGGACCCACTCATCTTCTACAAAATAGGGGAAATGGGTGCACTGTCTGAAATGCTTATCCCAGATGGCCTTGTATTGGGGTTTAAGTTCAAATGATTCATCTATTAGTTCCATGTGGTAGATATCCATCAGCTTGGATTCCCCAAATTCTTCAATGTTTGCATGTATGTAAACCCTAATATCTTCTACATGCAGAACTCCATGCGGAATGCTAGAAAATGTGCCTAGGGGATCAACTTCTAGGGATTTGTAGGGATGTTTCTTGAATTTAGGGTGTGGCCTATCGGTGATCTTCATAAAATTTGGAGTATCCATCTTTCAAAAGATTCAAAGAGAGATTCAAGAGTGGAAAATACCTTTTATGCTTTTAGGGTTCACGAAATGAGTCGAATCGAATTGTTGCATAAATCAATTTTTGTGGTTGATCTTTGAGAGGATTGAGACAATTTTGTTGCTAAGCTCCTTCTCTCTTCTTCTCAAATGCAAATCTCCAAATGATGAACAAAAGAACCCTTTTATTTCTACGCAAACCCTAATTCCATTCTGCAATAAATGCACAACTTAAGTTATTCTGGTTGCCTTGTTTTCCTTGTTCTGAGAGAGATCTTTCTAGATCATTGGGATGCACCTAGAATGATAACTTACAAAGTATCTTCCTTTCTCCAATCATTCCATCTAACTGCAGATCCAAATATTTCAATTCTGAATTATACCGGATCTAACTGTGAAAGACCTACTTTTGTCGAATGACTGTCAAACCAGATTAATCTTGGATGATTAACCTTTGCGGATCTTTCATATTTTTACCAAGGGTTATTTAGATGTTTCTCTGAGAGCCCTTTCAATCTGCAACTTTCCATGTGCCAATTTCAGGCACCAATTGACTGGCTGGGGGGAATTGTTTTCTTTTATGACTCCCCCTAAGCCAGAGCTCATCTATTTAGGTTCAGAAAGGAATATCAGCACCAGATTCTGGTGCAGATCCATCCTCAGCATTTTCTGTATTCCTCTTCACCCAAATCTTGTTCATATCCCTTTAAATTTCGTCCGCATTCACTTTTCCTTTTCCTTTGTCTTGGTTTTGATTATGATGCACCGGACCCTTTTTGTCTTGATTCTTACTTTTGCATAATTTGGCAATATGACCAGATCTATTGCAATTGTAGCAAACAACATTTCTTTGCATATTTGACTTGTATCCTGTTGATCTACATTGATTAGCCATATGTCCCATTCTATTGCATGTAAATCATCTACCATTGAATGAATTGTTTATTTGCAAATTTCTACATTCACGAGATTTGTGACCATACCTTTTGCAGTTAAAACACTGTCCGGAGAAGGATGAATTAGTCTGATTCATTCTTCTTCTGCATTGATTTGCTTTATGACCAAAGTTATTGCAATTGTGGCAGTATCCATTGAAGGATGGATATCTTTGAGCATTTGGTTGCCTTACCGGAGGTCTTCTAGGCCTATTCCTTGGATTTCCTGATCCAAAGTTCTTCTGACCGGATCCAGAGCTTTCACCTTTCTCATACCCCAAGCCTTGCTTGTCATCTACCCTCTTTTGGTTTTCAAGAAGAACTTCAAGTTGAGCATAGCTTATCTTGAATTTCTCTTTGTATTCATTTGTTGTTTGAAGATCCCTTTTAAGAATGTCAATCTAATTCTCAAGTTATTCTTCATTAGCTCTAGCTTCTTCGAGATCAGATTCTAGATGCCTAATTATTCTATCCATTTTGTGGCAGTCTTCTGACTTTTCTTTGAGAGATTGTCTTAGGTCATCTTCAATTTCTTGGGTGAATTTCATAACCCCTAACTCTATTTCATGTCTTACCATAATGACCTCTTTTGATAGCTTCTCACATAACTTGTTCTTCTCATTCAGATCTTCATCAGTATTATTGGCTTCACTTTGACTTGCTAGTTGTTGAAGTAGTTCCTTTCTCTTTTTCATGGAGATACTCAGTTTCTCTTTTAGTTCATTTATGAAATCATCAACTTGTTTGAGTCTTTCCTTTAAGTCATTGACTTCAGAGTGAGACTGCTCAAGATCATCTAAGGTAGACTGAATTTGCTGCCTCAAACCATACATATCCATTGAGATTCCCAGATCTTCCTCAAGCTGTTAGGCTCTGTTTGGATGAACTTGGCTCTGATACCAATTGCTGATAACTAAGAGGGGGGGTGAATCAGTTATCTTAATTACTTCAACTTTCTGTCCTTCTTTAACAATTAGTGCAGCATCAAGTCATATAAGCAAACATAACCATGAAAGTAGAAATAACATCAATACACATAACACAATGATTTTGACGAGGAAAACCCTGTTAAGGGAAAAACCATAGGGTGACTAACCCAAGATTGTATTCTCTGTTAAAAGAATACGATAGTACAAAATGGCACTTGCCAATTAGGGCTCACTACCTGAGCACATTGCTCACAAGAGGCTCACTACCTACAAGAGACTCACTATCTACAATGTACAAAAAAGTAACAAGATACTTGAACTGATGAGAAGCATCCACATATGCTGAGGTTTAGTTTCGGTTAGGCTCAATATACTGATCTATTGCACTTCATTCTTCCTCTTCTTTGGTGTAGCTGTCCTGTCATATACCAGACCTGTATTACTGCTTCCACACTGCTCTCTACTTTTGTTCGCACTCCACTACACACCACACACACCTTCACATCTAAATCTATCTGGTATATATATCTGCACCAATGATTTTAACACCTTTCTAGTCAGCATCCGAAATACTCAATATTTTCCCAAACTCTAATTTGTCGGCTGAATCCTTGCATACTAAGTGATGCATATCAAAGAGATACTTATAGAAGTCATCAATCATGTCAGCTGACCATGAATGATCCCTCAAGAAACTTGATCACCATCAATTTCTCATCCAGATTAAGGTCTGATGCTCTGCCAGTCAGTTCTTCCTTAGTCTACTCTATCAAACAGGAACCCAACACTTAGGTGCTCATATCTCTTTATTCTTTCATCATCGAAGGCTCAATCTCTGGAATGTATCAGTCATGGTACTCCTCTTAACTTCCCCAAGTCTGTACTTTGCTGAGATACTTCATCTGAGAGATCCGGACCTGATTGTCAAACCTTGTTGCATGCTCTGTTCTTGGTCACCGGACCAAAATATTCTTCAATCTAACTTCCGGTATAGACATACCATGTCCTGCGGATGTGTGGGATGGACTTTGTTGCCATCAATTACAACATTAATGAAGCCACACAGTGTCTCTTGCCAATAGGATAAGTACCATGATGAAAACCTGGCAAACAGACGTCATGTGTAGGTTTATCTTCTATGTCACTTACACTTGGGGCACATTGTCTCATCCAAACTACCATTTCCAATCTATCATTTCCTTCCTATCTATCCCATCATACCATTTCCATACCATTTACTATCCTATCTTACCATCCTTAGCCATCATACACATGTATACCTATCATATTGAGTCCATTCATCCTCCATTCTTCCTTTTGATCTTGATAAAGCTATGGGGGGGAAATGTTGACAAATGTTTTAGGATATCTCTTGATATACCTCATCTTATCCAAACTAATCCTATCATAAGATTTGTCATGTCAAATCCTAAGCATTACACCAAGAATGGGGCATTTTATTCCTATGTGACATAGTCTTTAGAGATCACATCCTAGCTCCTTTATGATGCATACATCCATCCACTATAGCCTATCCTTTTATCCATCCATCTATCATGAGCTTTCCATCCTATCTACTATCGCCCATCCTTTTTTCCATCCAATCCTACATCCATCCTAGCATCTAGACTTGGTTTTCTTTTGTCATTGGTGTCTAGCATAAAGAATATCCAAATTTTCATCCAATGTCATTCCAAAACATCAAAAATAAAAAATCAAAATCAAAACATTTCCAAACAAAATACAAAAAAAAATCAAAACATGTCAAAATCCAAAAAAAAAAAATTCCCAAAATACAAAAAACAAATCAAAACATTTCAAAAACACAAAAAAATCAAAACATTCAAAAATACAAAAAAATCAAATATCCAACAAAAATCCAAGCAATCAAATCAATCCAACTTTCCAAATCAATTCAATCTCATTCATATCAATCAAATCACTCAATTCAATTCGTCAAATCAATCACATTCACCAAATCTAATCAAATCATCAGTTCAATTCTTCAAATCAATCCACTCATCAATTCAATTCTTCAAATCTATCAAGTCAATCCAAATTCATCAAATCACTCCTTCCATAAAAAATAAATCAAATAAAGTCATCATCAAGTCAAATCATAAAATCAATTCATCCAATTATCAATTCAATTCATCCAACTCAATTCATTCCAAATCAAATCAATTTTTCAAATCAATTCTCCAAATAAATTCAATCAAGTCAATCCAATCAATCAATTTCTTCCAATCAATTCTCAAACCATCATTCAAATCAAATCCATCAATCCAATCAAATCAATTCAATCCAATCATTAATTCAATTCATCTAATCCAATCATCAAACCAATCAATTCATCCAATCTAATCTTCCAATCAATTCCATCAAATCATTCCAATCCAATTCATCAAAATCAATCAAATCACCCAATTCTTCAATCAATCAAATCAATCCAAGCAATAAATCCAAATGCAAGTCATCCTTTATCCATACCAATCAAGTCAATCAATCTTGTCAAATTATCCAACTACATCAATGGTCTTGATCCTAGCCTTGTAAATCCAATCAATCAATCATTAATCAAATCCTGGTGTTGATTCACATGGCCAACAACACTAGTGTCAATCAATCAATCAATTGTCTTATATAGGTTATCACACTCTTGAAACCAGACCAGGCGTCTTATACAAGGTGTCTCATTCCTGAAACCAGACATTGTCATAATCAATCGATCATTGGTTTATAGCTTGACAGGGGCAATACCTTGTTTGTTTTTGTATCATTTTTGCATGCTTACTTGCTTGCTTGTGTGTGTTATCATTTCATCTTGCATTTGTATCACATTCGTATCTTTCTAGCTAATATTTATATCTTGTGTATGTTGGAATAGCTTTTTGCATTAACCTTTGCATCTAAGGTCATATCATACCTTTTGTGCATTAGGACTTTAATGCTCTAAGTGTTCTTCCTCATACGTTTATACAAGGTTGTATTACGCTGGGTACACAAGACACATTGTCACCTTGGTCCTTATATCTTGGTGCATAATGTCTAGTGCTATATAAAACCATATGATTGCTCACTTCATTGCAGCATAACGCATCATTCATCTCTTTCACTCATCCGTTATCTTTCATCCTCTATTTTCTTATTCATCCCTTTTGTTTCGAAAGCCTACCCGTGTTTGTCCAACCCGCCTATCCTCTCGAGGGGACATCATCATCCTATCCTTACATCATCATCATTTTCCTCTATCCATGCCTTATCTTCTTTGAATGATGTTACTTCTCTTAGTCACAACATCATCTCAAAGAGGGACAAAATGTAGACACCTAAAATTGTCCATGTCTCAAAACATCACCTTGTCGATACATTACTTGAGACATCGTATAGTATTTTGTCCTAGATCCCTTTCATTAGCCAATTAATTAAATAAATCTTATTTATTTAATTAATTTCCCATCCTAATCCCATTTATCCCACTAGCCAATTAATTAAATAAATCCCTATTTATTTAATTAATTTCCCACCTTTCCTCTAATTTAAATAAATAAAATATTTATTTAAATTAGCCTTCTCCCATTTTCCAACTAATTTAAATAAAATATTTGAATTAGTTCTCACCTTTCACCAAAATCCAACACATGTCCCATACTACATTTTTCATTTAATGCCTTCACATGACCAACTAATTTAAATAATCCTATTATTTAAATTAGGCCAGCCCTATTCCTATTTGTACACTTGTCACATAACTACAACTCCTTGTGGAGTGGGAAGCCCTATTCAATCTCGACTGTCCACATCGTTCAAATCAACTTTCAATCTTAGCCATTAAATCATATCACTCATTTCCTATAAATCAACCCTCACCCAAGCCATTTGGGGGATCCATTTTTCAAGTAGCCTCATGTTGTCGAAATGATTCTTCATCTCCATTCTCATTCATCTTCCATCTAGTGTTATGCTGTTGAAATAGTGAGCAATCAACATTCATCCTTCAATATTTTGCATGCCTATGCAAGATTGAGAAGAGAAATGGAAGAGAGGCAAGCTTAGCATAGAGATTTGGTTTTGGTTTGCTTTGTCATTTGGATTTCTATGTCTATCTTGTACTCCATTATGTTGTTAGGGTTTAATGATTGATGTTTGTGATTCATAGCTATGATTTTTCCCCTAATACACTTGGATTCAATTTTTTTAAATATGGAACTTTTACCACGATTCCTTTCTCTGGATTCCTGATTCTTGTTTCTCTTTTTAAAGGATGTCGAAGGATGACTCCAATTAAATTTCCTTCAAGATATTTCTCGATACACAGAGATAGATTTGAGCTTCTACTCTTGCTTGATGGATTTCTCAAAAACTTGATCCATAGTTGTGGGTACATGAACATCTAATTCTCTACCAATCTGAGCATGCAAGCCCATGATAAACTTCCTTATTCTAAATCTTTCATCCTTCTGATATTGTGGCACATACTTCAATAACCTGGTAAAATTTTCCCAGTATTCAATGATAGTTATATCTCCTTGACGTAGATTTTAAAAATCTGTTAATTTCTGGTCAAATAAAGTTGGGAAACCACCTTTTTCTAAATATGACCACAAATTGATCCCAAGTTAGACTTAAGGAACTTAATCCCAATTCCATTTTCTTGTTCATCCACCACATGGATGCTTCTCCAGCTAATTGGTATGCTCCCCATACAGCCTTGGTGATTTCAGAATAGTTTCTTATTTCAAAATATTTTTCCATCTTTGTCAACCAAGCCTCGATTGCATATCCACTTATTGTTCCATTGAACTTAGGAGGTATAACTTTATTCATATCATGGGCTAACTCGTTGGTAAGATGATTTTTTGCCTCATTATGAATTTGTGAGTCTTGATTATTTACTCTAGGTTCACCATGAAAATTGGATTCTTCTCTTCCTTCAGAGTGATGTTCTTGATTGGTTTCTCCCCCTCTAACTTCCTATTCCAAGGCTTCCAATCTTCCTTTTGTTTCATTTAAAACTGACAAAATTTGATCTAATTTTTCCATGGGGTTATTCTCAAGATCTAGGCCATTCGAGTTCCCTCCTGGTTGGTTTTTAGAGTGTTCCATAACAATACCACACCTAATCATTGCATAAAAAATTATCAAAACATGTAACTTTCTGATACACTATCATAAAAGTACAAGTTCATAAATACAGAAACTCAGAGATTTGTCACACAGACATTTGCTTACTCAAAAATCTGAAACTTCACTTTATTCACTTTCTGGATCTTTACATCCTTATTCAAATACAAAACCTTTTTTTGAAAGGAAATGTTTACATATCACTTTTTGACAGAGGAAATTCCTCTGGCTCCTCCTCTCCGTCAGAATCAAGTAACATAAACTTAGTAGGTGGATGTACTCATGAGTACTCCTTCAACACCTCTAGACTCATAACAGGTGTACCTTGACCACACTCGAAAGGCATGTCACAATGTGCGGATGGTTTACTAATCTTAACAATAGCAGGGGTTGACAATCTTTTTGCCTCCTCAAGGTGTTTCCTCCTTTCCAGGTAGATACGTTTGAGTGCATTAGCCAGTATCTCAAAATCAGTAAGCCAATCTTCCTTTGTAAAACTCTCTGTTTCTTCAATATTTGGTTCAGGAGATGGCTCTTTCTTAATAGTGATCTTAGGTATTTCACTAATTTTTTTTCCTTGGTTTACTTTCTTGTGCTTCTATTTCTTGTCATTCTGGCACAAGAATAAATGTTTTAACATTAGCATATCTTGCCAATCTTGCGAAACCTCACAATGAGCTCCAAGGTCCAAGTGTTGAACCTTGTAGCTCTGAAACCATGTGTAACATCCCAATTGGAATATTAATAAACTTAAACATAATTAAGCAAATATTCACACTCTTTTTTTAAATAATAAAGAGAGATATCCAAAATCAATATATTACATTTGCAATATCCAAGTACACTATACATATTTCAAAAGAAGGTCACTTCACATGCGACTAGCAAATTGCACATATAACAATTGGTCGTTTTTCTTACAACTTACAATTTTATCGATATCATTTACAAAATAAGCAATGTATTATTGTTCACAAGTCTTCGGCAGTCAACTGTAGGAGAGAGAGAGAGAGAGAGCATCACCCTGGTGCTTTTCCTCCAACCACAGACTAGCAGTCCCCCACTCACCTTCCTTTCTGGAAGTGGCCCTTCCCTTCATGAGGGTAATAGATAATGAGAATCAACTGATTCCATATGTCATCTGAGAACTAGTGATGTGTCCTATCTAATGACAATCAGGTTTACAACTTTAGTCTAGCTCTAGCTATGTATGACCCATTCTGATTGTTCAACTATCTAGTACACCGTGAACTGACAATGCAAGTAGTGACTTTTGCATTACTTTAGCCAAAGTTTCATATATATATAGTCATATGTTCACTCACTCTTTTCTCAACTTGGAGACAACATTCTTATTAATCATTTATTTTCTTTATTCATAACAAATCTTTTGGTCTTGCTTATACCACATTAGTCATAAAACTTATACCATTACCTACTAGTCATCCTTGACAAGTCTAGGGTGAGAGATTAGATGACTGGTGTATACATATTGAGTCCCTCAAAGAATCCTTGTAATCATGGGTCTATGACATCATGTCATCTACTCAATGGCTTGTTCACCTAATCTCGTGCTCATCCATAGTCATCTACACATACAAGGTTGACACTTAAGCCATATAGATTATTAAATAAAGACTATCTATCTTAATACATATTCGACTCATAATCTATCAATAATAAGCTATAAATGAGTAATCATACAAATTATATACTTCTCTTTATGTATATCAAAGAGATAATTCCAAATATCGCGATAGTCTAGATCTTAACTTATCATTGGAATAAAGAGTGTTTCTCAAGACATTCTTGTGGCTATACTTGGCCTAAAATAGGTAAAAGAATAAATCTAATGTCAAGTGTTCCTACACTATGACTTTGTCTTTTATACTAGCTTTATAAGCTTTCAAAAACACACTCTCAATCCTCTCAATCCACTACTGGTAAGAGATGTATACGTTACAATTGATCTTCTCTTAGGTTCTACAATAGTTTGTTGTTAACCCTTTTAGGTTACTAAACCCATACTTGGTTTTCAATGAACTGTCAATCTCTTCTAAGACGTGACTTATACTTTTCACCATCAGCCTCTATGTTGTAATACATTTGGCCTGAGCATAAAAACACAGTCGATCTAAATATATTAACTCAGTCAACCTCAAAATAATATCAGATTTGGCCTCCTTCTATTATGACAGTCAGTCTTTTTATGATATAACAGTCGACCTCTTAATGATATAACAACCGACCTCTTAAAGATATAACAGTCGGCCTTAATATGTTATTACAGTTGGCCTAAATATTGTTGGAGTATAGGACCACTGAGAGGGGGGGTGAATTAGTGGTCTATAAACAATCAAACTTTTACACCTTTTAATCCACTTGACTGAATGTGTAGAGAGAACCAAGGCACTTCAAACATAAAGACATTGAATGTTGAGAAAACACACTGATATGAATCAAAGCAAGAACCTTGAACAAGAATGAGATATCAAATGCAAATTGAGAGACAATCAAAAGAACCCATGACACAGAAGTTATGAGTGGAAAACTCTTTATACTTCTCTACAGAGAGAACACATAACATATATGCAGACAAAATACCTTACAATGCTTCTCATTTACAAGGTGTCTTCATCAAAGTTTTAACCATTTGCACACATTCTGCATAGTCAAAACATAAAAATCATGGATGTCTTCACAAGATTTGATAGTCACCTTTTGGGATCATCAATCAACACCACCAAAAACATCATACATACTCCTAAAGAAAATTCACTGGTCCTTAAAAAACTTCACACACGGAGCCTTCATTTATTCAAACTACATATTTGCCTCCATTCACTCTCTGTCTATATACTCATAAAGTAAACTCTGTATATGTCTGATCATTATTTTTTACAAAAACATGTCATTCTACCCTCAAAACCATATTCACACACCTTTCTGTCTCAACCCTCAAACTCATGAGATAGTTAGGGTTTTTCATTTTTCACTAACCAAAGAAAAATAGTTGAAAAAACTAAACCAACTGCCTTTTGCACAAAAGACTTCCCAAATGCCCGTCAAGTTTTATGCACAAGGAAGAGATATGTAGATTTAAATGTGGACCACAGATCCTGTTCTTCGTGCCCCTCAAGATTTCAAATACCAACCATAGATTTCAGTTTGGCGCCCAATTAAAAAAGATAACCTTGTAGAACCAATTGTCCTAGTGGAAGGGGTCGGTCACATAATGAATATGATACCCTTATGTCATAACTTAAGATATGAGCTCACCTATACTATCCAGTCAATATCAAAACATTAAAAAAAAAAAAAACTGTCGTGGACACCCTTTTAACCCTTAAGACTTAGTTATTACTTAGGGTTTTTGTGCTTTTCTTTAGGGTTTTAAGTATACTTAGCATTTTAGGTTATAAACCCCATAGAATACAAAGAAAAATCTTCAATACTAATCAAGTTCCAACCTTTCCTCTGTGTCTGTAAACTACAAAACTTTAAAGACTATCAAGGCTCCATAACAAACAAGGTCTTCCTCTTAACATGACAAACATAGACATATGCCACATGAACATGACATGAACACGAGAAACCATGGCATGACCTTTTGATGATGTACTCTTCCAGATGTGACATTCCAAACCAAGATCACTGACCTTCTAATGGAACATGAGAAACCATAACACTGCAACTTTCAAACAATAATGATGATCACCATCATCAAAGCAACTCCTAGAGTGAACATTATACCATAAACATCAATCATTAAGGAGATCATCATGAGCATCAGATAATCAAAATAGCATAACCCAACTCTTGACATCATGAACCATATGATCCTAAATCTTGATATGAACCAACATGAAGGCATCTCGACATATAAACAACATGAAGGCATCCTGACATATAAAGACCAACATTAACATGAATAAAAACCACAAACAGGATCCTGATGATAAACACCAACAACGTCCAACACCAACAACATCCACACAGACACAACATTGTAGAACATAAATCCATGAAGTATGATCATAACCTATAACCTCCAACTTAGGATCAACACCAAACCTCACTCACTTTTGACATCAATGACAAACCTATCTCAACAAATATATATTGACACATTCAGCCTCACTACAAGAACAAATGGATAGACTTATACAGTTAACCAATATCTCAGTATTTGGCCATCATCTTCAACATAATCAGTCAGCCATAGAACATTGCACTTGGCCATATCACATACTCAATTGGCCATGAAACATTGCACTTGCCCATATGACATACTCAGTTGGCCATTAAACATTGCACTTGGCCATATGACATAATCAGTCAGTCATTAAACATTGCACTTGGCCATATGACATACTCAGTCGACCATTTAACATTGCACTTAGCCATATGACATACTTAGTCGGCTATTAAACATTGCACTTTGCCATATAACTGGTTTGACCACACAGTCTTGCGATTGTTAGTATCATTTCTAATATATTTTTTGATAATCAATAAAGAATAACTACGGTATAACATAGATATACAACTTTCTCATATCCTGAGATATCGTTTTCACAAACATTCCTTTTAAGATACATATATCAATACCAACAATAACATATCTTCTCAGTTGTTCAATTCTAATGAGATACATAACTTATTCATATAGATATAATCCTCAGTTGAGGATGAACAACAATAGAATTCTTTGTATAAATCTACTTGCAATTTCAACAAACATAAAGCAATATCAATTACACACATCATCACTTTCGGTGGTATATTGATGAACTTACATGTTATATGCTACAAGAAACATGCTGCGAAAGTTTTAATGCCTCCTACATCCCTCTTCCTACTCTCTTTCCTTTGAGGCTTTTCCAAGTATTCTCCTCTCTCTCCAAAATACTCCACTCCCTTTTCTAAGGTTGGGCTCTCCATATTATGGGCGTGTCATTTAAAGAACCACTATGCACCACTACATAGTTCTTCATATCCCCGCGGCTTTCTATCTACATGCAGAAATAATGGAGAGTATGGAGAATATGGAGCTACTACTCCTTCTCCCACTCCCAAGCATCTAGGGAGTTCGCTAGAAGAAAAATATACTTTTACCAAACCTAACATAATTATTGACTATGTAATAATAATAATAATAATAACTCTATAGATAGGTATAACATACTTATCTAATAGACATCGATATTGCGCACTTTCAAACACTAAATGTGTTCATCTGAAGCACAATTATCGACAAAGAATTATCACATATCGACTAAGATCTTGACAACAAAATTTAAACATGTTTAGTCGATTTACTCACATCGATTTGACATCTCAAAGGCATACACCAAGTTTCTATCAAACGACGAAAAGGATTTAACCTCCATCTTAACAACGACATAGCTTGGCAATCTCTCTACTAAGTATATGTGTGTGAGTTTTCAAATGGCATAAGGATCATTGCATTCATGTGATATAGCATCCTCTCCATGGTGATACTCTCTCTCCTCATATTGGAGGGAAAAACAACATTGTTCTTGCATCCACCTTAGGTTCATGATGGTAGTTAGTCCATTACATCATTTTAACCACATGTTCAATAATGACATCATAAACAATTATTTCTGCATATAAGTTAATATAAAACAAATGCATTTCCCATCATTACTATAATCATAATATTTTCTTTGACTAACTATATGTCTCCTTGAAAATAATGAAAATAAATATATTAGTTTAAAACAGGGTGTGCCAGTGTACAATAATCAAAAACAACAATCTTCAGTCATGCATATGCTCCTAGAATGTTTGTGCAAAACCATATTCCTTTTAGTGCACCAAATCCTATAAAAGTGAATGATAATCAAATAATGCTAACAAATTATGGATGTCTAAATGAATGCATTGAATGCCTTTGAATATAAGGACATAACAATAAATTGGGCCAAAAGTGTGTTTAGTTAGCTCAAAGCAAGAGAGTAAAAGGGGCCAATCGATCAAATTTGAATTTTAAATTTTAAAATAGAAGGGGACAAGTTCTCAATGGTAGGATTGCTCTCGTGATCATGAACTTGTCTTAGAATGGGATAAGGGTCAAATCTAGGTGGTAAACAACTAAATGGAGGTAGGTGAATAGATAAGTGTGATAAGTGGGTGGAACAAGGCAAATGTATAAGAGTGTGGTTGTAAATGGATAGAGCGAGAGTAAGTGTATAGGGATGTTTGTGTATGGATGGATAAAAAGCTACGAGAATGAGCCCAACTTTGTACAAGATTGTGTTATTTGTCATTGTGATGAGTAAATGTGAACAAAATGAAGGATTAAAACATTAAATCAAAACCCTATTTCACATCTACCTACACCTCAGTTTAGGCAAAGAAACCATAAAACATGAATGAAATAAACTATTAAATTCTCACCATGTGGTTCTTGATGCATCAAAGGTGGTTGTGCTCCAAAATTGATTTATTAATTGAAATATGGAATGTGGTTTCTCACAATAGCATCATGACATTGTGTTTTGCTTTATAAATGATATGGCTCACATATAGAGCTATTTATAGATTTTTAGATGGGAAGATCGACGGTTAGGATTGGTTGAGAGATCAATGGTTGAGATTAGGTTGGTTAATTGGTTGTGAGATGGATGGTGGAGGATAATAGGGGGCTTTTTATAATGTTTTATTGATCTTTAGGTGTAAAGGATTAATTAAGGGCTAATTAGTTGTTATTAGCCATTTAGAGGGTTAAAAGGGCTTTTGGGGAAATTAAATAAATACAAAGTATTTATTTAATTTTTTTGGAATGATTAGGATGTATGGTAGGTGAAATTAATTAAATAAATATTGAATTTATTTAATTAACTTGAACATTAGAAGATGGATGAAAATTATATTAGGAGGCATGAGGAGGTGGACAATTTTGGGTGTCTACAGTCATTACGTAGATGTATCAAGACATTTTCTCCAATAGGCACAAAACTAAATGGGAAATGACACTAGTATGAAAATTTCACCATTATAATTTGCCCTCGTTTTGAGGTGGATGTGAATCTTAAAATGATCATGGATCTCAAAATATGTAGCACTCACAAACATGCATGTAAAATAAATATTCAAACACTCAAAGGGTATTGTCGTGAAGTCTATATTGTTGGGAAAGGTGTATCATACACCGTACAATTCTAACATTTAATTTATTATTTATTTATTTATAACTCGTGGGCCCTCATAAAAAAGGGTGTCCCACTATTACTTGGCCATTTTGACATATGTATGCTTTGGTATGAAATGTGTAAATGTGTGAGAATATTTGGTCATGTAAGATGTGCAAGAGCATCTATGGCAATGTAAGTGGTGTAAGAGAATTTATGATGCATGTAAGAGCATGTAAAAAGGGAGTTACATTGTTGACTTGGATTGTTGACCAACTTATGATGCATGTTATAACACATCATAGAGTATATTTGAATGGAGATAATGGTTCAAAAATGGAGTGCCCAAGTTGGAGAGTGGATTACGATGTAGTTGTGACAACTCATGACAATTGTAAGGAATAAGCTTGTGGACTCTTCTTGGGATTTGGGCATTGGATTTTGACTTGAGATTTGGGTGCTATGTTATAAGTGGTTTTAGCTCATGTCTTCCTAATTATGTTTTGGTGGTTTCACGTATTGCTTCTCCTAAATATTGGATGCTAGAGATGAAGGTTTTATAGTGTATTTACAGGTACCATTATGCTACCAAAAACTCTCTAAACACAGTTAGTGATGCATGAGGCCATTTGTTCTTGGAGTTTATTATAATAACATTATTTTTGACAATAAAAAAGATACTAACACCTTTAATACTAGGTTTTTTTCCCTCCAAAGGGTTTTTCCAAGATAAATTTCTATGTTGTGGGATTGTAATTCTATATGTTATCTCTTTCTTGAAATTGTTTAGGCTATATTTTTTGTACATATCTCCTCGTCGATTAGTGTAGGAAGCATTTTCTAAATCTTATATTCCTTTCACATATAAAGTAATGGACCCTACAAGGATATGGTCATATGTGCTTGCCTTATTTGTATGTACTCTCCATAAGATTAGTCTTTATAAGCTCGTGTATCTATTTGCATATGTAAACATGTAGGGATGCTAGTGATAGGATATGCCCCCTACCTAGTAATTGGTTGTATCCATGGGATACAAGGAATTGTTAGAAGAGGGAAAAAATAGTATATAAAGAGTAAATGTAATATATGCATGTAAATTGTTAGAGGAAATATGAACAACAGCATTAAACAACTAAATTTCCAATAACTCAATGGAAATGATGCAAATACAAATAAATAAAGATTATACCTTCATAGACCGATTTACCTCGTAGCTTCCATTGTTGCCTATCTCGTATTGATCTTATGAATGAGTTGAGCTCTCAGAAGTGTGTACTTCCTTGTTGTTTGAAGATGACAATATGAGAATGGTCGTAGATGGATAATGCAATGAAGATTAAACTAACAATGCAACTCTAGGATGATGGTTAATGGAGATATGAAGCCATGGTTGGATAATTGTGATGATAATGAGATTATGCAAGTGCAAGGAGGATACTTTGCCAAAGGCACTGTTGGTTTTTTCCCAGACTGGATGCTTATTCCCAGATTTCCCTACAAGGTAGCCATCAATGATCAACAGGATCTCTGGGCCAGGGGCCAACAGTGTAGGAGATAGACTCTATATTTTATCTCCTCTTCTTCTTCAGGCTCTGCAAAACCTAGGGGGGTGTTCCCTACTCAACATCCATGATAATGTGCATACTAAGGCTGGGATGCTGACAGAAAGCAGATAAGTCCTCCTGTAAGTAGACCAAAACTGTAAGATAAGAGCAAAGGGGCTGGCTTTGGGCCTATTTTCAGTTGTAGACAGAGGACTTGGATCCTAAAACTAATTCTAATGTCCTAATGGTTGCTTTAGAGTTTGACTTTGATTTTGAGTTTGGATGCAAAGCTGGACATGGTTGTAACACAAACACAAAGCAAGATTGGTGCCTATCCAGGGCCTGGAGTCAATAGACATACACCTGTGAATGATCAGCATGAACGGCTAAAACTGGATTTCAGGGGGATATATGTGATACCTGCCTTACAGATATCTCCCAATACAGAGTGTTAAGTTATCTCTACTTATGGCATCCCTACTGCAGTATACCCTTCCCAATGTTCAACCTGAAAACAGTTTAATCTACCCCTTGAGCAGAAGTTAAAAGATCAGACATTCAACATAGGAATTCTATGTTCTAGAGTCTCAAATATTGCCCAAATATCCAGATTCAGAAGAAGAATACATGCAATACTGGAGACAGAATTAACAAAACACATGCTAAGATAGCATTTCTCATATAAGATTAATCATGAAATCAGTGGGTTCATGCCAAAACATACAACAAGAGATACATAAACTCACAGGTTTAGCTGTACAGAGCAACCAAAACGAACTGTATTGTGTTACAGAGCCAAAATGTTCAACTTTCAACAACCTCTAAATGAGTAACACTTCCTGCTTATAACAGCCAGAAAGTGTACCACAGCAATTAATTACATGACAAAATATCAAAATCAGCTAGATACAGACCCTTCAAAGGAATGGCGCTCAAAACTTATTACAGCAACAGACAGAGGAACCTCGAGCCACGTGCCACTATCTAGAAGTCTTCATGTCAAAAATCTGGTACCTGACTGTGCAACAATTTGCCCATGCCCTAGCACAGTCGCCATTAAGGGTCTCAACCACCCGTTGTCGCCTAAAAAACTGTCGCTGCATACAAAAAAGATTTCCCGCCAAAACACGTTCAACCGCGGGTTCAAAATATACAAGGGAATAATCCCACATTCACGGTGAAGAGATCACTCCAGCGCTTTAAAAGCATAGTCGCATACATACCAAGTGTCGAGCGCTTTTGCCGCGCTCGACACACATGCCTTCGCCCACAGCCCATCGGCCAAACATATACCATCGGCCTTCCTCAAAAATCTCCCGCCGACTCCAGTTGTCTCGCCGATCGCTACTCCATACTCCGCTGTCGGTGTGACCAACACCATCGGCCAACAACAAAATACCTACGCCGATGTCAAAGGTTACACCAATGGCCATTTCACATTCCTTGTCTGTCGGTGAGACCAAAACCATCGACGAGCAACAAAATACCTACGCCGATGTCAAAGGTTACGCCGATGGCCATTTCACATTCCTTGTCTGTCGGTGAGACCAAAACCATCGGCGAGCAACAAAATACCTACGCCGATGTCAAAGGTTACGCCGATGGCCATTCAAAACATTGCCAAGTCGTTCCCTCGGCGAGACATTACCCATCGGAGCAACGAGAAACTCCCTGGTCGACCACATTGCTCACCCCGATACACACATCCTCTGTCGGCGAGACCCTCAACTGTCGGCCAAGCAGAAACATCCTCTGCCGATGATACCATTCACACCGATGACCACTCCATGCTCCCCTCCATCGGCGAGACCTACGCTGATGACATCGCATCGGCCAAGCCTCCCACCGTCGGTACAATTCAAAATACCTAGGCCGACAATACAACTCTCACCGATGAACCATGGCTTCATCCCTCCATCGGCCAAACACACGCCGATGATTCTTCATCGGCCAAGCTCCTCACATCGGTAGATCGAAACAATGCTAGCCCGATACATCAAATCTTGCCGATGAACACTTGACTTACCCCCATCAGCATGACCAACGCCGTCGGTGGAACCATAATATCCTTTGCCGATAGGCAATAGTCTTGGCGATGGACAAGAACACCTAGGGTTTGAAAGAAGAAACCCTCCAACAAGCAAGCTCAGCCTCCAGGTCAAAATGAGCACCAACAGGCACGCTGGTAGAATTTCTACAGAGTAAGGGTACTAAAGCTTATGAGTGATGAAATGAGTGTGTGAGGGTTCTATTTATAGGCCAAGGATAGGCCAATTCCAAGTGTCACGATCTCAATGGTGGAGAAATAGTCTTGTGATGTGTGCGGTGGAGATCAAATTGGTTGCGATGAGGGAGATAAATATGGAAGATGTCCCTCTCACCTTGACAAGGTGGAGAGAAAGGTGTGACATGAGGCCACATGTCACAAGGCTCACCAAGACCATAGAGTGAAGGTCAAAGAAGGAGACCTTGTTTGTAGGATGGTTGGAAGGAATATAGGGACTTATGGGACAAGTGTCTCAAGGTGTCTTTTGACCAAGATGACATAGAGAGACCATGCTCATGAGAACAGGGATAGTTGGAGGAATAATAGGACATGTGGGTGAGGAAAAATAGATAATTAAATATTAAAATATTTAATTATGTGTGCAACATGATGAGGTGGATTGTGAGGTGGATAAGATGATGTGGAATTATGGAATGAAGACTTTGGGATATGATGATTATGATGTGGATTATGTATAGAAGTATTAGATACATCAAGGGTTGTCCAAAGCTTGTTTCAACATTTTGCCCTTATATCTTTATCAAGATCAAAAGAAGGTAGGGGGGATGAATGGATTCGATGAGAATATGCATGTAATGGATAAGGATGGAAATGATAGGATGGATGAGACAATGTGCCCCAAAGTGTAAGTGTCATAGAAAATCAACCTACACATGACGTTTGTTTGCCAGGTTTTCATCATGGTATGTATCCAAGGCGCCTATTTACCAGGTTTTTACCATTGGACGAAAGGATTTCTCTTTACTTTTTTTTTATTTTGACTTTTGAATGGGATAGGTGAAATACGGATGAAAGGGACTCAAGTGTTTAGTGTTGTGAAAGGTGATAGTCCCATTAGAGATGGAATGCCATCACATGGACCATGTCAAATGTCATTATGCCCCTAGATGTTAGTAGGGAGATGTATGAAAGTGAGATGGAATAGGTAGATAGTGGATTGTGTAGGGAATGATAGTGGAATATGATGTGAATTATGTATGGAAGATGGTGGATTATGATGTGGATTATGTATGAAATATGGTGAATTATGATGTAGATTATGTAGGGAAGATGGTGGATTATGAATGGTCTATGCAAGGATAGATGAAAGGCTTATGCAAAAGCATGGACCATAGGAAGGTGATGGGTGAAATATGAAGGATAATAGTTGAATGATGGGGAGATGGAGGTATGGAAAGGAATCATGACCAACAGTTGCACACACCGTGATAAACATTGAAGCTTTTGATGTGGAGGTGATGTAGGAAGCAATGGCGATGTTTGCTTGGTAGATGGTTGATGGAGTGATTTAGGGACCCACATGGATTTAGTATTTTTATGATTTTTGCTTGATTTGTGGGTTGACAAAATTTGATATTTTGGAATGGAATGGATGGAAAAGGATGGTTGGGATTTTTGAGAAGTGGATGCCTCATTTGACTTGATTTTTTGTTTAGGGACCCATACCATTTTAGTTTTTGACTTTGCTTATGAAGGTAGGGGTTTGGATAACTTTTTGAGTGTACCTTGCTTTGATTCTTTGCATTTGTACCCTAAGGCATTAGAACCCTTAGGATTTTTTGCTTTATAGGTAGAGGCATCCAAATTTTTATTTTTGAATCTCATGAATATGGTGGAATGAGTGGAAGCTTTATGTTTAGACAATGTGTGCATTTGTTGGTCATGATTAGGATTTTTAGAAGATTTATGGGTAAATGGATAATTAGGCATTGGTAGAAGTGGTGGTAGATTGGATGGGGGGATATTAGGAGATGGAAGAAGCGGAGGTAAAGTGGATGGTGGAAGGTGTATGGTCACATTCTTTTGACATTTGTAGGATGATGGGGGTGGAATGGCAACATATGTTTTAGGTACATAATAGGGTTGGTGATGGAAAGTGGACTTAGGAGGAATGGAGGAAGTACCAATTGTAGATTAGGTAATGCAAATGAGGAAGAAGCACAAACCAAATGCATAAAAACACAAAAAGCTATACCTCACAAGAAGAACCCAATCTCATCAAAGGGAAGAGGAAGTTTGCACCCAAAACAACTCCTAAGACATGATGATCCCTAGACAAGTGATTCAAATGTGAAATGCTAACTAAATTTGCAACTCACTAAAACTAACTCAATTGATATTTTGGCATAATAACTTTTCATAAAACTTAGATCCTTGAATGGGTTGAGAGATGTTGTATTTATATACTTTTTGGAGGGATTTTGATCCAAGGGTGGAGATTGATTTGGAAGATCAATGGTGGAGGATAAAAGTGATGTGGAGGGCCTAGATTCAATCTTGAATGAATGGAGGGCTAGGAATAAAAGTGAATCTTTTATTTATTTTGAAAAAATGAGTTATTAAATGAGCATGGGTGTGGAGGATTATTTTTTGAATTAAAGATTCATATGGGGGAATGTAAATGAATTAAAAATTTATTTGGGGAAGAGAGGAAAGAATTGAGTATGGGTGAGGTAAGGGGTTGTAAGGAAAATTAAATGTGATGTGGGATGTTTTAAAATAAAAAATTAACTTATGTGGATTTATTTCAATTTTTTATTTGGAGGATGTGGGGAAGGGTGTTAAACTAGGTTTGACCACCCAAATGAGAGGTTAGGATTAATTAAATATAGGTTTTATTTAATTAATCCTAGGGCTAGGATGAGGTAGGCTAGGGTAGGCAATTAAATAATAGCTATTTAATTGTCTAGGGTAAGGATAGGTTAATTAATAGGTTGAATTAATTAGTTAACATGGTTTTAACTAATAAATTAGATTTAGTAAAAAGGGGGAATTGATTTAATAAATATTGCATATTTATTAAAACAATTGGCTAAGGTTTGGACTATTGAATTAATAAAATTAATTCAATTGTTGGGATAAAAATGATGGAAAATAGGGTAATGAAGGGATAATTAATTAAATAAAAATTCAATTAATTGGTTAGAAGGGAAATTGATGTGTTTAGGGATGTCGGGAGTCAATTTGGTGGTCGAGACATTTTTAGGTGTCTATATTTGCCCCTCTTTGACGTGGCGTCAGGACCTAGGAGGGAAGTGGCATCAGGTCGAAGAAAATATGCCCCAGCTGCCGAGAAGGAATAAGATGGATAAGGGATGCCCCCTCGAGAGGTCAGCAGGAAAATAAAAAAATTTCCAGGTAAGTTCTCGAAAGGATGCGACGGGAGTGAAAATTGGATAGGCGACGGAAAAAGAAGATGGCAGGAAGAAAAATGGAGGAAAAAAGGCTAAGATCTGCACCCTGGAGGGGAAAAATAGTGAATGGAAGGATAACATGGCCCACTATATTAGGAAAAGTGGGCCCTTAGAGTGCCACATTTGCACACATTGACTTTGGAAAAGAAGGAGCAAATGAGAGATGGCAGAGCGCAACCCCCAGTTCCCTCGACTTTGACACATCTCAGAGCGGTTTCGATCATTTGGCCGGGCACCGGAGGCTGGACCCCATGTAGGGTCTAACCCTGACTTTTTGATGTGTGTTTTTTGTCACTTTTTTGGGTTTGAGAAATAAGGTTAAAGCGCGTAGCGCCAAAAGTTAGGTGGATTAGCACCATCCTCTGGATTGGTGCTATCCGCCAGGATGGGCTAGGGCGGGTTTTTCGCCATTCACCTGATGTTTTAGCGCCATCGTCTGAAATAGCGCTTTTGTTAGAAGCAAGGGAATTTTGGGATTTAGTGCCAACTGTATGTTAGTGTAGCACTATTCTGTGGAGTAGCGCTATTAAAGGGATTGGCGCTATTGTGTATTTTAGCACCATATCTAGTATTAGCGCTATATTTTATAGCGACGCTATTTTCCAAAATGACACTAAGAAGGCTGCGCAGTAGTGCCATACGTGGAATTAGCAAAAAAGGTATTACGCAGAAGCGCTATTCTCGGTAATAGCGCTATGAGGAAGAATTAGTAGCGCCATTTTGGAAATGTCACAAAACTTTGTCTGTTTTGGCACCAAATGATTTTGGATTTTAGACAGTAGAAGAAAAGGGGTGATTTAGAAAAAGATAGGTTAATATCTGACCAGAAAGTTGTGGATGCAGGATACACGCCGATTTATAGTCTCTTCACAAGAGCGACAGGTGCCATCTGTGATGGCACTGTTTGACGATTTTGATGATGCTACGCGGGCTCGACTGGCGGGATTGGGGCTTCTGATGGTGTCATCGATGCCTGTTTTGCAAGCTCATAGAGCACTGATGACAGCCATGGTGGAGCGATATCGCTCTGAGACCTGTAGCTTTTTATTGCCTACTGGAGAGATCACCATCACACTTGAGGATGTTTATCGCATCCCTAAGCTACCTATTCGAGGCCGACGTGTTAGATATGACACGAGGAGGGGTGGAGTGCCCTAATCAGGGTGTTTGGAGAGGACCACATTATTCTCTTAGTGGACGGGAGAGAGATGAGCTATGAGGGGACATTGGCTGCGGGTGCAGATCCCTTTGCCTTATTCCTATGTGCATTGATTGGAGGTGTTGTGATGCCTGACAGGCGAGGTAGGGGCTTTCCGGTTGGTTGGGGGGTGATAGAGGGGATGGTGAGGCATGAGACTGTCTATGCCTGGGGACCAACGATGCTAGGGCAGTTATACCATGAGATGCATACAGTCGCCTATCTGCATGATAGGGCGTTGTCAGCTGGAATTACTCTGCTTCATGTATGGATTTGGGAGCACATCACTGTTACCTGACCGACATGTGGGTATTATCGGCGACCTTTTGAGGCCTTTGTATTTTTGTATCGAGATGCAGAGTACACGTATACTAGACAGCTACGGTATTGGAGGAGGATGCTAGATGATGTTATTAGTGTGACCTGGCGACCATATATCGGCATAGAGCCGTGGCCAGATGATGATATTCATCTACCGTTTACGTTTCAGCAACGGTACTTGATGGGTCGAGGAGGCCATACTATAGAGATGTATCTACCCTCGCGGGTCATGCAACAGTTTGGTTTGAGACAGGACACTCCGCAACAGATGACCATATTTGCGCGGACTCCTTGAGATGCACCCTTCTGGCCTACAGCCATATAGCACAAGTTGCCTTAGTTGATTTTGGCGCTCTACAGCCAATGCAGTGGGATTGGGGGAGCACTGTTAGAGATGCAGGTACTACACCTGGGTACAACATATGGTGGCAGATGCATCAGCCCACATGGTTGACGGACTTGGAGGAGGCAGTGCTGGAGGAGGAGGCGGCAGGGTCAGGTGGTGATGATGATTCCGATGATGGAGATGGCCTAGGTGGGGATGACATCCTGGCGGAGGGGGAGGAGATTTTGGAGGACTATTTAGTGGAGGTGGGAGTAGATGGAGAGGAGAGGGTGGTTAGATGGGAGGGACAGCTGATGGATGTGCTGGCAGTAGCAGCAGCTGGATAGGTGCCCCAGCAGCAGGTTGCAGGGCAGCAGGCACTTGTTCAGCAGGTTCCTGTTGAGCAGGTGCAAATTGGCAGGGTATGGCAGCAGAGAGGGCCTCGACAGCGTGGAGGACAGCCGAGGGTGGATAGGGGTGACCTACCCCCACCACAAGTGGTGCATTAGCAGGTGATAGGACAACAGGCAACAGGGTAGCAGGCAAAGGTAGCCCCTCAGGGACAGCTGGAGAGGTAGAGGTTGAGAGGCTTACACCTCGTAAGCAGCCTCGAGATGAGGAGGAGATGGAGATGCTACGGGCATAGGTGGCCAACCTACAAGAGGCCTTGGAGAGCTGGGAGGTTGAGTTAGTTCAGTTGCGGGGGGCTTTGGCCTTATTAGATGGGGTAGATGGACAAGTGGTTGTGTTGCAGGCATAGTTAGCCCAAGCTTAGGGCGATGTAGAGGTATTGACTAGAGAGCGGGATGTGGCGCTCGTCAGGGCACAGCAGGCAGAGACTGCATTGGGTAGTCTACAGGCTTCAGGTGGTGGACTTGCCCAGTTTTGATAGGGATGCAGGCTCAAGTGTCCCAGGCACAGACACAATCATATCAGTTACAGGGACAGTTGAGCCAGGTACAGGGGAAGCTGACTCAGGTACAGGGGGATTTGACATAGGCCAGGGCACGGGTGGAGTACTATCGGGGTCTTTACTATGTGACAGTGCCAGCGGTGCAACATGCCCTAAGCTATAGTCAGGTCAGTAGATCGAGGGCCTCTAGGTCTCACAGGTCTAGATCTATTCAGTCTGTCCAGCAGACGATGCCTCTGCCCTCGTATGTGCCCCAGCAGGTTCCACAGGTTCAGGTGCAGCCACCGCCATAGACAGGAGCATAGCCATGACTAGGATCAAAGTCTCCCACTCCCTCAGAGAGAGGATCCTCCATGTGATAGCTTTATCATGTTAGCCCTTAGAGGCATTGTATCAGGACATGATTTTTTTTATGTATATATGAGTGATGTACATTTTTTGCGATTGATGATATATGATATGATGCTCTTTTGATGGTCTATGTGGTTGTTTATGATGTTCTATGATGATGCCTATGTGGATGGATGCAAATATGCTTTATGGATTACTATGCTATGGATGTAATATGTTTATGTATTTATGTTTTTGATGTTATGGGTGTACCTATGATGGATGCAATGATGGTTTTCCTGTGTTGGTATATGCATGTTTTGTGATCTATGGACTATATGGTGTATAATGCAAATAAATGTTCAGATTAATAAACATTTATTATGGATGCTTAATGTGATGGAAATGTATGTTTATCTTAATAAACACATGTTTATGTATGGTTATTGAATGAGTATGATATGACTTGCGATGTTAAATGATGTATAATGTGCAACTAAATGTTTCTAAAAATGAACCTATATGAGATGATATGCAATCTAAATGGATTCTAAAATGAACCTATATGTTTATGCAATTTAACTTAAAGGACTAAAATGAATCTAAATGATATGACATTTTGAGGATTTAAAATGAATTTAACTGATATGAAATTTTGGGGATTTAAAATGAACCTAAGTGATATGCAAATCTAAATGGATTCTAAAATGAACCAAATGCACTAAAATGAATCTAAATGATATGCAATTTAAGTGACTAAATGAACCTAAATGACATGCAATTTAAGTGACTAAATGAACCTAAATGATATGCAACTTAAATGACTAAATGAACCTAAATGATATGCAACTTAATATGGGATGATATGGAAGATGCAAGCTAGGTGTTGGATGGGATGCAAACTGGGTGATAGGTGAGATAGTCGAGTCCTGATACACATGATGTTCTTTGTTTGACCCTGAGTGGTGGGGCTGTGGGAAAGGGGATTAGGTGGCGAGAGGATAGGGGTGTATGGGTGGGGTATGGACAAGATTGGGAGCGTGTAGAGGATGGAAGTGGGGTATATGAGAGAATTGTTAGGTCACATGACACCACGTCATTGAGGGGGGATTTACTTTGGTTCAGAATGTGTTAGATGGAGATACGGTGGGGGAGTAGGGTTAGGGAGGGGATTTTAGATGGGGGGGATAGGGTAGGTGATTATGAAATCTAGGCCCATATGGTATTTCTTGGATGTGTGATTTTGAGCCAGTAACAATAGTTGCATAAGATTAATTGAGAGCATTTCTTAGTTTAATATAGCAATGTCGGATAAAGTTCACAAAGGTATGAAATGACCTAGGTGATGATGTATATCCCACAATTGCATAGACTAGACCCACAAACAATAGGTTGATTTCATGCGTGCCCAAGGTAGTATAATCTTGCCTAACCTAGGAAGGGGACTCATAGCGATGAGTGTGAATAATACATATAAGGTTTTGATGCCTATATATGCAAATGGGACACATCATGCTATAACCGACCCAGCATTCAAGATATGAATATTATTCTTGGAGTAATGAAACCAACCCACAAGCACATCATATAGAAACAATGACCTTGTCTACTCTAGGTGTTGTCCTCTACTGACCATGATATAACGAGATCAAGGTAGCTTTGGAGATGACCTAGAGTAAGACAAAAAAAGATAAAAATCAATAATCAAAAAGACCAATCAAAAGATACAAATAACCTTTGTGTGCTCTTGCCAAGAGATGTGATGATAGAATGACAGATACTTGTCCATTGTAGGAAAGATATATCCTAGGACGCAGATCAGTTAGTTTGGATTGGAAGTTTTTTGGAAGATGGGCAAAAGAACAGTGTGGCCGGGTGTAGGATTATAATTGGTATGTTGATTGATGATTTTGGCATTAGCTATGATGGTTCGAATGCATGCTTAGTGTGTGTATCATATGATGAGTCTAGCAAGCTCGGCGAGTAGGGACCATCCAAACGGGTTGGATGGGTGCATCTTACGTACCTGAGTACTGGAAATGTCCTTCATATTCTAGACTATCTACATACCCTGTGTCCACGGGATCAAGGTACTTTCAAGATGCGGGTGAAATGAATATGTAGTTCTAGTTTGAGTTGATGATGTGGGAATGGTTCAGGATGGGTTTAGGATGGATGTGATGTGATGAGGATTGATGGACTAGAGTGATCGATGTGTGAGGGTGATGTTGCATTTGTTTTTGGATTTTTGATGATTTTGTATTGTTTTTGGATTGTTCTAATTTTTTATGTTTTTTGGATTTTTGAATTTATGGATATTTTTGGATTTTTGAATTTCAACTGTACAAATGGTAGCTTACAAGGATCCTCATTTATGGATTGGGCGTTTGGGTGAGATAGTGCGGAATGCGCAATAAGTCTCGATGTTTCAGAATTCCAAGCCATGGGATGGGTGCGATATGGAGCGTTGTGACAGAAAAAGGACTTATTAGATGGTAGACTTGGCCACTACTCATGGCGCCTAAAACAGGTTTTCACCATGATACTTATCCAAGGCGTCACCGAAGTGATTTTCACCATTGGAAGTTTTTATTGCACTTGGATTTTTTTTTTTTTTTTTTTGGGTTTTTTGATTTTTTCTATTTTTATTTTATTTTTTTTATTGGGATACTCGATGGGTTATGCATATAATTTCTTTATATGCAGAATGTTCATCGGCTCATTCAGAGGCTGCCCCTCAGGTGTTGCAAGTTGGTAGGCTCCTGATCCATAACTAGCTGTGATGACATACGGTCCTAGCCAATTGGGTTCGAACTTACCTTTCTTAGTGTGCTCTTGCAAGTTCTTCTGATTTTCCATAAGGACAAGATCACCTACTTCAAATTTTTGGGTTTTGATTCCTTTGTTGTAGCTTCTCCTGAGGTGATTTTGATAGGCTTGTAGGCGGTTTAATGCATTCAGGCATTTCTCATCTAGTAGTTCTAGCTGATGCAACCTTGCGAATCGGTACTCCTCCTCAGTGATTATGTTTTGCAGGGATACTCGTAGAGATGGGAGCTCGACCTCAATAGGTAAAATGGCTTCAGATCCAAATACTAGGGAAAATGGGGTTGGGAGTGCGGATGCTTGTGCAATAAGCCCATAGGGCAGGGTTGAGTTGGAGGTGCTAGTCACAGCTAGCTTCATTGACTGTCTTCTTAAGAATGCAGAGAATGGTTTTATTCGAAGCCTCTACTTGACTGTTTCCTTGTGGGTAATATGGGGTGGAGAAGTGGTGTTTGATATCGAATTTTTCACACAAGGTGCGAATTTCTTGGTTCTTGAATGGCTTTCCATTATTGGTGATGATGGAATGAGGTATACCATAGTGGCAGATGATGTAATGGAGGATGAATTTGGAGATTTGGGTGCTAGTGGTGAAGGTGAGTGGTATTGCTTCCACCCACTTTGTGAAGTATTCAGTAGCAGTGATAATGAACTTATGGTCGTTGGAGGATGGGGGATGTATTTTCCCTACGAGGTCGAGTCCCCACTGTGAAAAAGGCCACGACGTTGTGATTGGTTGCAACTTCTATGCTGGTGCGTGGATGAGATCGCCATGTTGTTGACATGGTAGGCATTTTTTAATAAACCTGTAGGCATCTTGGTCCATGGTTGGCCAATAATATCCAGTCCTCGAGATCTTTTTAGAGAGGGCGGGTCCACTTGAATGTGCCCCACAGATTCCTGCGTGTACCTCTTCCAAGGCTACCTCAGCTTCCCTAGAGTCTAAACATCGTAGAAGCGTGCCATCAAGACTCCTTTTGTACAAGGTGTCGGCTACAAGTATGAAATGGGAGGCTTGACGGATGAACAATTTTCTCTGTGAGGTGGATAGGTTAGGGGGGAGGATATTATCATGGAGGTATAGGTAGGTTTCCTGATAGCATGGGGATAGGGGACCAATGACTTCACACACTAGTTCTGATTGAGGAACATTGTATGCTGGGATGGGGAGTTCTTCTATCAGGAACTCACATTTCTTGTTGTCTTTCTTCATGTCGACCAGATATCCAATGGTGGCCATGGCATCTGTTGCTTTGTTGTTTAACCTTGGGATTTGCTCAAAGTGGATGTTGTCAAAATAGTCTTTGAAATCATCAACCATCTTTTTGTAGGGCAGGAGTTTATCATCTTCTGTCCTGTATTCATTGTTTACCTACCGAATGACTAGTTAAGAGTCCCCATATATAGTCAGCTTCTCGATTTTCCATTTGATTACCATGCAGAGACCTGTGATGAGGGCCTCATATTCTACCATGTTGTTGGTACATGGGAATGTGATTTTGAAGGATTTAGGGATGGTGTCGCCTTGAGGGGTAACAAACAGGATGCCTGCCCCTGAGCCTCTCTGTGTGTATGATCCGTCGAAGTACATCTTCCATGTGTCTGTGGCTGGTGTGATTGTCAAGATAGCTTCATCAGGGAATTCTGCCAGTGTAGGATGCTCTGCAGGAATGGGCGCTTTGGCCAACTGATCGGTGATGATCTGTCCTTTGATGGCCTTTCTCTCAGTGTATTCAATATCAAATTCGGTGAGAATCATGACCCATTTTGCCATTCTCCCAGTAAGAGCAGCTCTGTTTAGTAGATACTTCAGTGGGTTGATCTTGGCGATGAGCTTGGTCTTGTGATTGAGCATGTAGTGTCTTAACTTTTGTGAAGTAAAGACGAGGGCTAGACATGCTCGTTCAATTTGTGTGTAGTTGAGCTCATATGAGATCAAAGTGCGGCTGATGTAGTAGATGGCTCTTTCTTTTCCATGCTCATCGTGTTGTGCTAATAAAGCTCTGATAGCTATCTCTATTGTAGAGATGTAGAGCAAGAGGGGTTCTCCTTACCTTGGTGGAGTTAGAACAGGAGGATTAGCAAGGTATTCTTTTAGCTGATCAAAAGCATCCTGACACCGAGTGTTCCAGCTAAAAGCTATATCTTTTCAGAGTAGATGTTGGAATGGTTGGCATTTATCAGCAAGTTGGGCAATGAATCAACGGATAGACTGGAGCTTTCCTTGCAGACTTCTCAATTGTTTCAATGTTTTTTGTGGAGGCATTTCGGTGATGGCCTTGACCTTTGCGGGATCTACCTTGATTCCTCTTCTAGAGACTATGTATCCTAGCAGTTTTCCTGAGGTGACGCCGAAGACACACTTCTTTGGATTGAGGCGGACATTGTATTGCTCTAATCGGTTGAAGATCTTGGCCAAGACATCCAGGTGTTCTTCTCTTGTCTTCGATTTCCCTAGTAAGTCGTCCACATAGTCTTCCATGATGTGGTGAAAAAGGTCATGGAAGATGACAGTCATAGCTCTTTGATATGTAGCTCCGGCATTTTTAAGGCCAAATGGCATGACGACCCAGCAATATGTTCCCCATGGGCATATGAAGGCTATCTTATGTTGATCCTCTTTGGCGATTTTGATTTGGTTATATCCTGAGAAACCATCCATGAGGGATAACATTTCATGTCCTACCGTGAGATCCACTATCATGTCGATGTTTGGTAGTGGGAAGTCATCCTTTGGGCAGGCTTTGTTGAGGTCTCTGAAGTCAGTGCAGTAGCGGATTCGGCCATTTGGTTTGGCTACCGGTACTAGGTTTGAAACCCATTCAAGATAATCAATTGGGCGAATGAACCCAACATCCAGTAGTTTCTTTAGCTCTGCCTTGACAAGGAGGGCCACCTGAGGATTCATTTTCTGAGTTTCTGCTTTACTGGTTTCGCATCAGGGCGTACTGTAAGATGATGAACGACCAAGGCGGGATCTAGCCCTGGCATGTCTGCACAGGTCCATGCAAAATTGTGATTTCATCGTGTGAAGAATGCCAAGAAGTTATCCTATTCCTGTGTATTGAGAGATTTTGCCCTAAAAGTGATTTTTGGTTCTTCTTCTGTCCCAAGATTCATCTCTTGGGCTGGCTCGACTAGTACAAGTGATCTGTCTGGATAAACCTTGTCTATTTTGGGAAGGCCCATGCTTCCATCTCCTAGCGCCTCATGGAGGTTTTCACCAGGAGATACATCTTTTGTTTTTACTTTTTTGGGATCTGATACTACTGCAGAATGGTTTTCACCATCATATCCAATTTTTATTTTTATGTTTTTATGGCTGGAAGCAGGGGTTGTCTCCCCAAAATAGGCGTGTGTGTCAAGTTCCATGATGTATCCTGCTCTGTGATCTCCCAAGGGGAAGTGATCTCTTACCCCCATCATTTCAGCGATGGCATCATCGTTAGGTGCGATGTCGAAGAAAGGAGGTCCCCGTTGGTCCCAATCTATAAGTTCTGGGTATACCAGTGGTAAGTCATTGGAGGACGAGGCTAGAGTGGTGACTGTGTGGGTGGTGCATATGGATGAGTCAAAGAAGTCAGCAAAGTCACTAAAAGAGTCTTGATGGTTTGTTTCATTGATGTTGTCGACTTCAGGGAGACTATAGCAACCTCAGCTAAGATACATTCATCGATAGTGAGGATACATTGTCGTTGACCGTATCCTAATCCTTGAGTGTAGGGGTTTCTTGTTGCTTGAACGGGTTCCACAATCCCTTGCTCATGGAGGCCAATACCACCTTGTCCTTTGTAACCCATGCTTTTGACTATTTCAGACCCTTTACCATAGATTTCTGTAGGGATGGTGGGGGCCTCTTGCTCAGGCTCTTCATCCTTATATAGCCAGGATGAGATATCTTCAAGGACGTCCTGCTCGAGGAGATGCTTCTTTTCAAAGACGGGTGAGGGTTTGCACTTGATGATGACTGTGTTGGCTGCTTCTATTTTTGGGATGCCAAATGTCTTAGGATTGGGTAATGTGCCCACACAAAAGGTACCGTGCAGGTCATATTCCCCACATCCCATGTCGGTGAGCTTGATCTTGACCTCGGGTGGTGGAGGTGCTTGGGATGATGTTGTGGCAATATTTGTGAGGTCGATGTATGAGGTAGAAGTTGTTGGGTTGGATTTAGTGGTGGCTTTGTTGTATGGACAGAAGGTATGGTTATGGCCTTCCAAAAAACTATAGTATTGGAAGGGGTGGGGGTCAGCATAGACAGTTACTTCCGTGGCGTTGTGAGGGAATTTGAGGCATTGGTGGAATGTGGATGGGACAGCTTGCATGGCATGAATCCATGGTCTGCCTAGAAGGATGTTGTAGGGGAGGTCAAGATCAAGTACCTGGCATTTTGTTTCTAGGATTTTCTGTCCCACTTGAATAGGGAGCTTAATGGTGCCTTTAGATAGCCTTTCGGTGTCATCATAGCCTTTGATTGTGATGCACTAGCTGGTGTCTACAACCACATCGGAGTATCCCAAGTGTTTTAACAGTTTAAGAGTGCAAATATTTAGGCTAGAGCCACCATCTATTAAGACTCTTTTAATGATGTGTTTGTGGATGCGGACTTCGATGTGTAATGCATCATTATGTAGGTGTTCAGAAGCGGGGAGATCTTTTTCAGAAAATGTGAGATGGTGTGGCGCAGCGATATGTCCTACCATGGCTTGGAATTGGGCTACATTCAAGTTTGCGGGAACTTGTGTTTCCAAGAGGGCTTTATCAAGGATGTCTTTGTGAAGGGGTGATGTGCGAAGTAGTTCGAGGATGTATATTTGTGGGAGGTCTTTCCTAGATGCTCTAGGAGACTGTATTGATTAGTAGGTGATGGACGTGTGGTTGGACGAGGGGGTGGTGGATTGGACGAGGAGGTAGGTGTTGGATCGCTAGTGGGAGTTGTGTGGATGGATATGCGGCCACGACGAGTAGTGACGGTGCAATCGGGTGCCTGTGCCTGAATGGTGATTGTGTTGACATGGTGGGATGATGGCTCTATCCGCCCTACAATAGAGTCGTAGGATGCAGGTGGTGGGGTGACGTTATATGCTTGATTGGATGAGGAGGCTTTATTATGGTTAGGCAGTGGATCCTTGTAAGCTCCAAGATTGGCATTCGGTGATGGTTGGGTGGTTTGATCAAGATTGACTTGATTTTGATCAGTAAGGTCTTGTACGCAATGTTTTAGTTGCATGTAGTCAGCGGTTTTATGACCCACAACGCGATGGTATTCACAATAATCATTTTCATTGTACCATGCTACTTTAAGCTCATTCTCTTGACAGGGTCTAACAGGTGGAAGGGTTATTATGCCTTGCTTTAGGCACCTGTCAAGGATATCCTCGATTTGTTCCCCTAAGGGTGTAAATTGTCTTCGAGGTTTGCGTGGTTTAGTTTGCCCCCTTTGGTTATTTACATTGGTGGCATAGGTATGCGCAGGTGTTTGATTATGTACATGTTGGATGGCTTTCACATCCGTGACACTGTCATTCAGATTGTTCTTGTTCTTCCCCCAATAACGTGGCTTGTCATTTGATTGTGTGTTGGCGTTGTTGTTTGTATTGGGGGTGTTGTTATTGGGTTTGTTGTTGTTATTGTTGTTGTTGTTGGACTTGTAGTCGTACAGTTTGATGGAGCCCTTGGCAATGAGGGCCCATTCGATAGTGGTACCTTTGTCGATGACCTCTTCAAAGGTAGATGCACAAAGGATTTGTAAATCAAACCCTAATTCCTGATTGAGGTTGGTCACAAACATGGTGACGAGTTATTTTTTCTGGAATTAGCCATGGGAGTTTGCTTGCTAAGCTCCTCCATCTTTGTAAGAAAGAAGCGAAGGCTTCTCCGTTCTTCTGTTTTGTGTTGCAAAGGTCGGTCATAGATATCTCATGTTTGAAGTTGTAGGAGAAATAGTTTACAAATTTCTTTGCAAGCTCAGGGAAAGTCCTAATGCCTGGAGGAAGATGTGCGAACCATTCAGCGGCTTGACCGCCGAGGCTTCTTGGGAAGAATCTCATGAGATATGTATCGTTATTTGAGACTTCTAAGCAAGTGATGTAAAACTCCCTAAGGTGGTCCCTAGGGTCTCCCTTTCCCTTGCACTTGTCAAATTTTGGTGTTTCGAAGTTCTTGGGGAAAGGGGGCATGTATAATGTGCGATCAAATGGATAGGGGCAAATATCCTCAAAGGAATAGTGTTTACGCTTGCCCCCAGTTTGCATGTCGTCTACCTTTTGGATCAAGGATTGTACAACGGTTGTGAGATCCTGTGGTGGTTGTGGTTGGAGTGGGTAGGTCTGTTGATTAGTGAGATGTTGGAGATGAGGTGGGATTTGATGTTGGAGATTTGTTTGGTTGAGATGTTGGTATTGCGGGTTGGTGTTTTGATTGATTTGTGCTTGATGTTGTTGGTATGCGTGGAGTTGTTGGAGAATATGTGGTGGTATTGGGGGATTGGTTTGATGTTGTGTTGATGAAGTTATGGGGTTATGTGGATTGACATTGGATGAGTGGACGTTGGAGGGGTTGGTGGTATTATAATGTGGTTGTGAGAATAACTATCTTAGATAGGCAATGGTTTGGGGATTTGGTGGACGCACACTCGTGGAGGTACTTGCTTGCGTGGTGTTCCCTTGTATGACCAAGGTGATTTGTGGAATGGAAGGGTTTATGGTAGTTGTGATGGTGGATGTGGTAACAGGTTGGGAAGTGGTAGGATTGGTGGTATTTGTGGGAATCATAGATGTGGTAGCAGTAGTGCTTGTGGAGGTGGTAGAGACGGTAGGTGTTGATGTTTGTGAGATGATAGGTTGGGTATTTGATGTAGATGCTTGGGTATTTGATGGGGTAGGAACGATTGTAGAGGTGGATGGTTGTGATGATGTCGTGATGGGGGGTAGTTGAGCACCAATTTTGAGAAGATGATCAAGATATCTACTTGGGTCCGACCTTAGCATTTTATCAAGTAGATCCATATTATCGGCGTCTTGTGTAAAGCTCAAGACATCTAGATCATCTTGGGAAAGGGTGGGGACATTTTGTGTTGGTAGTGGTGGTGGTTGTATTTGTTGTAAGTAATGAAAAGGATTTTTGTTGGGGCCATATGGGGGGATGTAGGAGTATGTAGGTGGGTTGTATGTTTGATAGATGGGTATGTTGTTGTTGTTGGTGTTAGGCATTCCTATGCCATCATATTGTTTGGATCTTGCCATTTCTTGGTTCTTTTTGTGTTGTGATCTTGTTATGGGCATGCACGTGTATGGATTTGATTTCGAGAAGTAGAGTGAGATGGGAAATGAAGACCTTAGAGAATCAGATTGATTATGTTAGACCCAAAGATGGATGTGCTAATTAGATGGAGAGGGTGATAAGCCAAAAGGTGTTAACCTAAAGGTGATAAGAAAGGATGATATTTGACTTTTGCACAAATTTGGACCAAAGATGGATGATGATGTTTGTTGGAGGGGATTTTGACTTTGATGTTGATTTTGATTGATTAGGATGATTAGGATGATGTTTTTGAGAATGATTTGATGGTCAACAAGTTGAGCTTTAGGTAAGATCTAGATTTGTGTTGGTACAAATGGATGGTTTTCTTTGTTTAGGGTAGACTAATGACCTTACGCAAAGAAGGATGATGAGTTTTTTACTTGAAAGGTAGACTAATGAATTTTCAAGCAAAATGTGATGTGTAGGATGAAATCTAGGTCTAGCTATAGCTCAAAAGGATGACAAATTTTCTTTTGATTGGTTTTGATTTGTTGATGGGTGTTTTGATTTGGATTCAGATTTTTTGAAATGATTTGTTTTGGTCCAAGGAAATATGCAAAGAGATTAAGGGGGATGGATAGATACAGACTTGAGTAGATTATGATATGGCAAAGGGTCCAATAAATGATGACGGTGGATTCTCTAAGGCCCAAATAATGGTGTGTTTTGGAAGATTTTGAGGAAAATAATGGATGGACTTTTGTCAGATTTTTGGAAGGTGTGTATGGATTATGGCAGAGAAGATGGTGAAGATCACAACTGAATGGGTCTCAGTTTTAGGCAAGTCAGTTTGAAGATAGCGCCAATACAGAGGTGCAATGGCGTCAAAATCAGATAGATATGGCGCTAAAATAAAGCAGTGTTGGTCGAGGTCCTGAAAAGACAGATTTTGATAGCAATTTTAAAGTTTGTTTGGATTAAGATTTGATCAAATGGTTTTCAATGTCTCTTGGCAGGTGTTTGAAATCAATTTAAGCACATTAACACACCATTAAGCACATGAACACATAATAACCAAGATTTTTGTTTGTGAAATGATGTGTGATTTTGTTTAAACAAGCACCTTTCACAACCTAAGGCGAGGATATGACAATATTTGTTGAATCCCCTGGCTGCGCCTATTCAAAGCGGGTAGCTCCAGGATCTTGGTAGCACCGGCTCCTCCTTACAATTGCACACACTTCTCATGCATACCAAGATTCGAGTTTCTTATAAGGCTTGTCCCTCACCAAACCTTTAGATTGTCCCTACTACCTAGGCTAAGAACCGCATGAATCGGGGCCACTTCAAAACTTTCCCTTCTGCGTCAACAAATAGAAGGATTTTGGCTTGCTAAACAATAGTTCGTAGTAAGGGCATCTGTTCAGGTGGTTATACGTGCGGCAGTGCTACTCTCTGTTATGGAGTCTCGCAGCCTCTAAGGATTACACCTTGGAGGGTTTTGGGGGAGGTTGGCTATTGGTATAACAAAACAACACCTATTGTCTATGACTTTCATCACAAACACCTTATTTTATATAGCGGCTTGGAAGAGCTTGGCTTTAGCCGGTTGCCACTTGGGTCGTTCCCACCTTTCGAAGTGGGGTGGCAAGCCTTCTAAGATTAACAAAAGCAACACAATCACCAAAATACTTTTGATCCCCAAGTTCATACAAAATGCGAAGGGAGAGCATACGTATTCTTTATGATTGCATCACACTAAACATGGTTCATTTTAGTTCTTTGGATTAGATTGGGGGTGATTAATGTAAGTATTGTGAGGAGCTTTTGATTCCCAAGGTCACCAAATGGTGCGAGGGAAGAGCATACACTTCTCACACTACTAACACAAATCACTAAAACACTTCACACAATTTAGAATGATTTTCTTGATTATATGCGTGAAGAATGCAAGTTGTTGTTCTTTTTAACCCAATGCTTTCAATTGATGCAATTTGTGGTTCTTTTTAAAGCCCAAAATTGAAGTGTTTGATAGTTGTTGTTGTTGCACACAATTTGTGAATTTTAGAACACCAAAATCAAATGTTTGATACACACACACACACAAAGATTTGTTTGTTGTTCAATTTTATTGCACCAATTCAAAATGTGTGTCTAAGCTAACATGTAAAGGGTTCATTTTTAGATTTCCAATTGAAGTGTTTTTGCTAAACTAAAGATAAACACATCCTGCAAAAGTTTGTTAGTATCTGCAAAATGACAGTAGAGACCTGCAAAAACACTTGTCAGTACCTGCACAAACAACAAAGTTAGTTCTAGAAATAGCGCTAAAACAGAGGTACAATGGCGCCACTGTGGACAATAAATGGCAACACTGACAAAAAATAGACTAAGAACCAGACACCCTACACTGATGGCGCTAATTCAACAAATAGCGCCAATATCAGACCCGTAAGGTGCCAGTACAGACGATGGCATTACAAAATTATAAAGAAAGTGCTAATAAAACAGATAGCACTAATAAAATATCCAAAAAGCGCTAATTAAGCAAATAGCGCTAAAATGGGTCTAGTAAAGCGCCACTGCGCAAGTTGTCAAGAGGTTCAGTCACAGTCGTTGATAGCGTCAATCTGGGCGGATAGCGTCGATACGGGTCTGAGTGCATCCGACCTACAAAATGGAGACCTCCTTACAAAAATAGAGTGTTATGCTACACACACAAGATGTCCCATTAGCTTTGTTAGTCTAGATAAATGAAAAGCAAGATGAAAACAAAGCCAAAATGCATGTTTAGACTTTTATGAAAATTTTGACATAACTTCCCCTTGTCTAATCAATAATCCTGCGAAAACAGAGAGCATTTAGGCACATAAAACAGCAGGGAGATTAGTGAAAGAGACTTGGGAGGGTGTTTGTGAAATGGAAATGTGCTGCGCAAAATAGCACTAAGACAGAGTATAGTGCTAAATCCACCAGTGATAGCACCACTGCGCAGGGTAGATGGCACTGCACCTGCAAAAACACGTCTAGAGCACAAAAACTCACAACAAATGATTAGATTCAGACCTTGTGGGTCCCACCGAGCATGCCAATGTAGATTAGGTAATGCAAATGAGGAAGAAGCACAAACTAAATGCATAAAAACACAAAAAGCTATACCTCACAAGAAGAACCTAATCTCATCAAAGGGAAGAGGAAGTTTGCACCCAAAACAACTCCTAAGACATGATGATCTCTAGACAAGTGATTCAAATGTGAAATGCTAACTAAATTTGCAACTCACTAAAACTAACTCAATTGATATTTTGGCATAATAACTTTGCATAAAACTTGGATCCTTGAATGAGTCGAGAGATGTTGTATTTATAGACTTTTTGGAGGGATTTTGATCCAAGGGTGGAGATTGATTTGGAAGATTAATGGTGGAGGATAAAAGTGATGTGGAGGGCCTAGATTCAATCTTGAATGAATGGAGGGCTAGAAATAAAAGTGAATCTTTTATTTATTTTAGAAAAATGAGTTATTAAATGAGCATGGGTGTGGAGGATTATTTTTTGAATTAAAGATTCATATGGGGGAATGTAAATGAATTAAAAATTTATTTGGGGAAGAGAGGAAAGAAATGAGTATGGGTGAGGTAAGGGGTTGTAAGGAAAATTAAATGTGATGTGGGATGTTTTAAAATAAAAAATTGACTTATGTGGATTTATTTCAATTTTCTATTTGGAGGATGCAGGGAAGGGTGTTAAACTAGGTTTGACCATCCAAATGAGAGGTTAGGATTAATTAAATATAGGTTTTATTTAATTAATCCTCGGGCTAGGATGAGGTAGGCTAGGGTAGTCAATTAAATAATAGCTATTTAATCGTCTAGGGTAGGGATAGGTCAATTAATAGGCTGAATTAATTAGTTAACATGGTTTTAACTAATAAATTGGATTTAGTAAAAAAGGGGAATTGATTTAATAAATATTGCATATTTATTAAATCAATTGGCTAAGGTTTGGACTATTGAATTAATGAAATTAATTCAATTTTTGGATAAAAATGATGGAAAATAGGGTAATGAAGGGATAATTAATTAAATAAAAATTCAATTAATTGGTTAGAAGGGAAATTGATGTGTTTATGGATGTCGGGAGTCAGTTTGGTGGTCGAGACATTTTTAGGTGTCTACACCAATATCTTTAGATTGTTGACCTTGGGGTGTGTATCGAAGGCCATATGAGTGAGAGGGGACATTGACATGTATGGGCTCCAAAATACCTTTTTTATGAAGGCCCGAGCCTTTACCCTGGTAGTTCATCTTTTAGAGCATGCGATGCACTATGGGACTAGGTGTAGTTTGGGAACTAGTCTTGAGTTCTTTATTGGATGGAGAAGTGGTGAAGTGGATAATGGTTGCTTTCTTCCTAAGGAAGAACATTCACGAATGAAGGTAGCTAGACCAAGTGGATATGTTGGTGGATTTGAAATGGGAACGATGGTGGATGTGGAAGGATCATTAAGATCTTGATTAGTACTGTGTTCACTTAGATCCAATTTATTTGTTTGATCTTCTATGTTTATGTGTTCTTAGGAGGCATATGTCTCGTCATGACAAGTGGCAGTGGTTGGATCATGAATATAGCTAGATGGAGGAGAAGTTTCTTTTCTTTAAAGAAAGTCCATGAAATGGGTTGAATGCTCAAGTAGGTCAACAAGACTTTCATTAGGTGGAGCATGTAGGTGTTGGGTCTCTTGCTCATGAGTGGTTGTGGAGGTATGAATAGGATCAAGATTCTCATGGATAGGCTCTTGGTCATAGAGAAGATTATCATGGATAATGTGATAGTGAGCTTGGGTAGGATGAACTTGGCTTACTTGCTCATGGATAGTAACTTGATCATAGATAATATCTTGATCATAAAGAAGATTAAGTCTGATATGGATGGGATTAATTTTTTCGTGCATAAATTCTTCATTAAAGATAATATCTCGATCATATAAAAGATATAGGTTATGGATGGGTTGGATGGAGGTGTTTTGAACTTGATTTAGATAAAGGGTTGATGTTTCCACATGCTCTAGATTATACTCTTGACACAACTCTTGATTTTCTTCAATGGAAGTGGAAATCAGATATTCTTGGATAGGCTTGAGAGGTGCTAGATGCTCAACATGAGAGTATAATATATCTTGACTTAGGCTCATGGTGGGAAATTCTTCAATAGGTTCAATGGATTGTGAACTACATGATGGGATTGGAGAAATAGGCATGACATTTGAAGGTTCTTGGACAGTTTCAACGATAGGGATTTGATGGCATGAGGGTGGTTTACTCCTTGCTAATAGCCATTGGATCACATCCTTCATGAGTATATGGATGGATAGACAATATAATGGATGGAGAATAATGGTAGATGGTGTAGGCTTGTGATTAACGTTAGGATTGATTGTGCTAGATAGGGATGAAATTGGATGATTGGATTTGGATTTGTTCATAGCTTTTCTTTTGCTTTTAGATTTTGCAAAGAGTCTTTGGAGAAAATCATTCAAGGATTCATTGGTTGATGTATTAGAGCTTGGAGTGTTTGATGGTTTAGGATTTAAGTGCGTTAGGGACTAACTTAATGGATTAGGATTATATGACGGAGGTTCCATATTGATGGATGGATGATGGCAGCTAGTAGATGGATTGGTGTATGATTCCAAGCTTGAGGTGGGATTTCCCCTATCCAGAGTATCATTAAGATGACCTAAGGATTCTACTATGATGCATGCCCCAGTTTGCCCCTAGTTTAGGTTAAATGACGATAGGATGCCCCCATGGGAGATTGGTCGGGTTGGATGGTTTTTGGCAAAAAGATGAACAATCTCACAATGAACAAGAATGATAAAGGATGGCTAAGAAAATGGAGGATGCAAGAGAAGAGATGGATGAAAGAGTTGAATGACATGTTATGCAAGGTAAAATGATAACACACCCAAGCAAGCAAGCAAGTATGCACAAATGATACAAGAACAAACAAGGTATTGCCCCTGTCAAGCTGTAAACCAATGATTAATCGATAATGATCTTGATGATAGTGTTTTTCATTGTAGGGAATGATATATCCCTAGATCAACACAAAGATGCGGGAAAGACATATCCCACTGATGATGACGATTGATTGATTAATAGAGTTGGTTTACGACAAGATTAGGATCAAGATCATTGATTGTGATTGGATAATTTGACAAGATTGATTTACTTGATTGGTATGGATTAAGGATGGACTTGCATATGGATCATTGCTTGGATTGATTGGATTGATTTGATGATTAGATTGATGCTTGGATTGATGATTAGTGAGGCCCTAGTCACTCAAGAGTGAGGGTGACAAGGAAAGATAATGGTAAGATGGCAAATAAGATGAATGATGATGATGACGCCCCCTCGGGAGGACAATTGGTGCGCTCTCAAAATGAAAATCTAGAGAAAAGGGTGAGTAGATAAAGAGATGTAGATAAAGAAAGGACTTGGATCTTAAGCTACTTGGAAAATGATATGTATGAAATTCTTATAAATGAAATGAAATGCAATTTGGTATGTATGATAGTGGATTTTTTCATGTTCTTGTACAAGTTTTTGAAGTACTTTGTTTCATCATTGAGATTTTAAAATGTTGTAAGAAAATACAAGCATCTAGGTATATTAAACCATGATGACCTGAGTATTACTTACATGGATTTTGATTTAGCAAGTTAATACAAGCATCTAAGTATAATTGAACCAAGATGACTTGAGTATTGTTTGTGTATCAACAGACAAGGATTACACTTGTTTCATGTTTAGGCCTATGATGTCCTCAATGATCATTTTGTTGATCATGTCTTTAGACAAGGCTTCACATTACTAAAGATAAACCCACAAACAACAAACAAATTAAAAAATCATGTTCCATCATAGCCTCTCTAGTTTTTGACATCCTTGAGTAGCATAGGAGACATAATAACAAAAATCTTGATAATAAGATTTTAAACAACCATTTAACCTTCTTGCCATAGATATATGTTTCATGCAATAACTGATAGAGTCATGTTTGATAGTTTTAGGTAGGTTGATGTTGTTAGGTTTAGTTTAATGTCTCTTTGTCAAGATGATGTTTAAAGCTTACTTGTTGTGCTACTTACCGTCTAGTGATAAAACCATGATTTGATATGTTATCCTCTAAGTTGTAGCATTCAAAAATCCAATTCACTAACTAGGTCAAGGATTTGCCCCCAGTCAAGTAAAGGATCGATTTATTATGGATGAGCTGATGATAGACTGAAGTGACGGGCCCTAAGGGACTGACCTAGTGCCTCGAGGGCTCATTGCTAAATGGCCTTGCCTACGTGACGATGTAGAGGCAATGTAGTTCGACTGTGTGAACCATGGGGACCTAAAGACCTAGGGGGTGGGAAGCCTCGGGGGCTCATAGATGATGGCCTTGCCTACGTGACGACATAGAGGCAACATAGCTCAGCCTTGAAGGTTGACATCGGTGATGGATGAAGATATGGATGAAGAATAGGTTTATGGTAGGATTTGGGATATAGATGGAAGGGAAGGCCCCGGGGGTCCATCAATCAAGGCCTTGCCTATGTGATAACGCAGAGGCAACGTAGTTTTGGCATGACACTAATGATGGAGGTGGGATAGATGTCAAGATGGATGAAGGCTTAGATGTATAGCCTGAGGTTAGATACCAATGACAAGGGAGGAACCAAGTCTAGATGCGAGGACGTATGATTGGATAAAAGGATAAGCAATAGGAAAAGGGGATGGAAGACTCATGACATTTGGACGGATAAAAGGATAGGCCATGGAATGGAAAGCTCATGCTAAGTGGATAGAATGGGCGTATGCATCATAAGGGAGCTAGGATGTGATCTCCAAAGAGTATGTCGCATAGAAATAACATGCCTTATTCAAGATATTAGACTCAAGGTATAGCATGACAATGCTTGCAATGATATGATGGTAGGATATGTTTGGACTAGATTTTGCTAAGGTTTTATATTGATTCTATATTGTCCAAACAAGGTGTTCTTGAGCTATAGTGGAAATAGCAATCGAAGTGTCAATATAGAAGGTAGTTAAAATACAGATAGATGATCTCCACTATTGATGTAGACTATTCTTTTATCAAGATACACGAGTATAGTTTCGATGTGAAGGATGATTGGAATCCTATTATGAAACTACCTAGATAGTGTTTGAATTTGGTAAAGTATCAATTATGCCTTGATGCAAGTTTTGGTTTTGGTTTGATGTGTTTGGATAGTAAGATAATGGTATGCAAAGGTGATGTTGTGAAAATGGTATGAGGATGTGACTACAAGGTTGAAGTTATTTTCCAAGTGTATACTAGAGCAAAAAGGGTATCTAAAAATGGTTTCACTTTTGTCTCAAATTGTACATAACAACTCTCTATAGTGGATGTGTAGCACCAAATGCACAAGAAGAAATGGTAAATGTGCAGCTCTGTCTAACGGATGTGCAACTTTGTATGCGTAGGACTGTGTTGTAAATGCACAACATTGTGGTTTTGTATGCGTAGTTTTGTGTTTGCGCAGCAATATGTTGTGTATACGTAGCAATATTGTATGAATGCACAACAATAATGAATGCACAATAGGATTTGGCGTATGCCCAACAAGATTCAGTGTATGCGCAAGACTGCAAAATTTTGTCTTTTGTTTCAGTTTGTCAGTTTGTTTTATTTTACATATTTTCCTAAGTTGCTCTAAAGTTTGTGGTACTGATATTGACTCAAGTTATTGCTAGAAAACACAATAAACAAGAGGTTTCCATGGTTATTTGATACAATTTTTGATAAAAGTAAAAACAAACAAGTACAATCCCAAGGATGCCAAGGACAATATTCGTTGAATTCCAACTTGGATTTTACTCCAGCCACTTACATAAAGGTGAACAATTATCAAATTGGTAGCACCGGCTCCCCCTTATAGTGCACTCACTTCTCACACATACCAAGTTACAATCCCTTTGAAAAGTTGGATTTTATGTCTCCACACTAGATGATTGTATGACGTTGGACGACTTCAGAGGTCCGACCTCCTGTGTCAACAAATAGGGGTTTTTAGCTTTCTAAAACAATTGGTTTTTAGTTTGGGCATCTGTTCGAGTGGTTATACGTGCGGCAATTCGCTCCGTTATGGAGGCTTCCCAATCTGAAGAGGTTAGGCTCAACAGAGTTAAACACGCCACAAGGGTACTACGGGAAACATTTGTCGGTATAACACAACACCTGTTGTTTGTGACTTTTCTCACAAACACAATTTATTTAAAGCGGCTTGGAAGTGGCTTGGCTTTTGCCCGTTACCACTTGAGGTCATCCCACTTGGAAGAAACGCAATCCCAATGGCAAGCCTCTTCTAAAGGTTATACAAATAAAATTATGAGTTTGGCATTTTGGTCACCCAAGAAGGGGAGAGCATAGTCCTATCATCATTTTCAAGCACAGTAAACACTGATTCTTTATCCTCCTAGAGTTAAAAACCAAAAACTAGGTGTGTTTTATTCTACCAAGCACACTCCATTGACAATATAGTAAAAACTTGGAAAAGATAGTTAATTTTGCCCTCCTAAACAAATCTATGTGAAGATTGTTGTTGAAGAATCAAACAAGTTACTTTCCACTATTTAAGCTAGATGAGAGATTTGTAAATGCAAGATTGATTTGAAAGATTTGTTCAATTTTATCCACCTAGGTTGGGACTATGTGCAAGTTCTAATGCAACAATATCATTTACTTTCTCGTAATTAGATCTAGGTGAAAATTTGTGTGAAGATGTCAAATTACTTCGCCACTAATTAAAACTAGACGAAGTTATGATGCAGCTAAATAACTAAACAAAGCTCCTACACCTGCAAGAAGAGTTAGTACGAAAATCTTTGCAAAAAACCAATATAATTTTTCTGTCATAATGTAAATGAGCAGGAACAGCAAGTAAATGCGCAACATTGCTCAATAAAAGAGCAAAAATGTGGATGCGCAGAAAGAAGCCATGGATGTGCAGGGCTGCTCAGTGAATGCACAGAAAAGCAAATGCACAGTGAAATGTGGTGAATGCGAGGAAAGACGGTGTGAATGCGTTGAAATAACCTGTCACGGTAGTAGCTTCACCAAAAAACTCAAATGGAGGTTAAAAATGGGGCTAGGCCCCACGGCGGGTGCTAAAAATGTTAGAGGAAATATGAACAACAGTATTAAACAACCAAATATCCAATAACTCAATTAAAATGATGCAAATACAAATAAATAAATATTATACCTTCGTAGACCGATTTACCTCGTAGCTTCCATTGTTGCCTATCTCGTATTGATCTTATGAATGAGCTGAGCTCTTAGAAGTGTGTACTTCCTTGTTGTTTGAAGATGACAATATGAGAATGGTTGTAGATGGATAATGCAATGAAGATTAAACTAACAATGCAACTCTAGGATGATGAATAATGGAGATATGAAGCCATGGTTGGATAATTGTGATGATAATGAGATTATGCAAATGCAAGAAGGATACTTTGCCAAAGGCACGCTGGTAGAATTTCTACAGAGTAAGGGTACTAAAGCTTATGAGTGATAAAATGAGTGTGTGAGTGTTCTATTTATAGGCCAAGGATAGGCCAATTCCAAGTGTCACGATCTCAACGGTGGAGAAAAAGTCTTGTGATGTGTATGGTGGAGATCGAATTGGTTGGGATGAGGGAGAGAAATATGGAAGACGTCCCTCTCACCTTGACAAAGTGGAGAGAAAGGTGTAACATGAGGCCACATGTCACAAGGCTCACCAAGACCATAGAGTGAAGGTCAAAGAAAGAGACCTTGTTTGTAGGATGGTTGGAAGGAATATAGGGACTTATGGGACAAGTGTCTCAAGGTGTCTTTTGACCAAGATGACATGGATAGACCATGCTCATGAGAATAGGGATAGTTGGAGGAATAATAGGACATGTGGGTGAGGAAAAATTAGATAATTAAATATTAAAATATTTAATTAAGTGTGCAACATGGTGAGGTAGATTGGCTGATGTGGATTTATGGACTTTTGACTTTGGGATAAATGATTAATTAAATAATTTGGGATTATTTAATTAGATGAGACATTAGATGAATTTAGATGATTTAATTAAATAAATTGATTTTTATTTAATTTTGGGACAATGAACCAATTAAATAAATTAGAATATTTATTTAATTGATAGATGAAATAAGAATTAAAATAAATATTAAAATATTTATTTAGTTTGACATGAGCCAATTTTAGGTGTATACATAAATATATAATCACATAAGAATGTGAGCATTTACTCATGTAGTTATATAAGCATGTACGCCAATAAGTGTAAATATTACATTGTGTAAGCACACAGGCTAGAAATGGTATTGATAAATAATAGTGTTTCCCCTCACATGGATAAAGGATGATGGTGTAGCCCTTAATGGCCAAAAACACTTGTGTAAATATAAAAGGCATTAGGATAGGCATATGCCTCCAATGTAGCATCCAAGAGCACAAGCAGACAAAGTTGTAAGAAAATAGATCCCTAGTGGCAATGGAGATGAAAATGATGTTATAGAATCAAAACTATGGGAAAGGACCCAAGCAAGGCATAAAGTTAAAATAGAAAGCATAAGACGATGATAAGAGACAAGTGCACATAGCTAGGCATAAAAATGCAATGATGGGGCAAGTACCCAAGATATAGCAATAGGAGGCACAATGTGTAAAATAGGGAAGCATGATGCCCCCAAATATAATAAAAAGGGGAGTGCTTAGTGTAGTGCCCCCAAATGGAAATAGAAAGGGGAACACTTTGCACAATGCCCTAATGTAAAAGGTCAAGGAATAAAATCAAATAGGAAAAGTAAATGACAACAAATTAAATCTAAGCTATAGGCATATATGGATATACACTATAGTGATGCTCATATGTCATATGACAAACTTCTTCTTGGGAACTAGCTTTGGAGCCTTTAGTTGTGACTCATCCATTAGATCAATATTGTTCTAAAATTCATCATCTAGTTTGTCTTTGTGGCTTTGTTTCTTCGCCCACTTGTTTGTTTCATTTCATGTGTCTCCTATTGCACATTAGGTGGTTTCTCTTTTTTTATAAATTAGAAAATTGCAGTCTGGGGTATTGCTCCCTTTGAATAAAAACTAAAGTTTAACATACATATTTAACTTTTAGCTTAGCTAAAATGCACGAGCTTAACATTAACCAAGTAGATAAGAAAAACTTGGAATTATTCTATCTATACCTATCTTCTATGATTAGCAATTAACTACTATCTACCCATTTTATCATGGGAGCATAAAGTCATTTTAAAATTTGACGAATTTTCCTTCTTCCCTCGCTTGACAGGGGCCATTCATCTGTAGGATACTTAAATGGGATTTCTATACCTAAATTTTTGCTATAATCTCCTCCAAGGGTGGCTTTACGTCAGTGGAAACCATATTGGATTTCTTTGAATCAATATTAGTACTGACTTTCTTCCCCTCACTGGAAGACATTGTGTCCTCTAAGTCTATTACAACTATACCACCATTCTCTGAGCTGCTGGCTACAATAGCCTCCTCAATTTTAGATTTGTTACTTAGATAGGGCACTAGCCTTTGTAATAGTGTTGAGGCTTCAACAACTAACTCCAACTTGTTGGGCAAATCATATTTTTCTAGGGCACTAGCATCAACACCCACCTGTGAAAGAGGAAAGATATGCTGATGACTGAGTTTTGCCCCTTTCCACCAAGTTGCCTGCTTTCATGCAACAACATTATTTGTTGAGGAAGAAGATTTTGAACATTCCTCTACTTTATGTCTTGTAGCATAACACCGTCTGCACCTAAAAGCAATCCCTTCATAGTCTATCATTTGAGTCCACATCTTGGAGCTAGCTTTAATTTTTTAACCTCAATGGGAAGGGGAAGAGCCAGATCCATTACCACAAGGATTCTTGCATATGTGAAGGAGGAGTGTAAAGTAAAGGCAATATGATCTTCAAAAGAACTTGGTCCTAAAATTTATTTCCCAATGGAATTACCAATGGAGTGTAGACACGAAGAGCCCCAAAAATGTAGAGGTAGATTTGGAAGCCGCACCCAAACTGGGGTGGCAGAGAAGGTTTCAATAAAATGATTAAAATCTAAAAACCAAGGCCTCATTCCCAAATACGACTTATTCCAAATCTAAGGACCTTTTTGTAGTAGTGTTACTTTGTCCTTAGGGAGTTCATAGGTAACATAAAATAAGCCCTTGGCACAAGGGCCTATACAAAGTTCTCCCTCCAAATAGGGTTGCCAGTGCTTTAATGTCCATTAATTCAAATCTATCGGGCTTGGCCATAAGTTGTGAAAATGACATCAAAGTATGTATTTTATGGAGTTCCTCCTCCTCTGAAGTGTCCTCACCAAGATCAACCATAGGAGAGTGCTCGCTTTTGCCTTGCACGGTCATATGGCCAATTAATTCCAATTTTATTGCCTTCACATAGACATTCCTTCCCTTCCCTATTGTGCCAAATCGCAGGTTTACAACAACATTTTTAAGGTGTTTGGCTTTGCAAGCCATGTGCTTTCTTCATTCGCCTTGAAGTTGCCTTTGCCACCTCCAGAGGGGCTGCCATCGCTTGGAGATACTTGCGAGGATGAAATTAGGTTACAACTTAGGGTTCTGGTAGCGCAACAACTATTTAGGAGTGACATTGTTTCCATAAATATAATAAAACATTATTAGGCAGTTTCTCTTTTATTTCACATGTAATCTCATCATTAGGATTGAACTCTTGATATCCCTTATGTGCTTTCATACAATCAATCTCATCACGTGAGGGAGTTCATGAGCATGTTTTGTGTTTATCTCCCCTTTATCTATGAGATCTCAAACTTAATGTTTAACTGTAATGCATCTATCTATAGAATGTCCATGTATGCGATGATAGGAAGAAAAGTATCAAGCTCTGTGTGGTGCAATATTAGGTCCTTATTTATTGGTTTAATTGGAAGTAAAATGATGAGATCATGTTTAAATGTTTTTCCAATACCATATGTGGAGGCTCTTCGAATGTAGTGATTTCTCTAAAGTGCTTTGGTTTGAAAATTACATCGCAATAAATATTGCTAGGTATATCCTCAATGTCCTCATTTTCTAAATGTGGCAAAGTGCTAGAACTATGTTGATATAAAAGAGGATTGTTCAATAAAACACACTCATGCTTGCTTATAGTAGTACACAACTTGAGAAATGAATGATGAGGCATGTAATAGATCCGGTCCTTAAAAGTTGGGAGTAAACCATCGATAAATATACCTTGAAGTTCATAACCATATAGAGTATGACTCACGTTGATAGCTATGCTTGAAATCATGATATTTAATATCTAACTAGCTCATGTTTTTCTTGCTTACATTTCATGAGATCAAAGGCATATGTCTTAGGTTCAATATTATAATGAAAATATTTCATGAAAGCACTAGCCAAGTACTCAAATGAAGTGATAGAAGCATGCGGTAATGAATAAAACCATGTAAGTTCATGACCACTCAAACTTGATGTGAACACCTTAACAAGCGATTGATCCTCATGAAAATGAGGGAGCACATAAATTTAAAGCTTGTAAATGTCATATTAGATCATATTTACCATTATACTTTATGAAACAAGGTGCCATAAATCCACTTGGAGTAGGATTAAGTCAAAATGTCACGTGCCAAGAGAATGTGTAATTTTTTTGAGAGGATCTTGTCTTTAGATGTTTTCTCTTGATTGTCAATGCACTTTCCTAGATAGCAAACCTCACCAAAGAGGTAGATCAAATAAGGGGAAACATTGTTCTCAACATGTCCCATATCCATATTTGTGTGCTTGTCATGTATACTAGTGGGAGAGAATGATGAATGTGTATCATCAACTAAAGGCATACTATCCTCGTGTTGTTCTTTACCCTTAGGTGTATCTAAATCATGTGTAAGATGAAATGTAGGAGGAGGTACTCTCAAACATTCAAAGATATGTCATGTGAAAGCATGAGAGGATCTAGAGGAAGATCTCCCATAAACATGGTGTATCATTATGATGCATAGAAAAATTCATAGGACCCACAAAGATGGACCACTGGAAGGAGAAGAATGAAAATCACGAGTAAAACATGGTTAGGGACAATAGTAAACTAATCTATCAAAGCACGTGGAAAATCATGGAAGGATGTATAATAATCATGACATGGAACAAACCATTACTTAGCTCTATCAATCAAGGTATCACTAGATACATGTATCAAAACAACATCATGTACATAGAAGCATAATGTGAGGATAGATATGATCTAACATGTAACTTTTCATTTTCATTACCATTAAATGATTATCATATGTGTATTGAGAGAATGTCTGTCATAAACCACATCATCATGTATCAAGTTATCAACCTTGTCATAAGAAGATAAAGAAGTATCATTGAGCTCATAACTAAACATATCATCAATAGACCATGAAACATAAGATATAGACGAAGGGTCATCATACATTGCATGAGGGTAATTGTTGGGATAAGTTGTCATTAACTTTGCAATCCTAACCAATTTCATGTGTCTCCAAAGTTCTTGGAATGTGTTCCCCAACACATAAGAACTTGAGAGATAAAATAATATTTAATTATATTACTTGGCATGTTGTAGTCAACTCCTAAGAGGTAGGACCAAACTTGGGCCCCCACTTTGGAAGTGGAGTACATGAAGACTTGTAGTTAACTCCTTGATGTCTATCTTGACTTGTTGATACCTCCTAGGAAGTGGGAGTTAACTTGGGCGCTCACTTTGGAGGTGTTTACAATGTAGACTAGGAGTTTGCTTTTTTGTGTGCATGAGTGGATATTGTTGGTATACTTTGCATGATTGTGATGTGGGAGTTATCTATGGTGTTAGAGATGCATGATGTTGGAATATTGTTTGCATGAGTTCATAAAAGCTTGCATGGACTTGCATATTTTTGCATGTGGTTGCATGAGCTCATAAAAGCTTGCATGGACTTGCATACTTTTGCATGTGGTTGCATGAGTTCATAAAAGATTGCATGGACTTGCATATTTTTACATGTGGTTGCATGAGCTCATAAAAGCTTGCATGGACTTGCATACTTTTGCATGTGGTTGCATGAGCTCATAAAAGATTGCATGGACTTGCATATTTTTGCATGTGGTTGCATGAACTCATAAAATCTTGCATGTGCTTGCATGTCGCTTATATGAACTTGCATGTACTTACATGTTGTTGCTTGTCACTTACATGTGCTTGCATGTTGTTGCATGTCACTTGCATGTTGTTGCATGTCACGTGCATGTGTTTGCATGTTGTTGCATGTCACTTGCATGTGTTTGCATGTTGTTGCATGTCGCTTATATGAACTTGCATGTGCTTGCATGTTGTTGCATGTCAGTTATTTGGACTTGCATGTTGTTGCATGTCAGTTATATGGTGTTGCATGCATCTGACATGACACTCTAACTCAAGATCAATTTTGGATAACTCTTGCATGGTGTTACAGGTGTTTGCATGACTCTTGCATGTTATAGAACAAGTTGATTTAGAATAATATTGGGGACATCAATCATGCATGTTGTTTGCATGAGATTGATGTGTGCTGGTGCACTTCAGTTAATTAAAATAGATTGGGACAACTTAGGCGTCCAATCTTGAGACTTTCAGTTGTGCTTTTTATTATGACATAATACTTCAGTTGCCTAAGGTTGAATGGGACAACTTGGGTGCCCATGATCAAGACTTGCAATTAACATAATGGTTTCTACAATGAAACTTTGGAGTTCACTTTTTAGGGCGCCTGGTTTTTGTATAATGATTTATCTTATGTTCTTGAATACAGTTTATTGTATTTTGAGTTCTAAGCTCTATATATTGATGCTTTGAGTTTGTAGAAAAAAGCATTATAGGTTTTGAAGATTGAAGAAGCAAAGGAGTGCATTAGAATTCATAGAAGTTTCAATATTGAATGTAATCTTGATCTTAAGATATTTAATACAAGCATAAACATCTTCGGGTGTGGAGTTTTTTCCCATAAGGGTTTCTCCACGTAAAAATTCTGTCTCTACTTCTATCATGCTTTTTTATTCTCTTCTACATTGGTTTGAAAGTGCAAAATCACTTACACATAATTGTTACAAATTAATGTTATTTTCAGATTTGTAATCACACATTTAAAGTTTATAGCAGCAGTTTCACCTTGATTTTTCAACAGTAATGACCTGATGTGAAGGTTGACAAGTAATATCACTAGTGATAGAAGAAGTGCATTCATCATCACATCTAGGTGAAGGTAAGACATGTGTATCTTAAGTGTCCATAGATGCAACATGAGACGTAGAAAAATATCATCATACTCATCATCATGTATAAAAGAAGGTAATGCATTCAAAGTACATGAATCTATGGACATAGGATCAACATGACATATGAGAGATATATCATCAAGAGGTATAATGATGTCATGCATAAGTGAGAGAGGTGAGATGGATCACCAATAGCCATCATACTAGATGCATTGCTAACATGTGATAAATCCTTACTAGGTAGATGATCATTGATATCACAAGCCATGGGGTCATCATGAAGCTCATGGACAAATGACATAAATATATCTAATAAGATTGGATGAGCACTAATTAACTCCATGAAGGAAGGAGAAGATAGGACATGTTAGAACAAAACCTCCATAGAAGACATATCTCTATCTTTAGTATAAAGTGTCATTAAAATATCAAGGATATATACGTCATATGATACAAAAGATAGAAACATGTCATAATATGGAATAAATGAATGTAAAATAGTCAATAAACAAACCCTAATAGGTTTTACAATGATAGGAAAAAATATGTGGCAAGGATGGGTTGGATAAAAGATAAAATCACACTATGTATTGCCCAAACTCTAATCAAAAGATATAAGCATATAGAGATCAAAACCTATACATATATGAAAAGATATGAAAAATCAAAATTATATTAGACCTGGAAATAAGAATTAGAAATCCTAAAGGCAAGATAAGGTTGTGTGGGATATACTAGGTTCACAAAAATTTTAAAGGAAAACAATCCTTTCCTAAGATTAGAACATGCTCGTACACTTAAGCACACTTAACCTAGACTAATTAATTAACAACTAAGCTTTGAATATTTAAACAATATTATAATAATTAAGCACAATAATGTAAATAGAAATAAAGGTACTCAGGTTAATAACTAGAGAATGGAAGAAGACTATTATGGATCTAAATATGATGTGCCTTGGGATAAAGAACTATGTATGGTAGTCTACTAATTGCCTTAAAATTAGAATATTCTATTGACCATGTGCACATATGAGTCTACTTATCAAGGAGAATTTGTAATCACAAACTTGTATTGCACTTGTGAACTTGTCATGTGTGATCTATAGACTACTTTTGTTCACTTTGCCTAATGTACCTTGATTTCCTCTATGCTTCCTGATATCTATAGACCAACAGTATTTATAAATACTTTTGCAGGGTTGTCGTTATGTCACATGGAGACATGTTCTCCTAGGTCAACCCCACAAGTATGTACAAATAATTGAAAACAACAATCTTTAGTATTGTAAAGGCTCCTAGAATGTTTGTGTAGAATTAGATTTTTTTGTTAGCATCAATTGAAGTGTGCAAACAAATGATTTCTCCTTATGATTCCATGATTAGAATGAATGCACTGAATGCCTTTAAATTTACAAGGACATAACAACACATTGTGAAAAATTATGTTTAGTCAACCCTAGGTAGGAAAGGATAAGGTGGAAAGCCAGTCAAATTCAAATTTAAAAATAGGGCGGGATGGGTCCATGAAACTACAAACTAGTCCTGTGACAAAAAAGGGCTAGATCTCAAGGGATGATGTGTGCGTGGAAATAAGTGTGAGCATAAGAGTGATGCACAAGTGGAAAGAACAAATGTATAAGGGTGTGTGAACATAGGAATGTGGTAGATGTATAAAAATGTGCATAAGTGGCATATGGTAAGAGAGTTGAGACTCAACTTTACATAAAATTTAAGTCATTTATCAATATGCCATGTATCAAGATGCTCTCCCCAAAATGAACACAAAACTAAATGGAAAATGACATGGGTATAAAAAATTCACCATTACAAAATTATACTCAAAATATTTTTATTTTAATTACAATATGGACCTAACATAGCTAAAATGGGAAACAATATTGAGTATTGTGCCACGTAGCAGTTGTAGGGTGTTTTACTGCCATGCTGTACTTGAGCATGTTGAATTTTTGCCACAATTTATAAACATTTTTTTATAGCTCACATGCCAACACACACATTTTTGCCTATCCTACTGGATCACAATTATTGGGATAAGCTTATTTAACCTTGATATGATGTAGAGGTTGTTTGTTTTCCTCCATATTAAGATATATATACTAATTTTATAAAAATTAGTAGGTGCTCTTCCAAACTATTCAATAAGACCAAAGGGTTGTAGATTAGTTGACGAGGATGATGACATGTTTCTTGATTGCACCATCCACCAAGGTTCAAACCCTCACAAGTATGATTTGGCCAAGTTTAATCCTTAGATAACTTTGACAAACTAATTATTCTTGCTCGTAATAACTTAACCAAAATACAACTTTTGGTTTAAATATATATATATTTATCATACTATAATTTGCTTAATATAATAAACGAGATACCAATTTCTATATAATCTAATTATTTCCATTAAAAAAAAAACTATTCAAATAAACCTTCTTGGTTATGCGTGCTTGATAAGAGCCCGTACTTTTCACAAGGAGCCACCAATTTTTAACTAATTATAAACTAGCACTTGCACCCATAGGAGGTTCAAGGGATATGCCGATAGGAAATTGAAGGTAACATTTAAATATATTTTTTAAGTCAGTTTATAAATATTAAGAATTAATGTTTTAATATTACATAATTAATTATATAACAATTAATCTATACATGCTTTGACTATAAATTTGTATTTTGATAAGTAATGTCATCTATTTACTCAACCCTCCCAAGAGTTGTGTGGATCCACTTTCCCACATCCTAGACAGTTCCAAAATATTTTCACAAGGCAATTTCATTGTAGAGGCTATTCATCCATGTTAACATGTGCTCAAGAGATTTACTCAAGATTTAATTTATAGAGTTGCAGAGTTCCAATCATTGCAAATAACTGGGCTTGAACAATAGCTATGGTCTTATGTTATGGAGATGGCAACCAAAGAAATCCAAATGTACCATTTCACTTTACTTCTCATTGAGACTACAATTTGGACAGCTTACGGGTCAACATCTAATTTAAATCAAAAGTGGCTTAGAATCATATCTGGGTATGCTTAATAATAAGCATAGGTTTAAGAGATATAAATTAAAATGTTTATGATTTCAATTAGATTGAATTACAATAGACATATTGACCATCCAACATTCTCTTGCCCAATCATATAACAATGTTAATAATAGTGACCATGTTTGGATTCTTTATATGTTGAATGAAAGACATGTATTAGCTTAAACACTTAAATTCATCCCAAAACTCTATTCGGAACATTGGCTTGTTTTTACCAATCTTCTCAAAAGCGTGCTATTCTCATCATCCCCACAATATTTTTGACATCCTAGCTATTCTCCTCCCCTTGAATATGACCACAGAGTAAGAGTATTATGCTCCCTGCCTTAAAATCTACTTTCTTAAAAGTAACTTATGGTCTCTTCCAGTAGCCAGATACTTAAAATAAAGCTTGGCATGTTTTGCTTATTGATTGAAACCATATATAAGTTTTATAGCTCTTTGGCTCCAAGGCCACCACCTGAACATTTATTCGATGAAAATCTAGGAGTTGCACAAATGAAGTAAGCTTCTCCTTCCATTTAGGCTTTAGCATATTAGCTATTCCACCTAAACAAAAAAGACAATATCATCCTTCCCTCTAAAAATACCCAACTGCCACAATGCGCTTGAACTCTAAACAAATCTTGAACTAAGATCCCCAAATTCCCCACTCAAATTCTTCAAAGATGGACTATTAACAATTGCATGCTACTCGTTTAAATTACAATGTCAACTGAATATTTTTTCTTTTTTTAAGTAGTAGTCATACATTATTTGTTTCACATAATATTATAAAGACTCTCTACTTTTAAAGGAATTATTAATTTGACTAGGCTTATTATAGATTATTATTACTTGATTTTTTACTCTCCTAAATGTTGTAGCACAAAAGTGTATAAAAATATTTTTCAAAATTTTCAAACAATGTAGCAATGCTTTAGGATTAAACTGTGTGTGAGTTTTTTTTGCTTTTTCTCCTGATGATGGATCATGGAGTATGATCCGAAACGTTGAGAAAAAAACTCACACACAGTTTAATCCTAAAGCATTGCTACATTCATTATGGACTGTGGAAATTTGATGTCTATCATTTTCAAACAAATTTAATTTCAAATAATAATTAGAATAAAGAAGATTAAAGTTGGTCCACTCTCTTCCTAACTTTAATTAACTTATATTTTCCACTTTTATTAACTTAAATAATAATTTTATATGATGCAAGTTACTTACAGACTAATCCTTCAAGATGCTTGCTCAGAAATATTCTACTCTTATTCTTTCTTCTGAGGGTTTAAAATTGGCTAGCATGCCCCAAACAAGCTATTATTTGTAGTTTCAATAGAAAACTCTTAAGGTCTTTCAAAATTCATTATCATAGGAGGTGTCCCAAATATGCATCTAAACTATTATAAATGTCCCACATACTATCTTTCATCTATATGCATCAAAAACTCCATTTATATACTTTTTAGGTCATGGTAGTTTGATTGTGTGGCAAATTTCCACTTCTTTCTTCCCTTCTACACTGGAAACATACAAAATTTTAAGAGACATAAAGTTTCCACAGTCCATAATGATTGTAGTTCAGTGCTTCATGATTTAACTATGTGTGAGTTTATACTTCAATGTTTCAAATCACACTCCATGATCCATCATCAAGAGAAAGAGCAAGAGAAGAGAAATAGCATGGAGTGTGACTCGAAACATTGAGGTATAAATTCGCACGCAATTAAATTCTGAAGCAATGAACTACAATACAAGATTTCATTTCAAGAAAGGCCAATATTCTTAGCTGTAATAAATTGTCCCGAAAAGCATCTGATAACCATCATTCTCTTTTTGACACTAACACTTAGAAGAAGAAGTAAAATGCTCAATTTTACTATCATACTATTTCATTTAAGCAATTAAATTCCACTACAAGGTTTTTAAGCTCAAGAATTTGCAATAGAGACTAGTAAGTTTTACTTGTCTGTTATCAGTTAAACACTTGGTACAGGACCATGTGTGAGCATCCACTATTTGCAAGTCTTTTATACTAGCTAATTCGTTATCAATTAAACACTTGTTACAGGGCTATGTGTGAACATACACTATTTGTAAGCCTTTTATAAGGCAAAATTAGCTACAATTTGAAATTGGATTGTTATCTTGTGATGTGAATTAATGGAGCCATGTTGTTCTGGTTGTTACTAATGTTTGTGAAGAAAAATACAGGAGTTGTAATTTTGACTTTAAAAATCTACATGATAAGAATTGTAAGCGAAGAAAGGTTCATAAAGTAGTCTATACCCCAAAAAATTCCAATCGATTATCTTTTCTCCTCTGTGACCTTCAACTGAGACAAATTGATTTTGCAGGTTAATTTCCCTCCCCCATCTGACAATTAAATTCATGGCAACAATTTTTAAGTTATTATTAAATGTGCATTGTCTAATATTATAGATGGATTCTCTAGTAAACACACATTGTTGATTGGTATTATGTAATTTACAAATGCCCAATCTATTGTCTATTTTTGTTCTCTTTCTTGATGCAAATTTTAAATGCAACAAATCTAAAATTTGAGGCCAGCAGTATAGGCAAATCTTTAAAGTTAATGAATTTTTAACTTGTAAAAATTATATTCTTTTTCAAAAATAAAAAGAATTCCAAAAACCACACTTCCTTTTTCAGCTCCCAACAGACAATTTAAAAAGGCAGTAATGGAGAAAAATTGTGCTTAATGAATTTGCAGCAAACAGATTTTAGTTTTTGTGCTATAAAAAACAAAGAAATGATGCATACCATAGATCGATTCCTCGGAAGGAAGGCGATTCTTTTGTTTTCTGTTCGCGCTCACCGCAATTTGATATCCTCGCATAAGTTATTTGCTTTCAACCGTTTTCCCTTTCCTTTTCATTTGAAAAAATAAAAAATAGAAATCCCATAGTATCCGGCTGGGGACATTTAAACGACATATACTGACACGATTTTTTCCTAACGTCCACCATATTATAACGAGTTGACTCACATGCATACGTGCGGCCAACTCGTGTGCGGGGGAAGACTCCACCAAATCTAGATTTATTTCTTACTCCGCCTCAAATTTAAAACCTTTTCTCTATACATTTATTGTAAGGGACAAAAACATTTGCAAGTTCTAGAGCATCGTGGACCAAACAAACCAACACAACATAGATACCAATTCCACATGGAAACCCAAAAGCATTGGATACCAATTTTAAGAAAATACATAAAGAATGGATATGCATGAATTCCACTAGAAGACAGATGCACCAAGACAAAAGAAGAACATTGGATTCTAGTATAGGACAGGTTTGATTCATGCTCTGACACTTGTACACAACACACTATGACATAGGATCCCCTAACAGGACCCTGCACCATGTTTCTTTGCATCCTCTGCCTCTATCTACATTTGTTAGTATTTTTTGTTTTGTCTACATTCTTATTTCATTAAATAAATATTTCCATTATATTTATTGAGGAATTCCATACACCTAACTTTTAAACACTAAATAATGGGCCTGCTTCAATTGAACCCTAAAGTAATTGTACAATTTTATTTGTAACTTACCTACATGGAAACCCCTCTTCGCCCACTTTTTAAATATGTGAGGTAAAATTAGTTAATGGCATGGCAAGGAATAGTGGGTAGCTTGGTAGGTGGGTTTCTTACCTATTTAACAAAAGTTGCAAAAGTTGTTTGTGAGAGGGAAAAAAACTAAAAACAAAATTAATTTTACATATATACATATTTAGTTGATAGGTTTAGTTAGTTGGAGTTTTTTAAAAAAATTATCATCTTTTGATTGAAATTGTAAGATATTAGGATGGTAAGATTTTGTGACTGACTAATATTGTTGGAGTTTTGTTGGATTATATGAAGGAAAGTATCGTTGGAAGTCTAAAGAGCTTTGTTAGTGCAAGCTTTAGCAAGAATACTTGTCATTCGTCAAGAATTTGTCATGTATCAGGGAAAAACAATGGGTAGAGAGACGATGAAAACATTAACCGAAAAAAAAAGTATACCTAGCTGTATATTTATTTTATCAAATTCAATATTTTTTTTATAAAAGTGACACACATATTTCATTATAAATTTGAGGATTGACATTGTTTACTTGACAAGTGTGGAATGGATAGAAAAAAAGTTCAATATTTGTCCAATTAAAAGAGAAAATGGTCAATTTGTGTTGTTGCGCTTTATTGTCAATTCATTTATTAAGTAAAATAGGTATATTTTGCATTCTCACAAATCACATGTCTATGACATTAATAATAAATGTTTGACATTTCAGACACTTGTCATTTTTGTATTGTATTCTAAAAAACGATTCTTAATATTTTTTTGATCTATGTGTAAGTTGTAATAAAACTCAAATTTTGATCTAATAGTATATGAGATAAATAATATTTTGGTCATTTCTCATTAAAAAATATGCATCTTCTACTTCGTCAAAATTAAGAAAGAAAAATACATAAAGTCAAAGCTTTTGATTGGTTGAGGAGTACAAATAATAATTAGTTAACAAATATTGATTAGCTAACAAACTCAACTAACATTAAAAATTGAGTCATTTATGAGTACAAAGGAAATTGAGGACTTGAAATGCAAAATAAAGAAAAAGTTCCCCCTGCACTCATTCTCTCTCCCATTTCATGTGATGTGAATTAGTGCATATTTGACATTTTTTACTAAGGCTTACATAAAACACATGATTATAATAAATGTAAGCTTTGCTTACTCTTGGGGACACCAATGTTTCACAAATAGATATTTATGTACACATGACATTAGTGAGGACATACATTGAAGGAGACACAAAACCCTACAACGTGTCTCATTTCGTCTCTTGCACTCAATACATTCCTCCCTCTATCCCATTTCTTGTCATTTCATTTCATTCTCTACTTTAGCTTAATAGAAAAATGAAACAATTAATGCCAGCTCTTAAAAATGTACTTGGATTTTAAAATGGAGGTAGAAGTTTTGCTTTAGTAGCCTATTCATGCAAATAGGTACATATAAATTGGATTGAGGAGCATTTTCAAGACAAGCTTGGATTTTAGTTGACAAAAAAAAATCTAACAAAAGAATTATAATAAGCAATTTCTTATGCATAGATTGTTTTATTCATATCTGATGATTTTGTTGTATGTTGGGTAGGATTCTACACCATTGTTTTAGTGTAAAACATTTGGACCTCATGTTAAGTTTTAAACTAAGTTCCCATTCAAAAAGATGACAAAATTTATAGAATTTCACGATTTATAAACACTTTCATTTACATATAAAACTAAAAACAAATGTAGTTATTTAATATTTCAATACGATGCATTTATCTCGCTTTAATACACACACTACTCAATATTCATAAATTTGAAATCATTTTTAACCATGATTCGAACCCTGGTACTATTTGAAATAGTTGTATAACACATTCTACTGAACATGATGTCTATGTCCTAATGATAATGACAAGAATTCATTCCACAAATAATAAGGCATTCCTACTCCTATGAATATACCTAGATTCCATAATAAAGTTCAGATATGTTATAATAATGATAATTTGTATTCAAGCTTGAGGGGCATGCCCTTGTATTAAAAGTTCACATTTGAAAATGATATCTAGTAATGTTGAAATGCCTAATTCAATCCATATGCATAAATTGATTTTCATATACATTCTTGGTAGCAAATCCCTAAGAGGAAGAGAGCCTGTACTTTGCTCAATCAGTCCATGATTCATAAGACTACTTGGCTTTCCATGCTTTAGTTTCTATAGGTCTAATGTGTTAATGTGAAAGGTGGCTTAACAAGCCCACTCGTCAAGCTATAATTACATATTTTATTATATAATTTATGGAAAGCAATTCCTATAAAAAATATGACACAATATACCATTAGGGTTACAATTTTGAAGGAAAAATCATAAAAAAAATCCATAAGAGGAGCAAAATCATTTTGTTTGTTTGCTTATAAATCATGAGATTACAAGTGTGTTTGAGGAAATTGTGCCACCATTTGCATCTCTATTGTGTTTGTATTACTCTAGTTATTCATGTCATTATATTTAAATTAAAAAAAAATCACATCGATTATTGAAAAAAACCAAAATATGACACTTTGCAAACAATTACAAACCTTAAATCTACTACATATGTGTACTTATCCTTAACTCAAACTTGTATTGGTATGATAGCAATAAAGTTGAATTATTTAAATGTCAAAAGCAAAAATATTATTTTAGAATTCATTAGGTCTCCAACAAAAAGTTAAAACAAGTGGCACAAGCCAAAAAAATTGTAGCTCAAAAATTTCCATTGAGCTTGGCTTATTGGCCTACCCACTACACTCTTTAAAAATGCAAGTGCTAGTTATAAAATCTTTGATTTATGTGTAGAGGAGTGTAAAGAAATACAATGAATTTCTTTTATTAAAATTATATTTGATGAATGTAACAAAAATAGAAATCAATTGATTTAATTTAGAGCTTTGACATATTATATGAAAAAAATTAGAAAATTAGAAAAACATATATATTAGCTTTAAATTGGAAAAAATAATAGATTACATAGAGAGGTTGAGAAATGACAAGCACATCACAAAATCATCCTTGCAAAGAGAATTAAAAATGCACTAATTGGAAGGTGGCCATCTTGGGCTCAGGGAGAAATTTAAATTTTGAACATGGCCAAATCTACGTTGTGAAAATGTTTTGGGTCATTTCTGCACTTGAAAATTCAACCCAAGAGTGCAAACTAATAATTTAAGAGGTGATAAATGTTTGAGGAGGGTTTAGGTTTTGTTTTTGATAGAGTATTTGGAAATTTGGCTTGGGGTAGGTGCCAAATCAATCAAAACCATGCACTAGGACCAAGTACTTAGGGCACCTATGTAAAGTGGTGTAAAATGAATAATAAAAGTGCAAGGTATGTGCTTTTTCACCATTGCAAGGAGAAAAGTACATACTTCACACTTTAGTTTCCATATTTAAACCACTTCCACCTTTATATGTGTAGAGGAGAACAATACACACTTCATTATTTAATAGAAAGCTATGAGATGGAAAAAACCCAAACACTATGGGTTAAGTTTTTATATTTTTTAATTTGAATTAAACTATCTATGGAAGTTTTGAATTATATAACTGGGTTGTGCTTGGATTAATTCTATATTTGTAATGATAACTTAATGGTATTGCATGTTTTATAAACTTTACCATAACAATAATTACACACATCATTCTTTCCCTATTAACAAATGTTTGGAGGTGTTTGTGTGAAAAAACATTGATTGGAATTGAAAATTAGAGGCAAACTTTTGTCACTAGAAATTTTACATCAACCCAACCATACCTACACAAACAAAACCAGATACATGGTCTAACACACCCATATTCTCATTCTATTGTAGAACTATAATACTATAAATAATATAAATATTCTATATTTTTCTTACAATGTCCAAAAACACAAATTTATAATATATTAAAGCCATAAAGTTTTCATAGTCCATAGAATGAGAGAGAACATTTTTTGAAAGAATATGTACAAGTTTTTAATATAGTTGCAAAGGATAAGAGTGAACACCCTTACACTTTCTCCACTCATTTTATGCCAATTTGTGTGGATGCCTTTAATGGATGGTCTTAGTACTTGATTAATCTCCTTTAGCGCTCTTGTAAGTATCCTAAACCTGACTCTAACACTCTATTATGTCATATATTACTCAATTCAAAACTTTCTTGATCTAATTCCCAAAGCATTACCTATCTTGGATTGCACTTGTGGTTTTGTCCTCTGGACTAGACCATGACTACAACCTTGTCCTTTGGACTATACCACAATTGCAACCTTGTCCTCTTGTTTTAAATTCAAATTTATTTGTTTCCTATGTTGACTCTTTTAGAATATGATTGTTACCCATCGACCGACATGCCAGAGGTTTTGAATTGAGTGTCTACAATTGCAACCTTGTCCTCTTGTTTTAAATTCAAATTTATTTGTTTCCTATGTTGACTCTTTTAGAATATGATTGTTACCCATCGACCGACATGCCAGAGGTTTTGAATTGAGTGTCTAGGGATTATATTTAAAGGCATCACTCTAGTTCATTCTAATCATGAGATCACACCATTGAAATATTGACAATAAGGGCAACACATATTAATTATTGTCACAACAATTGTAGGTTTATCTATCAGATTCTATTATGTCTGCATCAACATCCAACAACTTTGCTTTTTCTCTATTTTGATTACTCTAGGGCTCAACTGTGAACAAGGAAGTTGATTGGCCTCCCCTTTGTTATAGCATGTCCTAATAGTGCTTCTTGTCACCTAGTTTTCCATCACCCAAGCAAACATCTTCTATTAGTACCGAAGGTTTGCTGGGCTACCTAGACGAAATCATGCCATTTGAACAAAACCACACTAGGAGGGATGGATCATAGGTCATAGATCCTCAAAATTCTTAGGTCTCAATTGTCTCAAGTTTTTAATATTAAATCTCGTTCCAGATTTCATTTATCATCGCATTAGTTTACCATCAATATCACATCAATTTCAAGGTAAGTCCCATTCCATCTAAGTTTATTTTAATTTATCTTTGTCTCAAATTACTTAGTTATTCCATTCTTAGATCTTAACTCAACAGTTTATCCAACATTTAAATTATATTTAATTTATCCACCTTAGATTAATTTGTAGGGTGTATTTTAATCTCTACAATAGTTTTTATGTAAAAATCTTCTACACAATTTTTCCAAAAAAATTTAATTTTTAAGTTATAATTTGACAAAATAGTATGAAGTTGCTCAATTCACATATTTTAGCTCAATAGCTCACTTGAAATTGATGATAATTAAGTTGGTGGGTCATAATAGAGAAACACTAATCTTTTTGAATGTGTGCAAATCTTTCTTTGGAGTCTAAGTTATCTTAGCATTGTGTCCAAGGTTCCACACTAGTGCCTTTTAACATTTGTGTGGATCCTAAATTATTTCCCAACATTTGCATAATAAAAGATAGACCTAGGTTCAAGTATGAAGGAAAATGTTGGTGGCTGACTCGACTAAAGATCATGAAGTGGGCTTAATGACAATGATGTATTTAAATAAAGAACATGGGATGCCTTACATATCTACAGCTCCCATGGGAGTTGTAGATATGGCATAGTGGATCCGCCAGATTCACAAAAATGTGAATATCTTGGCTCTTTGTTCATCGAGTAAAAGAGTGGATTCTTAACCTTATATCGACGGACAAACTTGATTTGTTTCCCAAGCTGCTTGGGTTTTGAGATCTATGATACCATTTGACATTGTACAATAAAGAATTCAACTAGGTGTAAGTCCAATATCGCTTCACATACACATGATAGAGGATAAAGGTAAATACAAGTACTAAGGAAACATTTGATATTGTAGCTTAGCTAAAGTAGATATCATTTTAATGTGACTAGACATTAAACAACAAGAGACAAAGCTTAGTGTAGATTATAACTTTTAGTTCATTTTGTTGATGGAATCAACTTGTATTGACCAAATCCAAATTTAAGTTTCACCAAGGACACATGTAGGCTACAATACTCATTAATCAAAAAAGAAATGAAGGTGGAAGTTCCTCAGTCTCCTATATTAATCAAGTGCACAAAGGCTCTCTCCTTATTGTTCAAGTATGTAAAGGTCCTCCCCCTATTGGTTGAGCACCTAAAGGCCCTTCCCCTCCTTCATCAGGGGAGTTCCTTAATAATTTATTAAGGGTCTAAATGCTCTCCCCTTTTTGTCCTTCTTGATCGATTCCCAAAGGTCCATATGCAAGACATGTACTTAAAGGTCAAGTCCTCTCTCATTGATTGGGCTCTTCATCAAGGAGAGGGACACAACTACCCTATAGACTCGTTGGTCAAGTGCCTAATTAACAACCAATACTAACTATTTTCCCCTTATCTAAAACAAGTCCTTATACACTACTCACCCATTTACCAGTAATAATACAACTTACACGTGTTAAATATATCACCCATGTTTACCTCAAACTAAAACTAGCACTTGCACCCATAGGAGGTTCAAGGAAAACGTTGATAGGAACAACCGAGAGTTTAGAAAATTTTCCAGCGTGAGACAATTCTAAGCACTTTAATGCTCATTAAAATCTTCTTTAAATTTAGAGTTACATAACTTATTGCTTATAATTTTGTGGGTAAGGTCTATTCAAAATTATCTATCATCTATAATATTAAAACAAATTTGATAAATCTACTTAACCATAAATATTAAATTTATTATGCCTAGAGGCGTTCTACACTCACAACAAGGGCTAAAAGATTCAGATTCCCGTAAACAATTAAGATTCAGATTCCTATGTAAACAAAATTTATAAAATGTGTAAATAAATAAATTTGTGGAAGCCAAATGGATAGAAAAATAGAAAAGCTTGGGCAGTTATGGAGTGAAAACTTTATCATGTTAAATAAAAAATAAATAAATTCGATAATTTGGAAGCCAAATGGATAGAAAAATAGAAAAACTTCGGCAGTTATGGAGACAAAAAATAAATAAATTCGTGGAAGCCAAATGGATAGAAAAATAGAAAAACTTCGGTAGTTATGGAGTGAATCTTTATTACGTTTGAAGAACATGAAAAGTCTTGCAGGATAGTCTCTTTAAATTAACTCATGTAAGCATATCAAATATTCGAACTGCAAATAATTTATAAATGCAGGCGTACTATAGATATATATTTTTAAATATAAATATACTAGTTTAGATAATATTTCTCTACTTTTATAATAACTATAAAAATCCATTCACTATACTATAAACAATTATTATTATTAATGAGACAATTTTTCTTATCTGTATTAAATTTCAAGTGGATTAAAAAGAAAATATCTTTTCTACCTGGTTCAAGAATGGAAATGCAAATCCATCCTCTCAAGACTCTCTATCTATGTGTATATATATATAACATTCATTGCACTGGGATATATATATAATTTTTTTTTTTAATGTTTTATAACAAACATTCATTGCACTGAGAGATATATATATATATATATATATATAATTTTTTTTTTTAATGTTTTATAACAAACATTCATTGCACTGGGATATATATATATATATATATATAATTTTTTTTTTTAATGTTTTTATAACAAACATTCATTGCACTAGGTTATAACCAGCTCGCCTCCCTCACATAAACACCCCACCAAACCTCAAAACATAAATCCAAAACAATCCTCACCCCCTCCTACCGGCATGTCTTACACATAGGACGGCCTATTCCCGGTCATCCAACCTTGCCAGGTGATTACCCGGCCGGTCGCCACCCGTAAGTGTTCCCCCTGAATAGTCCACCGCCGACAGCCCGTAACTAGACGAGAACGACCTTCCGCAGCCGGTATAAGCCCTGTGAAATCCCTCATATATTATTTTTCAAGTTAAGCCTGTAAAACCCTTTGTATATAGACTAGGGTCTCACAATAAAAATAAAAAAAAGAGGAAACCAGAAAGCTTAGCTTATAGCTTTCTGGAGCTTGAATCCTTACAAGTAGTAATAATATCACATACCCAAATTTAGCAGAAGTTTTGTTCTGCCAGATTTAGCAGTTATTGTGCTAAATCTATTGGAGAAAAGAAATGTCGGCCAGATACATGAACTTTTCGCCTTCAGCTACACATTCCCCGCAGCTTGCTGGCATGCGCTCTTCCTCTGTTGCTCTTGCCGAGCATGAAAAGTGAGTATCCGTTTTATGTATTTGAAAAAAAAAAGTGAAGCAAATTTGAAAATGTTTTTTTTTTTTTTTTACTTTTTGTTAAATTGAAATCCACGGAGGTTTGAATAGTGGGAGGTTTAATGGCATTTGATTTGGGTTGCATTGGATCCAAAACCAGGGTTTTGTGAAAATCATCGAAAACCCTATAGATTTTTTGATGTTGTGACATGGTTTTCGTTTATTTTTGCTAAACCCTAATTTTTTAGGGCGGGAAAAGTAATGGATTTTTCAATGCATTGCGTTTCACGAGGTGCTTTCTTATTTTCTTTGTATAATAAAAGATTTGGTGAGTGTTCTCTTCCGAGTCATTATGTTTTTGTTGCGGGTCTCCTTATTTTATTTTATTTTTTTTGGATTTTGTAGGCTTTAACCTCTAGAAGGGTTTGATTTTGCTTTTTGTTTTCTACTATTGAAGAAAGAAATGTAATGCCTTTGATAGGTGGGATGCTAATGGGTATTTGTGAGATATTACGGCTGGACTCTGATTTTGAATTTATTCTTTTCATTTCTTTTTTGGTGATTTTTGTTTGGCTTCCTTTGGTTGGTAATCAAGGTCAGGGGGTAATCTATTAGCCCCGGATATTGCCCCTAATGATATTCTGGCCCAATGCTGACAACAAAAATTGAACCTTCCTAGATTTTAGAGCCAAGCACACCTGCACTAGTTGAACTGCGAGCGCTCAACAGTTTCCTTTTTTTTTTTTTTTTTTTTTGAGGATATTATAGGTTTTTTTATAACATATCCATAATGCCGAGGCTCCGTTTTTTTCAGTCCTACAAGCCTCTGTGTTTTTATCCTATCTGATTTATTGCTTGAGAGCAATCTGCTGGTTTGCTTGTTGATTTCAAGCCCCATTTGAGTTTTTTATTTCTCACGTTGCTTTAAATCCAATTTAAACGAATTTTACGTAGATTTATTTAAAAAATGGTATCTTAATATATGTATGTTGGAATGAGTTATGCATTGAAGTAAGGATCAGACATTTGTTTGCCAAATTGAACTTGTGCGTTCAAGCCATTAATTATTGCTTTTCCTAGTGTTTAGGGTAATGAACAGAACTCAGATTTTACTTCTTATTTCTTAAGTCGAAGATGGTGAACACTAACAAGAGAATTGGACATATTTGAGATGCCAGAAATCTAATTAAGGCTGCTTGAATATCGTCCATGGTGATCTGGCCAGAGACTATAGAACACTTGATGGATACAAACATACATACCTTCTACAATAAAAAGCGTACATGCAGTCAAAAGGAAACTGTTGGGGCAAGCCATTTTATTCAAGGAGTGCCATAATAGCAAGAAACTGTAGGTGTAACACATTATTGATTGTTTAGAGGTGGGGAGCCGGGTGAAAATATAACATTGGATATTTTGCAGTCTGCTGTTTCAAGAAATGGCGTTACCCTGTAATCAGCTATTGTAATTCTCTGCCTTCATAACATAGCATTCTGTTGCAAATTTAATGAATGTAAAAATCTCATCCTTCTTCAAATACACTCTCCCAGTTTTCGATGCTTAAAAGAAGATACGGACAACTCAAGGTTCTCCATCCAGAATTGTATTTCTAGTCAAATGTGGACTTTTTAACCCTTCAGAATACCTCTAGAAGAATCAAGAGTCTTTATATGAAACAAATGAGTACTCCCCTGGGTAGATGATGTGAAGGTACAAAAGTGACTACCTGGACAATTTAGAAGAAGTAACTGGGAAATTTGCATCAAGATGCACTATTCTCTTCCTGAAAGATTTATCCGGTGGTTGACAAATCAAGCTGGCTGCTTGAGAGAGCTCATGGAAACAAACAACAATCTGTTCCTCTTGAAATGCTACTTTTTCTCTGTCTTTTCCCCTTAACCAGCTGTCATTATTTGTATGCAGACAAACTGTAGAAGTTTGGCAGTTTATTTTAAGAAGAATTGTTGGAAAACATCTCACCAGCGTAAGGTAGCTTCAGTATACTGATTTTACACATCTGCTAGTTCTCAAGCAAAAGGATGCTTTCTTTAAAAGAGGTAACTGCTAAGCAGTATAGAAAACTATTTGTGTGCGCACAAGGGGAAAAGGTGCAGCACATTTTTGATATATAGAAGCACTTTGTACCTAAACACCATCCCACAAAGCAAGATACAAATATGATTATTTGCCTGCAATTCATCCACTGTAGCTGATTTTGTGGACTGCAATGGTCTATTTTGTTTTATTATTTCATTCTGTTGATGAGAAGCATTTTTTGAACTTGTAATGGTCAATTCACCATTTTTAGATTTTCATTCATACGTTCAAAGATTGTTCTTCTTGAATGTTTATTGTGCAGCTTGCTAGTTAAAAGTTCCTAGTGTGAGAACGCTAAGTGGCATTTAGTGGATACATAAGCATTAAAACGCATGCCTTATGGTTTCTAGTTTGTTTGCAAGAACTTCTATAATAATTTATATGGTGTTTGATTCTTCAAGCAGGTATCTTACTGAGCTGCTAGCTGAACGGCAAAAACTTGGTCCCTTTGTGCAAGTCTTGCCCATGTGCTATCGTCTGTTGGGACAGGGTAAGTTGCTATTTATGTTTAACATCTGTATTGTGAAAGGCATGCCAACATGAGACACAATGCCACCACTTCTGCTACAAACTAGTTTTTGTTGTCACATTTGAAAAATACATGTAACTAATTGTACATAACTTTTTCAACTTTTAATCTTGATATTGGGGTGCATTGTTTCTCTGTATTAACATACTGACAGCTGTGGCATTTTTGGAGTGGTTTGTGAAGTTAATATTTGCCTGATGAAAAATTGAAATTCAAATTAGCATAGGTCAAGTTGTGTCAATATAGGAAAGGTGAATTGCAGAGCAAGTATTGACTAATGTTTTAGACGTTATGATGCTTACTATGTTTACAATCAGAATTTGATTGAAGATTCATGCTTTTTTTTGGTACCATTAGGTATTAAGGGTTTTGCATGTTTTATTGGTATTCCTAAACAGTGTAAAAGCATTTGGAATTAAATTTCTATACATCTGGATTATGACAGTTATTTATCTTCAATTTTCTAAGGGTACTGTCACACAGCATTAAGATATTACGATCTAGATCAAGGCAGTCAAAGTGTTCCAAGTTATTAATGCTTCATTGTATAGCTGTCAATGACTGGCGACTTATTCATATAGGGCATTTTTGTCATTAAAATATCAGAGTCTTGCATACTTGACTCTGCCTGTGCAGGAGACAGCCCGTACATTGTCTTTTGCAAGAGACTATCATCTATCGCATTGTTCCTTTGACTGTACAATGTTCTTTTGGGAAAGCTTCAAAGTCACAAATTAATCTTTTGAAATGACAGTTAACTGCAATCATCTGGCATGAAGGATTTGAGAATTTCATAATGAAGCATGTGGAATGGAGACTTTGGCAAGAAGACATGGATGTTAATCAGGGCAATGCTACTCTATATTGGTTGACATGCACTGGAATAAGATAGTTGTGGTATTGCTATTTTTTTCTTGTGAAAAACTTGATTACATCTTGAACAAATCTAGAGCATGGCTAACAGAGCTCCCTATTTTTGGAATGATGAATGTTGGTGGTGGTGTCTAAGGCATGCACACTATATATACTGGGGATGCTTTGTCCATATTAATTTTAGGTTTCTTAGATTTAGCATGAACATAACTTATGCCGGGCATCAATTGATGCTGTTTGCTCTTGGAATCATTGGTTGCCATTACATTGTTTGTGTTCACCGTCGAGGGTGCTATTGTGATCATTTTTGTACGATTTCAAATGTTGAATTGCCACAGGCCATATTAATGGGATATGTCCTATTGTAGATCTAAAATATGGGATGGAAATCCCTTCCTAATATGAGAAGCGATGAAAAAATTCTGCACAATTTAAATATTTTTTTTAATGATTTCTGCATTGTTCAATATCCCTTAATAATTGGTGCCTGGATGCATCTTTCAATGCTTTCATCTGTCGTTTGCGGGATTTAATCAAGAGATGGCCGAGCAAGTAAATCTGGAAAAGTTTTACAAATTGCCTTGCTTCTTCACTTGAAGAATGCTTAAAAACACTGCATGATGTGTTTCAAAAGAAGATCAAGTATCTATTCAGAAGTATTTTCTTGTAACATAAAAGAAGCATAGTTACCAGGAGATGCAGGTATACTGGCACCAGTATGGGGATGGGTATGCCAATCAAATTAGGGTACGTGAGTAAATGAATAAGGAGACACCTATATTATATGTAAATGTAGTCACCAGAAATTGTGTACGGGGTGGCTATACGGTCCATTTTCTTATAATGGGGTTTCCTGGCAACTATGCCATTAAAACTAGGCATTTTTCATTCTGATAGCACGGCTAGTTTACTCGAAATATTTAGCACATTCTATTGATTTTTGGGTAGCTTTAGATGCAGGATAATTTTCTTTTTGGAAAACATGGATGTGCAAAACTTATTGCCATATTGGCATAAAGAAGGAAAACAATTCAAAAAAATGAAAGAAATGGGGTAAATGATGGAAAATATGGACGTGCAAACTTATTGGCATAAAAAAGGTACACAATTCAAAAGAAAAAAAAAAGAAGAAAATGGGGTAAATGATTCTCTTAGACCAGCTAGGTAGGTGGAAACAAAGTGGTATTTTGAATGGTGGGGAGAAAGTTCTATGTTTTAAGGAAATCAGTTGAGCCAAAATTTACATACTGTTTAAGAAATTCTGATGCCATGAACAAGCTGTCAGAAATTCTGTGAAGCATGTTCAGGAGGAAATAATGTGTAAATTCAACTTATATGGTTGCTGTCATAACTTTAGTGTATCATAATCAGGTAACCCACATTTAGATAAACTAGTTAGACATTGTTTCTGAAGAGAAAAACAGATTTAGTTTTACAAGATACCAGGTCCCTTCAATTTTATGGCATACTTATGGCCCTTCACTCTATTTTTGCCCTGGGCTTTCTTTTACTGTTTAAAGTTAGACAATATAAGGACTAAGTTGCCGAATTGGAGTTGGGTACGGGTACGGGTATGTGGGTATGGTACGCTGGGATGACAATTTTTTTGAATGTAGAGATTATAAATATATACATATTTGCAGCCTAAAATTAGGAATTATAAGTTTAGAATGCCACATATCATGCATATGCTAAAACCACATTGACAATAATGCAACCACAACCTTGTTGTTCTTATTACCTCTATTCTAATGAGTCCCTAAGTTTGATTAAGTTTTTGAATCCTAATGGACCGTGGAACAAGGTGAAAAAATAAATTATTAAAAAACACAAAGCAACTCCATTGAGAGAGAACAAAGTAGATGAGAAAATAAGAGAACAAATATACTTGGGGAGCCTTGCGACCCTAATTAAAAAACAAAAACAAAAGAGAATATTATAAGCAACAAATATTAACAAGAATAGGTGGTTGTCCCTATTAATTGCATCCACACCTCGGCAACGTATGGAAAAACAAACCAAAAGACAATATTAGGTAATCAAGATCACCACAAAAAAATCGCTTTTGCTATTCCAGTAGTCTTGACCCTCCAAAAAGAAATCAAATATTTTAAGGAAAAAAAAAGCAGCTAGTAGATTTTTTTCAAACATTGACTCAACAAAACTATACAATATAAATTTTATTGATGGATAGTTTTGTTTCAGCATTGAGTATCCTTTGTCAATCATGTTTTTGCTGATCTCCTTATGCCACTACTGCCTGGGTGCTATGTTTAATGTTGCTTTGCTTGCTTGCATTGTGGAAGCGCAATGGAAGCTGAAATGTGAACCTCTGCCCACCACCACTGCTGGCAGCACCACCAGATCTTGCGGTTGAGCCCATGCTAGGATTTTGCAATTCTTTAGTGGGCATTTTGTAGCTTCTTTTGGCTTTCCCTCTTCACTCCTCTCCTTTACCTGTTTTCTGTCTATTGTTGCCGCAACTCCGACACATGAAATACCTTTTTTTCTTGTTGCTGCAACTCAAACACACAAAATGCCTTTCTTGGTTTTCTTTGTTGCTGTGAGATTTCACACACAAAATGCATAATAATATGGTGGTCAGTTATTGTTTGAGGACTGTCATTTAGGGTTTTGATGGCCACAAAAGTAAAAAAAAAAACTGCGGAAAAATTCCCGACATTAGAATTGATCTGGAATTGTCATGTCAATGTTGGAATTGCCTGGGTATGCCCTGCACCATTTCTGCACGATTCCAACTGCTCAAATCCAGTGTTCCACGGAGTTTCCTGACGGGGACGGGGGGACAAAGGGTCTAAGTTTGGGGACCGGGGGGGGGGGGGGGGGGGTGCTGATATACATATGGTACTTGAATAACGAGTTATAAAAAAATGTTTAAGAATAACATTTCAAATGGCAAATTAGTAAACTAGCAAAATTGCAAATACTAACATTTTAAATACTTGAATACTATTAGTCTATTACTAAAAGACAAATGAAATTGCCGAATTTGACAAATGAAATTGTCGAATTTGAGATTTCTTAGTTTCTATTATATTGAAAACGGAAAATATAACATGTCACATCATAATATCATATCAATGTATCATAACTTGCAACACCTCAAACTCACTCTTTCACCCACTCTTCTCACTGGTTTCCCTCTTCTTCACCTAGCTGTTGCAAAACATGAAATGGCATATTGAGCAAATAAAATGAAGAATGAGAGTCTAATGAGAGTTTTTAGCTTTGAAAATGGTCAAACACCTCCTTAGGGTTCGGACTTGGGCTCTAAGTCCAAGGAAAAACCAAAAAAAATTTAAAAAAGGCACTTTTTAGCTGCCCAGCGTGGGGGACGCCCAGAAGTCCCTGAGACTCTGGAGGGACGTCCAGAAGTCTCGGGGATGGCCAGAAGTACCCGTCGTTTCTCTGAAGTTGCCGGCGGCGGCGGCGGGGGGACGTCTCGCAGGAGTCCCCAAGTCTCGGGAACGTTCGGGACGGGGGGACGGCGGGTTTTGGGAGGGGGGGACGGGTCCCCGTGGAACACTGCTCAAATCTGAACCCTGCATGATTCCATAGGTGATTTGGATATGTACCCATTTCTGGTATGACTTGTACTTGGAAATGCTGTATTTTCCAGCCGATTCGGTAAAATTCAAAAATAGTATAATGGTGATTTTTAAATTTAACCACGAGGCAAGAGGCATAAGGGTATTGTGCTTCTTTGAGGTTCTTTTCTGATTGCGTAAAGGATTCTTATAAATTCAATGATATTTCTATCATTGATGAAGCATTTAATGAACTTGATAGCTATAATTGACTCTCAAATCATAATGCATTTACTGAGGTAGGAAAATGAGAAAAGTTTTATAACCAATCTATAGACGAGTTGTTTAAAAAATGAAATAAACCTTTTATATTTATTTAGGGATGCTTTTTGTACATTATAGAAATTGGCTTGTATATCTAGAGTGATATATTTTTGGATTTCCCAAGGAAAGCTAAGATTGTTTTCCTGGGTGGCCAGTGCATATTGGACAGGTTAAGGTTTCTGCTAAGAATGGCACTTAATGTAATTTGCAATCCACATTAATATTTGTATAGAGCACTGCAAAATGTGTTGTTGACCTAACAATGTCAACAGTCCATATAGAATATAAGCTTGTTGTCATGCACATATATAATGTTTTTGGAGTCATGTTGAAGTGCAAGAATTGCATAAAACTTTAATTTGTGTTAGCCAATACTCTCAATGCTTTTGGAGTCATGTTGGAATGCCAGAATCCCATAAACCTATATTTCGGATAGTCAATACCCTGATATTTTTGGAGATGCTAAAGTCATTTGTGGTGAGTCCTATGCATTGCAACACAAATCTGATTAAATGTAGAAGGGATTCTCTGTATTGTAGTAGACCATTTTTAAAAGGTAACAGGTTTTGAAACCCGTGCCTTAAGATTTTTTTGCTGGTTTAGTGTAACTGGGAACATTACCAGGTTTTCTAGGTATGAACAGGTCTTAGTCCCGGGCTTTTCACTACATGTGCATGCCCCTGTTGAGATGTGGGTCACATTATTGCGATGTAGGATTCAAACTTGTCACTCTTTTATGAGCATCACTTTACCATTACATCACAACCCATTGGAGATGATCTTTTTATATGAACTCTTGTATTTTTGTTCAAATTTGATAGCCTAGAGTCTTGATTGTTCAAGTTTGAGTGATTTTTAATGGTGTGAGAGGTTAATGCCCCTGTAACATGGATTTTATAATTCAAAGTGGGATTTAATTGATCTCTAGAAATACATAATAATATCGTGTGAGCTTGACTAATTGATCTCTAGGAGTATTGAGGTCTCCTTTAAAATTTAATTTTCACAATGTAGAAACCTTCTTTATATACTTATCTTTGGAATGGAAATAATGTGAAGGTCTGTATAAATGAAGACAACATTTTTTGCATTTGCAGAATATATAGTTTTTCTGATGCTAGCAGTTTCCTTTTGGAATTGAATTTACCTTTGAGTCATGTTGTCTGTCTGACTTGGTCGCTATTGGACATTTATGTGATTTTTTTCTCTGCATTGTGCAACTAAGGAAATGGTAGTTGATGAGAGAATTGTTTTTGCTGATGTTGTAACTTTGTCCCCAGAATGAGATATGAGGATTCTTTTTGTCTGTGGATACGTGAGAGCTTGAGCTCCACCAGCTCAAAATCTGAAAATTAGCCTGTACATCTTTTGCATTACCACCAGTTGTAAACACATCAAGCTGGTTATAGGTCTCCCATGCCTTGTACTGATTAGGTGATATCATTGCAATTGCTTGTCTGGAAAAATTAGCCACCTCCTTAATGTTTTTTTGTATGTAAGCTTTTAACCAGTGGTTTCAAGAGGTACCCTTCGCCTAATCAGCAAGGTCAATATGGAAGAAGCCACTAATATGGTGGGTTATCAAAAGCCACTAAGATTACATAGTAGTCAACTTCAAATCTGCTGGTAAGAAGAGTTGCCACCCTATCACGTATCAGGAAAATTTTGGCATGATAACTTCATCTCATGCATCTTGCAAGTCGATTGGTCTACTATTACCTGTAATTTTTTAAGAAGCTTTACTTCAAGCCTATGTTACCAGAAACACAACAGGATGACACGGTTTCCTGTTAAAATAGGTGAATAGGTGAAACGTTGTTTCCGTTTTTAACGGCCGTTTCTGGGTGTAGTGTATGGTGATGTTTTTATTCCCCTGCAAAGTTGCATCTTTTTGCTCCAGCGATTGTTGCATTCTCAATAAAGATATTGCTATTTTTCCAAGATCCGTTCTTTTTTTCCATTTAACACTTATATCTTCATTTCTATAAAAGCTCCTTTTATATTTTGATTTTCTATAAAGTATCGCTGTTCTTTCTCTATAATGTAACATAATTTTTTGAAGTTGTTTACCATATAATTAATATTAATTTTTAAGTTGATTAAAATATGCTGTTTAATTTGAATATATAATTAATTTTAATAATATTAATATTTAAAAATTAATTTAATAACTCATTTCTAATTGTAAAAATTTAAATATTTTTTTCAGCCAATTAATTGTGATATAATTAGTAAAATATATAATTTTTATAATATTAATAGTAAATAAAATTAATATAATTAATTGTATATAAAAATTAATTTAGTAACTTATTTCTAATTGTAAAAATTTAAATAATCTTTTTCAGCTAATAAATGATATAATTTTTATAATATTAACAGTAAATAAAATTAATATAATTAATTGTATATAAAAATAATGTTATATATATATATATGTTCCATTTCTTATGCACAACCTTTTCAAATTCCGTTTCTCGTTGCATTGCAGTTGTTATGTTTCACGTTTCTCGTTTCTGGTAACTTAGCTTCAAACTGGAAATTCCAAGAATTGAAAAGGTAGTTGAGTACAGGTTTCTTTCTAGTTTACTTACTACTCCTATTAAAGAAATAGCTATGATTGAAGTGGACACTCCTGAAAGAGCATACAAAATAGCTGTACCCTTGGATCTAAGTTTGTGAAGAGTTCAATTCCAACACTATTTATGTTTCTTCTTCAAACTCCTTTGCCTCCGAGACTTCATCCAACCCTGCGATTTTTCTTTATTGGTAAAGCAAAGATGTAATTTAATTACTATAAGAAGTGTCGATTGAAGAATGCAAAGCTCTTCAAGTCAAGAAAGAGTCGTAAGGCTATTCTTTCAAGGCAACAACTGGAACTAGATGAAATGGTAACAATTGACAATCTAAATTCTTTAATTCTATAGAACTATTTGATAAGTTCACAAGAAGCACTGTTCACCCAAAATTGCCATTACAGGATTATATGATTTCTCTCAGAATTGTTAATTGTAATTCGAATAATTTAGTGTCTTAAGAACTAGCTCTACATTTGCAGCTTCCTAGTACAACCTATTCTACTCGCTATCAGTTTGGGAGTTGTCAAATCCTTCCATGTGATGTCACTAAACTTTCCTATTTAATGTTTGGGCATTCTTACTGTAGTGTGATTGGCATTCCACTAATGATGGGAGATGCAAAACATATGGAATTCAGAAAGAGGGTAAAATAGATAAATTCTAATTTAATTTAATTTCTGGAAATCGAGCAGTAGAATCATGGTAGCATTCCATTTACATGGCATTGACAAGGCATGGTAGAAATGTAAATGGAATTCAATTACCTGGGTTTGAAATGGTAAATCTTGGCAAAAAATTGAAAAACTAAAAATGATGTAATACTTTCTAGATAAAGAGAAACTGATTTTTATTTCATGTCAAATATAGTTTGCAGAGATGAAAATAAATCAAATATATAAACAAATGCCAAATCACATAAAAATGCATAAGGCTGAGAAGAAGAGGGTTTGTGTAGAAAAACAAAGTGCTGGCACAAAAATGGTAGGCCGTGCCGTCACGGAGTATAGCCTATTATTTTAGGGGCAATCCTATGCGTTCAAACTAAACCAGCATTATGCTATAATTTTTTTAAAAAACCTTCATTAGCATTAAAAATTTAACTCCTTAAAAAAGTCTATTTAAAGTGTAACTTGAAAGAAAATTTAAAATGCTCTAACCCTAAATAATCTTTGCTCTATTTTTCTGCAAGTGTAAAAGTCTTTATATATTGAGTGCAACTATACAATGCCTTTTAGTTATCAGCTTTCAGAGAGATTGATGCATCCAATTATGCTATAGGCACTGTTCTTAGATAATGAGACCGCTTTGCAGACCACTTAATAACATTTTACACAACAAAACAAAACCACACAATGTATGATGAAGAATTTAATGCACTGGTTCAAGTACTCCATCAGTGGAGGTGTCATAGTCTTGGTAAGAAAACATGCTTCATTCCCTCATGCGTGAACTCACAATCCAAGATTTCTGAACAAAGACATCTTAAACGGCTTCTTACATCCAGCATTTCCATCTTATTATGAAGTACAACAATGGAATTGCTAATGGATCTACCATTATGTAGAATAGACCTTTCAATGTTATACATATTCTCAATACGAGCTCTGTTGAATACAAAATTTGGAGTCATTTGTTCTTCAAATCCACACTCTGGGTTGAATTCTTTTTCTTGATTTGACATTAACCAATTAAATGATCTCTGCTCTTGAGAGGGCTCAGTTTGCCTTACATTCATTAGAGAGATTGATGCATCCAATTATGCCATAGGCACTGTTCTTAGATAATGAGACCGCTTTGCAGACCACTTAATAACATTTTACGCAACAAAACAAAACCACACATTGTATGATGAAGAATTTAATGCACTGATTCAAGTACTCCAGCAGTGGAGGTGTCATAGTCTTGGTAAGAAAACATGCTTCATTCCCTCATGCGTGAACTCACAATCCAAGATTTCTGAACAAAGACAGCTTAAACGGCTTCTTACATCCAGCATTTCCATCTTATTATGAAGAACAACATTGGAATGGCTAATGGATCTACCATTATGTAGAATAGACCTTTCAATGTTTTACATATTCTCAATACCAGCTTTGTTGAATACAAAATTTGGAGTCATTTGTTCTTCAAATCCACGCTCTGGGCTGAATTCTTTTTCTTGATTTGACATTAACCAATTAAATGATCTCTGCTCTTGAGAGGGCTCAGTTTGCCTTACATTCATCAGAGAGTCATACTAATCATTTGGTGGGTCTTTTTGGCATGTTGAAGGGTTTGCAGCAATTACAAACCTCCTACATTGGGCTTTATGTCTTTACATGACCTCCTCCATTTAGGGTTTCCTATGGGTTTGTTTTCAATCCCATTGTTCCCAATGGGATTTTGGCAGCTCTCCTTACAACATTTTCATCACATTAGATAAGACAGACAACCTAAGGCTGCTTCTTTTGGCCAACTTTGCTAAATTTCATGTACAGGTTCATGGTGCATTGTTGAAGACTCATCCAAATAATAAGCGCTCAATGATTAGCAAAGTGGCTCTCCACGTTTTAGAGTTGGTCTAATCGAGTTTGAATCTATCTAGATAAACACATTAAAAGATCAAACTTATTTGGCATCTGACTTGTAACATTTTGAAGTAACTTGGAGAAAATGCTTTTAGGCTGGATGTTCCTTCTCAGTCTGGAATACACAGTGTTGAGATGTAAGCCTATTTAAGGCTAAGCTTAATGAACCACCAAATTTGGATGCTTTGGTTCCCATCTCTCATCATAAGGACAATGCTACAGAGATTCATATTCCTTTGGATGAAGTTTTTCTTCTTAACATGCACACCCATGCTATAAGACACAACTCCACTACCATGTATTAGGTTGTAAAGGATCGTTGATAACTTAGGCTTAAGTGGGTGTGCTGATGAGAATTTTGGCAAAAAATAGACACAAATTCCACTTCACATAAGAAATTGGGGACTATTTTCTTCGAGTATTTTATTCATTGATGAGTCGTGGTCGGATGAGTTATTTTTATTTTACTAAATGATTAGACAGTCTTGTGAACCTTTGTATTTTATTAAATAATAAGATATAGTGCCACAAGCATTTATATTTTATTACATATGTAGTGCACACATCTGTGTACTTTCTTTAGAAGCTATTCTAGAATCTATACATCCAATGTACTTTTATAGACATAATACAAATTGAAATAATTATATAGCATGTGTGGTTGCAGCTATCTCTATGTTCATTTCATTTCTGTAATTGCACTCTTAACAACCTGTAATTGAACATTGCGGTACTTGAAGATCTCGTGCCATACAAAATATCAATCAGCTGTAAATTTTGATTCTGCATCTTTAATCGAGTTTTAAAAGTTGTTTGTACGTGAGTTGGGCTTTCACAGGAGTTACTGAATTTAGCATAGTTGCTTTGAAAACAAGAGGTAAAACTATGAACTGCACGTGATTGAAAAGACATCAGATAACCTGCTTTCTACGGTGACATTTGTTTCCACCAATGCTTGTGCATTGCTTGTTATGCTTTGCATGACATTGGAAGGCCTATAGATACGGTTGAATCAAAAAGAAATTTTGCTGTCACTGGTTGTTCTACTCTTGGCTGATAGAATCAATTACCTCCAAGAATTATAGACCCACAGATGCTGTTACAATCAAGTTAATTTAACACCCTATTGACTGTATTTGTTCATCCATTTGAAATGAATACTTGTGGTGCTGTTGGTATTAATTGAATCCAACCTCTTCATTAGAAACTTCTCTTTTACAGGGAGGGTGGTGCACCTATTCCAGAACTTAACAGTCCGCACCCCAGTAGTAGCCTCACTAACACCTGAGATCATGTCTCACCAGTATGCAACATACACATTAATTAGTTTCGCTTCTTTGAATATCAAATAGTTTCCCTGGAGATCTGGTGTTTAATCTCTTATGATATTCATCAATTATTAGGGGAAGTTCTTTCACATTATCCTTATGGCCAAGAATTCTTTGTTGTGCTAATCTTATTGTATTCTTGCTTGTTAAATCCAGCACTAGTTGCCTGAAGTAAGTGGGTTCTCACCGAAGAATATGAACCTGTATAATTTATTTTCCAAAGGTGCATGCTATGTGTGACATCCCACAAAGTTTTTCCTTGGGCTTATCAAATTTCTTGCATATTAGTGGAGGGTTGTTCATCACTGCCAAAACTATCACTACCTCTGTTTGGCTTTCCCAACCAAAGAAATTGAGGTCATGATGCTGATGAATGAAAAATGATTCCCTCTCCTTAAAATATCTGTGAAGTATTATTTTTTTGTGGAAAAACAGAGTATTTTTTTTTGCCTCTGTTCCCTAGGGAACCAGAAGTTAGAAAACAATATTTATGCTAATACATCTACAAAAGCTCCTCTCCCAAAAAACCATTTGCTTCTTCCCTTTTTTGCTTCAAGCTCTGGTGCTGGCCTACCCTTGTGAAAGAACAAGATTTGTTTCTTTCCCTTTATTACGAACCATTAGGTTTGTTAAGTGAGGTCTCTTGCTGGCCCATTTGTATTTTTTTCTAATGATGTGAGATACATAATATTTTCCTTAAATGCTGTTAATAGTTGGAAACTTACTCTACAATGCAGAAAAGTTTCTTTTGAGTATTTTGTCTGCATAATTTTCTGGGCACCAGTTGTAATGTGAATTGCTGCTTTGACTTTGTGATGATTCCCCTTTAGAGAATTTAGGTTTTGGGTTGTATGTTGATGGGCAGTTGAAGAAATGATTTTATACTGCTGGATTTTATTGTATGTGACCTATATGCCTTTTGAAGGCCTATTAGACATTAACGTAAATCAAACATTTTCAGATATGGATAAATGTTAGATGTTTGTTTCAGACTGATTTGAACAGTTTTGACATACCCAAAATATCATGCTCTCTTTAATATGCCCCAATAATGTTTCTGCCGTGTATCAATATGGTTTTGATCATTATTGTACATAATGGGATCTTTAGTGATTATTTTCTAATATTTAGGCAAATATGACAAATTTGATATTTAGTGATTGCTTTATAATCTTTAAGCTTTGTGCTTTAAGAGACCTATACAGAAAAGTGTAGCCACTTTTTTCTAATGCTTCTAGGAACCTAGCATATGCAAAAAAAATACAACAAAGGAGTTGTAGCCAGCTTTATATCATTTAGCTTATATGAGGAGATACTAAATTTTCTAAAATAAGGCATTACTTCTTTGTTGGAAACAGATTTTTTGTTCACTTGCTAGTCATGATTGAAAAAAAAATGGCATCATATTACAGATTTAGAAGCTCTCATCTAAAATGCGATTGACAAATATAAAATGCATTTTGCATGCTTGTCTCATAAACAGTACACAAGTATTTACTGAATCAGCATATGTCGTGTTTTGTTACTTTGAAAAGACATAATACATTTCCACTGTGTTTTATTTCATGTCTATGTGTTTATGTTAGCAACTATGTTGGCTGTTAAGGAACTTCTTCTATTACCTTGGAATTGTGTATTAGAAATTGAATGGCTGTTTAAGCTCAGATATGACTCTGTTACCTAACTTTGGATTGAAATTCAAATTATATCCCTCTTTTCTCTTTTTGTATGAGTTAGATCTCCAATATATATGTTCATGGTTGGTTATTAAGATTATTAGAGATCTGATGACAATGGACATGCAGATATCTGTTTTGTTTGTATGACGTTAGTATCGGTATAATATAGTCCTTTTTAGGATCAAAAAATTATTGGTGGAGATTATTCACTCAGTAGATGAGTAAAAACCTTTGATAAGAGGAGCCTGAAGAAGCAAACACTAACTAAAATTGCAGTGCATGAATTGTTATGGAATACGATTCTTCCAATTTGACAGGTGGAGATTCAACAAATGTAAACTTGCAAGATGGAATGACATAAAGAGTAGCTATTAGTTATGAATCAAGAACCCATTTAGATGTCATCTGATACATGGACCAATGAATTTGAAACTTGGAGTAATGTTTCAAAGATATGGAATTATTGTGTGTATGGTCTGAAGAATTGTAATTGAAAACCCAAGTTGTCTGTTTTGTCTGATAGAGAGAAAAACATGCATATATGGAGGCTTTAGTTAAAGTGTTTTTATGCTATTGGCACATGGTTCATTAGTCCAAGTGATCTGACCTATACAATGCAGGGGATGCTTTGTACCCTCTGGATTGTGATATTATTCATATCCGTGGTCTGTATATCACGAATCTTTGGCCATTTGACTGTTGTGATAATGATTTTGCTTTGGTTGTCCATATTATTCATGAACAATAACTGGTCATTAATATGGTATACCACATTTGTATTTTAGGGTCAATTGGTAATTGTGTTCTTTTATGTTTAAACCTTTGTTTGCATTTGCAAATTGCAATTTGTGTAGCTGATTCTACATATCAAAGTACCTTGATAATCAGGAGGATTCTAAAGTAATATACTTGGAGACTTCCGTTGTGTAAACTTGTAAAGCACTACAGTGCTTGGACCATAACATTGCCTTGATTTAAAAATACATCAAAGCTCATGTCCTCTTGGCATGGATATCCAATCTGTTATCCATTTTAGACTGACAAATTTCTTAGTGAATGCTCCAGCATCTGATTTAACAGGTACACATTCTTATTTTTGAAGATGGATTGTGAAACAGAAATAGCGCGTGTAACTACGTTGTTGGGGAATTCATCGTTTTTAGACCACAATGGGCCTGAGCATGGTAGCCCTTTGACTCATGGAGGACTACTTACAAATGGAGGAGTGGACATGAATGGATGGGCTGCTTACCAATCAGAAGTACGGATACTAACCATTAACATAATTTTTTTTTATTTGTGACTTGTTTGATCTGGAACGCTAATGCTGACTTGACTTAATTGTTTGATCTCTTAAATTTGGAATGACTGATGAGAGTGTGGCTATTGTATTTTAAAAATATTCTAACAAATGGAATTTGTTCTTCTAAAAATATGTATTTTTAGAATTTCTGTTTTGAACTCCCATTTACTACCTTAGTAGGATACTTAGTTTTAACTCCTTGGTCAAAAATTGATAGCTTCTTATTTCAATAATCTTCAAATTAGAAATATATTAGTTTGTGGGCTAAATTGTGTCCTTGAAAGTATAGGTAATGTGATGCTGTGGTGCTTGCAGTTACTGTTTTCATGTTGCTTAAGATGTAACCTAGCATTTTCTGTAATGAGTTAACTTCCAAACTGTTAAATCTGTTGCTTAAAGCAACCAGCATTGCATGGGCTTGACTCTGCAGTTTCTGATGTCTAATTGTTGTTCTACATGATAAACTTTTGCGTACTTGGCGCTGACAGTTTTAATTCCTTGGTCAAAGGTTGTTGGCTGTCTTCACATTCAACAAACCTGAAAATTGAAATATATTAGTTTTTAGAGTAATTTGTCTATCCTTTAAAAGTGAGGCAATGTTATCCTGTGATACTTGCAGTTAGTGTTTTCATGGTGCTCTAATTATAATCTAGCATTTTTTTGCTATGGGTTAACTTCCAAACTGTTAAATTTGTTGCTAAAAGCAACTAGAATTGCATGGACTTACTGTGCAGTTCTCATGTCTAATGGATGTGCTACATGACAGACTTTTACATACTGGGAACTGACAGTCGCTAGTCTCTTGGTATTGCTTAGACACTGGAAAGTATTTCCTGTCCTGCTAGTATTTTGTATTTGCTCAGTAACATTTTGTAAATAATATCCTTTCAAGGATTGATATTTTGTTTTGGCTAGCAATGATTTTGTTTGAATGTAGATGTGTGGATCAAAGACGTGGCATATATGCCTGCACATCTCAGTCAAGTATATCAGTTAAATTCTCATGCAGCCTTTTCTACAATCAACTTGTTAGTCTTTTGCATGCAGTCCACTTAACAATGTAATTGTCAAAATCTATTTTGATATAGTTTATGGTTCCCATAAAATCTACTTTTATATAATTTACTGTGTCTTGTCAGGTCAGTCTTGAACTTTATGATTAGGTAATAGTGTGTTTGTTGTATACCTTCGCAGTTTTTCTGTTGATGTATGGTCATACCTTCTGCTTGAAGTAGAAAATGGTATGCACAAATTTAGTTCTGTAGCCGGAATGCAAGTTATATAACTTCTGTGCTAATTAAGTTTTCCTTTCATGCAGAGAATGAGCATGCTGCAGCCATCTCCTCATGCATGGCATGGAGCAACAGGCGGAGGGTCTGCTGGACTTATTGTGAAGAAAACCATGAGAGTTGATGTTCCAGCTGACAAATATCCTAATGTAAAATCCTGCTTTCTTGAGATAATCTAAATTGGCCGTACAATCTATTTTAAAATATTCATGTGATAATATCTCAATCTGAAAGTTTTATCTGAATGGCTATATGCTGCATTGCAGTTCAACTTTGTGGGACGTCTGCTTGGGCCTAGAGGCAACTCATTGAAGAGAGTTGAACATACTACTGATTGTAGAGTTCTAATTAGAGGGCGTGGCTCAATCAAAGATCCTGCAAGAGTAACATCAATATCCTAAAGTATCATTATTTTTTGATGCAGTGTATGAATGTTCATGGATTGTGCTTCTGAGCGCATTTGCATCTGATTATTTCAGGAGGAGATGATGAGGGACAAACCAGGGTATGAACATCTCAATGAGCCTCTGCATATTCTTGTAGAGGCAGAGTTGCCTGCACATATTATAGATTCTCGCTTGATTCAAGCACGGGAGATACTTGAGGAGTTGCTAAAGCCTGTAGTATGTATTTTCTCGACATAGAAGTTTATGCATCATGCAATTTTACCCAGCAGATCCTTTTTCTTGTAATTTTCTATTCTAGATATGTGATTTATCAGCTTTCTTAGTAATCTTTTTATAATGTGCAGGATGAGTCACAAGATTTTTTTAAGAAGCAGCAATTAAGGGAGTTGGCCATTCTGAATGGGACGTTGAGAGAGGACGGTTCCTCAATGGCTGGTTCTGTGTCTCCTTTCAACAGTAACAATATGGGAATGAAAAGGGCTAAAACAAGGGGGTAGTCAAACTCATTGGCTTATGCCGTGCTTATTTTTTCATAACTTTGAGTTGTCAGAGGAACTCCATTATTTTGGTGTTAGTTCTCATGAAAGTGGCACACTAGTGCAAGTGGCTCGGTAGTGTAGTGTAGTTTAGTGTAGTGAGTATCCTGATAGTGTTAATGTGTACGTTGATACAAACATGTATTCTGCCGCTAGCGCCTGTTAGGTTGAGGGGGGTTTTAGGACAGTGCTTTCTGAGGTGTGGGTTTTGCTTTTTTCCCATATAAAGCAAATGTGTAATATTTATTACTCTTGTATTATTACATCATAAAGGCAAGAGTGCAACAATTTTTTTGTGATGGCTGCTGGACAGCTGCAATCTTTATGTACAAAACGTTGGGATCACAATTTTACACAAAGCGGTTGGTGAACTTCTAATACTATAATTAATGCTATGCATTCTAAATACAGATGTTTTACATTCTTCTGCAATATCAGCGTTTTCCATTTATGTTCTTCGTTGACTAATTACATTTGGTAAAATTGCAGTTTGAAAAAAAATTAGAGGGGGAGTGATAAAAGTCCGTTTTTGGGGAACTATTATGGAGTCTTTAACTATGATTATTGCACCAAAATTGACTATCAAGAAATCCAGTGTAATCAAGTTTGTATCAGCAGGTTTTTACCAATTCTCACATTGTTGTTTCATGTGAATTTCTGAAGCATCTTTTATTTTGATTTATGTCATGCATCGATGCAAAGTGGTTATGCATTTGTTAGCATGCCATCAAGTGCAAGTTTTTACATTAGTGTATGGATGGCTATATTTCACTACGGGGAGTGGTCTTTGTAGATAAAGAGGTCGATCAATCTTCTAAGTTAATTGGATGATGTGACTCCTTTTAGGGCCTGCTTTCAATAGGCTGTCTTTTCATGTTGGTACCATATTAGCAAAAGGCTGTTGCTCTAACGGTGTACTAGCATGAATATATAGTGAGGTGGTTTTTTCTATATTCTTTATCTATTGGTTGTTTTTTTTTATGGTTTTCCTTGCTAGCGATTAGATTCAGATTGGGCAAGTGGATACTTATTTTGAATGTTAACCTGTATAGTATTTCATTTAATCAACGGCTTCTAACAATGGTACTCAAAGCAAACAACAATTGGAAATAGCCAGGTTCGAGGATGCTACTAGAAAGAGGGGGTTTGCTTTGGCTTTCAGATAGTGGGTTTACTTCTCTAATCTTTCTGTTAGTTTTAATAATATCTTTAAGGCTCAAAATTTGTTAATGCCATGAACACAAACACTTAGCACGTGGAGGAAGACTCTGGATGACCTTACAGATTAGCACGTGATGGAAGACTCTGGATAACCTTACAGATTCTATCAATTCCCTTGAAAAGAAAAAGAAAACCTGTATTTTTTAAGTGAATGGTGCTGTACTGCTGTTCATATGTCGGAACATGATCGCTGAAAATTCACATGCATATTATTGAAATTAACAAGAAGTTTTAAGTGATCATGTTCCAACACATGTACATCAACATTCAGACCCTGCGGAGGAAGGCTCTGGATGACCTTACAGAGTCTATCAATTCACTTGAAAACAAAAAGAGAAACTGCAGGTTTGAAGTGAATGGTGCTGCACAGCTGTACATGTGTTGGAACATGATCACTGAGAATTTGTTTGTCTAGATCTTGAGATAACATGCAAGAAGCATGTAGGAGGTAAAAGACTGAAATCAATGATAAGAATGTTCTAGTGTATTTGCTAGATTATCCTTCCTAATGTACCATGGCTAGTTATGGGGTTGCCATGAAGATAGATCTAATGTATCTATCCTAATGTTTGATGGCCATATACAGGTTTGGTATGAAGATAGATCCAATGAAGATGTAATAATTGTTTAGAGGAGCCAAGAATGAATATAAAACATGCATTTACGGGGATTGTTTGGGAGTCTTTATCCTAATGTTCCGTGTCATGTACAGGTTTGCTCTTGAAGATAGATCCAATGAAGGTGTAATAATCTGTTGAAGCCAAGAATGAATATAAAACATGCATTTAAGAGGATCATTTGGATATAAGCAACAAGCACAATTTTATGTGTGGTCGATGCAGGATGTGTGATTGTTAATACTGCCAATTTTGTTAAATGATTTTTGGTTGTATAGTTATTCCTTTTCAGTTTATGTTGTCAATATTGATCGTCTTTAGTTGTTAATGGGCATCTGGAAATTATTTTAGTACCATTTCCAGTTGCAACATGTAGCTTTGAAATGTTTTGACATCTACTAGCTATTAATTTGTGATTAATGTATGTTTGGATCTCTTGTAAACAATTATCTTCATTGGATGGCATATGTTTATTGCTGTGTTTACCAGTCTATGGTTAAAAAGGTGAGCAATAAGATTCAAGGAAGTGCTGAAACATTGAAAAATTGATGATTATTTAACATCGACAGATATAAACAAAAGTGGAAGTCTACATTGATTACCTTAAGAAAAAAAAGCAAGATTGATGTTAGATATTATAAAAATACCAGAGGATGTCTCAGACACTTCGTGAAAAAGAATTTTATGTGTAGCTTTTATGTTAAAGTTATGTATAAAACAATTTTCACACTCACAGAAATTTGCAATTGAAGACCTTTTGTATGAAATTTGAAGTGCAGAATGCACCCAAACAGTGTATATCTGTAGATGATCCAGTCAAATGCGGTGCCTTGATGCATTTTGGGAAGAAACAGCTAGCTTTCGGTTCGAGTGTGGTGGGTGTGGGGAACAAACATCAGAATAATGAAATTGGTCTGTGCCAACATACGTGTGAATAGGTTGAGGATCAACATCTCGGATGAGCTAAGCATGTTGAAGATAGATATTATAGAAGAAACTTATTGGTTTGCAAGAGAAGTTGTCTAGAAGACAAATAATATAGAGGGAGAGGGGGAATTTCTAGAGGAAGAGGCTAAGGAAAAACTAGTAGAGGCAAGACTAAACAAGAAGAGGAAGCTAACAATTCCTAGACCTAGAGTTATGAACAAAGAGGAACAACTTCATCTAGAGGAAGAGGTGGATATGGATGTGGCAGTAGAGGATTTGTTGGAGCGAGATTTTGATGTGGCCACATGGGTCAGAGAGCTTTCAAATGCCCTCAAAGCCAGACTGAAGGGCATGAAGAGAATGAGACTGGTGTTCACCTTGTATAAGCTGACGATGAGTCAATTGCTTCACCTATTAAGGAGCCAAAGCAAAGGGAAGCCCTCATGATGAGAAGGGTTTTGCTAAAATCAGCTAAAGAGAGTAATGAACCAATGTAGAGGAGAAGTCTATTTCTTCCGTTTGATGAGGAGTGTTCTTTGGATACTAGAGTGATGTTAGTCAATGGAAAGGAGTTCCTTAGTGGGTTGCATATAGAAGAGGTGTGCTTCACACTTGTTACTAAGCCAACATTAGAAAAATTAGGGAGGATAGTGAGCAACCTATAGAAGTGAAGAAGTTGCTAGAGGAATGTAAGGATATTGTGTCTAGTGATGTTCCTAAGGATTATAGAATGACACCATGGAGAATGAGGAAATGAATTACCCTGTTCAAGAGTTGTTGAAGAGAGGATTGATCAGAGATCATTTGAGTTCATGCACGGTACTCGATGTATTGGCACCTAAAAAAGGAGGGGAACAACACATGTACATGGATTCTATAGCTATAAACAAGATAACCATCAAATACCAGTTTTGATTACCTATGATGGGTGATTTCATGGATTGATTAAGTGGGGCCAAGTGCTTCATAAAGACAGACTTGAGGAGTGGATACCATTAAATTAGGACAGAGGAAGGTGATGAGTGGAAGACTACTTTTAAGGCTAAGGAGGTCTTGTTTGAGTGGCTTTTCATGCCATCATATTCACAAACATACCATGTCCTTTCATGTGGCTTATGAATTAGGTATTGAAGCCATTTCTTGAAAAATTTGGGATTATTTATCTCGATGACATTCTTATTTTTAGTAGGATTAAGGAGGAACACTTGGAACATATCGAGCAAGTTTTACATAAGCTAAAGGAAGAAAATTGGCTAATAAATCTCAAAAGTGTAGTTTCATGAAGACAAATTTGGTGTATCTTTTGTAATCACAAGTAAATCTTTGAAGATGGATCCACAAAAGGTTAAAACCATTTTAGAGTGGCCAACATCTAATAGTATGATCAAGGCAAGGAGCTTTCATGGATTAGCCAATTTTTATTAAAAAAATCATCCAAAAATTTTAGTGGAATTTGTGCTCCTATTATTGAGATCATGAAGGGAGATCGCAAGAGAATTCATATGAAAAATTACAATTGAGAAAAGTTGAGTTATTTAAGGTCACAGGGCAACTAGTATTGACTTTACGAGATTTCAACAATTTTTTCTAGGTAGATTGTGATGCTACTGGGACAACCATTAGAGCAACGTTGAGTCAAGAAGAGCAACCCATGGCCTATTTTAGTGAGAAACTCAATTATGCTAAAAGAACATATTTATTTATGATCATATTTTTATTCTATTGACTGGTCAATACTTGAAGAAGTGGAAGCATGATTTGCTTCCTAAGGAGTTTGTGTTGTATATAGATCATTGTTGGTGTAATTAAATATTTCAATACTTTATTAAGTTTGCTTTGGGATTTTTTAAGTCATCTAGTGTTGGTGTAAATGGGATATATTACCTAAATAGTTCTATATTAGGACCTATTCACATGTTAAGTTTACTTAGGTGGTTAGGACATTTAATATTTGTATCATCTAAAAGACATCTTATTATCCTCTAGTTGTCATTTAAATATTTGTGTATATGTTGGCCTTGGACATTTACTTTTTATGTGTATGTCGTCCTTTGTCCTACCTCTCATCCTTGCCTATATAAGCAAGGTTTCTCACTGTACATTTCATGCAATGTAGTGTGTATCAAGTCAAGCTTTGCATCTTATATTTTTTATGCATCATTATTTTTTTTAGCAATATAAAGTGTTGTTATTGCTTTTCTCTCTTGTTGTGGAAGGCTCCTTTGATTGTAGGTGATCTTGGATTGTCTTGAGTCCATTGACAACTCTTACATGGTATCAGAGCTACAAATCTGCAATCTTCTTCCCTCTTTTTTGAGTTTCTGCCAAGAAATATTTTCTGGTGCATCCTAGTGCAATATTGCAAGTTGCAGCGTGCCTTTGCTTGAATTAGATGGCTGATTCAACTTTTACATGTCATTTTTTTGTTGCTAGAGGCATTTTTTTTTATTAATTCACATCTTCTACATGTTGAAAAGAAAAAAACTTTATGGGTTTTGTTCGTCGCATCGAAAAATTTTCTGGGTATTTGTTAGTTTTTACATGCAACAAACAAATTTTGCTGATTTTTAATCACAGTTTATACAGGCCTCCTCTCCGTTGACAGTTTTGATTTTGCACTATGATTTTGTAGGCCTATATCTCAGTCATCCGAGCCCCTTTTTGTGAGCTTTTTTTTATTTGGGTTAGAATTTTGCAAGCTTCATAGTGTTGCAATCAGATTTTGATTTTGGTTATTGAGTTTTCCATAAATTGCAGATTTTCATCATTGTTGCTGAGCAGTTCTCGTTTTGGGAACTTTCGGGGCTCTATTTGGGCTCATACAGTAGCATTTTTTGGTGAATTTTTTTTAAAGTGCATAACTTTTTGTGTACTTCTCAGATATGTTATCAGTTTGATCAAATTCTACACCTAAATTGTATTATCAGTTTGAGGCTCATTGGGTACATTACACTCGTTAGTTGGAAGAACTGTAGAAATTGGTGATTGTTTTAGCTTGGGGGCCTCCAATTTTAGTATTAATATATTCAGTTCATAATTTTAGTTGAAAGTTTCATGTCTTTGTAATTTGGAGAGATCTATCTTAGTCATAATGGGTTTTCATTTCATTCTTCTCTAATCATCTTGAAAAAGAGGAACTATAAACAATGGAGAGATAGCATCTTGAAACACTTGTGTCTTTTTCCATATCTATATGGTCTTGTTCCTCAACCAAGTACTTATGAGAAGACATTTGCTTGGCATTCCAAAAATGATATAATGTTCTAGGAGTAATTGGTTACCATGTTGATGATGATACATTGAGTTCAATCATAGACATTGAGTGTCCTTGTTTTGTGTGGACCAAATTTTGGGAGATATATGGAGATCCTAATATTCAACGATTCCCAGACGATCTTGTTTTAGATTGTCTTGTACCTCTTGATGATTCAAATAATCTACCATATGACTATGATACATAAAAGGAGTTTACTTCTTTGGAACACCTTGCACATTTGGATGATGAGGATGATGAGGTTTCCACTCCTACAAAGACACTTGTTGATCTTTCACATTCATTGATTGAGACTTCCCTTGATCTTGATCAGCAGGATGTTTATTGTCTTTCAGATTCAACTTTGTGCGATGAGTATTTGACATGTATTTCAGCTTTGATCTGTGATGCAGAGCAGGGGTGGACAACTTTAAAACAACCTCAATCAACCAATCTTTCAATTATTTAAACATCCTATGATGGTTTTCTTTCATTAGCCCTCATTTTTCTTGTAGCCTTTCTAAACTGAATTTTCCTTCATAGCTTTCAGAGGGAGCATGACATTCAAAATATAAAGGCATTTTCAGATACCTTTTTTGGCATTTACAAACATATCTCAAAACTAGGCATAGTCCTTTTGTACAGAAACCATAAAAAATTGACAACTTGCTCTTAAAAAACTTAAAACATGGGAGCAACAAATTAGGTTTTTTGGCCATAATTTTCAGTGCATACATGATATCACAAATGTAAACATAGTTTCGAACACCCATTTGAACCTTATATAACATATCTTATAATCAAGGTAGATTACTTTGTACGGAAACCTTCAAAATTTGATTTGTTTGCTCACTATTATCCTAACTAGGGTTTTAGATCTGTTTACAGTAAAATGGGCACAACTTGCTTGAAACATAATGAAATTAGACTGAATCAAAAACCCATTAAAGGTAAGAGTGCCCTCTACAATGGGTATTTAGCCATTCAACCGTATTAGATCGTACAAAACTGTACTAAGTAATTTTTCTGATGTTTCACCATAAAAATCTAGAAGTGACAATCACTAATTTGATCATAACTTTCACAAAACATGAAAAAAATCAACCAAACCAAAACCAAATGAAAGTTAACTCAAATATCTTTCCAATCATACTACATGTAGGTCATTAAATGCAAAGTAAAGTCTGTACAAATTCAAATAACAGCATTGGAACGTTGGAAATTGCAGAAAACAGTGATATTTTATTGTTGCAACTTCCAAACTTCTTCAACCCCACTTCCTTTTGACCACACAAGGTCTTTTAAACATTTAACAAACATATTCCACTGGTTCATGACCAATTTTTAATTAGATTGATTTATATTCTTGACACTTTTCATATTCCTTCATTGTGCAACATTGAGACTTTTCATATTCCTCTAGGCTCCAACTTACACCTAATGACTTAAATTAGACTTCAACACATAAGAATTGTCTTAGAAGACATTATTACATGAAAAACACCAAATATAAAATAAAATGTTGACTTTTGACCCCTTGAAAGTACAAAGACCTGTGGGTGCCCCTACACCATACTCCCAAGGGGAAGAAAAAAGTCGAGTCCACTTGAGTGCAGGTTTTCTCTTTCTTCCTAGTCTTCCAATTCTTCTGCAACTTATCCTTCATTTCTGCAACTTTCCTTAGATCTTTTTTCTTCTTCTTGTACTACCTTTTCCTTAGCATCTTCTTAGCGTCAAAATACCAAAACTCGAGTTCTTGTTCATATGCTTCAGTATCACTGTCTATGTCTTCATCTTCAACATTGGAATACAATATGTCAACACATTCATCATCTATAAGATCAGAAAATCCAACCATTACCTTAGTTGTTTTGGCAACATCTTCTTTACCATAGTGTGTTGTATTTGTATAACAGGCTTCATACACTATATGCACCTCGTTTCCTTCTTTAGACTCTTTTCCATCTTCATATTTATCTGCTGCCCCTGTAAACACATACTTACAAATATGATTAGAAATAAAATTTTGAGACTCAATGGACTCATTTTCTTCATATATTCTCTCTCCCTCATATGGCTTAGGCTCTTCCATCATCAACAAAGACTCTCCAAGGTCTGGTGCTGCTGTCCTCTCTTGTCTTTTTCTCCTCTGAATGATTTTCTTGATGGGCCACTTTATCCTCTTTCTCATTGGTAAATGCCAACCACTTTCTTGTTTTGCTTTCTCAAGTAACTATTGTATCTCAAGATCCATTCTTTTTTGCATTTCTTCCATTTGTTCCAAGGCTTGTCTCAGCTCTGCTATCTCTTGCTCAATATTAATTTGTTTTACCTTCTTATCCTTCTTTTTTATCTCCCTTTCCTCTCTTGGTGCTTGTTTGGCAATTTTGTACTCTTCAAGTCTCCACGGACTAATTTTCTCAACATTTTCATTCTTCTTTCTCAAGCAAGTCTCTTTCACCTTACTTCTTCTCAATGCTTCTTGTCTTTGTGATACCTCACCTTAGGCCCCCTTTCTTTTCCCTTGGTCTAGTCTTTTGATATCCAATCTCTTCTTTCAATCTGCAAAAAGACAATAAACAAACTCTAAAAAAAACTTATCTTGCTCAAATCTTCAGGCTCTGATACCAATTTGATGTAGAGCAAGGATAGACAACTCAAACTATCTTCAAACAAACAAACTTTCAATCTCTAAATATTCAAATGGTGGGTTTTTCTTTCATTAGCCCTCATTTTTATTGTAGCCTTTCCAAACTATTTTTTTTTTCATAACTTTTAAAGGGAGCATGACATTCAAAATGTAAAGACATTTTCAGATACCCTTTTTGGCATTTACAAACATATCTCAAAACTAGGCATAGTCCTTTTGTACGGAAACCATAAAAAATTAACAACTTGCTCTTAAAAACCTAAAACATGGAAGTAACAAATCAGGGTTTTTAGCCATAATTTTTAGTGCATACATGATATCACAATTGTAAACAAAGTTTCAGACACCCATTTGGACCTTATATGACATATATCAGAATCAAGGTAGGTTACTGTGTACGGAAACCTTCAAAAATTAATTTGTTTGCTCACTATTACCCTAACTAGGGTTTCAGACTTGTTTACAGTAAAATGGGCACAACTTGTTTGAAACATAATAAAATTAAACCGAATCAAAATCTCATTAAAGATAAGAGTGTCCGCTATAATGGGTATTCAGTGATTCAGTTGTACTAGATCGTACAAAACCGTACCAAACAATTTTTTTGATGTTTCACCATAAAAATTTAGAAGTGACAATCATTAATTTGATCATAACTTTCACAAAACATGACGAAAATCAACCAAACTAAAATCAAATGAAAGGTAACTCAAATGTTTCTCCAACCATACCACATGTAGGTCATTAAATGCAAAGTAAAGTCTATACAAACTCAAATAACAACACTGAAATGTTGGAAATTCAAGAAAATAGTGATATTTTATTGTTTCAACTTCCAAACTTCTTCAACCCCACTTATTTTCAACCACACAAGGTTCTTTTAAACATTTGACAAACATATTCCAACTGTTCATTACCAATTTTCAGTTATATTGGTTCATATTTTTGACACTTTTCATATTCATTTATTGTGCAACATTGAGACTTTTCATATTCTTCTAGACTCCAACTTACACCTAATGACTCAAATTAGACTCCAACACACAAGAATGGTCTTAGAGGACCTTATTACATGAAAAACACCAAAAATAAAACAAAATGTTAACTTTTGACGCCTTGAAAGCATGAAGACCTGTGGGTCCCCCTGCACCAATTTGTGACTTCCCTCTTGAAAATTTGAAGGACACCTTTAAGGGGTTCTCTCTCCTCTTTGATGATAGTTATGACACAACTATTGTCACATCATCTTTGTCTTTGGAGATCAATGATATTGAGTTTTCCTATTGTCTTGATTTGTCACATTCTTTTGTTTGGCCTGGGACATTTGGTTTGGTTGTGGCATCTCTTGGTTGTGACATTTGGACACTTGAGCAGATTTTAGAGACATCATACATCATGAGATTTCCTTCCTCGTATTTTATTTTGGAGTTGGAGTTTCTTTTAAATATACTAGTGGATTTGTTTCTTCCCAAGGAAAGAATTGTTGTTTGTGGGCATTGAATTGTGTTTTTGTCTTTGAGCATGCACCATTGGCATAGGAGCTACTTCATTATGGGGGGGACATCTTGTCTCATTCTTTCCCTCTTATGGGGGTTTATTGATTGTATATTCATGATGAATATTTTTTTTAAAGGGGTTGTGTTGAGTCCTTCCATCACTCCATCATTTGTCCATACTTAATTGTATGCATTCTCACTTTTGGGGAGGATTTTTTCCCATGAGGTTTTCTCCTTCACTCCACTTGAGATCTTTTGTTCATGGGTACCTAACATGGATTTTGGTGAAGGAGCACCTCGAAAATCATGTTTTCTTTTGTAATAAGGTCTATTTGACCAATACATTTTCATTTCAGTTGGTAGCTAGGTCTATTTTGTAAATCCCAAGTGACTTAGGGGACATTTGTCAAGTTGTAATCGCATAATGCTAAAAATAGTAATAATGCCAAAATAAGGCAGTAGGGTAGTTTTGGTCGGTTGTCTCCCAGCCGCTTGGAGCTAGTGTGGTACTACTCAGGGCGAGTTGTTAAATGCCCAGAGGAATGATCAAATGATCATCGAATGTAATCAAATTGAAGTAGTGGGATGGAATGTGATTGCATTGTGTTCAGAAGAAATAAAGCAATTCTATTTTGTCCATTTGATTTCTGTTTCTTACAACTGTAAATCGTGAAATTGTAGATTTCCATTCATTTTACATTTTCTATTGTTACTGTATGTCGCCGTGAAGCATTCCACTGGTGAGATTTCTGTCGAAATCAGTGGAATGGCTTCAATGTATCAGTATTTGTTTTGTTCTTTGTTTTATTTTCCCTGTTCGATAGTGCAGATAATTCAGATCGAGGGTTTCGCGTAGCAAGAACGACCTAGCATCTTCATGTGCTAGGGTTCGCAAGAGGAAGCTGTGTGACAGTGGTTTTGGCAATTTAGCCAAAGGTTACGGGCGCTCACTGATGGAACGCATCCCTGCAAAAGTGAATGCCATCGAGGCATTGGTGGAAAGGTGAGAAACTTGGTCAATGGAATTGAATCGGTGGATCATCAGCTGTTAGTTCGTTGACTGCAAAAAAATTAGGGCATCAGTTTGGTATCCGCTATGCACTCCTCATATTGGTATCAGAGCCTAAAAAAAAAGATTTGGGTGGCAAGTCGAGTTGAGGACTTGCAGGATTGTTGATGTTTGGGTGCTGTCTGTGAATGTTTATGTCAGACAGAGACAACGGAACAGAGGCAGAGAGGATGCCTCCCAAAAGTATGTCACAGGACGTCGTTAAAAAGTTGATCGAGGAGATGCTTGCATCTAAGTTGGGAGAGTTTAAGTAGTCCAAAGGCAAAGAGAGGGAAGCTGAAAGTGACAGTGATGAAGGTGATGCAGAAATTGCCAAAACCAGTAAAAAGATAGAGGAGATACCAACAGACCAGAGGGCATTTTTAAATGCATTAAAGTTAGTCAATAGGGACACCATAGATGGGTTACCTATGTATAGTGGAAATATGGAAGCTGAAGAGGTGATTGATTGGTTTGAGGCATTGAACAATCATTCCAAATATAAAGAAATCCCTGATGATAAGAGGGTTAAGTTGGCAAAGGCGAGATTGCAGGGATCTGCTCTTGCATGGTGGAATTATGAGCAAGGAGAGAGAGTCAAGGAGGGGAAAAATATGATAACCTCCTAGGAAAGGATGAAGGCCAAACTCAAGGCACAATTCTTACCCCTGGACTATGATGTGCAGATGTATAAGAAGTTGCAGAACCTCAGACAAAGAGACCTTGATGTGAATGCATACACACAAGAGTTTCATAAACTTAGTCTCAGATCAAAGAGACAAGAAGATGAGTCAGAGAAGGTGGCCAGGTATTTGAATGGCCTGCAGATGAACATTCAAGATGAGATCAGCATCTTAGCACCAGACACAGTGAACAAGTGTTTCTAGATGGCCTTAAGGGCTGAAGAGAAGATAAAAAGGAAGAGTGAGCAGAACAATAGAGGTAGAGGTGGAAGGCATTTTAGAGGCAGAGGCAGTTTTGGAGGAAGAAGTCCTAACTAGAGGCCTAGTGGTGAGTCTAGCCAAGAAGAGCAAATTGGGGGCTCAAGTAGCAGAGGAGGCTACCGAGGAAGAAGGCCTAATGGAAGAGGTGGGACAAATGCATCAGGTAGAGGATCCAAATTCTCCAAAATGAGATGTTATAACTACAATCAGATAGGGCACCCGACATACAAGTGTCCAGAGAAGGCCTCAACTTCTCATGGTGGTGAGAAGAGAACCACTTTGATTCAAGAAGATGCAAGGAGTGTGACATCTCCTGAAGTAAATTTAGCATCAAAAGTGGGAGAAAATCTGATGATCAAGAGGACGCTGCTCAAGGAACCAGTGCAGACAGAACCATCACAAAGAAGGGCTTTATTTAGAATCAACTGCAAGATCCAAAGTAAGGTTTGCAAAGTTATTATTGACTCTGGTTCTACGGATAATATTATATCTTTGGAAGCAGTAAATAAGTTGAATTTGGAAAAGATACCCCATAATAGCCCATATAAAGTCGGTTGAATAAGGGGCAACACATACTCATCAATGAACAAGCATGGGTAGAATTTAGTATTGGGGGTATAGAGACAAGATTTTGTGTGACATCCTTCCAATGGATGCTTTCCATCTTTTATTAGGCAGACCATGGCAATTTGATAGAAAGGCTCAGCATGACGGAGAAAAGAATGCTTACTCATTTCAAAAAGATGGTATGACTTATAGGATACAGTCATTGGTAGAAGAGGATCCACAACATGTAGGGTCTAGTGTAATGCTGGTAGGAGAAAAAGAATTCATGGACACATTACAGGAAGGTGATGGAGTAGGTTTTGCTTTGATTGTGAAGCCTAAGGGGGAAAAGAAGCAAAGTGTGGGAAAAGTAGGGCCTAGAGAGGTCAGAGATTTGCTTGAGAGTTCCAAAGGAGTGATTGCAAAGGATATACCTGATTCCCTACCTTGAATTAGAGACATTTGCCATCAGATAGATCTCATACCAGGAGCAGTACTTCCTAATAAGGCAACATATAAGATGACACCTCAGCAGAATGAGGAGATAGCCAGGCAGGTTCAAGAACTTTTAGACAAGGGGTTAATAAGAAAGAGTTTGAGTCCATGTGCAGTCCCCACCATTGTAGCACCAAAGATGGAAAATGGAGATTGTGTACTGATTCTAGGGCCATAAATAGGATAACCATCAGATATAGGTTTCCTATTCCTAGAATAGAAGATCTAATGGATTGTTTGGGAGGTGCTACTTATTTTTCTAAAATAGACTTGAAGAGTGGGTATCATCAGATAAGGATAAGAGAAGGGGATGAGTGGAAGACAATATTCAAAACCAATGAAGGGTTGTATGAGTGGCTTGTGATGCCGTTTGGTATTTCAAACGCCCCTAGCACATTTATGAGACTAATGAATGAGGTGTTGTAGGAATTCATAGGCAAATTTGTGGTAGTCTACCTTGATGATATCTTGGTATTCAGTAAGAGCAAAGAAGAGCACTTGAAACATTTGGAGATAGTCCTGAAGAGGCTGCAAGATCATAAATTACTGATCAACTTGGAAAAGTGTGACTTCATGAAGCAAGAATTGGTGTACCTAGGTTTTGTCATCTCTAAGGGTGATTTGAAAATGGATCCTTCCAAGGTAGAAGCTATTTTGAATTGGCCTACACCCAGGATAGCAGGAGAGGTCAGAAGTTTCCATGGTTTGGCCACATTTTACAGGAAATTTATTAAGAACTACATTGACATCTGTGCACCTATGTTGGAGACCATCAAGGGTGGAGGTAAGATGAAGTTTGTATGGACAAAAAAGGCAGATCAGAGTTTTGAAAGTCTGAAACAGAAAGTTGCTAAATTCCATGTTTTAGTGTTACCTGATTTTAATAAAGTTTTCACCATTGAATGTGATGCAAGTGGACTGGCCATAGGAGCAGTGTTGAGCCAAGAAGGCAGATCAGTAGCCTTCTTTAGTGAAAAGTTAAATGAAGCTAAGAGGAAGTACTCATATGATGTAGAGTTGTATGCTATGGTACAAGCTCTGAAAAAGTGGAGGCACTACTTACTTCCTAAAGAATTTATTGTATACACTGACAATCATGCTCTCAGTTTTTTGAATGGACAGGGAAAGCTTAGTCATCGGCACATGAAATGGGTAGAAAGTCTTCAAGCATACACCTTCATCATCAAACATAAGAAGGGAATAACAAATAAGGTTGCTGATGCTCTAAGCAGAAGGGTGCTGACAATCCACAAAGTGTAGCTACAAAGTATGGGTGTTGAGTCACTCAAAGGATTGTATGAAGAGGACCAAGATTTTAAGGAAATTTACAGTGTATTCAATGAGTTTGCCAATGCTTTCCACAACGAGTTTTCAGATTATACATTACAGGGTGGACTTTTGTTTAAAGGAAGTCAACTATGTATCCCTAAGTGTTCAATGAGGGATAATATAGTGAAGGAAAAACATAGTGGTGGTTTAGGAGGACATTTTGGTCTGAATAAGACCTTAGATCTTGTAAGAAGATTTTACTTTTGGCCAAGGATGCAATCTGATATCAGAAGGTTTGTTGAGAGTTGCATGATTTGCCAGAGAGCAAAGGGAGTCTCAACCAATGTAGGACTGTACCAGCCTTTGCCCATACCAAACAGACCTTGGGAAAGTTTGAGTATGGATTTTGTGATGGGATTGCCCAAGACAAGGACAGGTCATGATGGTGTGTTTGTTGTGGTAGACAGGTTCAACAAGATGGTGCACTTTATTCCTTGTAAGACCACCAATGATGCTAGTTACATTGCAGGTTTGTTCTTTAAGGAAATTGTTAGGATTCATGGATTGCCTTTGAGTATTGTATTTGACAGAGACAACAAATTTGTGGGACATTTCTGGAAACCCCTGTGGAAACGATTGGGTACAAATTTGTCTTTTAGTTCAGCCTATCATCCTTAGATTGATGGCCAAACTGAGGTTGTTAATAGGTCATTAGGTAATCTGCTGAGATGTTTGACAAGAGAACATGGCAGTAGTTGGGATATGGTGCTCCCACAAGCAGAGTATGCCTATAATGATTCTACAAATAGAAGCACAGGTTTAAGTCCTTTTGAAGTTGTTTATGGAAGTCATCCTAGAGGAATTTTTAAATTACGAGATGTTCAAGGGTTGGACACAAGGAGTGGACATGTTGATGCATTTGTAGAAGCTATGAAAGAGATCCATTAACAAGTCAGAGATACCCTACACCAGAACAGTCAGAAGGTCAAGGCTAGAGTGGATCAACGAAGAAGGGATGTGCAGTACAAAGTAGGAGATATGGTCATGGTTCATCTCAACAAGAATAGACTGCCCAAAGGACAACACAACAAGTTAATGATGAAGAAAATTGGACCTTGTCAGATTCTGGAAAAATATGGTCCTAATGCTTACAAAATTGAACTCCCAGAAGATATTGCTATTTCACCTATATTCAATGTTGTTGATCTGACATTGTATAGAAGTCCTGATACAGGGGAAGGTTCAACAGATTCTGTTCAAGACAATGCAGAGTGGGTGCAACAATTACCATCTAAGGAACCATTTACAATAGAATGCATTTTGGATAGCAGGATAGCCAAGAAGACCATAAATCAGACCTATTTTGAGCACCTAGTCAAGTGGCAAGGACTTCCAGACTCATAAGCCACATGGCTGCTGGAAGAAGACATCAAAAAGTGGGGTGGTGATTTGCAGCAGTTAGTCTCTAAGAGGGCTTGAGACAACTTTCACCTGGGGAGTATGGTGCAGGTGCACCTCAAAAATCATGTTTTCTTTTGTAATAAGGTCTATTTGACCAATGCATTTTCATTTCAATTAGTAGCTAGGTCTATTTTGTAAGTCCCAAGTGACTTAGGGGACATTTGTCAAGTTGTAATCGCATAATGCTAAAAATAGTAATAATGCCAAAATAAGGCAGTAGGGTAGTTTTGGTCGGTTGTCTCCCAGTTGCTTGGAGCTAGTGTGGTACTACTCAGGGCAAGTTGTTAAATGCCCAGAGGAATGATCAAATGATCATCGAATGTAATCAGATTGAAGTAGTGGGATCGAATGTGATTGCATTGTGTTAAGAAGAAATAAAGCAATTCTATTTTGTCCATTTGATTTTTGTTTCTTACAATTGTAAATCACGCAACTGTAGATTTCCATTCATTTTGCATTTTCCATTATTACTATATGTCGTTGTGAAGCATTCCACTGGTGAGATTTCTATCAAAATCAGTGGAATGGCTTCAATGTATAAGTATTTGTTTTGTTCTTTTTGTTCGATAGTGCAGATAATCCGGATCGAGGGTTTCGCGCAGTAAGAACGACCTAGCATCTTCATGTGCTAGGGTTCACAAGAGGAAGTTGTGCGACAGTGGTTTTGGCGATTCAACCAAAGGTTATGGGCGCTTACTTACGGAACGCATCCTTGCAAAAGCGAATGCCATTGGGGCATTGGTGGAAAGGTGAGAAACTTGGTTGATGGAATTGAATTGGTGGCTCATCAGTTGTTACTTCGTTGACTGTGAAAAATTTAGGGCATTAGTTTGGTATCCGTTGTGCGCTCCTCATTAGCTTTGTCACCAAGACCCATTCTTGCATCTTTGCATTTGTCTACTTCTCCCTAAGTTGCATTTAAGGGGGGTGTTGGTGTGAATGGGCTATATTACTTAACTAGTTCTATATTAGAACTTATTCACATGTTAAATTTACTTCGGTGGTTAGGACATTGTGAAGCTTATTTATTTCACTCCCTTATTTTTGCTTGTATCACATTTTCAGTTGATGACATTTGGACATTTGGGACTGTTGATCCCAATATGCAGACTTTCTAGATTCTATTCCCTTATTTTGATTGGCTATATTTAGTATGTTACTATATCCTGATTTTTTATTTCACTGATGATTATTAGACATGTGACATACATTTTGATACTATTAGAGATACTAGTTTTGAAATTATAAAATAGAATTATTATGCGATTTTGATCTTGAGATAGTGTTTAAAAATGCAATTAATTAATAAATTTTATTTATGATGCTTTGTGATTTAAATAATGTTTCAAATGATCATGCGATATTGTGAGTGTATGTATTTCCTTGCTTTGGCTATGATATATATATATATATATGTTGGATAATCTGTTTGTTCAAGTGCGCAGGTGATTTTCCAGGCCACGAGAAATTAGAGATCGATCCCACACCTAATGTGATTCCTGTGTTAGACCGATCTAGTCTCAGGGGGACCAAGATCATGTGTGAATTGTATGATGCTTTCATAAATGTCTGCATTTTAATTGTTTGGTTTAGGTTCCACCCTTTTAGTATTATTTACTTAAAGTTTTGTAAAAATATGTGATTTAATATACACCACTTGGTGTCTTTTACTTTGATGGTCATTTTATGTGATTTTCTACTTCCTAAAGTGTTTATTATGGGCTATAATTAATCTTAGGTGGTACCCCTAGGGTATAGGGCCCATATGAGCATGCCAAACCCTAGGGTTACCTTTGTTTAGTCACTTTAACTTCAACCTGAAGTAAAGTGATGAAATTCAAATTTGAATTGGAGTGGAGGATGAGTCGTGCATTGAAACATGACCCATTCCTCTTTCCAATGCATGGATTCCTATCACCTTGAAGACTTGGGGAGTTTTCAAGACCCCCAAGTGTGTGGAACCTTCCTCCAATGCTCTCACACATGTGAGAGCATCTTGGAGTGAATGGGCTTCCTTTAGAGAATAAGGTGATGACATGTGTCATCCCTTATCCTGTTGGAGCCGATTTTGAGAGATGCCACCTCTCCACCTTTGCTGAGAGCACATGTGGAGAGGGTGATGTTTGGATAGATGGGAGAGTGACACGTCACCTCTACATTCCATAACCCTAGCAAGTGAATTACCTTCTCATTTCTCAAGGCTTTGGAATGAAGCCTATATTACTTCCTCTTTGTGAGAGGAAGGGAGTTCTTTCATTTTACTTGTTTTGGCTATTTTTGGAGGTGTTTTTGGACAGTGAGAGAGTTTGGAGATCTTGGAAGAAGGCTTGGAGGAGAAGGTGGAAAGCTTTTCTACAACTCTTTTCCATTATTGGGTTTTCAAAAGTAAGCCTCAAGGCATAAGAGCCTTTCTCATGCATTTTTCTTTTCTTGTGTGAATGAAATTGCTTTGTGTCTTGCATTTGTTTGTTGTTGTTGGGTTTTATGGGTGTTTGAATGAGACTACCATTCTTGGTGTGTCGATTCATGTGAGGGGTGGGAGAGGAGTGAACCTCCTCAAGGTCCCTCTCTGTATTGGATTTGGTGATTATATTTTATGGCATGAGTGCCTTGGAGTATCATAATTTCATTGAGGTATTTTTAGGCTTGAGGCCTTGTTTTGGAATCATGAGATTTGGTTGTAAGAGTGAACCTGTTGAGTAGATAGAGTCCACTCTCCTACCCCCTCAAATCTATTTTTATAGATTTTGTGTTGTTTAGCCTTGATGGGTGTTCTTGTTTGAGTGTTTGCATTTTGTTGTGTTTTATGGTGTGTACCCGTGTGTAGATCGACCTCCAAGTTCATGGGTGACCCTCTTGCAGGTCTATGGTAGGGAGGAGAGCATTTTCATGGATTGGAGTTTTCCCTTATTTATTGCAGGTTATGGGTTAAGTCTTTTGAAGCTTGGTGAAAGAGTTATCATTTTGCATTGAGTGTCTTACTTAGCTAATTGAGAGCCATGGCTAAAGAGTGGCCTAATTGTATTTTGTCAAAAAAAAAAGATAATACTCTCTTATTGTGTATTGTATCAATTTATCTTATTGTTGTTTTCATTTCATTATGTTTTGTAAGAAAATTGTTCAAATGGACATGTTGTTGGTTTTAATATTATGTTGTTAAGGTTGGGATGGGAGAAATTATATTTTTGTAGTTACCTTTTTGTCATGATTATGGAAAAGAGTTGGTGACTGAATTTATTGTGTTAGTATGCAAAAAGGAATTATACATATGTTCTTGTTTTTAAGTTGTTGTGAGAGAAATTAATTTTTGTATTTTCTTTCAAAAAAAATATAGAACATATCTTTTGCTGCTAGTTAATTGTAATAGAAAAGAATATATATATATAATCTGCGATTCTTAAACTTTTCTCTATAGACATGAATCCAAAAAAAAAAGAGAATGACCAAAGTTTTTTTTTAAAATCAAATATCTTTTATTGCTTGGAGAATGCCCTAAACGGGCGGTGGTTTAGGTTTTGGAACAAAGAAAAAAAATATTGTAGGGGTGATGGCCTTGCTGCCGCTGCCCCCTGAGTTTCTTTTAGTATGGATGCCCCACCCCCAAATATCTCTCTTGTTTGGCATGACGCCAGCCTTTTACTGCCATTGGTCTCCCCTTTTAATCCCACCCTTGGTGCGTTCGGCTCCTTAGCCCTGCAATGTAATATATATATTTTTTTGCATGAAAATAAATATATACACACACTCTGGTGTCAAACCAAAGACAAAAAAAGAGTTGAAATATATATGCTTATCAAAAAAAATGAGGGAATACAAAACCCTCCCTCTGTATTTTACACAGAGGTTCATTTTTAAAATATATATATATTTAAGGAGGCATACACTGTATATACCTCCATTAGAGTTGAATCCATGGCTGCCCAAATCCTCAGCCTGCAAACAAAAAGAAAGAGACATAGAGGGAGAAAAAAGAAGAAAAGAAGAGAGGAGAGGAAAAGAAGAAATTAGAGTAGAAAAGATACAATAGAGAAATGTGAGAGCAAATAGGAATGAGAAAGAAAGATTAGAGTTTATTCATAAGAAAATGTTATTTTATTATGAGAACTTTTAGGGTTGAAGATAAGAATAAAAGGAAAATTATGAATTAGAATAATTTTATTTATATCATTGTGAACATGCATTTTATTCCCTTCCTCTCTTTTTGAAATGGAGTTGCTTTTAATTGATTTTTTAATCCTTTTCAATCTTTTAGGTTGAGTGGGTTAATTACCCTTAAATTTTTTAGTTTTCATATTAGTGGGTTGATGTAATTGTTTTTTTTAATTATTTATTTAGATCAGTGGGGTAAATTTATCTACCTTAGGCTTAGAATTTATCTAGTCTGGTAATTTTAATGTGGGGATTTGATGGACTTTCTAATAAATATGTTAGGTAATTATTCCCAACTATAATGTATTGGGTGGAAAATATATGGAGGTTTTAATGTTTGCATTTGTAATTAATTTTGGTGTTAGATTTTTATTATTTTAAATTAATGTCAACTTTGAGGTAATTATTCTAAATAAGTTTAAATTTACTAAATCTTTCTAATTCCTTATTTAATTGTCTTTTTGATTGATTGAATTAAGTGGGAAATAATGTGGAAAATTTATTTAATTTAAATCTTTCTAATTTTGATTTTTGTATTTTTGTTAATATTTTTTTATTTATTACTTTAATTTATTTAAGTAGGGTTGTTTGATTTTTACTTTTTTTAATTTCTTATTTTAATTTATTTAAGTAGGGTTGTTTGATTTTTGCTTTTTAATTTCTTGCCTTAATTTATTTAAGTAGGGTTGTTTGAATTTTGCTTTTTATTTTCTTGCTAGAGACTTAATATTGTAATGAGGGGATTATAATGGGGATTTAATTTTTGCATTGGGAAATATTTAGGTATTAAATTATTATATTTTAATTCTATTAATGCCTTGACTATTGCATTGTTATAAGAGAAATTTTTATTTCTCAACACTCATAGTGATGTAAAATATTTTAATTATTCTAGGGGAATAGTTGAAATTAATATCGTGGAAATAAGTATTGTAATTGTCCATATTTAATATTTAAGTTATTTTAGTGGAATGGGTTAATTGTCTCCTCGTCCTTTTATTTTATCTAGGGATTTAATATGGCAATGAGGGGACTTTTAATGGGGTTTTAAGTTATTACAATTGGGAGTATTTTAGGTGTTAGATTATTATTATATTTTAATTAAATGCTTTTAATGGTGTAGACTAATCTAATTTTTTAATTTAATCCATGTGCTTGTTGGGGAAATTGTTAAGTGGTTGCGATTAAAATTAATTAGCGTAATTACCTTATTTGAATGGAAGGGTTGGGTGGTTTAATTAATTAATTTTTATGAATGCTCTAGAGGCATTATGCTGCCAAAATTTATCTAGAATAATATGATTAACTTAGAAATTTAATTCCTATCTGTGTTATCGCATTTCAATTGCCATGAGATTTAATCAGGAATTTGATGTAGTTAATTCAGTCATTTAAATCTAGTTCTTAGGGTTTGATTTTGACACATGTTGGAATCTCTTCTTTTCACTTAGGAAACCTAGGATTAGACTCGAAGTTAAATCTAACCCTAATGGTGATGCTCATCACGTCACATAAACCCCCTTAGCAGACTATCATATCGCAAGAGATGTGAAAGGACTGAGGTCTTTGCCTTCGTGCGTTTGTCTCCGAGCGCGCATGTTGTGCGCGAGGGAGTTTTTTAGAGTCAGGTGGGAAAAGTTTCTGGTGTTTCATGTTATGACCACATGGCAAATGTGGACATGACACGTGTGTTGTAACCACATGAGAAATGTGGGCATGACAGACATTTAATATTTGTGTCATCTTGAAGGCATTATTATCCTCTAGTTGTCATTTAAATATTTGTGTCTATGTCAGCCTTTGTCCTACCTCTCATCCTTGCCTATATAAGCAAGGTTTTTCATTGTACATTTCATGTAATGTAGTGTGTATCAAGTCAAACTTTGCATCTTGTATATTTTATGCATCATTATTTTCTTGGCAATATAAAATGTTGTTATTTCTTTTCTCTCTTGTTGTGGAAGGTTGTTTTGGTTGTAGGTGATCCTGAGCTATCTTGAGTCCATTGATGACTCTTACACTTAGGGTTTTCTATTTTGCAAATATAAAAGCAAGATGTCATATGTAATTTATTAATTCAATTTCATTATTGCATCCAATATTGTACAAATTTATTCTCTGTTCTTTTATCTCTTGTAGAAGGTTAATCTTAGGTTTTGCAGGTGATCTTGGTAGCTTGAGTCAATTAATGACACATGGTATCAAAGCATCCAGGTTTGTAATCTCCTTCTCAAAATCAGAGAAAAATCAAGCAAGAGTCATTTGTTGGGTGTAATTCTATGTAAAACAAAACCTTTTGTTAGATTCAAAGCACTCAAAATAGTTAGATTAGTCTTTTATTTGGCTTGATTTGAGTTTTGGAGGCTAGATTTGCAAGGGTTTCAACGAGTACTTTTTTTCAAGATCCAGAGGAAAGCTAATTTTTTAAGTATTTTGGGTCAAATTGGACCCTGTCATCATGCTTAGAAGGTCCAAAAACCTTACGATCAATTGTCAAATCATCAAAATCGACCTCAAGATCATCCGAGGCAAATTTTTTTGTTAGGTAGGTCGTACAACCTCCCAACACACAATCTGAGGTGAAAATTTAAAAATAAAAAATAAAAATTCCTGCATTAAAAATAATAAAAAAAAATTGTGTGAAGAATTTTTTATATCATAGGTTTTTTAATTTAAAAACTTTTTTTAAAAAAGTCTGAAACAAAAACTATAAGGTACTAGGGTACCTATGTGGGGTATTGCATAGGCCACTGTACCTACTATTGCAAGCCCTAGGGCCCCGCACCCCATAGAGGTTGTAGTCCCTTAGGGACTTGCACCCACATATGTGGTCGCGACCCCTCTTTGGGAAAGTGGAACCCCAATAATGGGGTCATGGGGTGGTTTTGCCCCCCACCCCCATATTAATTTTTTTGTGTTTTTTACTTGAAAATAAAACATGCCCTCTTTAAATTCTGTGCTTGTGCCTACATGTACTGCCTTGCCTCGAGTTTTGTGCCTTGTTTGGCCATAGTGCCAAATTTGGCACCATTTTTGGCCTACCAATTTTAGCAAAGGGTTAATATTATCTAGTAGATCACTACTTCTAAAGGTTTCACCAAATTTGGAAAATTTTGTTAAATTTGGAAGAGGTTGATAAGTTTTGCCAAGTCTATCCCCTCACCATTGGCAGTTTCACTTTTGCACCTAATCTTCAAACGATGATATCTTGGCCATACGAAGGTCTTTTTCCGTGCATTTCTTTTTGAAATGGGGTAGAATATCACGATCTTCACAGTAGTATATATGGTTTTCGTTTAGGATTCTGATTTTTTCTAGATTTCTATTTTATTCGTATTGTTGCTTTGTAGTTCTCATTTTGAGAACTTTGACGAGCCATATCTTGGGCATATAGACTCCTTTTTGGGTCCCATTTTTTTGAAAGTGCATGTTTTTTCATGTACTTCATTGTGGTGGCACCAGTTTCCTCTCTTTCTATTAGAGAATTATATTTTCAACATGTGTTTTTTAGACATTGTAAACTCCTATTGTAAGCACTCTATGATTTGTAAAAGCACTGAAATAAAGTGCCACATATTGTAGTTTGGGGATCTTACACATCATGTTGTTCCATCATTGTACTTGAACTACTTTATAAAGTGCCATGGGGGGTTTGTTGTCTGTGCCATATGTTTGCAATCACAACCTCATCTACCTTCATGCATGTGTGCCTTGTGTTGCCACCCTTTATTAGGTGTAGGTACTTCATCTCTGATGTTTCTTCTTTGTCTCCTTCCTACGCTTTCAATGGATCTTCCATACCTCTCCCTTGTTTGCATTATGGGGGTATCACACTATTAGTGCCTGTGCTAATGCTTCCTTGGTTTTGCCCTGGAGGAAACCTTCGTAGGTTGATCAACATTATTGAGACCATTGGCACCTTGTGTGTGCCATCTATATTTTCGGTTGTTAGATTGCCTTGTGTGCCATTTGTACATTATGTTCAAGTAATGTCCTTGGGGTCACTCATACAAAATTGTGCCTCTTTGATCCTTATCTTCATCCTATTTCAGTGGATATTTCCAATACAACAATTCTTCTTTGATAGTTATTTGTAGCTTCTTCATGCTTCAATGGAGTTCATGCTCATCTTGATGTTCCTAATTTTTTGGGACATCTTTTGTGGAGGCTTGAGTGCTTCCTTTGTTTTTTTCTCTCTTTTGGAGAGGAGTTTTCTCCCATTGGGTTTTTCTCCTTTTCTTTGTTTGTGAGATTGTTTGTAAATGGGTACCTAACATGGCCTTGTAGTTGGGACCCATCCTTGCATTATTTGCATGTTTCTCATTCTCCCTAAGTTGCATTTAGGGGGTGTTAGTGTAATTAAATATTTAATTACACTTTATTAAGTTTACTTAGGGATTTTTTAAGTCACCAAGGGTTTTTTATCTTGCAAATATAAAAGCAAGATGTCATATGTAATTTATTAATTCAATTTCATTATTGCATCTAATATTGTGCAAATTTATCCTCTGTGATTTTTTCTTTTATAGAAGGTTAATCCTAGGTTTTGCAAGTGATCCTGGTAGCTTGAGTAAATCAATGACTCTTACAATGATCTTAGGCACTTTAATACATCCATAACCAAGGGAAGTTGAACCAATCACATGTAAAGTGGGTGGAGTCACTACATAGCTATTCATTTGTATTGGAGCACATGAGTGGGAATACTAACAAGGTTGTTGATGATTTAAGTAGAAGGTCATTACTCACAAAAATGAGGTTTCGAGTTGTTAGGTTTGATGGGATGAAAGATTTGTATCCCAAGGATGAATCTTTCAGAGAAGCAAGGAAGGCCTGCATAGAACTGACAAGTGTAGATAGGAAACTATAGTTGGACAACTTGGTCCAAGATGGGTTATTGTTCAAATATAAGTAGTTGTGTATATCTTAGGGGTTAGTGAGAGAAATGTATTGTAGAGAATCACAATAGGGGATTAGTTGGGCATTTTGGTGTCAATATGACTTTGGCTCTTTAGGAGGAGCACTATTATTGGTGGAGGATGAAATTAGATGTTCATAGGTTCGTTGACATATGTCACATTATCAATATGCTAAGGCAAGCAGTCAGAATATAGGTTTTATCAACCTCTACTTGTACCATAGAGGCCTTGGGAGTATATTAGTATAGATTTTGTGTTTGGGTTGTCTATAACTCGAACAAGACATGGCTTAATTTTTGTTGTGATAGATATGATGTCTAAGATGACACATTTTATTAATTTTTAGAAGACTAGTGACACTTCCCACATTGCTACTTTGTTCTTCAAGGACATAGTGAGGCTACATGAATTACCAAAGAGCATAGTTTCAGATAGAGATGTTAAGTTTATGGTTCATTTCTATAGGATCCCATGGAGGTAGTTGGGAATGAAATGAAATTTTAGTTTGACTTACCATCCACAAACATTTGAGAACATAGAGGTGGTAAACATGAGTTTAGGAAATTTATTAAGCTGTTTAGTTGGTGAAAGGCCCAAACTATGGGAGTTGATCTTGGCACAAGATGAATTTACCTACAATAGCTCAGTGAACAAAAGCATAGGAAGAACACCATTTTAGGTTGTGAATGGGCACACTCCTAGGAGTATTGTTGAATTAAATGATGTGTTTGGGATAGGCACCAAGAGTGTGGAAGTAGAGGATTTGGTAAAACACATGCTAGATGTCCACAAGTAGGTGAGGTAGTATTTGATGAAGATCAACTAGAAATACAAGGAATATGTAGATAAAGGAAGAAGGGAAAAGGAACTTCAAGAAGGTGACCTAGTTTTAGCTCACTTAAGAAGAAAGAGATTTCCAAAGGTGTGGTACAATAAACTTCATTGGAAGAAGACTGGACCTTATTGAACTTTGAGAAAGATTTCTACAAATGGCTATGAGATTGAACTATCTGATGGAATAAGCATTTCACCCATCTTTAATATTACAAATCTTTACACATATCTTTGGTTTTAAGAGGAAGAAAAGTAGAATGCTGAAATAGATATTCCAAATTGGAAGAAACTTATGTTAGAATGACCAAGGGAGGAGATTGAGAGTGTCCTAAAGTACAGAATTGTCAATAAAACTAGGGGGAAGGAATATGTTGAATACCTAGTTAAGTGGAGGAACATATCAAAAGAGTATGCTATTTGGTTAATTCCAATAGAGATGAGGCAATATGGATACAACACAAAGAAACTTTAGGTATCAACATGAGTAGGAGCTCGCTTTATTTTTCTACCTTGGGTGTCTGATGCAAAAGAATCATGAGGTTTGAGCAATCAACATCATTAAAACCACTTTCTATTTGATTTTTGTTGTGCTAACCTTGGGTTCCTTAGTGTGGGAGTAGTTTTAAAATTTAAATTTATAAAATTCAAAGTTGCTTCCTTCTCATTTTGGACATCCCACTTGGTGGAGACCTTGGAGATTCCCCATGAAACTTGTTTATAGGTCAATGCCATGTTTATGGCACCTCTTCATGAGGGGGTTGCCTGTAACAATCATTATTACTTGTAAGAGCCTATATGACATATGGGAAGTTACAGTTGAAGGCATATTTGACTCATTCAAGTCCACCTTGGAATTTTGAATGTTTCTTTTGCATGTGGCTACATGTTTATGCATTTGACCTTGCATGATTGTGTGAGGGTGCCTCACTTGGCTAATTTTATCTAGTTGGGAATCACTTTTGACCACGGCTTGATTTATTCTTAAATTGGGTGTCATACTTGGAGGTATGATGGATGTTCGGAATTCAATTTGATTGATTGTTCTCTCTCTTGATTTTGGTGTTGTACTTGGAGGGGAAGGCATAAAAACATGAGTTTGGATTGAAGGAGGTTAGATTTGAGTACATTGTGTATTTGGTTGAAGGCAAGGGGATATTTCTTCAATTGTTTGTAGGTTGTGGGAGCTCAAAGTTGGTCCATAGAGTGTTGAATATTGTTGGTTTTGGTTTTGTAGGTAGGTTGTGTTAGCATTTGGTAGTTTTTGTTAGGGTAAAAAGTTATGTTTTACAAGGGGAAATTTTCTTGAAATTTCCCTAAATTCTATGTAATAATCCATATGCTTATTCACTAATAAAACCATTAGCATCTTTGCTTCTATTCATGTTTTGTTTAGTTAGTTTATGCGTGTGTGATCATAATCTTTGAGTTGAATCAAAGTTTCATGTTCATACATATTAGAGTTAATCTTTTCAAAGCTTTGGGGTCCATTTTGGTGTTGCTACAAGAAGAAGGTCACCATTCACTTGGCTCCCTATCCTTGATTTCATCATTATTAATATATTGCATGGTAAAGTAACAATTCTTATACTAAACCTCTAGTTGATCAACATTTATGCTCAACTATAATGTCAACAAAGAGAGAACACACGTCAAACTAATCATCACAAACAATCAACTCATGTAGTTATAGAAGGTACACACCTTGAGCTCAACATATCTTGATCTAAATTATGTTATGAATTCAGAGGACAATACACAAGTGAGGGACCAAATATATTATAACTAGTAGTTGATAAATCAAGCAAATATATATTGATAATTATTGAAGTTAAGCGAGATGGATTTATTGAGATCTCATACAAATTTGACACTCTATCGAAGAGATGCATGCATTCTACTCTATTATATTGCTTTGAATTGAATCAATATACATATTTACAAAGACAAACTAGAAAACTTACTAAAAATCTTAAACTAGGGTTTCCACAAATTAAGGATTTATTATTCTTGTGAGCAATTAAATATTAAATATTATTATTTTATTCTAAAAGTGGGGGCATGGGGTTTCTATATGAGGATTTTGTAACTCCCAATGAAAAATTAGTAGATTTCGTGATAAGGTGTAAGTGGGAAGTTACGTTCCTATTTTTGAGTTGTCATTGGTGGGCTTGGGATAGGTGGATGCTAATTATGTTTTTAATTCTAAAATGAGCTATTGGAGTATTTTGGATCCAAATTTGAGTTGCATGCATCTATTAATATGCGGGAGATTTCATACAAAAGGGTTGTTTGATCATTTTGATCTCTAAACTTTCTTGTATGAGCACTTATGATTTTACAATATCTTATGTGGACAAAAACCTATTGGCAATTTGAATCAATGGATGAATGCACATTGGTTTCTTGGATTGGAGGAAAAAACCCTTTTGGTTCGGTAGGACAATCTCACTTAGAGTTTGTGATTGTGCATCCATAGTTACAGATTTCAACTTGTTCTAGTTTGTGTGTTTATAGGATTTGGTTGTAGTTTTGTGTAGTTTTGGATTTCAGTTTTGTTTTGATGTGTTATAGTTTTTGTTGCTTCTATGTATCAGTTTATTTCAGCTCCTTATCCTCATCCAAATCAGCTACATAAATTGTGGAATTTATATTACTTTTTGGAGAAGGATATTGTCAATATCGTTGTGTAATTTGCAGGGTTTTGTGTGGATTTAAGAGTGATTGTTTCTAGTATTGTTAGCTGCTATTTTTTCTATTCTATTTGCTTTTGTAGTAGTATATTTTGAATGGGAAAATCAATTTTCTAATGTAGAAGAATATATCAGGTGTTTAATGCAAAAATTATCAAATTTTAGTCCATAGTTTGTGGAGAAATTGATAAATCTTTGTGGGTATTTCATGATATTTTCAAAAGTAATTTAAAGATGGTTTGAATATTATATTTTTTGTTTCAGATTTTCTATATGATTTTATATTTTAAATAAATTTGCAAAATATTCCATTTGGGGACATTATAGTTTAGGTCAAATGTTTAAGGAATGACAGGGTTCGACTCGACCACACGAGAGCCTCTCGATAGACATAGTTCCCAAGGAACAAGGTAGAAAGTGAATATCAATTCTACAACATAAATAAAGCTAACTTCCTAAGCTAAACATGAGGAAAATGACACATAAATCCATGCTTGTTCGACACCAACATTGAGATGGGCCAAAGGTAAAGATAGAATTCTCATCCACTATGTGGAAACAATACAATCTAACATATAAGCATTCATAAATATAGAAATTAATCATTTCCACACAAGGGATAAATATTACAACATGATAATTTCCTTCCAACACAAGGATCAAATTCCAACCAAACAAGATCATAACATTATTACAAGATAGATGGTACTTTTGAAAAATAGAAGGATCACACTCCAATACTTAAATGATACAAAACATATTATCGTAATTATAATGAGCCACCTCTAAGGTGCTCCAATAATCACAAATTATAACATAAAGTGTTGAACCAGGAACTCTTCTAGCTCTTGAGAGTTCTTCTAGACTGGACCAATGGGGGAATGTTACCCACCACCTTACTTATAGCATAGAAAATTGTGTACCATCGCAATTTTATGATTTGTTTTGCTCACTTTAGTGTTCGTGGCTATAGCATGTTTTTAGGGTCATCGAGCCTAACCTTTAGCCTATTTCCCCTCATCACAAGCTATTTTCCAAAGATGCATTTTAGATACTCATTTGTTATTTTTTTGAGAACTCATGCAAAGTTTGGATGAATATTCTTAGGACACAAGCATTGCGCATAGATGTCCTTGTGTTGTGTCAGAGTCCTGAATATGCCAAAAAAATTAAACATTGATTCTCTCGCTCATTTTTGGAATCTTGTTGAAGGTAATGCTCACGTGACCTCAAAACGGTCCCTGTAGCGTACCCAAATTGGAAAATTCCCTCCTTGCCTGCAAAAGAAAAGATATGGATAAAAAGAAGCTCTCCTGAACATTTTTAAACTTATAGATTATCAATCTCTCTTGGCTTTGAAAACATACATAAATCTTCTCTCAAGCACCATTGAAAGATTGGAAACACTCTCACAAATAGACCTTGCAGATTTAGATGCTTCTGACATTGTGGCATCTCTCATTGTTGATTTTGTGAGCCATTGATTGGGCTTGAGCTGGGAAGATGCTCTTTTGTACAAGGGTTTGAGTTGTTCACCAATAGATTGCACCTCAAAGGAGCTAGTAGCCTCCTCTACAACACTGAGATCAGGTAACATTGTTTTATGGTCATGGAATAGTGTTATTTTTATTGTCATTTGCTTTACATACGCTATTATTTTGGAAAATGCTTGTGGTGTAGACCACCACCCATTTTACCATACATACACTAGGGTATTTCCATGTAGACTTGGAATAATACTTATAGATTGGTATTTTTATTATTGCTCTTAGCTCCTAGATACACTTAGGATAAGATCACACACACACTTATGTGTTATTGTCTTTCATATCATTGGTTGTTCCATGGAGGTTGGAAAATTAAAACAGGGGCTTGAATCAAGCAAGCCCCTAAACAACCCAACAAGTTTTTACTTGTATTTGTATCGTGTAGGTTGTAAAGAAAAATCGAATGCACAAGGGTTTGTTTCATTTTTCCCTTTTGGTCTCTCACTCATTTATTTTATGTTAAATGCTTTATTCAAGTGATTTGAATTCAAATACCCTTTCTGGGAAGTTATCTTGTTTCATTATACAAACTAGATGATATTATAGATTGGTATTTTGTCGTACTGTACGGATTTCTATCTTTTTATTGTTGTTAGGATGACAACACCACACACTGACTTCCCTGTGATGCATTGGCATCTGAGGCTTCCAGACTCTAGCACTAGATTCTTCTCTATATTTCATTCCTTATTTTCATATCAGCTTCTTGAGATTAATTTTATATCTCTATCAATTTCTAGTTTTCTGCTTATACTTAGAGTTCTTTATTAGTTAATTTTCTAGTAGAGAATTGAATTAGACCTAACTAAGTTGATCTGTTCTTCCTAAGTGGATAGAAGCAGATTACTCTTCCTAGATGCTGGTTAGGTCCTAAGTGTAAGTGATTAGAGTTGAATTCTAGTTAGAATAGCTTAGTCATTTCAATTTTTATCTTCTACATTTTTTGTGAACCCAAACTACGTTCACTAGCATATCCCTGCTTCTCCTTTTTATTATTGTTTAGTAAAAAGTAGTATTTGACAATGTCAGATCTCTTTCTTCAAACCTTTATTGCATTTGATAAACCATTTAGTAGTGAATATTTTGACATGCTTGATGAAGCCCTTGATGATTTTGCCCATGAAAATCATCCTCTTTTAAACAAAAACAACTCTCCTCTCCAAACATGATCAACACAATCTACGTTTCCAATTCTACTCAAGAGCCTGTGAAACCAAAGGTTGTGGTCCATTTTCAATCTGAAACAAAAACAACTTCTAAACTGGAAATGATTGTTTAGGGTGCTTCAAACACATGTCGAATTGATAACTATATTTCACAATTTTCTAAAACTATCAAATTAAATTTGTCAGGGGATCCTCATTATCATGTTGTAGCCCACACATATAATATGAGGCAAAAAAAACAACCTGAACTTGTCCCTATTTCCCTTCCTGCTTCTTCTCCTATGTTACTGTCATCTCTCTGTTTGACTTAGAAGTCTTTCACAGAGTATGATCTTGTAGAGTAGCTTCGGTCTACTCCTGCTAAGATCTCTCTTTGTGAACTCATATCATAGTATGCTTTAGAAAGCCCTGCAAAAGATCCCCATTGCATCTTTTGTTGGGGTGAATGATGTAGATGCTTTACTTGATTGTATTTACACGAACACTACCGATATTATGTTTCAACAATTTGAACTACCTTCTTTAAAGGTACGAAGGGAAAATGATCCTTTGCTTGTTATTATTGGAATTAATAGTTTTGTTGTGAAACATACCCTTTTGATAATGATTCTGGTCTTAAAGTTTGCGACATAGACCTGCTAAACTATATTAAAGTTGATACGTCTTTGATCTCTCCTAATACTCTTAACATTCATAGTTTTGACAATGTTGGTAGACAAACATTGGGAACAATCACACTTTTGATTGAATTGGGCCCAATCACTTTACCTAGCCTCATCCATGTCATGCCCGATGCACTGTCTTATGACCTCCTACTTGGTAGATCATGGATTCATGCCATGGGTGCAATTCCATCTACCTTGCATGGGTCGATAAAGTTTGTCTTTGAAAATAAGACTTATATGATTAAAGTTGATCTAGACCCTACGTAATATTGTTAGTACATGGATTTTGTGGATCATCCTCTTCAAAATTTGATTCCCTCTTCTTTCGGATGATTCCTGTATACGTCTAAAAATGACACAAATCATCCTAAATAAATATTCTAAATATTTATTCCATTCTTCTATTAATTAAATAAATATTCCAAATTTATTTAATCGATTCACTGTTCCATAATTAAATAAATTCAATTCATTTAATTAAAATTCTTCTAAATGTCCTACACAATTAAATAATCATAAATTATTTAATTAATCCAAATTCCTCTATCCTAAGTTCTAAATTCAAAAATCCACCTCACCTTTACACCTCACCTTTTCCACCTCACCTTGTCCACTTCATCAGGTTGCACATGTAATTAAATATATTTAATATTTAATTACCTATTTTTCTCTCACCCACATGGCCTATTTCTTCTCAAATTAGAGGTTAGTTAACTAATCAATCAAAAATGTTAACTAACCTGTCAATTGAGTCAATCCCTCAATCAATTCAGTCAGTTCCATAATTCATTCTTCTAACTGATCAATCAAGTCTGTTAACTGTTCAGTCAATGGAGTTAACTCTCCAATCAATTTTGTCACACCCCCTCTTTCATGATGGAGCTGGGACACTTGTCACATTTCTACTGGTTGCACATTCTTCAACCATTCTCAGCCATTGATCTTCATATCTCCTCTCAACCGTTGATTCCCATTCTTCCAAGTCTATAAATGAAGCTTCATCCCTCCATTCTATTCATCCAGGCTTTTGACATCGTTACTCTGCAGAAATATCATCAGCGCGCCTTTGGCACCCTTTTACCATCCACAAGCTTGAGATCACATACTTGCCTTGAAGCTCATCTTCATTGCATATCACAACAGCCATTTACCATTGACTTCCTCGAAACACAGCTTAAAGGAGTGTACTCTCTGAGGGCTTACTTCATCTACAAAAGGATGGTTGTAATAGGCAAACAACAGAAGCATCGATTTCAGGGAAGGTTTGCTTTGTGTTATTCATTGCTATTTTCGTTTAATCTTTCTTGTTATCTCCTATTCTGTTGATGTTTGGGTCTTATATAATTCATTTGATTGATCCACGTTTTACCCTTACATTTTTGGCGCCCACCGTGGGGCCTTTGCCCCTTTATCTCATCAAAATCTGAGCTTTTTTGAAGGTAGGTTCTGTACAGGTCACGCAAAGTCACGCACAGGTTACTTCGACACATTTAAACATTTCTGCGGTGCATATAAAGACTGTTACGGTGCATCTATCATTTCTGCGCATCTGTGTATTTTTGCTGCGCTTTTGCGCACTGTTACAGCGCTTTTGACTATATTGCGCGTATGTTCCTTTTTATAGCGCATATATACACTGTTACTGCGCATTTAAAATAATTGCGCATCTGTTCATTTATGTGGCGCATTTGATCAAAATTGCTGCGCATTTGTTCCTTTTGCGCTTCTGTGTATTCCTGCTGCGCTTATACACACTGTTGCGACGCATTCATTATTGTTGTGCTTCTATTGATTATTTCTGCGCATCTAATCACTGAAGCTGCGCATTTGTAATAGGCTATGGTTTTAGTACTTTTCCAGGGGAATTTGCTAACGCTAACCTTTTCGCAGGTGTTTGCTGGAGCTGTTTTGCAGGATAGGCTCAGGTTTAGTTCCATATAGTGTAATGTCCCCTTTTTAGCTGATGTTGTTTGCGGATGGTTTAGCCTATTCCTGACCCTCGTAGGCTAATGTACATGGTTAGGGGGTCTTCTTGAGGCAGTCACCTGGTCGATGGTTGGTTTCCTGGATTCAGTTGGATGGGAAAAATAAGGGAGATAATAATTAAATTAATTATTTGTAAGGTTATTAAATAAATAAATATTATAAAGTGACCTTATATTTAATTAATTTAATAAAGTGACTTAAATAAATATTATTACATAAAGTCACTAAAATAAAATAATATTATTTTTACAGAAGCTTCTTGAAGTGGGATTGAAAAAGTATAAAGGAAGGGGCAAGGCAAGCTTCCAGGCATCCGATTATTGATATTTGCATTTGATGAGTGTTGTGGAGCCAAGGGTTTCTGCATACTTGGTCTTTGGGAACGGAAACTCCCATAGATTAGCATAACTGAGGTGGTGAAATATCCTCCGAAGGGTTGCAAATTGGAAGGGATACTTCAGTCCTTTCATTTGCGCTTAAATCTGCAGTATTAACCAGGGGTTTGGAGGTATCAATTTACATTTCAGAAGTTTTCTATTGGCTGCTACAGCGTTTGCTACAGTGTTTTTGCTACAGTACGCTATAGTGTTTTTGCTACAGTACGCTACAGTGATTGCTACAGTGATCGCTACAGTGTTTGCTACAGTAGCGCTATAGTGTCATGCTACAGTGTTTTGCTACAGTATGCTACAGTGCGCGCTATGGTACCATGAACAGTAAAACTACAGTCTCGGCGTGAATAGGGCAGCTGGAAGAAGGTTTCAAATTGGGTTTGGACGGAACTCCTTTCCTTGGATATTGGTTTATTCTCCGTCAGCATCATTGGGCGTCACTATTATCAGGTTCTTCTTACAACTATTAGTAGTTTGCATTGTCATCTTAGGCATTTAATTTTGCTGCTGTAAGTGATAATTCAAAATCAGATTTGGCATTGCTGTAGTCATCATTGTAAGCCAATTAGTCTTGGCAAATTCATAGCAACATTGTACTTGGGAATGAATTCAATAAAGGAGATGTATGTTGCATACCATTTGTCTGACAAAATGTCCATCTAATAGCATACATGATCAGCATAGTAGTTGCATGCCAATTGTTTGACAAAATGTCAATTGGCTGTAGGTGTGCATTTCATGTCTAATTTTCATGTATATGCATCAAAAATACCAAAAGAGAAGTCATATATGTATTTAGATTAATGCTTAGACATTATAGTTTGGATTTATGAGTATTTAGAATACTCAGCTATCATTATCAAGCAAAAATATCAGACTGAAAACACAGACCAGCAAGCATTGGGTTTACATCAGAAGTGTTTGACAATATTCCTTGAGCCTCTAATCAGCAAAATAAGGTCTGAAATAGCAAGGGATATTACAACTTCCTCGAACACAGCTTAAAGGAGTGCACTCTCTAAGGGCTTACTTCATCTGCAAAAGGACGGTTGTAATAGGCAAACAACAGAAGCATTGATTTCAGGGAAGGTTTGTTTTGTGTTATTTATTGCTATTTTCGTTTAATCTTTCTTGTTATCTCCTATTCTGTTGATGTTTGGGTCTTATATAATTCATTTGATTGATCCACGTTTTACCCTTACAATTCCCTATCCTCAACTTCTACACTATAAGTTGATCATGGTGTTGACTCATCCCTAGATGCATGTCTAGGTGACGATTCCAGGGTCCATTAGATTTTACAACCTCCTTTGTTAGAGAGTATAAACTTGACCTCTCTCATTCAGATATTCCAAAATCATCTTCAAATTCTATGACTGTAAATATTTCTTCTACCTTTAATAAAACTACATCTTCCTCTTCTACAGACACTCCTACTTCTAAGGTTACATGTGATTATACTTCATGTATAGATTATGCCACTAGTGATGATCCTCCTCCTTTTAAGGAGATGTAATCCCTTTATGGCCGTAGTTTTCATAACCTTTCTAGTGTTGGTTATAAAGGAAATGGATGTGGTAAATGAGAGAAGGGTATCAAGATCCCTTTAAGGCCTAATCCACATGGTTCTTTATCAGGTCTTGGATACTATCCTCGTCAATCCTCTGATTCTTCTTATTGAGACTACCTAGATGTGAATATGATTTTTGCTTCTCTAGATTCTCCTTCTCTTCACTTGGTCTATCCTAAACTTATTGATCATGATTTCGATCCTTCCAAACTTCTAATTCTTGGATTCTTTCTCTAATGATGAAGCACTTGTTGAATTCTTAGGGGTTTATGAGCATATGCCTTCATATCATCATGATTGCACATTCCCTTTTTTTAAAATATGCAAGAATATTTTGGGGCATCTATGAATTTATCTGATGATATATTCTCATCTCCCGATAACCCTCAAGTGTCCCATTCATTTTATCCTAAAGACTGTAGTCTATCTTTATTGGACATACCATTCTTGTCCCAATGGATCCCAAATCTAAAGATAAGATTATACAAATTAGACAGTGTTTGTCCTTTGAGAAGTGACAATCACATTCCAATATTCTTCGTGAATTTCCTAACTTATTTGCTTGGACATACGCCGATATGCCTGGTATAGACCTAAATGTTGTGGTCCATAACATAGTGTTGTATCCCAATGCCCTGCCTATAAAACAAAAAAAATGAAAAATGAATCTCAAGGTTGATTTAATGGTCAAGGATGAGATTGAAAAGCTCTTAGAAGCTGGTTTCATCTGTCTAATTGACTATTCACCTTGGCTCTCCAACATTTTGGTTGTTAATAAACCTGATAATCGTGTTCACATCTGTATCGATTTTCATGATGTTAATGAAGAATCTTTAAAGGATGACTTTTCCTTATCTATTATTGACATTATAGTTTATTCTACAACAAGTCATGCTTTACTTTCCTTTATGGATGGATTCTTAGGTTATAATTAGATTCTAATTAACCAGATCCAAATTATTGGTTGATTGATTACGAATAAATATTCTATAAATACATTGTAAACAAGGAATCAAATGGGGACAGTTTTATAAAATAATATAGTTCAGTATTTTAGCAGTAGTAGTTGTTTGTAGTTTCATTTCTTAGTAGTATTTCCGTTCCCGTTCTTTACATTTCCAATATTTCCATTTACAAGCTTCTTAAGATAGATTTGATTCCATCATTTCCATTTACAAACTCTTAGACTAGATTTGATTGCAGTAATTTGTTTCATGCATTTCCTTTCAATTATGTTTGTAGAAAAGACTGTCATGCAAACTATTTCTTCTCCCTTTTGCATATAGACTTCGACACCGTCCTAGATTGCCATTTATAAATAAATGATGAGGACTGCAGTGACCCTCATCAATTACTTACTAACATATATTTCAAATTATATTCTAGAGTGTTGTATAAAAGGACAAAACCCCAATTCATTATGACCATCTAGGGCTTAGACAAGAACATCCATTAGAGAGCTATGAATTTCTAGTTCTTTATTACAAGAGCATTAGCATCATATCAACATTTGCATACCTTGAGAAATAACAATTTTAGTTTTTGAGAAGGAACCTATGGTGTATTGAAAAATGTAATTCAATAATTATCATATCTAGTGTTAAAAAATGGGTTTTGACCTAGTGCTAAGTGAGAAAATCCAATAAGATGTAGATGGGGAGGATGAAGATGACAATAGCTTGGTTGATGCAAATGGTGAGTTTGAGGATGAGTGGAATGACTCTTTTGTTGAGGAGGAGAAAATGAGATTGATAGATATATGATTAGAGGCTCATAAAAAAATTTGTGATTCATTTATGGCTCAACAAGTTTTTGCTATAAATGTATCTGATCTATCTTCTCCTACCATTGGGAAGGGTTTTAGTGATTTATTGGTCCCTACCACTAGGAAGGCTAATGGTGTTTTAGATATCTCTAGTTTGAAGCAAGAATTGTGTAAAGGTTTTCTCCTTCCCTCCTATCTCAAGTGATGTTGGGAATTTTAGGTGATGTGCCAATGCTTGTAAAGTGTGAGCTCAGCTTGTTGATTCTAACTTCTTTGATTAGAAGCTAAACATGGCGCCAGGGTCCTTATTTCCCCTCATGATGTGTCTATGGAGGGACATGTTAGCCCTTCCCTCTCTATAGTGGATAGAGGGTGTTGTTCTAGTGCATCAAGTAAGGATGTCAAGGAGGTTATTAGTGATGGGGTTTCTATGGAGCCTCCAACTCATGATGATGTTGTTTCAAGCCAAGGGGAAGGTCGACACTCTTGAACATAAGTGTTGAGGTGAATGAATTCATTCATAAATCTCCTTAAAGGGGGGATTTGGTTCTTGGGCAAATTTGTTCAAAGACAAGACTTCAATTTCAATAGATATTGATCCTCAATATCCCTTGAGCTCTAGTTTTTCTATTCAGGTAGATTCTTTAAGGGATAGTGGAGATCTCCTTAAGATCTATAAATTGATCATTGAAATATCTGTTGGAAAGTTTGAAAACATCCTCATTGGGAAATTTTTAGGTTCAAGGCCAAATATTGATATATTTGAGAGTTGGGACAAAAGAAAATGGAAATTGAGAGGTTGAGTAGAGATTTGTGTTATGGTTAAGGGTTTCTTTCTTATTTCCTTTTCAAATCATGAGGATAATGTTAGAACCCTTTTGGATGACTCATGATTTATGCGTAGATTTGGTTTACTCTTAAGAAAATGGAGCCTGAATTATAACCCAAATAAGGAGAACATAAATGTGGTTCCTCTCTAGGTTAGGCTCCTAAGTTTGCCTCTTGAGTACCAGAAAGATGAAGTGTTGAAGAGTATTTCCATCTCTTTTGGGTAGATTATTGCTATCGAATTTTTACCATCTAGGAAAAGGCTAGTATATGCTAGGTTTTGAGTGAATGTGGATATGGATATGAATATTCCCTCTATTATTCTTCTTCTTCTAAGTTTGGTAGTTGCCCTCAACTGATTGAATTTGAAAATACCCCTTTTGTTGGCTATAACTATCGTAGAGTGGGCCATATGTGGGGATTTGTCCAAAGAAGAGGGTTAATAAGCGAGCTTGGAAAAAAGGGAGATGGTCAATCAACTTGGATCTAAGGAGGATGTTGCATCAGTTGAGAGGAGTGTGGTTATGAAGGAGATTCCCCCTTATGGAGGGGGATCAAGGTAAAGTTAGAGTTTTGGATGGTTTTGAACCTCAATAGACCACTTCTCTCCCGACAACAATAAGTCCTAGCAAGGGGGACAAGGGTTTCAAAGGAGGCAGGAGGGTTTCAAAGGAGGCTTGTAGGGAGTAGACAGTTGTTAGTGAAGGGCTAGTTGGTGCATCCCATGAAGTAAATGTAATCAACCCAATGCATGGGATTCAACATTCACTCAACTTGCCTTCCATAAATAAGAATAGAAGGAAGATGATTTTGGATGAGAGATGCACTAGAAGCCCTTTGATTTCTTTCATTCAAGATATTCTATTAAAAAGGGGAGAATGGCCATGAGGATATTTGCCTCAATGATTTTGTGGGTGATGCTATTGTAAGTAGTTAGAGCTTTTTGAAATGAATCAACTTCATGTCACCTTGACTCTGCTAATCTCTTATTTCTTTTTAGTAGCTTGTCCTATGTTTGTTGTCTTTAGCCCGCTTTTGGGGGTTTACAACCTCAGTGCTATTTTCTCCTTGTATTTGTTTCTTTGTTGTTTGCTAGGCTTCATTATTGTATTTGTTCTAGGCTTTGTAAAAGGGTTAGGGCCCTTTAAAAATCCCTCTTTTACCCTTAACCAATAAAAAATATCTGCATACCTAGCCATATATAGGCATATTATATGGTTGCCTGCTATCTTTGATCTTTGTTTAAAAGTCATTGAATTAATTCACCTAGGGGCTTGACTAAAGAGTGCATGACCCTCACTTAGCATGCTCCTCAAAGGTGTTTATAATTATTGTCAATTCCTTAGTACAATTCTAGATACATGAACATGAGATGGACCAATTGTTAGATTGCAAGACTTGGTAGATTGATTACTCGCATTCAGGTCAATTTTGTGCCACAATTTTGCATTGGATCAAAACATAGTTCAATTAGTTGTTTGTCAAAACATTAAAGATCCAGATCTTATATGAGAGCATAATTTGGATTACAAAGTGACAATTTGTAGTCCAATGCCACCAAACCACACCTAGAGCTAAGTAACCTTAATTAGGTTGTTTGTCAATTTGAAAAGCCTACCTATTTAATTTATATTTACTATCCTAACTCTTGAATCTAAGCTATATTGCATTTAATTGCCCTATTTAATTTAATAGTCTTAAAAATTAAAAAATGAATCATTTTATTTCTTTTCAACTTCAAGGACAAAGCATTTTTGTTATTGACACAAAAGTCCCAAAATCTAGAGTTGATGCACTTTTGTTATTAGTTGTTAGGATTTTCCCTTTGAATTTCAAGCTAAAAAAAATTAATACCAGAAAAGTGATTTCACATAAGGCCTAAACTTGATGGCCGTATTTAGCAATTTTTACTGTAAAATACAACTAAAATTTTGGGAAGACTATATCACATGAAAGGGAAAATATTAGACAGATCATCAAAAATTCAATAAGATCATAGTAAAATATATACCTGATCTATGATATACATTTTACAATAAAATACTTTTTCACATTTGAAAGACAACTCTTAATGGATAACCATCACAAAAGAAGGTCACCGTCAAATTTAAATCCTAATTTCATACTTAGAAAAATTGCAAATAACATCATTACAACTCCTAACAATACAAGTGCTAGTAACCTTGGCAAATAGGGGGTAGCATAATCTCTCTCAACACTAAAAATACAATATATTAAGTGAGATGGCCAACTTCTGCCCCCTTAACTTGTATTTTAACTTAGAGGCCCCTAAAGTTTCAACTAGCTAACATACTAGCAATCACACCTTAGTGTGCAATGGGTACACCGAAATTGAAAGAGTATTGGAATGGTTGACCATAACCTCAAGTCTATCACACAATAGACCACTTTTTGTTTTTTAGGAAATGTCTCTTCAATTGTGATGGGTGGTAAAGGTAAAATTTAGAAATATTTATAGGAAGGTTATCCATGTAGCCATGTTCTCTACTTGAAATTGAAAGGTACTCTCTCTCTCTATATATATATATATCCCTATATATCTCTCTAGGTCTCTATATGTATCTTTGTCTCCCTCTCTAGCTCTCTATTTCTTTTTATCTCTCTGTCTTTATTTCCTTGTCACACACACACACACACACACACACACACACACACACACACACACACTCTATCTCTCCACATAACATCTTAAGGGTAAATTGATTAAGGTGGAAGATGTGCAGAGTTTGACAAAAGAAAGACTTGATGAAATGATTAATTCAATTGGAGGTTTTGATTCGATAATAGGTGGTGTAGACACCTAAAAATGTGTTTATCATCAAACTGACTCCCGACATCCCTAAACATACCAATTTACCTTCTAATCAATTAATTAAATTTTTATTTAATTAATTATCCCTTCATCACTTAATTTTTCATCATTTTATCCCCAACAATTGAATTAATTCCATTAATTCAATAGTTCCAACTTTAGCCAATTGATTTAATAAATATGCAATATTTATTTATTTGGTTAATTTCTCCCTCTTCACTAAATCCAATTAATTAGCTAAATCATATTTAACTAATTAATTTAGCCTATTAATTGACCTATCCCTACCCTAGGTAATTAAATAACTATTGTTTAATTGCCTACCCTAGCCTACCTCATCCTAGCCTTAGGATTAATTAAATACAACCTTATTTAATTAATCTTGAACCTTTCATTCAAATGGTTAAATCCAGCTTAACACCCTCCCCCACATCCTCCAAATAAAAAATTAGAATATATCCACATAAGTTAATTTTTTATTTAAATAAGTCCAACATCACATTTAATATCTCTTACACCCCTTACCCATGCCACACATCATTTATATCCACTCATCCCCAAACCCCATGTGAATTTTTAATTCACACACATTCCATCTCACCCATACTCATTTAATTCACCCTTTTCCCAAAAATGAATATAAGATTCATATTTATTCTTAGCCCTCCATTCCTTCAAGATGAAATCTACGCCCTCCACATCATCTTTATCCTCCACCATTGATCTCCCAAATCAATCTCAACCCTTGGACCAAAATATCTATAAATACATCCTCCAACCCATTTTGGGATCCAATTTCCATGTAATGTTACCATGCCAAAATATCTATTGAGCTAGCTTGTGAGTTGCAAATTAGGATAGAGCATTTCACATTTGTATTCATCAACTAGGGTATATCTTAGGAGCTTTTGGGTGCAAAACTTTTTTCCCTTTGATGAGATTGGGTCTTCTTGTCGAGGTATAACTTCTTGTTTGTACGCTTTTAGTTTGTGTTTTCACCTTCGATTTGGATTTCCTAATCACAGGTGGAAGTCCCTATAATAATTTAATAGGAAACAAAAGTATCTCTACACATATCCTAAAAATGTGCTCAATGATTTTCAAACAAATTTCACATACTTTTTAAAATATTAAATATAGAAATCCATAAAAGAAACTCAAAATTTTCTAATGTAGAGGACAAACAACGATTTATAAGTGTAAATTGACTAAGGAAAATTTAGCAACATGTTTGATTTCAAATGGAATGTGGGTGCATTGGGAGACATGCACACCCTTATTTGAGATGCAGGAAGTACATTTGAGTAGACGACATAAGTGCAAACAACAAATGATTTCTCTCTCTCTCTCTCTTTGTATTTTGTCAAATAAAAAAATGTATATAAGCATGCTATACTTAAAAATGTGAGGGGAGTCATTTAATACTAAGCACCTATCTCTCTCTCTCATTATTTCATCTTGTATCTTCTCTTCTCTCTCTATCCCTCTTCCTCTACCTCTTTATCTCTCTGTATCTCTTTATATCTCTTTGTCTTCCTCTCTATATGTCTATTTATCTTTATCTATCTTTGTCTCTCCCTCTCTCTCCATCTCTGTGTTCCCTTCTTTCATCTTGTATCTTTCCAGACATTGATGGATAAAGTAGATGCTATAATAAGGAAGGGAGAAATGTCAATCTTCACAAAATATTGCAAGACATTGTGGAAAGTTGATTTTCCCAAAGCATATTTAATGTTAAGCTATGTTGCACTATACATTTGAGCTTGATATTAAGAAGATTTCATGATGGTAGAAATGAGGTATGCTTTTACAATAAAATGGAGTGTTCATATTTCTTAGTATGCTAAATTCTAGTCCATTGGTGTCTGTATTGAAAAAAATATTATCTATTTAGAACAAGGTATGGACATCGATCAAAACATTTGAATGGTATTAAAATAGAACATAAATAGGTCATGTGGACTATCTGACAAAATGTCGCCTTGAATAATTTTAAAACTAAACATTCTCACCAATAAATATACTACCACTTAATTATTTTTTATTTTCATCTTTGATTTTTTTTATTATTGTTTATTTTGTCTTTCCTTGCTAGGAGACACGAGAAGGGACTTTCTAATTATTGCAAATGTCACAATTTCTTTTTCTTTGTTGTGTCATTATTAAGATTTATGCATCATATATTACACATATTTCTCTCTCTCCCACCCACTTCTTCCCTCTCTCTTACTCTCTCTTCCTCTTTCTCTATTTATATTTCTCTCTTTCTCTTTCACTCTTTCTCTTCCTCTCTATCTCTATTGGTCTATCTCCTCTCTCTTTTCCACTTATTTTATTTACACATCACCATAATTCCTTTTTAAAAATTCCCAAATTTATGATTCTAAAAACCATAATGCCGAAGAGTTGTGGAAGTTCAATTTCCACATCTTTAAGTGAATGATGATTGTCTTGTATCCCTATGTCCTATGTCATTATCTAGCATTGAAAGAGATTTGTGGTATCTAATAAATCCCATGAACCAAAACTCGTGATTGTCCACAATGACCACTTGAATGTACTTTTTTGTGGGATTATCTTCACCTTCACCACGAGTATTTCCACCTACATACAACACAAGCAACCAGTCCTCCTCATCTAGCACAAATCATGGGCTCTTGCCACTCAATCCTAGCATTTCATTTGATGTAGTAGGCAACAAATGCTTTCAAACATATAGGTGTTATTCATCCGTAGGCACTAATAGTTGGAAAATATCGATACAAAAATTCTCCTTGCTTTTCATATGTATAGACAAAGGTAAAGGGTAGAATGAACAAGCATGATTATTTGAATTATCTTGCATCACTGTAGTAAACTATCAGCCATTGATCTCTCAAAATAGGTCATGTCATCTTTGGACTGTTGGCATGAAATGAGCTATTGAAATTCACTCTTTTATTGATCATTTGATTGATAGCATGAAAAGTACCATTTCATGAGGCTCCAATGGAACTATCCATACCAAGCTCCATGATCTTTAATGTAGTACTAAACTCCAATTTGGAATGCTCATTACATGTATCATCTTTTGATTTTTTGCATGAAATGACCAATCAAAATGTATTTTTTATTCCTCTCTCTCTCTCTCTCTCTCTCTCTCTCTCTCTCTCTCTCTCTCTCTCTCTCTCTCTCTCTCTCTCTCTCTCTCTCTCTCTCTCTCTCTCTCTCTCTCTCTCTCTCTCTCTCTCTCTCTCTCTCTCTCTCTCTCTCTCTCGATGTCTCTATCCCTTTGTCTCTATCTCCCCTTCTTTCTTCCTCTATCTCTCCTCTCTCACTCTCTCTCTTGATCTCCCTATTTGTCTTTATCTCTCTTAGAATCTTTATATATGTCTCTTTATCTCCCCTTCTCTCTTTCTCTTTTCCTCTCTCATCTCCACCTCTCTCTATGTCCCTCTTTGTCTAATTCTCTATCTCCTCTCTCATTCTGTCTATCTTTATGTCTCTTTGTCTCCTCTCTCTATCTCTCTGTCTTTATATATGTCTCACTATTTCTCCTCTCTTTCTCTCTTCTTAACAAAACATTATGAAACAAAAATAAAAAGAACCCTAAAGATTAAGTAAGGTAACATCCTCTCCTGCATTACATGTTGACCAACAAACTCAAAATCATTTTCCCAAAGATCCATCTTCATCTTCTCCTTCCTCTTCACATAATGACATTAATTCAACTAACCACACTATCTCAAATACCCTTTTCTCTTCCCCTAAACTTGAAAGATTGTATAGAAAATGATTCAAGATCTTTGTAAACTCTTCATATAAAGGAAAATACCTCAACCCTCATGATTATAGTATCACCGAACCTATTCAACTTAAACCATACCTACGTAGACTTAGTCTCGGATATTCCCCTCCTACAAATTATTCAACTCCATCCCTTTCCCATCTTATACACTTTAGAGTTTCAACACGTAATAGTAGATTTTAAATAATTGATAATCACACATTTTAAATAAATATTATTTTAAAAGTTTTTAGGGTTTATATAAAAATGCTAAAATGTAAAACTATTAACAATTTGTTAGAATTTAAAAAGTAATGTATCTTTTATACAATAATTTTTAAATGTAATAATTTTGTTATAAGTGATGCTAATTTGAATATACCATTTAAAAATAGAACACGGTGTTATTCTCACCTAAATCTAATCGCTTTTTACTATTTTACATTATTAATTTATTAAATTTGGATAATAATAAATATTGGACCCACCAAATGATTTTATTCTCTCCCAATATGTTAAAGTCTTAAATTTTTTTTTAAAGAAAAACAATCTTAAATGGCAAAAGTCATGTTATCTAGAATGCTAGAGTAAATTTAAAACTCTTTCGTCTTAACGAATGATACCAATGGATATAGGTATATAAGCATGTGAAGAAACATGTAATAAAAATTAAAGGGGTTATAGAGAATGTTTTATGTTTATATAAATTCCAATGCAATATCGATAAAGTGAGGTTGTTCCTTACAGAAGATTTAAGGGACTATTTATACTTTTGCACAACCATGTGAATTGGGAGTTGCCCACTGTCCTCTATCTTTGTAATATGCCCCATTTTCTACAAAGGTCAGTGGGTACTGTCAAAAGCATATCTTGCAATGAAATCGAGTACAGAGATATGTCATACTTATCTACACTTAATTTCCAAATGTGAAAGGTGTAGATTCAATCGAGAGAGCTTGGAGTGCATTCCATAGAGCTCCTGTTAGAATAATGAATAACTAGTTTATTCACATGTTGAATAGGTGTCAATAGGAGTTGTAGATGTGTCACTCAGTATTGTAGAGGTGTCATAGTTAGTTTGCTGTCAAATAGAGTCCAGCTAGTTGTCATGTTTGTTAGCATATTTTTTAGAGATTGGTTGAGTCTGTAATCTTTATAAAATTGTAATATATTTGTTAAATAAATTAGAATAATATTGCATCAGTTTTATTCTCCAATATGGTATCAGAGCTAGATTGGGTTTGACTCCATCATTGGAGTGCCCGGGAATATGAAAGTTGATTCTTGTAGAAATGGAGGTGATCACAAGAAGAGGAAAAGTGTATGCAATGGTTGGACGTGCAGGCCGAGTCTGCTGTTTATATTGCCATCTTGAAAATTTATTGCTGCATTTGGCCCTCTGTAGCTCGTCCACTCTATGCAGAGAAACTGTTTAATTCCAAGTTTGTGGCAGAAGAGATTAATCTGCGGTGGCATTGGAGTCAGTTGCTAGTTGGGCTCTTTGCTGAGCTTGTTGTGATCATTGATGTGGATGGTTTTGGCTGTATGAAGAAGATGATGAATTTATTTAACTACTTTTTGATATGATTGTTAAATGTTGCGGGGATCATCAAAGCACAATTTAGAAAAGGTTGTCAGAGGAAATATGGGTTCCTCGACATGCCTCCATTTGTGGCGTTGGAGGAGGAGAGGTGCATGAGATCTCAAAGGAGCAGTGTTGTGCTCATGTGAGAGTTGGAGACATTTTTAGTTCTTCATTAAGGGGGAGTGTTAGAATAATGAATAACTAGTTTATTCACATGTTGAATAGGTGTCAATAGGAGTTGTAGATGTGTCACTCAGTATTGTAGAGGTGTCACAGTTAGTTAGTTTGCTGTCAAATAGAGTCTAGCTAGTTGTCATGTTTGTTAGCATGTTTTTTAGAGATTGGTTATGAGTCTGTAATCTCTATAAAATTGTAATCTATTTGTTAAATAAATCGGAATAATACTGCATCAGTTTTATTCTCCAATAGCTCCAAGTGCATGTACAACATACCGTACAAAATTGCTGACATGAAATTTGCACAACTTAAAGGTTCATGGTAGATGAGAGAGGTGTTGTATTATGGTTCATCAGGTTTGCCGATAGTGCTGTTGGGCTCGACAACCTAAGTTAATCGACGAGCTTTTATTGGTGTGAAGGAAGGAGGCTACATGCACTATATTTGTGAACCAACAAACGAAATGTGTGCGGCTATGATCAATTTGATTGTCTTGCACCCTTGTGTAATAATGGTCTTAGATCTCAAATTTAGCTAGCCTCTTTTCACATAGGGAACACTTTGTGAGACCATCGCTACTACTAATGCCATTAACATCAACATGGAAAGTAGGTAAGAGTTGGTTTACATGGAATTTTGAATTGAGCAATCTTTGTTTCACAATTATTTATCGTTGCAAGCGAGCAAAATTTTGTATAAAAAATTACTTTTAAGAGACGATATATATAAATATTGTAAATAACCTTATACATTTATTCATCTTAAAAACATACATTTAAAAATTAATAAATACATTATATGCACTATCAACATACTAACATTATTTTATAGGTTAAATATTTAAACTAAATTATTATTTTATAAAATATTGAAAAAATTATAATAATTATAATAATTTTAAGAGACTAGCTGAAATATTTAAGGGCGTCCTAAGCCATTAGAGGTGGAATATATGATCTTTTTGTATTTATTTATTAAACCATCATAAATTTCATAGGTAGCTTAAACGAGTGGAATTTACTTTTTAGTCTATCTTCCTCCAATTTTTAACCTTTTCGAGATTTAGAGCGCTAAAAAGTGCATTGTAATGAGACGTGGCTCATAATAAATCAACTAATCGTAATAAATTATGACAAATCACAAAATATTTTCCGTGAAAAAACTTGAACCAAAAAAAGGGAAGGAATAAGACGGCGACGGAGAGGAGAAAAGACGGCAACGGACGGTCAAGATCTTACATTCTAGGGTTTCTAGGGTTTTATTTAAAATGTCTCGCGTCGATGTCGAAGGAAGCAGAACCATTAGACAAGAAGCGGCGGGGCTGCTATAGGCACTCAGGATTTTCGGATTGAGAGGATTTCAACTACTTACAATGGTAAACTTTCCATCTGAATACAATCTTTTTTTCCCGCATCTTCTCTTTAAGAAAAGTCTGTTTTCAATAAAAGTTATTTGTCTTATATCTTGTGAAGAAGAAACGACATTTTTGTGCACTGAAATGCAAATATGGATGAAGAGGGTTTGATTCTACATGCTGTCATTTTTTTTTTTTCGATCCTTAGTGGATTTTAGGGTATTTGCCCTGTCTGTTGTTCTTTTCTTCTCTAATAAGTTGATATTAGAAAAGGGATCAGTGATTTTTAGTATTGAGCTTAAGATCATATAGATCATGTTTGCTATTCAGTGCTGAATGATCAAAACTTTCTTATTGATATTAATTGTATGTGTGTGCCCTCTTGTAGCCGAAACAAATAAATGAAATCAAGGATTTTCTTCTCACTGCACGTCGCAAGGATGCAAGGTCGGTAAAGATTAAAAGGAGCAAGGATGTTGTCAAGTTTAAGGTTAGATGTTCAAAATACCTCTATACTCTCTGTGTTTTTGACGCAGAGAAGGCAGACAAGCTCAAGCAATCTCTTCCACCAGGTTTGTTCTTAAATTTAATTAATTGTACTTTTTGTTCTTGATAAACTGATTGGGTCTGAAACAATCTCTTACTGCTTTTGAGTTTATTTAGGTATTAAAGTTGTCCCTCAATTAGTTATTTCTTATGTTTCCGACAGTTACAATGTTACACATGCTTGCATCATTTGGTGCTTTTCTTGATGCTCTGTATTTGTTATGGTGGATGTATTAGATAATATTTGTGTTTTTTGTCATTTAAATGAAGTAATGTACCTGTTTTCTGTATATTGTTAGATCATGAGTGGATGGATCGAAGGATAAATTTGTCTGTCTGTGTGCTATCTTTTAAAGCAAATTGATTGATATTGTAATTAGCCGATAGGCTTTTATATGTGAGCATTATAGTGCTCGGAATTGTCTCACGCCGGAAAAAAAAATTCACGCCGAAAATTTTCTAAACTCGTCGGTTGTTCCTATCGGCGTATTCCTTGAACCTCCTATGGGTGCAAGTGCTAGTGTACAAGCTTCTAGGCTGTAGCTATTTCTTTCTCCAACATTGATTGTTTTGTTTTGCATCTGTGCTGTTTTTTGGGGTGCTGGGCTACATTAACAAATTGAGAGACAAGCTAGTTTGTCCATTCATATCTGAACTCTTATGCAAGTTTTGTTAGTTTGTTCTGGAAGGCTACTTGGGTTTGTCTAGGTGAATGCTTTGGTCGTTAGCTTCATTGTGATGCTGTACTGTGTGCACTTGCTTCTGTAGGATATGGTCTAAAATGTCAATTTTCCTATTTTTCTAACTCTTTATCATCAATTTAAAGCCTTTTGCAGCCCACTCATAATCTACATTATACAATCTGGTAGTGTCTTAGTAATTCGCATATACCACGAGTAAAGTAATAACTAGCATTTGGACCCATAGGTTCAATGGGCACACTGATAACTTTCAGAAGAAATTGTATGATTTGGTAGTTTTTTTATTATTTATTAATTTATAAATATCTGAAATATTCTGAGCTAATTGTATCTCAAATGAGCTACCCAAGTCATTTTCAAACACGAATATGAAAAACCTTATATACATACAATACATACAAAACATTTGTGGAAATTTATAAAAATTCCCTAGAATATTTGGCATTCTCCACAACTGAAGTGTATGACAAACATAAAGGGCTGGCATTCAGCAACCCAAATGCAGTGAAATGAATGAAGTTTTGTTGCTTAAGCACAAAGTATAGAAGGTACATCAATCCAAAGTGAATCTTCTTTCTCAACCTTTTTTGCCTACTAATAATTTGACCCAAAAGCTAGCTTAAACATTTATAGAAGCCCCAAACAACACTGTTAGCCTTCACAAGTCATATTCCACCAGTGGATGACAGTTCTTCCAATAGTATAAACTCAGCAAATGAGATTATTTTCCATCTACAATTATTGCCCTCAACATGGAGCTAAGGAAGCCCACCATCACTATTGAACGAACAAATAAAATGTTAGAAATGAATCAACTCTTAATGTAGGAATGATTGATCTGTTTGCTTTTGTGGATAAGGAGACTCAACTCAAACTGTCTATTCAGCATGCCTGCTCCAGCTTCTAGGATAGCAGGCAGTGCTTCCATAAAAACAATCATATAAGTCAAATAAAGTTCGAGCAGGGAGCATTTAAACCCATTTGAGTAGTCCATAAATAGTAGAAATCTCAAACAAATACCCAAAACTGAGATTTGTCAAGATCATCAAAGTAGGGGTGGTTCATGGCCACCTTGGCTGAAATCCTCCTTGCAGGATCATACTACAGTATTTTCTGCAAATTATAACAATATATCAGTCTCTTAATCCTTCTAATAAGAGTTTAAATTAGGATGATTGAATTTTGTGAGTTGACAGGGTAAGGAAGAACATACAGTGAGCAGATCAACCCCACTTGGTGATAAAGTGGGAACTGCACAAGCAAGGTTCTGAGGCTTCCATTGTGGATATTCATGCCAATCCCTTAGTATATTTACTTCTGTCCATATGTCTTCATTTGGGGTTCCAAGAAGCCTTTCAGCCCGAAATGTCAAACACTGATGTTAATATACTTGTGCAATTGCTTTAGTTTGCAACTAAAGTTTCCTTAATATCAATATATAGGAGTATTTTCTAGATCATTTTAGAATTTTACCTAAAGATATGAAGCAGTTGTTGTAGTTCAGAATCACCATGGAAAAGCGGCCTTCTTCTCACCATTTCAGCTAAAGTGTAATGCAACAAATTAGCTAACAGAACATTCCTTTGAAAAGCATCAGGGCTCACAAGCAAAAATTGGGAATCTTGTAATTGTGAGACAGAAATATGAGCTACTGAAAAGAAAACATTTAGAACACCTAACATGTGATTTTTTTAGTCTAATATCAAACTCACCAAAAACAACAACCCACAGACCAAATATCGACAGGTGTGGAATAGTGGGTTGAACCGAGCAATACCTCTGGAGCCCTGTACCACAGAGTAACAATCTGCAAGAATACAGATGAAGATCTAGTAAGGATATCTATCGACAATTAATACCTTAAAAAGGAAATAGATAAAATACAAAGGGAGTGGAATCCAGTTTTAAGATGAAATAACTCATGGGTGTAACTCTTCCAGTTTTAAGATGAAAGAGTAAGAGCCCTCCTAAGTCCAAGGTCTCCAACTTTGAGTAAACCCTCGTTCTTGTCCATCAATAGGTTCTGTGGTTTTAAATCTCTGGACAAAATTACATACCACTGAAGGTCAACATTAAAGAAACCATCTACCAATTTTTTTTGATTCAATTATCTGGGCTTACACAACCAGGCGAGTTTCACTTACAAACAAATGGTTCTTGACATACCAAGATAAATCAAGAAACCCAAAAAACAAGTCTAAAACCTATATGAGATATAAACATGCAAATGATAGACACAAGTGCACACCAAATGTTACCTGTGCATCACTCCATGGTTGTGGCAATGAGCGACTCCTTTGCACAGATGGTACATGAAACTCAATAAAAAATAATATACAGATAGTAATCAGTGGCTTCACTTTCTAAAATGCTGCGATAACATACAGACAGGTTTAGTGAATTATGTACCAGAATCACTGTGGGGAAGAGGATTAGCAATGGGACCTCGTCAGTCAGTCCATGAATTTCTTTAGAACTGTGTCAAGGTATTCAAAACCCAAGTACAAAAGTGGTTTCCCCTTTTTGTCAACATGCTCCACACAATGTAACCTGAAAATCCAATTCCATCATCACATAGAATAGCAGAAACAGAAACCCCAAACATGATAATTCATTCTGCATTAGTCATTTTTCATGAATCACAGAGCAATACATCTTTGAAATTAAAAGCCTAGAAAGAAAAAAGACTTCGCTTAATCAAACCATGGCATGACACAAGTGACAAACAACAGGATCTCAAACATGTATCCACTATATCATAAGGGACCCCTGGTTCACTAGCGTGTTGCCCAAGCTTCATGCAGTCAATTGAGGTTCCATTACAAGACTTGTTGATAGTCCTGACCCCAATGACAGCAAACATGTGAAACAAAGGCATGGGTCCAATGTAAGTCCTGCATGATGTTTTTTTAAGGATGTCTGTGCATATGTCATGCTGAGAGTGAGCATAGAAGAAACAAATGCCCATTTCACTGGTTCAATGGAGAGTTTTTCAAAGATTAATAGCATCAACCAAGGTTTCATTACAGGTGTGATCTAATTATCTAACCCACCTAAATGATATGCGTTACAGATACATAAGGCCTGATGCAAGTCCCAACTAACATCAAAGACTAGGAACATCTAGATTAATATTCTGTGAGACATTAGAAAAGAACAAATACCCATTTTCATTGGTTTAGTGGCAAGTTTGTAAGATTTCATATGCCAACCACAACCAGGGTTCCAGACCACCTGGGGTCTTCTGCAACATACATAGATGGAATGTCTTACAACAACATAATGCTAGCCACAAGTCCCAAATGACATTTAACCTATGGATGCCTAGACTAATGTTTTATAAACATCAACAGAAAGAAACACATTACAGTTTACATTTGGCAGTAACAGAGTCTCTTGCTTGAAAAGAAACACAAACACCCATTTGAAAAATAATCATGTAATTGAAAAAGAAAAAGGCAGCATTGCCCTTTACACTTGGCCATAACAAAATCCCTGATGAATATCAATCTTCTGCAACATACGGAGATGGAATGTCTTGCAACAACATAATTCTAGCCACAAGTCCCAGATGACATTTAAACCTAGGGATGTCTAGACTAATGTTTTATAAACATCAACAGAAAGAAACACATTACAGTTTACATTTGGCCATAACAAAATCCCCGATGAATATCAATCTGAAATTTATTAAAGCAAAGCAATAGGAATATAGCACAACATCCTTGCGTTACCAGACACACACACAAATGAGTTCAAAAGACACATTCATTCAAAAGACAGAAATAGCAGCAAAGTTTTCTTACATTGTGGGCATGAGTTTTTGCAGTCCATTAGTTTTCTTACATTGTCCTGCTTCCTTGCAATCAATTTTTTTTGTCACGATCCAACTCAGTCTGGTGTGCCATTTGAAAATAACAGGAGAAATTTTTTGGGTAGGATTTAACTCAATCTCATACAAACACCCTTTTGTAGTAGAAGTGTCGAGTTTAAACTCTTTCTCTTCCTCCCCATAAGAAAAGACCATTTCTGCTCATTTTGAGTCTCAACCAAACTCCTAAATTCTAATTCAAAGCAGTAAGAGTAATGGCAGAATAGCAGTTTGGCTTTCTTTGTATGACCCAACAATTGTAGAGAAGGAAGTTTTGACAGGACTCTATTGCTTTCAAAAGTGCATCTGATATTAAAGTCTTTTTCCTCCCAAAAAAATACTATAACCCAAAAGGAAATCCATACAATGACATGATTGGAGGACTAACCTGACAATGTAGATGCTGGTAGAAAGCATCTGAAGCAGAGAGACTTTACAAAGCGCAGTGGGAGGTATTCCTTCTTCATCCATCTCAAGGCGAGTCTTCTTGAAAGCAACAAGATGTCCCGTGCTCTTATCTCTGGCCTTGTACACTTTCCCATATGTGCCTTCTTCCATCTCCAACTTCTCATACTTCTCTATGCCCATCTCAATGCAAGTGAAGGCAGACACCCACTCTTCTTGTAGTCAGTTCATGGTTTTCCACCTCCCGACCCAGTTATATAGATAGGGGCTACCTCTGAATTATGGAATTCCGTCTCACTACGTGTAGAATAGTAGGGCTTGACCTTATGTTTTGATGGAATACAATGTGGGCTTTGGGAGGCAGCAGCAGCTGCAGGGGAGGAGTTTTGATCCATCTAATTCTGAGCAGCAGCAGTATGGGAGGCCCGGAGTGACAGTGGCTGTCAATACCACTGGTATTGAAGGTATGCATGGATTGTTATGTCTAAATTAGATTTGTGGGTTTTATCAAAACTGGAGTATTATATCCAGTTTCCTCCACTTGTGAGATGAAGTATTAATTCTACGCTCAAGATTGTGGCCTGCGGGTAGAGGATTCTACACACAAGACTGCTTTATAGGGGTTTAGATTTCACTGTATATCTGTCAGAGCTGGCAAAAGAAATTTAAGACAGGCATGTCATGTCAATTAATGTCAATCGACTTAATTTTCTAGATGCTGTAATATTAGATCATCATTGAGATGTTTTTTAAGATTTTATTCATCCTAAGCATAAAGGAAACCCATCCTATAAAGTAACTTATTTTCAAACTATATAGCTGTAAATCTTGCACGAGTAATTAATGTTCCTGATATCAAGTCAAATTGCTACGAGATGATTTATTAAATCTTTTTTATTTTTATTTATTTCTTATATATAGATATATATATATTTATTAATTCTCTGAAATGGATCAGTCATTTTAAGTACATGCTATGTTTAGTGGTTATAATGAGGACATCTACTTGTTCTCTAGAGAAGTGCCTAAAAAATGGTGTACAGGAAGGTGTAGATTCATTTAAAGAGTTTTGGGTAAATCCGAACTTTTGGTACACCAGTTATTTGAGCATGTTTGAGTGGCTTTAAAGTATTAAAACAGGAAGGGGTGGTTCAATGGTCAGTGAATGTCACAGGTACCACCATTTTAGTACATGGCAGTTGACTAACTAGTTGGTTTGAGGTGTTCAAATGGGAAGGTGGCTCAAATAACTAGTGTATGGGATGTGATGCACGCATTGCAAAAGCTTTGCATGAATCTACATTGTTCCGACACTAGTTATTTGAGGTCATTAGTGAATGCCCAAGGTAGTACGATGATTAGTGGTAAAGCTGGTTGATTTGTAATCCAATTTTATATTGTCATTCTCGGAAAAAATGTGTGCAAGCAGTTCTGACTCTCTCTCGTTCTTTGCAGGTTTGACTGTTCATGACTTGTAATTTACAATGGAAGTGGAGTTTCAACAAGGCCTTTAATATTCCAATATGCTTCTTTGTTTTAAGAATACTATTCATTTTTCATGCAAGGACTTTTTGGACTTGTTGCATGTTCAATTGCCTATATCTAGGAGTGACAGCTTTACAGTAATTCGAGAAGAAAACCCTTGTTAAAGTATTCATCGTGAACGCGTGTTTGCACATTTTTGGCTCAGTGAGGTTTCATTGGGCAAAATTTTGTGTTCGATTGTTAGAAGTCCCATTTGTTGTCCTAAATGTGAAAATGAGGTTGACTATGTTTTGATTCCTTGTGCAATTAATGATTTTATGGGGTTGTATTTTATTACCAATTAATTTCTATCCTCCAGAAATGAATATCAAATGAATATAATTTACTAATCTTTGATGAAAGCTATTTTTTGGGAAACTATTTAACTATTTATAGAAACCCTTTGGAACTTACCATCCAGGTCTCTGTCTTCAGATCATTTAATGATGTTATTAAGGGGGGTCACGGGTATCTGTAGTTCTTATTTGTTTTAAATAAGACATACTTAATAGTGGATTTCTTAGTCATAATCAACAAAATTTAAAATTGGATGCCCACGCATATTTCATATCATTTACGAAGTCCTTCTCATGAAGTAAGCAGGGAATCTGAAGCCAAGAATTATCTTAAGCCTGCTTTGTTTAGCTGGTAAATCATGTGCTTGGATGATGAACGGTGACAAGTCTCTACAATATGCGATTCTGGGAACAATGACCAAAGTCTTTGCAATTAGTAATTTATTCCATGCTAGACGTCTGATTATAAAGTAGACTTTTATTTAGAAACGGTTTAGGTAATAAGTGCAATAAACTTTATTACAGATTTACATCTTCCATGATTTCAAGCATGGAGACTTAAATGTTAAGGTTTATGGAAAAAAAATATTCTACCTTTAAAATGTTAAACACTTTGCATGTCGTTTGAGCAGCACAAATCTTAAGCACACTTAAGGATTATTTGTTTCAATGTGCCTAAGTTTCTATGCTGTTGTATTGTTGTACTCAATAGTTCCTTTTTTCCCATTGATTATTTGACTGCCTAAAATGTTTAGAACAAACAAAACCCAAAAGCAATAGGACAGAATCCTAGTGGTAATGTTCTCCAGATTTGATTTTTTTGGGAGTTATATGGTTTATAAAAGTCATTTCTTACATTTTTAGGGAAGAACATGTTAGAGGTCAAAAGTTTTTAGTGATTATCAATTTTATTGTTAAGAGGTAAAGGGTAGTGATACTCAATTTTGTTGGTAATGACAGATTAGAGGTAAATGTTAGTGATACTCAATTTTTTTTGTTTGTTTAGGGTAGTTTTAGAGGGGGGAATTTCTAAATTAAACTAGCACATTTCATATATTAAACTATAGATTTTTTTTGAAATTCTATAAAGATGTAGAATTGAATGTTTATGTTTTTTAAATGGAAAGATCATATATTAGAACAAATGGCTTTCTCAAAAAAGTGGGCAATATAGGACCATGTTTCAAAGTCAAACAAACTAAATTATCAAATTAACATCAAAAATATGAAAACCAACATAATTAGGTTGCAAGGGCAACACTAGTAAGGGGAGTAGTAAGGGGAGGGGGGTGTTGCCCATCACTTGCCAAATCCTTTCCACTAACCATAGGTTCCCATCTATCATGAGTGGCTATTTCATCATCCTTAAGATTCTCTTGGGTTTGATTTTGAGTAGGCCTAGGTGGAGAAACAAGAAGCACTAATTGAGGGAATTTTGCTTGGTTTGGAGGGGCCATTATCGTTGTTGCGAGGGTGATGACCAACCACTTTGACGGTTGTGATTGAGGCAGGGTTTGGCCAAATTATTGCCTTATTATAGGGGTGGAGGCAAAGTAGTTGCTCCTCAACAAATGTGTAGGCCATTGTGTGAGGATTTTGTGATTACTAGGTTGCCCTTTTGTTGTATTCTAGTATGACTTATGTTATCTTTTGATGCATGGTACGAGTGAGTTATTATATACTTATTGGAGATTTTGTAGGCTATATGTAGTCAATGTTGACATGAACTTAGTGATAAATTTTGGGGTTCATAGCATTTTTTGGTATGGCTTCTTAAGGTCATTGAGTCTAAGTTGTGTATTTCTCTTTAATTATCCTATTGTTGAGCCCTCAGGGAACACCCCTTTGGCCTTGTAGAGCTTAAAGTAGAAGGAATTACACAACCTTAATTGGTCCATTATTGTCCCTGCCTAACCATAAGTCAATGGTTTTTTGCTTTGAGTTGGACACCCCTAGCACTCAAAAATGACCCGACTCCAGGGATTTGAGAATCTACAACTTTGAGCACCAACAAGATCCACACATAATAATAGGAAAATGCAATGAAAAAATATATCTCACACAACACGAGATGATTGTGGGCCAATATGCCCTAATATCTAATATATGAATTTTATAAATGAGGTGATTGTAACATGATGACTCTCTTGAATGTTTTAGTTGTTTATATTTTTTGAGTAGTTAAGTGATTTTTGGTATATAAAGAGTTTGTCAATGATTAAATCTTATTGAATGTAAATCCTTGATACTTTAAAGAATTGAAGCTAAAATCATGTTGCATATGATTTTGGTAAAATAGATACCCAATAAATTGTTTGTAAAGTGTTGGATCAACATCATCACCATCCATGTCTTTGGTTATTATTATACTTGTGGAAATTGGAGTTATAGAACTTGTAAAATCCTCCATCTTGAATTTCACCCACAAATCTTTAGTATGTACCTAGTTTGTGAAAGAAAGATGTCATCTTTTTCTCCCATCTCCAAAACAAAAAATTAATAAAGAATACCCAATTCAATCATCTCAAACAAGTCCTTTAACTTTGACTTTATGTCAATGATATGGTGTTCATTTTCTCTTGTGATAATGATGTCATCTACACAAAGTACAATACCTAGCACTACCCCTCCTTTGAAGGTTTTTATATATAAATTAGGATTACAAGGGTTTTTTTTAAAAACCCTCAAATTTGAAGTACTGATCAACTTTTGCATACTAATCCCTTGAAGCTTACGTTAGCCCATACAATGATTTTTGTAACCCACATACCAAATTTTCTTGTCCTTTCTACATAAATCCTTGTGGTTTCCATGTATAATATGCTACAACTACTAGGACTATCCAAATTGTATTAGTGTTGGCAACTCGAGCAAATGTTTTACCAAGTAATGCCTTCATTTTAAGAGTAACTCCTAGCTACTAGTTTGCTTCATATTTTTCAATATTCCATCAATTTTAAATTTAGTCTTGTAGATTTGTTTATTGCCAACAACAATTTTACCTTTAAGTAGGTCATCCAACTCCCAAGTTTGATTTTTAATTAAGAAGTTGTACTCATCTTACATTGCTTGATCCCAATTGTATTTACTTGAGCTTCCGCATATGTTTGAGGATCATTGATCTTCATAATGGTGGCTATCAATGCATAATTTACTAAATTATTCTTTTGATAAATTTCTTCTAGGATTTTCATTTTCTTTGGAGGAATTTCTTCGTCATCACTAAGACAATCCTTTGAATTTTTAGTTCAATACATTTTGTAGCATCTCACTTGGGGCATTATCATCAACTAAATTTTGGGGAGGAATGGAATTGTGTTCTTGAATCCCTTCATTAAACTTCACATCTTTGTTAATAAACACATCCTTATCAATTTGATTATATAAATTGTATCATTTCTTTTCACTGTCATACCCAACAAAAATGCACTTAATATGTTTTCATCGAACTTTTTAACTTTGACCTCACCTAGTACATGAGCATAAGTCTCACATCCAAACAACATTAAGTATTTTACATTGGGCTTCTTTCCACTCCATGCTTCTTCAAGAATGATATTACCTACGCATATTGCAAGAGACTAATTTCAAAAATGTGTTTTTGTATTTACTACTTCTACTCAAATAAATAATGACAAACCCTTAAATTAAATCATGCACCTAGCTATTTCAACTAAAGTATTAATTTTCCTTTCAACCACTCTATTTTATTGAGTGTATCTATTAGTAGTCTCCCTCCATATACATGTATTTCACAAAATATTTTGATTTCATTTTAACATATTCCCTACCATTAGTAGTCTTATGTTTAAGGAAGTACACCCATACATTTCTAAAATAATCATCTATAAAGGTTAAAATATATTTTTCTCCTCCTTGTGATTGAGTCATGCCCCCCATAAGTCACTATGTATATAAGCTTGAGAGGTTCTATTGCTCTTGTTATAATTCTCTCAAATGGATCCCTATGCTACTTTCCAATCATACATTCTTCACAAACAAGACCTGACACCTGTATGTGGCTTTATCCAAGGAAGACCTAGCACCATACCTTTATTTGAAAATGAAGACATGCTTTGATAATATAAATGCCCAAACCTTTGATGCCATAAATCACTTGTGGAACAAAGTATTGTTATGCAAGTTGTGTTATATATAGATGCTGGATCAAATCTGTATAACCTATTTTCTATTGTTCCTATAGCCACAAAACTGTATATTAAGATAAAATTCAACCTTATAACTACTTTGAATCATTTTGATTAATTGGAAGAAATTTTCTTTCAACTTTCATACAAATACATCCTTGATTTGCCAAATTTTCCCATCATTGTCTTTTATACGAATTGTGCCAACACCTTAACATTTAGTGAAGGATTATCTCCTAAAACAACCTTTTAAGAACCTTTATTTTCTTTCAAAAACTTAAAGTTGTCTGAGTATATATCATGTGTTGACTTGCTTTTGAGTCAATAAACCAAACATCACTTAGTAACCCATGAAAAACTACCCAAAAAAAACTCATAAGAATCTTAATATTATTATTTTTTTTCACAAAGTTTGATCAATTCTTTGGTTCAAATAATCTTTCACCAAGTTATTTTTTTCTTATGATATTAATCCCATTTGTATCTTTCTTCTCTAGAGTCATAGCCTAATTATCTTAAAAGATTAATATCTTTCTTCTCCAGAGTTATAACTAATTATCTTAAAAGTTTGTCTTCTAACATATCTTTGATGATTATTATATCTTAAATTTAATTCCTTTACTGTCCATGTAATTGTTTTTCATGATTATAATAATGTAAACTTCATTTCTGTACTCAGATATTTTGATACCATATCAGATAATAGAATTAATTGATTTACCACTTGTTAGATTTACAATAAAGAAGATCTCCTAAAATAGATGTAGATGGATTATATTGTCCATATGTTCCGACTATAGAAACGAAGACTTTCCACTGTAACTATGACAACATCACCTTTAAAATATTACCAATCCTCCAATCTTCTCAACAATTGGTGGCTTATCAAATATACCAAGTGGTATCTGAAAAATATCTATATTAACACTAGTCAATGCAGGGTCAATAAACATCATCATTAAAAAAATTATAATGGAGAACATCATCACCATTATGAGTAGGCACATTTTCATCATCAATAATAGACTAAACTCTCTTATAAGATTTGGTTAACAAATCAACTTTTAATCTCCATCTAGAATGATTTATCCAACCAAAATATAAGTGTGTAGATGAAAACAATTATTAGAAAGATGACCTTGACGTCCACAATGGGAACAAATTTGGACATTATTGGACTTGGGACTTATTATTTTTGATCGACCAATAGATGAAGACTCACCATGACATTTATTTATATGTCCTCTTGATGCGAATTTTATGGATTTAGAATACTTTAATATAAGTAAATTATATAAAAGCTATATATATATATATATATATATATATATCATCATAACACTATATAAATTTGACAGTTTGTCCAAAATCTCTCCTTTTTAATTTTTTTTTTTTTAATAAATACAGCTATACAACTGTCGAATTTAAGCCTTGAAAGCCATCATTAATTTTTATTACGAAATAGGGCGATCCTGGGCCATCCATCCCATGTTAATCTCTACTTAAAATTTCAGATATTTTAGCCATACACATTGATTAACTCAAAAATTGTGAATAATCTCTTCTGATGCGGTCAATTTGATTTGATATTCAATCGTAGAACACTTTTATAGTGAAATGGAACCAGGTGTTACGGGAGAACAATGCCTTTAAAGCGAATGTATATATATCCAAAACGCGGTGAATAAAGGGCAGGGATGAGAAACATCTTCATCGCAAAGGAAATTTGATAGGATTGTACCATATTCTCTACTCTTGAAAAAGCATATACTCACTGGATATACTTCCTTCTGCCCATTTATTAGACCTTCCTGGCAACACTGCCACTACCCAACAGGAAGAGTTCGTGAGCAGGATAATTACGGGGGCATTCTCCTTTGGTGGGTATCACCTAAGATATATCTGTAAGAAGATTACTTATTTAGCAGAATTGGTTTTTTTATGGGTTTGGTTACTAATTATAATGGCTGCTGTTCTGAGTACTGTTCTGTCAAAAGCTATCTTAAAAACTCTACTAATGTGCATGCCAATCCATTAGTTTGGATATAACCTGATTTTACACTCTGAATTAAGGTTTTCATTGGAGGTTCTGCCACTGTGATTACTTCTGTAATTTTAGAATGTTTTAGCAATCAGTAATATGATTTGCCACTTTAAAATGCATTTAGTTGCCTCCTTTCAATGAAAAATATCTGTTAAATCCTAGGAATGATGTGATTGTAACCTGAGTATTCTCCTGAATGCTTAAGCTGCTTATATTGTTTCGAGATATGATTGTAAATTACAACGAGTGTCTGTAAATGCCTACATACAAGCTTAAATATCTATTTTCTGTTTTAACTTCTGCTGCACGAGTTTGAGATGTAAAAGTAGTAGCACTGTACTCTACTGCTCCTTATCCCATGTCCTCATGCAGCTGCTAAAGTTATTTTTCTGTTGGAGTGGTCCCATGGAAATTTACAATTGGAGTGGTCTCATGCAGGGCTTAAATTTAACAGCCCACCTTATCTGTGAAGAGTTTTTTTTTTCTGTTTAGTCTTCATTATTGTCTTCACATGATAATTAATTTTTTTAAATGCAAGTCAAATTTTATACAAGGAAAATATAAAAAATTATAAATAATTTTAATGTATTCATATCATGGTATTTCAAATAAATTTAGATACTATGGTAGGCCTTCTGGATGCCTAATGTTTGATATGGCCCATGCTCTCCATAAGACCACAAATGAGTTGCTTTGGTTAGCAGAAGCTCAACCTCAAAGGCTAGACATTCACAAGTTTGATGGATTGAGGAAAATTGAGAAACAAGTATGGATTCATTAAGTTGATATCTAGTTAAATACATCAAATGACTGATTTAGAAAACAAAATCAATTTGCATTATCACATTTGGATGGGATTGCATACAAATTGACCTGATGTGTTTAAAATTAAATTAATAGGCTGGAGATAACCACTATATCGAGATAACTTAAAAGACTCACTCTTAACTTGTTAAGAGATAATTGATTACTGGCAACCAGGGCTTAAATTTACCCATCGACCCTGTCTGTCAAGCAATTGTTTATGAGGGTTATCCATTCAAAGCTGCCCTTAAAATACTATGGCATACTTTAAACCAAATATATATATCATCACAATTCTATATAAATTTTGACAGTCTATCCAAAATCTCTCCTTTCATATGATACAATCTTTTTAAAATTTTGATTGTATTTTACGGCAAAAATACCTAAATACGGTTAAACGGTCATCAAATTTAGGCCCTGCTGCAACTGCTAACTTGCTAGTCCTTTCCTGAAAGTCCTTATCTCTTTACCTTTTTTTGAAATTTTATTTCTTATAGCTTGTTTGCAGCTTTGGATAATTAAGATTGGAGTAAGAAATATGAAATATTGTGCAGCTTGGTTAGATTGGTACAAACAAAAAATTTAATTGTTTATATAAAATATTCTAAAGATAGGTAATAACGACCATTAAATTTTAGCAGGGGGGCTGAAGTTATGCAGCAATTGCATAATGAAAAATATGTCATGTGGCTGCATATATTTCCTTCCCTTCTTTTTTAATTTTATTTTAAATCTAATCCCTTAAATTTTATATATAAATAAATAATTCTTTATCGATAATTTGTTTTTGTTTTTCTATATAGTAAAAAACTATATATGGGGTCACTATTTTCACAAATATCTTTTAAAAAAATTGAATAGTGGCTGTTAGCCCAAATAAGCTAAGCAGCCACATGGTGTTGAACTATTCTGAAATATCATCCACTTTAATAGTCAAAGGTCAATTTTGGGAACAAATATTTACCACTTTTTATTGTGAATGAGCTGTAAAATTGCTATTACCTATTTAACCATTAAAATAAATGATATTTAAGTAGTATGATAGTTGCTACAATAAATATGGAGTTCCCTAAAATTGTTTCATGGAACTAACTGAAAAAGACTGCGTGTTTTGTACCTAGTAGCTTGTTAGAGATTAGAAATAACACAATGTCACAGATAACCTGGCTTCAAAAATCACAGCATTGCTTCAGGACTGTTTGTAATTGCAAGTTTACAAGTACGAAGAAAATTTGGGAAGTCACTATCTTAGTAACTGACTCTCATTATGGGTAGAGAGCAGCAGATACCTGATATCTAATATTGTTTCAGGACTCTTTGTAATTGCATGTCCAGTGTTCTGACAAATTTGACGTGAAGTGTTGAATATTGTTCATGTTCTAATGTTTATATGGAAATGTAGAATCTTTCATGGTATCTCTTTTGTGGTATCTATCGAATCCTGCTATCTAAACTTTGTCTTTCGAATACCAATTTTAGTGCTGATTTGATTTTCTTATGTCTGATATATTATCCTGTTTTGATTTGTGTATGCCTGCGGTTGTGCTCTGTTGCATATTGAAGTGTAGTGTATTTTCTAATTGAAATATTTCCAAGCTAAAAAGCCTGGTTTATTGTGAGACTATTTTAAAATGCTGTGTGTGTCTTATTCTGTTTCGATTTCTAAATGTCCAATCTTGTAATCCATTATTTTTATGGTGCACGGTGATAAACAATGCAATGCAATGACGAGGGCAGTTATTTGGAGTAGACAAATTTGCACTCTACTTAAAAATTATCCATTTTAATGATTAAATAGTCAATAGCAATTTTATATCTCATCCACAGTAAAAAGTGATAAATATTTGTCCTGTTTTTATTGGTCAAATTTAACTTTTGACTGTTAAAATGGATGATATTTAGGAATAGCCACAAATCTATAAAACATGCTTTTAAGTGCTGCCAATGCCACTCCTACCCAATAGCTTACGTTGTTGCTATGTTCTCTATATATCTTAACTATAGTAATGGAGGACTTTCATTATAGATATTACAGTTTCATTATTGAAATATTGGCTGTCTTCAATTACTAACAGAAATATATGTAACATTTCTTTTTAATATTAGGGATTACATAAATTTATAACACAAAACATTCACAACATTTAGTGATTCTTATAATATTAAAAAAACATTCATTTAATTAGTAATATAAATATAATGGGTGGTATTCACAACAATCTCTCTTGAATGACAATCATTAAAAGTTTATGTGACCTCACTTAATTCTAAAAGACCTTTAAGATAAAAAAAAACTTGGTCTTACTTAAAGGCTTTGGTGAAGATGTCTACAAGTTGATTTTATATTTTCCAATATTCAAGTTGAAGCACTTGTTGCATAAATTGTCTAATTATGATATACTTTGGTCCTTGCATATAATGCTAATTTTTTTACCAAGTTGAATGGTACTTTGATTGTCACAATAGAGCAAAGTAGGACATGTATTAGATTACTAAGTTGTAATTAAGAGAGAGCAAATCTCAACCATTTGATATCTTTGGTGGCCTCATTAGTAGCTATACATATTGTGCCTCTATTGTGGATAAGGCAATAGTAGTTTGTTTCTTACTACACCAAAGAATTGGACTTGAACCAAGATAGAAAATATACCCTATAGTAGATTTATTGTCTTTTGCAACACCTACCCAATCTACATCAGAATATCCTTTAAGGGTTAAATGTCTAAAAGAGAATATCTAATGCCCATATTCAGTACCACAAACATATTTTAATCTTTTTTGCATCCTTTCATTGTGGAACCTTTAGAAAAGTCATAAACCAAGAGATGACCCCAACTATAGAAAAGACATATGGTCTATTATGATTCAAATATATCACAACTCCCAATAAATTGTTTGTAAAGTGTTGGATCAACATCATCCCCATCCATGTCTTTGGTTATTATTGTACTTGTGGAAATTGCAGTTGTAGAACTTGTAGAGTCCTCCATCTTGAATTTGACCAACAAATCTTTAGTATGTACCTAATTTGTGAAAGAAAGATGCCATCATCCCCAAAACAAAAAAAATAATAAAGAATACCCAATTCTCTCATCTCAATCAAGTCCTTTAACTTTGACTTTATGTCAATGATATGGTGTTCATTTTCTCTTGTGATAAATGACGTTATCTACATAAAGTACAATAATTAGCACTACACTTCCTTTGAGGGTTTTTACATATAAATTAGGATTAGAGTAAAAGCAAGAAGTTGGGTCCACATGTAGGCGAAGCCACGTGGATGAAAAAAATCCCGATAGGAACAGGTACCCGTTTTAAAAGAAACGAGTACCCATTTAGGAATGGGCGACCGAGCCTAAATGGGTACCCGTTTAGGAATGAGTGCCCGTTTCTAAATGGTATTTGAATTTTAAAAAAAAACCTACGCGCTTTTTTTCCCCACACAAAAGGAACGAAATGGGTACCCATTCCTAAAAGCTTAGGCTTGGGAAAGGCATGGTAAGCCAACCCCTTGCCTTGGACCTACAAGTACAAGTCCATGATTGTAATGCTTCTGGAAAAACTGTGTTTCTTTTTTTGCCTCAATGTTTCAGATCACACTCCAGGATCCATCATCAGGAGGAAAAGAAGAGAATGCAAATGAGTTAAAATTGCAGAGGTAGTCCCTAAAAAAGAGAGATAGGGGGGTTTGGATTACAAGAATAGACAAAGGAGGTAGGAAGACAAGACCAAAACTAATCGAAATAGAAGAAAAGAAAGGAAAACAAAATTGAAATAAAATAAATGTAATGAGAGTAAAAAGAGCCATAGAGGCATGAAATAAAAAGAGACTCAAAGAAGAAAATTCAAGAATCAACCCAACTAAATTTTACAAAAGCAAAGTGACAAAAAGAGAAAAAATAAATAGGGAAAGACAACAAGAAGAAAAAATATAATCACACACACACATACACAATAAGTATATAAATGTAAAAAATATGCAAAGGGATAATACAAGTAAAAGTATATCACTAGATCTATAAATAAGTACACAGATATGTATGAGTATATCTATGTATAATGAGAAGAAATAAGTATATAAATACACCTATATATATATATATATATATATAATAAGTATTTAAATGTAAAAATATGTAAAGGGATATATGCATAAATGTATATCTCTAGATCTCTAAATAAGAGTACACATATGTATGAGTATATCTATGTAAAATGAGAAGAAATAAATAAATAAATCACACACACACACACACACACACACACAGAGCAAAATAAGAATCTAAGGTAAAAATAAGCAAAGAGATATACATATAAATGTATATCTCTAGATCTATAGATAAGTGTACAAGTATGTATGTAATAGTAAATGAAAAAATAGAAGTAAAAAATAAGTATATAAGTGTTATTACATATATTTGTTGACATTGTTGGCATATATATATATATATATATATATATAAAACCTTTGTTATATATATTTATATATAACAGATGTGTATGTGTATCAATATATATATTTATATATAGATATGCATATATATATATAGATATACAAAAATATATATGTATATCTATATCTAAATATATATGCACCCGCATACACTTAACATATAAAAAATGAAGAGAGAGGGAGGTATGGAGGGAAACGCCAAAAAGGGAAAAGCAAAAGATATATATGCACCCGCATACACCTGACATAAAAATGAATGTATATATATATATATATATATATATATATATATATATATAGTGGAAAATGCCAAAAGAGAGAAAAGCAAAACAATGGGCAAACACAAATATGTAAGGGTACAAACCAAGAATAGGTTAATGCAATATAAAAGGAAGAGATTGAGAGAAAGGGCTAAAAGTGAAAGACAAAAGAGAGAAGAAATGAAAGAATACAACAACACAAAAGAAAGTAAAGAGACCAATGACAAAAGGAAAAAAGGCCAAGGACTAAGAGGACGAACATCAAGGAAGGGGCTCTGGAAGAAAATAGGACAAAGACAAGGACGAGCCGTAAAGTTAAGGAATGAGGGGGAAGGGAAGGAGAGGAGGGTTAGGCAAGGAGGAGGATGAGGGAGAAAGGGAGCAAGAGTGAGGCCTCGTGGAAAGGTGGAAATCGGGGTTGGGATGGGAAGAAGATGGAAAGAGACAGGAAAAGTGGGGATAAAGGGAGAAGGGGGAGACTTGGCCAAACTAGAGCTAGAGAGAGGGAGGTAGGAAGGAGTTGCAGAAGATCAAGGAGGAGGATGGTGATTAAGAAGGGAATTTAATAGAGGATTCCAGGTGTGATTTAGGTTCCACCCATCATCTCTATTAAGGTTGGTGGGGTTGTTTCTTATGAAGATAGCTTCTTTGAGTTTTCTCTTAAAGAAATTATCTTCTTTGGCTAGGACATGGGTATCCTCTAGGCAAATGTGGTGCTTAGTGCTAGAGGAGTGGTCAGCTAGGGCCAATTTAGTGACCCTTTCATGTCTAATATCTGCACAGTGCTCCTTGATTCTCATGCAGATAGATCTACCTGTCTCACCAATGTAAGGGGTACCACAGGAGCAATCTATTTTATACATGCTTGAGTTTAAAAGAATGTTCATGGGATCTTTGGTGGATGGGATAAGGTTTCTTATGGTGGAAAGAGGTTTTGAAGGCACACTTGAGTCCTTTCTTGCGGAGGATTTTGGCAATTTTATTGGAGATGCCTTTGATGAAAGGAAGGGTGGCACTGTAAACAACGTCAAGATCTTTATTGTGGGGTTTGGTGTAAAGGCATGTTTGGGTTTGTTTAAAGGCTCTTTTGATGTACTTGTTGCGGTATCCGTTGAGTTTGAAAACTTTGGTGAGGTGGGATAACTCTTGGTTTATGTGATCATTATCACATATGCGAAAAACTCTAGTTGCTAAAGTTTTGAGGACACTAGCCTTATGATTAGGGTGGTGGTGTGAGGAAGCAAGGAGATAGAGGTCAGTATGGGTAGATTTCCTGAAGACACGGTGGCCAAGGGAACCATCATCTTTCCTAATGAGGAGAATGTCAAGGAAGGGAAGTTGGTTATTAGTTTCAAGTTCTTTGGTAAACTTGATGCAGGGTGCAATGTTATTAAGGTGATGGTTGAAATTTTCAAGTTGCTCAAGGCCATGTGGCCAGCATATGTTGGTATCGTCTACATAATGTTTCCACCAAGTAGGTTTAAGAGGGAAAGAGTTCAGGGCGAGCTCTTCAAAATGCTCCATATATATAGGTTGGCAATGACTAGGGATAAGGGAGATCCCATGGCAACTCCACCAAATTGCTCATAAACCACGTCTTGGAAGGTGAAGAACGTGGATTTTAAGCAGAGTTCAACAAGGGAAGCAATTTCCTCATTGGTTTTCTGCTTGACTAGCATAATGGAGTCTTGGAGAGGGACTTTGGTGAAGAGGGAAACAACATCAAAGCTAACTAGGATGTCATCAACATTAACCTTTTTATCTTTGATGAAATTGGCAAAGTGGGTTGAGCCTTTGATGAAGGAAGAAGACTTACCAATTAGAGGAGAAATTAGCTTGGCCAAGAAGGCAACAAGTTTATAAGAGGGGGAATGGGTAGTCTCGACAAATGGCCTCAAATGAATGTTGGCCTTGTGAATTTTGAGCACACCATAGATGTGTGGTGTGACTTCTTTATTGGGGATGAGACATTTTTTGGTACAATCATCAAATGAAGAATTAGAGATAGCACATTTCACTTATTTAAAGATTTTAGAAATAGGATTGCGAGTAAGGGTTTTATAGATGCCACTATTGTTCTGGTGGTCTAACATTTTAGAAACATAGTCAGGTTTGTTCATAATAACAGTGGCGTTGCCCTTATTCGCTTTAACGATAACAACATCTTGGTTTTTGACAAGTCTCTTGAAAGCGAGAAACTCATCTTTGGGGACATTCTGCTTGGGAGGCTTGGCATGTCTAAGAGCAATAGCACAGTCTTGTCTAGCTTCATCTGCTGCGTCATTGGGTAGAGAATGGATGACATTTTCAATTTCAATGAGAAAATCGACTTTAGGTATGGAGGAAGGGGTGATGGCAAAACCAAAGCCTCTACGCATAAAGTTAAGGGCGAGGGGTTCAATGTTAAGGCTAGAAAGATTAAGAACAAGATTTTCTTCCCAATCATGAATAAAAGTCAACAGCTTAGGAATGCGAGGGGGGGTTAGAATGTTGACACAGACATTGGTTGACGAGCAGACACCAATATGGATACCAGAGGGAGAGAGACGACTAGTTTGAGCAGTCAGAGAGTTAGAGAGACAAGGGACAGGGTGTGTGTGTCCTTGGCAGTACGAGAGGAAGGATTAAGAAAGCAAAAAGAAGAAGACATGGTATTAATGGGGTCGTTTGGTAAGGGTGGAGGAGTACGAACGTAGGGAGAAGTGACCATTTGAGAGATAACACCGCCAGGGGAAGATAAAGAAGGAAAAGGTTGGCGAGGATTAACAAGAAGCCAGGATTGGTTGCCATCGATGAAAAGCTAGGATTGGTCGTCAACATTGAAACTCGTGATGGGTCGAGAGTTTATGCCGTTGGTTAGGAGCTCACTACTTGAGGGGGAGTGAGATCTAGGTTGAGTGGACTCCAATCTAGAGAAAAGATTACAAGAATTAATGCCTTCATAAATGAAAGATTCGTTGGATGTGAGAGTTGCAAGAGGAGTAGACATACTTGGATCTGGCGAAGATGAATGTTGAACAACCAGAAAGAGACCGCAAACTACTGCCAGCGAAGGAGGACGAGAGGTTGGAGATAGCTGAGATCTTGCAGGAGAGACATCAGACTGGAGGTGCTGAGGAATATTTTAATACGAGTGTGAGAAACGGTGGAAGAGTGACCTAAAGACATATGCTACGTAGGAGAATGAGAAACATCAACAAAGGAAGACTTGTGGTCGAGCAAGGATGGCACACTGGTTTGGTGTGCCTAGAGGAGGCCAAAAGCATTGAAATATGACACTCTAGAAATAGTAGAAGGACCAACAAATGTTAAGTCTGGAACAACAAGAATGTGGGAAACACCATCCAAGGGACCATGTTGGTCATGGATAGTTGACTCGTGTGTTTGGTGCAACTGAGGGAAGCTTAAACCTACAACTTGGTGTTCCTGTGCAGACTTGTAAAACTGATAGGGATGATGTTTCTGGTTGTAGAGTCTGGAGAACTTTCTCTTTTGTCTGTTGGTGCTTTCTAGCTTGATACCTTCTACTCTAGCTTGGGAGGAGGGACTACCTCTATAATTTTAACTCATTTGCATTCTCTTCTTTTCCTCCTGATGATGGATCTATTACCAATTTTTCACCTATAGCTCAAATTGGCAGAGCTGATACATTTTTCTATCTTAAGATGAAAGATTTTTAACATTTTCTACTATAATATTTTTGCATAGTTTAAGGTGCTTGAAAGATTCAATTTTACCATTGTTATAACAGAGGAAAGAGATTCAGTTCATCATTCATTTAATGCTTTGTTGAGTATTCATCAGTGATAGAAGTTATTTCATTTCACATTACAATGATTATTCTTTTTGACAAATGAGATATACACAAATGGAATAAACATTGCATTGAATGAAAGCAAGACAGATCAAATGTCCCACACAAGCCGTGGGAATAGTTGAATCGGTACATTAGAAAGAATATACTATGCATCTACAAAAGACTAAGGTAATGAAGCAGATAAGATAGAGCATATCTATCATTGCCTGTGGAGGTCTTGAATGGATCCTTGTTGCATCTTGCCCTTTGCTCCCGACCTTTGAATGAACCTGCAAGAGATGGAGAGAGATGTTAGAGCTCTAGATATGGTGTATCCTATGTACTTCATCAAACAGAGACATAATACATTCTTTACGATGCACTGAGTCAGGATATCAAATCATCCATGTGCAAGAGAGCCTGAAGAAATGAACATCACTGAGCTTCATTGTTTTAAACTAACATGTTTGTTTCCTATGCAGGTATAGAAGAAGTTATGTTGTTTTGAAGACAATTTCAGCATGTGGTGCAAAGTGGGCTCCCATAAGGGTAGAGCCCAGCATGTTGCCCCTGATTCTCAAGGGGAATGGAACAAGAATACTTGTTCATATTGATCAAATAGAATACATTCAGCTAAAGAAGTATCACCTCGAGTGAGTGCATGAACTTTAAGTTCATTGCCCTTCCATGATCATCAGCTCAAGGGATGAAGTGATAACTATACATGAGTAGTGAACTTGTCCAAGACAGTCAAATAAGGTGAAGGAACAACTATACAAATAGGAACAACGCATGGATAAGATGCAGCCATGGCAGTGGACAGCAGTAGAACAGCTATCTTGTATGAAAGAAAAATCATTGTCAAGAAAAGAGGACAACAATACACAATGAAACAAGTATTTTTCTTTTGTTGCTATGAGGTATCAATTTATTGATCAAATGCAATGGAATAGTCAACCAAGAGCACATGAGATCCAAAGATTGAAGGTATAGATGCAACTACAAGTGATTAATGCCATGGAGCACAGTTTTAAAATGAACAATATTCAACTTCATGATACATGTTGCAGCTATCAAGAAAGCAACAATTGTAAGAAATAGTATCATTTGTACCCATGAACAATGAAGCCAAATATCCATGATATACAGAAAGAGAAGGAGCCATTATCATTCCAATATGGTATGTATATGAATGCATTTGACATAGTACATGAAACTAAACAATAAGTAAGTATGCCATATTACTAGCAGAATGTAACCATACCAAATGTATACAGAATAGGTATATAAAAGTGCCACATTCATCAAATGAAGCATACACACATGTATGATTGTATGAGCTTAAAGTTTCATGATCATATTCATCTACAAGAGGAGCTAAAAGAGATGACATAAATGTTGTCATCACAAAGTTCAAATGGAGCAAAAGGAAATCATCTTGATGTTCTAAACTCATACAGCTATACAGTTTGTGATGCCTTACCTCATAAATGAAATGAAATAGCAAAGATATCATGTGACTACAATAAAAACCAAATGGAAGTTATTATTCATATAGTAATCATCATGCTGGTATAGGGACACGAATTTCAACATCAAGAGCCCTTGCCCAGTATAAAGAAAGAGAAAGCTTTGTCTTTTTACATTTCCAAAAATGAAAAGAGCAATATGTTTTCATTATCTTTTGCATTTTTAGAAAATGGATCAAGTTCTCATTGCACAGGCAACACAGAGTGCAAGTTGAAAGTGTGTTATGAGTTCTCATAGTTGCAGCCAAGAATGTATTTTTACTCACAAAAAGTCAAAACCCATATCGTATTTGCATTATGAAGGTCATAGATATAAAAATCAGAGTGAGGGTTTGTGTTTTGCATTTTCAAGGAATGGTATAATGTTATTGTCTTCTATATATAGAAAATGGAGAAAACCCAGTTCATGTTCTCAAGATTTGCTACCTGAGAATTGTGTTTTTTAACAAACCCTTATCATTATATATGGAGGAATGCATATGCAGTTGAACATAGTAAGTTCGAGCCCTCGAGGGTTTGTTGACAACATATAGGAAATGATAAAGAACCTGTAATGAAGCCACGACTCAGTATAGTGCCAGTAAAAGGTTTTTTTTTGCATTTTAGAAATGAAATATACTAACAATGAAGCAGTCGCAGACATGAAGGGTTTCAGAATCCAGAAGCTGGTAACCAAAGAATCATTTTACCAAAACCCTTATCTTTTTTTGCATAGTGAAGATTAGATACAGAGAAAAGTAATAAGTTTTGGGCTCATAAGGGTTAAAAGAGCACTCAGAAATATAAGTTCGTGGTGGCTTCTAATGAACAAAATACACAGAGAAAGCTATAGAAAATGAAGAGATAAACAAGTAGATGAGCTTACCTTGTTTCTGAGTAGAAATGTATACATATGACCGTGGATTTTTACCTTTACTTTGGCTCAGAAGAGCCCAGATAATATCATTCATGGTGGCTCCAACACAAGAAAGAGAGTGTGTCGACAAAGGGATAGAGAGAAACAAAAAAGATGCATCAGAGAGATACATGAGAGTCACGGCTTTAAGGCCAATTTTTGCACTTAGAAATAAAGAAAAATGGATCGAATTGGTGCAGACTAGTCTTACCTAATCATTTCCTATCGAAATCTTCAAAGGAATCCATGAAAATTGCATTAAGATAGTAGAGAGATTAAGAGTTTTCCAATTCAAACCTTAGCCCCATGGCGTTGCAACAAAGCTTCATCGAAAAGCAAAGTGTGAAATGAGCCCGAGAAACTAGGGTATAGTGTGTTTTGTGTTAGGGTTAGCATAAATCCCTAAGTTCAATGGTGGTATTTTATCACATCGAATTTATTTTCACATGCCTTGATTAATACCCATCGTGGTATTGTCTTTACTTTGCATTCACCTAGTCTCATGACTTAGGATATCATATGTCATAGGTACCTTTTGCATATGCAACACCAAGATTTTATGCCTTAAGGCTATTTGATCACCTTTGCATCATAGGCCCATATACCTTAGGTATAATTTGCAGATCGAGTGGATGATAGCCCTTGAGGCTTTTTATGTTTTTCCAAACCTTCTCATATGCCTTGAGATTTTCACGATGTTTATAGAAAATCAGATGCCAGATAGAATGTAATATACTTGGCAAGATAAAACCAAAAGCCTTGTATTTTTATTTTTTGTAAAAAATCAAATCAAGATCAAATTGAGACAAAATAGGAAATAAAACTCCAAATCATGTAAAACAATATTTAAAGCAATATCTTATAAATTGCTTTTAAATATTTGTTATTTATGCAGTTAAAGCAAAGAAAAAGTAGCTAGGATCTTCTTTTGGATTTGATTTTTCTTCTGGGCGAGATTGGACAAATTTGGGCATTTTGGAGCTTTTTCTGATCGGGTAGCATTTGGGACCTTTTTCTAATCAGGTAAAGCCTGATTTTGAGGGGTTTTTGGTGGGACCATTTGGGATGACACTTTGGCAGCTTTTATTTTTAGTTTGGAGGCAGTTTAGGGGCTCTTTTGGTGGCTTTTTCTATGAGCTTGAAAAATAGATTTGCATGACTATTTTTAGAGCTTTTCCCAGCTTTTCTCTTGGAGATCATTTGCAGGCATATATTGGAGGAAAACTTAGTTTTTCTCAGTCAATTGATATCATTGTTTCTTCTCTCTTGATCATAGGCAGAGAGTTTGTAGACACATTTTGACTCAGAGTTTAGATTTTCATGTACTCCTTTTAGTTCAATATAGCAGAGCATTCCTACTTCATCTCTATTGCCTCATAATTACAATTTTGATTTGATGTTTCATTGTGATCATAATGTTATGTCTCATTGTTGTAAAACTATGTGCAGATATTTCGTATGATTCTGGTTGTGTTGTGTTCAGATTGAACCTTCATGCAAATCACTTTCGAATTGTATGTCCTAGGTGAGGTTGAGAAAGTTTAATGCTTAAGGAACTGTTTGTGGATGAAAGTATTGAGATAGATTAGAGTTTAGGAGCATTATTTGTTAAAGTTTAAAATCCCATTTCAGATTATCCTCTTACCCTTTTCCTCGACAAATCATTTAGATTAGAAAATTCATTAGAGAACCAACTCACTCTAGAGGTTCACTCTAAATTTTAGGCAACCCACAAGCCTAGGAGTGTTCCCATGTGTCAACGAGTAGCTAAGTTGGTAGCTTAGCATAGGGTGCATGTACTTCATTGATAACAGGATCATGGAGTGTGATCCGAAACGTTGAGGCAAAAAAACGTAACACTCAGTTTTTCCAGAAGCACTACAATCATCAGCATGGACTGTGGAAATATCATGTCTAAAGTACAAGTCCATGTTCATAGCAAGAGAAAAGACCAACTTTACCAGTGTGGCTAACAATATTTTTTTCTGAATTTTTTTACGAAATTAAAACCCATTACAGATGACAATGTGTAGTTTTTAAATATGTAATTTTTTTTATTAGACTTGTTTTTCTATTTATTATTTAATTTATGAGAAAACTAGTCCAAAAACTTGAAATGATAGATGCTTGTATTTTTTTAATAACTTTTAATTTTTAAACCTTTTTTTTTTTAAATTATCTGTCATCAATCTACACATCATTCTTTACACGATGAAAAAAATTAATTTTATGATTAATTTTGCTCAAATTATGTTGGCCATACACGAGGGGTTTTCAAAAAAAATAATTAGGGCCAATAAAAATTAATTAAAAAAATATTTGGAAAAAAATTATAAAATAATATCCTCATCAAACTTCATTGTACTCCACATCTTTCCCCAAAAGGATTTAGAAAAATACTTTTATTTAGGTCAAATAATGTTGGTCGTACACGTGCATGGTATGGTAAAAAAAAGTGACTTTTAAACAATGGTTTTTTATAAATGCCTATTGAAAATCAATTTGTATCATCTAGGTATTAAAATAAATTATATATTTAGAAACTAGACTCCGAGTACTACATTTTATATTACTAACTTTTTTAAGATTCAATCTTTAAGTGCCTCAAATTTTTAGGTCAAATGTGAGAAATTCTAAAACTTAGGGTAAACACTTCCATTTTTTGGCCAAAAAGTGGGCCCAACTTCTTGCATTGACCCATCATGAGGGTTATTTTTAAAAACCCTCAAATTTGAAGTATTGATCAACTTTTGCATACTAATCCCTTGAAGCCTACTTTAGCCCATACAATGATTTTTGTAACCCACATACAAATTTTCTTGTCCTTTCCACATAAATCCTTGTGGTTTCCATGTATAATATGCTACAACTACTAGGACTATCCTGATTGTACTAGTGTTGGTAACTAGAGCAAATATTTTACCATAGTCAATTCCTTCAACTTAAGAGTAACCCCTAGCTACTAACTTTGCTTCATATTTTTCAATATTCCCATCAATTTTGAATTTAGTCTTGTAGACTTCTTTGTTGCCAACAACAATTTTAACTTTAAGCAAGTCATCCCACTCCCAAGTTTGATTTTTAATTAAGAAGTACTCATCTTGCATTGCTTGATCCCAAATTTATTTCCTTGAGCTTCCTCATATGTTTGAGGATCATTGATCTTCATGATGGTGGCCATCAATGCATAATTTACTAAATTATTCTTTTGATAAATTTCTTCAAGGATTTTCATTTTCTTTGGAGGAATTTCTTCATCATCACTAAGACGATCCTTTGAATTTTTAGTCCAGTACATTTTGTAGCATCTCACTTGGGGCATTATCATCAACTAAAATTTGGGGAGGAATGGAATTGTGTTCTTGAAAACCTTCATTAAACTTCACATCTTTGTTAATAAACACATCCTTATCAATTTGATTATATAACTTGTATCATTTCTTTTCATTGTCATACCCAACAAAAATGCACTTAATACATTTTCATCAAACTTTCTAATTCTAACCTCATCTAGTACATGAGTAGAAGCTTCACATCCAAACACTATTAAGTATTTGACATTGGGCTTATTTCCACTCCATGCTTCTTAAAGAATGATATTACCTAGACATATTGCAAGAGACTAATTTTAAAAATGTGTTTTTGTATTTACTACTTCTACTAAAATAAATAATAACAAACCCTTTGATTGAATCATGCACCTAGCTATTTCAACTAAAGTTCTAATATTCCTTTCAACCACTCTATTTTATTGAGTGTATCTATTAGTAGTCTCCCTCCATATACATGTATTTCACAAAATCTTTTGAGTTCATTATTAACATATCCCTACCATTAGTAGTCTTATGTTTAAGGAAGTACACCCATACATTTCTAAAATAATCATCTATAAAGGTTAAAATATATTTTTCTCCCGTGTGATTGAGGAGTCATGCCCCCCATATGTCACTTTGTATAAGCTTGAGTTGTTCTATTGCTCTTGTTATAAATTCTCTCAAATGGATCCCTATGCTACTTTCCAATCATACATTCTTCGCAAACACCTGACACCTCTATGTGACTTTATCCAAGGAAGACCTAGCACCATACGTTTATTTGACAATAAACCTGCAAGATTTACCAGCAAGATTTGATAATTTAAATGCCCAAACCTCTGATGCCATAAATCACTTGTGGAACTAGGTATTGTTATGCAAGTTGTGTTATATAGATGCTGGATTAAATCTGTATAACTTATTTTCTATTATTCCTATAGCCACAACATTGTATAGTAAGATAAAATTCAACCTTATAACCACTTTGAACCATTTTAATTGACTGAAAGATTTTTTTTTTTTTTTTTAACTTTTTTCTTCAACTTTCATACAAAGAAATCCTTGATTTCCCAAATTTTCCCATCGTTGCCTTTTATATGAATTGTGCCAAAACACCTTAACATTTAGTGAAAGATTATCTCCTAAAATAACCTTTTAGAAACCTTTATCTTTATCTCTCCATCCTTGCAACAGTAATGACTTTCAACCTTGATTATCAGTTATTTCTTTTATTGCTTCACCATGGCTTTGATACCACTGTCAGGTCCGGATTGAAAAGGAGGACAAAATGATAAAACTTTATTGAGATTGCTTTATATAGGCAGAAGAACAGTTTAACTGCCAAAACTATCTGAACTCAAAAAATAAATTACATAAATGTTAAACCTGATAATTAACAGGTTAACAGAACCAAAAGATACACAAAAATATACCAATTATACATATATTATTACAATAAAATATTCTACCAAAAAAACACAAAACTAAATAAAAAAATACAAATGTACCAATTTTATCATTACACTTTATATATTTAGATAGGACATTGGAGGGTTAAACTGGGAAAGCCATCATAAAAAAAATTTATTAAGAAATAGGGCGATCCTGGGCCATCCATCCCATGGTAAGGTTTACTTAAAATTTCAGACATTTTAGCCATGCACGTCTAGATTAACTCAAAAATTGTCTGAATAATCTCTTCTGATGCGGTCAATTTGATTTGATATTCAATCGTAGGACACTTTTATAGTGAAATGGAACCAGGTGTTATGAGGAGAACAATGCCTTTAAAGCAAATGTATATAGATCCAAAACGCGGTGAATAAAGGGAACATCTTCATCGCAAAGGAAACTTGATAGGATTGTACCATTTTCTCTACTCTCGAAACAGCATATACTCACTGGATATACTTCCTTCTGCCCATTTATTAGAGCCTCCTGGCAATACTGCTACTACTCAACAGGAAGAGTTCGTGAGCACTATAATTACGGGGACATTTGATAAAATATTGAGGAAATAATAAAGAGAACAAATATGACAACATGTATTATTAATCAAAGAGATTACAATTTTATAATAGTAAGGAATTCAACAACTCCCTATAAATCTGGTATCTAACATGACCCCTAACTCAGATTTATTGACACCTAATTGAACTTAATTGACACAACTAAAACTCTTATTGATAGTACAAAAGTGAACTGCCAGCACATACAGTCTTCAGTTATTCATTATTTTCTAACAACATTCTCCTTTGGTGGGTATTAGGGATTAAATTTGACAGCTGACCTTGCCTGTCAAGCAATTTTTTTATGACAGTTATCTATTCGATGTTGCCTATAAAATATTATGATATATTTTAGTATAAGTAGATTATATAAAAACCAAATATATATATCAGCAAAATCCTATATAAATTTTGACAATTTGTCCAAAATCTCTCCTTTCATATGATACAGTCTTTTTAAAATTTTGATTGTATTTTACAGTAAAAATGGCTAAATAACTGTCCAATTTAAACCGTAATGGGTATCACCTAAGAAGATTACTTATTTAGCAGAATTTTTTTTTTATGGTTTTGGTTACTAATTATAACGGCTGTTGTTCTAGTACTGTTCTGTCAAAAGCTATCTTAAAAACTTTACTAATGTGCATGCCAATCCATTAGTTTGGATATAACCTGATTTTACACTCTGAATTAAGGTTTCCTTGGAGGTTCTGCCGCTGTGATTACTTCTGTAATTTTAGAATGTTTTAGCAATCAATAATATGATTTGCCACTTTAAAATGCGTTTATTTTCCTCTTTTCAATGAAGAATATCTGTTAAATCCTAGGAATGATGTGATTATAACCTGAGTACTCTCCTGAATATTTTGCTTCGAGATAGGATTGTAAATTACAATGCCTGTCTGTAAATGCCTACATACAAGGTTACATATCTATAGATATCTATTTTTTGTAATACACATCAGACAGTTCATAATATTGTTAATGAGTGCTTCAGGATTAAACGGTGTCTTATATAATCATTTCTGTAAGGTTGATGGTAGAGCAGCTTTAATTGTGCAGAATTGTAGCATCTGACTGGACATTGGTCTGGTTAGGCTATTCTTAAATATCATCCACTTCAACAGTCAACGGTCCATAAAAATACGACAAATATTTACCACTTTTTGTTGTAAATGAGGTGTAAAATTACTATTAATTGTTTGACCATTGAAGTGGATGATATTCAAATAAAGTGGCGTGGTTAATTTGCTCAGATATCCAACATTCTTCCTCTAAACTACAGTCCCTGGCCATGTTGAAGAACATCGCTCTCGAGCTGCTCAGCAAGCTACAGAAATTGCGTGGACGTCGGTATGATTGGGAGAATACTCTGTGATAGACACTTGCTCTTCCATCTCTTCTTCAATCTCTGAACCTCACAGACTTTGGTACGGCATGGGCATGGTACATCGAATCAAAGCCTGTTGAAGACGAATTCAATCAATTCATCAATGATCAAGTAAAAGCCAAATTTTCTAGTGAAGATTCATTTCAGACCTGCAGGAGGAGGATTGGGTGGATTGGGTGCTTTGATGATAATTTGAGGGAAGATCTGAAGTTGGATTCCACCAATATAATCCATGAACACTTAATTCTACAGTGGCATATAGCTACAACAATTTGCGAGAGGGTAATATAGTGAAAATGAAGAGATAAACAAGTGTGTTCGTCTCAGCAGGACTCTTTCCAACTATTGTGCTTATTTGCTGGTTTCAAGCCGTGATATTTTGCCACTTCACCCCAACATTGGGAGAATGGTTTACATAGCCGTCCTCTCTCAGCTTGTTGAATTTATCTCCAACTTTGGTACTCGAGACTTTGACAGATTAAGATAGATTGAGGTAACGAAGCTGCTGGAAATAGAAACTGCAGAACGATGGAGGATGTTATCAGATTATTGGGCTTCCCCCCTCATTTATTATGCTTCTATAAGCAAGAAGCCTACGGGAAATTATTACACAACGATGGGTGTTGCTGGGTCATATGCTAATTGTATTACTTCTTTCAAAAAGTGTATTACTTCTTAATGTTTTCAAAAGTGTATTACTTTGGTAGAAGCTAAGGATTTTAAAACTATTTCACTGTTCTATCAACTAATTGTAAGAGCAGAAAAAGTACTTCAAAAATATTTAATATTTCAGCAAAATAAGTAATTAGATTTTGAAATTCCTTCGAATAAATCTTCAATGAACTGAAGGTTGTATGGAGTCTTGCAACTAGCATGAATTATCCAACATATTCCCCTTATGCTAAGTGGGCTTACACATTGATCTTAAAGTTTTAAAAATTGAGCTTTTGCAACTGCTTTTGTAAAGATATTTGTAAGCTATTCTTGAGCATCGATGTACATCAATTTCACATCTTCTTCGAACTAAATCTCAAATGAAATGATATTTCAAATCAAAATTCTTTAGCCTGCTATGATGAACTAGCCACATGACAGTGCTATCTCACTATTCTATTAATCAATTTTAAAAGCAGAAAAAACACTTAAAGCATGAAAATTTCAACAAAATAAGTAACTTACAACAATATAAGAAAAAAGTACCATACATTGTGTTGATAAAATAGACTTTCACACTTATTTTTTCATTGTTTTCTTTGCATGCATCCCATGCCCTAGCAAACACATGGCATTTTGTGTGATTTTGTATAATAGAAATACTACGAACCACTCATCTACATTGTTGCCATATTTTAGCCTACTGTGTAGGTGGGGGACAGGTTGTGAGGAGTTCGAGTCCTCAAAAGAGGAAGTGCAAGGGCATGATGAGGTTGTTAATGAGGGTTCGAGGTTGAAGGAGTTGTGCTACCATATATTGTCTTTTACAAAAGGAGAAATTATGTCTAGGCAATGTACCTAGAGCTCTTTTAGTTTTGATTTGACTTATGCTAGAGAAATGAATTCTATTAGAGCAAAGTCTAGAAAAATGGAGTAGAGAAGAGTGTCTTTAGGTGCTTTGTCTTTTCTCCTGTGGCCTTTGTAGCCATAGTCCTCATCCATGTAATAAAACTAGTTTATGTTTTTGATTAAGATAAGTGGCTAAACAAGGGAGCCCAACCCTATTACAAAATAGCCCAAGAACAAAACAAGGGGTAACAAACAAGGCCACAAGGGCAGAAGAACAGGGGAAAAAGCCAAGAGAACTTGATCCCAGAAAGAGCAGATCGACAACACAGGCACAGCAGCCTGGCTGGAGAACAACAAGGATCTACGCAACATCAGATCCTGATCTAGACACCCTAACACCCTTACCACCAGAGGGCAAGGGACCTTTCTTCCTACACTGAACCACTGTCTAGGAGGGCTCAAAACCATGATCAACAGCTCGAGGAGAGAGGGGAACCTCCCCCAAAGCCACAAGCAAAGAGGGTTCATGATGAACCCCAATAGACACCAACAAAGCCTCATGAAGGGAAGCCAAGCCCGAAGAGGGCAAAACCAAAGCAGAAGAATCAAGAATTGAAGAGCCAGGCCTACCTAAAATAGGAGGAGCCAATAGACGAGCCACTATGTGGTCAGGAGAGTCCAGAGAGTGAGAGGGGACCGCAGCAACAACTGACTCCACGCCCTCATTAGTAGTCACCAAAGGGTCAACATCCCTAGAGGAACCATCCCTCTGAGACAAGCCGTCATCCTCCGAAGCACTGATAATTAGATGATCCAGGAGAGAATCTTTCCACCAAGTAGCAGCACCCTTGCGGCGCGAGAGGGGACAAATAGCGGCTAGATGACCTGTGGCAAAACACCTTTTGCATCGAAAAGGAATACCCTCATAATCCAACAATTATTTCCAAGGCCTCTCCCCTACCATCAAGACCACGTCCCCATGAAGGGGTTTAGAAATGTCAATATCCACAAGCATGCGCGCTACCTTGGAGTGTCCCATAAAGGAGGTTGTAGAATCAACCTTGAGGAAATAGCCAATGGCATTGCCTATGCCCTCATAGCAAGAATCCTCCCAAAAATGGAGAGGGAGATTAGGGAGATGGACCCAAATAGGTCTAATGTTGAGCGGCTCCGTAAGGGGATTAAAGGAGAGAGTCCAAGGCTTGATGGAGAGGGAATGCTCCCCCCACAACCAAACCCTGCCATCGAGAACTAAGTCTCTCTGCTCAAAAGAGTCAAATGTCACTATAAAAAACCCCTTGCACAGGGAAACAACTTGATCTTACCCTCAACTAGTGGCTTCCAAGACTCCAAGACCCAATTGTGAAGAATGGGCAAGAAGGGCCAGAAACCATTAAATCTGCAAATCACACTTGTGTTACGATAAAATTATTCATTCTCAGCAACCTCCGAGCCACAAACCACAATAAGCAACTCACGGGCGCAAGGGATCGGCTGAGAACTGGACCTGTAAGAGGTCCAAGCACCAGATCTGGCAACAGTAGCAGAAAAAGTCTTCCTAGGGCCTCCCAAAGCCCCACCACAGGCCCACCAACAACATTAACCTCAGTAGAAAAACCATCGGCACCCACGCCAGAATCAGAAACTAGATTTGTGAGCTAAAAGCCCTCAGGACCTGCGATCACGAGGCCAGGCCCGTGCTCAACCAGCTCAACCACTACACTAACCGCGGCCAATACAGAGGCGTCCACACCACCAGACCGTCCCCCACCTGATGAAGACTTGATCTTGATCGGCGAAACCGTTGTTCTCCTTCCATCGCACAGCTCCCTACATCCATCGCGGTTCAAAAAACTATTTTCCCACTCGCTGCTCATATTCAAACTTATCTATAAAACTAGTTTATGTTTCTTCTTCAGGCATAACAAAATATTTCAATGAGATTCAATATAAAGCTAAATTGTCACATTTTCTAGGGAGAGGGTGTTGCTCCCACATACCAACTTATAGAATAACATGATAATAGTTAAGAGTTTTCCTCAAAGTTCTACAACAAATTGAAGGTTGCATGGAGTCTTGTGACTAGCATCAATTATCCAACATACTTCCCTTTGATGCTCAATAGTCTCACAAGTTGATCTTAAAGCTTTAAAAACTAAACTTTTGCAACTACCTTTGTAAAAATATCAGCAAGTTATTCTTGAGTGTTGATGTACCTCAATTTTGCTTGTTTCATCTGAATCAAATCTCAAATGAAATGATACTTCAAATCAAAATTCTTTGACCTACTCTGATGAACTAGGTTTTTAGCCAACTTGATAGTGCTCATGTTATCACAAAAAAATCACTATAGGTTAAATTTGCTTTTCCCCAATTTCTTCTAAAGATTTTTGGAGCCATAATGAATATGTACCTATGGAAGTAATTGCAATATACTATGAATATATATAGGTGAAAGAGCAATTTAAAGTTGCTTCTTTGAGCTCCATGTAACCAAACCCCACCAAGTGAAAAATAATTACTAGATGTTGATTTCCAATCATCCAAACTACCTCTTCAATCAGAATCACTAAAGCCAACAAGTTCAAACCTTTTAGAAAAATAATAATGAATACCAAACTAATAATACCTTTGACATACCTCAATATCCTCTTGGTTTCCTTAATATGAATGTTGGATGGCTTAGTCATATACCTTGAAATAAGAGAAACTAAATAAGCAATATCTAGTCTTGCATGAGTTAGAAGCACCAAACTTCCAACCATACTTCTATAAGCTATCTCATCAACTATTTTAGTACCATCTTCTTTATATAACACAACTCTATGAAAAGTTGGAGTGGAGACTAGTTTACAATCAACCATATTGAATTTATTTAACATATCATTTGCATACTTTATTTAACAAATGAAGTTCCATCTTCAATTTAATGAACCTCGTTCCTAGGAAATATTACATGAGACCTAAATCTTTCATTTCAAATTGATTCATTATAGCAATTTTAAATCCATCTTTCATCTTAGAACTGCTACCCATGCACAACAAATCATCAACATACAAACTTACAATAACGATATCATTAACTTCTTGTAGTAAAGAGTAGGCTGGCTCTTGCTTGTCTAGAAGTCATTCTGCTGAAAATATCCATCATCCTAGCATACCACACTTTTGGTGCTTGCTTAAGGCCATACAAGACCTTAAACTTGTAGACTTGGTGTTCTTTGCCTTGCACTTCAAAATCCTATAGCTGCTATACATAGACTTCCTCTTCGAAGTACCCATTCAAGAAGGCACTTTTCAAATCCATGTGATGTTTGCTCCATTTCTTTTGTGCTACTAGTGAAACCACCATTCTAATCGTCTCTTGTCTTGCTACTGGTGTAAATGTCTCTTCAAAATCTATCCCATACCTTTGTGTGAAGCCTTTTTCAACTACTCATTTTTTGTGTCTTTCAACACTACCATCATTGTTGTACTTAGCCTTGTAGACCCACTTAGTACCAATTTATTTCTTAGCATGTGGAAGCTCTGTAAGCTCCCAAGTATCATTTCTATGAATGGAATCCATTTCCTTTTGCATTGCTTACACCCAAACACCATTAGAACATACATCTTCAAAACATGAGGGTGATCCCACAAAAGTGGGTTACACTTTTGTGGACGAAGAAAAATTGAAGGTGCCAAAAAATCTTTAGCAGACACCTTCGTTCGAAGGTCCACTCTACGAACGAAGGCATTGTCAGCCAATTCAAAAAGCATATAGTCAGAACCTTCGTTTGAAGGAGGTCTGCGAAGGAAGGTATTTGAGCGCCAAATTAAAAACAATAAAATAATACTTTTGCTCGAAGACTGTCTTCGAACGAAAGCATTATTTTATTATTTTTTTTATAAAAAGGGTTAAGACTCTCAAATGATAGTTTTTTGTCATTTGAGAGCTCGCAGCAGAACGAAGGTGACAGGGAACAACGTCCACGAAGGTGAAGACCCCACACGATAGCATCTCCATACACATCGAGCACCAATCACAGTTGAATAGAACCCAAATCAGCATACACGTCGAGCAAACTCCCATATTCAGGAGTATAAATTTGTCGTGCCCTTTACAGTACTGTATATATGCAATGCTTGCATGTTCACTCAAGAATACACTAGTTTCTTGCCGACAGGGGCTTCCATGCTTCCATTACAGTCAATTAAATAAAGAAAATTTCCTAGTATGAAACCCTAGTTAATGAAATATAGAAAAATTCAACTAAACGCAGGAATTTGATGAATTCAGTTAAAGAACTAGAACAGTTTGGTAAACAAACCCTAGTTTGGTAAACTAGGGTTTGTCATTACAATCAATAAAATTGATAAAAAAATCATAAAAAATAGAAATTTCTCTTGATACAATGAAAGAAGTATCAAACCCTAGTTTACCAAACTAGGGTTTGTCATTACAATCAATAAAATTGAGAAAAAATTCATAAAAAACATAATTTTTTCTTATCATACAATGAAAGAACTATCAAACCCTAGTTTGCCAAACTAGGGTTTGTCAAACCCTAGTTTGGTAAACTAGGGTTTGTCATTACAATCAAGAAAATTGAGAAAAAATTCATAAAAACATAAAATTTTCTTGATACAATGAAAGAACTATCAAACCCTAGTTTGCCAAACTAGGGTTTGTAGTTTGGTAAACTAGGGTTTGTCATTACAATCAATAAAATTGAGAAAAAATTCATAAAAAAATAGAAATTTTTCTTGATACAATGAAAGAACTATCAAACCCTAGTTTGCCAAACTAGGGTTTGACAAACCCTAGAGTTTCAAAAGAAATTAGGGTTTGTCAAATTAGGGTGAAAAGATGAATTTAGTTTCACCCTAATTTGACAAACCCTAAACTAGGGTTTGTCATTACAATCAATAAAATTGAGAAAAAAATTCATAAAAAATAGAAAATTTTCTTGATACAATGAAAGAACTATCAAACCCTAGAGTTTCAAAAGAAATTAGGGTTTGTCAAATTAGGGTGAAAAGATGAATTTAGTTTCACCCTAATTTGACAAACCCTAAACTAGGGTTTGTCATTATAATCAATAAAATTGAGAAAAAAATCATAAAAAATAGACATTTTTCTTGATGCAATGAAAGAACTATCAAACCCTAGAGTTTAGGGTTTGTCAAATTAGGGTGAAACGATGAATTTAGTTTCACCCTGATTTGACAAACCCTAAACTAGGGTTTGTCATTACAATCAATAAAATTGAGAAAAAATTCATAAAAAATAGAAATTTTTCTTGATACAATGAAAAAACTATCAAACCCTAGAGTTTCAAAAGAAATTAGTGTTTGTCAAATTAGGGTGAAAAGATGAATTTAGTTTCACCCTAATTTGACAAACCCTAAACTAGGGTTTGTCAAAACCTAGTTTGGCAAACTAAGACCGTTTATCTTTTGATCCTTGTTAGATCCTACTTCCCATTTGGCTTATACATATACTAAACCTACTAAATTCATCACACACATGGATATTCTAAGCATAGAGGCATTGCATCGATACGTAAAGTTTAAGAAATTATAGACAAATGGAAGATAAACATTACACATACTCATGAGCACCAAAATCCCTCACTTGATAAGATGAATCATGGAAAATTTTAAGTTACATGAATGTCAAGATCCTAGTCTTGTTCACCATATGTAGACCTCAAGAATCTCATTATTTGGATAGCGACACAAATTTTGTAGTTTACATGTGTAAATTTATGTATATAAATTTATGTATTTTTGTGATGTTTCTTGTACTGGATATGCTATAAATCATATTGAGTTACCATGGAAATATATGAATGTATAATTTCATAAATTTTCTATTGTAAACATAAGTATGACAAAAATAGACAACTAAATAAACAAAAAAAGGGTCTAGGAAGGAGGGTTATGGCAATATATGTCTTTACAAATGATGTAGATAAGATACAAAAATTTCAAGTTAAACATTCATTAGAACTCCTTTTATAACCATGATCAAACAATAAATTTGATCCAAGAATAGTTACTAAACTTGAACTTCTAGATTGTTAATCCTTCTTTTGAGAAGATAACAATGAAACATAATAACAAGCTACTTTAATTAAGATTATTCAATGCTAAGTCTTTGAATATTGTTAATATTTTCCTATTAAGCTATCTAATTTTCATGGTGAATGAAGACATCAAAGCTACCTTAGAACATTCCCTAAACTCAATGCTATTTTCTAAGGTCAATTTGCATTTCTTATTAACCGAGAATTACGAAGTGAAAAAGTGTCATTTCATTCTAAAATTTCCCAATTCAAAACTAGTGTGAGCTAGAAGGTCGGGTGGGTAAGTAGTATATTTTTATCCAAAAATTAGGATAAAGGTCTAGTTTTTGTGCAAGGAGATCTAGTTTTTATGTGAGGAGATCTTAGTTGTCACATAACAAGATCTTAGTTCTCAGATAGTGAGATTTTATGCTTGTTTATATATTTTTTTGTATTTTTTGGTGTTTAAATATCTACCATGTTTGGTCACACATGTGTCAAGTTGAGCATTGAAAACCATTGTAAATGGTGGAATGTTTGATTAAAAGAGTGATAAATAGGTCTTAGCATAGTTAGATCCATTATTGGTAAAATTGTGTGAGGTCCTCCTAGTTTATAGATTAATTTTGATGTAACATTAGAGGAATCCTCCATAGGTGAGACCCTAGTAATTAGAGCTTTGAAGCCAACACCACAAGTAGCAAGGAATTGCCTATTTAAAGTTGTCAATGGTGAATGTTGGAATATTTAATACATAGTTGACATAAATATGAACATTCTCAATTTATTCTTTCACCACTTATATCAAGTTGGGTATGAGAGGAAGTACAAATAACAATACAAGCCAAGGTGCTTGAGTTTGTGGGAGGACTAACTAGGAAAAGGACTTTTTTTCTATTCTTCTTTTTAGAGCTACATTTTCAAAGGTTGCTCAAGGTTGTGTGCCAAATATTTCATTTTTGTTGATATTGTGGGAATTTCAATGTTTGTATCGGTGGCCTAAAATGATTTGTCAACTTCAAAGTGGAATAATTAAGATCTCTCTTTTTACATCTGTCAAGTGAAGTTTTATTGGTTGAACAGTTTATAGATGTAACATGTCTATATATTTATCTATAAACTTTATAGATGACATCTCTAGTGCATATACACATGTACATGTAAATTGTAGCACAATTCAAACAACATATATAGCATTAAATAAAAGCATTAAAAAATTATCATATCGATGCATGCTTGAATAAGAAGATCTATGGCATTCTCTACATGACTTCTAATAGAGAGACCATTTGTACATTAAGAACCGCCATGGTTGAAATTTAAAATCTGTTCAACAAAAGAACTATTAATTTAACTTGCATAGATTGTAAAATAATTAATACATGAACATACATCTAAATAGTTAATTTAGGTCTTAAAAACATAAAAAATTGTAAGTTCTTCATCCATATTTTTCATACCACATCAAGTGGTTCAGCTCGCTCTTCAATCACATCTAATATTCTCTGATGATCTTCACTATGTAGTCTCCACTTACGGCGTCCACGTGTGTTTGAAACTATATGAAGAGTTAGACCGGTAGCAATTACTAGGTGGCTATACTGATATACCTTGTTATTAGGTTGATAATCAATAAAGTGAATCCCATGTTGAACAATCTTGACTTGTTTGAGATATGTTCCTTGCACTACAACTGAACCTGTGGGAAACAACATTCCACACCGTAAGACATAACATTTTCAAGGTAAATGTAACCTACATGTACATCTATGAACATGTATAGCATTATCATTGCTTGGTAAGACATAACATCAATTATAGTATAAAAATTGAACACATTTTAAATCACTTTTGAGGTACTTGACATGTACATATGTAACAAATTGAAAATTATTTAAAAATATACTAAAATAAAGTTAAACCTATGGGAAACACCATTCCATCACTTGTTTCTAGAATTATTAGCTTTTGTCTCTCTTCTATGCAACGCAATAAGTAATAACTAACTTGTTCTATATTTCTAGCCTCTGTTATGATTGCAAAAATATCTCTTGCACCAAAAATTTACATACATTCCAAAATTTGTAACTTAAAAAATTTAGAGATACCTTATATAATTTATATATATATAACATGTATACATACATACCTTTTTTAATCAATCCTGAAATATGGTTATAATCAGTTGAAATCAAAGGAATGTCTTCAAATCTTTCATCCTCATCTTCATTGTATGTGTTGGTAACAACTAGTGGCACATTTTCCCATTCACTAACATATCTACATTGCTGGTTATTACAATTCTCAAAATCTCCCGACATGCACTCATAACAAAAACAAGAGTAATCCCTAGTGCGCAACGTCCATGTAGGGCTATATGTACTCATGACACAATGCAAAGATCTTGTTTTCTCTACCCTCTTGCATCCATACATTGATCTTCTATCCACACCTACAAATTTATTATATATCAAGTACATTATGAATAAAATATATCTAAATAATTAAAATCAAACTAAAATAAACAAACTTGTGTGTACACATATATCATATACATGTGAATATATATATTTAAAGTACATCCATACATTAAATAAATTCAAACAATACATACCTGATATCTCCCAAAACACTCTATGTGGAATGTATCAGTTTGTTCTTGAAGATGTGCCGGCCTCATTTGGTGCAAAGTGTAACTTACACCATTCAACATCATGTGCATCATTTATACGGTCTCCATCATAATTCATTTGATGTTTCCTTAGAGCACGTTTGATTCAAGCTCCTGCGCTATCATGTTCACCCTTTCCATGCCCACTCTCAAAGAAACTCCAAACATGTGGTATATTGTCATTTCGATGATATCTACATAGTGCATAAAATGGCCTTGCTAATTTGAATTGTGATGCACATCCATTTGACCATACAAAATGCCTTTCAAAATTTACACCCTTACTTGCCAAATATCCAAAAAACTTCTTAAAGCAATGTTCTACAAAAAGTGTGTCATGCTCTTTATCATCACTAATATAAAAGTGATATTCTTTCTTGATGACTCATGCTTCAAATGTACTATCAACACCATCCAAATCTGATTGTGCATGTCGATAACACACATGCACCATAATAGTGATCTGCTCTTAAAAGTAATATTCTGATTCAATCTCTTTTTGATGTACAAAAGAATAATTTTCTGCAAAGTCGACCACTGATAAAATTGTTCCAGGTGGGAAAGTATCTCTTAATGTTTGAAACTATTGTGCTTGCCACTTAGCAAAAAAAGCATGATGTATGTATGGTTGAATCAATTTACGAAAATTTTTCATAACTGTTCCAATAGGTATCTCCTCTTCTACATAATCTAACCTTGTGGATTCTTTCCCATGTTTTGTTTGAAACTTTACATACTTGTACCTCTTGCAATTTACCAACTTCATTGGGTTGATATCTTCATTTCTCAAAGGCATTTTAGCCAAATTTCCACATGTTTCACAAAGACCTTTTATGCAGCTTATTTGACCATTTCCATTATCATCATCTAACTTATCACATAAGATGGATGCTATGAACTAACTTGCCCGTTTAGGAGGTGCATTTACAAGACCATCATTGTCTTCACAAATCTTTCAAAACATCTGATGGTAGAGATCAAATTCAATATGATAACGACAAGAAGTTTCAAAAACCTTGTTTGTCTTCACATAATATGGCCTTAACCTTTCAAAAATTGTTTGCCCAATCTTTATATTTGGATTTGAATTACAAAAGTTCACATACATCTCATATTGTGTTATATCTAGCCAATGTTTTGTATGTAGTTCATAACTATTGGGCCCAATTCTGTGTTTGATAACATCTCTACTATTTGATGAAGCACGAGTATTATCATTCCAAAAGGTTGAGATCAAGTTTCTAACAACATCTTTAATCCTATCAGATTGAGGAGCTCTACACTTAATTGCCCAATTGCCTTCTGAGGTACTATCATCCAATAATTTTCTCCTTTTCACATATTTTGTTATTGTCTTTCTACTAAAACAAGCTGAGATGAAATTGAAGACAATTGTCATTTTCTGGAATTTCTTTCACTTACAATACCTGTGAACATCGCTCTTCTTGTAATGGACTTATCCGTAGATCGAGATTTTTTCCCGATGGAAGCCAAACCTTCTTAAACATTTTCAACAATATATTTTTCTACTTGTGAACCTTTCCCCTTTTTCAATGACAAATCGACACCCAACAATTGTAATGGCTCATGTAGCTCCTTACTAAGAAGTACAATTGATAACAATTAGGTTCGGCCAAGTGTATCAAGATTATCTAAATGACCAATTATTTCCTTTGCAGTTTTATTCATTGACCTCCTATCAGTATGTCTAGGTTGTCCAGCATAATGTTCAATTTCTCAATATCCATTTTAAGTAAATGATCTAAATTTCTATAAGAAATTTTTCTTTTCACCTCTTCAGTTAGATTAATATGCTCATCCATACTAGTCAAAGGAAGCGATCCTGACCCCTCTCCAACATCCATTGTTTGCACTTGGGCCTCCTCTTGGTTAACATCAACTATGCGTTCTTCAACAACATTTGCTCCACTTTCTATATCACAAATGAAGGAAATACATATTAAAATAAAAATAAAAATAAAAATGAAATTATTTATTTTATAAATAAAACTTTCTAAATAATAAACATTTTTTTTATTTTATTGATTTATACTCTTAAGTTCTACAATGTAGAAATTATTATGTTTTCTAAAAAATAATTTCATTCTTTAGGAAAAAGAAAAATCTAAAAAACATTCTAAAAATATTTTAACAGATCTTTTCTTAAAAATTTTCTTTTATTCCTTAATATAGCATTAAAAATCATAAAAACACAAAAAAAAAGCAAAAAAAACATTCATGATAAAAATTTATTGGATAAAAAAGCTAATAATTATTACAAAATATATTTTAGAGAAAGAAAACAAAAAAACAATGATAAGAGTTTGTTTTAAAATTAGGAAGTGTGGCTTTTTAATTATAAAGTTTTTAGATTTAAAAAAACTTTTAAATAAAAATAAATAATCAAGAAAAGAAACAATCTAAAATGAAAAGTAAACTTGATTTTTTTAATAAATTATAATAGAAATATATGTTACCACTTTAGAAAAAACAATGAAGTTGAGTTGGAGATAGGGAGAGGGATATGGAGAGTTAGAGAGGGACAAAGATAGCTATGAAGGCCACAGTGAAGGAGAGGTAGAGGTAAAGAGAGTGGGCAACTTGAGAGAGAGAGAGAGATTTTTATGTATTTATCTTTAGGTAGAGAGGTAGAGATTATAGTCAAGAATAAGGAATGACTTAAACTAAATGATATCAGAGCTACATGAAATCAATGCATATATATTTAATCATAAATCAAGTGACCTAGATTAAATGACATCATGCTACTTGATTCATCAATACATGTATTTATTTAAACATGTAAATAAAATGACCTAAATTAAAAATAGAAAAGAAAATATATGCATACCTTGTTTTTGTTTATGATATTTTTCCAATCTTTCTTCATTCAATTTTGCTATAGTTTATGCGGAATACTTTCGTGTAGTCTTATTTTGTCTTGTCCTCTTGTTTCCCATCTCCTTCTTTGTAAAATATGACTTCAAAATTCTTCTCTCAAAGATTTCTTGGACTCCCTTGCACAAGAAAAATGTGAATTTATCTTGTTTGTAATTGATTTATAATGAAATAAAAAGCAATCTTATTTATATGCTATACAAATAATTAAAACATTAAAAACAAAGCATGTCGGCATGCCTTCGAATGAAGGTCGACAGTTAAGAAAAAAATATTTTTAAATACAAGGTGCCTTCGAATGAAGGTGTCTGTTACGGGCTACAAGACGTCATGTCAGTACCTTCGTTTGAAGGAGGTATTTCTTCAAATGAACGACATCACTTTCCTTCGTTTGCAAGGGTCTTTGAGTGAAGACACTCACTTGGCACCTTTCTTGCTTCCCTTCCCCTTTCTTCTACAAAATTTTGGCTTCTGAAGCCCAGTTGAAGGTCCAAATGGATTCACCATTACCAACCAAATTGGAGGATAGAAGTGCTCGAAACGAGATTTCCAACAAGTATAGTTTTGATATATTTTGATTTTAGTATGATTTTTTTTTAGATTTACTAAACATAGGTTTTTCACCGAACATCAAGTTCTCTGTTCTACACACATGGAAAAATAGTAAATTAGTGGAAAAAAATTTGAAAAATATGTATACACTAGGTATTGATGTCCTTCTTTCACTAAAAAAAATTGAATTTCGATACATATGGAAAAAGGTATGTTCTATGGAATACACGTATGTCTAAATTATAATTGGTTTGACTTCAAAACTAAATAAAAAAAATATTCAACAAAACATTATGAAACCAAATGCATTCACTAGATATCGGTGTTACCAATCTAAATTCGAAAGAATCAGAATTTTATCCTTTGTAGAAAAAAAGTTATGTGCTACAGATCACTTTATTTAAATGTTGTTTACTATTAAATACTAGTTTTCAAAGGAGACGCAAAAAAAATTACAATTTAACTCCAAATTGTTTTAAATTTTTTTTTTAAAATCTACAGACAAAATCTCACAAATCACTAGTTCGCATCATCTTCAAATTCCTAACGATTTAGCGGCTATAGGTGTTAGAAAGTGAAGATTTAGTTCAAAATGTTGATTTCAATGTCAAGTTTGGCAAAAAAGTGTAACCCACTATTGTGGGATGACCCATGATGGTTCAAAATCATGTGAAACTAAAGCAAAATTTACCATTTCACCTCTTGGATCTATAAACACCCAAAATTGCATGGGTTCACATACACATTTGATGATGATTTGATAGTCCAGCTCATGACCCATGTGGTATGCTCATTTTTCCTGATAGCATTTTCTATCTTGATGGAAGTCTTCCTAGTGCCTTATTGCCTTCATGTATTTTTCACCCTTGTTAGCCACCCTCTCAACTTTTTTTCCCTTCTCACCTTCAAATTTGTATTACTCTACTTATACTCTTAGGAATCATATTTTTGATTGTATATTTTGAGCATATATTAATATAGTTTCTTGAGCCTTTGACTAAAAATACCACATATTAATATAGTTTCTCTTTATATTGTATATTTTGATTAAAATACTATATTAAAATACAATATTAATATTTTGATTAAAATATACGATATTAAAATACTATATTGTGATTGTATATTGTAGAATGTATATTTTAATTAAAATATTATATTTTTTTTAGCCTTTCAATAAAAACCTAAAAATAGGCAACTCAATTTCACCCTATTATTAATATAAATACACATTGTAGACACCTAATATTCACCAATGTGTTCTTCATGTCACTACATCACATTTGCATCACTTCCCGAATAATTATTCAATTTTCGTTCTTCCATATTAATTAAATAATTCATCTATCTCCATCGCATTCCTCCATATTAATAAAATAATTCTAATTATTTAATTAATCTAATTTCCCTCCACGATTTAATTAAGTAAATTCAAATTATTAAAATATTCCATTTCCTCCGAATAAATAAAATTTAATATTTTATTTATATATCCATGTGCACATGAAATTAAATAATTTATTTATTTAATTTTCCCTATTTCTCCCTCTCATCGTAATTTCCTCTTATCAAAATAGTTAACAGATCAATCAAATCAGTTGACTCCTCAATCAATTTTGTTAACAAATCAATCAATTTTGTTAACAATCCAATCAATCCAATTAACAGATCAATCAATTCAGTCAACTCACCAATCAAATCTGTTAACGCCTCTGATTCATGAGAGGAAAATGACACTTGTCACTCTCTCATTCGTTCAAATCCTCTCATCCAATTCCAGCCATTGATCCCTCTAGTTATTCTCCACCATTGATCTTCATTTTTGAAGATCTATAAATAAAACTTCTTCTCAACCTCTCATCCATCTCTCATTTTTGGTAAACTTATGTTGTTGCAATTAACTCATTCACTTTGGGATATCAAAGTTATGTTGTTTTGATTAAGCAATCCACATATCCACGACATATCAAAGGAGCACATCTATTGGAGTTCAAGTGCATTCCAATATGCTCAATTGGTGAGTTTGAATTTGTGTGTGAAGGAAGGTATAATTGTGTTTAATTCGATTTCTTTCATTTATCCTCGTATTGCAGATTTTATCTCTTACAGCTCCAAAAATTGAATATGATGTTGTAAGATCAACATGAAACATGAATTCCCAACTACAAGGTAAAATGTGTAAGTGCGGTGAAATGCAAGAGGATTTGCGGTGACTAGTAAAGACTAGATTATTGTTGGAAACCTATAACAAACAAACAAAATTAAAAGAAAATATCTTTAGGTGATACAAGATTTCTCCTACACTCTAGGATGCTCTTACATCTATGGCCATCATGGTGTGAATGTCGACAAAAGTCAAAATCAATCAATTCTGTTAACAATGCAATCAATCCAATTACCAGATCAATCAATTCAGTCAACTCACCAATCAAATCTGTTAACTCTTCTAATTCATGAGAGGAAAAGGACACTTGTCGCTCTCTCATTCATTCAAATCCTCTCATCCAATTCCAGCCATAGATCCCTCTGGTCATTCTCCACCATTGATCTTTATTTTTGACGATCTATAAATAAAACGTCTTCTCAATCTCTCATCCATATCTCATTTTTGGTAAACTTATGTTGTTGCAATTAATTCATTCACGTTGGGAGATCAAAGTTATGTTGTTTTGATTAAGCAATCCACATATCCACGACATATCAAAGGAGCACATCTATTAGAGTTCAGGTGCATTCCAATACGCTCAATTGGTGAGGTTGAATTTGTGTGTGAAGGAAGGTATAATTGTGTTTAATTTGATTTCTTTCATTTATCTTCGTATTGCAAATTTTATCTCTCACAGCGCCAAATCTCCTAGGAATTGAATATGATGTTGTAGGATCAACATGAAACATGAATTCCCAACCACAAGGTAAAATGTGTAAGTGCGGTGAAATGCAATAGGATTTGTGGTGACTGGTAAAGACTAGATTGTTGTTGAAAACCTGTAACAAACAAACAAAATTAAAAGAAAATATTTTTGGGTGATACAAGATTTCTCCTACACTCTAGGATGCTCTTACATCTATGGCCATCATGGTGTCAATGTCAACAAAAGTCAAAATGAATCCTAGAATATGATCAATTTTATCTTTCTAGACAATCCATTGATGTGGAGTACTTGGTTTGGAAACAAATCCATAGATAAAGGCAAGAGATTAAGCTATCTAAAATGCTTCAGGAGTTTGTCTCACCCAAACTTATAGTTCACTCTTTCCAAGTTAATAATAGTTGGATGTCTTTTAATAACCATAATTATCTTCTCAAATGAATTAAATAGAGATCAATCCAACAAAAGAAAATAAATCACAATATCACCCCCTAAAACTACACAATCAAGAGATCCCCTAAGCACAAAATGATTTTGACACTTTATATTTAGTGCACGTACAATTGCCATGTTCCAAAAAAGGCAAAGTGGACTTGATTTTAATGTTTTACAAATTCCAAAGTAAGGCTATAACATTGAAATTATAGATATGCAAGAATTTTTTTTAAATTTGCAATAGAAAAAATTATCAAAAATTAGAATCACAGGTCAACTTTAGAGCATCATATCTTGCTTAATACGACTTCAAATCTTTATTGTAACCACTTAGTAGAAAGCTCTTGAATGTTAGTGTGAAAATGGTGTTTTACCTAACTAGTTTCCTTTTAGGTCCTATTCACACTTTCATACTTATGCTTACTTAGGTCACCTAAATTTTTGTCTCAAATCATAGAATTGAGACACTTGTCATAATCTTAGTATGAATTAGGGTTTCATCATTGTATTATTGTACCATTTTGTATGCATCTAATCAATTTATTAGCTTCATAGCATTTCCATGGCTTCTCTCTTGTGTGGAAGGTTGTTTTGGTTGTAGGTGATCCTTAGTTCCTATGGGGTTGCCCATCAACTCTTACATGGTATTAGAGCTTTTAGATGTACAATTCCCTTCCCTTTTTTTGAAGGGTTTCAGCCAAGAGTTTTCATACAATGCATCCTAGTGCCAGATGGACCTCGTGGTTGTACTTAAAAGGCCCAAAACCCTAAAAATCCATATAAGGCACAATAGCTTTTGGAGATAAATTTTTTTGAGTTTTTTTAGGGTTGATTGCGTAGTAATTATACCAGTCCATATAGCCTTACTGATCCATACAGTCATACAAGTACCTTGATTTTCCTGTTGCCTTAATTTTCATGCCATCACTTTCCATGTTGTCTCAATTTTCATACCACCTCAATTTTTGTGTGTAGGTACAATTGAATTTTTATATACTTTTTAATCGTTAAAAAAAGGTAGATTTTTTATTTGGCCGCTAACCTCTAGGGCCTTAGCCCCCAGTCGCATGGGTAACTACCACCTAGCTACCTGTCACCAGTCCCTAGGGCCTTAGACCCTAGTCATGTGGGTGATCAACACCCAGCCGCCTGCCCCTACAAACTCATACCTTGGACACATGGGCTACCAGTACCCAGATGACACCTAGCTTTTTTTAGGCCCTAAAAGATCAATTTTACAAAAACAACCATAAATTGGGCATATGGTATTAGATGTTTGAAAATGAATACGTGTTGAAAAGATGGTTCTAAGCACTATGCAACCATCTAATTAGTTTTTTAGATTTTGCCTCATGTGCCTATAATTACAATTTGAAATCATTTTTTTTATTTTGACTTGTGCTTTAGATATTTTGCAAAATATAGAACCATTTTTTATGTTGTGAGGGTTCTATTTTCACATATTTTGATCTATAATATGTATATGAGGAGTGTATCATTGTAAAATCATGGGTTTTTCAACACATCCTTCTATAATCACCTTGAACAAAGAGAACTACAAATCTTGAAAAGACGACATCCTTATACATCTCAGATGGCTTCATCTCTTGCCCCATCTCTATGAACTTATACCTGAACTAGGCACAACTGATCAAAAACAAGCATGGGATATAAAAAATGATCATGTCCTTGGATTGATTGGTTTGACTATTGATGCTGACACTTTTTGGGAGATCTCATATTTTATCTCTGAGATTGAGTGCCCACACACACTTTGGACCAAAATTTGGGAGATCTATCCTAGAGACCCTCATCTCTCTCCATTCCCTAATGATCCTATTTTAGATAGTCTTCTACCCCTTGATGCTTGTGATAACCTACCATATGATGTTGATACAGAAGAGCAGCTTGATTATTGGTAGGTCTTGATAGTTGTAATGACATTGAGGCTTCTCATGATGCTCCTTCTCCTCCTATAGAAACATCCATTGGTTCTTTGGCTTCTATGACTCCTAATCCAGAGTCAGAGACTTGATCTTCTTTGTTTAAGAGTTAGTATGTTGAGGCTATGGACTATTGCATTCTAGCTATGGACTATTGCATTCTAGCAATGGTAGATTCATGTCTAGGTGTTCATATTTAGATATCTTGTGTCCAGACGCATCATCATGGGAAATAGCCAATATAGTTGGATGACATACATTGAGATCACATCTCCATCACCTGTTGCTTCAAGTGATTATTTGCAATAGGTACATCATAGTCTTCCAGATTTCATTCATTAGGATGAGTACTTGGCAGATATTGTAGGTTTCTTTCGTGAGTCCCATCTTGCAAAATTGGTAGACACACTTGAGAATATTCATTTTCTCTTTGATGACAGCCTCATCGTAGCTATTGTCTCACCATCATCTTTGTCTTTGGATCTTGTTCTTCATCAGTTTGCACATGGTCCTATATGCTCTGAAACGTGACTCAAGCACAACATAGATGAGTCAACATCGATATCACACATGAACCTTCTCCTTGCTATGGGTGACTTCTGAGTCACTCTCGCTCGCGTGGCAAGAGCCAATCGAGTGAAGGCGAGACCTAGGGGTATTTCTATTCGTGTTGAAGCAGAACATCACATAGAGTAGTTGGCCGATCTATAGGCTTAGTATGGATTGCTATATGATGAGATTGTTCTAGGATTTCTATGGTGGAGATAATTATATGACTCAAAGGATCACTAATTATGTCTCCTATTAGGATTTCTCAAGTTCCAACGCCTAGTGGGTAGACTAGTTTGCTCGTTGATGATTATAGAGCGTTGTAACCTATCCTCGTTCATTTGAATGTGTTGTTGTATGATGTCTCTCTGCTGGAATATCCTAAGAGTGTGTTCTTGTTCTTCTATGGTTTGTTGTGTGTGTTGTGGTCTTGGGTGGATTTCATCTATCTTTTCGAGAATAGCCTTGATCAAATTTCCTCTTATCCTTGGGCACATTGAATGCTTGGGAGATGGTTTTTTAACCTCATTTAACTTTGCTTGACTTTGACACGAGGTCAAAGGTTTGTTTCACCTTTTGATTGAATGTTGAGTGTGACTTGTACCTTGTGATGGAATCAAGGGTTTGAAATCACTTTGATGTGAATATGTACCTTGTGATGTGATTGAGGGTTTAATTTTCCTAAGTTCCTAATATTTTGTATGAATGCAATTAATATGAATGCAAAATCATTTGTTTGGTTCTTTTTCCAATTTGAATAACAAAAATGATCTATTTAACTAAGAATTGAAATATGGATACAATTTTAATATGAATTTTTCAAATGCAATCTAAACTATGTTTTTTTGGTATTTTGTGAGAGGATTTTCGAATTTAATCTAGGAATTGAAATTGCTTGAAATGAAATAACTTGAATTGAAATCCAGTCTATGAATTGCAATAATTCTAATCTAATCAATGCTAATCAAACCAAATCTAAACCCATCAAGGAAAAAGAAAACATGAAGATCATGACTTCCTCTAAGAGTAAATTTGTGATTTAATTAACTATGAAATTATATAAAGATCCTAGATTTCTCTTTGGCACATGAGCTTGGCATATCCTCAGAAGTCCTTGTGGCAACTTCATCTCCTCTGCAGTAGCGGGGAAGTCCTCTTGGCAATAGAGATGAAATGCAACTGATTGATTGGATTGAGCTATTTGAAGCTATGAAGCTCCATGGCTTAGCAATTTGTGAGCATAACAATGCTATTAAAGCTTTTGAAAGCTTGACAACTATACTAAGTAAGCAAAAGGCTCATATGTCCTTTGAAGAGCATGAATATGCTATGGAGAAAAAAAAGCAAAGTTGGGCAAGAGTCTGCAACAATGAATTTTCCTCCCATATTGCATATAGGAGGGGCGGTATTTGTAGGATGGGAGAGCTCACAAAGGGTGAAGCTAATTGAAGAGTTAAACTCAATTGATTGATGAGTTAACAAGGTTGATTGGCTAGTGAAGTCTAGGTTGATTAAGGAGTGAACAGGCTTGATTAGGGAGTGAACTAAGCTTGATAGCTTATCACTCATGGAGGAAGGAGAGTTAGCATTAGAAGAAAGGGAGATAAGAATAGCTTTGTTGGAGCTAAGAATAGAGTGATTGGGAGTGGAGGAGTTAAAAATAGACTAGGCTCAGTTAGGGTCGAAGAGGCATGCAAACTAGAGCAAAAGCAAAGCTAATTTGAGCCCAAACTGAAGAGAAAATTGTGTATTTAAACACGACAAGGTCACCCCTTTTAGTAGGGCAGGTCACCCTTATAGATCCAGGGTAGTCCCTAGGGGAGATTCAGGGTCGTCCAAGGAGATTCAAGATAGAAAAGAGGTGACCTAGAAAGACAAGGTTCTGCAGATGGTTTCAGGGGCTAAGAATGGTCAAAGGGGGCTAAAGATGAACTTAAGACTCAGAGATTGATTGAAATACGTGAAGAGGGTGGGTCACCCCTTTTGATAGGGCAGGTCACCTAGGGAGATCCTACGTCACCCCTAGGGGAAATCCAAGGTCACCTAGGGAGATCTGGAAATAACAAGGGGTGACCCAGAAAAGAACAGAGAGACAAAATTGATGAAGGGGAATGATTTGGGAGGTCAATTGGAGGCCTCTGAAAGGTTAAAATGGATGAAAGGGGCATAGGGAAAGTGTATTTCCAATTTGCGACACTGGTTAGTCAAAATGACAAGGCTATAAAGTGAAAGAAACAAATTGTCGACAAGGAGTAAAGGATGAAGAAACAAGACCTAGGAGAGTTAGATAAGGGATTAGGGAACACTAACAAGATGAAGGACTTTGATCCACGTGTCACCAAGAAGAACATTGTTGAGAGGTCATAGTTACACGCTTACATGTACGTGATTAGGACTATAGCTCACCATCGGATTACCATGTAGGCCCATGCACTTTTTTAGTGCTTATAGGTCCTGGTTTGTCACCTTCTTCATTTATTAGGCTTGTACCTAATTTGATTGTGGCATCATTTGATACCAACATGGCGATACTTGAGTAGAGTTCAGAGACAACACCATCATCTATCATCATTCTTCTTACACATTCCTATCTGAAATGGGAAGGCATCTTGCATCTATACATGGTTTTGTTTCTTCCCAAGGGGAGGAACATCGCTCGATGTTCTCAGATCTTCATCATCATCTTTTGTCAAGCATCCACTATCACTGCAAGAAATTATATATTGTGGGGGGGTTGCATAGTCTTTCTTTTTCTCTCTTATGGGGGGACCATTGATTGTATATTGGTGACAAATTTAGTCCTCGAGGGTTGTGTTGAGTCCTCCTTTCACTTGTAGATGTTTTCTTTCATATTTTCTCTCTTTTGGAGAGGAGTGTTTTCCCACAGACTTTTCTTTTTCTCTCCATTTGTGAGAGATCTTTAGTACATGGGTACCTAACATGGCCTTGTAGCTATGACCCATCCATTGCGTCTTTGCATATTCTCCCTAAGTTGCACTTAATGGGGCTGTTGGTGTAAACAAAGTGTTTTACCTAACTAGTTTCATTTTAGGTCCTATTCACACTTGTATACTTAAGGTTACTTAGGTCACTTATATTTCTATCTCAAGTCATAGATTGAGACACTTGTCATGATCTTAGTATGACTTAGGGTTTCATCCTTGTCTTTATAACAAGGGTTTCATCATGGTATTATTGTACCATTTTGTATGCATCTAATTAATTTCTTAGCTTCATAGCATTTCCATTGTTTCTCTCTTGTGTGGAAAGTTGTTTTGGTTGCAAGTGATCCTTGGCTTCATCAACTCTTACACTGAAATCCTCTTTCTAATGAATCTGAAATTGCATTTTTTCAAGATTTGTGAGGCATACAACCTTTTACAAACCTTTTACAAACAAGCAAATTTTTGGGAGGAAAAAAATTGGCAAAAGAAATTCTCTGATCAAGTCTTGGACCAAGTGCTCCAATTTTAACAAAATAATAGTCAATATATGGGTTTTTGAGCCTTCTAAATGTGATGGCAAGGTCAATTTTGACCCAAAATGCTACAAAATGACAACCTATTGGATCTTGCAAGCACCTCTCAAATAAAAACTCTTACAAATCTAGCCTCTAATGCCCAATTTAGACACAACAAAAAGAAAAATCCACTATCACGAATGCTCTGGACTTAATGGTGAACTCACATTTTCTTCACCAAACTCTAAATTATACCTACAATGTAAAGCCACAAAGAGTAACCCCTTAGAATTTGATATTTCTAATATTTTTTTATGATTCTCTAGATCGTCATTTAATGTAAGAGAAGAGCATACTCAAGTTTTTTTAAAAATACAAGATCTACAACCTAGATCTCCAAAACGACTAACAAAAAGCAATCCCACAAGCTTTGATATCATGTTAAACCTTTTCATGGACGAGCTAGGACTCGAACCTAGGACCACAAATTTTGTTGTTGGGAAGCTCTATCATCGAGCTATTGGTCCACTTGTGACTAGTCCATCTATGGTCGTAGTGTGGTTCATTCTCCAACACCCTCTTGAGCCAGGTTGTAGGTGCTCAAGGCTTGGTCCTGCTTTAATACAATGTAAGAGCTAGTATAGAATGCTCTAATACCATGTAACATTTGGCTATGGAGATAACTAGCCAAGATCAAGGAACTTCAATAAAAGTAAATAAGAGACCCAAAATGAGAGAATGATTATATTCTATCAAAGGATACAAATATACAATGGTTCTAAATTAGATTAGATTAGATTGATCATTTGAAAACTACAAGTGGATATATATAGGATACGCCACCAAGATATGCGAATGTGCAACCAATGTGGGATAATAAGAGATGTAGTCGCATGTGTGCACATTATCTCCACCAAACTAAGAAGGTACAGTCACATGATACAAATACAACCTACTTAACTAGATACCTACCTAAACAAGCTTATCATATCCTAGATGCATAATATGCAATGAAGTAATAACTAATGCAAAAATAAAATAATGCACCAACATCTCTTTCCTCATCTATTGTGTTAATTGTAATCTTTTTCTGAATTGAAAACTTTAATGTCCTATTGATATCTTCTTTTTTTTTCATTGGATCTTTACATTCAGCAAAAATCAAATTCTGATGAGCTCTTTATGGGCCAAGAAACTTTACTAATAAACCATCAACCACTTAACAAGTGAACGAAATTTGACAATTAGCACAAACTTTGAAACTTGCTTTCGCCTGTAGTCTTGCTTTTATCTTCTTCAAATGAAACTTTTTCGTATTGTAGAGCAGCAAAAACCTTTTCTCATCATGTATACATGGAATTTGGATAGAAGGATACTCAATTGCAGATTTTGTTTCTAGAATCTTTAAAATCGGCCGCCTGTACGTACACCATTAAAACTCCCTGAGCACCCTCGCCTGCATGTCCTAGTTTTAAAATTGTGGTGGTTTCATCTCTTACTTGTATTTCATAACCCACTAGTGTGCAATTTTTATGGAGGGTAAATAGTCTAAGTAGGACGGTTCGATTTGCAGGCTAAATGGGATGAAAAAGTAAACAGACTAAAAAGCGAGATTATAACCACGATTAGTGTCAAAATGCAACAGATACAGATAAATGATTGACAGAATGCATTTTAAAGCAAGAAATTAAGGTTAACCTTGCATTTTATGACCAAGCAATCTGATTTCAAGGATAAAGTGGTGCCGCATAAGGGTGGTGAGTGCTTTAATCCATATCTTAAAGGAATGGCTCAATTTTAGACCACATCGTAAGAGCCAGAGCTTCGCCCGAGAAGAATTAGTGATCATTGAATGATCAAATCAAGAACTCACGGGGCAAATTTGCAGAGCATTGCTTATCCCCACTTGCACCCCTTCTCAAAATATTTGTTTTCCTATTGGGAATTGAATGCATGATTGCTAATCCAACCTTGAAGAATGTAGTTCCAACTGCTACGAGACAAGAATACTTGATGCCTTGGAAATGATAACCAATTCTAAAAGTGTTCCCCCTAAGCATGCACAACCGTCAACATAATCACTCACCAATGAAGCCCTGTTTGCTCCAGCTGATGCTTAAATAGCAAAAGCTATATCAAGAGATCAAGCAATTTCTTTTCATTCCAAACACCACTACAAAACCCCACGCCAAATCAATTCACTTGGTGATTCAAGGCCATTTTGAATATGCTTCCAGGCTACTGATTTTTTTCTTCTGATTGGCAGCAGGAATTTTCGTGTACTTGTACCTCAAGATTTTGCTCCTGGAAAATGGCCCAAACCTAGTTCTTTTCCCCAACGTCCCCACCTTGACCAGTTCACCTGGCCCAGCAGGCCATGCATTCTCTTATTAGAGTTTCTGGACTTCATCTATTACACATTTGTTGAGGTTCATAACTAGGTAAGTTGGCAAAATACCCATGGAAACCAAGATTAACAAATAATTTGCAGAGTCCTCTTCATGGGATAATAGATAATATTAAGAGCCAAAAAGAAAAATGGAAAACGCCCTCTGGAGGAGTTAAATTTTTAACTCTGATTAAGCCTCAAAAGACAACCCAAGTGATGTAGGGGCTGGCTATGTAATTGATGACTCAGAAGGCGCATTTGTGCTGGGAGGATCAAAACATCCAAGTAGAAGGACAAACAATTAGTAGAATGGGAGGCCTTGCTAGCTGGTATACAAGCAGCATATGTGACTCAATATCAGAGCATAAAAATTGAGTGCGACTCCCAAATAGTGGTGAGCAAAAAAAATTGTCCCAATTGGAAGCTGGGGCTATTTTAGAGGAAATCTCACAATGGAAAGATAAATTTGATAAAGCTATTATCTCTCACGGCTATAGAGAACAAAATGTTGTAGCACACTATCTTGCAAATAAAGGTTCTCAGCAAGCAGATTTTTCATCAGTTGAAAGCAAGGATGTTAAAGATTGGGACAAATTAGCAAATCTTATACTCTAAGATCGTCCCCCTCAAATGGCAAGCATTTTAATGATATAGGAGTGTAATAATAATAAGTTATGCTAGCCTTTTTAAGTGTTTGCATTGTTAGTTGAGTGACCTCCCACACATATAAGGGGAGTTCATTTATTGATCCATCATTATTATCAGTGAAGTGGTTTGTACATGCAAGAAGGGCAACGGAAGTTATATGTATGGTGGTGGCTTCGTTCTATGTTGCCATTTGGTTGAACATCGTTCCTCATGCACTAGGTTGTGTGTTGGGTTTGTAAAGCCTCTGTTGGATAATGGTAGGCAAAGAAGCTTCCAATGACCTTGTCCGCCATGGAAGGATATCTAAGCACCATCTATGGAAAAATTTTACGTGTTCAACACAAGGTAATCTCAAGGTAACAAAGGCAATGTTGGGCCCTGGTGGGTTATGTGATTAGAGTGGTGTCAGCTCACATGAGTCTCATCTTTGAAGACTTCAAACAAAAGATTAAGGAGGCAGTGGTGAATGCAGAGCTTTGAGAAAGTCTAGAAGAGCCACTTATTCGCTCAGTAATGGAGGTGGATGATGATTCTGAGGATATGATGCAAGTTCAGGACAGGTTAGTGTGGAAGGACAAAGGAAAAGCCATGAAGCAGGAGGTAGATACCATACTTCTCAATGCTCGTGTCTTAACTTTAACGGAGCATGTTCACTCTCTAGATGCATTTTGCAAGGATATAATTTTAGTTATAAAAAGATTTAGTGTCCAGTGGCTACACCATGCTTAAGTTGGAGGATGGGAAGATAGTTAGAGCTGTTAGGCATGCAGAACTAATAAAAAGTGTCTAGTTTCATGGTTTGGAGAATGCTATAGGCCCAAAGATGATGGTGGTGGAGTCAACAGTAGTGTCAGGCAATGGTGTTTATAGCTGTGTTTTTTATAGATGGAAAAAAACTCCTCAGGGTGCTGGTATCAATCGTTGGGGAGTCACAGAATTGCCCTAGTTTTTGTGTTTTATGTGTCTTCATCTTGGCAATGGTTTATTCTCTATGTGCTAGCCCTTACAGTATAGGTTGATGATGGTATGTCTTTATGTTGTTTCTTGCTGCTATGCCTGTCTTCAAGGTTGTTCATGCAGTTGTTTCTATATATCCAGCTTGTTTTCTCTATCTAGTCGGGTTGGCGGCCTTTATATAGAACCCCTATATTAAATCTAAAAAACACATAATTTCCAAAGGACCAAGCTTCACATGCAATAACAAATGTTAGGAGAGGGTAAGGCTGGCCAAAAGCGCTAAAAATAGTTTTCAATCTATTTTAAGATTTTATTTTCAGTATCATGGGGAAGCACCAACCACTGAGAATTTTAGCTAAAGCCTCCTACCAAACACATACCCATATGTAAACAGCTTAGAATAAAGCCAGAGTCCAAGAATGCCATGCTCCAAAATTATATGAAGTGCAGAGTTAAACACGGCAATTCTAAAGCTTGTTCTAAATAATTTTAATAACAAGGGGCGGAAATCAAGGTGCCATCTAACATCCATGTTGATGAATGCCTCATTGTAGCTCAAGTGGCCTATTTCATTGCGAGTGAACACGTCATTGAGAATTGATTGCAATAAAAAGAGAACTGAAACAAATTGTATTCCCAAAATAGAATTGGATCATTTAAGGCAAGCAAACTTCCATTGTTGGAAAGATGTCTGAGGTGATAAGTTCAATGTTTATCAATCATAAAACAAATTACAAAGACTCGCCTCAAAGAATTGGATCGTGTAAGGCAAGCAAACTTCCATTGCTGGAAAGACATCTGAGGTGATAAATTCAATGTTTATCAGTCATAAAACAAATTACGAAGACTTGCCTCACAGATGGCTACATGGATGCCTTATACAAGGTAAGCACAGTCTAATCTTCTTTCTTAAACTCGTAATCATGATGATGGTTACATGGATGCCTTATACAAGGTAAGCACAATCTAATCTCATTTCAAACTGAGTTTCAGAAGACTACCAAACCTGTTAGAAAAAATCCATTATTTCATTATTTTATGCAGACGGCTTGCATAATATAGCATGGCAATATTTGTTTGCTTCTATCCAATAATGACTACTACAATTGACAGGGAGATTGGTCCTTATAAGAGCATAAGTTGTTGCCCAAAAAATCCCAATAGGAGCTCAAAATTTCCCTAAAGTTGGTTCTGAATCCTTCCAAAATAACTTTACAACATGTATCATCAAGATTAGTGGGCAGATAATATAAATGCCAAAATACAGACAAAATCCTAATATTCTTTTCTTGTTAGTGTGGTAGTCTGCAAGACACCTCTTCTTACCGTGAAGTTTCTTTAGAGATTAGATCTTCCAATCTTATAATCACATTAAATCACAAGAGGAAACCCTGTTAGTGTGCCAAACACAGTTTTCCTCCATAGGTTTCCGTGCTGCAACTTTAGGTAATATATTAGCAAATAACCTGTTTGTGAAGGTACCAATGTTTTGAGAATCACCGCAACCAATATAAGTAAGAAATGAATCTATGACACCTATTTTCAAATGTGAAAAGAAAAAAAAAATGAAGTATAAGATTATGATAAAAATCAAAGAAAACAAACACTTATAAACACTATGTTTTGTCAATCATTGTTAGCTTCACACAGGCTTGATTTCTTCAATCACACTACAATGTTCAGATAAAGTTCCACGTTTCAATAAAGTATTTCACACTTGGGGTAAAGTGTCTAAAACATTCAAAAAGTTGCTTATATCCAGAAAGCATCAGCAAGGTAAGCACAGTCTAATCTTCTTTCTTAAACTCATAATCATGATGATGGTTACATGGATGCCTTATACAAGGTAAGCACAATCTAATCTCATTTCAAACTGAGTTTCAGAAGACTACCAAACCTGTTAGAAAAAATCCATTATTTCAATATTTTATGCAGACGGCTTGCATAATATAGCATGGCAATATTTGTTTGCTTCTATCCAATAATGACTACTACAATTGACAGGGAGATTGGTCCTTATAAGAGTATAAGTTGTTGCCCAAAAAATCCCAATAGGAGCTCAAAATTTCCCTGAAGTTGGTTCTGAATCCTTTCAGAATAACTTTACAATATGTATCATCAAGATTAGTGGGCAGATAATATAAATGCCAAAATACAGACAAAATCCTAATATTCTTTTCTTGTAAGTGTGGTAGTCTGCAAGACACCTCTTCTTACCGTGAAGTTTCTTTTGAGATTAGATCTTCCAATCTTATAATCACATTAAATCACAAGAGGAAACCCTGTTAGTGTGCCAAACACAGTTTTCCTCCATAGGTTTCCGTGCTGCAACTTTAGGTAATATATTAGCAAATAACCTGTTTGTGAAGGCACCAATGTTTTGAGAATCACCGCAACCAATATAAGTAAGAATGAATCTATGACACCTATTTTCACATGTGAAAAGAAAAAAAAAAAAGAAGTATAAGATTATGATAAAAATCAAAGAAAACAAACACTTATAAACACTATGTTTTGTCAATCATTGTTAGCTTCACACAGGCTTGATTTCTTCAATCACCCTACAATGTTCAGATAAAGTTCCACGTTTCAATAAAGTATTTCACACTTGGGGTAAAGTGTCTAAAACATTCAAAAAGTTGCTCATATCCAGAAAGCATCAGCAATCGTCATACATTTATAGCTTACATCTTAAATGATTCAGTTTCTTAAAATAAGAAGGCACCACCATTCACATGTGAGGAGATTCTATCAGCAAGATTTGTGGCTCTTCTAGCAGCAGGCCTTTCAAGCCTAGGTGAATTTTTCAGCTCTCTTTCTGCCGGGTTACTAATAGATTCGTTTGTTCGAGCCATCCTTGCCTCAAATTCATCCTTGACCAACATCCTTTCAGAGTTGCTCTCAACAGGAGAAACAGATACTTCTTCCTTCAGGTTTACCACCTGTGCTAAGCAAGCAGAACTGAGTTCCCGCAACCTTATATCATCTGGGACATCATTGTCCCAGCCAAATGACTCATTATCACAATACAGGGGTCTTGATCTCTTCTTCCTCATAGCTTGAAAACTCTCCTGTGGAATCTTCCCTGAACTCTCGTTTGATGTTAAGCAACTATCTACAGAGCAGTCTGTTAACTGAGTTTGCTGGTGGAAAGTATTTTCATCAACATGAATTGCATGTATTTCTGGTAGAGAGGGCAAATTTACATCTTCACACGGGGAGCTCAAGCATCCATTTGAGACCTTTGTTGCAAGTTCAGAGAGTTCTTGTCGTGCAGCCTCTAAACCTGCAGAGGCTATAGTTTGGTCAGCAAGGGCCTGGCATGCCTTTTCCAATATGGATTGCAAGTATTTTCCTTGAGCTTCTATTCGGAGTTGCAGATGTCTCTGAACCTGTTTGATCAATAGAAATATAAGACCTCCATAAAATTACATTGCCAGTACTTAGACCCAATGTAACAACAAATTATACTAATTCTCATTCATACCTCTAACTGCTCGTGCAATCTCCTCTGCACTTCCATCTGTATTCGTAGTGCCTCAGTTATTTGGAAGCTCCTGCCAAAGGACGGAATGATCTTCAGTACAAGTTTAATTTTCAGACTTGGTGCAACCTATCTAAAGTACATCCATCTCCCACTTACTCGTTCATATCTTGGTTCATCATTTTTGAAGAGGAACATGTACTTGCTCCTGGCCCCTCGCTAAGGCAGGAAGCTGCCATTTCACAATATTACAAAACATATCTGATTACTTGTATTCCAATACGATGAATAAATCAATTATTAAAAGCCTGAATAGTCCTGAAGCTTTATCATTTTATGATTCTAACTTTTAGCTTACTTATTTTGTTGCAGCCCCAAACTAAAAATTTTGTATGTTACATAAATACTCAATAAACTTAATCATGAGGCTTCGAAATTATACCAGAGAAAAATAAAATGATGTCATACCATACAAGATAGTACACAGCAGAATATGTCTGTTAAGCAACTCCTAAAGATAATTGTTTACATATGTATCAGTGAATAAGTCAGTTTTGTGTCTGGCCTCTGACTGCCTTTAAGGTGTTTACTTTGATATTTGGTGTGAAGTGTGTATCAGAGCATGAAATATTTACTATGATTAATAGAAGCATGGGTGCAGGTGCAGCATGTCTGAAAGACTTCCCACAGTCTAAGATCAGAGTATGGTCAGCACATATATTGAAAAAAGAAAATAGAAAATTGAACAAAATATGTGAAAATTACAATGATTCAAGTTTTCAACTATAACTGCAAATATATATCATGAATCAACCTGAGTAATTGATTTGAACACAACTGGATGAACAATCAGGTCAAATTTCATTGACTCAGTTCACAATTTTGGAAACATAATAGAAATAAATTGGTCAAAATTAATGTGTCTATAAATCCAAAAAGGTCAAATTACAAAGCAATTATAAGAATGCCAACATTGAAAAAGCTAGTTGTGAAGTTAACTTCTAAGATCATGCTTGGCATCACCATAGCCTACCCTGTACATCTTCCAACTCAACATTATCTAATTTGGGCCTAACCTGATTTTAACAAGTGGCAGAGGCTTTCTATGAACCAGATGCAGCAGCACAAGCATTTTAGCACCTTCTACAACTAACTCAATCATTCATAAAAGCATCTTCAGATAAGCAGTCCAATTTCTATTGACAAAACTGTAAGCATTTAGGTGGTGTTTTTGCAGTGTATTAAATTATATGCTGTTTTCTCGGGATTCAACTGCATAGTTTTTGAGTCAATCTTTATCAACCCATATTTCCAGAAGAACCAATCTATCATATGAACATGAGCAGGGATGCAATGAGTGCTAAGTGGATGAGTGTTAAGTGGACCATTCATGCTCATGAGAGATGGGTTCTTGTGAACCACTACTCATCAAAAATGGGTCAATAAAGATTGACTCAAAAACTATGTAATTGAATCCCAATGAAACATCATCTAAAATAGTAAGCATCCAACTTTGCCTCTCTTTATACTCCTATGAACTCAAACAAGATCTTTTTCCTTCTCTGAGAGCCTGAAACCAGCATGTTTCTCTTAAAAGAATGATATAAACATTAGTACTTGTAGTTATATAAGCAGGGATTAAGGTAGGTAGGAATTCTAAAAAAGTTCTGATTCAGTATGCAACATTGAATCTGGACATAGAATGGTATGTAAAGGTACTATATTAATATTTAATATGTAATGTAATATAGTGTGTTTTCTACTAGTAAATATTATAATTAAATGCTAATATACACGTGATATTTACAATAATGTAAAAATCTTATTGAAATCAGAAAGGGAACATACACCTCATACTCTAAAACTTTTTAAGGCTTGATCTTTATATTTAGTTTTTATTCTGTCCTTGGATTTTTAATTTTTATTTTAAGTTTGTAAGGCTCGGCACTCAAGCACATTCCCCACAGTTATTAGCCCATCCATGTTCAGAAAAAAGCCACTGAAGAAATGCACAGAGAAAATATTTCCCTGGTGATCTCCACAAGGTGGATATGCAACAGTCACTTGCAAGCAATCCCAACAACCTAGGGATTATGCCAAATCACATGAAGAATCACCCCAGTGCTGCAAACAGTAAAGGTCCAATAGTCTTTCACCTCTGTGTAGCCAACAAGAGCATTTTCCCTACCTCTCCTGCTGCTTCTCAATCTGAGAATATTGCTCTGCCAGTTACAGACATGGAGAAAATTTAATTCCCCTCAATATCACAAACTCCCCAAAGACCATAGCTTCCATTGAGCCCTAGGGCTCAAGATAGACAGTTATAGTTACAAACTTACAACCATCACCAATGCTGGCTTTGAAGCCATTGCTTGAGTTCAATTTTTTTTTACTATTTCTTTAAATAACCCTATGCTAGAATGGATTCAAAGACCCGTTGACACTCCCGTATGAAGAACAAAATGAATAAACAATTTATTTCTAGATGGCTCATATACCGGAACAGCTGGTCCTAAAGTATAGCTGAATTTTGCATATTAAATCCAACACATGGATCATTGTAATTTGTAACTATAGATCCAGTTATTTGTCACAGAACATGATAAACAAGTTGAAGGGTTCTTGAGTTAGTTAGCCAGGTCAGACTGGACATGGGAGATAGGTCAAATTAGGTTTCAATTTGATGCCAAACAACTTCCAGTGGAGTTTCAGCTGGGCTGGGACCATTGGGAACAAAGCTGTCTGTAGTTGTTGGGCAGTTGCAGTGAACCAACCAGGTCAATTTTCTCCACAAATGGTCAGTCTAATTTTTAGCAAATGGCTTAGCTGTTGGTCAACTGAACAGGCTAATTTGCACAAAAAGACTAGGTTGAGTCTAAGGATGGGGATGTGAAATAGGGTGTAGGCTTGTAAGCCGAAATGGGATGGAAGGATGCACAGAAGGTCATGGCTATCCATGTGTTAAACTCAATAAACTAAGCTAGCCCGATCTAATGCTCAATCAGTTAACAGCGAGACAGTTTGCCCACTTGTGTACAGAGATGATTTTGTCTGGTGCTATCCAAGGTGTATGTCATTCTTGGTCATGTGTCGAGCTCTCCACTAGGCCACTTTCAAAGTTGGATCAAGCAAGCAGTGAGAGGACAAGCTGGTACTTTGAGCAAGAAAGCCACTTTGCCTCACAGGTCGGGATGTGCAGTGAGAAGCCATGTGAAACTAGTAGGTCAGAGGAAATAAAGGACCATACCAGACCAGACAGGTCATGTTGTCTGTAGTGACTAGACTAGACAGGTCATGCTGTCTATAGTGACAAGTCAAGTTAGAAAGAATGAATCAACTGAATAACACCCCATGGATCTTGATGAATTTGTGTTGCCAACAGGTGAGTTGACCTTGTCCTGAAAAACTTGATGAACAGGGCCATCACAGTTAAGAAGCAAGGCCACATGGGAGTGTTGGCATGGCGTCATCTTGGTCTCGAATTGGGGGGAACACATTTCAAAGTTGTTAAAACCTGGATCATTTGCAACATTGTTTCACACCTCTCCTCTACAAATCTCTAAAACTGCTTATGCACGATTCACAAAATCATATGCATTCCCCACTCGGCAATAAATCAATATTTGGAGTATGTAATCAATTCTTCACGCTGTAACATCATGGCTTCTACAATCGTCTTTTGCAATTGTTGCTTCACTACATTATCATGGCATGGCTACATGGGTTTTAGCACTCTTCTACAATTTCAACAGGTTTACTTTCCCAATTGGTTAAAATGTGTTTTCAACTTCAACTTCAGCCTACAATTATATAAAACACCTTCAGGCCGGTTTGATGGTTTCAACAGGGGTTCTTCTTTGACACAAAACTCCAACAAACTTTGCAAAAGTCATCATTCTCTTTTGTGCTTTGCTCTTTCTTCAGCCTTGAATGACCCTGGTCGCCATGTCTTCACAAACTACTTAATGGCTCTACAAATACATAGCAAATTTGAATCTTGGCCTCCTTTTGCAGCTCACATTTAGTTGGTATGCCTTAAGAGTCAAGGGTTCAAAACCCCCCACACACCAAGAAACTCATCAGGTTGTGAGGTACCTGGTAGATACTACTAGGTTGTCTCTCTTCTTGACCCTAGTGCAAGGTCCAGTGTCTGGCTTCAGGTTCAAGACCACTGACCAAGAGCAACTATCTTCCCTACAGATGGAATAACCCAGAACAGCCTTAATAGTCTAAATGGTAGGCTGGGTTGGGTAGGTTGGCTAGCACAAGTCAGCCTGCATAGTGTGTGAACGAATGCAAGAACTAAGCCAATCAAGGGCCAAATATCGGGCCTAGAAAAAACTATGGACAACCTGTCAAGGGCACAATGACACACAATCAAAGCCTAACATCAACCTTCAAGGGCCCTACAAGTTACAATGACAGAGACAGTAGCAGGCACAATTACAGACCCGGTAGAAAAACCCAAGACCTAGAAATTCCCAATATTCATAATAATCCAATTTCAGGAAGACTTCACACTACCTTGAAAACAATTACTATTGAAAAATGACACTTCATGCCCTAAAAACCCTCCCAAGAATCCTGTATTGGAGATTTGGTTCTAATCACAGTTATCAAGTTTAAAAACTTCTTTTCATTTGCGAAGTCAAAAAAATTATGAAATCTGGCAAATCTGGCCAGTCAAAAAAATCCAGATACAATTGGATTTGAACCAAATCCATCCAAATTTGCAAACCATGGTTCTAATACCAAATGTTACTAACAATCAACTTAATAAATCAGAGACAAAAAACACTTAAAAGAAATCATATTTTATTAAGAAATGAAGCAGAGTATATCATGGACCTGGGACCTGCCACCCGAAGGCTCTCCCAAACTCAACTAGATCCAACCAAGACACCCTTATGGTATCACATGAACTCAAGGCCTCCTAGGGAGACACAAACCAGGACCACTCTGGTCTAACAAATGTACCTTCTAGGTAGTTTAACCACTCATCTCAGACAACCATAAACTATCTCCTATGTGTTGCGTCTATGATCCAAAGTGGTAGAATACATTAAAATAGTTGTAATAAACCTTAATATAGGTGATTAGGTACATTAGGGAGTCTCAGTGGTTGTAATAGGTGGCTGTCAGCTGAAATGCTTTTAGAACCAAACTGTAAATGTCAATTATTGGAACCACTGAAGCCCACATAATAGATTGTTTTCCTGTTATCCATTGAATCAATATTTTGTATGTAAGTCTGTAATTCTTTCTAGGCTTAATTTCCAACACCATGTGGAAGCTCCAAAATATGCAAAAACCTCATTGGTTTTAACATCTTCTCTCATAGAATGTGTTTGGATAGCAGTATAATTTCCAAAAGCATTTCCATTGCACAGAAGCACTTGACGAGTGTTTCTCACTTTATGAAGCTTCTTTGTCACATGTTTCCTGAGCTAGAAAATGTAAAACAGATGTTTCCTATCTTTTTCCCTTTTCTTTTCAAAAATATAAAATTAGCTTATATATAATAATAAAAATTCTTTAATAATATTTAGTATATCATATTTGTTAATTATTATATATTGTATATTATGTAATATGTATAACTATGCCATATATGATTTCGGGACATCTTTAACATAAGATATTACATTATGCATATCAATTATCATTGCCCCTTTTTCAATAATTCTGAAAGTGGCATTTCTATATCTATTTCAAAAACTACTTTTGTTTCCCCATTTTGTATAACATAGTGTAGAAGGTTTGAGACGTTATCAGTCCAGTGAGCAAAGCTGAAGAAGGCACATTTTGTTCGATCACTAAAAAATCAAGGCTCGGGTACTAAACTAAGGATTTATAACCCACACATATTGCAAAGAAGCTACCATACCACACCTTTTCTAGTGGCACCCTAAACTAAGAATTTATAATTCACATATATTGCGCAGAAGATACCATACCACACCTTTTCTAGTGGCACCCCTAATCTCTCACATTCTTGAGGGTGTAACACAGAAGATGGTCGACACTGCTCATTACTTGAGAATGAAGAAACATCGGCTAGTATTGGGAAAATCTTAGCTTTTTAAGTTTGTCTTGCTTAAGTCATTGGAAATATTTTGGTACTTGAGGAACTTTGGGTTAATCCCTAAGAAGGGATTAGTAATAATGAATAATCTAGCCCTTTACCCCTAAATTGATAGTTTCCTACTCGGTATACCATCCAAAGTACAATGGCAATAAAGTCAAAGTTACTTAAGATAGACCTTAAAGATCCCAGTTGTACCATATTTCATGTATGAAATCCAACCCTTCTAATGAAGATATCTAGGACAAATATGAACCCATTTGGAGCATTATTGATCAGATGTGAAACAAACCATAGAAGCAGATATCTTCAAAATCTCGTGATATATTGCATCTCGGCAGAGTTCTCAACATTTTCCAAAAAGATATCACAATTTTTTCAAAATGGTGTTCACCAGTACTTCGACCAAGATTTAACCAATATATCATGATTATATCAACAATCACAATTATATCGATTGATATATCACAATATATCTCCAATATTATCGGGATAAATTCAGTTTTTTTCTATTAAACCTTTCAGACCTGCAGTTTTTTGTTTATTCTTCTTTCCTTTTTCCTACAAAAGAAGTCTGGTTTTTTGGATTTTTTGAGCATGGTTTCTGGCATACATTGGAGGATTGCTCGGGATTCCATTCCGATTACTATTACAGGGTCTTGGCCCTTTTTAATTTATTGAACTACTTTTTTTGCTTGATTATGTCTGGCTTGTATACATACTGGAAAGAAACAGTTGAAGCTTCAAACATGATTCAAGCAATACAGATGAAATCATAGGGAGTAACACCTGTAATAGTAACTGATTGCATTGAAACTGATTTTAGAGGGATATTTAGTCCAGAAAAAAATTGTGGACTAAATGTTGATCCAGAATCAAACATGTGAAATGCTAGGTGTAAAAATTTTGGCATATTATGGGGTGATGCCAACGCCATATCCAGCAAAAAAAGTGGTATCCCTTTGAAAGTTTTATTGCATGTTATCTTGTTACAACTTTTTGTCTAAATTAAATAGGATGCGATAAAATTTGCCTGCAAGATAAAATAGAACTTTTTAGGGAAAATTTGTCTAAAGGACTTATAGGTGATTCTATAGTTTTCATTTTCAGAATTAGTTTCAATACCTTTTTCAACCAAATAAAATACTAATTGACTGATTGATGAATGTTTAAAGTTGTCTTTATACTTTAGTGTTTTTTCAAGTGGTTAGTTAGTTGTCACAATACACCCATGGCCAATAATTGTCATGATGCATCAACATAACAAGAGGTCCTTGTTCTTAAGTTAGTCTCTTTCTTTCTTACTTTAATTACAGTGATGTATCATGCACTGATCTAATTGCTCACCTTTAATTACTATAATTAGGACGGCTTTAAATATAAAAAACAGTTACTTCTCTCTTTTTTAATTTTTTTTTTGCATTTTTGGGGTTCTCAATATGTTCCCGATAATATCTCAAGACATAGAAATCATCTTTATCTTTTGGTTTACCAAGATATTCCAAGAAAGATATTGGCTTCTACGGAGACAACTCCACCAACACATTCATGTTGCTGCCTACTACTTGAACCCAAAGTTTTTTTTCTTCAGATCATTCAAGGCATATGTGGAGGCTATGGATGGCTTCAACACATGTATGGAGAGGATGGTCCCTAACAAAGCCCTTAAGAGACATCATTCATGACAAGTTGCAGATTTATAAGGGAATGGAGGAGAGGTTGTTTTCTTCACCTCTATGCATTCAAAGTAGAACAACTCAGCATCCAGGTTAAAAAACATATATGTTAACTAAGACTTAAGTTTAATGTTTAATTTTAATTTATCTTTAAATTTGCTAAGTTACTTACAAAGTTATAAATGCCGTCCTTGCAGATTTGTGGTGGAAAGCTTTTGGTGCAATGAAACTTAACCTTAAAACTCACACCATCCGCATTTTGTCCCAGCCATTTACAGCTTCTGGGTGTGAGCGTAATTGAAGGACATTTAAGGTCATTCACATGAAGAAACGCAACAAATTGACTCAAAAGCACTTGAGTGACCTTGTTCTTGTGCAATACAACGTTTGTTTGTGTGGAAAGAAGATGGAGGGGCAGCAAACACAAGACGATAGATCTCAGTGACCTCAATCCATATTTAGATTGGATTCAAAAGGACATGGAGCCCATGTTTACTGCAGATGATACTGCTGATTTGGAGAGGGTGGTGAGAGCTTGGGCAGCAGATGCAACAGCAAATGAGGAGGTAGAAGGCAAGGCATCAATAGGGGCTTCACTGGATTCACATCATATGCCCGAGGCTCCTCTTAAGGATGTTATCATTCCTCGACATGAAGCATTATCATCTAGTTCAAGGGCACCCATACAACCACCTAGAAGCTTTACTTGTAGAAGAAATTTGTAGATTATGAATATGGAATTGTAATTTTTATTATATGATATATCACACTATTATGTGTATTTAACTCATTTTTGATCTATAAATCAAGGAAAACTACTTATGAGTTCTCTAAATTCAGTTTTATGCATGTTTTTGAAGATTATTTTAAAAATTTATGTGTTTTCTAATGTTTGAAAAATTTGTCAAGTTTTTACTGAATCCGAGGTTGAACCATGATCCAAAGTAATAAATTAATACTGTTTTATTATTACAGTTCCGTCTGTAGTTAGGTACTCACAAGAAGTTTCCCATGTGCTAGCTTAAGGAGTTAACATTTAAAAAGGCCTTTGTAATTTGAATTGAATGACGAGTGAATCCCCGTGAATTCAATTCATGTTGCTACTGTTTTTATCCATAATGATGTGTTGATCTGTGTGTTTCCTGGACTTGATTCCAACAAATATGGACAGCAGACAATAAGCCACATATGAAGAGTTCTGGAGCTTTAAAGAGGCAGTTTTTGCTGGTAGGAAGAATGCTTTTTAATTCAAGTCTTGCGTTTTACCTATAGATAGGTGTTTCCAATTGTGGAGTAAACTCCCAAACCAAGCATTTACACACAGGTTGACCAGTAATGACCAGCTTACATTTGAATTGATTCAAGTTCTATAAATACACTAGTGTGACATTCATTCAGAAATTTTGAAAGCATTTTGTATTCTTAAACTTTACAAATTTGGAATTCCCAGAACCCCTACTGCTGAAATACATTTAATATTACATTCATTAATAATATATGGACATAAATGTTCACACATCTATTGTGGTCCAGAAGTGGTAACTTTAACTCAACTTACAACTCTCACCACTAATATATATTATAGAAATATACACAATGTATCTACATATATCCAACTGGAACATGAATTATCCTAACCCCCATATTATTGACCATAATTACGAGCGTGATCCCGAATTCTCAAATTTATCTGGACACAATGCCTTGTGTAAACATCCACCACTTTGTCCTGACTAGCAAAACTTTGATCACTCAATTTCTCCATCATTTATCTTCTCTTGAAGAAATTGTTGAGCATAGCCTTGTTTACTTTATTCTTACATAATACACTGGATTCTTTGCTAGCCAGATAACACCATAATTTTCATAAAGTGTAGTAATTAGCCTTTACTGTTGTGACTATATATAACTAAGTATTCTTCTCACTCATATTGCTCTGCATGTTCCAATTCCTTATATTCCCCTTTTTTCGAAGAACAAACAATGGTAGATTGCTCTTTACTGATTCACAAAACTGCACCTGTCCTAGACTGTTAGTGTACCTTGTAGCACACTAAATATCATTGTCAAATCCTTCCCAATCTGAATCTGCACGGATATCAACCTGCAGTTTTCAGCATTCACACGATCTGTCCCAAATGCATTGTGTCTTGCACATACAATATTTTCTTAGTTGTTTTCCAGTAAGCAGACTCAGGTGGTCACAAACCTAGACATAGCATGGCAGAGGATAAATAACTACTACTGATTGGATAGATAGAGCCTGAACAACTGTCTGTATAACATCTTGTTCGCTTATTGAGACTCATCATAGGATGAAAGTTTGAATCCTACCGTTGTTATAATGGATGATGACTTACAATCAGGAACTTTGAAGCTTTCTAGTAATACTTAAACATGTATGCCAAAAATAAACTTTCAAATAACAATACAATAGACCAAGATCCATCATATCAAATGACATAAAGAGTTCTTCCTTTACAGCCTCAATCAAACTCTGCCAAACTGCCCATAATATAGTCTAATCATCAACATGAAACAGCTAAGATTACAATGTACTCACCTTCAACTTTCATAAATAAGTAAAACTGAAAGGACAACTACTCAATCCATTTGATGTGATGTGTTTATTGATTTTCATATGTCATGCTCCAGGGCCCTGCTTTAAAGCATATGGCATAAAGCAATTTTATCAATCTAAAGACAAGGTATCCATTATCTTAAACCAGAAAACCATATGGCTGCTACATGTAGACCGCTTTTTCTAAGTATGCATTAGGAAGGAGCTCCCACAACCACTTGATGTACTTTCAACCTAAGTTGTGTTGCTAGTGCCATCACCATTTTAATAGCGACCATCTTGCTACAGGAAAGAAGCTGCCTCATCATCGATCGCTTCCATCTGAGCAAAATCCTTTGCAAGTGGTCTTGTTTTGTGTTTATCAATGGTGTCATCGTCACTGTACTTAGTCCTATAAATCCCACTTATCTTTGATTGCTTCTTTTTCTTTATATAATTTAATCAATGCTGAAGTACTATTTTTCACGAGAATATTATATTGTTTCTGCATGGCATTATCCCCAAAGTGTTGTCCATCTGCTTTGTCAAAGGAATAAAGTTTGTGAGACTTAACATATATACTCATCCAAGCATTCTTTACCCAGGAAATAGCTGCCTTTGTTATTCATTTTGGTCTTTAACCTTCACTTTTGCCTTTGAGCTAGAGCAATTCATCTGCTTTGACACTTGCTAATGTCTTCTAAGTGCTACCAAGTGTCTATTCCATTTTCCAATTCAGATACTTCTCCCTTAAGAATCTCAATATATTTCTTCTTTTAGTTTGCATTCCCTATTCTTTGTTCAATTAAATTGGCATTTCATCAATCTTCTCTAAATGTCAACTTTCATTTAAGACAACATTTTTACTGGCAAGAACTTTATTGCTTTCAGCATGATATAACTTATAGGCCTGCGAAATATCATCATATCCAATAAAGATGCACTTCTCTCTGCAAACTTAAAATTTGTACCTTTTTGCTCATAGGTTGAAACAATCAAAACTTTTTAAGTGTTTTACCATTAGTTCTCTTAAAAAACATACTTTCCTCTAGTGTTACATTGTAAATCTACATTCAAAGAACATCCATTTAGAAATTAGAATGCTGTATAAACAATTTCAGCTCAAAACTCATTTGGCAGATTCCTAATCTTCAAGCTTTCACCCATCCTCATGATTGCCATATTCTTCCTCTCTTTTACACCATTTCTGTTGTGGTTAACGCAAAGTAGTAAGTTGTCTTTAAACATATGCCTTGCAATGATTGGGAAGAAATTTTTAATAAGTAATTCCCCTCCACTATCTTTTTCAAGGAACTTGATATTTTAATCAATTGCAACTTTCAAATTGTGCATTAAAATATTTCAAAACATCAATACTTTAACTTTAAAAGATGAACCCATATTATTTTGAAAACATCATCAGGAAAGGCAATTAAGTATATCAAATCACCAAATAATTAACTTATAAGGCCACACAAATCGGAATTTTTCCATTCTAATATTTGGCTCTAATTTTGCATCTTCAACGTTTCCTTGTGCTACTTTCTTAGAATACAGGCTTCACAGAGTCCCTGTTCTTCATATTTTATGGGTAAACTATGCACCATTTTCAATTTATCCAAAAGAAAAAGATAAGAATAATTCAGATGACCACACCTCTGACTGCAAAAATAGTTTTCAGATCTAACATTTGCCACCATTTCCTTCTCTATCTACTACTAATGTATTGAAAAAGGAGGCAATTTCTTCACTATGTGCAAGATTCTCCACCCCCACTACCAAATATATGCCCCCATATCCAATTGGAATCTAGATTAAATATTGCTCAAACACATAAACAAATAGTATTTATATCCACATGCAACCCAGGTAATGTGGGGAGACATCTCAAATACGACTAGTATAAAATGTTAACATATGTAAATGTTCAAGGGTTGAGATCAAGTAATTAAAATGTTGGGTTCTCATTGTGGGGACCCAAGTTCAGATCCCCAAAGTAACATCTAAGGTGGAATTCTAAGTGTGGTGACTCTTTGTTTTCCATTGTTTGGCTTCCCATTGTAATTTATAAGTTGTTCCTCTTAAGGATCTAAGTATTGTATTGCTCGTAACAAGATAAGTATTTGTATCAATTAGCTCAGAGGCTCATTTGAGCTTGTTATGGAGTAAAATGTGTACCCTTGCCATTTTACACCTAGTTTAGCACCCGAGTGGACCTAAAACAATCAATTCTCGATCCCGATGAATAAATCCGACAAAGTAAACTTAGGACAGGTCTCAGCCCACCTTAATTGGCACTCCCCAGAGTTCGTGGGGCTAAAGGACTAGGGCACCCGACCCTAATTTTGTGGTGTCGGCTTAGAACACCTCCTTGGCTTATACATGTCAGCCCCATTTGGTTTTATTCATTGTTGGTGAGCGGGAATGCATATATAAGCAAGTTAGTTTATTCATTTGAACATCTAAGCAATCTAGGCTCTCTCTCTCTCTCTCTCTCTCTGGTAGATTATTGTTGTTGTGCTAACCTCTTGCAGGTCTTGTAAAGATCTCTCTACTTCTTTGAGGCTACACCAACTTCTTGAGTCAAGTTGTGACGCCACATCAAGCAAGTTAGGGTTTCCATGCTCATGGTAACTTCTTTCCTTCATGCTTTATTACAACATTCCGTTTTACTTCAAATTTGCCTTTGCCCTCCTAGGGCAGGCACTCTTTGACCTCTCATCCTTGCTATTGTGGAGGTGGAAACACCATTCATGGAGCTTGACCTAGGCAAGCTCCTAAATAGCACCAACCTTCTTCCCTTCTTGTTTGTGTGTAGGTCGCATTCGGAGGAATTTGAAGATAACAAGTGACGGGAGACAGGAAGACAAGCAGGCGAAGGCACCTAGATCCGGAGATCCTACAAAACCCTAATTTGGATCTAGGGCCCCCAATGCCCTAGTACCTCTCTGCTCCCGAACTCAGATTCTTGGTTCTCCTATGTTCCCTAATCTCTATTGTGGTATTAGATTTCTTGTATCTGTTTCCATTCGTCTACTATTCACCGATCTTGCGCAATTAGGGTGTCATGCTTTGCCCTAGTTTGGTTGGTTAGATTTGGTTGACACTCCTTTATACAACAACGGGACAAAACCCTTGTAGTTTGGCTCTCCTTCAAGGGTGGAAGCCAAGCTTGGTTTGTATTCCAATGTTGGTAGAAGAGGGTTTGACCTAGTTTAGGGTTTTAAGCTAAGTCTCCCTTTTCCATCTAATAGAGCTATATTTATAGACTATCAGAAAATATTTTAAAAATATATGTAAAACACCTTGTTGGGTGCCACTAAGTTTCCAATGCCTATGGTATACCTTTGGGTTATGTTAACCTAATTGGATCTATGTATCTTGTGTATGGTACATATGTTAGAGAGCCTATATGTGTTAATGGGCCAATGTATACGTTATATTTTATTATTATATTGGGATTAGTGCCTCGTTGGATCAGCCTATCCTTAAGTCATGTTTGAGTGGTGTATAAATAGAGGCAATGCCTCTCACTATTTCATCCAATTTATTCCAATTACATTTCTTATATTATCAAGAGATTTCTTCTTTTTGGTGTCTTTCAACACCTCTACATATTGGCATTTATTACTTGTGCAGTTTATACCTTTGTTTGGTATGGACCTGTGTTTATAATAAAATATGGTACCAAAGCTTAAGAGTTGAAACTCCCAAAGTTCTGGTCCTTTGCTGCTATAAAGTGAGAGTGGAGAAGTGGCAATATCTCATTTTGTGTTAGGTCACAATTTTTATTCTTCGAAGGGTCGATTTTTTGAAAAAGAGAGAGATCTAATGTTTTTCATAAGCAAAAGAAACATTTTGACTTCAAATCTGCATTTCTTGCAGAGAAAGGAGCAATTCGAAAAGAATTGGACTCATACACTTCCTCTGGTGTGAGGTTTTTTCAATATAAGAAATAAAGGATTTATAAAGGAAGTCCTGTTTCAGTGCAACAGGATCAGATCTGATTACAATTTTAAATTCCTTGCAAAAAAAAATGTCAATGGTCCACTTCTTATTTATTGGAAAATTCCTACACTTAAGTTCTCAAATTTGCCCCATAACAATTTCTAAGCTTAACTCCCTAGGGCTAGCAAGCAATTATGTGGAGAGTAACACATGAGCAGTTGACAGGCTGGAGCATTGCGCATGGTCACATGCACAGCCAACTGCTGGTCAACAGAATGGATTACTGCACAATGGTGATAGAACCGTGGTGTGGTGGTTGTATAATGTGCCAATGGTCATCACATAGCTAGCCACGCCCTAGGCACTAAAGCATCACTGCCCAAGAGGTTCAGGGTTCAACCCCTGCCAATGTATGTCATTGGTTTTTCTTGAAATTTCTAGGTGACGTCAACAATTGTGAAAATGATGCCAACAGTCAGATTGTTCGCATTACCATAGTGGTAAAGTGGTTACTTTGAGTGCCACATGGCGTGTTTTGATTGGACCATATGGGCTGGGTGGCAAATTTTGAAAATTACCCAGGTTTAGTAAACTGATGTGCCTGAGTGTTAGTAGCCAAATTTCGGCCTATTTATACATGTTTGTTTGGTCAATTGCCCAATCATTATTCTAGTCAATAGGAGCAGTCCAACCAGTGCAGTCAACATCTAGTCAGCAGATCAGTGCATGCTACATGTCACAATCAGGTGTTTTCCAGCCATTTTTTATTTTTTGTGAAAATTTAAAATATGAATTATTTTCTGGATATGATTAAATTTGACAACTGCATGACCATCATTTGGTACTATCTGAGCACTGAGCACTTGACTTTCTAGAGGTCCTAACCGTTGCATGTGGACTTCATTTGAGCCCTTTTTAGAAATATTGGGAAGCTAGTTTTGAGCTCTATGCAGTGATACATATTTTGTTAGCTGTTGGAGAATCCTTCTATGTAATTCCAGAGATCCCCTTGTCGTCAGGATACAATTATCAGTCGCAGGTTTCTTCTATTGAGATCATTTTATGAACCAAAGGTTTTTGGAGAATAGGGTGTGAGGATGAAAAAATCTCATTTACTGAGGATAACGAGGATGCTTTTCTACAACAAAGGGGTTTAGGTCATTGAAAATTGGTATAGTGTTGGGCCATGTTGCGCCTGAGTTACATTTTCATCTAAAGAAGTCAAAAACTCCTAAAGAGATGCTTGATAAGCTGAAGTTGTTCCATATAACTGATGAGTCAATAATTTTCAGCTTGAACCACAAGCTATCTACATGTAATCCATTATCATTTGAAAGGATTGAGAACTATTTGTCTAATGTGAAGTAACTATTGTTTCAAATGCAACAATGTGGCAAGGAGTACAAGAACAGAGATGTGATTCAGATTATTCTTGCTAACTGGAGGCCGCCTGATTATATGGTCTCTGCACATTATTCTTAAATGAGGTTGTTATGAGACAAGATGGAAGACTAAGTCATTTGATGCCATTTGTTCTCTATTTGTTGCTGACCAGGAAAAGCTCACTATTATGAGTGTGCTTGGTTCAAAACAGCTAGCTCATTTTAGTAAGGTGAAAGGTATTTAAAAAAATTCGGAAGACCGTGATCATAATAGAGATATACATTGAAGGGAAAACCAAAAGAGACAATGATGGTGAGAACAAGACAAGTTCTCAATATCGTCATTACAAGGGCAGTCATGAGGAAGAGAAGTAACACAAGGAGTGGAATGTGCCCTTTGTGGAAAGATCGGACATGTTGAGGATGCCTGCTATAAGAAGAACAGGTCTGTATGGAGCAAATCAAAGAACTTGAGGTGAGCCAGGGCAAGCACAACATAAAAGATAAGATTGATGTTCTTTTAGCTCATATTTATCATGTTTTTCGTGCACAAACTTCCAAATGTCAGTTTATTATGAATTTTGGTTTCACTCATTGTTATTCCCAGTTTTCAGCAAGGAGTCTCAATTTTTTTCTCAAAGTTCTTTGTAAGTCAAGTCATAAAGTCATTGTTCAAAATGCTGTTCTTGTTGCAAGTTGAAAAGATGTTATCATTTTCAAAGGCCTAGGGGTTAGCCAAAGTGTTGTAAAAATCAAGTTCCTAAGCTCAAAGGTTGTGTTTTAGTCCTTTGCAGAACTCCAAAGTTTTCAAGCAACTAAGCAAATTTTGCATATTGTGGGTCAAGTTCCAATTTCTGCCCACTTACACTGCAGGATATCAGAACTCTTTTGCAATCACACAATATTTACAAACTACACGCTTGTCTCCATTTTCCGCCATGTTTCAACTACGAAAACTCAGAACCAACATGCAACTAAGCAATTTTTGCAAATATCTCCTCAAGTTCTGATCTCCGGCAATATTACAAAGGTAAACTTTAAAATCTTTCTCAAGTAAACAACATTTTTAATTGTTTCCTCACTCCTGCTTTCTGCCGCTTTATTTCTCGGATATCCGAAACCTCCAAGCAGTCAAGCAATTTTGTAAGATTGCTTGTTGACTCCGATTCTCCGACAACTTAGTAAAAGCGGGACTTCGGGACTTTGATGCAACTAAGTAATTTTTGCAAATTGTTTCTCCATCCCTGCACCTCACTCACAATACACTATGGCATTCCAGAACATGCTAGCAATTATGCGATCTTCACAAATTGCATGTTAACCCTCTATCTCCAACATGTATTGTGGCAGGAAACTGGAACATCTTGGCATTCAAACAAGTTTTGCAAAATTGCAATTGACCTTTGATTTCCTGATGACTTTGCATTTAATAAACCCATATCTTTGCATGCATAGAGAGCTTATACTTCATTTGCGGTATCATTTGAACCACTCCTTTTTGCAATTTGCTATTTTCCCTCTCTCTCTATGACCTGCAACTACCAAACGTGCCTCCTTGCATGCATTTCAAATCAGATTTCAAGATTCACTGCTTGTGATTCTTAGAGCATGTCACCTCTCAAAGTCGAATAATTCCTTTTTGCTCAAGTCAAGTTAGGGTTTCACAAAGTTTCTTCTGTAAATTCAACCAACAAATCTAGGTATTCTTTGTGCCCTAAACCTGTCAATCATTTGTTTCTATTGTTCAAAGCACAAACCCTAGTTTGATTTTTGGTTAATCTAGTGTACGTCAATCTTAAAACCCTAATCTTTACTTTACAAAATGCCCTAATGATTTCTCCATACACCCACCATTTGCATTGCATGCATGCATGCATAACTTGGCCGTAGTGAAATCATTGCCTTTGTCAATTTCCAACTTGTTTGAGTGACCCATCTTTATGCCCTTCTTCCTCGAGCAGAATTTCAAAGTTCCAATACATCCAAGAAAAAATTGCAATTTGCATGTCAAGTTCCACCACCTGCCAAACTTTGAACTACAGAAATTCAAAACCCCGAAGTAGTAAAGCAAGATTGCAGATTGTCTCCCAAGTTCTGCCCTCCATCGAATGTAAACTATGGGATTTCGGAACTACGAAGCAATTTGCTTTCAAACCTCCAATTGCCAAGTTTGGTATTGCTTCTCACCAGACTTTCTGTCCTTTCAAGCAATTTGGCAATTGCTTCCTAGCATCAAAACTCTGTCATTCTACAAGCCCCTATATATTGCAGATTGTTAATTTATTTCTTGTCCTTGTTTTTCCCCTTTTGCAAACCTTGGTCTTGCAACCTATAAATACACTTATCTTTGGTTTTTGCAATCTTCATGACATCACCAAAGGTTGACCGGTCCAAACATGAGTACGAGCTCAAGGGGTATTCTCTCGCTTCAAAGATTGTCTTTGCACTTTCAAATATTGGTGACAAAGACCTCAAACATGTGTATATTGGAGAATTCATACAAAGGGTCAACAAGATAGATGATAGATCACACTGGGCTATTTATATTGCAAATAGTGGCATTGTTCAAGCTGCAGCATTTCCAATTTCAGTACAATCTGAATCTCCTAAGCTAGTTTTTGCATGTGCTCAACACTATGATTTGGATAAGAGGAAAATCTATGGGCCATCGGATGTAATGTCCCCATTTTTAGCACTATTGATTTGTGAGCTTTTGCCCAGTTTCTAAGTTTTCTCGTAAGCTTCTTGGTGAGTTGGGGAGAACTCCAAACTTCTTGGAGTGCTCAAGGTTGGTACGCAGTGACTTTGGTTTATGTCAATGAGCCCAATTGGCAGTAAGGATCATCGTAACACTTTCAGAGGTGTTTTCTGACTTTTGGGGTGTTCTCTAAACTTCTTGGAGAGAGTGTTTATTTTTAGTAAGTCACCCGGTTGGCTCCAATTATCATTCTTCATCATCAGTATCGTTCCAGTATAGTCAGATTTTTATTCCGATATTGTTTCAGTGGTTTCCGCAACTCGGGTGAGTTAATGAGTAATTATTTAATTATTTCACTAAGGTTGCTTACTTTTATGAAATAATTTTAAAAGCAACTTAGTGTAATTGCTCGTTGGAAAGGTAATTAAATGTTTTAAATGATGGACAGTTGGAAAAGGGCACCTCAACACATGAAATAATATTGTTATTTCAAAAAGGTCTTTGTGAGGGAAATAAAGTGAATTATTATATTTTAAAATTGTATATTTCCCTCCAGAAAAGTTATAAAAAGGGGTTGAGAGCTCATTGTTGGAGATTATTGTTGAGAAATTTGAAATTGTTATGCTGTTGGAATGAACCCGAGTTCTTCCAAACCTTCATGAAGACGAAAACCCTCTTGGAGAAGACTAGTTTCGGTGGTGAAAAATCCTCCCTAGCTGGTTGTTGTGGTGATTTCATACGGAGATCACATATGTGCTTCATTGGAGATTTAATGGTTGTGCAGAGATTTATTGCATTCAAGCAAAGCTTAATTTTGTGTGGAATCTGTGGACTGATTCTTTGAGAGGCATATTGAGAATATATTACTTGTAGCGCCATTTCCCTTTGCTATTTGCAATGCATCCAAGCATGGCGTGGATATTTGGAGATTGGTTCGATTCATTTTGAGAGTGAAAGAAATCTATTAGTGGCGCCAAGTATTAGTAAGCATTTTTTTATCATTACAATTCCCAGATGATATTGTTTCAAGAGCTGCATTGAAGTTGGAAAAGGGTGAAATAAACCTTAGCTATGAGGTGTAGGAAATTTGGAGGGAATGGAGCGCTTATTTTGGAGAGCAGAAACTTCATGGAAATGAGGCGCTTAGGTCTATGATGCTGTTCTATACCTCCAAGTTTGGGAAGAAGTTGTAAATTAGTGATTTATGAGCATTTTCTTGGTTACTGTGCTTGCTGTTTTGTGTTTCCAGAATAAGTTACAGGTCTGATTTTATCAAGGTTGCATGGAGACTGGTACTGGTACTGGTACTGGTAAGGGAGACTGGTACCGGTACTGGTACGTCTGTTTTTGAAAAATAGTAGACGGGGGTACTTGGAGACACCATTTTTTTAAATATAATTTAATAATTTTATTAATTTATTAATATGCTAACATTAAAACTGAAAATATCATGACATTGAACTTTTAAAACAAGAGAATTGGTAAAGTTTAAGTTTATAGCTTACTTGTAACAATTTAATATAGCTTATTGTATATCTATTACTTATAGGCTTATAGCTTACTTGTAACAATTTAATATAGCTTAATGTATATATATTACTGTAGACACTAGCATTGAGGTTTGAAGTCCATAGGAGTAAGAATCCACTGAGCTTGTGAGAAAACAGCAGAAAAAATGAAAGGTAGAAAAAGAAAATAAAATGGAGACGCCTTTTTATTGATGCAGGGTACTTGGAGATGAGTGGGAGACTCGACCAGAAGTCTCCTGCAAAGGGAGACGTACCCAGTCAAGTCTCCGAGATGGGAGACATGTACCAATCTCCGAGACAAGTACCAGGGGTCGGAGACGGGTCTCAGTGCAACGTAGGATTTTAATTTTTATATGACTTCTGTAGTTTGTTGTTCCTTTCTGTTTGGGAGTGTTTGGTAGATGTTTAGCATGCTTTTTCAATGGGTTTTAATGTGATATAAGCACTGTTTTGGCTTCAATTGTGTGTTTCAGTGAGGTTTGCAATGTTTCAGAGTGGTTCCAAATTGCATTCAGTCTTCAGCAGTGTGCAGAGCAGCTTCAGTGCCTCTGGGTTCAAATTTACAATGCATCTTGTGAGTACTCAAAGTATTTCAAATAATATTATCATCTGAAATCTCTTATTGCAGCAGTTGTATCATTTTCAATTTGATAATAAAGATTTACAGCTGTGATCTTCATTGCATTTCATTTTTGTTCGATTGGATGGTTAACCGCTAATCATACAGCATTGCATTGCATTTCATATTGTAAGTTTGGTCAGTTTACCGCCAAAAAGTATAGCATGTACTCTCAGCCCATTTTGGCATGAACAAGCTAGCATATCGACCATATTGGTCTGAGTCAAGCTTAGAAATTCTGCCAGTGGCTTACACGCAGTCCCACTGAATAAGTGGTTGATTAGGCTGGCCTCGCCGCCTGCGTGTTTATGGTCGGCTTGCCGCTTCACTGTTGGAAATGCATTCATCTAGTTTTCTAGTGTGGTTGAAGCATTGTATGTTCAACCTTGCCCTTACCAAGATCCTGGTTAACAAAAGGTGCGGAAACATTGCATGTTGTATTTGCATTCTCTTATTGAAAATAAAAAAATTTCTAGGGTGGTTATTACAATGGTATCAGAGTTGGTTTTCTTGTCAATCTGTGAGTTTGCTAACCCTGCATGCAACATAGTAGTGACAGAGAGCAACCTTGGAGGCGGAGGGTTTTGTTGAAGAGGTTTCAGACATGCAAACAAGGGTGCTTGCCCTCCTAATAGTCTAGGTGCTAGGTTTGAAAGAATAATGGACACCATGTTCACATGATGACCGGACTTCTGATGGAAATAAGGAATGATCGAAGGGCATCTCACAATCATAATGGTCAGAATAGTGAAGCTAGTACTTTAATCAGCCAGTTATTCATGATCATTTTGCTAGGACAGTTGTTGGGTCAGCTGCTAGACCCCTCCAACCCGTTTTTACTCAAAAAGAGACCTCCTGCACTTGAACCTGACATTCCTACAACAAAGGATGTTCTAACTAGCTATGCTGAGTATCTCACTCTTCCTAAAGAAGTAAGAAGAATCCTCACTCTACACCAATTCATGAACCAGCATGAAGAAGAAGAGGAGATAGCATCAACAATTTATGAAGTTGTTCAAGAACATGACTTTGAGAAAGAACACTCCTATGAAAAAGAAAATATCTCTTTCCAAGAGATATATGGCGTAGAGCTCCAAAATGATTTTGTTGAAGATTTTGCGGTCACTAATGATGAGATTGAGCTTGCTGAAATTTTCAAAACAGCAACTAATGTGGAGCATATACATCACTCAAGTGATGATAAGTCAGATTTTGAATGGGAATTTTCCATGCAGGAAGTATTCCGGCTTGATTCTTAGATAGAATCCAATGTGAAAAGTGTTCCTGATGAAAGAGTTGATTTTGGTATTGATAGTAGTCTATCATTGAATGATGCTAATCAATATGAAAGTGAGTGGGTGAAGAAATCAGCCATTCATGGTGAACACAATGAGCCTACATTTCCAAAGCAAAGCCATCAATTCATAAGACCATGGGATCCAAGTGTATTGTTATCAAAAGCCAATGATAAGCATGTTAATGATGATTCTTTGTTTGAGCATAGAGCTGTCCTAACTTCAATCCATGAAAGTGGCAAAGTTAATGATAGAGAGGTAGCTAATTTTGAAAATCATACTACTGAAGAAAAATCAGAAAATTTGTTTGATAAGCAAGCTTACCTTGCTGATTTTGATTAGAGGCCTAAAGAAATACAAGTCTTGAAGAACAAATTAATGGTCTGTTGGTAAACAGATTTGTCACCACAAAATAACCTTTGAAAACGACTCGTTGCCCTTAGAGCGGTGACTAAATTGTCCCAACAGTTGGAGAAGCTGTTATTGAATTATCAGCTTTCCTCTGCGTTTGAGAGGGGCAGCGTCCTCATATGATGGGATTTTTGTGGGTGTTTGTGTACTTTTATCCTGAAAGTACAAAAAGGAAGAAAAGCAAAACTAGAGGAAAATAACTAATAGAAATCCCAACAATAGACATACGAATATCAGCTGAGATTTCACAACGGATATGACAAATTACAAAGGGGTTTTAACAGAAAATATGTTTTGATGTGCAATGACAATGAAAGAGAGATGATAAACCTTAACATACGAAAAGATATGCCACCTCAACCGTTCAGATCAAGATACCAAGATATGAGCATTATTCAATACATCAATCACATAAAATACCAATGGTTTGCACAATCACATAGAAGGATTACTGATTTAACATACGAGAAATCAGCAATGACAACACATGAATACATTTAGAACATACGAACCAAAAGCATTCTTCATTATCTCCTTGAAATTATACGATTCCAAAAACTCTTCTATACATAATGTCAAGCCAAAAAGTCTTCATACAATCTCTCTGAGAAGTTCTCAAAGTTTTCCCCTTTGCCAAAAAGTCCTCTTATATATGAAATAGCCTTGTATTTATAGGCTTTGTTCCCAATAACTACCTGATAACCACTTCATAACTACCTCAACTACCTTTTTGTTATACAATAATATAATGAACCTTATTTTTGGTTATATTTTACATCACTTTTCTAGAAATAAGGTTCGTTTTCTAACTTTTAGTTACAACAGGTGACATAAGTCACTTTTACAAAAAGGTAATTAAAAACTCGTGAGTTTTGAGTTGTCAATTTCGCTAAGTCCTTTCCATCTCCATCTGCTCCATTCAGTGGTCAAAACTCGCCAAATGTTGAAAACTTCTTTGGATACCTAAATCTTAGACTCCTGTGTTCGCACACATAAAGCCTCACCTATCACATATTTGGCCAATCACCAAAACTATGTATCCCAAACCACAAGCCCACTGCATTTGCAAATTTGATAACTTGTTGAATTGGGTACATTTACCAATTAAAATGTAAGGCACTCTTTGTTTTGGGATGTTCCTGATTCTTCCCATCACCTTTCCTAACTATATATCAGCATTTGACAGTATGCATTTCATATTCAGATCATGAGTTGTGAAATGGATCTTTTCATCATTCCAAAGTTTCTCGTACTCATGCTTCATATTATCTCGTGTGACTTTGAATCCTGCATCAAATCTCAATCTACCAACTGCCACAGAGAGATTGTCCCAATTCATACTCACACAATAGTCATCATCAATGATCTCCTTAAAGCTTCTCATTCCACTTGCATCAAAATTAGTTCATAAGGAAGCTAAGTCTTTATAGAAAATGACTTGTTTACCTTTACTTATAGCATATCACCTTTCTTGGAATCTAAAATAGAAACTCTCGAAGGATAGAAACACTCTTCTATCAACAAGAACCATAAACACCATAGAAATCCATATCACTAACTTTATTGCTATCAAGAACTATCTTCTTCTAGCACAACTTCGGGCTTGACATCCTCCCTATAACCATATCTAACTATGCACCTGAACATCCGGTATTCTTTTGGGCCTATTCTACCTATCAAGTAACGTTCTTCAAAGGGAACATAAGGAACTTGAACTGATTTGATGCATACAAACACAAGCACTTGGTGAAATGCTGGCAAATTTGTCACAAAATGACCAAAGATAGCAGGCACTCCTGTTACTAAGTCAGTGTATATAAGCCCAATTCTAGGCACCCGCACCATCCCAAGGCTTGGTCCTGAACTCAATATCCTTCTCATGGAAACCTTATGTTGTGAGTCAAATTCATACTTCTTTAAGGTTCCATAGTGCCAACTATACATGATGGCCATGAAGGTCAAGGAGAGTACCACAGGAACCCATCCCCCCTCAAGAACTTTGTAGAGGCATGCTGAGATGTATAAGAGTTCAAAAGACAATCAAGAAGGATAGAGCTATGAGAATGTTTTTCTTCCATACAATGATGATCACCAAAGACATCAAGCAAGTTGTAACAAACATAACAGTAATAACAGCCAGTCCACAGGCATGACCAATCATATTTGTATCTCTTAAGCCAATTGTAACTACAAGACACAGACACATAAGTATCCAGTTTACTTCTGGAATGTATATCTGCCCATATATTTGATTGGAGGTGTGGACAATCTTCACTAGGGGAAAACTGAGAGCAAAACTTTGACTAATTATAGAAAAAGTTGCTGAGATGACTGCTTAACTTGCCACTACTGATGCCAGTGTAGCCACTACAAAGACTGGCCAGAATACTGATTCTAAAACGGCCTTGTAAAAACTTCTTTGTAAGTCCCACTTGTGTTTGGAAAGAAAAGTTGCTTCGCCCATGTATGCGAGAATTAAACAAGGATACACCAATCCTGTGAATGCCATCTTAATAGATAGCTAAGAAAAATGTCCCAGATCGGCAATCATAGCCTCGGCACTTGTGATGCATAGTACCACTCCTCTCAGTGACACCCATCCTTCTATGCCCGTCTTCTTGAGTAACTTATACATGTAATAGGGAGAGATTGCTCGGAATATTTTTGGGTTCCAATGTATTATATTATAGACACCAACTTCGCTTATACAGATGAGCCAAGCAATCACAATAGGTGCAAATAGAAAAGCAACCCTGTCTGCTCCATAGTGTTGTAAAGCAAAAAGGCCCATTAAAATTACACAGGCAATGGCAACAACATAATTCTCATGTAAATTATGAATTTTGATTTTAACACCCGACATGGCTGAAAGAACTGATATTGCAGGCATAAGCACTCCATGAAATGAAATCAATTTTTTGCTTTGACGGATACCTTTAACCTGTTCTAAAACTTCAATTTTAGCATAGGCTTTCTTTGAAAATGTATTATTTAGCACACCGACTTGTAGATTGCGAAGAGCCTTCTTCAACTTATCCATGCTTCTAGACTTAGTATTTCTAGCTATAAGATCAGACAAAAATCTCTGTTTAGTTAATCTTTATTCACCTAATGCGCATATCCAATTTTAGCACAGGTTGGGAGTATCATAGGTCATGGAGACTGGTTTTACGCCTGCCAGTTGCATTCGCTTGAAAGTTTTTTGTAAATCTTTTTAACAAATATATTTTGTGAATATACTGCATTCATTGCATTGCAAGAAATGATATTCGTTTTGAGGTGTCAAGCCAAACACTTCAAGCGCCTTTTCTATGCTTCAACGTTCTGCATACATGTCTACCAGGTCGCTTGCAACACGTTGCATTCCTGAGACCGTATTTCTTTGGGGCATTCTATCAAACAGTTCATGTGCCTTGTCTATACATTCACATTGGGCAGCAATGTCTACTGGTCATAGCATTTCCAACTACAATATCAGATGAAGAATCCTCCTTCAATTGTGCTTTGATGGCGTAAAGGCAAGGAGGATGTTGGCCATGGACGTTGCTGGTAACTGTTGTGGTGTTCGGCCTTGCACTTGCTAGCATTTGCCTCAAAGTTTCTACTACCTTTTCAACAAATCCATTTAGTATACATCCTGCAGTCATTCCATGAAACCACACTTCTCTGATGAATTCTGTAAAGCAATTTCAGCGCCTTGTCTAGGCGTCCATAGTTTGCATACAAGTCTGCGAGGGCCCTTGCAATTTCAACATTCGACAGAAATCAACTTTCATTTATCGTTTGATGGATGTCTATACCTTATACTACGGTTCTCATTTGTGCACAAGCAGTGAGGATGCTGGAAACGGTGGCAGAATTTAACTCTACACCTGTAAATTGCATTTGCTTGAAGCTTTCTAAAACCCTTTCAACAAAAACCATTTTGTACGTAGGCATTTAGTTATTTTTGGTGGTTAAAATAACTGGTTTTTGTTTTACTCATGCAATCCATCGGCGGTCTAAGATGCTTTTGAAACTTCGTCGGAGATTATTAAAACTTACCAAACAGATAACACAAGCTGATGATATATGAGAGTTTCCTTCGTGGGTGTTTAAAAGCACTTTCAAAACTTTATCCATGATTGATAACACTTTTAAAACTAATCAATTCCCTCGACAATAAAAAGTGTGAGCTTCCTTTGTTAGCATTTGAAGGTAGTTTTGAAAATTTTCATCGGCCACTCAAATTGAAAGTTGAGGTAGTTATAATAACTACCTAATTATCGGACTTTTGAGGGCAACTCACAACTACCGCGACAGTTTGATAAGTTTTGAAAACCTTGCGCGGAGCCAATTAAGTTATAAAACCCATTTTTAAAAGGCTTTGTCAGTAGTTTAAATTCCATCCACAACTAAATATGTATTTCTTCTTTTGCATTGGGACGTTAGACAGCTTTGAAACTAATAAAATTCCGCAATGACCAAAACAACCTTCTTTTGCCGGCATACTTTAGAAAGTTGAATCGATGGTTTACAATACTTTTGGAAGGGATTATGTGAGCTGATGAATAATTCATTTTTCTCTTAACAAAGCTTAGTCGGCCGTGAAGAACTCCTTCAAAACCCATTGGATTGACGAATATATTTCTATCTCTTCGGTGTTAAGGAGTCAATCGACATTTTAGAATGCTTTTCAAAACGTGCTTTTGGAAGCTTGTCAATGGTCAATATCACTTAAGAAACTTCCTCAAACACCGGAATAAAACAATCTCCTTTGTCATCGACATGTGAAGAACAAGGTCATTTATATTTTCACATAGCGCAAGTGTACTTCTCCTTTCATCAGCGTCGTTGGAGATTGAGAACTTCACGAATGCCAAAAACTTTTGTTACGTAGAGAAAATTGCTTGATTGATCTCCATGCGTGAAAATGGCGAAAGATGCATAACTTTTGACTGGCATAGTATTTTCTCATGAAATTTTCCACATTTCCGTAATAGCGATGTGAGACCCCCTATCAAGTTATTCTACTCCATCATTTATAGAAACCACGATTTAATTGTATCAGCAAACTACCCGCCGAAAGATTGAAAGTTTAAAATCTCCCAAATCGTAAGACACCTTGACCTGAAAAGTTGCCACATTAGGTGAAATGGAATCATGAACACCGCCATAAAAGGATTTTGCACCATCTACCACAGATTTCCAAATTTAAATTGTTTTGGTAAATTAGCTGCCATACGCAACTACTTCCAAGGTTTCAACTGCAAAGATGGAGATTCTTCTTCAAACTAGTGAATGACTTTGACAATTTAGGATAATATGAGAACTTGTGACTAGGAGTGATCCAATGTAAAGATTTAGACACAAAGTTTAAAATTTGGCAAGTTAAAAACGAGGCCAACATGGTCACTGAAGAAGTTGTGCAAGCTTTAACAAAACTTGATAGCACACACAACTTCCTTGAAGAACTCTATTGGAAGGCTCAAGTAGAAGAGAGACAGAATGGCATTAAAATGGAGCTTTTCTTGCAAATCTGCAAACCGTCAAAGAAGTTTTGGAGGTAATAAAATCAGATTATTTGCAATTGCTTACTGATAGAGATCATGCTATTAAGTTTGCAGAAGAGACCTTGGATGAATACCAAGATAAGGAGAATGAGGTTGATAAGCTTTGCCTTGATCTTAGCTTAGCTCACTACTCTCTTTACCAAGCTAAAAGTCAATCATCAGTTACAGCCATGACCAGGGCGCAAGTAGCAGATGCTAGATTTATGGAGATCAAGCATCTGATTGAAGGTATTGATGAGCTCCAAAAGAACTTTAATTTGGAGCCAAGTTATTCATGGAGTCATGAAGAAGAAAGGACAATGCAAGACGGTCCTAATGAAAGGAATGAAAATGATTCAAAATCTGAAATCACTAAGGATGTTAGTATGATGGTGTTAGAAATTGTTGAGCATCCAAAAATTGAAGAAGATGTGCAAGAAGACACCATTGAAAGGTATGAAGAAAATATTGATTATGTGATTACAAACAGCAGTCCATTATCTTTACATGATAATCATAAGGTGATGGATAAGTTCCAGGTGGATGACATTGATAAGAGTCATTATCTTGTGGATATTCAAGATTTTAAAGCTAAGCATGAGTTTGTGTTTGAGGATCCAAGCTACATACAAGGACACAAGGTATGTAAAGATTTTGATATCATGGATCAAGTGAGTACGTTGAACTTGCATTGGATACATCTTATTGAAGAGCTGATTATGGAAACCAAGAGATTGCCCTCAGGGAAGATACTTCATTTTGATAATGTGTGGTTTGTCATAGACATCTCTCTCTTGAAGCGGTTATCAAATGAGACTTTGATGATTTCCAACTTTAATCCTACTGATCGATCTCCATTCATTATTAGCCAATGAAAGAGTATTTCATATCTTAAGATTGTTGAATTGATTGAATTTCAGAAGTATGCAATGAGTTGGGGAAGAATTTTCAGATTTGGTTCAATGGATTCCAGCTTACACTTTGATGTTTAATGGCTGTCCTATAACGCTGGTCATAAAAATTTCAGACCTTGCATTGATGTTTGCAGCTGGTTGCATGGTTTTGTGTGCACGGAACGGTCATTATAGCACTTGGAAAGAGCCAAAAGAGTGCGTGTTCATGGAACTAGAAAAGAGATTTCCGCATGATGGTAAGTCTCAAACTTCGAATCAGAATGATATAGTGATGGACTTTGATTTTTCAGAATCTCCACATAGATATGAGCACCACCATGAGAAAGTGAATGGTTGTGAAGAAAGTGTTCTTCCTAGTATTGATGTCATAAGCATCACCAAGAGATCCTTAGGAGAAGATCTCATGAAAATCAGAGTAGCGCAGCATAAGCATGGTGGAGCTACTTCTTTGGAAGTCTATGATTGTGAAAGAAATGTTTAATGGAGGACTTCAATCCAAGATTTCCAAGTTGATGTTGCTGATTTCTTTTCAATCAGCTATCATATGCATTCACTTGCATTCTTGCAAATGGATTGGAGAGAAATTTTAGTCAAAATTTGGAGCATCTTTCAATTTCTGAATATGGAGGAGGTAATTTCAACGAATAGAATGCACACATTTCTTGTTTTGGCTAACAGGTTTCAGTTTTGCAGTAGTTGTTTCATTTACAGGGTGCTGATTTTCAGAAAATCAGACAGTGAGTTGCTAATTTCAGTCTTGAACAGTTGCAAAAAAATTCATTGTGTATGCCACTCAGGCATTGGAAAAGGATGGCATTTGCTTCCATCTGAAGAGGAAGAATACTTCAGCAAGTATAATTCTGATTTGGGTGAAAAATCAGAAGTTTCAGAAGAATTAACAAAGAATTTTAGCACCAACCTTCCAGATTTTATTAGAGTAGAGAAGCAGAAACATTTAAGGATAAAAAAGTTTGATGGAGTTTGCTAAATTCATGCAGAGAATTGTTATACTACTGACCAGAAGAGTTAAGGAGGTCTACTTTGAAGGTGCATTGCAGCATAGTACGACAACCAGAAAAATTTACAAACCTCCTAGATTGATTTGGGATCCTGGAGCCACCACATTGATTATTTAGAGTTGAACTGTTGGTTAAGATTGGCAATTGATTGTAATGTCCTCATTTTTAGCAATATTGATTTGTGAGCTTTTGCCCAGTTTCCGAGTTTGCCCATAAGCTTCTTGGTGAATGGGGGGAACTCCAAACTTCTTGGAGCGCTCAGGGTTGGTAAGCAGTGAATTTAGTTTATGTCAATGAGCCCAGTTGGCAGTAAGGATCATCGTGACACTTTTAGAAGTGTTTTCTAACTTTTGGGGTGTTCTCCAAACTTCTTGGAGAGAGTGTCTATTTTTAGCATCCGGTTGGCTTCGATTATCATTCTTTATCATCAATATCATTCTAGTATGGTCAGATTTTGATTCCGATACTGTTTCAGTGGTTTCCGCAACTCGGGTGAGATAATGAGTAATTATTTATTTATTTCACTAAAGTTGCTTAATTTTATGAAATAATTTTAAAAACAACTTAGTGTAATAGCTCGTTGGAAAGGTAATTAAATGTTTTAAATGATGGACACTTGGAAAAGGGGACCTTTGCACATGAAATAATATTGTTATTTCAAAAAGGTCTTTGTGAGGGAAATAAAGTGAATTATTATATTTTAAAATTGTATATTTCCCTCTAGAAAAATTATAAAAAGGGGTTGAGGGCTCATTGTTGGGGATTATTATTGAAAAATTTGATATTGTTATGCTATTGGAATGAACCTGAGTTCTTCCAAGCCTTCTTGCGGACCACAAACCCTCTTGGAGAAGACTAGTTTCGGTGGTGAAAGATCCTCCCTAGTTGGTGGTTGTGGTGATTTCATACGGAGATCACATTTGTGCTTCATTGGAGATTTAATAGTTGTGCAGAGATCTATCATTGCATTCAAGCAAAGCTTAATTTTGTGTGGATTGATCTTTGAGAGGCATATTGAGAATATATTACTTGTAGCGCCATTTCCCTTTGTTGTTCGCAATGCATCTAGGCATGGCATGGATATTTGGAGATTGGTTCGATTCATTTTGAGAGTGAAAGAAACCTATTAGTGGCGCCAAGCATTAGTAAGCATTTTCTTATCATTACAATTCCCAGATGATATTGTTTCAAGAACTGCGTTGAAGTTGGAAAAGGGCAAAATAAACCCTAGCTATGATGCGTGGGAAATTTGGAGGGAATGAAGCGCTTATTTTGGAGAGCAGAAACTTAATGGAAATGAGGCACTTAGGTCTATGATGCTGTTCTATACCTCCAAGTTTGGGAAGAAGTTGTTAATTAGTTATTTATGAGCATTTTCTTGGTTAATGTGCTTGCTGTTTTGTGTTTCCAGAATAAGTTACAGGTCTGATTTTATATCAGACTTCTGTAGTTTGTTGTTCCTTTCTGTTTGGGAGTGTTTGGTAGATGTTTAGCATGCTTTTTCAGTGGGTTTTGATGTGATAGAAGCAGTTGTGCAGTTTGGGGTCTCTGGGTATTGTTGTTTTGGCTTCAGTTGTGTGTTTCAGTGAGGTTTGCAGTGTTTCAGAGTGGTTCCAGATTGCATTCAGTTTTCAGCAATGTGCAGAGCAGCTTCAATGCCTCTGGATTCAGATTTACAGTGCATCTTGTGAGTACTCAAAGTATTTCAAATAATATTATCATCTGAAATCTCTTATTGCAGCAGTTGTATCATTTTCAATTTGATAATATAGATTTACAGCTGTGATCTTCATTGCATTTCATTATTGTTCAATTGGATGGTTAACCGCCAATCATATAGCATTGCATTGCATTTCATATAGTAAGTTTGGTCGGTTTACCGCCAAAGAATATAGCATGTATCATTGTATTCTCAGACTATTTTGGCATGAACAAGCTGGCATATCGACCATATTGGTCTGAGTCGAGCTTAGAAATTCTGCCAGTGGCTTACACGCAGTCCCACTGAATAAGTGGTTGATTAGGCTGGCCTTGCCGCCTGCGTGTTGATGGTCAGCTTGTCACCTCACTGTTGGAATTGCATTCATTTAGTTTTCTAGTGTGGTTGAAGCATTGTATGTGCAACCATGCCCTTACCGAGATCCTGGTTAACAAAAGGTGAAAATTGCATGTTAAATTTGCATTCTCTTATTGAAAATCAAAAAATTTCTAGGGTGGTTATTACATCGGATGCACTTGTCTTGGATATCATGCTCAAAGCAATTGAAGAGACCTTTGGTTTTCATACTAGTGATAAGTATGCTCCCATGAGAATCCAAGTTGTGACCTTATACTAAAGCAACAAAAAAACCATGCGGTTGGGCTTTGCTCAAGCTAAACGAGGTGGGTGTGTCATGCATGAGTGGACAGCAACTAGAACCCACAATCTCTGTCATACCATCTTTGTTTTTTCTAACAAGTTGGGATTAATGGTTGTGTTTGCCCTCGCCCTCTCTAATTTCTTTTGATCTAATAATGCAAGGGTTGGCTACATCTCTTGTTGTGCCTCATCTATGGCATTGGGACATGCCTTGACATCGCAACAAGGAATGAGTGCGAGATGGTATTTAAGGCAATAGATGCCTCAATAAACCTTCTTCCCACTAATGTTAAAAATAACACTCCCCAGGACCGGTCCAAGTGTGCCATGTTTTCAAGCAGTGTCCATTGGTCGACTTCCACAGGTCGAAGTCCACTTCCTTATGCCATTATATATGAATTGTGGGCTAGCAGCACTTCGAATTCAAAGTGGAAGCAATTTGAGAAAATTCAAAAGCGCTTGATCACAAGCAAGTTCAGAATAAAGGGTTCGGTTCCTTATAAGATAATGTTGTGTGAAACAGGAGCAGCTCCTATGGAAGCTATTGCTATGACGCGTCTAATAAGGTATTTGAAAAGAATTGAGCAAATGGAGGTAGGGAGATGGCCTAAAGTTGTGTTCAATGAAACCATGGTGAAAGAAAGAAGACTTGGATGAGGCAAAACATCAATTGGATGAGCAAGTGGAATATCTTTTTCAATGCTTGCCCCACTAATAGCAAAGAGATTAAGGCTTTTGTTATGGATAAGTTCTGCAAGCGTCTATGGGGGAAGGTGCTTGGGAGGAAGAAGCAATATTATATTGACGTATTCAACCCCACTTGGGATCATCAACAAAAAGCGTACATAGGGGCTTGTATTTCGTGGAGAGCCAAGATTCTTATTGCTCAACTAAGAACTAACTCTCATCAACTCCGGTGTAAAACAGGATGGTGGAAAAAGCCTAAAAAGGCATGGGAAGAACGGGTGTGTATTTTTTGCAATACCAGGGCAGTTGAATTGGAAAATCACTTTACTATGGAGTGCGAGGCTTTCAAGGGCATCAGGGACAAGTATTCCAGCAGTTTGACAGCTCTTTCTTGGCATAGCTTATTCAGCGGGGAGAATGTTTTGAAGTTTGGAGAGCTCATCATCGCTTTGAACAGGAAAAGGACTTAAGTGAGAAGACTAAAACAGCTAGGCTGGTGGTCCCATAGGCTATTTTTAGCCTCGTGGACTTTAAAAGCTATTCATTCATTCATTCATATGCTAAGTTGACATTCATAAAATCAGAAAAATAATTTTTAATGCAGCATGTTTAAATACAAAAAAAAGTGTTTACAATTTTAAAATAATGATTTGAACCCAAAACATAAAATGCATTTCGAACGTAACTGAATAGCAATAGCATTAAATTATTTAAAGCAAAATAACAATTTTTTATACCCTGCAGCCTATGTAGAAGAGAAAATCAGCAATTTCGTTCATAAAAACAGTTTAAATCAGCGTTAAAATTTATGCAAATTGAATTTAATGCTTTCAAAACATGTTTCAACACCTAATTCTAAGATTTTGGAAAGAAATTACATTCTGGTAATGCTTGAAAAAAAAGACAAAAAAATTTAACCTAGAATCTAAAACTGCACAAATTTGTTCTTCAAATCCGCTCCAAACTTGTTCAAATTCACTCAAACAAACCTGCAAATGTTGTGTGAAGAAATGGCATGGACATCTAGGCTTAAAAGGACTTTTAGTGTATTTTCCACTCTTTTCGTGTATTTTTCAATCGTGTATATGGTATACCTACAAATGTGTCCAAAGAGTCCACATGGCAGACTTGTCAAAACCATTTCTACCAATTCACGAGTTTGAGCGTGATTTACTCATTTTCCTCAAGCCCTCACAAGCTATTTTCCACTAGAACAAGGAAGAGGAAATTGTAAATTGTTGTAGCTTGCATAGATATGAAATTTATGATAATCATTTTCAATGACAATCATCATAAATTCATAATGCATATCATAGTTATTGGTTAGCAATTGTATTCGCATGATGATGCAATATTGTACTCTTTTTGTAAATCTAATAAAGAACACTTCCCCAACATTTTCCAAACTCATTTGATACATTTTGTAACCGTATTTTGCATAAAAATTATGTTCTTAAAAGGAATTTAAGTATTTTTTTTAGTTGCCGAGTCGCCACATCCAAGTCAAATTTGGGTCTACTGAGTTTTCACCAAGTCCAAGTTTGCAAACTATGATCCTAACAATGGAGGATGCTTCTGCATTTTAGGCACTAAAATTTCTTCTTGAGAAACCTGTGGACAATCCTTTTTTGTTTAAACTTTAAACAATGTTTATTTTGGCGTTTAGAAAAATCATTTTTTTCATTACCAATATTGCTTTCAACAAGAGCCCCAAGACCCCATTAGAATAAAACTAAATTGATTTCAACATAAACAAAGGAATGATTGCAAAAGGAATAAAATGCAATATGCATTGTGTTCATTGGTGGGGTGATTATTCTAGACTCAAAGCGTGATTGTTAAATGGTAAAGTGTGCCCTGTGACACTATACAATCCACTATTCATGAGTAAATTATCTAAGAAGAAAACCTCTTTTCAAACTTCTAATCATGAAACTCTGTGTCTCCTTTCAAATTCCATTGAAGGCTGTGGTAGAACTAATTCTAGTCTTCCTCCACAAGGATCTTCTTTGGAAATACACCCTCTTAATAGGTAATTTGTTTATTCAATCAAAAACTATTTTACTAATCATAATAGAAAGAAAATAGACAATGACATACACTTTAAGGTATCCCTTGAAGAAGTACACTATCTTTTCTTTGTTGAGATAGTGCAAGCTATAAATAAGAAACATAAATTTTACAAACCCACTGCATATGAAAACAAAGGTTGACAAACTCCTTGACAATCAAAAACAATTGCTTAATAAAGGGATGCCCAATCGTAAAGAATATGGACTGACACTGCAAACAGCTCCTTATTGAATGTCATCATTTCTTGTCCTTCCAGATTGTATTCTAGATCCAAAAATTGCATGCTTAAAGAGAAAATTCCATCTTCCAATCACAGATCTTGTGAGGCAATAGAGAATGTTGACAGTTATAATATTTTGCTGGTAATCCAAAAGTAACTCTTGTATATAAAGCTACAAGTTTGTTACTGCAACACAAGTATGAGAATATTTGTCAATCACCTTGCTGTGTTCATAACTTCACATAATAAGTATCTTGGAGGACACTGCGAGATTTAGTTGAGCTGTACCTTACACTGCCAACAGGCAGATGATTCAGATATCTAAACTTTACATGTAACTGCCATTAAGTCCAAGCTACATATTGTTTCTATGTAATCAATGAATCACATTTCATAAGGTTTTGTATTCAGCTTCTGAATTTCACTGAGGTCTATGGGACATGAAGTGAGATGGTTAATAATGACATGTGGGTTAACTGAATGCAGTAATATGCCAAGACTGCCACGGTTGCAAAGAAAACAACTTTGGGTAATACATTTTGGTCTGAGCTGAAACTTATTGTTGATGTGGTGGAGTTTGTGATAGATTCCGCTTCCTTTGCAGACAAAAAGTCTCCTTGTTTGGGGTAAATATATGGGCCCATATCTCTGCATGAAGTATAAGGACTACAAAAAATGTGAGCTGGGAGAGGTGAAAAGTTACTATAGGCGCAGTCAGCCAAACAAGCTACACATGGCAATTTCGGCATTGAACCCACAGAGTTAGGAAACAGAAAATACATAGAAGAGTGAGCCGTTAAATTTTCAGAGGTGATATTTACTTTTCTACAATGTGTGAATGACATTAAAAGTGGAGACTCTGGCGAGAATTCAGTTCCCATTAACAGACAGCCTGTTACATTTATTTTAGACAGTGTGAATTGAGATCTAGAGATGCAAAGGCAAAGGTGAGCATGAACAATTCTACATATTGGCGGACATTCAAATTTGCAGAGAACAGAAGAAACCCCTCTGTTTCAGAAATGCATGAACAATGGGCCAAAGGCAAAGGTGAACATGAACAGTTCTACATATTGGCGGACATTCAAATTTGCAGAGAACAGAAGAAACCCCTCTGTTTCAAAAATGCAAGCACAATGGGCCGTTACTAGAAACATCTCAAAAATGCCAACAGTATTTTCAAGACAGCCTAGCATTTCTAGGAGAGGCCTGCATCCCAACTCAGATCAAATGTGACAAACAGAAAACAAATAAAAGAAGCTAACACAAACCAATCCACCCTTAACTCTCATAAACCAATCCAACCCAACCCAGTCTAAACCCTAGAACAAACACAAAATAAAAACCAAAAAAATAGATAACACCATTTCATACTACCTCACTACAGCTGCAACTACCTCAAGCTCTTATTGTTCCTGCTGCTGATGCAAATACCTGAAGGGTGTGATTGCTTACTCATCGTTCTTACGTCATTGAACTACTGCTGTAAGTGCACCCTAATTCTTCCTTGTTTAATTGCAGAAAGGAGAAGGGTGCAAGGTTGAACTTTGAAGCATGGTTATGAGTCAAGGACTTAGTGAGAACTCAGCAAGCAGATTGCAGACTTGGACTCAGACTTGACAAAAAAAGTCAACAAGAACTACGCTTTGAAGTTTCAGCAATCTCTGATATTTTCAAAATATGATATGTGATGTATGATATCATGAAATTATGTGAATTTTTGTTTAAAAAATATGTGATATGTGTGATTTTGAACCTTTATTGCTGATTATGCACAAAACAAGATTGTTAAGTTTATTTTTGTTTATATTTTCATATTTTATGTAAGGAAAATTCCATACTGTACCATATCCAGGGGTTCCTCCTGGAAAATCAGAATTCCTGAACCCACATGAGCATCCTGGTAACTTAGTGGATATTCCATTCTATACATGGTAAAGAATGGCAATGCTATGTCATATGTTTGGTTTCTCAAGTGGCAAATCACTCTATGCACAAGAGAGATTGGAAAATATATGGTTTTACTCACAGTATATACAGAAAGCATTTGACAATTCAAAATAGCTGAGATTTTGATTTTCATCTGCCACAGTCTTTAGTTTGTCACATCAAAATCTTGCAAACAAGAAGGCTCTCAGCATTGGGATATGAATCTTAAACGTACTTCTCTTGAGGAGCATCCCACAAATGAACTCTCATAGTTACCTGTTGCAGATGATCCTCCACCACTACCTCATTATGCAAAGCTCAAGAATGAGCACTCACTTCAACATTTGATGCTTAAGGTCAATAAGGATCTCTCGACTCAGATAACTAAGATCTTACTTCTTTCTTTTCATCTTCTACGTCTGTATTATTGCAGCTTATCACTTCCTATTCTAATTCAACCCTCAAACACAGATTGTTTGCTTTCACGATGCACATTCACACACAAACATGACAACATCATATCATGATTAGAGCTTCCATCTGTCCTAAAATACTTTTTATCTTTTCCTTTTTTTTTCTTTTCTTTTCCATTTATGCAATGCTAGATACACACGCATGCTCACCAGCCATATATGCCCATACAAGTATGCCCATGTTTTGGGGATCCACACTAGATACTATGTACCCATATCTTAGAACCCATTCAATCTTAGCCACACCATACCCTTCAAATTAAATCAATTTTTTAATGGTTGTAAATACGATACGAAGATGATGGCAAATAAACCATTGAGACTTTCAACAAGTTAAATAAATTTGCTGTTGTCTCTTTGGAAAGAGGTAAGTTTGTAGTAAAAACATCTTTTCAGAATGTCTTTATCTTGTGAAACTGCCACAGGAACGTCAAATTGATAAAAGATTTACCCTATGCTTCCCCATTTTAGAATGCCTTTGAAGCACCAAGAGATAATTTAAAACTAAAACTAATCCTGTAATTTTAAACCTTATCAACTATCAGAATGTCTTAATAAAATTATTGCCTTCCACTGAATTGGCATTTCCTACTTACAATGACTTATTGTCTGTGTCTGCCAAGAGGGTGAACCCCAGCATTGGCCGACTTCTAACTCTGTTCTGAAGTTAATAAATTATAGAAAGTTGCTTTTTCTTTCCTCGAGATATTTAACGGGCACATTTTATCTTGTTTAGATGCTAGGTGTATTTCAAACAATGTGGCCCAATCTTGAGTTGTAGTTGTACTTCATTATTTCATAGATGTTACTCATCGGGTCAATTTGGTAGCCAATGGTCCAGATCAGATGATCAACACCATAATTTTTCAACCAACTAGAGAACAATGTTTTCTAACAAACTTTGATGGATATGTGTTGAAAACAAGTAGTCAGGCAGTTTGGAATTTTCATTACCATCCTTGTTCGATGGATCAATTAGCTCTTTAAATGACTGCTTTCCAAGCCTGTATTTCTGTGAAGTCAAAATAAAAGAAAAAAGTCACAATTTTAATAATGTATATTGCATAATGACGGAAATCAAGTGCATTAATGGGGAAAAGAAGTCTTTGAAGATTTGAATACCACACTAACTATAGTTAAAGAACCAAGAAGATTTTGATGTCTAGCTAGTTACTTATATAAACTCAAACTCCATTGAGGTAAAAGAATATACATTTTACATTTAAATTAGCAATCTTGACATTGTAATACATAGCTTAAAGAATCTCTCTTGTTGCTATCATTGAACCATGTAAAATTACATGAATGTATATCAAAGAAATGAATGACTGTGACCTTGCTCAAGCTCATTCCAAAGAACATATCAACAGGCATATACCTGAAGATGACTTTTCAGGTGGTAAAGAGTGAGGCCTTTCACACCCATGGCTCTCATAATAGTCTTTGGTGTAGCTTCTGCAAATTGGTGCAAACTATAAGAGAGCATGAAAAATAAATCTCTGTTGCTATAAAGAACTCACTGACAAAAGGCTCAGTTGAAAACAATCTAACCAAAATAAATTATGAAACAGAAATATTTACAAGAACCCATCACATAACAACACGTAGCAATTATAGCAGTAAAGCCGAAACACATAATTATGGAAGACTTTATATTGCAATATTAATGTTTGCACAAAATGTTTTTCAGTTCTGAACCATATTAAATAATTATTGCATACAGCTGACTCAAGCTAGCAATGATTTCTGCATATATCCAAAAAGCAGAATTATAATAACAAACATGCTATTCAAGTAACACCATCACTCACAAGTCACAACAATACATTGGGGATTTGAAGAGAAGAGTTATATAACCATGTCCACATTCTCCCAAACCAATGAAATGTGAAATGTGAAACTTTGTCAGTCATTAATATATGATTGAAAAATAAATTTCACTTTATTTTAGAACATATGAAAAATTCAACACCAATTTGACTGGGGGCAACTTACAAATCTTGCCAATGTTAGTAAACTAACCACTCTGCCATGTTCTGAATGTACACTCTAAAAATCATTTTTACATGAGAGATCATTCCCACATGTTTTATGGTAACGTTAATAACAGCTGTGATTTTGGAGAAACTTTCATGGCATTGAATATGTCAACTTATTGTCATCACATTTGAGAGAGCAAACATAATGCAATGGTGTTATGGTCACTTATGCTTAAACAACTTGAAAACATCCATAATCTAACCACCTAACAATGTTCATGATATAAATATATGTTGTTTTCCTTCAAATTTATTCCCAAACGTCCTGTGAGAAGAGGACTGAAAAATAGAATTTTGGTAAAATGTTAATGAAAACACTTGTTTTTAAACATAGGAATTCTTTAGAACAAAGATTTTAGGAGGGAAATATTTTCTGCATTTCTTATAGATAGTATACAAGTTATTTTTCCAGAAAACTTCTACACAGGTTCTCCAGAAGAGATTTGACAAAAGATATGAATTTTGCAAAGGCAAATATTTTAAAATCTTGATTCATGAAATCTAGCCCAAATATGTTGTGATTCCAACAGAAAATGTGACAATCAACGTGCCAAAAGAAGCAAAGATTGTAGTGCAGACTGCAGAGACAAATCTTAATTGATGAGATCACAAGACTAATTGACCAGTTGCCAGATACAGTTACTTGACAAGCAGACATATTTACAGTTTAACACCTGGAGTTAAATAGCTAATGTATTCTGGTCATCCGACAGGTATTCTATGCCCCAATGTGGAGGAAACTATTGCGTCCATCAGACAAAATAAACTCCTTATTTTTTTCATGTACGAATCATATTAACATCCAACTACACAATACATTTGCATTGAGCATTGGAACCCAGTACACGATACTGCACTACTGGAGTGCCCAAAAGTTTTGACAGAAGTAAGTTTCTCATGAAGGCCATACTCAGGCCTTTTGGTGTGGAGACTAAATCACAAATAAAAGGACCAATGATCTAGAATTGGTTAATACAACAAGAAAAAGGAGTTTATTTTCTTAACTTGAGCTAGAACACTTTAAATTATTTCCCTTTCTTCGTGTTTTTTTTCTGTGTTACTTATTTTCGTCATCAAAAGTGAAAAATAGAAAACTTGCAGGCTAAAAAATAGGTCAAGCTTTCAAATGTATAGTAAAAAAACAAATAAGGCATATTTTGTAAACTCACTGTCAGGACCGCCCAATTGAGTAACTGCATCAACAAAACGCTCATGAAGCTCTGCAGTCCACCGGAGACGTGGCTTGGGATCTGTGGTTAAAACCAGGCAGGCATCTACAGGAAGACTTGTTCCTTCGAGAGATCCTCCCTGTGAGTCCTCAAAAGATTGGGGCTTCTCATGGGAAGAAATGCTTGAATTGCTTACCTGATACATTTTCTGCAAAAAGCCCAAAACTACACAAGATGGTAAGAGCTCAAAAACTACATCTAGCACAACATTTGCACGGACCCGAAAAAAAGAAAAAAAATCAGAAAAAACTGAAAACGAGATTATTTTCTCGTAGAAACCTGAAAAACAAAAAAAAAAAAAAAAAATATTTCCACAGAAACCAAAATTGCATGAATTTTTTTTGCAGAAAGACCTAAAAAACAAGATTTTTTTTTTTGCACGGACACCTGAAAACCAAGATTTTTTCTTTACACAGAAACCTGCAAAACAAGATTTCTTTTCCTCCATAGAACCCTGAAAAACAGGAACTTGTTTTTAAAGCTAAAAGAACACAATAATCATTCTAGTGTAGGACTCCACAATGTATAGTGGCTTACCTCATGAATGAATATCTGATTACTGGTACCCTGCAGTGCCTGAGACTAGTGCAGTATTCTTCTTCTGCAACTGCAAACCCTATTCATCACCATAAAAGTCCAGACAGAAAACTACACCAGTATGCTTTACACTAAAAACTGGGTATCAATCAGCTGTATTCCATGGCCCAAACAGATAACTTAACCAGTATGGTTTGCCCTACGAACTCGTTGCTAAAAAGTGGCTACCAATCAGCTGGTTTCCATTGTCCTATCCAAGAGGACCCAACTGAATATTTTGATCAATTGGGTCATCACTATCAGATCATATCTTTATCCTTCCCTAGCTACACAGTTTCTGCTATCCTATACATATGTACATTTTAAACTCAGCTGGCATCCTCCATTGTAAACTCTGAGACCACCAAATAAAAGCACAGCTTCTCATTGCCTGCCCAATAGACAACTGTATAGTCCCAGCACAGAAAAGAGGGAAACTTGTTTTTCACATTACTGACTTATTGCCAGGCTTAATATCTTGTTTATGAGCCGCAGTCGCCTGCAACAATAATATAAAAGAACTAATTAAGGAGTAGCCTAGCCCAAAAGTTTCTTTGGAGTGTTTTGAGAGCTTTGTTTTGGTTACTACCTGCTGTGTATGGGATTGGTTGCATGTTGTGCATCTGCTGAACAACAATAGCTACGTGAAACCAAATGAAAAGAAAAAATATATTTTTTCTTTTAAAAAGTAAAGTGAAAACACAAAGAAAGTAGAGTGAAAACCATGTTTCTGTGTTGATTTTGGCATCTTCTTAGAATATAAAATTGGCAACTTTGCTTGCATATATTCATTAAACTTTGCCATACAGTGACAATTTGATGGATAAAGAGAGGTGTAACACTGTAAAGTATTTATGTTAAGTTGGGCAAACTCACCAACTCCCAAAAGTTTGGGTCCATCAACTAAGTATATCTTGACCAATTTCAAGTTTTCTAGAGACAAAGTTTTCCAATTAAATAAATTAATTGTTTGTTCTTCTTCTTTCCTTTTTTTTACCCTCCTTGGTCGAGCCAATATGAGCCTAAATTTGATGGTCTCTCAAGCAATATTTGGGGGCATTTATTCATTTAAAGTAAGCAATTTCATTTAAAAGGTATACTTTGTTTTTAAAAACAATTATATATATATATATATGATAAAGTATTGAACTACAATTATTATGGACTGTGGAAATTTTATGTCTCTTATATATGATAAAGTTTTTTTACAACTATGATTGTATTTTAAGAGAAAATATTAATATAATTATACAATCATTAAATTTACTCCTTGGGTCAGGGGAAAAGGTCAAATATAAATAAGAATGTATATTTTAAGGAATCTCTCCCATAATTATACGACCATTAAATTTGCGAGAAAAAGTCAAATATAAATAAGAATGTATTTTTAAGGAATCTCTTCCAAAATCATTTTAGGTCTTATTCACTTTTATAAAAAGGTAGTAATGTTTGAAGGGTTGTATTTACTCTTGGAATGGTGAAATTTGCAGAGCCATGTCAATTATTATTTAGTTTTGGTTTATATAAGAGAATGGCTTACTATAATTACATATCGATAAATGGTGTAATTTTGTGCAAAGTCAAGATTATTATTATGTTTGTTGTTTCTACTTGTTTACATGTATTTTCATATATCTAACCATACTTTGTCTATTTCTACATAAACTCCCATATGTTTTACATTTATTACATCCCCGTGTCTTGCATTAGAATTACTATTTCAATAGACTAGGTCAATCCCATAGCTGCAGGATTGATCTTACACCACACAGAATTGACCCCTGAAATTAAAATATTCAAATTCAAAAGTTGTTGAGTCTTGCCCATTTCTTTCTCACCATGAGGTGATACATGTTTTGCACGATTTATTGTTATGTGTCAGTATTTAAAGGCATTTAACATGAATTCATTTATCATTGAATATCAAGGAAATGGCATTGGCAATTAAGGAGCATTCATTGTAGGAATCTTTTAATTTAGAGCACTAAAAAGGAACCTAAATATGCATCATCGTTCCAGTGCATTTGCAGGACTGGAGATTATTGTCCTTAATCATTTCCACGACTATAACATTGGTATTTCCAAGTGGTTGACCTAAGAGAGCTTAACCCTAGCAATCTAGTAGCCTCCTTGGGGTATTTCTAAATATTGCTCGCCCTTAACAATCAAAGAGGAGTAGACTTTAAGGTGAACTAAAGAATAGATGTGCTTAGTGCACACATCATCATGTCAAATCTACAAGCCACAAAATAGATTTGCACCCACTGAAGTGACCCAAATCCGCATATTCAACCCATAAATAATTATAGTCCTATGTCGAATTCAAGACAAAGGGCATATCCAAATTACCTATTTTATATTAGAGCATTGAAATCTACACTGCATCGTGTTTACTACCCACATTGGTTTTAAAGATAAGTACACTCCTCCTTTGCATATAATTTCCTAGCTTGGGATTTAATTGTTCAATTATCACTCCCACAGTTGAAAATAATTAATGTAGGTTGGTTTACGCTTATGTGTAGCAATTTCATTTGATTGGCCTAAATTAAACATTTTTGGTGAACTTGTCCACATTTGCACCCCCTAGGGTTTGACCTTTGGGCTATACCTTCATTATTGTTTTGGGTTTCAGATCTATACATTTTTGTTGCATTATCATTTCTAGATCTGGTTAAGGTTTATGTTATTACATTGTGATCTTCCATTGATATATCTTTCTTTTGAGGTTTGAGCTTACATTCTTTAATCTTACTTTCTCCCACTATACTCACCCTTATAGGGACCTTTAGGGGCTTTATTCTAGATTTGATTTTTTATTGGTATTCTAATTTGTACTAGATTATATATCATATTTCCATCATTTTTCTTCTCCTATTAGGGTTTTGATCTTTTATCACATCATTTTATTAAACTTGTACCATGCACCATTAGATAGATCCCTACTACTATCACGAATTATTATGGTTGTCTATCCTTGGATCCTATTCATGCTTCCATTGCTAATGTTGACACGTTTATACAATTTGTCACATGTGATTCATTTGGTTTTGATTCACTTATCACATTCTATCACACAAATAGCATCACATTGTCCATGGAAGCATTGTATGTTCACGTATGTACCTTTTCTTCCTTTAGGGATTTAGTTATTGCATTCCCTTCTCTGTTACATACCATTTCTACACTCATCCATGATTATCATATGTTGCATCCTACTCCTATGGAGAGTGATAGTAGTGTGTTTGATTGTAATTGTATGCTACCTTTGAGCACGATTCCTTCACATGAGCCAATTCATGATACATCTATTATGGGTGATACTCATGATATACCTATGTAGACCTTCCATGAGTGATACATTGTGTGATGAAGGTACATTTCATGACATTATTGAAACTTATGATGATATTTCTACATGTCATGATGATTCTAATATTCATATGGCTTATGATTATTCATGTTTTACATCTCATACTAAGCCTAGTTTCATACCTACTTTTCATGCCTTAGTTATATCACTGAGTCATTGTACAAATAGTCATACAAGTAAGTGTAGGGTATAGTGCACATGCTCATGTTAACAATACCCCCACCAAAAGTTTCTATTTGGGATTTGATGTGTTCCTCTAAAATACATAAAACATCTTGAAGAAGGTTTTAACATGCACAGTTATTCTATGGGTGGATGGGCGAGCGTCCTTCCACACAACAGGTGTGGAAGGACCGGGGTCTTGGGTGGTCAGTCAGGCTGGATAGGTGGCACCTTGGAGTTTTAGGGACTATGCCCATGTGGCATATGACTAGGCAGAAAGGGATGTGATGTGACAAGGGTGGCTGATTTGAAAAGATAGGCAATTCATTTTTGCGATGGGCATATGTGTGATTTGGGTTTGGCTCACCCAAACATCGTTATAGGACATCATAAGGAACGCAACCTTCACTCTGCTTACTCTCACTAATGAGATCTCCTTGGAAGGATCAAGAAGCCACATTGTTTTTTATAGAGAAGCTGAGGGCAGGGGTTTTCATCTTTCTCTACTTTTGTTTCAGCATTTTCGTATCAATGGCAGGTGGGTCTGATTTTATCATGCGGATTTCAACAGAAGGCTTGGTTTGCATGGGAATGGACACTCCCATTCAGGTGGAGAGTGTTGTAAGGCAACTTGCCTTTAAGGGGCCAGTGATTGATCACAGGCTTAAGAGAATCCTTCGCTCAAATGATGATTTTATCTTGTTGGCTGTGAAGGTGATCTTGGGCAAATAAATTCTGGAGGAGAGAGAATTCTACAGAGTAGACACCTCCATTGTGTCTTAGTTTTTAGCTTCTTTGTTGGACATAGGCATTTCGAAGGAGAGAATAGAGCTCTTAGTAAGGCAGATTTTCATCAGCAATTTGCTTGTGGGAGTGGTGAAGATTGTCAAGGTAGCCAGGCCAGGGGTTGGTATTCCTACGCCTGTAGATTTTCAGCTAATAGAGGATGGTGAGGCAGTGGTTTGTTGCTTTCCTTTCTTACTCGACCCTAAAGGGTGGCCGCTCATTCTTCACAGGGAACAAGTTGTGGCGGGGGTGGATTTTCTGCTGAAACTACTTTAGATTGAACCGCACGAAGGCTCCTTCGCATGGATTGAAGATTTCAGGGTAAGGGCAGCATCTCTAGGCTTTGAGTAATTGCAATCTTAATTAAAATGAGGGATGCCTTTTGTTTTGGTTAAGGCGGAAGATAATTTCGTTGTAATGGCTCCAGTCTGGTGTTTAGGGTTTGCAGCTAATGCAGGGTTTTTATTCTCCTCTCTATTTGGCCAGTGAAACTATGTGATGTCAGTTGGTCAATAGGCTAAATTTTGGCATGCTTATAGATAGGTAGCAGGCCTTGCATGGCCGAATTTCCCTTTTGGTGACCCTGCGTGGTCAATAAGTGATTGGATAGATAAGGAGAAAACTACAAACAATATGCAGTCAACTATGTAATTTTCTTTTTCAATCAATATAATCTATTATCTTACAAAACAAAAACATGCCCAATTATTCTATTTAATATCACTCTAAAAGAGTTAGTTGCAATGTTGCAACACATATTTCAAGAGAGAAGCCAAATATCATTTATGCTTCATGAGTTACCACCTCCACATGTGATTAAGGAATATAGACCATTATACACTATGGTTAAGTATGCAAACATTAGAGTAAAAAGAGTATTAGTCAATAATGGACCTAGATTAAACATTTATAATAAGCATTTTCTAGGTGTGATCCAAGTTAATTACTCTAATCTCCCTAAATAAAAAATAATAAGAGATGTGATATAAGAATCCCTTGTTTCGTCACTTTCCCTGTCACTTTAAGGCTCTCTAGGCTTTACACAACATTCTATGTCATGCCTAGAAGCTTAATGTATAATGCCCCCTTATGACACTCATGGATCCATGTAATGGGTGATGTCCCATCTACACTTAATTGTAACCTCAAGTTCATCAACAATAATAAAAGATGTTTAGTGACTGTAAGTATAGAAAAGCATACAGGCCTACATGGCAATCTGATGATGATATAGAGATCCACATTAAAGCTTGTGAAAGTGTGAATTATACTCCTCCCACCAATATCACACTTGATGAAGTGTCCCTCAGTGTTTTATCCTTTTAATCATATTTTCCAACCTTTGAATTGGGTTCTAGGTCTTCACAAATGCTAAACAACCCAAGTTTCATATCCTCAACAGGAAAGTTGCCCAAAGATACCCTAGGGTCACTTGGGAAACCTATCCTTAAGTTGCAGGATTGCCTAGGTGACCTTCCCTAGAAAAAGGGGTGACCCACTTCTCAAAAGGGAAGACCCTATCATGTTTTAGCATGCATGATTTCTTCCAATTCCACCTAGTTTACTTCCATTTTTAGATTTTGATTAAGAGTTCCTTCATTCACAACTGAGCCATTACTTCCACTGACTATTTGTTAACTCTTAATCACTCTCTTGATTAATTCACAATGATCTTCCAATTAGTATTATATTCTCTCCTCTTCAACTCTTGTGTTCTCCCAATCAAACCTAATTATCTCCTTAATCAATCCTTGTTAACTCCCCAATCACCCTCACATATTTTTCCCATTTTCTACCATGAATATCCCCTTCCTCTATTATTCTAAGGGAGGCTAAGAATTACTCTTGCATTCTTGTGTTGTTCAAGTTTATTCATAGGAAACCCTGTAGCATTCATATGCTCGTGTAGGACTATGTGAGCCTTATATTTTTATTTTGTTGTTACTTCTAAGCCCAAATCCATTTCCTTATATCTCGCCTGTGTCCCTGCCATTAAGAGGAGGAACCCATTATTGTAGAGGAGGAGATGGTTACCATAGGATCTCTGAGGATAAAATGCTAGTAGTAGCGCCTAAATTATGTAGATTCTTTAATTACTTTCAGTAGTAATTAACTCACAATCTTGCCCTTAAGTAAGTGAAATCTATGTTTATTTTCTCTTAGTGTAGAGTTCATTACTTTCATTGCTTTCTAGATTAGATTCATTTCTTGTTTTTCTTAGAGTAACTACAAATTTAATTTTCTTATAATAAATTACGTCAACATCAAAACACAAGTGTATGGGGTGTGGTCAAGTGGCTAAAGCCACTTGGTTATCGTGATGGAGATCAAGGTTCAAACCTCTCCAAAGACATGGTATATATGAATTGCTTGTATTTTGTTGTTGTACCTGATCCATAGCTCAAGTCAAAAGTGTTTACCCATGTTGAATAAAAAACATCAAAATACAAAAAAAAATGAAGACAGATTACATTTAGGAATAGCCATTTGGATTGGCATTCATATTTCAATTTTTACTAGTAATTGCTTCACATCAAAAATTGGAAAAAGAACAAAAATCTTGCATTCATCTAGCTTAATTGCATATAGAGACTCGTACAACATTCAAAACAACAAGGAAGTCCTTAATCTCATCATAAGGTACAAAATTCAACAATTAATAACAAAACAAATGATCAAACAAGGAAGCCCTCAATCTCGTCAAAAGGCACCAAATTTAACAAAGTCAACACAAAATTCAACAAGTCTGGAAGTCAAAGCAAAAATGGATATCCATCTCCTCCACTTAGCACTCAATGTGCCCAGGTGTGAGGGAAGATTGGATCCAAAAAGTCTTAGTAGAAATCAAAGATAACCTCCCCACACAAGAAAATCCCACTAAGGAAACAACCCAAGAATAAGAAGAAATCTTGAGGCTCATTTGACAAACAAACAAAGAAGATGAAGAGAGGAGCTTTGCAATAGAGAACTTAGACTCCTCAAAGAGTTCATTGAGTTGGAACAAAGGAGACTATATACATTTTGTCTTTGCGCAACAAATGAGCTAAGTAGACTTAGATTAAGTGACCCTCCAAGTCACATACGAATAATGACAATCACACCAATCCAACACTTCCATCAACAACATCAAAACATCAACAATCATAATAATCAATAACTACACACTAAAACCAATAATGTGATTAATTCAACCACTATCTACAATGTTCTACTTCCTCAAGAATAGAACACCCGCTTGGTTCCATCACCACTTGACTGGCTCTTGCCACAAGAGCTGGAGTGACTGGGCGATGCACCTTTAGCAAGGATATGGTTCATGTGTTGCATCGGAGTCTGACTCACTAGCATGAACTTGAGTCAATTTTGAACTACAATTTTTTTGGTGAACTTGACATGAAGAGAAAATCCTTTTGGGTGAGCTTTTTGTTTCTTTGTACTCTTCTTCCACTCTAATTTCATCTTTCTCTCTCTTTCTTCCATTCCATTTATTCTACAGATTTTCTTACACCCCCAAAATATGATGGAATTGAACAAAGTCCAAGGTAACATCTCCTCCACCTAACCTTTAACACCATCTTTCAATAGGTACATCCCACCGGATCCTTTAGCATCAATCTCAAATCTGTATGATTTTAAAGATTCAAATTCAAAGGGTGTTAGACAATATCCCCCTAACTTCATGACCTTTAACAACCCAACCTGGAATTAGGATACTATCATCCAACCTAACTATCTCAATCAAGGTAGATCACATCGAGTGCCCATTTGATCTGAAATCCTTCAACATGATTGTCCTATCACAATCTATAGGGAAACAACCACCTAGATGGACAATGAGGTGAGTCATCTAGAAAGAAATTTACAAGAAGCTCATAAATCTTGAGAATCTCTCCATCTCACATATCAAGCAGAGTAATCTGTGGTGCATCATGCATTGTCAAGAAAACATTTTGGAAGAAAGAATTAATGAAGTAGCTCAATCATAAGAAAACCCACCGCCAAGTGGAGAAGTTCAAAGGACAGAAGTGACAACACCTGCTAACCTTATAGCCACCTTGGTTCAGTGGATCAATATGCTAGAGGTTGGAGGTGATGAATAGCCCCAACTAGACAAAGTTGAAGAAAGACCCAAAGCACAAGCTAATCCTTTTATCACTAGGGTTAAGCAAAGTTGGGGTAGACCCAAAACCCCCCTTATTTGAACTTCTATTCTTGAAATACTAGTAATGACATAGTTACACTTTTTCAATAACCTAGTGGAGTCTATTCAACATAAAACTTTCAAGTTCCCCCGACGTATCAATCCATCAATGTCCAACCAATGTACCCAGTCATGCCTGGATACCCAACAAATGTCTAAAATTAGCAAGTCCCACCCATGGGGCTCATGTTCGCAAGAACAACACTAGCTTCCCAAAACTCATTCTCATGGACATACCTAGAGTACTTAAAAGAACCCCTCAATTACAACATATGTAGTATTCTATTATTGTACCCCCTCCTGGACTTACCAAAATTCAAAGGAGAGGGAGACCCAAATTCTCATATCAAAGCATACACAATAGTTGTGATAGAACTCCCATGGGATGGAGTTGTAGCGAGGATATTTCCTAAGACCCTTGAAGGAATCACGCTAGATTGGTGCTATCGCCTCCTTGAGGCCTTTATACATTCCTTCCAACATCTCATTAGTGAGCTTTTGATAGATTTTGATATGAACAAGTTGGTCAAGATAGGCATTCGAGAGTTTTTAACTATGAAGCAAGAGACAAATGAATCAGTGGCACACTTTGTCACATGTTGGATGCAAGTTCTCTACTTGTCGACTAGTGCCCCAAATATGGACCATAGAGAACTATTAGACCACTTTTTGCATGCCCTTAATATGGACACAAGGGATGAGGTCCAAAAATTGCCTTATAAGTCTTATGAAGAGGCTTTGGAAAGTGCATTTAGAATTGATCAAGCCATTATCAATAGTGCGTGAAAATTTTATGGAGCAAATGGACGATTAGTGACTCATCAAGCAACTAACAATAATGGAACTAGCCTTTTTGCTATCAAGATACTAAAAAATAATCATAACACAATGACCAGTGGGGTAACTAACATACCCCCTACGGAGAATAATTCCAATAAGGGTTATAAGATGGGTACAACAGAAGATATTATTTCCCTCAAAATAGAAACCATTATCTAAGGGATAACCAACAATAAGGGAACCACCACTATTATGACAATAGGTACAAACCATACCATTAGTTGTACAAGCATAATCAATTTTGCTCGTTTCATAAAGCAAGAGGACATTGCATTGAATAATGTCAAGAATACAATACATTATCTCAAGGTTACAGAAGACCAACAACACTTGTTCATTGAAATGTTTCTCAACACACAAGAGTTGATCATAACTAACAATAACAATAATGTCTGAAAAAATCCTATTACCCTGAAAAATGCTAATATGAAGATTTTTCAAAGTCATTCTCTCACCCATCGCAATAATGAACCAAGTACTGAAAATATGACAACTTCAAGATCAACCAACATACCAAACCCTAATGAGACAAATACATCTACTCAACAAGGACAGAAAGGAGAAACTAAGATGCTAGGCTTGCTAGAAGTAATTCATGATGAAGAAGAAATAGAGCCTAATGTGGAGCAAGAAATAGAATTCCATGGAAGAGCCATTTCAAAGGTTTATCCCACTTTGTCTCCTATTAGACCATATGATCTTGTACAAGATCTCAAAAAGACTTATGCAAAAATCTCCTTCATTGACCTCCTTAGGAATTCACCATCTCATCACATAACCCTCTTATAAGCAATAGGTTGAAATACCTTGATCGCATTACTCTACCTCTAGAGGAGTAAATAAACCAAATCAATCTGGATATGTATCCGCCAAATGCAGAATTACAAGATCCCAATTTTTTCTTCGATTTGAAACAAATTCCTATGAAAGCTGAGTTAACCAAAAAGGGGATCCAACCTTATATTTGAAAGTTTAGATCTACAACACTTGCATTAAGAGGATGCTAATAATTAATAGAATAATTGTAAACATTAGACCATTTTCCCTCCTTGAAAAGATGGAATATGGGCACACAGACATAACAAACTACCAAGATACCCTTCATGGATATGACAACTTGAAATAGATACAATTGGAAAAATAACACTCTTGATCTCTCTATGACCTAAAATAGTCTTGACAATGTTCTATGCCATTGACAAGGACACAAGCTACAATTTACTATTAGGAAGACCCTAGATTCATAGAATGAAGGTCGTTCCTTCAACCTTGTTCCAAGAGGTTTGTTTCCTACATCTTGGAAAAATTTACATCACAAAGGGAGACACTGAGCCATTTAGTATGCTAAAAGCATATGGAATGAAGAAGAAGATAGGTATCTTGATTGATTATGAATTATCTACCAACAAGATCACAATGCCAAAACCTACTCCTCAAATATTGTAGTTAATAAAGAAGGATGATCAAGTTAAAATTGCAACTAAGATAGTGTAGAGTAAAATACTCTACATTTTGTTTCTTTGAATTTCACTTGTGCGAGCTCCAGTTTTGTTTCTCTACGTTTCAGTTTTGGCAGTGAGGTTTTTGACACAGAGCGCGGGCGCGCGGGGTTTTATTGCATGGGTTTCATTTTGTAAATTTTGCCTAAGTTCCAAAGTTCAGCGAAAGCTGCCAAGTGTCAGCAACCGGGACACTTTATAAAGTTTCTTCAAAGTGGCGCGGAGAGTGCCACGTATCTTTTGCATTGAGACGGAGACTGCCAAGTGTCGGCATCCATTTCAATTGCTCATAAGTTTCAAACGTCCCTTTAATGTTTCTCATAATGTGGCGGGTCCCATTTAAAGCTTTAGTGAGTGCAGAAGGCTCCAAGTGGCAGATGCGGAGAGTTTCTTTAAGTTACACGGGAGGTGCCGGGTGTCCCATATAATTTCTACGGAGTGCGCCAAGTGTTGACATCCGCGGGTTCCCTTTTTGTTTCATCACTAAGTAAAGACTGTTGGTGGGCCCCGTTAATGTTTCTATTGTTTCAACGGAGTGTGATATGTGTCACCATTCACGTGATCCTTATGAGTCTCTAATGTTTCCATATAGTTTCTCAGAGTTGCGCGGTAAGCGCCAAGTGGCAATGTCCACAGAGGTTTTGTTAAAGTGCTAATAAAGTTTCCCGAAGTAGCAGTGGAGATTGCCATGTGTCATCTTCCACAGGGCCCCATAAATGTTTCTGAAGTTTCTCTAAGTTACGCGGAAGCTGCCACGTATATGTTTCTAAGATCCGCGGAAGGTGCCACCTATCCCTATTTCTTTTTGAAGCTGCTCGGTCAAGAGGTATGGTGGGTCCCATTTTTGGTAAGTGATTAAAGGCTCTTGGCAGCGGACCGTGACAGATGGCAAAGCCCGAGCACTTCTAATATAAAGCCATAGTAAAGAAAGTAAGTGAAGCGGACATCGCCACGTATCTTTTGCAGGGGTTGCGGACGCTGCCAAGTGTCGATTTCTGGTGTCTCCTGAGTAATGAAACGATTTATCAAGTAAGTCATGCGGAGAATGCCATGTGTTAGTTTCTTATAGTTCTGGAAAGATGAAGGAGTTTCAAGAAAAGGGGCGTGTATGAATGCCAGCTGTCCCAAGGGTTTATAGTCGCAAAGACTATCAGAAACTGCCACGCGTTCCTACCTGATTCAAAGCAAGTGGAGTTACATGTATCTGTTTCAGCCAATGAACCTGCAGAGTGGCTAACCGTTTCAGATTCGAAAGATATCTTCTGTCAGACACTTTCAGTTAAGTCCCAGTTCAGTTAGGCCGTTGAGATTTGATCATGCGGCAATCTTTGAGCCAGTTCTAAGCTATAAATATGGGTTCAGATCGCAGTTTAATATATAACATAGGAGATATAGAGAATTTTCTGCATCACAGATTGTTATCAAGATTTAAGAGAAGTTGGAAGATCTTGTGTTGTGGCCAATAATATCATTTGTCTTTGTTCTGTTTTCTTGATTCAAAGAGTTTGTATAATTGTGCATGATTCTGTGCCTTTTATGTGACTGAAAAATTAATAAAAGATAGAGTTCTGTGCCTTTGCTGATATTTACTGTGTCATTACAAAAATCTTTCAAGTTATGAGCCTTTGTTTCTATTTACTTTCTTCTTTTACATTGATCATGCATTGTTTGCTCTTTAATGTAACTGAATCCTAAAAGTATTTTCACTGTGCTTAGTGTTGAGAAACAAAATCACATTCAAGCGCATCGCCATAGTTTAAGTTTTCTTTTTAGTTGCAATTGTGATTCTGTTTAATTCTATCCCTTTTTCCCAAAACACTTTTGAGATAAAGAAGAGCCAGCTTCTTTAAAATCTGAAGGTTACTCTGAGGAGTATTCCCACATCTTAGAGTTTCCCATGTTGGTGTTGGAAACAGCGCAATTCTAAGCATCAACAGTTTTTGGCACTCCCGGTGGGACCATTTCTTGAAGTTTCTTTCAAGACTGTATGAACCAGAGAGTCATAAGGAGTCAGAGCTGTGGACCTGTGACAAGAGCTCAATCTGCTGCGAACCTAGGTATTCTTTTACCACCATTGATAACTAATCCAAGAAGAAGGGTAAATCAGTTTACAGCAACACTAAGTGCAAACATGGGAGCACCTATAGCCCCAAGGAATTATGCAAATTGGAACACTGGCAGTGCTCTAATTCTCCCAGTACCACCAGCCACTTGGGATCCTATTCCAGCAAATGCCCTGAAGGCTCTGCCCAAATTCAATGGGGAGGATTTCAAAACACCTGAAGAACATCTACAAGATGTGTCTGATGTATGTGCAATACATGTGATCACATAGCAGAATGTGGCTATAAGACTGTTAGCAGCTTCTTTTAAGGGAAAGGCTCTGGACTAGTACAGGTCTTTGACCCCAAATTCAATATCTACATGGGATCGGCTTGGAGATGCTTTCTTTGCAAGATTCAAAGAGAAGGGTGATAAATCTTCTTTGTTACAACAACTGATTACCATCAAGAGGGCACCACAAGAAGTAATGACTGATTTCAATTCTAGATTTCAGAAGACTTGGGAAAGGATTCCTGCTACAGCAAGACCATTACCAGGTATGGCTATAGTATTTTATCTTAAAGCCCTAAATTTGGATATAGCAGTAATGATTCAATCACTTGGAGGCCAGACTTTGCCAGAAGCCTATGACTATGCAGTCAGAGCTGAAAACAATTTGATAGATGCTGGAAAATTGCCCCCAAGGCCCCCCATGCCTATGTTTCTAGAGATTACCCTACCATTGCCTCAAGAAGCTCCTAACCCCATAACCCCACCTGTGTCCATGTATATGTTTCCCCAACAACCTGCTAAAGCTACAGTCCCTGCCCAGTCTTCTGAGATGGATGATGTCAAGAACATCCTAAGAACATTTTCTAATGAAATAATTAACCTAAAAAGACAGCAGAATCCTTATCCTAGACCCCAATATCAAGGCTATCAAGGGAATAGACCTCCTCCACAGTCAAATCAGTATCAAGGTCCTCAAAGGCAAACTAACCCTCAGCCATCAAACCAATTAGTTACAGTTCCTACACCCTTGCAAACCGTTCCTCCTAATCCAAACAAAGAGATTGTCCCAGGGCAGAATAATTATGCAGATGGCACCAATGCCTGTGTTTCCCTTGTAATAATGCTCATATGCCCAGAGACTGTCCCAGGGGTAATCTACAGCAAAAGATAGCAGAGCAAAGAAGAGTGGATGGACAATTTGCTAATACTTTTGACACTCAACCCTACCAATCCCCTGGTATGCAAAGTTCAGTCCTAGTGGCCCAGATGCAAGGAATGTCCTTACAACAAAAGAAGAAATAGCCCCTGAACATGCTTTGTTTTCATGGATTGAAGATGAAGAGTCAGTATTCTTAAATAAAGTTTCAACTTCTAAGAAACCTTTGGTACAATCAGACTACTACACTAGAGCCAAGAGAAGGATGATGGAACAGCCTGGAGTCACAAATAATGAAATTATGGGAATCCCTCCATTTCAAGATCATCAAAATATAATTACTAGACAAGAAATACCTCAGCCAGTGCAGAACCAAGCAGTTTCTAGACAAGTTCAAGAAAAAGCAAGGTACCCTTATTATCCAAGAACCCAAGCACTAGGACCTGTGAATGTGGTGGATCAACTAAAAAGGACTCCAACCCACGTGTCAATATGGGACATGTTAGCCATTCCTAAGCAAAAGACACTGTTGCAAGAAGCTCTACAGGGCCAAGCAGTGCCTAAACAGACTGTTGCCAAAGGAGGACCTACCGATAAAGAAAAGCTCAAAGACACTGTTCCTCCGCAAACAATAGCTCTTCTGAACAATGCACCAGAGGTAAGTAAATCCAAGCCAGATCCCTTTTATTTAACTTTAATAGTTGGGAAGAAACTATTGCACAATGCAATGATAGACTCTGGGGCTAGTACCACAGTGATGCCAAAGCAAATAGCAGATGCTTTGAAGATAAAATATGAGCCACTTACAAAGGGAGTTATGCAGTTAGATGGGAAGTCTGTGCAAACAATAGGGAAAATTAAACAACTTCCACTACAGCTGTATACCTGTCCCAATATAATTGTAAATCAAGATGTTGTAGTCATAGATATTCCTCCTGTTTTTGGCTTATGCCTATCCAGAGATTTTACAGCCAAGATAGGAGGTTATATGTCACTTGATTGGTCTCATCTCATCATAAGAACCAAATATGGGACTAAAATGAAGGTACTGTCAGAACCATTGTCAAAGGACCATATAACAAATGAACCAACCCCAAAGTTAGAAGCAGCCCATGCCATGCTAAATAAAGAGGAAAGAGTTTTTGTTGAAGAATAAGGGGATTGGACTGAATATGAACAACAAGAAGAAGATAACCAGTTGTTAACCATGATGCAGAGTGATCCCTTTGGAAACTATGACTCAACAGGGTTGGGCACTTATGTTATATTTGAAGAAGACCAGGAGATCCCTAATGTCTTAAGAAGTGAGCCCTCTCAGACCCAAGAATCCATAAATGACTTAGGAATCTGGACCCTAAACTTTGATGGGGCTAGAAGTAAAAATGGAGTTGGAGCAGGAATTTGTCTTACTGCCCCTAATGGTGAAAAGATTTTAAGAGCCATTCGCTTTCATTTTGCCTGTACCAATAATGATGCTGAGTATGAATCTTTAGTGCATGGACTTATATTGGCAAAAAGGAAAGGAGTAAAGAATCTGATAGTCAAAGGAGATTCAGAACTAGTGGTGAAACAAATAAGAGAGAAGGCAGTAGCCAAAAATGTAAGGATGAGATCCTATAGGCACAGAATTTGGGATTTAATAGAAAATTTTGAAGCCTTCAATATAGAAGTAGTCCCTAGAGCCCAAAATTTTGAGGCAGATATGATGGCACAAATTGGTTCACAGTTTGATCCAATAACTGATCTAATGGTCAATAATGAGTCAGTCAAAGTTATTGTGAGGCCAACCATTCCAGACAATGATGAAAATTGGCAAGTTTTTGAAAATAATTTTCAAGTACTCTTATTTTTGCAACAGTCAGGAGAATTTGCTGATCAGTTACAACCCAAAATTGAAGAGGCATATGGTGATCAGATCATTCAACTGAAGTCAAACAAGCTCCCTAAAGGACTAATTACCCTGGAAAACTGGTTTGATCCTGAAGATGCCAGCCTAGAAAAGAAGAGATTTCAAGCAAACAAAGAAGACTACTCTGAGATTCAGGTTAGTGAGGGGAGAAAACTGAAGGTTGGGAATTCTGCCACTCAACAGGAAAGAAAAAGGTTAATTGATTTATGTGAGAAATATGACAGGGTCATAGCCTAGACCTATGAAGATCTCCATGGTTATGATAGAAATATCATTCGACACACTATAGAGCTGATTGAAGGATCTAAACCGGTTAGACAGAAGCAGAGGCCAGTGAACCCTAGGATTGAACCTCTGATGGTGGATGAGTTGCAGAAACTATTAGAATCAAAGATCATTTTCCCAATCAAACACTCAACTTGGGTATCCAACCTAGTACCAGTCAGGAAAAAGAATGGGGACATAAGGCTCTGTGTGGATTTCAGAGATCTAAATAGAGCATCCTTGAAGGATCACTACCCCTTGCCCTCTATGGAACAAATTTTACAGACTGTGGCTGGATCAGAGAGATTTTCCTTGCTAGATGGTTTCTCTGGATACAATCAGATTTGGTTGGTTGATGAAGACCAACATAAGACTGCTTTCACCACAAAATGGGGAACATTCACCTATGCAAAGATGCCTTTTGGTCTTTCAAATGCTGGAGCTACATTTCAGAGGGCAATGGATGTAGCATTTGGAGAGATTATCAATAAAATCATTCTAATTTACCTAGATGACCTCACTGTTTTCTCTAAAAATGCTGCAGATCATTTTGACCATCTAGAAGCAGTTTTTAAGAAATGCCAAGAGTTTGGAATATCTCTAAATCCTAAGAAATGCATTTTTGCAGTACCTTAAGGTAAACTATTAGGGCATATAGTGTCTAAAGAAGGAGTCTCTATAGATCCAGAGAGAGTCACTGCCATAATGAACCTGTCTCTGCCAGTCAATAAGAAAGCAGTTTAGTCCTTCTTGGGAAAGATTAATTTTGTCAATAGGTTCATATCAGACTTTGCAGGCCTAATAAGACCAATTACACTACTACTAAAGAAAGACCTAGTGTTCAAATGGACTACAGAAGGGAGATAGGCTTTTGAAGAGGTCAACAAAGCAATTTCAACAGCCCTAGTATTAAGGAACCCTTACTTCTCTAAGTCTTTTATAATGTATGTCTATGGAGGAGAATTCAATGTTGCTGCTGTCCTAACACAGAAAGATGATCAACAAGAAGGAGAACATCCAATAGCCTTTTTCTCAAGGACTCTTAGGGAGTATGAAGCCAGGTATAACTTTGTAGAGAAACAGGCATATGCTATGGTAAAAGCCCTCAAGAAATTCAGACACATGGTCATAGGTAATAAGATTTTGATACTAGTGGCTCATCCAAGTGTCAGAGAATACATTATGGAAGGAGAAATCACTGAGAAAAGAGCAAACTGGATAACAAAGATTCTTGAATATGATGTGGAGGTCAGACCAACTAAACTTGTCAGAGGCAAGGGTTTGTGCCAGTATATGGTTCAAGATATGGAAAAAATTATAACTGAAGAAACAGAAAAGGAAAATGTATTGAGAATACAAGAAGTTGATCAGAATTCTTGGGTCACAAATAGGATCCAGTTTATGAAACATGGGATTTTCCCAAAAGAACTCTCTCAGGACAAGAGGAGATACTATAGGCGGTAGGGAGTTCATTTTGTTTTAATTGACCAAGTTCTTTTCAGAAGAAATACTGATGGCATACTTTTAAGATGCATAGAGAAAGGTGAAGCCCAAAGAATACTGCATGAGATGCACCACGGAGTCTCAAGTGGACATTTTTCTGCAAGAGCCACAGCTATAAAAATAAGTCAGGCAGGTTACTTCTGGCCCACTTTATTCACAGACTGTTATCAACTGGTCAAAGAATGCCAATCTTGTCAGTATTATGTAGGGAAAAGAAGAAATGCAGCAATGCCCCTTAGTCCTATAATTGTTGATGAACCCTTTGCCCAATGGGGTCTAGACTTCATTGGAATGATCAATCCAGTGTCAAGTATGGGGCACAAATGGATTCTAACTACCACAGATTATTTTACCAGATGGAGTGAGGTAGTCCCACTAAAAGAAGCAACAGAAAAGGTGATCCTAGACTTTCTGGAGGGTATCACTACTCGCTTTGGGCCTCCTCGTACTGTAATTTCAGATAATGCTAAGGCATTTTTAGGGGCAAAAATATCTGACTTTGCACTAAAGTATGGAATCTACTTGAAAACCTCCTCAAATTATTATCCTCAGGGTAATGGTTTGGCAAAATCAACTAACAAGAATCTGATCAGACTTATTAAAAGAATAAGGGTTGATCATCACAAAGAGTGGCATAAAGTGCTTAATATAGCACTATGGGCAGATAGAATTACACCTAAACAAGTGACAAAGATGTCTCCATATGAATTGGTCTATGGCAAACCTGCTGTAATGCCCCTGAGCTTGGAGATTCCTGCTCTCCAGTTATTGAAACAGATTGAGATTGAGGAAAATGGCCCCATGCAGGTTAGACTTGCTGAGCTCCTGGAAGTTCAAGAAAAGAGGGATTCCGCACATGAATCATTATTGAAACATTAGAAAATAATCAAAGACTGTTTCGATAAGAAGACTTCAAATCCTCATTTTGAAGTAGGATCAGTTGTTTTGAAATGGGATGAGAGAGCCGCCAAGCCAGGTCGACACAGTAAATTTGAGTCATTATGGACTGGCCCCTACAAAATCCGTTCTTGTAAATAGCAGAATTCATTTGAGCTTGAAACAATGGAGGGTGAGCCTAAAGAGATTCCTGTCAACGGGATCTACTTGAAGCATTTCAATTAGACAGTTTCTCCTGTGTATTATAGTTAGTTAGTTTCCCCTTTTTTTTTTCATTGTTGCTTTGTTTTTCCCGTTTTTTTTTTCCCGCTCTTTCTTTGAATAAGTGTTTTATAAACACGTGGCCACAGCTCAAGTCTCTTAAAGTTTTGGAACTCTCGCATTCATTAAACCTCTCAAATCCCCAAAATTCCCTAAAAGTACCTTAGCGCAACCACTTTTATGACGTGTCTGACACTTTGTCCCATGCGGATTTTATAAGATTTTATAACGGTTTTAAGTTTTTAATGCTATTTATGAGACTTGATGTGTCATTAAAAATCTCCAACAACATGAGTTAAAGCTTAACTGAGTTTCATTTGTTTCTACTTCTGCTAAGTGTCTTCCCTGTTGCCTGCGTTTTCATAGCAAAAGCTGTTTCATAAGTGTGTCTTCCCTATTGCAAAGCTTCCATCCTTGTTACAAGTAAGTTCAATAGTTTCCAGCAAACACAGAGATGGCAGAAGCACAGTCTTCATAGCAGGGGCTTGGGATTTATGAGTCTATTGACAGGCTTCTTGCCAGCAAATCATACGCTTCGGCCCCTGCACAACCCTTAAAGACCTATCCAAGGACTAGGGTTCCCGAGGTTGGTTATGCAGCCGACCCAGCTAAGGTGTAGGATTTTGCAGACGGTATTGCTGAACCAGCCCTTCAAAAGTCTGGCAAAGCTCTGCAAGAGGGAGCACACCAAAGATGTCTCCTGAAGGTCAAGGCTAAACAATTTGAAACATTTAGAATGTGGATATGGACCTCTCAATTGGCGAAATTTATGGTTCCAAGTGTGCATTTATGCCCCGACCTAATTGAGGTATGCGCAGAATTGTTTCATGCACCCTCAAGCACCATTCAAAAGGGACCCTTCATGGTGCAAATTACACCAAAAGCTATCAGGGACATGTTGGCCCTATACTATGACAGCACAACCACGTTTCCCACCATTGCCAAAATGCAGAAGACATGGGCAAATGTCAAGTATCAATTAAGGTTTCTTAATTCAGAGATGCAGCTAGGAGATGAAAACACCCAAATGCCAGCATTACCAACAGGAAGGGCACAATTTACACAAGCCAGTCAAGAAGCGCTATCCATGATGGCATTTATCTTCGGAATGAAGGAAGACATCACTGTCTATGATTGGCAACTCACCATTTTATTCAGAATGAAGACCGTGGACAAGTCTCAGGAGTTTTAGCTGGATTTCTCAGAGCAGATTGCCTACTCAATGGCCGACCAACTCACCAATTTCAAATCAACAGGGGTTTTTAGGTATTCTTCTTATCTGTTTCACCTTATGTTATACCAAAACCATGCCATCTTTTCCTAATATATGCATCTGAACATGTATGACCCAAGTTTCGGTCCCAATAGAACCATTCCTGTGTCCACATGGACCCATGTCTTATCTGAATCATCTGACCCCTATGAATTTTGAGAATTTTTTGTCACCCTGTCTTTAGTCATCTAAGCCCAGAGCCTATTGAGAATAGATTAACATTAAGTGTCATAGGCCTCATGACAAATTCCCCCATTCCTTGTGATTATTTCTTTGGGTCTCACCATACTATCATCAGGGTCCATGGTTTTAATGGAGAGCCAGTGTTGCTACCCAAGGTTTTGACTCCTAGGTTAGCCTTTTTAGAGCTCACCCGGCAAATGTCTGTGGTTGATAATGATTATGGCATTGGGAAGAAGAAAAAGAAAATGTATGATGTTCCGTGGGTGAAGAAAAATATGGCCCTACTGGTCAGGGATGCTGAGCACTTGTTGCTAAGAAAGTTAGCTGTCCTGAGTTTTCTTTTGATTGAAGATAAATGGAGATATGACCCAATCAGTTTCATAACCTTATGGGTCAGGAATAACAGTGTCAGTGCTAAAATTGTGCACGAGGGTCGTCCCTTTTGGGAAGACAGAAGAAACCCTAAGGAGGGCATCCCTGATTTATATGTAGAATTGACAGATTTGCCTTTTGAGGGACCCAGGCCATGGGAAGTATTTTATTAAAAAGAAAAAGCCTATGACCCTAAGCTCAAAATGGGTACTGGTTTGAAGAAAAATCTATTAAGGGATAGGGGGTGGAAGGTAGATAAAATTGAGGCCTATTAGAAATATAAGCAGGAAATATTTCAGACAACCCACTCTTTTGGCAATGTTGATACAGATGAGAAGTGGGAGTCCATTTGGGATGAATGGCATCCTTCTCCAGCCTCTAGCCCTGATACAAGCAAGATCCATAAAAGGAGTGAGGAGTCTGAAGAAGAACCTGAGTCCACTCATACAGTGCAGGCCCCAGGACAAGCATCATCTACAGCTACTGTAACTGTTTGGCCCCAATCTCTCAGTGCCATAGAGAAGCAAAAGAGTGTGGTGTCATCACCACCTAGAGGGACCCCATCAGTTTCAATGATTGGGGCTTCCAGTTTTGTGCAAACACCACTAGCAACAGTGGTAAATGTTGAGGAGAAAGAAACACATCAAGAAGAAGAGAGGCCAAGGAAACATAAGAGGCTGAAACTTCAACCTGATTCAGATGAAGAAGTAGAGCCTTCATAGCAGCCACCACCGAGTATATCTGTTGCTCCTCAGGTACGTACTTCTTCTCCTTCTTCTTCTCAGTCTTTTTCTTCTTCCATAGGGGTGGCAATCCCAACTAGCCAAATATTATCCCTTGCCACCTCTGTTGTGCCAATTTCCCAAATTTCCCCACCTATCACCACTCAGGCCATGTCATCACAGGCCACATCATTGCCTCCCTTTTCTCCTTCTTTTCCTGGAGAATACCTCCTCAGGTTTCCCCTAGCCAACATTTGGCTATCCCCTATGGCTTGCCACAGGGTCATCCTTTTGCGGGCAGGTATATTGCCTCTCCCCCTACCTTCCAAGCTCAAGCAGACACTGCTAAGAAAGCTCGGGAAGCCCGAATGGACAAAAAGAGAGAAAGACAATAAAGCTCAGGTTGTCCCACATATGAGGTCACTATTTGACCCAATCCAGTAGCAGCTAACTGTGACTCATTTGTCACCAAATGTAGTTAGACCTAATGAGCAGATGCAGCACCAAGATTATGCAATGAGTGCAGTGGCGATAGACATGTCACTTTTTAGGCCACAAGACAGGGTAGAGCTGCTAAATGAAACCACTTCTACTGTAGCCATTGACTATTTGAAACTATCAAGGAAGTTGCAGAAGGTGGAGGTTGACCTGGCTCAAGAAAAGGCACATACTGATCCCTGACTGCTGAGCTCAAATTGAAAAATGATGAAATAGAAGATCTCAATAAACAGTTGCAAAATATTGTTTCATGTCAGATTCATCAGGCTACACAGAGCCAAAATGCTTCTTTAAAGGAAGAGCTGGTCCAAGTGAAGTCTGTAGTGACTACCCTGAAGCAGGAAAAGGCCACATTGCAGAAAAGGCATCAGGATTCCTCTCAACAAGCCACACAGTTCCAACAGCAGCTATTGAAGGAACAGAACAACGTTGCTGCCATACAAGCTCAACTTCAGGCTGAGCAACAAACAACAAAACAATTGACCCTTGAGTTGGCAAATAGGCCACAAAATGCAGGAGTGTTGAACTTGGTTAAGGAGCTATATGCATCAGTGTGGGCAAGAATCTCTGAGGAGATTATCCAGCTCAAACCCTCTTTAACTTTCTTGCTACATGCACAGTAATTGTGTGAAAAGGTAGAGACTTCAGTTCAGGCCACTTTGTCCACTGTTTCCTTGAGAGTTTCAAATTCTCAACTGCTGCTGAAGAAACTTTATGACACATCTGATGAAGCATTATCAGCAGCAGGGATCAGTGACAGAATGATTGCTGCCAAACGGGTGAATGAGGTTCTCAGTTGCAACTATGTTGCAATTACTTGCCAGGAGCTCCTGGATGTGGTCAAGGAGGGAGTGAAGGACATGAAGAAACATATTGAAGACCTGGTGCAATTGGGTCTTCCCTCCCCTTTTCTTGATAGCAACAATGTATTAATGGTTGATGAAATCAAGCCTCTGTTGCTAGCTAGACAAAATGACCAGTCAGTTTTCCAGGGTCTAACAGATACCTCAACAGTGTCAGAAGTGGAAGTCGTTTTGATTCCCATGGCCCAGCTTGATTTCCAATTGAAAGTTGCAGTCCATGTTTTGCAGAGTTTTTCACATAGGGACATTATCAACCTGGATTTGGCCTTCCAGGATTTGCAGGACAAACAGGGACTATTTGATGCCGAGTGGTCTGTATATCAGACGGCCTTGCAAAATCTATAAATTTTGTTATATATATGCACATATTTGGATTCTTTTTGAGCAGGCTCAAAAGTCCTCGGGGTCACCAAGAATTGTAGAGTAAAATACTCTACATTTTGTTTCTTTGAATTTCAGTTGTGCGAGCTCCAATTTTGTTTCTCTGCGTTTCAGTTTTGGCAGTGAGGTTTTTCACACAGAGCGCGGGCGCGCGAGGTTTTATTGCGCAGGTTTCATTTTGTAAATTTTGCCTAAGTTCCAAAGTTCAGCGGAAGTTGCCAAGTGTCAGCAGCTGGGACACTTTATAAAGTTTCTTCAAAGTGGCGCGGAGAGTGCCACGTATCTTTTGCATTGAGACGGAGACTGTAAAGTGTTGGCATCCATTTCAGTTGCTCATAAGTTTCAAACGTCCCTTTAATGTTTCTCATAATGTGGCGGGTCCCATTTAAAGCTTTAGTGAGCGCGGAAGGCTCCAAGTGGCAGATGCGGAAAGTTTCTTAAAAGTTTCTTTAAGTTACACGGGAGGTGCTGCGTGTCCCATATAGTTTCTATGGAGTGCGCCAAGTGTTGACATCTGCGGGTTCCCTTTTTGTTTCATCGCTAAGTAAAGACTGTTGGTGGGCCCCGTTAATGTTTCTATTGTTTCAGCAGAGCGCGACATGTGTCACCATCCGCGTGATCCTTATGAGTCTGTAATATTTCCATATAGTTTCTCAGAGTTGCGCGGCAAGCGCCAAGTGGCAACGTCCGCAAAGGTTTCGTTAAAGTGCTAATAAAGTTTCCCGAAGTAGTAGCGGAGATTGCCATGTGTCATCTTCCGCGGGGCCCCGTAAATGTTTCTGAAGTTTCTCTAAGTTACGCGGAAGCTGCCACGTATATGTTTCTAAGATCCACGGAAGGCGCCACCTGTCCCTATTTCTTTTTGAAGCTGCTCGGTCGAGAGGTATGGTGGGGCCCATTTTTGGTAAGTGATTAAAGGCTCTTGGCAGCGGACTGTGACAAATGGCAAAGCCCGAGCACTCCTAATATAAAGCCACAGTAAAGAAAGTAAGTGAAGCGGACATCGCCACGTATCTTTTGCAGGGCCTGCGGACACTGCCAAGTGTCAATTTCTGGTGTCTCCTGAGTAATGAAACAGTTTATCAAGTAAGTCATGCGAAGAATGCCATGTGTTAGTTTCTTATTATTCTGGAAAGATGAAGGAGTTTCAAGAAAAGGGGCGTGTATGAATGCCAGCTATCCCAAGGGTTTATAGTCGCAAAGACTCTCAGAAACTGCCACGCGTTCCTACCTGATTCAAAGCAAGTGGAGTTACATGTATCTGTTTCAGCCAATGAACCTGCAGAGTGGCTAACCGTTTCAGATTCGAAAGATATCTTATGTCAGACACTTTCAGTTAAGTCCCAGTTTGGTTAGGCCGTTGAGATTTGATCATGCGGGCAATCTTTGAGCCAGTTCTAAGCTATAAATATGGGTTCAAATCACAGTTTAATATATAACATAGGAGATATAGAGAATTTTCTGCATCACAGATTGTTATCAAGATTTAAGAGAAGTTGGAAGATCTTGTGTTGTGGCCAGTAATATCATTTGCCTTTGTTCTGTTTTCTTGATTCAAAGAGTTTGTATAACTGTACATGATTCTGTGCCTTTTATGTGACTGAAAAATTAATAAAAGACAGAGTTCAGGGCCTTTGCTGATATTTACTGTGTCATTACAAAAATCTTTCAAGTTATGAGCCTTTGTTTCTATTTACTTTCATCTTTTACATTGATCATGCATTGTTTGCTCTTTAATGTAACTGAATCCTAAAAGTAGTTTCACTGTGCTTAGTGTTGAGAAACAAAATCACATTCAGGCGCATCGCCATAGTTTAAGTTTTCTTTTTAGTTGCAATTGTGATTCTGTTTAATTCTATCCCTTTTTCCCAAAACACTTTTGAGATAAAGAAGAGCTAGCTTCTTTAAAATTTGGAGGTTACTCTGAGGAGCATTCCCACGTCTCAGAGTTTCCCATGTTGGTGTTGGAAACAGTGTAATTCTAAGCATCAATAGATAGGAATCAAAATAGTAGAAAAAGGAGATTCATTAAAATAAAGATCAATCATTTCAAAGGAAACAACTACAAAGATCATAGAATTATTGGAACGAGATAGCCATATATAATTCCCCTTAAATGTTTGCACCATCAATGTGATCCCAAAAGTAAATATGTTTTTTTGATGTAGAGGAAGATAAAACAATTCAACCAACTAGACATGTCCAAAATGAAACTCCTCCCATTTTGAGACGGCCCATGCTCAAAAGTTAAGTTTAGTTAATGATAATTGACTTCACCGAGATAGACCCTAAAGCCTTTGTAGATGCTAAAGAAGACTTATGTAAAGGCTATACTCTATTGGCACCACCTAGGGAAACTTCAATGAGTGAGTCATACATGCCCTTAATGCCAACACCAAGTAATTCTTTTATGCCTCTCATACCCCCTAGTGAGTCTTACACTCCTTAGACTTTGCCCATATAGATGGACTTTGAAGATCACTTATATGCTAACTCAATTGACAATGAATCCATGAATGATCTTGAAGTATCTTCTAAAGATTTCAGTGCTCATAATTCGCATGACCCACTATTGCCTTCAACCTCCATACAATCAAATAACATATGGGAACCACCACAAGTTCAAATCAAAATGGTTGAAAGATTCCTCGATGAGGATGAGGTGAGTGTGAGAGAGTTCTGAAAAAAAAGTTGAGAATAAACCATTAGGGTAGAAGACCCTACTATTCTTGAACTTCCTAAAAATACATGGGATACTTCATGGATTTGTCACCAAAACCAAATGGGAAAATGAACACTAGTTTTGTCGAACTGAAGGAGAAAAGGGATCCATAAACTCCCTTCAAATTGTTTCAATTTTTGTAGTGTTTAGGAGTGTATTAAAGTCAAAGTTTACATGTAAGATGAGTTTGACCTTCTTACAAAGTTGTTGGCTAGTGATGGAGCCCTATATTGGACCCCATTCCACATCAAGCTTATCAATCTCTAGCTCGTCTCATGGTAACTCAATCTTAGCAAGCCTCCACAAGTATACCTATAGGACAACAAGTCACAACTAGACCATTTAGGATTGGAGAATTTATCCTTAGGAGGGGAAGTACAAAGAATAAAAGGCACAAAAATAAACAAAATTTTTGAGAAGACTCTAAGGACTTTACATTGTTAAATAAGATGTTGGAAATGACACTTATCTCTTGTGTACCATGGAAGGAAAGGAATTCAGTGAAACGGTTAACACCTTTCATCTAAAGAAATATTATATTTAAAAATTCAAAAAAAAGTATAAAATCAAGAAAAATTAAAGCATTCATTTAATTCTATCCATTCTTGCATTAGTTAGTGAATTGCTCTTATTAGATTTTTATCCTAGTAAGGAGTCTTAAGGTTGTCTAGTATAGGTTGTCCCTGCTAAGCCTTAGGGATCCCCAAAATCATCATTATCCTTTCCCATTTACATACCTAACAATTTCAAATAAAGTGAAACTTTTAGCTTCAGATTGATCTCAATCTTAACCATTGTTTAGTTGAGCCTAAACAAAGCAAGTTTCAAATCTACAATACCTAATAGAAGCTAGCAAGTAGACCTCCCCTAATTGTCCTTGGTAAGAGGGAAGTCTTAGGAGTTGGTTATCCTTTTAGTTATTACTAGTCCCTTACTCACCTTGCTTAACCTTTGGTGATGAGCCCTCACTTCTTCCTAATAGCAAGGGGTTAGGTTAAGGGGGTCAAAACTCTAATTCTACAATAGCATTCCCACACTCACCCAGTCTATTTTATGGTGACGAGCCCTTGCATCTTACCAGTTGCATAGGGTTAGGCTATGAGGGTGATGTCAAAAAAATAAAAATAAGATAATTGTTTTAAAATGTCTGTGCTCACAAGTGGAGACCCAAAAGGTTGAAGCTATGTGGGTGGCATTCCAAAGGAATAAGTAGTTATAAGCTAATCACACACACATACAAACATAAACTAGGTAACTAAGAGCCTAACATGTCTTCTAGGGCCATATTTTTCTATGGACCCCTTTCCTTTACCCCAAGTCTAACTTGTTGGCCATCTTTGGATCTATGTTTAGTAGATACCAATAAAATTTGTCGCTTGTCTATGTTGAAAACTAGTATAGGTGATCGGTCTAGATAAGGATCAATATTTAGCCTTTTTTGAAGCTTAATCTAAAAATTATTCCAATACCTTCTCTATTCCCATCTGATTCTCTAATAAATCCCATCTCAAAAGTTTAATAGATCATCCTATGTTAAGTCAACCTACAATCCCATAGGTTAAAAATCCTACTAAAGAATAATCATGTATTGTTTGTTCCATATGCATATCATTAAAAATAAGCAATAATTTATGTCATGATTCACAGCATCCATAAAAGCAAAAAAAATGATAGACAAGTCTACTATATTTTCATTCATGTGTGTATCAAATGCATCTATACATATTCACATTGCATATGTATCTCATTTATAATAAAATATAACAAAAGCTACATGATCACAATACCATCATCCACATGTAGTCACAAAGCATCCACAATATTAAAACATAAATTATATAAACAACCATATGCACAAGAGATGAAGAAAAGTACAAGATGTGGACTCAACCATGCATAGACGTAATAATACGTGCATAATAATGTTTGAGTACAAGTCGCTCCGCTCCACCAATGGAGTCTAAGAGAAAAAGTGTGTAAATCTTCCCATGCATGGGGGCAAGTAAAAAATTGGCAATAAAAGTCTGCCTCTCAAAAGACCTCAAGGATGACTCTAACTTAATGAACCACTAGGGCTCCTGCTCCGTAGTCTCCTCCTGCTATCTATCACATATGAGGATCTAGGAGTCCTATGAGTATGTGTTAGAAATGAAGGTAAACAATTATCAATGGAAAATTGATTACAACAGTAATATAGATATTTAACTTTGCATAACCAAAATGGAGATGGTATGAAATCAACACAAAGAAGTAACAGAACATAAGATCAAACACATAACACAATGTTTATGTGGAGAAACCCTTTCAAGAAAAAACTCCACATAAGAAGAGATGCACTAGTACATGTATTAACTTCAATACAATTTACAATACAACACTATCAATCTCCTCTTCAGCCTTCAATCCTACAACACATGTAATACTCATTCACAACTATAATACAATGCCCTTATTAAAAGAGTGTTGCCTTCTAGGGCAAAAAACCCTAACATAACCTCTACCATCAAATATGTACCTAATGATGAACGATACAAATTTACAATGATAATTTATATATAAAATGTGGCTTTTAAGGGCATTGTCCCCAGGCCCCCACCAGGGAGCGCAGCTTCCAGACCCCACAGGGGGGTACCCCCTACACCCCATAGATAACCTACATCCATCAGGTACTAGGATCAAACATGCAGCTGAAACAAGATCACTACTTGGTGAATATTTCATCCCTAATGAATGATTTACAAACAATATTAGGAGTAATTAATTACATATGATTTACAAGGTTGATGGCACCTTAATCCTAACATTCTCCCACTTGACATCATACATTGTAAATACATCCATAGGAAAAGATAAAACAACTAAGCACTAGGAACAAGGCCCATGGCCTTCCTGCACCATGTAAACTTTTCTATGCTCACAGGTTTAGTAAGTGAATCTACAACATTCCCTTGAGTGTCAACCTTCTTCAACTTAATCTATCCATTAGCAATCATTTCATGAAAAAAATAGTATTGAACATCCACATGTTTAGTTTGTGCATGATACATGGGGTTCTTAGCCAAACATATTGCACTTTGACTATCACAAGCAATCTGAATAATCCTGCAATCAAAACCAATGCATATACACAATCTTCGTAATCAAATTGCCTCCATAGAGACATGAGTAGAAGCCATACACTCTACTTCGATGGTGGATAAAGCAATAGTGGACTTCCTTTTACTCATCCAATTCACATCTCCTCTAAACAAAGTAAACACATAGCCACTAATGGATCTTTGACTATCCAATTCACCTGCCTAATCTGCATAAACAAAATCCTATATGTCCAATGTCTTATCCACACTATTAGTACCAAAATAAACCAAATAGTAATCAGAAGTACCATGCAAATATCTTAACACCTTCTCTACAAAATTTCAATGTTTTCTACTAGGGTTAGACATAAACTTGCTCAAAACTCCCATTGTTTGGGCAATATCTGGTCTAGTGCAAACCATTACATACATCAAACTTCCTATAACACTAGCATATGACACATCATACATATCCTCTAAATCATCTTCATTCTTAAGATACATATCTAATGACAACTTAGTATCAACTAGTAAAGGAATTATAACTGGATTGTAATCTTGCATGCCAAATATGTGAAAAATAGTATTCACATACTTACTTTGTGATAACCAAAGCTTTATGTTACCTCGATCCCTTTTGATCTCCATTCCCAGAATATACCTAGATGCCCCTAGATCCTTCATGTCAAATGCACCTAAAAGTTGAGCTTTCAACTCAATGATCATATTCTTGGTGTTCCTGAAAAATAACATATCATCCACATACAAGGCAATAATCAAAATATGATCATCAATACATTGAATGTAGACACAGCGATCCTCTTTACTTTTAATAAAACCCAATTTCAAAACAAATGAATCAAACTTCTGGTACCACATTCTAGGGGACTATTTTAAACCATAAAGAGATCTTTTTAACTTGCATACCCAGTGTTCTTTCTCTTTTACCTCAAAACCTGTAGGTTGTTGCATATAAATTTTTTCTTCTAGATCTCCATGCAAAAATGTAGTCTTAACATCCATTTTCTCAATTTCAAAATCATAAGCTGCAACAATGGATAAAAGAAATCTAATAGAATATAATTTAGCAACAAGAGAGAAAATTTCACTGAAATTGACTCCCTTTCTCTGGGAATAGCCCTTGGCTACCAGTCTAGCCTTGTACTTCTATAATAAACCATATTCTCCAAACTTCTTTTTGAAGACCCACTTACATCCTATGGCCTTTCTTCCTTTGGGAAAACATACAAGATCCTAGGTGCCACACGAGTCTAAAGCCATCATCTCCTCCTACATGGCTAGCTACCAAGACTCACTATCATCTGCATGAATAGCTTCCCTATAGGATCTAGGTTCATCGTCAATACTCAATAAAGTAAATACACAATGAAAATATGGTGGGCTATACCTATCAACTGGGTTCCATTGTCTCGTGGATCTTCTCAAGGGTGAAGCAAGAGATTCTTCCTCATGTTCTTCTATATGCTCAACTTCTTCTATAACAACAGAGTATTCCTCATCTAAATTTTCACTTGAATCTTCTTCTTCTCCATCCCCTAATCCATCATTTTATTTTTCTTGATGTGCATTTTCCTATTGTAAATCAAAATGCACTATCCTCTTCGTAGCATTAATAAACTGATAAGAGACAACATGTTCAAACTTAATACTGATTTGCTCAATAGACATGACTATAATGATGGAATCTTCACCTTGAGGGAGATCGATAGGACAATTTGGAGAGGGCAATCATTATTGAATAGTGGAACATGAATGTCAACTATTGGAAAAATCTCTTCGAGACTATAGGGAAGAAGTTTGCGCTTGATGGAAGGAGGATAGAAAATAAGTTTCAAGAGGAACTCTATTTGTTGAAAGTCTCCTACAGAATGACTCTAATAATGAGGCACTAATTGATGTAATTATTGATCTTAAACACAAATTGAGGTGTATCCAAAATAAAAAAGCTCGAGGAATGAAAATTAGGGCTAAAATGAATTGGCTCAAAGTTGGGGATAAAGGGTCAAAATTCTTTTTCAACTTTCTCAAGATAAAGAATATCAAAGAAGAAATCGAGCCAATATGGGTAGATAATATCTAAGTTAATACCATAGACAAAATTAAGGATGAATTTAAAAATTCTATCAAAATTTGTTTACCTCCAGTGATGATAATAATGAATGCAAATTTTCTCAAGAATATTATAGAAATATTATTCAAAAGAAAATCAAGGAGGAGGATGCCTGCAACCTAGATAAGGATATCAGTAAGGAGGATATCATGAAAGCTATTAAATCATTCAAGAATGATAAATCAATAGGAATTGATGGGCTTCCTGCTGAGCTTTACAAGAAAAATATTCTATGGGTAGCTAAGGATTTACTATTGGTATACAATGAGGCTATTAGAAAGGGGACATTTGGTAGCAATATTAATAGAGGTATTGTAAAATTGGTACCAAAAGAAGGAGACAGAGCACAAATGAGAACTAGAGACCAATTACACTCCTTAATGTCTCCTATAAAATCTTAGCCAATATATTGGCCTTTAGACTTATCGATATCCTCCCAAATTTCATAAATACTACTCAAACTAGATTCATAAAAGGTAGATACATTTTGGAGAATATGATCACTAGCTAGGAAGCCATGAATTGGGCAAAGACCACTGGTCAAAATGTGAACATTGTTCTACTTGATTTTGAGAAAGCATATGACAAGTTTGGATGGTCATTCATTATTATGACATTGGAGGGATTTGGATTTCCACCAAAGTTTTGTGAAAATACTTAATGTGGTGTTTAAGGATGTTGTTACCCAAATTGAGGTTAATGGTACTTTAATAGAGCCATGATTCACTCTTCAAAGGTCCATTAGGCAAGGATTCCCCTTAGCTCTAGCCTTGTTTGTGATAGCTTCAAATGCTTTGCATTTTCTATTGAGAACAAATAGTAATGGAGATAAGATTAAAGGGTTGATTCTCCCAAACAATGTTCAGATCTACTGAACATATTATTTGTAGATGACACTACACTTTTTGTGGAGTTGGAGGAGAATAAATTTGATAATATGATGAATAAGGTGAATCTATTTTGTAAATCATATAGTGCTAAAGTATCTAAGATTAAATCTACTCTTCTTAGTTGGCAAGAACTCCCTTCGAGTTGGTTTAATAAACAAGGCCTGCTCTGGGGCTCGTGGGCTTGGTAAGCAAGTTAGGTATCTTGGCACTCCTTTTTCTATTAATCCTTCCTTAAAAGACATGTGGGAATGGATTCATGATAAAAGTTATAGAAATTTTTCAAAGTGGAATAAGCAGTATTTGTCAATGGCTGATAGGTTCTAGGTATGTCAAAAGATTCTATCCTCATGCATTATTTAATATGCATCAGTATGGTTTTTCAATAGTTACCAAATAAATGATATTCAAAAAGTCGTTAGGAAATTTCTATGGTCTAATGGTAAGGGAAATAAGAATAGATGTCAATTGGTAGTGGTGTTGTATGGACAGAGATAAAGGTGGCCTATAATTAAAATATTTGAGAATCCAAGGGATTACTCTAGCTATAAAATGGATTATTAAGGCCATTAATGGAAAGGAACCTTGGAAGGTGCTCATGATAAACAACATTCAATTGTTCATTATACAGAAATCAAACTAATGGAAAGGGCATCATCCACAAGATATCTTGTTTGGTAAATTTTATGTCTCTCCCTCTTGCTCTAATGTGTTCAAGAGTATATGGAAAGCTTGGGAGTTGGTGAGAAACTCCATCAAAGGATGCAGTGACTATGATAAAGGCAACTATTAGAATGCATAGAACAACTGAGAGGGGGAGTGAATTAATTGCCTATTAAAAAATTAAACCCTTAAAGCAATTCCAAACATCGACCTCTTATTATAGAATGTAAACATATGAAGCATCAATGCAATCACAATCAAACACATAAGAGTTACACCATATTTACGTGGAAAACCCAAGAAGGGAAAAACCACCGTGAGGATTAGCTCACATATATATGAATAGCAACACCAAAAACAAATAAGCTCATTGCCCAAAAGAAAGAAGAAAGAAGAAGACTGTTACAGAGAGATTCACTATCTCAAAGCAATAGGAGAAGTCCACCACTGCCACTTCTTACCATCCGCAACCTTTGGCTCACTACCTCTAGTAAGTTCAAGCAAACTAAAAATGTACACCTTCTTCTCACTACACCTAGAGTAATAAGCATTTAAGCTCGCACATAACTCACTACCCTTGATTCACATTCACAACATCTTCTCTACCTTGCTCCATCCAATTTCATATTGCATTTATACCAGCTACAACCAAGACCTATTTCAATTAGGCCAGTCCTAATTAAGCACGTGCACCTCAAACGTGCAACACCAATTAGGTCAGCACTAAACACTTCCACAATGGAGAGAAATGAAAGTGGACCATGCCAAGGGTTAACTAGGACTCAAATCTGTATCACCAAGCTACTCATCACTTCCACAATCCACGAGGACCTCCTCACATGGCGCTAGTAAGCCAGGTCAACCAAACCTGAGCTAATGATCATATCCACACTTCTCCAAGTCCAAAATCATCATGCAGACTAGAGAGATACACTTCATAGCATTCACACACCTTCCCATACTATTCAACATCATCAAAATCTTCTACAATATTGCCGCAACCACCTAAAATAAAAAATGTCTTCATTTTGCACATCATGATACACTGCTACTGACTACCAACACAAGAAATGAACTTGCAGAGCAACCCAACACTAGAAACTTCAAGGGAAGGTAGATATAGATAATGTAAGCACTTTCCCAGAATTGCAGGACAAGAAACCTCAATGCAGAGAAATGCAGAGCAATCTCATTTCTCCCAAACAATCTTCTATGCAGGAAAACACTCTATCAAACACATCTTCCATTTTCGCACGATCTAAAACTTGAAACTCTGGATATAACACCTCTAAATATCTATGATCAACACTTCCGAACCACATAGGCAGATCTTTAATTGTGAAGAAATGTGGAGCACAACACTGAACATACCTCTATCACACTGCACACCTTTTTATTCAAATTTTCTCAAAAGCACTTGGAAAATAGGTGAACCATCTGCTGGAGGTTGACATCAATGACAACACTAGCAAGTTTCCAACAGCAACAACAAAATTTGCAGTTACAGATCTATATGGTGAAATCTACATTGAAAAAATAAGCCTCTTGCTTTCCTTCAAGGATGTTAAAAAAAAATAGAATAGCAAGGGGATTAATGTTTTCAATGACATCATGAATAGCAATCAACTGAGAGATTGGAACTGGCTCAACAATAAGTATGGATTGCCACAATCCCAAAGAAGGGCATATTCATTCTTTAAAAAATCCTGTCACTATATACACTTGCCTATTGATTTCAACTTCAATACAAAAATTTATGAGAACCTCCTATGGGTTGATGGATCTGCTTTTAAGATCATCCCTAAGAAGTTGTATAGGATCTTAATTGACTCCCAGGAATTCATCAGTCATGCCAATAGTAGTTGAACCTTAATTTAAGTCAAAGTCAACAGTCTATAATATTTAAGTTTTGCTAGTCTAATGTCATTGTTAAAAAAATCTTGTTTTAAGTGGTTTCTTTTTCTTAAGAGACTAATTTTTGGCATGAACTATTTTAAGTATGACCCAGTTAAAAGTATGTGCAAACTTTGTAACTCACCTGAAAATGTTAAGCACATTTTTTTTAGGCAAGTTTGCTAAGGAAATTTCATTGATGTTCATTTCTGACGTGGGGGGTTGGGATAGAAAGAATATTTTTTCTTGGCATGAGATTCTGTTTGGATATGTTGATGGGTTGGACTTACATTATATTATTTTCTAGCTTGTTTTAACCATTGAGATTCTTTGGCTACTATGGAAAATAAGACATGAGGATAATTTTTAGGGCAAGAGAAGGCACCTTACAAAGTCTTCTAGAAGACTCACCTTTCATAATATTACTATGCAGGTTAACAAGACACTTGAGATATCCAAAGAGAAATTCTTAGTGCTGATGGATGAAGGGTAAGCTTGCATCAAAAGATTAGAGATCAAAACAATGAAATTTTGGCCACATGATACTAGATAGGTGGATGATAAATTTGTAAAACACTAGATGTAGTTCCAAAAAAGATACAACAAAAACTTCACCTTTGACATGCTTCTGTAGGATATGGGACTCAAGGAGAAAGAAATTTTTTTTGATGTTGATTTAGAGCCGGTTAGGTAGAATGATGACATTTTATATATTACTCCTCCAATTAGTACTTACAAGATTGATAGCTATAATGAAAGTTGGAATAAACAATGTTTTTAAGTTGTGATATTTGATGTAATGATGCTGGTTTGAGAGCTCAATAGTTCAACTTGTTTAATTTTTGTATCTATTATAAGCTACAGTATGCATATGTATATGCTATTTTGGCTATGTTGGATGGACTCTAGTGTCTATGAACTCTGATTGCCCATTGTGGGCATATAAAACATATTGTAGCATGTTGTTTTTTCCTTGGTAATAGATTATCAATTCAAAAATTACTCTTCCTCCTATGCATCCATTGGATACTTCTAGAGAAGTGCCTAAGGGTTGTGATGAGCATACATTCTGTCATTATAATAAATTTAATGGACCTACTACTTAGTGTTTTATGGGTCTCAAACATAAAGTGAAATATTTAATTGATAATAATATGGTACATGTAGAGTGAATTAATGACAGGGGAAATCATTCAGTGGTTCCCTCTAATCAAAATTTGAAGGTCTACACAAATTCTTTCCCATCATGTGACTAAACTAATAATGTAGGTTTACTTGATAATTGTCATGAGGGATATGTTCACATAGCTATTAATGAGGCACCTGATCATACTAACGAGGTAAATGAGCACCATGAGTCATATATTGGTTTATAGTCACAAAAAGATAATTTTGTTTCTGACCTTCATAGTAAAGGCACTTCTTCTTCTTATTCTTCTTCTCTGCTATTGCTTACATTTTCACATGATGAGATATCATATACTAAGAATTATGTTCCATTGTATGTTTCTAGTTATTTATGTGTTAATACATTCAATGGTATCCTCATTGATCAATCTTGTCAATTTAATTAATGTATGCATGCATCAAAGTTTTCATTTAATCATTATACTAAATAACATGCCTATGCACATTAAGTGTGTCTTTGAAGATGACAAATGACTTTTTGGTTGATACATTGTAGTGTTTTTCATTTACAGGTTGGTCTAAAATAAATGCATGTTTTGTGCCTTATAATTTCTACTTTGAATAGATTTTTAGTTTTACTTGGTAGACCATAGATTGAGAAATGCAAATTAATACCTTCTATGTTGCATCTATGTATCAAATCTATTCATAAGTGTAAATTGGTTGAAAATGATGGAGATTAATACAAGCCTTTATGTGAATTAAGTCATCTTACTTCGGATACTTTTGTTAAAACACTCAAATATCTTCCATGTGAAACAAAGGATATCATGTATGATTTATATAAGTTTCACAAAGAAGAGCAATGGCATGAACACAAAGAAAAATATCAATAATTTATAATACTTAATGAGCCTATAGTAGTGAAGTCAAAATTTATTTATGCACATTCTTACTTTATATATTATGAAGATAAAGGTCCAAAGAAAACTCGAGTTATTGATCTTATAGTTTTTGTGCATAAGGGATTAGACATTTTTATGAATTCAAGATATCCTTATGAGTAGCTCATTACTCATGTGTCACACAAGAATGAAAAGAATAAGGGGGTTATGAATGATAAATCAAAGTTTTCTTCATCTTCAAAGAGTACTACTACTACATGGATGCCAAAAAATAATCACATAGTATACAAATACAACATATTCATATAAAGCCACCTCCAAAGAAATGAGAATAATATAATTTAGAAAAAAGATTTTCCTCCTCTTTTGAGAATATTTATTGAGAGTGCACATCACACACGAATGAGAGTTTTCTAATAGCAAAGGAATAAGTGGATATTGTATTTCATGATTGGGATGAAGAGGATCTATTAGGGAAGGATACTTTCCACATTATCGGTTGAGACTTCGAGTATTTAATATCGATTGCCATATCTATATATTTATCATTATCTCTTACTTTTATGTTATTTATGTCACTTCTCTGTTGTCTTTCATATGTGCTATGTTGTGTTTTCCTATAGATTTGGGATGATACAAAGCATGGATTAATTGGCAATCACTCTCATCATGTTGACCAAAAATGTGAGTTTATTTACTTTATGTAATTATTTTGGCCTTTTGCTTGTGCCATGATTGTTGTTCTTCTCCTTCCTCATATCTTTTATTATGTCTAGTTATCTTTTATTTTTTAATTTTTTTACTAAGCCTTGTTTGTTGTGAGTTTCGTTGTTTCTTTATTTTAAATTCACCTTCTTTATTATGTGATGAAAGAGGTACTCCCTCTTGCTCAACTACTCACAAGACACTCACACACTAGCAGAGACTCTCTGTTCACAAATTTAAATTCAAACACAATACTAAGATTGCAACAAACTTCTTCTATTTTATCCAATTCAATAAACAAAATAAATCTGCAAATAAATTTACAATTCTGGCCTACAATGGCCTCTCTCCAAAGTTTCCATTGCCTCACATGCTTGCACAACCATATTCGTGCTTCTTACTCCACTCATGGATTGGACTCTTAAACCAAAAACCTTCTATGCCAGACACTCTCCCTCTCTTCACAGGCTAGCTCTTCTTCAATCCTTCTCATGACTTATCTCTGGTGACTTTCAATCTCCTCTTGGCAGCTTGCACACTCTATATTTTCTTTTTCTTTGGCCCTCCCTCTATACATTACATTGTATCTCCCTTTATTGACTCTACAACGTCAAATGAGATGTTTCAACTTCTATGGCGTTCCATATGATCCTTTTAATTGCTATTTGGAATTATTAAATATGTAGCTGCTAAGAGACATTCATTCCTGTGTGAACTCAGGTGCTTCATTTGGAATTGATTTTTCTGTTCTAAGCTACCTCTGAGAGAGGTTTTATACCTTCTTGGTTGGCATTTAAACATATATTAATTTTACTCTAGATTGGGCGCTTACCCTTCTTTATTTTCTTTGTTTGAAGTCTTCAATAAAAAAACCATTAAATGAATACCTTAGATGCCTCCTTGTTGCTCTTCAAAATCTGTTTTGAATGATGAATAAAACTGCCTCAAATCCCACGTTTGGATGCTCCATTTTAAATGTTGTTTTAAAATCAGATTTAATAATTTATCTCAATACCTCTATTGAATTAAAGAATATAACAATTAAAACCATGATTATCTCACACTTCCTTTCAATAAGGCATTTAAAAATGTGGAATCAAGTGCTAAGGCTAAAAACTGACTTCAGCCATAACTTTTTGCCAGAAGCTTGAAACCTCGCCAAAACTGACAGGGATGAGCATCTTAGCATTCCTAAGACTTACTCCAAAGCGTTTGGTCTCAACCATCATGAAACTCAAGATATTAATATTTTTCCAATTTGCCAGCATAAGTCAGAAAACATTAAAATCTTCAAAACCTGAAGGTATTTGCTCACGAAACCCTTGCGTATAATTCCAGGATGGAATCAAGAATCTTCCTATCGAAGGATTTACCATGAAACTTCACCAAGCTCCCAAAACAATTGTTTTACGAAAACTAACTTCACGTGCACTATGACTAAATTCAAACAACACTGCCAAACTAAATTCAAACAACACTACCAAACTGCCTCCCTGACTGTGCCAAACACACATAGTGCCGAGAAAATTCATTAGAACCCAAGAAACCAAACAAAATTGAAAATAAAACCTGCAATTGTTTTTGGTTGATGCCTGATTGCCCATTCGCCCGGATGCTCCTGCATTATTATGTTTTGTGTCTTATTTATGTATTTCATGTGTTGTATCTCTCCACATGTGGGACATTATCTCAATTCCACTTGTGTTATAGTTCTTTTGTGATGTTATACTCAAATGATTATATTGTGATTCACATGCTTACAATGATTATATTGTGATTCATGTGTTGTATCTCTCCACATGTGGGACATTATCTCAATTCCACTTGTGTTATAGTTCTTTTGTGATGTTATACTCAAATGATTATATTGTGATTCATTTCTAATGCTTATCATACTTGATTATATGATTACATGTTTACACACTTTCAAGATTTAAATATTATGATGCTTACATATTAAACTATACTTACCATGTTTACATTTTATCATATTATGATTAATGATTATTCCTATCATGTCTATGGTCACATGTTTATGATGCTTACTCTTTAATCAATGTTGATAATGATGGCATATGTGACATTTATATTTTCACTTATGATTATCATGCTTGTATCTTATGATATCATATTTATGTTTACATGATTTTCATGGTTACATCTTACATTTATAGGTTATTATGGACCTTACTAAGGAGAATAATATAGGTATCATGCTTCCTATCTTTAGCTATGCTTTCATGATCACATCTTATTATCTTATCACATGATTTCCACGTAATGTATCTATGACACCTTTCATGCTTATTTTTTATATTAGCATTTAATGTTCTTCTCTCCTCCAATTCCTTTCATCACTTATATGCAACAAATTGTCGGGGGCATATATTGACATTGATGTTACTTTATGTTTATTATTACATTGATATATTTGTGCTTTATAGACTTCATGCCACCTTTCGGTTTGATGCTTATTTAGTTTTTTTTAATTATTGACATTGTTAAGCAACTATGTTATTGCCTATCTCAAATTCTTATTAGACTCTACTTGTTGGAAATTTTTGTGTTTACAAGTTTCAAGATGGAGCACTCATTATGAGGAGAATGTGCAAAATCACCATCAATATCTATATCCTTTCTATGATTGTTTGAATATTTGCTTTTATGTTGATTATTTGTTTTATTTTGATATGCATCTTAATAGTAGTTCATATGCAAGCCAAAGTGGGGGTAAAATGTAATAGTCAAAATTGCATACCATGCATTTTTTTCATTCATTTTGGTATCACTTTAATTGGGTTGTCCTTTATGCAATACTTGTGTACAAGTGGCATGTTTTTGCACAAGAGTTGGAAAATTACCTAAACCTAACCTAATTCCACCTTTCAGACATCCTCAAGGCTAGTTTGGGTCCTCTATTTATCCATTTCTTATCTTGGGTTGATTACTTGGGTGTGAAAATAAACTTGGTTCAAATTTGCATGAATAGACTAAACCCTTGAACTTTTATAATTCAAATTTAAAATGGGTCCAAGATGACCCCATCCTAACTAGTTGAGTGTGAAATATATCAAATTGTTGTTAGGGTGTTGTTTAAAAGAAAAAATCCATATGCATACATATATGTATATACACATATATCATGTGTTTATATATACATACATATACACATATAATATACACATGACATATGTGTATATATACATATACACATACACATGTCATATGTGTGTATATGTATATATGCATATATACACATGACATGTGTGTAAGTGTATATGTACAAATATACACATATGACATATGTGTACCACGTATATGTATATATGATATGTGTGTGTATATATTTATATATACACATACATAAGTAATTTTATAAAAAAAAAATTTAGTTTGCCTAGTTTTTTCCATGTAATATAATTTTTTTAAAAAAATCTGATTATATTTTAGGAAAAAAATACTTAAATATAATTAGAAAATAGAAATATTCTCATACAATTTTTTTTTTCAATTTTTGAAGAATATGCAATAAATTTGCTGATGGGAGATAGTTTGGGGGGCCCTTAGGGGGCTCCCCTTTCCCCGTTCAATGGTACTGACACTTTGTCTAAGGGATCCAATAGTATGACAAGCTAGACTTGGGTTGACTATGTCAAAAGACGTGGAACCTCAAGGGAGGATGTGCAGAGTTACCTAAGATTTCATAGACTGAGGAGGGCATTGTTGTCAGCCTCTCAGATTCAATTATGAAGTTATCTCAACCATGGAGAACATGTTGGTGGGTAATGTTTTTTCTTTCTAACCTAATATTGATCTAGTTTGAAAATGGGCTTGCGAGGTCTGGAAATTAAAAGGGAGTTTTTTAGTTAGTGCAATGGCGAGTGGTCTATTTTTATTCAAATTTGTTGTTTAGGAGGACATGATTAAGATTTTGGCTAATGGTTCTTGGTTTTTTAATCGAAATAATCAAAATAATCTCTCCCTTTGTAAGTAAAAAACTTGGGTTTGACCTGACAGTTGATTTGTGTGTTGTAGCTCCAACATGGGTTAGATTCCCTGGTTTTCTGATAGAATATTAGGATTCCAAGATCATTCAAGGTATTGCCATCTCGTTTGGTCAACTTTTGACAATAGATAAAGTTATAAAGAAGAAAACAAGATTAATCTTTGCTAGATTTTGTGTGAACGTAGAAATGAATAAATTTTTACAGACACAGATAACCCTTCAATATAAGTTTGGGAAATGAACCCAACAGATTGTCTATGAGAATTTAGGCCCTTATTGTCAAAATTATGGAAGATTTGGCCATTTGATAAATAAGTGCCAAAAATATCTTCCAAAAAATATGAACCAAAAAATAAGGAAGTTAACGAGGAGAACAAAGAATACCCATTTGTACAAGAGATAATGAGCATCATTGATGATTCTCATGAAGTAGAAGAACAAATGTAGGGAGCATTGCAAGATAATAACTCCACCTTAGAAACTAATGTTGAGGGCCTGAAGGATTCTATTTTTAGGGAGGAGGGGGGAATAAATGGAGATCTCGTGAATTGATATGAAGGCTCTACATCTAAGGGATATGCTAAGTATGATGGAATAAAGGGAATGACATTGGGCCATTTAAGGACAACAGTATGGAAGGTGTTTTGAAACGTACGGGTGGGCGAAATAGTGAAGAAACAAAAAAGTTCATAGTGATGTAGAGCAGGGGTAATCAAACTCAAAACAACCTTAAACAAATGCCTTTGGTTATCAAAATGTGGGTTTTCCTTTACAAACCCTTGGTCTTCCTTGTAGCCTTTCAAAAAGGAAAAATTGGCATAACTCCTGATGCAGGCCATATCTCCAAGAAAGGAAACTTGTTTAGGATACCCATTTGGCCATATTTCAACATACATCAAAATTAGATAGACTTATTTTGTACAGAAAGGCTCTAAATTTGATTGTCCCGTTCTTGACTAGGCCTAGTAGGACAACAAAAGGGGTATTTTTGACATAATTTGAAGGAAACAACTCAAAACCATGAATTAAAAACTGTTTTGGATACCCATATCCTCTTACACAACATAATTCAAATGTAGATGGGGGTGTTTTGTAAAACAAGGGTCAAAATAGGACTGTTATGCTGCAATTTAGGCCTAATTAGGCTAGTTTAACTAGGTCACTATTTGGTTTTCATACTCCAAGGGTTAAATATACATACCAATGGCTCAGACACATCATTTGACATCTATCAAACCCCTTCCAAGCAAATTCAGTCACCACTTAAGAGTTTTTCCTTCAAACCCCAACACCTAAGCAATTACTATGCCAAAACCATGAGATTTCAAAAATAGTTTTCAGAAAAAATGCTCCAACTCACACAAACTTTGATGAAATTAGATGAAACAAGATTCAAATGTTAGCTAACTCACTCCTTCACCAATTCCAATGAACAAATGTTCACTTCCAGGTGGTACCATGCCGTACAAAATGCTATAGCAACAAATTAAGCTTTAAAACACAGGAAAATAGAGTCTTTGTTATTCAAATTTCAAATTTTACTTCATCCCTCCTCTCTCAATGTTCACATATGCTTTTTAAAACATTACCCAACATAACTAATCGAATCTCAACTATCTCTTAACTCCCCAACCGTTCAAATCCATCTTTTACAACTTTTGACTCTTCATATTCCTCAATTTGCAACTTTTGCAACATTTACAAAATTGACTTCAAAATGACTTCAAACCACCTAATAACCTAAATTGACTCCAAAAACATAACAAATGGTCTTAAAAGACCTTATTACATCAACAAAATGACTTAACATCACAAAAACTAACACTTTGCAACATTTTTGCATAAAGACCTATGGTGCCCTACACCACATAGCCAGAGAACAAGCCATACTAATGTGGAGCAATATCATAGCTAGGGAATAAGACCTACCAATGTCATTAATATTGAACCCATTCTTAAGGTTATGGCCTAGGTTTCACAATCAATGTTGGAAAATTAGACTCCTGTGAAAAAGGATTAGACCCTGATGGGGAAACATAAGAGTAACTAGAAAAAAAGACACTAGGAAAATAACAGATGTTGGCCTAGACAATAAGGTAGGTTGACCTTCAAAAATGGAAACTAGATCAAGAGAAGCGATCAAGGATATTGCTAGTGGAAGACAACAAATCCTGGAGTTATCTGCCTCCAAGAGATCCTGAAAATGAGTATTTCCAAATGGAATGATTGGGGGTTCAACATCCCCTTTAAGCAATATATGCTTATGTTTTCTATGAAACCAATTGTTTTCTTACTTCAAGAAGTGCATATGGATGTGTCCTTTTATCTCAAGCTATTTGTGATTTTTGACAAAGTGTCATTTTATGAACTACTCTTTTATGTTGTTTTTCTGAGAAAGTTATTGCTTGATGTGTAATACAAATTGTTTCTTGGAAAGTTAGAGGACTAAATAGTCCCCACAAACTTTTCCTTCTCAAGAGCTGTATTCTTGATAATAGAGTTGACATTATTATGATTCAGAAGGATACAATGATAGATTCTATTTTTCTCAAGTTGCTAATAAGATCTGGCCAGGAGCACTACTATTCATCCCCATATCTGTGATGGGTGCAATGAAAAATAGGAGATCATGAATAAAAATTTGAAATTTTTAATAAGAGGTTGGTCAAGATTGGAGATTGCATGAATTCTCTAGTTGATATTAACAATGATATGATGAGGAAGGTAGTTTCAGAAATTGTGATTCTTTAGATTGAATTGAAGAAGCGTAAACAACTTCAGGAGGAAGATCTTCAATCTAAAAAAAATATGAAGAAGCTAATACTGTAGAAGGATTTGGGTGCAACACAATGGGAGGAGAAACTAAAGATTATGTGAAGGGATTGGGAGACCTGGTTACTAAATACATGGAGTGAGTTTTTGTTGTTTCATGTTGTGTAGCTGCTATTCTTGGTGCCATCTTTTTGCTATTTTCTAGTTGTTTCTTTCTAGTTTGTATTGTATTGCCTAGTCTGGAGGTTTTACCAACCAGTGCTCTTTGTTAGTTATCTCTTGATGTTTTGCTTCTTCTTGCTTTCTTTGGTTCTAAACTCTTATATGTAAGGGCCTGGGACCGCTTTCCCTACTTATCTAATCAAAAACAAAAATATTTAAATATAATTATACACCTATTAAATTTAAATTCTAAATGAAGACACATTAACTTTAAAAGTCACAAAGAATTTATTTTGAATAGTATTAGTAGAAGCATATAAGGTGGAGTGTATAGTTTAAATATTTGTAATGTTATATTTAAATTCTTAGTTAAAAGTAATTTATTAGAAAAACTTTGATCAATAAATTTATATTAATTATAATAAATACAACTTTCTTATTATATCACCCCAAGCATATACTTTTTAAATATTTTATTTAGTGTTCTTTGATTTTATGAGGAAACTTTACATTTACGAAATTAATAAAAACTATTAAGAGTCATACTCATCCAAAAAGTTTACTACGAATATAATAATTCTCTATTTAAATGATTCTGCAAGCTTTTATAATAGATAATTATGAGTCTTTTAATCATTTAAAGGAAGTACAAATTCTAGGGAATTAAATATAAGGTAAACTTTAAAGAGTTTATCATATTATAAGGGGTTTGATGTACAATTTAAGGACACTATTCATTATAGTTAACGTGTGTAATGAATGAGAATAATATTTAATTGTTTATGGAACTCTCATGTAGATGGATTTGTAAAGTTGTTTATTTTTAAATTTAATTATAAAATTATTAAAAATATTAAATAAATTATTGGTAAGTTGAAATTTTTGATGGGGTATTTATTTATATAAGATAATAATAAAAATTATATGTCATTCATGGTACAATGTGATGGTTAAATCACGGTGTTGTTATCTTCTTCATCAAGGTTCAAACCCTCATTGGGCCAATGAGCTCGCAGACCTTGAGCCTCGCTGGGTTGATGAGCTCGCGACCGTTGCATCCTCACAGGGCCCCTGTTGGGCCAACAAGCTCGTGGCTTAAAGCCCCCAGTGGGCCAGTGAGCTCGCAGGTTTGAACCACCAGCATTCATGCAACGTTCATGCTAAGTGTTCATGCCAGGCGATGAGGTACCTTGTGTTGTGGCCTCACTAGTTCATAGCTCCGGTCAAAAGTGTTCATTGATAATTTTTTTTAATATAAAGTATAATAGTTAGATAGATTTGAACATCAAATATAATCTCTAAAGGTTATTTATAGACTATTTAACTACTATATATATCTTAAATACATATATTTAAAAAACATCAAGACATATCAATTTGGAATTATTTTATTTACTTTATGAGTTATTTTATTTTACTTTAAAACTATTGTATTTATTACATATGTGGACACAATTTTTTTTGCTTTGGTAAACTCGGGTTTTAAGATTGGTTTGAGCCCAAGGAGGCTACAATCAGGGGACCTCCTCCCTATTGGATTTATCACCAAGACTGCTATTAGGGGCCTCAATCCCTAGGGCATTATCACTTTTGTTCAAACTTGCAAGCTCAATGACCTACCTAAGGTCCACAACCTGCAAGTACAACAACCTAGTGAAGGCACACATCCTATGAGCACGTTAGCCTAGCAGAGGCACAAGGCCTACAAGCTAAGTGGCCTAGCGAGGGTTTGAATCTTAGTGGCCACCACAACAACATTGTGACTTAACTGGACCACATTGTGCCCTTATCAGTGTGGACACATAAATTTTATCTAAATTATTTTTTTTGCTTAGTGAATTGGCTTGTAGGGAGCTATACCCCTTAAAAATGGCTTAAGGGAGCCATACCCATAAAACAAAAAATAAAGTGCATTAGACCCATAAATAGGGGTGCATCACAACTTAATTATGAGATTAAATGTTCATATCCACCCATCCATTATTAGTAATCAAACATAGGTATTCAAAGAATTACCATTGCTTTTGGAATGGGAACGAAGTTGCATATTGTGAGTTGTCAAGTCCTTTTTCTTTTTCTTCTGTACAATTGTCCAATTCTCATTCGCAGTCCCAGTATCTGAGGCCATAACATTAGTAGATGAGGAGTTAACATATCCATCCTTTGTAAGCTATGAATCATTGCCTAATATATTTGAAACCTTAGTCTGTGAAATCAAAACATTTTAAAAATTTGAGGTACCTTTAAATCTGAAGCTTTATTGCTTCCCACCCTAGAAGGAGAAATTTCAAAAATGGTTGCAGTACATGTTTCAGGAGTTCTCATCTTTGGAGAGGATTCTAAATTATTATTCTCCTATGGAATATCATCCTGGGGAGTTGCTACATCCTCTTTTTCCACAGAATAATGGTGGTTAGAGGCATCTTTCCACTATGTGGCTTGTCCATCAAGCTTGTGTTTGGAATAGTTTGTACCAATGTGACCAGTGCTAAAACACCTTTGATAGCAGAAAGACAAGCCTTCATAGTCTAGAATTTGCTTCCAGCGATGGTTAGAAGTCTTTAAATAAATATCAGCTGGGAGATTTTTTTATGTATCTATATCAACCAAAATACAAGTGAATGTGGTGTGAAGGAAATCAGAGGAGCCTTCATCAATAGCTAAAAACTTCCCTAGTTTATTGCCAATTGCTTCAAAAAAAGATTCAAACCAAAATTGAATGATAGATTAGGAAGTTGTACCCATATAGGGGTTATAAAGAAAGCTTTAGAGGTAGGATTAAAAGCTGGGTGCCATGGTTTAAGTATGAGAAGATGTTGATCACAACTCCATTGGTAATCATAGAGAATTGTTTTTTTTTCTTGTATATTATCAAAGACCACAACAAAAAAAACCACAAGCACAAGGGTAAATTTGAAAACATCACCTTTCAATATGGGGCTCCAAGTGTCTGTGATCCATTTGGGTAATTTGGCGACGCTGGGCTAAAGCTGACAAATGTATCGATAAACCATTTTTTATAAAATGTTTCATTTTCAACCACTTCCCTATTAATTTCATCACTAAAATCTAAAAATGGAGATGCATTCGTGCATTGAAGGGGCCTAGTCATCTAGGAAATGTGATTCTCTTTTGTTTCAATGTATCTGAAAACATGCTTGGTCGCTTGTGATAGATTTCCCTATTTAATGGTCACTCACATTTAGGGATGAAGCCACGAGACTCAATTGTCTCTCCCTCCACTGCATTTCACCAGAATGATTCTCCTAGGCTATCTTTTGGTGGATCAACCTTCTCCAGATGCGCAGTAGAAACCCCAGCTTCTGCAATTTTTAGTAGTTTTGACATCTTGCATCTATATATCCACTTAAATTGTTTATTTTATTTTATTTGAAGAGTTATTTTTTGGTAATACACTTGTTTTTTATTTTTATATGTAACTTTTAATTTTACTTTTGGAAAAGACACCATTCACATTTTTAATATTATAGTTTTAGTTTTTTTTAAAATATATGTTAGCTATGTTTTGGTTTTCATGTACATGACCACAACGTGAGACTCCTTGCTACCACTATAGAATGTCTCTTGGCATAAATATTTTTCTAGTGATAAAAGTGTGATTTAACTATTCAAAATTTAAACCCAAAAAAGATAAAAAATATACTAAACCAAATTCTACCACCTTAGAACTGCCACACATAAGGACATGCCTAATCTATAAAAATACGGGCCTTGAAGTTTATATTTAGTAGATGACCTTGATGCTTCCTAAGAGAGAGAAAACTTCACAGAACACTTGTCCTCCATTATTTCTCCCTTAACTTCAACATCAATAAAAAATAAACACATAATTCTAAAATGTGCTTTTTTTGCATAAAATTTGTTGTCTTTTGAAATTGTAGGAAGTGTAAACAAACTAGATATCTCCAAATCTACATCACATTGAGTTACCTATAGACCATCTAAATACATTATGACATCTTGAAAAAAGGAAATCAATTCCTCTTTTGGAGAGTAAACCATTTGAATAATTTCCTTGCAAAGGGCTATTATTTCATCTATTGTGCTTCCTCCTACTTTTTTGGCTCCAATGTTGTCTTCCTCATAAATTTTACAAAGAATAAAATTGTCCACTATGGGCAAAGATTGTTTAGAACCCATTCTTTGATGACTAGGTTGATATCTCTAGTATCCTATTTATCCTTGAAATCACCTACAATGGAGGTCCTAGTTATGAGAATACTCATATTCCCAATCTCATCCTAACCTATGATAAGATTGAAAAAAATTGGGGTATCCAAATCTAGAATTACACTAGTATTTCTAAGTTATCAACCAAGGAAAAATCCACGCAAAGGAGCACTACAAAAAATGAATCTCTTTGTTGCAGTTTTGAAGGAGCATGAGAACACACTACAAGAACATGCATAAAGAGCTTCAAATCAATGTAAAAAATAATGGGGTTTTGTAAGGTCAAAATTTTCTTACTTTGCAATCTCTATCTTAAGTTCTTGCACTTACTTTAGTGACTACTCTTGTAGTTAAAATCTAGGGACATTTTCCTTGAATTCTAGCTTTAAAAAATCAAGTTTTGGATTGATTTGTAGTGACCCATAGATGCCCCTTTGCACCTATAAGCTATTCTGAGACTTTCATGCCAAAATTTAAAATTGGGTCAAAAGTCATTGAAACATTGTGTAGGCCAAAACTCACTCAGATTGAAACTCCATTTAACTCTATTTGATTCAAACTATTGGGTCCCATAAGTTTTGACCTAATCTTTCACTCATTCACTTCCAAATGCATAAATTGGACCCAAGATTGACATAAATATAACTTTTCCTTATTTTGGACACAAAACTCTCTTAAACTCCTAGGGATTTCACTAAATATTGAATATTGACAAAGCTACTCTAGTGATGGTTGCAAAAGGATCTAAAAATCTGAGTATTAAGGCCAAGGTTTAAATAGCCACACCTTTGATAGGTATTTCTCTCTAGTTCTCTTGAATCCTTGTACATTTTTGTCCATAACTTCTCCTCTATTCTATTCATAACTTCCCTATTCTTTTTCTACAATTACATTATTGGTTTCTAGCTTTAAATATGAAGAAAAACCCTTGCTAGATTAGTCCAAGCTCATTTCATATCCCTTATGTCCTCTCATACACACCTCACACACCACTCTAAATAGATTAATCTCCTATTGTTTTACATTATTGCTATTAAATCTATATATAATACCACATTATTACACCTTAGGGTCTACACACACAAGTATCTTATCTTTGGCTAAGATGTTGAGGTTATAACAAACCATCAAAGGGATTTACAGAAGTAGGCTCCTAAATAGCCACCCACTCTTCTTTTTCTCCCTTAGATATAAACTTGAATATGAGGAGATATCAAGTCAGTACAAGAAAACTTAGTGACATATCTGGAATACACAAAGAAAGATAAATATTGTTGATAAATCTTAGATCTCTACAAAGTAGAAAGGACTTATAGTGCCTATTTAATTTTCTGCCTCCTTTAATTCCCTAAGGTATTTTATTTTGCATTGCTACCTTGGTACAATGCTTGTATTTGCTAGGGTGCCATACCTTGGCACCTATGTCTTGAATGATGAATCTTTGAGGGTCTATAGTGTCCCTATTCAACACTACTAAATGCTACAACACTTAGGTCCAACCCTCCTTTTTGCAAGAGCACCCAACATGGTGCAATTTATCCCTGGCTCATCATAGAAGTCTACAACTTCATAGGATAGTGCCTTCGGTGATCCTTTGTAAGTTTCCTTAATCATCATTAGCCTTTAGTATACGAGGGATGCATTTTTCTCTCTCATTTTTTATCATTATGACACTTGATTATGCTCATCTTAGTATTTTCTTAATCTAATAAACAATCTATAATAATTGATTGAATTCCTATAGTATATCATATGTCAAGTCAAATTATTTAGTGAATTAATTGAAATGAAACAACCTAGTTTAGTTGTACATACACACTAAACCTACACTAAATGCCTAGGACATAAATTTCAAACTTTACTTCTATTGCCATAAACAACCATTCACACCTACAAACTAGAAGGTTCACACACTAAACACTAGCCACCATCATCTTATCTTAAACAATGCAAGATCCCTCAAGTGCAAGAAAAACATTTCCACAATTCTAAGAACTAGAATTAAAAAAAAACACTCTCTTGTGGAGGGGAGACATAATTAGCACACACTTTCCTTGATGGGAAGAATAATTTATGGAAATAATGGGAGAGAGGCTCCACCATTCCCTAAATTATCAATAATCCTATCAAAGAATCAAACCTAGTTGATACTTGTATTAGCTAAAAGGTCTGCAACCTTAGTGCACTCCCCAAAGTAATGAATGAATATGGCTTCCATGAAAAGTTCACATAGATGAAAAGCCTCAAAAGTTAATGATTGATTTTCCAATTTTTAGTAACCCCTTTGATTATATGTACAATTATCACTTGGAATCACCCTCAATGATTAATTTTCTAAAATACATTGAGGTTGTGATCTTTATGCCTTCAAGAAAAGTCTTACCTCAACTTCGTTATTGGATTTGGAACCTAGAAACAAACACCCACATCTTAATACCTACTCTAAGGAGGATTTGACCAAGGCCCTAGCACCATTTAACCATAGATTCCCCTTGAACCATCCTCAACATTAAGCATATAAATTCATCTAGAGGTAATTTCCACTATGCCACTTATATGAAATCTCTTTTCTTGATTACCCCATTAATGGGAGAAACTTAAAAACATATTTATGATAAGTTATTAAGTTATTCCACTATGACCATGTACTTACTACACTCATATTTTTATATTTTACTTGTTTGTTACATGATGTATTTATTTATAGTCATTACTTTACATGTTTTACATGCTTATCTTACATTTACATTTCATGTATTATTTCCCCTCTCCCCTATTTCCTTGCATCCAATGGATTACAACCAATTTCAAGGGACATATTTCATTTCTAACACTCTTAATTTGAGATTGTAGATAATTACATAGACTCATCACTATGACTAGATGAATCATTATTGACATAGTCACAGTTGGAGGATCTAATTGAAGACTATCTAACCATGCAACGAATGACAACTCTCAACACATTCACACAACATATATAAATTTACACAAATGAAACAAATTTTAGTACTTCAAAACAAATTATAACTTAAGATTCATGAACTTCAATAGTATTTAGGTATAGTCCCTACAATAAAATATATATCTTTAGATCTCAAACCCTTAATTGCAACCTTATGATAATTTTTTCTCTCAATTCTACTTCCATTTCGTAAATGCTATTGGCCACCTTCATATAAGGAAGAAAGATGTAGAAAGATGGCATCAAGATAAATCTGGTACTTCACCCAAGGTACATTAGATAAGGATCAATTGGTCCATATTAAATGATTTCAACCTTGAATTTTCTTGGAATTGGGCACATCTCCTTGAAACACGTAGAATCATCAACCTTGATTTACATAGATATATGAGTCTTAAAACTCGATGTAGCTCCTCATATGAACCTTATAAGACTAATAATTAAATACATAACATCAAACATTGACACAATATTTAAATACTTTGGTGTATAGTCCAATTAAGGCAACATTATACAATGAAAACATGTTGCGGCCTATAATAAAACATCAAATATAAATCTATACATGTGAACATGTTTAGGATGCTTATAAAACATTGTGTACAAATGATTATGCTGATTGGATACATATGTGGTAGTGTGAAAGGAAGAATAAGTTCATAATACACTTCCAACACTAATCTCTGAGAGGAGGCATGTGCAAAAATTAAACTAACCATACAATTACCAGGAAATAAACACAAAAACAATATACCATAACACAATGATTTACACGGGGAAAACCATTTTAGGAGGAAAACACCACACTCCAAAGTAACTCAATGTATTATTTAGTAATCAAAGGTTACAATACACTTGCAAAGTCTAAGTCTTTATAGGAGTATCACCAACAAGAGATTTGGATTAATTCTGGCAGCATAACAGTACCTACAAAACTTACTATCAAAACCTCCATCTCAAGAACCCAATAAATAGTATAATCAATACATGAAACCATCAAATAGTAGTTAGGAACCATGGGCTATAACCACGCAAAATGTGGTGCCCAAAACCCAATTAAAAATGCAATGCTCAAATCCCAAGTTGAGTCCATAGACTAAAATAACATTTTGCTTCCACCTACTATAAGTTCATCATAATCCATTCACCAACTTCGGAACTTTATTTTGGATCCATTATCTCCATTAAATGTCTTATGATGTGTCATAACATGTCATAAGTTGGTCAAGAAGTGTAACTCCCTCTTGTAGCTCATATATGTTCTTACGTTTCCAATGTGGGAGGCCCAACTTTTAGAGGCCATAAATTTTGATCCAAGAAATGGATTGAGCACATTTTAAAAAAATGTATAGCTCAAATAGGTCCATATCTTGGGCATTCAAGAATTGATTCCAGCTTATCTAGAAATATTTTTGGGGCCAAAAATGACCTGTATATAGCTCATAAATTGAGTTTTTCTATTCTATAGTCTAAAAATTACATTTTTAATATTGGGATGCAAGGTTGAGACACCTTTCATGACATTCTCCCAATTGTTGAAAACCTTTCAAGAGAAAAGAGAGTAGAAACACTATTGCTAGGGGCCGAGAGGCCCATAGACTCATAGCACCATTTGAACTTCTTTGTGCTCACTGATTTCATCAATACATCTGTAACATTCTACAAAGTGTCAACTTTATCCAACATCACCCTCCCAACCATGTCATGAGAGAAATGGTATTGGAAACCAATGTTCATAGTCCTCACATGAAAGTTTAGGCTCTTTGCTAGACAAATGGCACTCTTATTGTTACATAGAATTGTATTAGCTCCCTAACTTAGCCCCACATCTAAACACAATCTCTTTAAACAAATGGATTCTTTACAAGCATGAGTAATTTCTATGTACTTAGCTTTTGTAGTGGACATAGTGACCATAGCCTACTACTTACTCATCCAATCGATAAGACCACCAAATAAAGTGAAAATATAACCATTGGTGGATCTCATGTTGTCAATATCACTTGCTCAATTTGAATCCACAAATATGTGAATATTCATTAAGTGTAAATTCCCCCATAGAATCACCATGATAAAAAATAGAGTATTCAAAGATACCCTACAAATATATGAAGACCCTCTTAATTGCATCCCAATGAACTCATCTAGGATTAGCCACAAAACGATTAAGGACTCCCACTACTTGGGCATTTTTTTCAAGTATACACCATATAATACATAAAGATCCCAACATCATTAGCATAAGGTACTCGAGCCATGTCTTCCATCTCACTAGGTGAATTCAAACACTACTCTACAAATAATTGTATTCCCATCGAGATAGGAACACACAATAGTTTGCAAGATGTCATGCTATATCTCTCTAACATTGAGATCACATACTTGCTCTAGCCTAACCAAATATTTTTGTTTTCTCTCTCTTTTGATATCCATAGCCAAAATATATCTAGTATCCCCTAAATCATTAATCTCAAATTGTGCTAAAAGATGAGACTTCAAGTCACAAATCACATCTTTATTGTTACCAAAAAACAAGATATCATCAATGTACAATGCAATGACAAGGAATTGATCACCATACATCTTATAATAGATGCAATGATGTAATTTGGATCTCAAAAATCCCAAACCCAACACAAAGGAATCAAATTTTTGGTACCACATTCTAGGAAATTGTTTGAGACCATTTAAAGAGTTTTTCAATGTACAAACCAAAGGTTCTTTACCTTCTATTTAGTGCTCTAGCTATGCCATGTACATCTCATGCTCCAAATCATCATGAAAGAAAGTTGTCTTCACCTCCATTTACTCAATCTCAAGATCAAAGGATGTTGCAATCAATAATAATAATTGAATGGATGTTATCTTAACAACTAGAAAAAGAATCTCACCATAATCAATTCCCTCAACTTGTGAATATCCCTTCAAAACTAGTCTAGCTTTATACTTTTCAACATTTTTATCAAAATTGATCTTCATTTTGAACACCCATTTGCAACCAATGGGTTTCTAACCATTAGGTAAAGGTACTAAGTTCCATGTGTGATTTTTCTTCATTTTAGCCATATCCTCACCATGGTCATTCTTAAGTACTTAGAATCATCCATACTTAATGCCTCCTTCATAGTTATAGGCTCATTTATGTTAGTAATCAAATAAAACATACATCTCTAATCAATAGGAGTATACTTGTCTAGTTTTGTGTATGCCAAGTGGACCTTCTCAAGAGTTGAGGTGGAGGTTCTACCTCCTCTTTAGAACTATCTAATATATCTAATCCTTCCTCTTCTTTAGGTCCTTCATGAGCTTCTAGTTCAAATTTCTCAGTCTTAGGAGGTAGTTGAACTACATATTTCTTCCTATCTTCTTTTGGCTACAAAGCTATTGGAGAAAGCTTAATCTCTCTGAAAATATCACTTCTACTACATAGAACTCTCTTAGCCATAAGATCCCAATCTTGTATTATTTCACACCAAAACCATAATTGATGAAGATATGCTTAATTGCCTTGTTCTCCAATTTTTACCACCTCTCCTTAGGCACATGAGCATATACCTCACAACAAAAAATATGAATATATTGTAATGAGGGATTTTTGCCCAAACAGGCCTCCATAGGAGTCTTATCCATAAGATATAATGTAGGAGACCTGTTAATCAAGTAATAAGTTGTAGTAACTACTTTAGACCAACAATTCTATTCTAAGATAGCTCCACTAAGGAAACTCCTAGCCCTCTCCATTAGTGTCCTATTCATTCTCTCTACAAATCCATTCTATTGAGGGGTATATAAAGTTGTCTTATGTCTCTCTATCCCACACTCTTATAGAATGTGTCAAAATCTACTAAGCAAGACTCACTACCATTGTTAGTTCTCAAAACCTTGATCTTCCTATTAGTCTAATTTTCTACAAGAGCCTTAAATGGTGCAGGAGCACCTAACACAAGGTGGCCTCCATGAGGCATTTAAGTTCATGTTTTGTTTTAAAACAGGTTTTGTGTTGTAATAAGGTCTATTGGACCAATGCAATTTCCTTTCTATTTGTAAGTCCCTCATGACTTAGGTCACTTTTGTCAGGTTGTTAGTTTTAGACGGTTGGTTTCTCCCAGCCGCTTGGAGATCAGTTAGTTTTCTCCCAGCCGCTTGGCATAGGGTTGGTGTCCTCTAGCGAGTTTATAAAACCAGGGAAATGAACAAAATCAAAGATATGATATTGTAATTGAATGCAATTGTGCGAATGTAACTGAGCATTGTGAAGGAGAAATCAAACTATTTTTGTGTCGTCAATCTGTTTTCCGTTCTCTGTAAATACAATTTGCATAGCTATAGATTTCTTTTCCTTTCTGTACTTCCGTTGTTGCAAAATGTCGATGTGAAGCATTCCACTAGTGAGATTTTTGTCGAAATCAGTGGAATGGATTCATTATACAGATATCTATTTTTGTTTCCTATTTTGTTTTCCTATTCGGCGGCGCAGAGGACCAAATTGGAGTGTGCACAGTAGATCACCTAGCATGTCCATGTGCTAGGGTTTGATTGGACGAGTTGGAGCTGTTATCGGTGAGACAGAGGCATCAGAAAAGCATTCCTTGCTCAGAGCGACGAGGATAGTCCAGCTGAAGAGAGGTTTGAGCCATCGAAAGGAAGTTGCTGTCTAAGTTTCACATTGGAATGACAAAGTTCATTGGGTAGGTGACTTGGCATTGTGTCGATGGCGTTGGTCATACTGATCAGGGCATACTGGAGAGATAAGTAGCAAAGTGGCCGATGGGGTAAGTTTGGACAATAAGAGTAGATCACTGAGACATGAGTCAGACTTTCACTGATCGATCAGTTGTGCGCTTAGGAGGAGGCTCCTCATCATATTGGTATCAGAGCTAGTGAAAGGTCTAGCGGAGGTGTTGTGTATTTGATTTCTATCACTGAGAAGGCGGATGAAGAGTTGCTCATGCCATCTAGTTGCGAGAAGGAATAAGATTCCTGTAGTGTGTGGGCAGACAATGATGAGGTCTGTCGTGACCATTCACCAATAGAGGTTTGGCTAGAAGAGGGTGTAGAGTGAGGCCACTGTGAGAGAGAGTGCATCTCTAGGATCTGCTATTGGACGAGAGGAATGGGTCAGTGAAGCAGCGTGTAGGATGGACATCTGATTAAGCATTGTGTTGTAGTCAAATTGAGGATTTGTAGGAGTGTTGGCGTTTGGGTGCTGTCTGTGAATGTTTATGTCAAACAGAGAAAGTGAAGGAGAGGCTAGTGATATGCCTCCAAAGGGGATGACCACCGAAGTGGTCAAGAAATTTAAAGAGATGGAAGAGATGATCAAGACTGGAGTCAAGGAAGAACTCTAGGCTAAATTGAAGGCAATGAAGATAGGGAAAAGGATAGAGGAAGATTTAGATGAAGAAGAGAAAGAGGAAGAAGCAGAAGAAAAAGAAGAGGCAAAGATACCGGCTGAACAAAAGCAATTCCTAGAAGCCATTAAGGCTATTGGAAATGACTCTTCAGAGGCTCAAATAGATGTCCCCATGTTTAGTGGAAAGATGAATGCTGACGAAGTCATGGAATGGATTGAGGCTCTGAACAACTACTTCGAATACAAGGGAGTTCCTGAAAGTAAGAGGGTTAAGTTTGTAAAAACTAAACTCAAAGGTGCTGCCCTTACATGGTGGAATTACACCCAAGGAGAAAGGGTAAAGAATGGGAAGAGTATGATTTCTTCGTGGAGCAGAATGCTAGAGAAGATCAAGTCCCAGTTCCTTCCATCTGACTACGAGGTGTAGATTTATAGGAAAATGTAGAACCTTAAGCAAAAAGATATGGATGTGGCTACTTACACTGAGGAGTTTCACAAATATACTCTTCATTGTGGGTACATGGAGGATGAAAAAGCTAAGATAGCAAGGTATTTAAATGGTCTGAGGATCAATATTCAAGATGAGATAAGTTTGTTTACCCCTAAAACCGTGGAAAAATGCTTTCAAGTAGCATTAAGAGCTAAAGAGAAGCTAAAGAGGAAAGGTGAACAACAAAGTAGAGGAAGAGGTAACATAAATTTTAGAGGCATTTTTGGACGAAGAAGTCCTAACTAGAGGCCTAGTGGTGAGTCTAGCCAAGAAGAGTAAGTTGGAGACTCAAGTAGCAGAGGAGGCTACTAAGGAAGAAGGCCAAATGAAAGAAGTGGGACAAATGGATCAGGTAGAGAATCCAAGTTCTCCAATATGAGATGTTATAACTGTAATTAGATAGGGCACCTAGCCTATAAGTGTCTAGAGAAGGCCTCAACTTCTCATGGTAATTAGAGAAGAACCACATTGACTCAAGAGGATGCAGGGAGTGTGACATCTCCTAAAGTGAATTTGACATCAGAAGTGGGAGAAAATCTAATGATCAAGAGGACACTACTCAAAGAACCAGTCAAGAATGAACCATCATAAAGGAGAGCACTTTTCAGGATCAATTGCAAAAGCAAAGGTAAAATATGCAAGGTAGTTATAGATTCTGGTTCAACAGATAATATGGTGTCTAGGAAAATGGTGGATAAATTGAACATAGAAAGGATTCCTCATCAAACTCCTTATAGAGCATCTTGGGTAAGTGATAGCCAATCACTTTTGGTAATTGAACAAGCATATGTTGATTTTTAGATTGGAGAATATAAGGATAGGGTTTTATGTGACATTTTGCCCATGGAGTGTTGTCACCTACTTTTAGGTAGGCCATGGCAATTTGATAGGCAAGCATTGTATGATGGATATGCTGACACATACACCATCAAGAAGGATGGAAAGACTTTTGTGGTGACAGCATTGCAGGAGGATGTTGAAGCAAAGAAGGCAACCAAGATTATTTTGGTGGGTAAGAAAGAGTTTGTGAAGATCAATGAAGAAGAGACAAGGAAAGTTGAGGATGTCTCAAGGAGTGAGGTTGCCAAAGATCATAGTTTGAAGGTGATTTCAGTTTTGAATGATGGAGATCAGATGGTAATGTCTGAGATGGATCAGCAGATGGTCAAAGAGTAGGTCTGCAAGTAGCCACAAGTTGATTGGAAAGAAAGAGATGCTATCCTCGTAGGGACCATTGTTTGTCCTCTAGAGCCAACAAGAGTTGACAGACAAACATATTCTACCATAGAGGTAGTACAAACAACATCAAACAAGGTTTTGAATGAAGGTGTTCAAGCAGAGATGACAGTAAGGAAGCATGGTGAGCAAAGTATGGGTTTGGTTGCAAGAACTCACTCATGGCAAGGTGTGAGTAGAGCCTACAATGCTAGGTATGAGTTTTTGATTCCATGGAAGCAAGTTGCAGTCCAGAGATCATGGGGAAGGCATGATGCAGCAATGGATACAGGTGGTGCAAGACAAAAACTCAACTCATGGGACATGAGTTCTTTTCTAGGTGGGGTGAATGGCGCAGGAGCACCTAACACAAGGTGGCCTCCATGAGGCATTTAAGTTCATGTTTTGTTTTAAAATAGGTTTTGTGTTGTAATAAGGTCTATTGGATCAATGCAATTTCCTTTCTATTTGTAAGTCCCTCGTGACTTAGGTCACTTTTATCAGGTTGTTAGTTTTAGACGGTTGGTTTCTCCCAGCCGCTTGGAGATCAGTTAGTTTTCTCCCAGCTGCTTGGAATCATTCTCCCAACCACTTGGAATAGGGTTGGTGTTCCTCTAGCAAGTTTATAAAACTAGGGAAATGAACAAAATTAGAGATATGATATTGTAATTGAATGCAATTGTGCAAATGTAACTAAGCATTGTGAAGGAGAAATTGAACTATTTTTGTGTCGTCAATCTATTTTCTGTTCTTTGTAAATACAATTTGCATAGTTGTAGATTTCTTTTCCTTTATGTACTTCCGTTGTTGCAAAATGTCGATGTGAAGCATTCCACTGGTGAGATTTCTGTCAAAATCACTGGAATGGATTCATTATACAGATATCTTTTTTTGTTTCCTATTTTGTTTTCCTGTTCAACAGCATAGAGGACCAAATTGGAGTGTGCACAGTAGATCGCCTAGCATCTCCATGTGCTAGGGTTTGATTGGAGAAGTTGGAGCTGTTATTGGTGAGACATAGGCCATCAGAAAAGCATTCCTTGCTCAGAGCGATGAGGATAGTCCAGCTGAAGAGAGGTTTGAGCCATCGAAAGGAAGTTGCGGTCTAAGTTTCACATCGGAATGACAAAGTTCATCAGACTTGGCGTTGTGCCGATGACGTTGGTCTTACCGATTAGGGCATATCGGAAAGATAAGTAGCAAAGTGGTCGATGGGGTAAGTTTTGCCGATAAGAGTAGATCACTGAGACATGAGTCAGACTCTCACCGATCGATCAGTTGTGCGCTTAGGAGGAGGCTCCTCATCATTAAACTCTTTAAAACAACTAAAAAATATAGATTTATTTATAAGGAAATACACCCATGTCCTTCTAGACTAGTCATCTATGAAATATACATAATATAAAGAATTTGAAATTGAAGGAACATTAATAGGACCAAAAACATCAAAATGAATTAGATCTGACACCCCAGAAGATTTGTGAGAACTTGATTAAGACTAAACAAAGTTTTTCTTTCCATATATGTAATGTTCACAAAGATCAAACTCAAGAGTACAATAATTTAAACCATCTAAAAGATTTTTATTTTTTTGGGTCCTTAGACCCTTCTTACCTATGTGGCCCATTCTATGGTGCCATAACATTGTCTTCTCTGCAAGTAACTTGGTCTTTGAAGAAAGAGCACCCTTAAGTAATTAGAAATAATGACCATTAAAAGTAGATGCAACACTCCTCTTTATTGTTGGTTTTGATGGTAAGAGTTTGAATCTATAGATCTCTTCACTATAGGGGAAAATGAATTATTTCATTAAATTGTGGATGCATCCAATTGAAACAAAGTGCCCACATATACATCTTTAGTGAGAACCATATCTCCTTGAACCATCTGATATCATTAAGTAGAGAAAACAACCTACACACCCACATCATTAAGTTTGCTTACTAAAATCAGGTTTCATGCCAAACCAAGGATATGTAGTACACCATTGATCCCCTTCACACATCCACTAGGGAATTGAATCAAGACTCTTCCACAACTGACAATCTTCAAGTGAGATTCATCTCCAAGGTACACCTTCCCACCATCATATTCTTCATACTTCAAAAACCAACTCCAATGTGAGGTCATGTGGAAAGAAGCTCTAAAGCCTATCAACCACACACCTAATGCATGCATTCCCAATGCTATGACAAAAGCATCAACATCATTCTAAGAAGAATGTTTGGACTCATCATCTAAATCATTTTTCTTTTTTTTCTTTTCTCCTACTTGTAGTCTCTTTTTAAATACCCAAGCTTGTTGTAGTTCTAACACTCAGCCTTGGTATTTCTAGGATATTTGGATCTCCCATGGGATTTAGATCTAGATTTGTTTTTCTTCTTGTCCTTCTTTTTTCCTTTCTCTTTCAATCATCCATGAATAGTTAGGGCCTCCTTGGCTGATTCAAAATTTTCTCTACATCTCCTCTAAAAGTAATGATGCAACTACCTCATCCATTTTGAATTTAGAGGTAGTACTCCAAATTTCCATCATGATCCCATGAGTTTGAACAAGAACATAACAAAGTAATTAAACAATCCTCTTCCTCCTCCATCTTAACTCCAATAGAGTGCAATTGGGTAGCAATCATGTTGAAAGCATTTAGGTGCTTAGCCACAGAACCACCATCCTCCATCTTGATGGTATACAACTTATTTCTTAGGAAAAGTTTATTTACTAGGGATTTATCTTGATAAATATTAACCAACTTCTTCTAGAGATCCATAACATTGCAGATTCAACAATACGAGGTCTACCAAACAAAGCCTAATGAGACCTTTCACTTTTTTTGTCCCAATCTTCTACCAAACAAAGCCTAATTGTAGACCATATATATCTATCCATGAGCATATCATCCATATTGAGCTTCCAAAGCTCAAATTTTGTGCCTAAGAACTTCCCCATTTCTATCATTGATGTCCTTTCCACTTTTCTTGCAACAAGATCTTCTATACAAGCTCCCATTATTAGTACAAAAACCCTTGTCCCTAACACCTAGAATCTGAGGTGATTAGGCTTTGATACCAAATGAAAGGAATCATAGGTGTATTATACACTTCCTACACTAATCTATGAGAGGAGGTATGTGTAAAAATTAAACTAATAATACAATTACAAGGAAATAAAGACAAAAGCAATATACCATAACATAGTGATTTACGTGGGGAAAACCATTTCAAGAGAAAAACCCCACACTCCAAAGAAACTTAATGTATTATTTAGTAATTAAAGGTTACAAAATACTTGCAGAGTCTAAGCCTTTATATGAGTATCACCAACAAGAGATATGGAGTAATTATTAACAAAACTTACTATAAAAACCTTCATCTCAAGAACCCAATAAATAGTCCAGAAGTAATAAATGAAACCATTCAATGGTAATTAGGAAACCATAAGCTAAAACCACCCAAAATGTGGCACCCAAATCCCTAGTTAAAAACCCAATGCCCAAATCCCAAGACGAGTCCACAAGCTAGAAATAACATATTCCTTCTACCTACCATAAGGTTGTCATAATCCATTCACCAACTTAGGCATTTCATTTTGGATTCATTATCTCCATTCAAAGATGCCTTATGACATGTCATAACATGCGTCATAATTTAGTCAACAAGTGAAACTCCCTCTTACATCTGATAGATGCTCTTATATATAATGATGGAGGCCTAGTTTTTGGAAGCCATAACTTTTGACCTGGGAAGCTAATTGAGCCCCCTTTTTTTTAGAATTGTAGAGATTGTAACGTTAGAAAATGTCCCCTTGGGGGCTTTTCCCTCATAAGGTTTAGCTCTCGGGTCTTTAGTATGCATTTAGGACATCTTAGTTCATATTTTGGCATATTGATGGAATGAGACCTGGGTTTCATGGAAAATTGGACCTAGGTGGACCCCTTGAGCTATACCCTGCCCAAAATAGGAGGAGGACTTGGGCGCCTGCACCCTAGTCCTTCCCTATTTTGGGGCAGCCCTAGTTTCTGGGTGTCAGTTTATGACCGTTATTTGGTCCTTTTGTCGACATGGTAAGTTTTGATTTTTAAAATCCTGGCGGGAGTGCTTGTAGTTGCATATATAAGGATGTTTAGGCATTCATTTGTAAACTAGATTTCAATTAGATGATTACTAGCAAGCTATTGTGTTCTCAAGGTGTTTCAAGACTTTCTATTGTGTTGCAAGAGCAGACTTGTGTGTTTTGTGTGTTGATATTTGCAAATTTGAGCATCAATTTCCTCATGGCATGAAGAGTCTCTTCCTCCATGAGAGCTTCACTACAAGGTGACATAATATTGTGTTTTCATCATCGATTCCTTTGGTTTTTACCTCTGCCTCACAAGGGCACACACTATTTATCTGACAATGGTGTTCAGAGACTTAAGTGTCCTCTGAGGCTTGATTGAGGCAAGCCTCTAAACACCACAACCCCCAAACCAAGTTTTGTGATTGTAGGTTATAGGTGTCACATTTGGGAAAAGTGGAGTTGTAGGAAGGATTGGCAGGCATCAAAGATTTAGGATCTGAAGAAAAGTAGGACACAGGAGCACTTCCAGGACTTGGGTGCTCGCTCTAGTGTCCTCCGCATCTGAGTTTCAGAAAATAGAAGTTACAGGGCTAATCAGTGTCGGGAGGAGGTCTGGATTTCGCAAAGAAGTGGTACCTTGGACTTGGGCGCCCGCTCCAGTGTCCCTAACTGTTCCACTTTGAAACCTTGAAAAAAGGTATTTTGTGATTTGGTATTTTACTCCTGTTTGCAAGAGCTTTTTCTGTCATTCGTCAATTTGCTGTCGTATTTGCATAATTAGGGTTTTAATGGTTAATTGGGCATAAGAGAAGGAAGATTAATAATTAAATTCCCTAATCCAAGTTTCCCTACATTTGTAAGTGACCTAGGGTATGATAGTGCTCGCCACTCGACCCTAGATCCTTCAATGTTTAGTGGAGAGGCAGATTTAAACACATAAAATCTAAAACTTTAACAAATCTAATTTTCCCCTAAACAGTTTGGTGAACCCATGTTTTTGGAATTAAATTACAACTTGCTGAGTGTTTTTCTTCATATTTGGATTGATTTCATTCATTCATAGAGTCATTCATTTTATTGCATTGAGAAAAATTGAAAAATTGGAAAAATTCAAAAAAATTGCATTGTTGGGCTTACTAAATTACATCATTTCTTTCTAAATTTTCCTAATTCATGATTTTTTCATTAGATCTGATATAAACTATAGAAAAATACAACAATTTAAAATCTTGCATTGCATTTTCATCATTTAATTGCTAGGGTTTTGTGGAAATTTTGACAATTTTGTATAACCTAGTAATTCCAAAATCTAGGGTTAGTAGGCAAAGTCTTTTCTCAAAATTTTCTACTAATTTTAGAGGCTCATTCAAATTAACATTTGTCTGTAGTCTTGCATTTTATTGTAAATTTGCGTTTAGATTTAAAATTTTTACATTTTTGCATAGAAAATTTCAACAAAAACTAGCAATTTTGATGCATTTTCATTAAATTTGCATACACTTTTTGCATGTCAAGCTTGAAAATCATTTTCAGATCTGAGAGTAAGTAATTTTCATCATAAATCAGACTTCAAAACATTCACATAGCATTTTGTCCCAAGATCTCAAACCTAGGGCTTCAAAAACAACAATTTTCACTAAAATTGGCCTTATCGACTTTATAAACTTGCACCATAGGTGTGTTGTGAAAGGTATTTTGGCATTATTTTTACACTATTAGGGTAATCATTTTCTGTCCCTCATAAAAATCTTACAACAACCTTTTAACGGGCTCTTGTAGTGAAAAATTGGTGAAAAACTACACATTTTGGCTATTTTTGCCCTAGGGTTTGACCTAGTTTGCACTCCAAGCGTGTTGTGATAAATTTTATGGATTGAGGTGACTGATATTATTGATATTATTTTCTTTAGCTCCTAAAATTCCTTACAAAACCCTTTTTTCTAGGTCTTGGAGTTGAAAAACCGTGAAAAATAGCCTATTTTTGCTATATTTTCACTAGGGTTTTACCTTAAGTGGCACTAAAAGTGTGTTGTGCTGGGTATTTTGACATAAAGTGGCTATTATTTCTTATATTATTTTCTTCCCATCATCATTTTACTCACAACACCCTTTGTTATGCTCTCTTGCATTAGGTTTTGGTGAAAAAAGTGCCTATTTTGACATATTTTCACTATATTTTGACTTGGCATCAACTTGAAATCGCATCAAGAGTGTGTTGAGAGTGGTATTATTGCTGTTTTGGACTGATATTAGACATATAACTTGCTTCCCTTGACTGAAATCCTTACAACACTCTTTGTTTCACCTATTCGCATTGGAAAAAGTACAAAAAAATCAAGCATTTTAGTCAGCAATCATATCCTTCTTCTAGGATTTGTTCTCTCAGTTTTTTCATTGTGTGTTGTATGATTTTGTACAAGTTTTATGACACGTTGTCCTAAAAACAATATCCCTTTGAGAAGAAGTAAAAGGTTAATGGGATCTAGTGCTAAAAATGACATTCCTACCTCTAACAATCCTTTGGACACTTTCTTTACAAAGGGAGAAACTAAAATTGTGCAAGATATCATACATCCTCCAACCACAATGGAAGAACAAACTTTTCATGATGTTGATAATACTATTGAGGCTATAGGATATGTATCTGATGAGTAAATAGAAAAGTTGGATAAAGACCTAGCTGAAATTTAAACATTTATTGAAAATGAGAGAATAGTTGAAGAAGCCCTTCCTACAATTCATAATATAAGAGAATTGATAAAAGAAGGACAAGATGGTGTTAATGTAATTCATGGTCTAGCACATATTGTACAAACCAATATCATTCCGGTGACCGAATGTGCGTAAATGATAAATAACACTCTATCACCATCTCATACTCAAGTTTTGACACCTATATCGACTATGGGAATATCTACTTTTACATCAACAATCTTAACAACTAATGTGAACGCTTGTAGTAATGCTACCACTAGTATTGGAGTATCTAATGGCACTAATTACAAAGTTGTGGGATTTGATTATCAAAATTTGGTTCCTAAAGGGACCTCCTCTATGCATAATTGTTCTCAACCACCTATCTATTCCACTCATTTCCAACCATCTTCAACCTACCAATATGTCCAACAACCATTGGCCTATTCTCAACCTCCACCTATCGTATCTCAAGCACATTCACCTCCTCACTTTGGTTCTAATTCCTCACAACAAACCACATCTCCCAATGATGCCATCTTAAACCAACTTTTACAGGGCATGACTACTTTACAACAAAAGGTAACAAATTTGACAAATTCTTCGCAGCCTAGTCTACCAACATATCATGCCCATAATCTGTTATCCTATACAATCTTGAGAACCCCTATGCCTGAGAGGTTTGAGACTCCTTGCTTTGAAAAATATGGTGGAAAAGGATATCCTAATATCCATGTGGCAGCATTCACAACTATGTGTATTGATTTCTATTTTGAAGAGGATTTGTTGGCAAAACTTTTCTCATGATCTCTCAAAGATACTACTTTAGAATGGTTTTGCTCTTTGCCTCCGAATTCAATACACTCCTTTTCGCAATTGATTGATTAATTTTTACAACATTTTCACGCAAATATCAGACCCCAAGTCACCCTTATTGACTTGGTTCAATGCAAACAATGTCCCAAAGAAAAGTTGACTGAATTCATTAGTCGGTATCAAGGACATTATGCATAGATTCAGTATCAGATGAAAGATGAAGATGTTCAGAAGATATTACAAATCTACAACCTAATATTCGTGATAAGATACTCTTGATGAAATATAACTCCTTTCAACATTTATGCACCACTCTTCACGATTATCAACTTTTGTCTAGTCAGTATGAAAACCAAAACTCATCGGCTCAAGTTGGTCAATCCATGGGTGGATCATCACAAAATAATTTTAAGAGAAACAATAATAGGAGTTTCATCAAGATCAATGGACCAAACACAAATGTGTCTGCTATAAATAATCCAAAGAAAACATCATATCAACCAAGAAAGTTTACTCTAATATCTGAGTCCTATCATTCTATCATGAACCAAGCTATGAGTAACAACATTCTCAAACTTCCCCCGATCAAGCCTATTGATCCTAGTAAACAAGGACCTTACTTCGATGCTAATGCCTTTTATCATTATCATCAGACACAAGGACATGACACTAAACTATGTATGCATCTTAAACATGAGATACAAGACCTTATTGATTCAAATGTCATCCAGGTATTAGGTGTGAATGATAATGGAAATAAGTTAGTTGCTCCGCTGAATCAGAATTTACAAATCTTCACTAATCCTTTTCCTAAGCATACTAAAAATAATATGGTGGAACAAGGTTTAATGGAAGTAGACGAGGATGATTACTTGGACTATGATAGTATCATCAGAATGATTGAAGTGGATAAGAAACAAGTGGATAATCCACCTTGTCCACGAAGAAACAGAATTTATGTTGAGGTTCCTCCTCCATTATCCTTGTATGGATCAGGAGGCAATCAAAATGCAACAGAAAAGCAAGAACAACAACTGATACAGATGAGTAAGTGGGTACAGGATGATTCCCATTACTGTTATAGAAAGATTCAACAATGAAAACTTGCTAAAAATTAGAAAAGAGCAAGACGACAATCAATAGTCAGAAATAATAGTGGTTCTCCCCCTCATAAGCAACAAAAAGTCTCATTTAAACAAGGATTTAAGGAACAAGCATCATATGATAACAAACAAAATTTTCATAAGAACCACTCAAATTTTGCATTAGATATGATCGAATACCTCTCCAAGAGGTTCGCGAGCTCCAAGATATAATATGAAGACCTTAGAGGTAAGTATCTCTAACCCTTTCTCTCTCTCATGATGTGCTTCCCTCGTGATGTGTTATATGTTGTTTAGGCCTCCTGGGATGACCTCGAATTCTCCCGTAAGGTTCAGGATACCAGGAGACCACCTCTGTTGTGACCTTCTTCTATTTGTATCATCATTCTTCTATATTTCCTCTCTCTAATTTCATTGTTGTGTGTTGTGTCTCGCGGACATAGCGTTGCAGTTGGTGACTTAGGGGCACCCTCCTATGTGACTATCCCTAAGACACTTGTTTCTCCTCTCTTATTTATTGTTTCCCTTTCTCTAGTGTTTCCATCTAGCAGGTGGATGACGACAAACATTTATACTGATGCGGACCTAGTGTCCCTTTCAAGAGCAATCAAAAAATGGACTTAGTTCCTAATATGACAATGGGGTTGTATATTTTATTCGACGCTTGGCTATTGGAAGCACTCGTGCTTTCCGCATAGTGAATTTGATGATGTTTTTGTCGCATTTATAAACCTTAACAATACTGCTGCTCTATGCACCTTTGTTTGTCTTTGAATCTGGCCTTGGTGGTACTCGATTCAGAGAGCTTCGTGATATAGCCCTACGATTATCCTCCAACTCTAGTTTGGTTGTATAACCTTGGCTCTTTGTGTGGTTAATCATATGCATTAATGTTGTTGTTTATCATGATGTTGTAGACACTAACATGTTTCTTGTAGGGATGTGTTTGTGGGAACATTTGGCGATCGTAAAGTACATGTCACCTCTGGGGGGGCATGGGCTTTGTGAAAGTCGGTGTTCCCTTGTGTGTTTTCTTCCTACCTTAACGTGTTTGATATCGATAACTGATATCGACCACCTTAAGGTGGGGACATATATAAGGTAAGCTATCTGTTATAGATGTTAGCAATGTGTTTGACCTCAAATGCAAAGGCTTGCGCCCTAGGGTAGTGCATCATGCATCCTAAGTTTGTTCACAATCAATCAATCAATCATGTAAGCCTTCTGTGGAGGCAGGATATCGAGCATATCCTTTTCCTTAAGCCCTCTGTGGAGGTGGGGATGGTGTATTTCTCAGAGTAGATTGCATCATCCTATCATTTCCAAAAGTCCTCTATGGAGGCAGGGAGCGGTTCTGTGACTAACTCAACCCTTAAGCGTGTCTTCAGCGATTGTTGTGGTGAAGCACAATCGTCAATGTGTGCCTATAATGTGCCTGAGATGGTGTTGGACCTAGAAATAGGTACACTCCATCGCTTGTCTATCGTGTTTTCTCTGTCTTCAAGTGTGTGTGTTTTGGTGTGCTTGTTTTGTGTGGCATGTTTGTTGCCCCATATGCAGAGACTGGTGCCCTCAGGTAGTGCTTCTTGCATTTTTGGAGGTTTTGCATGTCTTGCGTGTGTGTTGCCCCATATATACATAGACTTGCGCCCTAAGGTAGTGCATCCTGTATTATGGGAGGTTTGTTTACTTTCCAGTACTTGCATTTGCATTTCATATATATGAGAAAAAGAAAAGAAAAGATATCATTTCTGTCTTCCGTGCATTAATGTGTCTTCTATGCATTGACTGTATTCTCCATATTCTGCGTGACTGTAACTGTCTTCTCTATGTTTTACGTGCCTGTTATTGTTTTCTATGTGATTAGCGTGTCTTCTCTGTGCTTGGTGTGTTTACTGTGTTTGTGACCTTACTTTAATGCATGTATTGGCCTTATGTTTATACATACATTAAAGTGGGGGCTAAATGTAACGTCGAAAAATGTCCCCTTGGGGGCTTTTCCTTCATAAGGTTTAGCTCCCAGGTCTTTAGTATGTAGTTATGACATCTTAGTTCATATTTTGGCATCTCGATGGAACGAGACCTGGGTTTCATGGCAAATTGGACCTAGGTGGACCCCTTGAGCTATACCCTACCCAAAATAAGAGGAGGACTTGGGCACCTGCGTCCTAGTCCTACCCTATTTTGGGGCAGCCCTAATTTTTGGGTGTTAGTTTATGACCGTTATTTGGTCCTTTTGCTGACACAGTAAGTTTTGATTTTTAAAATCTTGGCGGGAGTGCTTGTAGTTGCATATATAAGCATGTTTAGGCATTCATTTGTAAACTAGATTTCAATTAAATGATTACTAGCAAGCTATTATGTTCTCAAGGTGATTCAAGGCTTTCTATTGTGTTGTAAGAGCAGACTTGTGTGTTTTGTGTGTTGATATTTGCATATTTGAGCATCAATTTCCTCATGGCATGAAGATTCTCTTCCTCCATAAGAGCTTCACTACAAGGTGACATAATATTGTGTTTTCATCATTGATTCCTTTAGTTTTTACTTCTGCCTCACAAGGGCATGCACTCTTTATCTGACAACGGTGTTTGGGGACTTAAGTGCCCTCCGGGGCTTGACTGAGGAAAGCCTCTAAACACCACAACCCCCAAACCAAGTTTTGTGATTGCAGGTTACAGGTGTCGTATTTGGGAAAAGTGGAGTTGTAGGAAGGATTGTTAGGCATTAAGGATTCAGGATTTGAAGAAAAGCAGGACACAGGAGCACTTCCAGGACTTAGACGCTCGCTCTAGTGTCCTTCGCATCTGAGTTTTAGAAAATAGAAGTTACAGGGTTGATCAGTGTTAGGAGGAGGTCTGGATTCTACAAAGAAACTAGTACCTTGGACTTGGGTGCCCACTCTAGTGTCCCCAACTGTTCTACTTTGGAACCCCAAAAATAGGTATTTTACTCCTGTCTGCAAGAGCTTTTTTCGTCATTCGTCAATTTGCTGTCGTATTTGCATAATTAAGGTTTTAATGGTTAAATGGGCATAAAAGAAGGAAGATTAATAATTAAATTCCCTAATCCAAGTTTCCCTACATTTGTAAGTGACCTAGAGTATGATAGTGGTCGCCACTCGACCCTAGATCCTTCAATGTTTAGTGAAGAGGCATATTTAAACACATAAAATCTAAAACTTTGACAAATCCAATTTTCCCCTAAATAGAGATCAAAGAGGTCCATGTCCTAGGCATCGAGGAATCAATAGGCTAAATTATCTAAAACTATTTTTGGGGCCAAAAATGACCTTTATATCATAGAAATTGATTTTTTTTGTTCTATAGCCCAAAAATTGCATTTTTGTATTTTTAACATTAGGATGCAAGGTTGAAACAACTTTCCTAAAATAGTGCACAACTAGATCTTTGTTGACTAGATTGAATTCACTATTTTGAAACTACAACAATAATATGTAATTGTGGCAACTCCAAATGACAATAACACATGAAAAACATAATAAACACAAAACCACATATTTTTGGTTGATACAAAATTGCTTTAAGACACAGGATGATCTTGCATTAATTATCACATGACATGTGATTGTCTAATACACTTTTTCATCCCATGACCACCAAGTGAGGTGAAGCATTACCACTTACCATACAAGCATAATTTTTCTAACCCTACTCTCTCTCCTCTTTCTTTCATGATTGATGACAATACAATTTAGCTTGTAGTTGTCTTCATTTTTACTTGCATGACAAAAGTTGCTCATTACATATTTTCCTCTATTTTATAGGATCCCATATAGAGCACATGCCAAAGTGTGGAGTTACACAATGCCATTTAGTGGGGTCCATTACTTTATATGGATCTAGATATCCTTTTAAGTTTAAATATTTACTTTGCATGCATGGTTGTGAGTGCTACATACTTTGAGATACATGAGAATTCTAGGATTCACATTTACCTTAGAGCGGGGAAAAATGTAATTATGAAAATTACATATCCATCCCAATTCCCATTTATTTTTGTGCCCATTTTGAGAGAATACCTTAGTATAATTATAAATATGTCAACAAATGACACAATCTTGTGTGAAGTTGGGCTCATTCCCTCATGTCATTACTTATCCATTTACACACATTCTCGTACATTTGACCTTATATGTTCCATTGTATACTTTTTCCATACATTTTACATTTATTGCATCCCCATGTAATAAAATTTTAGAATATGAAGATAACAAAAATACATGCATTCAGTTGATTTTGATGATCAAAAGATAGTTGTCCATTATTTTGATCATAAATTTTGAACCATAACTCATAGTCATAACTTCTTGTATGTGTTGGAAGTAGAATGAAAAATTTGAACTTAGTTACTCCTAGAATTTGGTGGATTAGTCCTATGTGTGAAATTAATCCCACAACTGTTGATTTGACCCCTAAGATTTCAAATTTCAAATTTAAATTCTAGTTGACTAAACACACATTTGCATGATTTATGGCTATGTTCTTGTATTTAAAGTCATTCAATTGCATTCATTTTATCATCAAATAATCATTCAAATATCAAATTTGCATTTAAGGAGCATGCTAGGAACACTTCCATTGGTGCACTAAAATGAACCTAGATCTATATAATCATCCTAGAAGCATTTGCATGCTTGAAGATTGTTGTCTTCAATTATTTGCATGATAGTAAAGTTGATCTTTTTGGGGGATTTACCTAGAAGATTGTTGACCCTATTGATTAGATAATCCCTTAAAGGTATTTTCAAAAGCTACTAGTCCTTAGAGTAGAGTAGATAATAGTGGATCAAGTTAACCATGAAGAAGAGGCATGCAAGTTGTAATAATAGATCCACATATTATAGGATAGATCTATGGATGTGGAAACAATCCATAGGTGCAATATAAACCTAGATAGAGGTATAGAGCCTGTGTAGATTATGAGACAAACCCCATACAAAGATGATTCACTTCCAATCCTAAGAACAAGCTTTAGTACCACATTAATTTCATCCTTCTTTATCAAGTCTAGAGGCAAGTACCTTTTCTCCTTTGCATTTATTTTTCCTAGCTTAGTATTTATTATTCAATTATCACTCTCACAACTAATTTATTTAATGTGGGTTGATTTATGATTATTTGTGTGCATCTTATTAGATTAGCCTAGATTAAGCTTAGTTAAAGTTTATTTTCCTTTACAAGATTTTTACAATGAATTTGAGTATTTTAAATTTAATTTCCTTTCATTTTCATAACTTGGCTTGTGAACTTTTAAATTTTAAATAAAAATTGACAATTTTATTTTACTTTTTATTGTTTTGATCATTTTTAACTTATTATTTTGGGGCATTTTTAATAAATACATGTGGATAAAACACTATAAAAATTAAAATTACAATTAAAATGCTCATGAAAATATCCTTAACACAATACAAGACTTATAAAAGTATGTTGATAAAAAGAGTTAAAGATTACAAAGTTTAGCATCAACAAATACTAATATAACTCATAATAAATTATATTATCTAGACACTTGATTAAATCTTATGAATTAATTTAAAATTTTAAAAATAAAAGTCATCATCATCATCATCCTATCACTTTAATAAATATGTTTTATGAATTTAATTATTTCGCTAGGACCTTTTTAACTTTTATACATACATACATACATACATACATAGATGTATATGTATATGTATTTTATGTATATGTGTATACATATACATATACATATATGTATATATGTATATATACATACATACATATGTATGTATGCATATATTATATATGTATAGATGTATATATATACATGTATAGATGTATATATACACATGTATATATATATGTATGTATATGTATATGTATATGTATATGTATATACATACATACATACATACATACATATAACCTATTTTTTAATTATAAAAAATAATGTTTTATAATCCATTTTAACTCAGAATTACTAATATTTATATATATATGTATATGTATATCTACATACATACATATATAACCTATTTTTTAATTATAAGAAAATAATGTTTTATAATCCATTTTAACTCAAAATGACTAATATAGTATTTCATATTCAAGACCTAATTATTCTTCATACCTATGTTTTGATTGTTGGGTATAGTTAGACTATGCACATTGTGTTTATGATGTTAGTTTCTTCGTTGCTACTTGTCTTTGTTCTTTCATTAATTTTTTCAATCTCACAATTGGAGTTCTAGTGTCAATATTCACTCTATCATCCATCTAGTTTAGAGTTTTCTAAATACTTGAAATATATTGGTAATTGGCTTAGTTGAGCCTACCCTTCTGTGCAAGGCAGCCCCTAGATTAGATAGTTGGCCAACACTAGTAGTGAGAACTTTAATCTTCTTGGCTAGTCCATCTTGGTTTGTTTCTAGTTTGAGCTAATCATAAATGCTTGTAACATATTTTAAGAGATATGATTGTGCCTTTAGTGTGTCCTGCAAAACGTGTGAGAGGTTTGTATATGAAGAATATTATTAGAGTGAAGTAGTTGAACACTAACTTGATGAACAAATATAAGATAAAAAATAGAGATAAACATCTTATTTTCCATATGTGCTTGATAATAGCTTTTTGTTTTTGATAAGATAAGTGGCAAAAGAGGGTGCCGATGCCATAACAGTAAAGCCTTAAAGGCACACCAAAAACTATAATAGTTTAACAACCATCAGAGTTTAAGCTAAAAACTAGTAGAACAAAACAAACAGAAACAACATAACCAACAGATTGACAGTAGACTAATAGAAGACACAAACAAGCCACGACTAATTAAATAGTTTGTCCCAATCGTCAACCAGAAACTAGAAAACATCCTGGTAGTCCTTCAACTTCTTGCCTTTCTTGCCTTTGTCATCCAGCTTCGCCTCTTGAAGAACAACCAAGGTCATGGCAGATATGTGCATCACCTTAGTAGAGAATTTGGCCAGAGCACTGAATTTTTGTTCCAGATTGCTAACCCTCACTGTCAGGTCTTCAATCTCTTTGTTCTTACTAATTTTGGCACCTTTTTTCTGATTCCCTTTACCTTTACCTTTCTTCCCCTTCTCGAAACTGACTGAGTCTGAACATTAAACATTAAGTTCTGGGAAGTTGCTGGGTCCCATGTCTTCCACCACAATCTTATCACTTTTCATTTCTTTGTTAACAAAAAATTCACCACCCAGGAACTCAGTCTCTGCCACCTCAGTATCAACCTTGTTATTTCCTTCAAAACCAGTGTCATGCTGCTCAATCGACATCCTTTGGTTCTTCTCCTTTGACTCTTCCTCACCCTGCTGATCCCCTGAGTCTTCCTTATTCCCTTCCTCAATCTGTTCTTCCCCCTGCAGCTCACCATACTCAATCTTCTACATGTCCTCAGTCCTCATCACTTTAGTGGTTTCCTTTTTCAAAGCTGATAACTACTGGGGCATGGGGGCCAGCTTAGTAGCAAGCCTAGAGGATCTTCTAGCTGACGGAACCCTAGGTTTGCTATCAGTAATGGTGTAGTCTTCATCCACATTGTCAGTATTCTCACTTTCCTCCTCTGAACTCACTTCCTCCACCATCGTGGGCTTAGAAACCCTAGTACCACTACCAGTGCCACTTTCATCAACCGTGCCGCTATGAAATTTCTTAAGGGGGGTAACCTGAGCAGGGGAAGCATGCAAAGTTTTCCTCTTTGTAGGGGTAGTTGCTGGGGATTTAGGGGTAAGGTCCTGAGTGGAGGGATCAGGGCTAGTAATCACTGAGGGTTTCTTTTTACCAGTTTTGACATAGGATTCCAAGGTAATTTCAGTAATGATCACCGGATTGTAAATTTCCTTGGTAGCCTTGGGCGATGGGGATAGCTCAAGTCTGGCAAGGGTGAGGGTTTTGGGAGGACAGAGAGCAAGGTTGAATTTATACAGCCTCATAATGAGCCCCTGGTGAAGAGGGAGTTTAGGGTTACTAGGGTCCAGAGCGTGCTGTTCCTTAGCAGTGATAATGGATAACTCAAGGGAGGAGATGAGGTAAAACAAGAAGGTGATAATCTTACTGCATCTGAAATGATTTAAGAGCGTGAAATGATAGTGAAAAAACCTTCTAAAACTTCCTTCCAGAGTAAAGTATTTCATAATCATGAAACATACCTCATCCCAAGGCTGAGGAAGCTTCTGCCTATCGAAACCCCCTTGAAGGCTATACAGGACCTCATCCTTCTTAAGGAAAGTCTTCATGCCCTCATTATCAGAGACTTTACTTTTCCTTGGGTGCTTGGTGCCATCAAGGGCATGCCGATAGCCATACCAATCCCCTCCTCAGAGATGTCGATAGTCACATTGCCCACCTTAGCCTTTTTGTTATCATACGAACACATGAACTGAATAGATAGGTTCTTGTCGTAACCTTGAAGGTACTCCAGATAGGAAGCAACACCCCCTTCTTGACATATATGCTAGATAGTCTCATTTTGTTTAAACTCTTCGCACGACTTTGACTCTGTTCGTGTTCTATCCCCCCATGTTCCAACAATAATAGCTTTTTGTTAAGGTCTTGACACTAGCATAATAAGAAACAACAAATCCAAACAAAGTAGCTTTCCAAAATAGTTTATACAAGATCATAGGTAGAGAAGCAAAGATGGAATACCAAATGTTGTAGGCAAAAGGATAGGGCCAAAATACATGCTTAAATGATTCCCTTTTCTTGTAAGAAAAGCAATGATTGAATTATTTTCTATAATGCAATAGTTTCTAGGTTGTAAGTTGGGTTTAGGAATTAGCCTCAAACTTCCATAATATGGCACTATGATTAATCCACTTATAGTTGCATTATGAGTAGTGCCACATGGAGTTTAGTCTCTAATCAAACCATAAAGAGGGAGTATAGATTTATAAATGGCCAAGGGGGAAAATAAAAAATGTTGAGTGAGCCATCTCTAATATTTTATGAAATTACAAGGGTAAAAGTCACTAAAATGTTGACATTTGTTAATCAACAATTGAGGAATTGACGCTTGGATAAAAATAATAGCTTTTTATTAGACTATGCAACTTGAAACTCTACCTATAGTTGTCCCCATGGTTTCCATTAAAGATTAGGCTAATCCTAAAGGTCTCTAAAGTATTGGATACCTTTTCTAAACAATATTTTCCCTTTGAGTCATTCATTAAGGGCTAGGGGCAAGTTAATACATTGAATCAAGCACTTCTAGCAAATAGAGAAAGTGGGAAAATTCAGTCCATGCCAAAGGGATTGAAAAAAAGGACCAAAAGGATATTATCTTTCCATCCCACTATCACCTAAAAGATAGCATAATTGTAGTGTTGGTGTGGTGTCTAACCAAACTCTTTCAGAGAGCTTCACTATTTAGAGCACATATGGTCCATTTAGAAATTAGGCAAACTCCTCAAGTGCTAGGATATATGATGTCTAATCGCCCTTTATCTCTAGGTTGAAAGCAGTGGACCCAAGAGGAAATTGGCATAATTTTCTTGCTCCCCCATTTGGAGCATAGAAATCTTCTAATAAGTTGAGTCAATTGTAACAAACCTTAGAGGTAGCCAAGAGGTAGAGACATACAAATGGTTGGCAAGTAGGATCTTCTTGGCCAATTGAATGTATTCGATCATGGATAGAAACATGTTTCTCTAGGACATCAATTTAATCTTAAGTTACTTAAGAACCATTTCCATGTGTAATAGAAAGTAACACCCAACCCAAAGGTAAAGTCAAGATATTGTGATATAACACCATGCTTGATTATCCACTCTTTGGGGATCCAATTCTATTGCGTATCCATTTCGGTCATGAAGAACTTAGTTTTAAGCATGGAGAGTTGTGAGTTAGAGACCATAGAATAGAGATCAAGGATGTCAAGGGTGTTGAGACCTCAATATTTGAGTTTTGAATAAAAAACATTATTATCAATAAAGTGGGAATTCAAAACATAAGAGTTATGGGACAATGAGATACCTTAAATAAATGGGTGAGAATGAACATGATGAAGAAGTAACCAAGGACATCAATTGTGAGAACATATAAGAAAGGTGCTAAAAGGCAATGTTGTTTAACAAGACCAAGTAGAATACTTGGCATGTGTTTGATACATGTGGGTACATATTGAAATGTGTTCCCCAAACAATTTTTCAATTGCTACAAATGTTTAGCCAAGCAAATATTTTTATATTAACACTAGACCCAAGAAAATATCTCCACCAATAAGAAAAATGTATATTGCAAACTATGTGGTGAAGAAATAGGAAAAAATAACAAACATTAGAAAAACATTTAATTTTTAACTATGCGATTAATGTGAAAGTGGTAATAAGGCCTCAAATCTAAGAACCAATCACAATACAAAAAATATTTTATTGCTCTTTGTTAAATAATAAATAATTTTGAAAGTAATATTTTTAAAAGATGTTGTAAAAACAGACTTAAAAAAACACTCCACTTTAATTGAGAGACAATAATAGATTATGCATCCATTAAAAACAAGCAAATTCTATAATTCTCTACAATAAAAAAAATGAGAGAGAGTTAGGGTTTGGCTCTAACTCCTTTTATTTTTTCAACCAAACCGAACCAAGATCTAGGAAAAACTTATAGAAAAGAAACGTGAAGAATATACATGGAGTTAAAAATAAGTTAGTGGAGTAGGAGAAAGATAAAGCAATGGAGAAGCATGAATATAAAATGGTGAGTGGTGTTTGGATTGATAAGAAAGTTGCACGTTAGGGAAGAGGGTAGACAATGTTTGCCACTCTTTTTTAACATTTTCTGCATTGACTTGAACCAGTGTGGATATGACATGGAATTGAGGGGACTTGGAGTTATTGACAATGAAGACAAGTCGGACAACTTATGGACACAAATATTAGTGAGGAGACAAAATGATAAGGGAACATGGCCCACCAAAATAAAGTAAAAGTCATCATTCTTTTTGTTTTTTAATTAACAAATAAAGTCATTTTTTATGCCAACCAAATATTCATTATTTTAATTTTACATTTTGTCCCTTCTTATTCACACTTCTTGAATTACTATTCAAGATATTACAAGAATCGTCATGATGGCACCCAAGTCAAGCAAAGTCTAGAAATCCACTCGGCCGACAATGATAAAATAGAAATCAACATCAAAAATAACAATTAGAGGGCCCATCTTATCCACAAGGATAAAATAGAAATCTACTCTAGCTTCATGGCAAATAATCCCTACAAATAGCACCATGTGTTCACTATCATAGCACCATATGTTGTATGAGTAAGAGAGAATATATGCTTTCCCCGCGTTTAATCTAGGCTACATATAAAAATTTTAAAATTAAATTAGATTATGAGAGTTGTGGGTGAAGTGATTTTGAGTTAAATGTTAATACATGGAAGTAAGTGCAAAGTGGATAGATGTATTTAGTGGATAAATGTATTTAGCTTGAGGTTTCATGAAGAATGAAATTAAAGTGGTATTGGATCTATGTTGGTATTGGAAATGGATTTTCTTTGTTAGTACTTTGCCTTAGATTTTGTGTAGATATTATGTCTTTCTCTAGGTCGATTCTATGTTTGTGGATCATTTCTGTACCTAGAGATCTATCCTCTACCACACAAATATGATTCTATTGGTTGTGTGCCTCTATTCTTTGATTCACTAAATTCCTTGATGTCTTGTTTTCTATGAAGATTGGTGGTATTTAGAAATACCTTTAGAGGGATGTCAGATCACTAAGGGACAAGTTCTCTTAGGTCAACCCCAGAAAAGACTGGCTTTATGGTCATACCAATATTTAATGACAAGCAACTTTGGTCATGCAAATTCTTCTACAATGATTGTGTAGATCTTAGTTCATTTTAATGCACCAATTTAAAAGATTCCCATATTGAATGCTCTAAAATGAGAGAGGACATTCAGATATGAGAGGATGTGAAATGAATGCCTTTAATTACAAAGATAGCAAAAATTCATGTAAATGTGTGTTTGATTAGCTCACAACGACTAGTGAAATGGGTGAGAGCCAAATTTGAATTTGAATATTAGGGATTTGGAGGTTAAATTGATGGATGTAGGATTGCTCTTGCACTTGCAAGAATCACCTAGGATAATCAAATAATGAAGTTTGTGTAGGGAATAAATTTCTAGATACGGAAGTGCAATAAATGTGGATTGTATTGAAAAGTGTGCAACTATGGATAATGTGTCAAATATGTGGGATTAAGTGTAAATAGAGATAGGTGAAAGTTTGGGGAATGAGCCCAATTTCACACAAGATTGCACCATTTGTCAATATGTAATTGTATTAAGACATTCTCTTAAAATGGGCACAAAACTAAATGGAAAATGACATGGGTATGCAAATTTTACAATTACATTTTTCCTCCACTTTGAGGTGCACGTGAATCTTAGAGTGATCATGTATCTCAAAGTATGTACCATTCAAAAACATGCATGGAAATTAAATATTTAGACATAGAAGGATTTTTGAATCATATAAAGTAATGGACCCCATTGGATGTCATCATGTATGTTCATCCTTTGGTATGTGTACTCCATGGGAACTTACAAAATAAAGGGAAAATGGGCAATGGGTAGTTTTTATCTCACAAGTGAAAACTAGGCACAAAAATACAAGCTTGATTAATTGTCTATGAAATTGAGAAATAGGAAATGAGTAGGGTTAGGAAGTTCTACTTGTACAAAAAGTGATACAACTCATTGCTATGTAGCATATTGGACAATTCCCTGCTATGTAGTATGAGCTTCATCTTGACATGGCGATGAGTCTCTATGTAGCATTTATCAATGTACTTGAAAGGTTAATCATAGGAATGTTAGTGACAATATATGCCATCTTACAATTTGTTACATCCATAGAATGTAAGGAATAGGAGGAGAGAGAAAATAATACATGAAATATAAATTCCATCTAAAGATAAGCATGTAAGCATAAAAATCATGTAAATTAAATGTGACATCTTGTAATAAGCATGTAAACATCTAAAAGTGATAAGGCATGGAGATCATAATGTGGGTTGGTGATAAATCTCAAGGTATAAATTTGTACTCGCATGGGCAAATGGTGGATGGTTATATGGCTCTTAGTAGCTAGGAATGTCTATGTAGGTACATAAGACACTAGGACAAGCATATGTACCCAATGTGGTTACATAAGCACATAATGGTAGGTAGTAGGCCCCTAGTGGTAATATAGGTCTAGAAATATAATCTTAACATTATGGTGGGGGAAGTTGTGATGGGACCAATGTAATAGGGTAAAATAATAATTCCATAGGAAGAAGAGTGTGGAAGGCAAGATGTCCCCACTTACAATAAGGCAATGCAGACACACATTGATAGGGAGGTGTAGGAAGGCAAGATGTAAGAATCTGGCAAGGAAATCAAATAGTATGGGGGAGCACATGAGGCCTTTGATGTAATTATATGGAAAGGAAAACTCAAATAGTATCAAGGAAGGTATGATTCCCCCCAATGAGGGAAGATGCCTCTAAAAGTATGATGTGACAATGTAAGCTCACTAAGCAGGTTTGTGTGATATAGGATTGTAGGCTCCACATGTAAGCTCTAAGAGCATGCTATGTCAATATATGATCATAGAAAGTAATCATAGTATAGTAAGATGTCATAAGAATAGGTAGGATATCATATGTCAACAAACTTGAGGATCGTAAGAAAAGTATCATAGCAAGCATTGAAATATATAGCAATCATACAATGGAAAGTAACAAGGTGCCATGATATGAATCATAAAGTCACGAGTAACTAAGTATAAATGAAAAAATAAACATGAGGATGCATAGAAGACAATAGGTGAATGATCACGTGGCATGGAAGATAGAAACAAAGGCAAATGATAAACAAAGCATAGCAATAAAGGAGATGTAAACAAGCATAGGACCAAGTGTTAGTGTAGGTTTTTCATTTCATTTCATTTAGTTGTGTTGTGCCTTGCACACTCCCCATTTTGCCAAATGGAGACCCCCTCTTTTGCTTTGACTTGGAGTCTCAACCTTATGACAATGAGAAGGTGAAATTATTCTTAGAGTGTAGGACTTGCTCCAAATTTGAGTATTTCATATGTTTGGAGTCATTTGATGTCTTTCATGATTGATTTGGAGGTGTATTGAATGGTCTTGTGCTTAAAAGAAGTAGCCATTTGTTACCTTTTGCACTGAAATTGGGTGTTATTACATTCTACTCCAAAATCTAATGTCACGGGATATTGCCCTTGAAACTGCCTCTGTAGGATGTCATGTTGAAATTCCTAGTTTCCAAGGTCTTAGAGTTGCAAAATCATGTCAAATTCCACAAGATTTCATTAAGGGGTTCATATACTTTCATCTTGTCGCATGGTTCTGAAGCCCTAATTTGGCTAAGTTTGAAACCCTAAAAACCTTAAAAAATGGTTAAGTCTGAAATCTGGTGGAACCTCAAAAATCTAGAATCTGCATATCAAATCCTATGGATCTAGAACCTATCTCAAACATCCTGACAATATATTTTAAAATATTTACTTAAATATATTTTGAAATATACTGTCACCCAGGACACTTCAAAATCTGGTGCTAAAATTAACCTTTATTGCCTTTTGTGCTAATATCCAGTGCCACTGGATATCAACGTTGGACCTCATTCACATACTTTAGTGCTAAAATCACCGCTCACCGGCTTTGTGCTAAAAGTTGGTTCCACTAACTTTGCGCTAAAAATGAATGCTACTGACTTGCGCTAAAATTGCATCACACTGTCTTTTGTCAGAGGAACTTGAAAATCACGCTAGGTCGGTGGGAGGTGAAAGTCACACTATTCGGTTGGAACCAAAATCCTCGCCGGCTAGACCTAGCAAACTTAGTGCTAAAAATAGACCCCACAGACTTGCGCTAAAAAGTGCCCTCACTGACTTTTAGTCTGTGACACCCAAAATCTGTGCTAAGGTTAGTCGGACCTAAAATCAGTGCCAAACCTATTTTGCGCTAGAAATCTCCCTCTTCAACCTGCATTGAAAATCACTCTTACTGACTTTAGTCAGTAGACCTCAAATCTAGCGCTAGGTTGGTAGACCTCAAAATCAACACTTTTTGACATTTTGGCCTAAAAATTAATTTTTTCAAGGTGCAAATTAGATTTTCTTGATGAATTTGAATTGCATATCAATCTATCATGTTATCACTAGTATTTTTACCAAGTTTGTGTGGATTTTGGGCATGTTTTACAACAATTAATGCTACTACACATGAAAAGTCAGTACCCCCAAAAATCCTTTTTTTTACAAAAAAAGGCTATAAAAATACAAAATAAAAGTATCCAAATGGATCCTATTGGCCACAAAAACCTCCCAAATCAACATATAGGCCAAATGGGTACTTGAAAATGGTAAAAAAAATGCAAAAAATCATGTGAAAATCACTGGATTTAAGAGGTTGTTCATAGAGAAAGTGACATTGACAATGAGTTGTTCTAGATGAATCTAAGGCTGCAAATGGACATATTTTGATTCAAAATGATGGAAAATGACTTGTTAAGATGAAATTGATGCTTGGCCTTGTTGATTGCAGGTCTAAGAGGACAAAGGAGCCAATTGGAGCTGTCTTGGAAGAATGCAAACCCAGAGATACCCTACTGACTTGAATATGCAGAATCATCATTTTGCCAACCAAATTGTTGCTGCACCTGCAAGAAAAACTCAGTATGATGTCCAGGATGATGTAGATGAGCCCTAGCAGCTAGAAGACATAGGAGACCAGACTTACACAACTATTGTTCCTATACTTCTAGTCCAATGTCCAAGACATGTTCATAGTTGTTCATAGCTATCCCACCAGTCCAGTCATGCAATGTTGACCCAATAAGCATCCAGTTGGACATGCCTTCACCAAAAATGTGCCACATACTCCTCTTGATCTAGTTAGTACTTGGAATCCCGTCAGTCCACATCAACTCAAGTTTTTACATGTCATATGACTTCCTTCCACCTTGGAAAGTGGCTCTTTGGCATGTCATATGTATTTGCAAGCTATTTTTTGTCTTTTTCCTAAAGGACAAATGCAAATCCAAAAATGCAACAAATGAATGTATCTCATTAAATGACATGTAATCTAGACCATTGGTGTTGAGTCAATCTCCACCGTCCATTGAAAAACTCGGTATGGTATCTTGTCTATAAAAGGGCCATCATTTTCTCTCATTGTAAATAAGATTTGATAATGAATTGCTGAGACTCTGTCAAAATACAGTCAATACAAATCAAGTTTTGCAGGTTGCTGGGAATTTGTGTTTCTGTGTTGTCTTATTTTGGATTTCATGGTTCATATCAATCTGAAATTAGTTGATATTCAGTTGCATTTGTGATTAATCATTTAGATATTTGATGGATTTCTTGTCCATACCATTAATGGCTTGCTGATTTTATGTCATTGTGCATGGTTAGTTTGGGCATATTTTATGAGCTAAGTTTGGTTGTGTGATTTCATTGAGCTACGCCAAGGATTGGGTGTTTGATGAACCCTCCACGATTTGAATATCTTTACATTTCCCTAGAAGATTGCACAGTCTATGTGGCATTGTGGGCTCCCTGGTTAAGCAGGGATTTGTTTATTGTCAGGAATTTGTCTATCTGGTTATTGATCATTTTTGTAAGTGTCTATAGGATCTCTTATCCCTTCTCTCTATTCACTTTCCTTTTGCATTTTATTTACATAAAATTTGTTAGATTTAGGGTTTAAGCAACATCTACATTACAAATATGCTGAAAGAATCATAGGGTTTCTGCATACATACTGCTTTCATATCTTCTAAACCCTATCAAATGTAAGTCGCCTTGTTGGTACAGCTAAAACATTCCACTGAAGTTATTCCATGTGAGCTAAGACCTAGTTGTATTATCCTTGGGGCAGTCCTATCTTAGATAGGATAATTTTTTCAAGAGAGGTGAGATGCCTATATTTCACCTACGTTGTTGTGTGCAAAAAACACCATCAACAAGTTGTTATGCCATTTTCCAACACGTATGTTTATCTTGCTTGTTAGGAGTGGGCAATGTAGTGAGTTGTTAGCATCTTCAATAGTAATTACTCTCTCTTATTTTAGTATATTTGGGAGTTAATTTCTTTATTGGTTGTATTTGGCACCTCACATATTCTATATGTACTCACTCACCTTGGATGGTTTTGCATGTCATGTGATACTTTGATTTATGCATATTTCTTTGACTCATTCTTGTCTTGTAATATTTTTACATGTCTCTCGTTTATGGAAGATCTCTCTATTCCACTATTTTGATTCTATTAAATTATTTGTTGAATAGGGTTTATATGATCATCCTTACAATAGATCTAGGTTATTCTTGCTCTTTGTAAACTCTAACATGGTATTAGAGCACCTTGTGTTTTAGGGTAGTTCACTTGTTTCCATATCTGAGGGATCTTAAGCTTTTGGGTTTAGGGTGTGGGTTAATTTTTGGTATAATTACAACTATTTAGGTTGCACCATTGTGTTCAAAAGGATTGATAAATTTGGTCTAGGCTTTCATTTTAATCAAATTAGATTCTAGGAAGCTAATCTTCATTTGGGTTTTTTATTTGTGTTTGCATGATTGAATTTTATACATTGTATGATTTTTGAGGCATCCTAGCCTAAATTTGACTACACTATTGAGCTCAATGACATAAAAAACCTTAGGTTTGACTATAAACATGTCCATTTTGGAGCAAGTTTCCTAGGGGGCCTAGAAATTTCATTGGTCTATGTGAAGCTTGAGATTTGTGACATATTGTGTGGTTTACTTGCATATTTAGTTTAGGGTTTGAGGTTGGTATAAATTTTGGGTTCATGGTGTAGAGCTCTGCACATGAGCCAAGGTTATTTTAATGATATGAGGTTTATTTGGTTGGTCATAGGTATGTCATACCTTGCATAATGGTACCAACATCTGCATGCATAATCAACCATTGTGCTTTTAGCATTAGTTTCCACCATTATCAATAGCTTCCACCACTAATGTCCCCTATCTCAACCTCTTGAACACTTATCCCTTTGCTAGCCACCAACAATCATATGTGCAACCCTACTATAGTACTAGTTATGGTACTATCTATCACCTCTAAACCAACCAGTGTATGAACATGTTAGTCAGAAGATTCTCTTTAACGTACACCAACATAGGTTCTCTTGACTATAGATTTTGATTTCTGTGTGAAATCCATTAGGCTTAGGACCTATCTATCTACCATATTCCATGTGGCCTACTATATCTTGCCATATCACATGCCTTGTCATCAAGTTCATTCTCTATGTGGATGCCACATCATTAGACCATACTTTACCACATCATTTTTTGATTGGACCATCCATATGACTAACATCATCCTCCACATCAATGATGTCTATATTGCTGATGTCACCTTGGGAATCTTGTCATGTTGACACACTACTAATTTTAGTACCCTCTTTGGCTTGTGGAGGAGTTTCTTTATTTCATAGCCCAACTTTAGAGGCTTAATCTAGTTATTTCTCACTAGCTATGTTCTTGTGTAGTTGGTCTCTAAATTCAACACCCCAATTTTCTAGTATTTTAATTTTATTCAAAATTTTGTTGAGTAATATTTCTTTCTAGGACTTAAAATGCTCACAATTTTCACAAATAATCTCATTTCTAGGCTTATTTTGTTGATAGTTGATATTTGGTTTGGAACTCTACATTTTTATTTAGTTTTTGTTCCTATTGTATGACAAATTGTACTTCCAACACATTTGTCCATTTTGTGACTCTGTAAAACAAACTATATTAATTTCTTGCACTATAAATGCACTGAGATAAAGTGCTAAACTCTATAATTGTTGGGAGGGTCATTGGACCAATTAGTAATAGGGGGTTTGCATTTGTTTCTTCTTATTTTTCTATACTCTCAGAATTTCTTTCTATATTATGGATCAATTGCCAATTCTTCTTCTTACACCATATAATTATTTTGAATGAAAATTCCAAATGTTAATAATGTTGAGAAGTAAAGAATTATTTATAATTACTATAGGTTCGGAGGTAGATCCTACTATAGATGCAAAGAAAATTAAGTTGGATAACCAATATCATGAAGCATATGAGTTTCTATGTTTATTTGTGTCATCAAATTTATTATTTCACGTTGAGTTTTTGGATTCACCTAATCAAATAAGGACTACATTAGCTAACCTATTGGAGAAACATAATGAATTGAGAGGTCATTAGTTAGAGAATAAGCTCATTAGTTTGGGCCCTCATAGCTTTGATATTATACATGACTTCTTCACTAAGTTCAAATCCTTGATAATATAGTTGAAACAATATGGGACTAACGAATAATACTGATGAGACCATAAATCATCTAATCATTAGCCAAATAAAAGTTTAAATTTATTCTTAAATAAATCAATTTTAAAGAGGACTTGTGAATGGTTTGAAAGGTTTTTAGTTAAAAATCAAATAAAATCCTTGTTTAATATGGCACAATCAATAGCATGCCTGACTTGCATGTTCAAATTTAGATCAATAGTTATTTGACAAAGAAGATTGAAAAACAAGTCCATTTTATGTCAAGTTGAAGTGCCATAAGATTTCCTAGAATGAAGGACGAAGAGAAGAGGAAAAAGTAAAAACCTAGTCTCAGTAAAACAGTGATATCTCTTTTATTTCTTAATAGAATGTAGAATTTAGCAATAATCTAGAAAGGTGAGAATGAGGTGCACAAAACCCAGAAGGTGTTTGAGATAAATCATAAAATAAATCAACAGTTTGTGACATAAGTTGACTAAAGTAAAACTGAAGAGGAAGAAGGAGTAAAAAATCTGTTTTGGTAAAACAACCATATCTCTCTTGTTTCTAAATTAAATTTAGATTTTAAAAATTATTTGTAAAGATGAAAATGAGCGGAAGAAAACCCATGAACACTTTGAGGAAATTCATTAAAATGAAAGAGCACTTCGTGACAGAAAATGACTATCATAAAAATGGTTGAGACTGGAGGAAACAACTATAGTTTTTGATAGGTTGTCGTAAGGTCCTAACACTTAGTTGAAAAATATATCAATTATGTCAATCGGGTAGTGTCCAAAGGCTGTATGCAATAGGGGATATTTTGGACATTTTACTTAGTGTAGATTTTTTGAATTTTTGAAACGGTTGAAAACAAAAATTAAACTTAGAAAGCATGAAATTGTTTAAGCTAGAAAGCATTCAAATTCCCATTCTATAAAGTATGTAAACTATCTAAGAATCAACACTTGCAGTTTAACTATGGAATTGAAACAAAGGCGACTAGCTACTAATGACTAACTACTAACTGAAAGCACACCTAACATCTTTTAATCAATGACTATCAACAGTTTTATGAATGGAGTGGATGCTCCAGAAATTTCAATCAAGTAAAATTCAAAGATCAATAACTTGAAAACACAACCTGTAGGACAAACAATAGAGCTAAATACAAAGTAACATTTATCTAAATATAACATGCACAAAACAAAAATAACAACATTAACGATAAAAATATTTATCTACTCTATGATCCCTCGAGTGGCTAGCTCTTGGGAGTTCCTACTATCAATGCAAATCACATGTGGTACTTCAACAAATTCAAAGTAAATACCATTCACAGTACTTCCATTACTCAGAACAAATTACTCAGAATAGTACTGGTGATATCTATTCATTCATATCATAAAAGTGTAACAACATAGAGAACATAATTGAACATTATGCCGAATACATCATAACAACATGTCCTTGTTTTTAGAAAATACATATATATACTACACTACTTACAAAATCCTAATTTGTAGATGGTAGGTAAATGCCATTGAAAAAGTCTTAAACATAATTGCAACCAACTGATGTTCATGAAATAAAACATAATAAAGGCTCTGAGTGGTGTCGTAAAGTCTCAAATAGTCTTAATAGAAATAATAGAATGCTTTAAAAGAAGTCTTCCACTATGCACACCTAAATTTCTGGCGCCCCAACTTCCGGCACTCTGACTTCAACCGCTTGAAGTCCACTCCTTTCATAGGCCATGCATAAGTCCTGCACAATTACTCAAAGTTTATACCATTATATCGACATTAGTTAGCTAATTCTAATCAATTTTAGAAATAAAGATTTATACACCATTTTATAAAAAAGTAGACAATTATTGCTTCTAGAAATAAACAAACTGGCATGGTTGAGGTGGTTGGCAAGAACAAAAAGGGGTATTTAGCTCATCATAAGAATGAGGTTGTTTATACCTCATCATCCTCCCCTTCTTAAGCTTGAGCAGGTCCTCCTGCTCTCTGATGAGTCTTTTGCCTCTTTGCATCCCTTTTCCTATTCAATTCATCATATTTGGAGTTGAGATCATACATGTCTTATGCCTCTTCATCTAAATGATTAGGGTGTTTAAGAAAACCTTTGTTGAATTTAACCCTCATCTGCCAATTATATAATTCTCTAGGATTTTGCTTTGCAGTGACCAAAACTGTAGGGGGTGGCTGAAGGAGCAATGGAGGTTTGTATCGCATCCCTATCCACTTTGTCTTGAGCTGCTGTAATATTTCCATTAATGCCTCAGCCCTTTTGTAGGACCACCTTAGGTTGGTGGGGGAGATCATCTCCCTTCGTTTGAGATACATAGGTAGGGGAGTGTACCGCTCCTCACAGGCACTCCACGACCTTTCTATTAACTGTGACCCATGAACTTTGAAATTTTCAAAGTAAATCTGGATACTATCATTATATTTGTTTTTCATAGCTTCATAGATTTTAATCCTTCGGAATTGAGCCTTGAAGGCAAAGGGCTTTCGGTTAGGATATCTCATTTGGAGTCCTACAGTTCTCTCTGCTTGCAAATACTCCCTAGTTCAATAATACTATTTCTTGCTTAAGTTTGACATTTTCTGCCCCTACTTGCCTCAAGAAATAGCATCTCTCCATCCATTTGGCCAACATTGGAGGAATGTGAATTTGAAACCATTCCATCTTAGTTGGCTCAGTTTGCACTTCTTTTGATTCTATTATTGGTCTCACATTGATTTCCTGCAAATCCTGCTCTAGCTCAACGGTTCTGCTTAGAGCCGCATTGAGTTCAAGTTTTTATTTTTCCTATTTTACTGCAAAGGCTTTGAGAGATTGCACCAGATTATCAGTTAAACTCTTAATCTATTTATCTTTTTCAGATAAACTAACCAAATACTCCTTATCCTTCCCATCAATTTGTTTCACTTGAGACTGCAACTCTCCAATGGTTTTATCTTTCTGCTCCAATTGGGCCCCTAAAGCTGCGATTTCTTGATCCTTTTGCTTCAAAAGTTTAGTTTGTGTGCTTATTTCCCATCATTGCTTATTTATCTGCTCATCATTCTACTAAAGTTTATCTTTTAATTGAACAATTTTTTCCTTCAATTCCTCTAATTCTATTTTTATGTGATCATATCCTTCAATTTCTGCATTAGTGGAAAGGGGAAAAGTATAAATCTCTTCATCATTGCCATTCACATGTATTTCATTATTTACTTCTAGTGGACTCTGTTATGTGTCATCAACAACCAGGGGAGACAATCGTTCACTTAGGGGAACTGTGTTAATTTCCTGTGTTTCCAATGGTTGTGAAGGGGAAAGTGGTTCTATAGACTCATCCTCAACAAGTATATAGTTTGGCAATTGTTCTCCTATTTCTCCTTGTCTTGTCTTAGATGGGACAATCTTCTTTTCAGACTTAGGGGGCTTATTGTTATCCAAAGTTTACTTTTCACCTATCTGGGCTGTATTGTCACACGTCCGGGCTGCCGTTTCACAAGACTACACTACATTTGCACTTGACTAGAGTATATTTTCACACGGTTGAGCCACATTCTCATATGATTGGGCTACAGTTTCATGAGATTGCCTATCTTGTCTTTTCTTTTTAGGAACATGCAACTAATCACAAGTCGCAACACAACTGAATTCAATAGTCAATCATTTGCTTCTCCTCAAAGGAGGAGGTCTTTGCAATTTCATCTTAGGCCTCTTTTCCTTTTTGTGGGGCTGAGTATTCTCATCTTCAGAAATCACTAAATCCACATTTTCTTGCTTCTCTGGGGTCTCTAGCACATTATGTGGTTTAGGTCTTTCCTCAAGGTTTGAAAGGTTTGATGGATTTTCTGGCGTTTTGTCATCAGGAGCTTTTCTAGCATCTTGAGGCATAGGGGCATCTTGAGGCACATGGGCATCTTGAGGCACAGGGGATGGTTCTTTCAAATTTTATGCTGCCAATCTGGATGACTCACCTTCCTCAAAATGTCTTGAGTGCTTAGGGTTTTCTAATTTCTAAAGAAATCTCTGCCATTTTTCTTTTGTTTTTCTTTTCTTCAGGAAATAATGTTTGCAAATTAAATAAATAAGACCATGATGTTTTAACGACCCTAAACCAATTTTAAACCTCTCTATCATATTAACAATGGAATCACTGAGGAAAGAGGGAAGGTTTACCCTTAATTCAGGGTTTTCAGTGCCATGGCATAGGTGAGTGAGTAACCAAAAGGGGGGCCCAACTATGGTGGCACATTGCCCCTCACATGTAAAGTATTTGATGATATATACAACCACCGTTATCCATGGCTCTACAATAGACATTCTCTGAAACCCCTTATTTTTCCCACGAGTATTCACAACTAATAGAGGATGAGGTTCTCCCTCCCTTATGAAGAGTTCTATCATTATTTGATAAGAAATATTTGTAGTTTCTGTTAAATTCACACCTTCATCTTTAATACTAGACAAGCTAGAAATGATTTGAGGGCTTACCTTAAACTTCTTGCCACACACTATCATCTGCCCATCTGAGAAGTTTTCTGCAAATTCCTTGACTAGCTACGTGTTATGCCCCTCAAATTTCTTCATGAACTCAAGACAACCTATCCTCTGAAATAGCTCAAAAGTATTACTCAATGTCAACAATTTTTCTAGGGAAGTTGGTTCTGATTTACGCTTAGCTCCTCCCATTTGGTTTCTTTCAAGAAATTCTGCTAAGTGTCTACTGAATGTCGTGGCACTCTAATGGTAAAAAATTTGTTTCAACAAGACTGTTATGAAGACTTAAAACAAATACAATCTTATGACCACCTGTACTTTGACAATATTGATGGGACACAGATTAATTCAAGCATTTGGCTTCGCTGCATTTTAATCATTATTTTGCATGGGATAGAGTGAATGAGCCACAACCTCTCCAGTGAAGGTACAGTCCACACAATTTACTAAATTTGGAAAGGAAGGTGGAATGTGCCAATTCATTTATTTTTATTGACAATAATATACCTACTTAAAATAAAAGATGTACATACCTCATGTCTTGTCACTGATTTGAAAGTCACTTTCCTTATGCTGATGTAATAGCATCATGGGTGGTGGTGTAATTAAATTCAGATGGGATGGTGAAGGGTTGTAATGAATTTATTATGAATGAAGATGTGATGGCTAATAAATGTTCTAATTATTATGACAAAAGGTGGTCACAATAATTTTTATTTATTATGGTAAGAGGTGGCAATATAGGGCGTGAATTTTTAGAGTGGTGGAGGTATAGAAAAATCTATTGATAGCAATGGGTATGTTGCTGAAGGTGATAGAGCATTCTCAAAGAAAGGACAATCACACAATTTTGGAGCACCGCTGGAAGATGCAGCCGAGACAAAAGAAATTTTTTTTTAGAGCATCCCTGGAAGATGCAGCCGGGATGAAGGAATAAATTTTCAGAGCATCGCTGAAAGATGCAGCCAGAATGAAGGAACAAAGTTTTGGAGCATCGCTGAAAGATGCAGTCGGAATGCAGGGACAAAGTTTTAGAGCATCGCTGAAAGATGTAGCCGGAATACAGGAATAAAGTTCTAGAGCATCGCTGAAAAATATAGCCGAAATGAAGGAACAAAGTTCTAGAGCATCGTTGAAAGATGCAACTAGAATGAAGGAACAAAGTTCTGGAGCATCGCTGAAAGATGTAGCTGGAATGAAGGAACAGAGTTCTGGAGCATTGCTGAAAGATGTAGCCGGAATGAAGGAACAAAGTTCCAGAGCATCACTGAAAGATGCAGCCGGAATGCAGGAACAAAGTTCTGGAGCATTGCTAAAAGATGTAGTCGAAATACAGGAACAAAATTTTGGAGTATCACTAAAAGATCCAGCTAGAATACAAGAACAAAGTTTCAGAGCATTGTTGAAAGATGTAGTTGGAATGTAGGAACAAAGTTCTAGAGCATCGTTGAAAGATGCAATCAGAATGTAGGAACAAAGTTTTGGAACATCACTGAAAGATGTAGCTGGAATACAGGAATAAAGTTTCAGAGCATCGCTGAAAGATGCAGTCGGAATACAGGGACAAATTTCTGGAGCATCGCTAAAGATGCGTCAGAATGTAGGAATAAACAAGGGAATAGAACCAATAGAATGAACAAGTTCTGGAGCATTAGTGCAAGATGCGTTAGAATTTGTATTCTATTAAAAATGAAGTCCTGCAAAATAGAGATAAAATTTAGACAAGTCTAAAAGAATGAAAATACAATAAAAATGCTATGAAGTGATTATAAGTACATACACATGCAAGATTGATTTTATTTTATTTTTTTATTTTAATTTTTTTAGTCAAAATATACTGACTCTATTGTAGTAGAGTCAATACATTGGGTTTCTCCTTGCATTTCTACCATTCTCGTAAATTCTTCTTTGTTGACAGGATTGTGGTAGATTCATAATCGATGACCGTTGACTAAGAGAGTTTGAGTGTCACCATCTATGGGTTTGAGCTGCACTGCTCCATTGGAAATACTTTAGAAATTTCATATGGACCCAGCCAATGAGTCTTTATCTTCCCTTTCTGATCTTTATATTGAGAATCAAATAATAGTGCCCAATCTCCATTGTGGAACTCTCTTTCTTTTATGTGTTTATCATGCCAGGCTTTTTGTTGTTGCACTAGCTTAGTCTAGTGGATAGCTTCTAAGTGGAGTTCACCTAATTCACTAAGCTGAAAGATTCTTTCTACCTGAGCTCAGTCGAGGTCTAAGACTAACTCCATTGTTGTTCTAAGAGTTTGAAGTTCCAATTCAATGGGTAGAAGATGTTTCTTCCCAAAGACTAACTTGTAAGGAGTAAGACCAGTGGTTGATTTCCAAGTTGTATTATAGGCCCAAACAACTTCAGGTAATTTTCTAGCCCAATCTCTTCTTCCTAATGAAACTATTTATGTCAAGATATTTTCAATTCCCTGTTAGTGACTTCTACTTGACCATTTGATTGAGGGTGATAAGGTGACAACTTTTTATGGCTTACCTGGAAATGATCAGTAAAGTCTAGCAAAACTTTTGACATAAACTGGGGTCCTTGATCTGTGACAATTGATCTAGGGGCTCCAAATTTGAGAAAAATCCTATTATACATGAAGTCAGCAACTTGTTCTTCCCTAGCCACTCTCAGGGCTTGGACTTCCACTCGCTTAGTCAGATAGTTGATATAGACCAGAATGTATTCTTTACCTTGTGAAGGGGGATCTATGGGACCGATGAAATCCAATCCCCATTTTTCAAATTATTCAAAAACTACCTGTGGTTGCAGAGGCATTTCATTGGATGTTGTGGGTCTTCCTACTCATTGACATTCATCACAACATCGAACATAGTTTTTCATGTCTTTATGCATCGAAGGCCAATAATATCCTGCACCTAAGATTTTATGGGACATTCTCTTGGCAGAGTAATGACCTCCAGAGGGATCATCATGGCAGGCTCTAAGGATGTTGTATGTTTCATCTGATTTGATACAACATCATAAAACCGGATTAGGGCCACATCGAAATGGCATCCCATTAATCTATTTGAACTAAGCACTTTCCCGAATGAGGTGTTTCTTTTGTTTTGACGTAAAGTTTGGTGGTAGCTCAGAAGTAGCAAGATAGTTAGCAATGTCTTCAAACTAGGGGGTTTTAATAGAGATGGAAAAACCATTTTCATCTGGGAATTCATCTTGTACAGGAGCACAATCTCCATTGTCTTGTTTGATCTGGGATAAGAAATTTGCAACTATGTTGAAGTTCATGAGTTTGTCAATGATGGTTACATTGAATTCTTGGAGAATCAATAACCACCTGATTATTCTTCCATTTATTGTAGGTTTGTTCATTAGGTACTTGATAGTTGAATGGTCTGTGAACACAATTACTTTGTACCATGTGATATAATGTCAAAATTTATTGATTGCATGCACCACAGCTAAGAATTCTTTCTTTGTAGTGGTATAAATCTGTTCAGTGGGAGTCAAATTCTTACTAATGAAATAGATCGCATAATTTCCTCCATTCTCATCTTCCTGACTTAAAACTGCTCCAATGGCATCATTGGAAGCATCTGCATAAATATGAAACGGAAGGTTCCAGTTAGGTCCACGTAGGATAGGAGTAGATATGAGTTTCTCCTTAATGATCTCAAATGATGTTTGACATTCTGTTGTCTAGACAAAATCTATGTCCTTTTGGAGAAGGGAGAACATGGGGGCTACAATCTTGCTAAAATTTTCTATGAATCTTTGGTAGTATCTAGCATGTCTTAAGAAACTTTTGACATCAGTTTGGTTCCTTGGAGTCTCTAGTTGTTGTATCACTTCAATTTTCTTAGTGTCCACTTTTATCCCTTCAACTGAGATGTGGTGTCCCAACACTATCCATTTTTCTACCATTATTATACATTCCTCATGACTCAGGGATAGCTGATGGTCCTCACATCGCTTCAATACCTTGTCCAAATTTTTAAGACCTTCATCAAAAGTGGAACCATACACTGTGAAGTTGTCCATGTAGACTTCCACATAGTCATTTACTAGCTCAACAAATATGGCCAGGATAGCTCTCTGAAATGTTGCAGGAGTGTTGCATAACCCAAAGGGAAGGACTTGATATGTGACTATTCCCCAGGGGTAAGTAAAAGTGGTTTTGTCCTGGTCCTCTGCTACTACTTGTATTTGGTTATATCTGCTGAATCCGTCCAAAAATGAGAAATACTTTCTTCCAGCTAAATTATCCAAGACCTGGTCTATGAAAGGTAAGGGAAAGTAATCTCTATAGGTGGCTTTGTTAAGCTATCTATAATCAATGCATACTCTCCACTTCCCATTTTTCTTTGGAACTACTACCAGAGGTGAAACCCATTTGTTGTCAGAGATGGGATAGATGAATCCTACTTGCAGGAGTTTTTCAATCTTTGTTTCAATAATATCTTTGACAGTAGGGTTAAGTCTTCGTTGAGGTTGACCAACAGGTCTAACATCTTTAGTATATATGTGATGGGTACAAACACTCGGGTGTATTCCTCTCATGTCTATATAATCCCAAGCAAAAAATTTGGATCTATTTACCAAAACATCAAACAATTTGAGCTCATTTGACTCTGTTAACCAGCTGTTGATATTTAAAGTTTTTCCTGGTAGTTACATGATAGTTTTGGTTCTAGGGTAGTTGGAGGTGACGGTATGAACTTCTCTCGTTAAGGTGTTGAGAGGGCAGCTGTGCAGTATAGTTCTGTGAAGTCTAGAAATATCTTCAAAGAAGTGATCTATTTTCAGAATGATATTAGCCAAGGGACAAGGTAATGATGTGAAGTTGGTGTAATCATGTTCATTGTCGTTAGTGTGGATCGGATGTCCTAAAATTTCTTCTACTTCTAAAATTTCTTCATCACTTGAGTCTTCAGTAAGATCTTGCATGTTGTTTTCCAGTTCATCTTCCAACTCTTCACCCTGTTGTTTAATGACTACCATAGCAAGTGAGGCTAGATTCTCTTGTTTGTTGGAGCCATCTGGTTCATCAACCCAAACTTGGTTATGCTTAGCAGGTTGAGTGGGGGGATATAGGAATAAGTGTTTGCTATTGGGACCATGTGAAATGGTCATTCCTCCCACTTTGCAGTCAATTTTAGCTGCAATTGTAGTTTACCACGGTCTGCCCAATATTATCAGGTAACTATCCTTAGGTGTGAGGGACTGGATTATTTAGAAATCTACTAGATATTCTCAATTGTCAACCTTGACAGGAACATTTTCTAGGACACCTTTGGGAATAGCTATAGACTGATTTGCCATTTTCAATATGGTAGTTGTGGGATGCAAATCAGTGAGTCCTAGTTTTTCCATAAAATCCACCTTCATGACGTAAATGGCTGCTCCCAAGTCCACTAGTGCATTAGTATTGCTACTTCATTGATTATTACTATTATGAGTGGACTACCTAGGTCACCATATTTTGGGGTTGAGGTTTCGCCAGCCAGAAGGTTAGCTAATTATCCATTAATATGCACAGTATTAATCTGTTTTGATTTCCTTCCTAGTGTTTTTATGCACAACTATTTAACTAGCTAGTTTAGTTCAGGAATTTCTTTAATCACATGTAACAAGGGAATCACAATATGGAGTCACTTAATTTCTTGGATTAACGCGGTTTCAGTAGGTAAGGTCATTTTCGAAGGTTTATTCAGAGGAGTTGCCTTGAGGCACTTAGGAAAAGGTGCTTGAGATCTCTTTTTCATGGTGGAATCCTCCTTTAAAAGATCTGTTGGCCAACTTCTTCTTGAGGTAACTCAGAAGTTCTAGGTGAGGATTGTGGAAGAGGCTTGTCTTGGTTACTCAGTGGGTTTTTATTTGAAGGTATGGAAGGTGTTTCAGTCCCTTCAGTAGATTCTTCATTTCATTTGTCAAGGAGCTCAACTATGGTAGGCTGCTATAGTGTTTTTCCTAACCTCAACTATAGGTTTCCACAATAGATGGCATTACCTCTAGCCGTGTTTTCCTATTCCGTAGAATACATAGGCGTAGTTTGAGAATTATTCTTTGGATTAGGGATAGGTTGTGCTAGGATTATGGTTGGTTGACTGGCTCATTTTGTTGAGGGTTTTGGGGGGCTGGTAAAAGGTTCTGCTGTGGATTAGGCATCCTCCTTAGTCCATGATAGAATTGATTTGGAGCTTGATTCCATTGAGGCATCAGATTTTGAGGATACCATTGTTGTTGAGTCTAGTTTGGCCATTGAGGGTTTCCCCAAGACTAGTTTGCCCACTCATGTGGTCCCTAAGGGTAAGGTCCCCAATTAAGTGGTGCTTGAGGCCAAGGTGTTGTCCATTGATTATTGTTCCAATTATTTGGAGGTCACCAGGAGGGATTTGAATTCTAGCCATAAGAGAAATTCCCTCCAGGTCTTTGATTTACAAAATTGATTTCCTCCTCAGTGTGAGATGTCCTTTTCTTAGAATTTTTTATTGCATTCAGGATCTCACATTGATCATTGACATGACTCTTTTCACAAATTTGGTAATTGTTAGCTTTATCCAAAGGACACTCTCTTAATAGATGTTTATTTCGACACCTGGGACAGTAGATGGATAAGGTCTTAGGATTACGTGTTTTGGCCTATATTCCATCCAGAGTGGTGTTTAAGTGAACAAGAATGTTGTTTTCAAGTTTTCTATTTCCTCGTGCAATTTACCTATTTCATTTGAACCTCTCAAAAGACTAGATTTTTAGATGCCTCCTCGAGTACGGGATAAATTCTGGCATAACTTAGCGATATCACTGAGTTCAAGTTGGGACACATCTCCCTTTCCCATTAAATCTAGACTTCTCCTAGCATCTTCATCAAGTCCTTTGAGAAATATCATCTTCAGAATAAGATGAACCTATCAAGGTAATCTTCTAGGCTTTCATCTTCTTTTCGTCTTAGTTTGAACAATTCCTCTTTCCTGTCACTAACTCTGCAGTAACTCTGATATTTGTCTAAAAAGATGGTTTCCATGTCATCCCACGTGGTTATTGACCTTGAAACTAATCCCATGAACCAACGCATTTCAACGTCTCTCAGAGTGGAGGGGAAAAGTTTAAGTTTCTTGTTATCATTTTTGTATTCATATGTTTGACATAGGACTTTGAACTCAAAGAGGAACTAGTCAGGATCTTCAAAGGATAATCCTCTGAAGGTCGGTAAAATGGAGGGTGAAATGTTTTTTATGGGTGCATCATCATCTTCGTTTAGAGCAATAGGATAAGTAAATGTCTGTGCCACTGTTCTTGGGTTATCACCATCTCCTTGGTTTGCTCTCCCATTTCTGTTGTTTTCTCTTCATCCATTGGAAGGGGCATTATTGTTATTATCAGCCATGATGTTAAAAGGAATGTTCTCCTCCTCAAAGATTGGGTTTGTTGGATGAATGATCTCCTCTTCAGAGGTCGGGTCTGTGGTTGAACTTCTAGGATATTTTAGGAGGTCTCAGGTTGATCCTGCTCAATCAATTTGTAATTAAGTTCTTTAGTTGATACTTCTACCTCCTGACTTATGGTTGGAACTACTATTGGGGGGTTCTTGGTATGAATCTTACGTGCGGACCTCGTTTCCTGACCATGTAGAAAAAGAAGTCTGACAACTATATTTTTTTCTAAATGAGGTATCCAAGAAGTCTCCTATTAACACTTAGAAATGAATCATTTCCCTGACAACGGTGCCAAAAAGTGATAGGCTGTCATAAGTTCCTAACACTTTAGTTGAAAAACATATCAATTATGTTGACTGTGTTAAGAAAAGTGTCTCAACCTTGTAACTTCAAAAGATTACTATTTTCCCTGTTTTGGTCTTTTTGAGTACCCTTTATCTTGGATAATGGTCTAGAACTTTCAAAGTTTCCAAAAGTTTCCAAACAAGCTAAAAATAACGAGACTTACTATTTTTAGTATGTCCTTCGATTGAGCTTGGATTTATTTTTCAATAAACCTATCCTCGGGGACTTTCAATTTTGGGCGCGAATTTGTTCTAGGATCTTAGGCACATTTTCCCACCTTTGCCAACCTTAATGAGCACCTAAGATTGAGACTTGAATGTGCGTTTAGAAGAGAACACACTTCCAACCAACCTCAAAATAGGCGCCTTGATTGAAAAGTTGCCAAAAGACTTCAAGAAGTGAAAATTTGACAAAGAAAACACATTGTGAGTTTAGGCACCTATTCATGTTCAAACAATCATAAAAGTGAGCCTAAGGTAGAAGGAGAACAAGTGTCTAGTGAGGTGCACCTAATGTCTAAACCACTCCATTATGGCGCCCTAGCATGAGGAGGAGTATATAAGTCAAGAAAATAGTGCCTAGAATGCAAATGAAGGACTAAGTTACGTTTTAAATAGCATCAATTCACCTTGAGCTTCCAATAAATACATCAAATTGGGCATCATAGCTTTAGGCACTAGTTTTCCCATGTTTAACATGATTTTGGCACCTACAAGAGGGATCATGTTGGGATCAATTAATGATGAATGCATTGAAGTTGAACAAGTTCATAGGAGTTTATACACCTTTTAGAGATCATAAAAATGGGAAGTGAACATCACATTAATGCTAGGCACCTAAACATGCATCAAATTATTTGCAGGAGTGAGACACTTCTATTTGACCCTTAATAAGTATTTGAACCCATGAAAGTAGAGCAAGTAGTCCCTTAGGTATTAAGGCGCATTATCTTATTTTTTCCATCTAGTTTTGGTGCCTAGGAATGCAGGGGTGCTTGAAGTGATAAAATGCCAATCCAAGACCCCATATTAGTTTAGGCACCCTTTTTTCAATCCCAAGCTATTTGGGTGCCCAAATAACAAGTTCAAGACCACAAGTATGCTAGGCGCCTTTGCTTGTTTCTCCATACCTCCATGAGAACCTTGGAAAAGATACATGAAAGGACATCATTGAGTGAGCACCTAGATGAAATAAACCATTCTAGGTCAAGTTTAAGTGTTCAGAGTCACAAAAATGACAAAATAGAGCCCAAATTGATTAAGGCGCCCTTCATGTAATTTCCCACCATCATGAGCACCTAGATCTAGAGAAGGATTGAATGCTTAAAACATGCTTCTATGTTATGAAATGAAATGCTAATGAAGTAATTGATGTTGTTTGAGGTGGAGAATCTTCTTGATATCTTCGTGTTGCATTGAAATCTCTAAATTGAACTTAATTGTCATCTTCAAGTCAAGGTGCCCTTTGCCTTCAAAATTATCACTTTTGGCGCCTTGGAGGTTGAAGGTGGTAAGACCTAGGATCTAGTTCCTAATTGAAAGATCATTTATTGCAAAGGCAAGGTAAGTCATTGAACTCATTTGAATGCCAAGGGACAATCTATCATATCATTGACTATCATCAAGTAGGGCGCCCTTTATGTTGGAAAACTCATTTTTTGGCACCTACGAGGAAACTTGATTGCTTAAGTGAGTTTTTGCATCTAGGATCACAGAGATATACATTAATCAATTTGAAGGAGAAGGCATGAAGCAAGCCTTAAGGGAAGTAATCCAAATTGGATCAAACATGTTGAATCAAGTCATGAAGTTAGGCACTATTTTCCACCAAAATCACCTCATTTTGGTGCCTAAGACAAAATACCTTTGATTCTATGATGATTGAGTGTTAAATATTTCTCCTGAGATTTTTGAAGAGATTTTGATGGATGGAGGATGAAGAAAACATATCTAGGCGCCAATTCCTACCTATACTAACCTCAAATTGCACCTAGAATAGGAGATGATTACCTTAAGGAATTAAAGCACAAATTTGCCTTTCTGTAGACCTAGATTTGCATCACTGAGTGAGCGTCAAGAGAAAGAATCACTTTAAGCATGTTTAATCATTCAAAGTCTTAAAAGTAACAAATAGAGTTCAAATTGATCAAGGCGCCCTTTCACCTTCATACCAACTAAATTGGCGCCTTGAGGAAAACCACTCAAATCCATGTTCAAAAGTGAGCACCATGAGAAGAGAAATCATTTTAAGCTATTTTAATTGTTTGAAATCATCTAAAATGACAATTATGAAGTTATCTTGTGCTAGGCACACTTTGCTCCTCATTACACCTATATTTGTGCCTAGACCTAGAAGGGTGTTGAATGCTTAAAACATGTTTCTTATATGCTATGCTATGCAAGGTTATTAATTGTTTGATATGTTGTTTCTCTGTGTTTGAGGAACGTTGATCCAGGAGAAGTGATGGAGATAGGAATGAAACACATAGGATCACCTTCAAGCGAGAAGTGAGGTGTTACCTTCAAGGAAGAGTCATCATATAGCTGCTCCAAAGGAACCTTTCACCATCATCATGCCACAATACTTCATTATCATCTACATCATGTCAAGGACACTTCACACATTAAGATTCAAGACTCATCCAGCTTCAAAGTCTCCTTGAGAGATCATCTACTCTACATCCAAAGAAGGTATTATCATCTACATTCAAAAGGGCCACTTCAAAGATCATCATGCAAGTACACTGCTTCATCTTCAATGGCATCATGTCAAAAGGGCATTCATCCATTCGACTTCAAGTTCCTCCTAAATCTTCAAGTCTAAGAGAGATCTCCTACTTCAAGTCATAAAGGAAGCATCATCATCATCTCCTACTACACTACTCTCCAAGAAGATGCATTCACAAGAAGATCAACCTACCTACAAGAAGAAGTATTACAGAGTTAGTTAAATGAGCAACAAGTATCATATATCATACTACTTACAATGAACAAGGCAAGATCAACAAGATACATCTCAAGTGTTTATCATCAAAGGCAACCACATTAAAGACATCACATACAGATGATACAATTTGGGAATATACCCAAAAGAAAAGTGAATAATAGTTGAAATCCACAAGTTTACTGAGGTTGCACCTATGTGGCATGTACATCATCATCAAGCCAACCACAAGTCACCACATCATTTGACAAGCAAGAAGACAGAGAGGACATCCATGTGGAAGATGCTCCAAAGATTCCATCTTATCTTATCTTCTTGGAAAGCGTGCCTTCATAACCTCTCTCATGTACTAAAATAGCAAATTGTTGTAACTACCTACTGAGGTGGCATGATCTGAGCCCTTGGCTACATGAAATGATCTTAGCCATTCATTGTAACTCTGGACCTCTATATAAAGCCTTGTTGCCTCATTTGTAAATCATTAGATCAATCAATAGTTTTGTAGGAGTAGAATAGAAGAGACTCTCGAAATTCTCTGAGAGGACTTGAAGTTGTACATATTTCTCAAGATTAATGCAGAGACATTGGAGCTTGTTTGGTGTTTAAGTGTTGTATTGTGAAGTGACATGGTTTCTTGTACTTTGATGAAGTGGAGAGATGTTTCAAGTAGATTAGAAATAGATTAGTAGCTCTTTGATGTAATGTATGTTGTATTGGATATTGATCAACTCCTAGCTCATGCTTTTAACATTCATCGTCGGTGAAGTGTTGTGTAAAGCTAGTCTGAGCCTTATCATTTGGTTAAGTTTGATTATGTATACTTGTTTGAGTTGTGCCATTCAATGGGTGCTTGTATAAGCCTTCATGATTTGAAAACCATTCAATTACCTTAGGAGAGTGCACCAACTTCATGTAGTTGTAGGCATCCTTGGTGAAATGGAGTTAGGTTTATCAAGGAGTTTGTCTATTCACACATCATCATTGCTTCATTGACCTTAGATTAGCCTTTCTGAATCCTTATCTTTTGCCTTTTCTTTATCATTGAACCTTTGTATATAAATCATCCACACTGAAAGGAGAAATAAGCTAAGGAAGTATGAAGAAGTCTAATGTAAGTCCCTTTGTGATTATCAGCAAGATCACATGTAATCATTGAGTTAACCCATCATGAATCATAAATAAGGAACCTTGGAGTTACTTCACTGGATCACATAGTTCAGCCTTTGAAGAGCTTTATTCAAGAGAGAGTGGGATACTCTAGTGTTTTACTCTATTGTTGACTTGTCTAAAAATAATCATCAACATGATTGACCTAAAAATTTTCCCAGAAGGTGTGGAACAACTAAGTGAACATCTCAGGTGAGTTTCGTCTCAAGATCATATCTGGATCCTGAGATATTAAAGTTTCTATTTTTTGAAACTACCAGAAAAAGTCTTTAAACTCAATTACCAGAATCAAAACTTCCCTAAATGCTTCAAAAATTGTCATAACTAATGAAGTGGGTTAGAATGTGATAGATCTCTTCACAAGATTTCTGACGCATCAAATGGTTCGTCAATCAAACACACGGATCAAAAGTTATGACCTCCAAAAGTTGGACCTTCTATTTTTTGGGAAATGTAAAAACGTGTTGGACACATAAAAGAGCAGTAAAGGGGAGAGTTACATGTGTTGGTGTGTGTTTAGGCACATCACAAGGCATCTTTGATTGGAGATACTTTGGGCGCCACTTTTGGGTGGTTGTAGGTCATGGTTTTGGAATTACTGTTGGCGGTGTACTGTATTGTATCTCCTATATATCAGGAGCTTGAGATGGAGGTTGTGTGTAAGAATCTTATAGATGTCAAGTTACCTCCTGGATCTCTGGTTGGATATACTCTTGTAAATGCTTTCTCTAAAAGTATATTGTTATCTTCATGATTAATGAATAATATATTGGGCAGCTTTGGAGTGTGGGGTATTTTACCTGAAAGGGTTTTCCCCACATATATCTTGTGTTGTGAGTTTTGTGTTTGCATTTGGAAGTTGTTATTATCTTTATGTTAATGTGCATCTTAATTTGTAACTATAAAAGTAAAAATTTACATAAATCTTTCCTTGATAGGTCAGTGTAGGAAGCATTTTCTGCATAACTTGCTTCCTTTCGGTTGGTATTGTTATCACTGGGAATTGCACTCGTATGCAAGGCTGGTGAAGCACTGCAATTCCATGTAACATGGGACTAATTTCAGGTTATGGGTGCCCTATAACGAAATTAGACCTACAGATTATGGGTTGGTTCCCTTCGAATGTTCTATTGAGATGTATGTTTTTACTATTTTGGAAAAGGGAAGAAAGAAACTAAATGAATGCTAAAGGTAAAAAATGGTGATGCACCTGATTTGGATAAAAATAATGCAATCTGAATTTTACAGAATCCAGCTATGGCATAAATATCACATAAGTGATTCTAAGGAAGGTTTGAAAATAGGGTTTCTATAAAGGAAAATTTTTTTTTACAACACAAAAGACTATTTCTGGTTAACACAACCTAAGACCTATAATGATTTTATGCTTAATGCTGCAAACAAGGAAGTGAGACAATAATTTTAGAGGTTTAATGATAAAACACAGCAAAATTTCATCAAAATCACTTCACTAATAGCACTAAAAGGAAAGGTAATTTAACTAATTTCAAAGAAACAAAGGAAAGTTCTGCAAAGAAGACAAAAGTATAACCTATAACCTGTCGATCTCTCAATGAAACTGTAAAAAATGAGCTACAAGAATTCTCCAATCTGTCTGAATCAGAATGAGAATCAAGAACTAGCAAAAACAAACTTTTTCTTTACAATATATAGGTTTGCTCTCTCAAAAGAGGCATGCAAAATATGGCCTCGCAGATAACTGCCTCTAAAAATAATCACTCTCGAGCAACCTCCTAAATCCTCAAAATTAGGGTCTAAAACTGCCACAAATTGAGCAAAAATAGCTCCAATTTGGGCCTCTCCATATGCTTGACCAAAAAGTTGACCAAGAACCCTAAAAATACTCTAAAAAATCATGCAAAAACCTCCTAGGTGGCCTAGTTAACTCAACTAATCAATTTGCATGATTTTGCATGAGCAAAATTGATTGTGAGTAAATAATAAAGTAATAGAATAATTACTTTATTATTGGTTACAATTTGTTCTAAATTTGACTTTACAATTTGTGGAAAATAATAAAGTAATAGAATAAATATTACTTTATTATTTATTTACAATTAATTACTTTATACAATCATGCATGATTAGAAGAAAAAATATCACTCCTTATCACTCCAATTACACTTGCCTAATTTGCATGATATGAGCACAAATAGGACATAGAAGAAAAAGAAAATCCCCTTACACCTCCATATGAGAAAAAATCCCTATTTTGCATGATTTACACAAAAACATTTTTTACCCTTATCACTCCATGCACTAAGGAGAAAACATTATCCTCTCTTTGCAAGATAAAACCATGAGTCATTCTATGCATCATAATATCTCCATGCACAAAAATAGTAGTCATAAATATCCTTATGACTCCCTTTGATGCCTTAGTGCATACTCATATCATTACATTTTTAAGTCACCTTATATCTCCATATGCAAACTCAATATCAATAAAACCCTATAACTCCATGACTTCATCTCCATGATTCCATGCATCAAAATTGCACCATTATACTTATTTACCTTGCCTACCACCTTGGAAACTCCATGCTCTGTCCTTATTCATGTCATGTCTAAAACAATACTCCCTTGGCCTTGTTGGCCACCATGCATAATCAAGAAGGATCTTTACCTTTGGATGTTTGCAAAAAGACAAGGAACCTTGATCAGCATGTGTATCATATAATGCATCCTTGACCATACTATCCATTCGACCACCAAGGATTTTTAAAATAGTTTATAAGGCATGAAGCCTTTCTTTATCATCATGTGATCCCTCTTGACTTAATAAAGATTAAGTCCAAAGCAAGGTTGGTCAGCCACTCCATGTTATGATAGCTAGGATCTTCAAGACCAAAGTCTTGACCACGAGCATTTCTTGGATAAGGTAATTATTTGTCTTTTGTAAAGTCAAAAAATACACTTGAGAGAAGGAACCTTCGAACAAAAGAAAAGAGATAACCCTAAAATTTACTCATTCTTCATTTGGCATATCTCTTCATTTGCTCTACAACTGCATTCATCCAATTTAGGGTTTGAAAGTTTGAAGCATATCTCTAGTCTTTATTCAATCTCATGGCTTCTCTTGGTCGAAACTCTAGAACTCTGCATGAAAAGAAGAAGGTAACACTATTTTTGGTTTCATATGAGATACTTTTATTAATATTTGTAGCTTCTTTTCCTTCATTGGCTACAACCTCCTTCTTCATTCATGGTTATCTCCATATGTTGTGCATTCTTTAACACCCTCCTTGTTTTTGTATCTTTTCTTCCTTGAAACTATTACCTGTTCCTGAGAGCTTGATGCTGTTGTAAGGCTGTGGATAGATGTCTCCTTCTGTCAGCAAAATAAGGTAAGAACTTGCCATTCCTCCTCTTCTGTAGCTTCATTTGTCTTTTTTTACAGCTGAAGAAAATGACAAGGCCTGTAGTCGAAATGGGTATTGCATCTTTTAACAAAAAATGACATATCTTTGTCGACTATGCCTGTATATATCTCCTTTTCATTCTTGACTTGACTGTAGGTGCAAATATCTTGAGGCTTTGAAACTTTCTGATGAGGGTTTGTTCTTTTTGCACTATCAAGGCCTCCATCTTGCCACGGCTGTGCTCCATCTGTATGTAGATAACAAGGATGTGGTAGACTGTTGAGGGTTTCTAAGTTTGAAACTTAGTGTTTCAACTTTTCTTACACAAAACTCTTCTCACTGTCACGGCCATTCTCTTTCACTATTGAGTCTTTCTCTTTTGACTGTAAGTGAAGAAAAGAAATGAGGGTTTAAAATTTTCTGTCAAGGGTTTGTTCTTTTTGTACTTTCAAGGCTTCTATCTGTCATGGCCATCCTCCTGTAGTATTCATTGTTCTTCTTTTTGACTTGTATGTACAAAAAGAAACAAGGGTTTGAAATTTTCTTGAAAAGACCCTGTTCATTTTGCAAATGGTTATACATTTTATTATGAAAATATTATTCTAGCATGGCTATGACTTCTCCTTCTTTGTCTAGCAACTTCCTTGACTGTGGGTGCAAAAATAGCACTAGGGTTTGAATTTTTAATAAGTGAAAGATCATTTTGCATCACACAGAACTTTCTTCTTCTACTCCTTATGACTGTCATAGCTAGATGAGACACTTTTACCCTATCTACTTCCCATTGTAGCTATTGGGTATCATAAGACAACAAGATTTTGATATGCAAATAGTATGGCTGTTATTGATTTATCTCCATCTTGTAGCTGTACTTTGATACTTCTATATAATGAAGGTTCTCCTGAAGTTTTAAATCACTCTTTTAGTCTGTTTGCATGTGAGATATCTCCTCAGCTTGCTAACTGTAATAAATTGT